>OX387362.1:5425700-10344000 GCA_947563465.1 Archips xylosteana
GGAGTTTGAAAGAAAGTCATCGAACGTATCTAATATGTCATCGTCGATGAATGATGGGCAGTTGGCGTTCGTCAATTTACCTAAAATCCAATTACCAACGTTTTCGGGTAAATACGAAGATTGGACAACGTATGAAGATTTGTTCACAGCCCTCGTTCACAACACGAAAATAACAAATGTACAAAAACTACACTATTTGAAAACAAGTGTTTCCGGTGAAGCCGAGACATTGTTACGACATATTCAAATAACTGAAAACAATTATACACAGGCGTGGGAGCTGCTGAAAAACCGATTTGGCAATAAGAAGATGATCGTTCACTCTGTTTTAAAGAAGTTGTTTGGACAAAAGAAGATACAATCTCAGTCTGCAAGCCAAATCAAAAGTTTGCTCGATACTACAGTAGAATGTATAAACAGCTTGAATAATTTAAAAATAAACACTGACTCTTGGGATCCAGTCATTATATTTCTGGTGGGACAGAAGTTGGACGCAGAGTCAGTAAAGGACTGGGAGCAATTTGCGCACAAAGACAGTAGTGAAGACATGCCTAAGTGGGAAGAATTAAAGAAGTTTCTCGTCACGAAGTTTCGTACATTGGAGATGGCTACGGTAGTGGCCGCGGCGCCTACACGAGAAAAGTATCAGACTCACAAAGCCTTCCACGTCACTGAAGATCAAGAAGAAGAAGAAGACATTAGTTCAATTCAATCTGCACATGCTAACGTAGCTGCTTCACAACCGATATGTACCTATTGCCAAGGTTACCACTACATATTTAACTGCAAAGAATTCACAAAAAAACCGGTGGATCATAGACAAGAATTTGTGAGAAAGAACGGACTGTGTTACAACTGTCTAGTTCCATATCACAGTGTTGTTCGATGTAAACAAAAGACGTCGTGCCGTATCTGCAGGAAAAGACACCATTCTCTTCTACATCAAACTATAGAAACAAATCAAGAGGAAACTACACAATTACAGCAACAACCAGAACCTGATACAAAAATTACAACCGCGCACCTATCTAAGCAACAACCTGGTCGACAAGTGTTACTAGCCACAGCACAAGTACAAGTTAAGTCGAGTGATGGTGAAATACACATACTTCGTGCTCTTGTCGACCAGGGCTCAGAGGCATCGTTTATATCAGAGAGAACAGTTCAGTTACTGGGTTTGGCGAGAACTAAAATCAACGGCGTTGTCTCTGGAGTGGGAAAAAGTGCACAAATAAGTATAAATCACTTCGTTGACCTCACAATCACATCGAGATTAGAAAATGAGAAGAGGATTCGACTTACGGCTTACATCTTAAAGTCAATATCCACACATTTGCCCTCAAAATACACCTCGATAGAATCTCAAGACATCCAAACTCTACCATTGGCTGATCCTACCTACTGCACACCGGGCAAAGTGGACGTCTTGCTCGGCGCCGACGTCTTCTGTCAGATTATAGAAGAAGGGTTGGTAAAAATGGATAACGGGATAGTGGCTCAGAAAACATGTTTAGGATGGATACTATCAGGTCAAAAACAAAAAGACAAACACTGTGACCAGCACAAGGTAGTTACCCTACATATAACAAG
Organism: Archips xylosteana; assembly: GCA_947563465.1. NCBI lineage: Eukaryota > Metazoa > Arthropoda > Insecta > Lepidoptera > Tortricidae > Archips > Archips xylosteana. Next base: position 5,427,291 of record OX387362.1, read on the forward strand.
AATGGTAGCGGAAGACAATGACTTACTGCGGAAGTTCTGGGAGATTGAGACGGATTTATACACAAAAAAGAGATTATTGACAAAGGAAGAAGAACAATGTGAAAAGATATACAAAGAAACCACAACAAGAGAGAAAAACGGGAGATACAAAGTACACTTGCCACTAAAACGAAGTATAGAAGAAACTGTAAATCTATGTGGAGATACGAAACAAAACGCTATAAACCGGTTCAAAAGTCTTGAGAGAAAATTTGAAAAAAATCATACTTTGAAAAAAGAGTACATTAAAGTCATCAATGAGTACAAAGACATGGGTCACTTGAGAAGATCGGACAATCAAGTTAATGACAAAGCAGTTTATCTACCTCATTTAGCTGTGGTGCGAGAGGACAAAGACACCAGCAAGTTAAGAGTCGTATTTGATGCTTCTGCGAAGGGTTCAAACAGTCACTCTCTAAATGATGCCATGATGGTTGGACCTGTTTTGCAGCCCGACCTTCGGAGCTTGGTTATAGCTTGGCGAAGACATAAAATTTGCGTTGTAGGAGACATTGTGAAAATGTACAGGATGGTGAACATGACGGAAGAACACACGAGTCTGCAACGCATCGTCTGGCGAGATAAGCCTGAAGATGAGCTCGATAGCTACGACTTAACAACGGTAACATTTGGTACCGCTGCAGCGCCTTTCCTAGCGGTGCGTACATTAAACCAACTGGCCTGCGATGAATCACACGAGTTTCCAGAAACCGCACCTCTAATAAAAAAAACATTTTATATGGATGACTTAATGACAGGAAGTGAAAACATAAATGAAACGAAGAAGATGTGTCAAGACATTAAAGAAATATTAAGAAGAGGAGGATTTCAGATGCAAAAGTGGTCCAGTAATTCAGAAGAAGTTTTAGAATCTTTGAAAGAAGACAATACAAGAGACAAAATTGAAATAAAACTAGATAAAGTTATTAAGATCCTTGGGTTGACTTGGAATAGACAAGACGATGCTTTTGAAATTACTGTAAATTTACCAGAGATGAGAAATCCTGTAACTAAGAGATCCATTCTGTCTGATGTTGCTCACCTGTTCGATCCATTTGGCTGGCTGGCACCTGTAATAGTCACAGCTAAAGTTCTAATACAACGCTTATGGCTTAGCCATCTGGAATGGGATGATGAATTACCACAAAACTTGACACGCGAGTGGATAGATTATAGGGACGAATTAATACATTTGAACAACATTAAAGTACCAAGGTGGTTGAAGACGACTCAAAACGATGAAGATGTTCAGTTGCACGGGTTTTCAGATGCATCAACTCAAGCGTACGCGGCAGTGATATATCTGAGAGTTGTCCAAAATGGTATCGTGCATGTCTCGATGATCGCATCACGGACGAAAGTTGCACCTCTTAAGCAATTGTCTGTCCCAAAATTAGAACTCTGTGCAGCTGCATTATTGGCAGAGCTGATCAACGATGTCGCAGAACTCCTTAACATTTCGACAAAGAAAATATTTGTGTGGACGGACTCAATGGTCGTACTTTCATGGCTACAGTCCCAACCAAGCCGTTGGAAAACGTTTGTAGCGAATCGAACAGCAGAGATAACACGCTTGATAGACACTGATCGGTGGAGACACGTGCAATCTGCTGAGAATCCTGCTGATATAGCAACTAGAGGAACCAAAGCACAAGATCTAGCTACTCAAAGTATGTGGTGGAGTGGTCCACCGTGGCTTAAAGAAGAGTTATTACCGTATCAAAGGCCAGAGATTTTACCAACTGAATTAGAAGCTAAATGTTCACATCATACAGTTCTAGAAGAATCACCAATATGGGAGAGATTCTCCACAATGTCGAGAATGAAGAGGGTGTTGGCTTATTGTAGAAGAATGTTAAGAAAAGAGAAAGGGGAACCAACACATAATACACACATCACACCTAAAGAAATGGAGAAAATAGAAGAAGAATGTATAAAATTTTATCAAAATTTAGTTTATGAAAAAGATATAGACGATTTGAAGAAAGATGGAAGGGTTAAGAAAAGGAGTAATCTAATCACACTTGCACCATTCTTGGACGAGAAAGGATTGTTAAGAGTGGGAGGACGTCTTCAAAATGCTTCAATATCTGAAGGATCCAAGCACCCAATTATAATTCCATCCAACCAACATTTGACTAAATTAATTATCAACGAGGCTCACACTAGAACACTTCATGGTTGGAATCGGTTAATGATGACCTATTTAAAAACGAACTATTGGGTTATTGGCTTGAAGTCAGCAGTCCGAAAATGCATTCATAATTGCAAGATCTGTATAGTAGATAAAGCCAAGGTCAAGAATCAGTTCATGGGTCAGCTGCCACCAATGAGAGTCACCCAGAATAGACCATTTATTAACAGCGGAGTTGACTTTGCAGGGCCCGTCTTAATTAGAACAGCTAAAGGCCGTGGGCACCATGCAACGAAAGGATATATCTCGTTATTCGTGTGTATGGCCACGAAAGCTATCCACCTTGAGGCTGTCACGGATCTGACATCTCAGGCTTTTATAGCCGCCTTTCGAAGATTTGTCGCACGCAGAGGCCATTGCAAAGATATATGGAGCGACAATGGCACCAATTTTGTCGGCGCTGCCAAAGAGATAAAATCTATGTTTGAACCTGGAAAAAGTAACATAGCTAGTGAAGTCGCAGAACTGCTGGCTGTTGAGGGGACCACATGGCATTTTATACCCCCTAGAATGCCATCATACGGAGGCTTATGGGAAGCCGGGGTGCAATCTGCCAAAAGACATCTAGCTAGAGTAAATAGGGACACAAAACTCACATATGAAGAGCTAGCAACTTTATTGGCACAGGTAGAGGCATGTCTCAATTCTCGGCCTCTTTGCGAAATGGATAAGAATACAGGAGTGCCATTGACGCCGGGACATTTCTTAGTGGGCGAGCCTTTGGTAAGCGTTCCAGACCTTAACTATGAACATAAAAATATTCACGTACTTACCAGATGGCAGCTAGTTCAGAAGATGACGCAAAATTTCTGGCGACAGTGGCAAACAGAGTATCTTAACACACTGCAACAAAGATATAAGTGGCAAGTCGCAGTGCCAGCACCCTGCGTTGGAGATCTGGTTATAATAAAGGATGAGATTTTGCCGCCCACAAAGTGGTTACTTGGAAGAGTTAAATATCTTCATCCTGGAAGAGATAACCTTGTGAGAGTGGTAACGGTGCAGTGTAAGGGAGATCGCGAAATTAAAAGACCTTTATCTAAATTGATACTCCTTCCTAAAGAATGACTTTACAATTCTTTAACTATATTATGTGACTGTAAATTGAGTAAACCGAAAATTGTGCATGTGAAGTGAAACTGTCATTTACCTTAAAATATGTACTTATATTCCCTTTGTGTAACAATAATAATATATCTATCTGTGATTATTTACAAAGTTAGTGATGCCACTTCAAATAAACAAACGTAACAATTGTAAAGGGAAATGCATGCTCTGTTTTGTATAATTTAATTGAAAACTGTCAGTTTTGGCGGCCGGTATGTCTAACGCATCTATGCATGATAGTCTTTGCCATATAACTTTTAAAAATTTAGTCGCAAATAAATCAGTATCGAAACTACATGTGTCTTTCTGTTGCTCCGCTCCCGCATTCAAAACTGAGCTTTAAACGAAGGAACAATGACATTCTGCCACTACGCTTATTTAACAAGGTAAGGTAAGATGGTGATGGTGATGGTAATGGTGATCTGCCTAGAGAAATATTTCACCATCAACATCATCATCACTCATCACTATCATCATCATTATCATCATCGTCATCATCATCATCATCATCATCATCATCATCATTCATCATCATCATCATCATTCATCACCATCATCATCATCATCATCATCATCATTCATCATCATCATTCATCACCATCATCATCGTCATCATCATCATCATCATCATCATTCACCACCATCATCAACAATCACCATCATCACCATCATCATCATCATCACCATCATCATCATCACCATCATCATCATCATCATTCATCACCATCATCACCATCAACATCATCATCATCATCACCACCATCATAATCATCATCATCATCACCATCACCACCATCATCATCATCATCATCATCATCATCATCACCATCACCATCATGATGACGACGACGATGATGATGATGATGATGATGGTGATGGTGCATGTTTGAGAAAAGCACTATACAAGCCTCAGCCGGAACAGGGGTTGCCGGCCTCGTATCATGCCGGCCTCGTGTACCACTCGGCCGTCAACTTAGATACTCGGCCGGCAACCCCTTAAGTCCCGGCCTCTGCAGTAATGTACTATTACACGCGTTGCTAGGACACCCCTCTTTTAGTATTATATTCATGTAGGTAAGGTAAACCTACCTTTTACAAAGACATGGAAATTAATTCCTGTCAGAGTTCCATTTCCAGCAAGAAAAAATTCAAATTTGACACAAATTTTGTAAAATTGTGTACACTGTGTTTACCTACTTAGTATAATGTACTTCTTATTGCTATTTCCCCCCTATTCTTTCACTTAAAATCATTCATGAAAGGAGCTTTGGCAAAAACATTTGACATAACGCCGATTAGCGTATGCTGTCTTCCGCTATTCAAGATTACGAGTAATGTTTCATACATTATTATCTCTTGTTAATGATATCCATTCATTTTACTGAATCTGTTTAGCAGCGTAACCATGCTCAGGCTGATACTTTAATAACTAGTTAATTTAGTTCTTATACAGGTAAAGTGACGTCAAAAGTTTATGTTCTTCATTGTGTTTCCATGATGTTGCGTCTTTCTAAATAGCCAGAAACTTTAGAATTTACTAAGTGGCGGTTAGTCCACCGACGAGAGCGTGGCGCTTGAGAATATGAAGGAGAAGTATTGGCAAAGTAAAAAGGATACGTATACGAGGTCGTGCTTATACCGGCGGCGGAGGTTGTCGTTGATAGCCTGCTCCGTGATTTGCGGCATCATCGTCATGTCGGGCACGCCCGGCCCGTCATCCTCCCGCTCCTCCATGATGCCTGGACAAAAGAAAAAATAATAAATAGAATTCCCTGTAGCTAGAGTAACATCTAATCTAGTTAGTCGACACATTTAAGCTCTCACTGTACCTACACTCTGTGTACAGAATTAGTTAAAACTTAGGAGTAGCAATACAATGCGGGACAAGAATCCCTGATTGTATAATAATTGAGATGTGCATTTGTTAATGTTTTTCACTTGCCAAATATTATAATAATAAATGATCTGTCTGTACTCTTTTTAGTCCTAGTTATTCGGAAGCACGTCGTTCCAATGATATTTTTTTCATAGCGTTATATAACGCAAATAAATAACGGCATATAATATGCCATGACTACTTCATCGAAATCAAATCAAGGACCTGGCTTCAGAGCCAACCAAGAACCACTCAAAAAATTTATAAGCGATGATAATATTCTAACGATATTAGGTTGCATCTTACCCTTGCGTATTACGATAACATGTTAGAGGAAGAAAGAGCATCGAAAACAATATCTATCGCTACAGTAAAACTATAGAGGCCCTGGTAGGACGGTCATTGTGTAGTCTACGAAACATAGGGAAAAAATCCAATACGTCATATTATAGCGAAAGTGTTGGGGCACCGCACAAAGGATGACGGATGGGTTCATCTTTTAAGAGAGGTTGTAAGGGGCATTACACATAAACATAATAAGGAAATAACGTATTACATACAAAAAACTAACGTTCCGTACAGCGATGATTGAGTAGAATCATACTTAATTAGTCTATGAAACCACGACCGTGAAACATGTTATTAAGATACAAAAATGCTTTCTGTTAACACGTACGTACCCGTTGGTTCAGTGGTAATTGTTTTGTTAATTAAGCGTTAATTGTATTAAAAGAAAAAACATTGTTTCAGATAGTATCTTTAAAAAGAATAACTTAAATGTATGATATAATTCTTGTTGCAGTGATAGATGATCATATCACATTATACGAAATAATTCTCTCTATTTTCTGTCATAGTCAAAGATAAATGTAAAAGCTTTCATTACGTGTTGGTTGGTATAATAAAATAGGCTATGAAAATATTACTTGAGATTCCCCAGCAGGGAAATAAACAAACAAGCTGTTCGAAATGTAATTCTAGAGAAAGTATCGGAGCTCAATTTACATCGATCTTGCTTGACTGCTCACCCTCTGGCACCCTTTGCTCTGAGGGAGCCTTGAGATATGATTTTATACCGCCCTGATCGACTGTTAAACGATTTTATTATATTTATCAGGAACCCATGATCGGTTGAATAGTCTCGCCGAAGTGATGTCAAGTGCTTTACGTGGGTTTACGGTAATCGGGTATGTTTTTCTTAGGGTCGATTTTTCAATCCCCAGATAAAAGTATCCGTCAGTTAAAACTATCGCTTTCCTTTTTCTAAAAAAAAAGCCCAAAGGAAAAAAGGACAGAGCTTACATTTATCTGACTTATATTTTTATCTGGGGATTGAGAAATCGGCTCTTATTTGTTCAAACAAGAAATAGCAGTGCTTAATTAATGGCTATTAAGAAAAACGATACGAAGGCGGATCATCTGCAGAATGGTAGGTGAAGTCAAAGACAGTTCATGAGGGAAGAGCTGGATAATACAGAGGTAGGTACCAACAAAATTATAATTAATTTTTCTTGGTCATGACATGACAGCCTAGTTGATGCAAGAAAGATGATAGAAAATAATTCCCGAATGATTCACAACATATTTATATGCCAGTAAACAGCAATATTCTAAAGGTACTGTGGGCGCCAGAAAACAACTATGGGTTATGATAAGTTTACACTTCTTCCTAAACGTGATCTGCATCTAGGCAATTCTAGGGTACTTCCATTGAATGGAAACTCACTGAGTTTCCAAAAGGTATCCGCCCGCACCCTAGCCGCACTTACTCACTCTTGAGTGCTTCAGTCTTCAAATCATATTCAAGCTGCTATGAATATTTGGACACGCAATACTAACGTTACCTTAAATTTATTGCCATCCTGTTTACGTATTTATAGCCTATTATATTTATTTTGATTGACTAAAGTTCCTTCAATCGTTTTGACCTAGGTAAAAAGTGCAATAAAAAATATTTAGCTTAACCCTTTTCCAGGCCCCGTGCATTCAGATTAGACGCGTGCGCCGCGCCGACCCGCCGCCGCCGCCGCCATTTTTTCGACGCCGCCGCCGGCGATTTGCGTTGCGTATCAACGTAAAATCGGCGCGAGTTCTAAATGTTTTCTACACTGAATTTCTGACTTTCGAAGGATTCTAAATTTTACTACAATGAATCATTATTGTGTTTTTTTTACATTTTATCTAACTTTGATATAAAAATTAAGCGGAGATCGCTACAGTTGATTTATGTTTTGTGATTTTTTAAATTTTATTTAATTTTTAATAAAAAAATAATCTACAAACTAAACAGTTTTATTTAAATTCTCCGCGCCGAAATCACGCCGCCGCCGCCGATTTTTGACCGGCGCCCGCCGCCGTTAATTTTGGCATCGGCGCACACGTCTAATTCTGATACGCGACTACAAAATTAATCATTTTATGTATTATATTGTTTACCTATGCAAGATTAACTTAAAAGCAAAGCATATTTCAAAGAAATTCAATTGATTTTCTACCATATTATAAAGGGAGCAAGGTCGAATCCTCATGTATTTATTTTATTTATTTATTCTCAAAAAGGTACATAGTTTTAGTTACATCACTAATTTAATTATGTGATTATGTGTAATTTGATTATGTGGTTGCTATATGGCCTATGTCTGGAAAAGAGTTAAAGCAACTGGTCATCTAAGCTAATAAGATGTCATTTGCGTCTCCTGGGAACTGCAAGCGAAGAATCGAAACATCCGTCAACGGCTCCCATTCCCACTCGTTAGTATAATCCGCTTCACACATTCAACTGCGGAGGAGTCCCTATCGCTGTTCTAACCGTTCTATTAAACCAGAATATTCGCTTATAATGACAGCAAATAGTCCTTGAGGCAGGACGCTCCCAGCCGGTCAAGTTATCGGACGGAAATGTCACTTGCGACTCGAGCTACGTTACTTCGCGCCCTCGCGAATTAACGTGCTATTGCCAATACGTTACTATGTTTAACTGCTATTTGCTCACAAATCAACCATGTGTTAGTACGCACAGAGTCTGATATCGATAGCAATAAATGTCAAAATTAGGACCATGTTACAGTAAGCTATCGCCATTGCATTGTAATGAATGGGAAACATGGGAATTAGGGTGGAGTTGCAAAAGTGTTGATTAATAATAATGTGTTTTTTAGGGTGAGACTACATACTTTCATCTACAAAAGATACTTTGAATTACGTCTCTAAAATTCGAGCCAAATTATCCAAATACTCAATTCAATTATATTCAACCGCAAACAAATTAGATTGTTTAGGGAACATTTCTGTACCAAAATTAAACGAAGAAGCAGCCCGCTCCGTTAATTATTAAAAGAGAAATTCGTGAAAAGAATCCTCGTCTTGAAAATAAAAGTACCTACCAGGGATTATATTCTGTGTTAAGAAGATTCAACGAAAGCTAAAAGAAAATCTCTGAAAATGATAAACCACAAAGACTTTACTCTTTACATTTTACAAGGATTGCCTGTCCAATGTTTCCAAAGCCTTAGCCAGATTTTATTCATCACTAATCTCATCTATTGCTAAAATCAGTTAGTCTTTGTGTATGTATCTGTTCATAAATGTGAATGTTTGTCTTCGACACCGTAACACCGCAAGAAACAGACAACGGTTTCTCAACTTACTTTTTTACACGTTTGCATTATTCGGTTAATTGGTTGACAGGCTAGCTATACTTGATCGCGCCGTTTGTGTTTAGACATTGTTACACTAATGAGTTAATTCCTTCCAACGGACGCAAGTATCTCCTAACAACAAGGGTACCATATAAAGGTAGAAAAGGTAGTCATACCCGATGTGGCGTTGACGAATGCGGTTAACCTCGAAATGGCAAAAACTAGATGTACTCATAATTAATTATCGTGACAACTTCCTTTTCCTATAAAGGAGAGTCCAGTTTATTTCTGAAAGGTTGATTAATACCTACTTCAAGTCGGACAGACCATATTTCCTCTGAAACAATAAAGGTAGCATCCCGAATGGCGAAAGGAAAACAGAACAATAAATTTTATTTCTTCGGTACAAGATAAGGTACTTTCTATTTACGTAAACAAGGCTACTTTACTACCGTTTGACTAAATTATGACAGGTCCTGGAAAGGGAGTAATAAAATATGTCAGATTGGGCGTTTTCAGGCCCACTTTGCTGGTAAAATATTTACTACCCTAAACCTGAGCATGTATATTTGCAGATTGTATTCATGGATTCACAGAAAAACAAATATTTTTTGAATTATCTCACGGCTGCATATAGCAAGTATACAGTCGGCATGCAATCGAGCAGTCATTGCATTACCATGTACGTAAATAATGTTGCATGTAATTGATCTTGCACTGGACTTACGTTCAATTGTTCGCCATGACAAAAGGATCTTGATCGTGTGACATTTATATGATTTAAAAACACTTGGCAATGTCTTACAACGATTTACAAATAATAGTAAGTAATTGAATTTAATCGAATACACGTCCCTATCGATTCGATTGAATCGGGCGGCGCCATGTTCATCGATTATGTTTATGGTAAACAAATGAATGGGAGCTCATTCAATTCAAACCTCTGTAGCTTGAAGGAATTGGCTACGCACTGGTTTCTTGGCGGAGCGTTTATAATTTGCTGTCATTTGTCAACTTGACACCACTGGGGTGATAAGACTGCTAGCCCCCTGCGGTTACAAATAGTATCTACTCGCTTAACAGAGATTATGCAGGTGATTGCCTGCAGTTCTACTTTTATTAGACACAAATGCGATTTGTAAATATGTGTGTGTTTTTGTTACGCTTTTACGTTAAACCAAGACGGTTCTGGATAAAGTTTAGCATAGGTATAGATAAGATAGCCGGATCTCTGTAATAACACATATGCTAAATTCACACGATGTCAGGATGTACGCATATAAAATCCCGAAATCTCAACCGTTAAGTCTAGAGACATTAAATTTTGCACGAATTTCTTCATATAACGTAAATTTAGTAAAATCTTTTAATCCTTTTCAACTGCCGGATCTATCGATTCACGCGAGCGAAGCCGCGGGTAAAGGCTAGTATTATTATAAATTTAACTAAACTACTGTATACCTTAAACCAGGTACCTATATGTAAATTGGTGCCTTTATCCAGCGCTTTTCATACCTACATTAACGGCTTCTTAAAACTCTAAGAACAAGAGGGTGTCAGCAAATTGAAAGCGCGAATTTTAAGGCCGTAATAGTAGAGAACCATATCTACTTCAATTTCTATCATTAGTATTCTAACATTAACCGACTGTCGTTGGAGATCAAATAGCTATCTTGGATAACAATTAACGCGTAAATTAAGAGCCTAAAGCCCACATGTGGTAGCTAAAATCTTCGAATTGAAGCTAAACACCCATTTCAAAATACAAATGTACAATGCATTTCACAATACATTAAATAAATGCACTCACACAAATACCAGATTCTTTTAATGCATGGACCCCTCCCTAAAATAATATTTTTAAATTGTCACGATGACTGTCACGTTGACACCATGTCATTACGAAGTAAATTGAAATAAGACTCGGTCGATATTAGCTTCGTTTGTGGGGCGCAGTGCGTGAGTCAGGGCGCCAGAAGATGTCATCTCTACCACTCTCTACGTAGTCAATTCAATAAGTAATCTCATCCCTACTTGTGAACCGTTTTTGTCATATTTTAATGGTATAAGTTTGGCAGTTGATTACGTGCAAGTTTGTGTTCAGAGTGAGAGAGCAAATTAAATTTAGTACGTGAAAACCGCTCAGTTGCTTCTGAAAAAGATTTAGTACAGTGGAATGTCACTGTCGCAGTTCTGTCGCGCGCGGCATTCAAACACGGACCCTGTACGGCCGGCGGCGTTGGGTGGTTCAAGTATATTAAACACAGCGGAGTTTAAATTATATCAAACGTCACCAAACACGATTAAGTAGAGGTAACGCCACCAGAGTTGAGGCCACGCACACAACCACATCTCATGTAATGGCAGCAGTCAAAATCCCGCTGTCATTACATGAGATGTGGTTGTGTGCATGGCCTCAACTCTGGTGGCGTTACCTATATTAGTAGCTATAACTGATTGAGGAAGCCACGGTTTCGAACTTAAAGCTACATAATATGTGGCTGCTATTAGGATAGCTGGATTTATCATCTGGCTTTTCATGCTTGATCGCGAATTTGGTATGGATGGTGCTATTGTTTGTAAAACTGCAGCAAGATTACAAACTGAAGAGTGTTAAGGTTAGACTGTCAGACAACCAACGTAACTAATTTAAGCATCAAAAAGGTTCAAGCGGAACACGAACCAATTCCAAAGGCGCGTTTATTATTATTTTAAATCTGTCATTTACTGGCATTCGTTATACTTTTATAAAAGAACCTAATGGCAGGGATAGCCACCAGCATCATCCTCCATCAAACAAAATAACAGGATTTTTGTATCTTCAGAATTCCCTGTTATTTAAGTTGACAGCTAACGGCGGTTGGAATCCCAATAATCACCTGTTATCAGTATTGAAGATAAATTTAAACGTAGAAATGGATTCCAACGTTTGAATAGGGCCCTCCAGGCTAGGTGTAGGAGGGAGGCGCCGGGTGCCGCCCACGGCTCCTAGCAACTTCGCGCTTGTGACCTCCAGGACCGCCTTTCCCTTTGGATTTAAATGGGTCGTCACGCCGCTCGTTTCTTATCTGATTACACGTACAACTATAAGTTCAGATTAGTCTAATCTTTTTCAAAGACAACTTTTTGCAAGATATCCGAAATCTGTCACGAAGCTTGTATTTGGTAAAGAGCTGCTTGTTCAAAATGAGTATGTTGCATTTTTCATTGAAGCAAAATCGTCGCTACTTCGTAGTCATGTCACCATAGTCCCGCCACAAGCCTTTTACGGCGTATACATGCAAGTTGCGAAGCTTTCGAACCGTATGGTGTAGTGAATGTAGTATATATTTTCACTCTTAAACGTTGAGAATGGTGAAATAATAATGATAATAGTTATAATTATTGCTGCAAAGGGCATCTGAGCGGAGAGAGTATCATAATTAACAAACCCACGAGCCGTAAGATAAAAAAATAATCTGTGGGCGTCGACAGACTATTTACCATCAATAAAATTGTGAAACGTTTTCTTAAGCCGTGTACAGGTTCTTGTAATCAAATAAAAAATAAACTGAGAACATAAAATTGACTCGAAGTAAATAGAAATAAATAAAAGTCTGACGGACGATCGTGGGCGGACCAGTGGACGGTTGACATTGCCTAGGGTTCAAAGATTTTCTGGAGTCTGTAGCGGGACGTTCGCGCCGCGTGGGCGTTTGATAAACGAATAAAGCTGGCAGCACAGAAAATAAGTCCTTGGCGCGTAATTCGTTTTGTTCTGTAATTTACTCTGCGCTCGCGGCGTGTCTCAGACAGAGCCTACAAGGCTCTAGCGACATCTATTTAAGATAAGGCAGGCAAGGAACGAACACTGATGGATATTAGCGGTTTCATTTAAATGTGTACTAGATTTTTGTAACTACAGGAATAATAGTGAGTTAAAAAAAGGAATCAACGACGACATACAGCAGCGATTTTTAGCAAAATATTAAGATCAAGAATTATTTTGAGAATACCTACCAGGCTTCGAGAACCAAAATTTCGATCGTTCAAGAGTCACAGACGACTTACACTAGAGAATAGCCTAGCAGCTAAGATTTTAAATACCTAATAAAATCTAAGCTTTCATAAGAATGAGAGGATAATTTAAGGAATCCGAAATGTTTTGTCAAGTTCAGGCAAACTACAGAGTTTTGCGGAGAATTTAGGAGCCGAACAAACAGCTTGTGGGCAAATGTTTTGCGCCTAATTTTGTTTATGAAGTTAAAACTTGTTAAATAATCCTTGAAAGTTTCCCGAGCAAGTTGTATGTTTGCAAAGCAAACACGCTGTACGCAAAATGAACCTGCTCTAGGTAGGTGTTTATGGATGTAATACAAGAACGTTTAATCGCGAAGCCTTTGCCACTTAATTGTTATTTAGTGAGGTGCTGTGAGGGGGGATTAGTGAATTAGGTTTGAAATAGCTTCTGAACTGTATCTACACTAGCATTCTCCTGCGGCTGTACCCTAGTGGAAAGATTACCCATCTCGTAGGAATTCCAACAAATCTATGTGTATTTTTTGTTTTCCTTATAAAGCGACAATACTTTCAAAATACAAGTTTTCTATATATGTCTAAGATTTAGGGCGGAGGGCTTATGAGTCGGTCAGTTATTCAGTCAGCCAGGAGTTTCCTTATTTTACATCAAGATGTTTTAAAATGTATACTATCTATCTGTCGTAGTTCATATTAACTGATTTCAGAGAGTTTAATTTTCACAATCACTGTGTGGTTGGTGCTGTTTCAATCTTTCAATTTCATTCTTAGCTTTTCAGTTACCCGCCAAATTATTCAACAAACAGGTATTACACGGTTTGTGAACTGAACTAATAGAGTATTAGTATTAAGCAGTAGTAACCTTGGAATAGTGAATTATTTATTTGAAATGTGTACGATCCCTAATGTTGACCTAATTTACGGAATTCCCAGCGCCGGCGAATTGGGACAGTGACACTGCAAAACTGAAAAGTTAGTATAATACACGCAAGGGACGACAAGACACGAATAATCAAAACTTAAATTACACGAAAAAAATAGACTTAACGGTATAATATCATTATAAGGTTTGTATCGTATTATGTGTATGATATAAAAACTTTTGGGATAGACAAAAGCAATCGCCTACCATTTGTGAAATATGCCGCCGTCGTCGCTCCTAGAAAATCAATAAGGATTCTCGGTTTGATTTTAGGATTCAAGGAAGTAAATGATAATTTAAAAAAAAACGGCCAAGTGCGAGTCGGACTCGCGCACCGAGGGTTCCGTACAAATTTATATGTATCTATGAACATCCAGTCTTAGCAGACCCCTGCTCCTAAGCAAAATGTGCGCAGTGTGGGATCATTGTAGATTGGTTACTGATATAGACAGACAGACAAAAAAAATTATGCTTTTCGCAATTTTTTCTTTATCTGTGCTATAAGACCTTGCTTCGTACCACATTTCAAGGTTCTGAGTTTACGGGAAGTACCCTGTAGGTTTTGATTCCCTTGCGAGTGTCGAAAATGTGCGTTGTTTACTGATATAGACAGACAGACAAAAAATTTATGCTTTTCGCAATTTTTCCTTTATCTGTGCTATAAGACCTTGCTTCGTACCAAATTTCAAGATTCTGAGTTCACGGGAAGTACCCTTTAGGTTTTGATACCCTTGCGAGTTTCGAAAATATGCGGAAATTTGCGTCATAAACGGCTGTATCTTTTGATTGCGTTGGCTTAGAAGTTTGATTTTTTCACAGCTCCAAGGGACAGTAGACTTGAGTATTTGATATAAATTTAAGCTTGATACCTCCACGCGTTTCTGAGAAAAAGGGTCTTGACAGACAGACGGACGGATGGACGGACGGACAACAAAGTGATCCTATAAGGGTTCCGTTTTTTCCTTTTGAGGTACGGAACCCTAAAAATGAAAAGACTGGCGTCAAAGAATCTTCGGAATTAAAAATTGCCACGACCTTTGAGTTGAGATTACATTTAGGGATTTTAATGAAGCTTTCGGATTTTCATGAACAGATGGAAATTAAGGATTGCAGGATGAAATATTAGACTTGTTTGAGTACATTTAATCGTTTAAAAAAACAAGCCATGTGCGAGTTGGATTCACAAAAGAAGGGTTCCGTACCACAATACAGTTGCCAATTTAAAATGTCTACCATCTATCTACTACGGTCCAGATAAACAGCAGTGCGTAAGTAGTAGAGTTCTGTTCGAGTGCTTTGTGCATACGGAACTCTAACAACTTAAAAATAAAAAATATAATCAATAGAGAAATATGGCATCTAGCCTCCTGCGAGTTCACCTCGCATTGTCTATGTAGCGCTTATTTATTTATGTAGCGTTAAGTGCAAGCAGTTTGTTAAACGCTGCCAGTGCGAGTTTCACACGGTCTTCATTAAGCGTATCGAAGCGTCCCTCCTACTGGGTCCCTCGAGAACCGCTCGCTACTTAAATCATAACTTTCGATCAAAAGCCGACGCAGAACAAAGATATCGCGATCATAGACCTGTTACGCGACAAATTGACGCGTACAGACCGTGTAGCTCTACAATCCACAATGGACCTTATTACAGAAGCGAAAGTTCGTACAGTAACAGCATGGAGCAGATTCCCATGGAATGTTACGGCTTTATATTCTCCTGGGAAATATTCTTACATCCTTTTATTTTCCTTATCAATAGCTTTTCCCATACAAAAGAGTCCTTTATAAAATAAACAAAGAATTTTTCTTAATGTTTTCAAAATATTTAGTAACAAGATTTAGGGTGACAGCACCAGTAATGGAGATAACTAATTATGTTAATTTTTTTCCGTAAACCCCAATTTTAAGAAACGTACACTACATTTTTAAACTATCAACACTATGCTCTGGTAACTGATAGTCATAGGTAACTGGTAAAGTCCATGAATAGTGAGCTATAAGGCATTAAATCTTTAGTACTACTGTGCTTAAAATGTCCATGATTGGTTCACCATACGTAGGTAGTAAATTGTTATGAAATTAACTCGGCATCTTTTTTATTTTATATCTCCACAAGTTGTTTACAGTCCCCGGGCGCGTGAGCCCGCAAGATGAAGCTGGGTCTCTGGTGGAGGGAGGCGAGAAGGGGGGGTCCTCATTCCTTACCTAATGTGGAAGACAATGCCGGCCTCAAGGACCATGTGAAAGTTATTTTGGGAGTGGACTGGATGTCGCAGCTAGTTTCTTTGGAGGTTTGTAGAAGGTAGTTTTCTTAACAAAAGAGAAGCCGTAGCAGCGTTTAAGTTTTTGAAAGGATCTTTAGTATTTATAAAATGAAATGTTAAAGTTTTAATTGAATGTAAATGCTCTTTGTCATTGTACTTATACAAAGTTGCAAAGTAATTTACGAACGCGTTATGCAGAAATAGAAAACGTCTCCGCTCGAGTAGTTTCAGCTAAAAAAACGCCTTAGATTATATCTTACTCTTACAAATTAACGTTTATTGCTTTTTAATCGACAATTAAACGTGACAGTGTGACTGTAGATAATAAGCGGGACCGGAATAGCCATCCGAGCCGAACGATTACCTCAAGTTGGAATTATCCGTTGTGTAACGGATTAAGTACTTATTGAGGGCTTTAGACTGTAGACAACTTTATTGACGGTTAACTGCGGTCGGATTTAAGAGATACTTTGTCTGCGTACCTAAGCAAACAAAAGAACAATAAAGTTAAACATGGCGACCGAAAATACTCAAAAACAACAGCAACAGTCACCGGATGCATATAAATTAATTTAAAAAAAGTTTAGTTTCTAGCATATTTTATATCAGAAAAAAGGTGGCACATAAATTTCAACCTGCGCTTTAAAAGTTTGTCTGAAAGCTGTTTACTTGGGCGGGGTAAAGTTTCGAGAGCACGTATCAAAGATAAATTTACGTCGCCACCGTGCGTGGCAGCAGACACTGAACAGGGGGCTTATGATACGAAGATCCTTACTAAGTCTTGAATTTATGCGAACATTTTGACGTCTATTTAACGTGACACTTTTTTGCGCAGTGTGCGTACACTTTTCAAAATATAGGGATTACGGATTGTGTTTCTGAGTAGGTTAAACATCTTTTCATTTTCTGTAGGTACGCCGCTTTGAAATTCATCCAAGTGAAGACTATTTGTTTTATGTAATCATAGTTTATCTCTATCAGAGCTACACTATATTTCTTATATGCCAAGACAGGTAATCTATGACGCACTATGTACAAAATGCACACACATGAAAATCTACAGCTCTGCAGTTGAAAATAAAAACGGCAATGCATCCACCACGCTCCAACGGACGTGGCGTGAGATGCACGTCATTTCCGCGGAGGCTGCGGGCCAATGCTCTATTACACCCCCTACAGCCCCCACAGCAGGAGAAATTCCATATACTAGGGATACAAAGTAACTTCAACCACGCATTGCACCAATGTAGAGCCAATAATAGAGGTAGTTCAGCCAAGTGCTGTTGATGAAGCTACCTAGTTTGATGATCCGTTGAACCGAAACGAAAATTAATGGTTATTAATTCTATTCTAAAATTAGTTAACTTGCCCGACTGGCAAAATAGAAAGAAAGAAAAATTTTATTCGTGATATATAAAATAAAATAAAATAAAAATGACAGAAATAAAACATTATTCAAAAAAAAAAGCACATATCACGAAATGGACCCAAATCAGCAAAGTGCCGATCTTGCGAAAGGCGCTGGTCTTCCTTTGGGACCATCACTTCATCCATCCTTTAAAAAAAAAACACAAACAATAAACATTAAGTGAAGCCGAACGCATAAATTTTAAGTTAAAAATAAAATAAATATAAAATATGTATAACAAACACGAAACATAATTAATTAATATCGTCTAACACAATTTTAGTCAAATAGGCATAGGCCAAACTCCTTTACCCCTAAGGGCCATGAAACAAAAAACTTAAAAAAATAAATTAAAAAATTAAACACTTCGTAACACTTAACTTTGTTGCAGTAGACCAGATAATGTTCTATACTGAAAAAGTGGACCTTGTGCCTCATGCGTGTACCTAACTACTAGCGAGCAGACTCGCCAAACCAAAATCTAAATCCCAAATCCCAAAATCAAAATCCAAGTCGCTCGTTAGTAGACTGAACAAATACGAACAGTGGATATAATTAATTGTATAGCCAAATGCCGCAAATGCTAAAGATAAAACAACCGCGCTTTTCTCGCAATATTTTCCATTAGACCGCCAATACAATAGTGGTTCATTAGATTCGCTCGTCTCGTTGGCTCGGTTATTCCTCACTCTATTATCCAATATTCTACGCCTTCGATATAATATAAACGGCTAAATCGGATTGTAAATCGACGTGGCCGCATTGGTGTCGCATCGCCCACTGAACTTGAGATGTTTTGTAATGTTACGACACAAAACTCCCCTATTAATAACATAGTAAAGGACGTATATGTAGGAAGTGGCTCTAAGTTAGATATATGGTTTCCAGACTCAGATAAATGTTTCATAATAAAAAACGGATCTAACGCCAGTTTCTTTATGTCAAATTGCGTTGGGTTGTTTCAACTCGACTCGATTTTTAGTCAAGCGTATAAATTAAGATCCCAGCAAAAATAAAAAATCAGTATTATAATTTGGAGATCCATTTTTAAATCTTGGAAGAAATTTCATTTGCCTCTAGGTAATCAGCAACTTAACAGTGATTCCAGGTGCGAATTTAGGATAAAAGTTAATAGAAAAAATAATATTATGCAAATTAAGATTTATTAAATGAAAAGGGTGCGCCGAACTGGATTCAAATCCGCATCTACTGGCTATACGCGCCATGTGTGCTACCAAGTGCACTGCGTGGCTCCCGTCCGACCCTCCCGAAAATTTTATTCGCTAACGCCAATAATAGTGTGAGTTGCCATCCATCACAAATATGTGATCCAAATACGTAAGTCCAAATACGTTCCAAATTTGTTGGACAGACTTAAGATATTATAATGTATCACTCCCATTTCTTACTGGCTTTTTTAGCAGCTTAAAGCTGATGAAAACAAAAATGATTATACAAATTATTCTTACTCATAGTTACCGTTTGATCATCGAATCACGAATTTATTAATATCTCGAGTGGACAGGAAACGCAACGCCCGACCGATTTTACACGATGCAAACCCCGTTACGGCTATAAATTCAGCTCGATATCGTTAAAAACTTTTCTGTAATTAGTAAAAGACTTCTAGTTTACATTGTAAACATTTTTTCCGTAAAATAACGATCATAATCATAATGCAGTCCCCGGCTAGCACGAACATCCCGTGTGGACGCTTTTTGTCTTTTTTCATAATTTCCTGTGGTAGCGGATCCAGCGCATTATTTTCTTTTGAGATCATTCACTAATAAGATCGTTAAACTGAAAAATGAACAAAACGTCGGTGCTGTATCCGTTTTTGACTTTTGCTTCTTTGGGTAGTCAGATACGATAAAATAAGATAAAAGTTTAGGCCAACTTCTAATCCGAGTTACGTTGAACATAAAAAACGTTTTAGTTTCCATGTGTTCGCATCTTCGAACGTACCGTCAGTATATCGTTATACAATAATTACAGTCGTAAAAATCGATTGCTCTATTACCTAAACACACATTTCTCGCCTGAAACACAGGATCATCCTAGTTCAATGTGTTTCTATTTCCTATAAGTCTCCTAGATAAATTGTATTGTATTATAAGAATAGTACATTGTTGTAGAGGCTGGAAAGTAAGCAATAGATGGACGAGTTTGTTTGAGGGCCGACGCGTAGCGGAGGCCCTCGAAAGTATGAGTCCATCTATTGCACTTTTGGCCGAGACTAAACATTGTGCTTTTCACGACTAATGCGAGGAAATAAAAAACGTTTCTTATAATAAAAATAAATATTTAATTAAAGTTTATGTTAATGTTTGCATGGGGGCAGTTGTTAAAACTCATTGTGATGTTTTTCCCTGGAAAGCTAATTTTAGTGTTCTGCGTCATTTCAGTCGGTCGGGAACTTAATCAAACATAGTTAGAGTTAATGTGAGCGGCCGTTGCGGCCGCTACGGCCGCTCACATAACTCGAACTATGTTTGATTTAGTCGCCGTCACGACGCGTCGCCGGTCGCCTTACCGGCCTAGTGGTATCAAAAACCACATAATTAAAAAATAAAAACCTTAACCTTGCAGCGCTTAAAAAGTTTAATGCTGTGGCGTTTTTCATACTTAAAAAAATTAAAGCATTTTGTGCATATTATGCGTCTAAGGAAAAAAAACACCTCATTAAAGTCATGAATGACGCATTCTCATTGGTCAATTGAATTTCACATGCAGCAGACGATTACTTTTGATTGGTCGTTTCAGCACGCCGGGAATGAAATTCAGAAATTATCTTGAAAAAAGTCGTATCGTATTATGAAATACATATACTGATACGACCTGTTTTCGATTAGTGTAACATTGTTGTCGTGTTTGCGCGCCATAAATGAATCAGCTGTTAAATGTACATATATAGGCAGTTTTGTGTACTGGATTTAGGTTATCTATGGCCACATTTTCGAGCAGTGTCGTGAAAAGTATTTTGAACAAAGATTATTATTATTATTATTAAAGATTATTACCTAAACACAAAATTTTATAGTGCAGCAAAAACAGTTTAAAGTGATCAGCCTCTATGAGGAAATAGTCCCGAGCGACCCCGCTGTCCGGCTGCGCTGTGCCGGGTGCAGTGGCTGCGCGTGCGCCGTAAATCTCCTGTTATCTAATTGGCCGAACAAAAAGCGGCGCGTGCCGTCTGAAATAGATACCATAGAGTTACGGCTACGTCTCACTCCAGGGTTTGTGGTTAACATGGTGAATCTGTTTGCGGTTAGAGTTATTAGAAGCCTGTGTTAGGTGTGGCCCTACGATAATTTCGACCACAAATGTTAAGCATGTGTTTATTAATACCGCTCTCCATTAAGTGCTTTTAAAATGCTACATACACACAAGCGTTGGAGATGCCATTTCTATGGTGATTTAAGTCTACGAACTAAACATTTCGATTTATGTATGTTATGTCTGGAAGAAATGGCTCGTTAATATAATGAATAGTACTCAATTTGACTGCCATTGCACGAGGGAGCCAGACGATCAAATAAACGTCGGGCTTTTTGATTAATATCATCAAATAAACTTTTAACGTAGGGAAAAATATAAAGTAATCGATTCTTTATATTTGCTCATCAGCACTTCCACTCTACAGCTCCTCTCTAGTTTCGTCACGCTCTACTTTTATGAATGAGTAAATCTAGTGATCATCTTGTGCGTAATTTCTTTGTCGAATAGTAATTTGGAAATGAAAACCAAGCGGCTAAGGAGTCGATTGTCATTGCAAAAAGCGACTGAAGCGCCGGACTAATCATTCGAGTAATTAATGTCGTCAGTGTCACTTCCGACAAGACGTCCCACGATCCTTACTCCCGTAACCAGGTCAGCCTCAGATGACTAATTATCGTAACCCACTTAGAGATACCGTAATCCTGAGACCCTGATATCATCATTAGGTAGATCATTTAATCAGAAAGGATCTGTGGAAGTAATAATGGTACCTACCTACCATTTAATAAATACAAATACGACTGAATAAAATACTGAATTATCTACAAAAGTATTTATTTGTCGAGGTTTCCAAGTAAACAAAGCAACTCAAAAGAGCTATTTTCAGTGACTCTAGATTAAGTCATTTTAATTTTAATAATACATATTATATCTTTATTTTTAACTTTGTATAAGATATAGACAGTATTTGTATTCTAAAATGTGAATATGAAGATATTACGAGTATGAAAAAGCCTGTATTACCTACCACAGTGTTTATTATTTTTATTGTAAACTAGCTGTTGCCCACGGGAACTATACAATTTTCCGGACTAAAAAGTATCCTTTATGTTAATCCAGGTTATAAACAATCAGTGTGCCAAATTTAATCAGAATCCGTCAAACCGTTTTAGCGTGAAAGAGTAACAAACATCTATACAAACTTTCACGTTTATAATGTTACGAAGACTATGACTGATAGATAACATTGTCATTTGTGTAACTCCGCATTTTTTTTATTTATTTTTTATTTAATTTCTTCTGCATTTTTTTTAAGGTATACATACACAAGGCACTCACGTAGTCTTTTGGATTAAATTATAATAATAATAATCATGATTATAAATTTCATACTCTTCGTTGTATTAACCCCTGGTATGTCCAGACACAGATATGTGCCAAATTTAAGGCTACTTTTTTCTATTTTTTTCTTAATCTGCATGATTGGATTTGTATGAAACAGTTGAGACTAGAATGCAGTATTTTTTTTACTTTTGAGATACAAGGGGTTAAATAATGACGGGCAGATATGTATGGAACCCAGCCTGATCAGTGATCATGATCACCAATAGAACTAAAATTTATGTAGACTTATCGATCTTACCATTTGCTATAGTAATTGTTATTAAGACGACTAGACTGTGAAGGGTGGGAGAATCAAAAAAGGAGAAGCAAAAATCAAAAAGTAATGACTTGTAAGCTTTTAACATTTGAGGCTGATAACTCGTTTCTCCGGGGTATTTAAAGTTTAAGATAATTAAGCTTAAATAACTAACTTACAATTGGTATGCACGCGGTTCGTATTGGATATGCAGACCAATTTGCCCATCATTCTTTACAAGATTATGTCGCACAGTCTCTCACGTCCCGCGCACTTTAGCTCATGTAATCCATTCTAATTTTCCTAATCTAGAACATTGTCGTTTGACCTAGAAAAAATAATAGAGCGCACAAACAAGCCTATAATATTCTTGGAATCTTTATTGGTTTATCCACGTGCTCCATTTCATATCATTGTCTCTATTTACTTGACCAAATCTTATTTTTCCTTTAATACCATTTCTCATGCTCATACAGATAAGAAATTAAAAGCCGTATTAAACGATTACAATTCTCAAGAGTTCAGTTAGCCAATCAATCATCATCATCATTTCAGCCGAAAGACGTCCACTGCTGAACATAGGCCTCCCCAAGGCTCGCCAAACAGATCGGCCCTGCGCCATCCGCATCCAATGCGTTCCCGCTACCTTCACCAGGTCGTCGCTCCATCTTGTTGGAGGCCTACCTACACTGCGTCTTCCGGTCCGCGGACGCCACTCGAGAACCTTTCGGCCCCATCGGCCGAAAGTTCTACGGACGATGTGCCCGAAAATCAATAATTAGCAAATCAATAATTTAATTTAAAGAGGCTACGAGACAATGATTAAAAAATTAAGAGAAATTATCAGGTTTCCTTTTATTTTGGACGCAATGCATAGAATGTCTGCATTAAACCACAATCTTGTCTCCTTGAAGCAGAGCAGAGATCAGTTTGGCGTAACAAAAGAAGTTCAGGACAAGTTCACCATCAAGATGAAACATGTAATTAAATTGGCATTCGCAAATTAGACGAACCATTTAACTCGCGACTTAAATTTCGAAACGTTCGTAGCATCGTAGCTGAAAACAGACTTTGGTTTAATAAGAATATCCTTAAGTATCCAGTACTGTAGTCTTGCTAAAGTCTATGTATAAACATTCGGGCCTGACAGATAGAGGACGCGTACAGTGGAAACTTAGGACAGGCCTTTGTAATTGAATACTTAGTAAGTCCGTTGTTCATTCATCAATGCGACATGAATCTATGTTCGTGATTGGCCGGAGTTGATGGTCGACAGCGACGTCAAAAACGATCGCGGTAGCTTAATTGTTTGGCCTACCACCTTTCTGCTTTCACACACACACACAAAACAACACGTCATTTGAAGTTCTGCAAAGGATAACGTGGGAACTAAAGCCTTTCGCTGTGAAAAGAAAGCTTCTATATGAAGTATATGCTCAGCATTGGAAGGTTTATGAGCTGGTTTGTTGTTGGATGTTGACTGTAGAATTAGATTAAACGGATTCTTGTTGCAAACATGTTATAACTATTATGAACGTCGAACCCTAGTGAGTAGTTTGTTTTCACTGCCATAGTCATCCGCGGTTCGCCGCAGAGTAATATTCTCCCAAGCCTGCAGACTTCCTTTGTGCGTTCAATCGCGACTCTATTCATGCTGTGCTTTTTGCATTAGTGATTGTAGAGAGCACTGTCATTACGCAGACAGCCCACAGATAAAGATGTGGTGAGAATTAGTTTGAACTTATCATCTATTATTTATAGGTGCTTGACCGGCACCTAGCGTCGTAGCGTTTCTAGATGCACTGACAATTGTTCGTCAGGCTTTAACATTTGCAAATTAATTAACACATTTGACAATAGTCAACTATTTATATATAGTGTTGAACTTGACAGTTTTATGAAGAAAGTGTTGTTCCTGTCACTGATGTACGATTAGCGGCTGTAGCTAATGATTATTTTCGCTTTTAGCTTAAATTATCTTCATTATCTTGCTATCTGGGACTTTAGGACCCAAGGCTAAAGTGTATTCTAAGCGACTTTCAAAATCCCATCCATTTACAGCAGTATTTAAGCTGGTGGGAAATGAAAGGGGGAAGCAGCAGAGAGAATAAATAGTTGGTGGGTAGTCTGGCTACCTCATTGGAAATGTCCGGAGACAATAATGCTCGACACGAAGTTTTGAAGACGTAGCTCGCGTAGTGAAATATTTTTGCACGATAAATATTTCACTATACGTCTATATTTGTTGGTCGTATATATGTACGAGCACTGAGGTTGTCATTCAAAAAAATCAACGAAAAATAAATTTGTATTGCACAGTATTTCTATAGTTTTTTTTTATTATTTTTTGTTGATCAGCAATTTTTCACATTTTCACTTTGCTTGTGTTATATTATAAGGCCTTTTTGCTTGCCGAATTTCATAATTCCATATCAATAGGCGACCAGACGACCAGATGGCCAAGTGGTTAGAGAACCTGACTGCGAAGCTTGAGGTCCCGGGTTCGATTCCCGTGCCGGGGCAGATATTTGTATGAAAAATACGAATGTTTGTTCTCGGGTCTTGGGTATTTAATATGTATTTAAGTATGTATCTATCTATATAAGTATGTTTAAGCGTTGCTTAGTACCCATAACACAAGCTTTTTAGCTTACTTTGGGACTAGGTCAATTGGTGTGAATTGTTCCGTGATATTTATTTATTTTTAATAGGAGGTATCCTAAAGGTTATGAATCCCGCGGTTATTTTTGTGAAAATACACTTTGAAAAGGTTGTATTTTATGATTGCCTGAACGCAAAACCTTGATTTAAGACAGCTCGTAGAGTTCACAACTTGGTTTTCTATTTGCTATCAATTTCAACTTGATACCTCCACGCGTTTCTGAGAAGTAGGATCTCAACAGATAGAAAGACAGATGAACAATGAAGTAACCTTATAAGGATTCCTGTTTATCTTTTAAGACAAGGAACTCTCAAAATACAATTCCTACTATGGTTTCACGTTTGAATTTCCCAAGTCATGAGCCCTTTCTTTCTACCTAATAAATAATACTAGTGTCTGCCGAGATTTATCTTACGCTCATTAATTACCAAATAACAGATTAGATATAATAGGACATTAACAGTCAGAAGACGTATAAGTATGTATGTATTACGTCTCGTCTGTTGGAAAATAAAACATAAATTATAGCGCCACTTAAAGGCGCTCGGCGAAGGATTTTATTGGTGATTTTTATCTAAAGAGTATCCAACTGCATTCGACATACATTGAATGAATAAAACATGGATTGATTAGCTTTTAATGCAGGATTAAAAAGCAGAAATTCCGAGTAAATATTAAATAGTTAAAATAGAAAATAAAAACCGAACAGCAACTGGTACTGGTGGTTTGGGTGGAGAGGGTTTGTTTTTATTAATTCTGTGAATTACTTGCAGGTCCGGGATAAGAGAGACGGGAAGGTAAATTTTCGCCTATTTGCTTAAATAACTTTAAAACAATTGATCTGAAAATTATAAAAATGTGTTTAAGATGCTCACAACAAGCGCTTTTATGTGATACGCCACACGACACAGTTTGTTATATCGATACCGGAAATCTCAAATGGCGTAAAGGACAAAAATGCGAAAATGAGTCTTTAATGCCATCGTATACAGCTTTTTTTTCCCTATCGAATGGCATTTAAGACTCATTTTCGTATTTTTGTCCTTTACGTCATTTGAGATTTCCGGTATCGATATTTTTTTATATTGTAAGTACCCCCCAAGTGTATGGTTCCGTTTCTGCTGTTGAGGTGTAGAACCCTAATAAGACCAATATTTATAAACACACTTTACAATTTGTATTGTTGTGTAACAAACATGGGAATTAAATTTCAATTAATATAACAAGCAACTCTTTAAATAAACCAGGAAATTATGCTACCTCGCACCGTAATCGTTGCAGATCATGCACGGAAAACAAGCATTTATTATTTAACTTACAAATGAGTAACCAGAGCTACGGTAAATAATTGAGTTCTCATTCTAAGCAGCTTATTCTAAAGCTGTGAATGCAATTCGCTTCCATTTTAAGCGTTAAATTGGGTCAGAACTAAAAGTGGGTTTGACGTCCTGGTAACCTGCTGACCTATGTAACCGACTAAGCCGTGGTGAGGTTCACATATCCGCAGGCTGGCTGCTGTAAGCTTAGTCCGGAAACCAATTAATTTAGCAATCTTCCTTGATATTGCAAAAAAATGATTATGTTTTAATGATCAAGAAGATTTGCCCGAAATGTTGGGATTATGGCAAATATGACGTATTCTAGGTTTGCTCCAGGGTTGATATTAAAAGATGCCACGAATACTCGCTATTATTCGGTATTTAGTATTAACTATGCCGAATACCGAATAATAGCGAGTATTCGCGGCATGAGCTAGAGATGCCGCGAATACTCGCTATTATTCGGTATTTAGTATTACTATGCCGAATACCGAAAAATAGCGAGTATTCGCGGCATCTCTAGTTGATATGGACAGTTGAAGAGTTACGATGTCTAGGGACAGATCCTGGCCTATCGAAATTATGAAAAACAAGCGGTTAGACTGATATTACATGAGCTGAGTGAAGTAATTGCATGCGAGAATAATATCAACCAATTAGATCTTAAAGGCTGGTGTCAAGATTGGGAGATCGTCGAATTCTTTCCTCGGCTTTCGCTTAGGTTCTTTGCTGTCTAGTGAGAAATCACCCTAAATGCTCAATCACTAATTTATACAAATAATATGCTGACGTAACACATGACGTATCGTAAAATCATTAATTAGGTTAAAATATGTGTTAGTTTAGTTATGCACCGCACCCTCTTTACGCACGAAAGTTAAGCCGTTAGTACATGGGGGTGACAACGTGTCGCTCTTCTAATTTATTGCAAGTCATTATGTTTTCAATTAAAAACTTTTGAGGCAGTTAAAAAAGTCGCAAGGAGTCTCATTGCAGCGAATATTAGAAAAGTTTAAATGTCATCAATTTATTTTAGGGATCTTGCAAGCCATTGAGTACTTAATTCACTTGCTGCAGCTACCCATAAATTGATATATTTACTAAAAAGCAGTTTTGACTTCAGCACATGCAAGCCGCGATATGGCATTAATTTAAAGCACACGTTTTTATTTTGTTTTGATAACCAATAGAGAAGGGGACTTGTGACCGGGTTTTTTAGTCCGTGCAAGTCGGACACTGTCTGGACTCTGGGCCCTCCATTCCCTGTTCGTCCGAAGGGAATTTTCCCGAGCACAAGTCACCCTTCCAATCCTTAAAGTAAAAAACAGCAAAGACTTCGCGTCTTTGGCCCCTCTAGCGATTCATTAAAAAAAAAAAAAAAAAAGCCGCTATATGGTGCGTCGACGTTTAGTACAATTTTTGTAATGTAATAAAAAGTGAATGCCTGAAGACGATTTAGCGCAACAAAAGGGATAAAATATTTATCTCACTAAACAACCCTTTTACAAGTTCCATAATTGTGGTTTGGTTAAAGGTTTAAATTAGTTAGGCCAACTAATCGTCCAACTAGTTTACGCAATAGTGCCGAGTCAGAACACTTGTAAGCGAATTGGGTCGTGAATGTCCAAGAGTCGTTCTCCCTCCGCCTCTTAGATGAGGAAGTTAAATTGAAGTGAGGGCAAAAAATTCAAGCGTTGAATCAAACACGTTGAAAATTAAGGAAGAAATAGTTTGAGTAACAAACATGAACAAGGAAGGATTTAATTTTTATTCTGGAAAACCGCAAACTTAGTTTAGGTTATCCTAAAGTATATATCTAAGTATAAAGGAAAGACATTGATATTGACGGCAGCAAAGCTTGTGCCATTGACCCAGCCCAGATTGTCAAATTAGTTGACAAAGACTAATAAGAATAACAAATGAGTTGAAAGTAGGAACATAATGACATAAGTTTAGTAACATCCGGTAAATGCCGAGCTGAGTTTGTGTGTATAGAGCAACTAATTTGTTGTATTGCCGTTAATTAAGATAGGAAGACTTTAAAAATAAATCCAGGTGTTCAAAGAGCCATGCGCCCCACAGTATAAAGTCACGCAACACAAAGCAAATACGTAATGATCCGTTTAACACCCTACGAAGGATGACATCAGCACGCGCGGGTTAGAAAAAAAGTGGGATTGACAGGGACAAGCAGGGTTATGTTGAAATCAGACCGTACATCTACGGATTAAGGTAGAAAGCCATGGAGTTCGTTTCTATAAAGTAAAAAAAGCGTAGAATTGAGGAATTGATTGGGATTGATTGGGTTTGAGGGAAATAAAAATCGATCAAAGCGTCAATGGACGGACCGGATAGGACCCATAGCTCAAATATTTCTCTATTTAGAATCTTGTCTCTAATGGGTACTTGATTATTTTTCCCTTAAATAATAGGTAACAGGTTAGGAATAAATCGAATCTTGATTTAAAACCATATCTCGACTGTCGACTCTGTCGATGCTCTAACGACAACATACTTACGTTTACAGTGGAATCCCACGATTAAAATTGGATCCGTGGCTTCGTCTTTGAAAGAAACTGGGCCACACTCGAGCCGAGGGCTGGAGCACTCTGGCGCATTATGCCCGTCCAGCAGTTTAGGGTTAACGAACCCGTGTGTCGCGTTGTGGGTGAATTGCGTTCTAAGCTTTATTTATGGGACCGCTTTTAGGCTTGTGTAAACACTGCTTGATTTTAATGGGAGTTTGGTTAACTATACGATAATCAATTAAGTTTGTCGTGATTGATGAGAAAGTTTAGTTTACTACCACGGTTACAACTAAATAATTAACATTATTTTCTATACCATTTGGAAATTCATGTCATTCATTAGTGCTTAGCTAAAGTAATCACTTAGACTAGCGAGCGAACACGCTAAATCCCTAGTTATTTGTCGAGTCAGACAGTCAAAGGTTGTCATAGAATGAGGTTCTTGCTTAAGACGTCGTAATCTTAAATCTGACGAAAATCCCTCTCACATAATCTATGTTTGAAGAAACGCCAAAGCCCTAATGTCGGTTTATAACTTCAATGTTTCTCCTTTAACTAATTTCTGCTCAATGGATACGATAATTAACCCCTGAGATTAATATTCAATGAATGAATACATTTACATATGTAACAAGTGATCTTCTGGGACGAATTTCGCACCCACAGGAGCGTCTACATATTAACTAGCCTACAAAAACAAAACGACTTAAGTTAATACCACTGTCGTAAGTTCATACTGCCATTTGATTTAGCATGCTTTTAATAACGTACGTTTGGTTTTCTCTCTGTCACATTGTATGGATGTTGTTGAAGACTAAAAGAGAGAAAACATGCGTCAGGTGTACCATAATAAGGTCTGATGTATTCCTTTGGCACCGTTCGACACGTATGCATGTTTCCTTTACGGGGCAGCTGCCGGAATGACAAACATCCATTGTCTATTGTCAGTGTAATATGGATCCTTTAGCCCTTTAGTGTATGAGCAAGATGGGCAGAATGCATTCATGGTGCAAGCCAGCCCAAATCACTTTATCACCTATTGTTCATAATTGGTTAAAAAAGGTTAACCGCAAAGAAGACTTAGTGAAAAAGACTCTAAAAAGTAATATGGAGTTACTCAAACCGTCAGCGCCTTTGTACATTTGATGTCAGTTAGAAATATAATCAGTTATATCGCGTCAATAGGAGGAACCGTGTGCGTGTGTACAATCCGCGTGTGACGTCATGTGATGTTGTGTGAAACCCTTGTCAAGCCACAACGCACCTGCTTGAAGATAGTGTCCCGTCGAGAAGTTACGGCTGATTCATCATTCGGATATCTGTAAAAGAGAAATAATTTATTGAAAATTTTTGATACACGATATGATACTTATTTTAATGCGACCAACTTGTTACGAAAAATAAAGCCCATAAAAATGAAAAGAAAGCTTTCATAGCTTGTCCTACTCTTTAGTTTTTGAGTATTTTTCAAAGATCAAAGACAAGAAAAATCGTGCACAAATTTTTCTTGGAGTAGAATAATTAAATCAAATTTACTTTATGACTGTCTAAAAATTGAGATGCGGGGAAATAAGATACATAATAGGCAAATAAAGCTCTGTATATCTTTTCATCATCATTTCAGCCGAAAGACGTCCACTGCTGAACATAGGCCTCCCCCAAGGCTCGCCAAACAGATCGGTCCTGCGCCATCCGCATCCAATGCGTTCCCGCTACCTTCACCAGGTCGTCGCTCCATCTTGTTGGAGGCCTACCTACACTGCGTCTTCCGGTCCGCGGACGCCACTCGAGAACCTTTCAGCCCCATCGGCCGTCAGTTCTACGGGCGATGTGCCCTGCCCACTGCCACTTAAGTCTAGCGATTCTTCGAGCTATGTCCGTGACTTTAGTTCTTACGCGGATTTCACCATTTCTGATGCGATCCCGCAGAGAAACTCCAAGCATAGCCCTCTCCATCGCCCTCTAAGTGACCTTTAGCTTCCTTATAAGACCCATCGTTAGCGGCCACGTCTCAGTGCCATAAGTCATCACTGGCAACACACACTGGCCAAAGACTTTTGACTTGAGACACTGCGGTATATCGGATGACAAGATATTGCGGAGCTTCCCGAACGCTGCCCAGCCGAGTCTAATTCGTCGATTGACCTCTTTCTCGAAGTTGAACCTACCCAATTGGATTGTATGTCCCAGATAGATATAGTCGTCAACAACTTCGAGCAAAGTATCTCCGATTACGACGGGAGTTGGTACAACATGGGCGTTCGACATGACCTTCGTCTTGTCCATGTTCAATTTAAGACCAACTCTCTCGGAGACTCTTCCGAGGTCAGCGAGCATCGCACTGAGGTCTTCCAAGGTCTCAGCCATAAGCACCACGTCGTCGGCAAACCGAAGGTGAGTGAAGTATTCGCCATTTACATTGATGCCACGCCCTTCCCAGTTCAGAGTCTTGAACGCATCCTCTAGTGCAGCGGTGAACAGTTTCGGAGAGATAACATCTCCTTGTCTGACTCCCCGCTGCAATAGAATGGGCTTCGACATCTGGTCCTGAAGTCGGACGGACATTGTGGCGTTATTATACAGACACTTCAACACTTCGATGTACCGGTAGTCCACTTGGCACCGTTGGAGAGACTTCAGTACAGCCCAAGTCTCGATCGAATCGAAGGCCTTCTCGTAGTCCACAAATGCCAGGCAAAGGGGGCGGTTATACTCCTCGGTTTTCTGTATAACCTGCCGCAACGCATGTATGTGGTCCACGGTGCTAAAGCCTTTTCGAAATCCGGCTTGTTCGGGAGGCTGGAAGTCGTCTAACCTGCGCGCGAGACGATTCGTGATGACTCTCGAAAACAGCTTGTAATCATGGCTCAGAAGTGAAATGGGTCTATAATTCTTCAATAAGGTATTATCGCCTTTTTTGAAGAACAGCACCACTACACTTCTGTTCCATGCTTTTGGTGTTTTCCCTTCACGAATGGCGGTATCGAATTGTTTCTGAAGGGCTTTGAGGATTGGTTTTCCACCCGCCTTCAGAAGTTCGGCTGTTATTCCGTCATCACCAGGGGCCTTGCCCCCTTGCCCTTGCCTTGTATATCTTTTCACAAACAAACAATCAATCGAGACAAAGCGTCTTAATAACAAACGGCACAAGCAAAATGGTTACATGTATATTGTCATTAAGTCTATTTGCACCCAATTCCTCTAGCTTTCAGCACTTGAAATGAACGTGCAAATTGCAGTTTCGAATTGGAATATTTCTTCCCCATTCCCTGTCCCCGAAACCAGGTCAACTTTGGCAGAAAATATTTGCGGAATGCAATGTGATGTACGTAACTAAATATACCGTTTATTCGTATTTTCCTGAAATGTTAGCTGTCTTTTATATGGAACTTTGATAGGACGATGACGAATTTATTTGGATTACCGCGAAGCTTTACTAAGTCGACTGTTTACTAGATAGGTAAAAGGACCAATTTATAAGAAATATCATTATAGTTTTACTTCTAGAGCTTCCACCAGTATGTATAAATGGATATGGATAATGGATATTGATCATAATGTTACAATCGGGAAGGTAACAATAATATCCACCAGGATAATTCTTTGTTGGGTTTACAGGAAAAAGGGTCAAAAGAATATACATAATTAACTGCATTGGTAGCCGTCATTGTCAGGAAAATTACTTTATTTATTTTCAGTGTTTACCTTGATTAGTATTGGAGCAGCAGGAGTATCATTTCATTACTAATGGTTGCATTGAAATGCATTAGAGTGAAACCGCCATAAATCACGAGCATCCAATTAAAAATGCGTTACACAGCTATTAGGCAAAAATATTATAATTTAGCCAAGGTGTTTCCTTACTGGTATGTGCACCGGAAAATGATGGGTACCGTAAGAATTTATATCGACACATCGTAGTTTTTTTGTTTTAGTCTCCGATGGAGGTTTTTGAACTTTGCGATTCGTGCGTGACAGTCATCTTAAATAGTTTAATTTGAATTTAAAACAGATGGCGTTTTAAACGCGGAAGTGCCGGCGTCGCTGCGGCTCGGATCAGTGCCGGCGAATCCGGTCATACGTTTTTTATGGATAATTCTATCCGGGATCTAAATTAGTAAACTCGCGCGATCCTGGAGTCCCGGAAATTATGCAATACATTTTTAAACACTATGTATGTTGCTGCCGAATTGCAGGTCGCGTGAGGAAGTGAATTACGATTTATTACAGAAGCTTTGCGGGAGGCCGGAAACGGCAGCCATTACGTACTGTTCTAAGGAAAAAGATTGAGAAAAATACGGGGACAGAACATGAACACGAAGTCGATAGTGCACTTCGAGAAAAAAGTTCGCTTCAACCTTGCTTCATGAGAATTTTAGTTTTAATAAATACATAATTTTACTATACTATGCCTATGTAGATGTTAGTGTGCTGTAATGGCAACTAATTAATCGCTAGAAATTTTTGTTATTATGCTAGAACTTGGGCGGCATTGGGGTAGGTACTAAATAGTAGAGTACTTCCTTATCGAAACGGGAAAATAAATACGAAATTGAAAAACCATTTACAAGGAAACCACAATTAAGTAAACATATATGTCATTTTCTACCGTCTTAGGGATTTATAAATGCACATCCCTCGTTCGCTCATTAAGGATATGGCCATTAAAAGTGTGGAGCAATGAGCAATTTCCGCTGGCCCGTCCCAATACCGTGGCAGACTAAAAGTTACAGCGCAACATGTTACTAGAAGAATGGAACTAAGCCCGCCCGCCACTGCAACAGACAAAGCGAATACTACCTAAACTTTTGATTATTATTAAAATTGGCTTAGTTATAGTTTGTCTATGAATCATTATTAAAATTTACATGTCACTAAAGTTTACCTGTAATCTATACATATAAAATCCTTTGTCCTGACTGACGGATCAACGCACAGCCTAAACCGCTGATCGTAGAGACCTGAAACTTGAAGGGTGTGTTCTTTGTATGACGTAGGCATCCGATAAGAAAGGATTTTCCGTAGTTCTACTTCTAAGGGGGTAAAAAAGGGGGGCAAAGTTTGTATGAGACATCGTGATTCCTTGGTCCAATCTACTTCAAATTTTGCATAAACATTCTTTAACAAAATTGATGGAAGACGTGTTTCGTATTTTATTGAAATTCATCCCTTGACGGGGTCAAAAAGTAGTAGAAAGTTATTTTGGGGGTGATTTGCTTCAAAGTTGATATCAATACTCCTTAGTGCTTTTGATTTAAATTACATTTTATTTTGACACATTGTAAACGAAACGAAACTTCAAATATTGCAAACCATTTTTGTCTACGTTTGTCAACCACGTCTTGATCTGATCTCTGATAATAGCTAATTATATGTATTAAGTATTTGCATTTCACCAAGCTTTTGCTTTTACAAGCGCAGCGTGGGACGTCCACCAACGAGATGGACGGACGTTTTGGTGAAGGCCGCAGGTTCAGGGTGGATGCAAGTCGCTTCCAACCGTAATGATTGGACGTCAATGAGGGAGGCCTATGTCCAGCAGTGGACGTCCTACGGCTGAAATGATGATGATGATGAAGCTTTTATGCGAGTTCAACCTTTTTCGAATAAAATCGAATTGAGTATTCAAATATCATTGTTGAACTCGCATAAAAGCTTGGTGCAATGCAAATACATATAAAATGCTTTGTCCTGAAGTCCTAAATGACTGACTGCCGGATTAACGCACAGCCTAAACCGCTGTATGTAGAGACCTAAAACGTGGAGGGTGTGTTCTTTGTATGACGTAGGCATCCGATAAGAAAGGATTTTCCGGAATTTCCACGGGATAAGGAATAATCGGGATTTATATATTTCATCAAGAGTGACCCTATGCCCATAACGAAGATTACTAAACTGTACAAATTGGGCATGCAATTAGACTATTAGAATATAAAGCGAATATAAAGAATTTTGAAAATTTCCACGGGATAAAGTTAAATCAGGATTTATATATGTAGGTACTCAAATCAACTGGACCATATCTCCGTAACTACAATTACTAATCTTTTCAAATACAGTATTAACGAAAATGACCATAACAACAAAAAAACTTATTGCAGGATTTTTGGAAATTCCTGTGGGATAGATAATCTCTGAAACTTCCGAGCCGATTAAAAAAAAAAACTTTTACCAGTAAAAAGTTACACTATCCTTTATTGACATAGGCTACTTTTTCCGGGGAAATGCAAAATTCCCAAGGGATAGAAAAAAGAAAATTCAACTTCGGAGCTCATTTTAAAATGTCTTACACCAATAGAAAAGATGCACTGTCCTTGGTTAACATAGGATGCTTTTTTCCGGATAAATGCAAAATTCCCGCGGTATAGAAAATAGTAAAATTAACTTCGGGGCTGAGTTTAAAAAAAATCACCAATAGAAAGCTTCACTATCCTTTATTGGTATAGGCTACCTACTATTTATTCGGTAAAATGCAAAATTCCCCTGGGATATTAAGAAGTGAATTTCACTTCAGGGCTGATTTGAAAATTTCTTTCACCTATTAGTGAGTAGCTACACTAACCCTTACTTACATAGACTATTTTCTCCGTGACAAATCAAAATTCCCACGGGAAAAAAATAAGTGAACTCAACTACGCGGCTGATTTTAAAAGTTCTTTTATCGGTAGAAAGCTTTAAGGACATAGGCTACTTTTCTCGGGGAAAATGCAAAATACCCGCGGGATAAAAATAAGTGTAATTTTGCAAAGAATAAGGACAAATTTGTTGAAATTCCCGCGGGATAGGGAATAAACGGGATTTATAATATTCACTAACTGATACTCATGATGAAATGATAATAATGTTGGATGTTGCCGGTGCCGGATTTTTGTTTTATACAATGAAAGAGATGAAGAAGCTTTACCACAAATTGGAATTCTACGCGGATGAAGTCGCGGGCAAAAGCTAGTATAATATATAATTGTAATGTTAGTAATATTTATTGTAAAATTTTGCATGCCAGATACTAGCGAAATATGTGAGCCGTTATACAGGGTGTAACATTTAGATCGGTCAGTATGGGAAAGTCTGAAACGAAGATCTGTTCTTAGGAACCATGTCATTGATTTTAGTAAGAAGAAAAACTGCATTCATACATTTTAAAAAACTTTTACTCAGCTCGGGAATCGAATCCGGACTTTTTGAAGAATAAAACTAACACTATTTCTAACTACGAAACATGATGTCTAAAATTTATAAAATGCATTGTTTTCAAATCCTTTCATTTATTTTAGTAGGTGTTCGAAATGACTACCATTTTTCAATTCAACATTCTTACAGTTTCAGACTTTCCATACTGACCGATCTAAATGTTACACCCTGTATATGATTGTTGAGCCATCTTCTGTACCATATTTCAAGCGAAACAAAGTTATTTGTATTTGTATTTACCAGTCGACGAAACTGAATGGCGTTGACGAATTTCACGATTTCTTAGGCAAATGTATGGAAAGTCAACATTACTTTTATAGCGAAATTCTTCAGTTTCAACCGCCATATTCCGCGTAAAAATCGACTAATAATATGTCCGTCAACTAAAAATCCCAATGACCTCCACCATGCGCGGTGTGGTGACTAGTGGTGAGTGGTCGCAGAAGTGCAATGGGTTTTAGTTATTATTAGTGATCGGATCTAGGATGCAATTTCCCGGGGTTTAAGTCCGTTATCTTAACTTGGATATGACTAACAATACCGCGAGTCTTTTTGTTACCTACCTTTATAAAACAGTAAATAACTTTTAATTTTAAGTAGTTTACACTATAAAATAAACGAAATATAAAATAAACGTAACGTGCTCGTCTTATCTTTTATGGTATTTTTTATTATTTTTATCTGTTTACCAGTGTCTGCAGGTAAAAGTAATAATAATTACTAATATTTTATCAACCTCTTTTATTAATTGGTATGAATGGTTATGGTTATTTATTTTTAGGTTAAGTTTTTGTCATGTTACTATTCCTTTTGTCTACGAGTAGGTATTATTTTTTATTATGTAAGGGATATAATGAGTATGTTATTGTGTTGTATTATATGGTAATAAGATCTTTATTTTTAAATTTTGTTTCAAAAAGTAGTAACTCGTTTATTTTTACAATTACACTTCTGCTTAAGAGTATCTGAAATATCTTTTTTAAAGTTTATGTAAAATAAATTTATCAGTTATAGATAGCGAACATTTTCATTTTGTTTATTTAGTTTAACCCTCGACAAAAGTTATTGATTTTTAAAATGAACAAGCCATTTCCCAAAATCCCGAGAAATCCCGAGTCACATCCATGTTAAGCATAGCGCTTGGGGTCGTTCACCCCAAATTGCATCCTAGTTCCGATCACTGGTTATTATCTTAGATTATTAATTTATTACATTATCCTTAGATTTTTGTAACACACTGGATATGGCGGTTGAAACGATTCAGAGCCCCACCGATTTCAATAAAAATATTAGACATTTTACAAAATAAAATCGGGATCGTCGCCATATACCTACTATTTATATTGTTTGGTTTACAATACAATGAATCTTTAGTGTACCTACACCACATAGAAAATATAAAAGAAAAAAACAACATATGTATGTATACGGAAAAAAATATATAAGGTAAGCAATTGGCGGCCTATTAGTTTACGGCATGTAAGCAATTTTATATTAAAAAATCGATTAAGGCGGTACTTAGATCCTGTTGCTGCCTCGAGGCCATGTTATCAAGTTCTGATTTATGATACGAATATTTTACGGTTCTAGTAGGTACCAGTGGTTAAGTTATTTATGGACAGTATCAAGCAAGTATATGTATTTTACAATTGCGATGAAATGGATACTACTCATTTATTTATCGTCTTTGTTTATTCCACACATTCAGCTTCGCGTTAGCGTTCCAATTGTCCCAGCACATGTCCAAAGTTGGAGACTATTTCAGCAAACATTCACGAAACTCAGTAGTGCGGCAAAGTTCTACCAAGAACCAACAAATCCTGTAACTTTGTTCGCCCTAATACCATCAATCTTAATTAAAACTGTTCCAAAGTTAAATATCACTATGTATAACATACTGTTTTAATTGAATAAGGATATGACACGCTTGTACTATTATGTAGACATGTATAATACGAGTAAACAGTATTATTATGTATTTGCATTTAATATCGGTAACAGCCGGTAAGATATTTCCGATAGGTGAGTCCATACCGTATTGTCGGTTTATTTTCGCCAAGGAAACGTGGCCCTTTGAAATACGATCAAATGATATCCTACGTATAAAGGAATGAATTACAGGCCTTTCAGGTTGCTAAGATACCTATAGTATCTCAAGAATTATAATTAATTAAAACAAACAATTAACCATTTTTTATGTTAGATACAAGTTTACATAGTTAACTAGCTCATACGTGCAGCTTTACTTTTTTAAGGTATTAATTGATTGCTACAACACACCTTTCAAAGAAAACGCAACAAGGCAAATGTTCTTCGAAAAAAAATACCGTTATGTATACATCGCAGATACGCGTACGTGTGCGAAAAACCACTCCTTTATGTAGCTTCGGCTTTTAGTAACAATAGCAATAGTTCTTGTAACAAAGATATAGAGCCCAAAATGGTAGACGATATTGTTGCTTCTAATAAGTGCTATCACGATTAGGGCAAGAGTATGTGAACATCATTTGCATAGCGTGGCAACTAACACGCTAACTCCTTCGATGCACACTCTGTCTGTACTATTTAAGCGTAACATTCAGTTTCCATTGTATCTATGAATACAATCTACTCGTCATACTAACGAACTTATCGTGCTTAATTGACATTACTTACATACGGACGGACCATACGGTATCGGTATTAAAACGAAAGAAAGGAATTTTTGAGACTCATCATTTAAGATAAGTTCTACTAATTACAGAAATCCGAAAGTGATAATGCTGATCTGAAAGCTAATATACATTATCTGAATTCCATTGTAACATAAATTTAGTGATACACACTACTGTAGGTCCTGAAAAATTATACAGCGTACTAGACCTGCGTTAACCAATCACAATAACGTAAGGGGCCGGCCAAAAAGCCGTCATTACTCGGCTGTATATTTTCGGACACAATGCCATCGAATAAAAAGTTACGACTACATTGACTCCAGTCATAGTAATTCGATCGGATATTTTGGTTATGTTATAGTTTATTCTTACGTAGAACAAACGTGAATAAAAACGGACATCCGTATTGAGTGTCATCACCATCCCATCAGTGAATCATCCCTTAGAGGGGGAATTGGCGTGTCTACTTCGAATACGTACCGCGACTCCCGACACGCGATTTCGGCTGTTCAGTAGTACGTTTACAACTCCATAAATTACGCCCCTGGATTTGTAACATGCATGTTTAAGGCAGCCAGAGAAGCCAGGTGTAAATGTTTTGCAGACGAGAGTAAAATTGTCATGGGATGAGAAGTTAGGCGAGTTAGATGTTCAAATCTGATTTGGAACCCTACAGGAGATGAAATCAGTAACTAAGTAACTTGTACGGCTTTATGATAGTCACTTTACGATGATCCCTGGGATGTCACTTTACAAATGACTCTACTACAATTTACAATAAAAATATTAAATAAAAAGGTGATTAATACCGCGAACATACTCACAAATACCAGACATAAGTTGTGGTCAGTCATATCATCTGATGAAATAGTTTTCTGCGAACTTCTTCAATAACAAAGTATGCGATGCATTCCGGACTCGCCTACATGCGAGGTTACCTGCCCATAAAGCTTATGGCACATTTCTCATTAATTGGATAATTATAATTTGTATTAAGCGTTTCGCTCTGACCGGCAGCCTATTGCGGTATTGTGCTGTAACATCGTATACTTTAGATAGTACGCATGTTTAAGGACGAAGAAAAGTTTACTTAGGTAAATTGTGGTCAGCATGGACACGCGGCATTGAATAGCGATGTCGGCTTGTTTGATACCTGATCGTTTATAGGCAAAAACAAGTTTAATTACACTGAGTTAACAATTTGCGTAATTACGTCGCTTGCGTACGATCAGTTTTAGAGCTAAAACTATTATTAAAGATAATCCGATATTCATCATGTTAAACTATTTAAAAACCTCGTAAATATTTATGAGATTAGTGGAGCAGGACATGGTCTTGCTGCTTTTGGATGATACATATATACAAAATTATTGAGATAAAGTAAAATTGATGCTCTTTTGTCTGACAAGTAGGCTTTTAAATAAATGGAATAAATCGAGTTTCCCAACTTAATGAATGAATGAATGGGCAGGGGTAAACAGACGAGGGCAGACAAAAGGTACGACGGGGTGCTTCGGACACTCAGGGCTGTTTGCAATGATCTGTAGTACCCTTCAGGGCGGACATGGTTCGAGCGTTCTTGTTTACGAGACCCGTGATGTATTTAGCCTTGTGATTGTAGACGATTTTGGTACTACATACGAGAATAAATTACGAGAAGAAATAATTGAATGCACGGATTTGAAGCTTTTTCTTTGGAAGTGAAAAAGTAGATTCTCAACTCAGCTTATCAGATTCAGTATATTCACCAATTAGTTTATTTATTTATTTATTTATTTATTAAAGTAAACAGAACACTATCATTAAAGGACACCCAATGCGATAGTATACCGAATCAATTATATATAAAATAAAATCCGTTGTGCTTCACACTTTTATATTTTAACAAATACACTCTCGCTTATATCTAAGACTTGTTAGTAGCTTGAAAATTAAACGGCAATTGGCCGGTTAAGCAACCGGCCACCTATTTTAAAACCCTCTTCCCCCTCCAATCATCTAGTCGTACCCGTTGCAGTTCGGAAATCAAAATAACAACCGTTTATTACGACAGACATATAAAACAATGATGAATAATAATAAACCCGTATTTTAGTACTTTTTAACATTTAAGGGATTATGGATGCATTTAATAACACTAAACCTAACACTCGTCCGTCCTGACAACGTGTGCGACCTCGTACACGAATCAAGTGATAACCTAACACTGGCCCCATGAAGATCTAACTAATCTACTGCAGACTGAAACATAATACAAAATAAAAAATAAAGTTTAGAGAAAAAAAAAAAAAATAATCTTAAT
Organism: Archips xylosteana; assembly: GCA_947563465.1. NCBI lineage: Eukaryota > Metazoa > Arthropoda > Insecta > Lepidoptera > Tortricidae > Archips > Archips xylosteana. The sequence continues at coordinate 5,468,269 of OX387362.1, forward strand.
TGTATACAATAGTAAATATAGGTACTTAATTATGTTTTTATAAAGTTTTAAGACCAGTATACATCAGTATAGTTATCAGAAATACAAAAGATAAATTCCTATAAATGTAATAATAGTGCAGGCCTACTTAATAATTAAATTAATTTTAAATTAAGATTATCACTGGGTACTCATAATGATATTATAATCCTGTACAACTAATTGTTACTACTATAAAATTACACTATCTCGTATTTATTCTTAAGTCGCGAGCCAATCCATTCTGCGACCATCTAGGAACTAATTATTCTGAGTCGCGAGCCAATCAATTCTGCGACCATCTATGAACTAATTATTCTAAGTCGCGAGCCAATCAATTCTGCGACCATCTAGGAACTAATTATTCTAAGTCGCGAGCCAATCAATTCTGCGACTAATACTTATTTATGCATAGGTAGTCTTCATCAAGTCAAGTCGTGAACCAATCAATTCTCACGCCTGACGCTGATAGTCTCTGCCGAGGCGCGAACCCATCAATTCTCGCGCCTGGCGTAGGTAGTCATCGTCAAGCCACGAACCAATCAATTCTCGTGCTTGACCTGAAATGAGAAAAATAACAAATGTACATAATCGCGATCATTATCATTATTATTATTAAACTATTAGAGAACCTTTCCGAACACTCCATCCTTTCTAAGTACTATAAAGAAAGGAAAGCGAGCAAGCGGGTCACCTGATGGTGAGCGATCACATTCGTCCCTGGCACCAGTAATACCGAATGGATTGCAAATGCGTTGCCAACTCAAAGTACTTACTGAATGCCTCTTTTTACAGTTATTTAATTAATTAATCGTTAAGACAATTATCGTCAGCATCACTAGCGCTATCTTCGACATCGCTTTCATTGAGATTCAGGGCAGCAATGTGAACCCAGGGCTGCATCCTGTCAGATGCCACAGTCGTACCTCGCTTATGTTTTTTAATACCAAAACCAGAAATAGGTGCTAACCTGTACCGGTCGTTACCCAGAACTTTAGCAACACGATATGGACCTGAATAAGACGGCAGTAACTTTTTGCTTTTACCGTCGTTATTAAAGGAAGTTACCGTTATTTTAACCAAATCACCTTCGTTATAAACATGAGCGGGTTTCCTACCCCTATCGTAGTACTCTTTCTGTTTCTCCTGTTCCCTATCAATCTTTTTTTTGACTTCTTCCCGAATAGTCGGCAAGTCTATAGGCTCACGTGTATTCTCGGCAATTTCATTAAGGTTAGGTGTCACTTCACTATTCATACATGTACCAAACATAACTTCTGCCGGAGTTCTCCCTGTGGTCTTTTGAATGGTATTGTTAAGGCCCCACTGAATTTTGCCTATTTGTTTATCCCAGTCTTTTTCGTGATATTGCAAGTTTTGCGCTGTTAATGAGCTAAGGACGGTCCGGTTATACCTTTCTACCTGTCCATTAGACTTAGGACTCGAAACAGCGTTCAAAATATGTTGTATACCCTTTTCAGTGCAAAACTTTTTAAATGAGTGTGACGTGAAACAACTTCCACGATCACTCACTAAGCGATCAGGTGACCTAAAAGTATTAAATATCTCGTCTAAAGCACGTATGGTATTTTGAGTTTTAGTATTTCGTAATGGCTTAATAAACACAAACTTAGTAAAGGCTTCTACTACTACTAACAAGTACGCATTACCTCTTTTTGACTTCACAAAGGGACCAAGGTGGTCAATATGCAGTGTGTGGAATGGTTTTTCTATTTTGGGTATGGGGTGTAAAAGGCCCTCGTGCGAAGTCGAAACTTTTTTCGCATATGCACATTCAAGACAAGCCATGACATATTTTTTTACAAATCGCGACATTTTAGGGAACCAGTAATTTTTCTTTATTCGCTCAAGAGTCTTTTCCACCCCAAAGTGCCCAATATTGTCGTGATTTAAACGACAGATCTGCCACCTTGCCCCCTTTGGTACTACCCAGCGGATATCGTCTTTATTACCACCTAGACATCTATACAACCTATTATCTCGTAATAAATAATTGTCCTTAATGTACTGTATGCCTTCGGCATCTAAATCAGCCTCCAAGACGTTGCGAATTCTACATAGCTCGCTATCGCCCAATTGGAGAGTAAGTAACCAATCTTCATCACTGATCGTCATAACCATTGGGACTGGCTCTACCGCACACTCATCCCCTACGTCTACACTACAAACAGGATTGCGAGACAAAGCGTCTACGTGTGTCATCCTCGTACCAGGCCTGTATTCTATACTGCAATCAAACTCCTGTAACGATAGCCACCACCGAGCTATTCTGGGGATGAGATCTCGTTTTAAAAATGTAGAGCGGAGAGCGCTACAGTCTGTGACGATTTTAAACTCCATTCCTAGCAAGTAAACTCTAAACTTACGCAAACAACAGACTACAGCGAGAGTTTCAAGCTCGTACGAGTGAAAGTTCTTCTCCTCGGGAGAAGTCTGTCGGCTGTAATAGGCCACTGGCCGAAGAGTTTCACTATCCGACAAACGCTGCAAAAGGATTCCCCCTATACCAATTTTGCTAGCGTCAGTGTGGAGCTCCGTTTGAGCCTTGGGGTCGTATATAGCAAGGACTGGCCTAGCCTCTAAGCAAGCCTTTAATTTTATAAAAGCTTCTTCTTGTACACCGGACCACTCCCAAGTGGTGTCCTTTTTCAATAATTTACTTAGAGGCTGGGCCATTTGCGCGAAGTTATTTATGAACTTACGAAAATAGCTCACTAAACCTAGGAACTGACGCACACCATGAACGTTAGAGGGACGAGGAAAATTGCGAACGCTTATAATCTTGGTCTCCCCGGGCCTACACCCTGCACCACTAATTTCGTATCCTAAATAATCGATTTTATTTTCAAGAAATACACATTTTGATAAATTTAAGGTAAGTTTTGCCTGCTCTAACAGTTTCAATATCTCCTCTAACCTATCCAGACATTCCTTAGAATCCTTCCCGAAGATCAAGACGTCATCGAGATATACAGTTGCTTTGCTGAACCTAGCTGATCCAAGTACGTTATTCATCATGCGCTGGAAAACTGCTGGCGCATTAGCCAGGCCAAAAGGCATGCGATTAAATTCAAACTGTCCATCTGGTGTGACAAATGAGGTGAGATGTTTACTAGCTTCGGCTATGGGCACTTGATAGTACCCTGACGCAAGATCAAGGGTAATGAAACACGTTTGACCAGACAACCTAGCAATCTCGTCTTCAATAATAGGAATTGGGTACCTTTCTTTAATAGTTACAGAGTTGAGCATTCTATAGTCTATACACAATCTAAACTTACCATCCTTCTTCCTGACCAAAATAATAGGACTCGAGTAATCAGACACAGATTCTCTAATTATACCCGCTGTTAGCATCTCATCGACCATTTGGCGTACGGTATCGCGTTCATGATGAGAGAGACGGTATGGTCGGTACACAATAGGGCGTTGGCTATTTAATTCTATATTCATGTGAGCTACGTCGGTACAGCCTATATCTTTAAGACCAGAAGCGAAACAATGTTTATACTGATCAAGTAAAGAGTAAAGTTTTTCCTTATCACTAATTGTAACATTAGCACCCGTACGAATTTGACTTATATCTAGTCCACAAGGGCTACTTACATGGTTGGGCTCTGGTATTATCCTATTCACGACGCTGACTCTTTCACCACGACTTAGAATGGTGCCCCCTAACAAAAGAACTGGAGATGTAGGTAATAGAGTAACATATAACTGCCCATGGTTAACAGAATATACACCTCCACAAATCATATATTGATGGTTTGGTTTTCCAACAACTTTATTGTCAAGAACTACGTTCCCACAAAAATTTACGTCCGTGTAGGCTCTAACACAAGCCGAGCCAAACAACTCTACAGTCGTATATAATTTAACCTTCAGTAAGCGGTCATCAAAAATACTCGTATTAGAGAAAGGAATTTCCCTGCTCATGTCAAAGAACTGAAGTTTCTTAGAATCCTTAAAAACAACAATATGAGGTTGCTCGGTGAAGGTTTGCCCTATCAGCAAGCCCTTCTCAAGCAAACAGTCTTCAACCACCTTGCAATTCACAGTAGCGAATATTCCATCGATAACTAAATCGACCGTTAAATTGCCTAACGACAGTACGCATTGATTCCCAAATCCCTTCATAATACTTGACACACTATCATGTGTTAACTCAAGGCTCCGGGCCAGGGACTCCTTAATAAGAGTTACCTCACTACCAAAATCTACAAAAGCCTCGAATGGTACCCCGTTGATCTCCACCGTCTTTATGAACTTGGAACTAGGATTAGAATCTGATATCAACTGAACGGTCTTAGCTTCATCTTTCTTATGTGCGCTACTATCCGTGTAAAACCTACAATTTTCAAGCTTATGGCCAATTTTGTTACACCTCGTACACTTCAAAAGGGGTTTAGGACATTGTAAATAAGGATGCCCCTTTTCTTTACAATTAAAACAGTATAATAAGTTAGTATTAGATCTTGTGGTAATTTTAGGCGAACTACCATGATCTGGCATAAATCTATTTTTTGGATTAAATCTGTCAGTAAAATTTACTGAGGCCTTATTACTCATCAAGAATTGCAATAAACTGTCAGGGTGAGAACAACGTAACGCTAAAGCGCTTGACCTTGTGGTCCTATCACTAATCCCATGTATAATACAGTCCACCGCGCGTTCCCCACTGATATCGCACTGGTTAACTAAGGATAATTTTTCGTAATAGTAAACCTCTATTGGTTCGTTAAATTTACTTTTCCTCCGAAGCATATCTTCTAAGGTTTGGCTATAGCTTTGTTCGAAGGGAAAAGCATTTATTAGTTTATCCTGCCACTCTGGCCACGAAAATAAAATAGTATTTAGCCCTTCGTACCAGACCTTAGCTAAACCTTGTAATTTTTGCATGGCGAAGTGGGTAGTAGTTCTATCATCCCAGCCGTAAACTTTCGCGCATTCATTCACTTTCCGGAGCCAGACATCAATACGCTGACTTTTAGTGGAAGGGTTAAACTCGGGTAGAATATTCTTATGATCGATGCTTTTGAAATTAGGGGCGTTGGGCTGGGAGGATTTGTCTTTAACACTATTGAGAATATTCATAAAGTCTTTAACAGAAAATGAAGGGCTACGTGACCTTATTTGTCGTCTTGCACGGTGCGGTGCTTGGTCCCGGGCTCTGCTGGGGCGATGATGCTCGGAGCTGAGACGGACGCTCTCGCGGCTGCAACGGTTGCTCTCTCGGTTGCGGCGGCTGCGCACGCGGCTGGCTCGGCTCTGCCCACGGCTGCGACGGCTGCGGGGACTCTCCCCGCGGCTGTGGCGGCTCTGCCCCTGGCTGCGGCGACTGCGTTGGCTCTGCTCGCGGCTGCGGCGACCGCGACTGCGCCTGCTGCGGCACCGGCTGCGGCGCCGACTGCGGCGGCTGCGACTGCGGCGGCTGCGACTGCGCCGGCTGCGACTGCGGCGGCTGCGACTGCGGCGGCTGCGACTGCGCCGGCTGCGACGGCGCCGGCTGCGGTGTCGGCTGCGTTGCCGGCTGCGGCGCCGGCTGCGGCGGCTGCACTCTGGTCCGGCGTCGCGATGCTCTGGACTGCTGGGGTCACACCTCTCGCTGCGGCGGCACCGATCACCTTTCACTGTTGCCCGGAGACCGCTGCTTCTTGCTTCATCCCGTGCTCTGCATTCACTCCGAAGTTCGGCTTCCAGGATCCGTAGTCGTTCTTTTTCACGATCCAGCTGGCGCTTCCTTTTTGTCAGATTGCTGAGACTTGGACTACAACGCAACCTGCTTCGACTACGAGTTTGTCTTGCCGTCGAATGTCGGTCTGGCGTTCTTAGGCTACGACCCCTCTCAGTTCCCTCACTTTCCTTCTGATCACTCATCGTCTAGACCTCGAACACACAAAAAAAATAAACGGCATTAGTCGTTTGAAATCACCCTTACAAAAAAAACAAATGTGGGTAGAAACCACACATCTGAATAATTATACAGCGAACAAAGTCCTGAGAAGATACTTAAATTACTTCCCTTAGCCTAAAATACTACTGGGAATACTGATATCCGACATGTTTAATACGCGTTATGATTGGCAAGAACAAAACTAAATATTGAAATACTTAGTTGCCTGTGGAAACTAATTACCTGCTCCCCTTTTAAATTTCTACGGGTACAACGATTAGCCGGAAAATATCCCTTATTGATTTACGCAACATGTAGAAAATAAATCTGAATTTACCTACATTGTCACTTTATCGATAGCTAAAACTTAACCATATCAGTTATAAAGAAAATAAGGCCAATATGATTACTTTCATACACTTATAAAACAATTTCCAACCATTCCAGAAAATAATAAACTACCTTCAGAAGTCAATCACAATAATGTGTATGCAAAAGAACCAATAAAAATTTTCAAAATTTGTACTTACGTGACCGTGAGCGCTATCCCACTTCTGAAGTATATAATAAAATCCGTTGTGCTTCACACTTTTATATTTTAACAAATACACTCTCGCTTATATCTAAGACTTGTTAGTAGCTTGAAAATTAAACGGCAATTGGCCGGTTAAGCAACCGGCCACCTATTTTAAAACCCTCTTCCCCCTCCAATCATCTAGTCGTACCCGTTGCAGTTCGGAAATCAAAATAACAACCGTTTATTACGACAGACATATAAAACAATGATGAATAATAATAAACCCGTATTTTAGTACTTTTTAACATTTAAGGGATTATGGATGCATTTAATAACACTAAACCTAACATATATACAAATTAGCTTAATTAAAAATTAACATAAAGGAATAAAGGAATAGCATAATATTGTAGCATAGGAAAGGATTTCCTATGCTACAATATTATCTACAACAATCATAACATAAAACATAAAAAGTCACTTTAGTGAATTCACACAGCGAACACGAGAACAAGTCGGTCCCTTCAGCCACCCTGTTTAAGGTGAGTAAGGTAGTGTAGTAGTTACAAAAACACCTTCAGGTTTTAGATAGGTGAGTGTCATAATGTTGATGGTATCCAGACAAATGAGTACCGGAAGCTAATCTTCTTTTTATCAATGTCTGGCCTGTAAGATAGCTCCACCACATCTGATGCCGGAATAGATCATAGACTTCTATAGATAGAGTCTACATTTTGTTGATCTCCCATCCCCCATGCTAGCTATTTCAAACTAAGTACTGAGTTAACTGGCGGTACAAAATAAACGTCACGTAGAGGCGGAACGAGTGTGTGCAGAACTGTATATTTGGCTTATTTTGTGGGACCCCAGACTACGTACAGTACTTATAGCTAGTAAACATGTTGACCACTTTTGTACTTCATCGAAGTACGCATGTATAGTGTAAAAACCTATGTGAATCGACAAGCCTACTCGCGGCCTTTTTTGACTTTATCAGTGAGAATTTACGTGCCTTAAATTTGTGTGCTTAACATTGTCAACGGAATTTTGTGGCGCTATAATGAAACCATGATTATTTTTCCATATAAGCCCCATTTCGACGAAATAACAGATAGATGCCGAATTCTACGGGGAAATCTTAGGCTAAGTACAGAATGGACAGCAGTATTAAATTGAACCTTTTAAAAAAAAATTCATACGACTTCTTTTCATAACGAAAACCCTTCATCAACTGACCCATTTCCAATACCAATTTACCTAGAGCTAATAACTGGAATCTAATTATTTTTTGGGCAAACAATCTAAGCAAACGCACGTGTCAGCGGGGGGTTTTGGCCATCGGGGTCAACAGCCTCACCACGTGCTAACCTCTTTATTACCATTCTGGCTACATTGTTTAGTTTTAAGAGCTGAAGTACTTTTTGGGTCAGCGTCTGGGGAACGTAAATATTTATATTATAATTGATTTAATATGCAATACTTGTTGTTAAACAGCAGGTATGTGCTGAATTTGCAAAAGTAAAACAATATAGCATAGCCGAACCTATCGCCGATTAAGTACCATTTTATTTCTGAGAACCTATCACAGCGATCGTAAACGTACATTTCTAAATGCTAATGGGGTTTACATACAAAAGTTACCAACTTCTTATCGGTAGATGTAAATTTCATTTGAAAATCGTACCTACTCGTATTATTGCTTCGAGGGATTAATTTAAATATTTTTCTATTAGCCAATCGCATTAAATTATTTTTACGAGCCACGGTTATTATTATTGTATTGTATTGTTTATACTATTCTTTTGGGAAAAAGGGGTTTGACATGCGACTGAACTTATGGGACTTAGGTACTTATATGGACTTGCGGTGAACAGAGCTGAGTATAAAACAATAATGACATTAAACATAAATGAAGCATCGCAAAATGAAAAAATGCATAAAAGGGAGGAAAAACTAATTTGTAGGTAATGCTAATGATGTAAAATATCGTAGTTTGTACTACAGCAGTGTGAACATGTTCAACACACAGACCAAATAAAAAGTAAAATAATGACCCGACTCAACCACCTTACCTACCTAAGTAATCATGTTTGCTTTAGAACATAATTTTGTTCTATGATCTTATTACCGTTAGTTCTTTACTTAACCTCTTGACCGCCACAGTGATCCAGTCATGACAGCCAGTGAAAAGGGTCACATGCCAACGTCATCTATACATAACCAACTAACAACATTCAACTCGATATGAATCCTTATGCAATGGAAATAAATCCCTATTTATCGACTAGACGGTTTGTTCCGTGGGGTACAAAGTACGTCACTGTCGTCACTCCGTTTGTTTTGTGGCGCTCAAGAAGTTAAAATGCGTTTACTTACAATTTTGGTGGTCACTCGGGGTATAGATATCTAATTAAACCTTCGTCAAGAAAAACAATCGATTTTGACAAAACTATAATATCGCAGGGATCATCGTTCAATGACTAGTTCGCTGTTATTTCTATGAAATAAGAGCAATTTTGAAGTTAGTACATACTAACATTAACAATTATAATTTCTCATTAATCATAATCATAATAATGTAACTATGTACTCCAAAACGGGGATCTAATATTTGCGTGAATAAAAGTAGAGTATTGCTGATGTGGGCGTCGAATGAACTCGGAACGTTGGGCCAAACTTATCACGGAATGGATCCCTAGCGATGGATATCGTAATAGAGGCAGACCAAAGCGGAGGTGGAGGGACGACCTAGATGTGTATCACGTGGGATGGCAGGAGCTTGCGTTGAATAGGCAAGAATGGAGCAAGAGAGGAGAGGCCTTTGCCCAGCAGTGGGACACCAAAACAGGCTAATAAAAAAAAAAAAAAAAGTAGAGCAATGCCAGAAAATAAAAATATTTGACTAAAACATAATGGTATGCTCATTTCATATAGCTAGAGGTTTTTACTTAAGGCCCATACTACACGGGCGGTTCTCCCGCCGCGGGAAACCGCTTCTGAACCGCCACTAGACACAATTTTATATGGAAGTTGTATGGTGCAAACTACACTGCGCAGCTCCGTCGAGCGGGAAACCGCGGCGGGAAACCGCCCGTGTAGTATGGGCCTAAGATGTCCAAACAACATAGTAATCTCTTCTAATAAAGCTGACAGCGTTTACAAAGGGAAGTAAACAATAAAGGTATTCCTATTATCCTGGTTGAAGTAGCTGATAAGGCCGTCAGCTCGGCGGCGCAGGCGCAGTGATAACGCGAGATACTGCCGTCCGGTGAATGACCAGCGACGAGTAAACGCTGGGATACCGGAGCAAACATCCTGGATCACTGACAGATTCAGAACGAGAGTAATACCTCTTTCCGGCTTCCTTCGGGCAATATTGCCGTTGCCAAGAAAATGCGATCTCTTTATGGTTCCGTGATCCTAGAAAGTACCCTTGGAGTTTCGCCATGTCCGTCTCTCTGACCTCGGCTAAATTTAGAGACTTTTAATGCTAGGAAGGTGTGATTTTACATGGGTACATATATCAACTACGCGGATAAAGTGACAAAATAAACATTTTCATTTTTTACATTATTTAGACTATTTTTCAATTTTGGGATACGTTTGCGTAATATTAGGATTTAAAGAGCTAATTTTGTTAGAGACAGTTGAAATCTACAAGCCACACCGTTAGCTTGAAAAATCTGAAGAAAATCATCCAGATATATATACGAGTTTAAAAGAAAACTATCACAACTTAGTTAGGTTTATGAAGTTAGAATAGAATAGAATAGAATAGAATAATTTTTATTTGCCAGAATACTTATAAACATAGTACAGGATGTCAAGGTACAACAGAAATAGTATTCAGTCGTTGAACAACATGCAAAAGTTGTACACAATTACTTAATCAATCTAATTTGTAGTATTTTATAAATTAAATTATGTGCATAGCAATGTCAGTGTTTAAAATTATACAATACATATAAAATTTATACATATATATTATACAAATTATATATATATATATACGTACATAGTAAAGTCAAAGTGTGGCAATATTAGAAATCTAGAAATTCTTTTACACTATAGAAGCAATTTATCTTCAGCCATCCAGTTATAGCGCGTTTAGTTAGCGAGTAATATTCGATCAAAACGCAATATCATTGAATATTTGTCGCATGGTTACGGAACCCTACAATGTGCGCGGCCTGACACTGTTTTTTTTAGAATAATCTTTAATCTTAATCTTTTTTTAAAATGCACATGAAATAGTTTGAAAATCTTTCTAATCTTCAACTCTAATGCGCAAATTAAAAATAACGATGAAAACGCTGGAACACCATAATGATAATGACGATATTATACCGCCGGGTCGGGTCAGGTCAGCCTACCCTTTACAATAAAATAACCATAAAAACAAAGCATAAATATACAAGTTATAAGCTTTCTCGAAGGTCAAATATGAGTAGGATGCGGTCGGTGATTTTCATGCATAGATTTCTACCAGAAGTGGTTAATGATTGATGGCCGATGTCACCGTCCGCGCTCGCTGAGGCAAATTACCTAAGGGAAAGTCTGGAGGCATGAGCGAGAATAACGGTCACTATATTTAAGATAACAATGGTTGTTTACTCGGAGACTTCTTCGGTAAGTACCCTTTGGGTTATGAAGGTTAATCAGTTAAGCGTGACGGTCGATTTGTGATGATAGCGTTTCGAATTCTCCGTGACATTTGTTCTAACAACAGTGGTTTCCAGTAAGTAATAGTAACCCGCCAAGAGTATAACTAATGGGCCTGTGAGAATAGACCTCGCGAGTTTTTCGAAATGGCTAAAATATGTACACCTCTACTTTTGTTCAGTATTATAGATATAGATTTTTTTTACAACCCGTGGAGCGTGGAGCGTGGAGCGCCCCGCTCTAAATCCTACCCACTGTTGTGTGCACACCCGTGCGCACAGGACGCTCGACGGGTTAAAAAAATGTGTCCCTAATTTTCCGTATATTTTTTGGAGCCAATTTAAAAACTGTATTAAATAAGAAACCTCCAAATTTCCTCATTAAAAAAAGTAAATGGTAGACTTCAACCCTCCGCCATTTTGAAAAAATCAAATAAATTAATCGACAAAAATTCCATACAATTATAAAAATTTCACTTGAATCGGTTGAGAAATGCTGTCTTTAGGATCAGTCGAAACAGAGAGCTCGCGGTTTAAGCAATTTACTGATCGAAATAATCGAATAATTCTGAAAGATTAATTTAAAATGTATAGCCTAACGGTCTATTACAGTCGTTCCGCTTCTGATTGTTAGTTAGAGTGACTGAAAAACTGAGTGCTTATTACTAGAAATCTATAGTATGTACCTAAATCCAGACTAGTTTTTTAATTAAAACTAGATTTGCCAGTTAGCTTTAACTGTTAAGCCGTTAATTTTTTCTTTTTTTAATAGACTTCAAAAAAGGAGGAGGTTATCATGTTATCAATTCGTTTGTAGTTCTTATTTATTTTATTTTTGTTTGCTACCTCAGAACTCCGTCATCTGAAAACCGTTTTTTTTTATTGATTGGAAAGAGAATACTTCCAATTAGATCGCATTGTCACCAACATGGATACGAAATGACTGATCGGAAAAAGTTCCGCTGTAGCACGAAAATTACCAATAGAATTGTATGTTACTTTCATACAAATTTAACGTAACGTAGTTAAGGTGTCCAACTTTATGAACTTCACGCGATTATTTAGTAAACTATAAGTGCCTTGTTTTATTAAGCACTCGAGATGTAAAAAAAAATTTAAGACGATCTGAGAGTTTTCTGGTCATATTTATCGGTATAGCAATGGAACTAAGATTTTTTGAAAATTAAGCAAATGGAGTTCACTTCTTTAGCGTATTTAGTTGTAAGACTCTTAATTGCTGATCTTTCATTCCATTTTGCTTCAAATACCCTTAAACGGTCATTTGTATCTTTATCGCGTTTGCCGGCACCCACAAGCTATTAAGAAGCACCGGCTGCTATTTCGGAGTCTGCGTAGTCATTCCTTTGATGTCCTAAGGCAAACGGTTTTCGGAATTCTGTAGACTCGATGGGCAACAGATGTTACGTTTCATACAATCTACAAGTCAAGTGGATTGATTAAAACTATATTCAATAGAACTAACGTGACATAAGCAACAATTGGAAATCAAACTTAAACAGCTACAGTTTTTGAAATATGAAAGTATGATAAATGTTTCTTCTTGCTAAAGTTCATTGAGCTGACGTCTCGCATGTACTTACATAGAGTTCACTCTGAAACTATTAAAAAACGATTAGCTACCTCTACCTTACTCCAAAATGCGGTGAGGATAAGGCAGCATAAGGCGTATAACGCAAGTTATTTTGTGCTCACGATGCAGGTAGCGAAGTAAAGGTCGGACACTTGTCTTAAAATATTGCAAATCGATGTCTGGATTTCGTGCAAAAAATACGAATCTGTCACAGCTGCCGAGTGGCGGCGCGGACTGGAACGGGAACGTGCAGCTTGCGCATAATTATATCGATAACCATTTATTGAGCCTCGATGAAATTCATATGCAAAGATAAAACTGTTAGCTCCACCTTGACATAATTGATGGCAGTCAACGGTCCCAATGGATTCCCTAGATGGAAGTCTAAGGGAAAAATCTGACGTTAAAATTAAGCCATTTCAGTAAATTGGGAGAAAACATAGATGCATCAATTTCTTAAGCCAATATAGAAAACACATTAAAAACGAAATTGTATACGGTGATTTATAGCACCACTTCACTAGCTTGCTACTTTATTTGAGGTTCAGCCTAAACGGTTTTTTCTCGCTTAAAACCATCTTTCGTCGCCCATTGTTAACCACGTATATCTATTGTTGTTATCGTAAGAGCAAGCGAGACGGAATATTAAAGAGAATACGGCGCGTGCACACCTGTTCTGTAAGTCGACGCAGCTGGCTCTTTATTTGGCAATTTGATACCAGTAAATTATAGGCCGTAGCGACTACCACGATTGGTAAAAAATAACGCTTTGAGGCATACACGACTATCTACATGATTCTGCGTGCCAAAGAAAATATGATTGCAATTTCTGTTTAATTTAATTGCAGTGGAATAGGGCAGATGCCCCATTTCTGGCCACTTTAAGACCATAGACTTGTCAAGTTGTCTATACCTTAGTTGAAAATGGCCAAAAACGGCCCGTGGCCAGAACTGGGGCATCTGCCCTACTTAGAAGGAAGACAATAGGGCGTCGATTCAAAATTGTAAAAGACCGAATTTAATTGAAGAAGGCAATGTGAATTTCGAGGCCAGTTTTGTAGGTCGGACAATGGATGTGATAGGCATTTAACTACTTAATTCTGGTGAAAATGCGCAGCATAATAATTTGCATGTTTCTATGGCAATTTATTCACATAATCACCTCAGTAACTCACGCGTAGTCATGTGTTCGTGCAAGATTATAATGTCAACCGTAGACCACACCTCGAAAGTCCCATAAACATTTAAACCAAACGAGTTCTCACACGAGATAACTGTTTATACAGCACAATAACATGTGACAGAGTCACTTCCATTCTGTGATACTGAGGGCAAGCGCCCGAAGGCGGGTCGCAGTCGTGTCCACTCACCGGCAACGTCCCATGATATTACAGTCTGGATTTTATCAAGCTTTTTGTGGCCAATGCATGCGGTTATTGAGCCCTTAGACGTCGCATTATTAGACACGCTTTGGTCAGTTATGCCCTGCGGCACAGCACGCCTGGCCATGCTTGTCTGAAGTTTACAGTTGTGACCTTTTCCGAACGCATTCATTAACCTTTGTTGATAATATTAGAAGTAGTTACGTAGGTCAGTTTCAGGTTCACAAGACGGAAGTATTTGTAATAAAACGCTATGTTATGTATGAATGTTAATTTATGCCTTTCTAGCGTTCGTTTCGTATCGTTATCGCCACATTGCTATAATACAATAATAATGTAATGCCTACGTTTGTTGTTAACAAGTTGTAACTAAGTAGTAGGCTGGGACCTGTGGATGTAAGTTGCTATTCATCATTCATACTCCCAGAGGCCAGAGGGCTTAGACCGTAGTTCCCACGCGGACCCAGTGCGGATTGGGAACTCTAAACACCATTGAATTTCTCCGCAGGGGCGTGGAGATTTCCTCACGATGTTTTCCTTCACCATAAAGCACATATGTACATAATACCGAGGTAGGACATGACGAACTATAATTAAATTGTAATATCTCTATAACTCATGACCAAGCAATAAATATATTTGAATTTGAATAATGTCGCACTTCCCGAGTTGTTATTCGCACCAAAATAATCTTTTTCGTTTCCGTTTATAAAGGTTTTGTATTTTTTTTACATCTAACAAAAGGCGCGGCAACGTAACCAAACACCCATGTAGCAACGTTAGGTATAACCTGTCGCTTTACTACGTCATTAACATTATGGTTACTGGGTATGGGTAACGTAAAACCAGCTGACACGCATGGTGGTACTGCGCCTTCTCAGAATCGCGGATCTGCGTGATGGATGAGATGATGCATCACCTGTCCCACTTCTCATTAAGTAATATGGCCTAGTTTCTGTACTGGTTTGGTCTAATTCAATGACGTCACCGTGTATTTTAAATCGCTTTCGCTGCATTTCTTAAAATTTATGTCAAGTTTAGCCGGGTAATCTGTTTAATGAAAAGAGAAGCCCAGACTCACTGACTCATCAACGCCCAGCCCAAACTCTTGGCCATGAAGGCTGAAATTTTGCTTAGAGGTAGCCAATAAGGACGGATTTGTTGGAATTATCACGGGATAGGTAATTAGGGAATAAACGGGATTTTTATGTTCGATTCAGAGTGACCCTATCTTCGTAATTTAACTACTTCAGGCATGCAAGTAGGTAGTTTATAACAGTGAAAAACTAAATTTCAATAATTTTGGAAATGTCCACGCGTTAAACACAAATCGGGTTTATACATATTATATTCAATTCAAAGGGACACTATCTCCGTAACTATACCTATAGCAAAAAACGATTTCAGGATTTTTGGAAATTCCCACGGTATAAAGAAAAAATGGGATTTATATATTAGCTAACTGATATAGATGATGATGACGATGGATATTAGGATTTTCGCTCAATTTTTTATTCAATTAAAGAAGGAAAGAGGCTTTACCACAAACTTGAATTCTACGCGGACGAAATCGCGGGAAAAAGCTAAATAAATAAATTCATTAACGAGGCGATTATTGTTGTTTTTAATAGTAAATCTGCTCTTTTAAGATGAAAGATACCATTACGATTAAACAAATGACTACGGAACCCTAAAAAGATAGATTGTCAAGGTTATCTGATTCTCCGATTATTAATGGCATAAGGGTGATAATGGGATGAGTCTATTCAATTCATCCGTCTTTAGAAGAGATTATAATATGTAGATAGGTGAGAAATTCCTCGAAGTTCAACGAAACGTAGCATTCTTATGAGTCACGTCATTATGAGTTTCTGTCTAGATTATGACAAAATAACCTATTTATCATGACAATCATGGCAGCATTGTGGTAGTTAGTTTTATTTTGTTTTAAGGTCGTGTTCCGCTTTAGTGACTCACGCGCATTTTTTTCTTCTTTTTGTGGCTGCGGATAACTGGATCCTTTGTTGACGGCCAGTAAAAGGGATGAATAGAATGATTATGAGCTTTTGCTTATTTTCATGAGTCAGAATATGAGTAAGTTTTCAAATTTTCGACTTAGTACATAGAGTACTTCAGTACGGACTCTGAAGCAGCCGATGCGATGGATAAATAGCTAGTCTAGAGCAAGCTATATACTCAAAAATCTAGATAGACTGGACATACGATATACCTACTTAAACCTAGTCGTGTTCAGATATATTTGGACGCTTGTCCATAGAAATAAAAATAATTACACCAACTGTAAAGTCGAGTACACTGAATCGAGTGGCGTTGCAACGTGGAACCTTGTCGCTGCAAATGTCATATTGATTTGACTTTGTAATTGATTGCGAAAAGATTAAAAAAACTGCGCGAAGAGTCGCGCAGGCGATTCAGTTTTCTCGACTTTACCTACGCATTAAGACAAAGCAACATGTTGATAATCGTGCAGATAGGTAGGTACCTACCTACCTATTGTTACAATATCAGTATGAAATCTTGTTAAATAAATATGTAGATGTAGGTATGTATATCTATGCGGTATCAATATGGGACCTTATAGGTAGATGTAGGTACTGGGTATGCGCGCGTATTATACGTAGCTATTTTAAATTTACCAAAAAAAATTTGATCATAGTCCTTAGCACATGAATAAGTCTTAGTGGGATAGTAAACGAAAGAGCGTCCTAACTATAAGTACCTAGGTAGGTTAATCATAACAATTTCCTTATGTAACCATTGTCTACCTAGATTATTTTAGTTGCATAGAATATAATATAGATACCATGTAGGTAGCTAACCTTAGATGTACCTACTTAATGGTATGTTTAAATATTGAATAATATTTACTAAGTCGAAGTTAAATAAGAATAATAATTTGAGATAATAAGTATTACAATTACCTACTACGTAAGTAGCCTAGGCGATTAAATATAGGTAAGTAGGTAGTATGTGTAAAGAAAAAAATATACCCAGAAAATTCAAATTAAGAGTTGTTTACAAGTGAATTCAAATGAAAATGCTTACACAATTATATTAGATACTTTGGTATGCAGGGTATGCTTTAATACTAACGGCGTCTAGGGAATAAGCAGTAGAGACAACTATCGTCATTAACTATTGCAACAGGTGCCTTTAAAATACTTATCGAAAATCATTAAAATTGGGAATCACTATCCTTGTGCGCAAATACATCAGAGCCAGAATTTCGGTCACAAAATGACTGGGAGGTAGACAAGGGAGATCCTCTCAGAACATGCGTCAATACCAGCGTACACTAGCCAAATTCATTTAACTATAACAACAACAAAAAACATAGCCCCCCACAGTAATAAAATATCGTCTTGCAGTCGGCCGCCAACCCTCGCAATTTTATTGTATTTTTCGCTGCGGGGCGGGTGTGCTCGGGACGGTGTCCCACCAGAGCAAGGGAAAACACGATTCTTGTACGAAATAAATCGCAATTTGCGTAAATATCACTTAACACAAAAAATCAAAGCACCTTTAATTCATACATACCCTCACAAACGAAGAATATCTCGTAAATAATTGTATTGATTCGATCACATGTGTACACAAATAGTTCAAAAAATCCAATTCGCATATAATAACAAAACACGAGACTAAAAAACCTTTTATAAAATTAGGCAGGGCCCAAAACACTACACAGAATCAATACAGACTACGAAAATCATTTGTTCGTCATGAATAAAATTTTATTCTTGACAGAACATACACAAACACCATAACAACGCCCGGTCAGAGACAGACTGACAGATCGAAATTTAAATCGCAATGACCGAATGAAAAAATGAATGAACGGATATTGCTTGTTGCCGGATGTTGCCAGAACAAAAATGATAACTTGGGTGAATAGTTCCTGCAATAATTCATAGATGGTGTAACATGCAAACTTAATTTAGCGCCACCTAGTTGTGACTAGATGCTACTATGTTCGTGCTGCCAGTAGTAATTTTACACATAATTGTATGGTATTTTGGTGAAACGTAAATGAAAGCCTTTGACGCCAAATAACTACTAAATTAAACATAGCTACTAGTTCATTTATTCAGAGAATGACATGTATTGGTTGATCGCACGGGCGTAGCCAGGGGGGAGGTTTTGGGGGTTCAAACCCCCCCGAAATATTAAAAATTTCTTTAATCCGTATGATAATTAAAAAAAAATCATAATATTACCTGTCATTTCATTCACATTTTTGTTGTTTTTTTTTTCTGAAAAGATATTGAAATCTGGTTTTCCCGTGGTGATCGCCTATTCTCAGTATTTATTTCATTTTACTGATGTAACTCAAATTATCCTTTTGTTTACACTGTTTAAAAACCTTTGTTGTGGTGACAAAATATAGAAAGCGAATAAATAATACAAATACAAATAGATTATTTTTTAGAAATAAACTGTATTTGTATTATTTTTTCGCGTTATATTTTGTCATCACATCAAAGACTTTGAAACAGTGTAAACATAAGGATAATTTGAGTTACATCGGTAAAATCAAAATAAAAGTCATGTTTAAGTTTTTCTTATTTTTTCTATCGTTTACAATTTAGCCTACGTAAAGCCTGACCAGTAATATATGACCATGCGCCATGTTGCGGATTTAATTGGAACTAATTTCTGGGTCTCAATTTGAAGCCACTTGCCCTATGGACGCCGAATTAGGATTCTGATTTTGATTACGGTGAATAAAAATAAGTACCTTAGTCAAAATAACGAGTTGCTAATCCACATTGCTCAGACTATACTAAAATGTTTACACAAATGAAAATAGTGGCGCCCTCTTGACAATGCTCATAAATTTCTGGTCAGGCTTTATTTGTGATTAGTATATTGTTAGAATCTGAAAATTCGATATTTCATGACCATCAAATTACCGATTAGTACAAATAGCACCACTAGGTTATAACTATACTATAATATAATATAATGGTTATGTCAGGCCTCATGCATGCCATGTACTTACGCGCGATATTTACCTACCGCGGGGACGATCTGCTAAGATCGAAATTCCAGTAGGTTGTCACAAGGGGGCGCCGACGCACGTTCGTTCGTATTCCACGGAAAAAATATGCCGCCTGGACTTTTATAAGTGAATGGTGAAACAGGGGGCAAATTTTAATATGACTATGCTAGAATTAATAGCTAATATAACAATTTGGAAGTTCGTATCGTGCTGTCCCTTTTACTCTTCTATAAAAAGCTATAAGCGTGAGCGGGATGGCACGATGCAAAGTTCGAAAGTTGACCTTCGTATTTAGTATAACGCTAGGGTACTGTGAGCATGGCAATGTGTTCTGCGCATTACAATAAATATCCTTTTTTGTTAGGATCCAGAGCTAAAATGGCAAAAACGGAACCCTTATAGTTTCGCCATGACCGTCTGTCTCTTTGTCCGTCCGTGGCTTAGCTTAAAGAATATTAGTGCTAGAAAGTTTGCATGGATATAATATATAGCAATTATCCCGACAAAATGGTAAAACAACATGTAGAAAATTTTTTTTAATCCAAACTGCCAGCCCTTGTCACTGTCGGCACGCACACATTCTTAAGGAGACGGAGTAGTATAATCTGTGGCTACAATCGCGGTAAGTACCAAGATTTTGTACGGGATGCAGTATCTGTTACGAAGTAACTATTAAGTAATCTGTGGTTATGTACTATACTATAATATAATGAACTGACTGAATTAATAAAACTTTTAATTTTGGTGGTAATTAATTAGTTGCAGCTGGTAATACAGATAATTCAATTTGAGGTTGTGGTGAATCTGTATTGTAGTAACTTCATGACAAGTAAGCTTTTGCTAAACCAATCGCAATAGAGCAAAAGCAAGTTTCTCTCTGGTGATTGGTTGTTATTTTTTGTTGATAGGCCATGAAGAACAAAACATTTTCAGTTGTACCTAACTTCAGTTAAGTTGTGTTGTCTTGTCATTTTCGACATTTTGGAATACGTCAAAAATGGAGGAGGATCGTCTCTTCGACGAAAGAGTTTCAATTCGAGAATCAGCTCGCCCTTTAAAAAAATACGGTAGCACCTGCAACCACATGAAAAGGCACGAAGAATACATCAAACATGTCATGGCCAAAGGTGATACGTTGCAAGGGATAGCGCTAAAATACGGTGTGACAGTAAGTGCGGGACGTTCTAATAAAAAGTGTTATTATCTCGTTTACTTTTGAGGTCTTGAATGGATAATTAAGTGGTCGTGTTCTCGGTTGGTTTCAGACGGAGAAGATAAGGAGAGCGAACCGTTTGTTTGCTACGGACAGTTTGTTTTTAAGGGAATATCTATTGGTTCCGGTGACCAAAGATTCACCTTTCTACGAGAGTGGTGAGCGGGTATTGGAGCCCGCGCCGCCGAGCCACCGCGCCTCCATCGCTGGCATGCCTACTAGAGACTTCTCGCCCGGCAGTCCCGACGAGAAAAAGAGTTTTGACGACTTTCTCAACAAGGTGGACTCGTCGCTCGCTAACATTAAGAAACACGTAGAGAAATCGAAGGAAAATAGTGAGTAAGTACCATTGCACGCATTTATTTACTTTCTATACTTCATAAGGAACAATTCAGTAAATAATCTTCAATTATAAAGTTAACCAAAAAGAGCTACTACTGAAATGACTTTAGTGGATATAATCAATGCATAAGTACACTTTTTTAGAACAGCTTATTTTAGTTAAATTAATTTCTTATTGATTTCTAATAATGAATTGTGCAATTGAGAGAGAGAGAGAGATATTTATTTACACATATTCAATACACAGAAAAAATACATTTACCAGGAAAAGATACAAATAAAAAACATCAAATAGTATAAATTGGGTCCCACTCAGCAAGCCGCAACACTGTTTTTCAGTGGAATCCAGATCAATATTAATTGGTTTTTGTATCAAAAATGCTAGTAATTCCGATGTGAATTTTTGTAATCATATCTAGGCTATACATTCTATTCTACATACATATACCTAGGCTTCACATTTAGCTGTTCTTTAGCATACACATTCTAAGGGCCTTCTATCATGTAAAATATTTTTTTCAAATTAGCATACTAAATTCTGACTCCTGATATGTGTTATCATGATTCCAGACAACAATATGACTGCTGTTTGAATACCTATGTTGTAATTTTTGTTTAGCTAACAATACCTCACAAGTCAGAGATTGGCCATCAGTGGCGGGGGAATATTTGTAGTAGTTAGATTGTGGTGCACCTGTACAGTCCATCCACCACATCATTCATGACTGCCCAAAGAGGAGATATGCTGGAAACACCCTGAACCTGTTCTCTCCTGATGCGAACGCAGCCCTATGGGCAAAGAACTTAGATATTCGTTTGTAGTATAGCTTTTTTAGTAGTATTAAGTAATTGTTGTTAAGCGACTCTGTATATCAGAAATTGCTTGCCATACGATTAAATAAAATAAATTTGCAAGTAAAGCCAGAGCAAAAAAAAACTGGTTAGAGACCCTGACTATGAAGCTTGAGGTCCCGGGTTTGATTCCCGTGTCGGGGCAGATATTTGTATGAAAAATACGAATGTTTGTTCTCGGGTCTTGGGTGTTTAATATGTATTTAAGTATGTATCTATCTATATAAGTAAAGAAAGAAAGAAAATACATTTATTTACAACAACACAAGACACATAAATATTTTTACAAAAAGAACAATACAAAAAATATTTTTACAAAAAGAACAATACAAAGGCTAAACAAAAAAAAGTGTCATTGCGGTTGTAAATTGGACGCTGGCTCAGCATAATGCTGAGGCGTTTATAACAAACACCCCAGCGCTGATTTTCAGCCAGCACCGTCTGTAATACCCGGAACGCCACACAGATAGATAAACTGTACACTTATAAATATAAAGCGATAAACTACATAAACTACATGCGTAAATGGATAATTTGCAGATCATAAAAGCAAACAATTTCAACAAAATTACTTAATAATAAATTACTATAACTCACTTGCCAAGTATACAACTATGCGCGGACTAAAACAAAAAGTGAAATAACCGAGACAAAGAAAAATTAAAGAAGTTTAGGCAACGGATAAAGTATGTTTATCCGTTGCCTAGTACCCATAACACAAGCTTTGCTAAGCTTACTTTGGGACTAGGTCAATTGGTGTGAATTGTCCCGTGATATTTATTTTATTTATTTATTTATTTCTCCCCTTGTTGAACATACAGTAATGTAAGAGAAGCCTTTGGTAACTTTAAGGCGTCACTGTTAGTTTTTGACTTGTTTGGTATTGTTAGCATTTATTTAGGTTCTCATCTGATTACCGCACACCAAAGTTACTGATCAATGGCCAACCAATAGTGACTTTATTAACTTAGACATTGGCAAAATCATTGATAGTATTGATGAAGCAATATTTTATAAATTGAATTGAAATTGATTGTTAGCTTTACGCAAAATAGGTGCATAGAGACGTTGAGTTGCGGAAATCAACCCATTATTACCTATTGATTGTTAGCTAATTGACAATATGTTATAATAGTGCTTTGTGAAAATGGAAAATTTATTACAAAGCCAAAAGGTCAGGTTACAATTTTAGCAATCTATGTGTGTATTTA
Source organism: Archips xylosteana (assembly GCA_947563465.1). Classification (NCBI taxonomy): domain Eukaryota; kingdom Metazoa; phylum Arthropoda; class Insecta; order Lepidoptera; family Tortricidae; genus Archips; species Archips xylosteana. The sequence continues at coordinate 5,490,993 of OX387362.1, forward strand.
CGCGTACCATTAAGTTTATGACAGGTATTGAATTGATGCTTGTCAGTCAACAATAAAACAGAAGCGATCTAAAAAGATAAGTAAGGTATCAAAAGGATCACAGTACGACACCAGCAGTAGGTTCAATAGCATGATATATCTTTATTGCATGTCTGGCATATCATGTTAATGCTCAAAACATATTGTATAGCTGCAGAATGAAAAGGTTTGTCAATTTTCAATCTTATCTCGTTGATATAGAGTTGAAAAGTGACACCTTTTCATTCTGCAACTGTACAATATTCCATATGTAAATAATAGAAGCCTTTGCTTCTGTTATTTTGTTATTAGGCGTCCTTAGACACCTCAGATACTGCATTGCGTGTACTTTAGTTACTGATAACAGCCTTATTTGGCTTTTGGTAGTTGTTTACATAAAACATGATAATTTTATCTCACTCCGCAGTACGTACATACATTATTACAATGTTATTTGAATATTTTTTGTACTACCCAATATTCAATGTTCATCAATGTTCTCATTCAATATGATCTACATCAGTGGTTCTCAACCGTTTACCATGTTGACAAGAATATACTTATCATGCAAATTGTGTTTGGTCTAGTGCTAGATAAACAAGTTAAAGATAACTACGTAAGTCTGTTTTGCCAGAGGGACCACTAATTTTTTAGATGAATAATACTGAAATAATGAGATATGGTTAGTAGGTTGGTTTTTTATAAAAAATACTAGCCGTTGCCTGCAACTCTGTCTACAAAAAGTTTATTTATCACTATCCAACAGGTACTATGTAATTTTCAGAGTCAAAAATTATCCTACATCCTTCCCAGGGTCTCAAACTAACTCCATTCCAAATTTCGTATAAATCGATTCAGCGTTTTAAGTGTGAAAAGGTAACAGACAGACAGAGGTACTTTCGCAATTCCTTATAATATTAGTAAGTATTTCGTTTTTTGCTTTCATGCCATAGTCAGTGTATGTTGGTATACAATGACATTAATAATACTGTAACAACGGAGCAAAAATAGGAATGCATGTCAATATCTATATTGATTTTTCATACCTCCTGGGTACACCGGGCGTTCTGACGTCGCATAGTCTGGGCTGTGGAGAAACCGAGCGAAGTATTGATATTTTATTTCAATTATACACTTAATGATTTTTGTAATTCTACAAGTCAAGTTTTTATTTACTAGAACCTGTGGCTTTGGTCCCGGGAACCATTAACCTTTCGTATGCGGGAAGTATAAATAACCTTGCATTTTGTTCTCTTTTGTCTCAAATACTTAATATCAATTTTTCAGATTAAATTAAAAATATAAAGTGATTGTCTCAAAAATTATATCATGTACTTTTGCGATTCTCACTTATGACTAATATTTCGATAACGAGCCGACTCGTGACCGCTGCAATGTGGACGAAACGTTGAGGTAACTTTAGCAATAAATAAATAGTGCATGGTTAAATCCCGAGAAAGTAACTAAAAAGTTATGTATGAATTATAGTGGTTTTCATTTTACGTTGTATGTATAATAATCGTTAAGAATTTCATGTCTCTAGAATTAATAGTTGAGGTTGCGGAAATTTACGTGTGTATAGCGTACATTCGACGACCAAATGGGCCTAGTGGTTAGAGAACCTGACTACGAAGCATGAGGTCCCGGGTTAGGTTCCCGCGTCGGGGCAGATGTAAAATACGAATGTTTGTTTTCGAGTCTTGGGTGTTTAATATATATTTAAGTATATATCTGTCTATATAAGTATGTTTATCCGTTGCCTAGTACCCATATCATAAGCTTTGCTTACTTTGGGACTACCTATAAGTCAAAGGTATGAATTGTCTCCTGATATTTATTATTATTTATTCCGATCTCGTGAGAATACATAATATAATAAAATTAAATATAGGAATAAAAATATCCTATGTGGTATTCCCGAGATCTAGCTATCTAGATACCAAATTTCATCCAAATCCGTCCAGCTGTCTAAGCGTGAAAAAGTAACAAACAGGCATTCGCATTAATGGGTATTTTCAGAAAAAAGTGTACTCTGCACTTCTTTTTAAATGAGGTAATTTTGGGGTTTCCATATTCAAAACCACAAAGAAAAAAAAGGTGTCCTTATTTTTTTGGTTAGTTTTGTGACGTTTTTTCACAAAACTGACACACCCCGTTTGACGACCGCTTTAGCCTAGTTGGTAGTGACCCTGCTACGAAGCAAGAGGTCCTGGGTTCAAATCCCGGTAAGGGCATTTATTTGTGTGATGAGCACGAATATTTGTTCCTGAGTCATGGATGTTTTCTATGTATTTAAGTATTTATTTATCTATTTAAGTATGTTTATCGTCGTCTAGTACCCATAGTACAAGCTTTGCTTAGTTTGGGACTAGGTCGATTTGTGTAAGATTGTCCCCTAATATTTATTATTATTATTTATAAAAAAAATTGAATGGAAAATTAAGGAGATTTTTTTTAATTATCAAAATCAGTAGCGCTCTTGATTCTGAGTAAGAAAAGCCCAAAATTTCCCCATTTAGAAAAAAAGTGAGGGGTACACTTTTTAATGAAAACGCTCTAACACATTCAATGCCGGGAACGGATATACATACCTATGCGTTTTCGTGACTTACGCATAGTAACGCTGTCATAGTTTGGCATTCATTTGAACGCACATGTGCGTTTGTAGCATCTAAAGACAGGCGCGATCGCAGCCTGAAATTTTGGAGGGAGTCACTAATAATAATACGATATGTTCGAGTAAATTAGACTTGCTTTTTTATTATGTAAATTTATAGAAGATGTTTCAAATTGATGTGCACCATTTTTTGGGAGGGGGGGGGGGGGGGGGGGTCATGTCCCCTGTAACCCTCCCCTTCGGATCGCGCCTGTCTGAAGAAATCTCGAGTCTGACAGCCGGCAGCGAACCGGTTAATAATTCCAATTAGTAGGTAATGAAAAATACCTAGTTTTTTTTTTATAAATTTGCCGCAAAGGAAAAGCAAAGGAATTATATTAAGTACGTGTCAGCCGCCAACAATCTCAAATTTATGGTCCTATTGGTCCTCAATCCTGGCTGATAGCAAAACGGTTGACATTATCTTTGCCCGTCATTACGTTTTTGTGCGACTGTCGGCTTAGGCCAAGGCCGTACCAGCGGTGCAGCGTTCCTACGCTCGCACTTTCTACGTCCGAGTCACATGATGCTCTAACTCGTAAACAAGGCTTTTATAGCTTTACGAATATTCTTTAACACGTTAATATTCTAGTTTCTACACAATAATTAATTGAACATTAAGGGCCTGCCGTGTTTTTGGCGCATTTATTGCATTCATTTAATCTCGTGCTGTATCATTACAAGTAAAGCTATAGTCTTGAAATTCATGTGTAAGATATTTGAGGATTCACTTTAATGACAAGTGTTTATCGAAACACGATTACTTAAAGTTCGCTCGATGGGAAAAAAATCCAAAGTCGTCTCTAAAAAATAAAATAAATTCGTAGTACGACGCTGATACTGCACGGCAGGTCATGACTTTTTGAATGTTAATAAAACAAGATGTTTTCTAGAGCATAGTGTTGCTACATTTTTAAAATATGTATTTGTTTTAGTAATAAGATGAAAATACCCAAAAACACGCGCAGTCCAACCAACCTATCTTGAGCCATCGTGCCTCCCCCACGCCCGAAATCGCCCACCCAAAACCCAAAATCGATTAGCGCGCAAAGCTCGGTAGGCCCTTAATCGTAAGAAGTTATGTGAATAATAACTCCAATAATTACTAAGACGCAGTATAGGTAGGCTTCCAGCAAGATGGAGCGACGATTTGGTTAAGGTTGCGGGAACGCGTTAGAAGCAGATGGCTCAGGGTCGGTCTGTTTGGCGAGCCTTGGTTGAAATGATGGTGATGATGAGCCAATTTTCAAATAATTAACTTCATTTTCATTACAAACCGAGCTGGGAAAAAAATTTATATCCTTGTGATATTTCTATTCCTCTTCTTGTTTGTTCTGCGATTGATGATATTTAGTAGCAGAAGAGTGTGACTAGAAGAATAAAATCTATCCTCTTTCAAAATCTAGTCATATTAGAGATTGAGGAAATAGTCTATTTATTTCCTGTAAATTCAATGTTTCCAATAATTGGTTAGAATTGTGACCGTGAATGACTGAACGACTGAATGGCAAAGAATTTAATGGAAGATAAGCATGAATAGGTTTTTATTAGTTTTTACAATGTTTTAATTAGCCCACCTAGTTGGACAACGAAACGACGTCCTTTGTTTCGATCCAAGGGTATTTCTTATAGACTAACTAGCTGTTGGCCGAGACTCAGTCTGTGAAGAATTCGTTTATATCTCCCGCGGGAACTGTGCATTTTTTCGGGATAAAAAGTATCTTTGTGCCAGATTTTATCAGAATCTGTCAAATCGTTTTAGCGTGAAAGATAAACAAAACAAACATCCACACAACTATCAACACTCATGGGAGTTATATCATGCAAAATTTAATGTCCTCGTCGTTTCGGTCACATTGTCAACTGGAGTTTTAGAGTCAAGTCGTGGCCACGGCCACTGCAATGTGGCCGAAACGTCGAGGTAAATATTAAATGTTATTTGCGTGATAAATCCCGTAACAGTTAACTAGTTATGAGTTTGAGTGAAAATCACGAAAGTTTAAAACATTATAAACATCCACACCACACATCCATCCAAACTGTAAGGTTTATAATATCAGTGGGATATATGTACTTAAGTCTAGACCGCGGAATGCCGCCTAAGGCATTCGTAATACGAGTAAACATCTTATTACACGAACAATACAGACTGTTACAAAATCTTAACTACGCAGCAATAATTAACAATAGTTAACCAGTTAACCTCTCCTATCGATCATTATCGTAATTATCGTCCAGAAACGTCATAATTATCATCGACTTTTAGCCTCAAACGTCTGGAGCTGGCCACTAGTTTGTCATAGTAAACAACAATACTGCAACCGTTTAAAATATGTAAATTAACTTAACTTTTCCTATCCGGGTGCGGGTATGTATTACAACACCGAAGTACGAAAGACCGAATGTATTAAAACATCGAATGGGTCAAAAGACCGACACGATTTTTTTCTGAAACCGTAAACTTTTCAGAATTTATTAAAACGGCATCATACAGAACCCATTAGGTTAGGTTAGGTTTAGGTTTATAACAATCTTAAAAAGTTAACGGTTTCAGAAAAAAATCGTGTCGGTCTTTTGACCCATTCGATGTTTTAATACATTCGGTCTTTCGTACTTCGGTATTGTAACACATACCCCCAGGTGCCTGCTATATGGGGTCGTGAAGCTTTTTTCAGGAGTATGTGCTTCTACTATGGGTTCACGACTTTAAAGTGGACGCACACTTGGACGTTTGTCAAATCATTTTGTATGGGGACAGAGAACGTGTTAATTGACAATACCTACATTAAAGCGTATAAAGTCAAAGTAAATCCTGACACATTGCACAACAATGAAGTTTCTGAATATTGACAATGTGACACATATGAAAAAATGCTATACTTCCTATTCTGTCACACGCAACAAGTATGTATGTATAATTTTATTTCCCTATGGTTCATAGTTGTACCATGTGTCAGTATCGGGTTGCATAATTTTTGAAGGTAATTTTTTTTTATTACCCTAATTGGATGTCCCACTGCTGGGCAAAGGCCTCCCCTACCTAGTTGAAGGTCATAATGTATTCATAATTCATAACTCTTTTTACTCTGAATGCATTAATTGTACAGAATTGTTATAAAACAAACTTAACCTATAGAGTTCTACAGGTGATCATTTAAAAATTTCTTTAATGTTTACGGTGTCGATGGAAAAAAATTATGACTGATATATTTATGCCACCAGACACGCTCCAGTCAGTATTTACTTCATAGTAGCCGTTGACTGTTAGTAGTTACTTTTGCCGCAAACGCTCTGGGGGTCTCACATACGTACATACAGTCGAGGTAACTGAATCGCGTACCAGGGTGGTACCTTTTCACAACCAATTTCACGATTATATCTTTGGCAGATGTATGGAATGTCAATATGACATTTGCAATGAAAAGGGTTCATTCAGTTTCTTCGACTGTACGTGAAGGGTCCACGGAAAGAACATGTCTAGTCACCTAAACAACTTTTTGAGTTATAGCGGTTTGAAAGTTAGTCATCAGGAACAATTACTATGGTAACCATTTCTTTAAAAGTGAAAAAAATATATATTACTATCAGATATCCCTATTTAATATAATGGTAAGTTATAGTGCTTTGCGAGCTCTACATTTTGAGATTAAAATCTCAATCTTCAAAAAAAGTGACAGACATGTTCTTTCCTTGGACCCTTCACGTACTGTTTTCACGATTGTCGCTCAGTGCATCCTCGTTTTTGAATATCACTGAAGTAAAAAAACGGTTTTTTGTATAGTATCTGACTGAAGTATAAAGGCGAGGTCGCCAAACCACTGCGCCAATTTTAGTACGTAGTTGCTTGGCTCTTTATCAAACGCCTTGAAGGCAGAAGTCAATAATCCGATAGGTGGTTTCTGTGTACAATGGTCTTCAGCGAACTATATTAACTAGCATGAATATTTTTTTATTTATAGCTAGGTCCAGAAAAAATAAGAATTGTTACTGAAATTAACGGACGACATAATGTTATCGTTATTATAATATTTATTTTGCACTATCTCGGAATAAAAAGTAGCTTATTTTAGTGATGCAGTGAATATCGGAGGGGTGTCGCCTCAAACTTTAGGCTGCTTTTGTCGGTCTAGTCGAAGTTCCCTAAAAATGGTACAATTTCTAAACTTCCAATTCCAAATATAGCTATCACGTCGTAATTCGAACGCGATAAAAACACAATAACGCTCTATCCCGCTTACGGGATGCGGTTATCATAAAAACTGTTTGCAAAAGCGACTCCGCTCAGCCGTTGGTTAAAGTTTGTTGAACCGCTCACGTGGATTCAGTGTTTACTTCGGTTTACCAGCAGTTTACCGATTACGGAATGTGGAGTAAACTTAACTGCTACTGAATGTGCAAATGCCAAAGTGAACTGACGATTTGTTGGTCATAAATGTCATAATCATGAGGCGACGGTCTTATATTCTTAAATAAAACGGAGGCCATATTATCTAACGCATTCGAAATTATAATGGCATATTATTGCCATTTCTTTTTATTACTACAGGATAATGGTAGAAAGAAATAGTGAATACGATTGAAATACTTAAAAGTAGGTACTAAACCCCCGCATGTTAGACTATAGCACGGAATATATAATAGTACTGACGTACAGAATGGAAACGGTCCGCCCCGCACCGATTCGAATTACCCCACCCCTCAAGGCGCAGATAGCCGGAAACCGCCAGAAACCAGAAGAGTGCGCGCGCGATGTATGTAGGCGTACGCGTGTACAGACGTCGTCGTGCTTATGTAGATTCAAGAACGCGTATTTGTACGTCGTGTCCGCCGCGTGACTATAGCCTCAAGCAGCTTTTTCTAGACAGGCAGGTCATTCAGACTAAAAAAGAAACTACAGATATTTACTCAAAAAACGGTGTACGTGGCCGACCTTTAATAGCTACAATTTAATTTTTTTTTAGGTTTTACATATGTAGTTAGTACGTCTAATTTCTCAAGGTTTAAAAAGCCGGTCTTTACTCCAAAAGTTAAAATATCAGGCAAGAAAATTTAAGAGGTCCAACTTGTAGGTACACATTCAGTATATTATGAATGCCAACTAAAAAATTTTTAAGAAAATCTACTGATCGAGATACATAATAATTAGCTGTTAATACTGCGTCACCTGATTAAACACAATATGTCGAATGAACACCTTACCCTATGCATGAAAGAGAGAGTGCCATATAAAATTAATAATACTTGCCTTTTCACTCCGACCCCATACTCTGACTGAACTGATATCGCGATCGTGATTTAGTAGGCGTTAATTAATCATTATTTCCTTATCATCACTTCATTACACAAATGAGATTCTTCTTATCTATTCTATTTGTTTGATAAACGATAAAACCTTTTCTCTCGTTGATCTTCGATAGCACCATCGGTATGATTTTTAATGTTTGTGTTCATCATGAGTTCTAGAAAAAATATGCGGTTTGCTGTCCCAGAAATCCTCATTTCACCCAAATTAACAAGTATAGTTTATGAAATCAACCTTTCTAGGAGGCAAATATAGTGTCTATACATAATTATAGAACTGGTATATTTGGTACAATTTGTACTCTGTTACTTCACGATTTCACAATTATATAGGACGAAGGATTAGGATATACCCGTGTAAAGCCTCTCCTATTTCTTATCAACATTTGTAGTTAAGCTGTCATATATTCGTACAATGAAAGGGTCAGTAGACAAACTGGAATATAAAGGCAAGTTTAACTTTATTGAAATGTTTGGAAAACGTCGTGACGTGAAACGTTAGTATGAGCAAAGTAGATTATGATTGTTATGATTATGAAGATGTAAATCAGTTAATTATGCAACGAAGATTGCAATCGTGATGACGGTGGACTGTGTCTATTAATAAAATATCGTATTCCAAAAGGCATCGAAGAAGTGAAAGTGAAGATGGTATTCATTCTGCGGCTAGGCCATGCCAAAAACGAACGTTTTATAAAAGTCAACGAGAGTAATATCAGTGGCTCTGTCAGCTTGTAGGACCTCGCGAGTCTGTCTTTAACGATTTCAAACCCCACGGCACCGCGATTTTGGAAAATTTCCAAAATCTGGAGCGCTATAAGTTCCATATAGATAGGTAATTGGTAACTGTCGAACTTGCTCACAAAATTTCACGAAAATCGGTTGAGAAGTGCAACTTAGAGAGAAAAGCAGACATCCGATTCCGAACATACGAAAGCATTTTTGCCCTAGCTGAAACGCTCGGTCTAAAATTTTAACGTTAAAAATATTGTGGTATATCAATCTTGGTTATGTCATGTCATGACAACACTCAACACAACGGTCGGTCAAAAATATAGTTTACCAACCTACGGTTGAAGTTCATTTGTACGTCATGATACAACGTGGTCGTTTTTCCCTTGCAATAATATGGTGACAGTGACTAACGACTTCACTCAGAAAAGTCAACCTTAACGATATTTAGATCTTATAGAAACCATTGTCAAAACTAGTAGACCACTTTCTTGGCCGACCGTACCAATACAAAATGTCTTAAGTTTAGCTTAGCTTAGTGCTGTGGCTTTAAAATTCAATGCTACTACAAAGGTAATATGTAGCTACCGTGTCGAGCTTTTAGTTAGGATGTGTATGCTTTTGGATTTACTAAGTTTATTTAAAACTCGTGTATTTAGTATGATTTTTACGTAATTTACATACATACTTATTCCTATTTTTTTGTCGATAACAATTCATATTTATTGGATATTAATTCAATGGACTAACGTGGTTAACCAACAGTCATTTACAAATACTTTATCCGGTATAACTGCCTTTTGTTGTTTGATTTATTGTTCGTTTTGTCCGTCCTCCTACTTCAGTACAAAGCATGTAGGCATAATGTTAACAGCTCCTTTGTTAAATTTTGAAAGTATAAACCCGTTCCTCGGCTGGTTTATCTCATTGTTGGCTTCTGTAATGCCAGCGTTTTAACTTAAGTAGGACCATTTCATTAGTGCTTAGTAGTGTCATTTACATAATTTTAAAAGTAGGTACTTTATATTTGGAAAGCAAAGCTTTGTATCTATCGTAATAAATCAATATGTATAGTGGCTACTATAATATGAAGCCTACGCCTCGGATGGAAACGAGTTATAACGGTCATTTTAAAAAAAATGTATCCGTTACTTTTTCAAATGATGAAATTTTGGGGTTTCTTACTCAGAATCAAGACCACTATTGATTTTTATGATAAAAAAATGACCCAAATTTTTTTGTCAGTTTTGTGATGTTTTTTTTTTCATACAGCTACTCAACACTTAACTGACACAAAAAGTAGGAATATTTAATACGAAAAATATTGAAAATGCCCTAACACCCTTTTCACACGTTTCCGACGTCGCACCCCATGACCGCAGAATATATAATAGTACTAACGTACAGAATGGACACGCTCCACCCCGCACCGATTCGAGTTACCCCACCCCTCAAGGCGCAGATTGCCAGACCCCGCCGGAATCCAGAAGAGTGCGCGCGTGATGTATGTAGGCGTACGCGCGTACAGACAGACGTCGTCGTGCTTATGTAGATTCAAGAACGCGTATTTGTTCGTCGTGTCCGCCGCGTGCCATGACTATCTTCCTTATGTTAATATTACCTATTGGAATTTGTGAGAAATAAAAAAAAATACACACATCTTCAGTTTGACAGGTGCTGCTACTTTTAAATTCAACACTATAAAGTGTAGGTACTATGTCTAATAGGACAAACTTATTTATGATTGTAGATGCGTGTTTTATTAGTATTTTTATTGATACACCGTTGACTACTTACACATGATAACGATTATCTATCTACCATATTAACATTGCGTGCTGCATAATGTTCGTTGTTGTCAAGTTTTATGGTAAATAGTCGCATTTCATAATGATTTATATCCATTGCAACAGAATGTTCAATGTCAACTTTAGGACAAACGTCATTAAGTTTTAGTTCGAGTGTAAAAATATCTTTAAAAATGGTGACTCCTCGAACATTTAACATCACGCCGTTAAATTGGCCAGGGAGTGAGATAGACATTTTAATTAACTAATTTAAATAGGTAGTAAAGGAATTACGAAGAATGTAATTAGGTCACTAGGTCAGGCGATCCACATCACTTTAGCTTAGTAGCCTGTAAAGTTAGTGATATGATTCATGACTGGATAATAGGCGTAGGAATAGTAGGAAGTCTATGCTCGCCCACGACTAAATACGCACGACTGGTGGCACGTAGTCGTGCCCGGCCCAAAATTTCGCTTAGAACGGAATAAGAAGTCTTGCCTGTGAATGTACTTCTGAAGCTGCGCACTTTGTGTAGAATATAACTCCACAAGCATCTAATGGCATATGCAAGCGATTAAGTCATTCAGAGGGGTTGGTTGTATGTCCTAAAGAGTAATTAGCAAGCATACCTGGCTCGGTAAGCGTGTGGATACAGATTCAAATCCTAGCTAGCAAATCCGAGGAACTTTTTCTCTTTCGAAATCTTGGGTATATTTTGTGTTACAAAATTGTCATACAAAATGTGCTGCTCTCATATACAGTGGTTTAGAAGCTGTCCAGTTTTCATTGAACTATAGTGTAGGAGTATACCGTACTTTAGGTACATGTTATTTTCATAAATCGAGCTTTCACCGAGTGACCTTAATTTTGTTATACGTCAAATGATACCTTCACTTATTTTAATACATTGAATTATGTTTACTTTGCCGAGAATCTGTAATAAGAACTCCCAAAATAATATTCAAAGAGCTTCACGGCAAGGTTGAGAAGTTCTCATTAATGTTTGAAATTTAAAACGAAGTGTTTACTTATCAATCAGTGTCAGATAACATCCTGTTGAAGTCATACTGAGAGTATTTTTTAAGATTTCTACAAAATTATACTTTGATAGCGCTTGTCTGATGCTTCGTCGGTCCCGCGCGAAGTTTGCTCCTTCCCGGGGTTAAATATAGGTTAAGTAATAACCTACCAGCAAGTACGGTGAATAGCTTTCTATAGGTAAAAGAACTTATGAATGTCAAAGATTCTACCACCGGTCTGAAAATACCCTATTGAGAAGAATCTGGCAAGAAACTCAATAAGTTAATTTTTTCAAACAGATAATATAATGTTATTTAATTACATAAATGTAAAGTATTTAAAAACCCGATCCGCACTGGGCCCGCGTGGGAACTATGGCCATAGCCCTCTCATCCTGCGAGGAGGTCTGTGCCCGGCAGTGGGTCGTATATAGGCTGGATGATGAAAGTTTTTTTTTTAACATCAGGTACGCTGTTTGAAACTAGGGATCGTCAATGCGGATCGTAATTATTTCCAAACGTCCCTGTCCATGATTTAGTTATAATCATTAATTTTATAGTAAGCCCTAGATTTTAGTGTTTTCTTGACAATGAATTTGAATTTTGTACCTGTTTGGTCGGTTTATAGTTTTTGGAATTTTATTATAAAAACATACTAACGCCTTAACTAAAAAAATACCTACTAATAACGCCTAAATCCCCTAAATCGATCTTTTATCAAACCTTGGTTAATTTGTTGAACGACTGACTTGTTGATTGTTATATTGCCAAGCGTCAGTGCTACTATATAGTAAACAAAAGCCGTTCAAGTGTACAATCGAAAGCTTTAATATGTATAGGTACAGTCATCGGTCATCGCGTCAAAATGTGTAAACATCAACCTTATGGTTAATGACATAGAGTTGTACAGATATTTTGGTCACCTTGTTAACGTATTCATATTTATGATCTTGACCGTACAATGTTTACTTGTATTTTTTATTATTTGTTGCTTCACTTAGTCGTATGCATTTTAGTTAAAAAACGATTAAAAAGATCAACCAAAAACGCCGAATTTATTTTGCTTTTCTTTTTTTTTCATAAGGTACTAGCGGAAATTTCAAGTTTCTATCTATTACGATGCAGCCCTGAGACACACAGGCAGTGAAGCCTTAATAAAAGGGTTCTGTTGTACCCCTTTTGGTACGGAGCGGAACTGTACAAAGTTTGAAATCGAATTGATAAGTTTACTGTGACCTGTGAATAAGTGACGGGACAATTTACACGCATGTGACACGAATATATTAGTGGACATTGCTGTTTTGAAGTAGTGCATCCAATTGACGCCTAGCCTATAATGTCACATTATTTTTACTGGTTTTAACTAGGCTTATGTATAGTCGGGGTAAGAAAAGGTTCGTCACTTTTCGACTCTATGTCAACGAGTTAAGGTCGAAAAGTGACGAACCTTTTTTTACCCCGACTATACCATAGTCGTGTATGAAAAAGAGACTGCGAACTACAATATAAAACACTTACCACTCCATCAAAGCGTATAAATAAAGTGCTCATACATGTAACGTTCAATAAAGCGTGTAAGTGTAAGCAAACGAAATGAACGAAATCACGAGGTCTTGACGTCATATCACCATAATAACTGAAGCACTCCGCGTACAAATAACTGTACATTGACACACATAATTAATGACTATATTATGTAATGCCTTTGTAAATAATGGAAAGAAAAGGTGTTTTCATAATACGCTAATATACTTCGCGAGGCGTATTGTAACCAATTGTTTAATTTAAGCATGTTGGGTCGATGTCAAACTTGCCTAGGACACAAAGTTGTGGTTAAATATATTGCGACCGGATATCGTGAGTGGACAATTTACCATTTGTGTTATGGGTTTTTTCAGTTCGCTGCTAAAAATACTTCAACACACCCGTTCTTTGTCTGCCACTTAAATATATTGCTTATCCAAACCTTATGGGGACCGCTATTGTGAATTAAACATGGTCATCTTTTCGACAGGATTATTGTATTAATAAGTATTTTGCCGTTAATTCACAAACAATAGTGAAAAGCTACATACATTTTTGTTTTTAAGCCACTTTGATTTCGTACCTTTAGCGGCAAAATCTGATAAGTATTGGAATACCATGACTAGCAAAAAACTTACATAGTCGACATTAAATAGGCTTTCCAATTTGTATAGTGTGAACTAACCACATTCATAAATCAAATTTTGGATATACATAGCAAGAAGTGACGAATTTTACTAAAACTTTGTGGTTCGTTCTTATTAATTTTAGAGCATAAAAAATCTGATGTGCAACCGGAAGGATGTAATGGTGATATAGGACATTAGAGACCGTATACCTACCAAGAACTATTTTCTTTCTGCAACATGATAACCTATGTATGTGACCCTTTAATAAACTTGTCGATTAGTGAAACAGAGACCTTTTTGACGCGTTTAGTACATTTCTAGTGGTAGAGTTTAGTGCCTGGAGGTATCACGTAGGTATATCCGTTAATAACGCTAGTCACGATTCAAAGGCATTTAACCCCTTTCATATACATTCCATTTTATTCATTTAATTTTATATTACATGAGATTTTATATAACGACATGCATGGTTACTGTGACTAGCTTTGTCTATGTTTGCTTCCTTTTCCAATCAGCTCAGCAGATAAGAGAAGTACTAAGTGACAAGCAAGAAAATAGCTTGAGACCCTGTAGTTCTTACGAGCTGACAAATCGCACTGGCTTATCGTTTCGTTTCAGCCGTTTGATCGAGTTTTGTTTAAGGTAAAGGGCCGTTTTTGCGGTGAGGTCAGCATTTAAACTATATGTTTAAAACATGATTAAAACATGACAATTAAAACATTCTCAAAAAAAAAGATTAAAACAATTTTTTTTTCGTGAAAAAAAACACGGTGTTTTGTTCTTTTTGAAAAAAACGCGTTTCTTTTCCTACTCTGCGCTAAACAGATCGGACCCGCGCCATCCGCATCCAACGCGTTCCCGCAACCTTGACCAGGTTGTCGCTCCATCTCACACATCACACATGGTCACATTTTTTAAGAAATGGCTGAAGATTTTGGCGGGGCTTCGAATAAACGCCCTCGAGAATCTTTTGGCCCCATCGGCCATCAGTTCTACGAGCGGTGTGCCCTGCCCACTGCCAGTGTCTGGCGATACTTCGGGGTCTATTTCTAAGTATTAGCTCTTCATTCCAGATTCGTTAAGGAGTTGGAGGGTGGTTACGTGCGGCATCGGCCGACGGCGCGGCTGCGTCAGTCCGCGTCGCTGGGCGCGTCGTGCTCTTACAACGAGATCATCCCGCCGCCGCTGCCGCCGCCGCCCGTGCTCACCCAAGGCCGGCGAGTTGACAGCTCGCTCAAGCGGCTGGAGAGGACTCACGACGACCTGTTCCAGTTGTAGCGGTCGAGACAGCGCAGGTACAACGGGTCATACACATTTTTTGGTTCACGTCCTTCCTGAATAAGTAATAATACTAACGTACAGAAGTGTCACTCTCGAACAAAAGACAACTTTAGGTATAAAAGTTTGCCTACTCTTACGACCGTTAACTGCTTGCA
The DNA here is from genome assembly GCA_947563465.1 of Archips xylosteana. NCBI lineage: Eukaryota > Metazoa > Arthropoda > Insecta > Lepidoptera > Tortricidae > Archips > Archips xylosteana. The sequence goes on from OX387362.1 coordinate 5,506,096, forward strand.
CGCGAAATTGAAACTTATCGTGTGATACGAGCGTTCTTATTCCGTTGGGCACCGCTGAACCGAAACCAAGAGCACAGGGTTCCCACTCGCCGATATTTAGGTAGGTATATAAAACAAGAAAGATAACAGTGTGTATTATTATTAATTGACAACATTTCAAAAAAAAAAATCATTCTTGTTATTTTGCTTTTATAATAGCTGGTTAAAAATCAAACTACCCGTGTTTCTCGGTTTTTCTTTATTTTGCTTAAATTGGTCGTTAATAATTAATTAAAGAAATGATCATTAAAAAGTCCGTATATACAAAGATAGGAATAATAATGTCGCAGTCTTAGCATGATATAAAATTTAAAAAAAACATAACTGTCATGTCATTATGTCAATTCGCGTCACATATTTTGTCAACAATCCGTTGCAAATTCCCGAATTTGTTATTTTCTGCGTTTGTTGCTTTGAGTTTTCAAATATTTCTTTATAATGACGACCGGAAAAAAGTAGCATCAAGATGCCTTGACCATTTGTTTCGTCCGAAGTTGCAAAAACACGGCATTAATGGAATTTAATGGAATTGGATGGAATTGAAAATTGAAGAACTTTGAACTGTAACCAAATAAAATATAAATATTTTTTACATGTATTGTTACTTTTTGCTTCTAAATACATAGTAAATAAAACACTGTAATCTTTATTTTTGTTTATCCTTCAGACCTACCGGTATTTCAAAGTTGTCATAACCTACCACTGACTATACTTAGTCAGTAACTTTAAACAGGTAACTGGGGAAAATATTCAACTAAAACAGTATAAGCAGGTACCTACTGTTGTGAACTTGAATTTTCTGAAATAATTATAAAGTCAGACAAGACAGATGAAAAATGAACTGACAGTTGTTTTTTTTTTCATTTTATGGTAATAAATGGACTAAGAGCCGCTAAGTGTATTCCTAACATTCACAATCCAACTTTTTTTACTCTTTTTTCCTCGATATAAAAAAAACTACTGCATAAAAAAATCCCAAAATATTTTTCCTGTAATCAGCAGTGAAAAATCTACAAACGGTTTTTTTATTTTACTTACTTAGTACATTTGAATTGTTGTCAATTCAGTAAACTACCTTTAAACGCAATAGTATATTTTCTACGGATTATAAGTTCGTTCAGACGTCATTGTTTGTTGCAAAAATCACTAAAATAATTACGCGCGACGCGGCTAACGTGAGAACCGAATGCCAAGCGTCAACCTACTGTCAAATGCCTGCCCGGGAGGCGCGCCGGCCGAACATACCTAAACTGCGGAGTGAGACCCCCCTGACATGGCAAAAGTTAAGGGTCTACAGCTAATATTATTTAGTGAAGTCTACATCGGCGTGTGGGACGCCTGGCTATCTTTCGGCCCATTTAAATAAATCTTATGTTTGCTGACCCGGAGTCGCTAATTTTATGTCCACAGGAGAGACAACTTTTGTTTCTTACGCGGGCCAATCAACTTTTATACCGACGCTAATCTGTCCGCGATTTTTTTCAAACAATTGCAGATTTTTGTAAGTAAACATGTTTTTTCTGCAATTTAATAGATGGTGTACATGAATACATGCCATCCTACGTAAGTTCAACCTATTAAACCGTGAAATATCTTGTTGGAAGTACGATTTTTTGGTAACGCCAGAGACAATTTTGGTAACGCAGGAGACGCCCAAAGTGTCGGTTTAAAAGTTGATTGGCCCACGCGTGTATGATCCATACACACCAGGGAAGTGTACAACTCGGAGAGTGAGAAAGCATGAGTTAGGTTCAGGGCACAGTCGCGGGTCCAGAGCGGATTGGGAAATTCACATACGCCATTGAATTTCTTCATAGGTGTACAGATTTCCTCATCATGATTTCCTTCACTGTAAATCGCATGGTAAATATCAAATCGCGCCGCGCCCGCAATATGCCCAGTGCGCGCGCAGTATCTCTCCTCAATCGCTTTGTGGCACAAGACCAGGATGCCGACGTGTTTGCTGATAGGTGGCATTTGTTACTACGGAAAATGTATGTGTTTTGCAATTCGTTTTTTTAGAAAATAATGTGTTTTTATTTTATTTTATTGTAAACCTACTTTATTTTTCTCTTTTTTAATGTAACTTTTAAGTTATTATGTAACATTTTAATAGCAATGTAGGCGTTTTGGTTTTCACTGTAAGCCTATAATTGTCAACTGTATGAAATAAATAAATAAATAAATAAATGTATTTCACATGTAAATTACGAAAAAACTCAAGAGGTGCGAGCCCGGGTTCGAACTCACGACCTTTGCCTGAGAGACTACAGGTCATACCACTAGGCAACCACGGCTTACAATAAAATATAAACAATATACGTCCAACGAGGACTCGATTATTTTCAAACACTCACAAAGGCCACTCCAACAATCGATATGAAGCCACGGTGACATCACCCTTTCTTCAATAACTTCACCGAACCTATTAAGGCCCTACCGTGTTTTTGGCGCATTTATTGCATTCATTCATTTACCGTGTTTTTGGCGCATTTATTGCATTTCTAACGACCTCTTTAGCCTATTTGGTAGTGACCCTGCCTACGAAGCAAGAGGTCCTGGGTTCGAATCCCGGTAAGGGCATTTATTTGTGTGATGAGCACGAATATTTGTTCCCGAGTTATGGATGTTTTCTATGTATTAAAGTATTTATTTATCTATATAAGTATGTTTATCGTCGTCTAGTACCCATAGTACAAGCTTTGCTTAGTTTGGGACTAGGTCGATTTGTGTAAGATTGTCCCCTAATATTTTTTTTTTTTTTTTAATTTAAACTCGCGCTGTATCATTACTAGCAATGCTATAGTCCTGAAATTCATATGTAAGATATTTGAGGATTCACTCTAGTGACAAGTGTTTATCGAAACACGATTACTTGTAGTTCGCTCGATAGAAAAAAAATCCAAAGTCGTCTCTAAAAAATAAAAGAAACTCGTAGTACGACCGCGACCCTAATACTGCACGGCAGGTCATGACTTTTTGAATGTTAATAAAACAAGATGTTTTATAGGGCGTAGTTTTGCTACATTTTTAAAATATGTATTTGTTTTAGTAATAAGATGAAAATAATCAAAAACACGCACAGTCCAACCAACCTATCTTGAGCTATCGTGCCTCCCCCACGCCCGAAATCGCCCACCCAAAATCGATTGGCGCGAAAAACTCGGTAGGCCCTTAATCTACTTACACCTATGAGTCACAGTCTGTATGTCTATAAAGTGTGTTTATGCGTTTTCCAGATATGCGCGTTTCTAATGGCTGCGACGCCCACGTGTCGTCACCGCTGTGACGTCACAGGCGCCGCCGCCGCCACTCCGGAACTAGCGCGGTGAGCACGTGACTGTCACGTAAAGTGATATTAGCCTATAACTTACTGTAATATCAAATTTATGATCTGTTACATAATAAATACGTTTTGTTGTAAAAATAACGGATTATAATACTTAATGTATGGGTTACGAGGACCTAGTGCGGTGTTTTGTTTGAATTACCGCGTGCATGAATTTAGTTGAAGCTGTCCCCAGCAAATGGAATGATATCGACATTGGAAAGGAAATAGTGCTAAGGCGCCATTTTGGTCAAAATGAGTTTTATACTGGGTATTTTTTAATAGGTGCGCTAATTTTAATATACGCTTCGCTATCGTTAATCAATAACGTACACTGTGTTATTTTAATTCTAACTTAAAAAAATATTAGAGATAATGCCAGTTCAATGATACCACTCTAACTTAACGATATTCAAACGAGACGATAAAAGTAGAAAAAATTGTATAATTTTTATTGAACTGATTTTACCGTCGCGGTCTAATATATAATATTAAAAATGCTTACAAAGTTATATACTTACTTGCTGACCCCGCAAACGTTGTTTTGCCATATCACCTTGGGGTATAAAAAATAGCCTACGACCTATTCTCAGACCTACCGAATATAGAGAAAAAAGTTTCATAAAAATCGGCCAAGCTGTTTTGGAGGAGCTCGGTGACAAACACCGTGACACGAGATTTTTTATATATTAGATGTTAAAATTTGTGCACTGAAAAAAAAAATACCCTGTGTATGCTGTATGTGCACTTTTTTTAGCGCTTTAGCACTCTAAGAAATGAAGGAGTTTCATTTTTTTTCATTCAATAATTTCCCAACAGTAGCATTTTGGCGCTTCACCACTTTTTCCTTTCCACTGTCGATATGGCATTTGACGATTACGTCACTTGACGAGCTTTTCGAACGGAGTCGTCTGTTGCCATAAATTCCTCTTTCCTCATTTCCTGAGATTAACATAGTTTTACCATACATACCTAGTTATTATCTACAAAGTTCTACATATCCTTCATGCCAGAGGATTATGCGGCTCTTGAATCATTGATGTAAACAAAATATTAGGTACTCAACATTTACACAGGCAGTAAATAATGGACAAGCTTCTATCCACCGACACTACCGTACCGACAGGGCACCATAGATTAGTCCCTAAAATGGACTTTTAGTTTTAGTAATTAGTTCCGTGGTTTTTGAGTTGGTCAAACATTGCTTTATTAAAAAAAAAAATCTTTTATTTCGTAAACCACGGTACTTTTAAACCATCCAGTCCATTTTAGGGACCTGCCTAAAGTACCCAGTCGGTAGATAGAAGCTTGTCCATTATTAACTGGGCACCCTGTATAGAAATTTACGCCGACTTGTTATCTTTATTTAATGTATAATACCCTGTCAGACAATAATAATTTGAATCTACATAATATTAATTATTTTAAGTTGACAGACGCCCACTTTCTTTATCGTCTGAAAGTTTCTATCATTAATTGATCACGTAGTGAGATAACACTATCGTGCAATGGAAGTACATTTGACGTGTAAATTATTAATACACGTGTGGCCGCTTTAAAATGGCTATGTAGCGAAATTGATGCTTTTAATGTTATACAACAAAAACCAAAGGTAATCGAAAAGTTTGTTTTCTATGACAATGCCAAACGAGATTCTTATCAGTACCCAGATTTGATTCTTATTAGTATGCAGTATACTTCATTTAAACTGGAGATAGACCTACATCGACTATGTGTATTGTAGACACTGGCCACCGAGATCGTGTCGCTGTTTCGTAAAATTGAATTTGTGACTTCTAGAATTGGAATCATGAAACGAACAGCGGACAGTAGACGGTTTCGGTGGTCTCGTTTCTTGATTTTGGAATTGGTTCTAGAAGACACAAATTCAAATTTACGAAACAGCGACACGATCTCGGTGGCCAGTGTCTACGGTACTCTAAAATGCCCACAGGCGTCGATGGTCTCAGTTGAAATGTAGAATCTACGATACAAAATCGCAGTTCGCCACAAAATAACAGGAGGCTTACGTTATTTATTATGAGAAAGTAACAAAATATATCATTACTGTGTAAAATTATGTAAGAGTTTATATTATTAAATTGATTTATTTATTGTAATTGTCGCTGTAATTAATGTTGACGTTAAGAATTGTTACAGTAGTACTTACACTGATACCTATGGTAGATACCCGCTGAACATATCTGTCTAAATGTTATATTGATTTTGCATGTATTTAATATTTAATCTTGCAAGTTATCTTCAAGCTAAGTCCATCCTTTATTTTACAGTCTGTTACGTGAAAAACTACCTATGAAATAAATTTATTTGCTTGAAAATCTTTGATGATTGCAAAAAGCGTTATAATCCGATCCTTTTTACCGACAATATTCTATAAATAAGGCAAAGAGCGCAGCGCAAAATTGACTGAAATGCATATGCATAAGTTTTATGCTGCATTAAAAACACTTCTGGCGTATAACAACCTATTGAGCGTACATAAATTTATTTACCACAGAAAAACAATTCAAAAACACTTTGATATCAACTTTCCACGCAACGTTCGGAATGCCGATTGATTCTGGGTATATGTTAAATTATCATATTATGAGTTAAACTAGAGAACTGTACCGGTTACCTGCATTAATTAGTATACTATTAGTAAATGTTCTTAAAATAACATTGTGTTTACTGATTGATTTTGGTTCACCGAACACTATTAGCAATAACCTGAATAGGTAGAACAATTAATTTAAAATTCAAATTAAGATCTGGAATGTTTATTAAACTAGTAGCTACGTGAGCTGTAGACCTCGCGAGTTTTTCTAAATGGCTGAAATATGATACTTTTTACGTTTTCAACCCCCATGGCTCTAGCTTTTAGAAAAAAAAATCAGAAAACCTGCTCACATAATTTCATAAGAATCGGTGGAAAAATGCGACCTATAGAGAACAGCCGGGCATCCACTGGATATTCTGAAAGACATGAAAGCATTTTTACCCAAACTAAAACGGAGACCCTTTGCGCACGCTCAGTCAATTATTTCCATTCAATAACACAAATAAATTTCGAGAATTGATGTCTTTAACGAGCGTTGGGTGACCTTAGAGCATGTTCAAAATGCTAATTGTGAGAAAAACTAAATGAAAGATTTATAAAATTACATTATCTATTTAGTTATTTATGCATGTCATATTTTCTTCCATTTTAATAATTGCCTGCATGGATACTTTTAAACTCAATAAGAATTGTGGTGAGTTAGGTACCGTTTTTTGTCCTAAAATGGGTTACGATAAAACATGTTAATGTTACACACTTCCCTGTGTAACTAAACTTAAACTTAAACTTTTATGTGTGTAAATTTAGATGTATAAACAAATAGCAATATAATTACACATGTTGTATATAAAAAAGGCACTAATATTTGTGAGAGTGACCTGTACCTATTATATGTAAATGTTTAGTCAAAATTATTACATGAATGTTTGTGTAACTGACTTTGTAAATGGTGGTAACTGACATGTTATTTTCTTCGCACGATTAATGTCCTAAAAGAAAAATATTCAAAAATGTCCAATGAGAAGTACATCTGATTAAATAAAAATAAATATAAAAAAAACTCTAAAAAATTGCCAACTATAAATTTCACCAACGACAATATTGAAAAAGACCGATGACAAAATTGTCCAATGGATAAAATTGCCTGATCATAAAAATGTCCAATTGTAAAAATATGAAACCATTATATTTATATAGCTGCTCATTCCTATTCAAACACCGTAAGAAATAACTTTTTATATTTTGTTTTAATTGTAATAGTCTATAGTCATTTTACTATAATCCCTGTAACAAACGGCACGAAAAAATTATTACAAAAATATCTACTTTTTGACATCAGTCTAGAATGACTCTTTACATTATGTATCTATGTTAGCAAAGTATTGATGGTCTGATGGTTACTATCTTTCGGTTTATTCCTGCATCTAAGTACTTCTCAAAATAAATGAAAAGCAGATAAATTAAAAAAAAGAACTCTTGAGCTCAGAAAACGTCCGTGTTGTAACACCTTGTAAAATCTAATTTTGAGACTCCGCCCCGGGAACTTACTTTAAAACTAGAATTACATACTTTGAAAATATTTCCTTAGAAAAGCATTGTTAAGCTTTCAAACAAAAAAAAACAGACTTTTTAAAAGTTAAAAAGTCTAAATAGCCAAGTTATAGAAACTCATTTCTTGCTTTGTAAAAACAAAATACATATACTAGTCCACAAACAACACTAGGTTACAAACAGAAATATGATTCTATTATCTAATCCTTAAAATAATCTATAGTCACAAGTTAGAAATAAAAAATAATAAGTTACTCTTAAATAAGTTTATATATTACCGCTTTAGATTGCCTTCTATGTATCCTGTTAGATGTAAATGAACATGAAAAGATAAATTGTGAACATTTTTTGTTAGTTCTTGTTGGGAAGCATTACAGTTGACTTGTTGAGCTGACCTGAGATATATCATTATTTTTGTTGTCTTTAATTTAATGATTATGTGTACCAATACACATATCGCAGCCGAAATATTAATTAGAGACTAATTCTACAAGTCAATATTCATGCAACAAAGTATGAAAAATCATCTTTAAATATATTTTAGTGTCTTACTCGTTGTTTCAGATATAAGCATTAGAGCCATTATATTTTGTCCCCGATATTTAGAAGTTATTTCATTGACAAGTCCGATTCAATCAATACATTCGGTCACTTCGGTAAGCTTGTTTATATCTGGGCAAACACATGAACCTATAAACATAACAATGCTAGTCATGTTCCCTTATTATCATAGTTAATTCTTTTAATATATCGGGGGACAGGTATCTGAAAATCTGTATAATTTCACTATTTGAACTATAATCATCTATTGCGTGTGATGTGTGTGCAAAATTTAAGATTTCAGTGCCTTGTGATAGTAATATCACTTTGAGCGTACTGTAGCGTGTAGCAGCTATATTTATATGTCATATCCTTAAATATAATGTTTGTTGTGATGTGATTCGGTAGGTATATCCACAAGTCCCAATAGATGTTTGCACTGTCATGAAATTTCAGTGGAAATCCAGTATATCCAGGTAAGAGCAGTTACAAGTGGATATATCTTAGGATTCGTGGTTGTAAAAGTGTAAAGGACTTGGTAGTTATTAATCATACGTAGCATCAGATGTAATACAATGTATAGTACAGTAATCATAACATAATAGCAAAACATTGTTACAAAGTAATAAAACAAACTATCATTTCAGGTCGCGCAATAATGAGATTTTATGTACATAGGTTGTGGATCTGCTAGGCAACGTGTATATTATCTTTTGGAATGGAAGGCCAATTCGGTTAAGACTTCATTGACATGATATCAATCTTTTTAACGCCAAAAATCAGACATGTCCCGCACCACTTTATCTTGTGCTCTTTCTGCGTGCAAGGTTAGCCGTCGTTCCCTGCATAATAATAAGGTTGAATTTAGCATTTGGATGACGTAGTTTTCAAGCGGTTTTAACCCTTTCAACGCCAACGACACATATAGGTGTCACAAAGTACAGTGTCAAAGTGATCTTGACACAATGACATAAGATTCAAAGCAGGTTTACGTTTTGTCGAGGCGCGGCGTTGAAAAGGTTAATTGAGATGTTTCTAGGCATAAGTATGCAGTCCTCACGTTTTAACGCTACAATATTTACAATGGTCAAATGAAGCGTCTCTCAAATAATATAGACAGTCAATTGAAGTGACTGCACTTCATTGAAGCTTTTGAAGGATAATTTCACTTCATAAACCCTTGAAGGATAATTTCACTAGTGTCGTGCAGCGATTTGTTGGACCAGGAAATACTTATGCCGTAGATGGTATCTACCATTTGACGTCGATAACTACTATAATTATTCAGTGTTATTTGAAGCCTTGGCATTAATTGAAAATTGCTACACGTGCTAAGTTAATTTGAAGTGAGCAAACTTTAATATATAATTTTTTAAAGCTAGCTACAGCTTGACCCAACTTATAATTCCGATCGGTTGTTTTCGTTCGCGCAGAATAGTGTAGACCGTTTTCGATAGTAAGTAGCCGAACATGTAAATAATCTATATTGAACTTTATGCGTAAGAACAAATGGTCGAAAATTGCGTTATGATTCTTAGTTCTGTCCCACTTACCCGAGTCGAAAATATGGCGGACGGCCTGCCGCGATTTGGTCGAGTAAGTAATCGATCAACCAATAACAACGCAAGATTTTAGCGCGCGTAGGATTCTGCTTTGCCGTTGGTAGATGGATTTTTCCCGCGCTAAAAAATCGGCCTTCTGCGCAGGTACATCAAGAGGAATTGTAAGTTGAGTCGAACTGTATAATTAAACCTTTTGCCACGAACATGAAAGCGTGTGTGAAAGGGACGAAAGCTTTACGTCAGCGATAAACAAGTGTGATAGTGCTAGGCCTCTTAAATTTCTTAATGTGCTGTTATTTTGCCATTTTTGTAATCTACTTTACTTTTTTAATCCCTTTAGGCAGTTCATTGTTCAGTAAGAACGAAAACTATTTTTAATATTCATAAGTTTTTCGAAATTATGTTAATAATGCACAATCCGATTAAACTTAATGTTGTTAAAATTATTTGAATTGTAAATTTTGGTATAAAATTGATGTATTTATTGATAAATAACGAACAAGGTTAATATAAGATTTTATTTGCCTGGTAATATTTTTTAAGCTATTGTTTTGTATAATATTATCTGCTTATGTTTATTTATGCTAGTTGAGCTTTAAATAAAACATATTTTATTACACGTTTCATACGAGTTTTATTTGGAAATCAAAAAGTATTGTTATATTATTAGGCGGAATAAAACACCAAAATCAATTGTAAAAAATTTATTGTAAATAAAAATATAGTGTGTACCCAATTTAACGTAAAATATAATTCGTTTAGGTATCTTAAATTATACTACCTTAAACACATATATAATGTAATTGTTTTTATTTACATTTATTTACAAATTTAATATAAAGTCGAGACATGGTTATATCAGTTAGAGTACAAATCAATTTATTAATATTTTACAGTAACCATTTGAAATGATGCGTTCAGTTTAAATTCACGCTAAAAATATGCAAGCTTGTTCTATTCTTCATTTCAATAAATGAGTACGATCGTCTCCAATATATTACGCTTAAACAAATTTATATAAGAGGATCTTAACAGGCGTAAATCATTATTATTTATGTATAAAAAATAAATTCGTAATTAAGTGTCATTTGTGAAACGATACTGCTCTTACTTCTATTTAAAGTAAAATATACTCAGCTAAAAGTATAAGGTCTCTTTGGTGAAAACTAAAATTAACTATAAACCTAATCTAATGTAACATATTTTTTTGTCATTGTTAATTCATAATAAAATTACAGGGAGAATAATAAATATTGTTAAGCTAAAACGTATAAGTCAGTGTTAGTTGTACATAACGCATTTGAGATAAATTTATCACATTCTGATTTTTTCAAACTTAACTACTACTGCACATTTTACGCTTTGACTAGTTGTTTATCTTGTTCGGTTTAACGTGCTCGGTGTTGCCTTCATACATAAGTTTGGTTTCATAGTGCTTATAACAATGTTACACTTTAGAAAAAGAATAATTCATATAAACTTCATCAACAAAGTTTCGTCATACAATTTATTTAAATACCTATAAAACATGTTCACTATTTACATATTATCTTAATGGCATGTTGCACCCCTGTTTCCATGTTATTCGTTTGCTTACACAGTTAAATTCTATCGTCTTTTAATTTAACACTTCACTCCGTGTCCTAAGTGGGGGCCTCCTCAATTTGTTCGAGTATTACATTGACGTTTGCGTCCTGTGTTCTATTTAATAAAAAATCTAAATCATTGGATATTTTATTGAGCATCCGATCCGTCTCAGGCGAGTCGTAAGCTTTGTTCCACTCACGGTTGACCTGTTCGATATCGGATTTGGATTTTGGTTCGTCTTTTAAGACTTCCATGGAAGGTAGGGATATACTGGACGTGAACTCTTGGTTTTTGTTAGATTTTTTTAGACAGCTTTTGATTGGTGGGGATGGGATTTTGGAAACGTCAGGGTTGGATTGTACGCAGAGGGTGCAGCTTTCTTTGGCGGTGTCGAATCTTTTTGAGGTGTACGGTTCGAAGTCTACGGAGCAGGTGAGGAGAGGGGCGGGTTCGCGGGGCGGTGGGGTGTTGAGGACGCCGAGCTCGAGGCAGACGCGTGCCATGTACTCGGGCTGCGCGGGCGTTCGCGGGATGAGGTCGCACACCGCGCGCTGGTGCCGCTCGTAGCGGTGCGGGCTCAGCACTGAGTCCTTGTACTCCACGCAGCGGACGATGTCGGCGCGGCTGTCCGGGGTCGACTGACGCCTGTCGCACAAAGTATGTCGTTAGTGAAGACTAGTTTAAGCCCACGGCTTCGCTCACGTGGTGAGAGTAAAAAGGAAGCTATTACTTTCCTATCCCGTGGGAATTTGCATTTTTTTCTAAATGCTTCTATATGTTAGGTACATAAAGCGTATGTCTGCAAAACTTCAACAGTCAAGTTCCAGTGGTTTAGGCTGTGCGTTGTCTGTCTGTACTTACTATACTAATAAGTATAAATTTGGTTTGATGCAGTGCGAGTAAAAATTGTGTTATGGTATAGTCATTTTACGGTTCTCCCAGCGATACATGCAACGCAATGGCTTATGGAGGGTAGAGAGAGAGAAGAACAATCTCTGTATATGCAAAAATGTCCATCGAAAAGCGTTAAACAGACGACGATATAGTAGCAAGTGGATAAACTTTAAGGGAAGCGCCAACAATACAAGACTAGATGGCGCTATCGCCATCCCACATTAATTTCAGACGCTATTTATATTATATTTGATTTATTGTGAAATAAACAGTCATAACAAAGACAAAGTTACAAATATTTTACTTAAGTATAGACCTATAGTTTCCAAAACCAATATAAAAAAATATGAGAAATGCAGCATAATTACCGCAATACTTTTGAGATATTTGTTTTTTTTTTCTTCTAGTTTTTTGCATCTTTACATTTTTTTCTGTACTTTAAAGCACAGCGTCGTAATCTGTCGCTCATCAAGTCTGCAACAGACCGAACCCAAAGGCCAGGCTGAAAACCAGCGCGGCACTATTTGTCCAGCAGATGCTGAGACTACCTATTGCCTCAAAAGTGTTTTTCTGTGATTTGTAAATGTTTTGTTCACCGTTCTTGATATTGTTATATTCACGTTTGTATTTGTGGCAACAAAGCATATTATTATTCTTACTCTTACTCTTATTCTTGACTACCTATTCTACTTGGTTCTACTCTAGAAGAACTTGCAACTGGACATTTTGCACCTGTTTCCCCATGCGAGATTGTTCTCCTTTAAACTCTACTCTCTATAGCAATTGCTCTTCTACAGTGATTTCAAAAAGTTGATAACGTTTTTTGTTTGATGAAAGTTTACATACATACTTAGGTAAGTAGGTACGGTACTATTATAACAGGAATCATCCTAAAATGTCTATACTATAACTGCTCAGAGTTGGTAAAGCATTTTGGATTTAAACACAAATATTTACTGTTACAATTACAACAAGCATCACAGGCCGTTTTAATGGGCCCAGTTTAGTACCTACTCTTCTTTTGGTTTCCCGCAAGTCTTCTACTCCTCCGCTAAAATAGCGTCGCTAGGTTGGCGGTCAGTTTGGATTGCCGAGTCTATCTTTGATGAGGCGGAATATTTGGGCAGCATTCGCGACTCATGGCACAGTAAACTAAGAAAAAGAACTACAACAAGTACAATGAAGTGTAAAAAAAATACTAAACTATGTCTAATTTTATTAACAAGAAGCTCAAACACATGCTTAGGTCAAAAGTTACGATAGCAATGAAAGATGCTCGTGCCATCAAACCATTCTTGTTATTTAGCGACTTAGCAGACTCCTAAGACATCTCACAAATAAACTTATTTAACTTTTTAACGAAGTACCTACATATACATATGTATGTAGGTACAGTCAACGGCTGCTATGTAGTAAATTCTGACAAATGACACAACTATAAAGTTTCTGAATATTAAACAATGTCAATTGTCAACCAACGTAACATAAATGTACTTGTTGCGTGTGACAGAATAAATATAAGTAAGTATAGCATTTTTTTAATATGGGACACATTGACAATATTCCGAAACTTCGTAAATTGTGTAATGTGGCAGGATTTACTTTTTAACCTTTTCTCTGCAGCTGACCTATGCACTTTAACCTAAGACAAGGCGCTTAGCTGAACCAGTCGCCTAATTTCCAATTACAAAGCAAAAATAATGGTATACTTAGTTCGTAAATTGACACAGTATAGGTACCTTACCTATGCAGGCGTGTGGGCGTGTCGAGCCCCGGCGCGGGCGCACGCCAGTAGGAGACGGGAGAGGCGGGGGAGGGGGAACACTCCAGCGCAGACACGCCTCCGCGGCTTTCTACCTCGTCGCCCTGCTTTATGTATACTGAAAAAAAAAAGTAAATAAATAATAATAATAAGTAAGGTCGCGGGTAAGCAAAGTAATTGTTTCAGTTGTCAAAATTGTTCAGATTTAATTTTTAACACAAGTTTCAAGGCACGTTAGCCTAGTGGTTTGACAATGGCCTTAAACAGAGGGTCTTGGGGTCGAGCCCGGGCTCATACAGTCGACTATAAAAAGATGATGCAGCCAAAGTTACAAAAATATAAGCTACCTTAATGTTAAGTCAATAAAGTCGCTTTTACATATTTTTGTAACTTTGGCCGTATCGATCTTTTTGTAGTAGACTGTACCTCTTGAGTTTTTCTTGAATGTGCGAAATTGAAAATCTACCACGAGTCAATTATCATGAGGAAATCTGCATAAATTCAATGGTGTGTGTGAAGATCTCAATGCGCATGGGTCCTTGTGGGAAGAACGGCCCAAGCCCTCTCATTGTGAGAGGAGGCCTGGTTTTTTTATATGTATTTTCCAAAACTGCTATAAGAGTAGCTTGACATTTTCGCCCGGTACCAAATTATCATCGAGTTTTGGGATACCATGTGTATGATAGAGATTGATTCCACCATCCACCATCCCAGACTTTCCCACTGCAAGGCACTGGCATCCCCTCAGAATGTGAGGGCTTGGGCCCACGCGGGCCCAGTGCGAATTGGAAACTCCGCAGACCATTAAATTTCTTCGCAGGTTCAGGTTTCCTTAGCGTGTTTTCCTTAAAGCTCGTGGCAACTATCAAATGAGAAATCAGATCCATCCAATGATGATGATGATAGATTGATTGATTAATGAATACTAACGGCTGAGAGAGGTGTCTCCTGCGGGTGAGTCCTGCCACTCACGCGGCTCGCCCAGTGACAGTGCTCGCTTGGCGGACCTCAGGCACTCCTCGTCACGGATCACGTAGCAAACCAGCATCGCTACGCCCTGCATTGATCAGAGAAAATTGTCAAAACATCAAAGTTCCATTGTAAAAAATGTACATACGTTGAGCTTTATAATATGTTATAGAGAGAAAACACTTTAGTAATACCTAGTTACCTACGATACGGTTCACCAGAAGTGCCTAATAAAAATTAACTAAGTACAGTCAACGTCATAAATAAGTGATCACTTTTGCAACTTTTCGCTTTCAGTCGTTACATAATTTCGTATAGCTTTTCGAACATGACGTTAACATGACAAGGTACAAAAGTGATCACTTATTTATGACGTTGCGTTGACCCTACAAAAAACTTTTCCGAAGTACTCGCTTTTATAAACAATTTCACGTAGGTTTAGGTACTAAACCTTTTTAATGTGAAATTATTTGTCCATCAAAATAACATTTGGCTTGTGAACGACATTGTACTTAATTTAAATTAGGCACCAATAATTAAGTATTTTATAACTAAAACAGGATCTATGATCGATCAGGAAATTTACGAGACTGAGTCGCCGGAGTTCAGTTTGTTTTTTTTCAGGTCAGACAAAAATCAAATGTTTTCAAAGTACTTAGGTACTTAGTAAACAGAATTCGTGACAGTAAATGAAGGAGACAAAATGTTATGCTCATAAAGTATCACCAATGAGAGGACATGGTAAAAGAATGACCACGAAACATCATCATCATCAGGTCTTATGGATTCCTTTGGAATCTAAAGACAAGTTTAGACCTACAAGAAACGTACAATTACATTGCGACGAATCAAGACTGATCACGTCGAACTCGTCCACCAGTGGCGTAGCGTGCCTTGGCGGGGCCCCGTATAAAAAATTGTTTGGGGGCCCTTATGAAGGGTAAAGATTTCTCACAAAAGAAAAAAAATGTTTGCATAAAATTAAAAGAAATATTTATTCATCATCTGTCACTTTGCTTTTTTGACTTTTGTCATTTCTGAAATAAAAAAAATTTGGGAAGTTTTTATTAATTTTTGCTTACACACGTCGGGGGGCCCCGTATAATTGATACGGCAGATACGGCGGTAGCTATGCCCCTGTCGTCCACTTTACGTAATGGAACTAAAATGATTTTTCTGGCAGGTCTAAACTGAGCTTAAGACTTAAGTCTGTGCTGGGTGTCCTTAAGCTGGCAATATCGGCAGCGGAGAGCGCGGCGACGTGGTTTAATTATTATTTGAAACTCGTCCACTTGAAGTATTTGAACTTAAATATTATTCTCGCAGGTCTAAACTGAGCTTAAAAGCTTAAATTTGTGCGGGGTGTGCTAACGTTGGCGAAAGCGGCAACGGAGAGCGCGGCGACACGGTTTGATTGATCATTTGAAACTTTTCTACTTTACGTAATGGAACTTAAACAAACTAAACTAAACTGAGCTTAAGACTTAGGTTTGTGCGGGGGTGTGCTTACGTTGGCAAGAGCGGCAGCGGAGAGTGCGGCGACGTGCGCGACGCGCCGCTCGCCGGGCTGCGCGTACGCCACGCCCGCCGCCTGCGCCGCCGACGTCGTCAGCAGCAGCGCCAGAGTGTGCCTCACCATGCGCCCTCTGGAAACATTACCACACTAGCCTTTACTAGCTGCTTCGCTCGCGTATAAACCACTTCCAAAGAACAAGAAGCAAGCAACAAGAAGCAAATCCGTACGAGAGGCCCCACTGGTGCGTTGCGTCTCGTCGTCGTAACGGATCAACGCATTGTATGCCACACCTTTGCTGCGTCGACGCACGACAAAAATGTATTGTTAATGAAATAATGACAGCAGCGGCATCACCCTCTCCCCCGCTTCGTCTCTTGTCCGTCGATCTGTTGAAACGTCGCGTGCGATAACGTAACGCATCAATGTGACATGTCATAAAAAATACACTCATGAAAAGAGCCTACGGATATTTTTTATCCGTAGACAGTTTTGAACATTTCAATATAGGCATACCTATTACTACTGAGTCAAAACATCACTTTTGTCAAGAGATAAAAAATATTCCTAGGCATTTTTGATGACTACACATCGGTAACTCGTGGCATTTAGGTAGCACCTGACAGTTTCTAACAGACTAGTGATGGGACAATGTTCTTCCTGTACGAGTCGACAAAAAGAAACCAATAAGAATTTTAATCATTTAATATATGACATTCGTGATAAATAATTAATATTTGTTCTAAATTTTTACAAGTCAGCCTACGACGTCTTCTACCTGAAAAAATTCACTTTGTGTAAGAAAATGATCTTTCAACCTCTAGGTACTGACGTAATGGGTAAAAAAAGCATTTTATTGTAATGTTGCAGCGTATTTTTATTGATATTCTCTTTGATTTTAACTTCTTTATTTTGTAATAAGTTATTGATATTTTTTGTTGTAAGATATACTGGATTTTTTGATAATACTATTTTCAGCTTTTGATAAACAAGTTTACCTTTGTGGTGCAGTCTCAGTAATGAAAGTGACTTTTCAA
Source organism: Archips xylosteana (assembly GCA_947563465.1). NCBI lineage: Eukaryota > Metazoa > Arthropoda > Insecta > Lepidoptera > Tortricidae > Archips > Archips xylosteana. The sequence goes on from OX387362.1 coordinate 5,523,438, forward strand.
TTTTAAATACGATCTCCAAAGACTCTTTTAGTTTAAGGCTGCTACCTTCCAATTCCTTGACTGACGTGGCCAGAATACCAAAATTTTGATCGATAAAACTAATGTCACTTAATAAATCACTCAGCGAAAATAATCGCTTCGATTTTGCTATTGCAGCGGCCTCTGAGGAGTACGTTGACTTGTAAAAATTTAGAACAAATATTAATTATTTATCACGAATGTCATATATTAAATGATTAAAATTCTTACTGGTTTCTTTTTGTCGACTCGTACAGAAAGAACACTGTCCCATCACTAGTCTGTTAATAACTGTCAAGTGTTACCTAAATGCCACGAGTTACCGATGTGTATTGATGACTGTGTCGTGTGGTTGTGGTACGTGTGAAACCCTTACTGGGTTTGTGTTCACCGACCTGTCCGCGAGGTAGTTCCGGCGCTCCGCGGGCACCTTGTGCGTGATGGTGCGCAGCCGCAGCGCCGCGCAGACGGCGAGCGCGAGGCACAGCAGCGCCAGCAGCGCGCAGCCGGCCGCGCACACCGCCTGCGCCGCCGCGCCCAGCTGGAGCGGCGCCCCGCCCCACAGCCGTGCCGTTAGCCACGCTAGAGTACACACGCCTGGAACACAAGTCAAAAATCAAAAACATCAAATATTTAGAAGGTGCTCTCCTTAAATTACGTGGTAGGTATGTTTAGGGAGCTGGGGCGTCCGGCGATTTTTTTCGATAAGACCATTGACACCAACCTTGTCTTAAAGTAAGCATAGTATGTATGTATTATGGGTACTAGGCAACGGATAAACATACCTACTTAAATACATATTAAACATCTAAGACTCCAGAACAAACGTTCGTATTTTTTATTATGTACCTAATATCTGGCCCGACCGGAGATTGCCCGGGACCTCAAAGTTTGTAGTCAGATTCTCTAACTGCTAGGCCATCTGGTCCGGTCCGGTCTTCGAATAGACTCGTGATCGTGACTACGACCGTTGCAATGTGACCGAATTACCGAGATAATTTTAGGCGTATATTATTGTCACGATAAGTGTCTGGCATGGTATTAAGTAGAAATTGTTGTACCTGCCAGCAGCCCGACGGAAGGCGCGCATTAGATGCGACCGCCCAGATCACCCTGCAGTAATATTAACTGAGCACACAGCACCGCGCAGCCAGCGCACCCAGCGCACCCAGCCCAGTGATCCAGGACACGCATCCTCCTTTCAAACAAGTAGGACTGCTGTACCTGCCAGCAGCCCGACGGAGGGCGCGCGTTGGGTGCGACCGGCCAGTTCAGCCTGCAGTAATATCAACTGAGCACACAGCACCGAGCAGCCGGCGCACCAAGCCCAGGGCTCCAGAACACGCATCTTCCTTTCAAACAAGTAGGACTGCTGTACCTGCCAGCAGCCCGACGGAGGGCGCACGTTGGGTGCGGCCGGCCAGTTCAGCCTGTAGCAGCAGAGGCTGGGCACACAGCGCCGCGCAGCCTGCACACCAGCACGCAGCGCACACCCAGCCCAGGGCTCCGGGACACGCCTCCTCCTAACAATCAATACACTTTATTACAGGATATCGAACAAGTCTTTGTAGGCACAGAATGGCCACTGTACGAGGGCTTGTACTGTACTTTTGGACTGTATTTTTGAGGGCTCGGAGTACTGCGATATAAAGACTCGCACTGTCACCCGAGCGTGAACTGTGATTTCAGCGCTAGTTGGTATCACTTGGATGGCAAATCTAGGATCATTCCTATGGTCCTAAATCAGTATTGAACGTAATTATTTTAATCATTGGATTTAATTTTTTATTAGTACCTGTCTGGTATCACACTCTAGCAGTGTGAGTAGCGCCGCAGAGTGTGTTCCTGCCGTAGCTGCTTTCAGCATCACCGGTAGTCTGGTCTTCCTCCCCATCACCAGCCCCAGGAATTGCAGCGCTGCCGCCGCTAAACACATGGCGCCTCCTAAGCCCACTGTGATCTTCACTACGCCACGGAGATCTTTCTCGGCATCCGTCTGGAAAAAATTTTGGGTGTTTCCAGTTTCCTGGGTAGGTTGTTGAAGTAAATAATTGTGAAAAATTAAGAAATAATCAACCAGGCATAGCCTGACATGTCAGGTGCGTGGTGAGTGGTAGAAAACGATGTTTCATGTTATTGCCAAGGACGGGAGGGAGGCCTTCTTCAATTTATCTTCTGAGGTCATTGGTGTATTAATAAACAGGACTGTTCATGTCTGGCAGTGGCCATGTAATGGTTTACTTCTTTGACTCAACAGGGTTTTCCGTACCGGTGGTGGTCTTTGAGATTCATAGGAGCGTCAATTGATGCCTAAATTGAATAAGAAATTTTGACTTTGACTTAATCAAATATATATATATATATTCGTTCATCGCCATCCCGTAAGAATTTTCCGGGATAACAACTACTCTATGTCTCCTTTCCCGGTAGGTACTCAAACTACCTCTATACCAAATTTCATTTAAATCGGTTCAGCAGTTTAAGCGTGAAAAGGACAGACAGACACACTTTTGCATTTAATTAGTATGGATATAGGAGCGAATTCCTTTCCTTATCTGTTCATATTATGAAAGTTGGAACAAACGCTCTCCTCGTCTGGCCACGCTTTGGCAAAAAGAGAATGGTGCCATTAGATCTATTTGCTATGCCGTGGTGGCCTACGGTGAAGGAAAAGATCGTGAGGAAACCTACATACACCTGCGAAAAAATTCAATAGTGAAGTTCGCAATCCGCACTGGGCCCGCGTGGGAACTACGGCCTTAGCCCTGTCATTCTGAGAGGAGCCTGTGCCTTGCAGTGGAACGTATATAGGCTGGGATGATGATGAGACCTATTACTGACGAGGGCAATCTACTCTGCTGTCATTGCGGATGTCACATATCTTTAAACTACATTAGTAACAAGATGGTGGCGATAAAGGTGTTGGTACTGACGAGTGTTGAGCGCGCGACGGTGAACAGCGCGTAGGTGCCGAGCCCTCGGCATCGGCAGGCCACGTGGGAGGGTTCCGGCACGCGCACCTCGCATGCCTTCGTGCTCCAAGCCCGCGGCTCCTCCGTGGTGCGGACCCCACACGCCAGCTTTGATGCTGTTGACATAATTAAGAGCATTAGCTTTGAAGGTGACATTTTGAAGAGGCGACCTCATACCAGAAAGCTATAATGTTGGCCACCTTTTTGTAACACGGAAAATTTGGTAAAGTTCGCAGGAACCCATTGGTTGAGGATGCATACAAAAACGATCGCTTTGGAAAACAATACATATGTCCTGGAGTGGACGTCCTTCGCTTGATACGATGCCGATGAGCTTTGGCGTCACATAACATTATTCAAAGATATGTATGAATGAATGTTATTAAAATGGCTTAAAATGGCTTTCCATTTTAAGGTTAATACCTACAATAACATTCATTCATACACATCTTTGAATAAAGTTATGAGACGCCAAAGCTTTCCATCAAAAGATACCTCCTTTATATTGTTCGAGCTCTTAAGATGTGCGTGCTTGTTCAGGGGTATGTATTACAATACCGAAGTACGAAAAACCGAATGTATTAAAACATCGAATGGGTTAAAAGACCGACACTATTTTTTTCTGAAACTGTAAACTTTTCAGAATTTATTAAAACGGCATCATACAAAACCCATTAGGTTAGGTTAGGTTTGTTTTATAACAATCTTAAAAAACGGTTACGTTTCAGACAAAATCATGTCGGTCTTTTGACCCATTCGATGTTTTAATACATTCGGTCTTTCGTACTTCGGTATTGTAATACATACCCTTGTTCAGATACCTACGGTCGATTTATTACTGGAACTCGTTACCACCGATGCTATGCTATGTGAACCAATGAATACGATTGGTGGGTTGGGTATACATCAAACGCGTCCATAGCAACGTAGCATAGTACATCTCTGGTTTAAAGGCCCGGTGGCGAAGGGTACTAACAACCCGATTCCCCCCGGCTTTCCTAGAAACTTTCGAAGCTTCTCTTCCAGTGACTGCACTTTTAAAAAGAGCATAAATGGGGTTATTAGGTTTTTTGCTCCGTCTTTACTTGGAAAAATTTTCACGCCCCGCTACAGTATCAGGGCCCTGTACCACAAAAGTTACAAGTGCTAAAATTCGACAAAATTGTAACATTTTACTTGTTACAATTTTGTCGAATTGTAGCACTTGTAACTTTTGTGGTAAAGAGGGCTGTCCTCAGTTTGCCCACTCACCGACGGCGCTGTAGTTGAGCACGTGCGTAAACAGCAGCGTGACTGTGTGCGGCAGCGCGCGCTCGACGCCGGCGCCGCTGGCCGCCAGCTGCGCTTGCGGCGACGCCACCAGGAACTCCATCTCTCGCCCGCTCCTAGAACTAGACCCGCTACAACGGCGCGCACACACCCATAAACAAATTAGTAACCAAATAAAAACAAATGAAACTTATTAAATAAAATTGTGACTGCATTGAAAATAAATAATAAATGCCGCTCAGAATTTTGACGCCGCTGAAGACCAACATATTGTGGCCATAACCCTTAGTTCCTTGCTTATATTATTAACTCTATCTGTCTATCCTCTTCCTTCTTAACTGATTTCGATGAAATTTGGTATGAAGATAGTTTGTGACGCTGATACCTGGTTTACACTCGCGTACGAGTGGCGAGACGAACTGCGGGACGAGCCACGAGACGAGAGTGTGAACAGGCGCGCCTCGCGCCTCGTCTCGTGATTTGCCTTGATTTTGAGGCTCGCGTCCGGAGCGAGACGACGAGACGAGGCACGAGGCGAGGTAACGAGGCGAGAGTGTAAACCTGGTATGAAAAGGAATTAGGATAATTTGCATCCCAGAAAATTGCATAGTTCCCGCGGGATAGCGATAAACAAATTCTTCGCAGACAGAGTCGCGGGGAAAAGCTAGGTACTGTGTGTATAAGTCTAAATTCTAGAATCCAAAGATTTCCGAATCGTATCTCTAGCTCTTTAGAATACTTGTAGGCCAAGGAAAACAATAAGTTTTAATGCAGTCAGTAATAAACTAAATATGGGGAAAAAAGATTTAAAATCAGAATGCATGCTAACAAACAGAAATAACTACTACCTACTAAACGAGATAGTAAAAATAACTAACTTCGCTACCCTACACAGTAAAATTAGTTCAGTACTTTACATTACACCAAATTTTACTTCTATATTTACACGGTTTAAGTTAAGAAAATATTTATTAAAAATAATACAACTCTTTACTACTTACTTGAACTCAATAGACCTTCCCAGAGAAGGCAGTCTAGCACCCAAATTGTGGTACTGTACAGCTACAACCGACGCGTTCCCATTCCTCCCAACTAGTTCTACGCCAACTGAAGTCAGCAGCCACTCTTCCGTCCCCATGGGGGTTGCTTGCATTTTGAAATGGGCCGCGTTGTCCTCGCGAACCGGTTTTGTCTTTACGGTGAACTGGTGTAGGTGGATATCTAGGTTGTCTCGCATCCCAGCCGCATCGGCAATTGCGTTTTGGAGTTCGTATACTTTCTGAAAATTTTCATTGAGTTTTTGAAGGCGAATGACTGACAGATACACTTGATCTATGCATCTGGCGAGAGTGACCTTGTTCGCTATTTGACTCTTTTAATATTCCTTAACAATCATTGGAAATTAGGATGGCTTGATGGCATTCCTAACATGGTATAAGTTTTCTTCCATTATGCATATGGTTAACAGCAAATTCTGCTACTCATCAAGTCATCAAAACCCGATCACAGCCGAAACCCGTAGATGACAAGGGTTATTAAGAAAATAGAAGTAGGAACTTTATGGATAAACACCACCCCTAATGAGGAGCCTGGCAGTTAGCCGACGACGGTCTTATTTAATTGACAATTAAAGATGGAAGAGGGAAGAAATCCCTATCGATTATAGACCTCTCAGTTCTCAGCTTAATAATATATTTATCATTTAGGAGATGCCAATTTTTATACGACAAGAGACCGAAACTGCCAAATTGAAGCAAACGAGTTTTTAGGGTCATATCCTACTTTGTAATATTGAAAATTTTAAATATTTTTAAGGAGTATTACAAAAAAATTACAAGGACTCACCTCTTCATCCAAAAACGTGTCTGGATGCTTCAACAGCGTGTCATAGATCTTCAACAGATGCGGCACGCTCTCGACCCGATCTTTCGGTTTTCCAGCAGCAGACAGTAGGTAGTGAAGCATCTGTCTGGAGTGCTGGAGGGGAAGCGTGCCTTCCCCGGGATGCGCGGGGAGGGAGCGGAGAACTGCCCCGTACTGGTGGGAGACGTCGGACACGTTGCCCCAGGAGTAGCCGTAGGATATGCGGCTGAACTGAAATTGGAATTAGGACAAGTTTTACTTCTGGTGTTTTGGTTCTATACAGTATCCCGGAGACCTGGGTTGGATCCCCGACCGATATAAAAATGCACAATTACTGGGCGCCAATCATTCACATTTAGTTACCTACTCTAATATGAAAAATGTTTGTTCGGTAATTTTGCCACTTGTAGGGTGCAGAAGATAAAATATGTACCTGTTCATAGATGTCTTTCAGGGAATCCGCAACGCACCCGGAAAAGTCGGGTAATCTCCATTTCACTTCACGCTGGCTGGTTTTTGGTTCACAAAACCTTAAAATGACAATTGAGTAACGTTAGCATAGACGTGTTAAGTAGGTACACAGAATGCTTAGCACGTGTGGCAGCAACTATCTTCATCGCAATTCTTGTCACTGCTCAGTAAGCAGCAGTGTTTAAGCAAATGGACGTTTAATGGTCTCTAATTACCTGGTCGTCTCTCCACTATGGCCAGGCGGGCAAGCGGCGGCCGCTCGTGCCCCCGGCGCGGTCTTTGGCCATCGCAGCCCGTGTGAGGGCTCCGCTTCACAAGCCTCGTCGGTCGGCCCCAACACCCACAGCGTGACCCCTTTGGAGTTGGTACCCGCCACTGATGAGACTTGGCAGTGGTATTGGGCGGATTTCTGTATAAAAATGTCACAATGATTTATTTTCAGGTTAAGTATACCTTTTTTAGTTAAAAGAAAATTAAATTTAAAGTTTTTGCAAAGAAAAGCGCACGTTTGCCAAATCACAAGACTTTTGACTAGTTTAAATGAAATAAAGGCAGAAATAACTTAAATTTCAATATTAAATGAAAAAAGCCGCTTGTATAATTCCCATTCCAACGGGAATTCCGAGAAAATATATATCCTTTGTCACTCTCGAAACTGAGACGAATCTAATGACACCTCACACGTCAAAATCCATTGAGCCGTTTAGGCTGCAGGGCGTGCCAAAGAATGATACATACATACATACATACGCTCGTAAATCATAACCCTCCTTCGACAGTCGGGTAAAAATAAAGAAAACAATGTGAACTAATTGACTAGCACGCGGACGTTGTGCTAGCATCTGGGAAGTTGAATTAGATATACATATAGATATAGTCCATCCTTTCTTCACATCAGGTATACAAAACATTGTCTGGACATTGTAAAGTTGCAACACACTGCTGGCTAGGTGCAGGTCTTCCCACGACTGCCGCACGGGAACCATGGGCAGTAGTGTCTTCTCCTGCGCCCATTGGAACCTCAAAACCGTATGGCCTGTCATTGCATGTGATACCTCCTCCCTCACTTAAACCGATATCTATTAAGCTGTTAATGTAAATACAATATTACTATTAATTTACCTGGACATTGTACAGCTTCAGCACACTGCCCGCTGGGTATAGATCCTCCCACACCTCTTTGCCAGGTGCCATGGGCAGTAGCGTCTTCTCCCGCGCCCAGCTGAACCCTAGGACCCCGTGCATGCGGCCTGCTACCGCCAAGCATGTGATGCTCACGTTGTCACCCTGGGAACATAAGAAATGATGAATTTAATTAAAGCTAGATGACACAATACATTTTTACTAACTTTTATTTAATTTGCAATGTATGCGTTAGACGAATTTGCGCAGGTCAGAGTTAATGATATAACTCCAAGTTAAGTTCTAACTCAGAGTTAAGAGTGTCAAAATCTATGGGATTATCAACCCCAACCCAGGGTTAACGATTTAATGTTTTAACCCTAGACCGTGCAAGGGGCTCTCAATTACTGCTAGTCAAAATTTGGCATGAAACCATTTTGAGACCCCGTATTCACAATTTTTTTCTACCCTTAACCTATCGTTTGTCAGAAAGAAGAAGTGAAAGCGATTGTGATTCAGAGTGTGCTAGAGATTATTGTTTTTTAAGCATTTTGCTAACTAATTAGTTCGCTTTTTGTTCACGACTGATGTCTTAACAGCATTTAACCTGTTACCTTATTGACAGTCAGCGCAGAAGGTATAAGCCTGATGTCAGGCGGGCGCAGCACGGCTAGCTTCAGCGCCCGGCACCGCTTGCGGCCTGCGTCGTTGGCCGAGCACGCCCACCGCCCGCCGTCGGGTTTCTTTGCCTCCGCAATGCCTAGCACGGACATGCGACGGCCCAGAGCATCTTCTGCTACCGTTTGTGTCCAAATGTCCCTGAGAGATATTGTTTTAATAAATTGATTCAGGTGTCATTTTGCGGAGGTTCATAGCAATGAATTACAAGCTTTTTAGTTCGCTCCTCTGATAACCACAGCGGATAGCTTAGTAAATAGTAGCGGAGAACAAAGATTATATTTAATTTTTTACTTCTTATTATTTCTGGTTTATATTGTTTGACCTGGAGGTTGTTCATGTGAATAAACATTCATCATCATTGAATTATCCATAATTAATAACATAAATTAAAGAAGAAACAAAACGTTATGCTGTAGGTACGTGAAAACACCCGAAGTTAAAGAAAGAAAGAAAGAAAGAAAATACATTTACCTATTTACAACATCACAAGACACATCATCAATATTTTTTACAAAACAAAAGACAACACAAAAGCAATGAATGTTCACCCTCTGTTTCTCCACTCTCTGCTAAGTTCCTGATGTCCAATGATCGGAATCGGGTGAGCTAAAATACCTATTCTTCGCAAGAGGACATAATATAGAGTGGTTACAACCGGGTAGAAAGATATATTTTTTCTTGAATACCGGTTATTTAATATCTATCCGGGTACTAGTCGTAATGTTAAATATACATGTTTTTGCTTACAGTACAGGATGTATTAGGTATATTAATCTGAAAGTTATAACTAGTTTTTTGTTTAACACTTTTTATAAACCTTATGTCTCACTTTTTACCACAAACTAACATAAAACATCCCGCACTATAAGTAAAACTTGTACATAATGTTTAACAATACGACCCGGTTATGTCCTCTTGGGAAGAATAGGTATTTTAACTCATCTAATTCCGATTACTGCTGATGTCTTATGTTATGTGTCAGATATCTATGATGCCATCTCTTTTTATTTTGCTGAATCACACGGAGGCGGAATAACAACTACCTGTCACATAAAATAAAGGAATTTAATAGAAAGTAGTGAAACAGGCAAATATTGTTTTGTACTCAATGTTACTACACATAGGTACAGTTAATTGGTGATGGCAATACCTGGTAGTTCCATTGAAGTTGACTTTGACCCCGTCTTTGTACCACGCGAACGCGATGTTGGGGGATCCATGCGCCATGCAGCTGAGAATGAATTCCGAGCCTTCCCACACCTCAGGACGTTGGTTCATTATCAAACTCTGAAAAAAATAAAAAAATCAAAAGCATTCACGATGACGTGGCAAACAGACTAAAGCAATGGTGGGCAACCCCATTAGACCCAAAATCTCTATCTACGCGTGGTCTACCAATTTCATAATTATGTAGTATTTAAATTTTTCATAAATGTATTATTGGTATTTATGTATGAAGATGTGTATTGTGTGTTTGTCATTATTTAATTATTTTCTGTACAAAAATATAATATTCTGTTTTGACTCGATCAATTGTACCAATAGGCGACATTATTGGTTAGCCATGGACATTATAGTTATTAGGTAGAGTTATTCTATGACGATCCCTGTGATAGAATGTAAACCTTCGTCTAAATAACACAGGGATTATTGAAAAAAAAAACAAATTGATTACATACCTGCCTCGAATTTCTATAGGTAGTTAAAAATTGTGAATGGGTTTTAAACATTAAGCACGCAATTATTTAGTCACTTAACAACAAACCAAAATAGGAAATAACAGTAGGAAAGTTGTGAAATAGTACAAGAACTTGTTAAGTAGAAGCCACACATAATTCCACATCAACATCACGTACAGTTAGCTGCAGAGAAAAGGTACCCCCTGTAATGACGGTACCACACACAGGGGGTTAACATTTCTCTGTAGCTGACCGTACAAAACAATCTCATATTAATAGTACCAGAGAGTGTGAGAATTTACGTTCCATTTATAAAGGTTAGAGCGGGAAGACTGCTCCTCCTCCACTATTAGTATAATAAAGAAGGTGCTAAGTCAGGTTAACGAGAAGTAGCCGCTGGTAAGGATAGCCAAAGTTGGCGCCGCGCCAACCGACGCTAGCGAAATGCACATTTCAAACAATTAAACTTTCCTCGCCAACATGATAGTCTTAAGTCGACGGCTAAGATTTTTAATTGCTCTTTCCAAGACTTTTTAACATGTGCTCAATTTAGATCTTTTTACTGTCAAGTCGTTTGAATCAAATGAAAACTTTTCACTATTAATTTTGGTTTTAAGTTTTAAAACTTTTTCACAATGAAAATTCTATACTTAATTAGAAGAAAATAGCCATTCAGGTTAAATTTCATCAGTCGTCGTTAAGCGTATCTTTATTGTGCTTGTTGTACAGTCAACCAATTTGATTCCAAGGCTACCATAGAACCTTGTCATTGTTATAGACAAATAAAATTATTTACTTACTGTTATATGGCGACTTAGGAATCAAATTGGCTGACTGTACTTTTGTTGATGCGATTTACTTTGTTAGAAAATAATATGAATCAAATTACAACGCCAATGAAATTAAAATCGCTTGGACACATTAAATTTATTAATGAGGTGTAATACCTATATTTTAGCTTATATACCTACCTATATTTCACTATACCTATATTTCATTCATAGTGAAAATAATACGTCTTAAAACGAGATTAACTCGACATGTTTCAGGCTACGGATAAGCCCGAAACATGTCAAGCTAAATTCGTTTCGTTTTAAGACGTGATTTTCACTATGCCATGTCAGTTGCTTATAATTCAAATAGTGCAATGTATCCGCTTGCTATTAAACGAATAATGTATTCGATTATTCGTTTCAATAATTCCCATTGATAGAATGTGCACGCAATATCGAAATTAGTTTCCGTTGATTACCTCTACGCGTGTCGCGTATGTAATTATGCTAGTGTATTGTATCAGTAGGTATTATTTTAAATAAGTTGGCAACAATGATAAATCCCTTTGTGAGAAGTTTACTGCTATAATGAATTCATTTACGACTCCATCCCGGGAGGCACACCTTTATTCCGAAAGTGTTTTAATTAGGCCCTGAAGCATACGTTGGTGTAATTTACAAACTTCGTATCATACATATCTGAAGCGACACACATAAACGTCTAGAAGCTCTTTAAGTTAATGTATTTTGATGAATTTTGAGCTTTTATATTCTTGTAAAGTACCATGTTACCTATGAAGTAATAATGAGTATGTAATAAGTTGACCTCGTAAAGTTTACCGCTGGAATTAGAGACAAATGTAATAACTTCAGCAACTTGCATTGCTCCGAATGAGGAGGATGTTATCTCACACCACGTCTCTTCAAACTTGGTGTGTTTTGAGAATTAAAGGAAATGAGAGGAAGATTAGAAATATTAGTTCACTTAAAGTAAACAGTAGAACAAAGCACGCTTAAGGTTTATTTTGATGGTATTGTGCGTGCACAACACAAAGCGATCTCATTTGCATTTCTTAACCTAAATAAGTAGGTACGTAAGTACACTAAAAGCTTTTGTAAATTAAATACGCATGTCATTTTCCACGATTGAGCTCTACTGTAAGAAACGCATATGAAATTTGGTGTGCAGTTAGTTGGATAATACTTAATAACACTTAGGTATGCTTATTTTTTATTTCTCTTGTTGGACAAAAATGACTATATACTTATTGTCCCCGAAAATCTACGGGAATTGTTTGATTGTTATCGATTATACGTGAATATACACATTGTTCACCTAACATCAAGACACTTGCATATAGTGTTTAATGCTATTAGATCCCTATCAAATTGCTTGTACTTCTCAATAACCTGTGTCAAGGGATCAGTTAGCCTGCTCTTACAATTGGTGAACATATCAAAGGCTCGTTGTTCGCCGGCATTGTTCAGGTGGCAGCGGCGTCGTTTGCTCGGAAATGGACCTTGTTTATTGGTTTAGCAGAATATTGTCAGATGCACAGAATTCGGTTGCGTGGTTGTTGTTGTGTTTATACATACAGGATAAACAGTTTCTATTTCTGTTGTAGTGGTTATGTAAAGAAATATGAAATTCTGACTGCTGAAATAGAGGATACGTTCAGTGAAATTGTACAAAAAATTGTTTCGAATGGAATTCTAAAGCGACTTGAAACTGCGGCGGTGGTTTACGAGAAGAATATCATAAAATCAGATACCATCGACCCACGTACTACCAATCTACCAAGGTTAGTTGTTACGATAGTAAATGTGCTAGATACGGGGCAGTCAATTATGTTATGACACAAGCCAGACCTAGGTAGAGTTGCCACATCTGACTGAATTAAATGTTATTGCATGATCATGATCTATCTTCAATAGGTGTTTTCAGCGAATTGTACATTGACCATTTTCATCACATCGTCCCACTGCAGGCCACAGAATAAGAGGGCCTGGGCCTAAGTCCCACGCGGGCCCAGCATGGATTGGGAACTTCACACACACTACTGAATTTCTTCGCAGTTCTGTACAGGTTTTCTCACGATGTTTCCCTTCACTGTAAAGCTCATGGTAAATTTCATAGGTAGGTATGCCATTTCGCATATACATTCAAAAAATTCAGATGTGCGAGCTCGGACTCGAACCCACGACCCTTTGAGAGGCCATAGGTCAAACCACAAGGGTACCACGACTTTTTTGAGCATCTTACTTGGACGTAAACAATCCATGCGACTTAATTCTGGAGCAAATGCCGTATGTTTTAAGGATCATTTATGTCACACTGCGTTCCATTCTCAGTAGCAAAGGGGCCCATTTACAAAATGGCACCTCGTAAAAGATCACATTTGAAACGATCAAAGTTATCCCAAGACTATTTCTGAAGAAAAGTTGAGCCATTTCCTGTGTTGGTAGCTTCATTTGCAGGGAAGTTTGGGACTATCGATTAGGAAAGGTAGGTATTTAGCTTGGTTATTTAACGCTAACGGTTCTGTAGAAGGACAAAAAGATAACTATGTATGTTTGTAAACTCTTTTTACACATAAAAACCTTTCCTTCAGGGATAAGTCCGCCTTTGTACTTATCATTTTTTTTTTCTGTAAGTTTTTTGTTTTCCTTTTTGTACAATAAAGAGTATAAACAAACAAACAAACAAAAACCTAAAATAAAAGTTCAGATAAACAGAAGAAGTATACTAGCTAACCTAATAGAAAGAAGAAAATTTACAAAGATAGGCAAACAGTCAAATTATGTGCGGTAACAAGAAAATAACACTACCCCATAAAAAAATAGAAAATCAAACTTTTAATTCATATACATGTAAGTATACCTACAATTACTTAACAAATAAAGATAAAATATGACACTGTCTCGCCTCACATAGCATAATTTACATACAAAACCTTCTCTACTTGTTATAAGTAGGCCAGTTAGAGCGTCGTGGTTAGATTAGATGGAGATAGCTACTAACTTCGAATACTGTTAATACTTCCATTAAGTCTTAGTTAAGTTAAGTATAAGTTAAGTTTAGTGAAGTCTTGTTACGAGAGCTTTCACAAAAAGAAAACAGTTGAAGATTAACTTACGTAAACTAAAGTTATGTGAGCGTAAGTTAACGAGTTAAAATAAAAGTAAGTATAAGCCGGATAACCAAACTAAACTCAAGATCCATTCGTATGAAATCACTACATAGTATAAAACAAAGTCGCTTCCCGCTGTCTGTCTGTTCCTATGTATGCATAGATCTTTAAAACTATGCAACGGATTTTGATGCGGTTTTTTTTAATAGATAGAGTGATTCAAGAGGAAGGTTTATATTATATGCATGCATAATTGCACACGTGCGAAGCCGGGGCGAGTCGCTAGTTGTAATTGAAATCTACATTTTTCAGGTTCATACCTCGCGCTAGGTCGCGGTTGAGCAAAGTAATTGTTTCGGTTCATTAATATGGACCTCCACAAAGTAACGCCTGATTCAATAAATTATTTAAAAACAATTTGTCAGTAAACTCACGAGGTCCTAATAGAAACAAAGAACTTACATGTAAATTAAGAGCCGGCTGCATATCAAAGTGCAGCGTGGCAGGAAGCAGACGCAGGCGGTCGGTGCGCGTGCGCGTGGCGGCGAGCCGCGCGAGCGCAGCGCGCAGCGCGCCCGCCTCGCGCCGCGCGCCCCACACTCGCAACCAAACTGTGCGGGCGCCGTTGGACTCGGGTAAACTGTCCAAATAGGGTAGACGCCTTTAACCAATAATTTGTAGACAGCCCTAATAAGATACTATTTAAATTTAACTCGGAAAAAGAGATTAATTTCAAATAAATAAATATAAATGATCTTTTTATCTCTCATACTCGGAAAGTGAGGCAAATCATATCTGACATATGGTAGGATAACTATTATTTTCTTCCCTAGGGTAGAAATTAATTAAAAAAAATAAAGGCATTGCCTGTCAATGGAACACATACGCATTCAGCTAAGCATTACGGCATATACATGGAATAATTAAGTATTGAGTTTTTTTTTTCATAATTAGTCATATTACAAATTTTATAATGCCAGTGAAATATTATTAAATTAAATTATTAATTTACATTAGTTTCTGATTTAGTGACTTAAACCAGAAAAGTTAGAAAATGTTAAGAAAAAAACACGGTAAATGACAATGTTATTGTCCATACAGCCTATCTCTATACAGCTTAACTCCTTGGTTCAAATTGGTTACTTACATATTTTATAAATAAATTTACTAAAATACCAACTTTATCTACTGTTTTCATTGATTATTATATTGAACATTCTAAATTTTGTTAAATTAATTATTCCTTAACAATAAACTCCATTGAAATATTTTACAACGATCATATTGACCAGTTTAGACATTTTTATTTATTTATACTTATATTTTCTTACTTTCCTTGTAGTCGAAATGAAAAGCAGCGTGTTTAACTCGGGAAAAACACCAATATCACCTTCGGAATATTGGCACCCTCGCTGTGCTCGGGTGCCAAGTAACCTCATGTGATATTGGTTATTTTCCTCCCTTGTTGAACAATCTACTATTTCTGTTGAGGGTGAGCCATTTCGATTGTCAAATTATTGGTAAAAGATCCCAGAGCCGTCAGATATAATTTATTTTCTGGAGTCAAACCTAACCTAAGCTAAAAATTCAATCCAAAAATTGTGCATTGGACGTGTCGAGTAATTTCAAATCTAAATTGGTATCTGAGATTTATTTTCGTCATAAAAAAAGATATACAGACGAGAGTGTCTCTGGGAAAGGAAATATAATTAAAATATCCAGCAAGACCAACTGCACTAACGATGAACAATCTAGTCTTATCAAAAAACTGTCCCATACGATTGCCCGAAGAAATCGCACGGTTGGGGTGTCCGCGGATAATGGAATAAGTGGAATCTTGCCAAATACCTACCCGTGTTATAAGATGTACTAGGAATTTTAATTAAATTCACAGCGGTATCATTTTCCTCGAACGCGTAATTAAAATCAAAGTATTTGTACAACGACACAGGACTTACCTTATATTTAAAATTTCTACATCGTCTTCTAGCGTGATATTTGATGCTCTTAAGTAGCTCGTTATCTGGAAAGTATATTTAAACATAGTATTTATTTAGGAACAGCCAAACCGGGAACAAAATAACAATGTGGCTCATTTGCATAAGCCGTAAACTGTTCAAGGCCAAGGGGAATCGCCGAAGTAAATTACTTGCGAAATTCAAAGGACGAAAAAGAAATGAGATCAACCGATTCAAAGCAATTTAAAAGCTGACTGTGCAATGTTTTTCACAATGGAAAATATCCGATCAAAGCGACCATTATTTCTTAAATTATGAAAGGGTATTTACACACAAAACCAAATTGGGACAAAATAAAAGTTAAAATTGTAATTTAGGTACTACTAGCTGTTGCCCGCGACTACGCCTGCCAAGAATTCGTTTATCGCTATCCCGCGGGAACTAAACAATTTTCCGGGATAAAAGTATCCTATATGATCCAGACTATAAATTATCTGTCTGCCAAATTTCATCAGAATCCATCGAACTGTTTTAGCGTGAAGTAGTAACAAACATCCATACATCCATCCATACATACAAACTTTCGCGTTTGTAATATTAGTAAGATTCTATACAATCGTTACATATAATAGGGCTTCTTAAATTCGAGTACCTACCGTAATTTGGCCATGAGGCTTTGCCGATTGGGCTGATTAGGTAAGGTATCTACGAGATTTAATGATTGTCTGTAGCAATACTTTTTCTACGAGTAAAATACTAAAATTAACCAAATTTAAAAGTCAATAAAAATCCTGTCTTCCTTTAGCTATAGTAAGTATTTATTGTATGTTTAAGTAGGTAGATAAACTCATTAAAATATGTATTCATATTTAAATTTTAGTTAAGTAATTTTAGAGCAAAAATACAAAAAATAAAACAATACATTTATAACTTAAGACTAGCCTATTAACTAAAAGAAAGTTATTATAATAACAATAATCAAAAGAAATTACAAAGATTACTAATCTAAAATAAAAACAAAGTCATAAAAAACTAAAACTAAGGACCACCACCCCGCACCATACCTGGCTCAAAAGTGCCCATAATACCAGCTAAACTATTAGATAAACTATTTTTTCTGGAAGTTAGTTTTCCGTAAATTATTTAAGCGAGGCTGGCTAAAATGTCATCTTCCAATTTATTTCAAAATTAAATAACTAATTTGACAAAAAATACCATAAACACAAAATAAAATAAACTTGGTTCTAATTAATTACAGGATGACTAGCCTAGCCTGGTTTTACTAATGTAAACCAATCAGGAAGCAGTAGAGCGCTTGTGTCAAGTCAATTCGGTTAATTCGGTAAAGAACTAGTCTGAATTACGACGTTTGGCTAATGCGCCAAGAGCGCGAAGCTAAAAAAACTACGACGTTATTTTATTAAACACTTTTCAGTTCTCTGTAAAAAACTTTTTTTAAATATAGTAGCTTGTACCATATGATAGACAATAGACTTTTAATTTAGTATTATACAAAGAACGCCGCTGTAATTATGTTTTTGAAATTATAGTTCGCGGATTAATGTAGGGACACAAGTAGAAAAGCGTCTTTTTTATTACTCAAAGGTACTTCACTTTATATTTTTTTCTTTTAATACCTACCTATCAAGTCAAACAATGAGTAGGCAAAAAATAAAAAAATAAAAAATATAGGGGCTGCTTGACAGTTATGAATTTCATAGTATTGTTTTATTGCGATAAGTGCATCGTTCAATTAGTTACAAGCATTGACTCTGACCTGTTTTACTATTTCTTGAGATATGTCTGTGTCGGCTTGGTCCACAATCTGCAGTCTTGTTTCAAATCGAGCGGCAGCTGAAATAATTTGTCGCTTTAGTAAGTCTTTAGACGACACAGAGTAACTTGTAAAAGTGTTAAAGTCCTTACTGTAATCGTTTTCCCTCGGATTACAATCACAGTTACTCCCATCTTTACAACCCTCTGAGCATTCTTCGATCCCGCACTCTGTAAAAAAGCAATTTCCAAGCATAGAGAAAAAGGTTAAACTTTCGCATTGGTTTTTTCGGTAATGCCTAGATATGTGTCGGCTTCTAAAGAGAAACGGCCCTTGTTTCGGTTTTGGAGAATATAGCTGAGAGAAAATAGGGACAAAACTAAGTAGTTTTTCTGTAATAGTATTTCACAAAAGATTTTTTGCTTTAAGGAATTTGTGATTATTTTTTTCAAACAAAATAAGCAATAAAAATAATTTTAACATTTTCCATAAAGTATCAAGTTGATTGACCTACCATTTCAATAGTATGTAGCACATCCTATCAGTATCTTTTGTTGAGTTGCTGTAGATAAACTATTGAATAAATTAGTTTAAATAATTGATTTACTTCAGACTGTCTAAACTGCAGCTATTTCAATCATCTACTTGATAAGCTGTTTCTGAATTGTTCAAGTCTTCAGCTATTTAATAAAGCGGCAAGTTGAGCCAGATACTCGTAACACCTGTTGGCTGGCTCACCTAAAGCTAAGTGGTTTACGATATCGCACTTTCAACTTGCTAAATCCCGAGCGAGCTCATAATTTTTGTAGTGAATTAGCATCAGATTTGGAAATACTGGGTTAAATAAAAAATGCAATGGGTTTAGTTCTATTTTAACTACTTTAAACATAATTATTTTTAATAAGTTTGAAACACGTTAGCGTATTGTGCGGTGCTTGTGATAGTTGAGTCTGTATGGCAATATGTTGATTTAAGTGGAAATGGAGGAGAGTGGATTTCTGTATGAAACAAAAATGTGTCGCACAGCTCATAGACGTAGCTGTTTTTCACGTTTGCTAAAGCAGTAGCAAGGGACAACTTTGTTCGTTGATATGAACATCCGAAAAGTGACGTCTGAATCAATCAATTATTTAACAAAATATGATTTTTTTTGTTGAGTTTTGTATGTAAAATTTTACATACCGGTTCGAAACAAAAAAGTTACAGGCCCGTTATACGTATGTATAATAAATATGCCAAAGTGACAGATAAAGGAGACAAAGAAAAGCTAAGCGTCATTGGCCCAAGCCTTAAGGCCGCCTTTAAGGGAATAAGAATAAGAATAAGAAAGCTAAGCGTATATGAATAAGGGGGCAAGATACACGTGTCAAGCTTAAAACAACTAAATGCAGATTTTTTTAAAATTATGAGGTAGCCAAACGAGCAAGCAGGGCATCAGATGGGAATTGATCAACACCGTCCACGAATATCATAAGATCGAATTTAATTTAATTAAAGCAAATTTGCCATAATCCCCACAATGTTTTGTTCTGTAATGTGTTCGAAAGCATAACTCCAGCTGCGATTTCAGTAATTTATAGAGGTATGCGGTTATCCTTGAGCATCACTTCAGCAAAAAGGCTCCAGTTTGAAACCACACGGTTAGGACAAAATGTTTTTACAACAGAAAACATTTTCAGGCCAAAAGGCAAGGATCAAATGAAAGTGTACGCAGAGGCGGAAAATGTAGGCGTTAGCTCTGTTTACATTCATTCATTTTATCTCGCTCTATGTACTTACGTCCCATTGCTAAGCGTCATCTACTTGCCGCGGGTGTGTACAGATTCCCTGGAGATGCATTCCTTCACCGTAAAGCTCGTGGTATTATAATGTTGTACATGAATTCGGAAGAATTCGGAGGTGCGAACCGAAGCAGGTGAGTTTGAGAGACCATAGGCCAAACCACTAGACTACCATGACTTCATTCATTCATTTATCTCGGCCTATAATAAGTTCCACTGCCGGGCACAGCATGAGTAGGCTGGGTAGTAGCATAAGAATAAATAATAACAGAGTAGAAGGGAAACTCCCGCTCCGGCCGGACTCAAGGTCACGATATTAGAGTACTCTCTAAGAGAGAACTCAGTCAGGGTGTCACGGCCGGCGTCGCCGCACGCGCGTTTGGCTGTTAATTGTTTGCGCGTTCGTTTTATTGGAAACAAAAATAAGACGTCAAGTTATTGTGGTGTATTTGGGTGTATAAACAATTCAAAAACGATGCCAAATCACCTTAAATGGCTTCATTTGGTATGGCACTTGTAATAACTTCTTACTTAGAAGTACCTACCTACAATATGTAGGTACGTACAGGCAAGGATTTTAATTGTTAGGCCACTTACCACTGTTCGTATTTTAGCCGTGTAATGCAAATCAGAAAATACGAGTAAGTATAAGCGGCTTCACCCGATTTGCATTACACAGCTAAGATACGAACAGTGGCAAGTGGCCTAACAATTAAAATCCTTGACTGTTCAGTCAACAGCATAAATAAGTGATCATTATGTACCTTGTCACTTTAACGTCATGTTTGAAATGTCATACAAAATTGTCAAACGATTGAAAACGACAAGGTACAGAAATGACCACTTATTTATGCTGTTGACTGTACCTAATGATTAATAAATCTCATATTTTGTAAAACTAGAATAAAATAATGATTTCAAAGTAAATAAAAACTTATATTTTAGCGCT
Source organism: Archips xylosteana (assembly GCA_947563465.1). Classification (NCBI taxonomy): domain Eukaryota; kingdom Metazoa; phylum Arthropoda; class Insecta; order Lepidoptera; family Tortricidae; genus Archips; species Archips xylosteana. The sequence continues at coordinate 5,543,879 of OX387362.1, forward strand.
ATTATCTTTAGACGTAAGTAATATTTAACAGTAAGCAACCCTAGCAACACGCCTGGGCGACAAAGGGGTGTAACGACGTGAGGGGGGAAGTAGGTATATAAATGGCGGCGTTTTGGACGCGCTCAAAAGAGATTCCCTTCTACTCTGTTATTATTTATTCTTATGGCAGTAGTTTCCGTGCGGGCCCAGTGCGGATTGGAAACTAGGAACTACACACACACACACACCACTGGGAACTTTATTAAATTGATTCTGTGTTGTGTACAGATTTCCTCACGGTGTATTTTTTCACTGTAAAGCTGGTATTATAATTTCGCACATAAATTCAGATAAACTTAAAGATGTGACCCCGGATTTGAACCAACGATCCTCTTCTTGTGAGGCCAAAGATCAAAAATCACGTCAGGGTCAACACGGCAATCGGCCTCGAAATATAAGCTTCCAAAAAATTAAACCTTTATCTCATTTTTGGCACCCAATTTTACACAGGGTTTTTCACATTGGTGGTAGATTCTTCTCCATTCATTAGATCTTCTATAGTCTAAATTTAATAAAGATTATGTTGACATTGTATATTATATATAAAAAATACCTGGCGCAGCGATCTGTGACTCGCAGAAGTCGCCGGTGTAGCCCGTCGCGCAGAGACAGCTCACCGCTGCCGGGCCCATCTGTCTGCAACCATCAATACTTATTATGAAAGCCTGAATACGAAGAAGCCTTTTATAAATAACTAGCCTTCCGTCCGCAGCTTCGCCCGCGATAAATTAATTTTCCCGTAGGAAAAGGTAATTTCCCGCGGTAAAAAGTAGCCTATGTCACTCAGTGATAATGTAGCTTTCTAACGGAAAAAGAATTTTTGAATCAGTCCAGTAGTTTCGGAGCCTATTCAATGCAAACAAACAAACAAACAATCAAATCTTTCCTCTTTATAATATTAGTATAGATAAATAAATAAATAAATATTACGGGTCAATTCACACCAATTGACCTAGTCCCAAAGTAAGCTAGGCAAAACTTGTGTTATGGGTACTAGGCAACGGATAAACATACTTATATAGATGGATACATACTTAAATACATATTAAACACCCAAGACCCGAGAACAAACATTCGTATTTTTTATACAAATATCTGCCCTGACACGGGAATCAAACCCGGGACCTCATGCTTCATAGTCAGGTTCTCTAACCACTAGGGCATCTGGTCGTCGTTTATATACATATAACGTACCACAGAAAGTTTAGTTGGTAACAAGATCGTAAGGAAATCCATTTATCTATAACATTACCTACTTTGTAATTTGTAATACACAAACTGCCAGTATGAGATAATTTAATAACTTAAGTCTTTGTTATATTTGAACAAGTAAGTACTTGTTAACAAGAACATATTACACCAAGTCAGGAAAACAATTTGAGATCAGTGTTTCAAAGTTTCCCCGTATCTACAATATGTGGGTGGGCCGCGAAGTTCCCGGCATCGGCAACTCGAAGGTGACGCGGGATACTTGCAAACTCAAGGCTGCACACATACAGAATGTCAAATACCCAAGTAAATGACATAGTTTGATCTGCTTGCTGGCAATATTAATAACAGTAAAATTCGATCTATTAATAATAAAGTTTTACGAAACTCAAGCGTCGCTCTGGTAAATTGAAATGAATTTCCTCTGAGTTGACGGAGAGACTCATAGCGTAAAATGTCGTCTAAATAGAACGGAAACACTTCAGAATAATATGCATTTAACTTGTAACGAGCGAAACTTTCTCAACAAATATCGAGGTCTCCGCAAAATACCACCGCGGTCCGCGCGAATTTCGTTACACTGAGGAAATTGCACAACATTAAAGGAAACGAGCGAGCGGCTCTCGCCGGAATGAATGCAGCGAGGAAACGGAAATGTATAATTCAGGGCGACACCCAAGACACTAGTTTATGAATTAATTGAGTTACCTGCAGGTCCCGCCGTTCTTGCACATGTTGGTTCGCGGGCAGAGCGGGCCCGCGCCGCAGTCGGTGCCTGAGTAGCCCTCGAAACACGCGCAGAAAAACTCCCTGCCAACCGGAAAATATTGCGGGCTGAGCAATAAATTTCGTAAAATACCCGCGTCGAAATACCCGCTGTGACACGATATGAGAGGGCACATTTTTACCGTGCACTATCCACTTTGTAAACAGTGAATGATGCCACTTTATTCCCGCCAGTGGATCATGGCGCGTGTCATCGACTCCATTTTGTTCTGCTTTGCACTAAATTTTCACGCTCTATTCGTCGCGTTAATCGGTTTTCGAGAGGGGCTTTTCGTTGAAATATCTGAAATTCTGCAATTTTATCACAGTTTATTTTTTGCACTACGATAGGTACTACAAATTGACCTATTTCTACTTCTGCGCGTTCAGTTATTCGTACGGCTTCATGAAAAAGTTCACACTTAATTAATTTCAGAAACAGTGACGAATTTGCAAATGAACGGTTGATTAAATGATTTGAATCTGTTCTATTAGTTTAACCGCTCCTGGGTTTCATTAGAATGATTCGGCTTCGGCAATTAAATTAACCGATAATTTACCGATAAATTAAAACTAAACAGTGCCCCGCGACCACGGGTATGATAGTTTGTTTTGTCGTATCTGGCATAATCAAATCACTATTTATATTGAATAAGACCAGTGTTTCACAATCAGTGAGACCGGGGACGCAAACCCCTGGGGTCGCAGTTTAAAATGTTACTTTTATAATTATAATTAAAACGTGATTAACTCTTGGCATGTATTCCTTCTTATAAAGACTTAAGCAATTTCTGAAGTATCATAGTGATTTTGACTTCAGATTATGCAATGAAGAGTTTTTAATGAATAACAAGATTTGTTGAAAAAAAAACAAATTTAATATAAGTATTTTTGCTGACTGTGCTTGCATTGTCAACCCAAGCCGCAGCTGTTGAAATACGCAATCAGGCAGGAGCCCAAGGGATGAAAAAAATTAACTCTCACTAAGGTTCCATTCCCTTGGGATAATGTGCGAGTGTTGCAAGCTGAAGACACCATGACGCCTAGTGTGTGTTTGTGCAAGGATGTGTTTGTGTGTAGGATCTTACAGCAAGTTTCAGAACTGTTTTCAGCTATTTCACAGCAAATTTATCATTACAAATTTTAAACAGAGGGATGGATCGCATTCGAAATGAAAAACAGCAGCCATAGATAATAAAGAGCAAAACTTTTTTTGGCCGCGCGCTAACTTTTTAATTGACTTCTAGGCAATCAGGCCGTTCTAATAATTTAAATAAAAACTTTTAAAAATAATAACGAAATCAATTAAATTATCTACGTTATATCTAAAAGTGTGCTTTAATTTTAAATTGTGTATCATTATTATCGGTGTACAAGGTATTTTAGGGACTGTTTTTGATACATGATAACTTTGATGACTAAGAACTCGAAAATCTAGTCGCGGTTGCGACAGCAACCCTAAGAGCCCGCGCAGACAGAGAGCGTTCTGGAGTTCCGAGTTCCGCTTTCAGAGTTCTGCGTTCTTTCGAATGTACTTGAGTCTCTTACGATAACGCACAGAGCAGGCGACTGGAACTCTCGAGCGGTCAAAACACAGAACTCTGAACTTGGAACTCCAGACCGCTCTCTGTTTGCTCGGGCTCTGAAAAATGATTCCACTAGGCATATCAACCATTGTCACTACCTAGCCATTAATATTAACAAATGTATAATTCATATACGTAAATTGATATTTATGTGGAAAAGTCATGATTAAAAAACAATCTACCTTCCAGTTCATAAAATTTTAATCTAGGGAAGTCCCTGACAGCGGTTGAAACGCCCATGGAATCGCTCAACTAGAGTATTCCAAAGAGCGGAACCATAAGTACTCGTATCGTGGCTTATTTTTGGTTGCTTCACAGTGTGTTCGCGAGGTAAACGCGTTAAACGGAGGAACAAGAAAAATGTTAATAAATCCAATTATGAAAGAAAAAAAAACCGGCCAAGTGCGAGTCGGACTCGCGCACCGAGGGTTCCATACAAATTTATATGTATCTATGAACATCCAGTCTTAGCAGACCCCTGCTCCTAAGCAAAATGTGCGCAGTGTGGGATCATTGTAGATTGGTTACTGATATAGACAGACCGACAAAAAATTTATGCTTTTCGCAATTTTTCCTTTATCTGTGCTATAAGGCCTTGCTTTGTACCAAATTTCAAGATTCTGAGTTCACGGGAAGTACCCTGAAGGTTTTGATTCTCTCGCGAGTGTCGAAAATAAATAAATAAATAAATATAAATATCACGGGATAATTCACACCAATTGACCTTGTCCCAAAGTAAGCTAACCATAGCTTGTGTTATGGGTACAAGGCAACGGATAAACATACTTATATAGATAGATACATACTTAAATACATATTAAACACCCAAGACCCGAGAACAAATATTCGTATTATTCATACAAATATCTGCCCGACGCGGGAATCGAACCCGGGACCTCAAGCTTCGTGGTCAGGTTCTCTACCTACTAGGCCATCTGGTCGTCAACCAAAATGTGCGTTGGTTACTGATATAGACAGACAGACAAAAAAAATTATGCTTTTCGCAATTTTTCCTTTATCTGTGCTATAATACCTTGCTTCGTACCAAATTTCAAGATTCTGAGTTCACGGGAAGTACCCTGGAGGTTTTGATTCCCTTGCGAGTTTCGAAAATATGCGGAAATTTGCGTCATAAACGGCTGTATCTTTTGATTGCGTTGGCTTAGATAATTGATTTTTTCACAGCTCCTAGAGACAGTAGACTTGAGTATTTGATATAAATTTCAGCTTGATACCTCCACGCGTTCCTGAGAAAAAGGGTCTTGACAGACAGACGGCCGGACGGACGGACGGACAACAAAGTGATCCTATAAGGGTTCCGTTTTTTCCTTTTGAGGTACGGGACCCTAAAAACTGTGTGTTGTGGACCAGACACTAATGTCGCTTCTATTTCCAACATTAAGAGGGTACGATGGCTGAGAGACTTTTGAGAAATAGGTATTTTAATGAAATGTCGCTGTCTCGCCCGAACCCCTCCGTGTCAGTACAGCGAGAGCGGGACAACTGCAGCTCAGACCGTTAATAGGCGCGTAAAATTGATCAAAATAGCATTTCGTAATCCCCTGTTTTCTTCTCGAAAACTGGACCAATAAAATTATTTTTTTCAAATATAATTAGAGGATAGATTTAGCTATGCCCCTATGTTTTCCTTTTTTTGTTTATATGAAGGATTCTTTTCTGATGAGTGTCTGAAAATGACGTTTCAATTTCAATTGGGAATTTTTTTTCAGTTTTTGAAAGCTCATATTTCTTATGTTAATTGAAATATGGAAAAAAACGAAACCTAGGGGCATAGCTGTGGTAGATACAGATTACACAGTAAAAAAATTTGGCTCTAAAGCCATTATCCAGGGAGGAAACAGGGGATTACGTTTGTATGGAGAAATGGTGCGCATCGTATCCTCTTAAAGCTACCATAAGAATGTTGGTATCATCATACTGACCGCGTACTTACTTGTAATCATGTTTTGCATAGCAGTGCCCCAACAGGCGGCACTCTATGGCACTGCAGGAGGTAGGCCCGGCGGGTTCCGTAGGTCCCCGGACAGCGTAAGTCATGTTGAATCCGAACACTGAGAGCAGGCCCAGGGCCCTCAGCTGAGTCCCTTCCAGTCGGTTCAGGTTTAGTTCCACTACTAATATGGGGCTATTTATCTGGAACAAAGAAAAATACGATTATGGGATGATGAAGATAGATAGTCGAAGGAACTCCTCGACAAGCAACCGTTTATGTAAGACTACACACACCAAGCACATCCCGCCGAAAGTTTGAAGTTTGAACTTGAGTTCCATCGTCACCATCTCGATGAATGGCAGTCTACCACTGTACGTTTTCGTCGGCACCTCCTGCCGCGTACAGTGAAACTGTGGAATCAACTTCTAGCAGCAGCGTTTCCAGACAACTATGACATCTAATCGGGGCTTTCAAGAAAAGGGTTTAAATATTTAAATATCCTTTAAAGGCCGGAAACAGATCAGTGATTATTTTTGAGTTGTTATTTATGGGCGGTGGTGATCATTTTCCATTAGATGACCCGCTTGCTCGTTGGCCTCCCGCTCATAATAAGAAAAAGACTAGCTGTTGCCCACGACTCAAGTTGCGAAGTATTCGTTTATCGCTATCCCGCGAGAACTAAACGATTTTTTGGGATAAAAGTTTTCTTTCGTCCTTCCCGGGTGTTAAACTACCCCCTTACCAAATGACATCATGATCATAATCGATAAAGTGCTTTAAGCGGAAACGGATAACGAACAAATACATATTCGCACATTTTGCTACCTACTTCTTATAAATATATGGTTACTAGCTTTTGCCCGCGACTTCGTACGCGAAGACAATAACGTTAGTTGTTTGGATGAAATTTGGCACACAGATAGTTTAACAGGATAATGCCAGGAAAATGCGAAGTTCCCGCGGAATAGGAATAAGTTTCAGGGTCGTGGGTTTATGCCCGGGATTGCACCTCTTAGTTTATCCTAATTCGTGTGCTAAATTACGTTTGAAGTTTACCATGAGCTTCACAGTGAAGAAAAACATCGCGAGGAAAGCTGCACACACCTGTGAAGAATTTCAACGGTGTGTGTGAAGTTCACAAATCACACTGGGCCCGCGTGGGAACTACTGCCCAAGTCCTCTCGTTCTGGGAGGAGGCCTGTGCCTTATTGAAACAGGCTTATTTTATCCTAAGAAAGTGCAAAGTAAAGTTCCCACGGGGTAGACATACTTAAATGTTTTGACCTATTTTAAAAATCAGAGCCAGTGTAGCTTTTTATTGGTGATTTTTTTTAATCAGGTCTTAAGTTTAACTCACTTATTTCTATCCCGTGGGAATTTTGCATTGTCCCGTAGAAAAGTAGCCTATGTCAATCAGGAATACTGTAGCTTACTATTAGTGAAAGAATTTTTTAAATCAGCCCCTAATTTGCTTTGACTTACTTTTATCTCGCGGGATTTTTTCATTTTCCCAAAGAAGAGTAGTCTATACCAATCAGGAATAGTGTAGATTTCTATTGGTGAAAGAATTTTTAAAATTAGTCCTGAAGTTGAATTCAGTTTTTTCTATCCTGTGGGAATTTTACATTTTCCCGATGAAAAAGTAGCCTGTGTCATTCGGGAATAGTCATATCATTATCATATGAAAGAATTTTTAAAATTAGTGTCGAAGTTGAATTTACTTACTTCTATCCCGCGGGAATTTTTATTTTCCCGAAAAGAGTACCCTATGTCAATCAGAGATATTGTAGCTTACCTACTATTGGTGCAAGAAAATTTTAAAATCAGCCCCAAAGTTGAATTCACTGATTTCAATCCCGCGGGAATTTTAGCATTTTCCCGAAGAAGAGTAGTCTATACCGATCAAGAAAATTTTAAGTGTTGTGTGTAATTTCTACTGGTGAAAGAATATTTAAAATCAGTCCTGAAGTTGAATTCAGTTTTACCTATCCCGTGGGAATTTTACATTTTCCCGATGAAAAAGTAGCATACGTCACTCGGAGATAGTCATATCATATCATATGAAAGAATTTTTAAAATCAGTGCTGAAGTTGAATTTACTTATTTCTATCCCGCGTTAACTTTTTATTTTCCCATAAAAAAAGTACCCTAAGTCAATCAGAGATACTGTAAATTACTATTGGTGCAAGAAAATTTTAAAATCAACCCCGAAGTTGAATTCACTTATTTCTATCCCGCGGGAATTTTAAATTTTCCCAAAGAAGAGTAGTCTATACAAATCAAGGATAGTGTTGCTTTCTATTGGTGAAAGAATTTTTAAAATCAGCTCCGAAGTTGAGTTCAGTTTTTTCTATCCCGTGGGAATTTTGTATTTTCCCGAATAAAAGTAGCCTATGTCAATCAGGGCTAGTCATATCACATAATATGTAAGAATTTTAAAAATCAGCCTCGAAATTGAATTAATTTATTTCTATCCCGTGGGAATTTCGCATTTTCCCGGATAAAAAGTAACTTATGTCAATGAAGGATAATGTAGCTTTCTAATGGTGCAAAAAAATTAAAATCGGCTCAAACTCTAGATTCCGCTACAAACGAAAAAACAAAGAAAGTCTAGATATATCTCTATCCCGTGGGAATTTCGAAAAATTCTTCCTTAGTGCACCTCTGCAATACTCAAGGTACATGTATGCCAAATTTCAAGTCTCTAGCCCCAGTAGTTTAGGCTGTGCGTTGTCTGTCAGTCAGTCAGTCAGTCAGTCATTCAGTTAGTCAGTCAGTCAGTCATTCAGTCAGTCAGTCAGTCAGTCACGGTACTGTTTTATAGGTATAGATGTGGAATTCATTAAATATAACTGCTAAAGAAATTACTTTTCGTAATAAGTACTTAGAAATTATGATTGCTGATCTTTTCAGTCCGTATAAGAAACGCTATATTTTTACAAAAATAACACGATCGAGATCTCCTTGAAAAGGATACCAATTCGATTTATAATCTCGACTAACGTGAAGGACACTACTCACACTACTCAGCACAAAAATATATGAAAACATCAGCACAAAAACAGAACCCAATTTTATATATTTTTATTACTTACATCTTTGAAAAAACTAGCCTATCCTATTCCAGGCTAATGGTAAATCTAGAATTCTCATCTAGATAGGTAAGGCGATGTTTTCCCCGGAAAGGACGGAGTGTTATTCAAATCTGCTCAAGTTTACAACCAACTCAGCAATGGAATGGGAGATACATCTGCACCGAGCTCAAAGAAACGTCCTGTCGAATTATTTATGAAGTTATTCCTTCAGCTGTCTCCTGGCGACTTCTCAACTAAGAATTACGGATCTCGAAGGAAATGGGATCTGGCCGCGATCCAGAAACGCAAAATTATTGTTTTTTTTTCATGCCCTCTGCTAACTATAAGGCGAGCTGTATAAGTAGGTTCGTTAGTGGAATAATGTGACGTAACGAGTTACCATTTACGTTGCTTCTGTCGACACTGTTTCGCTTTTATGAATATATACGTCATTATTTCGTTTTTCGGTAATGGTAAGAGAGGCTGTCGCACCATCCGTTTTGTGATGGATGTGACATGGAGATACCATTATTAGACTCCGTTCCATTTTTCAATATTGTTAAGTTTAATGTAAATTTTCCACTACATTAATATTTACTACAACAACATGCTAATTTAATGGATGAGATTACTCTTGGCTAACTTAATTTATGATCATTACAGGCTTTTTGCGAATTCAATGTCGTTTTTACAATGTATATGAGGATACGATTTTTTTTTTTATGTTAGATAGGCCAGACAAACGAACTAGTGGGTCACCTGATGTTAAATGAACACCACTGTCCATAGACACCCGCAGCGCTTTACACGATGCCAGTGCGTTGTCGGCCCTAAAGGAGAGGGAATAGGGGAAGGGGGAGAGGGAGGGGGAGAGGGAAGGGGTGAGGTATTAGGCCCCCGGCACGCTCACTAACCGTACGAAACGCAAGCAGGATTACTGCTGCTTCACGCCGGTGTTCTGTGAGAGGGTGGTACTGCCCCGGACGAGCCGGCCCATTCGTGATGCAGCGGCTAGCTACAACATGGCTCTACCACTACAAAAAATTATTATTAAATTATTTCTGGGAATTCAGTGACTCCCGAAATTTTAATTTATCTTGGTTCACGCGTGCAAAACCATGGCTAATGAATAAGATAATATAAATCAAAAATACTAGGTAATACGTAGATATACTTGAAACTTTCTTGTTAGACTTAAATACAAAAATACTTAGCTACTAACAGCGTCACAAAAACCTTTCGTTTACAATGTATTTTTTCTTGTAATTGTTCTGCTCATGTTTACCTTGATCCCGAAGTTCCCTCTCACTCATAATCTTTGACTTTAGATAGGCCAAGTCAATACAACGTACCCTATACTAGGCGCCAAGTATTCGCGGACGGTCACTTGGCAATCTTGGTATTCTTACCTACGTCTGCACTGCTCTCGAAACATTTTAATGCTATGAGGAAATGACCAGAGGCCGTATTGTCTAACGCTTTTGACGCTTTCACCGTCTCTTCCTGTCATCATCTTATACCGTTTGATAGAGTGAAATACTTAGTGATTGCGAAGGCAAGTGTCAGAAGCGTTAGACAATAAGCCTGCAGTTCTGTCATTTGTTTTGCTTTATAACTATGGTTAACGCCACGAGAGTTGAGGCGAATGATTACACACACAGCTGCATTTATTCAGTACTTTAGTACTGATTGCAAAAAGGTAGTGAATGAATGAAAATGTGAGTTAAATATGATCTTATGAGGAAATACTTACGCAATACTATTTATATTATAATTTATTTTCATATTATTACCTACCTATTTTTGAAATAAAACAATTTGAAACTGATAAGAAATATTTGCAACAAAAAAATCGGTATTTCATAAATATTATCTGATATCAATCAATTATTGATCAATTGTGATCAAAATATTTTATTTTCTGTTTTGTTTGAACTAGATGTATTTTCCTAAACTATTCTTAACGAAATAGGTTGAAGAAACTTTTAGTCAATCTTGTAATTCCATGTTGAGTCTGTTGAACTTGCTATCGGTACGAATAAATGTCAAAATCCCGCTGTCATTACATGACGTGTTGTTGTGTGCGTGAACTCAACTCTGGTGGCGTTACCTATACTGCAATGCTATTCTGTGTCATGTCATGATATTTAATGTTGCGTTTAAGTAAGCTTGTAAACTTTCGAATGGCACAATAACAGAAAATTTTACTATGACATTTGGAGTGCAGATTATACGAAAAACATGTACGTATTTCTAGCTTTCTATCAAGCTACTAATACTATCATTTTTGTAAATGGTTGCCAGAAAAAATAATCACAAAGGACGTAGGAAGAAAATCACGTCCAAACATTTCTTAAAATTAACTCACTAAATCTTTTAATAATAACTCTTATAAATACAACTAACAACAATAACCAATGTAGCTTGTAAGCTGTTGCGTCTGTGTAAGCTTGATGGTGGTATGGAAGATGAGTTGACACAATTTGAGGATTACAACTCTCTTCCATTTAATCGGGATACTTTATAAATTGTAAGTATATTTAGGAAATAAATTATAAAGAATTATTACTTGTAAATAAAAAAAAACGATCTGACTTGGCTCTTTTCAGCGAGCCTAGTGGACGTCTAGCTTTATGATTAGTTTCAAACTCACGTTAGCCGCCATTTTCTTAAGAACACACATTATCTGTACGTGCACAGATAATAAGGCTCTTAAATTAGTCAAAAGAGTTACTAGAGCACGGGTAACAAATTACAGAGAGCGCTGCATGAACCGTATTCGCATATTGTTGCCTCCTGCCCTGTTAAAGCAGATAGGTCTGCAAAACTTCCTAACGCGCGCACCATGCGCTACCTAAATGTACTCCCCGCAAGGCAAAGCAAAGACTCGCAGTTTGATTCTAATGACAACATTGATATTTACCTATTACTTTCGTTACACAATAAGGACTCTTTTAAAGTAGTGTCTGCCGAGTGGGCTTAATTAGCTATGAGGATTTAAGACCTTATACATAATGATTGTATACAGTAATATTTCTACTGAAATAAACCAAAATCTTAAAATCAAACAATAAAATACCGTAAACTCTCATACACTTTGCTATAAGTTACCTAAGTTTCTTTACAATTTCCTGAGAAGTTTTGGATAAAATTTAATAAAATCAATTTAAATATTAACTTATTTCACAATAAACGTTAACAAAAACAAAATAAATATGACCAGAATTAGTTAATGCTTGTGATTCATCAAGTATTGAATAATTTTAATGAATCACAAGACAATAGACTGGCCAGGTATGAACTATTTAATTTCAACCAATCACGATTGACGATGCAGCAGAGCGTTTTGTATCCCGTCATAATTGGCAAATTCAATAAAAAACGAGTTTGAATTGCGAAGTTTTTTTTGTGAAACTCTTTTTAGTTCTCTGTACTGCTTGCTTGCTTCTAATTACCAACACAAACAAGCAGAATACTATTGTGAGGGTTGTTAATCATTCTATAACGAATTTACCCGCATTACAGTCGTTTCGTTATAAACAGGGCCTAACTCACTAGTTGGCGTAATTACAAAAGTTGCCTCAAGTCGTCGGCGATGAGTTATGCCCGTGCGAGGAGCCGAAACAATTCATACAAATTATCCTCTTTGGTGTGCGTATTGCGTAAGTCCTGCCTTTCCTTTGCTGCATACGCAAAAATTAAGTAAGTAATTTGTGTAAAGTAACTTCAGCGCGTAACAGAAACGAGGTGGTTTTAACTTTAAAGTGTTTCGAAATAAATTCGATCAAGTTTTCTTTTCACTTATGGTTTTTTTGTGCATTTATTATTGAATAAAGTATCTGCTAAGTATAGGTTCTTGAGAAAAATCGATATTCTTCTTGAAAATTGGATAGGTATGGAGATATCGGTGCTCTCAAAGGTATGCAGTGTTCGCTTGTGGTCTACGAAAGCAAATAAAGAATAGAGTTAAGTACATTGACGTTTCTCGCGATTGCGATATTTCTAGGAATACAAACGCACAAAACCACTGTACAAGATTTTTTATTATTTTTATGGCTGAAATGTCGAGGTAATATCGGAAAAAATAGTTTTGGTGTAGTAATTTCATATATTATTGTGATATTGAAAATAAACGGATCACTCACGTCTTAAAACGAGTTTAACTCGATATGTTTCGGGCTGATCCGTAGCCCTTCTTTTTGGAGACACACGTCACGGCGGCTGCCAATAAACGCGCACATCCGCCGGCGCTCAGCCGCCGTGACGTGTGACTCCAAGAAGAAGGGCTACGGTGAGTTATCCGTTTATTTTCACTATGAGTGAGTCTCACGGTAGTTTCATGTTTAAAGTATTATTGTGATCTTGCATTATTTTATATAAAAAACCAATTCCATAAAAATCTACAGGTTGATTTTTATAGCGATAGAATACTGTATCTGATATTTATTTTAAGACCTTACTGTAACACAATTTTCTTTCCAATTTTAGAAGCCAGCAATTAAGCTTGCGTTTAGATTTACTCGCAATATCAAATCTCCGTTAGAAGACCGGCTCGATGAAAGTGTAGCTTTCTGCCAAGTTCCCGGAAGGATTAAGATTATATTGTGCAAAAAGTGGGTTGCTTCTAAGCCGCTAGCGATTACCATTCAGCCACCTGGAAATGTACTGGTAAGCGCCGGGATTAGCGTGATTTATAATATTACTGGCCGCAGCTGCCTTCGTCCACTCGTTATTTTTGCATCAAGGTCATAATTCCGGGTGCGCAACGATGGCTATAAAAACTTTTGATATAACTTCAGTCGCTATAACGCTCATTTGATATAATTGTTGAATCTTGTAACAACATTTAATATATTATCATTTGATATAATCAACTTTTCATATAACGTTCATAAGATATAATGATGGTTATATAATAATGGTTGTATTTAATGCCAGAAAAGTAGGTTAGGTTAGGTTAGAACTGCAACCCCCTACACAAAACAAATGGTTGCGTCTCACGAGATATAACAACAAAATATATAATAACGTTATACCATATAAAATTATATGTTTTAAAATTATACCAAACGTTATTTATATCAAATGAGTGATTATACCATTTGAAAATATTTCAAATGTTGTTATATGAAAAGAAGATTATATCATATGTTGTTATATCGATCATTACACACCCCATAATTACATCATGAGGTAGCTGTAAAAACTGTACATATTTTTCTAGATATAATAGTACTTAATAGTCGTGGTAGTTTAGTGTTTGGACCTGTGGCAGCAGAGGGTCGTGGATTTAAATCCTGGCTCGCGCATCTGAGTTTTCGGAATTTATGTGCAAAATTACATTCGAAGTTTGTCATGTGGTTTACGATGAGGAAAAATATCGTGAGGAATGCTGCAAACACCTGCGAAGTAATTCAATGGTGTGTGTGTGAAGTTCCCGATCCGCACTGGGCCCGCGCGGGAACTACAGCCCAAGGTCATTCTGTGAATAAATAGGCCGAGATGATGAAGAAAAATAGTTGGATTACATACTTTTAGGTACGTAATTATTGTAATTTAATAACATTGTAGATCTATTTGAAAAAATATACGGGTCATACACAGTTTTTTGTTCGCATGGCAAAAGATAAGGGTCTATAATATAACAAATGAAATTATGGGAAAAAACCGGCCAAGTGCGAGTCGGACTCGCGCACGAAGGGTTCCGTACCATTACCTATAAAAACGGCAAAAAATCACGTTTTTTGCATGGGAGCCCCCCTTAAATATTTGTTTTATTTTAATTTAATTATTTATTTTTAAAGTGAATGTATAACTTTATAAGTATTCTGTGAATATTTCAAGCGTCTACCTGTTGCCGTTATCAGTATCGAGCAAAAACGAGCAAAAAAATCACGTTTGTTGTATGGAAGCCCCCTTAAATATTTATTTTATTCTGGTTTTTAGTATTTGTTGTTATAGCGGCAACAAAAATACATCATTTGTGAAAATTTCAACTGTCTAGCTATCACGGCTCATGAGATACAGCCTGGTGACAGATGGACAGACGGAGCCTCAGTAATAGGGTCCCGTTTTTACCCTTTGGGTACGGAACCCTAAAAAAGATTCGAAAAAATCCCAATTCATACCAATACCCGTAACCACTGCAGCTCGAACGTCATCAAACCGTTCTCTCGTCACAGCTCAAAGCCACGGAATAATACTCGGAGCTGGATACTTCAATAAAAATATAATCAGCATTCCGAAAAAAGATTAGCACCACGCAAACAACCGTGGCGCTTCGGATGTGAATTATATACAGAAGCAAATGAAGTGCCGGTACGATAATGGCCGAAAGCAGTCTGACGCAAAATTGCGCCGCCTCTTTGCATTTATAGCACCGAAAATGAAAGATCGCGAATGAAAAATAGAAGGTGGGAATGAAATCCTGTATTCCCGGAGCTGGCTTTGTGCGCCTGGCGCGGCTATCGTGACACAGAATTATATAGTTGGATACACGGGATATTGCACAAATTGTGAACGCCAACCGATGTCTAAGTACATCGCGCTTGAATTCTGTAGATGCGGGGGTTGTTTCACGTTGTCACTTCTTTTTGACGTCATTTTCAGGGACAGGGACTCCGCTGTCTGTCCGTTCGTGTACAGAGCTCTATCTCTTAATCCGTGACACTTGTTAATTTTCACCGATTGTGTACTACTGTGGCCGCTATAACAACAAATACTAAGAATAAAATAAAGTTAAAAATTAAAGGGGTCGTCATACAAGAAACGTATTTTAATCAGCGTTTTTGAATCGATATTTAAAAGTTTTTTACTGAACTCCCAACTCGCGCTTAACCGGTTTCACATCAGTAAGGGCCGCCTTCTTTTTCTACCTCTAAAATAAAAAAAAAATAAATGGTTAACCCTGGATTAAGTATGGATGATAGTTAACTCTGGTCCATGCAAGTCCGCTTAAACTTAATATTTAGCTTCACCTCATGGAAATCAACAACAATTTTATATAAAAATAGTTTGATTACGTTTGGGCCGGTGCACCCTGGGCAACAACAGTGAACTAATTTATTTTTATTTTTATTAGTTTGACATTGGCTGGCTAAAGTGGCTCACCTTTGATGAAATCATTGATATAATGGAGCCATACTAAAATAATGTAAGTTTGACGCTTTCGCAATAATGATCTCTTTTCAACATTGAGAAATTTGTGAATGAACAACTTTTCTACTGGCCTTATTATGAGTTAACAGTCTTATTGTTTCTCTAAAAGCTGCAAGTGTCCACAGCTTTTCGAAACCAAAACGGCAGGTAAATTTACCTAAGAACCACAAGGGTCAGGTGCTTGGCTGCGCGTAAGGCCCTGTTTGCTTTGTTCTAGCAAAAATATTCCAGTAGCTTGACACTGCGGTGCTCGATCGATCTCGTGTAACTCGTTAGCGTCGCCGGACCCGCATTGTTGTGCTACTGGAATGATTTTACTGGAATAATGTAAACAGGGCCTAAACGGAAGCGGCAATTAAATACTGCCTCAATTACTGAGGACGGTAAAAAAACAATTTCAAGTTGTTAGCCAACCGTTTAAGGAAGCTCCTCACCGTCACATTCGTGAAATAACATAGGAGCGTGAAAGCATTGCGAGGTAACCATTTTATGTTAACCAGAGCACGTTTAGAACGTTCAGTCTAACGTTTACTTAAATTGAAAAGTTGAAACCTTGAAACGTTTAAGCACTTAAAGTTAAACCTCTTGGTATAGATAGCTAGCTATTACCTGAGGCCGTATTGTCTAACGCGCGAACGCTTGCTGTCGCTTTCACTATTTCTTTCTGTCAAACGGTATAAGATGATGGTTTGCGTTTTGATGTGATCAGTGTTTTTTGAATTATTTTTAACGACCTTAGCACAATCTCTAGACATTCGATTTTGCCGCCTTTTTCCACGACTTATACACCATAATTATTAGACCACGAGTGGAACTTTCGACGACTATTTTGGAACTGCTTCTTGGGCAACGCAAAGCAAACGAAACGCAAACGGTTAGATTTTATTTGACAATGACAGAAGTGACAGTTGATTTTTTTTCTGTTCAACTGAGTACTAAGCACGAATGGCTTGTCAGCCATAAAATGTCACAAATGTCATCTAGAAAACTTAAAAATATATTTCCAATAAATAATAGAACATAAAAAACAGCTAGTTTCTCGACGACGATCAAAACGATCATCAAAAAACTTTACTTAGCCATACCTACTTTGCGTTTTAAGCGATTTAGATGATATTTGGTATGGAGATAATTTAAGTCCCGGGAAAGGACATAAGATAGTTCTTATTCTGCAAAATTACATGGTTGTCGCAGGACAGCGATAAACAAATTCTTCGCAGACGAAGTAAGGCAAAAAAAAATATAGATATTTTTTAGATTATTTCACTCGCAATTACATTTACAATTTGATAAATTTTAGATTAGCTTAATCCTTCATTTTAGTTCGTAAACATAGTCACGAAAATTGCAATATTCTGTATCATCTCATCATTGATGTTAAAGATCATTTTAGAACTCAAAGTAACTACTTTTAAATTGCTCTCTTTCAATTAAAGTTAGCTTCATTAAAAAAAAAAACAATTAATATAAAAAAGAACTCAAAAAACTGCTCAGAGTACATTTACGGAACCCTACTCGTGGTCATTGTGTGAAATGATACCGCCATTTTTTGTGTGCAGTTTGTTACGGACATCCATTACGGGCTAAAGCTCCGTTTACATGGCGAGAGTAAATTGAGGGGATAATATTAGACTACTATGTTCGTTCCTTACGAGTGTTGTACCTCGCTAGCCCGCGGTTTCGTAATGCAACGCAATAATAACTGTCAGCGCGGTTAATTCCACACTGTTGAGACCCTTACTAAATAAATAAGGTGAGTTGGTTAAATGACAAAGATGACATTGAAAAAAACCTCAAAAAATAAGCCGGAAATCATAGCCGGCTTCTCATCATTTCGAGATGCGTGGTTTTAAGACTTCCTTCAGGATTACGGCCGAATATTGTAAATCTCGGAAATTGTACAAATTTTTATCAAAAATATTTTTATTTATATTTACAAAAGAGATATAAAAATCAACATAATAAGTAATCTAATCTATTAAGATTAAGTACTCTATTAGGGTTTTGTGTAAGCACAAAACCCAGTGCCTGAAGAACGAAAATGGCGTCATCAATTCAGGTACGAGCTACACACGATAACATTTCTATTCCTCCTATTATTTGACGGGCGTGGCGGGAACCTTTACTCCCACCGTGTAAATGGGCCCTTACGCTGCCCGCTTAGAGGATATTAACGAGCACGTGCAGATACAAAACGCTCCATTTTCATTGAGAATTAAATGCTTTGGCATGAATGCGGAAATTATCCAGACTGCACTAACGACGGTATAGGTGCGGCATTAAATTTCGTTGTCAATGAGATGAGAGCTCTCTTTACCCGACTGCGGCGAAGCCCAAAAGGAGGATTATGTGTTTAACTTGTTATCATGTAAGTGTGCATACCTATTTAATATGTGTGGGCAAGTGCAAGTGTCAACAACTGAAAATTGTACCGGCGGATTTTGTGCGCTTTAAAAACGGGTTAATTTTTTTTTATATCCCCGAGTGAGGTATCAAAAAGTGGTTTAAAAGGCGAGTACAATACAGGGTGATAAAATGGGTCAGTAGAGAGAAGTCAAAAAATTGACAACATTTCATATTTCTAAGACTATAATTTGATTCGTTCTCTGTATTATGTTTGGAAAGAGAAAGACGCTGATAGTTTTTAATTTTCAGTAGGATTATTAATTAATTTATTACAATTTTTTAAAGATGTGCTTATTCTAAACAAAATGAGTCTTGGCCTCCGAAACGAGAGCACGCCACTTAGCCCGATCCTGCGCAGTTTCACGCCAATTACCGGATTGAAGCTGTCGCAGATCCGCCTCCACAGCATCAGCCCAGCGATACTTCGGCCAACCAACCGGACGACGTCCAGTTGGGCGTCCCAAATACGCCCTCTTGACCCCTCGATCCTCCCCCATTCTCAGCAAGTAGAGCCACTAGCTCCTCAATCTCGGCATTCTTGCGGATCCTCCAGGTGTCATCGTCTCTTCTGACGGGTCCCAAGATCATCCGAAAAATCCTACGTTCCGTCACCAGAAGCTGGTACTCCTCCTTCTGGGTTAGAGTCCAAGCCTCGCACCCGTACATAAGAATAGGTCTTATGACGGTCTTATAGATACGGAGTTTTGTACCTTTGCTGAGAAGCCCGGACACCAGCACCTTGTGGAGGGCTGCACTACACCGCAGAGTATTTTGTATGCGTATTTTTATTTCCTCCTCTCTTGTGTGTGTATCGGTAATAGTGCAGCCAAGATACCTAAACTTTTGGGCTCCCTGGTAAACTGAACCCCCGACCCGAAGACAGTCGCGCTGAGCACGCGTATCTCTGTATCGCCTCATGTGGAGATACTCCGTCTTGCCGTGGTTAATCCTGAGACCAATCTTTGACGCCTCGTGCTCCAACACGCCCGCAGCCTCCACCACCTGCCCGCGGCTTTCCCCTAATAGAGTTAGGTCATCTGCGTACCCTATCACCCTATGCCTTCCACCCAGCTCCAAACCTACGTCCAATGACAACACTTTCCTCACGACATGCTCTAGAGCCAAGTTGAAAAGCAAAGGCGACAAGGCATCACCCTGCTTAAGGCCGGTCATCACCGCAAATTCCTCGGACAGCTCACCCCCTACTCTGACTCTCATCCTACTCTCCTTTGTTACCGTCGTCACCATGACAACCAGCTTTAAAAAGAAGCTGAAAAGCTGGTTAAGGTTGTTATCAAATTTAAAATGATGACAGCTCTTTTTCTAGTGAAAAGGGTAAAGGAAACATCTATTCTGTGGCAATATTTGTAAGTACACATATGTTTTTTAAATTTGTTGTATTTTTTTAAATATGGAGAAATAAATTATAATAAATATTTTTCCGTGTTCAGGAGGCGAAACTCTTTCGATTCCTGTAGTAATTCTCAGGTGTTAAAAAAATGAAAGGTTGTCAATTTATGAGGTAGATAAATCTGTTCCTAGGATCCATAGTGTCGATTATATATAAGATAAGATAATTTTACTGAAAATTTGATTTTTACAAAATAACTTAATAGGTAACTAAGTTTCCTTATAAATCTAAGTAAGCAACTCTTGCGCCCGAACTTGGACCTGGACTGTTATAGATTTAATAAAAATGGCATTTTTTTTTAAGCTGCCGTACAAACCGTGGTGGCCTAGAAGTTTGTCCTATTGCCTCTCAAGCAGAGGGTCGTGGGTTCGAATCCAGGCTGACACCTCTGATTTTTTCAGAATTTATGTGCGAAATTACATTTGAAATTTACCATGAGCTTTACGGTGAAGGAAAACATCTTGAAGAAACTTGCACACACCTGAGAATAAATTCAATGGTGTGTGTGAAGTTCCCAATCCGCACTGGGCCCGCGTGGGAACTACGACCCAAGCCCCTCTCATTCTGAGAGGAGGCCTGTGCCCTGCAGTGGGACGTATATAGGCTGGGATGATGATGATGATGACATAACTGGGATTCAAACCCGGTCAAAAATAAGTACAAGTAACGCCACCAGAGTTGAGGTCACGCACACAACCACATCTCACGTAATGACAGCGGGATTTTGACGTTGTGTTGACGTCTAACGACAACACAACGTCAAAATCCCGCTGTCATTACGTGAGATGTGGTTGTGTGCGTGACCTCAACTCTGGTGGCGTTACTTGTACCTACTCCACCTACCTACCTACCTACCTATAATGATAATTTATTACAATTACTTACTAATAAAGTGAGATTATTAATAATTAATAGGTTATCTCTGAATCTATAGTAATGTAATGTAATTTGACGTGTATGAAATTTCACATTATCAAGGAATACACGAATCTATTGAGATTGGCATTGGCCCGTTGCATTTATATTTTCTGCCATTTCTCATCTATTACGTTTATTATAACGGTTAAATTTCAGCCTTGCTTGTAATATTACGGCAGCCAATTGTTGTAGGATATGTTAACTCGTAAAGTAGTGAAATAAAATTTAACCCGTCTTCTGCTCTTTCGCGTAATGGATTCAAGCGCCCCGGCAAACGCTCACTCGGGGGAGTAGTAACATGTTAACAGCACAATGATCATACAAAGTCTGATAGCGCTCGCTACGTGATATGAGTTTAGGTGAAGTAGTAAAAACTGGTTTAAATTATACCAATAAAAGCTCATTTTTAGGGTTCCGTACCCAAAGGGTAAAAACGGAAATCCTATTACTGAGGCTCCGCTGTCCGTCCGTCCGTGCGTCTGTCACCAGGCTGTATCTCGGGAACCGTGATAGCTAGAGAGTTGCAATTTTCACAGATGATCTATTTCGGTTGCCGCTATAACAACTTATAAATGGAATAAAATAAATATTTAAGGGGGCTCCCATACAACAAACGTGATTTTTTTGCTCGATATTGATAACGGCAACAGGTAGACGCTTGAAATATTCACAGAATATTTAATTATATATTGACTTTAAAAATAAATCATTAAATTAAAATAAAATAGTACATTACTGCAGCGGCCGCGAAACAGGGGATTGCCGGCCGAGTAGTTATAGATGGCCGAGTGTTAACGAGGCCATCTAGAGATACGAACGAGGCCAGCAATCCCTGTTCGTGGCCAAGGCTTGTATAGAGTTTTTCTCAAACATGCATCACCATTACCACCATCATCATCATCACCATCATCATCATCATCAACATCATCATCATCATCAACATCATCGTCATCACCATCACCATCATCATCATAATCATCATCACTATCATCATCATCATCATCATCATCATCATCATCATCATCTCATCATCACCATCATTATCACCATCATCATCATCATCATCATCACCATCATCATCACACCATCATCATCATCACCACCATCACCATCATCTTCACCGCCATCATCAACACCATCACCACCATCATCATCATCATCATCATCTTACCTTACCTTAAATAAGCGTAGTGGCAGAATGTCTTAATGAACCAAAACGCAAATATTGCTTATAGTTTTTTTTAATGGCTAAATGCTATGATGCCAAAGACCTATAAACGTCATGGTATGAAACAATAGACGATCACTTTGCTGGCCTTGTCCAGCAAAGTTGTATGAAATTCCATTATTGACCTCTCGTCTAGGCGCACCTGCACCGGCTGCACCTGCACCTGCAACGTGACCCTTCGTGGCGTATTATAAGGAACATAACGTCAATATTTCATAGCATATTTGAGAAAAAAAATATTTAAGGGGGGCTCCCATACAACAAACGTGATTTTTATAGATATTTGTACAGAACCCTTCGTGCGCGAGTCCGACTCGCACTTGGCCGTTTTTTTTAATAAAAAATGAAAGGAAGGTAAAATAGAAGGAAGACGAGGCAGAGGTAGGCCAAGATTGACCTATTTTAACCAGGTGAAGGAGAAAGTGGGTATCGTGTCGTATCAGGAAGTCAAACGGCTGGCCGAAGACCGCGCGGAGTGGCGGTTACTCCACCGACAAGAGCATAGCTCTTAAATTTAAAAAGAAGAAGTGTTAAGTAGGCTAACTTCCTCGCAGCCCAACTGATGGAAAGTAAAAACTGAGACTCACGGAGATAAAGCAACCAAACAGACAGATAGCCTATGCGCTGTCTGTTTTTTTAGGGTTCCGTACCCAAAGGGTAAAAACGGGACCCTATTACTGAGGCTCCGCTGTCCGTCCGTCTGTCCGTCTGTCACCAGGCTGTATCTCATGAACCGTGATAGCTAGTAGACAGTTGAAATTTTCCTAACTTTTTCCTGAATAGTTTATAGTTTCAGAAAAAATAAACAGTTGCCAAATGAATCATTTTGCGAAATAATTTTCGCCGAAACGGCAGTACCCGAGCGAAACTATTTAGCAGGCTTGGAAACAAAGAAAGAAACATTTTATTTGTGACTTTTTTTTTATCTAAATATGTTAACTATTTACATATTTAGATAAAAAAATAAACAATAAAAGTAAAAATAGAATACTGATAAAATAACATGCGCCTGTCACAAAATGGTCCCAAATCAGCAAAAAATCCTGTGCGACCATTTTTTTTAACTTTAAAAATTAAAGAAACGCGGCATTGTGTCAACCTCTGCATTTAATTGTCCTTGATTGTAGTATACACTGCTGCAGTAAATTTAAGTTAGTACCTCCATAAACTGAGGAAAAAATATTGAATAAATATTTACAGGCGATTTACTTTTTCAGGGTGAATAGATTCTACGTTATTATAAATAACTCATTTATAGCTGAAATATCTAAAGCAAATATAGAGGTAACGCCACCAGAGTTGAGGCCACGCACACAACCACATCTCATGTAATGACAGCGGGATTTTGACGTTGTGTTGACGTTTAACGATGAGATGTGGTTGTGTGCGTGGCCTCAACTCTGGTGGCGTTACCTATACTATATTTAATATACTATATTTGCTTTCCCTTGGGAATTTCAACCTTATGTTAACAGAGAATTCGATTAATATTTAATAGGTCATAATCATGATATGAGTGTCGATGTTATAGAAAAAAAAATAATTTAAA
Source organism: Archips xylosteana (assembly GCA_947563465.1). Classification (NCBI taxonomy): domain Eukaryota; kingdom Metazoa; phylum Arthropoda; class Insecta; order Lepidoptera; family Tortricidae; genus Archips; species Archips xylosteana. The sequence continues at coordinate 5,567,176 of OX387362.1, forward strand.
AATACCAATTTGCTATATGCACCTACCTATTTTAAATTTAATTAATTGAATCAGGCGTTACTTTGTGAAGGTCCATATCAATGAACTGAAACAATTACTTTGCTCACCCGCGACCTTAAAGTAGCGAAGTTTAAGGTCGCGGGTGAGCAAATTAATTGTTTCAGTTCATTCATTTTAAAATTGTTCACAACTTCGTTCTATTCCTCACAAAAATGCTTCCTGGTTATCCATGAGCTAATTAGTCACACAAAGTTTTTTCAAGCGGCGATATTAATTAATTAAACGTGATCCGTTTCAACTGGTTTTATTTCATAGCTCATATATCACATGCACTTCAGCGAATGAACTTTGGCCACGAAATTTCCATCTCACTAGCCATTGTCAGCCCCGTTAACGAATGGCCGCAGGGGAATGAACTGTCTCCTGATAATTTGGCAAAGGACTTATGACAGGAGATGGTTTTATTTTTATTTTTTTATTTAGCCTATATTTGTGTCCCACAGCTGGGCAAATTCCTCTCATCTTGACTTGCACATCTCCCTATCCAGAGCTATACTTGGCCACTCCCTCAATTCCCCGTCTAGGTCGTCTCGCCATCTCCGCCTCGGCCTGACTTGCCGTCAGTGGCCATCGCGTGGCACCCACCACGTGGCTGAGTGCGCCCATCTTTGTGGGTGCATTGTGGGTGCATCCAGCAGACATGCCCGGACCAGTTCCATTTAAGCTTGGCGGTCGCTTTTACTATTCTTGCTCTCCGCAGAGACGTTAGCTCCCTATGCGTGTTCTATAAGATCTACAACGGGGAATGCTCTGAGGAACTCTTTGACCTCATTCCAGCTGCGGGGTTCCATTACAGATCCTCCCGTCGTAAGCGTTCATTTCATCGACATCATGTTGATGAATGGCAGTCTTCGACGGTGCGTTTTAAGCGGTCTTTTTTGCCACGAACTTGCAAAATCTGGAACGAGCTTCCCGCTGGGGTCTTCCCATCGAGTTACGACCTGGGTGCCTTTAAGAGGTGAGTGTACAATTTTCTGCAGGGCCGACAACGCACTGGTATCGCGTAAAGCGTTGCGAGTGTCTATGGACAGTGGTGTTCATTTAACATCAGGTGACCCACTAGTTCGTTTGTCTGGCTTCACTAACATTAAAAAAAAAAACTACATCAGCATTTTTTGGGTTTGGTTTGAGATGGTTTTCCTCCTTTTTAGGGTTCTATGTACATTCGACTCGATACGGCCAAAATAACAAAAATATGTGTACACGACCTTAACGTTAGGTTTATAAATTATAAAGTCGTGTAGGTATACATATTTTTGTAACTTTGGCCGCATCGATCTTTTTGTAGTCGACTGTAAAAATTGTGCTCAACCGCCCCTTATTATAAAGCTTCCACTCTGGCTGTATCTTTTGACACGTGATTAGATGATACTTGAAATTTTCACAGAGTGTGTATTTGGCTGCTGTAAAAATAAATACACGTGTTTTTCACTATGGTGGTACGGAGCTTTACGCGTGTGATTCCAAGTATCACTTGACCGGTTTTTCCTCTATGTATTGTATACTGTGTAATATGTTAGGCAATGGCCATTTAGACAATGAGAAATTAAGAAAAATTGCAGTGCAAACATAAGCTTAAGTCAACTCCCGTATAATTCGTACTCCGTATAATTGCTTTGTGGAAAATTTGCGGTTTTATTTATACATTACTTTAGGTCTTGTAAAACAAAAGCTGTTCTGATTGAGGCTATACCACAAAGGTCTTTATAGTTAAATAAACCTTTAAGCCTAGATAAGCCATCCATTGGACCGTACAGAGCTTTATACTGGGCTGATGGTAGAGGATTACCGAAATTGGATATGCTGACAAACAAGTTTTCGTTGTTAAGCAAATAAACTTTTACTTTGTACTTTTTCGACTGGAAAACATTAAATTCTGCTAACAATTTAGTCTAGCGAGTGCTTTGATCAATTATAACTGAAGATACACATTGCCGAACAAAATCCCCTTCAAAGAATGTCCGAACTTTTTTATTTGTTTGCGTAACAATTAAAATCATCACCTACACAGAAATTTGAACGTAGTCTTTACTTCATTACAGTCGAATTTCGGTTGACACTTGACAGCTAAACTTGACAATTTCACGCAACGTTCTGAGAAAAAAGAAGGCCACTTTTATCAAAGTGGCGCTCATTTGGCTCGGACATTTTCGGGTGCGCGACTGTGGATCTACAGTTATAATTGATCAAAGAGCGAGTGGGATATGTAGAAGGTATTCTATTAGTGTTTGAATGGATTTTTATTTCTATGAATTATTTTTAACACGATATAAAAAAAGAAAATGATTTATTTATATATTTTATTTTGATGCGAGTTTATGAATGTGAAAATAAACTTTGTCAGTCTTTTAATCTAGAAGTAAAAAACTTTAGAGATTCATAAGAGTATCTTCTGGCATTGTAGCTCTCAAATTGATGAATTTATTCGGCAGTAGAATTTTATTAATATAGCTATTGTCCATTTCAACTGAATCTAAAAATCATGTAAACTCATAATTATTATACTAAACGGGACTTACCACGCAAACAATATTTACCTCGACGTTTCGGCCACATTGCGGCAGCCGTGGTCACGACTTGACTGAAGTATAGGGTGTCATGTTCGTTTAGCCGCTCGAGTCTTACGAACTACCGGCACTTGATTCCGCTTAGAATCAGCACCCGTATATTGAACTACCCGCACTTGATCAATATTTTTTAACGGCACCCCATCACATCCCCCATCGTGTAAACAAACTCCTCTGTATTTCTATTTAGTTTAATCAGGAGTTTTTGAGAAATTTTGAGTTGAATGTGGAGATTTATCTTTTTTTAAATAGCACTGAAATGTGGTAGAGTCCTTAGATATCCAAAGAAGGCATGGGATATCCATCTTAAAAGATACAAGGAACCTATTGGTAAAGTAAACAAAAAAATATATGCTAACCCTTGCAAAAGGTCGTGTCAAATAAACTGTCTACATCTTTTTATTTATTCATGTCATGGCCCTGAGACGCAAACATGCGGAAGTCAACAAAAATGCACAAAGTGGGTTGAAATATGATTGAGAGACATTCTCGAGTCTCCTCACGAGTGCTCGCAGTGGGTGAACTAAAAGCAGTACTTACTCGGCTTGGTATAGAAATTAACGTTTGCTATTTATTACTTGCCAGCATATAATTTGCCCGCATTTCATCTGCTATTACAACGTTTGCCATAAAATATGCAAGTGCGCATAGTGTGCATTTTTTCAGGATTTTTTAAATGTCATCTTATAATGTAGAATACAGTAGGTTAGATTAGTTTTGATTCATAACAATTCTAAAGAAATTACTGTTTTTAGAAATAAATTAAATTATATCAAATTAAATTTATGGAAAACTGTACAATATGGCATATGCATAACATTATTTTTAAGGCTTTATACGAACCGAAATTATAACCTACTAGCGGAGTGGAGTAACCATTTTCGTAGTAATCTGGAGATCGAGAGAAGCGTGGGTTCGGTATATTTTCGAATTCAACCGTCGTAGTTAGTACACATTCTTTACATATAAGCAAGTATGTCATCACTGACGTCACAAAATATTGTATTTAATCGGGTATGAATCGAGCTTTTAAAGGATTTGTCACACTGAAGGCGTTCTGCGGTCGCGGTCAGGTCAAATTGAACGCAGCCCACATTATGTATGAACAACATTGTCGGTCTCTATACATTACGCGTGCGTGCGTGCGTGCTATACAAAATATAGCAATAGATCAATAGTTATACTAGCAGTTAAAATGCGAATTCCCGATAGTTTTTTATGGCATTTTCAAGCTGTGCGTCATTTATTTGAAATTCAATTTAATAATGATTTATTACAAAGCAGCGAAAAATCTAATTTTACAGTTATTAAATAAGTAATCTGGTTTTCACCACTATATGAACTTTATTTTTATTACAGTTGTGTCTCAAAACTAATAGGTAATAGTTACATTGATTAAAGTTATATATGTACTTTCGAAGGCATAAATATCTATACAGCCATCGCGTCAAATGTACATATGTACTGGGTACTAGCATAGCGTTGTATAGATATTTTTGACGCCTTAGTAACGTACATATAATTATGACATTGACGGTACATATCTGACTTTTAAGTTAGTAGTCGTTGCCAGCGACTTTGTCGGCGCTGAATTCATTTAAATATTGCTCTCCCGTCAGAAATATGTAATTATTATGCCCTATGTCCTTTTCAGGGTTTTATACTACCTCCATTACCCAGATTTTTCTAAATTGGTGCAGCGATTTAACTGTGAATAAAAAACCGGCCAAGTGCGAGTCAGACTCGCGCACGAAGGGTTCCGTACTATCCTACTAATATTATAAACGCGAAAGTTTGTAAGTATGGATGGATGTTTGTTACTCTTTCACGCTAAAACGGTTTGACGGATTCTGATGAAATTTGGCACGCAGATAGTTTATAATCCGGATTAACATATAGGATACTTTTTATCCCGGAAAATTGCATAGTTCCCGCGGGATAGCGATAAACGAATTCTTCGCAGACGGAGTCGCGGGCAGCAGCTTGTTATCTATAAAAACGGCAAAAAAATCACGTTTGTTGTATGGGAGCCTCCCTTAAATATTTGTTTTGTGTTAATTTAATAATTTATTTTTAAAGTGAATATAAAACTAAATATTCTGTGGATATTTCAAGCATCTACCCGTTATCGATATCGAGCAAAACGAGCAAAAAATCACGTAATAAATATTTATTTTATTCTGTTTTTTAGTATTTGTTGTTAGCGGCAACCGAAATACATCATCTGTGAAAATTTCAACTGTCTAGCTATCACGGTTCATGAGATACAGCCTGGTGACAGACGGATAGACGGACGGACAGTGGAGCCTCAGTTATAGGGTCCCCTTTTTACCCTTTGGGTACGGAAACCAAATAAGTGACAGACAGAGTTACTTTCCCTTTTATATATTAGGACGAAGTTATAGAATGAAACAAATAATGAACTCCTAAAACGCGAAGAAAATTCTGTGTATGTTTCATCTATTCTGTGTACTGTGGCAGTGCACTGGTGAAATGCTGATTGTATAAAACTGGCGGTTGGCCCGCCGCCAGCCGCTGTTAATACAAGCGCGTTGTCGCCTAACATTTAAACTCGTGTCGGGCCATTGCAAACGTCATCTTTGATATTATAGGGAAGACCAGTGGCGTGGCGCTGTAACAACTCGGATGCCTAATTTTTTAACGTGGCATCAATGATGACCAGCTAGGTGTTGTTCCTGAAGACATATTTAACACACACTTCTGTTTCTTATTCTTCGGATTGCCTAGCGGAAATATTCACTGCACGTTACTGAAGACATTAAATCGATTGGTGGGTAGCCGTTTTAAAATTTGAACAACTGCATTTATTTTCAGGGTCTCGTACTAAAGAGTTCTAACGGGACTCTGTTACTAAAGCTCTGATGTCTAAGTAATTTATTAAATCAGGCGTTACTTTGAAGGTCGCTGATGAGCAAAGTTGGTTTCAGTTAATTGCTCTGATGTCTGTCCGTTCACATTTCACGGAACTGGAACTTTTGAACAGATTAGGTACTATAGCTGCCATAAAAACAGAAATATAATTTGAAATAAACTAAAAATTAAAGGGTGCGCCATAAAACGTATTTTTCGGGATTTTTGCTAAATATTAATACTGACAGTAAAATTGTAAGGTGATACGGACCACTTTGTCTTCGTCTTCGACCCACACTTCGCCGGTTTTTTATCACCTTTCCAATATCAACGGGTAAAGGCTTTAATATAACAAAAACAAAAATCTATCACAGCTCAATTAAAATATCAGTCATTAAAAGAAGCATTAAGAGCGCCCTTTCCCCGTAATTCTTATCTAAGCCCGACAAAGTAGCGATAAAAACAGCCCAAAATATTTCAATTTACTTCAATTATAACACCCCACAGGACTTTCCTTTTTCAAAGCGGTTTATCTTTTATCTCTTCTAACACTTGGAACTGGTCGAAAATTTCTGTAATTTAAGACTCAATCTTCGTCATAATCATTCAGATCTGTGAGCTTCAAAAGGTTTTTTTATTGTTTCTTTTCCCGCCAAATAATTCAACAAATTGACCCCGAATTGTTTAACTGAACGAATAAACGAATGAGGGCACAATTTGCAGCTGTGAGAAAATCATTGCTTCGGAGTAAATCGCTTGATTAAAAATGTTTCTGTTGGTTTGGGATGCTTTGAGGGAGCATAATCGCTTTGTCGGCGCCCTCGTGGGTATTTCAGAGTTCATTTGAGGGTCAAGCAAGCCCCGAGCAAACAAATTATACCTATATAGTCTAAAACTACAACATTAGAGAAATAAAACATACGTGAGGTAGACCCCAGGGGATTTCCATTCCAAATTACGAAAAAACTTCGATTTGCGGCTTTTTCGCTGTCATTCCGATTATTTACGATTTTACAATAAAATTTAAAGCATACTTAAAAAAATGTTTGAATTCCCCTGATACTCAATACCTTATCGAACTTTGACTAGGTAGATAATATTTTACATAATGCCATGTTTTAGATACCTATTGGCTATATCGTGATTTAAATTTGGATGTATGATGAATTAACGATAATAGTTACTCGTAGTCTTTTAATGTGCCTACATAATATTCCATACCTTTGCTTTGAAGGATTTTGATTTTATCAGTCTTTCCCGAACGTCACATACTCGTTATGTTTAGGTTTTCGGCAACCCAAACAGCACCACGAAGAAAAACAAAATGTTTTACTTCGAAAATACTCTTATCCGCGGGTAAAGACCCGAATTTGTGGTAGAATACCGTCGTTTCATCGCAAAGACGCGTCTAAACATATGTCGTCGCTAACAAATTAGCTAATTACGTTTTAACAGGTTTCAGGCGAAGGCTTTTGCTCCCCTCTTTGACACTTGCGTAAATTGAATCCATGTTAAGTAAAGAATTAAACTTTGAGAGAGTGCGTGGGATTGATTAGACGATGTTTTAAGTTGAAAGCAAGTTTGTCATTAAAGTAGAATTTATTTAGTTTAGTTTCTCATTAATTAGTAGTTAAAATCAAATTCAAATCACTATCGCCTATTACATACATACTGGTTTATTTTTTTCCTAAGATTGTTGTTTAAAAATCTTAAGCACCGGTATTATTAACTTTCACATTATAATAAAGCCCTTCCGACTAATTTATTTTATTTTCTCCAAATAGTCTTTCAATCAAACATTTATAAAAGCTAAAAAATTCGTTGAGCAATAACAACATGAAACAATTATACTCTTAGATTTAATGATACCTATTTTACGACCTAAATCCGCGGTGTAAAAGCCAGATGAACGTAACATCAAAAATTTCGAAAATCGTTTTTCTTTTCATTTAGAACAGTTTTATGGATTTTACACCGCGAATCAAGACGATGTAATTCTTCAGAAGCCGAAACGTACACCATGTGACGTGACGGCCACAAAATGTATTTAATTCATATTATGCTTCGAACACGCTCAAGTAGGCACGCTTATCTTTGTCGCTTCGCTTTGTTTTTTCTTCCAACAAAAACACTCTTATATTTACATCAGGAGGAAATAATCGTTGGTCGAGCTTTCGGCGGAGTAGGTAGTTGGCCAAATGGAATTGGAATAATCAGAGCGACCAAAGAAGCCCCAATATTGGATTAAGTAATCAATTCGCTCATTTCTCGGTGAATAACGATATAAAGGAAAACAGATAAAAAGCTGTAAGAGAGCGCGCATTAGCGATTCAAAGTGGAGAAAAGGAATTGTTCGGGCACTTGCTTAATAAGATAGCTTGCCTTAAGAAAATACACTCAAGAATTTAGCCAATCGTGAGTTAAAGTTTTATAAAATTGTGAACTCCTTCCCCGGTAAGGCTAGAACTAATATCAGTCATTACTTAATGCATCGCAAACAAGAGACGGCTACATAATACTTAGCTATAACTTTTCTAATACGCCATTTGAAATAATGACGAGACGTCATGTAGTGTAGGGTAATTCCGGGGTAGATGGCCATAAGGGAGAGATGGCCCGTCGAAATAATTCCTGAACCGTTGGCTAGATGGCACAAGTAACAGTTTAGTTCGCTCCACAACGCGCGTGGGAGCAAGCGTGCGTGCAACTTTTTGGCGAAAAAAAATCAAAAAGTAAGTAAAATCCTCGTTATTTGTTTCGTGTAGTGGAAATATTTTTCAGAGAGTTCTTGTTTTAGGTTGTTATGATATTAGTTTCGTAAAATAATGGTTATTTTTGGTTTGGTTGCAAAGTATATGAGTAACAGTTTGTCCTAACTTCATAATTACTCGCATCGTGTTGTGATTTTTTTTTTAGGTATGGCCATCTCTCCCGGAGGAAAAGGAGAGATGGCCAGTGTTAGTCGGTATATGATGGCATTGATGGCCATATGGAAATCCGAAGACTATCCGATGACAGTGACGACGTCCCATTAATAATGACAGCAAATCGGGATAAGAAAAAGAAGTCAAATGAAAGAGATAATTGTCGCGGTTGTGGAGAAAATTATTATCAATCTCTTCTCTTCGAGGACTGGCTTCAATGCACGGTGTGCCAGTTTTGGGTACACGAAAATTGCACTGAATTTGAAGACATGTGCTCTAAATGTGATGCAGAGAAAAAAAAGGCTGCTAAAAATAGGAAATAAGACAAAAACTACGTTAATATTAGAATTAAGGATATGGCCATCTTACCTCTAATGCTGTAACGATTTTTTTTAAAGCGATCTCATTGGAAATTGTTTCTTTTATGTTTAATATTTAATAGTTCATTGGTCAAAGTTTAATTACAACTAAAGATTTTTATTGTGACGCGTAAGGTTTTTTTTAGCGGCGTTTATGAAAAACTATGGCCATCTACCCCGGACTTACCCTAGATAAAAAGAAAATATTTTTTAGCTTTTGTAATACGGCAAACCTCTGTAGCGCGCAACTGACCGCTTACAGAAAAACAAAATTCTAAATTCTGAACTATTGATTTCCTTTTTTTTTTCTTGTCATCGATTCTACAATTTGTTTCTGTAAGCGGCCAGTTGCGCACCACAGAGTATGCTATGTTACACTTTTACGAATATAAATATTTAGTATTGAGTGTTTGCGCTACATAATATCTCGATTGATATATTCATGATTTTCTGATCTGTAAAATTTCATGAAAAAAGCAATATCGAGGCTATTGATCCCGGTCTTTCAGAGTTACTTACGAAGTTAAACTCCACCGAAACTTTATAAAGACGTTGGGCTCTTTATTTTTCTTTTAAGTTGGAACATGTTCGTATTAATCTCTAAGGCAAACAGGAACTAACTACATCAGGAAGTTAGCGACAACTCAAATCACGAGCTAAATATACTTTAAGGTTACAGTTATTGGTCTTAATCCCATGTAAGCTGAGATCATTATTATTTTATTAAGTTCAAATCTGAGCTCGCTCTTTTGAGATTTTATACTTTATTTGTAAAAATCTATACATATCGAGAAGTAATAGTATGTAGGTAGGTATGGTGTTCTCAATCGGCTCTGGGTCTGCTGAGGAACTAAAGTTCAATACAACGTAAAATTATAAATTGGAAAGGGCGGTAAATAAAAAAAAACAAATTTTAAATAAGACTAATCTTCAAAGGGAACTTTGCTGTTTGTTTGCCAGAACTGTTGGTGATATCGGAAGTTTTCAACGAAACGCAAGATGCGATATATCTACCAGAAATACTACATTGGAGAACTTAGATGTGGCAGAAGAGAAGATCTGGAGACTTTCTCCACTATTTTTCTCAGAAATTTGAATGAAATTTGGTAGGTAGTGACCCTGCCTACGAAGCAAGAGGTCCTGGGTTCGAATCCCGGTAAGGGCATTTATTTGTGTGATGAGCACGAATATTTGTTCCTGAGTTATGGATGTTTTCTATGTATTTAAGTTATTAAGTATAAGTATGTTTATCGTCGTCTAGTACCCATAGTACAAGCTTTGCTTAGTTTGGGACTAGGTCGATTTGTGTAAGACTTGTCCGCTAATACGGAATGACAACAAAACAATTGGCGAAGTAAAGAACAAAGGATGTTTTATATAAACTTGGTCCTACACCCCTGAAAAGGTTATTTGTATTTATATTTCAGGACAGGTACAGTGTACACAAAGCAATTAAGTCTTTTCCCTTTGGTTGTAAATATTTGAACTGAACTCACCTTGGTAGCACTCCAGTTTACAAGAATTAACTCTTCAGGGCAGAACACTTAGTTTAAGCCTTATCTCAGGTTGGTAGTTCAGTGACGATCCGACATTTTAATGTATAAAAAGAAACTTCACATTCCGTTGCAATTAAAAAATATAGGGTTAAAATGGCCAAATAATAAACGGTCTCCTGTGCAAGTGTAATATTATCTAATATACAGGGTTATTTGTAATTCACTAGCATCCTTTTAACCCTAAACTCCTACCACTTAAACAAATGTTTTTTGTTTTACGGCTTTTGTCATAACTTAATATTTTTGGTGTAATAACGTTTTGAAAATTTGATATTTCCTCTTATTTTTAGGATACTCTGTGTATTTGTATGGGAAAAAAAGTGCTTCATTTTAAAAAGTCGTAAAACAAAAAACATTTGTTTGAGTGATAGGACTTCAGGGTTAAGAGGATGTTTGTGAATTAAAAATAACCCTGTATAAAAATCTCGTGTCACGGTGTTTGGTATCGAACTCCTCTGAGACAGCTTGACCGATTTTTATGAAACTTTTTTGTCCGTATTCGGTAGGTCAGTGAATAGGTCGTAGGCTTTTTTTATACCTACCCCTATTTTCCGCGGACGGAGTCGCGGACAGTTATAAATATGTTCTTAGGTAATTATACTTAATTATTTACTAGATAATAAAACAAATTAAATCTCAGGCATCGACGTTATCAAAACACTCTCGAAACAATTGCACGTCTTTTAAAATCTTCACCTCTGACCCTAGTAAATTTGAAATAATCCCTGCTCTGGTCATACAGAATTCAGCTGAGTCAGTTTGGAGCGCAGACGTCGTCTTTACGTATTAAAGACGTTAAGTGTGTTTGAGTGGACTTGGTCTTGCCTCCTGGGATCAAGTGGGGCGCCTGCTTAATATGGTGATTTACATACCTTTACCGAATACGTAGTGTACGTTTAGTAAACCTGAGTTGAACGCTCGGGTAATTAATGTTCGTCCATAGTGTAAATAAGGGTGCGGTGTCATTATCTGTTGGTGTATTCAATTAAGCAACGGTTGAAATTACGACATGACTGTCAAAGAAAAAAGCGAAAATCCAATACAATGGACTCTTCACTGACCACCACATAGTATGTGATAGCTAGTGATGGACTGTATGAAGAAAACTATGGATATGGATGAAAACACGTGTTAAACGATATTAATTTAATAACTAAGGTACAATTTCAGTTCAGACAGACAGATCCTAGCAACTCGCTACAACAACTGACATTGTATTTTAAAAAAGCATATTAAGAAAAAGGAAGTGACAGATAAAGTCCATATAGAAGAGGTCACACCGCAGCCAGTCGCCAACAGTATGCAATACAGAGTTCAGTATCTACAAGAGCTATACAGAATCGCGGATTAGTTATGTTCGGCACATTTTCATAAAACGAAACTGCTTTATTTTTATGGTAGAAACAGTCTATAATAATAGGGTAAGATGACACCGCAATTAATTGACGTACTTCTTATGAGCTGTCATAATACGATTCTCCCATTGATTTTTTATGGCAATACCTAGCTCTAACCTAACTTATTCGCCAACGCAATTCATCATCCCTGCCTGTATACGTCCTACTGCAGGACACAGGCCTCCTCTCACAATGAGAAGGCTTGGGCCATAGTTCCCAGCCGGGTCTACCATCACACACACCATTGACTTTTTTCTCAGGTGCATGCAGGTTTCCTCATGATGTTTTCCTTCACTGTAAAGCTCATGGAAAATTTCAAATGCAATTTCGCATATAAACTCTGTAAAACTCAGAGGTGCGAGTCAGGGCTCGAACCCACAAGCCTCTGCTTGAGAGGCCAAAGGCCGCCACGGTTTCAAAGCAGCAAAAATTCTGAAAATAAAAATTTTCTTTTATTATAATTGCGTTTTTGAATTATTGTTTTACAGTGTCAATTAAGTATTAGGGTAAAGAGTGGGGAAAGTTTGTTCCCGTAAAACCTACTTTACAGTTACACAACAACCTTAACAAGCTCATGTTCCGCAATAAAATGCAGGCTGCACTGTCCTTGTTTAAAGTCTTGTACGTCAATTTGGCGGTAGGAAATAAATTGGAAGGTTGCGTGGCGGGCACTGAGACCTGTTAGCGGGGAGTTGCTGCTGCGGGCTACTAGTAGCAAATAGAGACGGTCAGAGTCCTGGTAAAAAACAAACTGTTTTTTAATAATCTTGGGTGCCTTTGTTTGATCTAATTGGGGCACCTTTAACAAACACCATCATAACAAAAAATCGCTATAAAGTCGACATTGTCCGTGAGGTAAATGGTTGACATGTATTTAGACAAAAAGAAGATCGATGAATACGTCGATAAGGAATAGCAAATGGTAACAAAAAAGCGTGAGTTGGTGGGCAAACTGCTTTTTAAAGTCGCCCCGCGGTTCAATGTCACCCCGGTTCGGTTTATTTTACGGTAGAGACAGGGGGAGTTCACTCCGCAGTTTAGGTATGTTCGGCCGGCGCGCATCCCAGGGAGGCGTATGGCAGTAGGTTGTCACTTGGCCTTTAGTTCGCACGCTAGCCGCGTCGCGCGTAATTAAGCATCTTTTTTTCTGTGATTTTTGCAACAAATAATGACTTCTAAACGATCTTATAAATAACTTACTCACTTACTAAAGGTAGTTTACTGAATTAATACACACTGTTATCTTTCTTAATTTTTATACCTACCAAACATCGGCGAGTAGGAACCCTGTGCCCTTGGTTTCGGATCAGCGGTGCCCAACGGAATATGAACGCTCGAAAGTTGACTTTTGTTCGAGAATGATCCTTCTGTACGTTAGTACTATTACTTATTCTGTGGTAGAGATAAAACTATGCTATCCTACTAATATTATATAAACGCGAAAGTTTGTAAGTATGGATGGATGGATGTTTGTTATTCTTTCACGCTTAAACAGTTTGACGGATTCTGATGAAATTTGGCATACATTTAGTTTATAATCCAGATTAACATATAAAATACTTTTTATCCCGGAAAATTGCATAGTTCCCGCGGAATAGCGATAAACGAATTAAACAAAGAACATAAAGCATAATTTTAATCCAGGTTGTAAATTTTATTATCTGAGTGCCAAGTTTCATTAGAATCCGTGAAATCGTTTCAGCGTGAATGAGTGATCAAAAAAATCTTTCGCATAGATTCAATATTTGATGTAATAAGTCCGCTTGCGAGTGACAGCTAACATGCCAAGAAAAAATTACACGACTTTCGATACTAAAAGCTTTTCTTTATTGCTGATATTCTCTCAAGTAAACTAAAGCTAAGGCTAGACTGAGCTCGCTTAGCAGCAAGCGCTTCGATTGCCCTAACTCTTGTGCCCGAGCCTTACGTGTGTTCGCTTGCGTTGTGCAAACATTTTATTTGTACATAGTTAAAAACAGGGTAAGCTATTCAAATGTGTGTAAACTTATACAAGATGTCCCTAAACTCAATGACAAAAGGCCACGTTCAGTTCTGGAAAAAAAATACTATGTTACTTAGCTTAAAAATAATAGACTTTTTTCGAAAATGTCCAATACCTACTATAAATTATACGAGTATGTTATGTGACTCTATTATCGCTTTATTAAAAGTAAAATAGATTTTATTATTTTCCAGAAATGGTATAACTTGTTTTCTCATCTGGTCGAAGGTTATCGTTGGGCTTTTGGGACATGCTGTATGTGGTTGGGAAATAATGTTCTTCGAAACCATAATGTAAAATTATAAACAAAAAAAACCGCATTTAGTGTATTAATAGGCTTTAACACTGGCACCAGTTTATTGTACACTCTCTAACATAACTTTCACGAAGGTATAGTTGCGATGCATTTACTTCTAAATTGCGAAATATTTGAAATTGTTTGACCAAATATTTAGTTATTAAAATAAAGAGCTCAAAGTTTCTGCTAAAACCAAATAAACTTAGATGCTAAAGTCGAAGGTACCGAAGCCTTCTCTGCTAAATTACAAGGAATAACCATTACGTGCATCCGCCCGCTCGTGAAAACGGTATCTTGTCTAAAATCTACTGCGCACTCTCTTAATAAGGCTCTACGTAAATAAGGATTAAATCTTATCTTTAGCCCGATAAACGTGCCGAAACAGAACAATATCTTGACAACTGCCTGAAAAGTTACAGGGTAAAAAAGGCTTGGGAATGGAAAGAATTTCGCAAAGCTCAATTACAAGAGGTCACGTGGGAAATCGGCGGAATCTCGGCAACATAGAAGAAATGTTGCCGACGGGAGTATTCTGCTGGTGACAAATGCGCATCGCTGGTGGTTCTCGCTCGCGATACTTCTTTGACCTAGTTGTAAGAAGGATGTAGCGTAAAATATCAAAGCTTTACTTTACTTTTTTACATTTGCTTAATCAACCGTTTTGAAAGGAATTGCATCATAATATGTCATACATTATATTCAGTATTGTTATTCGTTGGTGGTAAAAATAGAACGTGCTACGTTGACGAGTACATATTGACGGGGATATGATTGATTTAGACGTGGTTTCTTATTTATTTATCTTTAGCGTTAATTTCTTGCTGGGTGTAATGGTTTTCTCCATTTATTCATTTTTATTTTCATATAATGTTTTTGCTTGTTAGGTATGCATAAGCAAGATGTGTATTGAGACATACATAATTTACTGACATAATAACTAATGTGTACACAAAAAAAGGGCAGATTTTTTTTATCGAAACACTTCATTTTCCATATTAATGGAACCGTATATAAAATATATGGTGCGGTTTTCAGGTTTTTTAATGCCTCTTGTAGAATACATTAGGTTAGGTTAGGTTAGTTCAATTACATTCCTGAAGAAAATATTGTTTCAGAAATAAATTGCTTTTATTTAATTTTGTTATAAAAAAAACATACAACAATTCTTGATCGTAAAGTTTAAAAAAAGCTCATAATATTAAAAATGACCACCACGTATACTTTTGTTGCCTGTAGCATTCAAAAAACAGTCCTTGTAGAAGTGGAAACCACTACTAAGTAGCATTTTGGAAGCCTGTACGTTTCCGAATAGGCATGCGTGAGCAATACGTTGAATAACGAAGACAATTGTAAGGAATCTGAGATTTAATGGGGCGCGACGCAACCGAGATCGCACAGTGGTGTGGAAGTGAAATATTTAATTAAATTACTGTGGATAAATGCTACAGCTTTAAACGTACAGAGGTATTTTAACAAATAAATAAATAAATAAATCGTGGGACGATTGACACCAATTGACCTAGTCCCAAACTAAGCAAAGCTTGTACTATGGGTACTAGGCAACGGATAAACATTCTTATATAGATAAATACATACTTAAATACATATTAAACATCCAAGACCCGTGCACAAACATTCGTATTTGTCACATAAATATCTGCCCCGACCGGGAATCGAATCCGGGACCTCAAGCTTCGTAGTCAGGTTCTCTAACCACTAGGCCATCCGGTCGTCTAAAAAAGTAAAATTTTATCGAAACACTTCATTTTCCATAATATGGAACCGTATATAAAATATAATATGGTGCGGTTTTCGGGATTTTTTAAAATAATAACCGCGATAATATCATGTAAAAAACTATACGTATAGTAAAAATTCGATTCCCACTGGTTTGTCTTAACTTTTAGCTGATGCCAGCAGCTTCGACCCCACTGAAGTAGATTAGCCTTTCGTATGCCGGAATTTAAAAAAAAAAAGTCGTGCATTCTAGCCTCAACAGTTTCATATAAATCCAATGGTACAGATTTTAAAAAAAATACAAAAAGAAAGCTTTAAATTGTGTACGGATCCGGTACAAGGCATACGAAGGGTTAAAACGTGTTTTCCCGCGGGAATTAAATATTTTCCTGTGATAAAAAGTAGCCTATGTCACCCCTTCAACTGTATCCATACAAAAACCACGGCAATCTGTCGCTTAGTTTTGACGTGAAAGAAGGACAAACAAATAAACAAACACACTTTCCCATTTGTAATATTATAATTATGGAAGTATGGACGTCAGTCAGATAACAAGTATAGCAAAGTTTGTGTACAGTAATTACGAGATGTTGCATTCCAAAATATACCTATGTAACTTATGCTTCTTTTAAGTTTGTCTATATACACTTTTATAGTACATAGAACGACAAAACTGATTTTAGGTTTCAACTAAATAGGTAAAATTTTGGGAACGAATATTGAAGCAATGCAAATGTGCCTTCTATAAACGGACTAAACGTTGACGATTTTGTGCGATGAAACATTGGGATTACCACGCATTGTCACAACTGTTGTTATATCTTAGCGATGAGCATCCTGAGAATTTCTGCGTCATCCTACTATGAGGACTTGTCAGCCAATTTGCGGTATCTACCTGCGGCAGGCTTCCAATATCAACAACAACCTATTTTAGTGGCAAGACTGCAGAATAACCATTGCAGAATTAATCGTTTAACTTTCGAGCAGGGATGGCAAACGAAGGGTACGAGTGCTAGTTGCAGCACACGACATAGTACAAACTAATTCAAATTTATTTCATTGGTAATTAATTAGTTTCATTCTCATCTATGAAATCACTAAGTCAATGTCCTGAATTTTTGATGGGGACTCATAGAAAGATATGTGTTGAAAAATGGCACTTTCACCAATAAAAGTACTTGAACTGTACGCCAGTATAGTAGCAAATTTGAATTGAATTACTTTTAAGCTCTTTTCAGGTCTTTTCATTTCTATTCTACGACTTCTATTTGCATGTATAAAAAAGCTTTTTAATGCAAATGCTATTGAGATACGTATTTATTCGCAAAAATTTCAATTTTTATATTTATTAAATTGTAAAAATATTTGATGTACGTATTTACATAAGTATCAGCTTTATTTCGCAGCTTTTCTCCCGTGGAAAAAGCCATTTTGAAAATCTATTTTAGGGCACCTCTGGTGGTTCTCAAGGTCTGCCACATTTCAAATCTCTAGCTCCAATATTTTAGGCTGTGCGTTTTCTCTCTGACAGCCAAGCAGTCATCCACGCTACTCTTTTATTTGGTAGGTATAGTTAGATATGTGTATGTGTGTGTCGGCTTTCAGTTTTACGTACTATCTCGACCCGCCGTTTCTTTACTTTAAAAGCAGTTCAATTTATAGGTATCCGTGATTCTAATCTCTGTGTTTATTTACGAAATGCAAGTTAATATTAAGGTAAGTGAGTGAAACAGATTCCTGAATAGGTTCATGGAGCTGAACGCGTCACGCCTATGCAAATAAGAGCCGGCTGGAATTAACATAGGAATTACAAATATACCCGGTTCCACGCAATATCCGGACTTGCACATACGCGGTGATATAACTACATGGAATAATTAATAAATACGGCCAAATCTCCCTCATGGTAATGGAAAAAGGAGAATATCATCGTCATTTCATCCGAAAGTCGTCCATTGCTAAACATAGGCCTTTTTTGGTGCGGAAAATGCGCACTAAAAAAGGCCTATGCATCCAGCTCTGTTCGGGGAAACAGAGGGTATGTATGTAATAGAATCATGAACGCCAGCAGGGAAAATGGTGGATGAGATTAAGAGCATTTATCTAGCAATAGGATGTACAGTCGAAGGTATAAATTATATCTATACAGCCATCGCGTCAAATATATTAAAACATTAACTGAGATGATTAGTGACAAAGAGGTGTACAAATAATTATGACGTCTTTGTAAATTAAATAAAAATATGACCTTGATTGTACCTACATTCAAGATCAAAAGTAGCTAAATCTTTAGAATACCTAGTCGAGCACTAAAATGTATAGCTGAGTCGTTTTCAAAAAAATTGTACATAGTTAAGGGCTTAATCAAAACAAAATCACGATCGCTTCCTTTGTGTAACGAAAGTTAGTCGTACAAAATATATGGGTAACTTTCGTAACACAAAAGAATCAATTAAGTTTTGTTTTTATTAAATCCCTTAATTGTGTACACCTTTTTTTGAAAATAACTCATCTACTTTTTTCTTCATGGAAACGTGAAAATGTGATAAAAATTATATATCCTTTTCCTGTCGACTGCACTTTGTCACTGCTACTCTAGAGTTGTCTCTATTTACCAACATTTCAAACTGCCTTAGTATTGTTATTTACTGCGACAAAGCACTAAAAATTCAAACTACTTTTAAATTCCTTGAACTTGACAGCATCTACCATATGACAATGTGTGGGTGAGAAAAAGTTATACCTACATTTAATGAGTTAGGTTGGTATATACAATTATGTACTAAGTACATTATTTGTTGGCGCTATAATTTTTAAAAACTCACTTTAACAGTCGTAGAACTGAAGCCGTTTGGAATCTTATACTTTTAACTCACTTTTGTATAAATAGGTTTTTTTTTATTTATAAGTGGGGTCAGCCACAAGTCGCGGCGGCTGCCAAACGCGCAATGCGCGCCACCGCTCCGCTGGCGCAGCTGATCGATGCAACTGACAGCAACACACAACTACCCCCGTTTTCATCGTCATTTTGCTCCGAGAAGAAGGGCTACGGATTAGCCAGAAACATGTCGAGCTAAACTCGATAGACGGGAGTTATCCGTATTTTTTCACGATGAGCGAGAGTACGGTTAATTTTTAACTGATTTAATGATAGAATGTGCTATCGAACCAACTGTCTGTGGAACTCTTTCACAGAAAATGACATAGTGGCATGACATGTAGGATGACAATGCAAAAACAGTCAACAGAAAAGATTAAAAAAAACTTAATAATCAAAAACTCATCCTTCCCTGGTAACTACCAAAATAAACCTCATTTCCCATGAATTGATTCCTAAGCAAACAAAGTCCTAACAAAATTCAAGGGTTATCGCTAGACCGCGCTTCTGACAGGTGATGATTGATTGTCTGACGAGGTCCGCAGCCCATCAATAACTTCGGCAAACAGGCAAGTACAAACTGATCGAGTTGTCATGAGATGACCGCGGAACGGAAAGTAAAGGGTGAAGGATTTGAGGGGTCGTCAGACTATGTTGATTCTGTGGAATTAGGGCCAGGTTATCTGAAATCAACTAATTTTTTGATCAACTGTATATATATTTTATCAAATCTATTCAAACAACAGGGCAATCAACATACCTAATATTCGATAATATTTCATTGAAATCAATAGTGTGAATTTAATTAATGGTTAAATCAAATTTTATTAAACATAAATTTAGCAAAAATATAATTACAATGTCCAATAAATTAAATTAAATATACATAGAAAAGGGTGTGGGAAGGGGGAGGTTCTTATAAAAAACACAATTTTTTTAGTCGTCGTACCTGCTAAGCTAGAATTCATTATTGGAAAGCTGGTAGACAAGTAAAATACAGGTAGTCCTTTTCGATCTACTTAAAAAATAAACGTTTTCATTTTTTTTCTGATTACATATTGTACACACATTTTACTTAACTAACAGGTCACTTCTAAGATTTTGCGCATAATTTACTCAGAAACATGTTGCTCTATAATTTCTGACGTCGGCCGTACTCGCTAGGCAAATCTACTAAACTATAAGAGCTTACAGTTCACCTAATGCTCAGCGCTAATAGGTAAGGTCTAGCGTCTAATCCCCTCCGCTATCGCGTCATTACGGACCTGCCAGTTTCCATTACGGACCATTGTCTGGCCTCGAGACCTCGCTATGGCGCCTTATTTGTATTGTCTTTGGATAGTGTTGCCCGGTTCTAGCTGGATGCAGCTAAAAGGTGCTTGATAGCGTTTATTCTATAAAAAATATAGTGTAATTGGTTACGAGGTGTTCAGTCAAGGGCAAAAATATGTATACACTTTAGTACCTTGTCTATTTTCGTCAAAATTGAACTGCCATATATGAACTGTCACAGTGGTTAAAGTGACAAGGTACTAAAGTGTATACATATTATTGCCCTTGACTGTACGTCACGTGTTATGTATAACAAACTGATAAAATGTGTGTTAAAGGGGAAGTAGAGGTCCTTCTAATGAATAATTTCGCCTTTGTACATTATGTCAAAGTATATAGGTTTTATTGTACAATAAAAGATATACACATAACTGTTGATTAGAAATGATCGACAATTTGTTTAAATATTTTGATGAAAAAGATACAGCAAAAATGTAAAAAGCGCTTGCTTATATGGATTGTCAAAAATCGGATTTACAAAAATACAATTTTACTTTTTACGCTTGCTTATAAATCTAATAAATGATAAGTAGCTTGAAAGTTAAACTTTCTCAAATATTTCAAATTTTATTTAAAGCAGCCACGACAAATTCTTAAAAATTCTGATTGACTAACTATAAGTTAAATACTTAATATTTTATGTGAAAGTCCTTGATCTGATAATCTTGAAAGTTGTTTCTGCTGCGTCCGAACGGTTCTTGTCCGCTCCATTTGCTCTGCCAGGGGGAAGATTAACACCATACCTACTGCAGGAGATTAGTACCTACAGTGCGCTTTTATATTGCAAATACTAACAAATCTGTTATACAACTTCCGGAACAGGCTTTTGTGCTTACTGCGGTGGTAAGTGGCAGTGGCAGTGGCTTACTGCAGCTAAGTGGTACATTAAATAAAAATAAAAAATACTTACTGAACGTACCTACCACTTCGCTGACCCGGTGAACTTCGTACCGCCTCAGTGTCAACTTATTACTTATTTTCAGTTTCATTGTAGGTATGCTCAAGTACGCTGGGGTTTTGGCAATGCCAGTAGACGGCGTTCTATGCAAATGGTCTAAGGACGTCATCTAATGGCAATACTAGAATCAGCGTACAACGCCATTGACTGAAACAATTACTTTGCTCACCCGTGACCCACCACCACCACCTTTAGTCGCGGGTGAGCAAAGTATAATTATAAGCCATAATTCGAGAGACAAGCTTGACAATTAAAGGGTTACCAGGGTTAGACGAAATTAAATAGTGATGTGGCCGATATCGATAATCAGTGTTGACTGGACTATATGATTTGATATAAGACGGGTTTTTTTACTTCCTTTAATGATATCTTACATTGAAATGTAAATTGTTAAATTAATTTAATCATATCACCCGTAAGTAATGAATAAATACCACAGGTAGCCAAAGTCGTAATGTTTTTTTTATTATCGACACGAACAGCACTACCCTGTCTGTGGCAACATTTGAGCAAAATGAATTGTCAAAGTTGTCTCTTGAATTATGGCCACTACTATAATTGTTTCTGTTCATTGATATAGACCTCCGCAAAGTAACGCCAAATTCAATAAATTAGAACGCCATGTTTTTAATCTGGGAGCAAGGCAATGCCCCCGTCAAGCCGAGCAAAACAAAGGCACGCCCGTACTATCCTTTTGTCCCATTCGTGCCATCACGGTAAAAAAGCTACCTTTAAAATTATTTTTTAACGACTGTATCTTTTGATTGCGTTGCGTTGATTTTTTCACAGATATAAAGGTTTGGAAACTCGACTGTGGTAATCATTTCGGCTTGATACCTCCACGCGTTTCTGAGGAAAACAGTTTTGACAGACGGACTGACAGACAGACGGACAATGAAGTTATCCTATAAGGATTCTGTTTTTTCCTTTTTACGGAACCTGAAAAGTAAGAAAAATTAAGGCTTTATCGCGGTGACATCAAGTTCTAAAGCCTCCTTTTAATTACGTTGTATTTTGATGCGTAAAAAGCAAATTTCATTTGAAATCGAAACTAACGTCATGACGAGACTCATAAAAACGGAAAAAGAAAAACTCAAGTACATTCCGCGAACTCGTCGAAGCGTGCGTTATTGCGTTACAGGTTTCCCAAAACAAAAGTCATTAAGTTTAAGCATTTCAAATTTAATTATCTTAAGGGCATCAGATCCAGGCTTATCGTGTAATGAATTCAAACGTGGCGGGCCTTCGGCCGAGAATTCCCATTTAGCCGGCATCTCTGTTTATTACCGGGCTTCTTAAGACGAATCATGACTCGGCTCGGTCAAACGTTGCCGGAGCCGTGGCAACCACTAACGGTCAGTACACACGTCTTGGAATGATTTAAGTAATGTGAACACAAAAAGTCAACTAGTGAAAGAATTAGACAAATGAAACTCTTGCATTTGTCATTTATTTTTAGTTCCTTTTGAGAAAGACGTGACGATTGAGATCTTCAATAGCGTAAAAAGCTACGTCTTAGAGCCATGTTACACTGGCGATTTGCGATTTGCGGAGGCGCAACGGATTCGCCGCGTACACCCAACGTACATATGTTACGAATATCACATTGGTTATGTTGTAGAAGAAATTCAAGACACTATATTTTTACAAGTTCGGATGGTCCATGCAATGGAGACCACGGACTGACAGGCCAACGAGGTGGATGGACGATTTGGCAATTTTAACAGGCGTGTGCTTGCTACCTCGCACGAATAAAGAATGACAAATAATTTGGCGGCATACCGAGGCGCAGCGGTTGCCGGAAGTGGTTTTAACAGGAAATAGTCAAAAATAAATCTTTTTTAAAATGTGCGAATGCTATCTAGTAGGTTAAAGGACTACTTGGTAAATAAATACTTATATTGAGAATGAAATGACGAATTATAATATATTTTCTTGTTACATCTCGTGAGACGCAACTATTTGTTTTGTGTAGGGGGGTTGCAGTTCTAACCTAACCTAACCTACTTTTCTGGCATTAAATACAACCATTATTATATAACCATCATTATATCTTACGAACGTTATATGAAAAGTTGATTATATCAAATGATAATATATTAAGTGTTGTTATAAGATTCAATAATTATATCAAATGAGCGTTATAGCGACTGAAATTATATCAAAAGTTTTTATACCGATCGTTGCGAACCCATAATCCATGTTATAAACTGTAGGTATGTATGCCAAATTTCATCAGAATCCATCAAACCGATTTACCGTAAAAGAGTAACAAACATCCACACATCCGTCCATCCATACAAATTTTCACGTTCCCACTAATAAGTGGGATCTCTCAGTTTCCGGTATATTCAATGAGGTTTCATGTTCACCCCTTATATGAAGCACCTCAGGCTGGCTTGTCTGTCTTGGGTGGTGGGCAGTAATGAATATTAATTCCCTGCATATCTCGATCGGGGCGGACGGCGAGTGAAATCAATTTAATTTGATGTTACTTACCTTCGCTTGGAGTTAGACCCTCTGATACCTTTTAAGAGACTAAGCTTTAACCACACTAGCCTTTGGACGGACAGCGTATGTGGTTTAGAAAATGGAGGTACGAATTAGCGAGATTGGAAGTTACCTAAACATTTATATGTGCTTGTTTTTATCTCAGAACGACGAAGTAGGACTCGAATTTAGTAATGAAAGAGACTTTTGACTAAATGAAATTAACAGAAACGAACTACTATTAGGTGCGAGGTACTTACACATATTTATCTTCAACTCTATATTTATTTTTAACTGACTTAAAAAAAGGAGGATATTATCAATTAGGGATGTTGACACCACCAATCAACTGACGTACTTTTTATGAGCTGTTAAAACACTATTCTCCCATAGAGTTTGGGTGGCAATAGCAACTCTTGACGTCACTTGTTCGCCAACTCAATCAACTATTTATTTGTTTTAAAGCAACAAAAAATCTAATTTTGCAGTTAATCTTTTTTTTATATGGATGGAAGATTTTATATGGATGGAAGGCGAAGATGAGGCCTAAGATGGTAGACGCTTGCCTAGAAGGTGTCAGTTCACTTTGACCTTAAAGATGTCAAAATTAATCTCAGGGCTATAAAATAAAGCACTTTTAGGGTTCCGTACCCAAAGAGTAAAAACGGAAACCCTATTACTGAGGCTCCGCTGTCCGTCCGTCCGTCCGTCCGTCTGTCTGTCACCAGGCTATATCTCGGGAAACGTGATAGCTAGAGAGTTGAAATTTTCACAGATGATGTATTTCAGTTGCCGCTATAACAACAAATACTAAAAAACGGAATAAAATAAATATTTAATGGGGCTCCCATACAACAAACGTGATTTTTTTGCTCGTTTTTGCTCGACATTGATAACGGCAACAGGTAGAAGCTTGAAATATTCACAGAACATTTAATTATGTATTGACTTTAAAAATAAATCATTAAATTAAAATAAAAAAATATTTAAGGGGGGCTCCCATACAACAAACGTGATTTTTATAGATAATTGTACGGAACCCTTCGTGCGCGAGTCCGACTCGCACTTGGCCGGTTTTGTTGCTCGTTTTTTACTAGAGTCATGTCTTCGAATTATTTTTTAATGGCGTCAACATCCCTATTCGGTTGTTTGTTTTTGTTTGTTCAAATTCACATTGTTCATATTGTTCTTATGTGTCATCATAATCTCGGCCTCTATACGTTCCACTGCAAGGTACAGGCCTCCTCTCAGAATGAGAGGGCTTAAGTAGCAGTTCTCACGCGGGCCCAATGCAGACTGGGAACTTCACGCACACCATTAAATAGCTTTGCAGGTGTGTGCATAATTATTATCTCACAATGTTTTCCTTCACCGTGAAGGTCGTGGTAAATTTTGAATGAGATATTTATAACGTTGCGGGGTGGGGGGGGGGGGTTGCGCGGGGGGGGGGGGGGGGGTGTTGCGGGGGGGGGGGGGGGTGTTGCGGGGGGGGGGGGGGGTGTTGCGGGGGGGGGGGGGGGGGGTGTTGCGGGGGGGGGGGGGGGGGGGGGGGGGTTGGGGGGGGGGGGGTGGGGGTGCGGGGGGGTAATTTTTTTTATATCGAGGAACTAAGGAGAGCCATAATTGATGAAAAAGCAAATTGGATAAAAAAAATAAGCTGCCCAAATTACTAATTCCACGCGGACGGAGTCGCGGCCAAAAGCTAGTTTTTAATAAAATCTTAATATGAAGGCTGAAATCGTTAAGCTGGTGCGGCGAGTCAGTTGTTAGACGCGATCATAATAAGTATTAGAACCGCGTGTTCGCGTGTCCATTTGGTGAGTACCTACTTATACTCAAGTATAACACACTCTTAATAACCTTAAGTATTTCCTAGTGAAATCTGAAATAGAATTTATTTATCCATATTCGCTGTGTGAAACTTTAAATTCAATTTTAAAATAAATTAACATAGTGAGCGGAAAGAGCACCAGTTCTTTTTGTAGGAAAATCGAATTCTCGTTTGTCTAGCGTCGGCTCGTGTAACACGCTTTTTAACGGATATCATTTCTGCGAGCGTACGTTGCTGGAGAATGTTGTACCAGTTTTTATTTTGGTACAAGTACCAGGATAAGATTACTACTAGGTATGAAATTTATTGTAGGAATGTCGCTTTGATGTTCTAGATAGATAGGAAGGTAGGTAGGTAGATATAGATATACATACGTTAACAAGGCCTCAAAAATATCATCTATACATCTCTATGTCATTAACCATAACGTTGAATAACGTTTGCTTTTTTTGACGCGATGACTGTATACATATTTATGCTTTCGATTGTACGTACTTCATTTTTATACACTGTAGGTATAGAAAAAGCGCCAGTCATAAGATAGACTTCTGAGCCCCTCAGAAGTAAAAGTCGATATGAGACTGTCGATGTGTGTCTTGCCAGTCAATGTGACAATCAGTCTTATTGTTTTAATTCTGACCTAGAAACTTTCATAAAAAACCGGCCAAGTGCGAGTCGGACTCGCGCACGAAGGGTTCCGTACCATTATCTATAAAAACGGCAAAAAAATCACGATTGTTGTATGGGAGCCCCTTAAATTATTATTTTATTCTGTTTTTTAGTATATTTGTTGTTACAGTGGCAACCGAAATACATTCTGTGAAAATTTCAACTGACTAGCTATCACGGTTCTTGAGATACAGCCTGGTGGCAGACGGTCAGACGGACGGACGGACGGACAGCGAAGTCTCAGTAATATAGGGTCCCGTTTTTACCCTTTGGGTACTGAGCCCTAAAAATGGTAAGGCACTTGCTTGGTCGACTATACTCTTTATGCGTATTTTTTTTCTCTTTCATGAACACATTTTATTACATTGTCATGTTAGAAGTCCAAGAATGCCAATTCACCTAATTTTTGTTTATACACGTAACTGATTATATATTTTATTGGTTGATGTTAGATGTAAGCACTTTAGATGTACGTAAAGTTGTAACGTTTTTGCCCAAGTAAACATTAAAACATGTGAAAATGAGGTCTCCGAGTAATCGGCCATTTTATCTTTTCTTTGTTTTCAAACAAAAAACATTAATGATTTCAAACTTCAAGACAACAAGGTCTTACAACGAGCTGACAGCGCGTTCTAAATTGTTTTATAACGTTATCTTTTATAAAGAGACTTTTAGGATTGAAGAGTGGCAACGTTAGGGTAGTTGATTAGGGTGTTTCCAGTGCCTAATATTTCAAAATATTTTTTACAAAAATATAAATATCTTCCAAGTTAAGCCAAATCTATCTGTCTTTATACTACATTTTTTCCTCAAAATAACCTAAAGAATTTATAGATTTAATTCTGTCGGGCTACTTGTCGGGCAAACTACTTATTTAAAATGATTACGATTCAAAATGCAATACTAAAGTTAAAAGGTATACTTAGCTTAAAGAAAAAAAGTGTGCGTGTGTCAGCTCCGACGCACGACTGGAGTTTCTTCGTTAGCTAGCTACAATTTCCTTTAAATATGCAAAAGGGAAACAGTAAATAAACGCATCTATTCTAAAATTGAAAGCTGTCATATTATGAGCAAAAAAAGTTTATTTCACTCAAAATTTCCATACCCGGAGCTTTACATGAAAAATCAATTCACAAAGAGTTAAAAGAGTAATTCATTACGATAAAATTGTCAATCGTTTTTCCGTGATAATAAGGCAGTTCGGTACAAAATATAGATTTTTTTACACTACAATGGCTCATTCGGATCCTGAAATTAACCCAGTGAGAACGGTCTATTGTACCAGTTTTATCGTCCCCGAATTTAAAAACTGAAATGGTACTAATGGTACCACTGACGTCCCCAACGAACAGTGGACGGGACATTATTTATGTGAGTGCAAGAGCGAGCTGTCAGTGGTTGTATGCAAGTTTAATGCATGTCTCGAGTTGGCCGCAATCCAACTTCGCTGCGACTTATATTTGAAAATAAAAAATGTATTTGCTGAAACTACTTGTGTACTTGGACTTTATTAGCGGCAAAATGGTTTAGCGAGAATCTCAATTGGCGAGCTTAGGTAGTTTAGAGCAGGTTATATTATTAATGCTACTTATTTGTGAGTACGTGCGTGCGTAGGTATGGCGTACGTGCGTGAGTGCGTGCGTGCGAGTGTGCGTGTTTATGTTGGGTTTGCCCTGCTACTAATTCACGTTAAGAGGGTTGTCGCCTCAGCCCGCAAGTGAAGTTTCGGTGCACACACGCGTAACTATCTATGTGTGCGTAGATAGTGCGAACTGCCCAGACTGTTTGCGGCACCAACCAATATTGATACTTTAATCAGGCGAATTGTTTAATTTTAATTTTAATAATTTAATTGTTGTTGTTAGTACAACGGCTAACGGCTGGACGGATTTGGTTGAAATTAATCGCTAAGTGTGTGTAGAGATATGGAACTTAGTTTAATATTTTAGGTTTATTTTGCAATGCCCTCCCTATCGTACTGTTACTTTATCTTAATGAAATAATGTAATTTTTATGACATGCAAATAATTGAAATGACTTAACACGGGAGTTCTTCATACAATATAAGAGAAGACTACGACGTAATTTTTGAAATTCCGGTTGAAATTTAATAAAATCCCATAATTTAATTCCAATGCCAGATTTAATGGTTTAAGGGAGAGAATTCGCGAGTAAAGACTAGTCTGTAAGAATTTTTTTTTAATTAACTTCAAACATTATAAATCTTTTCCTTTATGATTAGGTAAAATGGAGTGGCGTAGCTAGATAATCGCATGATCCCGGTGCAATAATAAATTGAGGCCCCATTTCGTTTACTATCTTCTCTTTCTAAATGGTTCACTTAATTATGTATGGAATCGAACTCGAATTAATTGAAAAAAAAATAAAGGAACGACTGTTATAAATATTTCGTTACTGATGACTGTTATAAATGTTTGAAAAAAAAACACCTTGTCAAAATGAAATTACAATAACGTGAACACCGTTGTTAAAACGGGTAGGAATTCAAGTAAGTAAAATGTTCTTTTTGCAACAGCTGCAAGGCAAAATGCGCTTTGACAAAGTATTAGTTTAAAATGCAATGTAATGGCCACTATCCGAATTCGTTTAACAAAGCAAAATTCTTACGCGTTAAATGTACATTTTTCCAAATTGCTAACGAGGGTAGTTAGCGTGTTATATATTATTTTTTGTTTTGGGAAATTTAAAGCCTTTGTACTTATGCGTTTGTTTGAATATTGGTGTAAATGTATATTTTCATCACACTTCCACGTAAGCAGCGCCATAACAAGCCGGCTACTTGGCTGCACCAAGATCATTTCTCTTACATGTTAGCCCAAGGACTGTTATGATATTTTTTTTTATTTGAGGCACCACATAGTTTGTGACATAGTAGAAGTTCAAGTTCACGCAAAGAAATTACTTACCTCAACTCGAATTAAATTCATTTATAAAACATTTTCATTGCAATTAAACTTAAGAAATAAGATAATAGTTTTTTTTAGTGTCATTTGTCCTATGATGTTATAATACAATGACTCATTATAATGACAATGAGTAATTTAATAAGAAGATAATTGAATTTATAGCTTTTAGTAACAAATTTCAAGACTTTATATCAATTCTGCAATTTTTATATTAATTTAAAAATGCACCCATGGAAGTATGTAAATTATGCCGCCGAGCGGCTGTTATTTTTTTTATTCGCTTGTGGATTGGGAGAGGCGATGGAATGTAAGTCCATACAGCCTTGTTTCCTCTTCCTTTGTTTTCTTACAGAGAAAAAGGGAGCTGTTTTGTCACAAATGTGATAAAAATACATTGTTTGTTTCGAAACAGTCCTAACTATTTAAATTCAATTCGATAAAATCTGCGGGGGTTTTCAAAGGCCAAACAATCAGTCTAGCTTGGTCTTATCTCTGAGGAAACGCGTGTTTTCGAGTTTCAGTCAGATGGAGGAGTGAAGCTCCGTCACTCAGGTATTTGCCTTACTCGTAAGTCTCGACGCTATCATATATGATTTCTTTATCAGGTACTTTAAGTCCGCGACTGGAAATTCTCAGACAGATTTTCAATTTGATTTCAGATACTAAGCTGTCTAGATTTGTTATTTTATTGGCTTGCTATTGTGTGTTGTCAGGCACATATTGCATAACAACTTCCATGCTTTACCGATTTTCCTTATTTCACTCATTTCAAAGAGCAAAATTAGATATTGTTGGTACTTTATGTAGGTGTGTGTCTAATCATTCGCCTCAACTCTCATGGCGACGTCTATACTACATCTATTAAGCCGCGCGAGTTTTCCAAACTACCCGCACATGATCTTGATTTTGTACCGGCATCCTATAACACCAGTGTGTCAGTGTTATCTTAATTCACCCGCACCCGCAGTCGAGGTTAAAACGTCCAAAACTGTAGCGTAAAAACATCCACTATAGAAGTAAACAGACGCAGGGCAAAAAGTCGTTCAAAAACATTTTCCGTTCAGGCAGAAAGGGAATTTTATGTCGTCTACCTCCTCTTATATCCCTAACATAAACATACACGTATCATGGCGTGTATCGAGCTCTGACCGCCGGCCGCGGCCACGCAACTTTCGCCGCCAACTCCGCAAAACAAGAAAAGTTTCAATTGACGGTATTTAGGTACGGCCCGTTCCGCCCTCCCGTTATATGCTCATTTACTATGCCCGCTAGTTTGATAGCTTTTTGTGTGCGTTGCGGAGTGACTGGGCGAAGAGTTGTTTTGTTTCAGCTTAGTTTGCATTTTAAAGGACTAGCGTAAAGGCTTAGCCGCACTGTGCAAGCGGTGTGGCGTGTTGGCCACCTAATTTATTTCGAAGCTAGCTTTTGCCCGCGACTTCGTCTGCGAAGAATATGTTTATCTCTATCCGGGCTATTCCGGGATAAAACTATCCTTTGTCATTTTTAGGGTATCAAACTATCTCCATACCAAATTTCATCTAAATCGCTACTGCCACCACCATTTTACCCCCTAAAGAGAGATTTCCGTGATAAAAACTATATGATGTCCTTTCAAGGGACTCAAATTATCTGTATACCAAATTTCATCTAAATCGGTTCAGCGGCTTGTTTGGGCGGGAACTTTTTTTTTATAAAATATAGGCTTGCGTTTGACCACAATCATGCCTGATAGAAAGCGAAGTTGAGGCCTACGATGGAGCACGCTTGCCTAGTAAATGCTCATTCATCCTAGACTTGAAAAACTTGAAACGACGTTTTTACACGATCTAGTCTGCTATCGTCTTCAAAAGCGAACACGACATGCTCTGGTGCAAGTAATGCATGAAATGTCTCTCATCTGTTAAATAGATTTTGATTGAAAAATCGGATAAACAGGTAACAGTTTAATTCATACATTTTACCTGCCTCAATAGACGACCAACGCGGCTCGTATAATATGAAAACGCTCTCACGGTTTAATAAAGCTTTCAATATTTCATGTTAAAATAATGCGCTATCAAAGGAAAATTGGACTGAATTGTTTACAATGCAATGTAGATAAGCTCAAATTGAAAACAATAACGGATTTGACGGCATTGTAAGTGAAAATAACGCTATAAAAACATCTTCTAAATTCAATATAAATTGTGTGTCAGGAAATCCTTAAGCCTATGTAGGCTTATTAGACTATTTTAGCTTTGCATAGCTTTACTTCTTGTAAAGCTGAAATAGATTCGGAAAAAGAAAAATAGTGAATTTTCTTTTTATCTTACGTACAACACCTACGTGTTATCACTCGTTGACTGGTATAAATAAATAATAAATATCATGGGACAATTCACACCAATTGTCCTAGCCCCAATGTAAGCAAAGCTTGTGTTATGGGTACAAGGCAAGCATACTTAAATAGATATTAAACATCCAAGACTCGAGCACAAACATTCGTATTTTTCACACAAATATCGGCCCCGACCGGGAATCAAACCCGGAACCTCAAGCTTTGTAGTTAGATTCTCTAACCATAAGGCCATCCGGTCGTCTAAAAAAATTTCATCGTATAAAGTGTTTAATAGGTATGTCATAAAACTTTTTGCTGTACTTACGTTTCAGCGTTAAAAATAAACTAGACATTAGTAACGACACGTTTGCGTTTTTTTTTTAATTTATACATATTGTCTCAGATAATGGAATAAGCAAAGCACTCGTGCAAATGAAATTGAATTATTCCCACCATTTCAATGTTTGAAATGTGCGAGCAATGTGTGAAAGACTTTAAAATGCGTGAAAGGTCCTTTTATCACATTGACGTTGACCAGTGCCCGCTTTATTATAATAACATTCGAAAATCATCATGATTACTGCGAGCCAATGTTTTCTCTATTATTTTTACATTTTTAGTCTCAGTTGAGTAGCTATCGCATTTAATTTTTTGATTTAATTGACAACCTTTCATTTTTTTTAACACCTGAAAATTACTGCAGGAATCGAAAGAGTTTCGCCTCCTGAACACGGAAAAATATTTATTATAATTTATTTCTCCATATTTAAAAAAATACAACAAATTTAAAAACATATATGTACTTACAAATACATCCACAGAATAGATATGTTTCCTTTACCCTTTTCACTAGAAAAAATAGCTGTCATAATTTTAAATTAGATAACAACCTCAACGTCAAATTTACGTCATCACTTTTTTTTAATAGAGACTAGACAAAAGTAATGGATCTATTCTATCGTTGCGCTCTTTTAGAATAAGCACATCTTTAAAAAATTGTAACAAATTAATTAATAATCCTAGTGAAAATTTAAAACTATCAGCGTCTTTCTCTTTCCAAACAGAATACACAGAACGAATCAAATTATAGTCTTAGAAATATGAAATGTTGTCAATTACTGGTATTTATCAATACCTGTAAATGAGTAATGGTAAAACAAAGACTTATGTTAAACTGGAAATGTCATTAAAAACCATGTAACTTGTACTCATGTAACTTGCGGTCATGTTATGCTGGTTTGGGACATTTTAAGTTGGTCTACCATTGGTGTCATCGTTACGTAACATAATTTAAGACAATCTGTAAGAACCCTCTTTGAAGAATTCCCTATATCGGAGGAATTTCGTAATATCCTACATAAAATATCCAATTTTCTAAGGCCAAAGGTCTGCGTATTGATGAATGATTCAGTTGGTCAGTGATTCAGGACTTCTATATTATAATTTTAAATGTGTTATTTTAAGTCAATAAAGTTGAGGGCGCCAGATATTTTCAGTAAAACTGATGCGTATCTAGTTTTGTCTATGACATATGTCAGATAATAAACAGCGTTCCTGAATAAATGTGTTTCGTTTAATCCTGGATAATTATTCCTAGTATTCCCGTATCTATCAAAAACTCTGCTAACAAATGACCAAGGATCAAATATGTATGAGAATTTAAAAGTGATTGATCTCTTTAATTTTTGTAAATATAACTTTAGCCGGCTAGTAGCTTTTAGTGTTCTAAATAAAGTTCGGATCAGTTAGTTATTTAAGCACGAAACTAGAGCTTATGATAAAGCGGATAATCCCACACAGCGGGGAACTTCCAATACAGATTTATTAAACTGTTAACCTATCACGTTGTGAAATAGCACCCGCAAAACACCAACATACAGTACTCTTACTTTACCTGCTGTTTCTCCTAATTTTTAGGAGAAACAGCGTGAGATAGCACAACAGTTTCGTGTTTCCCATCGCGCACGTCACGACTCTTGAAGCTGTTGTAGCTAATAGTTAGACCTATGGCCTCCCTCAAGCAGATAGTCGAGAGTTCGAGATTGGGACCTTTGAATTGTTACGAATTTTTGTGCAAAACTATCTGAAACTTCCCGTGAGTTTTTTATTGAAGAAAAACATTTAGTGTAAAACAGCGTACATTTGCAAAGCAGTTCAATGGTGTGTGTGAAGATCCCGATCCGTACTGGGCCCGTCTGGGAAGTACCACACAAGCATAGCTATAAATATCCAGCAATATTATATGAGAAGGAAAATGGAGATAACATCATCCATCAGTTACACCTACACTCTTAAATTAGAAGGAGAAAAAATCCAGCAAACCTGCTGTAGTTTTCTTCCTATCGTCATGTGCTATTTTGTTCGTTCAAATTACGCGCTACCCACTGGGATTCCAGAACAGAACCGCCAATTGGAAAGTTATTGTCGATAAAGCGCAGCGCAGCGAAAGAGCAAAAAGAATGGCTAACAATACGGCTATAATATTATGGTTTCATCCTACGTATTTTATGGTAGCAATTTATTTCAAATTATTCGTCATTTGATTATTATGCGGTGAGCACGGAACATGCCAGTTATTACAATATTTTAATATATTTGTCGTTGCATAAAATATTGACTACTCTTATCTGCAACTAGCTTTTGCCCGCGAATTCGTCTGCGCAGAGCTTAAAATGGACAGCTCCCGTTCCCAATACCGCGGAAAATTTCAAGAAGGGTTTCTCACTGCATCTCTATGATACTCAAAGATGATTATTCGCCAAGTATCAAGTCTCTATAACAGCTACTACAGCTACGGTTACTTTTAATCGAATAAATATCTCGTTTATTTCTTATCCAATATTTTTTTCCTGTGAGAACCTTCTTTGACAAAGAATAAGAAATCTAAAAAAAACAGCCAAGAGCGTGTCGGACACGCCCAAGATAGGGTTCCGTAGCAGGTACGAAAAAATCTTTGCATACTTTATTAATATGGTTGTTTTGGTCCCAACTCCCACCACGCGCAGAATTTCAACGTCAGCGGTACAGCGCCATCTATCGGCGAATTGGGTAACTACCTAATCTAATCTGCAGTCTACTAGTTTAGTATTGTATGTCGATGGTTTTTCAGATGTAATTCTTTGTTATATGAACCGATTTTAATTTTATTTTTTTTTATTTGAAAGAAGATACTATTAGCGTGATCTTATAGGCACTTAAAGAAAAAAAATGCTTGCAATGGCGGTTAAAGTACAATCTTAATTTAGAAATATGTTTTTACAAAAACTTGAAAACTGCTCAACTGATTAAGTTGAAAATAATTTTCCTAGAAACTTTTTATTGAGTTTAACTTGCGTGATTTTTTTCATATTTTTTAGACTTGCTGTTCAAAAGTTAGAGGGGGGGGGGACACATTATTTTGAACTTTCGGAGTGAATATCTCCGAAAATATTCACTTTATCAAAAAATGGTTCTAGAAAACCCCTATTTATTTTCAAATACCTATCCAATAATACCCCTCACTATAGGGTTGGTTGAGAAAAAAAATCACCCAAACTTTACGTCTATGGGAGGTACCCTAAAAAAATTTTTTTTTGTTTTTTTTTATATAGTCACTTTGTCGGCGTTACTGTTATATATATTCATGCCAAATTACAGCTTTCTAATACTAACAGTCTCTGAGCTTAGCCGCGGACGGACAGACAGACAGACAGACGGACAGACATGGCGAAACTATAAGGGTTCCTAGTTGACTACGGAACCCTAAAAAGAATGGAATCGGTAAAGCCGTTTTCAATAGATTCCATGTGAAAATTAAAAAAGTAGTATATTTCCAAATGGATAATTAATCACCAGCTCATATTTACATGACGTTGCGTCTTATCAAAAAAACGCTTTATATTAGCTCTGAAAATCCATATTAATTTTCAATGAACTGTTCTGTAAAATTAGGTATTCTTTTGAAACAATTACTTAATTGAGTTGATAAGCAAGTGTCTACACAGTTTTGTCATACAAATTATAATAATAAATAAAATGTATTTATTTATCAACTCACAAAGGATTACATTAATACATTTTCACAGAATTTGAATACTCAAGTTGCAAATACAAAGAATCCTTTGTGAGAGACTGGAGTCTGAACTAGGCGGGCACCTGTATTACAGATCACCAGGCTCTCACCCTAGGGACAGATACAGATCAAAATACTAATAGTGTAAAAAACTTTTAAACATACAATACAGCTTAAATTCTATGAAGGGACCACATTTTACAGTTAATAAAAAATAATATTAATTGATTGGTGATGTCAACTACCCAATTGTTTAGTATTATGTAGTAGTTACCTACATTTTCAGTGTCGTTTGTAACTCACTCAGCTCTCGTCTTTATCGATTTCCAATCGTTATAAATCCACCTAAATGCCGTAGAGAAACTAAACCATTTTGCAGGCCTGTAATAAAACACTATATAATTGCTTGAGAAACGTCACCTCATAGTCGCGAATGTGCTCTCTATAGAGATTTGTAGCCGGCCGATACATTCTGTGTCGTGCCCGTGACGCGGGTCAGCGGTTGTCAGGCCGATACCGGAATGGTACATGCTATGAGAAGTAAGCTGTTTTAATTAATTTGATATTTATATTGTTTTAAGCTTTCGTGATTTTCACTCATAAATATTATATAAACGGGACTTATCACGCAAACAATATTTACCTTGACGTTTCGGCCACACTGCAGCAGCCGTGGTCTCGAGTTGTCTTGTCGTTGTTGAGTTGAGTTGTGGCCGAAACTCCGAGGCAAATATTGTTTGCGTGGTAAGTACTTATAATAATTAATTTGACATTTCTTGGTTTTAATTATTTTTGGGGCCAAAAGGTTCTCGACTAACGTCTGCGGACCGGAAGACGTAGTGTTGTTATTGTTAGACGGTGTAACAAGATTGTGCGATGACCTGGTTAAGGTTACAGGAACTCGTTGGATGGCGGATGACGCAGGAGCGGTCTA
The DNA here is from genome assembly GCA_947563465.1 of Archips xylosteana. Classification (NCBI taxonomy): domain Eukaryota; kingdom Metazoa; phylum Arthropoda; class Insecta; order Lepidoptera; family Tortricidae; genus Archips; species Archips xylosteana. The sequence continues at coordinate 5,603,334 of OX387362.1, forward strand.
TTTGACGAACTTTGTGGAGGCCAATGTTCAGCGGCGGACGTTTTTCTGCTGAAATGACGATGCTGATGAATTTATTTTTCATGATATTTTTGGACCGTCAGGTGTATGAAACTGTTCTACCCTTCCAGGTCAACTCTTCCTTGGTCTGCCTTGAGTCACAACATAGTTGACTACATTAATTATTGAGCATTATATCTATTATAACAGTTACAGTAGGCTTATTGTCTAACGTTTCTGACGCTTGCCTTCGCAATCTCTATTTCTTTCTGTCAAACGGTATAAAATGATGTCAGAAAGAGATGGTGAAAGCGAAGGCAAGCATCAGAAGCGTTAGACAATACGGCCTCTGGTTTGCCTTGAATCATCACATAGTCTTGCTTGTTGGGCGCTTTGGCTAATGCTGTAACTCTAACAAGAAAGTTTTTTAAAATAAATAAATAGTCGATTATTCTCTAAGGTTTTTTTGAGCCGGAAATCCATCTCTTTACAAAGAATCTCGAATTGGTTCGGAACATATCAGGCAGATTTCGACTACAATTAAGTGAAGGTATATTTTTAGTAATTATATCTGGATCTCATGATAGTTTTATCTGTAGGTACCCATCTTTTTTTTTTACGCCAAATAGTGGATATTGTTATTTACAATATGTATATATTTTGTTTTATTTTATTTCAGCTTTAAGGAAATGTATTTTGTAAGTTTTTATTTTTAATTTTGAATGTAAATTTATATGAATAAATTTCGAAATCTTTTTTTGGAAAGTTTATATCATTTTAAGTAAATATTATTTTTAGTATACGCTACCTCTTGTGATATACAAGGGGCGCTCTTAGAACACTGCGTATTTTGGGCTATTTCTTATGGGGCACACGTCTTTCGACCATTTTCAATTAGAGTCAGGGGCTAAAAACGTTCCCGGGTTAATAGGAAACTGCCATTCCCCTGTCCATAAATCTAGCCAAATATAGTTGGGCGGTAGGCTCCCTTTACCGGTTGCAATTTTCTAAATTGACCAGAATTTCAGATCCAAATTTCAGTAAACTGATACAAACACGTGAAACATTCTAGCAATAATTCAACTGCTACATTGTATTCACTACTACTTTCATATAAAATTTGATGTATTCATAAAATAACGTTCAATTTTCATTATTCTTACAGTAGAGGATCAGAAGCCGACGACTTGTTGAACCGAGCCTAAACCGATCTCACCCGAACATTTGTCTTCTACAATTCCCTTGCAATAAATTTTACTGGCCCTATATTGGATATAAAAATGGGTCGTTTTTTATAAAGGTGAAGTCTTTTACAGCACTATTCCATTGCACTCAATGCTGGCCATAAATCCTACATTTTATTCAATAGCCACCATTTAGCCGCTGAACGTTAGAGACCAAAATGGGACAATTTGCGATCGCATAAAATTTTACAACGCGAGTCGTCGACACTTTTACTAGAATATTCGGTTGGCGGAATATATTCTATTTTGTAAAAAAAGGATTTTGTTTCGGATCGTCCTGTATAGCCGCAGGTTTGTTACGGAATTGCGTTATCGTGAATATGTTAACACTTTAGTTTGAATAACTGAAATTTAAAAATCGACCAAGTATGAGTCGGACTCGCGCACCGACGATTCCGTTCAATTTTATAGGTAGGTTTGTTAAAATATACGCTATAAACGGCCGTATCTACATATAATAATCCAGAGTTAGCAGAGTTCTGCTTCTAAGCAAAATGAACGCAGTGTCGGTTTATTGTATATTGGTTAATGGCACCCCCGTAATTATTAATTCATTTTAGGTTTTATTACTTCTTAATTTATTGAATCAGGCGTTACTTTGCGAAGGTCCAAGGTCCCGGGTGAGCATAGTAATTGTTTTAGTTCATTATTACTTCTTGTCGTAAAGGCTAATTACATAGTGAAATAATTGTTATATATGGAAGTGATATTTTTAATAAACGTTTAGAAAATAAAAATTAAATTGTAATTCCTAGATTTTTAGTGTTAAGTTAACTAAAATAATATAATAAAATATTTACATTGTTTAATATTAGGGAAATTTGGTAGGTAGGTGATTTATTTAGATTTAATTATGTTAGTCCTTTTGCCTGAAACACAGGGAATCCTAGTTCAGGCACTTGTTGTATTTTATCTTGTAGTAAGTTTTAGTTTTTAGCTTTTTCTGATGTAAAGTGTGTTTTTGAATAAATTTATTTATTATTATTATTATTATGAATACATTATGTATAAATTTCAGCTGTCTAAATACCTATTACGTTCTTGAGATCTAGTCCTACGACTCCTACGGCGTACATACGGACAAAGAAAGCAACGATATTAATGGGATTCCATTTTTCACCTTTCGGGTACGGAATCCTAAAGAGCAAAAAATAATTTAATTACTAAAACATTTTAAATGTAACTCTGAAAAAGTAAAACAAACAAAAATAACTCTTTTCTGGGTAAAATAACAACCTTTCCTTATTTTGTACCTTCAGGTTATTTTTTTTTCAAATAGAAGTGGAACTTAGACGTCAGACTTGGGTGGGATAACTATAATCAATTTAATAAAAAATAAATATTAAAATCGAAAAACTCTGTAGTAAAATGCAAGAAAATACATAAAAATACGCGTCGACTTGAGATGTCTTTTTTTCTTTTTGTGTTAGGTATAAAGTGAGAATTTGAAATGGTATTTACTTTTTAGGCTTTCGTACCTCAAAAGGAAAAAAGGCACACTTATAGGAATATTTTTAGTGTCTATTTCAAAAGAACCTTTTTATTGAAACAAAGAAACATTTAAGAGTATGGCCTCTATTAACAGTAAAAAAAGAAAAAGAATTTAGTTTTGCGCGAACAAATAATTTGAAACGACACTGTCAACATTAAAGAAAAATCGATTATGCGGTTGTTTTATTTATAAACAAAGCCCTGACGACGGGAGCAAAAATGCACTTTTCACTAGTAATATCGTGTAACAACCTAACATGTAAGATAATAAGTTTGACCAATAAATTTCTGATTCAAAAATTGTTCGTATGGATGTCGATATAACAATAAATTAAAAATTTTGAAAACCCCCAACGCAATTATGTCACTCTTATGTTTGACATTAAGTCAAAGCCCGTTATGCGTCTAAGATCCCTTCCGCAGCTAACAAAAGAGCTGATAACTTTGAAACGGCTGAACCGATTTTGATGAAACATATCTAAGAACAATCGCTAAGAAACCTGCTTTCTATTAAAAAAACCGCATCCAAATCGAATCACCCGTTTAAGAGCTATGATGCCACAGACAGACACACAGACAGACAGACAGGCAGACAGACACACACACATAGCGGTCAAACTTATAACACCCCTCTTTTTGTGTCGGGGGTTAAAAATAGCCGATAATAGTCGATATTTAATTAAGCACTAGTGAAAAGTGCATTTTCGCTCCCGTCGTCCGGGCTTTGTTTATAAATAGAGCAATAGACGTTGAGCATAAAATTTCACTATTCCTATTCCATTAAATTATAATGTATAAACCGTTTTAGCACAACTACGGCTTTCGCTACGTATTTCGTAGACGCTCTACGGGCGTAGAGCCGCTACGCAGCCAAGCGTAGCATGGAAATTGCTTCTATATAGTCCGAGAGCTGATGGACATTATTGAGTAGGTATTTGAGGGACCCTGAAAACTTGTCTAATGTTTCCTCTATAATACCCAAGCACAGAAACACAGACCTGGCTGACAGGTAGCGGGGCGGGGCTTCTTATACTTTAAAATTTGACTTTTAAAAAGTAATAAAATAAATAAGCCAGATTATTTAATCGTGACTTAAACTTGCAAAACAATTTTGCAAGAGGTACGCTGAAATTTTAAGACAATATTATTTATAATTAAAAATAAATATTTCAAATGAAATACAGATAATTTTACATGGACAATCGATCTACCAATTTAAAAGAAATGAGGGTTGATTTAGCCCCGCTACCCGTCAGCTAGGTCTGTGGTTCTGTGATTGGGCTTATAGTAGAAGCATTAGACAAGTTTTCAGGGTGCCTCAAATACCTATCCAAAAATGTTAATCAGCTCTCCTACTATAACCAAGAGCATTGCGTACTCGTAGCAAGTAGCGTAATGTATGTAATTATCGCTTTAAGCGATAGTAATACTAATATAGTACTTATAATAAATAGGTAACTTTCGACGTCGATAATAATTGTGTAACAGTGGATTTAATGTGTTTTTAATAATATTAACCCTGAGTTAGATTAAACTACCGTTCAATGAGATCGGCTCTGAAGTAATTGAGAGGAGACCACAAAATTCTTGTTATTTTTTTTTGCACAAGCTGTTCCTGCTTACTGTACTTTTAGGTGACTGTACTGGCATTGCCATACAAACTACATGTCTGTACCAAATTTCAAGTCTATCCAATTTATAGAAGTGGATAAAATCGACCTGATAGATTTCACGTTAGCAAACACTGCAAGTTGAATAAATGCTTGCAAGAAAATCGCAGTTTTTTTTGCGCGTCTGCTATAAAAATAACCTTTATATTTATTTTCACTTCTCATGCTCTTAAAAATTAAATGTTACTTTAGTCTCTGTATATCGGGACTAAAGCTCTTTTTTGATCTCTAGGGATTAAAGTAAATTTTTTTTAATTTACTTTGGAAACCCCTAAACTGCCAATCACGGTGTTTGTGGATGGAGGATTATTGCCATTTTCAGTGACTGGGCATAGATAATTTTAAAGCTTTCCACAGACCGCAACGCGCTGCACGCTTCGGTCTGTGGAAGCCTTTAGGGCGTGGAAATAACCTCTAAATGACAACTGTATAAAAAATATTTAAAAAAATAATTTCGTTAAACATCATGAATAATTACGAATATTAATCTATTTAATTATATTAAAGATGAATTCATTTTATTATGCATACTTAGTCCAATTAGCTATGAAATAATTTTCAAGTTTGAATCTGTTGGCTAAATATACAAAACATTTAAAGCGTCACTCAACAAAAAAAAACCGCGGAACAAATTTAAATTGCTATTTGAATTCTGAACAGACGTCCATTGCTCGTATTGAGCGTACGTTGTATAAAAGTAATATTGTAGATTAGTATACCTAAAACATCGTTTTTTTCCTCGCATTCAAAGTGAAAAGTAGAGTGTTTAACGCGAGACTAAACTGCCATAATGACACGCGAATTATAGCCACCCTCGCTCTGCTCGGGTTGCTAAATATCTTGTGTCATTATGGCTTGTTTTAGTCCCTTGTTGAACAATCTACTATTATGAATGCCACGTTGTCGAGTGTCGTTACAGGCTCATAGCATGTAAGAAAAAAAATTCTGCCCCAGAATCTTCCTCAAACAGATATTTAAATATATGATCCTACGTGACTTGACGATTCACAGAAGCACTTATGACATCTGAATTGTTATTTTGGCTAATAAATAATCGCAGCTCATCCCCCGCACCCTCGCCGTCAGAATCAGCGGCTGACGCCTAACGCGCACAAGCGCCGCCATTGTGCCGCAATTGGACGCGCTATAAAAACGTCCGTCAACGCGTCGCGAGCAGTCGCCCTGATATTAAATTTAGCGACATTGCAACACTACACAGACTCAAAACAGTACGTAACATTTCTTTGAAAGAAAGATAGAAAATACATTTATTTACAACGACACAAGACATATAAATATTTTTGCAAAAGGACAATACGAAGGCTAAGGGAGTGTGTCATTGTGTCATTTTTAGTGTAAGTACTGCTGCTGTGAATAAGATGGCGATAGGGTTTTGGATGGAAATTGCACAAAATCCTACCACACTCTTATTCTTCTGCATCAAGAAATCGTAAGAAAGTGTCGAAGACACCGTACGGAATCACACGCAAATTGTCACATTACTAGGTGTCAGGAAATAAAAATTGTTAATATTTTTCCTGCGAGTGTTACAGGCTGATTCCGTCATACTCTCTCATTCTACATATTGTACGTAACGTGAACTTGAAAGCCGTTAACTGTTCATAGCTTTTTTTTTTACTTTTATTTCCTTCTTAAGTTGACGCATTGTTCACACAGCTTTCTCAATCGTCAATTTAAGTAGTTGAGTCTTTGTATTAAAACTACCATAAGACACAGACATAATACAACAATAAAAAACACCGTACGGTTCACAGTTGGATTTCCATCCGACACAATCGTGAATAAGTTTTTCTGTATCACTTTTGTGACAAGCTTTTATTGCTAACTGTGCTTTTCTTTGTACAGTTTTAAACTACTCATCAACACAGATCAAACGAATACGATAGGATCATGTTGAGTTGTCGAGGAGTTGTCTATGGGCACCTTCCGTCTCCATCATCAGATCAGTACCATGGTACACTATTCTTACGCGTGAAAAATTTCATCTCAATTGGTTGAGGATAACTGCTTCCAAATTCACCCGAACAAACATTGCAAGTTAAATAAAAGCTTGTAAAAGGTTCCACGAATGGTTCAAAACATGTTGGGCATACCTCAAACTAATACGTTAGTTATTGATTCGCGCTTCTTATTTTAGTTTAGTAACTAAGCAGTTGAAGATTTGTTCAATGAACGCAGTTTAAATTAGCTTGCTGTTCTAATCTGTGGTTTAGCTTAAGCGGCCTGTTAGCGGGATTAGCTGGCGACATATTAATTTACGCCGCCAAGAATGGTAACTCCAGAGGAATGGCTTTTATGAGAATGTTTTTAATAAAAAGCCTATATGAAAATAAAAATATCTTTTAAATCTCACAGATGATTAAAAAATAAAGCTTTCCTTCGCATCTACGTCCGCACAGAAATAAATTCCTTATCTCTGAAATTATTTCGCAATCATTTTCATCTCATATTTTAATGCAGACTGTATAAACAACAAAACATTTCAGTTAAAAATAAACTTAGCAACCGTTCGCCATATTGTCTTTTTCTGTGACTTGACTTTATGCATATTGTACCATCCAGAGCATTAAGCTAAATTTAGACGGTGAAGGAAATATCGCGCGGGTTTCATTACATCGTTAGGCCACGCGGCTATGGATTTTATAAGTCCTCGATCGCCGACTGCAATGTAGCGCATTTCGCAAGGAATTTCTCCCACCATCTACTCGTACTTAAATGATATTTTGATGCCGACAAAATTTTAAATACAACTCATGGTAAGTACATAGAAATTGGAAATTCGTGATAGCTACTTGAGAGTTTGAAGTGTAGTGGTAGAGCCATGTTGTAGCTAGCCGCTGCATCACGAATGAGCCGGCTCGCCTGGGGCAGTACTACCCTCTCACAGAACACCAGCGTGAAGCGTTTCGTACGGTCAGTGAGAGCGCCAGGGTCCTGTAGGCTACTTACATTTAATAATACATTACAAACTTACATTTTATCATAATACTATCAACTAACTTATAATCTAATTATTTACAAATACTTAACACTACAATAATAATAATAATAATTACTTAGCCTAAAACATAAACACTTAGTAACACTAACACACTATAATTATCTAAGTACTTTAACATGAGTCATCATCATCATCATCGTCACCGATTATCGTTGACGTGCTAACTGGTCGCGGTACAATGCAACCGCGCAATCGAATGCAGTCCGTCGGCTGCGCACGCGCAACAGGCGCGTGACGTAGCGCGCACGGAGTCGATCTACCGTACTCCGTCAGAGAGTTAATACGAACGCCTACCCGTGCATTGTTTACTCTCGCGGCTCGCTAATTTATTTATTGATTTTATTGTTATACTTGTTGTGATACGCTTTCTATTCTTTCGAACTGTTTCTCCTTGTGTGTGCTTCTTCAATCACTCCTTCTGTGCTGTACAAATAGTAATAAACTATTATAAAAAGTGACTTTGGATTTCATACTCATCCGAGATTACCTCACGTAAGTCCTACACTGGTGACCCCAGGGAGAACACTACTCTAGACGAAGAGCACCGGGAGAACCGTACGTAACCAACAAGTTCCCACTATGCCGAATCCTGAGCAAGGAAACCAACCAAACGGAAATCAAGGCGACCGTGGTGAAGAGCAAAGCGGTGGGCGCGTTTCCACTACACCATCGTCATCGGATATTTTTAAAGTCGGAGTGCGCGTCCCACCCTTTTGGCCTGAAGAACCTGAAATTTGGTTTTCGCAAATTGAGGGCCAGTTTGCTATTGCCGGCATTACCAATGATCAGACGAAATTTTATTACGTCATTAGTCAACTTGATCGTCAATTCTCCAAGGAGGTCAAGGACATTATTACGCATCCACCGGCGAGTAACAAGTACGGGAAGATCAAGGAAGTGTTGATCAAACGTCTCGGTGATACCAGTGAGGAGAAGTCACAGCAACTCCTTATGCATGAGGAGCTCGGAGACCGCAAGCCCTCCCAATTCTGGCGGCATCTTCAGGACCTAGCTGGGAATCAAGTCTCCGAAGAATTCCTTCGCACCATGTGGATCAGCCGGCTACCGTGGAACATACAGACTGTACTAGCGGCACAACCTAACGCAGAGATGAGTCTTCTGGTAGACCTCGCGGACAGAATCCATGCTGTGGTCAAGTCGACACCGCAAGTCGCCTCTACGAGCCATACCCCAGGTTCCAGTCTGGATGCCGTGGTCAAGGAGATCGCGGAACTCAGGAAGCAGGTCCACGCATTGACAATGAACAACAGTCGTCAATCTCGTGCCCATAGCCGTGGCCATTTCAAGTCTGGGAAGCAAAGTCGTTCCAAATCCAATAAGCGGAGCCGTTCCAACACCAGATCGCAGTCCAGCTACAGGAAATACCCCACCTGTTGGTACCATGCGCGGCATGGCATTAACGCGCACAAATGTGTCAAGCCCTGCGACTTCGGGAAGCCGGGAAACGCTTCGGGCAGTCGGTAATGGCGGCAACTGACAGCCCAACTTCCTCTGGTCGCCTGTTCGTCATCGACAGAAGGTCGAAGATGCAGTTTCTGGTCGACACCGGTAGCGACCTCTGCGTCTTCCCCAAGTCTCAACTGCGTGAGCGACGATCACCGACAAGCTACCAGTTAACAGCAGCCAACGGGACGACCATTGACACCTTCGGTTACACGCATCTTAGTTTAGATTTTGGACTTCGTCGTGAATATCCTTGGCGTTTTGTTGTTGCTAATGTTACCAAGCCAATTATAGGTGTAGATTTTTTATCACATTATCATTTGATAGTAGATTGTAGAAACCAGAAATTAGTTGATAATTCCACTAGCTTAAGTACTTCTGCTATTTCTGCTACTAGTAATGATATTTCTTCTGTTAAAGTATTGTACACCGGTGATACCAGCTATCATCGTTTGCTTTCCCAGGAATTTCCTGTTATCACACGACCAGCTGGCACGCAACGCACAATACCACACAACACACAACACCACATACGAACTACCCCAGGTCCACCCGTATCCTGTGCCCCGCGGCGCCTTGCTCCGGATAAGCTGAAGGTAGCCAAGCGGGAATTTGAGGACATGTTGGCGAGCGGAACAGCTAGACCTTCTGAGAGCCCGTGGTCGTCGCCGTTACACTTAGCTCCGAAGAAAGATAACGGTTGGCGTCCTTGCGGTGACTATCGCCAACTAAATGCTCGCACTATCCCGGATAGATACCCCATCCGTCATTTGCACGACTTCGCTCATAGCATATCTGGTTGTAAGGTTTTCAGTACTATCGATCTTGTGAAGGCTTACAACCAGATACCCGTTTGCACTGAGGACATACCAAAGACGGCTATTACAACCCCCTTTGGTATGTTCGAATTCCCATTTATGACGTTTGGTCTGCGTAACGCCGGCCAAACGTTTCAAAGGTTTGTAGATGAGATTACCCGTGGTCTAGACTTCGTCTATTGCTACTTGGATGATTTCTTAATATTTTCAAGGGACGCAGACCAGCACCGAAATCACCTTCGCGAAATCTTCACCAGACTTCGAGACTACGGCATGGTGATTAACGTGTCCAAATGTGTCTTTGGAGCTCCCCAGGTAACCTTCTTGGGTTATTTGATTTCGGAGAGCGGTACCAAGCCATTGGACTCAAAAGTCGGAGCCATACAGAACTTTCCCCCTCCTGAGGATGTTAGGCAACTGCGTCGATTTTTAGGCATGACCAACTTTTATAGGCGATTCCTGCCTAACGCCGCACAGACACAAGCGCCTCTTAATTCCCTTCTTACGGGGGCAGTAAAAGGTTCAACGCCTATTAAACTTACAGGTTACGCTCTGAAAGCTTTCGAAGACACGAAAGAAAGCTTATCCAACGCAGCATTGCTCGCCCACCCGGATTGCCGAGCCAAACTAGCGTTGGTGACAGATGCGTCGGACACATCAATAGGCGCAGTTCTACAACAACTAGGCAAGGACAATGCATGGCAGCCCTTAGCCTTCTTCTCCCATAAATTGAGTCCGTCCCAAACCAAATATTCACCATACGATCGTGAACTGCTAGCAATTTATGAGGCCATCAAGTACTTCCGGCACATGTTAGAAGCTAGGCACTTTACCATCTATACCGACCACAAGCCGATCAGTTTTGCTTTCCACGAAAGGAAACATAACTGTTCGCCTAGGCAGTACAGACACCTGGACTACATATCACAGTTCACAACCGACATACGCCATATCTCCGGCAAAGACAATGTTGTGGCCGACACCTTGTCGCGGGTTGCTGAACTTGAAGCACCAATCGATCTGTCTATGTTGGCTAAGTCTCAAGTGTCCGATGCTGAATTAGCCGAGTACATCGACTCGTCATCTCTACGACTAAAAAAGATGGAACTGCCAGGAAGCCGTTACTTATTATATTGCGACGTTAGTACGTCAACTCCCAGACCCTTTGTAACTAAAAGCTTCCGCAGGACAGTCTTCAACACTCTGCATTCCTTAAGTCACCCAGGGGCTAACGGAACTGCAAAACTAGTAGCTCAGCGTTTTGTTTGGCCCAGTGTAAGGAAAGACTGCAGGGAGTGGGCAAGATCTTGCCTAGCTTGTCAGCGAACTAAAGTAAGTCGGCACGTGTCTGCACCCGTAGGCAGCTACGACTTACCACGCGCCCGTTTCCAGCAAGTACACATCGACCTTATCGGTCCCCTTCCGGTCTCTCACGGCTACCGTTATTGCTTGACAGCTATTGACCGCTTTACGCGATGGCCTGAAGTCATACCTATAGCGGACATCACGGCAGAAACGGTGGCCAAGGCACTAATCACTGGTTGGATAGCCAGATTCGGTTGTCCAGTAGATATTGTCACAGATCGCGGCCGGCAATTTGAATCCGCGCTGTTTCAATATCTCTCTAAGTCCATTGGTTTCCGCCACATGCGGACAACGGCTTACCATCCAGCATGTAATGGCCTTATTGAAAGGTTTCACAGGCAGCTCAAGGCCGCCATTACATGCCACGCCGATACCAACTGGACTGACACGCTACCTCAAGTCCTCCTAGGCATAAGATGCGCCTTCAAAGAAGACTTGCAAGCGTCTCCTGCCGAACTACTATACGGTGAACCGTTACGCCTTTGTGGAGAATTTTTCGATCCTAGCATACCCGGCACCACTGACATGACAGATTTTACCGCGAGGTTACGCTCATTCGCCTCAAAAATTAAACCGGTTCCCACCTCCCATCACGGCAACAAAAAGATTTTTGTGTTTAAAGAACTGGCAACCGCTGAATACGTCTTCCTTCGCGATGACGCTTCACGAGCCCCTCTAACGCCCGTATATTCTGGCCCACACAAAGTCTTGGAGAGAAGCGAGAAATATTTTAAACTTCTGGTAAAAGGTAAAATAGTCACTGTGACTATTGACCGTCTAAAACCGGCCTACCGCTTGGCCGATGATTGCCCTTTAGCTACCCAATCCCCCATAGTACCTCCCACCACTATAAGTACTAAAGTAGCTAAGGTGCCGCAAAACACAAAACCAGAATGTACATACGACCATGATCCAGGAAAGGTACTTAGAACTACACGCTCGGGAAGGCAAGTGCGTTTCCCGAATTATTATCGCCCCTAACCAGGTCTCTGGAGGGGAGTGATGTAGGCTACTTACATTTAATAATACATTACAAACTTACATTTTATCATAATACTATCAACTAACTTATAATCTAATTATTTACAAATACTTAACACTACAATAATAATAATAATAATTACTTAGCCTAAAACATAAACACTTAGTAACACTAACACACTATAATTATCTAAGTACTTTAACATGAGTCATCATCATCATCATCGTCACCGATTATCGTTGACGTGCTAACTGGTCGCGGTACAATGCAACCGCGCAATCGAATGCAGTCCGTCGGCTGCGCACGCGCAACAGGCGCGTGACGTAGCGCGCACGGAGTCGATCTACCGTACTCCGTCAGAGAGTTAATACGAACGCCTACCCGTGCATTGTTTACTCTCGCGGCTCGCTAATTTATTTATTGATTTTATTGTTATACTTGTTGTGATACGCTTTCTATTCTTTCGAACTGTTTCTCCTTGTGTGTGCTTCTTCAATCACTCCTTCTGTGCTGTACAAATAGTAATAAACTATTATAAAAAGTGACTTTGGATTTCATACTCATCCGAGATTACCTCACGTAAGTCCTACAGTCCCAATACCTTTTACCTTTTTTAAAGGCCGGCAACAGATCAGTGACTCTCTTTGAGTTTTTTAGGGTTCCGTAGTCAACTAGGAACCCTTATAGTTTCGCCATGTCTGTCCGTCTGTCTGTCTGTCCGCGGCTAAGCTCAGAGACTGTTAGTACTAAAAAGCTGTAATTTGGCATGAATACAGGGTTATTTGTAATTCAATAGCATCCTTTTAACCCTAAACTCCTACCACTTAAACAAATGTTTTTTGTTTTACGGATTTTGTCATAACTTAATATTTTTGGTGTAATAACGTTTTGAAAATTTGAGACTATCTCTTACTTTTACGATACTCTGTACCGTATAAGTCATTCATTCATTGCCCGCCACGACAGCGGCGCGTGGCCCCGCCCTCGAATTTCATAGAGTACGAAATTGTGTTAGAAGTATTTATTTATTATTATTTATTTGTATGGAAAAAAAGTGCTCCATTTTAAAATGTCGTAAATCAAAAAACATTTGTTTAAGTGATAGGAATTCAGGGTTAAGAGGATGTCAGTGAATTACAAATAACCCTGTATACATAATCAAATACGCGAACAAAGTGGTAAAATAAAAAATAATTTTTTTTTTTTTTAGGGTACCTCCCATAGACGTAAAGTGGGGGTGATTTTTTTTTCTCGACTAACCCTATAGTGCGGGGTATCCTTGGGTAGGTCTTTTAAAACCATTAGGGGGTTGCTAACATGATTTTTCTATTCAGTGATCTGTTTGCGAAATATTCAACTTTAAAGTGAAAATTTTCATTAAAATCGACCGTCCCCCCCTCTAAAATCTAAACTGTTGGGTGGAAAAATTTGAAAAAATTCAGAATAGTAGTAAATATATTAAATTTACAAGAAAAATTATAGCGGATTGCTTGGGAATTATTTGTAGTTTAAGAGTAAATAGTAGCCTAAGGTATAAAACATACCTAAACTTGGAAGATTCCGTACACATACGAAATCCTTAGAAAAATATTACTTTATTTTTTCGTAATGGCTACGGAACCCTATCTTGGGCGTGTCCGACACGCTCTTGGCCGGTTTTTTTGATATTTATGGGCGGTGGTGATCACTTTCCATCAGACGACTCGCTTGCTAGTTTTCTTACCTATCATAATAATAAAAAAAAATAAAAACATATAATTAGTTGTTCCTGACATATACACCCTGAGAACCTTTGTGACCCTTACCAAGTTGTTAGTTCATCTGTTTTCTACTGTCATTGTTTGTATTTTTTTTTTTTTATATAATTTATTTACACAAAAACAAACAAAAGAAGTACAGAAATACTTATAATAATAATAATAACTCTTTATTCAGACAACTACATAGTCCATATGTTAGTAACAATATCTTATAGCTATGTTAGTGAGTATAATAAAGAAAATGACATGCTTATTTAAAATTTACAGATTTACAGATTTTCAATCAAGTGCTCGTTAAAGTTTATTATTAACCAGCACTTGGTTGAAATGCTTGAGGAACGGAGAATCATACTTTCCCGCAACTACTTGGAGAATGGTGTTAGGGCTGTCCCACATTCTGCGCATCAGCGAGGCAGTCCTTTTGCGTACGACCGCGTTGAAGCCGTCGGTGCGCGCCTCCGCGAACATTAGCGATGCGCTGCAGAATCGGGGCAGCCCCAACAACGCCCGGAAACCATTGTTATATTGGACGCGCAGGGCGCTCAGTGCATTTCGAGTGTAGCTAATCCACAGGCTGCTCGCATATAAACTCTGACAATACGCTTTGAAAAGCGTAATTTTCACTTGGTCAGAGCAACGAGCAAACCTGCGGGCAAGCATGTTACATCTCACTGCCAGCGCCCTGCGTTCCCGCTCAATGTCAATCTGATCCCTAAGGTCAACGGCAAGGTAGTGCCCTAGGTATTTAAAATTATCAACCCTGCTCAGTTGAGCACCATTTAATGTGATGGCTGGTATATTCTCAGGATTCTTCTTACCAGTGGCCTCAAAGATCATATATACACTCTTTTTAATATTATAAATTAGTCCACGACTGGCTGCATACGACTCGCATATCTTGAGGAGCGATCTGAGTGCCCTTATGCTAAAATACATCTGCCAAACTGCATAGCAGTTTGTTGGCAGAAAGTTTAAAACTCTCACTACTTATAAAGGTTCCGACACTCACTTGGTCCGGTTATATTAAAAATTCAAACCCGGTGCCGGCTGCGTAGGCACAGCGCGCCGCGGCCCTTTGTTATTGATTACTATTTTTAATATGAAGGTGGAATTACGCTGCGCGCTGCGCCGCACGCACCGACATCGGCAATACCAATAAAACCAATAAATGTCAATAAATGTCATAGATCATACTGATGCATAACATGAGGCCTTATTGTCTAACGCACTTGAAATCACAGTCGTTTTCACCGCTTCATTCTGTTACACAGCTTAGCATGTGGACAGTAAGAGATGGAAAATGCGATCTTGAGTACCCGAGCGTTCGAAAATACTGCCTCTGGTTAACATAACCTCGTAGCCATCTGTTAAAACCTTTTCTTATTCTAGACAAATTAACAAAGCATTTTCTAAACTCTCGAATACTCCGTATCCCACTTAAGCTAACCGAAACAAGTTAAAGAGGACAAAAACCACAATTTTCTATCGGCTTTTAGCGAACAACCACTCGGCGTAATGCGGGGCCGACAGTGAAAACGGCCACAGAATTATAATACTTGTATTATACCAAATAAATGAATCTTTAGATTGTATGATAAAAGGACGAAATTACGCCCCGAATAAGAAAATGCGTTTATCCCGGCGGATGAATGTATCCCCGGCCTAATTCCATTAGAGAATCTCATAACGCGAGATAGGAAACGTTTTTTTTCCCTTGTACAGTTCTTATTGCAGTTAGGAGGTTGGTTTTGCTTGGCTTGACCACATTTTGATATTCGGTTGACCGTATTTCGACCACGACGCAGTTTCGAAAATGATGAGATGAAGTGAGGTTTTTTATCTATTTTTAACTAGCGACCCCCACCCCGGCTTCGCACGGGTGCAATGCTGATACTGTATAAGGAATAAAAAATGGTTAACAATAACCAGGGTTATCCCTAAGAGATAGACATACACCACCGCGGATTTTTTTGTAGACCTTTTTAAGGTGTACAAATACTGTAGTTAGTACATTATTTTGATCTATCTCGTAGGGTTCAGCCAGCGTTTACAATGCAAGCGCAAAAAAATGTGTTTATTTACGACATCACATTAGAAACCTCTAAAATGATCAGTGTTTCTCTACTACATATATTATGCATGTATTATACATATAAACCTTACTCTTGAATCACTCTATCTATAAAAAAAAACCGCATCAAAATCCGTTGGGTAGTTTTGACATAAAAACGCCTGCGTAGGGTATCAATGCGCTTTCTTGTGAATAGGTACCTGTTCGAAAGAGATTTACCGACCAGCGCGAGAAAGTATATTATTATCAAGTAAGTTATCAGTCAGTTTCTTGTGCAGCTGCTTCCATAAAGTATGTCGTTCGCTCACCGGTAACTCTTCTTATGAGCATCATGTTCTTTTTACAGAACAAATGGAAGGAAATTGCTGCGAGTGCCAGAAAAAGATATAAATCATAAGTCAGTTCGTTGCTTTGGTTCTTGCCGAGTGGAATGTGATTTTTAGAGCTATATTACGAGAAATCAATTCTTGGTAGCCTAGTGTTTAGACCTATCGCCCGTCATGCAGAGAGCCGTGGATTCAAACCTAGGCTCACACCTCTGAGTTTTTGGATTATGTGCAAAATTACATTTCAATTTTACAATGAGCTTTCCGGTGAAGAAAAACCTTGAAATGAAATGAAATGAAATTTATTTATTCTGCTTTAGACATGGTTGTTTAGTAGATATGTTGTAGAGGAGTGTTACAGTGCCGTGACATGTCTAGCCAGTTACAGTGGCATGCAAAAATTCTTATTCTAATTTATAAACTACAGTAAATCAGATTATCCAATAAACACATAATGTGAAGAAATTTAATGGAGTGTGTGAAGTTACCAATCCACTCTGGGCCCGCGTAGAAATATAGCCTAGCTCTCTCGAGAGGAGGCCTGTACCCAGCACAGCAGTGGGACGAATAAAGGCTGAGATGTGAGAAGTTTCCCTTGACTAAATCCCGTTAAGAGGGTTTATACCTGCTGAGCTGGCAACGTTGCATTTTTGTTAGTTTTTCTCGATTATTCCATAAAACTTGAATGAAAATTAAAAATGTTTTGTATACAAATTGTTCTAATATATAAGTTGATGTGTCTACTGCAATAATAATTCGTGATAGACTTTTATTTTCTTTAAAAACGAACAAATTATTACCTAACGGTTTTTAAAGAAAATAAAAGTCTTATCACGAATTATTATTGCACTAGACACATTAACTTATATATTAGAACAATTTGTATACAAAACATTATTAATTTTCATTCAATTTTTATGGAATAATCGAGAAAAACTAACAAAAATGCAACGTTGCCAGCTCAGCAGGTATAAACCCTCTTAAGTCATGTAACTTTCAGATAAAAGGTTTCCTCTTTAAACATGAAACCATGAAACTACCGTGAGACTCACTTAAATAGTGAAAATCGGTGCCCCTTTCCCCCATAAAACTTTAAGTCATAATGTATCATCAGTCATAATCAACGTTAGTCATACAGTGATTTATTTCTGAAACGGTATTTTATGCAGGACTTTTTTAAATGCCATCTTATAGAATGCAGTAGGTTAGGTTTGTTTTATAACAATTCCGAAAAATAAATTGTTCCAGAAATAAATCACTGTATGACTAACGATGATTATGACTAATGATACCTTATGACTTAAAATTTTATGGGAGTCATTATAGACCCAGTGAAAATAAACGAATCACTCACGTCGTAAAACAAGTTAGTAGAAGTGTAGTAGCGTTTGTTAGGAGAAGTATGTGTTAGTAATAGGGTAGTTGTGTGTCGCTGTCAGTTGCGTCGAGTAGCCGCGCGATCAGGGCAGTAGCGCGTAGTGCGCGTTTGGCAGCCGCCGTGACGTGTGACTCCGGGAAGAAGGGCTACAGATTAGCCCGAAACATGTCAAGTTAAACTCGTTTTAAGACGTGAGTGATCCGTTTATTTTCACTATTAGGTTTTCTCCTTTGCATGAAATGAAATGAAATGAAATATATATTTTATTTGCCTGTGTTTAATACTTTGTAATATATATCGCAGCATCTTTGAGCTATGATAGGTGTATGACTGTGTTGGAGTTCGTGCAATACCTAAGTCTGAGTCATACTGCAGCGTGAGGTATAAGTTATTTGATATTCCAAAGTTTACCGAGACATGCCAATCCGATGAACGTGCATTTAGGACTGGGTACGTGAATTGAAGTGAAATAAACAACGTTGCCTAAAAATACGTTGAAGTAACAATAGCAAGCAGTGATGAAATTAAGGGTTTTCTGTCGTTTGCCCGAATTCCATAAGCCATATATAATGTATCGTTTTCCATAAATTTAATTTATTATAAAGTGACTAAACTTTCGAGTGCAGGTAGTTCGAAAGACTCGAGCGGCTAAACCACCACCACCACGGCTGCTGCAATGTGGCCGAAATGTCGAAACGCTTTTCTTCCATTACTGCACTTTCAAATGGGTTTTAGGTTTTGTTTGCTCCGGCTTTACTTGCGAAAATGTTCAGGCCCCGCCACTAAAGTAGGTAATTAATTTCTGTAACAGTATTTTCTTCAGAATTGTTATTGAACTAAGCCAACCTAATTTTATAAGACGACAACATTTCAAGATATCCTGAAAACAGGACGGTTCCATATATTTTATGGCAAATGTTGGTATGAAAAGTGAAATTATGACAAATGAAATTATGGAAAATGACATGATTCGAAAATTAAGCTTCTTATTAAGGAAGGTTATGTTTTATTTTTATAATTCATGGTAAATATTTATGACTTTTTTATTTTCTTTTAGTTTTTAAAGCAAGTTAGTAAACTATGAAATGATAGTGAGAGCACCATTAAAGATTTCCAACATTGAGAGTAATGTAATTTACAAAACAAGTAAAATTGGATATTTCGGGATCGCCTCTATTGGCATAAAATTTAAATTCCGAATTCATCATTTGTCGGAATTCGTTAAACTCTTTTCTTCTCAGAAACCATTAATTATTGAGAAATTGTTGTAGGACTCCATAGGTCAGGTTAAGTTTGTTTTATAACAATTCTGTACAATTAATGGATCAGAGTAAAAAGAGTTCGGCGAAACGATGAATTCTGACAAATGATGAATTCGGACTTTAAATTTTATGCAGCCCGATATGGACCCGAATATTTCATAGATTAAAATAAAATAGATCGACAGGAACGGCCTTTGTAAACCTTTTACGAGTACTTTACCAGAATATGAAAATAGTCTTGATTATATCAAAACCTGAGGCCGTATTGTCTAACGCTTCTGACACTTGCCTTTGCTTTCACCATCTCTTTCTTTCGTCTTTTTATACCATTTGACAGAAAGAAATAGTGATTGCAAAGGCAAGCGTCAGAAGCATTACACAATAAACCTGCAGGTGTGCCATATTTAATTAGAATTCGTCAAACCGTTTTAGCGTGAAAGAGTAATAAAAACATACATCCATAAATCCAATCATACAAACATTCGCGTTAATAATATTATTAGTAAGATAACACAAGATGAGATTTACCCTAAGTATTAGAAACGGTTAAGTTCGAGGTTACATAAAAACAAATGAATCAAAAGCTCTCGAAGTATACCTACTTACATATGTATAGCTGAGGAGTTAAGCATCCATTAAGCTAGTCGCCCACGTAACGCCTCTGCACTGCTGAGCTTTTCTCAGCGCAAACCATAGAACTAATAACAGGAGGAATAGAAATGCCACATAAGAAAAAGCGTAAGAAGCCATAAATTTATTTTTCATCTCTCATACTCGGAAAGTGAGGCAAATCATATCTGGCATACGGGAGGATAACTGTTATTTTCTTCCCTAGGGTAGATATGAATTAAAAAAAATAAAGGCATTGGCAGTCAATGGAACACATACGCATTCAGCCAAGCATTACGGCATATACATGGAATAATTAAGTATTGAGTTTTTTTTTTCTTAATTAGTCATATTACAAATTTTATAATGCCAGTGAAATATTATTAAATTAAATTATTAATTTACATTTTAGTTTCTTATTTAGTGACTTAAACCAGAAAAGTTAGAAAATGTTAAGAAAAAAACACGGTAAACGACAATGTTATTGTCCACACAGCCTATCTCTATACAGCTTAACTCCTTGGTTCAAATTGGTTACTTACATATTTTATAAATAAATTTACTAAAATACCTACTTTATCTACTGTTTTAATTGATTATTATATTGAACATTCTAAATTTTGTTAAATTAATTATTCTTTAACAATAAACTCCATTGAAATATTTTACAACGATCATATTCATTCATTTCATTCATTTATTTATTGCAACCATGGTACATTATGGATGTTTAAGGATTACATTTGTTTGTTTCACATGGACCCTGGTAGGGCACAGCATACTATAATATAAATAATATACACTTTTTACATTTTACATTTCAAATTTTAAATATTAATTAATTCATTCAAAAGATTCTAATTATACAAAAAAGGATTAAATACTTAACTAAAAACTATAAATTATTAGGTAGGTACATATAACAAAATATAAACATAATTTGAATAAAATCGAACCAAATATAATGAAAATAGCCTGACGATGTTAAAATAAATAAATAGAATCAAATTAAATTAAATAAAGCCAGATTAAAATTATATAATTGAAACAAATGAAATTAAACTAAATTAAATCAAAATAAATTAAAGAAAATTAAATCAAATTAAATAAAAATTAAATTCTAATTAAAATTAAAACAAAATTAAATCAAATTAAATCGCAAATTAAGTCAAATTAACCATTTACCATTATTACCAATATTTACCTATATTGACCAGTTTAGACATTTTTATTTATTTATACTTATATTTTCTTACTTTCCTTGTAGTCGAAATGAAAAGCAGAGTGTTTAACTCGGGATAAACCCAATATCACCCTCGGAATATTGGCACCCTCGCTGTGCTCGGGTGCCAAGTAACCTCGAGTGATATTGGTTATTTTCCTCCCTTGTTGAACAATCTACTAATTCCATTTCGGTTAGTAACGAAGTCAATTTCCCAAAGAAGATTCAAAAAACGGATTATAATTTTCATTGGTAGGTAGCTAACTCAAAATACGTCTGTGCATTAATAGCAGAAGGACCAAAATAAAAACCGGCCAAATGCGAGTTTGACTCGCGCACGAAGGATTCCGTACCAATATCTATAAAACGGCAAAAAAATCATGTCTGTTGTATGGGAGCCCCCCTTATAATATAATTGTTTTATTTTATTTTAATTATTTATTTTTAAAGTGAATATATAACTAAATATTCTGTGAATATTTCAAGCGTCTACCTATTGCCGTTATCAATATCGAGCTAAAACGAGCAAAAAAATCACGTTTAAATATTTATTTTATTTTGCTTTTTAGTATTTGTTGTTATAGCCGCAACTGAAATACATGATCTGTGAAAATTTCAACTGTCTAGCAATCACGGTTCATGAGATACAGCCTGGTGACAGACGGGACCAGTGGAGCCTCAGTAATAGGGTCACGTTTTTACCCTTTGGGTACGGAACCCTAAAAATGGCGACATCGATTCTCAATAGAAATACATACTAATCTACTTCAAAAATTTAGGAAATAGTGCACACAGAAACATATTTTGATTTATTTCTGATGTAATGCATTCAACACTTTACTAAATCTACAGACTTTAGGTTATTTTTCGGTTTTTATTTTTTTCTTGTGGTTTCTGGAGTCCGTTACGTGTTTTATTCTTGTTATTATTAGCTCTATAGCGCAAACCATTTATGTGAGATTTTGTTTAGGAATGATTCCAGACATATTATTCGTTAATAGTGGGCTTTCTTTGCGTAGAAACATTTGTTTTTTGTTACCTATGTGGTAAAAGATGTCTCAATCAAAGGGTGTTTTCTGCTATTTTACTTGAGAAGCCGCAAGTGCAAATCTAGACTCAGTGCTTTGATTTTGCGAATTTTCATACTATTTTTAACTAACAATGTTAAGGAGTTCGACTTTTTATAAGTACTCTATCCACGTAGTTTTATAGTAGTGGGTATCGTTTATTTTACCAAAAAGTCGTTTCCAGCCGCACATTCCAACTTGCGGTTAAACCAACGGGTCCATGTGAAATAATTTACGCTAAAATAACACAAGATATGCCGTTAAAAGGATGTAATCCTTTACAGTATGTGAATAATAAATTTCGTACAGGGTAATTCGTTCGTTGGGTCCATATTTAATAAAGATTACTCGATACGGGGCGGCAGGTCTGGCCCGGCTTATCTGCGGGTCAGTTGGAGCGCACCCGAATTTTTAAGTGATAAAACCATTCTCGACCGATTTAATAAAGGCTTTTCTAACATATGTTTAACGAGTAAATTGAATGAGTGCGAGATAAGGTAACGCTGGTTTTATTTTAGATCTTTTTTAGGGTTCCGTACCCAAAGGGTAAAACGGGACCCTATTCCTAAGACTCCGCTGTCCGCCCGTCTGTCTGTATATCCGCCAGTCACCAGACTGTATATCATGAATCGTGATAGTTAGACAGTTGAAATTGTCACAGATAATGTAATGTAATGTAATGTTTCTGTTGTCGCTATAACAACAAATACTAAAAAATAGAATAAAATAAATATTTAACACATTCAGTGCCGGGAACGCCACAGTGGAGTTCTCCGTTCGTAGGCACTTTTCGCTACAAAGCGGGAAAACGCTGCTACGGGCTACGATCGTAGCGCGTAGCAATACGTGGCAGCGAATGTGTTAAGGGGGCTCCCATACAACAGACATGATTTTTTTTGCCGTTTTTAGAGATAATGGTACGGAACCCTTCGTGCGCAAGTCCGACTCGCACATGACCGGTTTTTTAAACCTGTACCGGTAGCAGAAAAAGATATGATAATTACCTTATTCTACAATGATATATTCATAACGGGATTTTTCCTATTAATATTATAAAAATAAAGGTTAGTGTGTGCTTAACTGAAGCAAATGCCGTTTTTGATGAAATTTGGTAAGCAGAGAGCTGAATATCTGAAACAATGCCGAAGCTACTTCTTGTCCCGATATTGCCAGGGGATCTATGCAAAATTTCAACATCACTGAGGCTAGCGACATGAAAGCTTACACAGATGTTCTCTAATCTAAGGTCCACGAAAACCACAATGCACGCGTTGGTTATTCACATGGGAATTTGATAAAATCCTGGATTTCAATCCGACTGCCAATACCTAGTGATTTATGCGAACGAAACTGCAGGTAAATCATCATTATCATCATCATCATCCCAGTCTAATAATATGTCCCACTGCAGGGCACAGCAGGCTTATTGTCCAACACGCTGACGCTTGCTTCCGCAATCACTATTTCTTTCTGTCAAATGGTATAAGATGGTGACAGAAAGAGATAGTGAAAGCGAAGGCAAGCGTCCGCGCGTTAGAAAATCCGGCCTCCAGGTCTCCTCTTAGAACGAGTGGCCATGGGCGGTAGTTCCCACGCGGGCCCTTGCAATGGGAACTTCACACACACCATTGAAGCAGATAAATGCAGGTTAATTCTAGTTTTAAGTAAAGACAACAGTTTCATTTGATGTATTGTACCTGAAATCACCGTTTTGTTTCAATACCCATTTAACTTCCCCACTCGTTTTTTTGTAAAGTCTAAAACAAATGAACAACTGAACACGCCTTATAAATCCAGTCACCATGAAGTTTAAGTACCCGCAATTCAGCGGGGCCACTATTTCCGGCAGTCCGTGCCAAGCCTCTCGTGTTCCTGTCACTTAGACATAAACACTGCTTTATAGTCTTGCTGTGTGATTGCACCACGAGAAGTAAAAATTCAGTTAAATATCTTAGTTTTTATGCTCAAGACCAGACAGCCGTCGAGGTCAATGTGTGTGCGTGTTGTGTGTGTGTTGTGTTTTGCTGTGTGAGATGTGTTGGCTGGGGATTACATATTGGAAGCCGCAGCCTAGGTAGGGCATTTACAATGTGGTCTGATATCTTGGGAGATGTTGGAGATGACCGTCGTGGAGATGGCGATTCTTTCCGGAAAAGGTCAATTCTTGAATCGATGGGAACTGAAATATTATTAATCGATTCACAAAAAAATCTATGTCTAATCATTTAAAATAAAAAGGACGCCATAATTACCGATCTTTTATCACTTTACTGGTATCTAGCTAAAGTCTTATTTACAACTAAATTGAACTATCTTTAAGAAGCCCTCTTACCTTTTTCTAAGTGAGATATCTAGGACACTTAGACACAGACAATCAAACAGTGTGTTCATGCTGATATTGAGCGGGAGCGTAGGGCGCTGCGATCAGGATTAAAAAGATTTAATCAAATCTCGATTTTCAAGAGTCTGATCTCATCATAGCTCGAAGAATCGCTAGACTTAAGTGGCAGTGGGTAGGGCACATCGCTCGTAGAACTGACGGCCGATGGGGCCGAAAGGTTCTCGAGTGGCGTCCGCGGACTGGAAGACGCAGTGTCAGTAGGTAGGCCTCCAACAAGATGGAGCGACGACCTGGTGAGGGTGGCGGGAACGCATTGGATGCGGATGGCGCAGGGCTGATCTGTTTGGCGAGCCTCGGGGAAGGCCTATATTCAGCAGTGGACGTCTTTCGGCTGAAATGATGATGATGATGATGATGATCTCATCATAACCGTCATCCCAGCCTATATACGTCCCACTGCAGGGCACAGGCCTCCTCTCAGAATCCGAACTGGATCAATTCAATGAATTAAAAATTAATCGATTCCAGATCGCCGTCACTATTATAGTCCGTTCGGTGCTGGCAGTGTAGGACCTGCATTGTGCCGTTCTTCGGGAAGGCCTATGTATACATAGTTGACCAAGAAATTCCTTTACTACTCTTAAGTTCAATGTCAGCTGTAGGCTTAAAGCATCAAAGGCTATATTCACTTACAAGTCAATTTGACAATCAGCCTTATTGTTTTTCTGCTGATGTAGGAATTGTCACAAAAATGGCAAAGCACGTACTTGATCGATTACACGGCAGTGAGCGATTCTCGGTGGACAATGATGACGATGGTGATGATTTGTACGAATAGTGGACATTTCACAAATACCTACAGGCGAGCGTACAAAGCTGAGCTACACTTGATGGACTGTCGCTCACAATTTAGGCCGTTCACTTTATAAAAGTTACCTCGGTAATATTTTTACGTAAAATGAATTGTGTAGATAGGTGCCGTTGAACTTTCGCTTTTCAATTTTCCTCGAAAAACTGACTTTTAAATTACTTGGACGGACCAGATGACGTACTTCGTCAGATGTTTAACCTAAAACTTTGATATTTTCTGAGCCACCTAAATACCCAATCAAAACTCGGGAAATTGCTTTTAAACTGGAGATTTAAGATTATTTAATTCGATATCTATCCATTCCAAATTTTAGTATTCTTTTCGTTCTGGATTAGTGAACTGAATTATAACTAATACTATAGTGAACTAAAGTTAATCATCTGACGCAAAGGGAATCTATTGCTTTAATTTATTTAAAAACGTAAACTTTTTATCTTTCTGTGTTTGTACCTACCTACCTACGTCTGGTGTTAAAATACTACGTGCATAATATTATGTAAAAAAAACAAAGATACTATACTGACTAATAAATGTGCCGGCTGTTGAACAAAAAATTGATGTGTGTAACCAAAACGACCAATAATTTTATTTTCGTATCACATGTTAAACTTCGTATTTATACTGGATGCAGGCTGCATAAAATGACTACATACATTATGTATAGAAAGTAAAATCTTCCTCTAAAATCCGGGCAATCCAAGTGCTAACAGCCACAAACAACAAAACTATGTAATTTGTTTTCAGCAATCCGTGTTTTATATTAAAAAACGAAATAAACTAGGCAATTCTAATAACTCATTATACGTAAGAAATAGCAGTGCATGAAAAATAAAAGTTGCAGTTTAATGTACTCTTAATCGAAGTGAAAAGCATCATTTTACCCTCGAATTATATTAAACCTCGCCAGCGGCTCGAGTGGATGTAATTGTCGTAAAATGGCACGTTTTATGCACTTGTTGTATAATTTGCGGCGTCTGTTAGACAATGTTTAAATGCGACAAAACGTTATTATTATTGTCAGGAAATCGACCATTAAAATGTATTTTGATTTTGATTTACCCTGTTAAGCGTATATTAACTTGGATAAATGAGTACAATTTAAAAAATAAATTATAAAAACTGTAAAAACGGAGAGTTTCATATTAATTTCGATTAGATACGTCCAGCCGTTCCTGACAAAAAACGTCTTGATAGACAGACGGACAACGACGTGATTCTACAAGGATTTATTTTGAGGTATGGAAACCTAGAAAGTCAATGGATCGTAGAATTGAGTTTAGACGGGCAACTAAATTCAACCTTTGTAATTAACTCCTAGATAAACACATGAGATTTACTGAGCCTCGAAACTACCCACGTAGTGGCATGAATACATTCTAATTAGTTATTCACACTGTATAATCAGATGCTTGTTCTCCTTGAACCTGGAGCTAATTACTTAAAATGATTCGTTATTATATAGGTAGCATAGAATAGAGTCACTAATACACGATAACTTTTATTACATAATTTAAGCTCTTATCAATCACTGCCGCTTACATATATACCTTATAGATTTAATCTTTAGTCCGCGGTGGTCCATATCTACCGCGAGAGTGGATTGTGTAGTGGATTGGTTCCTGATTCATCATTATTCCTAATTAGTCATATTCCTAATTCGACACTTTCCTAACTGATCATATTACTTACTCGTACGTACCATGCACATTTTTTTGCACAAACTTCATATTATATATATATATATCCCATTTTTCTGAATCCGCTTTAAGTAAATAAATGTCTAATAACCGTAGTGCGTTGATGCGGATGCCGCAGGACCGATCTGTTTGGCGAGCTTTGGGGGAGGCCTATGTTCAGCAGTGGACTTCTTTCGGCTGAAATGATGATGATGATGAACCGTAGTAAAAAGTATAACTACTTAGCACAATCTGTTCTTATACTTATAAATCATGTAAGCACGTGTTTACAATTTCATTTGACTGTATAATGACGAGTTAGGAATACGAGTATGACCAGTTAGAAAAGTGTCAAATTAAGTGGATACGATGCGCACCATTTCTCCATACAAACGTAGACCCCTGTTTCCTCCCTTGATAAAGTCAAATTTTTTTTACTGTGTAATCTGTATCTACCACAGCTATGCCCCTATGTTTCGTTTTTTTCCATATTTCAATTAACATAATAAATATGAGCTTTCAAAAACTGAAAAAATTGCCCAATTTCAAAGTCATTTTCAGACACTCATCAGAAAAGAATCCCTCATATAAACAAAAAAAAGAAAACATAGGGGCATAGTTAAATCTGTCTTCTAATTATTTTTGAAAAAAATAATTTTATTGGTCCAGTTTTCGAGAAGAAAACAGGGGACTACGAAATGCTGTTTTGATCAATTTTACGCGCCTATTAACGGTCTGAGCTGCAGCTGTTCCGCTCTCGCTGTACTGACACGGAGGGGTTCGGGCGAGACAGCGACATTTCATTAAAATACCTATTTCTCAAAAGTCTCTCAGCCATCGTATCCTCTTAAGAATATGACGAATCAGGGACAGATACCTAAATTAAAAATGGCAACCACCGGGGCAATGACCAGCTGTCAGACGTTCACCTAGCTAGTCAAGCTATGCAGGAAATATCGAAGAAACTACCTACCGATCATCGGACCGTCAATATAATATGATGAAGATGCTTCGGAGGTGAAATATGTGTTTGGAGTAGTATTATAAGTGTGTGTGTGTGTATGCGAGTGAGAGAGAAAATATACAAAATAGTGTAACTTGGGACCCACTCAGCTTAACGCTGTTTTTCAGTGGAAGCTATTTCAATACGGTTTAGTGGTGATGGTAGTTTATTTTATTATACAGGTGGAGAGAGTGCGCGAAAATAACTGCATGATTACAAATATTCAACCCGAGTGCGACTATTTTGCATAATTTAATACTTCGTGGAGGAGCAAATCAAGTTTATATTTTTTTAAACTATAGGATTCGGCCACGGCTTATTTAAAGTTAAAATATTATTATCCCACGGAAACAGATATGAGGCATATATAGGCCTCAATCCACATCTTTGTCTATCTATTCTGTATGTAAATTAGGGTCATTATATCCGTTCAGCCGGTATTGCGTGATTGAATGAGAACTTTCTTATTGGTAATATTACTTGTATTATAATAGAATTGCAGTTTATATTTCATTATCGTCTATTCGACTCGAAAGGCTTTGTATGAATAAAAATTTTGAGAGCATGTGATGAGGTACTTTTGAGCAAAAGTTGCGTATACAAGAGAGATCTAATAAATTTATGCCAGTGTTTGTGAATAATTAGCTGATCACTGTAAGAAAATATAAACTTTAAAAAGCACAGGTCTCACTGCTAAATATTTGCTAGTTCTGAGAAACTGACCATGTGACTTTAAATATGAAGCAGTGATGTTCAAAGTGTTTAGTATACGTGACCATTAAACGGAGTTAAAGCTCTCAACGCACTTAGTATTTGGGGCGGAGGGTGGTAAAAAGGGTTACCATTGATCCGGATTTTTACAAACATATCCAGATTTTCAGTTTTTTTCCCCAGTTTTTTTAGGGATTTGTCCTGATGACTGACTATACCAAAAAATCAAGCTCTGCGCTCGACATGCACTTGTTTTCTCATCACTAGTTTCTCTAAATGTGCGCTACTTTTATGGGTAGACTGCACAAGGTTTTCCCATTTCTGTACTCCAGCGTCCAGATTTTAGAGTACGGATTTTTGCAGTAAATCCGGATTTTGTGAGCGCTTTTAAAATTTGGCAATGCAAACCCTAGTCGGAGGGTCGTAAGTCATTAAAAGGCCACATTCCGTTGAGTGGCCGGAGACAAAAGAGCGGTTTTGAAAGTCATCCGGCGACACATTATTCGGACCTTCATTACGGACCCGAATTTAACTATAAACCCCAAGTTTCCAAAAGTCACCGAAGTTAAAGGGTGAAATTGATGTTACGGCAAACTTTTACAGCGAGAGTAAATTGAGCTATTATCGCTTAATCTCTTACTTAGCTTCAATTTAGCTTCGTCTACAATTTTGTTTAAAGGGGATTTTAATTATGTTGTTAAGAATCGTTTAGGTGACGATTAAAACGGGAAAATTCACTTTATCGAATAATTTGTAGCATTCTCGGGACAAAACTGTTAGTGTAAAACTGTACCTAGTTAACAAAACTGCGGAGCATGGTCATAAAGATTAAAATCTTCCGTTAACTTTCAAACAAATCTAATGCTTACGAACTAAGTACGTGGGGAGAAGCTACAATAGAGTCTCTCTTCGGGCAAAACGAGTATCCTCGAGGATTGAAGTTTGAAGGAAGTGAGTTGACAGTTGAATTTATGCATCCGAGTTGAGAAACTTCGACAGCGCCATGTAGAACATGACGTCACCGTGTTTGCTATTCACGCGTTGTATTTATGAGTTGATTCATATGAGCTGGCATGAATGAATTTAACGAATGTATGATAATATCTGTGTGCATGATTAAATGATTAAATACAAGTTGACTCAATAAATGATAATCGTTTTTAGATAACCTCGTCTCATAACCGCCCAACTGCAGTGTAAAAAATACTAACTAATCATTGTGTAAATTTAGATTATGATGTACAATATGCACCATATCGCAATATCGATAACTTTGTTATAAAAATAAAATTAGATCGCCTGAAAAACGCGCGACCAACACGTCTCTCCGCTTGAGATGTCTTTATTGAAA
This sequence comes from Archips xylosteana, assembly GCA_947563465.1. Lineage (NCBI taxonomy): Eukaryota > Metazoa > Arthropoda > Insecta > Lepidoptera > Tortricidae > Archips > Archips xylosteana. The sequence goes on from OX387362.1 coordinate 5,633,035, forward strand.
CGAGAATAAGGATCGCAGTCGAAGACAGTGTTTGATTTTTAATATCAAAGTCGCCTTTGATCTCAGCAGAAGTTTAACATTGCTTTATTGAAGCAATATCATTCATAATTCAACAAGCATGTTAAGATCAAAAAGAATTACGAACATAAACTTTTAAAACAAGCATTAATTTAAATATTGCTGTACCTAGAAAATCTCTAAGCTCCGTTTGAATGGTCTAGGGTTCAAAAATTAAATCGTTAACCTTGCTTTATGTAGAGGTATGAAAGTTTCATACATTTTGACACTACTTAACCTTGGGTTAGCACTTAACTCTGGCCGCCTAAGAGAATTGTGAAGTCAAAGCGAAAACTAGCTTTTAATCACCTGGACAGAACCGATGTAAATGATGACGAACTACTTACTATTTTTTTAATTTGCTGATAAAGTCTTGAGTCTTCAATCATTATTGAAAACACCATTGCGTTTTTACGTTAATGAAAATTGTTAATTAGACGACAACTACAATTCTGAAAAAATATAATTAGATCGTCAGTTATATCAAAAAATATTGGACCCGTATTTATCCTTTTATCGATTAAAACGAAAAATTATGAAGATATGTTAAATTGAATATTACATTTATGCAGGATTCTTTCGACATAAAGAGCAACTTTACGAGCATGAGAAGTGAAAAAATATTTTTGTAAAATGGGTTAATATACCTGCAGCTAAATCAATTTTAAGTTGTTGTCTAGTTTAGTCAAGGATCTGCAGCTATTTTGTACTTATAGCTATAAGTATATCTATTTGGGCAGTGTGACGTCTTTGAGTTGACAGCCACACTACCACCTTCCTCTTATCAGGTAAGGACTGAAAACCAGCAACTTTGCTGACTCCTCGCCTTTTCACAAAATTGTATTTGTTTTTTGTATCTCATTTTGTTTTCATTGTTTTTGTTTTAAGTTTGTGAATAAACATTCTTTTATATATTTATTTATGTAAAGTTCCGTGTGACGCCACCCCTTGATACACTTTTTACTTAGACGTGACGTCACGGGCCCCCGTTCCCGAAATTTGAAGCGCTTTATCTTAGTCATTTTTGTTTGGTTAACAAAAGAAAAAAACACGTGACCATTATAAAACTAATGTAACTGATGGAATAATGTTTGTTTTTTTTTTATTTGACAAAAATTCAAATGTACTAAGTAAGTAAAATAAAAAAACCGTTTGTAGATTTTCACTGCTGATTACAGGAAAAATATTTTGGGATTTTTTGATGCAGTACTTTTTTTATAAAAAGAGTAAAAAAAGTTGGATTGTGAATGTTAGGCATACACTTAGCGGCTCTTAGTCCATTTATTACCATAAAATGAAAAAAAAAACAACTATCAGTTCATTTTTTATCTGTCTTGTCTGACGGATTACTTAAATTCTAGCGACACGCTTTCGGTTCTCTTAATATCATTGTTTTGAATTACGTTTTGATAACATTTTCAAATGGAAGTGACTGGCAGATTCGTAAAAGCTGATAGCATAAGAATAAATAATAACAGAGTAGAAGGGAAACTCTCGCTCCGGCCGGACTCAAGGTCACGATATTAGAGTACTCTCTAAGAGAGAACACAGTCAGGGTGTCACGGCCGGAGTCGCGGTACGCGCGTTTGGCTGTTTACTGTTTGCGCGTTCGTTTTATTGGAAACAAATAACAACATAATAGCGTCAAGTTATTGTGGTGTATTTGGGTGTGTAAATAATGGAAAAACGATGCCACACTTAAGTTTTTTTTAGTTTTCCCAAATAAATAATAAGTAATATTTTTTAAATATTATTTCGTTTTCGTACCTAATTAATTGATTAATTATTTGAAAAGACATGAGCAGTTCTTTTTTCACTCAATGGTAAAATTTACTTTAAAGTAGGTACCTACAGCATTTTATTGCTTTTCGTCAAATCTTCTATTGAAGAGAAGGCTATTGCCCCGCCATCGGTCGTTGACCTTTTCTCGCTCGCCTCGCCTCGCGACGCGATCGCGCAGCGTAGTGGCCAGTGGCGCAAATTCAGTTATTTAAACCCACACTACGTATACGTACCTATAGTTTCTGACAAACATCTTGAACAAAATGGGACGTGGTGGGGCTAAGTTTGTGCATGTACTTTACTCGCTACTGAAAGGACGTAAATTCGATGGTAACGGTAACTGTACCTAAGTACCTATATGTAGGTACAGGTTAAAGGTAAACTAGAGCAGGCCTAAGGGCCTGTGTCGATGAACACAGTATTTACCCGGCACAGTATTATATGTATTTCATTGAAATTGACTTTTTAGCAAATGTAGTAGAGAGAGAGAGAGAATAATTATAATTCTCATATTTTGTAAAACTAGAATAAAATAATGATTTCAAAGTAAATAAAAACTTATATTTTAGCGATATTATCTTTAGACGTAAGTAATATTTAACAGTAAGCAACCCTAGCAACACGCTTGGACGACAGCGGGGTGTAACGACGTGAAGGGGGAAGTAGGTATATAAATGGCGGCGTTTTGGACGCGGTCAAAAGAGATTCCCTTCTACTCTGTTATTATTTATTCTTATGCTGATAGTCCCAATCTGCCCAATGTCGACGAATGGATGTTGTTACAGTTCATGCGAAAAAATGACTGTTTTAATGTTGCGGAAACTTAAGGAGCGAAGGTTCTCATGTCCTCTAGCACGTTCTACACGCTACGCTCGTAACCAGTAAACCAGTAGCAGAACAATATACAAATGCACGCTACAGGAAAAAGTAAGACAGATCTCGTGTGGTTGATCCCAGTTTAGAGAGAACATTAAGCATTATTGGCTTTCATAACATCAATCTTATAATTATGTTAACTGGTGCAGAAGAATCTCGGAGAATATTTATACTAGAAAAAAGTGTGATTCTACTACATTGTAAAAGTGTCACTTTTATATTACAATACTAACCCACAAATTCAAGTTTTTTATTACAATTACATCAAGTCATGAACCCTTATGTTTACATTAAAATCGCTGTCAACTGAAATTGCGAACAATGTAAATAAACCATATCCATATTCTAGCACTTGTTTATTGTTTTAATGGTTTAGGATAGTGTTGTGGTTTTGTGGTAAGTATTGATTAAATAACACATGGATTTAGCAGTATTTGATGAGGGATAATGGAAATTAAAGACATTTTAAATAGGTGCAAGGTTTGTTTACATTGTTTGCAATTTCAATTCACTGACAGTTTATCATACCTAGCTAAGGGATAAGTATCCTGTACCTGTATGTACTGCACAAAGACGAGTCACTTTATAATTATTTCAGAAAATTCAAGTTCACAACAGTAGGTACCTGATAATTACTAAACTAAACGGGACTTATCACGCAATAAATATTTATTTATTTACCTCTAATAAACCCGGCCCGTATCCGGTTTATTAGAGGTAAATAAATAAATATTTATTGCGTGATAAGTCCCGTTTAGTTTAGTAATTATGAGTGAAAATCACGAAAGTTTAAAACAGTATATTGTAAACCGATACGGGCCGGGTTTATTAGAGGTAAATAAATAAATGTTTATTGCGTGATAAGTCCCGTTTAGTTTAGTAATTATGAGTGAAAATCACGAAAGTTTAAAACAGCTGCTTATACTGTTTTAGTTGAATTTTTTCCCCAGTTACCTGTTTAAAGTTACTGACTAAGTAGGTAGTCAGTGGTAGGTTATGTCAACTTTGAAATACCGGTAGGTCTGAAGGATAAACAAATAAAGATTACAGTGTTTTATTTACTATGTATTTAGGAGCAAAAAGTAACAATACATGTAAAAAATATTTATATTTTATTAGGTTACAGTTCAAAGTTCTTCAATTTTCAATTACATCCAATTCCATTAATGCCGTATTTTTGCAACTTGGGACGACACAAATGGTCAAGGCATCTTGATGCTACTTTTTTCCGGTCGTCATTATAAAGAAATATTTGAAAACTCAAAGCAACAAACGCAGAAAATAACAAATTCGTGAATTTACAACGGATGGTTGACAAAATACGTGACGCGAATTGACATATTGACATATGACAGTTATGTTTTTTTTTTTAATTTTATATCATGCTAAGACTGCGACATTATTATTCCTATCTTTGTATATACTGACTTTTTAATGATCATTTCTTTAATTAATTATTAACGACCAATTTAAGGAAAATAAAGGAAAACCGAGAAACACGGGTAGTCTGATTTTTAACCAGCTATTATAAAAGCAAAATAACAAGAATGATTTTTTTTTTGAAATGTCAGAACTCGCTGTAGCGTATCATCATCATCATCATTTCCGCCGAAAGACGTCCACTGCTGAACATTGGTCTCCACAACGTTTGCTAAAAACCAGTCGTGCGCCATCCGCATTCAACGCGTTCACGCAACCCTAACCAGGTCGTCGCTCCATCTTGTTGAAGGCTTAACTACACTTCGTCTTCCGGACCGTGGACGCCATTAAACGTATAGTTGTCACACGATAATTATTTTTTAACAAGCATACGTACAATCAATCGTTAATCACGTATAATGCGTTTACTTACCCCTAGAATCCCGCAAATCCATACATATTGGACATTCCTAACGTTCAGTGGATCCGCTCGTTTGTCAATACGATCTGGCAAGTGAGTGACGTCACATGACGAGGGTACAGTCAGCTTCATATCGCGGCGTCAACCCGGAAACATCTTTATCACAATATCGACGCAATCGGCGTGTTCGTTGGCAGTGACAAAGATGCGCTTGTTCGATGGCTTAATTGTACTTTGATTGTGGGTGTGTGTGTTTGACAATTAATTTTCGTTCGAGGGATTTCAAAGTTGTGATTTAGATATGTATGGACACCTCGAATTTAACAATACTAATTCTAACAACTGGATCAGTGCATTATGTTGTCCAGCATTAACTAAGCTAGAAACACTAATTTTGTATCACGTTCAAAATTTCACCCTGTATATCAAAATAAATCAAATCCAGGCCGGATAGTTGGGTACATTTTCTTGTAAGCAAGACGTCTTGATTCCTTCGCGCGTTCCCGAGGCGAGCTTTTTCAAACGCCCCATGTGTATCACCTCTTAAAACCGTGTTTAAAGCGATAGTATTGCTTCCTTCATTCAGTATTAAGACTCTGATGGTTACCCCGACCTGATAATTTTCCGCTCAATCTCCGTTTTAACGTCGCGCCCTAAACACACCGTCATTTCACTCAACAATGACGCATTCTTACAAACAGTATCCCGCGGGAGCAATAGCTACAATCTACGTCCTCTGAAAGGTCCGTGCTATTTATGGCGTGGTGCCATTGTCAGCGCGTTGTTTTGAATGATCAACTGGTTTAATATTATTAATTTATTATTTAGGTTGAGTAACTTTGATTGAGTTTTTTTTAAGTTGTTGATCAAATACATTTTAAAGTGTATCATTTAACTCAAAATGTACATTTTTTTTAAATATTGGATATATGTAATATGTAGGAAAAGGTCAAAACTAGTTTGAACTTTATATATATACCTAATTAATTAGTAATTACAGTCTTGTAAACTTTTATTATTATTTATTAATTGATACACCATTCAGTGTTTACACGGAAATTGCAGTGAATATTTACAACAAACAAGAAGAACAAATACCTAACGTTGTGGAGAAAGGTTCTCGAATGCCTACTACCTAAACTAGGCAGACTGACGACATCGGAAAATTTGCGAAAAACCCATGGAAGCAGGTCAGCAATGGACGTCTTCCGACCGATAATAGTGTGACGAAAGCACAGAAATTACCTGATTTCCAGCTTTATAATCCGTAAAAACCAGCACCCATACATTGATATGCCAGCCTGTTGTTTTTAAACATATCTTCTTCGTTTACTTTTTCTTTATTGTAACTTATTTACATATTCACTTATTCTTCTACTCTATAATAAATCTATACTATTTATCAATTCTATTGTCATTTTATTAATTTATTTCTATATAGGTAAATGGTTCATATAGTATATATGTGTATCGTTCCGTGAGTCACAGACGGTTCTGACAGAAAATCAGCGCTGCAGGCGTCTAACGCCTCAGCATAATGCTGAGTCAGCGACCGTTTCACTTTTGCGGAGACACACATGCAGAGCTGTGTTTGTACATGTTTATTACTCCATTGTTTGTTATCTTTGTTTTTTTTTGTGTTAAATTGTGTGTACTTTCTTGTATGTGTGTGTCTTGTAAAAGTGAATAAATGTCTTCTTTCTTTCTTTTCTTTCTTTATAACAAGTATAGTTAAAATTATGATTAAGAGTGAGTGAAGTTATTTACAGTTTTTTTTTTATCTTAATACTAAGTATCTTAATACTAAGTACCTACCTTCGCATAAAGTTGTCAATTTACCTGTAATCAAAAGATACATTGTTAGTTGATTAATTATGATTTTTCTTTTATAGACTAATTACAGCTAAAGGTGTCAACTAAGTTCCGCTGTCAGTGGAGCCCCGCCACCTGAGAGTTTTAACTCTAACAGAGCTCTTGTGAGATAAAGGACGATTCACGAGTGAGCCGTTTTTACGTCCACAAAGACCTTTTTTAGAGAGTCCATTTCTTCGGGTAGGCGGTATATGCGGTTAGCACATTCCCCCCAGATCTCGTTATGGATATGACCGAGAAACGAATTTATGATTTTTTTCGTACCGGCCCTTTACTCGTTTATTTATACAAAGCGATGAACCTTCATGTTTGAATGGGACCACTATAATGACGCATGCCATTATGGACTCTATGGGGGTCTGTGTAACGACTAGATTTGCATGTGAAAGACGGGACTCCCAGCAGGATGTGGTAATAATAATAAAAATGTAGCAACGATGGAGGTTTGTGCTGGGCCCGCGTTACATTTGCATGCTATGTCCGTCTGTTTTAATAACTCAAATCGAAGAGGCGGTTTACCAAAGCAATGAGGAAAAACTGGCATCCAAGCCGGAAGCGACGGGACCACAACCAGGGCACACCTGTTCCATCCGACAAGTTCATACTTGTTATTCATTCGGGTAATAAAAAATTGCAACAATGGATATATGACATAATATAAGCAGACAGATAAGCCAAACTAACAATAATTGCCTGTCTTAAATCTAATATCTTTAAGCGATCAATGCTTCTCTACATAATCAGGATCTCGGAAACGGCTCCAACGATTTCGATGAAATTTGGTATGTGGGGGTTTTCGGGGATGAAAAATTGATCTAGCTTGGTCTTATCTCTGGGAAAACGCTTGGTACCGAGTTTCAGCCCGAGTGGAGCTCGGTCGCCCAGGTACTGTTATTTGTGGTCGCAAGCGGGACACTTGAACATAACAAATGGGGGTTTGAATAGACAAGTCCATATAATTATGTCTAAGTCTTATTGTACTTTTACATCAAAGAGCGCTCAATACGTAACCTACTTATTCTTAAACTGTGACGTGAAGTTTGTAGAGTAATTACAATACTACCAATTGCAACTAAGCAAAGTTTCCTAAAGCGTAGGTTGGAAATAAAATTACCTACTCATCAACACTAACGATATAAACTTCGTAACGTTTGATGTTCAAATAGCCTCAATGAATGAACGCAGATCTGAAAACATCTCAGATGGTTCCCCAATACAGAGCAATATGTAATAGGGACGGACTAAATATAAATGGAACCCATCAAAGGTCATTTATATACGGAAATAATTTAATTTCGGACAACATATGGCGGTGTAAGCACGTGTGGTTTTCATCCACTCGGAAAATGAATAGCAGTTTGTGAACCTGCGACGGGAAGGGCTCAAAACATTTTTAATTTTTTTTTAACCTCGGCTAAGTTCGCATGAACCATTAGGTAGATGTGGTTGAGTACCTAGAAATTTTATTTTAGGACGTTATTGAGAGATCCCAAAAATTTCATGTCTCATAACTTAACGGCTGATATTTCAGAATTTTAAATGCGTACAGCTAGATCTCGTTCCATAATCGAATTAGTAGTAGCTTTATGTGTTATTCCAGTCAAAATTTATCGTGAAAATTTAAAAAGCATACAACACAGATACACACAAACTGTAGCATTTATAGTAATTAGTAGGAATGCTACTGAAGCAAAATTTAGACCACAAGTCCGACTAGAGATACAAGAAAATCCATAATTATTGTCTGAAGTTTAAAAACTGATAGATACATCAACAAATAATGAAGAAAACTAGCGTTGCTTTATATGCGTAACTTTCAAATATGGTCAAAGTATTCACATGAAACTTTCAACATGAAATCATGTTGAAATCCAATCAAAATTTCGACGAGGTCAAGCAATCTGCAACATCAAAACTCAAAGCGAACAACATTAAATTTAGTACGTGGAAAGTTTCCATTAGCCCCCTTTGAGATAAACCAGGAGACTCAATATCCGGCCGCTGTGGCTGAAATAGGCCACGGGCTAAAATCCCGCATACCATCAATTCTCTTTCGTCCGATATGTTTACTTAAATGAAAGTTATTTAATATTAAAGAGACGATAAACAACCACTAATCAACAAATAATAAGTTTTTGTTCAAAATTTCATTTTCAATGCACGCTTTTTCGCTGACTGTGCTTTTTGTTGACTGTACTTGTAGTGTGATCCAACTTACATAAGTATAACAAATTTCAAATTAATCCGACCACTGGAAGTGGGTCAAATTTAACTTCCAAGATTTGACCATACATACATACATACTTACATACATTGCAAGTTAATAAAAAGCTTTTAAAAAAGAAAAGTCGATTCTGTAATCGACTTGCCGACGCTAAGCCATAAAACTTTACATGGAATGGAATTTTTTTCCCTAATAACCTTCTACAACATATTTTTTTTGTTTTAAAAATAGATGAATGAAATCGGTAAAGTATTTCTTGAGTTTCGCGCTTAGCAACATGTTTGGCGATTCATTTTTATTTATACCTATATATTATTTATTTACTCATTTATTTCAAACATGTAGAAAATAACAATTTCAATTATTAACTATGTTAGTAATGGTGTTTATTTAATATTAAATATGGCTATTATGATAGTCTGTTCAGGACATGATGGATGAAACAACATGCGCGATTTTTTAGTAAATTTATTAGCTATAACTTTACCTCAAATAACAGACTAGGGATGTATGTTGTTATACGGGAGCTTCCACTACCGCAAACTGGGCGCGAGGGTAAGGAAGAGGAAAACGGATATATACTACGCAAAGTTGACTAACAATAAAATGGTAGGATTGCAGTGGACGAACTTTGTAACGGACTTGAGCCCTGTTTCGGACCGCTGGGTCAGAACTAACGCTGGCACGCGTTTGATTCCGCGTAGGGAAACATTCATAGAGGATATACATTCAAATACTGTCCATCATTTATCTGCTTTATACTTACACGTATAAAGTAGGGATTTTTTTTCTCGTCTAAACCAAACTGTGGGATATCGTTGAATAGGTCTCTCAAAACAAGGTTTGCTAAGATTATTCTTCGATTTACAATACAATACAATGACTTTTATTGTACACCAAAAAAAAAAAAACAGAAAACAAGTACATGAAAAAAAGAAATGAGGTAAGCAATGGGCGGTCTTATCGCTGCGAAGTGATCTTTATTCGATTTAGGCATTCGTTTGCAAAATATTAAGCTTTAAAGTAATAATTTTTGTTAGAGTCAAGTGTTCTTCATTCTAACTATAATATAATGAATTTAAAAGGAATAAATACTGGCGTTCATTTTTAAAAGTTTTTGGGTAGAGGTAATACACGATCAAAAGTTAATATTAAATATTAGCACGGAACCCTACACTGCGAGTATGACGACACTCACTTGTCCGGTTTTTTGTAGTATTCCCAATTATTTTAAATAGGTTTTTTTTACATAAAACACACCAGTGATTGACCTCTATCTCAATTCTCACCTGATGAAAAATGCAGATGAGACCAAAAGTGTATCTCACAGCCTATTCAATCTGGCTTTGATGAGTCCTAGGTTTTATTTATCTGGAAATAAAGACGACGGGAGCGAATTCCATTCCTTAGTAGTATTAGGAAACAGAACGTGAACCACTTCGTCGCGGTCAATGAAATCTAATAGTAACCACATTTTGATGGTGAAGCTCTCCCCGCCTGGATGTTCATTGGTATAGTATGTTCCAGTTAAAATGACGAAAATGCACTTAACATGGGATTTTACAACTTCTTTTGTTGCTGAATATGAAAGGAAAAGATAACAAAGAGACGTAATAAAACTGACCGGAGTCGAACTGGCCTACCGATACACCTGCATAGGTAATTGTTTTACAACTCCACTTGAAGATAACAATTAAACAATAAATGTTGGTTTTAAGTACTTTTCGTCATTTTAACTGGAACATACTATAAAATGAATGAGGAATTAAAATTTCCAAAACAAAACTCCAGTGACATTAACTATAAATTTAAAAAAAAAACCCTGCAAGCAATTAAGGGTCACATATAAGTTAGAAAATAAATTAAAGGCCCATTACGCGTCTAAGATCCCTTCCGAAGTTTACAAAAGAGCTGATAACTTTGAAACGGCTGAACCAATTTTGACGAAACTTGCTAAGAACCATCGCCAAGAAACCTGCTTTCAAATAAAAACTGCATCCAAATCGGTTCACCTGTTTAAGAGTTATGATGCACACACACACACACACACACACATAGCGGTCAAACATATAACACCCCTCTTTTTGTGTCGGGGGTTAAAAACAACACTAACTAGTTAGCTCGTTCAATCAGAAGAAGTTGACCATAGAGTGCAATTTCTCGATCTGTCGCGTCAATAACGCGATTTGAATGTCAAAACAGTAACGCTAATGGTTTTACGAGTACTGCACTTCAGTGATCTGGGGCGATTGACTGGAATTGAGTCAAAGCCAATTATGTTGGTTGACAATGAACGGCAATAAGTTGAATAAGTATAATATTTAAACCGAAAACTATCGTGAGGTTCTGATATTATTAATGCAACTAATACGCCGTCGGACGATTGTCGAATATACGTACATACCTACTACTACATGAGTAGTGCGAGGTATAGCTGGGCCATTTTTTATTTTGGTGTACCTTTTGACTTTTTTTTTAATTCAGAAAATTTCATGTGATCACGAATCAGAATCACGAGCTATTTCGATCCTAATAGGAGAAAAAAGTGTCTTAAGTTTTTTCCATTCCGTTACCTTTTTTCATAGACTTTATAATATTATGATATAACCGTAACGAAATGGAAGAATTGAAAATTATATGGAAGTTTTCGGACCCTTTTTTCTCCTAGTAGGATCGAAAAAGCTCGTGATTCTGAGCAGAAATCACATAAAATTATCCGAATTAATAAAAAAGCCAAAAGGTACAACAAAATAAAAAAAGGCCCAGCTAGTGCCATTCACGAAGACGCGTGAATTCAAAATTAGACGTTAATGACATTGAAATACGAACCACGGCACGGGTGTATGACTCCATCTATATTTGCATTAATAAATATATTGCACTAATTGTTGCCCATCATGCGCCATCATCTACTAACTACACTAAGATCCGTATTATTCCGTATCTACAAAATCATCATTAGACCGGCCTTAATGTATGGTTGTGGACCGTGGACATTGACACTGAAGGAAGAAAACAAATTACTTGTTGCCGAAAGGAAAATATTCCGTAAGATTATGGGACTAGTATAGAGAAAAGATGGTAGCTGGAGGATCCGTAAGAACCAAGAGCTGGAAGATATGGTGTCTGAACCCAACATCATGGGAGAAATTAAGTCCGCAAGACTCCGTTGGCTAGGACACCTTGAGAGAATGCCAGCAGACAGGGTGGTAAAGAGAGCGTACGCGGGACGGCCTGGTGGTCGGCGGCCGGTTGGCCGGCCTAAGTACCGCTGGAAAGACGATGTGGACAAGGATCTACGCGCTTTGCACGCACAAAACTGGGAGGAGATCGCAGAAAACAGAGCGCGTTAACACCAACTCGTATCGGAGGCTAAGATCCACTTCGTCGCTGAGCCAACGGAGTAAGTAAGTAACTTCAGCTCATTATTCGTTCCCGTTGAAACTATGCAATTTTCCGGAATAAAAACTATTCTATGTAAAGACATAGCTCTCAAAATATCTCCAGGCCAAATTTCATCTAAATAGGTTCCAGTGGGGGAGGCGTGAAAAATTTTGTAAAGTCGAAGCAAAAAACCTAAAAACAAACCCCATTTATCCTCTTCTAGAAAAACAGTGCAGTAATGGAAGAGGAAGCGCTTGATTACCTCGAAACTTTAGTCAGCCCGGAAGGAATCGGGTTGTTAGTACCCTTCGCCACTGATAGGTTCAGCGGTTAAAGCGTGTAGTGGTAACAAACAGACAGATAGAGTTACTGTCGCATTTATAATATCAGTGAGGAATAGTGAGGAGAATGATTATATGAAAGAATACCTGTGATAGAGCTAAAGGTAAACCTGTTTTAATAATTTATTTAAGTGCCTATATTCCTATTAAATGCGGTGTGCTACAGGAGCACATACTTACTCAGCCGTCCATAAACATCCTAAACTAACATAGGATGTTATAGCGCCGAGAATTTACAACGAATATTATCCATACCCGCAGGCTAAGAAGAGGTACAGAATACAAATACACACATAATCCCCTCTACTGAAGAAACTCTTATGCAGAATGCTACTCCACGAAGCGTGAGCTATCAGGTGGAATACATTACCAAGCCCAATATCGCTTACAAGTTGTTTAAAATTTAGGAGAGCTACAGAGAAGCTTGAAATATTCACAAAGAAACACTTAAAACTTTATGGATTTTCGAACCGAGGTACGAACACTACTAAGTACGCCATAAGTACGTAGTTAGGAATGTGTAACTTCCCACAAATGTAATCAAAAATCGTGTATCAAAGGTTGAAGGTAGGGGCTAATTTTACTATGTATGTAGCACACTGGAAGTACTTAGAACTGTACAAAAATCGATTTTTTGTTTGCATGATATTTATTTAACACTCAAACTTGATACCAACTTACACATTTTTAGAAGACAGAAAAAAATATTAAGTATTAGAAATATATCCATCTAACCTAATCTAACCTATACTTTGTTTTTTTTTTAGCAATAGATATGAGATGTATATGTATACCCTGATCTAAATTTTTGTCAAGCGAGCGAAGTATAAGCTGTAGTATGTTTTAAACATTTACCCGGTTCATTCAATACGTAATCGCTAAATCGTCCAAAATAGCAGTCCGTTGATCGCGCATCAGTATTCGGGCGGCGGCTTATTTGGAAGACGCACGTGACAAGCTACGCCACATTTGCCTAATCCCATTTATGAACTGTTGAATCTAGGGTAATTAGGAGCATTCTGCCCAGTTAAATCTACATTTTCAGGCATTAGATCGAATACAGCTCTGGCTTTTGGAATTTCCTATCATGGACGTTTTCTGAAATATATGCTTTGCTCACGAATTCTTCCCCATATTTATCATTATCATCACCCTAGCATAGGCTAGCTGCTGTGGGACGTATCCTCCTCACAGAATGCCTTTTGTAATTTATAATTAACATCGTAAAAATGTTTGGACTTATATATATGTAATACTGTCTATGCCAGCAGTCGGACGCCATTTAGCTAAGTTGCGAAATTATACGTCAAGAAAACTAGACCAATTTCTTAAATGTCAGTCCACACAATTATGTCCTCGTAAATGAGTATGAAACTTCCATGGCTGGCAGCCAATGTCCTAAAGTAAAGCATAGATAGCAAAAAACGAATATTAAGTCGACGCCATTCAGTATCCTTAGACACCGTAACAAGAATTATGTCTAGGCTGGGACAATCAACATTAAGTACCTTAATGTCTTTGTCTACATTACACAAGGCTGTGCTAAGAACAAAAGACCGAATATCTTTGAGCAAACTTTTTGATTGGTCTAAAATTTCAATAGATCCATGCTATTTCAAACCTTAAATAAGTACAAAAATAAGTAAAGCAAAACAATAAATAAGTAATCTGAAGTTCTTTGATGAATTTCTACCACGAGCATTATTTTTTAGAAGGTCGATCCAAGTTATCTGTTTTGTTGGCTATGTAGTTTTACGCCCCTTTGCGTGACGATTATCAAATATGAACTAAATGATTGTAAACTACATCTATAATGAGGCTTTACTTCCTTGAAAAAAAAAGGTAATAGAATAGATTAATTAAAATTTGGTGTAAAGTCTTGTGTCTTCATTTTATATTGGTGTTTTTACATTTTCAAAAAGTTGGCAAGATGGTGGCCGTTTAGCACTCCAGCAATTTTTTTTTACTTTTGATTGACCGCCATAAATGCACTTCGTCTTTTTGTAATCAATAATGATGACTTTTACGATAATTTTTGAGACAACGTAATTTTTCACATACGTCGCCATCATAAAGATCGTAGCAGTCAAGATGCTCAAAAATATCTGAACACGCACGTACGCGATTGATAATACGTTACTATTTTGGGTATGTATTACAATACCGAAGTACGAAAGACCGAATATATTAAAACATCGAATGGCTCAAAAGACCGACACGATTTTATTCTGAAACCGTTAACTTTTTAAGATTGTTATAAAACAAACCTAACCTAACCTAATAGGTTCTGTATGATTCCGTTTTTATAAATTCTGAGAAGTTTACGGTTTCAGAAAAAAATCGTGTCGGTCTTTTGACCCATTCGATGTTTTAATACATTCGGTCTTTCGTACTTCGGTATTGTAATACATACCCACTATTTTATATCACCTTGATGCTCCGATATTTATGATGGTAACTGTATCTTATTATAGAAATACTAGCTCTTGCCCGCGACTTCGTCTGCGAAGAATACGGGTATAAAAAATTGCCTACGACCTATTCTCAGACCTATCAAATATAGAGAAAAAATTATATAAAAATCGGTCTAGTCGTTTCGGAGGAGTTCGATAACAATCACCGTGACACTAGTTTTTTTATACATTAGATTAGGCTAGTTGTTTATACATAATGTTCCAAATACCTCTACGAGCACGTACCACACTTCACTAACGAATAGAAACGCTGGCGCGTCTGCTATCCATTACCTAAGCAACATCTCGATAATACAGAGGACACTAGACTTCCCAGGATAAACAGAGGGTTGTAAGTCGACGCTGTGACGAAACGCCGGTCACGTGCGGGGATTGTACCAAGTTCTGTATCTATTATAACCGACTAGTTCGCAGCGAGCAACTCACAGTAACTTCGTTCAATTGTGATGCGGTGCGATTGCGAGTGGTTGGCAAACTTGGCTGGGAAAATAGCTTTTCGTTGCGTGTGTGATATCGTGTCTGAAGGAAGCTGACGGGGGATTTTAATTAAATTTGGCTTGTTTATGTTTACCCGGAATGGGATACGTCTAATTTATATGCGTAACTTAGTAGTTTACACGAGGAGATTAACTAGAAGTTGATGTTTATTATGATGAGTAGGTACAACTCTACATGTAATGACATGCATGCTTCAGGTAGTCTGCTATAGTATTCTATAGTCTACGACTGTAAATAGCCTATAGCATAGGTATTCAGATCCTTTTTAGGGTTCCAAGTCCTACAAGGAACCCTACTAGAGAGATCGTCGGATGTTGTGAGTATTGTGTGTCGGTGTGATGGGTGCCGTTATAAAATCTTGATCAAGTGCGGGTAGTTCGAGATACGGGTGCTGATTCTAATCGGGATCAAGTGCGGGTAGTTCGAAAGACTCGTGCGGCTAAACGAACTTGACACCCTACACTTCAGTTAAGAGGGTACGATGGCTGAGAGACTTTTGAGAAATAGGTATTTTAATGAAATGTCGCTGTCTCGCCCGAACCCCTCCGTGTCAGTACAGCGAGAGCGGGACAACTGCAGCTCAGACCGTTAATAGGCGCGTAAAATTGATCAAAACAGCATTTCGTAATCCCCTGTTTTCTTCTCGAAAACTGGACCAATAAAATTATTTTTTTCAAATATAATTAGAGGATAGATTTAGCTATGCCCCTATGTTTTCCTTTTTTGTTTATATGAGGGATTCTTTTCTGATGAGTGTCTGAAAATGACGTTGAAATTGGGCAATTTTTTCAGTTTTTGAAAGCTCATATTTCTTATGTTAATTGAAATATGGAAAAAAACGAAACCTAGGGGCATAGCTGTGGTAGATACAGATTACACAGTAAAAAAATTTGGCTCTAAAGCTATTATCCAGGGAGGAAACAGGGGATTACGTTTGTATGGAGAAATGGTGCGCATCGTATCCTCTTAACTCGTGACCACTGTTGCTGCAATGTGGCCGAAACGTCGAGGTAAATAAATAAATATTTATTGCGTGATAAGTGCCGTTTAGTTTAGTAATTATGAGGAACCCTACTAGTTCTGCCATATCTATTCGTCTCTCCGCGGCTTAGCTAAGAAAATGTTAGTGATAAAAAGCTGTAAATTCTAAGCTGTAGCTTATACTGTTTTAAACTTTCGTGATTTTCACTCATAATTATTAATACTAAACGGGACTTATCACGCAAACAATATTTACCTGGACGTTTCGGCCACATTACAGCAGCCATGGTCACGAGTGGTGTTGAGTTGACCACCGCTGCTGCAATGTGGCCGAAACGTCGAGGTAAATATTAATTGCGTGTAAGTCCCGTTTAGTATAATAATTTTACTACGAGTACACTGGTTGTCCCTAAACTCAACGATAACCCGGTACGGTAGATAAAATACGAGTAAGAATAAATCCATGTCACTAACTAAGCGATAATTGTCATTTTTTTCGAAAATATCTTATAGTAAAAGTGATGTCTCATGTGACTCTATTGTCTTTAAATAGATTTAGTGATTTTTTTTACGGCATATTACGATCTGCTACATATACTTCGTTTCTTTTAGCATTAGAAATAAGGTAAACAATCTTGAAGAGTCTTTTTATTGAAAACCGCTTTTAAAAAAATAGTAACTATTACTTATAAAACCAAAAGAGTGTAAATGACTATATTTCCTTTCAAATTGTTACATATTTGCCGTGGCATATTTTTTAGAAGTGTTTTTCATTAAAAAGATACGTCAAAATCACTGACCTTCTTTCTAATGCTAAAAAAAACGAAGTATAGATGAAGTCACGGCTAAAAGCTACCTAGTTATTTCGATAAATTAGCCCACCATCAATTTGTAGACATAACTTTCCAGATGAACGATACCACCTTATAATTACAATTAATAAGGTGTTCAATATATGATACACAGTAGAATTTAACGATAGAGCCATTTATGTAAAAGTTAGTTCGTTTAAATGGTAATGGAAAGACCATATTGCAGCAGAACAGACAGCCGTTGGGTCCGAAATGTTCTCGAATGATGGTACCATGGACTGGTATGTGCAGCGTGGGATGTCCACCAACAAGATGGACGACGATCTGACAAAGGCCGCAGGCAACATTCCCGGAGCGTTACAACTTAGGGATCTTTAAAAAGCGAGCCTACCAATTCCTAAAAGGGTCGGCAACGCACCTGTGATTCCTCTCGTGTTGCGGGTGCCCATGGGCGACGGTGATCGCTCTCCATCAGGTGACCCGTCTGCTCGTTTGCCCCCTCTTATAATATAAAAAAAGGTTCACGGTGGATGTAAGTCGTTTCCAACCGTAATGACTGGATATGATGTAATGAGGGAAGCCTATATACAGTAGTGAACGTCTTACGACTGAAATGAATGACAGTTATTCCATAAATAAAAACTAATAACTACAATTTACAAGTAAATAGATGAAAGTGCCCGTTTTACCACTCATGTGGTAAAACGGGCACTTTCATCTATTTACTTGTAAATTGTAGTTATTAGTTTTTATTTATGGAATAACTGTCATTCATTTCAGTCGTAAGACGTTCACTACTGTATATAGGCTTCCCTCATTCATATGTTGCCAGAAGGTAGACTAATTAAACTCACACAATGTTGCTACCAATGTTGAGCCGTGGTGGCCTAGCGTTTTGACCAATGGCCTTTCAAGCAGAGGGTCGTGGGTTCAAATCCCGGCTCACACCTCTGAGTTTTTCGGAATTTATGTGCGTTATTACATTTGAAATATACTACGAGCTTTACGGTGAAGGAAAACATCGTGAGGAAACCTGTATACACTTGCGAAGAAATTCGATGGTGTGTGTGAAGTTCTCAATCCGCACTGGGCCCGCGTCGGAGCTACGGCCCAAGCCCTCTCATTCTGAGAGGAGGCCTGTGCCCCGCAATGGGAGGTATATAGGCTGGGATGATGATGATGAATGTTGCTACAGTTAAAACAACGCACAAAGTTTTTATGCATGTTCAATTGTGTGTATTGAACGTAAAAGTCCGCTTTCGCTCTTAACTTGAACATAAGCAAACGTCACATTTTGAGCTCTGCTGCGTAGGATATAAACTAAAGTCAGCCGCCGCTATCACCCGCGCCCACGAACCGCTGTCAACACTGCAGGATTAGGTTAGGATAGTTCACAACACTTGCCCTAAATTCTAGGTCAAACACTTGTGAGTATATGACGTCATCCGTATGGTATCGTCTACCTTAGTGAAGAGGGTAGATAAATAATCATACAACTATAAATTAAAAAATTTGAAAACCTCCAACGCAATTTGGTCGCACATAATGTTTGAAGATGAAGTACCTAAATGCCCATTATGCGTCTAAGATCCCTTCCGCAGCTGACAAAAGAGCTTATAACTTTGAAACGGCTAAACCGATTTTGATGAAACATATCTAAGAAGCATTGCCAAGAAACAAGCTTTCAAGTAAAAAAACCAGCATCCGAATCGGTTCACCCGTATTAGAGTTATGGTGCCACAGACAGACTGACAGACACACACATAAACATAACGGTCAAACGTATAACACCCGTATTTTTGTGTCGGGGGTTAAAAACAATAATTCTAAGACGAGACTTCAGTAAAAATACTTGGTTTTCTGAACACCAGATAAATTCTCAATAGGGATGTTGACACCATCAATCAACTGACGTACTTTTTACCAGCTGTTAAAACAAAACTCTCCCATAATAGAGTTTGAATGGCAAAAGCAACTTACGACGTCACTTGTTCGCCATCTCAATCAACTAACTATTTATTTGTTTTAAAGCAACAAAAAATCTAATTTTGTAGTTAGTCAAAAATTAATCTGGTTTTCAGAGCTAAAATTAAGTGTTTTTTACTAGAGTCGTGTTTACGAATTAGGTATTTTTAATGGCGTCAATATCCTTATTAGAAAAATTAGACTTGTAGCTGATTTAAAACAAATAAATAGTTAGTCTATTGAGGAATTTTTAGCTTTTACTAACCCACTTGAGATATAATTTTTGATTATATTAAATTTGTCTATTGAGTTGGTATTGGTATGGAAGAGCGACGTCATAACTATTATACTATGCTTTTAAGTCGGGAATGATTAATTACTATACACTGTGATATAGCACTAAATCCGGAAGATTTCTGCGGATGGTTGGACAAGTTTGACTGAACAACCTGTAAGGACTTTTCGTCTTAGTTTATGATTATTAATGTACCTACCTAGTCATGTTTTTGACGCAGTAAGTAAACTTAGGATGTCAACCAATGGATGGAAGTTTCCATCCATCCCAGCCTATAAACGTCCCACTGCAGGGCACAGGCTTCCTCTCAGAATGAGAGGGCTTGGGCCTTAGTTCCCACGCGGGCCCTGTGTGGATTGGGAACTTTACACACACCATTGAATTTCTTCGCAGGTGATGCAGGTTTCCTCACGATGTTTTCCTTCACTGTAAAGCTCATGGCAAATTTCTAATGTCATTTCGCACATAAATTCCGAATTGATCCCACGACCCTCTGCTTGAGATGCCATAAGTCAAATCGCTAAGCCACCACGGCTTTCCGGATGAAAAGATTATTCGACTTAAATTAAACATTTCTGGAAAACTTTTACTTTTACCTACTTTAAAATATTACAGCAAGTTGCTGTTATATTTTTTTTTATTAATTTTAAAATACCTTATTCTACAAATTATGTGCTTCCAAATATACCGAAAAAGGAAAGAATTTGATTATAGAAATTCGATAATAATACGAGTAAGATTTGTCACAAAATACCAATTGTAAAAGTTCTGTTATTTTATTACTAAGCTTCGTTAAACATAGTTAAATAAGGCAAAATTATCCACAGACAGATGTTGCTATTTGCAGTCCAAAAGGCCATTGACACTAAACCACAAAAATATTTGATTCCTACCCCAACTAACTTTCATTGTCATGTCTGTGAAGGTACACAATAGACATAACATAACATTATGATAATACGTACTAAAACGTAACACGTTAACTGCACACATACGATAAAAGCCCCATTCCCTGATATCGCCGCGATAAAATCTCGGTGTTTTATCAAACAATGAAACCTAACAAAAAGAAACAATATTCATATGCCATAGGCCATTCCGAGGGTTTGTATATAGTAATTCCCTAAGGCGAGCCGTGGAAGGGAAACTCTTGACAAATCAAGGAAGGTAATCCGATAGAACGACGCCATCTCAAAACACGCGGCTGTTGCCAGCAGATATTTCTGTATTTCTCTCTGACAAATCGTTTTGGGTTCCCACCGCCTTCAGACCGCGTATTCCACGCAACTTGTGAGTTTCAATTATTTTTATTAGGACTGCATTTTCCTTGGCACAGCTTTAAAATAATTTATTTAGACAGCGCAGATACCTGGCGGCGATCCGTGTGTTAAGAAACTTCAAATTGTGTCATGTCATGTCAAAACAAATTACTTAAGATTATTATGAAAATAAACTATTCAAATTTTTATTTTTAGATATTTATTTGAAAAACAATGAGACAATTATTGTACGCAAATTATAGAATTGTAATCGTGAGTAAGACGCCTGTAGGTATTAAATCAGATTTTATTATCTAGCCAAATCTTCTCTTAAAACCAAAATTGCACATTGGATTTGCATCCTAGAAAAGGTATAATCCATAGGTTGTGATAAAAATGACTGCGAAAGATAAAGAAAATGGGTACTTATTCGCTCCGAAATCTTATTAGATGGGATGGGACATCAGGAATAAGAGCGGTGATTGATTACAGGATCAAATCTTTACAGCTGCTATACGACCAATGTAATGGTCTGGGTGATATAGTAGAAGTCAAACCCAAAGTTTCACTAATAGTTGTCGCGTTATTTTTAAATTTAGTTCGGATTTCGTTTATACAAATGAGATTACTAATTAAGTCTAAACCGTTGTATCGATACTTTTATATAACTCATGCCTTCATCATATTGATAAGTATACAGTAAAAAAGGTATATTCTAAAAATTAAAAGCTGGAACAAGTGGAAAATAAATTGTGCTGTTCCAGGTCCATAACTCACTGGAGCACTAATTGAAAACGGGGATGTATCGTGCGTGGAAGTGAAAAATGATAATGCCTTCTGAGATGCTACCCATGCCGACCTTTTGATGTACGTTTTTTACTTTCTCACAAAGCAACAAATCAAATTCTCACGAGCATAGTAGTACAGCTTCGTCTTATGAAAAATATCGCATGTCTATTTTATTACTCAGTGGCATGCTCTTCAAGAAACTTTTTATTAAAATTCCGTTGTTTTGTTATTCAAAATTTATCTACCCTTATTAAGATAATAAGGGCGGATTTCCTTCATCTCTGAAGGTTCTCAGCAATCGAAATAGACTTATTTGCTTTGGTAAAATAGGGTTACCACAACATTTGTCACAGCCATCTCATTAGGGCTGTTACCAGCTGGGTTCGCAAATTCGGTCATGGCAAAGTTAACAGTGTTAAGCTGAATTCAAGTACTTGAGCAAACAATGCAACAATAGAGATGAGAATATAACGGTGCAATCTCAAAATGAGGACTAGAATACAGATGGTTTTTGAGAAAAAGCTCACAAAACATTCACAGTGTAGGAACAATGCCTAAATTTTTACGCAAAGGAGGCCATGCCCATACAAATGTCCATATAACGGGAAGGAGCTCGTTTCGAATAAGAATGGGCGATTTACACCGATGCTGCCAGGGAATGGAAACAAATGGTAACGTTTGTGAGGGATGGTGGGCGATGGCGACCGCCCCCTGACGGATGGCGTGGGTTTTAAATGTATTTGCGGAGTTCCAAGTAAATTCTGTGCAGTAAGATTACGCAGATAAAGAGATTGCGGCACCGAGAAGTTGTATTAAGGAGGCGAATTTTCTGTAATAGCTTGCCGTATCTGTTGTTCCCGACGCCGCTGACTTGGTTGTGATACTCACTCGGGTTTATACAAGATATTTCAAAATTATTTCGGAATATTTCAGTAGATAGTTATGTTAGCTTGACTGAACATCCCTGTAAAAGTTTTTCATCGGAATCTTCGATTAAAATGTGGTCGTGCCTTTGATACGATGCGGTACACTTTGAACATCGATCAATGTACGAAAAAATTATCAACTGCAGTTCATAATTCTGAAAAACATTTTTAGGGGTATTTTATCAAATTAACACAACTATCTGCAGAAATATTCAGATTACTCAGTAAAAGCATGTTACTTATAGCTTAAACGTTTTAAAACAATACAGCTAAAATTAACGAGTAAAAACAAGCCGTCTATTTTGTTATTATAACCTAGTGGGTCTGCGAATGGAAATAAAAATGGACACAATCGAAACCAAAATTAGTAAATATTTTATCTAAAAACTGCATCAGGTATATCTTAAAGCCCAAAACTTGTCTGATTGTCTGAGCTGGTGTTTTATTTATTTTATTTTATTTTATTTATTTGGGGCATCAACAGCAATACAATACATTATAATGAGACTTAAGTACTAGACAAAAAGCCAATAACAGATGTCCACAGGCATACAGTTAAGCGAAACATACTTTATACTAACACAGATACAACAAGTTTACAAATCAAGCTATCAAGCTAAAATATATATAAGTACATAGATATATATATATATATATATTTTTTTTTTTTTTTGAATCCGCATAAATGAGTTAATGAGTATGTTTAAAATTACAAGATGCCTGATCTCCCAAGTAGTCACCCAGCGCGGACGGGTTAACGCAGGGAAAGGGGACTTACTTAACCTGTGGCAACACTACCCTTGCCGGAACTCGATAGCCCCGCCCCAATGCTCTGTAATCCGAGTTGACGGGTTGAGGTGTTTACAAACCTAACCAAAACAACTCTTTGTGGTTTTCAACATGAGGACTAATGAGTAGTACTACTGGTACTCCTAGTGGTGCTCCTAGGCAGTTCTTGTTTACATTAAAGGCACGTATTTGAATATTGAAAATATCGAATGACTGTATTAAATAAAAATTTAATAATAATAAGTTAAAGAGAGAGAGAGAAAGACACTGGAGAGTGAGAGAAATTTATTTATACACTAGCAGTTGCCCGCGCCTCCGTCCGCGAAGAATAGGGGTATAAAAATAACCTATGACCTATATTCTCAGACGTACCAAATATCTACAGACAAAAAAAAACATAAAAATCGGTGAAACCATTTCGGAGGAGTTCGATAACAAACACCGTGACACGAGATTTTTATATATTAGATATTCGATACACATACATTTGGAAGGAATAAATAAAAACACATCGAATAGTATAAATTGACCCCCACTCAGCAGAATATTGGGGCAAGCCGCAACGCTGTTTTCAGTGGGACCCATATTTTATACATTCTGAAATCGTAAACTTTTTAAAATTGTTATAGAACTAACCTGACCTAACCTAATAGTAATAAATAAAGGTTCTAATATTCGATGCAATTTTAATAAGCCCTGACAAGTTTATGGTTTCAGAAAATAACTTCTCGATATTATAATTATAACCCATCCGATGTTTTAATAAATTGGAAACTCTTCTCTTTCGATATTCAGAAATAATAATTTAAATCTAAATTGTCCTTGAGAATGAGTACGTTAGTGTTAACATGTCAATGTTCATAAAACAATGAACTTAGACATAAGATACGAAATAAACGTAATTAAATCCGAAACCAAACTGTTTCACTTGTTTTTATGAAAACTTTTCGAACGAACGAACGCACCTGTAATATTTGAAAACCTCACACCTCACATAAAAAAGGCAGATGAGAAAAAAACACCCGCACTTAACGTATTGTAAAGGTACCTAGATTTTGAAATAATCTACCACTTTACTGGTGTAATTATTATGTCCATGCCAAATTACTGCTTTCCAGTACTAAGAGTCACTGAGCTAAGCCCGGCCAAACAGGATAGATATGGTGAAACTATAAGGGTTCCATTTTAACTACGGAACTATAAAAAGCGTAAGCATTTGAGGACTATAATTAATAGTTTGACGACATAACCATGATGACTATCGGACTGGAGGTGCGAGAAAGAAGGGTCTCGTAATCTTTAATGTGAGACATCGCGGAGGTGACAGTGACACTATCAAGTTTATTTATCGGACATTATGTGAAAGAGCATTGTCCTCTGCTGTCGCTTGGGTAGAATGGGCTCTTCCTTCACTACCCTTGAGAACACTTGGGCGCACCTTTTGCGGTCATTACATTCAACGAATGAAGTATTATCTGATGCTACTAGTATATTTTAAGAATTGGTACTCCAATTGATGCTTATAAATGCTACACGGCGACACAATTTAAGGATTATCTAAAATTAGTAACTCAAGAACTAAAAACAATGTGCAAAGTTTCACTCAGCTTGTTGAAAATCCTTTTCTATGCCTATTTATAATCTACTAGCCTTCCGTCCGCAGCTTCGCCTGCGATAAAATTAATTTTCCCGTAGGAAAAGGTATTTTCCCGGGATAAAAGGTAACCTATGTCACTCTGTGGTAATGTAGTTTTATAACGGCAAAAGATTTTGTGAAATCGGTCCAGTAGTTTCGGAGCCTATTCAATGCAATAGGGTCTTTAGCAAAAAGGTGAAGTTGCGAGCGTACGAGTAAACCAGTTATAGCATCAAGTAAAGTACAAGACGTAAGTAACAATAATGCACGTTTTTAAAAATGTTGTCACTGTTCCAACAGTACCATATCAAAAAACTCTTTCGCGCCCGACTTCTCTTATCCCGGATGATTTATTTTGACAGTCACAATCATAACGCACAGCCGCAGTCTTAGACGTTTTTTATGTCAAAAGCGTCTCAGGAAATTACGTTTGTCCGAATCATGCCACATAAATTATCGTGGGCCGGCCACGTGACGGAACCCTCGTCACGCCATGCTAGCCTGGACGCGGTTATGTTGGGCCTTCATTTTAGACGTATGTAAATATTTAGGTTGTGTACTAGTTTTTGTCGGAGATTTTGCCTGTTTTAGGTGGTTTGTGGGAATAGGAGGTTGTATGAGGTAACAGGTGTTCTTATAATATCAAAAGTGGGATTTTGCGTGTTGCGTTATGAGACAAGCGTCGCTTAAAACTTTATAATAGAAATAATTTTGTTTATTTTAGGATACAAGCATTAATAAAAATCTTATTTTTTTATGTAGGTTATAATCGGATTGAAGTTTAAACTTTCTCTCAGCTTCATCATAGTTGAGCATTCATAAACGCTTGATAAAATTACGATAGTTTGAAAATCGTGTATCTGTCACTTTCAACAAACATTTCTATATATTTTTTTCTAGACAACATGTTTGTAGATTTGTCGGCAAATCTTGACATAAGATTAAAGCTGTGTCAGTATTGCGTTAGAATAGTAGTATATCATGGCTATCATACGCGTATGTCTTAATTATTATTCGCACGTAATAATTTATAAATTGTATAAATAAACAATAATTTAGTTACAAAAATTTTATTTTAAAAAAGTTAATCTGATTTGTAACTAACATCGAAATCTATTACGGGGAGGAGCACTGCTTATCCTAAAGCACAGGTTCATAACTACTTAGGGAGTGGAGTTTTAGTGTTTAAGGATCTTATGTAAAAGATGTTTTGTTGAAATAAATTTATTATTATTCTCTTTATTTATATTTTTTCTCTTAGGTTTAGGTTAGATTTTTACAATAATTATACAAAAAGTAAAATATAAAACTATACATACAAAACGTAAAATCATTATAAAAACCTAACCTAGGGTGCCACCGGCAGCGAGGCGGGGCCTAAGCTATCGGTGGTTAGGGCGACAGAGAGAGGAACCTCCTGACTATCCGCGCAGTGTCCAGGAGTACCGCCTTCTGTATCTGACCCTTGATCCAGCCATCTAGCGAGAGTCTCTTGAGGTGTTGGTCGAGACTCTTCGCTATCAGACCGTTCACAGAAACGACTATCGGGACAATGATCGTCGAATCAACATCCCACATGGCGGTTATCTCGTGAGCTAGGTCAAGGTACTTACTGGCTTTGTCCTTCTCAGCTTTCACGAGGTTCTCGTCATGGGGGATTATTATTATTATTATTATTATTAATCATTCTGTAACATTTTACAAGCAATTTAACCTGCAATCTTTGTATGTACGGTTCAAATCTTGCAAGTTAATTTTGTGCCACTTTCAGTGGTCGGATTGACTTGAAATTCAGTATTGATATGTAAATTATTATAAGTATATATGACAATAAAATAGTCTATTAGCGAAATCCTGGTGGCCCACCTGGGACCGTCTCTGCTGGAGGTAATTCTTCGAGGGTTAATGGCATCGATTTGAAATTTGTTACGGATTTGTAATTTGGATGACTAAGCAAGGTCAGTCAACAAAAAGCAAAAACAGCTAAGTCAGCAAAACAGATTGACTTGTATTAATTTTCGACAAAAACTTATTATGAACAAGGGGTAGTCTTTAATAATGTTATATCCGGCATTAAGTAGTTCAATGTTCTTGTACACGAACCAGTAAACAACAGTCATGGTTGCATTCTCCACTTTGCCGGCTAATTACAATGTAACATCACTGTGATATTCTTCTTGACTTTAAACCTATCAGATGCACACAAGAACTAATTATCTTGGTGAAAATCAGAAGGAAATTCTAGTTTAGTTCACTATATGGAATAATTAACAGATTCAATTTGGACGTAATTCTACTGAAGCTGGATTCAAATTAAGAAATTGAAACTTAAAGCTAATTAAATTAAACTAATTAAACTTATAGCGATATAAACACTAATTAAATGTTCTAAGTAAAGTATTTTACAGGATTTGTACAATATATAAAGAAAAATGGTGCGCTCTTGTCTCGCTAACAAAATTGGTGTCGTTGTTACGGTCGTAAGAATGAAAGAATTTTTTGACACTGACAACCGTCGCGATTGCAGCGCCCTCGTGCGGTCGTCGTCCTTAATTGTGCGCAGTAGCGTTGTTGTCGCTTGACATCATCAGAGGGCGTCAACACAACGCTAATGTTGTATTATTGATTCGGTAAGAAGTACAAAGAGCTACACCTCTAATTTCACCGCTAATTTCAGATAGTATGAGTATTAGTTAAATTACTGACTTTGTTCCATTTATGTAGACTGAATGTGAATCTTGTGTACAAAAAAATATCTTGTTCTCACAACGCAAAAAATACAATCTATTTTACTTTGCAGTTTCCCAATAATCACTCACACACTTAAAATAAATGTCCACAAATCACACAACTCACTTAAGTAAATATTATTTTATAGAAACAACTCAGCCGCATATAAACTGGGTGATGCATAAAAGCGTACAGGATGATGTATTTCTATATCAGCTAGCAGTTAACCCGACCCAGTGATCGATGACCACGATGTCTAAAAATCGCCAAAATTGCGTTTTGCATAGTGCCAGCAGACGGTTCGTTAGCTAGAACTTTCACACAAAGCTTTCAGAAAAGTGCTTTATTGCCTTGATGGAACTTGACAATGCTTGTATTTTTATATTAATTTACAAAGTGTCCTGTATCTACTCCTGTATTTTTCAAGCTTAAAAGGAGGACCCGGCCACTATTATGTATAATCCTATTACCTAACAAATAAAACATTTTTCATTTAACGACCGCTTTAGCCTAGTTGGTAGTGACCCTGCCTACGAAGCAAGAGGTCCTGGGTTCAAATCCCGGTAAGGGCATTTATTTGTGTGATGAGCACGAATATTTGTTCCTGAGTTATGGATGTTTTCTATGTATTTAAGTATTTATTTATCTATATAAGTATGTTTATCGTCGTCTAGTACCCATAGTACAAGCTTTGCTTAGTTTGGGACTAGGTCAATTTGTGTAAGATTGTCCCCTAATATTTATTTTTTTTATTTTTTTTATTTTCATTTTTTTTTACTCCTTACTATATTTTGTGCATATTTCAACGGTTTCAATATGACTTGACAGATTGAAGTTACATCAATTCCTTATGCGTTTACAAAGATTCTATTAAAACGTTCAACCAGCCCATTTATGTGTGGGTACTTTTTTTCTCGATTTTGTTTTTTTTTTTTTAAGTCGAATCATGTAGGTCAGGTAGTTAGAATGACCTCTTCGAAAAACATCTTCATAGATAAAGATGCAAAGTAAAAATCTCGTATTAGTAGAAAGAGACAGAAAACGTGTCACCAAAGGTCGGAGATGGTGCGTATATCTATTATTTGCAACTCAGGAACAACTGGCAACTAATAACGACGGAACTTCCAAAAAAGAAAACTTCCGCTATAGAACTCATTTGTGATATGGAACACTTGTTCTATGAGTACCGGATCATGGTGGTGAAGTTATTGAGGGCAGAATGGGGATTTGAAAAACTGTTTTTGCTATCTATACATTCAGTACAGATGAGTATATAATAATGATAATGATTATGAGCTAGCTAATTTATATCTTAGAATTAGCGGCGATTTCATAGATGAGGAGTACTGCCAAAAATAGCCCTGTCATGTTTCGGACAGGTCATATCATGCCTGTGCCCGGCGCGGTACGTTTTGACACGAATCCCCATATCTCTATGCCACACACGACAAAATTTATCCGTTAGTTTACATTATATTTTCATTAATTTAATCACAACACTATTGGGTTATAATGTTAAAAAAAATGTAATTTAATGCATAGTTTCCACTATAAATTCTTTGCCGGGAAAAAGTAACGAGATCCCTAGTTATACATACATACATTGTGTCTGTGACTTTGCTGTTCTAGCTAAGTTTAATGCTTCTTCAATTTTACTGGTACTGACAAAATAATAATTAATAACACAAAGCTCACACAAAAGCCGGCTCGTATATAACACTCCGCGTTGATTTACGCAATGCGTCTAAATTAATTCAACGCAATAAAAGTTTCTAAATAGCAATACAAGAGTTAAATTTAGACAGAGGTCGTAACAAAACAATGAATTTGGAACCGGGCAAGTTTCACTTTCATCCTCAGGAGCGCCGGGAACGCGGGCAGAATAAATGCTAAATTTATTCCTCTCAGCCTGCGGTGCAACTAACTTTGCCAATAAAATTCATCACTGTACAGAGTACGTGCACGCATTATCTTTGCAAATATTTATGGGTTGCTGTTCCTAAACACCTGCACGACAGGTCTTTTGTTACATACCGTACAGAGGCGTCACTTTGCAGAGTTCTACGTTAAGCAAAATCGAAAACTTATTTTGCTTCTACGCGAAGTATTGAGGTCACGTTATGCAAAATATCTACGTTTGCGTCGAAAATATGCTTTTTTATGCATATATCCCGCCCTGCCTCCGCATAAAAAATAAAATTAATCAACGCATTAACTAAACATACAACCAAGACAACCACCAGCACCACACAAAAACCCGGACACGTGTATCGCTTTTCTCTGAGGCATCATCAACAGAGATGTAGGCCAACGCCAGTTGATCGAAGAATTAGCTCGCTCAGAACGATTGACTGTATTTACCTTCCCTTCCCCTTTCTTTCACTTTAATAAATCCTATTACTAGAAAAACCCTAAAATTTCAAAATCATTGATAGGTAATTAGGCCCCTGTTGTTGTTTAATTATATTTAAAAAATAGAATATATTCAACGCAAAGGTGAAGGCTATATTTTGCATGATTTAGCGTTACTACGTCGCGGAGGAGCAAAATAAAGTGTTTCATTTGCTTTTAGGTCGTTTGCTTATTCCAAATTCGACCCATTCCATCCCTAAGGACATTGAAGAGGACTAACTGAAAGGTAATCGGAAAAATACGTGTTACTATCGTTTTTCTTTGGTCACTGATTACCTCCCTTTTGTACAATAAGAAGGGATAAAGACTCACGCACCACGCGGTTTGTGGTACTAAAACGTGCTGGAGGAATAAACTTGAAAATGTTTACGCTGTAGAGTTTCTAGCTAAAATCTTGTTTGAATTACATTGTAATTAAATAAAGACATGTTTGACTTTGAAAATTTGTCTAGTGGATTGGATAGTTTATAGCTAAGTTTTGTAGCGAAACTAAACAGCCGTCGACGCAGATGTTAGGTCAATGAACGGTCGTAGAAAAATGTAACCATTGCAGATACAGCGGTGTTACTTGCTTAGTTTAACTATCAGTCTACTACTAATATAAAATAAATATACACGTGAAAGCAACACTAGGAAGATAGGAAAAGATATTTCTGATAAGGGAAGTATGTCGTACTGGAAAAATGGAAAGACGAAATTATTATTCGGTTGTATTTTTTATTTACAGAGATATGTAGCTGGAGCGTTGGAGGTAGAATATAAAGAATTTTTGTACCTATCTCAGAAACTAGAACATGAAAACAAATACTTTACCGAAACGACCGCTTTAGCCTAGTTGGTAGTGACCCTGCCTACGAAGCAAGAGGTTCTGGGTTAAAATCCCGGTAAGGGCATTTATTTGTGTGATGAGCACGAATATTTGTTCCTGAGTTATGGATGTTTTCTATGTATTTATCTATACATATAATAATGTTTATCGTCATCTAGTACCCAGTCGGGTGCTTGAGTGGAGGCCTAGAGTAGGGCATAGAAATGTGGGCAGGCAACCGATGCGTTGGACCGACGACCTTGTTAGAGTGGCCGGAAAGGACTGGATGCGACGGGCGCAAAACCGGGAAGAATGGCGTGCATTAGATAGAAGAGACCTACACTCAGCATTGGGTGGTGAAAGGTTGAAAAAGAAGAGAAGAGAAGAGAAGAAGAGAGTATTGATTGGCACAATGAAGACTTCACCAAATGTAAAGTTTTATTCGGTTTACAACTGTTTGTGTTCTTCTTAACTATATTGAGGTTAATGGACATGCCCGTCTATTGCTTACCTGCTAAATATTTTAAAATACATACAATACTAGCTGTTGCCCGCGACTCCGTCCGCGAAGAATAGGGGTATAAAAATAGCCTACAACTTATTCTCAGAGTCTGAGAATAGGTCGTAGGCTATTAGGTCTGAGACTCAGACCTACCGAATACAGGGAAAAAAGTTTCATAAAAATCAGTCAAGCCGTCTCGGAGGAGTTCGATAACAAACACCATGACACGAGATTTTTATATGTATATTAGATTTACCAAGGTAGACAAAAAGGGACGTTTTTCAGATTTATTACTTACGTATTTTTCAACAAAGAGCCTTGGTATTGTATTTCGTATTGTAAAGTTAATATCAAGTTTTGCTTGTATAACGTAACATGAGATACATCGATAAAGTATCTTAAAAAAAAATAAGCAAAACAGTATGGTCCAAATCTATGCTGAAAGTTGGTCCCATAATATTAATCCAACTCACAAAGAGCATTTTATGTCACGCGCGATAAGAATCTCATGACAAAATAATACCTAACAAAGTTTCGACAAATGAAATAACAGCGCCGTACGAACGTGTTTACTGTTTCCCGTGTCCAGTGTTATTTATTTCTCTCTTTTTATTGTCATCTGACAATCATTTAGTGGGCAGTGACGGGCTGTCCTTCGGCAGTAAACTCGTTTTATGTCCCAGAGAGAATGTGAATTTAGCAAATATACAATTGCTGTTACTCCATTCAACTTCCCACCCTAGGCCTAACGGATAAGGTTGGGAAAAGTTCTGCGGTTACTTCTTTGTGCTATTGAACGACGTGTGAAATTGCTACCACGGATATTGGCAATATAGTCCAATGATTTTACTGTGTCACTATGTTAAGACTGTCTTGTTTTGGCGGGAAAGTTCGTGAAGCTAGTTTGTGATTTGGTTTATTTTAAGAATTGTCGACATATGTTTCGGATTTTTAACATTTGTACCTACTATTAACTGACTTTTAGGTAGGTACTTGATGTTTTTCAAAACTATATGTTATAAACTTTTTCATTTGAAGATAAGAAAAATTTAACAGACTCCAAAAATAACTTACTACTGATCAATTTGAAGTCGATGCCTCACCACGAGAGAACTTGTTATTGGGTAGTTCCTGTGGCCATCTGTGGTTTTCATTGTTAGTTTCACTCCACCAAATGGTGATTTCGAAGAGCAACTGTACGAGTTACTAGAGCCACAAAATAAACCCTAAAACATTTGAAGAGTTCTCCCGATGTCCATGGGGTCTTCTTACCAGATCTTGACTTGGTAATAAATGGGATATTGAAAGTAGGTAGGTTAAAAATAATTAACATTGCTTAGTTAGTTTAGTTCAGAGGAAAGCTTACACGTCTTAGCGTCTTTGACTTTTTGAAAAAAAAATATAGGTAGTTTTTTTGCAACACATATTGTAAAATATTTATTTTTATTTAAGACGTAAAGTTTTAATAAAATAAAATCAATCATGTTGTTTACTATATAGAAGATAAATTACCATTTTTTTTGTTGCATATTTTGATGAGTACTAGGAGTTATTCATATTCTTTAATATTGAATTATTTGAAAGTATAAAGAGTACTCACGTCTTAAAACGAGTTTAACTCGAAAAGTTTCGGGCTAATCCGTAGTCCTTCATCTCGGAGCCATACGTCACGGCGGCGTGACGTGTATACTTTCACTATGAGTGAGTCTCACGGTAGTTTCATGATTAAATGTTTAATTTGTTATTAAATCAAGGATTACTTTGACGTTTTTCCCAATTATACCAAAAAACATTTTTGGATTTTACGTTTATATAAGAAAATAAGGAAAAACAATCCCTAGCAAATCCTTACTCAAGACCCCTTATCCTTACACAAAACAATCTTGAGCTTTACAGTTACAAAGTACTTAAGTAAGTGCACATAACAAAAGTGTTTTATTACTTTTGTAGAACACGCCAGATGTTGAAATACTATAAAACTTGTAAAATTGGAAGTATGTTAGTAACAGTGAAAAATACTGATAACTCACGTCTTAAATCGAGTTTAGTATGTTTCAGGCTAATCCGTAGCCCTCCCTCCTGGAGCACTCGTCACGGCGGTTGCTGCCACACTCGCTCTCTTTGAGAAACTCATGACTCGCTGAGAGGAGACAAAGCTACGGATTAGCCCGAAACATGTCCGGCTAAACTTGATGACGTGGGTTAACCGTATTTTTCACTTTGAGTCTTTGATCAATTATAACTGAAGATACACATTGCCGAACAAAATCCCCTTCAAAAAGTGTCCGAACTTTTTTATTTGTTTGCATAACAATTAAAATCATCACCTACACAGAAATTTGAACCTAGTCTTTACTTCATTACAGTCGAATTTCGGTTGACACTTGACAGCTAAACTTGACAATTTCCCGCAACGTACTGAGAAAAAAGAAGGCCACTTTTATCAAAGTGGCGCTCATTTGGCTCGGACATTTTCGGGCGCGCGACTGTGGATCTACAGTTATAATTGATCAAAGCTTTGAGTGATTCTCACGGCATTTTCATGTTCAAAATATGTAAGTCAAATAGATTTTATTTACGCGCTGGTTGGAAATAGTCCGAAATTGTTCGTGCACCTAATATATCCCACAGCCGTTGTGTCGTTCTATTGTTTTACGAATTCGGCTGACACTAGCGGTGCCTAAATTACGTAACAGCCTCAACTTTTTACCCCGAACATTTATACCTACAAGCTCGCAAACTCAAAACTGTCCGTTTAGCACGAACGGTGGATAAAGTAAACGAATGTACATTGAATTTTGAGTCCGTTACGGGACTAATAAGGCTCAAATAGCGATACTGCGGCACCGTGTCGCCCTTGAGTTAGTTATGACGTCGTAAATTTGTCTGTTGTCGTTGTCGCTTGGGACACAAACCTGTATTCGGAGCCAGCACAAGCGATATCATAGCATGAGCCGAGTGAGATTCTATCTCACTTTTACGCATGACATTTTCCGTGATTGGAATATAATCTCGCTTGCGCCATGCAGCGATATCGCATGTGCTCGTCTTGATTAGGGAATTGGTCGTGGCAAATGAAACAGTACGGAGTAACCAATTGGGAATCTGTAGACCGCCATTGTGTTCAATTTACCTTGCTGAATAAACCGTGTATAACTGTGTAAACCATACACGGTCGCAACTAAATTTCTACACGTAACTTGAGAGTAAAAAATCTGAGAACAAAACTTTTTCACAAGTTTTTATTTAACTTGAATTCTCGCTTATTCGTATTAATGAAGTTGATTTTGACATGCTTATTTTTGTCTTTTATATTAATAATAATAATTTATTGCAGATAACTTAGATTCTTTTGATGATAAAGCAATGATTAAGTGTCATCACGAAAAAAAACTTGTACTGATTTTTTTTATCAAAACTTATTTTAATTTTCTTTAACACTCAGCAACAGCCAATCTTCTATGAATAACATTTAAAAGTAGAAGGGGTCAATCTACTTCAATTTTAGTAAAACAACCAATCAATTCAATTCAATTTTATTTTACGTAGTAGGTAATATGCACTAGTGTAGACGCTGTTTGAGATTAGTTTGCTGGGAGTAAGTAATAAGGTCGATTTCATTGACGTGTACGCAACAATTTAAATTCCGCATAAGTCAGTGCATAGTTAACGTGGAGCTGCCTAGTAGATACCTCTACATACTATAGGGAGTTAGCGATTTCCCTTGTACTGTTGAACAACTACTAGTAAGTTACGAGTTACAACTTACTACAGAATCTCCTCAAAGTAAATGTCATAACTTGCCGTGCCTGGTTTTAGAACAAGACGGACCTATCTCTTCCCGTGAGTCTCGTAGAGTCTCGTGAGTGTTTTTTTTTTAACTACGAACTCCGAGCTCTCACATTGTGGATTGGAAGGCAAGGGAAACTAAAATCTCTACTGACGATCACGGTCAATCTGTCATCTGTGTAGTGAAAAGTCTGACTGTTTTAATCAGCAGCCTTTCCATTGTTAATAGGACTTATATTGTTTGAGGGTACCACAGTAAGGCATAATTAAAATATTGTTCCAAATTTGGCATTTAACATCACGTCTTTGACTGAACTTCTGGCGGCAAATTAGCGAGGAAATTAGTCTTCATTAACCGAGCGACAACGAAGTGCGAGCGAAGCGTCTGTATGTCTGTCCGGCGGGTTATCCTCTACAGGTCGCGTTTCTTAACCGATTCTTCTGAAATTTTGTGAGCTGTTTCGATAATTATACGGACTTTTTCGTCGATTCAGGTTATGGATTTTTTGAAAAAGGCCGGGCCATGAAGTTTGAAAACTTAAAAGGTTTCATAAAAATTGTCGCCAAAGGCACTATTGGCTTTAGATTTGTACCTAACGCCTTACTTCTTGCCGTATCTGGTGCCTATTCCTACCTTCCACGTTAGTGAATTGGACCGGGCCAGGAATGTTAATACCACATGCATTAGGAGCATGGCAGTCTCCGTAGCCCGATGAACTAACTATTAATCGTTGCATTTGTGGACGTAAGGCGTGAACTGCTGAAGTATCATTAAATTTATAATTCAATTTCCAGGAAATAGTTAAGTGAAATTGATCTGGACTCGAGATACCGTATTTACATGATAATGACGTCCTGTAATCTCTCAGCAGGGACATATGGCTTGAAGTAGGACAGATAGGAAGAAGGAACTTCTATATATCATCGTCCTAGAATCTTGGACCCATCTATATAAGTAAAACCGAATATGTAAATCGACCTGCGACTGCGAGGCAAATCCTAAAAAAAGTAAACTACCGGTATAATCAAATAAAGCCGTGTAAAATAAGCCAGTACATATCAAAAAGACTGTCCAGTCCCACATTTTCGCAGAAGTTTAAAGGAAACCAGGGAAATACCGAAAACGTGAGCGGAATCGCTTAGTAAATTATAAACCAATATCTATTCTACTGCAAGGATGCACAAAACAACGATAAATTTCAAAGATATGGTCTCGGAATTTTCGCACGGAATAAATTTGAAATGGAAGGTTGGACAATATGTGATATATTTTAGTGCGAGACCACAATGCGGGACGGCAGTGAATATTGGGCGAGTTCCGCTTAGCCGCTTGGCTAGCACATGTGTAACGAGGGAACTATATTGTCCCACATTTTAGGAAACTATTCCGTTTATAATAATGTTAAATATCAAATTTACAGTAGCTAATTGTCATATAGATTAGTTTTAAACTCCTAAGCGTGAAAAAAGAAATGGTAGGACGATTTGGATGTGTACGTAAAAGACTGACCTGACATTGCGCTAGGCCGAGAGTTGTGGAGGTCAAGAGGGGTGGCCTTTGTTCAGCAATGGGACACTATGATAGGGTAATATAAAAAGGGTGCAAGCACTCTACCGTGCGGGAGACTTAAGACTTTGTAATTGTGTGAAGTCGCGTAAGAAGATGAAACTGTCACTGTCTTTATACTATTTATGTGAATTAACACGAACACGCACCAACGTTGCACGTTTCACGCACATTGGTTGTTTACTATTTTATACTATACTTATTTTATTTGTATAAGTGCGAAGTTTAGATAATTTATTGAATCAGGCGTTATTTTGTGCAGGTGATGTGACCATGTGACCATTACCTGAAACAATTACTTTGCTCATCCGCGACCTTAATATAGCTACGTTTATGCAAGAAACACACACAAATCATTTATTGAATCAGGCGTTACTTTGCGGAGGTCCATATTAATGAACTAAAACAATTACTTTGCTCACCCGCGACCTTACAATAGTTACGTTTATGCAAGAAATGTGTGTTCATGCAGTTCCTCCACCTCCACACTGTACGAACACACACAAATCACATAAACACAACTATCACCACCACCAAGCTACACTGACGCGTTTCGAACTCAACCAGAGCTCATCTTCGGAACTGCAGGTGGAGGAACTGCATGAACACACATTTCTTGCATAAACGTAACTATTGTAAGGTCGCGGGTGAGCAAAGTAATTGTTTTAGTTCATTACACACAAATCACACAGACTCATCTATCACCACCACCACGCTACCTGACGCATTTCGAACTCCACCAGAGCTCATCTTCAGAGCAACACAACTGTTCACCATGCTTCCTTAGATTCTCTGGTTTTCAAGGCTTTCATGAGTTGCACTTAAGGTGCACCAAACAAATTGCAGTAAAGGCACGCATGCTGTTTATTCGCCAGATGTGGACGCACCCCATGAAAAAGCGCGTGAACTGCATGTTTCTGGCCTCCGGTTGCTATGGTCAGTGGCCTGTTTGCGCCGAGCCTAACTCTAGCGATGTTTCCTTGCAGACTGGTGTTTTAGCCAATTACCTCGCGTAATGTTATTCTCTTATTATTTCTGGGGCAAAAGCTGACGGCAGTTGTCCATTCTCAAGAGCACTATGTCGGAGCCCCCCAGGCGATCTCGTGGGCACGTATTGTACACAGGAAGCAAAGTTTGCGCCCCGGCTCGAACGTAAACACCCTATTGCGAACTCTAAGCCGGTACCGATCACGCTCTGATTAATATTAAGATCAGAAGACTAGGTTTTGAAATCGTGCCAGTGAAAATATCATTCGAAAATGCGAAAAAATTAGAGTCCAAAATTAGAAACATGTCATGTGTAGTGTGAGTGTTAATTTTTGACTATTTGTCGAGAATTCATATTGAACGGTAATTTTGAAGTAAAATACAAACTGTGTTACCAAACATAGATACAAACTTAGGTATTCGCTGAAAAAATGTTGAAGTGACCGTAGAAAACTGTCATTTTAGGCATGACTGCATAACTGGTGATGACGGGATAACGGCTGAACTTCTGAAGAACCTGTTTAATTCCGTCATTCGCGAAGGGAAAACGCCGAAAGCATAGAACAGAAGTGTAGTGCTGCTTTTCTTCAAAAAGGGTGACAATACCCCATTGAAGTTTTCACTGTTAGTTATCGTGTCACAACGGAAAACTTTCATACAAAAAGTAACTACCGTCGTTAAGCTGTCAAACTTTTAAGCGCGTAACAAATTTAAGTATAAGTAGGCTTCTTATTTTTATTTACTTGACATTCCTTCTAGGTTGCAAACAAATATACTGCCAATAAAAAAAAAATGTGAAGTTAGTTAGCAGAAAGAAATACACGTGTTTCGGAGACCCAAACACTTAATCGGAAGACGGGCAAATAAACAAATTATCACCTCAAAGTCAATCCATTGGTTAAGGATGGAGAAGTATAGCATTCTATAATTGTCCTGGAATAAAAAATAATACATGAATCGAGGTCCGTTAAATACAGTGTTATAGTTTATTTTACCTTGAACCAGGAAATGAAGTAAATTGTTTACCTGCAAAGAAAATACAATTTATTACACTTATCAACTTTTATCAATGTCCTTATTATAAAGCAATACCAAGCTTTACTGGCCAATGAAATTTCTACCATATCAAGTATACAATAACGTCGAGGATAAAACATCGTATGGCCGCATCAGATAGAGATTCTGAGCTTTCCAGTACAACAAGCGAATTTATGGTATTGCCAGTGCTTCAGGGCTGCCAGTTTGAATATTAAAATAACAAAAAAATAAAGTAGAAAATAGGCGGTCTTATTGTTCGACCAAAAGCAATCAATGGCCAAAGGAATTCGGCCACGTTGTAAAGGTACTTATTACTAGATACCAATACCTGTGATACATCGTCGTATAAGTTAAGACTTTCGTTAAATTGTTAATATCGTTGTTCGTAATAATTACGTGCTTTTATAATATAAGTTTAAAAGAGTTTATACAGGTTAGATTTGATATCAATGTTAGTATAGATTTTAAAATACCGCAGATGTCACATGCAGCTGTAAGACGTTTTGAATTAAGTACCTACGTATTTATAATCTTTCCAAAAGCGCTGGTACTGCAAAAAAAATAGCCATGTAAAAGCGTCTTTTGCAGCCTACTTACAGAATTAACGTTCCAATTTTGAATTTGATTTTTTGGATAAAAATTTAAATAACTCATTCACGATATTGCATGTGAGACGTGCCTTTTTAGTCATGAACTCGGGGTGCGTTTATAGCTCGCGTTACAAATCTAGTTCTCTTATTATTAGTTCTGTGATTTTAACATTAACTACGTTAGAACATTTATTTTTTGGTGCTGGCAGCCCTGGTGCGAAATTTAATTACTGTCTACTCCGTCATTACAAACTGGGATCCGCGTTTCGTTTCATACAGTTTGTAGCATTCCACGAATACTAGGAACTCAGATATTTATTCAAGTGAACTGAAATAGCCGCAATTCCATAAATTAGAGCAGGAATTTTTATTTATTACTAGCCGGTGCCCGCGGCTTCGTCTACAAAGAATTTGTCCCTGGGAACTTTGCAGTATTTTGTTTGGCACAAAAACTATATCCTTTCTAGGGTGTTAAACCATCTCCACACCAAATTTTCTATGCTGAGTTCTAAAAATGGCTTTATTGCAAAAGACTATTAATTGAAAAAAAAGACTGTAACAAAAAACTAGTTCAGCCCGATAGGCTTAAGACGGCTTAAGTTTAGGCCTAAAAGTGGTACTAATTTCAATGGTGTGTGTATGAAGTTTCCAATCCGCTCTGGGCCCGCATGACCACTACACGGCCCAATCCTTCTTCATTCTGAGAAGAGTCCTGTGCCCTGTGGTGGGATATACATAGGCTGGGTAGTTTCATGTTTAAAGAAGCTGGGTTGATGTTGATGATGACAGAAACAACACTCAGGTATTCACAATAACAATATACGTATAAGAAAATTAGTACATTAAATTCGTAAATTGAGAATTATAGCTAGGTATTCAAAAAAAAACTGATAGGAGATGAATAAAATGATGGGAAATGATAGGAGATGTCACCCCTGTTTATTTATTCACTCCATTTCCTAATATTTGATCGTTTTCAAATACAAAGCTATCACTCGTGAAATACAAACCGATTACTTTCAAAAGTTCAATTCGTTATATTTTCATTAAAAACTCGTACATTTTTTTAATGGATTTTTTGAATGGAAAATATTTTGATTGGGAGCGAACACAAATGTTTTGTTTTCTATTCAATGGAAGTTCTGTGTTTTGAAGGGAAATTTTAACAGAGTGATTCCGAGAATTTTTTTATTAAAATGAAAAATTACAATATTCTTGTTTTCTTTCCGTGAATTACGTACTAATAAATTTTTAATTATTCGAAATAACAGAAAAAACTGATGGCTAAAACAAATACCATGAGTTCATCAGGGAAAATAGGCGGTCTTATCGGTTATACAACCTGTTGATTTTTCTTCACTATATTGAGTTACTTTGTTATATGGCGCTGAGGTTCTAACTAAGAAAAATATGGTTAGTCACCGTCGTAGCGCGTTGCATCCTCTACGCCGTAGCGCATCTTCCAGCGTAGCACGTCTACAACGTACGTTAAATTCGATTACAAGTAGAATTAAATATATGCAAATTGCACCTAAGTAATATCTAAGGTAATAAATCAACTCTGGCCATCTAGTGCAGAAAACCAAACAATAAAATAAGTTGAATCAAGAAAATGGTAACTCTAAGTCAACGGCATAAGAACTTTAGAGTAGAAATCGCTGTCGTGGTAAAGTGGCAGCCAAGCCACCTGCATCTACGCGATATGTACAAAGCCTTATTTATTTCGACTCTATTCAAATTGTGTTTGAGTGCAATTTTCACCGCGTCGCCGTGAGTTCGCTTGAGATATTGTTACGGAACCGTAAATTACATTCAGGGATAGATTCGATACATTAAAATGTGAGTGAAAAATTGCACAGGAAGTTTCTTTGGAGTTTTCAGTGCCATTTTAAATCTATAGTGTCAGCGAACTTGGCAGCAGACTAGGCCTGGGGATAACGTCTTCACGCATATATTGTTAGCAGTCAATTGGCCTGCATGAACCAGTTCACTAATGCGAACTGCTAGGCAATGGGATTGGCTCCCATCGCTTTTTTCTGAGAAATAAAATTTTGGGCTCTACAAGACCGAACCAGCGAGTTATAATTTATAATTTTGTCCTAGATAAGGATAAGATAGGCGTCATATGCTGGTCAAATTATTGTAAGAAAAAACGTCCTCTCACTTTCCAAAAGATTTTACGTAAAATGTCAGATGTTAAATATTACTTCCGTCTATGCTAGAGTAAGATTGGCTTGATTACGATACTTATAATCACTAGCGTTCGGCAAGTCCTTTTGAGGTGTACCGAATCTACTCAATCCACTCATCTACATATTCGTAAGATTGAAAATTTTACCTTGACATTTCTTCTCTTTACGTCGTAATAATGATGACGGATTCGGTGTATTGTT
The DNA here is from genome assembly GCA_947563465.1 of Archips xylosteana. Lineage (NCBI taxonomy): Eukaryota > Metazoa > Arthropoda > Insecta > Lepidoptera > Tortricidae > Archips > Archips xylosteana. Next base: position 5,674,651 of record OX387362.1, read on the forward strand.
TCAAAGAGCGGCGTTTAATAGACGTGTGTCACATAAATAAAACGTCTCAGTGATACGGTATTTCATTATACAATATTTCGTTATACGAAATTGAAATTATGCCGCCTTCTTGGTAATATAGACGGATGGTAATCGCATTGTGTGAACCGAGTGTCACACGTGAAATGAAAATGTATGGAACGTTAATTTATTTGATTATGTTCTAAAATAGATTTGTGGTTTGATGGAAGTTTGTTGGCGCTAAAGGATCTGTCACACTGGATGCGTTCTGCGGTCGTGGCCAGGTCAAATTGAACGCAGCCCGCATTATGTTTGAACAACATTGTCGGTCTCTATATATTGCGCGTGAGTGCGATCTGACCACGCGGACCGCACGGTCAGATCGCATATCTATACAAAATATATAGAGACCGACAATGTTGTTCATACATTATGCAACCAGACGACCAGATGGCTTAGTAGGTAGAAAACCTGACTACGAAGCTTGAGGTCCCGAGTTCGATTCCCGCGTCGGGGCAGATATTTGTATGAATAATACGAATATTTGTTCTCGCGTCTTGGGTGTTTAATATGTATTTAAGTATGTATCTATCTATATAAGTATGTTTATCCGTTGCCTTGTACCCATAACACAAGCTTTGCTAAGCTTACTTTGGGACAAGGTCAATTGGTGTGAATTGTCCCGTGATATTTATTTATTTATTTATTTATTTATGCAGGCTGCGTTCAATCAATTTGACCTGACCGCGACCGCAGAACACATCTAGTGTGACAAATCCTTAACTGATTTAGTGACGGTCTCACGGAAATACATATGTTGTCTTGAATGGTCTTGGAGATTAATTTTATTGCTAAGCCAATATGGTACGTTTTCATATTAATATAGATCGAATGTGGTGTGGAAATGATTGATTTCGGCTCAAAAGCTAGGTGGAAAAGGCAGCTCTAAAATTAAATGTATGATCCTAGTTGACGAGGTATGGGTTCTTAACTTACACACTAAATTATGTGATTTAATCACGCATAAACAGCTCCATGGATTTTAATAAAATTTTACGTATATAAATAACATAATCCAGAAACGGACATAGGATACCTAGTACTTTTTATCCCGGAAAATCACACAATTTCCACGGAATAGAAATTTTAACTTTAGAATAAGCGGCTCGGTGGGAGAAAGCCCATACCTAAAGCACCGGTATTGTTGAAATACTTTTCTGTTTTAGCTGGAGAAAAAGTAATCAAGGAACATAGTCTTTTGCAAACTACGAGTATATAAGCATTGTCAAGAGGGATTAATAAGTAGTTACGGAAGCTAATGCCTGAGGGCCATACTCTAAGCCAAGAAAACGTAGGAAAAATATAAATAATAATAATAATAATATATTTATTATGTTAAAAGAACAAGGTTTACAGTGCAAAGGTTGGAATCTGCTAGTAAGTATAAAATACCTGTGTCAGCAGACTCCGCTCTTCCATATCAAATAAGTTTTAACAATAACAACTATACAATATTAACAATAGTGTGAGTGTGTAGATGTGTGTGTGTGTAGATGTGTGTATGTGTGTATGCGCGCACACGCGTGTGCGTGCCCGTGCGCGTGTGTGCGCACAAGTGAGCGCGTAAGTATATCACAGCCTAGTACATATACCCAAGTTTCACTACACAACAAATAACTATAACTAACTATTATAATAATCCTTCAACTGCAAGGTATCACAAAATAGATGTGGAATAATTTACTCAATGGTGGCCAAACTGGCACAATTTTACTATCAAATTATTGTATTGTTACCGAACTTACGTAATATTTAGTACGTAAAATTTGAGCTCCATTATCTACCAGGAAGTGGTTGACAACAACAATTTAATGCTACACAAAGAGTCTCATAATAAGGGAATCTCTTCATGTGAACGATGAATGCACGTGTCGCGTGATGTGGCGGTAATTGATTTCCAAGAACAACAGCAACATACATCCGCGATGTATGGGAGAATTGTAAGGTTCCCGGTAAATCATTTGCATTGTGGCCCGACGAATGCGGCAGTAGCACCTTTGTTGTTAAATTACTTCCATATAGAGGTGGAACACATGTTTTAAATTATCGTCTCAGTAACTAAACTACTAAGGTAGCTAGATTTGTTGGTACCAAATGAAGATCAGCGCCGTTCGTAAGAATGACAATTTCTTGCTGATTTGGGACCATTTTGTCATTGTTTTATTTTCAATTTTACTGTTTTATTTTTTTATAAATGTTATCTATGTTTACTACTTTGTCACACATAAAACGTTTCTTTCTTTATTTTCTTAATTAATGATTAGTTATGAGTAAGAATCGTGAAAGTTTAAAAATTAGACGGATTAGAATAAATAAAATTGATCCATAAACGTAAAGAAAAATAGCGACACGAATTCATAAAACATAAACGTGCTGTGTGATGGGCGTCGAGTGATGGTCGGGAAAAACACAAAATCCAAATATTCAAAAATAAATAAAGCCAAATTTTCAGAACTTGTTTATTTTAAATGAGAAAAGCGTATTTCCATCACTTTGCCATAGCAATTGGTTAGTGAGATATTCACAAACGTTAAAAATGTGTCCAAAGCTACGAGCTGTCCATAAATACTAATCAATACGAAGCTACGAGCGTCGCTGACTGCGAGCCAAAGATGCTCCGAGACAACTCACACATCAAAGCTAATTGCGGCTCGAATTTAACTAAAACTAGTTTTTTAAAGTTTTAAGTAATACATTTTGAGAAGGCTTTATATTATAATAAACATTGAACCAGTTATACTATGTTTCAAGAAAAGAAACTGCCGTTTTACATTGTATGGTTGTACTTTACTTTCGTTCTGTCTAGTCAAAGCGACGTTTGACTTAGTTATTTTATAAGGAGACTATACTTAATAGCTATAAATTAATGCAATTTTAGTTGTAGATGTTTCCTGTACCACAACAAAATTTTTGCCTAAGTCAATTAATAAAGTAATATTTATATGGAGGGTATATAAAAAACATTAGGAAGGTTTTAAATGAAACGATTATTTTTAGGAGCTATAAGAAAAAAAAACTGTAAAAATTTGACCCTCAGACTGACTTTTGAATCGTGAAATTCAAAATATGTACGTAATTACACTCATTAAATTAATTATTTATTTATTTGGTTCACCAACAATTGTTTACACTAGTAATGGCAATAAATACATTTCACTAAGCTTATACGGGCAAAGTGTAACAATCACTTACAGGTAAACACAGCATGCAATTAAATAGAGAAAAAAAAATATAAATATAGTTATTAACTGTGACTAGCTTACAAGTTTAGTTCTCATCGCTTTTTCACTAACTCAAGCTTATATGAGATTAACTACACTTACTAGACTCCTACGTACACCTATTTTAAATTTGCGTATCAAATCAGAGTGTATATCAGTATTGTGGCTACAACTATTCAAAGTCTTGCACAATCTCGGGATGGGTGAATTGCTGCCGAGGACTGTGCGCCTGAGCGGAGCACAGAGCGGTGTGATAGGCTTGCAGGGCATTGGGGATGGAGCCCGGAATGACACAAGGGATAATAGCTGTAGACAATCTATGTCGAATCTATTATGCAATAAATATTTCTATTTCATCCAAAGAGACTTGGGATATTTTGTGTCCCTGGACAAATTTGATGTTTTGACTCAGTAGTAGCCATATCGAAATGTTCAAAACTCTCTGGAGATAAAAAATATCTCTAGGCACTTTTGATGGGTAAACACTTCAACTGCAGAAGTCTTGGACGATATTTCCGTTTTACATTCTATATTATACCTAACAGAGACATTATTCAACAGTGTCCTAGTAATTGGGAATGTCTAAAAAAAATTACCAGTGGTTTTTATATTTTTTTTGTATAGAAAAGTCAATTATAAGAAACTAATTTCAATATTTTGTCATTTAGTTCTCTACTTTTTTCAAAATTAATTATTGAAACTATTTTAGTTGATGACGTCAGATTATAATTGAGGGCTCCACAATGCCAAATTTCTAAATCTATCTGAATGCTTACGATAAGGCAACCCCTTTAATTATTTTTTGCGTAGTGGTACACTATACACTATGTCACTTTACTGGCACTGACAAAGTGCTAGATGTCAGACAGCGGGTCCAAATCAAACTCCGTAGCACGCGTAAATTGTGAAGAATTCTAACCAAACAGAATAAAGTACGACTTGAACCGGTCACGCAATTTACACCAATGTCAAATGAAGTTCATTGCTTATTTGTTATTTAATAAATTCATTACATAATATTAAAATTAAATAACTACAGAAAACGATTTAAAAAGCATTTATCTCGAAATGGTTTTCGATTTTCTATACATTGCAAAAAAATAGACATCCCCAATGGAACATGTTTGAATGTTTTCAGTTTATAAAAATGGACAATAAATATGAGAACTCTCTCGTTCCCGAATGCTGGTAGTTTAACTCGCTGCTCTCTCAATTCTTAATTGAAATAGTCAGGACAGTTTTTTTTGGTAAAGGCTTTTAATCATACTCTACGGTGGATATCCGATAACTGGTAGTGATTGAGCAACTGTTCAACTAACTAGTCACAGGTTTTACGAGTACGAGTACAAGTAATACAAATAATTCGTTATTGTTGTCTTTTCTATGAGCTGACGTATTTTAAACACATGATCGTGTTCTAAGCATTTGTGGTAACATGAATTTATGACAAACATTGGCCATTACATTAAAACAAAAACGTAGTACATTCGTTTTACAATAATGACCTAAAGATCATGTTATACGTACCTAATTGGGAGTCAACTCAGTCAAGACAAAGACAGATCTGTGTTTTTGAAAGTATTGAATTAGATGCTTTCTAACACGATTTTGTAAAATTTTAGTTCAATTTTAGTTTAAATTTATGATTGAGATTTTTATTTAGTAAATTTTTTAAGTAGGCTTTGCCTTACTTTTACGGCTTTTGTTTTTTAAATACGTCATGCTAGCAAACAGTTTTTTATTTAGGTAAAACCTAAAAACACACTTTTGTCTTTTTTCGTTTTAATTTTATAACCGATCTCATTGCGAAAAAACATAGCGGCTAGCAGCAAAAGATGCTGTGTGAGAACCATTTTAAATTATTCAGCACATTTTACTTTAAGTAGAGCCACATTAAAAATTGCTTGTCTCGAGTGTAGCCAGTTTTCAGCTTCCTTTATAAGTAAGTAATTATAGATACTTTCACCCGACTTTCGAAGAAGGGTTATGTTTTTAATATCAGAAGTTAATGCAGCATTTTGACACTGAGCATTTGGAAAAGTATTTCGTTGCGGAGCAGGGAAAAATACTTTGGAAAAAATTGTCGTACCCCTTGCTTTTATTGAAACACGGCCGTTTATAATCCAGTTACGTACAAAGTAAATAAATAATAATTTAAATACTAAGTATTCTCTCATATTCGAGTAAGTGATATAAAGTTTATTGCACCAAATTTGATTTGGGCTGCAGGAGGTTAAAAGAGCAGTAATAGTTAGAGGTGCAGAAATGCTCAATCGTAGTAGTCAAAATCTATGTCACATTACAAGAGGAACGGAGCGAGTCTCAGATTTCACTGATATGATTATCTAGTCGGATTTTTCATGCCTTCACTCCACTCCGCTTCTGTATAACTGCACCCTAAGGTTTAGATAGAATGAGATGTTATACACTAATAAAATGTAAAGATTTTATTTCGATGAAAATGCCGGTTTTTTCGGTCTAGTAACTTTGACATTTATTTGTCTTCTTTTCTTTAAATATCAGTTATAACCATGTTCTTATTCGGCCGTTCCTTCGTAAATCGTATCAAATATTTTCTGAAGCGACCACGAACATCTATTTTACCCACATCAGTCCCAGCCCTATAGACGCAACAAATACGCTGCGCGCTCGCGGCGAGGATACATTACGCATTTGCGGCGAATACGTTGCGAACACGCGCGCGTGCGCGTTCGCTCCGTTTCTAATACGTTCGCGAATCGCCAGTGTGATATGGCTCTTATATTCATAATTTAAACGAAATTTCATAAAAAATAACTCTATTTAGAAGTGTATTGTCTCGTTAACATCAATAAACGAGGCAGGGGTAGTCAACAAAGTGTCAGTTCATTAAAACAGCACGCGTTCCAAAGCCTTCCATCAGCGACATAACTGAGTGCGACGCCAGCCAAGTGCCAAGCAAGCCCAATTGCGAGCGAATCAGCGCCAAGTTTTTATTTCATTGCAAAATATTGTACTGCTTTTTAAAAAGCAGACCAAAGGTTTACCTCTGCTTTTGTGCGAGTACAATGGAACTAAACACAATACTCTGGCATCGAAAGGGGAATTTATTTATACCTAAACAGCGGCCATACAAATGAACTGAAGAATGTGCTTTTAATTCACACTAAAATAAATTTTCGCCGGCCATCCGCCTCGCAACTCTTAACTTTTTTCTTTTATTTTAAGTTTTCTGGTTTATTACTTATTCAAATGTTTTACAAAGTTTTTTTTTTGCATTTAGTTTTTATGAAAACACTAGTTTTTTAACGTCTGGCAGGTATCTGTATTTATTTGTTTCTGTGGCATTGTAGCACCTAAGCGGATTAAGTCATTTGAATTTTTCTCAAATTAAATTTTTAAGTAAATAAAAATGTCCGTTTACAAAGTAATGGGTTTTGAATTAAAAATATGACACTAAAAATTATGTGCAGTCGACTCCAAAAAATAGTGTTCTCTGATTAAAAAGAACATTGGATTGTCCTCTTTGTAATGTTGCAAAAAATGTGGAAAAAATACGAATAATATAGTAAGTAAAATCAAGTGAGAAAGGTGAACAGGTGTCACTCATAGAAAGTCCCTGATCCCTCTTTATATAAAAAGGTTGTGAGAACAATAAATTGTATGGTTTCAACCTTGTATTTGATTAAATCACGCCAACTAAGTTCAGGAATTCTCTAGAAAATCACTTGTTCATATTCTTATTCATCAAGGTTATTGTCTTAGGTTAAGTTCTTTTTCTTCACATTAAACCAACCTATGCATGTATATTTTGTACTACTAAGTAAGCTATGGTCGCTAATGGTTTGACCTATGGCCTCTCATGCAGCGGGTCGTGGTTTCGAATCTTGGCTCGCACTTCTAAGTTATTTGGTATTTATTTGCCATATTACATTTGAGATTTATCGTGAGCTTAATGGTGAAGGAAAACATTCCGAGGAAACTTGTACACACCTGTTAAAAATCAATGGCGAGCGTGGCGTTTCCAAGCCGCACCGAGTTCGCGTAAAAACTACAGTCTAAGCACTCTCGTTCTGAGAGAAAGCCTATAGGTACTCACCATTGGGACGTAGGTATATATACTTTATTTATTTAGCATTAAAAAGAGGGTGAACCATCTTGAAGAGTCTTTTTATTCAAAAACACTTTTGAAAAATAAGACAGCAAATATGTAACAATTAGCAAGGACTTATGGTAATTTACTTTCTTTGGTATCATAAGTAATAGTTAAAAAATTCAGTAAACTTACTCATCAATATTTTTTTTAATGCTAAAATAATCGAAGGCGAGATGATGATGATGAGTGCTGTAGTGTATATTGTACTAGTTCTGTAGAAGAACTGTTTTAATTTTCTCTATCCGTCAAGTGCGGTCAGAGGAGTGGCTTCAAGTTTAATTGTATGTAACAATTAGCAAGGACTTATGGTAATTTACTTTCTTTGGTATCATAAGTAATAGTTAAAAAATTCAGTAAACTTACTCGTCAATATTTTTTTTAATGCTAAAATAATCAAAGGCGAGATGATGATGATGAGTGCTGTAGTGTATATTGTACTAGTTCTGTAGAAGAACTGTTTTAATTTTCTCTATCCGTCAAGTGCGGTCAGACTAGTGGCTTCAAGTTTAATTGGAGCGAACTATATTTGCCAAGTCATGTGTGGTTCAAAGGAAATTTACTGGAAAACTAATTAAACATCTTTCAGCCTCGCTGGCAAGTCACGTGCGGAAAATCCAACTCTGAAATGAACGGCATCAAATTTAAAGTTATGTATATAGTTTATAGAATATTATACATGTGACAGTTTGTGTGTGTGCGATCTGCGTGCACATTTCTAAATATCGAAAGTGACGAATCATAATATTTTTTATTATGGTAATTACGGAGCCGTAAAAGGAAAATATAAGAAAGGGTAAAAAATGGAAATCCAAGAACCATTTCAAACGGAGTGGTGACAAAATACATAAAATATTTTATGAACATAATAAAAAACGGAAACGCGACTGCTTTTCTTAAGAATATAAAGTCACAAAAGACTGTTTACTTTTTGTTTAAGAAGCAACACGGGTAAGTCACTGAGGGCCTGTTGCATGACAAAGTCAACTAATATTACAAGCGGAACTCTCGCTTCAGTTATATTAACTAGAAAGGGAGTTCCGCTTGTAATACATATAAGTTGTAATTTGTTATGCAACAGGCCCCAGATGGCAACTGATCACTGATATTCATGATCGACGTATCATTCGATGCAGGGGGGCTACGAAATTCGAAATTGGAAGTTCGTATCGTGCCGTCCCTTTCACTCTCCAGTTAAATCCTATTAGTGTGAACAGAACGGCACGAATTTCGTAATATAAGGGCAGGGACACAGGATAGTATGTACTGACATCTGACGTCATATATTTGGGATTAGCAAAGAAAAAGCATCTGGGTGATTCGGGAGACGAGATCCGGACGAACTTCAGACTCAAGGAGTTTTATGCAAAAACGAATAATAAATGCAAAATTAAATTAAAAATTAAGGGTGTTACTTCTGAGGTGTTACTCGTACAACCAACCAATATAAAAGGACCCCTACATCAGTTTTTCTTAAAAAACAGGGTTCTTCTGACACTAATTTTTTATAGATACGACCGTTTTTAGCGTATATTTAGTTAGACCAAGGATGATATAGACTGGATTGGCAGTCGCCATAGTACAGATCGGCTGCGTTTTTTGTAGTTCGATTATTAAATCTAGCTAGATAGCGCTGAAATATAGCCAGAGGCTATGAAGGCAAAACAATAAGACTACAGATGTTTCATATTACTACAAATGTATTACTTTTCAAAAATATTGCGTAATAATACATTTGCAGTGATATGAAATATCTGTAGTCTTATTATTTTGCCTTCAAAGCCTTTGGCTATATTTCAGCGCCATCTAGACTTAATAATCGAACTACAAAAACCGCGGCCGATCCGTACTATGGCGACTGCCAATCCAGTCTATATCATCCTTGGTTAGACATACTTACAAAATTTTGCAGACCCTTTGGTGCGCGAGTCTGACTCGCTTTTGGTCGGTTTTTGCTCATAACATATCTACTGCGTAAGTATTTCATAATTATTCCAAACATTTTAATTTTATTTAGCTTTCATACCCTAGTGTAAAATTAATACATAAGGAAATGTGCCTCAGTTCATACATGAAACAATTTACAATGCTTTTATAGGGACAATCCAAGACATAAGTCGTATTTACTATGGTGATAAATTGAAAGCACCGTGAGCGAAGCAGGAGGATTTAAGGCTAGTTTAAAACATATCAAGAAGCTCGTAGCAATCGTGAAATCTCTTTGCAGACAAAGCTGGTCAAGGCTGGCCACCTCCATTGGTATTGGCCCCGGAGTAGGGTTACCATCAATTTATATAGTCGACCAAGGAATTCCTTTACCACCCTAATCTTCAATGTCAGTTGTATAGCTTAAAACATCAAAGGCTATTTTCACTTACAAGTCAATGTGACAATAAACCTATTTTTTTTATTCTGCTGTTGGAACCTGTTACAAAAAATTGTAAAGTACTAATTTGGTCAACTGTAATGTCCTAAAAATGGACATTGTGAAAACAGTTTTAGTCGTCAAATACATATACTATAACCAGTGCAAGTTTTACAGAAATAGCAGATTTATTTTTTACGAGTATGAAACCACCTTATGGTATACAAATGACCACAATCCCCCATGCACAACCGTAACACAAAAGGATTAGTGATTCGTTGCCAGCGTGTTTTGAACTGGGTCACGTAAGACGTGTGTTGGAGAGCAATGGGTACAACTGGAGGCAGAGTAACCGGTTCCTGAACGTATCGGCTCGTCAACGGCCAAGGGCGGCTGATAGGCTGCCGGCATACTTGCCGTTTATAAAGGGGGTAACGGATAAAATCGGGCAATTGTTACGCCGAAGATACAGCATCAAGTCGATTTACCGTCCTCATATGCAGCTCAGGCAGTTGGTACGTTCACCGAAGGATAGGGAGCCCTTTAGTGGTCCCGGAGTATATAAAATTCCATGTTCCTGTGGCAAGGATTATATCGGAGAGACTGGACGTAATGTTTCCACAAGGTTATCGGAGCACATACGCAGTATGAAAAAGCAAGACAGCAAGGGGTCTGCGGTGGCCGAACACTCAATGGACTCGGGCTCGACGCACTACATCCGTTTTGATAAGGCTTCCGTACTTGCGAGAGAAAAGTTTTTCATTCCGCGGAAGGTGCGTGAAGCCATCGAGATTGGTCGTCATCCAAATTTTAACCGGGATAGTGGTTGGTCAGTACCCCCGAGTTGGAAAACAGTGTTGAATGTTCGTACTGCGTCAACGGTGAGTGTGAGCGAACCTTTACAAAGTGATGTGGTTAGTGTTGTGTGCTACCCTACTTTTGACAATGACAATAAAAGTGATGATGAAAACGGGGGTAGTTGTGTGTCGCTGTCAGTTGCGTCGAGTGGCCGCGCGACCAGGGCGTTAGCACGCAGTGCACGTTTGGCAGCCGCCGTGACGTGCGACTCCGAGAGGAAGGGCTACGGATTAGCCCGAAACATGTCGAGTTAAACTCGTTTTGAGACGTGAGTGATCCGTTTATTTTCACTATAATTGTTTTAGTTCATTAATATGGACCTCCGCAAAGTAACGCCTGATTCAATAAATTATTCTGAAAAACAATCAACATACATACTAGTTCTAGTTAGACTGCAGTTAGATTTGTTACCCAATTCGCCGATAGATGGCGCTGTACCGCCGACGTTGGAACCAAAATAACCACGACGACCGCTTTAGCCTAGTTCGTAGTGACCCTGCCTACGAAGCAAGAGGTCCTGGGTTCGAATCCCGGTAAGGGCATTTATTTGTGTGATGAGCTCGAATATTTGTTCCTGAGTTATGGATGTTTCTATGTATTTATGTATTTATTTATCTATATAAGTATGTCTATCGTCGTCTAGTACCCATAGTACAAGCTTTGCTTAGTTTGGGACTAGGTCGATTTGTGTCAGATTTGTCCCCTAATATTATTTATTTTATTTTTAATATTATTAATAAAGTATCCAAAGATTTTTTCGTACCTGCTACGGAACCCTATCTTGGGCGTGACCGACACGCTCTTGGCCGGTTTTATTTTGTTTTTCTTACTTTTGTACAATAAGTACCTACTTACATAAAAGTTAGTAAGATAATATAGGTATAAACTAAGTACACATAAAAATAAAGAAATTGAGCACTATGCGGTAAGATAAGATGGAATACCTATATAAAGCAGGTAGGACATAAGTATTTGGGTAAATCCGATCAGATGGTGACCCTAGCACAGAGGCTAAACCCTCCCACACAGTGGATGTCTCGACTTTATTCGGACATTCCGTGAGAACGCCTTTTGTATCCTATTCCTCTTTTTCACGGAAAATTCCTAGAAGATTGAAAACACAATTGCGTTTCGAATGTTGCACGTGAGTTTTAGAATGATTCCCTTTTTATCATTATACTCGTACGTTCTGGAAGTTAAATCCGATCATAGAAAACAGGCTCTGCCTTTTACTTGTTTTGACCTGAGATTTGTAGCACAAATAGAAAATATCAGATAGAAATAGACATAGTTGCTTGATAATATAGTTAGATATAATAATTTGTGTTTGGGAAATGAATTTTTATTATTAAATTATTATAACACTACCTACACCCTAATAAATAAGGTGAAATTTAAATCGTGATGCAAAATTATGTAGTGTTTTCAACTCAATTAATGCTGTATAGTGTAATCCAACTCAATTATTTTCAGTAAGTACTTATAGGAACGTCCTAAATATGAGACTAATTTTAACAATTGGGATGTCTATTTTTTTTGCAATGTATAGTAAATCGAAAACCATTTCGAGATAAATTATTTTTAACCCGTTTTCTGTAGTTATTTAATTTTAATATTATGTAATGAATTTATTACGTAACAAATAAGCAATGACCTTCATTTGACATTGGTGTAAATTGCGTGACCGGTCCAAGTCGTTCTTTATTCTGTGTGGTTAAAATTCTTCACAATTTACGCGTGGATTATTACTACGGAGTTTGATTTGGACCCGCTGTTTGACATCTAGCACTTTGACAGCGCCAGTAAAGTGACACTAGTTACAGTGTACCACTACGCAAAAAATAATTAAAGGGGTTGCCTTATCGTACGCATTTAGATAGATTTAGAAATTTGGCAGTGTGGGAGCCCTCAATTACAATCTGACGTCATCAACCAAAATAGTTTCAATAATTAATTTTGAAAAGTAGAGAACTAAATGACAAAATATTGAAATTAGTTTCATATAATTGACTTTTCTATACAAAAAAAATATAAAACCACTGGTAATCTTTTTTAGACATTCCCAACTAATTTTGTATCACGTTTTAAATTTCACCCAGTATAGAGTACTTCCCCACCGTTATCGTTGAAACATGTCGACGGTGGAAAGCATAAACGCTGTAACCCACAATGTATAAACTTTACACCAGAGCCAAAAAACTTTTTAAAATTTACTAAAAAAATCAGAACTCATGATCCTTTTTGCGTAAAGTAACAATTCTTTGGGAAATTATGTATTTTTGGCTGGGCTATTAACCGCTTAGTAAAAATCTTGTCTAAAGTAGTCTGCAAAGAAGTTTTGGTGGGTTACAGCATTTGAATTTTTTTTTCACTCCGCGAAAACGCTGTAACGTCAATATACTAATGTATGAAATAGAAGAAAGTGATTTTTTTTTGGGAAAGCATAAATGTCGTAATTTGACAATTTACAATATTTTTAAACATACATAGTGTTGTAAGCTTGTTTAGGTTCATAAAATGAAAAATTAAATTGAAGTAACAGCTTACATCAATCCAATCCATGAAAAATAAATTAGCGTAATCAGCAACTGATAAAAATATTAAGGGACTTTAAAATGTCAAACAATTATTTTATTTAGAATTATTTTTATTAATTATAAAAACCGGCCAAGTGCGAGTCGGACTCGCGCACGAAGGGTTCCGTGCTCTATAAAAACGCCAAAAAAATCATGTCTGTTGTATGGGAGCTCCCTTAAATATTTATTTTATTCTGTTCTTTAGCATTTGTTGTTATAGCGGCAACAGAAATATATCAACCTAGCTCAGAGGGAAAATCTTTATTTAACATCATTTGAATCTCATCCTCTTCCTCTAAAAAATCAAGATAGCTTTTGTTGACAGCTGCTTTTCACTTCGATTTCCTTTTACTTCTTTAAAATTCCCATTGTAATCGTTTTTAGCTAAAATCAATCTTTCTATTATATAAAAATCTCGTGTCACGGTGTTTACTATCGAACTCCTCAGAAATGGCTTCACCGATATTTATGAATTTTTTTCTCTGTATTCGGTAGGTCTGAGAATAGGTCTTAGGCTATTTTTTATACCCCTATTCTTCGCACGACGACGACGACGACGGTGTCGCGGGAAACCGCTAGTTATAATATAAAATGTAGTAAAACGCCTAAGCATAATAATTATTATTAAATAATTTTGTACCTACTGCTATTAACTTAATACAATGAAATCAACTTCTTCAGGCAACAGTTCGATTCCATCTCCAATAAAATTATGATTAACTACTGTTTGATCTTGAGCTGATATGTTTCTATCATTCTCTTCCTTAAAATTTTTTATCGCTCTTCGACTGTAAACCTTTACATATACCTCTTTTTCATCGTCACTATCAATTTCTGGCTTTAAAATCGGCTCAAAATCAGACTTTATACTGCTACCAACTTTGCTGTCTAAAAAAAAAGAGTAAAGAGTAAGTAAGAATGAAATTGAGATTATAAACAACCGTAAGATATGTGAGGATCCTTTTTTTGTCCCACTATCAACAGCTTATAGTGTTAGTAAAATCAAGCTTTCTCTTCGATTTTAGTTTTTTCTTTTTTTAACGACCGGATAGCTTAGTTGTTAGAGAACCTGACTACGAAGCTTGAGGTCCCGGGTTCGATTCCCGGTCGGGGCAGACATTTGTGTGAATAATACGAATGTTAATGCTCGAGTCTTATTAAACATAATATGTATTTAAGTATGTATTTATCTATATAAGTATGTTTATCCGTTGTCTAGTACCCATAGTACAAGCTTTGCTTAGTTTGGGACTAGGTCAATTGGTGTGAATTGTCCCGTGATATTTATTTATTTTATTTATTTATTTAATTTCAGGAGTAACTTCGATAAAGTACGGATCTTAATCACTTATTCTTCTTGACTCTTTCTTTGAACTGCCGAGATTGCTCAAAGTAGAATCAATTTCCAAATCCTTGGATTCTTTAAGGCTTGTGTCTATCAAAGGATACTTTGTAGAGATTGGTCCGTAGAGTTTATTGTATTTTCTGAATTATCAGTATAATTTGAACTTATAGTGGCGAGATTTTGTCAAGTATTAGTTTTGTATCACCCAAAAAGTGATCTGGCTTTCTGAAAATTGGAGTATTAGAGTGGAGTGTTATTGGAGTGGTAGAGTAGTATTGGTTTGGAGTGGTCTATTACCTCGCCTCATTCGTTTTTCGTTTAACCTTATTTCGTCTTATTCTGTATTCGTCACTCAATCTTTATTCGTCTTATTTGCTAACCGTCATTATCTTATTTAGTCAAAATCTGTACTTAACTTGTCTCTCTCTTAATAAGTCTTATTCGTTTTTCGTCACGGTTTTCCTAGGGCTCATTCGTCGTTTTTCCCTTTCGTTTTTTGTCTCATTTATTTAAGAACATTTATTTACCAGCACCGAACGTATCGAAAAAATTTTGGCCAATAAGTACATGAGACAAAAACGAAAGGAAAGAACGACGAATGAGTCCAAGGAAAACCGTGACGAAAAACGAATAAGACGTATTAAGAGATAGACAAGTTTCAGAATTTGACCAAAAAAGATAGTGACAGAAAGCGAACAAGACGCGGGTATGCTTTGAAGTCACAGTCTCTTAGTTACATACTTAAAAAAATTATGTAAACTTATTGCTAACAATATTATCATAAATTTTCAAATGCTGTAACGTCATGATTCTTATCTTAAAACTTTGATAGAAAGCTATAACCCTAAGTAACTACTTATTTTGATTACGAGTGAATGCTTTAACACTTACCTGCAATATATTCTTGATCAGCTTAAATGCTGTAACCCACGTAATGATATTATTTTTCATTCCGCGTAAACGCTGTAAGTGACATCGGGCGGCTGAATATTGTTCCGCGTGTATGAAGTAAGATAAAGAACTCTATTTTCTTTGTTTTTTATGTCGGTTACAGCATTTTATGTATCATAAGCAGCCAAAAATCATAAAAATTACTACGCTGTCCAGAAACTTCTAATTGTCGTAGAGCAACGAGGGTTACAGCATTCGACGCAGAAAAAAAAACTGAATCTAAATATGCAATAAAAAAATTTTGGTCAAGGTGTGGGTTACAGCGTTTATGCTTTCCACCGTCGATGTGTTATGTAGTGAAGTGAATGTAGTGAATCTATAATTTTTGGCAGTTGTCAATTGAAAATGTGCTCTTTGACTGCTTCTAACATCGTCGGCGGTGACCCGACAAATTGGTGACTAAAGTGATTATTTATACCTAGAGATTTTCCTGCCACAAACAACTGGTTGTAAGTGATTGACAATGTTATGACAATGTCAAACACTAACCCACGGCATAGTGATTATGGCGCCTGTCAATCGGGAGTGTCGTCAAATTCTGCGTATTCTGCGACTGTGACAAAAGATTTACTTGTGAAATAGGTAATATCAGAGCCGCTTGATCGCATGTAAATTATGGCTCCCTGTATAAATTTACAGGAGTCGACAAAGTTGTTAAATATGAGGTCGGACATGGACGTGGCTGCCAACTTACAAAGTAAGGCAGTTCGGATTCGTAATTTATCGCCCGCTCTTCGACATTCAGTTCGATTGTTCCGTTTAATTTTACTTCCAGATTTAAGCTACGACCCGCAAAATTGATGGGTGCCTTCTTATAAAACTGTTTTATACTATCAGCCCGTTGGCTTTTGCGGATTACAGGTTACTATTAAAGCCGGAAGTCTGCGCGAGAATGGTTCTGCGTTGCGTTGCGTAGATTATAACAGATTTAATGTTTAAGTATCTCCCAAGCATGAATAAGACGTGGCGTCTGCAAAGTTTTTAAAAATATATTAGGTACACTGACCGAAATTAAATAAAATGCCCTAGGTACAATGATACTCTCCAAATACTCGTAAAATGCTCGTATGCTGTTATTAAATTTCTTCATAACATTTTTTTGAAATTGTGTTTTTTCGTTAATTATTATCATTGTTTAGAAAATTAAAATTACATTTCTATGGATCTTTTTTCTCTTATTTCTAGGTACCAAAATCTAATAATAAACACTTAAATTTAGTTTACCGCAGGGCATAGGCCTCCTCTCAGAATGAGAGGGCTTGGGCCGTAGTTCCCACACGGGCCCAGTGCGGATTGGGAAATTTAGTTACTATGTTATTTGAATCAACGATCAATATACGAGTAATAATGAAATCGCGAAATAATGAAATGTGAGGCCGTATTGTCTAATGCGTGGGCGCTTGCTGTCGCTACTAATTCTTTCTGTCAAACAGTATAAGATACGGCACGTTAAAAGATACGGTCTCAGATTAGGATCTTTCGAAAATATCAAAACTAGTCGGATCTTTTCCGATTTATAATCGTGAGTTAAACCGTTTAGTTAAGAACTTGTGATATTATTAAAGATCTCTAAAAAATGTTCCTCCAGTTGGCTGTTAGCTATGAAACTTTTCTTTTACCTCCTTAGCGAACTTGCAGTTTTTGTAAGAATGTCCTATCATTTATTTATTGTTGCTTTTAAGTTTTCTCTGTAAGCTGGATACTACAATTACTTGTTTACTTATATATTTTTTGTTTTATTCTGACTAGCTTTATCCTGCATTACTGCTGTGAAATGGTACATAATTGGCTAACGTCTTACGTGGGATTTTTACACATCCCTTAGTGCACCTGGATCGTCCTTAGGGTAAATGACTGCCAAATTTTAAGTTTCTACTCCAGTATTTTAGATGTGCGTTGTCTGTCAGTCAGTCAGTGGTATTTTTCCTTATAAGTAAATATAAGATTTCAATTGTGATTTTTTTTGAACGACCTTATTATTTAGTCCTTGGTGGTGTTTGTATAGTATTAGAGAACTAGTTTCCAAATTTCATCACAGACCTTAGCTATCTTTAGATATCACTTGATATAGTAATAACTTGTATGTATCTCTATCAAGAATCATGAACATGGTAGCATGTGTTTCCATTCTAAAATTAATAAACGTCTTTGAAGTTTCAGTTAGTCATTATCCATTCAAGTTTAAAAACATTACTCCTTGTCGAAAATCAGATTTAAGTTAATCTAGCACTTAAACCTTTTTTTTTATTTATTTATTTTTAATTTTTCTAATAAGTAAATTTTGTTACCTTTCAAATGATACCTAACAGCCATACTCGAGTTCACACCACTCACTCACTCGCTCACTCACTCTGCTGCTTTACTCGCGATTCAATAGGTTATAAAGTCAGTTGAAAAAAAATTGTCTAAAGGCGATATTTCTGACGCCGAGTGTAATTTATCTAAAATAATTAATTGCCTTCACAATCGCACAATGTACTCACATAATACCACATTGATACATTGTTAAACCACTAGAGACACTGTCATACTAAAGCTGGAAACTCAGCTACAACTGACATCAATCCCCTCGCTGGGACAGGATTAACAAGTCACCAATGTCATTAAATATTATACACGCATTCGGAGTAAATTCACCTTTTAAAAATATTATTTTGTTTCTACCTTAGGAACATAATTCACAACGCATGCACGCAAGCCCAAGCACTTTTTAAACACTCGTAATATAACATTTAATGAGATACTTTCTTAAGTTTTAGCAGATAGATAGCAGGCAGGATGCAGATTATTGAGACAATTTTGTTAGTGCTTACAGATTAAACATTATTATGTAATATTCACACAGTACCTACTTATGTTATACTGTCATCCTGGTTGGGTTCTTATGGAAATTATTTGAACACAAAATAGCAAAACTATGCTATGGTTGGGTGTGAAACCCTTATCAAAACACTCAGTACAGTTCGAAACAAACATTATATATTTTTTTTCAATGGAAAGATCCTAGATGTACTGAAGGTACTGAGGGGTGTACTAAAAACCACCGCTGTGGTAGTCAGGGCTTCCCATGAAAGCTCTAATCCACAACAAACGCAGAGTCCTTTTACCACAGCAAATTATTTCGTTTTACTTAATTGTATTTTTGTCTTTCAGGCGAGTCACCTGATGGAAAGCAATCACCGCCGCCCATAAACATCCACAACACAGTTGAGTTACAGATGCGTTGCCGCCCCTTTGAGAAAAGAGTAGGCTTGTTTCTTGAAGATCCCTAAGTTGTACCGGCGCGGAAATACTGCCGCTGCAAGCTGATTCCAAAGTTTCACCGTGCGTGGCAAAAAGTTACGCGAGAAACGATATGTAGTCGCACAAGTATTTTTTTTGTACCTACTACCAGAGCGAGCTTGTATTTGATTTAAAACAACCACGAAAAAATACAAATTTACACGACTCTAACTTGGCTGGTATTTTTAAAGAACGAGATACTTTGTAGAGCTTTAGTCTCAGAGAGTTATGCAATCGTCTATTTTAAGCAGGACTGCATTCACAGTCAAAACAAAGAAGAAATTAAAATAAGCCATTCTAAAAGACACTCCTCAAATTGCGGGTTGGGTAAGAAATGCAAAATAGAATTTAAATATCTTAATGAACCCAAACTTGTTTTAAAATAAGGGTTTAAAATTATCATAATTAATATTCTACATCTACATAGATTTTGCTATCCTGAAAATTCGTGAAAGGCGAGTGGCCTATGAAATTGGTTCCCTCATTTCCATAAGTATGAAGCAAACGGGAGCATCGACCGCTGGATTCGCGTGCCCTCCCGCTCGCTCATATAACCAATCAGAAAAGAGGGATAGAGAGGAGATATTTAGAATTGGGTCAAAACGCGAAACCCATAATTTGAGAGCATACGGCACTCAGGTGATAATGGGTGGTGAATTATTGAAATCTGGAACTGCGTGTGACAGTTATAGAGACGGCACTTGTTCGTCACTTTTTTATTCTTATTTAGAGTAGGGTAGGGTATACAAGGGCCGAGGGTAAAGAAGAAAATATTTACCGTCCGAATATGATATCGCACAGGTATCAAATAATCTTCATTCACAAATGTTTGCAAAGCTTGCATTCATTTGACTTTGCCACAGGCGCAGAATAAACATACATTTTGCTTTATCGGTAAAATAAAGTCGACTTAAGTGCCCCTCTGATATCAAGAGATCATCATACATACACTCAACGTCATTGAGACTGCTGCTGCTGTTGCTGATTTTGCGAAAAGCGTAACGCTCACCTTTTGAAGACAACGTCGTAGCAAGGTGTAAAAACCTGTTATAGTTATCAGAGTTGCAGCAGCGAGAAGTGAAAGTTTTTGTTATGCATATCGTTAAGTAATAGAGGCGTGAGTTAGGTACGAGTATGTCTCTGGATGTATTTGTAACACCTCTCAGTCAGTGTACGCAAGCCTTTGCAAACTGATAGGTACGAGTATCACGCAAAAACATTAGACAATGGGGATTCGAGTTGTTACGATACGACGCTACTACAGATTTAAAACTTTTATGAATAAACTGCAAACTTGTAGTATTCTTGTGAGTCCTAGCGAACTTTTTAAAGAAAGAACCAACTATAAGAATAACTGGCGAATGTACTATATAAAGAACAAATTATTAAACGAATAAAGAACTATATTAATTTCCAAAATTATAAACTTATGGACGCTAACCAAACACTACATCAGTTAGAAAAAATCAAGGCTCAGGAGGTTCTTTAAGTAGCTTAATGCTTACACCGTAATTATTATGTACCTATTCTTACAATAAAATTACGAACTCGCATCCTAATCCGCTAGGGATATGAGTTTAAACAACCGTTTACGTTCCGTCGGACAGAAATACTGCAAAACCGACGTCGTTCCTTATAAATGTGTAAAGTGGAACGCATAAAAATAAGTGATCCGTGTGGGACGTTAGGCGCGAGCCTCCTTGCGGATACGACACGACATCGACACAACGACAGGGAGCTCCAAAATTCGAAGTTTTAATCATACTGTCCCCCTCACTGTCCTTATACTATAAGCGTAAGCTGGACGGCACGATAACAAGTTCGTATAACGAACTTCGTAGTAGGTATACAACCAGTTCAACAACAAGGATCGTCTGTGGCTAATGCTTCGGAGAAAGGTGAACCCAAGTCTGAATTTTTATTTAAGTACGTTGATTTTGGTTCTCTTTGTTGTGGTTTTAGTTGCATTTCTGTTGGTTATTTATTTTTTATTTTTACGCGGAGTTAGAAAGTAATACACAGAAGCCAGTTACAAAGAGTTTTTGGCCATACAGCGTAAGATACAAATGTGTTCTCTCTTGTGGATACGAAATTAGCGACTCCGAATCAGTAAACTTAACATTTAAATAGGCCGAAAGCTGGCCAGGCCTCCCACACGCCGAATAAGAATTGACAAAAAAATATTGGCTATTAGAGCCTTAACTTTCGCCGTACACACAGGAGATACGCGAACAAAAAACGTGTATGACCCTTTTAGTCTTTGATCAATTATAACTGAAGATACACATTGCCGAACAAAATCCCCTTCAAAAAGTGTCCGAACTTTTTTATTTGTTTGCATAACAATTAAAATCATCACCTACACAGAAATTTGAACCTAGTCTTTACTTCATTACAGTCGAATTTCGGTTGACACTTAACAGCTAAACTTGACAATTTCACGCAACGTACTGAGAAAAAAGAAGGCCACTTTTATCAAAGTGGCGCTCATTTGGCTCGGACATTTTCGGGCGCGCGACTGTGGATCTACAGTTATAATTGATCAAAGCTTTTAGTATTAGAGTTATAGTTGAGCGTATTTTGCCAGTCGTAATCGTGTCGTCTTCGTATGATATTAAAAAGTAGATTTCGGGACCTTGCGGGATACCGACTTGGCTTTGGCCTGACTGAGAAAGTTTACCGTTTTATGTTTGGAGGAGTGTCTCTGAATGTACGGTTTGGCTCAGCTTACGTTTCCTACGAACACAAGCATATTGCATACACATTATATCATTTGAAATAGACCTAATTTGAGATACAATGATTGCTTTAATGAATTGTTAGTCCTTGGATTACTATACGGTACGGTATGTACCGTCAACAGCATAAATAAGTGATCATTTATGTACCTTGTCACTTTAACGTCATGTTTGAAATGTCATACAAAATTGTCAGACGGTTGAATACGACAAGGTACAGAAATTACCACTTATTTATGCTGTTGACCCTACTATAGGTAGTATAGACACATAGGAATATAACAAGTGACTAAAGAATCGAGATTGATGCCTACTTGCGCAAACATAATGACTCTAAGTTTGACAGAGAGTCCTGAGGCCTTATTGTCTAACGCTTCTGACGCTTGCCTTCGCAATCACTATTTCTTTCTGTCAAACGGTATAAGTTGATGACAGAAAGAGATGGTGAAAGCGAAGGCAAGCGTCAGAAGCGTTAGACAATACGGCCTCAGGTGTACTTCGCCAATATTCATACCTAGCATGCGACCGTGTATTATATTGGTAGCCTGGTGGTTTTACCTATGACTTCTCAGGAAGAGGGTCGTGGTTCGAGTCCGGGCTCGAGTTTCAGAATTAAAGCGCGAAATTACATTTGAAATTTATCATAAGCTTAACGCTGAATGAAGACTGCACACACCTGCGAAGAAATTCAATAGTGTGTGTGAAGATCCCAATCCGCAATGGGCTTACGTAGGAACCACGGCTCAAGCCCTCTCATTCTGAGAGAAGGCTTGTACCCTGCAGTGGTAGGTAAATAAATAAATAAATATCACGGGACAATTCACACCAATTGACCTAGTCCCAAACTAAGCAAAGCTTGTACTATGAGTACTAGACAGCAAACAAACAAACAAGAACAAACAAACAACAAGAACAAGAACGAGAATTATCTAAATCAATCGCGAGTTATTCTTAGAGTTCAATCACCTCAAAAGATACAAAACTATGCCACTTTAACCAATTTTTCAATATCACGAAGCCTTCAATCCATAAAACGTGTTTTATTATATACCCATACACACGGCTGACAAATTGTTAAATGATTCGTGAATAAAATAGTCAAACATACTCATAAAAGGCGATATTCGCTGAGATTTCTTTTGGAACGGTCGTTCTTTACACGTAAGGTGCCACTTTAGCATGCCATAAAACTCGTCGGCAGCATTTTGTGATGCTTCAAAACAAAATGAAGCATTATTAGTTCTTAGGTATACTTACTCTTGTGCAAGTGACTAACAGGATGATTATTATTTTATTTTATTTCCTCGACTAGCATTCATTATAAATACAAACTACGAATATACTCGTAAGTATTTAGCAAAAGATTTATTTTAGGATCTGTAGCAGTTGGAAGTAAATAGTTTCTGTGTACCCCTTTGCTGGGAAGAAGGCGTAATTCACTCGTAACTAGTACCACTTACGGGACTTGAACACGTTGTAAAATGGTATTAAAAATTAAATCTGTGTCTTATAGTTAACGACCGCTAAGAAGTAAATCCTGACACATTGTACAACTATGAAGTTTCTGAATATTGACAATGTCAACCAAACAAAAATAAATGCTATACATACTTGTTGCGTGTGACAGAACAGCAAGTACTTATAGCATTTTTTTCCTATGGATCACATTGTCAATTATTCAGAAACTTCATAGTTGTGCAATGTGCACAGATTTACTTTTTTTTTATGGTATAGGGGGCAAACGAGCAGACGGGTCGCCTGATGGTAAACGTTTACCGTCGCCCATGGACACCTGCGACACCAGAAGAGTCTCAAGTGCATTGCCGGCCTTTCATGCCGGCTCCACACTCTCGAGAGGCGCCTCGTAAACAACCAAGTGAGCGAGCGCGAAAGTGTGGTTCATTCCCTCGCCTCATCCCCTCGCGTCCTTTGACTCGCGTCCAAAACCGTCACAAAGCGGAGCGACAGCGAGGCGAGGCGAGGGAAGACGAGGTGACACGAGCGCACCGTCTTCACTCTCGTACTCGCGTCCCCTCGTGTAGCCTCGTGGAGAGTGTGGATGGGGCATTAGGTAGGAGTACACTCTTTTTTTGAAAGCTTGAAGGTCATATCGGTCCGGGAATACCGCAGCAGGTACTTCATTCCAGAGCTTTTATTTACTTCTTGGCGGCCGTTGAGTTGACTATAGTTATATTAATGAATGGACGTGATAACCTACACTTTAGTCTAAGCTTCACCACGGCCGCAGTGGCCGCTGCGATATGCCTGAGAAGGAAGTTTTAATTTGCATTTTATTATGTGATTAAGTCTCGTGAGTGGTAGTAGGTACACTCGTAGTTATGTGAAAGTGAAATATAGATTTGTGTTTGACCACAATCACGCCTAATGGAAAGTTAAGATGAAGTCTACGAAGGAGCGTAGACTTGAAAACGGCCCGATTGTAGTGTTCGGGGAACACAGACGTAGGTATAGAATTCCACTCTTTAGCTGTACGGGAGATGGAGGAAGAGCGAAAACGCTTTGTGCGGATTTTGGGAATACTGGCAATATACCTTTCCTCGTAGTTTTGCTTATCCCTTTTCCTTACTTATTTTAAATATGTTTTTATAAATCTCCTCCCACGGACTGTCACCTAATCGGACGATGAAATTCCATTACCAACTCCTGTTCCGGCAAAAAATGGCAGGCGGTCGGTTAACAAGTTTATTATTAACCTGACTACCGTGGCGGTGACTTTATCATTTTTTCTCCGCTTTATTTCCCTTTAGAAATAATGAATTTTGCGCTGTGTCATGCTTCCGCAAAACGTTTTCTATTATAAACTTACATTTTTGTGTTTTGTTAGTGAAAATTGGCTAGATTTACATTGCTTTAGTCTATTAAGATTCAGTAGTCAAAATGGCTGTAGCCAAACGATCGGTCTTGCGCCATCCGCATCCAACGCGTTCCCGCAACCTTAACCAGGTCGTCGCTATATCTCGTCTCCATCTTGTTATCTCGAAGTTCGAAATGACCTATATTTATTTGTTTAAAAAAAAAACTGAAATTCCCGATTATACCTCAGATCATATAACGTTACTAGCTGACCCAGCGAACTTTGATCCGCCTTAGAGTAACCCCCCCCCCCCCGCACCCCGCATTGTACATCCTGGCGTTCGCCGCTCTCTTGCCACTGGCCCTCGCGGCTCATGTAGGTACTTACATAGCGTCATCCTTTTTCGTGTATGCAGCGGCGTTCATCGATTTATTAGACGTTGTCACGTCAAAAATTAAGGGGTGAACCACCCTTAACATTTAGGGGTATGAGAAATAGATGCTGGCCGATTCTCAGACCTACCCGATATGCATACAAAATTTCATGCGAATCGGTCGAGCCATTTCGGAGGACTTTGGTAACAAACACCGCGACACGAGAATTTTATACATAAGATTTTCTTCTCAGGGGCTCAAAAATCGATCTAATGACTCTGGCACATTTGCAGTGCTTTGCGAGGTTGTATACATGGGTGCATGCATGTATGTATGGTGACGTGTGTAACAGGTAGGTAAGTCGCAGGACAGTCATTCGTGCAGCTATCCCGGTCACTTTATCTGCACTTTGAAATAAGCTTCTCATAAAGAGGATTCTTATTACGTCCTACGCAAGTGCAGCACCATACTTTTTCCATAACGGCATAGTTATTGTGCACGGCCGCGGCATTACATTGTCATATTTATGTTAATACGGCCAAGCTGCGTCCAAGTCCCAGCAAGTATAACTTTTTCATAAACCCCATTGTTATGTGATGGTGCAACTCAAAGGAGCCAGCTATACTAAACAATACCCATAGCGAAAGCTCCATTGTTAATTGACTTCAAAAAGTTGGACACTTTATCACTTACCAGTTTGTAAAAAGTATAAAAGTTTTCGTTATGAAAAGAAAATGGGTAATAGTTGTGTCACAACGGAACTTTTTCCAGTCGGGCGTTTTGTATGATTACCTACCATTTTAACGTGGTCCTGATTTTCGGTCTTCATCCAAATGTTACCTAACATAATATTTTTTTGCACCATTAAAATTGTGATAGTTAAAATTATACTTTTACTTATTTACATTAAAAATCGTTACTTAATGTGAATATATTAAAAAAATACATATAACGGATTAAAAAAAAATTAAACATACATATGACAGTGATATGACATTAAGAAAAAGAGAAAAACCAACTTAAACATAATATAGCAAGGTTCCGAAGATACTGGCAACGTTCCCCTTTGCATAGCTAAGCTAATTCTTTGTCCAATGTAAAGCTGCCAGCCCTTCGGACTCCTGTGAAAAGTTGAAAAACTAATATTTTAATTTCCACGCGCAATAACTTGTAAACAGTTAAACCAAATTTAATTTAAAAATAACTGCGTCAGAATGGGTCCACAGTCCACACAAACACACACAGTAAACACGTTAAACTTATATCAACCTGCTGTTATCCAACGTGGCTTAAAAGGAACTCTTTTGGTTAGTCGGTACCACCGAGCTAACGCCATAACTTTTTCACTGAAACAGTCCGCCAAAGCTTATCTTTCGAACCAACTTTCACCCTCCTCTTACCTCCCTTGAGAATGCAGACGTTGAATTTTAAATGGAAAACTTAAATACGGCGATCTGAAACTTTCAAACAATAAGTAATGAATACTATCTTAGTTCAAGATGCTCCCGAGACTTTATGTTACAGTACACGGCATACAAGATTTTCGTTCGGCATCCAGATATTGGAATATACCTACAAAGTGGAAAAATTTAACGCCACCTGAAGGGCAACTAACTTCAATATTGGAAATAGCACATTATATAATGTAAAGAACACTTTTCTTTATTTTTAAAAACCATAAATACTGCATTTATTGTTATTTGAAAAATCCTCTGCCTAAACCAAGTATAAACTTTACGTAATTATCTTAAATTAAACTAAATCCAGAAATAAATTATAAATCGTTCCCCGCGCGGCATGGACCTACAGAAGATGCTGGCAGCATTTCCTCGCTGTATGGCAATGTTGATAAGTTGTGCACGGAAGCTGCCAGCTCTTTGATAAAAAATTTAGTCGTGCTTTAAAATACAGATCGAAAGGGTCATTCGCAGTGATCATTTATATCTACAAATACTAATACAAATTTTAATTACCGTCGTAAGGAGACCAACTTTTAACACAAAGGAACTCCTTCCGAATTTGGTATCAAACCATTAAAATCTATAATATTAAACCTGGGTTTGAAAAAGATTTTTTCTAGACTTAAGTTAGATCCTTGACCTGCGCCGGCAAGGCTAAGATTTCAGCAACTGATTGTGGGATCTCCGCATCCGATGAATTGAATGCCATTTTTTTACATGTAGCCGATCCTTTTCTAAAATGCGTTTATCTCAGGTAGATAATGAACTTTGTCACCTCTACAATTTATCTTTATTGATTTTGCTTAACGCTTGAAAAGATTGAAGCGAATATTCATTTATTAACAAAATGTAAAGTGAACTTAAATAAACTCTCAAATTTAAGGCTTATCATTGGATAGAACTTTACCGTAAGTATCAAAGTAAATTTGTTTTTAAGATAAATTTAGTACGAAGTTTGTAACTAATATCAAATTCTGACAGATTCGGTGTAATAAGTGAAGGTGATCTTGAATTAATAAAAGTGCCGGGACGACCGAAAATCTCAAGACCTGAAATGATAAAAAGAGAATTTGCTTACAAATAAGCCAAGTTGGGTTTTTTTATGAATCAGCGTGACTTCGTTTTAAATCTTAACTTCTGATCATTATAAAACGATCTTGCTAAAACAGACTTATTCAGTGAAATAATGCAAGAAACTGAACTGAATCTGAATTTTGTTGTTCGTAAGAACAATAGGGATGATTGAACAATCAACTGACGTACTTTTCAAGATTGGTTTTTGGAGTCTTTTTGTATTTTTTATTTTTCAACTCCAAATTTTTTACTTTTACGGTCATCCCGTGAAATCCATATTTTTCATACAAAATACAAACTGAAACATGGATGCACGCACAGAAAAACCTAGAAAAGAAAGATTAGCGCTAGGAAACGAACCCAGGTCCTCAGCATTCCATGCTGCGTGCTAAACCCTACACCACCACTGGTCGAGATTTTAGACACAAATTTTTCCTATGCATCACACATCTCAGCTTGCTTAATCGCTTATTGCAGCGATACTATACATATTTTGTATCAGGTTTAAAATTTCGCCTTGTGTAGATGGTGTTGGGGTGTGTACTTTTTACGAGCTGTGAAAATAAGATTTTGTATGGCGATTGCTAGTTGATGCGTCATTTCTGTGTCAACTCAATCGACTAACTATGTATTTTTGTTACAAAGCAGTTAAAAATCTAACTTTGCTTTGAATTGAAAATTAATCTGGTTTTCAGGGCTAAAATTTAATGTTTTTTGCTAAAATCACATCTCGGGATTATTGTTAAAGATATATAGTGATCAAAGTTAAACCATTGGCCATTGGTCTTTGCCTATAGGTACTTGAATTATTGAATTTCACTGTGGACAAATTAAAAGTGTATCCTGAAACATTTTAGGGAACGGCAGTCACTGACAGTTCCATACATTTTGACACTATTTAACCCCGGGTAAGAAGTTAACATGGAGTTAAAAGTTAATTTTGGTCCGCGCAAACTCTCCTTAGGTGCTTAAAATTACCTATTAAGTAAGTTATGTTTAGTATAAACTTTATAAAAAATCAAACTACCATGTTTAAATACAACATTTGAAAATTATATTTAAGATAATTCAAGTAGATACAATTTTGTTTTACTTTCATACTTCAACGTTATTATCTATAATGATCTGAGTTGCAAAGAATTATTTCACGAAATATTTTTATATCAAATTGAACCGACAAAACCAAGAGAGCGAAAACTGGTAGCGAATCATTCATATTTTTTTACATTATTCTATAAAAATATTCCTCGCGTCGCATGTATTAATTGTGGAGAAAACACAACTGCTTATGTAACTAACTACTGCCATATTCCAGTTTCCTCAGGAAAGGAACCAAAATTGTTTTTCCTTGTTCGGGGAATGCCAGATAAATCATAGTTTTTCTTGCTATGGCAACCCATTAGGGGAAAGAAACTTTCGTCATGTGGCTCTTAAAAGTGAGAAGTTGTTGACCAAACAACTTGAATGCTAATCAGGTTAGCGTTTACGATGAAAGTATAATAAAGTTGGACTGTTCAGTTGAGTAACTAAATGCCTCTTTACGTATTTGTTTTTGTTTCGCGAGGAAAAAGACTAAGTGCCGTAGTAAAAGCCATTTTATTGCGATAAACTGTGTCTTTTTATGATTCGATTGTTTATGTGCATCTTTTTCTGTGAGTGACTTATACTTCATACTATTGTGTATTCACAGCTTAACCTTAACACACAAGAGGTGAAAATGGTTTCTGTTGGTAAATTATTCATTATTTTGTTTGAAGTTCGTACATTTAATTATGTACTTTCAAGATTTATTATTTTCGTATAAAACTAATTTCGGCAATAATCTGTTTGTTACTTATCAACATTTCAAAAAAAAAACAAATGTACTAATCTAGATCTTATTGTGATTGACAACATATCAGAAATTCGTCAAAATCGGATAGCGATTAGGGTTTGGAAATCGTTATTAATGGGTTTAAAGGATCTCGTTAATGGGACTAAAGAATCTTAATCCTTATTACTGTTTGTATGTAAAGGTTAGTTTTCGCTTTTACTTTACAATCATCTTAAAGCTTGGTTTTGTGGGTCTACTTCACGCTGTGTAATTTCCAAAAGACCTCTGTTTTTAAAATAGCCTATTATAGTGTCGTATTGCTTACATTTAATGACTTCCAAAACTCCCGGTGGTTGCGCCGTTTATCTTATTTATTTATTTTTTAAGTTTATTGAACGCATACATAACACACATAACTCGAACGCACCCTTACACTCTGGCAACACATCCCTCCTTTCCCGTCCCGCCCGCTACCAGTGTGCACCGAATTTCGAATAAGAAACAAACGACTCGCGAGTGACGCTTAAATATATAACGCAAAAATTAACTTTATTTATTCAAATTTGTGAAAAACTACGAAAAGTGTGAAGTGTCGTGTTGGTGAACGTTTTTATTGTAAAAAATAACTTTTGTGTTGTGTCGAATACGAACAGCACGGAAAAAAACTCAATGCTGGAGACAAGCATCACATCCCGGTGTATCAAGGTTTGTCCTGCCCCTCCAAGTCTGGTCCTTCGATCCCAAATCCTTTCCCTCACTCCTAATATCCTCCTCAATATTATACTCACGCTACTCATTTACTCACTCAAATACGCAAAAACTCAATTTTATGTTAGTTACGCCATCTTTTTCTCGCACGCTTCGCCCAACTTTGATACGTTATAATTTCGCATATTCGTATATATTTCTATGTAAATATCACTTATTTCTCAACAATAACAATTAAAGTATTGAATTACAACCATACTTACTGTTTTTCTCACGCATTTTATACTTATTTTTCGTAGTAATTTCTCTCAACGCACCGCTCATATCTACCCGCCATATTTGCCATAAACGCTCCGCCAACTAATTGTTTCTAGAAATTTCAAATATTCATTTCGATCTTAAACTTGTGCTTCGTTTTTAATATAAATTTCGCATTTTCTTACCAAAATGACAGGAAATACTGCAAGCACCAGTTCAAGTCAGGAACACATTATGATTAAATTCCTTGAAAGTAAAAGACAAAGTTTGTTCCACATTATTCAGGAAGTGTATAATCTAAGCCTAAAGGTTTCTGACCCTGCACATTGCCTTCAATTCCTTGCTAGGACTCAAACTCTAGACAAGACCCGCGCTGACTATTTAGATACGGTTGATAAACTTTTAATTGAACAATTTAAAGAAAAACCAACCACAGAACCGAGTTATAGTATTCTCAATACATTTGATGAGTTGTACTGCTTCATTAGGCAAAAGGAAACCACTCTGAGACAGGAACTTGAGGTTCAAAATAAAAATAATAATTTTAATATTAAACTGCCTCCGCTTCAACTCACAGGTTTTGATGGTACTCCTAGTAAATGGCCAGTGTTCTATGAGAATTTCCGCAGTGTCATACACAACAATACTCAATTAACAAATGCTGAAAAAGTTCAATATTTAATTGGCTGTCTCTCCGGAAAAGCTTTAAATATTTGTTCAGGTCTAACGCCTACCTCTCAAAATTATGACATCATTTGGCAAGCTCTTCTAGCAAAATACCAAGATACAAGAGTGCAAGCATCTATGTACTTGGATAAAATGATTAACCAAAAGCCTGGTCAATCAGCTGACAATTTATTGGACAATTTTTGCACATCTGAAGCCGCTCTTGAACAATTACAAATTGATAATTTGTCAGATTTCATTATAACTCACATTGCCTTAAGCAAACTTGATAAAGCAACTCTGAACCTATTTGAACAAGCTCATAGACATATTGAAATCCCTAAATTTGCTGATTTAAAAAAGTTCTTAAGTGAACAGTCAAAGCTCACTGCATTACATGGGCCAACGCAATCCTCAGCTCAGTCTAGTAGCAAACAATATAGCAAACCCGCTGCCCAATTACCGCAAATAAATAAAACTAAAGCTTTTCACTCTCAGAACTCAACTGCTCAGTTATCTCACAAATTTGATAACAATCATAACCTCCAAATTCAGCAATTTCAACAATGCAAAGTATGTAACGCTAACGCATCTCATCCCTTATTTAAATGTGAATACTTCTTAAATCAAAATGCACAAACTCGCAACAATATTGTTCGTCAACACTCTTTCTGTATAAATTGCCTAGGTTTTCACCATGTAAATACTTGTAAATCGACAAACAGATGTTCGATTTGTAGCTGCAAACATCACTCGTTGTTGCACTATGAAAATAACAATAATCCTAACGTAAATCGCTCACAACGCTCAGCTGATTTCCAACACGCTGCTATCAGTCGTAATCAAAACAACAACCCAACTCCTTATCATTATCAATGCGCTCCGAAGTTCGCTCCCACGCCGTCGCAGGCGAGCGACGCCACTGCCGCTGGCGCTCGCTACCCGTCTCACTCGCACTCGCAGCCGCCGCGACCGCCGCTAGTGAATACTGCTCGCACTCACGATGAGCATACGCAATCGTCTTCTTGGCGCGCAACTTCAAATGTTGATAATTTAGATAATAACCGGGCGATGTCTGTTACTGTTCCCGCGCGCGTTTCAAATAATAATACTACAGTATTATTACCTACCGCATCTGTTAATGTATTTAATAATAATAAAGTAAATCGTATACGTCTATTCCTCGACACAGGGTCGATGAGTAATTTCGTCACTAAATCTTGTTGCGAACGCTTAAATTTAAAAATAACTCCCGCACCGTCGGTGGTTAAAGGTATCGGTCAGATTGAAAACCGCTCCTTCGGAATAACGCAATTTAAAATATATTCGCGGTTTGACCCTCGTTGTTTTTACACAGTAAACGCTCGTGTTATTGATACAATAACCGATTTTCTGCCTAACGCTGAAATTGATAGGACGGAATTAACGCATCTGCAAGATTTGCCAATGGCTGATGAATTTTATTACGCACCTGGAGAAATCGATTGTCTGATAGGCAACGAGTTATTCCCATTTTTACTTGGATCTAATAAATCGACCTCACCGAACTCGTCGGTCGTAGGTATCGAAACAACTCTCGGTTATGTAGCCATGGGTAAAGCCCAATGTAGCTCACGCTCGCTGTTAGTTACAAACTCAACGCATACGCACTCTGAAAGTTCCACGCAATCTCTTGACGCAACTCATTCGCACTCGCAAAACTCGCACGCTCTCTCTCCCTCGCATAAATCTCGCTGTTCTCCGCAAAACTCAAACGCACTCCATTTAAACGCTGAATCTCACATCGCAATAAATACGCACGCTCAAAATAATGAAACCGCACCCGCTTTTCTCGCGCCTAACGCGCCTGTTACACTCTCGCGTAACGCTCCCGTTACACTCGCGCCTAACTCTAACAAAGCGTTCTTCTGCCAAACAGAGTCGCTTTCGCTCGATCAATTAACGCATCGCTTTTGGGAAATTGAAAATGTACCCGATAAAAAACACTTTAGTCCGGATGACGAAGCATGTGAAAAAATATTTCAAAGTACTTACTCACGCGATGAAAGTGGTAGATATACTGTAGATCTTCCTTTCAAATACTCACCTTCTGAATTAGGTCACTCCTATGCTATAGCAAAACGCCGTTTTTTAAACCTAGAAAAGAAACTCGATTCATGTGACTTACGCTCCGACTATAACGCAACTATACAATCTTACATTGATCAAGGTTACTTGTCAAAAGTTCCAAATAACTTTCAAGACGATAACGTTTATTACATTCCGCATAAAGCCGTTTATCGTCCGGAGAAAGAAACTTCCAAAACTCGTGTTGTTCTCGATGCTGGCTGTAAAACCACATCAGGCAAGTCGCTTAACGACATTTTATATGTAGGTCCAATTCTGCAAAATAATATATTCGAACTTCTTCTAAACCTCCGCATGTTCTCCATCGCGCTAACCGCTGACATCGAAAAGATGTACTTTCAAGTAAAGCTCGCGCCTAAACACCATTCGTTTCAACGCATTTTGTTCCGTTTCAACTCCGATTCGCCAATAGAAATTTACCAGTTCAATAGGGTGTGTTTTGGTGTGTCTAGCTCGCCTTACCTCGCTATGCGCGTTGTGCGTCAGCTCGCCGCTGACAGTCGCGACTCATATCCGCTTGCCGCTTATGAAACTGAGAACCATATGTATGTGGATGACTATGTCAGTTCTATTGACAGTTTAGATAACGCTGAAAAAACATATAAAGAAATGATTGCAATGTTTAATTCCGGAGGTTTCAACTTAGTTAAATGGATCTCAAATAACAAAGAACTCATGTCACGCATTCCATTTTCTCACAAAAGTCCGCTTCTTGTTAAATTTGATGATGACCCCAATGCCGATACTAAAATCGTAGGTATGCAATGGCAACCTAATGATGACAATTTTCAATTTAAAATCAATATCGATTTACCGCAAAATTGTACTAAACGCACGATCCTTTCAGTTACCGCACGCTTATTCGATCCACTCGGTCTCATAAGTCCAGTTGTAGCGTACATGAAGCTACTCATACAAGAGTGTTGGAAATTGCAACTCGACTGGGATGATGAGGTTCCTGATTCTATAATCTCTAAATGGGAAAAATTTAATTTAGAACTTCCGCTTCTCTCTGAACTCAAAATACCGCGTCATGTAGGCATAAATTCTAATAGTAGAATCTCATTGATCGGCTACGCAGACGCTAGTGAAAAATGCTACGGTGCGGTCATATATGTTCGAATTGACTCAAATAATAACGCGCCCGCAGAGTCCGTAAGATTACTTACCTCTAAATCCAAAGTTTCAACTCCAAATAAAACGCTCGCACGCTTAGAACTTTGTGCTGCCGTTTTACTCGCAAAGTTAATTGACTCAGTACGCACGGTCCTCAGCAAACGCTGTAACATAAATAAAATATACGCATTCTCTGACTCTACGGTAACGCTTACTTGGATCCACTCACCTGCACATAAGTTTCATACTTTTATAGCCAATCGCATAGCTCAGATAAATGATTATTTATCCGCATCTCACTGGTTTCACGTCCGTGGTGTAGAAAATCCCGCTGATATCGTCTCACGTCCTGTAACCCCAAAAAGTTTAATTAATAATGATTTCTGGTTTCATGGTCCGCAATGGTTGTCCGCTCCCGTCGACACCTGGCCTGTAAAAGAATACAAAATTAATCACAATGAAATAACAGATGTACAAGAGTCTAAAACTATATCAATGCCTGCGCAAATTTTAAACTCAATAGAAAATACTCACTTTATGCACGGTCTCGCCGAACGCTGCTCCTCTTGGATCAAATTTATCCGCTCGCTAGTATATGTACTTCGCTTTTTAAACTTACTCAATTCACGTGGCTCTATCACTGTGTCTGATTTAGATCACGCTGAACGCTACGCAATACGCTACTCACAAAATAATGCATTTTCTCAAGAAATCAGCGCAATTAAAAATAATAAAATTTGTCCGAATAAAACTATTTTAAAACTCAACCCGTTTCTCGACGACCAAAATCTGTTAAGAGTAGGTGGTCGCCTTACTCATTCTCAGTTAAGTTTCGATCAAAAGCATCCAATACTGCTGCCAGCTAAAAGTCGCTTAGTCACGCTTTTGGTGGATTACTATCACACGTCAAATTTACATACAGGTCCCGCTTTATTACTGGCTTTAATACGCCAAAAGTATTGGATTCTTTCTGCTAGAAATTTAGTCCGCCAAAGAGTACATGCTTGTAACTTATGTTTTAAACTCAAACCGCGTAATACAAACCCTCCAATGGGCGATCTCCCTTCCATCAGAGTCTCTCAAGTCAAAGCTTTCGTACATACTGCTGTTGACTACGCTGGTCCCTTTCATATCACGCACATCCGCCATCGTGGTGTTAAAAGCCACAAAGCTTACGTTTGTTTATTCGTTTGTCTTACGACAAAGGCTCTTCACATAGAGTTAGTTTCAGATCTGAGTACAGATTGCTTTCTTGACGCATTTAAACGTTTTATTTCACGTAGAGGTCCAGTCTCTATATTATATAGCGACGGAGGCACCAACTTCATTGGCGCTAAACGCAAATTAAATGAAGTTTATTCTACAATACAATCCGCTAGTTACCAAAATGATTTAAGTCATTATCTCACTCTACATAGAGTCCAATTTAAGAATAGCCCACCTTATGGACCAAATTTTAATGGTCTTAGTGAGGTAAATATAAAAAATGTTAAGACGCATTTATATAAAGCAATCGGCAGTCAAATCCTCACATATGAAGAATTTAACACAATTTTAGTACAAATTGAAGGCTTGTTAAATAGCCGACCGATTTGCATACTTTCGTCAGATCCATCTGATCTCACCGCATTAACTCCAAACCATTTTTTAAATGTCACTCCGCTTAAATTTTTACCCGCTGAAAATATCGACTCTACCCTCACAGATAACAGACTCACACGATATCAGCTTTTGAGCAGAATAGTTCAAAGCTATTGGAAACGATGGAGTATGGAGTATCTGACTTCACTTCAGCAACGCAACAAATGGAATACGCCTACCAAACCTGTGAGTGTAGGGACCGTAGTTGTTGTCAAGGATGACAATACGCACCCAATGTTTTGGCCCCTGGCTGTTGTTTCAGAGGTCTTTCCTGGGAAGGATAATATAACTCGTGTTGCTAAAATAAAAACCGCTTCTGGGACGTACATTCGTCCGATAACGCGACTATGTCCTCTTCCTACGCAATAATTATAAGTTCTCGCTTTAATTTTAAGTTTATCCACCGCTCTAGTAGTAAGCATTATTTTTAGTTCTCAATGTAGAGGAAACCTCTAGGCCCCCCGAAGTTGGTTGCGCCGTTTATCTTATTTATTTATTTTTTAAGTTTATTGAACGCATACATAACACACATAACTCGAACGCACCCTTACACTCTGGCAACACATCCCTCCTTTCCCGTCCCGCCCGCTACCAGTGTGCACCGAATTTCGAATAAGAAACAAACGACTCGCGAGTGACGCTTAAATATATAACGCAAAAATTAACTTTATTTATTCAAATTTGTGAAAAACTACGAAAAGTGTGAAGTGTCGTGTTGGTGAACGTTTTTATTGTAAAAAATAACTTTTGTGTTGTGTCGAATACGAACAGCACGGAAAAAAACTCAATGCTGGAGACAAGCATCACATCCCGGTGTATCAAGGTTTGTCCTGCCCCTCCACCCGGTCTAACGCAATATTCCCTAAATAATCATTCAAATTGACCCACCATCTTCTTGGTCTGCTTCGCCGTCGCGATGTGTAGTTATTAAATTTAAGTCTATTGCACGAAATGATTGGCCATAACTAGCTTGATTATAAGACAATTTTATTGTTTATTTGCTTACCAAAGTTTATTATACCTATATAATTCTAAATTCAATATATTTTGTCTACTCTTAATGTTGTTTAGATAAGTTCATCCTATTTGTCATTTCACAGGAGGAGATAGTTAATTAAAGATAAACATGAACATACAACGTAGGTGTAGATATCTACGTGTATCTGTAAATTTTCTTCTGCTTTTCGTTCAGTGCCTCCATTTAAGAAGATCAGAGACATTTACGCTTGAGTTGATTAAATTGTGTGTAAAATACAGCTTGTTCATACCTCTAGAGCATATCTTGCGTCTTTTCTGAATTTAATAAATTGAGTTTAAATAACAAAAATAAAATATTTTAGATTGCTACTCGAAACAATTTTTATTAATGCATTCTCTGGTATAATATTTTCACTTATTATATTTTATAACTCTTTAGTTAGTAAGTGTTAGCTTAGTCTTAGTAATATTATAAACATAAAAGTTTGTAAGGATGGATGTTTGTTACTTTTTCACCCTAAAACGGCTGGACGGATTCTAATGAAATTTGGAACATAGTTTTACAACCTGGAACACATTATAGAGGATTTTTTATCCAGGAAAATTGCATAATTCACACGGGATAGCGATAAACTATTTTTTTTTGCAAACGGAGTCGAGGGCAACAGTTAGTACAGTATAAATAAATAAATATCCCGGGACAATTCATTTTAATTTTAATTTTATTTTTCATTTTAATTTTAATTTTATTTTTCATTTTAATTTTAAGTTATCTTACTTAAGTTTAATTTAGTTAATTGATTTATACTCATGAATACTCTGAGTGGAGGAGAGGGGGTCTTCTGGCACAAGCATTGTTTTTGCTTAAAAGGAGATCCCAACCCTATTTTGTTAAAACTGTTTGTTTAAACCAATAAACGTTTTTCATTATTTCATTTTCATTTTTTAATTCACACCAAGTGACCTGTCCCGAAGTAAACTAAGCAAATCTTGTGTTATGGGTACTAGGCAACGGATAAACATACTTATATAGATAGATACATACTTAAATACATTTTAAACACTAAATATCTGCCCCGATACGGGAATCGAACCCGGTACCTCAAGCTTCGCAGTCTGGTTCTCTAACCACTAGGCCATCTGGCCGTATAAAGTTAGAACACGTGACTTACAAAAACAAATAAGCAGTAGTCCACAATACATGTCAAACCGTATAAGTAAAAAGCATTATGTTTACGCAAAACTCACGTGGTATACTTCAAGGCAGACAGAGAGTTGATACGGTCCCCTATACAAATAGACAAGAAAGCGAACACAAGGCTTACCTTATCCTTGGTTATTTGGGGCGAAACACTAATGAGCAGACGAAGGAACTTTTACCACACCGCACGTCGTAAAATATTTGACACGGTGCAACTGAATGCTGGAAGTGCGAGGAACTAAACCCGTTTAAGTTCAGATGTGTATAGAAGAGTTTGATAAGTGTAGTGTTTACACGTGTGTTTAGTTTGGTGAGTTTAGATGTGTGTGTTTTCGGTACTTACTTAATTTATGTGCTTTTGCCACAGATTTATACGATAGTTTAAAAATTTTTTTATTACTTACTTGTAACTTAATTGGCGTCAAGAACTTGGTTTAAAGCATGGTGCAGGAAATAAGCATTCAATACAATAACTCTTTATTCATCATCATCATCATCCCAGCTTTTAAACTTCCCATGGTTGGGCACAGGCTTCTTAAATTTTTCAGGTGTGTGCAGGTATCCTCACGACGTTTTACTTCATCGTAAAGCTTATGGTAAATTTTTAATGTAATTTTGAAAGTTAATTTTATTTCGTCAAACTCAGTGGTGCGAGTCCAGTCGAACCCACGACCCTCTGCTTCAAAGGCCATAGTTCAAACCACTAGGCTACCACGGTTTTTTTACTCAAAACTTTTCAACTCTATACTGCCGTGCAATCCTTAAACAACAGTAAGTGCAAAAAGTGAGTTTCGAGAAAAACGCAAAAAACCCTTTCAAAGCACTTTTTTTCCACTTTACCTATAATAAAATTATTTACAAATCTTTGAATGTAGAAATAAAGTATGAAACTCACAGAATATAATGATGTAATTAAAAATATATTCTACGTGTCCGGAAATAAAATATTTGGATTTTTCCAAATTTGAAACAATTACTGTATCTTCAGATAGACATAAAATCATAATAAAAACAGATTAAAATGCAGTAAAAATTCGGATTACTGTAAACAAGACTCGTACCCTCAATGAGAGTGGTGTTGCATGCATGCTAAACTACAGTATCATAGGCCATTTACTGTTCTTTACTCAGTAAAAAACAGTAAATTGCCTATGATACTGTGAACAATGAATGGATTCTTAGGGTACTTATATTAAAAAATAATACATAATAATATAAAAATAATTTTAATGCATTTCTTATTAATAATTAATGTAATCGCATAACACATAATAACTATATTTTAAATAAGAATGTCTAACAAAATCAGATTAAAAGTCATTGCTAAGGCACTCTGTTTCTTAATATTCGTATACTTTTATTTGTTACTATGCCACATATACTATTCCAAACCAAAAACCAATAACTAGAATACACAATTCACTGTCGTTTTTTTTTAAACTATCGGCTATAATATATATTTTTTTGTTCCTGCTATATTTTTTTCTGAAAGTAAAATTAAATACTTACATAATAATTTATTGAATCAGGCGTTACTTTGCGGAGGTCCATATTAATGAACTAAAACAAATTGTATTGTTTTAGTTCACTTACATAATAGGTACAAGCCTTTGTTTGATGCCAATATTAAATATATGGATAGGAACATAGTGCATCTATTTTCTTAATGTCTCTCGGCAATATTCGGAATTCCGAATGTACACGAAAATTATTACGGTCATAATAAAAATGATTATGTGAAGTCCGATTTTAATATTATAACTTTCAAGTATATCGCAAAAGAAGTAGCCAAATTGGTTTATATCTAATACATTTAGGTACTACCTAACTTCCACAGACCACGAGCCACGTGCGTTCTCGCAGCAGGACGGTCTGCTTCGCACACCGCGAAACGCGACTGAAGACCAAAATTCGAGCTACTTAATTCACAATAAATGCAGCCATGATTGATACGATTATGGCTAACGATATTTTACAAATTGCCAAATGGCCGTCTAAACAACAGTAAGATAGTTCAGTATATACTGTACTTTAGATTGTGTAGTGCTCTTGTATTCGGGACAAATGTACCACTTATATAACAGCAAGAAACATTTTTACTGTGCTTTAGCTTAGTTAGTTTGGGAAAAAAACAATAAGTTTTAAAACAGTATAATTTTTTTAGAACATTTATATTTTACTGCATTTTAATCTGTTTTTTGGCATACAAGATGACACCACACCACTGGCTAATTAAGGTTAAAAATAAGATGTTTACTGTATTTTAATCGGTAGATTGTCAATATTCGTAGACGATGTCGTTTTTACGGCACTTTAGTTAGTTTTATCAACATAATTCACTAAGTTTTTGTCATTCACTGTGCACAGAGGCTTCGGTTTCTAACTGTTCCTGTCGTCGAAATTATAAATCGAATACACACACACCTGCGTCTTGTTGTGCTAAATCTAGATCACTTGAAAACAAAAAAACGCAAAATTAGCACTTACTGTTGTTTAAGTTCTGCACGGCAGTATACTGGCTATCAGCATTACTTATTAAACTGTTTAAATTAATAGTACATTAAGGCTTTTTACACGGTACCACACGGCGGCCACGACGTACAAAAT
The DNA here is from genome assembly GCA_947563465.1 of Archips xylosteana. Classification (NCBI taxonomy): domain Eukaryota; kingdom Metazoa; phylum Arthropoda; class Insecta; order Lepidoptera; family Tortricidae; genus Archips; species Archips xylosteana. The sequence continues at coordinate 5,715,017 of OX387362.1, forward strand.
ACGCGTTCTTGAATCTACATAAGCACGATGACGTCTGTACACGCGTACGCCTACATACATCGCGCGCGCACCCGACTGGATTCCGGCGGTTCCGGCAATCTGCGCCTTGAGGGGTGGGGTAACTCGAATCGGTGCGGGGCGGAACGTGGCCATTCTGTACGTTAGTACTATTATATATTCTGTGACGGTACTTAAGCAATTGGTAGATTGGACTGCATTATCGGTACAGAGCAAGTAGAGCGGTCACGTGACTCTATAATTGCGAGTATTACTGCTAATTGCTTCTAAACTAACGCCATAATATATTTCGCTACTCGCACACCCTCTACTTGTAAAAATGCACTAGTAGGTATAATACAAGAAAATGTTGTTCGTTGTGTACACAATCAATCAATTCAGTGCATTCTTAGTGTATGGAAATTAAAAACTTAATTACTCTAACTAATATTTGTAAATGTGAACGTGGAGTCTACTTGTTTGTTTGCTAAACTTTTACGCTTAAGGTAATCAACCGATTATGATGTTTTTTTATGGAGTTAGTTTAACACCCTGAAAAGGACAAAGGGTAGTTTTAATTCCGGAAAACGGTATAGTTCCATCGGAAAAGCGATTAAGAAATTCTTCGGCGACGAAATTACGAGAAACAACTAGGATAGAATAAAACAAACCACAACCCTTGTGCATACCTTCAAATAAATCACTTCGTTAACAAATTAATGCACTCCACATTGTCGTTTTAGCAGAGTTGCAATTTTCCGACCGAAGTGGAAAATGACCCAGGCGCTTTATCTGCTTTGATTTAAGATCCAACATTCGTTTATTTGGCGACGTAACATCACTCACATTTAGCAATTCAGTGAAACTGAATACATGCGAACAATCTTAACCTTTTTAACGCCAAAGACACATATATAGGTCACAAAGTACAGTGTCAAAGTGACCTTGACACAATGACATAAGATTCAAAGCAGGTTTACGTTTTGTCGAGGCGCGGCGGTGAAAGGATTAATCTAGGTACCTAGTTAATTAATTCTTAGATATGTTTATTAGATTTTCCTCTTTAGCGAGTCCATGAATTTGTATATTTAATACTATTTCAAAAAACTGTTTCAATTTTCTTTCCTATTTACCCCTAATGATGTGATTTCTAAACGAATTAAATTACACAAATTCACTTTTTACGGCAAACCTTATTAAATGTTTTCTTTACATCTGACCATTTGACGACCGCTTTAGCCTAGTTGGTAGTGACCCTGCTTACGAAGCAAGAGGTCCTGGGTTCAAATCCCGGTAAGGGCATTTATTTGTGTGATGAGTACGAATATTTGTTCCTGAGTCACGGATGTTTTTTATATGTTTAAGTATTTATTTATCTATATAAGTATGTTTATCGTCGTCTAGTACCCATAGTACAAGCTTTGCTTAGTTTGGGACTAGGTCGATTTGTGTGAGATTGTCCCCTAATATTTACTTATTTTATTTAAATGTTATAAAATTTCCCTTCGTGACCAACATCCACTAGGCAACTAAATAAATCCAATGATATTCTGGACACCCCTGTCACGTAGGCAGTGACTGTAACGCGGCTTCTGGATTATTCTATATTCTAAGGTCTGAAACTACTGATTTATTTTGTGTGAGAATGGCTGTAAATTGTTTACCGGAAATCATAAAACTTCCCCTGTTCCTTGCCTGCAAATTTTGCTTCAGTGTTAAGTAACTTTGTTACACAGTTTATTTATTTCCGCGGTACGGTTTGAGGACTGGTGCGAGACTCGGCTAAAAAGAAGTCTCCACAGTCTTTTATCAAACAAGCAGCGAAAAAAGTTTTTTTGCGAGAAAAGATTATTATTTTTATACGTGCAAACCATGTCAAAGTTCGTTTTCTCTTTCTGTATAATATTTTTATGAAGCGAGCGAAGTGTCACGTGTTGAAAGTTTGCCGTTTTTTGATCTTGACGGTATATTAAGTTTGTTTCTCCTATTCGCCGTTTTATAACTGAAGCATGTAAATAGGCTATTACAGTGCGAACATTTGAGAAAACTTAAAGCTATCGCACATTGAACTTAGAAATACGGTTGTGTTTTTTGTTTCGCACGAACGAAATAAATTTACACTCATCAAATTGTCGTATAGGTAAGTACCAAGAAATTCCTTTACAGCCCTAAGGTTCAATGTCAGTCGTACGGTCAAAAACATGAAAGAATATTTTCACTTTCGAGTCAATGTGACAAGTCTTATCGCTTTTTGTCTGATGCAGGAACTATCATAAAAATGGTAAAGCACTTACTTTCGACATACTTACACCATTTTATGATTTAAGTATAGGTTAGTCATTCATTCATCATCATCATCAGTATAGTCAGCAAATATTATATGAAAAATAAGGTCGAAATCACTCCATTCGCTTAAATCCGACGCGTATTTACCCGTACTGACAAAGTCCGTTTTTTAAAAAGAATTAAAAAGACGCCAGTCGATTAATGACTCAATAAATCAAAAATTATAAATGCAAAAGTCTGTCTGTCTGCTTGTTACTTCTTCACGCTTAAACCGCTGAACTGATTTAAAAGAAAAATAAGTATTTTTATAGATAAAGATCCTGGGAAGGACAAAGGATAGTTTTAATCTCGGAAAATTGCGTAGCTCCCGCGGGATACTGATAAACGAAACCTTTGGAGACAGAGTCGCGGGCAACAGGTAGTCAAGTAATAAAAAGATTAACACTTTCTATTATGAAGTGTAATATCACATCGTCTCTCTAGACAAAGAACCTCATACAAAGTAATTCAGGTAAACTTGGTTGAAGAAAAATATAATAATGAAGTTGAATGCTCAAAGAAATTGTATTATGCTCTCACGGGCGTACTATACCGCTTAACTTTTATAAATTAGTTCAAAAGTTAAAAACTCCGCTTTTAAAAATATCAAAGTCCAGCTTTCATTAAGCCCATCAGACTTGAATCATTTTGAAGTTTCTTGCGCTAGTTAAATAGGGTAGATAATACTATAAAACAATATTTCAAGACGCGACTCTAGTAGAAAAAACACTTTATTTTAGCCCTGAAAATCAGATTAATTTTCAATTAACTGGAAAATTAGACTTTAAGCTGGTATGAAACAAATAAATAATTGATAGAGTTGGAAAATTTTTTGATTAAAGAAGTGAAAAAGCGTCTGGTCGACAGCACTAGAGAACAAAGGGCTGACAGCTATCTCTCTCAACGTATCGTCATCGCCGTTCAACGAGGGAATGCTGCCAGCCTTTTGGGTACGTTGATTCGGGGGCCTATTTTAGACTTATACAACGTGCCCACCAGGTTTCCGCGAGAGTCTAACCACGCATTTCTTAGGCCATATGGAGTAATAAATGTTATGTGAACCTAGGTCGAAATATGCTTTTTAACTTTTTTATTTTTTCATACATAATAAATACGCAATCCCAGCACCTCCACCACTTTCATAGTAAAATTTAAACATAAAAATGGGAATATCTCAAAACTAAGATATTTCGACCTAGGTTCAGATAACATTTATTACTCCATATGGCCTCAGGAATGCGTGGTTAGACTCTCGCGGAATCCTGGTGGGCACGTTGTATAGTAGATTTTAAGTTAGATATTTAGTTATAGTTAAACGAGACAAGTTTCGAGCTAATCCCCCTTCCTCTCGGAGCATACGCTACGGCTGCTACCAAACGCGCACTACGCGCCACCGCTCTGCTCGCGCGGCTGCTCGACGAAACTGATACTAGTCTGTTATGCATTGATCTGGGGAAATATGTAGTAAAGCGACGAGGTTCAAACCTACCTACCTAAACCTAAACCTACGAGTACTGCAATAGTGTGCAAGATAAAAGGTTTATCTTTCTCCTCGACCGTACCTATCTATGAAAATAAGAAGTGATCAGAATTTCCGCGTCAACGCGTAAGGCTTTGGCGGCTCGACATCAAAGGATCGCAGGCTCTCTGTGTAACGCTCGAAGTTAGCGCTAAGGATTTTAATATTTAACATGATTTTATGATTTTCGTCGACGTGTCGATGTTGAAATTTGATATGATGCCTACGAAAACTGGCTGACAGACAAAGCACTGCCTACCTATGTAAACCAGGCAGCTGCAGCTAGATACTAAATTTGGTAGATACAAATACCCGAGAGGTAAGTAGTGAATTAGGTTTTTTTAATTTTCCAAAGAGAAGCAGCGAGCGCAAACTAGTACCAAAATAAGTGGGTGTATTGTGGGTGCTGGTCAATTATTATTTTAAAATTGTATGTAATTTGTTACACATTGTATGTGTTTGTGTTTATTTGTTGTTGTTTTGTTTGTTGATACCCTGTTTGTATGTGTATGCAAAGGGATGGTCTGATATTGCCCCAGACCGAGAGTTGGGGAGGTCAAGAGCAAAGGTTTGTATTAACCTATTGTCTATTATAAAATTGTATCTATCTATAGAGAGAGAGACAAGAAAAAGCAGGCACTAACTATAAAAAAATGGCAAAGTTCGCTTTCACAAAACAACATTATTATCCTGAACATTAATGAAGTTATTTCGCTACAGAAGCTTAGGTAACTAGTATTCTTTTCATTTCGTTGTAACAATTTTCCATTTTCCTTTTATCAGAAAATAATGCTTGTTCCTACCGATGTAAAAATTACAGTTTTCTACTGAATACATTTCTTCCAAAAACGTGACGAGAATACCTAATTTGCTAAATATTTATTGGATTAAATTTCTACTTTGTATTAACAAAGTTTATGATTACTTACTGTTATGTTAAACACGTACAATTAAAAACAAAACATCTTGTTTTTGCAAAACAAGGTATTACGGGAGTGAATATACTTCAGATTATGCTTATTAACTCTGGATACTCAGTAGGAAGCAACTCCGATACATCGTCGGGGCATTTACAGCTCCCTTCGATACTAAACACACACTAGTAAAGATGGGACTACAGGACAATGAAGATTGTAGAATTTGTGGTGAGGAAGACGAAACAATGGAATAGTGTATTGAACTTATATATAAATTGTAGTAAGATTTTATTTTTTAACATTCAGTAAATAAACTAAGGTAAGATACAGATGGCATCTATTTAAAATTGGTACATGAGTTTACACTGAAACAAATAAATATAAAAAAATCAAGCCTGACTCTTTGTCACTTGAAGGATTGGCATAAACGCACAGAGCAGCAACTCAGAAGAAAGTCGAGGTAGTGATGTCACCCGAGTAGCCAAACTCTGCATTTTTAACGCGCCAAAGCATTACTGCACATACATTATGCACACATGGAGTTGCCAGTCACTAGACTCTAGTAGCTAGCGGGAAGTCGGTCTTGGCTGAATACAAAGTGGGAGCATGACTTGCTCTACATGCCTTGACTTGAATTTCACGACTGGAATGTTTACGAATACAGTTTTCTTTTACTCACGTCACTTAGCTGAATGTTTCGAGAAACGAAATGACGGGAGTAAAAGTGTTTTTGACTGTGGTACTTCCTTATAAAAGTACAGTGAAAGCGATACTTAACCTACCAATGAAGTGGAAACTGAAAGAAATTATGAATGGTCGAACGGGGTTTCAACAATTGTTTGTTTGTTTGTTCTCCCTCAACGTCCTCAAGCTCGAGGTCGGCTTAATAGAAGAACTCTATGGCATATTAAATTTAAACTCTGCTTGCTGATAGACCTGTCTCTCCATTCAGCTATTAAAGCCATTAAAAGCGAACAGCAGTATGAGAAAAAGGTCGAAGAAGAAGACTATTAATGATGGACCGCGTGCGTACATACCAGTCGCAGGCAGCGGTTTCTTAGCCGCGATGTTGGACGATACAGCCAACCCAATCTCAAGGCACTGGCATTCGGTTCATTTGGAGTCTCAACGCAATTTTAATAGTAATATAATGTTAGTGTGGGTGATCATCCCAACCTATATACGTCCAACTGCAGGGCACAGATCTCCTCTCAGATTAAAAGGGCTTGAGCCGTAGTACCCACGCGAGGCCAGTGCGGATTGGGAACTTCGCGCACACACTCGATTATTATTTATACCTCTGTTGTAGGTATTTAGTGACGATGATAGTGGCTTCAAACAGTAAAGTAAAACACCATTATTGAAGAATGAATTAAATGAATGAAATTTGGAGCTACAAACATGTTTCAAGATGTACGAGCGGGCGTGTGTAAAGTTGCAGACTCAGACAAGTACGAAGTTTAAGTACATAGGTGAACAGAACTAAGCTGAGACAGAGTTGAAAATTATCAACTGGGAGATTTGCAGGCGAAAGTTTATTTCCTGACTTGTTAGATATCATGCACTGTCTGACATATTGACTTCCTTAGTCATTTAATCTCTTATTTAGAAAAGTTTGTTCAATTTTATTTAACTAAAACATCCATTATTCCACATAATTATTACGTTAATCGGTATCTGTAGGTGGCGGTGATTGCTTTCCATTAGGTGATCAACTGATCATCCGCAGGGAAATTGTGTAAATTTTCGAGACTCGGCATCGGATTGAAATGACAGTTTTTGTATGGCTGTGACAGCTGGCTGTTTCCGATACCATTGTCAGCCCATACAAGAACTGTCAAAATGAATGCAATGGCGATTGCGAGGGAGTTAGACAATTAACTTGCTTGTTTGTCCCTTTATCTATCACATCAAAAACCATTCGTTTCTCTTTATCTTTGACTATGTCTTTGCCTTTGACAGTCGGTTAAAAGAACTAGGTTATAAGTACTTCCCACTGATATACCTAAACATGAAAATTTATATGGTGGTTCTGATGAAATTTGGCACGCAATAGTTTACAAACCTGGAGTAACACAGGATAATTTTTATCCCTAAAAATGCACAGTTCCCGCGGGATAGAAATAAACAAACTCTTCGTAGAAAAAGTCGTGAGCATCAGCTAGTCATCCATAAATATCACTGAGATGAACTTAATTTGTATGAATTCAACGAACAAAAAAAGTAAGTAAATAACAGAGTGTCTACTAAAATTTTTCTTGCAAGGGGTATAATATAATTTTATTCCTTGAAAGCAACATGGAACAGCGACTAAACACATTTTGCACTCCGGCGCCGCAGCAAATTTTAAGTTTTATTATTCTTTTGAAGTTTTACTTCATCGTTACAGTGTTATTGGCCATTAGTGGACATAGCACGTATTTTCTTATATTTTCTTTCCTAAGTCAACGGCAAACAGAAGCTTTGTTTCTTGCCTTTGTAGACGTTGCGCCAGAAAGATTAAAACTTCGTGTACCTACGTTGCGCCGCTTACTTTTACCAGCCTATTAGGATGGCGTTTTAATCGCTGAAAACAACGTTTTACAAAGATCCTTCGAATAATGGATTGATTCAGGCGTTATTTTATGTTAAGTCCATATCAAGGAACTAAAATATTTTTGTAGTGATATAAACGGATAATTTACATCTAATTTGGGAATTTTCACATTACTCGTATGTGAAGTTCCCAATCCGCACTGGGCTTTTTTTTCATTTAAAATAAGCAAAATTGTATAACAATCATCAACAACTAAATTAAAGCTACTTATAACTTACAACAATAATATACTTAATTGCTTCAGCAATTCAGCAAAAACTGTGCCAATTAGTCATCCTCAAAAGCCTAAAATTTCGCAACATCTCTCTTTGAAAACGAATGTGTAACGTATCCCTTATATAAAGCAAACAGCTCACAAAGCTACGAAATAAAAGTAACTTAATAATCCTTGCCGTTTCCTTTGACGACGACTCGCAGATTTGGGAGCGCTTGTAAAACGCTACTGTAATTCGGAACTCGCAAAATAACGTTAGAAAAAACAGGGTTTCCATTTCCTGAATTATTAATGCGATATATTAGGTCTACCTTTACGTTGTACGAGCGTTAAAACGCCGTACACTCGAGCCCAAATAAATCGTTTGTGTGATGTTGTGATTAATGTAAAAGCATTTTCGAATTCGAATTACCGTCGGTGTCTCTTTTTGTTTCATTCATAAACATCGCTCTATAATTGGGATGTCCCAATTTTTGACAACGTATAATAAATCGAAAACCGTTTGGAGAAATAGGCTTTGTGAATCGTTTTCAGAAATCAGATTCCAGAGATATGATAAACTGAATTAAATAAAGAAAATTTAAGTAATGACCTTCATTTGACCCCTGCAGTGAATCTTCACATAGGCAGATACAAAGCGGGTCTACACTCTAAAGCAAATTGACAGTTTGAAATGTTGCTGTCCTGCTTATAATAGCAAAGAGTGACAAAGACAGAACTTTAATCACATGATGCGCACCTGGCTTTAAACAGTTGTCATTTATCATACTTAAAGTCCGAAATGTATACAATACTCGCAATGTATTTTTACAAATATAATTATTAAATTACTACGTTACAAGTAAATATGAAAGAATTTAAATATCAGATATTAGCAAAAAATATCTATTTAGTATCACACCATTAAACAAACAGGAATAATCGAAGCTAAAAGAAGATAAATAAATAAAACTATTTGTCATGGTTCATTTAGGACCCTAAGCCGTGCTTTTGTATTATTGACAGTGACAAGACAAATTAGTAGTGCCACAGATTATGTTATGTACGGCTTGAATTTTTGTAGGCAATGGAACGTGGCTCTCTCACTGTGACGTCATCCAATGTATTTCTTAAAAAAAATATAAAAAATTAAATACTCAACCAAATTCAAAATCGATGAAAATGGTATCTTAAAATATTCTATTCTTTCCAAAAAAAATATAAAAACTATAGGTTATTTTTTTTGGTACATCCCAATTCTCTCTATCTCTGCCTTTATTTTATTCAATTCAATTTATTTGTTTCCATTTTTTATGGCTTTGGGTGTTTAAATAAGAGTTGGACATCATCGTCATCATCATCATTTCAGCCGAAAGACTTCCACTGTTGAACATAGGCCTCCCCCAAGGCTCGCCAAACAGAAACGGGTTCCCGCAAATTTAACCAGGTCATCGCGCCATCTTGTTGGAGGCCTACCTACACTACGTCTTCCGGTCCGTGGACGGCACTAAAAACCTTACGGACCCACCGGCCATCAGAGCGATGTGCCCTGCGCACTGCCACTTGATTCTGACGATTCTTCGAGCTATCTCAGCGACTTTAATTCTTGCGCGGATTTCATCATTTCTAATGCGATCCCGCAGAGAAACTAGGGACTCTAACTATGAGGCCCATTCATAGCGGCTACGTCTCAGTGCCATAAGAGTTGAACAGTTCTGTTGTGCAGAAATTTACTAAATCAGAAATTCGACAATTAATCATCTCAGTCTATATACGTTCCACTGCAGGCCTCCTCACTGAATGAGACGGGTTGGGTTGCAGTTTCCACGGGGGACTGTAAAGCTCGTTGTAATTGTTATTTTGCACGTAAATTGTAAAAACTCAGAGGTGCGATCAAACGAACCTTGTTTGAAAGGCTACATGAATTCCAAAACATTAATAATTACCTAGTATTTCGGAAATTATGTGTGAAATTACATTTTACAATTTAGCATGAAGACATCGCGAGGAATCCTGCACGCATCAGTGAAGACATTCATGGTGTGTGTAAAGTTCTCAATCCGCATTGGGCCCGCGTAGGAACTACGGCTCGTGCCTTCTAATTCTGAGAGGATGAGAGGAGGCCTGTACCCTGTTAATGCGACGTATATAACCTGAGATGATGATGGTGTAATGTTTAACTACAATCGATTTACAAAGTTGATCTTATGAGAAATAGGAACAAATTGATTACAATAAAAAAAACTTAAAATTTGTCTAAAAAATAACAGCAAATGGTTGGGGTTAGGTTAAGTTATTTAGTAGTTCATTCGATATTTAAGGTCATTTATTCACACAAACTGTAAATTCAAATAGAATTAATCACGTAAATACAAGTATCCTGAACTAAAAGTATAAGTACCGAAAAAAACTAATTGTAATTAGTAAATACCTTAAGAATAGTACATTGCATCAAGGGCCGTAAGTAGGGGATTACTAACGAGAGCCTATTAGAAGCCCGACGCCGGAGGCGGAGGGCTTTTAATGACTCGAGTTTGTAATCCCCTTACTGCCCGTGATACACACAATGATTTTCACCACACTGCGAGGAAAAAAATCCAAAAATGAAATTATTTTGTCTCTAAACACTTAAATTAAATAAATAATGGCTACCCGCCAATATAGATTGTCACTTTTTTCAAGTCATCTACCATTGATAATGTAAACTGTGTTTAGAATTCGAATGGCCATACGGCCACATTCTGCCAACTTGATATAAATAAATTTGATATAAATTTAAAATATAAAATAACGAAGTTTCATGAAGCGTAGACAAGTTTTGTGTAGTAAAATTGGGTTAAGTATAGCTAAGTTTTAAACATATACTTCAATAAAACGTTGGCGGACTTGAAACTTCCTTAGTCTGTTTGAAAATTTTAAAACTAAAGTTAGAACTCCCTTGGAAAAACTGTACGTAAATCCATAACTCCCTTAAGAAAAAATTAGGCCTTTGACATTTAGTATACAGGCATGGAATAACACCATTGACGAGCAAGTGTGATGAAAAAAAACTAAAACATTTTGTAATAAAAAGGAATCCCCTTAGCCAAGGTATTGAAGATACTGGCAGCATTCAGCAATAAGAACCCTTTATTGAAAGCTGTTTGTTTAGGAGTAACTACAATTTATAAACAACATTTTCTTTATGAAACCCGATGTGCTGCGCTGCGGCTTCGAGCTATTACATCTCTCTCTTGGAATTCGCGTAAAACTTTAAACCCCTGAGCCATGCATAATGCAGTAACACAGAATCCTCGTGATTTTAACAACTCCTTATTCGTTAGTACTTCTTTATTCTTTTCATGTCTTAACGCGTTTTACTGGCTTTCCGCTATTAAATTTAATAATGACAGTACGAAATCTATTCCAGAACTTTTGGCCCCCAACGGCCATCTGTTCTACGTGCTATATGGCCTGCCCATTGCCATTTCAACGAGCTAATCCGTTTGGCTATGTCGGTTACCCCGGTTCTTCTACGGATCTCCTCGTTTCTGATTCGATCCCGTAAAGAAACTCCAAGCATAGCCCTCTCCATAGCTCGCTGAGCGACTCTGAGCCTATTCATCAGGCCCATAGTGAAGCACCACGTCCACCACGGACTGGCAAGCGCAGCGTGGGACGTCCACCAACGAGATGGACAGACGATTTGGTGAAGGCCGCAGGTTCAGGGTGGATGCAAATCGCTTCCAATCGTAATGATTGGGCATCAATGAGGGAGGCCTATGTCCAGCAGTGGACGTCCTATGGCTGAAATGATGATGATGATGATGAGTACGAAATCGTTTCAGACTGTACAAACTATAAAGTTACCATATTTATTTTACATTTCATATTATGTCGCATACACTGATAACAAAGAATATCTCTTCTAATATATATGAAAATCTCGTGTCACAGAGCTTGTCATCAAAGTCCTCCGAAACGTCAATGACTGATTTTTATGATTTTTTTGTTTATATTTGGTAGGTCGTAGGCTATTTTTTATATCCCTAATCTTCGCAGACGGAGTCGCTGGCAACCAGCTAGTATGCATATAAAAAAAAGTCCTGACTGATTTATTGACTGACTTATTGATTGATTGACTCATCAACGCCCAGGCCAGACCCTTGACCCTAGAAAGCCCAAATTTTGCATAGAGATTTCCTTTACGATGCAGGCAAGGAATAAGAACGGATTCGTTGAAATTCTCACGGGATAAGGAATAAACGGGATTCATATGTTGGATTTAGAGTGTCCCTATCTTCGTAACTACCTATATGATTAGGTACCTACTCATTACTCCTAACAGTAAAAAAATATTTCAACAAATTCCCACAGGATAAGGATAGAACTGCATTTAATATTCACTAACTAATACTGACGAGACGATGATGACGTATTTATGGATGTTGCTTTGCAGGATTTTTATTTTATTAAATGAAAGAGCCGTGGTGGCCTAGTGGTTTGCAGCTCAAGCAGAGGGTCGTGGGTTCGAGTCCGGGCTCGTACCTCTGAGTTTTTCGGAATTTATGTGCGAAATTACATTTGTAATTTACCATGAGCTTTACGTTGAAGGAAAACATCGTGAGGAAACCTGCATACACCTGAGAAGAAATTCAATGGTGTAGGTATGTGAAGTTCTTAATCCACACTGGGCCCGCGTGGGAACTACGGCCCAAGCACTCTCATTCTGAGAGGAGGCCTGTGCCCTGCAGTGGGACGTATATAGGCTGGGATGATGAAATGAAAGAGATGAAGAAGCTACCTACTTAGAGTACTTAGTTTATAAATTTTAATTCTGCGCGGATGAAGTCGCGGGAAAAAGCTAGTTTTACCAAATTAACACAAAAAGGAAAGCCCCGACTGACCGATTGACTCATCAACGCCTAACCTAAAATTCTGGACTAAAGCTAAAATTTTGAATAGGCGATTTTAAATAACCTTTTATGGATTAACAAGTAAGGACTAATTGTTTCGCAACAGGGGCAAAGCTGTAGGCGTTAGGCAATAAATATAATAATTTTATAATTAAGTATTAACGATTCATTATTACCTAATAAAATTTATATAAGAGCTTAAAAGAATTTAGAGCCTCAATCTTATTTTTTGTAAAATTAAGCTTATTTTGTTGTAACAAAGTGTTCTTGGAATATGGTTTTATTACAGTGTCTGTTAGATACCTGTTATTACTTTCTTACGAAACTTCCCAAAAGACTTCTAAGGCTTTTAACACAGTCGTCTAGCTAGTTCACAAGATTCATTAATGTGAAAATTAATTACTTTCTAGTATAGTCGGGGTAAGAAAAGGTTCGTCACTTTTCGACTCTATGTCAACGAGTTAAGGTCGAAAAGTGACGAACCTTTTCTTACCCCGACTATACCTACTTATACTTAATAGATATGGTATGGTATAGTATGGGATGGATGTTTGTTAAGAGGATACGATGCGCACCATTTCTCCATACTTTAGAGCCAAATTTTGTTACTGTGTAATCTGTATCTACCACAGCTATGCCCCTATGTTTCGTTTTTTCCATATTTTAATTAACATAAGAAATATGAGCTTTCAAAAACTGAAAAAATTGCCCAATTTCAACGTCATTTTCAGACACTCATCAAAAAAGAATCCCTCATATATAAACAAAAAAAGGAAAACATAGGGGCATAGCTAAATCTTTCCTCTAATTATATTTGAAAAAAATAATTTTATTGATCCAGTTTTCGAGAAGAAAACAGGGGACTGTGAAATGCTGTTTTGATCAATTTTACGCGCCTATTAACGGTCTGAGCTGCAGCTGTCCCGCTCTCGCTGTACTGACACGGAGGGGTTCGGGCGAGACAGCGACATTCCATTAAAATACCTATTTCTCAAAAGTCTCTCAGCCATAATCTTTCACGCTAAAATCGTTTGGCCTAGAAGAGTTTCGAAGCCGTGGTGGTCTAGTGGTTTAACCTATGGCCTCTCAAGCAGAGGGTTGTAGGTTCAAATCCCGGCTCGCACCTCTGAGTTTTTCGGAATTTGAGTGCGAAATTAATTTGAAATATCACACGAGCTTCACGGTGAAAGAAAACATCGTGAGGATATCTGCATTACACTGCGAAGAAATTCAATGGTGTGTGTGAATTTCCTAATCCGCACTGGGCCCACATGGGAAATACGGCCCAACCCCTCTTATTCTGAGAGGAGGCCTGTGCCCTGCTGTGGGACTTATATAGGCTGGGATGATGATGATGATGAAAACCGTATCACCTACTTTTTATCCCGGAAAATTTAATATTTTTCTCGGGATAGCGATAAATGAATTCTTCACAGGCGGAGTCGAAAGCAACAATTACTAAAGAATAATAAATCGTAGCGCTTTTTAACGCTATCGTGTCTAAAATTGAAAATTCAAAAATTTTTATTTAATTTAATTTATTGTTAGTATTAAACTGAATGAAGTTTAGTTTTATACTCGTAGTTCCCTCTCACGAATACTCCTAAGTAAATAAATTAACTGTCAAAAAAAAACTTAATTAAATAGATACAATCTTAAAATGCACATTAAACACCTAACAATCGAGAGCAAAAAAATTAAAATATGTTAATATAGTGGAACATTTTTTTTTCATAAATCCAATAAACTTTTTTTATGTATATGATAGGAGGAAAACGAGCAGATGGGTCAACTGATGGTAAGCAACTACTGCCGCTCAAAGACATCCATAACACAATTTTAAATACCTAGTATGCGTTGAACTTATTTACAAAATATACAAAAATTAACAGAAAATTAGTAAACGAACTAAAACAATTACTTTGCTCACCCGCGACCTTCAGGTTCAGGTTTTAGTTCATTAATATGGACCTCCGCAAAGTAACGCCTGATTCAATAAATTAGAAAATTAGTAAGTAAAAACTTAAACTAACATAATCTAAATATCAATTCAGTATTAATTTTTTAGTCACTCAGACTGTTAATCAAAGGCATGATGTATTATAATAATAATAATAATAATAATAATAATTTATTTCAGACATTAAATATCCATAATGTGTTAGTAACAATTGTAACCTTAAACCTATGTTAGTAAATACATCAAGCTAAGACACAAAGAAAAATAAAAATAAAATACTAATACGCTCCAACAATACACTAAAAAAAAAAAAAAAAAAAAAAAAAAAAAAAAAAAAAAAAAAAAAAAAAAAAAAAAAACCCTACTCAGCTCTCGCTGAGAGATGCAAGGCATCCCATGCCTGCAGGAATGGGCCATCAGTCCTCTCTGCAACAGTGGCCAAGATGCTATTGGCGCTGCCACGCACGCGCCGCAACAATGACGCTACACGCTTACGCATAATGGCGTGAAAGCCATCTGTCTGCGCCTCAGCGAACATTCCCGACGCACTACACGGGTAATTAAAGGTATCATTAAAATTCTTGTCTTTTCGATTAAAGCGTGTATTTGAAAAGCATTCAGTCTATGTTAGCTGTCAAGGAAGTCTTTGATGTCGTCGCCTGAGGCGTTTTACGGGACACGTTGTGAGGAACAAGCGTTAGTCGTTTAGATTTGAAGAGCTGTATAAATGAAAATAACGGGTAGAATATATTACGGTTGAAATAATTGTAGTAAGGGGCCGGGGTCGTATCTTTAAGTTATTCTGGATTTATTTGCGAAATTACATTTGAAATTTACCATGAGCTTTGTGGTAAAGGAAAACATCGTGATATACCTGTAGGCCTGTGAAGAAATTAAACGGCGTGTGTGAACTACAGTTCAAGCCCTCTCAATGTGAGATGAGGTCTGTGCCCTGCGTATACATACATATAGCTGGGGTCCTAGTGAATTAATTCTGCAGAAATTAAACAGCTGATTTCGACTTAACCCCCTTTACAGATAAAATACAAAATAGCTGTTAAAAACCTGCAGACTTAACCCCTTTTTCACTAGATCCCCAGTAGGTTGGGATGATGATGATGATGATAATGATGAATCAACAGAACTGAACCATGACCCAACGTGGAGCCTTCTCATAGAATATGTCATGATAACTTCGCATTGTCTGACAAGGATCATCACTAAGACGCTTACAATTACAATTACAATTGGGATTCTGCGCGAACGAAGTTGCGGGCAAAAGCTAGTTACGTATAAATGTTTAGGTATATTCATTTTTCAAAATTATCCAACTTAAAAAATAATACTTGTTTAAAATTCAGTCTGCTCTTTTCATCAGAACCCGATAATATAAACACCAGCCCATTGCAGAGTATAAAATTGAAGTTGCAAAAACTTATGGAAAAACGATCTGTAATCGCATTCGCCTCCTGGTAGTTGAGTGCATCCGAGTGCTCTTCGATCGACTGCGACCTGCATAATACCTCGGCTTCCGGATAACATCCAAGTAGGATTACAAATGGGAAATGTGACTTTAAAGTGTGTACAAAAGATACCGAGCAGTAGAAAAATAGCTAAAGTATTCTGGTAGTCGATGGCAGTTTCAATTCAAAAAGATTACAATAGATGAGCGATCCATCGAAGTGATTCTAAACTAAGATTCACAAATGTTTAATCTAAGATGGAAAAAATTCATCAAATTATTAATTGGCAGACATTTGGGGAGCCTTGGGGGAGGCTTATGTTCAACAGTGGATGTCTTTTGGCTAAAATGATGATGATGAAAACATTTTAATGCGTAAATGTATCATTTTACGAAAACACACTTGACAAATACCTACTCAATTAGCAGTCACTACATATTTAAAATGTATTAAATGAACAAAGTGTAATTTGTAGGTACATCTTTCATTTCTCCAAACAATATTTACGTTTTGAAAATTCATTAATTAACCAAATTCATCAAACAAAATTACACTTTTCAGGTGGCTTTAAAAAAAACTAACACCAATGCTTCGTTTCGCTACGCTTCTGCATTAGTCTTTGAACCTGGCTGTTCCGAGTCGCTTCTGCTTTGAGCCGTTTTGCTCGCTTACTTCGCTCGCTCGCTGACTACTTATCATTGTTATTATAGTTTGACTCATTTTATCAATTATTCGTATTATTAAAAGAAACACAATCAAATAATACAATGCAGCAAATATTTCTAGACCAAAGGCAGTTTTCCAGGTAGTTAAACTGCTAAATATTCATTTATAAAATTAAAATGTAAATTTACCTGTCAATTATTTGGACACCTCAGTAATTTGTAGAACGTTTTGTAGTTGTAAAAAAATGAATTGACGAAACATAATTTTGTCAGTCGCTAGTTGCTAATAAGTGTAAATTTGCGTAATGATTTGTGGTCAAACGGCAGGACACCCTAAAGTAAACAAACCGCAAGATCATGTAAGCAACTTCCTCCCTCGTTTCCATCAGATGTAATCTCTATAGAACCATCAAGATTGTCAAGCACTCTAAATCCATTTAGAAACTGCATTACACAGTTTGAACCTTCCGGTGAATAGAGTCCTTAGTTCCTATTCTAGTTAAAGCTAGTTTCACGTAAACATCGGAGAAGTTTACCACACTTGCGGATAACTGATGGAAACAGTTCCAAAATGTAGACGCAGCCTTATCAAGGACTCCGTAAATATGGCCGAAGTTGTGAAGTTTGTCCGTCTGTCTTTACCGAGACGGCTTAAATCTGAAAGCAATCTTATAGCTCGTTTTGAAACTCCGACGTCGCGTACTCGTGATCAAAATTTGTATACAGACACTCAAGTTGATTTTCACAAGTTTCACTGAACACAGTACTGGTTGGAGAGCTAATTTGTCGCCTAGATTTTGGTGTTCTATCACAGCCATAACAGGAGAAGTTCGTTATGTCTAGCCTTACAGCTTTCACTTTTTTCAATTTAGGTACGGTACAATATTGGTAGACAAGCTTTTCCATTAATTAACCTGGAAATTGCGTCATCCACTAAAGCAACAAGGTACGGCTGTGCTCAATATGAGTAGGCTATAATAAATTAATTAAGTAATTGTTTTAGTTCAAAATATTATTAACAATAAAAAATCAAGCAGACAATAGGCAAAATACATCATCTGTGAAGATTTCAAGTGTCTAGCTATCACGGATTCTGAGATTCAGCCTGGTGACAGACGGACGGACGGACAGCGAAGTCTCAGTAAGTAATAGGGTCCCGTTTTTACTCTTTGGGTACGGAACCCTAAAAACTCGCGGTCCTTACAGGTTAAAACACTAATTGATGATAAGACTCAATCTCTGTAAAAGATAGACTAATCACAAATTCACCGCATTCCGACTAAATAAACGCACAATCATAAGATACGCTGTTTCGTTTCAATACTTATCTTATAATAATTCGACCAGGAATTACCACCATTAGAAGTCCCGATTGATTCATAGAGGACCCGAAAAAGATTGACGGTTGGAGACAAATCCAAAAATGATAGGATCGTGTTTGGCACTCACAAAATGCTCAGTTGTCAATTTATATAGCCACTTTTATGATAATAATGACAACAAAGTATAGTCGGGGTAAGAAAAGGTTCGTCACTTTTCGACCTTAACTCGTTGACATAGAGTCGAAAAGTGACGAACCTTTTCTTACCCCGACTATACGAAATAATTTCGTCCAAAATGGAACAGTAGTTACGAGTATGTTTCATGTTTATTAAAACCTAAAACTTTATTTACTTTCATAGAAAGCTGTGAATAAAATATTTTCCAGCAAGATGAGAAAATATTCACTGACTCCAAGAACAACATTTGCGGCCTCATGTTTTGAAATACAATCGTTTCTCATGGGGAGGTACGAGTATTTTGTTACACTGAAATAAAAGCTTGAGGATCAAAAGTAAAATAAAATAATATCGTTAAGATCCACTTCTACAACTTTTTTTGTCAATATGAGACACATTACGTGCACGTTTAAATTCTCACGCATAACTTACTTTCCTAGCTAGAGGTAAGTATTTTAGTTATCTAAATTGAAACCTAAACCTGTACATATTCTGCATGCCTCTCAAGGGAACTTCAATGTCGGCTTTCTTCTGTCTTATCCTTCTCAAAGCCTTAAATTAAGGTAGATTTATTTTCTTATATTTAACAATAAAAGTAGGTATAAGAACAGGAACTAAATTAAAGTATAAAAGCCGCAATTTTCATCATCATTTTGAGTGCCAACGATTCAACATTAAAAATGATTAGAACGATCGTATTTAAAGCAGAAAAAATTATTGAAATTACGGCTTTACAGAACATCCCACCTTGTTTCTGGACACAAAAATAAAAATTCTTATAAAAGACAAACCATATTTTACAATTATTTAAAACTAATGTTGGTTTTATCAGAAATTATTTTATACAGAGAATAAAAAAATTACAAAGGTTTTTGATTAAAAGTTCTGAGCTCTCGAGACCAAAGAAAGATCGGGAAAGTTTATTCTTTTCCGTGCACGTAAGTGCAATTCCGCTTTGTCCGAGCGCTAGATGCAATATGCATTATTCACCAACCCATCTGTAGCTACTTAAGCCGACTTACTAAAGTAGTAAGTATTTCTTTACATTGCTAATTTATCGCCTTCGTGCTACGTGAATACATTCTGCTCGGGATATATAGAGAGAGATTGGTTGTTAATACGATCTTTTTAGGGTTCCGTAGCCAAATGGCAAAAAACTGAACCCTTATGGATTCGTCATGTCTGTCTGTCTGTCCGTCTGTCCGTCCGTATGTCACAGCCACTTTTTCCCGAAACTAGGTATAAGAACTATGCTGTTGAAACTTGGTAAGTAGATGCATTATGATTTTCACACAAAAATAGAAAAAAAAAAACAATAAATGTTGGGGGTTCCCCATACTTAGAAATGAAACTCAAAAATTTTTTTTTCGTCAAACCCATACGTGTGGGTTATCTATGGATAGGTCTTCAAAAAAAATATTGAGGTTTCTAATATATTTTTTTTCGCGCGAGAGACACTTCCAAAGTGGTAAAATGTGTGTCCCTCCCCCTGTCACTTCAAAAATTAGGGAATGATAAAACTAAAATAAATATATGATGTAAGTAGTTTTTTTTACACGTCATAAATCGTGAACCGAAATTTTTTATAGATACTTAATAGTACGGAACCCTTCGTGCGCGCGTCCGACTCGCACTTGGCCGGTTTTTTTCTGAAACAGAATCTACTCGTTCAGAAACTGAACAAGCTCAGGGTGACTTCGTCCGCAGTCCTATTTTATCACGAGGCCGGGGAAAAATATTCAGCCTAAAAATGTTTCCTAAATTTGCTGGTGAAAATGGATTAGGAAGGACGATTGGAAATGTGCAGGGTAAGTAAACAAGGTTAAGACGAGGCATTCGATTTTTTTCCAATTTTCTTTTCAATATTGTTAGCAAGGTAGGTAAAGAATGTGATTGCAATATTGTAACATGTTATTTTTCATCAAACGTTTATTATATGATTATATTTAATTTAACAAAATAGTCCAGGGCAAAATAAAACAACAAAAACATTTATTTACATCGAAATCTGTCACCTTACATCATTATATTCTAGTAAATTGGAAGTTGGTAAACACAATTTTTTTTATATAATATTTGAGATGCAAAGTAGTGTCCAAAAGTTACTAAAAGTAAGCAAGTTATTTCGAAACTACAAGGATTCATATTAAATAATTTTCAAGAATTATAGTAATAACTCGAAAGAATCACTAGATAAAGACGAAGAAGAATCGCTAGACTTAAGTGACAGTGGGCAGGGTACATCGCCCGTAGAACTGACGGCCGATGGGGCCGAAAGGTTCTCGAGTGGCGTCCGCGGACCGGAAGACGCAGTGTAGGTAGGCCTCCAACAAGATGGAGCGACGACCTGGTGAAGGTAGCGGGAACGCATTGGATGCGGATGGCGCAGGGCCGATCTGTTTGGCGAGCCTTGGGGGAGGCCTATGTTCAGCAGTGGACGTCTTTCGGCTGAAATGATGATGATGATGAGTAATAACTAAATTAATATTTTGCGGGACTTAATCACGAACTATTTATTGGTAATTTTCGAAACAATTGATCGTTACGATCGATCATATTTATTTGTTTAAAAACGCAAAAATAACCCAAGGGACGCAGTGAGTGCGGCGCCTTTGCCAAGAGTGAATGAGACAAAAATCGAATCGTTGATCGCAACGAACCATACAAACTCGATTCATTGTTACGACATTCATGATTGCACGGGTTTTGTTGCGATTTCCGATATTGTCTTCAATCAAGTAAATTGTTGTCGATATTGACATACGAAACACTATCGATCGGTCGCTTCGATCGATTTGTAACGACGGATTGTAAAGATGGATCTTACAAGGAAAATCGTGCAAGTTGCATAACATTACGGCGTTTGATTGTCCACTTTGAACTCGTTCGCTTTACGGCCTCGCAATGTAATGCAACCGTGCACAATTTGTCTTGCAAATCTAAACTGTGGTTAAATACTGTGCACACATCGTTCCCATACAAAACAAAACTGAACTAACCAGTAAACTACTCATCTTGGTATCATAATTTCAGCCGAAAGACGTCCACTGCTAGACATAGGCCTCCCCCAAGGCTTGCCAAACAGATCGGCCCTGCGCCATCCACATCCAACGCGTTCCCGCAACCTTAACCAGGTCGTCGCTTCATCTTGTTGGAGGCCTACCTACACTGTGTCTTCCGGTCCGGTTCAGTTTGGTATGAACCTTCGGAAATTAACAAAGGAATCAATCAATTATTAAAAAACGTCAAGAACACATGCTCATGGCGTGCCAACTGAACGTGGTAAAACAAAGCTGAAATTTGAAATTCAATGAAATGACTGAAATACAGTGAACCTAAGTAACTAATTATTTTGCCAAGTTGCCTTGCCTAGGGCCCAGACATAAACAAAGCCTTTTTGTTTTATAACTCTGGTTTCACCCTAACTTAGGCTAGCATAATTTGATTGATTGAGCGTGCCGTTGCATTGCTGCGTTATATGTACTAGTTTGCTGTAGGCCCTACTCCGGTTTTTTTCTGGGTAGTGCAGCGTCTACCTAATTTAATCAGATGTAATATTACCTGCAAAATTGTTCAGTGTGTATCATGAAATGCGAGAATTCCATTTGAGATTTTGTGGTGTTGTCTTTGATCAATTATAATTGTTGTTTTGCATGATGTGTCGATTGTTTTGTGCGCGACACCTCGTTTAAGTTTAAGCTTAAACATATAATCAGTCACTATCTGTGAGATCCTGTAATTGGCTCTGTGTTACTATTGTTAATACCTATATTATGTTATAAGCTGTTGGTTCTCCTTAATAAATAAATAAATAAATAATTCAGATTATGTACATTAAACTAAGGCAACAGATTGTTCTTGGAATCAGAGAATGTTTAAGTTTGTGAAAATTGAATTGTTCTCAAAAAGGTAACCGCAGTTCTTTTACGAGTAGGGTAAAATTAAAAGCAAATTAAAGTTTTATCATCAAGAGATTTAAGCACGGATTTAATCGTAGTAATATACTAGTTTGCTGTAGGCCCTACTCCGGTTTTTTTTCTGGGTAGTGCAGCATCTACCTAATTTAATCAGATGTAATATTACCTGCAAAATTGTTCAGTGTGTATCTTGAAATGCGAGAATTCCATTTGAGATTTTGTGGTGTTGTTTTGCATGATGTGTCGATTGTTTTGTGCGCGACACCTCGTTAAAGTTTAAGCTTAAACATATCGATACCGGAAATCTCAAATGGCGTAAAGGACAAGGACATTAGTGTCCTTTACGCCATTTGAGATTTCCGGTATCGATATAATCAGTCACTATCTGTGAGATCCTGTAATTGGCTCTGTGTTACTATTGTTAATACCTATATTATGCTATAAGCTGTTGGTTCTTCTTAATAAATAAATAAATAAATAAATAAATAAAATGATTTGTGTACGTCATTTTCAATTTATATTTGACGTAAGCTAATTATTTTACAATTTACATGCGATTCCGTTAAAATGTAGCCTAAACTATTATTTAATTGCCAACAAAAATGGATTAAATGATTATAAACGGAAAGAGAATGTCAATAATGAACAATAGGTGTGTATTTATTCGTTCACATTTGAATTTCACGTTATTATGCAGGTCAGCAAATCTGGTGGTGTTGATACATAGAATTACGCAAATTTCAAAATGTACATATTTACAGCTGTGTGTACATAATTTTGACCCGTTACTAGTGGTTCATGACTCCATACACTTCCACACTTATTTTTTTTAATTGCGTGGACTATGTAACTTCATTTTTCACAGTTGTAAGAGACTATATTATGTAACTCTAAATGTTTCATAATCATATTAATTTCACCTTGGTACACCTCGACGTACTCCGCAATAATGTTCTTTCTGTTCTGTATGTTGTTATTATGATCGTAGTTACATCAAGCTTGGCGTTTGAATATTTATCTTAGAGTTAACTCAATGATTTAATTATTGATTGAATACCTACACAAGGCGATACTAGAGACGTAATTAGAGCCAACCCTAACCTACTCAATTATTATAAACTCGTTTCATAGTAATAAATACGGAGATTGGTGTTCTTTTGTTGTAGTTTTTTGTCAAGTGTGATGTGAGTAACACTCCAGGAATATAAAAATAAATAAATATAGGGGACAATCTTACACAAATCGACCTAGTCCCAAACTAAGCAAAGCTTGTACTATGGGTATTAGACGACGATAAACATACTTATATACATAAATAAATACTTAAATACATAGAAAACATCCATAACTCAGGAACAAATATTCGTGCTCATCACACAAATAAATGCCCTTACCGGGATTCGATCCCAGGACCTCTTGCTTCGTAGGCAGGGTCACTACCAACAAGGCTAAAGAGGTCGTCAAACACCATTCATTTTTTCATTTTTATTCATTTTTTTTAAATGTTTCACGTAGGTAAATAACCGGTAAACGACTTGTATACATTTATAGATCGAGTTATGTAGGGTTGATCACGCCCCGAGAATTCCTCTGTATTAGGTTTTCTTTTGAAGTACGAAACCCTAAAAAGCAATTCAGTATCGTTATTTATTAGAAAACTTGTCAGTGGACGTTAAAAAAAATGTTATTATTATCGTGAGATCCGATTGAGATTCTCGTCACGTTTTACGGGACCACGAGCCCTAACTGAGGCAAAAAGAGCGCTTCGCAAAATGCTGATGGAATGCATAATATTCGAGAAAACTTTTCTAATAGACACACGATACCGTCCATTATTGAGAGGGAGTGGAAGTGTTTTTATTTTTAAAACTATTTTTTTCTGTATTTCCTTAATTATCATCTTCTCGGCCTATATACTCCTTTTAGAATTAAAGGGGTTGGGCCGTAGTTCCCACGCGGGCACAGTGCAGATTGAGAACTTCACACAAACCAACCGACAAACTCAGAGCTGCGAGCTCGGGCTCGAAACCACAGCCTTCTGCTTGAGAGGCCATAGTAGTGATAACCACTAGGCCACACAATTTCAATTCTCCTTTTCTTCAAGTCCCTTTTTAGGGTTCCGTAGTCAACCAGGAACCCTTATAGTTTCGCCATGTCTGTCCGTCTGTCTGTCTGTCTGTCTGTCTGTCTGTCTGTCTGTCCGCGGCTAAGCTCAGAGACTGTTAGTACTAGAAAACTGTAATTTGGCATGAATATATATATCAGTCAATCCGACAAAGTGGGTAAATAAAAAAAACTAAAAAAATTTTTTTTAGGGTACCTCCGATAGACGTAAAGTGGGGGTGATTTTTTTTTCCTCGACTAACCTTATAGTGTGGGGTATCGTTGGATAGGTCTTTTAAAACCATTGAGGGGTTCCTTACATGATTTTTGTATTCAGTGATTTGTTTGCGAAATATTCAACTTTAAAGTGAAAATTTTCATTAAAATCGACCGTCCCCCCCCTCTAAAATCTAAACTGTTGGGTGAAAAAATTAAAAAAAATTCAAAATGGTAGTAAATATATTAAATTTACAAGGAAAACTATAGCGGCTAAGATTGCTTGGGAATTATTTGTAGTTTAAGAGTAAATAGTAGCCTAAGGTATTAAACATACCGTCACTACTTTGAAAAACTCGTATCTCAAATCAGCATGTAAACAAAACCGAACCTTGATACGCGCGTAATAAAGTTCACTTTGCCAGATTAACGATTTTGAGATACGAGCTTTTTTTCAAAGTATTGACGATACCTAACTTGGAAGATTCCGTACACATACGAAATCCTTAGAAAAATATTACTTGATTTTTTCGTAATGGCTACGGAACCCTATCTTGGGCGTGTCCGACACGCTCTTAACCGGTTTTTTTTTCTACTAAACTATTAAATTGTAAAGTAATGTGTCTTTTCTTGACTGAATATAATCTCTATTATCTACTATGTACTTGCTTAACATCGTCCAGACAGAAATAATCCAAATAGTCACATTTTTTTTGTTATTTCAAGTTTCGATTTCATACTGAATTTTTTTTCGAAATATTTTCATTAATACCTAGTGCTAAAAACTTTAAGTAGACTACGGCAAAAATACAGCAGAAAACAAATGAAAAAGGAACTACGTTAATTTTTGGCTTGTTTATTTTTGTACTCTTTATGTCGCACTCAACCTCTATAATCCTAATTGTGCACTTGGAAAGTATAAGGAACTTTCAGCGCACCCGGTTTCTTTCTAGCTCTTAGCAACGCGCAATAAAGTTAATTAGCGTGTAAGAAAGTTAACTAGAGGTATATCAGTTACGTCACACCCTTTGCGCTATTATGGAAACTTCTACTTAGTTTCGCATACGAATCCTTATGTGATAAAACAATAGGCCTTGTTTCAAATCGTGTACTTTAATCTGCGAATTATAATTTCATGAACAAAATCTCTTTGCTTACTTCGGGACTAAGTCAATTGCCCCGTGTTTTTTTTATTATTTACGGGAGGGGGGGGGGGGGGACGCTCGAATTTAACAAAAATTTGCATTCTAAAGTTGAATATTTAGCAAACGAATTACTGTATCGAAAAATCGTCTTGATAATCAAGTACTTTAAAATACCTATCCAAAGATACCCCACACTAATTAAGGTTGACGACAAAAAAATTCACCCCCACTTTACGTCTATGGGAAGCAGGTACCTACCTAGGTACTCTAAAAAAAAATTTATCACTTTGTCGGGATAATTGCTGTTTAATTGCTGTCTCTAAGCTAAGTTGCAGACGGACGGACATGGCGAAACTATAAGGGTTCCGTTTATGCCATTTTGGCCCCGGAACCTTAAAAATTAACGTCATCATTCGAATGCGCCCTCCACTGTATTTGTCAAATATACGACATAAATATTTTACTTCTTCCTGATTGGTTGAAATGAGATAATGTCTGGCCAATCTGTTTTGTGATTCGTTAGAAATTATTTAATACTTGGCTCATCAGTGATGAGTTATCACAGATCACGAATTGCACCGTGTTTGTTTTATTTTCATGTTTTTGTTTGTGTTTATTGACAAATTATCAAAATATCATACCATAGCATAATTAGGTCCTAAAAAAATAGATCTTAATTAAACCTCGTGGTCTAAACACGATTCTCGTGGACTTTAAGACCGCTAATTATGCAATGGTTGTATAATACTTGTTTAGATCTGTAGGTGTACCTAAAAACCTATTATAATTCATAGAGTCTATCACAAGCTAGCGTCAGTTGGTGACAGATAATACACCCAAAACTTAATTACTATCCCAAACGTGCGGCAGTCGCTTTTGTTCAAAGCACATTTCGAAGTCCTACCCAATTCTATTCAGTGCTAGAAACAGAATGTTCAGTGCTCACTAAACTATGCCACGCTATTGAAAAACGACGAGGCGTGAAAACCCGGCTTTCAGAAGTCAAATATTTACTGTACACGAAATACCTATCCACCGGTACACGTACTTTCCACCAAAATTGCAATTGAATGCAGTTCTGTGCAGACTAACAAGATGGCAATTTAGAAATGATTTTGTCCATAGCTTCCGGCGCGAGTCAATCAGATATGAACCTGAGTTTCGTCGTTCAAATAAACAATTTTCATCATCGTGTTCGCTTTAGATTTGTGAAAAATACATGCTCGGGAAAATTATATCAAAATTGAATCTAGTAAAGCTTCTTTTTGCTATGAAAAAAAATACTAATACTATAATTTTTCTATTCGAATTTGGGCGTTGATTTTCAATTCATTTTAATCACGAATCTCCGCAGCTTTTGCAAGAGGTTAGGTTAGGTTAGGCTGAGATTTCATAAACATCAAGATGGAGCGACATGAGTATTATGGTTGATAACTGTTTTTCATTCTACGTGTGTAGAATTTGGTATTTGTAATTGATGCCAAATAAATGGATGTGTAATGATAGGAATAAAAACATTTTATAATAATATAATTGTAACATTTGACAATGCTACATTTGATTTTAATTCGATTTTCGATTTACCAATACCTCACCCCTTCCCTCTCCCCCTTCCCCTATTCCCTCTCCTTTAGGGCCGACAACGCACTGGCATCGTGTAAAGCGCTGCGGGTGTCTATGGACAGTGGTGTTCATTTAACATCAGGCGACCCACTAGTTCGTTTGTCTGGCCTATCTAACATTAAAAAAAAAAAAAAAAATTTCTCGTGAATTAAACTTTCTATGACTGTTTTTAAACATTTTTTTTATGGTGCGGAAAATGCGCCTTACGCATTCGTCTCTATTCGGGGAAACAGAGGGTAGGGATCCACATACCTACCCTCATACCTAGATCCCCACGGATCTCGCACAAGGGCTTACCCACTAAAAACCACATGGATTCCCTCGTAATCTAACCTAACCTAACCTAATAATAAAAACTCTGTAAAGTTTACTTTTTGGTTAAATCAAGATTAAGGCTGACCAAAAATGGCCAAGTGGTTTAAGAACCAGACTACGAAGCTTGAGGTCACGGGTTCGACTCCCGGTCGGGGCAGATATTTGTCAGAAAAATAAGAATGATTGTGTTCGAGTCTTGGATGTTTAATATGTTTTTAAGTATGTATTTATATCTATATAAATATGTTTAATCGTTGGATAGTACCCATAGTACAAGCTTTGTTTAGTTTTGGACTAGGTCAATATCAAATTTAGCACTATAACAAATGTTACAGTTATTTTTAATGTTGCTATATCTATCTATCGAGTCGCACTCCAAATAAATACAGTGGCCATCTTCACGTCCCGACGTAGACAGATTCTCTTAGACGTATATCGTTCAGGCTATTTGTTTGCTATGCATTAATGTAAATTGAAACCGCTTTATTATGTTCTAAACTATAATAGCTCCAAAAGAACTCCGAAACCTTTGAGAATAAATAGAGCTGGGCAATGTTGATGCCAGTTAAATTCCCAAAAAAGAGACTAACCGGCCAGACCATTCAAGCCGTAAAAGTCCTACAAGCCCACATTTCGAGCATTAATATCCCATTCGGCCGATGTGCCGCTGACCTCGCTTCCGGGTAAATTTCCCTTTCCCGAGAATGCCCTCGTTGCGGGAAATTACCATTGCTCTGTGCATTTCTCAATTATATCTGTAATAGCCTTGTTTTCCCGCTGAGGAGCCCCTTTATTGAAAAGGATTCAATGCTTCCGTCGAATTGCACTGTTCAATTTATAAAGGAGATTTTCTTTAATGTCCTGTTCGGGCATCTACGATTGTCACTTTTATTCGCGATGGGTTCCAGTATTTTACAAATGGAGCGTGGATAGCTTTAGGTGCCAAATGTCATCATCATCACTGTCACATCAACCAAAAGACGTCCACTAACTTCGTACTGCAATCCCTCATCTCATTTAATTCATTATCAAATTGTTATCTTATTTAGCAGTGTGGCCTTCCCCAAAAACTTCCACAACGATTGATCCTACGCTGCGCGCATCCCGATTGTTCCTGTGACTTTTACCAGATCTTCGGTTGATCTTGTTGAGGTCTAACCTTACACACTGAACTGAAGACTACTGTTTGTACCCTAAAGCGCTGGTTTAATCTGTTTTAAATAGTCAAATGCGTCAAAATGCTGAGTAGAGTAGTTTAACAAGTTCGATGAGAATAACTTTAATTTCAATACTAGATGAAAAAAACCCACCTGTATAATTCCCGTTCCCATGAAATGTCACTTGCGAAACAGAGACGAATCTAATGACACCTCACACTTCAAAATCCATTGAGCCGTTTAAGCCGCAGGGCGTGTCAAAGAATGATACACACATATATACACACGCTCGATAAACATAACCCTCCTTCGACAGTTGGGTGAAAAAAAGCTCCTTGATAGATACAAACCTGAAATAGCATGCTAACAGCTCACAAGGAAATTCGCTGAAATATTTTTAGTGTTTTTAGCGACTCCAATTAAAATTTTCAATTTTCTCCTAGCTCGGGAAGGCACGTTTCGACCTTAAATGTTGGTTGAACGGTTCGTTTCCGTGTGACTAATTACGTTTTCAGCTTTTTGAGTCCAAATTAGGACATTTATAATATAACACAATTTATATCAAACTGGTCTTGATTAATTTAATGCCGCATTTAGAGACGTCAATCTACACTAATATTATAAAGAGGATAGATTTGTATTTTTGTATGTAACGAATAAACTTAAAAACTATGGACCGATTTCAAAAATTCTTTTGCCGTTTAAAGCTACATTATCATTGAGTGACATAGGCTACTTTTTACCGCGGGAAAAAACCTTTTCCTACGGGAAAATAAATTTGTAGCGGGCGAAGCTGCGGACGGAAGGCTGGTAATAAATAAAATAAATTACCATTGAATATGTAGATCAAAATATCACAATGACGTAGTAATTATCAGACAGACTTTTTGCTACCTATCTATCATACTTGTTTTCAGGAATGTTGCTTACGAATGGAATTAGCATTCATCTATTTTTCCCAATAAATACAATTAAATAAATCTTTATTTATTAAGGCCAGAGTGAATGGGCTATTCCAAAACTCGCCAATCACTGGTCAGTTTTATAATTAATATAAAAAGTAGGTAGCGAAAATCTCTTGCTGAAACTGTAATTAATTGACTAACTGGAATCTCTTTATTTTTATCGTACCTACATTAATATTCTATTACAAATAAAAAGTTGTTGGAATCGTTCAGTTTAATTACTAGATGAAAGCTAATGAACTCGGCGACTTTAGAAGGCATTAATTTATAAAAAGACATTGAAATAATTTTACGTGATAAAGCCTTTTGCTGCCTACTCGTAGTTCCAGGCACATAATATCATATTTCACATTTTTGCATTATAAATGCATGGAAAAATATTGCAAAACTTGGTGCGGAGAACAATTTATACGAAGGAAATTGCGGATGCTCGTGCACTATAAAAATTATTATAACCGGTCCTGTACGGGTTTCAATGGAGAAGTGATCTTTTGAAAGGGTTTATTTCAACCATCAAGGTAAATAAATTAAAAACGTCATCGTGTTGCGTTACGATATAAATTTGATGGTGATCTACGTATAAGACATTTTAATTTACCGCACTAGAGTTCATGTCAGTACGCAAAGCGCGAGATAATAGAAAATACCTATTCCCATTTTGATATAAATTTGACGAAGCAGTATTGGTTTAAAAATAGCAGTTTAAATGATTAGGAACCATCCAGAACCCCTGGCCAAGACGATTATGGCCTTGCCACAAAAAAAACCGGCCAAGTGCGAGTCGGACTCGCGCACGAAGGGTTCCGTACAATTATCTATAAAAATCACGTTTGTTGTATGGGAGCCCCCCTTAAATATTTTTTTTATTTTAATTTAATGATTTATTATAAAAGTCAATACATAATTAAATATTCTGTGAATATTTCAAGCTTCTACCTGTTCAGTTGCCGTTATCAATATCGAGCAAAAACGAGCAAAAAAATCACGGTTGTTGTATGGGAGCCCCCTTAAATATTTATTTTATTCCATTTTTTAGTATTTGTTGTTATAGCGGCAACCAAAATACATCATCTGTGAAAATTTCAACTCTCTAGCTATCACGGTTCCCGAGATAAAGCCTGGTGACAGATGGACGGACGGACGGACGGACGGACGGGGCTCTATATCTAAATCCCTAATGATTATTTGTCCTAATGTAATGTTTCTCCTAATGATCGTTTGTCCTAACTCTTTTTATTTAAAATCTATTAATTGTTCTGGATTTTTATAAAACAAACCTAACCTAACCTATAGAGTTCTAGAGGATAATCACAAAAAAGTTCCTGAAAAATTCACGGTTTCCGAGAAAAAAAGTGTTAGGACAAACGATCATTAGGACAAACATTACATTAGGACAAACGATGTTAGGGATTTTGAATGAGACCCAGATATACCTACAATAATAGTTTTCTACGATCTGGTATGTGTTAAATACATGATTAACGGTCGTCTTAAGTTTTTTGATGGCACGGTAAACAACGTCAAGATTATTGGAAAGCGTTCGCAAGACAAGGCGCCTTCGCTTTCAAGGTCATTTTAATTCAAATTCGCCTCTCGCTATTCGTTAAACGCCCTTCCGGAAAGTCACTCCTCATGTGTCTTTTCTGGGTTTATTTCAGTCAATGTATGTTGTCGCACCTTCGTCAGCGGTGTGGACAGAGTCAATAGACCCTTTCTTTCAAAGATTGACATATCCCTTTCCCCTCCATATCACATTGTTGGGCTTGAGTGCTTTATAAGATCATACCAATAAACCGATTTCAATAGCTCTAAGATATTAGCTCAGTACATTTAGGCACCATGTTGTAGATTATTATTTTTACTTTTATTTGCTACACTCATAAAAAAGGACATAAATAATACGCTAAGCGCATATATTCTCATTGCGGGATGTACAGTCAACGACAAACTCGTTACGGTGAAAAATTACGCTAATGTGGTACTTTATTAACCCTGCTTCCACGTCAAGCCTTTAACTCCAAGATGCCGACGTTTCCCCGCAGCGTAATAAAGATCAATGCCTTCTCTCGCTGCTTGTTGAGATGGAATATTATTAAATGTAAGTAGCTATTTATATTTACAAATATAACATGTTCGTTCACCTGACAACCTTTGGTTGGACGGCTTCCCTTACACGGCACTTACAATGAATTATTATTAAGTCGCATATTCTTATGGTATTAACATTTAAAATAAAAGAACCCCTTTCTTAATTGTCTGGTTTGGCTCGAAATTCTGAATCACAGCTCTGGATACTCAAAAAGGTACAAACAACGTCACATGCATAATAATTTTCGAGATGACAATTTATTTTGGGAACCAACATAACATTTTAACGATTCCCATAACGTCTGTAATAAAACCTGGAAATTAACTTTTTAACACGATCATACCGCGGATAAGCGGCACATCAAATAACAATTCCACCATATAATTAAGCACAATATTCTCACCAGGAGTTAAAAAAAAAAACGAAATTAAAAGGATAAAATTATTAGTGTCCGACCAAACTTATATCCTGCAACCGAAATAAAATTTTGGTTTCTGTTTCAGTGGGGCCCGAAATTGAAACCGAAACTTTATTCATGGGTTATTTTAGCGTTTAGTTCAGCTTTTGAAAATATGTCTCTGTGTTTATAATCACGATTTTTCGATAAATTGGTAGCTCTTTCTTCTTTAGAGTATCTTTTCTATCGTTTTATTTTAAGTTGCCAGGTTATTTACTCTATTCATTGTATGTAAGTAGGTACCTATGTGTAATTTTAATGCACTGTTTGTTTAGGTTATTTAAGATTTCGGTTTTCTTTTCTTGCCACTGCTTGCCTACAGGCTACAGTACTCTTGTTTTTGATGACTGTCAATCTCTCAAAGGTTAATTGGAAGAGATCCCTTGAAGGGAGATGTTCGCTTTTGGAGATCTGTTTCTCTTGTTATCAGTTATCACTTTCTTTCATGTGTATTTTGTACAATAAGCTATTTTGCATACCTACGTAATAATATGGAGTGAAGCTATGACGCCAATTACCGCATGCTGTACAAAATCCTAGTTTCAGCCGATTTTTTGCCACTAAACTGAAACTAAATCGAAACTCAAATTTAACTTTGAAACTCGGCGAAACTGAAACCGAAGTTTCGGTTCGACACCAAAAATGATTCCATTGACGTACCTGAAGCCATTTAACTCTGGTGATGTTCTCTTCGGTGACTGTAAGAGCGCGCCGTTCCCCCAACTTGTACGTTTCATCATAGTACAAGTACTCTGTGAACGTTAGGCCCGTAGTGGTGTACTGCTGCGTGAAATATATCGATATAGTCCCGTTATCTATTTCATGTTCGATTATCCATTTGCACTTGATAGGGACGTTGAATGCGTTTGGGAAGTTGGGGGTGTGAATTACCCCTACTGGGCCTTTTAAGCGGCCTCCGCATTGCTGAGGAGTTGGAGGTCCCTGGTGCTCCCGATTTTCCTGCGAGTAAGCGGCCGGTACTGCGGTGGTGATGAGTGTGATGCCAAGGAGGTGGTGCATGGCTAACCTGCAACAAGGAAAATTTAAGTTGGTAAGTACCTATAGGTATTTAAATAGAAAAACAAATAAATATTGATTCAGCCGTTGCTAAGGTTTTACATTTGATTTTGCTGCTTCGCTATCATTCTTGGAACAAAACTAAGTCTGTGCGCAATACATGTGTTGTCAGGCAGAAAACTCGCCCTCCTCCACTTCCACATCATCATCATCATCATCCCAGCCTAATATCTGTCCCACTGCAGGGCACAGGCCTCCTCTCAGAATTTCAAATATAATTTTGCACATGAATTCCGAAAATACTCAGAGGTGCAAGCCGGGATTTGAACCCACAACCTTCTGCTTGAGAGACCATAGTTCAAACTGCTAGGCCACCACGGCTTATAAGTATGTGGAATTAGTAAAAAAATATAGTTTAGAATCTCGTACCCTCCCCAACGTCGGAGACAGAAACAGATGGAGAAAGATCGTATGAGTGACAAGTGAAGTGACAAGGGACATGGGGAAGGGGGAAAGAAAGGGGGTCACGGCCCACAATACTGAAGAATATAACGCGGGCAGGAGATAGTTCAAAAATAAACAAAAGCAGACTACCATGATTCGAAACTTCATGACATGACTTACAGCTTTCCATAGCTAGAGAAGAAGGAAGGTTACTAAAAAGTAAGTTATTGAGACACAAAAAAATAGTTTTCTTCCTGAACATTATACAGTAATGGAAAATACCCGTTTTACTCCCTCTTGAAGCTTAGACGATCCCTGAGGAACAGCCTCGACATTAACCACCGCTGTCCTAATAAGATTATACAATCATCCACATACACACTCATGTTCCGCGAACCTCACTTCCCTTATCAGGGCATATACCTAAGCACAGACAAGTGCGAGCACTAATGAAACCTCACCGCAGCGGTTTGCCATCGCGCCTAGGTAATCCGGACTCGGCTTGAACGAAACTAAGTACCAATCTACCTACAAAGATGAAACACAACTCTCTGCAAGTCGTTTTGGTGCAGGCTTAGAGTAAAATGATATTAAAACATAAAAATTAAAAATTATTTAAACATAGAAATGGTAAAAGAAAAATATGTCGAAGGGGTTACTGAAATGTACGATGTGTAGAAAAGATTCGTGTCTAATCTCTAGACCAGTGGTGGTGTAGGGGTAAGCACGCAGCACGGAATGCTGAGGACCTGGGTTCGATTCCCAGCATTGGTCTTTTTTCTGGGGTTTTTTCTGTGTATCTATATTTCAGTTTGTATTTAGTATGAAATATAAAATTTGAAACTGATAAGAAATATTCGCAAGAAAAAATCGGTAGCGAAAAATATGCGAATAAATGTCAAATCCCGCTGTCATTACAAATGACGTGTTGTTGTGTGTGTGACCTCAACTCTGGTGGCGTTACCTATACGAGCGAGCAGCGTTTTCTCTGTTCAATACGTGGCCGAGACGCTCGCCGTATAGTTTTTACTTGGCAGCGCACGTAATTATCAACGAAAACGCTCTCCGCGCCCCACCGGTCGCGTATAGGTATTCGATGCAAAACCGCTACGATAAGTATACTTAAAAAAATATCTAGAGTTAACCACAAGATCGTCAATGAACAAACTTTCGTATTTATTCCATGTTAGTGCGAACTCATTGAATGTAGGCTTTGATTAAACTCTCAACAATTTGGCAAACGATTTCACGGGTGGCCTGACGTTTAGTAAAATATGGGTCGTTACGATATACGTTCCCTGCCGACTACACGGAGCGGACGCGGTCCCTTGACCTTTAAATATTAATGCAGAGCAGATGCTGCTAGGTAATGATTCCCTTTACTTGAATTATTTGTAAGAAACTCTGTATTAGCACTCTTCTGTGTTTTGATTTCTTGGTAGTTCTGTTCTACATATGTATATTGAAGAAATGAGGTAGACTATAAATGATTTTACCACAGCTTACTGGAGCGTGTCATAAATGCTACACTGGCTTATATTGATAACTATTATTCTAATACCAGATTCAGAAAATAAACAATGTAAGGGATCACTTTGTTTCCTATAATTTCATATGTCATTATTTCACTTGCCACACTAACGTTTGCCATAAAATATTACAAGCGTGCTGTTTTCAGGACTTTTTTAAAATAATTATCATTTTAGAGAATACACAGTAGGTAGGTTAGGTTAGTTTAATAATAAATTTTGAAGAAAATATTGTTGAAGAAATAAATAACTTGTGACAAATTTAAATATCGAAAATCAAATCAAATCAAAATATTTTATTTGCTAGAAATACAGTCAAGCGGATGTTGATAATCATTTAATTTTTTGTACAGTTTATTCTGCCTGCTAATGGCTAAAACGACACATTATGGCATAATATATTATAATGAAATCCGAGTAAACTACAGAGAACCGTCTTCAACATTGGTGGTACCGATAGGAAAAGAAAAAGAAAATAGCTCTATAAACTAGTGATAAGGCGTTGCAAATAATCGCAAAAATCCAATATGACGTGCCAATATAGCTAAGTGATGACGTGGACGTGACAACCAGTCGAACCGTAAAAACTTTTCAATATTTCCTGCCCTAAGTAAGCACGCAGAATAAACCGAATCGCCCCAGGAAACTTTCTGTTTGCGCCATTTTTTCACAACCTTATTGCATGCGACTGGAATTTCAACAAGGGAGTTTTGCACAAGATTATTTGTTTGTTCATATGTCCCTGGGTTGGAAAAGGACTCGTTCATTCGCTGGATAATATTTGTGTGTAAATAGCTTTAGTTTCATTCCAGCTTTGCAAGTTCAGGGTATTGTTACTTTGTATAACTTAAAATCAAAGGAGTCCAACTTTGAAAACACTTTAACCTTGAAGTTTAGAGATCGATAAATCTTCAATATTTAATAGTTACTAATAGGACCCGATTTAATAGTTTTATTGCGATATCATTCTAAATGAAGTTTCCATCTAAAAAACGTTAAAACTTTTTAAAAGGTTTTGTATAATAGTGTTATGCTGATTGGATGATATGCAATACAAATATTTATTAAACACGACGCATTAGTACAGGATGGAATGTTCTTAAATTTAAGAGCTATGCTCTTGTCGGTGGAGTAACCGCCACTCCGCACGTTCTTCAGCCAGCTGCTTTTTTTTATGGTATAAAGGCAAACGAGTACCGTCGCCCATGGATACCTGCGACACCAGAAGAGTCACAAGTGCGTTGCCGGCCTTTTAGGTAAGAGTACGCTCTTTTCTCTTTTTCTCTGCTTGACTTCCTGATACGATACGACAATTTTTTCCTTCACCTGGCCAAATGGAATGTAAATGTAACACAAACTAAGTATATACAGTCAGTAAAAAGGTTTGTTTTGAAAATAACACAAGACAGCTATTTTAATAATTTACAGTAATTAATAATGCCCTAAACTAAGTGCATGACTTGAGATAATTACTTACGGTGTAGGTTTATTATACCTTGGCTAGCAGCAGGATTAGGTACCTTAGATGAACCCTAATTGCGAATAGAATAATGCATGCAGGACAAGTCCTTAGTATTACTAAATACCTGTCACAGGTGGCTTAGTGTAATGTCGTTTCTCACGCAATATAGTGTCCGTAACATTAGCAAAT
Organism: Archips xylosteana; assembly: GCA_947563465.1. Lineage (NCBI taxonomy): Eukaryota > Metazoa > Arthropoda > Insecta > Lepidoptera > Tortricidae > Archips > Archips xylosteana. The sequence continues at coordinate 5,751,674 of OX387362.1, forward strand.
GGTAGGTAGACATGAGAGCACTAATTCACTGCTTTTTACAAGTTTTTATTTATATTGTAACGTTCGTTTGTTCGTTCGTTTATGTAAGTTGTCTTCAAATCATAAAAGTCAAATGAATTTTTAAATATGTATAACCTTTGTTATTACTTTCTATCGACTCAAACTTTTATGAATTTGGACTCTATACAACTCTTGTTCAATACGAATATAAAGTGAATTCGTACTAAACTCTTTGTAGCAACTAGTAAGAATCATACTATATTAGGACTCCCTCTACTACTCTCTACTACTACTCTCATTCTGAAAGGAGGGCTGTGCCCTGCAGTTGAACGTAAAGGCTGGGATGATGATGATGATGATGACTACCTATTCTTTAGGATTTTGTTCAGCTCCAAAGCAATTCACGTACTTAACACAAGCAACTTATTACTAAAATGAGTCTCATCATTATTTTGACTCTTTGACCAAAAAAGGGAACGACATAAAATAATAGACATTTAATGAGGGTAAAATATTCAGCGTAACTGTTACATTTCGCATGTAAAATTTGAATTTATTTTCATCCGTTATCTACATTTTGTCGTACTGAACTACTGCAGTATGTATCTTCTAACAAAACTACCGCGTATATCACCTTAAATCTCACCAAGTTCATAACAAAACTGTATAAAATCCGTATCCCAGTTACGTGGCCCATTTGTCTAAAGAACAATACGGATAATTTAAGCAGATACGCAGACCGGGACGTAAAAATGTGCAGCCTGCAACGAGTCCCACGTCCCTGATATATTGCGCAGTCTGTTCCATTGCGAGTCGGAAAATGAAATTCACCATATTCGTTGAAATTTGATTGAAGATACAATAGTTAACGTTTGTGCTTTACATAATACCGGTTTACTTGTTCAAAAGATGACACTTTTGAGTCATGATCAAGAACAGTGAATTGAAATTTCAAGCTGATAACTAAATGATGTAATGATCTGAAACAAATTACTTTGCTCACCCGCACGCGCAAAGCCAAAGCAAAATAATTGTTTCAGTTCATTAATATGGACCGCCGCAAAGTAACGTCTGATTCAGTTAATTGACTAAATACATTTGAGGTTTTTTTAAAACGAGACATTTCTTCTTTTAAACTGAAAGATTTTATCCTTACATGTCACTATATAATTAGAGTTTGAAATAGCGAGCAGTTCCACGCCTGTAAAATGCAACTTGATTAGGTACCTACTGAACGCAGTATTGCAAATTAATTTCCATAATTTCCTGGACTTGGCATTTATCAGCTTGCTGGGCAGTTCCTTTAGTAAAACTGAGTTAATTAGAATGGGACGCATAATATGCTTACAAATCGAATCACGACTACTTTTTACAGAGGATTCTCGATAAAAATACGTCATATCCACATCGAAGAAGTTTTTTATTCAATATTAACCTATTTTCAAAATAAGTGAAACTTGTTTATGGGTAGTTAGTAACGCGTAAACATACTTGGTGTGAAATGGCCCCGTGATATTTATTTATTTTTATTTTTAACTAGCTGTTGCCCGCGACTCCGTCTGCGGAGAATTCGTTTATCGCTATCCCGCGGGAACTATATGATTTTCCATGATAAAAATGATTTTATGGCCTTTTTGGGGTCTCAAACTATCTCCATACAAAATTTAATTTATATCGCTTCAACTTTATCGATTCCTCATACAAACTTCCACCCCCCTATTCACCCTCTTAAAGGGCGATTTCTGGGATAAAAACTATTCTAAGTCCTTTCCCGGAACTCAAAGTATCTCTATACCAAATTTCATCTAAATCGGTTTAGCGGTTTAAACAGACAAACCACAGGTTTTAGACGACCAGATGGCCTAGTGGTTAGAGAACCTGACTACGAAGCTTGAGGTCCCGGGTTCGATTCCCGTGTCGGGGCAGATATTTGTATGAAAAATACGAATGTTTGTTCTCGGGTCTTGGGTGTTTAATATGTATTTAAGTATGTATCTATCTATATAAGTAAGTTTATCCGTTGCCTAGTACCCATAACACAAGCTTTGCTGAGCTTACTTTGGGACTGGGTCAATTGGTGTGAATTGTCCCGTGATATTTTTTTTTTTATTAAACCGACAGACAAACATACATATATAAGTAAAGTAGCATTTAAGAATAAACTTAAAAATGCACTATTATAGGCGTATATCAAGTAGCAAAAGTGGTTGGTAATTTAACTTGCTTTGTCTTAGTGTTAATATGCATGTCTTCATCATCAGCCTATGTTCGTCCACTGCTGGACATAGGCCTCTCCCATGGCACGCCACTGAGCACGATCCTCGGCCACTCTCATCCAGCTTTTGCATGTATTCGCTAATTATTAATTTTAATATCATTAGCATTTGAATAACTCTAACCTTATAAACCTTGTTAAGTAGTAATGTGATTTGAGCGTGGCGCGCCAACAAACTGGTCACTCCAGTTTGGCACATTTATTGAAATTTAAATTGTATTTGTTTTTTTTTTAAATGAATAAATGATTTCTACTTATCTATCTATCTATACTTTCGCATTTAAAATATTAAAGTATGGATTTCTTTTTCTTTCGGCCAAAATGAGTTAATCTAATGAAGAAATTCACGATGTAACGCCATCTAGCGATACTCCACTTATAAGGAAACCCTATTTCTGTTGTTGTCCCCGGCTGAAATGGTGTTAGTTCTAAGTAATTATTTGTCTATTAGCAACAATTATAATTATAATTATCGTTCGACATCTTGAATGATCTTGATGTAAATTGAGTTCCGTTAGCGTATTAGATGAGCTTTCAGTATTAAGTGTAATTAAATGGTATTAATTAGCATATTGATTAACTATTCACATATTTGGTTAATGTGGCGATCAGTGAATTCGGCCTATTATAAACCCGTCAAAGGTAACTTTTTATTTATTTAGAATGAGTTAGGCAGAATTAATATACACCGGAACAAGATCTGTATTATGCCACAAGAAGTAATTTAAATTTTATACAATACAGGGTGGCTCATTTAGATCAGTCAGAATGGGAAAGTCTGAAACTATAAGAATTACGAAGATCTGTTCTTAGGAACCATGTCATCGATTTTAGTAACAAGAAAAACTGCATTTGTACATTAAAAAAACACATTTACTCAGCTCGGGAATCGAACCGGGACATTTTGAAAAATAAAACTAACACTATTTTATTTAGATATCGTTTGTGTAGGTCTTAACATGATGTCTAAAATTAATAACAAAGTAACGCCTGATTCAATAAAAATTCCTTATTTTATGGGGATCTGCTGCAGACTTGGAATCAATTTTTATTTTGCAAAAGAGGGCTATCAGAGCGATATATAACTTAAGGACACGCGATTCTTTAAGATCTTTTTTTAAAGAAATAGGTATCCTAACCCTGCCGTCGTTGTATATATTTGAAATAATCATGTATGTAAGAAAAAACATATGTGATTTTCCCACTAACGTCGATAAGCCAAAGGTTACTAGAAACACAGGGAAGCTTAAAGTTCCATCTTACAGACTGGCTAAAACTAAAAAGTCGTTTCTGGGAAGATGCTTACGTTTTTATAATAAAATTCCGAAAACAATAACCGAACAAACTGATACAAAATTTAAATCCATTGTGAAGAAGACATTAATATCTAAGGCGTACTATAAAATTAATGACTATATCATGGACAGGGATGTTTGGCAATAATTCCGATCCGCATTGGCGATCCCTAGTCTCAAATAGCGTATCTACTGTGTTAAAAAATTTAATTGTATTAAATACTTTAGATGTATGTCATTTAATAACAATGTAGATCTGATTGAAAAAAATATACCTTGTTGAGTTTCTTGCCGGTTTCTTCTCAACAGGGTTTTTTCCGAACCGGTGGTAGATTTTTCGACGTTCATAGGAGCATCAATTGATGCCTAAATTGAATAAAGAATTTTGACTTTGACTTTTGACTTTAAATTAAACATCACAATTTACATTTAGCTGCACTTTGCTTGTAAAAATCCATGACAAGCTCTAGATGTTTAAAAATTACAGACATAGGATATTTCCGCGTATATTAGCACCCTTCCGATTTTTCCCGTTTAGACATCCTTCCTAACATCCTGTATATTTTATTAACAAACAAATTACTTAGGTAACTGTTGAAGAATGCTGGCAGTGAATCAAGTGGAAGTGTTGCCGGCGCGTACGTCACATCCCAGTTGTCAGGCGTAAATAAACATGAGCAGTCATGGTTGAGACGCCCTGTGGTGCTGGAAGGAATATGTTATTTATGTGGGGCATTCATAGAAACCAAGAGTATTTTTGCGGTTCCTAACCGCAGGTGTCAACGTAACCCTATTAATATCGTCACACTATCAAAATTTTCTGTCACTGGGTTGAATCCCAAAGATCGTAATAGATAGACAGCTGAAATTTATATTACGCAATATTTATCAATCTATTGCCACGTTTTTCGTGTTTTCATAAGTTTACTATATTACGGTACCTACTCACTATTGTAATAAACTAAACCAATTACTTTGCTCACCCGCGACCTTGCGATAGTTAAGTTTTGCAAGAAATGTGTGCTCATGTAGTTCCTCCACCTTCACGCTGTACGAACACACACAAACCCAACTATCACCACCACCAAACTACACTGACGCGTTTCGAACTCAACCAGAGCTCATCTTCGGAGTACCTAACGCAACCGTTTACGAGTATTATGCGTTTAGCATTTGGCAGATTTTTTTATTATAGTATGCCCGTGCGAAGGGCGGGTAGCTAGTAATGTATAATAAATACCGGATAGCAAACCAAAATATTTCCAACCGACATTAAAAAAAATTGCTCTTCCAGGAATTGTATAAGGTTCTTGATAGGCACAGCCGCGCCCCCGTCGTTATGGGGTAAATATATAAGCCAAGAGATAGGGTTCGCGGCAAAGGTGTACCACTTTAAGCCATCATGTAATGTAAGGGTGACATTAGAATATGTGACATCGTTTTGAATTCTCCGTTCATTCTAGTAAGCTACTATGTAATTATTACCTACATTCCATCATATTAAACTTAAACTTAAACGCAAAATTGTGTCAGTGCGTCTACGTGTGTGTTTAACGCTTTTACGCAAAAAATGTTGGACATATCTTCACGATTTTTTTTTATACAGGGACATAGCATAGTTTTGGAATAGCAATAAATTATTATTTTTAGACTAACAGCTATCTATAGTAAAAAATACACTTGCAAAGGACTGTATTAAATTTGTGTGTGAAGTTTTCAATCCGCGTTGGATCTGCATGGGTAGTACTGCCCAAGCCCTCACATTTTGAGACGTGGCTTGTACCTAACAGTAAAAAATCTACAGGCTAGCTAGAGACAATCATCATACCTACTTATTATGAAGATGAAGCGTAAACAGGGGACAAAAGTACTCTGTGGCCTCACGTGTAGAAAAACCGCATACTATTCATATCATAACTAGATCAACGTATTATCTGTGTGTTCTGCCGCCTATGTTGGGATAATGTTTAATGTTTTTTTACTAATTATTAATTAAATCATTGGGAACAGACGTTTCAAAATAAAAAAAAAATAATAGTCAAATTTGTCATGAACATTTGCGCAAGAAAGCCGCCTCTCTATTGCGTAGGGTACGTAGCAGCAGCAACAGCGTACTGAAAGTCATAGCCGACTGTGGGGATTGTCCACTGATCGGACATATGATTAAAATTACTAAATCTCTTTTAGAAGTAAGGTACTAACATAGTCGTAACGATTTTTACTAACCAATATTGGATCCAAAGTTGTCTTAAATAAAAAAATATTATTATTTATTATTATTATTATTAACCTACACACCTCAAATACGACAGTCCAATACAGACAAAAATGTTACCATCCAACACAAATCGTAGCAATTGCTACGCAGCGTGCTACGACTTATCTGCTTGCTACGCTCTATCGCATGCAAGTGCGTTAACCTACTGGTAAGGGCCGGCGCCCACTGACGGCATGGCACGGCGTGGCATTTTATTACTATCAAGTTATTTTTAATCTTATTTCAATGAGTTTAGAATTCATGTTACTTTATTGGTTATGCGTTGCGTCATCCCTCGGCACGTCGCGGCATCGTGGTATCGAAATAAAGAAACATGAATTCTAAAGTCATTGAAATAAGATTCAAAATAACTTGATAGTAATAAAATGCCACGCCGTGCCATGCCGTCAGTGGGCGCTGGCCCTTAATGTTTCGGTCTTGATTTTTAACATAGCTTGAAAAAATCACAATCAATAAAATAAAATATTCTTTTTACTACCATTATGCAAAAAGTTATAAATTTACCAAATTGGTACCGCGTTATTTACCTAGTTTATAAGTATGGGATAAATAGGAAATGAGACTCAGCAAGCCCGCTAGTTTTATCTCCTGACTTAAAAATCTAAGTATAGACTAACCAATTTATCTGTGAATTACGTCGTTCGCATAAGGTGTAATATTGCTTGGTCTGATTCACAGATAAGTTGGTTAGTGTAACTAAACGCGAGTCCGCCCGCTGCCAAAGCGACAGCCTAACTAAGGAAACAATGACAACCGAACTAGGCTTCGAATATACACTATTTCATAGAGAAACAAGAGCGTGTCGGACACGCCCAAGATAGGGTTCCGTAGCCATTACGAAAAAATCAAGTAATATTTTTCTAAGGATTTCGTATGTGTACGGAATCTTCCAAGTTAGGTATCGGCAATACTTTGAAAAAAGCTCGTATCTCAAAATCGTTAATCTGGCAAAGTGAACTTTATTACGCGCGTATCAAGGTTCGGTTTTGTTTACATGCTGATTTGAGATACGAGTTTTTCAAAGTAGTGACGGTATGTTTAATACCTTAGGCTACTATTTACTCTTAAACTACAAATAATTCCCAAGCAATCTTAGCCGCTATAATTTTCCTTGTAAATTTAATATATTTACTACCATTTTGAATTTTTTTTAATTTTTCCACCCAACAGTTTAGATTTTAGAGGGGGGGGGGACGGTCGATTTTAATGAAAATTTTCACTTTAAAGTTGAATATTTCGCAAACAAATCACTGAATACAAAAATCATGTAAGCAACCCTGCAATGGTTTTAAAAGACTTATCCAACGATACCCCATACTATAGGGTTAGTCGAGAAAAAAAATTCACCCCCACTTCACGTCTATGGGAGGTACCCTAAAAAAAATTTTTTTTAGTTTTTTTATTTACCCACTTTGTCGGCTTGACTAATATATATATTCATGCCAAATTACAGTTTTCTAGTACTAACAGTCTCTGAGCTTAGCCGCGGACAGATAGACAGACAGACAGACAGACAGACGGACAGACATGGCGAAACTATAAGGGTTCCTATTTGACTACGGAACCCTAAAAAAAGAGTTATGCAAAGTGATGAATTATTATGCGTAGTGATTTTATACGATCCGGTAGTGAACCAAAACTAGCAGAACTCTAAGCAATGCGTTATCTACTATGAATGTTCCTGTACAAATGTTCCTTAGTGGGTCACTAACCTATCGTAACGATATCAATTTTGTGATTCATTCACGAATAAAACCAACAATAAACAGGAAGTTTGTGTTTCATTTCCCAATTCTGAGAGTTAAAACAAAATGAAACGCGATAAATACGTTACGAGCGTTTATTCTTACAAAATATTATATTACGACTGGGTATTTCATTCGTCCCGAACTTTATGACAGGGAGGAATTGTAGACAACAATAATAAAACAAGTTATTTGCCAGCGGGGGCGCATTCAAATGATATATTGTTATTACAAACAAAGAAATAATCACCATTAATTTTTTAGACCCCAGTTGGCTGAATTAATATTAAATAATTAAACACAAACAACTGAGAGACATTTTTGTTCTCGTTTTTTTTGAAACTTTTATTGCGTGTTTATTTGTTACTATCTCAAAACCGGGGCTTCGCTTGCGTTGGAAATATCTTCACTAGAAACATATAAAAATGTTTTTATTAAAAATTCCTTTTTTAATACAAGTTTTTTTTTTGCTGGCTGTACTTTTTGGCCCTAGTAGTACTCTACTCATCAAGGCAAATTAGAGAAACGAGCCCAAATTAGATACGGTTATGTCGTTTTATTAGAGAGTTCCCAGGGGCACCTTCCAGCTCGATCATCAGATCAGCTTCATGTCATAATAATCGTAATAATATTGCACTGTCGTCCAATTTACACATGTACACACGTACGAAAATACGTACGTACGTAATGTACATGTAATGTAACATTGCAAGTTAAATAAAATCTTGTAAAATATAGTAAATTATTATAGGATCCTGGGGAAACCTATAGTGGTTTGAGTGATTTGGATATACTTATTATTTATTAGAGTCGGTTAAATTTTTATTTTATATTTTTTAAATGTATTTTTATTATGAATTCTTATCTTATTCTTAGCGTCTACTTAAGCGTAACATGCCTATTGTTATTTTAGGTTAATGGTTGCGTTTCTTTTTGATACCTAATACCTATTTTTACCTCTGTATGTTATGTATAACTCTTTGTTATACAAGTAATGCAATTATTCAGATATCAATGGAGATGGATGTTTAAAAAATTAACTTATCCCTTGATCTATTGATTCCTGTGATTGGATTTTATTGTGTCGTTTTATGGAGTGTTTAAGTTTAACACCTATAATATGTATATTTCAATTTTTACCTTTTGACCACGTTTTCTTTAACTAATCGATTAAGGAAACTATAGGTCTGTTTACTGTTTTCTATTTAAATATCATATTTATTTATGACTGTTTGTTTCTAAACAAAATAAAAAAAAAATATTATTTGACTTAGCTATATATAATATGTAGCTATTATGATAAGTCTTACTTTGCTTCTTAAAATAGTTATTTTGAAGCAAACCTGCTAAGGTAAACACGCTCACTTTATCCTTTGGGGATTATATACATTGTTTATCAAATCATGTCAAATAATCTTGTTGATCTAAAAGATCTTGAACTATTCGCTTACATCAATAGTGTTTTGTTTCATATATCTACTGTATAAAATATTGTTTCTCGGCCCACTTTCATAACATTATCTTAAGAAAAAGGAAAATAAAATCGTTATTAAGTATTTGTTTGTATTAGTAAACCTAATTACAATTTTCGCTGTCATAATAATTGAGTATCTAATTGTAAACATGTTGTTTAGCTAAAAATAAACTGGACGTAGTTTAACGAAAAGGATCCAAGCCTCAACAAGTCGCTTTTTGATTTTGGATCTTGTTTCAGTACCAACAAAAGAGAAATTAAAGAAGGAAATCTCAGTAGTTTGGATCCTTTTCGTTAAACTACGTTTTCGTAAAACAAATAAAAGTGAAATCAACACAGCATTTGTTTATGATGACATATGAAACACAAAAGTTACAAAAATTTAAGTCAGTAATCCGACCAACTGAAAGAATATTATGAGTTGAAATCGGGTTTTGTTCCGCGTACCTTGATTTCAGACAAGCCCGATATTTCGGCACAGTTGCATGCGCCATGATCACGAGACGACTGATCTCGTCTCGTGATCATGGCGCATGCAACTGTGCCGAAATATCGGGCTTCTCTGAAATCAAGGTACGCGGAACAAAACCCGATTTCAACTCATAATATTAGTAATGACCGCGATAGTCTAAAATACAACTGAAAGAAGGTTTAAAATCGACTTTTAAGATATGTGTTAAGCAACAGTATTCAAATCATCATCTCAGCCTGTTCAAATCCCACTGCAGGGCATAGGCCTCCTTGCAAAATAAGAGAGCTTGGGCTGTAGTTCCCACGCGGGCCCAGCACGGATTGGGAACTTTACACACGCCATTAAAATTCTCTTCGCACGTGCATGCAAGTTTCCTTGTAATTTAAGTATTTCCGTCGTGGTACTTGCCTTGACACGCTGCCGCGTGTCTAGATGAAATTTAGAATATAAATTTCATAAAATGCATAAATTATAACCCTGTCTGGACTCTGGAACCCCCCCCCCCTCTCTGCTTAAGAGGCTTTTCGGAAAACCAGTAGGCTACCGCGTTGAAATTATGATGTCAATTTACATAAAAGTTCGTGAAAAGAAACAAGCCAAACCAATATAAATATCAAACTCCAATATGACCGCAATAAATGACATGGAGATATGATCCTTATACAGATGAAATTAAGTATCATATCTTTATGCCATTTATTGCAGACATAATTGGACTTTGATATTTATGAACTCATATAGAGCTAGTCAAAATTAAGCATTAATTAGGCATTTTGACGACCAGGTGGCCTAGTGGTTAGGGAACCTGACCATGAAGCTTGAGATCCCGGGTTCGATTCCCGTGTCGGAGCAAATATTTGTATGAAAAATACAAATATTTGTTCTCGGGTCTTGGGTGTTTAATATGTATTTAAGTATGTATCTATCTATATAAGTATGTTTATCCGATGTCTAGTACTCATAGTACAAGCTTTGCTTAGTTTGGGACTAGGTCAATTGGTGTGAATTGTCCCGTGATATTTATATTTATTTATTTATTTTATTTAATTACATTGCAATAAGAACCACGGCACGCGTCATCATGAATGACTCTATCTATCCCATTCATTACATAAAAGCACGTCAAGAGAAAATATTTCAAAGTGAAAATGTTAACTGTATAAATTATAATTAAATTATATTCGACGGGAATTTTATTTAAATTTCGCAATTTATAGACCTCAACGTAGCAGTCTATGCTAGATGCCAGATGCATCTAGAGTGCCAGATGTTGAACTAACGGTTGGACAACAGACAAGCTAAAACTTAAATATTTACTTAGCAAATACATTTTTATTATTTTACGGCGGGTGCAACTGTCGTCAGCTGCTGAATTATTCTGTTTAATTAGGGAATAGAGATGCATATATACATAGTAGATGCACTGAACAAAACTGTCAGTGACCATAACGGACAGAACTTATCTTTTAGACTATCTTTAACCAAATAATACACTACCTATTTATAATACAAGTACCTACACTTATAATAATGCAGTAAAAAAAAACTTGTTGAATAATGACTCATACTTGCAAATGAACTTCAATCGCGGGGCGGTAGACCATATTTTTGGCCGACTGTACAATATAAAATATCATCTTGCAATCAATTTAAATATTATTATTTGACACTATACCCTAACAAAAACACAACATTGAAACAAAAATAGTCTGAATTAACTGTCTATGATCAACCATGTATTGAACAATGTCAACGAATCACAAGGCAATGCCTGGCCAGGCACTAACTAATTTCAACCAATTAGGAAGCAGCAGACCGTTTGCGTCACGTCATAATTTGATCGATTCAGTGAAGAGCGAGTTTGAATTGCGACGTTCGTTTTTTGAAACTGTTTTCAATTCTCTGTACAGAACTTTAATGTCATTTTTAGGGTTCCGTACCTCAAAAGGAAAAAACAGAACCCTTAAAGGATCAATTTCTTGTCCGTCCGTCCGTCTGTCATGACCCTTTTACTCGGGAACGCGTGAAGGTATCAAGCTGAAATTTATATCAAATACCCTACCCTATTGTCCCTTAGAGCTGTGAAAAAATCAAACTTCTTAGCCAACGCAATCAAAAGATACAGCCGTTTATGCCGCAAATTTCCGCATATTTTCGAAACTCGCAAGGGAATCAAAACCCACAGAGTACTTCCCGTGAACTCAGGATCTTGAAATTTGGTACGAAGCAAGGTCTTATAGCACAGATAAAGGAAAAATTGCGAAAAGCATAAATTTTTTTGTCCGTCTGTCTATATCACTATATCAGTAACCAATCTATTTATGCCGCAAATTTTCGACACTCGCAAGGGAATCAAAACCTACCCCACTTCCCGTGAACTCAGAATCTTGAAATTTTGGTACGAAGAAAGGTAAAATGATGAGATAAAGGAAAAATTGCTAAAAGCTTAATTTTTTTTTGTCTTTCTGTCTATATCAGTAACCAATCTGCAATGATTCCACACTGCGCACATTTTGTTTAGGAGCAGGGGTCTGCTAAGACAGATACATATAAATTTGTACGGAACCCTCGGTGCGCGAGTCCGACTCGCACTGGGGCGGTTTTTTTTTGATACAGTAGCCAGTATAGACTTAGTAATAGACTTTTGCTTTATGATCTGGTATCAAAAAGAGCGCCTTTGTGATATTGTTTGTGAAATTATAATTCGCGGATTAAAGTACATGAGTAGAAAAATATTTTTAAATAATAAAAGTATTTTTATTTATTACGGAAAAACTTAGTAATAGTTACTAGAATATTTGGCATGTTACGGGCTATTTTAACAGGACTATACCTGTCGCTAATTCAAACCCGTAAATTAAATTACGGACTTGCATGATTATTAAGAACCTATGGGCCCCAGGTGCATTTAGTTTGATAATTTCCAACCTATTTATACGTGCCACTGTTTGACATAGGTCTCATCCTTACTAATCCCTACTTATTGTCCCTTAGCGATAATCTACGATAACATGGCCCGCCCCTCCACAATTCAAGAAGTCTTCAATGTATTTGTGAAAGTATTTTTAAAGCACACCAATATTTTCAATTCATGTGTGCGTGTTCAGACAGCCGTCAAACAAAAGAAGATACTACTACATAAAAACTCTTTCATAAATATGTGACTAAACACAATGAAATAGTAATGTAGAGGGGCGGGCCATGTTATCGTAGTTTATCTCTAACAACATCGCTGTTACTGTTATTTCTTCACGCTTAAGCTACTAAACCGAGGTAGATGAAATTTAGTATGGAGATAGCTTAAGACTGGGAAGGACATAGGATGTTCTTACCTCGAAAAATTACGTAATGCCTACGGGATAGCGATAAAGGAATTCTTTGCAGACGGAGTCGGAAGCAGCATTTGGTGAGCCGGAAAGACTTCTACTAATCAACAAGTGCCACCATTTTAGAACGCTACATTGAATAACAACTCGCTACCCCACCGGTTGCCAGCCACTCTCGTGATGTCGTGAGACCATCTAGTGGGAGGCCTACTAACGGCTCGCCTTCCACTAAGCGGTCGCAACTCTATTATTGTTTACTATTTACTATTGTCATGATCATCAATTAAGATGAAGGACGTCCACTGCTGGACATTGGATCATTGATACTCAAACACTACGGGTGGAAGCGGCTTGGGTCCACCGTGCATCTGCGGGGTTTACCAAATTATCCGTCCATCTCGTTGGTTGGTTGGTTTACTAAACTATGTGTGTTTGAAAGTACTTGGCTTACATAAGGTTATACTTTATAAAAGTCTCAATTTTATATCCGTACCGTGCATCTGCTACCTGCGACGGTCTTAGAAATGAGGGAAACATAAATGTATGTAGCGACATAGATACACATAAATCTGAACTCTATCACCCCCGAGGGGTAACAATATGCAGAACTCGGAGCATAATATAGAACAAGGCGTAGAAGTGCTGCAAATTTCAGGGTTCCGTTGTGGACAAGTATTACAATAGATATAGATATATATATATAATCTTTATTATTAAAAACGAAGACATGGCTTAAAATAACTGTACGATTGGAAGCCAACACAAACATGCAGTTTATTCTTTATATTTGTGACATTTCGAATGCTGAATATAATTGTAATTTTCAATCAGAAATAAATGAATCTATCTATCTATCTTATTGTATTTTAGGATGATCATTTGCTCTTATAGTACAAATTGCGTCGTGTTATTCTTATTATTTACTTAATTAATTTAATTTTGCATTTGGACACGGGTATGTCCTAAAACTGCGACCAATAATACTGGAGGACGGGCAGCAGCGTCCTCAATAACTTTCGGTATCCCACTGCAGTCGCTAACCCACCTGCTAAGTGTGGCGACTATGACAATAACCCCCTAATGGCTAGTCCAACTAAAAAATGGTCCCTAGTCCCCGGCGGCCGCGCTATTCCAGGCCATGGTAGCGGCCTAGGTAAGGGCGGGGCAAGGGGTGCTAAGAATCTCTGGAGGAAAATAAATGAACATCCCGTGGACATTATATCTTATTAGCTGATGCCCGCGGCTTTGCCCCCGTTGTATTTTTCTAAAATTTATTTTATAAGAACCTCCTGACAATGACAAACGCAACAAAAAAAGAATTATTCAGTTTGGTGCAGTCGATCGGAAGTTATGCGCGAACATACATTTCGGTGATTCATTTTTATTTACCTATATATAGATATATTAACCGCGAACCATTATTAATTTCTTTATGTTGACGCCTCCGCGCAATAAGTCGGTAATCGCAAAATGTAAATTTTACTGGAAAAATGATTAACTGTTTTTGTTGAATATCTTAAGCAACCGATTGGAATACTGAAGGTATTGATATATGAAATGAAAGCTAATTTTTTATGTGATATTTTATAAACATTAATACTTAAAAATGTGCACATAGCATTATGCAATTAAAGAAAATTTATTTTACAGATAATAAGTTGAAATTAATTTCCAGTAATAGTAACTTACCGGATTATTGTAGTGAAAATGCTAAAATTGTGGATTGGTAACAGCATACTGCTGACTTTTTTAATGTATTTTTTTCTTTGAAGAGCTAAACTGAGTTTTTGTTAAACTGAGTTTAACATTTGGTAGCATAGCATATGGTTGTGGTGCTCTGAGGATGAGCTCTGGTTGAAATCGAAACGCGTCAGTGTAGTTTGGTGGTGGTGATGGTTGGGTTTGTGTGATTTGTGTGTGTTCGTACAATGTGGAGGTGGAGAAACTGCATGAACACGCATTTATAGGTCTGTTCAAACGTATTATGCAAAAAAATCTATCCACTGAAGATGGAACTTCCAATAGGTAAGAAAATATTACGTATAATTTTACTCACTAACCATTGATCTATAAAACTTTGTTAGTCACTATTGCTGTATAAAGTTTATTCAATAAATTACAGTATTATCGCTTACCAAAAATTTGACAAAGATTATTTACGACAATAAACCGGTAACAGCATAGTACCAAATATCAAAATAATAAAAGTATGTGTATTGGTGTGTAGCGACACTTTTGCCGTGGTATTTGACTTTGCAGATTTCCGTACAATAAACCCGTCATTCTAAACATCTTCGATAGTTGCATTAAAAAAAATTTGAAAAAATATATATGATGTATTCCAACCTGTAGATTCAGAATTTAGCATAATAATAAAAAGTCCATAACATAACATTACCGACTTATTGCTCGGGGGCGTCGGTATGTTTATTTGTTTTTTCCATGAAATTGTGGATCCAAACCCAAAATTATTTTTTCATCTTACAGCACTGTTGGCAATAATCAAATGCCGCCAGCAAATCCTTGCGTTAAATATTAAATACTTAGCATAAACATTAGATATTTTATACAGGACGCATTACTTTTTAGCAACAAAAGAAAGGGCAACGCAAGGCGTGCTAGCCTCCCCGGCATAGTCAGCGAATCCATACCCGTATCAATTTAGTACTGTTTGTTCTCCAATACCTCATACCTGCAAGGTTAGCTTGAAACGTCGTTTGTTAAAGCCTCATACACACTGTGAACGTTAACGTTATAAAAGAGACTCACCGAGCAAGTAACTGTCGTCTGTGCGTTATTGAAAAATGAAAGGCAAAGTTATCCGGGTCAACCCATACCTATACATGGGACGAAAGCGGGAAGACGATACGGTGACGTCACGATCGTCACTCCAACGGCGTCTTACGAACTCCCAATTAGTTTTTCTATCGATCTATTATGCTCTAGAATATATTTATAATTAGACGCGATTAAAACCAGCCTTAAGATTACAGTCCACGATTTTTATTGAACATCTCGTAGGACCCTAATAAAGAAAGCCCTTGAGTCAAAAGAAAATGATTGTGTGTGTCGTAACTGTGTAACTGATAGCGAATTTGACAGGATCTTTCTTTTCTTTGTCTAATTTAACTACAACGTATAATATAGCGATTATAAATTCAACGATAAAAATCAGTAAGTATTTCTAAGTGGTGATGATGTTGATTTGCTTTTTTTTTTATGTTAGTGAAGCCAGACAAACGAACTAGTGGGTCACCTGATGTTAAATGAACACCACTGTCTATAGATACTCGCAGCGCTTTACGCGATACCAGTGCGTTGTCGGCCCTGCAGAAAATTGTACACTCGCCTCTTAAAGGCACCCAGGTCGTAACTCGACGGGAAGACCCCAGCGGGAAGCTCGTTCCAGATTTTGCAAGTTCGTGGCAAAAAAGAGCGCTTAAAACTCACCGTCGAAGACTGCCATTCACTGCTGCTTTTGCTTTGCTTTGTAGTCATGGAAAAGCCGCTTCAGTGCCGCCTTCCATCGGTCTTTGGTTGTGAGCCAGCAACGAACAACCTTCGGGTATCTTCTAATCTAATATACAAAAATCTCGTGTCACGGTGTTTGTTATCGAACTCCTGCGAGACGGCTTGACCGATTTTTATGAAACTTTTTCCGTATTCAGTAGGTCTGAGAATAGCTGGTCGTAGGCTATTTTTTATACCAACCCTATTCTTCGCAAACGGAGACGCGGGCAACAGCTAGTAATGTATAAAAATTATTGTAGTCTTAAACTAAATATGAACCCCCTTACACATTACATATCTAGCATTAAAGCTCCCAGCGGGATTCGAACTGGGAACAATCAGCTTCCAAGCCAAAGCACTAATGGCATTAGGCATCGTGTGAATTAACCATTAAGCCAGTTCGTCATAATCTAAGTAAAAACAGATAAATGTTACATAATAACTTTTCAAGAAAAAAGAAATTGCCTCTCTTCAGCTACAAGTTATGCAATAAGGATTTGATAAGAGTGAAAGAGATTCGTGATCTAGGTATCATTATGGACGATAAATAAAATTTTCATTTGTGCCACATCTTGACCACATTTTGGGCAAATCTTTTAAGCAATTAGGCATGATTTTGCGAGTTAATAAACCCTTTAGAAGCCCGTTGACGCTCAAAATACTATATAATAGTAGTCGGCTTGAGTTTGCATGCTCCGTATGGAAACCTTATTATGTGCATATAAATAGGATCGAAAAACTTCAAAAATTTTTTTTAAAATACCTAGTTTTTAAAAGTGGTAAGGTATATAAAGATTACGCAGAATCTCTAAATCGCCATAAATTACAATCCCTTGAGTGTCGGAGAGACTGTAATTGACTCTGTTCTATTATACAAAATTATGAACAATCTTCTCGATGCCCCTAGCCTACTTCAAGATATTCAATTTAAAATACCACGTATGAGGCAACGACAATGTCGTGACAAGCATCTATTTTTAACCCCCGACACAAAAAGAGGGGTGTTATAAGTTTGACCGCTATGTGTGTGTGTCTATCTGTCTGCCTGTCTGTGTGTCTGTCTGTAGCATCATAGCTCTTAAACGGGTGAACCGATTTGGATGCGGTTTTTTTTAATAGAAAGCAAGTTTTTTGGCAATGGTTCTTAGATATGTTTTATGAAAATCGGTTCAGCCGTTTCAAAGTTATCAGCTCTTTTGTTAGCTGCGGAAGGGATGTTAGATGCATAATGGGCATTGACTTAATGTTCAAACGTCATACGAGTGACATAATTGCGTTGGGGGTTTTTAAAATTTTTATTTTTAGTTATCTATTCCAATGAGTAAAACATGCTATGCAAAGAATATGTTTGTGAAGCACGTCTGTGCACTTTATAATAAAAATAGTAAATTGATTGATATAGATATATTTAGCTGTACATCAAACTCAATAAAAAGTGTATTTAGAAAGTAGTAATATTTTTTGTAATGGCAAATGTTAGTAACTAAATTCAACAGAAAAGTATTATGTGTATTATTACTGTATTAGGTTATAATACTCCGCAATTCGTTGTGTATTAACTTAGATAGTTTTTGGAAACTATAAGTCTATATATTACTAAGTTAACCTGTAATGAATATCTGTATATGACTGTTTGTTTCGTAATAAATAAAAAAAAAAAATAATAAAAAACATCCAGATAGCTTGCGGGATAACTTGTGGTGCTACTGAAGTAGGTATAAATAAATTGATCTTACAATTCCCGCAATGTAAACGAATCAGATTATTACAAACGTACTGTGAGAACCCAGCTTCAGGGTGGTAATGGGCAGCTATACATCCACGTGTTATCTGTGAGGTGTGCGAGAAAGAATTGATTAGCCTATTTCCCACAGCCAATAACACTGATATGACCAATTAAGAGGGAATTGCTCAATTTGTTCTGGACATCGCTGTAATCGGCCATTCGTCATGCGAGACGTGAAAAACTTCTGACATGAATCAAAAAGGTTATATTTATTTTTATTACTTAAATGTTAAAAGAAGATGATTACATTATTTTTTGAGGACTGCCTTAAAATGTATCTCGTGTCGTATGCATGGAAGTCGTGGTAGCCTAGTGGTTTGACCTGGCAACTCAAGCAGAGGGTTATGGGTTCAAGGAAAGGCGCACCTTGTACCCATGAAAGCAATTAATAAATGACTAATGACCTCTGAGTTTTCCGGAATTTATTTATGAATTCGAAACCAAAATTAGAAACCAAATTTATTCGTCAGAGAAACACACATAGCTCACCGCATTAGCAAGCTGAAATGACTGTGGTCACATAGGTATGCTGCAGAACTGATATCCTTTGGGACCGACTGGTTCTTGAGTAGAGACCGCGTGTCGGCAACTGTAGTTCAGGACGCTATATAAAGGACTTTGATATTCGTACGGCCACGTACCTACTGAAGCTCGAGTCCAGCAGGCTAATTGTCTAACGTTTCTGTTTCGTGTTATTTCTTTTTGTCAAACGGTATAAGATGATGACAAAAAGAGATGGCGAAAGCGAAGGCAAGCGACAGAAGCGTTAGACAATACGGCCTCAGTATCAATGATGCCACAGGCTGATGATGATGATGATGACCTTACCATGAAACCGCTCCGCGCACCGCAATTTATAGTACCCGAAGAGCAAGGTTCACAAGTTATAGCTCATTGTTTCAACTTGTTACGAGTAGTATAACAACGTTCAGTTACAGTCGTATCATAACAGATAAATGGAATAAGCACCCTTTATTTTATCTATTGCCATTGAAGATGGAAGTCGGAATTCATTTCTCCTCTCATCCATACATTACGGACGGATAACCTGATCACCCATTCAGAGCGAACGTATCGCGTCACAGATAACTCACAAGGAACAGTTCACTTGATGATAAACTCGGATTCTCACAATACGGGTAAAATAAAACGATTCGTTACATGTATATTGCAGGGCTACTGAACTTTTAGGTGCGTGGACAGGATTCGAAAACGCGTCCTTTGGCTTTACACGCACATCGTCGCCCCCAACCAACCCATCAGTATGCTTAGTATAAGTTTTACTTCACCAAAATACTTCTCGATCGCGTTTACGTAAAAATTTCAATTCTATGGAAACATGGACGCGCGGCCGCGGAGGCGCTGTCTATGTTTCCCCAGTAATTGATTTTTTTACGTAAACGCGATCGAGAAGTATTTTGGTGAAGTAAAACTTATATTAAGCGTACTTTATGCTTAGTATAAGTTTTACTTCACCAAAATACTTCTCGATCGCGTTTACGTAAAAATTTCAATTCTATGGAAACATAGACGCGCGCGCGCGGAGGCGCTGTCCATGTTTCCCTAGTAATTGAATTTTTTACGTAAACGCGATCGAGAAGTATTGAAGTGAAGGAAAACTTATACTAAGCGTACTGTACGCTTAGTATAAGTTTTACTTCACCAAAATACTTCTCGATCGCGTTTACGTAAATAAATCAATTCTATGGAAACATGGAAGCGCGCGCGCGGAGACGCTGTCCATGTTTCCCTAGTAATTGAATTTTTTACGTAAACGCGATCGAGAAGTATTGAAGTGAAGGAAAACTTATACTAAGCGTACAGAGTGCTTAGTATAAGTTTTCCTTCACTTCAATACTTCTCGATCGCGTTTACGTAAAAATTTCAATTCTATGGAAACATAGACGCGCGCGCGCGGAGGCGCTGTCCATGTTTCCCTAGTAATTGAATTTTTTACGTAAACGCGATCGAGAAGTATTGAAGTGAAGGAAAACTTATACTAAGCGTACAGTACGCTTAGTATAAGTTTTACTTCACCAAATACTTCTCGATCGCGTTTACGTAAAAATTTCAATTCTATGGAAACATGGACAGCGCCTCAGCGCACGCGCGTCCATGTTTCCATAGAATTGAAATTTTTACGTAAACGCGATCGAGAAGTATTTTGGTGAAGTAAAACTTATACTAAACGTAG
Source organism: Archips xylosteana (assembly GCA_947563465.1). Classification (NCBI taxonomy): domain Eukaryota; kingdom Metazoa; phylum Arthropoda; class Insecta; order Lepidoptera; family Tortricidae; genus Archips; species Archips xylosteana. Next base: position 5,772,029 of record OX387362.1, read on the forward strand.
GTACAGAAAACATTAATGGCTTGCATACGCCAACAATGGTGCGTAGTGCCATCTATTGCAAATAACATAAGACACGATTCCAACTTTCCAAATTGGATTGGAAAGGCGTAAGAAATAAGGTACCTATGTACCACTTCTATTTTTTTTTCAAATATCATTTGTTTTTATAAGCAGAGCGTTTGATCATTGATCAACGACATATTTCTCTTTCGTTTTAAGAATCTCAAATAATGATGAAACGTAATGATGTGCTGAATTGTTCGATATCCGCAACGTATTGTTATTCGGATGATAAATTCGTACCGTGAAAACCTAGAACGTGAAAAAGTCGTCTAAGAGTAAATAAGTAAAAGCAAAAGCGCTTTATACATCTTGTTTATTCGAAAAGCGAAGTCTCATTCTTGTTTGGCAAATAGAAATTGTTTGGTGGGAATAAATAGGTATCACTTCTACGTTTTTAGGGTTCCGTAGCCAAATGGCAAAAAACGGAACCCTTATAGATTCGTCATGTCTGTCTGTCTGTCTGTCCGTCCGTATGTCACAGCCACTTTTTTCCGAAACTATAAGAACTATGCTGTTGAAACTTGGTAAGTAGATGTATTATGTGTACCGCATTAAGATTTTTACACAAAAATACACAAAAAAACTATAAATTTTTGGGGTTCCCACACTGCGCACAAAAAACTATAAATTTTTGGGGTTCCCAATCTACAATGATCCCACACTGCGCACATTTTGCTTAGGAGCAGGGGTCTGCTAAGACTGGATGTTCATAGATACATATAAATTTGTACAGAACCCTCGGTGCGCGAGTTCGACACGCACTAGGCCGGTTTTTATTTTCAGAATTTATAAAGACATTTTTATTGCTTATATTTGCTCGTTAGTAAATTTCGTATAAATTTAGATAATGTATGCATACCGCACTAGAAAGTGATAATGGTTTCACACTACTAAAGAGAAATTGGCTTTGGATGATCGAACAGTTCCTTAGTTGACTCTTTTTAATACTAAAAAAGGCTATTTTAAAGTCACTAGGTATTTTAAGGTAGCCGTGAAGGGTCATGGGTATTTCAGAATTGTGGATAATTACAATTAAAATTTACCCCAAACTTTTCAGTGAAGGAAAACATCGAGGAATCCTGCATACGCCTGCGATGGTGTGTGTGATGTTTCCGATTCGCAGATGATGATGATGATGAGGTATAACAGAGCAGACCAATTGAGCAAAAGATCATCGCTCTCGACCGTGTTAAATAGTATTTCGTGCAGAAAATCTTGTTCCGAAACTGGAAAGTCATAATTATGCACGGACGTACAGCAGGCAGTTTTGTGTTGGTGTAAGTTGGTCGAAAGGTCTAGGACTACGACACTTTCAAACAAGAAGCCAAAAAGCACTTATTCGGCGATGTCTCTGCGATAGTAATGACTTGCACAGTCTGTTATAAAGATTTATTTATTTATTCCAAACAATTACACAGCATAACAGCAAAACCAAAGCACTGTGAAGCTACATGACAATAATGTTTAAATTATTTAAATACACATTATTAGAATTTATAAAAATTAAACAGAAGAGGGAGGGAGGGAGATGTTACGTTCTTTCTTGATACTTACTATTTAAACAGTCTACAATAGACTACAATGAGATGACGACCAGACTTGTAGGCAGCTCCAAATTACACGTAAGTACCGTAGGAAACCGTAGCATAAGGCATAATTTATCTTGAAATGAAATGAAATATTTTATTGACGCAGAAACAGTAACATAAATACATTGTCAGCGGGACCCAAACTAGGCATTTTGCTGTTAAGTGTTTAATAAATTTACTACGGAAGCAGTTCTTACTCACTACGATTACTGGATTTAGTTTAACGAACAGGATCCAACCCTCAAAAGTCGCTTTTTGATTTTGGATCTAGTTTCAGTACCAACAAAAGATAAATTAAAGAAGAAAATGTCAGTGGTTTGGATCCTTTTCGTTAATCTACGTCCAACTATGAAACCGATAGATCAATGAATAATAGATTTATTCCGGCGTTACTTTACGGTGGTTCATATCACTAAACCATAACATTTTACCTATCACGTGCTAGGCAGCTATTTCTAAATGAAATGTTTTGCATGACCGATGACGGCCGATGGAGCCAAATGGTTCTCAAATGACGTCCATGGACCGGAAGACGCTGTGTAGCGCAGACATCCAACAAGATGGAACAACGGGAACACGTTGGATGCGGATTTTGTAGGACCGGTCTGTTTGGCAAACCTCGGGGAGGCCTATATTCAACAGTGGACATCTTTTGACTGACATGATGATGATGCTATGCATGTAGGAAATCCGCTCTCCTCCGCTTCCACTTTTTAAATCAACGCAATTAGTTTCTGTGCCAAACACAACCAAAAATGTCAAAGTTCAAAATCTTTACAAGTTCATTTTAAACGCTAAAATGCGCAAACAATCGTCCTCAAACAAAACGAACAACATTCCATAGAATCTTTCTGAAAATAGTAGTCATCTTTGACCAAAATTATGAACAAAGAAGCTTTTTGAAGCTGCACCATCCGACTTTAGTTACGTAACGTCGTCTTGGAGGTCTCCCTTGGGGCGTCAAAAGTGATCCATTCTTCCTCCATATAGGGCAATCTCCGGAGGCAGCAAACACAGGATCAAGTTTTCACTTTGCTCCTTACGCCCGAGTGAGAGCAGATTCCTTCGCCTACTTAAAATTAATGGCACGAAAATGTTACTGTGGAAATGTGTGTAAACTTGCCACGTTTAACATAATACAGCGCTAGTGCTGCGGTGGCGCGTCCAGAGGTTTTAATTAAGTATATTAAATACCAAGCGTAGTGAATGCTAAACAGCCTCTGGTGAAATGTGACCATCTTTTCTTCGTGAACGCTTCATAAAATGGCGTGAATTTAACATTAGTACCTATATGCATATAAAGTCTTTACCTATCTGTTACCTTAATTTGTGTTCAATCTATCCTATACCATATTCTTGGTTTCATAAGATCCGATAGATGTCGCTGTCCCTTCGGTGGATCGTGGTAACGCTATGCCGCTGTACAATCGATTAAATAATTTTAGTTTCCAACCGCGTCCACAGGTGGCGCTGTTACCTCGATACATCGTCCTAACGATGTGTTCCCTTAAAACCAAAAAGGCGCAACGTGTTTTGCTTAATAAATGAGTTTATAGTTTTAAAGTCGGTGAAGTGTAGTGATTCAACAATTTGCATTGGAAAAAGGCAGAAAATACAATTTTTTAACAGGTTTGCAGGTTTGTAACTTCTTATTAATAAGAACACAGGCTACAATTATCAAGTTTACGGGTAGTAGGACATTGTGCTGCTATCATTTTACTCGCAAATCTTGCCGCCAATCAGCAATGTTTGCACTACATCCCAACAAGTGGTATCTTGATCTTCTAGGCCGACAATGTATCAGCAATCCTTTAGGCACAAGCCACAAAGAAGAGACGTGGGATAGATGTGCGCGCAGTCCGCGTCTTTTGTTCGCAGGCTGCGTCTCCGCCCCGTCTCTTCTGGCTGCTTTGGATCGCGACGCTTCTAAACATTTAGTATGAAAACTACAAGGGGCACCGCGACTGCGACGCGCCCCGTCCCACGTCTTTGCTGTGTGGCTTGCGCCTTAGTATTGCAGTTGTCCATAGGAGTGGTGCTCACTTACTATCAAGTGACCCTAATGCATACTAAATTACAAATCAACTCATCATTAACAGGTCCAGCTACCTATATGCCTACCAAATTTCATCTAAGCCGTCCGCACGTTTTAGCACGACGAAGTAACAAACACACACACATACACACGCGCAAGCACGTACGCACATAAACACAAAGGTTCGCATTTATAATATTAGTATTATTCACAACCATTTACTTACCATGAACCATGAGCTTTACGGTGAAGGAAAACATCGTGAGGAAATCTGCATTGGTCATGCAAAGTTCTTTAATTCTGAGAGGAGGCCTATGCCCTCCAGTGGGACGTATATAGGCTGGGCTGATGATGATGATTATTCACAAAACCACACACAGCGCTTCCATATAAATCACCATTATATAAGATTATTTAAAAGCGAAAAAGTTTTTCGGGTGCGCCGGTGGGATTCGAACCCACGTCTCCTGGGTATGCGCCCCAACGGGTGTTCTACCAATTGAACCACGTCGCATCCAACCGACTCCCCCGAAATTCTTAATCGCTTACATACGCCAACAGTGGCGTGTGGTCCCACCGGCGCACCCGAAAAACTTTTTCGCTTTTAAATAATCTTAGATTCGGTGAGCAGCCATACTGCTAATAAAATAAATAATATCACCATAATATGTCATACAGATCCAACAACACTACATTAACTACATACACAATTATGCTAAAGCGCTCTAAATTCTTAAACGAGATAAAACGGCGTAAAACTAAATGGTACCTCTGAAGCTTTAAGAGGGTTTATACCTGCTGAGCTGGCAACGTTGCATTTTTGTTAGTTTTTCTCGATTCTTCCATAAAAATTGAATGAAAATTAAAAATGTTTTGAATACAAATTGTTCTAATATATAAGTTAATGTGTAATAATTTGTGCTAGACTTTTATTTTCTTTAAACATGAACAAATTATTACCTAACGGTTTTTAAAGAAAATAAAAGTCTTATCACGAATTATTATTGCAGTAGACACATTAACTTATATATTAGAACAATTTGTATTCAAAACATTTTTAATTTTCATTCAATTTTTATGGAATTATCGAGAAAAACTAACAAAAATGCAACGTTGCCAGCTCAGCAGGTATAAACCCTCTTAAGGATGAATCGTAAAGAGATAGGTGTAAGGTACAATGCGGGGAAATTTCATAAGTACTTTGCATACAAAGTGACACTACACTATTATCACTATTATAGCTATATCTAGAAACCAGATTACATGCAATTGCATATTTGCAAATGCATTTGCATTATTATGCCCGTTTTCATCGATTATTGCATATTTCATCTAAAATTTTGTGACGATGCATAGTTATTTTTGCTGTAAATTTGCAGTATTTCTGGGTAATATAGATAAATTCAAATATTCCCCTCTTGCTGACCTCAGTGAATTAGATTGGTCTTTTTCTACTTGTAAAAATATTTTGAGTGATCTAATCTAAGGCACAAGTTTGGTAGTAGGTTACATAGATAAATTCAAATATTCCCCACTTACTGACCTCAGTGAATTAGATTGTTTTTTTCTACTTGTAAAAATATTTTGAGTGATCTAATCTAAGGCACAAGTTTAGTAGGAACCAGACAATTAAAACATTACTTTGAGTTGTTAATATTTATGAGTGGTGGTGATCATTTTCCATCAAACGACCCGCTTGCTCGTTTGCCTCCCTCACATAATAAAAAAAAAACTTAATTTTAAACATGAACCTACCTTGAGACAAACTCATAGCCCGAAACACGTCAAGTTAAACTCGTTTTAAGACGTGAGTGATCCGTATATTTTCACTACAATACTTAATTGTTATAAAACTACAAAATACAAAATGTTAAGTACCTACTTAATTGATAATTTAAACACTGTTGATATCTTAAAAATTGTTTCTGATTTTAATAAAATACTACCATTTTTTATGTAATTTTGCATATTCTGACAGTCTACATGCATATTTCAAGGTATTTAAGACGCACATAATACCGCCTCTACTAATAACAACATATATTATTTATATCTATTGAATATAGGTATGAGCAAGTAGAAGACTTTCCAGGTATCTTATGTGTCTTACGCAACCGTTCCAATGGATTTGGGTTTATCACTTGCAGCTATAAAATACCTTTACGACGTCTAGCTTGCAAATATTTTATTGAACAAGGATAATGTGGCTTAATTTTTATCGGCTTTCCTATTTATCGCTTGATGGTCGATGTAGGGAATATTTATTTTGGAAGACCGTATAGCCAAGTTGTTAGAGAACTTGACTGTAAAGTTTGAGGACCCGGATTCGAACCCCGATCGAGCCAGATAGTACCATCAATAGTAGCTAATGAAATCATTTACTTTAGGCAGCGTGGCGTGACATTAATACCTTGCAGATTAACATAAGTGTATACTTAATGATCGCTACAACAACCAATAAAATAAAAAGTAAAAAATATATTTTTTTTTATGTTAGTGAAGCCAGACAAACGAACTAGTGGGTCACCTGATGTTAAATGAACACCACTGTCCAGCGCTTTACGCGATACCAGTGCGTTGTCGGCCCTGCAGAAAATTGTACACTCGCCTCTTAAAGGCACCCAGGTCGCAACTCGATGGGAAGAACCCAGCGGGAAGCTCGTTCCAGATTTTGCAAGTTCGTGGCAAAAAAGACCGCTTAAAACGCACCGTCGAAGACTGCCATTCATCAACATGATGTCGATGAAATGAACGCTTACGACGGGAGGATCTGTAATGGAACCCCGCAGCTGGAATGAGGTCAAAGAGTTCCTCAGAGCATTCCCCGTTGTAGATCTTATAGAACACGCAAAGGGAGCTAACGTCTTTGTGGAGAGCAAGAGGATCGAGTTTAACGGAGAGTGAGGGGTTGCCGACAACTCGGCACGCTCTGCGCTGTATGCGATCAAGTGAAAGCAGCTGATATTGGGGTGTGCCAGCCCAGAGATGAGAGCAATACTCCATCCTTGGCCGAACCTGGGCTTTATATATCTGAAGCCGCTGCTTCGGAGTGAAGTATCGCTTAGAGCGGCCAAGCACGCCCAACATTCTAGCAGCCGACTTGGTTTTACCTTCCAGGTGATTGCGAAGTTGCACCGTGCTCGAAATATCGACACCGAGGATCCAAACACTCTCCGAAGTGTTGAGGGGTGATCCTTGGAAGCATGGAGCAGCGACAAACGGGTGTTTTTTGGCAGTAAATACGCAAACTTGTGTTTTGGAGGGGTTAAACTGCACTAAGTTACATGTGCCCCAATCAAAAACTTGTGCTAGTGTATTTTCTAGATCATACACAAGTTTAGATCGTCTCTCTTTCAATTCTGCCCGAGGAAGGTTAGCTCTACCAGAGTACCGTGCGTCGCAAGTACTGTCATCCGCATAGCAATGAAGGCCGCTTACAAGCAGCACATCATTGATATGCAGGAGGAACAGAGTAGGCGAGAGCACACAGCCCTGGGGGACACCAGCATTCACATATATTGAGTCGGAGTATGTTCCGTCGATAGCGACCCTAATACTCCGATCTTTAAGAAAACTGGCAATCCATGAGCACAACCCACCGGGCAGCCCGTAAGATGGCATTTGATACGTAAACGAGTTTTTTCCGGCGTATTTACTAAATATTTTCGATACGGAATTGTTCGTATGCGAGTCTGTCTTACACTTGGCTGGCTTGGTTACATTACTTCGGCAATGAATAACTTTGCAGATACTTATGTAAGCCTATTTGAAAATAAATAGCAGGAGGACTAGTGGGAAACCGCTGGATGTATGTAATGTACTATTGTGTCGGTTTCTGTGGAGAGCCTTATGGGATTTGCCTTTGTCTAGCTGTGGACGTACAAAGCTGGTGATTTAGATATACTAAGTAACAAGCAGAAATAATGGATTCGTTTAAAATGAAAAATCAATAAAATATGTGAGCCGAGTCGAGTGTGCGCCGGAATTACATGAAAATTTTCCTTTACCGCTGTACGAACAGACGAAAAAGCGACTCTTTCTAGCGATCTTTTATACAGGCTGCTAAGAAAAGGGATTCGCTTCTGTCGTCTATTTTTCCAGATGACTTAAATTTAAAGGCTATTAATGGCCAGTGTAAATAGGCTGTTACTGAACCAATTGCTTCACCTTCAGCGTCGGTTTTAAATGAATAGTAGAAAGGTTTTTCTACAGTTACATGACAGGACCAGTTAATTGTTGGATTTTACATTATGTAAAACCTAACAAAACAATCGACAATTTCATTCTACCTGTCGCACAGAAATTTCGAATCGCCTTTTGAATTTAAAGCTCATTTGTAGTTTCAATAAAAGTTGCACGAGCAAGTCTCGCCTGATTTAACTCATTCAGGTATCCCCTTTGTGCTCTATGGTCCACTCGGAACGTCGACAATTTTTAAAGGATAATGCAGAGTGACCACTTGCTTAAAAAGCCGCTGTATGATCAGATATTACAATATTATTTAATAGTCTATCGATTCCGTTCGATCGAGTTTTTATATGACTGATTGGGGCAATGCTACATCAATTTTTTGTCCCGGTATCATCATCATATCGCTAAAAGACGTCCACTGCCAGTCAAGAGTGTCCTGCGCTGTCCGGATGCAAGTGTTTCCTGTGACCTTCAACGGGTCGTCGGGCCACCTTGTTGGGGCATTATCAAAAGAAATGATACACACAGTTTTCGAGAATTTTGTGCAATAAAACGCTTTAGACACGATAAACAAGTACTTAAATGTTTTTCAATAATACACCCCGGCATTAAGTTAATTACTTATTGTTAGTGACTTGCTTTATAGTTATCACTAGCTGCTACTCGCGATTTCGTCTGCAAATATTTCGTTTATCGCTATCCCGCGGGAACTATGCAATTTTCCGAGATTAAAAGTATCCTATATGTCAATCCAGGTTATGAAACTATTTGTGTGCCAAATTTTTTTAAAATCCATCGCATTGTTTTAGTGTGAAAGAGTAACAAACATCTATACAAACTTTCGCGTTTATATTATTATTATTCAGACTTTTTTTGGAACTAGTGGTCGGTCTGTTAGTTAACTGCTCTGTATATGAACCACCTGAACGCAACGGGTTCCCGCAAGAATCCGGATCCTGTGCGACGGCGGCTTTTAAATGGAATGCCAGTATTCATGTAAGAAATATTAAGTGCTTCTTTTATGTAACCTATTAGACTTTACGATCGTCTATGCTCACGTGAACCATACTGGTACGTCTGGTAATTGAATCAAAAACTCCAGTATCTCACTAAATTATCGTGGGAACTTCCATAAATGGTTGTAGTCTTTATAAACCTTGCAAAACGTTGAAATGTTTAACGTTGTTAAATTTCATGTTTCTGGACTTAGAGGTTGAGATTTCGAGATTTTACACGTGGATACTGATTACTTGCGTCTAAGATAACTAGGATAAAAAACAAACTTGTCTATTGAAGACTATACTTTGGGACAAACTTATCTAAACAATATAATATCTATTTTTTTTAGCTAGCCCACTTTTGTGTCCCACTGCTGGGCAAAAGCCTCCCCTCTCTCGCCATTGATGTCTATTGAGGAACAATATTAAATGGATTCGAATCTTCTTTCATTTAATGAACTGAAACAATTAATTTGCTCACCCGCAATAAAGCAATTGTTGGGTAGCAAAGTAATTGTTTCAGTTAATTAATATGGACATCCGCAAAGTAACGCCTGATTTAATAATCTTCTTACATTCATAATCGTTGCTACTAAAACTGCATTCTGAAATTATCGCTGATTACTCCGGTAGCGCAATCATAGACCGCGACCGCTGCCTCAGCAGCAGGTGACATAGAATTATGTCCGGCATAATAGGACAGATTTCACTATCGATAATCATCATTTCCGGAAGGCATTGCGAATCAGTCATCTGATTTTAGTTCCGGTTACCGATCGACTAGACTGGATAAATATTGAATTCAAAGTGTTAGCTTAGAATCGTTTTCGTCTGTGAATAAAGTTTGACGTTGAAGGTATAAATGTGATGTTTCTATTCGAAATTTTCATTCAAGAAAACTCTTGTCAAGTTATTATTATCAGCTGTTTTTTTTCTTGATAAACGGGTAGGCTTGTAGTTAGTAACTCTTGCAATGAGGCTCAGTATTTGTTGGCCAGTAAATAATCTGAATCTGAATCTGTTTGTATATGTGCCGAATGACGGTTAAAAATAATCCTTTTTTCCTTCTTTATATATTTTATCCATCGTCTGGTAAGTACTACTGTACCATCTTACTAGATTATTTCCACTTTGGCACTCGACATTTCTCGACATACATCGAGAGAGATCGGAAGTGCAAATAGTTAGGCTGAAGTTTTGTTATTAATTACTTACATTACATAGGTTTGGATATTTTATGTGATTAAATTCTAGGATTTTATGAGAAAACACGAACCTTTACGGTTATTATTATTATTATTATTTATTTAAAATATGGCTTCTGTCCTATTTAAGGACAATTTCTCCAGTGTCAAAGTAAGCTCTCTTTGGGAGCGACGTTGTACGGTGATTGTAATTTTCTACAACTTGATAGTAAAATTCCAGAAATCACGTGGAGACAACTTGCGCATTAAAAAATGTCAGACACGATAGCACTATAGAATTTTGTGATCACTGTTAATTAAGGTTAATCGTCGCATAAAACACTATCAAAATTATACTTCAACTAGCCAAAGAAACAGAAATACCAAAATTAGATACTGTCTACATCCGCCATGTTCGAATGCTACAAATCGAATCAACCTTTACCGTTAAAACTGAGACGTCCTGAGTGTCAAAGTGGAAATAATCTTACTGTACCAACCCACAGTACAAGCTTTGCTTAGTTTGGCACTAGGTGAATTGGTGTAAATTGATGTATATTTATCGCTTTACCCCGGACCCCCATTTCATTACATTTTTATTATTTATTGATGAAGCGGCAAACGAAACATCCATGTTTGTCTGTCTGTGTGTTACCTTTTAACGGCTAAATCAGTTAGATTTAGATTCAATTTGGTATGACGATATTTTGAGAGCCTGGGACGGAAATCGGACAGTTTTTATCCCAGAAAATTGCATCGTTCCCGTGGGATAGCAATAAATGAATTTTTTTGAGACAGAGTTGCGGGCAACAGCTAGTTACGTATAAATATCAGATGTCTATCTGTTACGTTTCTGAAGATACAGTCTTATGCCAGACAGGCAGACGGACAGTATAGCGACATTAATAGGGTACCGTTTGTCACCTTTCGAGTAAGGAACCCTAAATATCCCACTGTTAATTGACACCAAACTTTTTCACGTTCCGCAGATCCAGAGGTACCGGTATTCCAAGTATCCATGTCCAGGGCTCAGCAATTTAATTAAGAGTGGATACGATGCGGGGTCTATTGAGGGGTCACCTGCCAGAGATTAAGACCTCAACCCCAAGTGCGCTGTTCGTTAAAGGTCCACACCAGTGCTTATACAACGGTAAACAGACTGACGGGATTTCATTGCGAACGCTATTCTGTTCGGTTTTGACTGTGTTAGCAGAGCTTTTACTATTTGAAATGCATTTTGGGGGAGGCCATTGCTATTCCCTCCCCGTTTAAAAAACCGTTTAAACTGACATTTATGGTTGGTTGGTTTGATTCTTTATAATACGCCGTGTGCATTTTGAGTAGTACTAGTGCTGCACAAGGCGACATTTTGCTAGTAAACTACAGAATTGAATATAGATACCCACACTTGATTCCGATTAGAATCAGCACCCGTATCTCGAACTACCCGCACTTGACCAAGTTTTTTTTTAGTGATGTGTGTCGGTGTGATGGGGTGCGGGTATTCGAGATACGGGTGCTGATTCTAATCGGAATCAAGTGCGGGTAGTTCGAAAGACTCGAGCGGCTAAACGAACTTGACACCCTACACTTCACTTAACTCGTGACCACGGCTGCTGCAATGTGGCCGAAACGTCGAGGTAAATATTATTTGCGTTATTAAGTCCCGTTTAGTATAATAATTATGATGAGACATTTTTCGAAAATATCAAGAACTAAAAGTAATTTGTTATGTGGCTCTATTAACGCAGAATATATTTTTTCCTTTTATTTTCCAAAACGGGTACCTATAACTTGTCCTCTTACCCGGTACCAAGTTATCATTGACTTTTGAGACCACCTGTATATTGAAAGCTAACATACATGTGTAGGTAATTTGAACTTGAATATAACTCCAGCGACATCTATAGCGTGGAGTACCATATTGAGCTCGCTCAGAGTATAATAAGTGTCGTCATAATACGTGCCATCAGTATGTGTATTCGCGGCGCACAACACTGATTAGCTTTAAGCCCGCTGCCAGATGGCTGAGATGCGGTTCAGAGTATTTCCCATTTTTTGTAAATCGTAACCAAATCCTCGTGGTTACATGTTTTGCAAATAAAAGAGAAATCTATACTAACCCCCTGTTTATCCGTCCGATAAATGTGATGCCGTCTCTGTTTGTTTGTTCGAGTAGACGGAGACGGCATCATTGCACATTTATACGTCAGTTAAAATTAATCATTAGGTGGTGAAACAGCCCCTAAGCGTTTTATTTTACAAGTGGAGTAACTGTATCTGATAATCTGTGGCACAATGTAAATTATTCGGGGCCAGTCCTTACGCGAGACGAGCTAAGATTATGACAATTACTAAAGGTAATGGACCTGGGTTATTTATTAGACTGACACCTAAGAGAATAGCTCATGTTAGCAGGGGGAGCGTAGCCAGCAAAATACCTACATGTTAAACGTATTAAACTCAGTCTAACGTTGAGGGTTTAGTTAGATCATAAGTATTCCTGTGAGAGTGGACTTACTTCTTATTTTTATTCTTTCTTTGACAGTTTGCTTATCAAGCTAGGGTTACAAGATTCAAATCCCGAGAGAAGGAAGTTGCTTGTTTGACGGATACGGATTTGTTTACCTGAGTAAGAGATGTTTATATGTATTTAAATATAAATTTATCTTCAATATGTAGTTATGTTCATTCATTGCTTTCAGTTCACTCGTGACGAAAACCGCTGCAATGTAACCTAAATCACGAGCTAATTTAAGCAGTATTTTTATTACATCATTAAGTTTCGAAAGTCATGATACTCGTCGTCTAATTTTGTTGCGTTTTAATTTTCTGATCCACTGTTGATGCACCACCTGCTGTAAACTAGTCCTTCCTTCTTTCTGTTAAAGGGTTGCCTGGAAGAGATCGCTCTTAAGCGATAAGGCCGCCTATTGCTTACCTTGTAACTTTCTCTCTGTGTACCTGTTTTCTGTATTGCTTACTATTCCTGGTGTACAATAAAGAGTCATTGTATTGTATTGTATTGTATTGTATACTCGGTGTAAGCGCTAGGTGTCGGTGCTGGTGTTAAGCGACAAAGAAGAGACAACAATTCGACTCGTATTGATGACGTTTTAGGGGCAATTGACATGCGGGTGTTAGCGACGGCGATCAGAGGTCAACTGAAGTGCATTTTTAATGCGAAACTAATGCTTGCGCCTTGGTCACACACACATGCGCGTCACCCGTACGTACATCGTTTATTTAACAAATACATATAAACAAATGGAGCAAATAATGCGGGTAAGTATATAATATACAAATAACGTGTTTTACAACAATAACTAATTATGTTAGGTTCTATGTTTCAGATGCAGAGCGGCGTCGTCTACACTCGGTAAATCGCAAATTGAAGTCAAAGAATACAATGGATTTTATTGCAAGGATACATTCTCGCATAGGGGTCATACACATTTTTATGTTTCGCGTCTCTCCTGTCTTGTGGACATGGTAAAAGTTAAGGGTCTACAGCCAATATGTTTTACTCAAGTCTACACCGCACCCGCGGATGGGACGCCTGGCCAACTTTAGGCCCATTTAAATAATTATTAAGTTTGTTGAATCGGAGTCGCTAATGTATGTGTGTATGTCCGGGTCAAATCTTGCAAGTTAAATTTGACCCACTTCCCAGTTTCCGATTGAGCTGTAATTTTCGGATTAATCGGATGATAATGCAATTTTATAATGACATGGAGCTAACCTGATGGTGAAGCTGAAAGGTGGCCACACGAATTCTGTAATAAAATGACACGACTGCATCGAGTTTGGGCTCGTTCAATTCGTTTTGAAGAGTACTTTGGTAACCAGAGGCCAATAAGTAGGTACAGTCAGCAAAATAGCTTGTATTAAAAATAGGATTTTTAGCAAAAAAATATTTTATATCCACAGTAGAGACAAGTTTTGTTAGGTATATGACCCACAGTAACTCCAGAGGCCGGTATGTCTAACGCTTCTGACGCTTGCCTTCGCTTTCGCCATCTCTTTCTGTCATCATCTTATACCGTTTGACAGAAAGAAATAGTGATTGCGAAGGCAAGCGTCAGAAGCGTTAGACAATAAGTCTGCAGGTTCGATTACTATTTAGTACCCAACGTGTCGTTTAGGCACAGAATATATAATAGTACTGACGTACAGAATGGAAACGGTCCGCCCCGCACCGATTCGAATTACCCCACCCCTCAAGGCGCAGATAGCCGGAAACCGCCAGAAACAAGAAGAGTGCGCGCGCGATGTATGTAGGCGTACGCGTGTACAGACGTCGTCGTGCTTATGTAGATTCAAGAACGCGTATTTGTACGTCGTGTCCGCCGCGTGGTTTAGGTGCTCTTTATGTAAATGTCAGATCAAAGCTAATTATTATGGAGCCATTTAATAAGTTTAATGAATCTTTTTGTTAGCGTTGAACAATTTATAACGTTTTAATAGCTCATAAAACGGGAAGTGTATCATCTTATGCATGTCACGAAACGGATATTAACAGCCTTTGGGTAACCTTTGCTTTTTGATCGAGTAATAGCTTTTGGTCGATTTATAAAGGATGTAACTACATAACTGTAGTTAAGATACTGCAAGTAAGTGCTACCAGAGGGTAAAAACGGGACCTATTACTGAGACTTCGCTGTCCGTCTGTCCGTCCGTCTGTCACCAGGGTATATCTCAGGAGCCATGATAGCTAGACAGTTGAAATTTTCACAGATGATGTATTTCGGTTGCCGCTATAACAATAAATACTAAAAACAGAATAAAATAAATATTTATGGGGGCTCCCATACAACAAACGTGATTTTTTTAGGTAGACGTTTGAAATATTCACAGAATATTTAGTTACTAGCTGTTCATTGATGCTCCGCTCGTATTGGTCTTAGCGTGATGATATATAGCCTTCTTCGATAAATGGGCTATCTAACACTGAAATAATTTTTCAAATCGGACCTAGTAGTTCCTGAGATTGGCGCGTTCAAGCAAACAAACAAACTAACTCTTCAGCTTTATATTATAGCTTTAGTATAGATATATTTAATGAACTGAAACAATTACTTTGCTCACCCGCGACCTTACGATAGTTACGTTTATGCAAGAAATGTGCGTTCATGCAGTTTCTCCACCTCCACACTGTACGAACACACACAAATCACATAAACCCAACCATCACCACCACCAAACTACACTGACGCGTTTCGAACTCAACCAGAGCTCATCTTCAGAGATAGCACCACAACCGTATGCTATGCTACCAAATGTATAACAACCGATCCCTGAAGATGAGCTCTGGTTGAGTTTGAAACGCGTCAGTGTAGTTTGGTGGTGGTGATGGTTGGGTTTATGTGATTTGTGTATGTTCGTACAGTGTGGAGGTGGAGGAACTGCACGAACGCACATTTCTTGCATAAACGTAACTATCGCAAGGTCGCGGGTGAGCAAAGTATTTCAGTTCATTAATATGGACCTCCGCAAAGTAACGCCTGATTCAATAAATTATAGATATATTTACTTTAAAAATAAATAATTAAATTAAAATAAAACAAATATTTAAGGTGGGCTCCCATACAACAAACGTGTTTTTTTGCCGTTTTTACAGATAATGGTACGGAACCCTTCGTGCGCGAGTCCGACTCGCACTTGGCTGGTTTTGATGACAGTTCCTACATCAGAATAAAATCAATAAGGCTGATTGTCACATATTGACTTGTAAGTGAAAATAGCCCTTGAAACTTAGGGTGATAAAGGAATTTGTTGGTCGAAGAAAAAAAAAAGAAAAAAAAGAAGAAAAGGTACAGTCAACTCATTTTGAATCAAAACTACTGTGAGACACAGAGATACTCGTAATTACTAAAATAAGAAACACGTTACGGGTCTCCCACGTATTAGATGGTAGTCAAGGTATGCCCGACATGTCAGCCAAACCGTGGTTCTTTTTTAAGGTTGGGTCAAGTGAAAATCAACTCATTTCTTTTTTTTCTTTTTATATTTATACTGCGACCAAAGAAATGGTTGTATATGAAGATCCGATAATGTAAGCAGAATACAAAATGCAGGAAACCGTCCGAGACCAACAGCTTTGTCATGCGGTCTCAGTATTGAGCGATACATTAACTTAAGTGGTTCCTTTACTGTTTAGTCAAAGGGATGCCGCTTAGTCCACGTCAGTAGGTACACCTTTTGTGAATAAATTTGAATTTTTAACTTAGTCAGTGCCCTGAATGCAAATAAGAGTTCATACATTTCGAGAACTTAACAGTGTAGGTATGCCTTCAAAAGATGGAGCGACGATGCATTGGACGCGGATGGCGCAGGACCATGTTTGGCAAACCTTGGGGAGGCCTATACTCAGCAGTGGACGTCTTTTGGCTGAAATGATGATGATATTGCTGAGAACTTTGCCCAGTGCCTTATTGAACTCAACTATGGAAGAAAGCTTGTAGGCATTAGGTAATAATAAAATTCTTAACAAATACTCATTTAGATGTTTGAGCATCTAGTAGCATGGTGAACGGTTGTGTTGCTCTGAAGAGGATCTCTGGTTGAGTTCGAAACGCGTCAGTTAGTGTGGTGGTGGTGATAGATGGGTTTGTGTGATTTGTGTGTGTTCATACATTGTGGAGGTGGAGGAACTGCATGAACACACATTTCTTTGCATAAACGTAGCTATCATAACGTCGCGGGTGAGCAAAGTAATTGTTTCAGTTCATAGATAATTAATGTTAATTGAAGTCTCCAAGTCCAGTGGTAATCATTAAGCGCAGCTCATTTTAATGTAGGTATAGTTACGCTTCACGAAATCATAGCAGGCATTCATGTCATGACGAATTACAAACAGGTGTAATTAATAACTTTTAGTTTTAATTTTTGTTTAGTATTTTAAGTTAGTTTTATTTATGTTAATTTTAATATTAGTCTCTGTACTTGTTTAATAGATAATGTCTTTCAGTAGGGTCGCTCGCCTTTGTGAGAGTACAGCTAACATCAATAACATCTTGAAACTTAATAATATTACCGATATAATTAGGAGAAAAATAGGGTAATAAAGACGACTGTATGGTGTATTTTGATTTATGTGACTGTGGTAAGAGGATGTGTATTGCATGAGAGTATACAGTTCTGGAAAAAAAAGAATAAAATCTATGTCACTTAATAAAGCGATAATAGGCTTTTTCTGAAAACATCTAATACCAGGTCATCGTTGAATTTTTGGGACAACCTGTATAATAATATGTCTCACAGAAGTCGGACTTGCGCGTGTGTTCGTCACTCGTATTTTATTACATCAATATGGAATTATGAACCTTCGTGGAAAAGCCTGATAAAATAAATTATGTTTCCTTTTCGTTTTAACGTAACACACAACTTGTATTAAATACGTAGGTACATACTAACAACGCGACGAAATTTTAACATCGACAATTTATTTAACATTTAATGTTTTACTTTGACAATGGTTTGTCTGCCTCTATGTTAAGCCTTATCCCACTCAAGAGCTCCCACGCAATATTTAAGTACAAATAAACATGTGTCGATATTCAGTACAACGGCTCGGCCACGACTTCGCGCGTTTAGCGGCGCGGCGAGCGTTTTCTGTGTTCATTGCGCGGCCGAGACGCTCGCCGTACAGTGGTTATCTGGCGGCACACGCAATGAACTGATAAAACGCTCGCCGCGCCGCTAAGCGCGCGAAGTCGTGGCCGAGCCGTAACGGCCTGGCTGCGACCACGCGCGATTTTCTATGTTCATTACGCGGCTAAGTCATTTTTGTGGTCAAACGCAAGCCTATATTGTATTTAAAATAAGAGACACTCTCTGGATAGTGGTTACTTCGCAGCACGCGCATAAAACAAAGATAACGCTCGGCTCGTTGCCTGGTCGCGCTTGAATGTAGCCAGGCAGTAAGGCAAACGTACCAATGCTCGACACCTCAACGCCCAGTAGATGACACCCATCTGTCACCTCTCTTACTATGACATAAGATTGAAGGTGCCATGTTTTGGGTCAGTGTCGAGCACAGGGACGTTTACTTGAAATTGTTAAACATGACCATAGATACTTTCTGATACCTGATTTACACTCTCGCCTCGTCACCTCGCCTCGCGCCTCGCCTCGTCGTCTCGCTCCGGACGCGAGCCTCAAAATCAAGGCAAATCACGAGACGAGACGCGAGGCGCGCCTGTTCAAACTCTCGTCTCGTGGCTCGTCCCGCAGTTCGTCTCGCCACTCGTACGCGAGTGTAAACCAGGTATTAGAACCAATTTTATACAGTCCTTATTACATATTTTGAAGAACTAAGTTTTTGTAAAAAAATGTAATTTAATCCATACTACACCATCATCATTAAATCATCCCACCCAATATACGTCCGCTGCAGGGCACAGGCCTCCTTTCAGAATGTGAAGGCTCGGGCCGTAGTTTCTACGTGGGTCCAGAGCGAATTGGGAACTTCACAGACACCGTTGAATTTCTTTACAGGTGTATCTAGGTGTCCTCACGATTTATGCCTTCAACTCATACTACATTTCACGTTAATCCGATCACTAAAAGTAAAATTTGACTTCAATAAACAAACGTTGCAAGTAAAAAAATGGAATTATAACCTCTATGAACCAAGACACAGAGCGCACGCTGTAATAGTTTCGCCTCCTTGATCAGATTGACCCTGGCCTATATCATTAAACGATATCGCCCAGTTACTCGCTCCAGTAAATTAACCCGATTCCATCTCGATTTATATGCAGATCCATTACATCAAACGGTCGATAATTTATCTAAACGATATCGTGTTTAAATGCTATTTCCTGACGGCAAGTGATTTGATAAATTGCAAATGGCGTCGCTTGGCGGGAATTAGATTTCTTAGGTACCTACAAGAAGAAAGAAGTATAAAATGAAAAAATATATAATCTAAATTTTCTTTACTAATAACATGTAAAACGTTGGTGTTGTTTTAAGTTAGGTACATCAAACAACGAGCTATATTATATTAATTAGCCTTTAGTCCGTAAGGCACACGTTTAGGTCGTCCCGAAACATCTCTTGGGCCTACCTCGTCGCCGCCTTCCATCTTGTGGTATCCAGTCCGTTGTTATTTTAGCCCACTTATTTGGATCCATACGGATGGCGTGACCTGCCCGGTCCCCCTTCAGCGTGTTCATCATCCCAGCCTATTATACGTCTCACTGCAGGGCACACAGGCCTCCTCTCAGAATGAGAGGGCTTGGGCCGTAGTTCCCACGCGGGCCTAGTGCGGATTAGGAAGGTTTCCTCACGATTTTTCTTTCATCGTAAAGCTCATGGTAAATTTCAAATGTAATTTCGCACATAAATTCCGAAAAACTCAGAGGTGCGAGCCGGGATTACAACCCACGACCCATGCCATGGGATGCCAAAGGTCAAACTGCTTGGCCACCACGGCCTCAGCTTGTTAAACAAGTTTAATCAAGCAAAAACAACCTTATTAGTCTGGGAGTAGGTTCTAATCACACTCTAGTAAGTTTAATTTAATTATCAGCATGAATTTAAATAACAAGATAATTTTTCCAAACATTGTCATCTATTACGGCACGATAATTACATTAAGACTATAATAGAAGGAAAGATAGAAGGGAAAAGGAAAAGGGGAAGACCAAGAAGGACATATATGGAGCAAATAAAAGAAAAAATAAATGTTTCATTATATAAAGAAGTGAAGGAAAGAGCAGAATGTAGAATAAGCTGGAAATTACTCCACCGACAAGAGCCTAGCTCTTAAATATATGATGATGATGATGTTATAATAAAAAAAAATTACAATTTAGGAATTTGCACAAATTGTGCATTAGGTATGCCCTTTTAGTGTTTAAAGAGGACTAAAACAATCATGGACAAAACAAGCAAAGGTGACTCTAATTAAAGAGCTGTTTTAAACCACGACCAAGTTTTTTGATAATTAACCGTCTTAAAAACGTTCTAACCTAGCTATACTCAACCTGCGGCTCGCAGGCCAAATGTAACCCGCCAAGCTTCTATGAGTGGCTCGCCTACTATAAAAAAAAATAATAATTTTAGACCAATTTGAATTTTAATGCTGTTGACCAATGCATCATGGACAGAGATGTTTGGATATAACTCCTAACAATAATTGTAAATAACGTATCTAACGTATTGATCGTGAGCCAACTTTGGGGGCGGCAGGCGTAAGCGTTTGCCTTTGGAATCCAAAAGTTTAATGGTTACTTGACCTGAAATGTATTTTTAACACAATCATTTTTAATTATTGTGACATTGGAAGACATCTCCAATATTTTTATTTTTTATTTTTCCTTTTTAATTTTTTTTTTGACGGTGGAAGCATTCTACACTTCCACTTAACGTAGATATAGTTAAGATGTAGGTATTGTTTTAGTTTTTTTAACTAAGGGACCCAATACATCCCTGTATTGTTTTTTTATATAATTATTTTTTTTATTTACTTAATTCTATGTTTGTATGATTTTTTTAATTTGTAATTTATTATATTTTAATATGAAAAGATGACTTTCTGCCAAGTTTCTTGCGGCGCATTCTTCTTGGCAATGATGGTCCTTACGAAAGCACTGGTAGTTTTAAAAAAAATGACATGTAAAAGAGCCCTTTGCGGCCTACTTGCAGAATAAACGTTTTGATTTTGATTTATTAAAAATTTAGTTGTGCTTAATACTTTAGATGCCAATAATTTTATAACATCGGTTTGAAAAAAATATACCTCGTTGATTTTCTCGCCGGATTGTTTCTAAACATTTTTTTTGTTGTTTTGACTTCACCATTGCTACAAAATATTTATGGTCCACATAGAACTAAGGTCGCGTATGGTTATTCTAACCCCACCGTACCCAAATAAAGAGGAAGTAAACTAAATTCCAATTAACATGTCCCATGCAATTTCCGCTTCAAACAATAGCTTTGTTTGACGGCACCGTTTCCCTAACAAATAACATACACACAGGTAGTGTTGTATTATAGCATCTGTGACACGGGTGATATACAGTCACTCAAAAGTGGCTGAACCCTAGTACTGATTCGCAGTAAACAGCAATACTGCAGGATATTTGTGTAACTTTTTGATACTCGGCATCGGATTGAAATGACAGTTTTTGTCTGGCTGAGACAGTTTGCTGTTTCCGATACCAATTGTCAGCCCATAAGAACTGTCAAAGGCTTGATTTCCTCCTACGCTGACATCGGTCGCTGACGTCGGTCGCGCGTACGAATATGCTCAATACTCTATGGGCCACCGCACAGCGACGCTGACGTCCGCGGCAGATTTATTGCTACGCGCCATCATGATGGCGCGCGTCGGTCTCGCTCGTCAGCGCCGCGCGCGTCAGTGCGCTGACGGCGCTGACGTGCTATACATCACTATCGCGCGCAGAGTGCGAAGCTGACCGCTGACGTCGGTCGCGCGTACGAATAAACACAATATTCTATGGGGCACCGCACAGCGACGCTGATGGCTGCGCGTTTGTCATACGCGACCGACGGTACGCTCGACCGACGTCAGCGTAGGAGGAAATCAAGCCAAAATGAACGCGATGGCGATTGCGAGGAAGTTAGACAATTAGCCTGCTGGTATAGTTTGAAATGTTCCAAATTAAAGACAGCGATAAAGTTGTAAGGTGTTAAGATACTTTTTGGCTTCACTGTATATCACAGTTAACATAAATCCATTCTAATATTATAAATACGAAAGTGTATCTCTCTGTCTGTCTGTCTGTCCGTCTGTGTGTTACCTCTTCACGCTTAAACCATACTGAAGCGATTCAGATAAAAGGTATGAAGATAGTTTGAAACCCTGGAAAGGACATAGGATAATTTTATCTCGGTAAATTGCATAGTTCGCGTGGGATAGCGATAAAATATTTTTTTGCAGGGGATTGCCGGCAATCATCATCATCATTTCAGCCGAAAGACGTCCACTGCTGAACATAGGTCTCCCCCAAGGCTCGCCAAACAGATCGGCCCTGCGCCATCCGCATCCAATGCGTTCCCGCCACCTTAACACGGTCGTCGCTCCATCTCGTTGGAAGCCTACCTACACTGCGTCTTCCGATCGCAGGCAATAGTTAGTGTTAAATTATTTATTTAACTTTTACATATTCCTATTGGTGTATTTTTTCCTCGTATACCGTTACGCTTCCTCGCTCACCTCTGGTAGATACACAGCCTTATCTTCGCTAATGTCAACTTACCTTTTACTGATTACACGGCGTTGATCACCGTCACCCAAGAACAGAACGTCGTCAGTCGTTTGTCATACTAAGACCTTTTTGACCGATAGAAAGTAGCGTTTCCTGAGAATATTACCCGCGAACACCAAGAAAGGAAAACGATCCATCTCCATATACCCGTAGTATGGGAATGATAACGGAATTGGCATGCGTTACTCACTCCATTTAATACCTAAGAGGGATATATATAGGAACTAAAGGGTGTTTTGTTTTCTGATTGTACTGGGATCAACGATAGTATCGTTTGAAATAAAAGGGTTTAAATACATTATTTTATTTTCAAGCTATTTTCGAACCTACTTAAATACCTCGCTCTACCACTAGAGCTTTTTCTTATGATTATGAAAAATCGGCCAAAATCGAGTCGGACTCGCGCACTAAGGGTTCCGTGCAAATTTTTAGGTATGTCAAAATATACGCCGTAAACAGCCGTAGCTATAATAATCCAGTGTTAGGAGAACATGCACTGCTTGTAAGTAAAATGTACGTGGTGTGAGATCATTTTATATTGATTAGTCAAGACCCCCCTTAATATTTAATATAATTATATTTTTATTCTTTGTTGTTGTACCGGCCACAATAATATAATATAATCGGTGAAAACTTCAAGTGTCTAGTTATCGCCATTATAAAGATCAAGTTAAAAACGCTGAAAAAACACGATTCTTGTATGACGACCCCCTTTAATTAGGGTTCCGTAGTCAACTAGGAACCCTTATTAGTTTCGCCATGTCTGTCCGTCTGTCTGTCTGTCTGTCCGTCCGCGGCTAAGCTCAGAGACTGTTAGTAGTAGAAAGCTTTAATTTGGCATGAATATATATATCAGTCACGCCGAGTAAGTGATTATATAAAAAAAACAAAAAAAACTTTTTTTAGGGTATAGTCGGGGTAAGAAAAGGTTCGTCACTTTTCGACCTTAACTCGTTGACATAGAGTCGAAAAGTGACGAACCTTTTCTTACCCCGACTATACCTCCCATAGACGTAAAGTGGGGGTGATATTTTTTTTCACGACCAACTCTATAGTGTGGGGTATCATTGGATAGGTATTTAAAAATAAATAGGGGTTTACTACCACCATTTTTTGATAAAGTGAAAATTTTCGGAGATATTCACTCCGAAAGTTCAAAATAATGTGCCCCCCTCTAACTTTTGAACAGCAAGTCTAAAAAATATGAAAAAAATCACGTAAGTTAAACTCAATAAAAACTTTCTAGGAAAATTATTTTCAACTTAATCAGTTGAGCAGTTTTAAAGTTTTTGTAAAAAAATATTTATAAATTAAGATTGTACTTTAACCGCCATTGCAAGCATTTTTTTTCTTTAAGTGCCTAAAGATCACGATAATAGTATCTTCTTTCAAATAAAGAAAAAAATTGAAATCGGTTCATATAACAAAGAATTACATCTGAAAAACCATCAACATACAATATTAAGCTAGTAGACTGCAGATTAGATTAGATAGTTACCCAATTCGCCGATAGATGGCGCTGTGCCGCTGACATTGAAATTCTGCGCGCGGTGGGAGTTGGGACCAAAACAACCACATTAATAAAGTATGCAAAGATTTTTTCGTACCTGCTACGGAACCCTATCTTGGGCGTGTCCGACACGCTCTTGGCCGGTTTTTTTTTAAATTTATTTTATTATTAGTATTTTTTTTTATAGCGGCAACAGAAGTACTATCATCTGTAAAAATTTCTACTGTCTAGCTATCACGGTTCATGAGATACAGCTTGGTGACAGACAGACAGGCAGACGGTCAGTAGAGACTTAGTAATAGGGTCCCGTTTTTACCCTTTGGGTACGGAATTCTAAAAACAGCTGGACAAAGCCGTCTCGTTTTATTGTTATCAATAAATTTTATTGCTGTTAGTTTGGAGCTATACCTAGGTACTTAATATTTAGAAACGAATAAAGCGGATTAAATGAGTATCCTATTAATTAAATAAATAATAAATAAATAAATATCACGGGACAATTCACACCAATTGACCTAGTCCCAAAGTAAGCTTAGCAAAGCTTGTGTTATGGGTACTAGACAAACGGATAAACATACTTATATAGATAGATACATACTTAAATACATATTAAACGCCCAAGACCCGAGAACAAAAATTCGTATTTTTCATACAAATACCTGCCCCGACACGGAAATATTCTATTTTTAGAAAGCTTTAGGTTGTTGACTGTTCTCTCCTCTCAAACAGAGATTGTAATCAATAAGCAAAGCGCTTTAATGCTTAAATTGTTATTTTACTAAAATCTACGGAATGGCTATAAATAGGATTTCTTGAAATAATTCTTATGAAAAGCAATAGCAAAAACAAAACGGCACGACTTGTTCATGTTTAATGAATTTGTAATCTTTTGCTGCAATTGGTAAGTTATTTTTTTACTATAGGTAACACTGTCACGACTTACGTCAATAAAACGCTAAGAAAAAAAGCGAATGATGCGAAAAAAAAATTTTTCATCTCTCCTGTTCGGAAAGTTAAATTTTTATGGGTTGATAGCCGGGTGGAAAATTGCGTTTTCATCTCTAGGGTGGAAAGTAATTATTTTTTAATTTTTACGAATAGCCACGGAGTCGAAGATAATTCAGTTACGTCAATGACACTTTTTTTCACGTTTTGGCATGGCCATCTAGATGCACGTCTTGACCAAGGAGCTTATATACAACACTGGAGGTTGTACGCCGAACATCCGTTTGAAACAAGAAATTTGATTTTTATTACGTCACGAAAATATTACATCTCTTTCTTTAGTTAGATTACATGAGATGGAAGACATTCGTGAAAATGTGAAAGAAAAATATATACAAGTAATAAAGGTCAAAACTTCTTTGTTTAGCTATAAGTAAATTAAATTTATTATTATTCTCATTTTTTGTGGTATTTTACTTTCCTCATAGACGAAATGAAAAGCAGAGTGTCTAACTCGGGTGAAATTACCTATTTCCCCTCGAACTATTGGCGCTCTCACTTCGTTCGAGCGCCAGAAATTTCTCGGCTTAAATGGATCACTTTCCACCCTTGGTTATCAATCTACTATTGTGCAAATGTTCCTATTTCGGTGTAGTACCCGCCGGTTAATATGCAAACAAGCTTAGGATAATAGATATGAACTTGAGCAGAAAAAAAAATACCTCTGACGGTGACGGTTAGGCGCAACTATGAACGTAGCGCAACAGAACTACATGATTGAAAACGAATAGAGACTGCAAAATACCAGTGTAATAGAAAAAATTGTGACTACGTATTTCGTACATCTACGCACGTACGACGTACGTTCGTACGTACTTTTTAATTTAGTTGAATTGAAAAAAAAATCACGCGTCTAGTTATTTTAAATCAACAAAATTTTTTACGTCATTTGAAAGGAAACATTGGTCGTCAAAAATTTTTACGTCATTTCAAAGGAAACATTGATCATGTTCGCTTTTAAAAATTCCAGTACCTATATTGGTATCTAGTTACGAGTATTTCTGGAAGTTACACTAGCCTACAGTTCGATATTGTCTGCTAAGTCACTTTGGTCCTATTTTGAAGCGACTTGACAAATGACCTACACTATTCTTAGGATGCTTTATGATTAATTATGATGTTTGCCTCTTTGCCATTCAGAATCTAGTGATGAAGGTTACATAAGTAAAACTTGTTGGTATCTTGAAAACGAGCCAAAGCTTTAAGCCTTAATTGTTCGATTTAACTAACAGACTAGGACAGGACCGGATTTAGAGGTCTGGCGGCCTCAGGGCATAAAAGGAGTGGAGCCCCTGTCCACAAATTATTTTCCACATATCCAAATAATAAATAAGCCGTGATGGCCGCGAAAAAGAATACTCTGTTGGCAATCAAATTGCGGTTTGAACTACCTAGACCTACTGGAAGACAGTGGAGACTTAGTTTTCGATGGCTACTTTTTTTCGTGGACAAGCCTAGTACCTAAGTAATTATCATCCAATAGCGTTATTCGTAATACTCATGCACTTAGTTTTACGGTTTTGCAGCCCAATAAGGAAACCTTATAGTTTACTTATGTCCGTTTGTCCGTGGCTTAGCTTAGAGACTGTTAATGCTAGGATGCTGTAAATTTACATGGATATTTATAACATTATGGATATATCTTTTAGAGTTGGTGGAAGAGGAAAGGCGGCTGTTGAGGACGATTGAAAATAGGAGAGAGAATATGCTGACGCATCTGATACGACATGACAGTTACATAAAAACCATTTTGGAAGGGCGAATAGTAGGCAGGCGAGTCAGGGGAAGACCGAGACGGTCATTTATAGATCAAGCCAAGGAAAAAGTCAATGTCATGTCGTATCAGGAGCTGAAAACGCTGGCAGAGAACCGAAAAGAGTGGCGATTACTCCACCGACAAGAGCTAAGCTCTTAAATTAATGATGATGATGGATATATCTATTTTGTCTCCACCGAATACTTTTTTTTAGCAAAGTCTATGTAAGTTGGTAACTGCTGGATGCCGTCACTTAAATAAACTAGGTATGTATGTGCGGATACTTTACGCTTCATTCTTAATTCAGGAGTTGCTGTTAGATGGGCTACTGACCGAGTCACTCGACGTTGTAATCTGAGTGGCTGTCTTAATTATTCAAGAGGTTCGGGTACCTATTTGCGACACGGAAGCTACCGAGTGCTTCCGGCATTATACTCGTACATACTGTGCTAAAGTTCGTTCAATTTCCAATTAACTGGAGCTATAAATTCCAAGCGCATTACCTTACCCAGGCTTTTTATAATTTGATATCTGTTGAAAGTTTTGAACGCGTGCGATACTGTCTGAACCCACAGCTTGTGAGTATTTGTGAAATTGCATAAGTAAACAATTTTACTGTTTTAAGCTTTCATGATTTTCACTCATGATTACTATATACTAAACGGGACTTATCACGCAATTAACTCGTGACCACGGCTGCTGCAATGTGGCCGAAACATCGTAGGTAAATATTAATTGCGTGATAAGTCCCGTTTAGTATAGTAATTAAAAACAAATTTTATACACCGTTAATTTTGATAGCGTCTCAACCGTTACGATGATGGATAGTATGGCAATGAACTGAATTTCTAATCATTTTGAAACCTACGCCGTATCGACCAAGGCTCAAATATTTGTCAGAGCTTTGTTATAGACTTTAATTACGTGAGAAAAAATTCAAACGGTTTCTGAAAACTAATCATCATCATCTCAGCTTATCCCGCTTGTCCCGCTACAGACCACGTGGGCCGTAGTTTCCATCCGGGCCCAGTGTGGATTGGAAACTAAAAGTATGTAAGTTTGTAAGTTTCTTTACGATGTTTTCCTTCACCGTAAAGCTCATGGTGAATTTCAAATGTAATGTCGCATGTAAAATCCAAAAAACTCAGAGGTGCGAGGCTGGGTTTGAACCCACGTCTCTCTGAGATGCTATAGGTCAAACCACTAGACGACGACGACCTTTTTTTTTAATCTATCTGGTCTTTAATTAAGCTTAGTTTAGCGCTATATAAAAGCAGTGTGTCGCGCAAGTTAGCGCTTGGCTAATCAAATTGTCGGCGCAAGAGCGTAATCACGGCCGCTATAAAGATAACTCGAGGAGTGGAGCAAACATTACGCAGCATTGTGATTCGGTGTCACACAGTTCCGTAACAGCTTCCACCATCTGTTTCCTTTACACGTTCAGCTCGTTTCCTATTTAAGATTTTTTTAAACGAAAATGATTTCGGGTTTTACCATCGTACCTGGCAGAAATCAAATACATAATTCGACTGTACGTGTATTATGGAAATGCTAATGAAAAACAAAGAGTTCATCTCACATTTCACATTTTTTGAGGGCATCATCAACCGAACGTCGTTTATAATCTTTGATTAATTTGTACTCATGTAATTCGTTATGCCTCTTGCCAGAAGTAACTGGATCAAACCCCAAAGTAAATCTAATCTCTAATATATAAAAATCTCGTGTCACGGTGTTTGTTATCGAACTCCTCCGAAACGGCTCGACCGATTTTTATGAAACTTTTTTCTCCATATTCGGTAGGTCTGAGAATAGGTCGTAAACTATTTTTGGTATACCTACCCCTATTCTTCGCAGACGGAGTCGCGGGTAACAGCTAGTGTATGTATGTGTAAAATGAATGGCATAGTACCAAAACAACTTATCTTCCTTAATTGGCTACGATACACTTTGATCATATACTAAAGCAAAACCGAAACAAAAGCCAATTATTATCCAATAGAAAGTCGCATTTGAGAGTTTCAAGAGCGATTTATTTCAGCGGAAATATAGCCTTTTGGGAAGTGTTCTTAAGATTTTCGGCGGAACCGACCTCCCGCCGGGCACCATCAATCTGGGACCGAAATATTGCAGAGCCGTGCTTTAACGGACCATTAATTTTGACAAGTCGACCAATCAATACACAGTACACTGCTGTAATGTGTGGGGGAAAGGCTTGACCTCATTACTAACGAATATTAAAAATAAATATAGGCTATGAGTATTAAGTACCTTAACCATTGGCAATACTCCTTAGGTAATTTGTTGCAACATTTTTTTGTGACCTGCATTATTTACATGACTTAATTTACAAGGAAAATTTTACCAAAGTCGTTGGAAAAACTTGACATACTTCATAATGTATATCTACGTAAAAGTTTAAATCACATTCCTCAAGGACATTACTACATAGTAAAATTTCCTGAAAACGTCTCATTACGTCTACCTAAACCTTGTACTTAAAAAAAAAAAAATATCCACCGTTTAAAATAAACAACTTAACGTACAGCTCGAGTAAGCAGTTGCAATCATTTTTATGAAAACTGTTATCCCGTTAACTTAAAACCGAGTTTAAGCCAGTATCCAAAAGGCCAATAAAAACCTAAATAATTTGCTATACTTGTAAAGCGTTACGTCACGGTGTAATAGCAACGGCACGTGCGTCAGTAATAGTAGCTTTTACGCAACAAAGCCTTCGGAGTCCTTACGGAGGCTAAATCTAAAAATGTCTTATCTCAGCCTCACATAAACCTCCTGCGAATCGAATTTCAATAAGGATCGTAAACGGTTTCTCTTCGGAATCGATTCCTGTTTGTATTCAACTATGACGAAGACGAACGGATAAAATCAGACTTTGCAGAACAGCTTGGCATAAACAAGGCATTAAATTTAACATCAAACTTTAAAGCTCCTTTGCACGAAGCAGTAAAAGTCAGGCGAGTCTTCGGCAGCGCCAAACTCATGTATGCCTGGTAATGACCCGTATTTGCTATTGTAATGTGCCTGATGCCTGATCACGGGACTTTGCTGTTCACGTGAGCTGATTCAACTATATATCAAGGCTTTCCCGCGTCATTCCGCTCGCTGAATGCGAAGCCTTAGCAATAAACAAGCAAATTTGCCCGGAAATTTGCGCTCCTATTAATACAAAGGTAGAGTGCACGTTAACGGTATAATACGGTATAATTATACCATAAATCACTGTAAGATTAAATAAGTGTCTGCTGTCGACAGATGTGTCGTATTGCCGCCGTGACTCGCCTGCGGAGCTGAAATTAGGCAAATGTTAGACGTATTTGGCCATATCTTAATAAGTAATTGGCTAATATATTTTCTATGGAGACATATTTTATCTTAATAGATGTCAGCCTTTCAATTACTTGAAGTTTTATGTGGATGTAAGTTATTAACGTTCTGCCCAGATTTGAGAGTATGTTCAACAGGTTTCTTGTATTTTATAAAAGCAATATTGAAGTATGAAAAAAATCTAAGAGATGATTTGCCTTTCTAAACTATGTTTTAAATTAATTCATACCGATATGTCTTTGTTTCATAAGTTTATACCAAACTACATATTTATTAGTATTAGTATTATGTAGTTTATGACCCGCATGTTTTATTATTTTTCCTACTCCTGTACTTTTATCTGTTTTTTACATGGTCGCGAACAAATATATAAGAGCATAGATAATATGACTTCAGAAAGTCTATACTTAATCTATTCGCCATAACAGCACTTGTGTCGTAATGTCGTTATTACGATACACCTAGCTGCGACATAATATTAAATGTAGGGTACACTCAACACTAAAGCCCAGTTTAGACCTGCTGAGTTGAGTAGAGTAGGGTACAGTCGGGTACAGTAGGGTAAAATAGAGTACAGTAGGGTACAGTCAGGTACAGTAGGGTAAAATAGGGTACAGTAGGGTACAGTCGGGTACAGTAGGGTAAAATAGGATACAGTAGGGTACAGTCGGGTACAGTAGGGTAAAATAGGGTACAGTTGGGTACAGTCGGGTACAGTAGGGTGAAATAGGGTACAGTAGGGTACAGTCAGGTACAGAAGGATAAAGTAGGGTACAGTAGGGTAAAATAGGGTATTTTACCCTACTGTACCCGACTGTACCCTACTGTACCCTATTTTACCCTACTGTACCCGACTGTACTCTACTGTACCCTACTGTACCCTACTGTACCCTATTTTACCCTACTGTACCCGACTGTACCCTGAAGTACCCTATTTTACCCTACTGTACCCGACTGTACCCTATTTTACCCGACTGTACCCTACTGTACCTGACTGTACCCTATTTTGCCCTACTGTACCCGACTGTACCCTACTGTACCCGACTGTAACCTACTTTACCCCATTTTACCATACTGTACCCGACTGTACCCTACTGTACCTTATTTCACCCGACTGTACCCTACTTTACCCGACTGTACCACATTTTACCCTACTGTACCCGACTGTACCCTACTGTACTCTATTTTACCCTACTGTACCCGACTGTACCCTGAAGTACCCTATTTTACCCTACTGTACCCGACTGTACCCTATTTTACCCGACTGTACCCTACTGTACCTGACTGTACCCTATTTTGCCCTACTGTACCCGACTGTACCCTACTGTACCCGACTGTAACCTACTTTACCCCATTTTACCATACTGTACCCGACTGTACCCTACTGTACCTTATTTCACCCGACTGTACCCTACTTTACCCGACTGTACCACATTTTACCCTACTGTACCCGACTGTACCCTACTGTACTCTATTTTACCCTACTGTACCCAACTGTACCCTACTGTACCCGACTGTAACCTACTTTACCCCATTTTACCATACTGTTGTCACAGTTTAGGTTTAGGCCTTGCGGAGAGGAATTAAAACATAAAAAACAAGTCTAGACGTTTATTAGAACGCTAAAACTGTGAACAAGCAAGAGACTAGAGGGTCGTAGGTTTTAAGCACTTGAGTGGGATACGCTTTCCCCGGACAGACACTGCCCTGGATTCAGGAGACCGTAGGACGCGCTGCGGGCGTCGCAGGTGGATCTTCAAGGTCGTTTGCTGTGTTGCAGAGCTGAGGCCAGGGTGCTTCAGGGCTCGGAGTGTGCTGATGGCGTGGAGCCAAGAGGCGGAGACTGCAGTATCGTTCGGCGGTTTAACCCCGACTTGGTTGCCCTGGAATTTGGTTAATGTCAGCAGGGGCCCATACAATTGCTCTGTCCACCGGCCCAACGTCCATAACGGTCCCTGACCATAGGTCCGAATTTAAACGCTGGCTGTGTGGCAGAGCAATCATACGGAATTTACAAAAAGAGAAAGATGAAGCTAAATGTAATACAAAAGAATAAAATGATTTAGTGAAAACGAAAACTGTTCTTTTTTTTTGAAATTTAAATTTGAACTAACTGAAACTGCCTAACGGTCTAAGAAGTTTAAACCTAATTTACAATAATGCAGACCGTTGGAGTTAGCTAGGTAAAGAAACAGGAGATAGTAATAGAATAATTTTGTATATAGAAAGCTAGAAATAAACACATAAAATTAGACAAGGTAAAATGTTGATATTTGCTTTTGGAGAGAACTTACCAATATCGGGCAGAGTATCCACTGGGCTGATTTATTTTGGTAGTATAGGTAGACTGTTTTCTTGACAGTGGTGTTCAGATTCAAAATGTGCCAAATTTTTTGGCGGCACTGGGTTTTAAAGACAAAATTAGGTCACGCCCCTCGAGATAACGCTAACCGTAATTTGTGTGATGTGTTTTGACAGTTCGTGCCACAGAGAAGACTCTGCGCAACAAAACGATGTACTTAATATATTTGGCCTTCCTCATTATTTAATTAATTAAATATTTAGGAAAGACAAGAGCCCAGATTTTGTCCGTATTTACTTAATTATATTAAATAAATACGTCCAAAAAATCATAGCAGCGGAAAGTTTGATAATAGCGCCATCTAGTGCTCGCGGGGTAAGGCTCGTTGCATTGAATCGAACTAACTTCGTTAGGATATTGTTAATTAAGTCCAAAAACAAAACCAAAGAATTATATTGTCCCAATTGCATTGTGACAGTACCTCCCTCTCCGCGGAGGATTTTTTCGTCTTAGCGAAAAAATCCGCCTGAGAAAAATCCCTAACGTAACACATTCAAAATAACCTATCAATCCTATCATACTTCCTAACATACTTCATTCATTCAACCTAACACAGGCAGGTCTGCCGTTTAAGACACTGCAAGACCCTACGCTACGAGAAAATGGCGAGATGGTAAAGAGGTAGTAATTAGGAGACACAGCCGCCAATCTAGACAAGGGTTGCCAACCGCCCTTATAAGATTATCCAGCACTACGCGCAAGGTTTAGCTGCCTGGCCGCGCAACGCTAGATATAGCTTTCATTAGGCATTTTTAAGGAGTTGAAATTAGTAAAGACCGCTCCGGCAAAGGCTTTGGATTAAGACTAGCATTGGTAGTGAAGTAATTGTGTCGACCTAAGGAACTAGTGTACGTAAACAAAGCAACTAGATTTTTTATAACTTAGAGATAAATAATATTAAACACGGGAACCATGTGTATAGTTTATTCCTAACACGCGGCTAGTAAATGTTAAATTTAAGTAGTTAACTATAATTAGTGCGTCACACTCTGTCGAGGTAGACGCTAAGGTAGTCACAACGATCACGAACGAGTCGATGCGTTTTCATTTTAAAACTAGATTAAAACATACAGAAGAGTATTTTACGAGTAGGCGCAAAATATTTATAAGTAATGTTAAGTCGTTGACCTTGCTATGCAGTAGCGTTGTTTAAGGTAAACAAACTTGACGATACGATTGAGAACATAAAACAGGGTAGTTAGCGCAGCGCGACAATTACTGCCACCCTCTTTTTTAACTTAAGGTATCATGGACCGAGCCCACGACATTAACGTAATAAGAGTGCAACGTTGTTACAATAATAAAAGTACATTTTATAATTATGATGAAAATTAAGTCTTCTGTGTAGGAATAGTACTAATTGTTGCTAAATCGTTCTTAACGAGGTTATTTATTCGTACGTTATTTAAAGGTTATGTTGAAGTTTATTACTATTTATTGCCTGGAGTTAATTTCAGATCCTTTATGTGCCATACGCCTAAATCCTTGCCAGACATATCTTGTAGTTCAAATATTAACGGTGACCTTTTCTTGGAAATACGGCATTTCATAAATTTAGGTGCAAGTTTTTTACTGAAATACTGCGACTTATCACTTAAATAAAAGGTTCGCTTCCATACAATGTCTCCTACTTCAAAGTTTGCAGGCTTACGTCGTAAGTTATAGCGACGCACATTCTTTTGGTGCGCGTAGTATAATGAGTGTTGCACTTTGTCGAATATATTAGTGAGGAAACCTGCATTCTGAGCGTAAACATCGCGTGGAAGGAACAATAATTCATCGCCTAGGTCGTTTTCCAAATAGTGTGAGCCGCATGTCACGAGCTCCCTGCCGTGTACTAGAAATGCTGGTGTATAACCTGTGGTTTCGTTAACCGAGTTATTCATCGCAAATTGTATCTTAGGTAAATTAGTATCCCAAGACCTCTGGTCGTTTTCCACAAAGGTCGACACGCAGGTCAAGGCAGTTTTATTATATCGTTCGCAATCGTTTATATGTGGAGAATATTTTGCTGTGAAAAACTGGTTTGGGACCTTATATTTGTCTAGTAATACTTTTAATTCGCGACTAATAAACTGGGAACCATTGTCCATGTAAATAGTTTGTGGTACACCGTGCACCAAGAAAATCGATTCTTCTAAGTGTTTTACGACTATAGAGGCTGTGGCTTTCCTAACGGGAAATAAAAAACAATATTTAGAAAAACAACAGGTTACTACCAATAAATAACTGTTTCGTTTTCTGCTAACTGGAAGCGGGCCTACGAAGTCTATGGACAGAACCTGGAACGGTCTAGCACAGTGTTTAGGGCGGCCCATATGACCTAACGTTGCATGTGTAGGATGTTTGTAAGCTAAGCATGTATCGCAAGCAGATATAAATTTCGTTATGTCCTTATACATGCCTAACCAGTAATATTTAAGTGCTACACGGTGATAGGTTTTAAAGGCACCTAGATGACCGGCTGTAGGTTCTGCGTGATTTTCCTTTATGACCTGATTCCTTAATTCTTGAGGAACGACCTCTTTCCATAGGAACTCCGTAGTTAAGTTATTATTGGACTTAGTTAATCTATACAAGGAGTTGTTAACTACTTTTAGGTTAGGGTAACCTTGAGGCGTATTGATGCAACCGTTAAATAGATCGACGTACCATTTATCTTTTGAGGTTAAGTATGAATTAGCAATATTTATTGCAGACACCGGAACGGCTCTGGACAACGAGTCAGGAATGACATTGTCTTTTCCGCGACGATGTAATATTTCGAAATCAAAAGACGATAAACGAATACCCCAACGGGCTAGGCGGCCGGTAGGGTTATTAAGGGTTAAGAACCATTTTAAAGATGAATGGTCAGTATAGACTTTAAATGTTTTGCCGTTCTCCAAGTAGCAACGCCAATGTTCTAATGCCGCGAGTACGGCTAACGTTTCACGTTCCGTTACACTGTAGTTCTTCTCACAAGCTGTTAATGACCGACTCATATACGCCACTGGGTGTTCTTCGTTGTTAACGACTTGACAAAGCATAGCGCCGACGCCATAGTTACTCGCGTCCGTGTGTACTTCGAATGGCAAGTCGAAATTAGGGCATGAAAGAACCGGTGTTGTTACGAGGCAGTGTTTAAGTTTTTTGAACGACTCATTAGCTTCGCTGGTCCAAGAAAATGGCGGTGCGCCCTTTTTATTCGAAGTTAATTTGTTTAATGGACCAGCAAGCGTACTAAAGTTTGGTACGAAACGACGGTACCAGGAAGCAGTACCTAAAAATCTTTTTACGTCCTTCGGTGAAGTTGGTATAGGGTAGTTTACGATAGAATTTACTTTATCGGGATCGGTGCGTAAACCGCGCGAGTCTACTACGTAACCGAGGTATTTTAACGAGTCTCTAAAAAATTGTGATTTTTCGTAATTAATAGTGAGACCCGCTTCTTTAAGCTTAGATAGAACGCGTAAAAGTAGGGTCACGTGTTCTTCGAAAGAATTGCTGACGCAGACTATGTCATCCAAATAGCAAAAAACCTTCATTTCAAATTCAACTCCGAAAATTCTATCAACCAGTCGCTGCTGGGAGGCTGGAGCGTTAGTGAGGCCGAAGGCCATTGTTTTAAAACAGAAGGTACCTCGAGAAGGCACAAAGAATGCGGTTTTAGTTTTATCCGCGTTATCGATAGGAATTTGCCAAAAAGCTTTTGATAAATCAATACTAGATAAGAACTTAGCATCCCTTAGGTTATCTAAAATTTCTGAAATGTAAGGTAAGCTGTAGGCATCCTTTTTAGTTACTGAATTTAATTTACGGCTATCCAGACAGAATCTAGGTTTCCCATCCTTTTTATTAACAACGAGTACTGGAGATGACCACGCGCTTTCACAAGGCTCAATGACATCTAGGTTTAGCATTTCGTCGACCTGGTCGTTAACTATACGGAGCTTCTCAGGTGACATTCGATAAAAACGTTGACGAATCGGTTGAGCGTCTCCAGTATCGATACGATGTGTAATTAACGTAGTACGTCCGAGACCTTTTCTCTCGTAAGAAATATTATTAAATTGGGAAATGACGTTATCGGCTTGAATGCGCTGTGACTGACTCAACCCGGTGTACGACTGTAAGTTCTGAGTATCTGGGACCCTCTGTGAGTGCTTAGTAGTACAGTCATTTTCCCTAATACTATATAAATATTTAGGGCAAATTTTGAAAGCGCGCCAAAAGTCAACCCCTAGAATGAGTGAGGTCTCGATCCCCGGAACCACGTGAAACCTAATTGAGTGAGTCACACGCTCAAAAGTTACGTCGAGATCAAAATAACCTACACTCCTCAAATGTTGACCGCCAGCCGCGACTATCCGTATAGAATCATCGTCTGACATACGATGGCCTAATTTAATTAGATTCGTATGAAAGTTTCTTCCCATCAATGTTACAGCCGATCCAGAGTCCAAGAGACCAGATACCTCTAAACCACCTAAAGATATAGTAGCATAAGGTCGTGAATCCGATAAGGAAGGAGGGGGCAAAATAGTAGCTAAGTTATAAGAGTTAAAAAAGTTTCTTATGAAGTCTACCCACTTTAGCCAGTCGTCATTTTTATTAAAGTGGCTAGTATTCCGCCCCGCTACTAGTTTTTTGAATTGGGGTTTGTAGTTGATTGCGGTTGAGTAGTTTTAAAACATTGCGGACAGTTAGATGCATTGTAACCTGTCAAGCCACAACGGAAACACAGTAGTGTACGCGGAGCGCGACAAAGTCTTAAAGAATGTGCATTAGTGCGACAACGCGGACAGAATGGTTTATTATTATTATTATATTGTGAATTTAAAGCGCTGACGGGATAGTTAGATTTAAAATTGTGATGCGAACTCTTATTAGCGTTGTTACTTGGATACTGTTTAAACTGGGAATGGTTATAAGAAACCGGTTTATTATAGGCAAATTCCGGAGCCAGAGTATCAGAATTAGGACGAGGTGGTTCTTTAAATTGAGACATTCGTGCGTGAACGATTTCATAATTGTGGCATCTTTCCCTTAGCTCGTCTACGGTTTCAATCATACCCGCAGTGGCTATAATGGTAGCATAGTAAGGCCGTATATTATGAAGAATTATTTCCAGCTTTTCTTCCTCAGAAAAGGGCACCGATAATCTTGAAAACATGCCGTTCATTATAGATAGGTAGATAGTTATATTCTCAGACTCGCCTTGAGTACGAGCACGGATCTCAGCCTTAAGTCGGTAGTCATAATCTAATTGACTAAAAACGCTAATTAAACGCGACGCTAAATCTTCCCAACTATTGATTGTGCTTCTAACGGAACGGAACCAATGCAGTGCCTCTCCGTCAAATATTTCGGTTGCAAATAAAAGGAATTTTTCTGAATTAATATTACGGGCTAGCATAAATTCTTGTACTCTGAGAACAAAAGCGCGCGGACAAGTTTTTCCGTTATATTTCAATTTTGAAAAATCAGAAGTTACTCCGCGATCGCACGTAACCAGAATATTTGTTGGAGGCTGCATCGACTGCGAAGGCGCATCGCTGTGACTAGCTAAATTATTATACGCGGCCGTACTAGGTCGCATTTCGGCCAAGTCCTTGCCTAAGTCCTGGAATAAACTATAACATGTAGTTAACGTGACGGAATCCTCGGCAGATTCTGGTGAAATCCTCCTTAGACGGTGGTAAATATGGTTTAATAGATTCTCAGTACGTTCATACAATCCCTCATTGAAGGTAGATTTAAGTGTTGTAATGTTAGACTGGGCTTTAAGTAAACTAACCCTAACCCCGGTAATATCCTCCGAAATTTCGAGGCCTGATTCCAGAATATCTCCCGTGGGCATAGATGACGCTAGCTTTACTATTTGTTTACGTAATTCTTGCACAGAGTCTGCGGGTGTAGAACCACGAATTAAGACTTCATAAGTTAGCTCACTCTTTTGAAGTGACAAATACTTGATTTCGTACATATTAGATATTTAGATTAAGTGATAGCGTTGAAGTTAATAATTAGCTGATAATGAAATTTAGAAAAATAACAAATTATAAGGCGCGTGCCAAGCGACAGCTTATAAAAAGAATGTAGTACTGTACTGAAGTTAAATTTACAAAAAAACAGTCTTAACGATACTTTGTGATAGTGATCGTTAAAATTTAAGGTATAGTTTTAGGTGATTAAGTAAAATGCCTACTGGGGTAGTCTCCAATAGCAAATATCAAGTGATTTGACTATTCCGTACGTTACAAACAAGGAGTAATCTAAGTATGTACCTTCCCACTCAATTATATCCTCGCAGTAGATAGAAGTTAAAGAAAAATAAGTAGAGTAGTGTTGCCTATATTTATTTTAGAACGATTTGGATGAAATTTAGCATGCAGTGGTTGTAGGTTAAATAACCGTTGGTTATTAACTTCCGATTTTGTATGTAATTTTCCGTTGTAGAATAACGGTTGGCAGTTAAGTTAAAAATTAGGTAGGTAGTTCAATTTAAAATTGGGCAGTTAAATTTGAAAAAAAAAAAACGTTACAAATT
Source organism: Archips xylosteana (assembly GCA_947563465.1). Lineage (NCBI taxonomy): Eukaryota > Metazoa > Arthropoda > Insecta > Lepidoptera > Tortricidae > Archips > Archips xylosteana. The sequence continues at coordinate 5,810,841 of OX387362.1, forward strand.
TAAAAAAACCGTTGAGATGACAACCACTGGGCAACGAAATGCCCTTTATTCGCCTCTTACGAAACCTAGGTGCAAAAGGGTGGCACTATTCTTAACCGGAACCACACGGTGATTAGAAAAGTGATAAAAAGAATATTACTTACTGCGAGACACAAGTAGTAGGAAAGTGCACAAAATACCAACACAAACGCAACGAATAAAACCAGAAAAAACGTTTCCCAACTCAAGACCACGTTAAGAGGCGCCACTTGTCACAGTTTAGGTTTAGGCCTTGCGGAGAGGAATTAAAACATAAAAAACAAGTCTAGACGTTTATTAGAACGCTAAAACTGTGAACAAGCAAGAGACTAGAGGGTCGTAGGTTTTAAGCACTTGAGTGGGATACGCTTTCCCCGGACAGACACTGCCCTGGATTCAGGAGACCGTAGGACGCGCTGCGGGCGTCGCAGGTGGATCTTCAAGGTCGTTTGCTGTGTTGCAGAGCTGAGGCCAGGGTGCTTCAGGGCTCGGAGTGTGCTGATGGCGTGGAGCCAAGAGGCGGAGACTGCAGTATCGTTCGGCGGTTTAACCCCGACTTGGTTGCCCTGGAATTTGGTTAATGTCAGCAGGGGCCCATACAATTGCTCTGTCCACCGGCCCAACGTCCATAACGGTCCCTGACCATAGGTCCGAATTTAAACGCTGGCTGTGTGGCAGAGCAATCATACGGAATTTACAAAAAGAGAAAGATGAAGCTAAATGTAATACAAAAGAATAAAATGATTTAGTGAAAACGAAAACTGTTCTTTTTTTTTGAAATTTAAATTTGAACTAACTGAAACTGCCTAACGGTCTAAGAAGTTTAAACCTAATTTACAATAATGCAGACCGTTGGAGTTAGCTAGGTAAAGAAACAGGAGATAGTAATAGAATAATTTTGTATATAGAAAGCTAGAAATAAACACATAAAATTAGACAAGGTAAAATGTTGATATTTGCTTTTGGAGAGAACTTACCAATATCGGGCAGAGTATCCACTGGGCTGATTTATTTTGGTAGTATAGGTAGACTGTTTTCTTGACAGTGGTGTTCAGATTCAAAATGTGCCAAATTTTTTGGCGGCACTGGGTTTTAAAGACAAAATTAGGTCACGCCCCTCGAGATAACGCTAACCGTAATTTGTGTGATGTGTTTTGACAGTTCGTGCCACAGAGAAGACTCTGCGCAACAAAACGATGTACTTAATATATTTGGCCTTCCTCATTATTTAATTAATTAAATATTTAGGAAAGACAAGAGCCCAGATTTTGTCCGTATTTACTTAATTATATTAAATAAATACGTCCAAAAAATCATAGCAGCGGAAAGTTTGATAATAGCGCCATCTAGTGCTCGCGGGGTAAGGCTCGTTGCATTGAATCGAACTAACTTCGTTAGGATATTGTTAATTAAGTCCAAAAACAAAACCAAAGAATTATATTGTCCCAATTGCATTGTGACACTGTACCCGACTGTACCCTACTGTACCTTATTTCACCCGACTGTACCCTACTTTACCCGACTGTACCACATTTTACCCTACTGTACCCGACTGTACCCTACTGTACTCTATTTTACCCTACTGTACCCTACTGTACCCTATTTTACCCTACTGTACCCAACTGTACTTTACTGTACCCGACTGTACCCTACTGTGCCCTATTTTACCCTACTGTACCCGACTGTACCCTATTTCACCCGACTGTACCCTATTTCACCCGACTGTACCCTACTGTACCCTATTTCACCAGACTGTACCCTACTGTACCCGACTGTACCCTATTTCACCCTACTGTACCCTACAGTAGGGTACAGTACAGTACAGTACAGTCGAGTCGTAGAAAAAATATTGTATGCAACGGTGTATAATTTGGTCTTAACGGCTCGTGCCGTCTTCCATTGCGATACTCGCATTCGCTCGTATCGCAACTCACGTCACTCGCCTTTTAAGACCTCACTTATACAACCGTTGCATAAAATACTATTACAGGATTACAAATATCTAGAAGAAAGTGACGAAGTAGTTTCAGAATCGTCTTAATACGCACACACCACACAAACATTGCGATCGTCAGCCGGTTGTGAAATAGTGAAACATTGCTGAAATGAAGCACTGGCGAAGAACTAAATATCTAATTGTCTGACATTACCTCTAAATGGCAAATGAATTTGAAATGCGGTGGCAGTTTCGGTCTAACTGACAAAACTATCAGCCATTTAAACTGACTGGCTCACGAGGGCTGGCATTAGCGGGTGACATGGGTCACAAATTCAGGCTGATTCGAATAATTATGGCGATATACCTACTCGTATTATTGAACGACCAAACGTCATTTACGTACCGTAGAAGTGGGAGTGTTTGTGTTGAGTCCCGAATAAAACAAAACACTTAGAAAGTCTTCTAATCTTTCTTTCTATTCTAATTTTTCAATTCTTTTTAAGTATATTAGGGAGCACTATCATCATGTGCATGAGTACCGCTTTGTATCCAATTATCGATGTTTTTGTAAATACGTATTGTATGTAAGTATGCTTAGTTTAATGTATTGTTGTTATTAACATTTTTTGAAAAATGAACCTAAGTACTATTCCTTTCTACTCCTGGAAGAGATCGGTCCGAAGCGACAATTCCGCTTATTGCTTACCTTTTAATTTTTATCTCTATGTACAGTTGAGGAAACTGAATCGTGTACTCGTACCAAGATGGAACCTCTTCACAGTCAATTTCCCGATGATTTCTTTGGCAGATGTAGGGAATGTCAACATAAAATTTGCAACAAAAAGATTCCACCCTGGTACGCCTTGTTTTCTAACAGAGCCAGTATGAAAGGGACGGATTGATGCCATATAAATGCGGGACGAATCGCTCCCTCTGGCGCATATAAGATTTGGTTAGGTAAGAGTTTGAATCATCTATCGTCTCATCTCTGCGTCGCATGTATAAGAGAAAGAAAGAGATGACAACCAATTTTCGTGTACAAGGTTTCCGCAATTTCTTAGCTTTCAATAAGATAAGGAATACGTGGAAATTGTTGCCCGGCGATTATGTCTTCATGATGAAAGCTTCGACACCTGGAACCTACATAGAACATAATACTCGTATGTTTTGTCGTGTAAACATAATGCTTGACTTAGCTAGGGGCAGATTGCTAGGCAAAAATTTCCCCATATTCCTTAACTTATTGAAGGATGTGTATTTAAAATTTTTCATCCGGATATATTGCATAAACGTCACAATATTGTACCTCTCTATGGAATAGTAAATTATAGGGTAGGTATATTTGTGTTTCTAAAATTTTAAATATCGTACAATCATCAGTTTCTACTTCTGTAGAACATCTAAATTGTGTAACTCTTTTTCCTAAATGTACAATTGACCTAAGTCCTCTCCCTGCGAGAATGCCCATTAGACTGAGAGCAATTCTGCGCTAGATTATGATGCCAATACGCTGAGCGAGAAATGCAACTTATGGTCACGAGTAATTTCGAATAACCTTAAATATTTTAATTGGGAGTTTGTGAGCGTCCGGGCTAATGTTTCTACAGCAAAAGCTGCAATACATAGTCTCCTGAGAGCCCTGAGTATTAACGGTGTTTTGCTGATTCAGCCTGTTTTGTTGCCCCGATTTTTAGAAGTATAGGTAACGCCACCAGAGTTGAGGCCACGCACACAACCACATCTCATGTAATGACAGCGGGATTTTGATTTTGTGTTGTCGTTAAACGTCAACACAACGTCAAAATCCCGCTGTCATTACATGAGATGTGGTTGTGTGCGTGGCCTCAACTCTGGTGGCGTTACCAATAGATAAACGGTCGATTTAGCAGCTATGAATGTGTAGATACTTTTGAGCTCTGCAACTATTTACTTCTATCTGTATTATATGAAAGCACAACTAAGCCACGAGTAATCACACGGCTAAAGTGTTCGTGTCCGTTATGATTCACATAAATCTCAGTGCGAATTTAACCAAGGATATTAGGTAACATATTTTCCTAAGGCCACTTTGGAAACTGGGAATTTTCATAAGTATCTGCTTTGTAACCATGGCTTTTGAAATATGATATTTTCATACTTCAGCATGCCCGCGTCCTGAATATCTTGGTGTTTGAGAAACAGTTTGCATATGTAAGCAGTTCTTTTAGCTAAAAATGCGTGCAAGATAGTTTATTAAGGGGCTGTTTCACCACTTTTTTTAAAGTTCGGATTAGCTTGATCATAACCTTATTTGTCACATGGAATAAAAATTTCTGTTTCACCAGTCTTGATTAGCACTAAGTGACGGACAAACTATTTCTTAATTTGACCATCAGATCAGGTGGCATTTAGCATTTTTATCCGTCACATATCTTTTTAATTAGTTAGTTTATTTTTTGTGGCCATGGTTAGAGAGCCCTTCAGCCGGTTTCAGAAAAATAAATCAAAGTATTTTTATTTTTTAAAGAAAGAAGTCATGCTAAATTGCAAACGAGAATTTAAATATCAAGATTTGAATAAAAACTATAGGTACGCTTTTAGTATTTAAAAATAAATCCAAAATTTCGTAATATTTTTTAATTACAGACTTTTTTTCAGTGGCACAATCGTTTGTTCTACCTAAACTTGTACATCGCCATTAAAAAAAAAGTTAATCTGTCAAAGGGTTTGGCGCCACTTTTCGATTCGTTTTACGTGATTTTATTTTTCTTTGTTATTGTTAACCAAAGTATCGTAAATAAATACCGTTTTTGGATTAATTATTTTTTTTTTTTTTTTTTTTTAGTAGCGGAAAATAAATTTATTCATTGAAATTATACAAAGACATGTATTTAACGATAGTAAAAATTAACAATCTAGGAATAGAAAAAAAGAGGAAACAAAATAAATAAAAACTACACAAATATACCTAACTATAAAAAGAAAACACCATCAAGAAGGCCCTCCTGCGGCATAGACCCCAACACACTGGCGGCATTACCTCTCTGTACAGCCAGAGAAATTCGCTGGGAGAGGTAAGCGCCGGCTCTGGGGTCTCCTTATTTATTTAATTATAATATTACACATTTGTTTATGCAAAAAAATAGATGTGTTTAAAAATTACATAGTTTACGATTTATTTTGCTTTAATCATGAGCGACTCTTTGAACGAAAATATGCGAACAGGAACCCGTGGTCGTGAAATGGGACGTTGCTATTCCGACTTTTTGTTAAACCGACTATTAGTTAAGTGGTACTTAGTTTGCACAGGACCGGAGTGGTGAAACTGAAAAAAAACTGGCCGACAGATTTGTGCAGTACTTAGTTTATTCATTGGTTACGTAACCAGTAGTTTGACAATAAGGTGGTGAAACAGCCCCTTAGAGATTAAAAAGACAACAATAAACTGAATTTGTAAAAAAAATATGTCTTTGATTCATCAAAATTATTTTATTTAAATCATTTTATCCTCCCGTTCCCGATAATTTGACGCTGTTGCATCATGAGCAGTGTTTGAAATACCGGGATTTTCCGGAACCGATATCGTAGCGTTACACCAAGAACCGGTATTAGTCCTGGTATCTGTACCTGGGTCCCGGAATCAAGCATAGGCTCTACATGATATAGATACCTTGAGAGCCTGTATAATTGATAAAATTTATCAGTTTTAAGAAGTTAAAATACCGGTTCTTGATAGAGCGTGTGGAGTGAATGAGAGAAAAAGAAAACACAAGAACAATAAGTTATCTACTCGCATCGCGAGGTTTAGCGTGCGAACAGAAAGCGCTCTAAACGTAAATGTCGCATATTTACATGTGTAGAGAACCGGTAAGTTTCGGAGCTAATACCGATATTTTTCCTTTACCGGTTCTCTGGAACTGAAACTAAGAAAACCTATCGATCGATACCGGTATATTACAGGAAGATAATTTAGATACCGTTTCCAAGCCTTGATCATGCAAGAGTGTACCCGTGATCACGATTCATGCAACTGCGTCAAAATATCGGAACCACATTAAAGCTAATTACAGTCTACAACCCGTAACAGATTTATCTCGTCGTTTTGTGTTAACTGCCAGTTAATATGGTCCAACTTTTGGAACTAAAACTTAACTTAATTATGAACTAAAACCACTTGCTGCCACTTGGTTAACTAACTTGGTTTTAGTCCATAGAAGCTACCTAAAGTGACGCCTTATTCAATGCTACACCTTATTTTCCAAGCTTGTTTATTACCCAAGAAAATCATTTGACGTATACAGGAAGAAACACGATTAAATATATTGAAGTAATAGCACATTGCCATATGGTTGGATTTAGCTGACTGCCCACGTATGATTTTCATATGGACCAAAATTAGCCTCCGTTGTCAAAGTACATAGGTACATGTCAAAACACGGACCTCGGACCATATCAGAAGCTTGTTAAAGGGACGATTTTTCTTTTCTGTTTACCTAAATTAGGTACTTAAATATTAGGCAAAAAATAAAATCTAACAATGACAATGACCATCACCACGATAAAAAATTATAAACGATACCTAAACGCAAAAAAATATACTCCGACTAACAAAGGGGTTCAATATCGCAATTTTTACTACCGTATTTCCGCATAGGTAGACAGCTAAAATGAAATTGTTAAAATCAAATTGTACAAGGGAATGGCGACATGTCGACATATTTAGAACATTAAACCAACTGGAGAATCCACGACAAGTCTAACCCTGTGCAAGTCCACTCCAGCCGTCATAAAATTGAAGTTTGAAGCTCAAATTAGCGTTTTTCAATTTCGTTATTTACCTGATTTAGAAATGAATACCTACCCGTCGTACCTATTGTCTAACGTGCAGGCGCTTGCCATCAGTTTCACCATCTCGGTCTGTCACCATCTTATACCGTTTGACAGAAAGAAATAGTGAGTGCAATAGCAATTTAAGCGTCCGTGCGTTAGACAATACGGCCCCCGTTTTGTCATTTCATACGCGTACGCTGCCTTGCTTCATTCCGCTCAAAGCAACAAATTTCTATATTTATAACTAGGGTGAATGGCACCTCCTGTTAGATCAATGCTCTAAGCAAGAAATGGAAATACTTTGCACGATATACTCGGCTTCATTCACGAGGACTCGACCAGATTTTGTCTCACTCTTACACATTACACATTTAACGTAAAATTGAGATAGAAATCTAGCGCACGCCGCTGCTACGCTGATGATGTGTGGAATAGACCTTAGAGTGCTGGGCCTTGCAAATTGACATTTATTACAGTTGTTGTACGTAACCCTTCCTGCCTGTTGGTTGGCATTGTTTGTAATAACTTTGGGCTGAGATGTGCAAACTTACATACGACGACCTGTGTAGGTTAAGTTCGTGATATGTAGCAAATACGACGTGTTTCGACGTAATAATGTGAGGAATGTTAATATGTTTGATTCGTGCATTTAGAATATACGATATACCACAGGAATGGACTTAAGTACCTACGTCAAAATCTAAATGAAATGCGAGGCCGCCAATTTAAGCTATCTACTGAACGATCTCACAACAATCCTCACAGACATTTCTTGTGTAACAGAGTGGTCAGGACATAGAACAAACTACCAGAACATTTTGTCTCAGCACTGAATGTTAATCAATTTAAAAACCAGCTAGACCAACACATTAGCAGTACAAAGAATACATGACCAAGGAACAGTTGGATACAGGCACCTATAATTTGTCCCCAACTGCCTGCCTGATAATATAGGTAAATAATAATAATAATAAATTATAGATCTATACTTAATATTATAAAGCTGAAGAGTTTGTTTGTTTGCTTGATCGCGCTAATCTCAGGAACTAGTGGTCTGATTTGAAAAATTCTTTAAGAGTTAGATAGCCCATTTATCGAGGAAGGCAATAGGTTATATAACATCACGCTACGACCAATAGGAACGGAGCATCAATGATTAACGCGGACGAAGTCGCGGGCACCAGCTAGTCTGTCAATAAAAGTCACACCGGTAGTTTACGCGTGTTGATAGAGCCATTATTACACTGGCGATTTGCGAACGTATCAGAAGCAGCGAACGCGCGGCGAGTAGGATGCAGAGGCGCAATGGATTTGCCGCGAACGCGCAACGTATTAAATATTGATGTCTACACTGGCTGTTGCCCGCGACTCCGTCTGCAAAGAAAACGTTTATCGCTATCCCATGGGAACTATGCAGTTTTCTGGGATAAAACTATCCTATAATCTTTCGTGGGACTCAAACTATGTATATACCAAATTTCATCTAAATCTGTTCAGCGGTTTAAGCGTGAAGAGGTAACAGATAGACAGGCACACTTTCGCATTTATAATATTAGTATGGATACGCCTTCGCGGCGAACACGCCGAGCGTTCGCTTTGCTTCTAATACGTTCTCAAATCGCCAGTGTAATATGGCTCAGTAACTGATACAGGACTAAAAACACTGACAGCTCTTTGGCCATAAGCAAATAATAGTACATTAGGTACTGCAGAAGCCGTGAAGTAAGGGATTTCTGGACGAGTTTGGGGTAGACGGCCGAGTCGTAGACGAGGTCGGATAAAACGAGTCCTGCAACCCCTGTTCCGGCCGAGGATTGTATAGTGCTTTACTAAAACAATGTGAGGAAATATTAAAATTCAAATAACTACTAGGTAATCAAGTAAAATTGTTTAGGTAATATTCCGCCTTTTGACCGAGCTACCGGTGGTTGGCTGTATGTAATTTTTCTGTAAGTTAGAGCAGCGGATAATAATGGTTTTTCATACTTACTTTTTTTGGCCTAGGCCATGAAGTAATATAGGGAGTCATAAACAAGAAACTTCATGTCTTCATTTCGTGATATTAACGCATACATTTCCGAGCATGTTTGAGAAAATTAGCTTTATTCTTTTGACTTACGAGTTTTGCAGCTTTGAACTTTCCCGGGATATAAAACACTTATTTATTTATTTACTGGAACACAAACAGTCATACATAGCTCATGACAAATAATAAGGTGAGTTGACTCATTGACAAAATAATGTTCACATTACAAGTAACAAATTTGAAAGATAGTCAGCCTCCATTACTTACTTACTTACTGTATTACTTATATATGTGTAACTTTCGTTCGTAAATGATTTTTTAAATGTGGAAAACCCCCTATGGAAAAATAAACAAAGTTTACCTCTTTACTAATAAGTTTAGAGTAATTATGACACTGTGTTTACTCAAGAGCAGAGAGCAGAGTGATAATAATAATGTTAGCGTTAAGATAAAATGACATTTCATGAAATTATACTCTGAGAGGCTTATGTATGTCCAGCTGTTGACTGATACAGGCTGATGATGATGATGATGAAACCGTAAAACTTAGACAGTTTTTGAAAAGTAGTTATAAAGATAAAGAGAGCACGTCTCGTCGATGAGACCCTACGTGACCGTGTGGATAGCGGACGAACGCCTGTACGTACGTGATTGCACTTTTACGTAGTTAGCACATAGTTTTGAAATTCAGGTTTACTATACATAAATATTTCGTTAACGAAGCTAATATAGTCATTACATTGTCATTAGTTTCCTTATGAGTGATGTATTTTGAGAAAATAGCCGCAAAAGATTTTTATTGGGGATCGACGGGGTTCAAATCTCAATTTCCGAGTTTTTGTTGGTTGACACGTTATTGCTTATCAGCATCCTAGGGTGATACTTCATTTTCTTTGCCTCGTCACTTTCTTTTATTCTACACTAATGAATTTAATTAATTATCAGATATATGTCACAATTAAATATTCCTAATTCCATCTTTGAATTCAATGTTTCCAAACGGACCGATTTTTGTCTTGAAATGTAACAATGATTGCTTTCTTTAGCCTAATGTGTAAAAAAACAGGGAACTAGCCAAAATTTGTCATCAGATTCCTGGTGGCCACTCGAGAACCTTTCTCCCTCAACCGTTATCTGTTTTTCATGCAATGTAAGGCTACTTCAGCTTACATTAATCAATATTTATATAGGTTTATCCACACAACCCAATACGGTTGGCCCCAATAACTAGCGCTTGGCTTAAATCATCAATCCCGATCCTGCCTAGGCTTGCGCAAGCAATCATCACTGCAACAGTCACGCTTCAATCACTACGCAAAATTCATCCTTACCCTAATTACATTAATGCCTATTTCAAAACTAAGCTATGCTTCGAACAAAGCCATGAATAAATCACGTAAGAACAGATCTAGCACACTAGTTTTTATCGCAAATATATTGCTTACATCCCTTTCTATCCCGTATGTGAGCAAAGGACGGGCGTTTTATGTCCACGATAAACTGTGGCATGCTAGGCCTCCTATGCTCGTTTATATACAGGTCTTACGCGAACAATCGGTTAGTGCCGCATCAATCAGACCCTGAACGAGATAGGGTAATGATATTCTGTTGTTGGGTATGATACTGCGCTAACTGCCCTAGTGATGGCAATGGCCGATAACAAACGCTCTGAAATAATGATTTCACTGGACCTGAAATCCAACATTGGTCTTGTTATGAAAATCTGGTAGATCGAAATCACTTCAAATTGTCAATGTTGAATTTAGTTGGCTATCATATGATCATCATTAATACCAACTAGGTGGATAATGGTTGTTTAAGCAAAACTTGACCTATCACGTAAGTACAGTCGACGTCACAGGAGACCGAAGAGTTGGCAGCTCCCTCGAACAAAGAATTAGCTTAGCTTTTCAAAGAGGGAACGCTGCCAGTATCTTCGGAACCTTGCCTAAAGTAGGTACCTTGCCTTTTCATAATTTATTAGTTTTTTTAAGGTTTTAAGTTTTAGGATTCCTAGTTGGCTATGTGTATGTATATAAAATGTGAATAATTATAAAAAACCGGTCAAGTGCGAGTACGACTCGTACATGGAGGGTTCCGTACCTCCGTTCAAGCACTAAAATCGAAAACTTATAGGTGGGTTCTCGAAAAACATTCAAACAGCATAGTATTGTCGCTGGCGAGTGTGCACGCGGCCACGGCTATGGCTGTTAATCGATGCTGCCAGCTGTCCCCTAACAACCAGCACCGCAGTTAAAAACGGTAAAAAAGACACGTTTCTTGTATGACGACTCCCGTTAATTTTTAACTTCGGCCAAAGTAATCGCCAAGGCAAAATGATTGGTAAAAATTAGAAGTGTCTAGCCATTACCGTTCAAGAGATAGAACCCTGTGACAGACGGACAGACAGACAGACAGGCAGCGGAGTCTCAGTAATAGGGTCATTGACATTTTTTTGGTACGGAACCCTAAAAAGTACCTTTAAACAAATGCTTACCACGAGTCTTCTCGCTTTGATTGATCCTTAACCATCCTTATTCAGTTATTTCAGGATCCTCATCGGTAGGACACAAAATCAGTTCGCTTTGTAGATGACCTTCTTGTTATGCCTAACTTGATTTGGTAGCGGAGTAGCAAGCTAAAAGGTCGTGGTTCATTGCTGACTAACTGAGATGAAAAATGGAAATGAGATGACCTATATCTATGCCATCCTTCATTTTAAGGGTTCCGCTCCCAAGGGATGCAAACGGGACCCTATTACTGCAACTATTCTGTCTGTCCGTCGGTCCGTCCGTCTGTCACATGGCTCTTGAACCATAATAGCGTAGTCACTTGAAATTATCACCAATTATAACTATGGCCGCTGTAACAACAAATACTAAATAAGTTTTTGTTAAAAATTTCATTTTTAATGCAAGATTTTTCGCTGACTGTACTTTTTATTGGCTTTACTTACATTGTCATCCAACTTACATAAGTATACCAAATTTCAAGTAAATCCGACCACTGGAAGTGGATCAAATTCAACTTCCAAGATTTGACCCGCACATACACATTTACATACATTGCAAGTTAATAACAAGCTTTTAAAATAAGATAAAGTTAAGATTTAAAGGGGGTCGTCATACAAGAAACATGTTTTTTCAGCGTTACTCGATGTTGATTCGATGTTACTCGAACTAGATTCTTGAAATTTTCACCGATTATGTATTACTATGGCCGCTATAATAAAAAATACAATAAAGTTAAAAATTAAAGGGAGTCGTCTGTTGGAGCTCGGCCCTTCGTAATAGAACAAGAAACGTGTGTTTTCAACGTTTTGAACTCCATCTTTATAATGGCATTAGGCATTTTAAAAAAAAAGTGTACCCTTCTCGTAAATAATATTGCTAATTTTTCATACATTTTTTTGTCAGTTTTGTGACGAGCCATAATAAACTGCATAAAAAAAGTCAAAATCTGACAAAAAAAATTGGGACATTTTATTTATCATCAAATTCAATAGCGCTCTTGATTCTGAGTAAGAAAACCCCAAAATTTCCTCATTTGAAAAAAGTAAAGGGTATTTTTTTCATTAACTCTATATTTTATATCTTGTTTCGTACTGAACTATTTCTAAAACATTGTACGGAGTTACGGAACCTTTCATGTTCAAGTCCAACTCGCATTTGACTAGTTTGTATAATTATTTGTGAGACATTTTTATTCCATTGATCATTGAACTGAGCTAGAATGAAGCCGACGTAAAGCAAAACAGAGACATAATTTAATTTCAGTGGGTAGGTACTGTCTTTGTTTTATTTTTAAACAAAATAAATTGCGCCTATTCAGTGAACGTAACAAGGTGACCTATATTACTTGGGACGAGCTTTGCATTTAAAAATCTTCCGTTCTTAGCTTTGGTGTTATTACGGATTTTTTGATACCTAAATAGTAAGAAATAATGTTTACTCATGGATATATTACCAATTTTCTTTCCTGAATATTGGGACTATCCTGCTCTCTAACAAAAGGGTCGTACGATCAAATCCAGACTGGTAACTCTAACATAAAATTAGGTACAATAAATGGATCATGAGCCCATTTTTTTTTGTTTGCTTAAAGTCTACATCAACCAGTGGGACGCCTGGCCAACATTCGGCCCATTTAGATAACTCTTAAGTTTGCTAACTCGAAGTCCCTAAGTTTATGTCCACATGAGAGACAACTTAAGTTTCTTATATAATGTATAACCCAAATAAATAGCTAATTACGCATAAAATCTAAACGAAACATTAGTATATCACAAACAGACCGCGTAAATTAGTTCAACACAACGTTCATTTTCTCCACCGCCTATCATCAATCTGTTTAACATAATTGCAAACAAACAACCAGCCCATTTAGATTAGCGCTAGATTTCCGAGCAATTAATCTACGTAACTACATGGCTTTCCGTCCATGACACGACATGTCGACGCTACATAGTGAGCCCGCAATGTATCGTGCCACGATCTGTCAGCTGGGACCCGGACCGTATCCAATGCAGAGACAAATTGTCGATGTGTCGCGCAGTTTACTCTTACAATGCTGTTATATATTGGTGGGATTTTTGTGGCAATTTCATGGTTTGCGTGTGTGATTTAGATTTCATATTGTTTAACATTTACGATTTCTTCAGACGAATGTCATATCATAATGACGTTTACTTTATCGTATAAATCTGCCATCAATTTATTCCAAGAAACGTTGCTGTATCGAAAAATCTAATGTAGACATAATTTCAATATATGAATCCAATCTTACGCGACCTACAACCCCAGTGTTAACAATTCTCTGCCTTATATTCCGAGCGTAATATTCAACCGTTAATATTAAATATAATTATGTAGAATCCATTTAATTGATAAATATACCTATCAGGTACCTATGTTTATATGACAAGCCATGGTGGCCTAGTCATCTCTCAGAATGAGAGGGCTTGGGCCGTAGTTCCAACGCGGACCCAATGCGGATTGGGAACTTCACACACTCCATTGAATTTCTTCGCAGGTGTATGCAGGTTTCCTCGCGATGTTTTCCTTCACCGTAAAGCTCATGGTAAATTTCAAACACGGCCACGGCCCTTGCTCTCATTCACTCACTGTGCCCTGCAGTGTGATTAAATAGGCTGGAATGATGATGATGTTTACACGATCAACTTTCTTTTGTATACAAGCTCTGGAAATATATTTAGTACACTGCATGAAGGAAACGTGCATAAAGTCTACGTGACAAAGCATCTCATTTCACCACTAAAAAAATTGTCTTTCAGTTTTCCCGAAAGCACCCCGTTTATTGCTCAGTACATCCGCGCCTGTAAAACTGGGACAAACTATGAATAAGGAATGAATTACTTCGGTTTTGATATCTAAAATATTCTTCACTCTGTCGTGTCTTGTCTTATAGGAACGCTGTTCGTAACCGCTGCCAATTTCCTGACAAACAGTTTGGAATTAAATACCCATGATAGAACAAAAGGGTACTTTATTTAAAATCCTTAATGATATTATAAATGCGAAAGTAACTCTTTTTGTCTGTCTGTCTGTTACCTCTTCACGCTTAAAGGTCGATTCATATCTACAGAAACCGAGCTCGTCAGACATGTGCCGTGGTAGACAAAATAATATTCTTCTATACTGTACGCTTAGTATAAGTTTTCCTTCACTTCAATACTTCTCGATCGCGTTTACGTAAAAAATTCAATTACTAGGGAAACATGGACAGCGCCTCCGCGCGCGCGCGGCTATGTTTCCATAGAATTGAAATTTTTACGTAAACGCGATCAAGAAGAAGTATTTTGGTGAAGTAAAACTTATACTAAGCATACAGATTCTACGACGTTTCTTAGACGTGGCCGCTAACGATGAGCCTGACGATGAGAGGGCAATGGAGAGGGCTATGCTCGGAGTTTCTCTGCGGGATAGCATTAGAAATGATGAAATCCGCGCAAGAACTAATGTCACCGACATAGCTCGAAGAATCGCCAGACTCAAGTGGCAGTGGATAGGGCACATCACTCGTAGAACTGATGGCCGATGGGGCAAAAAGGTGGCCTCCACGGACCGGAAGACGCAGTGTAGGTACGCCTCCATCAAGATGGAGCGACCACCTGGTTAAGGTTGCGGGATTGCGTTGGATGCGGAGGGCACGGGACCGATCTGTTTGGCGAGTCTTGGGGGAGACCTATGTTCAACAGTGGACGTCTTTGAATGATGATGATGATGATACAGTTTCTATTGACGAATTAATATAACTATCGTAACATGACCGCGCAGACATGGGCCGTGTTCGGCCAGCGCAAAGACAATTTTCACGGTGTCTGATACAACACATACACATGAATCAACCTTAAACCGCTGAACCGATTAGATGGAATGGTAATATATTTACAGTCGTGTTCAGTCAAACTTCTGCTAATTATCTCTGAAATGTCCATATTAGTGAACTAAAACAATTACTTTGCTCACCCGCGACCTTACAATAGTTACATTTATGCAAGAAATGTGCGTTCATGCAGTTCCTCCACCTCCACGCTGTACGAACACACACAAATCACATAAACCTAACCATCACCACCACCAAGCTACACTGACGCGTTTCGAACTCAAACGAAACGTTGAGTTTCGAAACGCGTCAGTGTAGCTTGGTGGTGATGGTTGGGTTTATGTGATTTGTGTATGTTCGTACAGTGTGGAGGTGGAGGAACTGCATGAACGCACATTTCTTGCATAAACGTAACTATTGTAAGGTCGCGGGTGAGCAAAGTAATTGTTTTAGTTCATTAATATGGACCTCCGCAAAGTAACGCCTGATTCAATAAATTATTCCAGATTAGTTTCATGATTATATCACTGTGTACAGAGGATGTGTTAAGATTTTTAAACGTTTTCTTAACCATTTGGAAACGGAGCCCAAAAACACTGTCTTAAGTAAGTACAAAATATACGGGTCTCTGAAATCCATAAACGTTCGGATCAATCTCCTGAAAAGTAAAAGGGGTCAAGATAGTTTATAGTTTTCCCTTAACACTACATATGTTATGTTTCTATGTGGTTATCACATTCACTTTGTCGCAGAGTTCCCATGATGTGTCGGTGTTGTATAAAAGTAAGTGCGGAAGGCAGTCGTAAAACAATGCTTTCAAAATTCTACGTTATGTCTGCTATCATTATCTACTTGTATAAGTCTTTCATGTTTTAACATTTGAAGAGTTTTCTTTTTATATACGGCCACTGAAATACTTAATAAAACATTTTGGGGTTCAAAGAACCTGTACGAGTTTTTACTCAGAAATATACACGGTGAAATTTTAAACTTGGTACAGTATTAGTAGAGCAAAAATATAGGTATGCCAAAGCTCTTATATGACGTCAAATTAAGGTATCGGGTACATAATTATGTGAGGATTAAATCGATACATATTTTTTAACCCCCCACACAAAAAGAGGGGTGTTATAAGTTTGACCGCTATGTGTGTGTGTGTGTGTGTGTGTGTGTGTGTGTGTCTGTTTGTGTGTCTGTCTGCGGCATCACACCTCTTAAACGAGTGAACCGATTATTATGCGGTTTTTTTTTATTTGAAAACAGGTTTCTTGGCAAAAGTTCTTAGATATGTTTCATCAAAATTCATCAAAATTGGATTAGACATTTCAAAGTTATCAGCTCTTTTGTTAGCAACGAAAGGGAGCGTAGACGCACGTATAATGGGCATTTACTTTATTTTCAAACATATTATACCTAATTGCGTACCGTACAATGCATCAACTCAATTGTTTTAATTTAGTTATAATGTCCTTTAGTACCGAGGCACTTTATCGTTCTTGGACAGCGCCCTCTATTATTGTTTAAAGTTTATAACATTACTGTCCATTTTGTCCAGAAATGCCAACATTACGGTAACACTCTGTATACATAATTTATTACATAGCATTAAATTGATGAGACTGACACAACGCATAATAATTTTTAAGCTTGGCAGAAAAGTATGCACACTTTTTATTTTTACATACGAAGTAAAAATTTGTGAGACGATTTTTACAAAAAGTACTCAGCTGCGCTATCCGAGTTAGGACTCCATTAAGAATCTCGAGCTCATTCTTCGCAGACTCCGTCCTTTGCAGTGCCCGACCTCTTGACGTATTTCACACAACTTAATTGTGCTCTGCAACTAATTGACACTGTTATATTTTGATTCAATTTAAGAGAGAAAATGCAATCTTTAGAGAATATGCTTTATAAAACTAGTGGCTTAGAAGTAAACTAAATTGGCGACGGTATTTATACTAAAATTAGCTGCTAAATATTCTTCAAAACAAACAAGAGCAACTTGTATTGGAAGGGAGAAAATATGTCTTTCTTCAGATTTGAGATTAAAATTAGAAATTATTGAGTACCTATTAGTGTAATATGTTAGAATAATTAATAGATTAGGACGAGCATTAGGGTAGATCTAGAAGCGTTTCAACCGCTATCAATATCGTGTTGCATATATTGAAGAAATGAGCCATATTGAGTGGAAAGTTTTAATATACGATACAGTGCAAGCGATCCAATTTCAAATTGTTAAAATATATAAAATGGAATTTGATAGTGATTGAAACGCTAGCAGAATAACCCAGTAATGTAAAACATAGTAATTATGATGCCCTATTATTAACATTGTTGGGTTGTTCTGCTAGCGTTTTTCTGCTGCTATCTCTTTGGTTTTCCATATTTGATAAGTCATAATGTATCGTTCTCCATAGTCAACGTTAGTCATAAAGTGATTTATTACTGAAACAGTATTATCTTCAGGATTTTTTTGAATGGCACTTTATAGAATGCAGTAGGTTAGGTTAGGTTAGGCTTAGGTTAGGTATTTATTTTAAAAGAATTCTGAAGAAAATACTGATTAAAAAATAAATCACTAACGTTGTTTATGAAGAATGATACATTATGACTTTTTAAATTATAGGAAACTATAGAGACTCTTATGATTTACATCCGATTTTGATATGTAATGTTCCAAATGATATAAAGGCAAAGCTAAGATTATCTCACTGTGTAAAATTGATTATATTTCTGTTTCTTCTTCATTACTAGGACTAAATGTTTGAATCACCTATTTACAAGGCTATTTAGGTGGCGTTAAAAGATGGTTAACAGCAGTTAATTAAGAACATTATTCATACATTTGCTGCGATGAGTTTGTGCCTAAGTTACATAATATCCTTGAATGTGGTTGTCTTGTAGGCTCCGTTAACGTTCCTCCGTAACATTTACATAATTCAAGCATTCGGATACCTAAATAAACACATTACCTCCAGCTTTGCTACCGACAGGCAGACTTAATATACACTTCCCTTTATTTGCTCTGGGATCACTACGGTAAATATGTTTAATAAAGGTGCAAAGAAAATCTACGGAACCCACTTTGTTGCTTTAAAGTCTGGGGTGATTTTTGAAGTTCACCGTAAAAAAAATCGTTAATTTTTTTATTATTTTAACAAGAAATACTAAAGAAAACATTTCATTTTATTGGCATTAAAACCAGTGCTTGTCTATAAAAACCTACATTTATGATTATCCCAGCCTATGTAATATACATATGTATGTGGCGTCACGCAACCACGTAAAAGAAGTTTTGAAACAATGGACTGTATAGGATAAAAACTGGCTAAGTTTAGAAAAGACCTAAACAACTGGGCTTAAAAGAACGGGCTTGCGGTTTATACTGCCTTTAGCGTTCCAAATTAATTACAAAAAAAAATTAATTACCTTGCCTCCCATGCGATAGCGAACCCGGTAAAGTTTTCTGCTGTCCAGGCTCAGGTCAGAATCTAATAATAGCTAATATTCTGTAGCACATAACACTTAAAATCTTCTCTTGATATAGTAGTTTTAAATTAATTATTAGAAAATGTTGAATTAATGTGCCTTCTTTTGGCGGGTTCGAATTGACACTAATTGCGCGCGCAGACCATAGCCAATAACTCCGTAGGCAGCGTTTTGTTTCAGTCAGACTTATCGCAGCGCTTTTGTAAATTAAAACTAAAATGAAAAAGGCTGTATATCGAACAATATACATCCCACTAAAATCGCTGTCAATTGAAATTGCGAACAATGTAAATAAACCATTTAATGAAATATCCATATTCTAGCACTTGTTTATTGTATTAATGGTTTAGGATAGTGTAGTGGTAAGTATTGATTAAATAACATACGGATTTAGCAGTATTTGATGAGGGAAAATGGAAATTAAAGACAAGGTTTGTTTACATTGTTTGCAATTTCAATTGACTGACAGTTTAACATTACAGGGCACTGGCCTCCTTTCGGAATTAGTTCCCAAGCGGGCCTTTATTTTCTTTTTTGCAAATGTGTGGAGGTTTTCTCACGAGGTTTTCCTTCACCTTAAAAGCTCATAGTAAATTTCAAATGTAATTTCGCACGTAAATTTCGAAAAACTCAGAAGTGCGAACCCGGGCTTGACTCCACGACTCTCTGCTTGAAAGGCCATTGGTTAAACCACTAGGTTACCACTTTTTTAGGGTTCCGTAGCCAAATGGCAAAAAACGGAACCCTTATAGATTCGTCATGTGTCATGTCTGTCTGTGTCTGTCTGTCCGTTCTTATGTTACAGCCACTTTTTTCCGAAACTACAAGAGCTATGCTGTTGAAAGGTAAGTAGATGTATTCTGTGAACCGCATTAAGATTTTAACACAAAAATAGAAAAAAAAAACAATAAATTTTGAGGGTTCCCCATACTTAGAATTGAAACTCAAAAAATTTTTTTCCATCAAACCCATATGTGTGGGGTATCTGTGGATAGGTCTTCAAAAATGATATTGAGGTTTCTAATATCATTTTTTTCTAAACTGAATAGTTTGCGCGAGAGACACTTCCAAAGTGGTAAAATGTGTGTGTCCCCCCCTGTAACATCTAAAATAAGAGAATGATAAAACTAAAAAATATATAATGTACATTACCATGTAAACTTCCACCGAAAATTGGTTTGAACGAAATCTAGTTAGTTAGTCTGTCTGTCTATATCAGTAACCAATTTACAATGATCCCACATTGCGCACATTTTGCTCAGGAGTAGAGGTCTGCTAAGACTGGATATTCATAGATACATATAAATTTGTACGGAACCCTCGGTGCGCGAGTCCGACTCGCACTTGGCCAGTTTTTTACCTAATCCACGTTTATACTTTACTTATCTATTTACTGAATTGCTTATTGATCTATGCATCATCATCATCATCATTCATTCAGGGTCCCAAGCCACAAGATTGCGTCAGGTGTTAGATTGTACAGATCTCCAGGGGAGCCCGAGTATGAGTGTAGAGGGCAGCACTGTAGGTACAATATGCTCCATAGTTTGAGCCTCCTCGCCGCATTCGCAGAGGGCCGAGTCCCGCCAACCCCACTTGTGTCGGAAGTAGTGACAGCGTCCGTGTCCTGTTCTCAGTCTGTTTAAGCGGCACCAGAGCTTGCGACCCTGAATGTGGATTTTATAGCTGTAGTTTGTAGTTTCTTTCTTTAGTGTAATTGTTTAATGTTTAACGCCATACGATTAAATATTTCATCATTTCAGCCGTAGGACGTCCACTGCTGGACATAGCATAGGCCTCCCTCATTGACGCCCAATCATTACGGTTGGAAGCGACTTGCATCTACCCTAAACCTGCGGCCTTTACCAAATCTTCCGTCCATCTCGTTGTTGGACGTCCCACGCTGCTTGCTTGTTGATCTGTTCAGTATTTGTTATTTTATTCCATTTAGAACTCCCATCTGCAGTAAATATAGCCTTTAAGTAAAACGACTCTCACCGTTTGTCGTGGGTAAAAATGAAAGAACATTAATGCTTCAGAATTTTCGTCGTTATTTTATATAACGTATATGGTGTTTCTCGTCAGTTCAAGACTAAACTCAGGCGGCGCCCCATTTTTCGGCGGAAACGCGATATTATGTGCACCATTAAGCTATTATTAAATTCAGGTATGCATTATCAATGAAGAGGAATGAGGATGATAAAATCCGCGTAAGAACTAAAGTCACCAACATAGCTCGTAGAATCGCCAGACTCAAATGGCAGTGGGCATGTCACATCACATGGGGGCAAAAGGTTCTCGAATGACGCCCACGGATCGGAAGACGCAGTGTAAGTAGCTCTCCAATAAGATGGAGCGATGACCTGGTTAATGTTGCGGGAACGCGTTGGGTGCGGATGGCGCAGAATTGGTCGTTTCGTGAACCTTGTGGGAGGCCTATGTTCAGCCCACGATGATGATTATGACAAAGCATTGGCAAAGAGAAGATCTGTACCCAGCGGTGGGACGTTTGATTGAATGAGCTGGAGACAACGGTGACGATGACAACGATTTTCAAGATTCCTGGAATCAGTATTTTGCAGGTAAAATTTCAAGACTCTAGTAATCAATACTGAGATAGAGTTCTGAATCGAACATATAATTCCAATTCATTTTCTATCCCGTGGAACTTCGAACAACTCTATCCTAATTCCTCGCCTACGTCATAAAGCTAACCTCTATGCAAACTTTCAGTCTTCTAGGGCGAAGGGTTTGGGCTGGGCGTTGATGAGTCAGTCATTCAGTGAGTGAGTTAGCCAGTCAATTAGAATCAGAATTTTTCTTTTTATGTTATAGATTTAAAAATAAAGGTCAATTTTCTGATAAGTATTGTAAAAGCGTTTATACCTGCTGAGCTGGCAACGTTGCATTTCTGTTAGTTTTTCTCGATTATTCCATAAAAATTGAATGAAAATTAAAAATGTGGTGTATACGCATTGTTCTAATATATGTATAAGTTAATGTGTCTACTGCAATAATTATTCGTGATAGACTTTTATTTTCTTTAAAAACGAACAAATTATTACCTAACGGTTTTTAAAGAAAATAAAAGTCTTATCACTAATAATTATTGCAGTAGACACATTAACTTATATATAAGAACAATTCTGCCCTGATACAAGAGAAGGCCGCTAAGTGACAAAAGGTAGTTTTGAGAAAAATGGAAAAAAGGTGGGAATGTATTTTTCTAGAATTCTATAAGCATTTCTGCAAGTCTGTGAATTGAGTTTGGTAGAAGACCGTATGACGTATCTATTGACATACAAATTAGGGGTTTAGTGCTTTGTAAAGTATTTAAAAACACTCAATTTGTGTTTTATTTCAGTATACTATCTCTACATTTTATTAAATTCCTAGACTAAAAGGCCGTTAAATATACCTTAACGGCTTTTTTACTTATTATATCCTTTACATATTTATGGTTCCTATCAACTGTTCAGCGATCATAAGAAAGAAAACCGCAAGAAAACTTAGCGGCTTTTTAACGTAAGTTAAAGTATTTGATTTTTTAAGCGTAACGAACCAATAACACCGCTAAGCAAAATAACCGCTTATTAACTTAGTTTTACACTGAATCTATTACTAAATTTATGGTTAATATTAAATTAAAACGAAGTTAAAGGCACACCTAGTCATTTAGCTGCGTTTTAAAGTAGTATTGTAGGTTAACGGCGTTTAGTACCTAAAGATTTTTGATCATAGATTTTTATTACTTTCAGACATAAAAAAGCCGTTGAACATTTTTAGTTTCGTATTTTGTTTATAAAATGGTCAGCTTTACTACACATCATAGCCGTTAAAGGTACTTAGCGGTATCTTAGCGTATGGAAATATGATAGCGGCTTTTTAGCTTATTTATCCAATATTTTTTTTAAACACTATACTAAACAATAAGGCAGTTATAGTCGCTTAACCGCCGTTTAGGTAAGTAACGGTAGTTAACGACGTTGTTGTATAGTATTAAAAATTATTTTTTCGGGGAATCAATAAGTAAAACCGCCGTCAAAGTACTTTAACGTTTTTAAAGCGTATTGCCATCAGAAAACTGCTTTATTTGTTATGAAAGGACCAAAAAAGCTGCATTAAGCGGCCAAAATGCTTAACGTATATCGGAAACTAATAGAGATAAAAATATGGTTCTCAGTTGGGTCGAAAGGAAATCGTCCGTACATTTTTATGCTTAAATAAATGTGAAAAAGCCGCTAAGCTGCTTAGCGGCTTTTTTTCGTATGAGGGCAGAATTCATATACACCACATTTTTAATTTTCATTCAATTTTTATGGAATAATTGAAAAAAACTAACAGAAAAGCAACGTTGCCAGCTCAGCAGGTATTTAAACGCTCAATCAAGTTAAAATTCAGACGTAAAATGAACGAAACGTTAAGCGTTCATTCACCCTTTTCTCATCTAGAAACCTTTGAGATCATCTCAAGCGACAGAAAAATACCGCGTGCTAGTTAAAATATTAACTCTTTTTCGTAGAAAACATTCAGAAGTAAAATGTTGACAGCTTTAAATTTGTTTCAGAATACCTACAGAACACAAAGCATTATTTTATTTCATCTACTTAGTCACTTACGGAAATTTCAAGTTCTCGTCTCAGCTACTAAGAGGCGTGAAATGTAAGTAACATTTTCGTAAATGAACGGTCTACAGAAAGAACACGTCTAGTCACCTAAACAACTTATTGAGTTACAGCGATTTGAAAGTTAGTCATCACGAACATTTACTATGGCAACCATTACTTTAAAGTGAAAAAAAAAGATTATTTTCAGATATCCATATTTAATTCAATGGTAAGTCATAGTACTTTGCGAGCTCTACATTTTGAGATTAAAATCTCAATTTTTTAAAAAAGCGACTAGACATATTCTTTCCGAGGACCCTTCAAATGTAACTTCTTCAGCATAAATAAACTCGGCTGGGCAGCGTTCGGGAAGCTCCGCAATATCTTGTCATCCAATATACCGAATGTCTCAAGTCAAAAGTCTTTGACCAGTGTGTGTTGCCAGTGATGACTTATGGCACTGAGACGTGGTCCCTAACGATGGGCCTCATAAGAAAGCTCAAAGTCACTTAGAGGGCAATGGAGGGGGCTATGCTCGGAGTTTCTCTGCGGGATCGCATTAGAGATGAGGTTATCCGCGCAAGAACTAAGGTCACCGACATAGCTCGAAGAATCGCCATACTCAAGTGGCAGTGGGCAGGGCACATCGCTCGTAGAACTGATGGCCGATGGGGCAAAAAGCTTCTCGAGTGGCGTCCACGGACCGGAAGACGCAGTTTAGGTAGGCCTCCAACAAGATGGAGCGACGACCTGGTTAAGGTTGCGGGATCGCGTTGGATGCGGATGGCACGGGATCAATCTGTTTGGCGAGCCTTGGGGGAGGCCTATGTTCAGCAGTGGACGTCTTTTGGCTGAAATGATGATGATGATGAAATAAACGTACGCGACTC
The DNA here is from genome assembly GCA_947563465.1 of Archips xylosteana. Lineage (NCBI taxonomy): Eukaryota > Metazoa > Arthropoda > Insecta > Lepidoptera > Tortricidae > Archips > Archips xylosteana. The sequence goes on from OX387362.1 coordinate 5,834,967, forward strand.
TAAAACTTAGTTTCTCGTACTTAACCATGCCTTTACTTTTCCTCACACTCCGGTAAGCGTCTTCGATGCACCATTTGCTAGCCATTGTGTTCGGAGTCCCCGTCTTTTGTTCAGAACAGTAACAAGCTCTTGATTCCGAGGAGAATTTTTTACTTGGCCCACTCCAGTATTCTTAAAGTGGGTCGCTCGAAGAACAAACTTTGTGCACGCTTAATTGCAAACTTATTTATTTAATGCAACTAGGCAACTCAAGATATTTTAAGGCGTTTTTTGTTAATAAAGCTGATTTTGAAGATGATGTTTAATCAATTGGAGCATTTTCATAATAGTATACTTGTTGTCTTGATACTTTAATCTTACTAATATTCTAAAAGGAAAAGTTTGAGAGTTCTTGTGCACATGCGTGTGTTTTTTACAAGCTTTTATTTAACTTGCAATGCATGTTTGTATGTACGGGTTAAATTTGATTTGCAAGTTAAATTTGACCCACTTTCCGATTTCCAATTGAGCGTAAATTGGATGACAATGCGATATTATTATGAGATGGAGCTAATCTGATGATGGAGCTCGAAGGTTGCCATTGAAACTCTGTAATAAAACTACACGACCCCGTCTAGTTTAGGGCCTACGCTAGCTGACGCGGGCACCCGCCGCGTGCGCCCGCTCGCGGGTCTAAAATGTACCGAAAATCCGTCGCACGCGCCCGCGCCACTTAGCGCTGCTCATACAATTTCTTATTAGACGCGCGCACGACTGGCGTTCGTTCCGGGTAATCCGCGTCAGCTAGCGTAGGCCCTTAGGATCGTTTGATTCGTCTTCACGAATCCCTACTTTGGTTCTAAACGGTAACCAGGGGCAAAAAGCTTTATTTAAAATGGAATTTTTAGCAAAAACTTATTTCTCCGTCACGCAAAAACCGCTGGACGTATTCGGATGCAATTTTGTATGTATATAGCGTGACGTCCGGAAAAATAAGTATATCGTTGGAAGTTCCCCAAGTTATTCGACCACATCGTGGTAGAATATTGTAACTATGTACATACACTAAAACAATTATACTGAACATTAAAAAACTATGGAAAACTCTAAAAGAGATTACTAATTACAAATCCAGTAAAGCCTCAAACCTTGAGTTGTTAAACACTAAATTGTCTCCTACGGAATCAGTCAATTTTGTGAACAATGTTTTTGTTAACGTGGGCAAGTCTTTGGCTGAGAACATTATTATTAATAATTACCCGGGTGGGAGTCATGATCGCATGGTAGATAATACTCCCGACCTGACCACCTCTTCATTTGCCCTTTTAGACACAGACCCTCAGGAGGTCTACGAAATTGTTATGGGTTTAAGATCGGAAAGTGCCCCTGGATGGGATGGCGTCACAACCAAATTTCTCAAACTAGCTGCTAATTTGGTTGCCCCAGTTATCAGCCACCTTACTAATCTTTGCTTTAGAGATGGAGTTTTTCCTAAACCACCTAAGAAATCACTAGTCACGCCGGTTTATAAGAGCAGAGAGAGAGACGATGTAAATAACTACAGACCTATATCGGTCTTACCAGCTATCTCTAAGGTAATTGAAAAAATGATTAACAACCGCCTTATGTCATATTTCAATAAATGCAACATTCTATCAGATCAACAATTTGGTTTTCGCAAAATTAAGTCTACGGAAGATGCATTGATGGAACTCACTACGCTGATAGCTGATAAGACCTATATGGGAAAAAAATGCCTTGCTATTTTTCTAGACCTGAGGAAGGCTTTTGACACCGTCTCTCTCCCCACGCTTATTTACAAGATGGATAGATCTGGCATAAGAGGAATCCCACTTAATTTGCTAAGTGACTATCTGCAGGGACGTACTCAAAAGGTTAAGATAGATGAATTTATAAGCCAAGAGGCAGACATAACCTTTGGTGTCCCCCAGGGATCCGTCTTGGGACCGACACTGTTTTTACTGTATATTAATGACTTGACAAACCTCAAAATGCAAGGGGGGCGCATCCTGTCTTATGCGGATGACACCGTCATACTATTTGAGGGTCCAACCTGGGAGTCGGTGTTTAAATTGGCGGAGAAAGGTCTCAGTAATGTATCTTCTTGGCTAAAACGCAACCTCCTAACTCTAAATTGTGATAAAACTAACTACATATGCTTCACCAAATATAATAGTTCACAACCTAATACCAATCTTAATCTAAAAATACACACATGTTGCACGTCTGATCGTTCTTTGTGTAACTGTTTGAGTGTCAATAGAGTTAGCTCCACGAAATATCTGGGTGTTATGCTGGACCAGCGCATGTCATGGTATACTCACATTGAGTATGTCAATATGAGAATACGCAAATTGATATAGTTATTCAAAAAACTAAGACATATTACAACTAGAAAACTATTAAACCAACTATACGTCACGTTAGCTCAATCAGTTATGTCCTATTGTATATCGGTGTGGGGTGGTGCAGCGAAAACCAAGTTTCTGGAGGTTGAGAGGGGGCAACGGTGTTTGTTAAAGGTTATGTACTCTAAACCATTCAGATTTCCAACGAATGAACTGTATCAACTTAGTGACATACTGTCAATGAGGAAGCTGTATGTTTTGAGTATAATAACAAGATTTCACAAAACGTTAAAATTTAATCCTAGCATTTTAACTCGTAGACGGAAACACGATGTTGCTCCCCTTCCAATTACAAAATCTGCATTTGCTAAGAGACAATTTGCAGCTCAATCTGTTTATGTATACAATAAAATTAATTAAGTGTTGGGCATATATAACTTTCAATTCTATAAATCTAAAAAAAATTACAAATGAGTGGCTAAAAAATCTTAATTATGAGGAGACAGAGACATTACTTTTTTAAGAGTGATGGGATTTGTTTGTTTGTAATGAAAGTGCCAGATCTAATTCTTTGAATTCAAAGATTATATTATGCACCTAAAGTAATATGTGTTAATATTCGATGTGCTATAATTTTGTGGGTTGATATGGGATGGATGACTTGATGTTGATGTATGGGTAGATGTGGTATCCTATTATGCATTGTTAAAATGTACATCATAATCACATGTATACACACACACATTCAAACACGTACACGGACACATTCTCTCACACACACACACACACACACACACACACACACACACACACACACACACACACACACACACACACACACACACACACACACACGCACACACACACACACACACACACGCACACACACACACGCACACACACACACACACTCATACACATAAAACTTCCTTGTATTTTTTTTGATTTGTTTTTTTTTATAACTACAACTTGTGTTATGGAGGAGCGGGGCTTCCTGATACAAGTATATTGCTTACTTAATAGGAAGCTCCAACCCTTAATTTTTGTAACAATGTTTTTTTTAGTGAAATAAATATTTTTTCATTTTTTTTTCTTTTTTTTCATATAAACTATTTTAAACAGACTTCAAAAAAGGAGGAAGTTCGACGTACGCGTTCGCTTGTACGTATGATTTTTTTTTTATACTCAACCTTCATTTATTTTCTCGGTTTGTTTACGCTGCTACTGCATTTTTCTTTTACGAAACAAACATACATCTACTGCAAATAAAGTGCATTACAATAACAGAACAATGCACAGGAGACTTGCCGTGGCGTGCGCGCCGTGTGAGCGACGTGGAAAGAACAAAAATGAAATAGAGCCAGATTATATGTATGTTACTCTACATATATGTATACCTATACTGGCATGGTAAGATGTGTGTGCCTATAGTATTTTGTAAAGCACTGGTCCTTGAGTGTTCTTGGCTATATTAACACGTGATACACAGAGCCAGCCAAAACACTCGGACTTAAAAAAGCTAAAAATTTATACATATAAGTTTAACTTTATTTACATACAATCTTTAATCCGTAGCTTCACTTTTACGAGAAACATTTACAATCTTAGATTTTGATCGAGTTTGCTTGCTATGAGTACACTTTACGCTTAAAGTACTGAACGGATCGTGATGAAATTTGGACAATTTGGTGTAGAAAAAGTTAGAGACCCCGAGAAGAACAATTTATAGTTATCGAAGGCGCGCAACAAACGAATTCCTTTTTACTTTTTACCATTTATTCGTTATAATGTTTGTAAATATTGTATGTAAGTAAATAGCGTAAGAAACAAAAGTTGTCTCTCCTGTGGAAATAAAATTAGCGCCTTCGAATCAGCAAACTTAAGATTTATTCACATGGGCCGGAAGTTAGGCGTGGCACACGCCGATGTAGACTTTACTAAAAAAAATTGACCCTTAAGAGGATACGATGCGCACCATTTCTCCATACAAACGTAGTCCCCTGTTTCCTCCTTGGGTAATGGCTTTAGAGTCAATTTTTTTTACTGTGTAATCTGTATCTACCACAGCTATGCCCCTATGTTTCGTTTTTTCCATATTTCAATTAAAAAATCACCATCACGATGATGAAGATGGTGATGGTGGGTGATGGTGATGAAGATGATGGTGATGATGATGATGATGATGGTGGGTGATGGTGATGAAGATGATGGTGATGATAGTGATGATGGTGATTATGATGGGGGGTGGGCGATGGTGATGATGATGACGATGATGATGGTGATGGTGGTGATGACGATGACGATCATGATGATGATGATGGTGATGATGATGATGATGATGATGCATGTTTGAGAAAAACTCTATACAAGCCTTGGCCACGAACAGGGATTGCCGGCCTTGTATCTCTAGATGGCCTCGTTAACACTCGGCCATCTATAGCTACTCGGCCGGCAATCCCCTATTTCGCGGCCGCTGTAGTAATGTACTATATTGGTAAAGCCAGGCTAAGATGGAATATTTAAACCCCGTTGAGAACGAAATTCAACCGTGGACCAAGTTTCCCACCCACGGGGATCAAAACTTCTTAACTCGAAATTCCGCCCCTTGACCACGGCTTCCCTTACAGGTGTTATAGACTAAACCTCCTGAAATTTACTTCTAAGTACTTCTCACTTTTCCCGTTGGAATTAATTATGGAGTGAATCGTTATTAGGACTGAGTTATGGCGAGGACCGTGAGTTACTGAATATTTTGGAACATCTAACATGTAGGTACACTCAATTCCACTAAGTTAGTCCACTTGTTTAGTAATAACTTTCACAATGCTTTTGTATAATTATGCTCGTTTCAAGGTATTATAGACAGATAGATTATACAATACAATACAAATATTCTTTATTGAGCACCAAAAAAAAAAGTAAAAAAAATAATAATAACAATAAAAAATCAAGCAGACAATAGGCGGTCTTATCGCTCAAAAGCGATCTCTTCCAGACAACCAATACTGGATACATGTACAAATATGAACAGGTTTATGTAGGTGGCGGAAACAACAGACAGGAGAAATGAAGAGATATTAATCAATAAAATATTAAAAACAATACAAATATACAATATTTATACACATAAATAAACATATACATAAAAACATAATACTTATACACTACATACACTACATATACAGAATATCAATGAGAAAATGTCAAAAGGCCGCACGTGAGAAAAGGAACTCTGATTTAAAGACACAATGTAAACAAATGAACAGGGAAGGACCGACGATTGAGGATTAAGTTAGTGACAAATAGTGAGATTATGTGCCACTAACACACTGGTGGTAACACTAATGCGTTCGACATGTTTAATTATGATTGTTTACGGTCAATGCCATGCATTAGTGATAGCAACTTATTTTGTAATGTATTCTCTTCCGGCTGTGTCACTAGAAAAATCCGTCATAGCTTAGCGGTGGACTTATGGTCTCTCAAACAGAGAACCGTGGGTTCGAACCCGGGCTCGTATCTCTAACTTTTTCGTAATTTAACAATTGGAATTCATCATGAGTATAAGCGAAATTACCAATCAGCAGTGAGCCGCTTGGGAACTACAATCCAAGCCCTCTCAATCTGAGAGAAGGCTTGTGCCTAGCCGAGGAACGTATAGGTATAAGTAGGCCAGAGATGTAGGAAATAAAGGATAACGAGTTTTTAGTTACAAAATTAATTATCAACACTAACTTTATTATTTTCGTATATGTTACACAATTAAAATAAAGTGTCTCCAGTATCTACATTGACTAATATCGCAGCAGGTGCTATTAATACGAAGCAAATTAATTTCCTCACTACGTTTTCCCCTGTACGATGTCGCGGTGTTTATTAAACGCCCATGTTTATGCAGTTTACCAGGGAATGCCCAAGATTCAAAACATGGTATGAGGATGTCATGCCGCATGGAGACATAGGCACTCGCTGCTTTGGAAATATTGTATCCATACAGGGCAAGGGTTGACGCCATTCCTTCGAGCATTTTGACGTCTGAATGAGGGCCCCGCTATTGAATGGGGGTCAAGAATGTGATTGGTTTCATGGCACAGTTGGCACCAACTGTTACAAATTGTGACTATGTTTTTCTGCAAATAAGGCTTATTCGAGTCAACGAGTAAAACAAACAAGTGAGCGTTAATATTCAACCTTTAATAAAAAGGGTATAGGTACGCTACAGTAGAGGTAACAATGAAAGAGTTCGTGAGTTTAGTATGGCTTCAACAGTTGGCTAAGTTCAAACTTAGCATGGCAAGTAAGTTTTTTAAAAATATGAAACGGACATGCGAGCACTTTGTTTTTAAGCGATCACCGTCACCTATGGACACTTATGTAAACTACCATTGGAACTATTGGTGGGTTACCGGCCTTGCAAAAAGAGATACACTCGCTTTTTAAAGACCATAACAAATTTTGTACGTACGGGGGCAAGAAACACCGTTTAAACCGCATGGTGGAGGAGCACCAGCAATCGTGGTGGTGTTGATGAAAACTATTTTTCTGTCAGGTAATACGATGATAGAACTTGGTAGCATGGACCAGGTAATAATATCAAGTAATGTTTTTTTTTAATAATTATCTTAAATCGCCAAAACAACTTAGGTAATAAACTTCAACGACCAGAAAAACACTTTATTAATTAAACAAATTTGGAAGAGTCTCCTCGAAGTTTTTTAAACCACAATTCGCTTTGCAAAGTTGCAGAATATACACAATGAGAGTGGAAAGTCATTCATCAACATTATCGCGGCGCTGTGGCATGAAACTTGGCTGTTTGCGACTTCCTTTATGTAGCTTGAAACAAACGATAAGGCAAAATCGACCGGTTTACATTTCACACATGCAAGGCCTTTATATAAGCTGTATATATTATTCAACAGTCGGCTATAATTCCCTGGTTAATTTTCAAAACTTTCATTAATGTAGGGTCGGTTCCCTAACTTAAGTATTCACTTTTCCATAATATTTAACTGCATAGAAAAGTGGATACTTATGTTAGGGAACCGACTGTACCAACATTCTTCAATTAGTATTTCATTTCATTAACACGTTGCCGTAAAGTAGAAACTACTTGTAATTTTCCTAGGCCCCCATGTAACAATGCTAATGTAAAATCACAATGACAAGGTTTTGTATGGTCTAAGTAGGAATCAAATTGGTTGACCATGGGGTCTTCCTGCTCGTAATAATATGTACAACGATAGTGATCACCGTATAAAAGTTTTTATTAAAATAAACATTTATAATGCAGGCACTCTGCATAAAAAAATCAATAAATTCAAAATTTTTGAAAATTTTAGTTTCTTTAAATTTAAAATTAAATAGGTACCTACCTATCCCTTTGCTTGAATATACTTTTTGTAAGTATACTGCTTTGCTGAAATCGTAGTGGCCTATACTTCGTTTTTTTTAGGATTAGAAACAAACAATCTTCATGAGTCTTTTTATTGAAAAACGCTTTTTAAAAAATAAAAACTATTACTTATGAAACCAAAATAATGTGAATGACCATGGGTTCTTGTTAATTATTACATATTTGCTGTTATTTATTTTTCAAAAGTGTTTTTCAATTAAAAGACACGTCAAGATCACTTACCTTCTTTCCAATGCTGAAAAAAACGAAGTATAGTGATGTTATGGCCTCTCAAGCGGAGGATCGTGTGTTCAAACTCTACCTTGCCCGACTGGGTTTTTTGAATTTATGTGCGCAACAACAATATTTAAAACTAGCGACCCGCCCCGGCTTCGCACGGGTACAACTATATTATGCATGTATTATACATATAAACCTGCTTCTTGAATCACTTTATCTATTACAGCTTTTACCCGCGGCTTTGCTCGCGTGAACCATAAATATTTCAGAGAAGCAAGCAATTATGCAAGCAAGTCTGAAGCAAGCATGCACGCAAACATGCAAGCAAGCATGCATGCAAGCAAGCAAGCATGCAAGTTAGCATGCATGCAAGCAAGCAAGCAAGCAAGCATGCAACCAAGCATGTAAAAAAGCTAGCAAGCCACAATCCTAACGAATTCTAGCCAGCGTGCAAGCATGCATGCAAGCAAGCATGCAAGCAAGCATGCAAGCAAGCATGCAAGCAAGCATGCAAGCAAGCATGCAAGCAAGCATGCAAGCAACCATGCAAGCAAGCATGCAAGCACGCAAGTAAGCACGCAAGCAAGCACGCAAGCAAGCACGCAAACAATCACGCAAACAATCATGCAAGCAAGCATGCAAGCAAGCGTGCAAGCAGCATGCAAGCAAGCAAGCTTGTAAGAAAGCATGAAAGCAAGCATGCAAGCGAGAATCCAAGCAGGGTTCTAGCGAGAATGCGAGCAAGCATCCAAGCTAGCATGCAGGCAAGCATGCAAGCAAGCATGCAAGCAAGCAAGCATGCAAGCAAGCACGCAAGCAAGCTCGCAAGCAAGCACGCAAACAATCATGCAAGCAAGCATGCAAGCAAGCGTGCAAGCAGCATGCAAGCAAGCAAGCTTGTAAGAAAGCATGAAAGCAGGCATGCAAGCGAGAATCCAAGCAGGATTCTAGCGAACATGCGAGCAAACATTCAAGCAAGCATGCAAACAAGCATGCAAGCAAGCATATCAGGATCAGACCAGCCACAGTGTTGGTTGCGCAGAGAGCCGCGATTCGAACCCGCCGGTTCTGTAGCCAACACCACAATTCCAGCAAAAATTTTGACCGATAGATGCATTAGGCTAACATTTGGTAGGTACAGTCGAGTTCACCAATATCTGTACAGCCAACATGTCATAAATATCTATACATAGACCTTATTACGGTAACATAAGGTCTATGTATAGATATTTATGAAAGGTTGGCGATGCATATATTGGTGAACTCGACCGTACATACATGTTTATGGTAAAATTTTTGTACCTTTTCTTGTTTAATTATCTCTGAAAAGTGACGTCTGATACAATCCATTAGACATTAGTCCCGAAATTTGTATAATTGAAATGGCTGAACTCTCAAGGGAGTTTGAACACTTCTTCGTCTATTTATTACCACTAATGAGCACACATGACACGACATTTCCCGATATCTGCACTCCATGCACTGTAAGGAATGCAATTACGATGTTCCGTCTAGTCCGCAATCTCCGTGTGTTTACACGTGTCATTCCGAGGGAAAAGCGAGACACGAATGCGACACTTCACTGCACGTCGATAAACCTCGTGGAATGGAATGAAGTTTTTTAGCATTTATAGTGGATTTTACAGACTTGTGCAGAAACATTTAAAGGTTCTTTACTAAAGTTACATTGCCCACAGAAAGACATATTTGTATTGACGCTAAGTAACAGTAATTTACTTTAAATCGATTTGTTAGTGATTTGTACCTTTGATTTTTATGCTATTCTACTGTTTATGATTCAATGAACGCTGTCACGGTTCTTTTAGTGAGATCCAAAAGATACCTGAACTTCATTAACATTCCATCCAACTGCTATTATTCTCATTTTAAATTCAGAAGGAAAAATCCCACCAAATTATCTCTTCTTCTTCGTCGTGTTCTTCATTTCTGAAGGTCGTGCCCGTCTTGAAAAGCTTTTACAGAGACCAAATACTTTCAAAACTACTAAAATTACTCTGGCGACAGTATAATATGTTTACGTGAGAATCCAATAAAATACTAAAAATAAATAAAAAAAATAAAATAAATATTACGGGACAATTCACACCAATTTTGACCTAGTCCCAAAGTAAGCTAAGCATAGCTTGTGTTATGGGTACTAGGCAACGGATAAACATACTTATATAGATAGATACATACTTAAATACATATTAAACACCCAAGACCCGAGAACAAATATTCGTATTATTCATACAAATATCTGCCCCGACGCGGGAATCGAACCCGGGACCTCAAGCTTCGTAGTCAGGTTCTCTACCTACTAGGCCATCTGGTCTGGTTGTCTAAAATACTACCTATCTACCTACGGCATAAACGCAACAGCGGTTTTGCAACTTAACAAAACCCCGCCACACGGTATATTAATTAACTCTAGCACTAATAACCTTTGTCCGACTGTAAATTAAGAGCAAAACATTATTTCTAACGAATTACCTTTGCTGATTAGAATATTCAATAATGGTTAGAACGTAACACAATATATTAAAGCGCAACAGTAACAGTTTGAAATAGACAGCAAAAATTAGAACTTTGCACCTAACATAAATAATGCTTGACAAAAACTACTTCATACCAAAGTCCCTATATTATAGTGGTTGTAGTTTGATCTGTCTAATCCAATGTTGACGACATCAGAGGTCTTCTAATTAGAACACAGAAGTAGTCACTGTAGCCAAAATCAGCATGAATTACATCATTATCCCCCTCATCATCACCAACCACATCAACACCAATACGTTTAATTTTATTTTTCATTTTATATATGTATTTTTTGCTAATTTTATTGTACAACTTTGAAAGTAGCCTTCAACAAAATAGCTCTCAAGTTACAAAGGTTTATTCAAACGATTTCATCCCGAATAGAAAATATTTTCACACCAAATATTAACTCAAGGGTCACGTATTTTTTACCTATAGAATTCCCAGGTAGCCTATAAAGGGAAAAATTATAGAACTTGCTAAGAATGTGAGCGAAGTTTTTACCACTATTTTATAAAAAAACGAGGAATAATCTTTGCTGTATTGTCTGGATACATTATTGCGATATATTATTAATGTGGGTCGCGACCCCTGTCTCTCCCAGAGGCGATTAAGGTGATCCGAGTATGCGTTATTGCTATCCTGTAGCTAAAGGAGAACATTTAATATCACATCTTGTCCAAAACATATGAACTACGATTGTTCCATTTAAATCTTTTCGTTTCTAATAATCCTAGTCCGATAAAGTACCTTCACGAAAACGGGAAATTATCACACCAGTTGGAGCCAACACTCAACCATTCACATTTTCGCAATTTTCTCTCATAGTTTTTATTACACCCAGGGTCCAGCCTTATCAGACTGGCGACTTGCAAACGTTTCAGAAGAGGAGCGAGCGCGCTTTGAGAACACCACAAGCGCGCAACGATAGGTAAGGTACCGCCTTGAATGCGTATAGTGCGGGCGCTAGAGGTAGTTGAGTATGCAAAATGTGAGGACCAAATTCCACCAATGGATTTGAGTTAAGAAAAGGTCAAACATTAATAATGTGGATCTTGCCAGTCAATTTTTTAGTCCATTTTTTTACCCCCTATTTTTACCCCTTATTTTTTTTCTCGTCTAACTTTATAGTGTGGGGTATCGTTGGATAGGTAAAAAAAATGGACCAAAAAATTGACTGGAATGATCCACATTATTAATCTTTGACCTTTTCTTAACTCAAATCCATTGGTTAAATTCGGTCCTCACATTTTGCATACTCAACTACTACTACTACTGCACTATAGGTCAGGCTGCTATTTACTCTTAAAGTACTACTAATTCTCAAGACAAATTAGCCGTTATAGTTTTTCTTGTAAATTTAATATATTTACTTCCATCATGAATTTTTTCAAAATTTTCATGCCAGCTGGTTAGCTTTTAGAGTGGGAGGGGGACGCTCGGTTTTAACAAAAAAAAAACACTTTAAAGTTGAATATTTCACAAACGAATCACTGTATCGAAAAATCGTCTTAACAACCTCGTAATTATTTTAAGAGACCTATCGAACGATACCCCACACTATAAAGTTAGACGAGAAAAAAAATTGAGGGGTAAAAAAAATAGGGGGTAAAAAAAATGGACCAAAAAATTGACTGGCAAGATCCACATTATTAATCTTTGACCTTTTCTTAACTCAAATCCATTGGTGGAATTTGGTCCTCACATTTTGCATACTCAACTACCTCTAGCGCCTGCTCTAGTAACAATTTCGTCGCGATCGTGCAGCGAGTTCGTCGCGCCTCTTGGTCTGGGTATTTATGTAAATCTGAGTAGGCATTGCTACGAAAATATCGATCGGATTAAAATTTCCAATCACATTTCAAATTCAACACGGTATTGGTAATAGCTTTTTCACATATTGGATTAATAATCTATCCATCTATCCATATGTATTTATTATTAATTTGTAGGCTTGGCATACTTGCCATTATCTATTCAGATACAGTTTCGCTATTTTTAAAATAATAAGAAAGTTTACACAGTTTTATGAAGAAAGCGCCTGGTAACTTAGGAAACCTATCTCGTCGCCAAAATGGTGTTTATTTAATAAAGTTAGGGAGCGAGATGACCAATGAAACTCACGTACTTGGCGACTGAGCAACATAATAATTATCGAGTGCTATGTTCACTCAAGTTAATTGGTATAATCGACCAATAAATTCCTTTCACACCCTTAGGTTCAAAGTTAATCTGATAATCAACCTATGTATTGTATTTATTCTGTTGTAGAAATTGTCACAAAAAATGGTAAAGCAATTACTTGATCTACCTACAAAACCACAAGCGTAAAACTACCAGAATACCTAAAGTCAAAGACATGAGAACTAATTGACGACGCTCGTAATAAAAAAAATCTTATCCATTTAACGGTAAATTGGCAGCACTTAATGTCTTAAGTGATTTAAATCTCGAAACCGCAAACGCTTTGCGAACGCAATCACGGTGAATGAGTCTCCTCAAACGACTTCTCAAAGGCGGCGCGGGACTCCTGTGACGTCACGGTTTTTTCAGTGCCTCTTTGTCTTTGTGCTGCTTTGAAATGGTAATATTTGACGTTATTACGCGCGTAAACACCATTTTTCCTATGAATATGGATTGGATTTAACTGGATTATTACGACTTTTACAGGCGTTTCTTAACTTCCCTTCCTACATTCGTTTAATCTTACAAACAAATTTTAATCCACTTTCAATGGTCGGATTGACTTGAAATTTGGTTTTTGTATATTATCTCGTATTAAGGATGTTCTTAAGTGGCGATGGTTGCTTTCCATGAGGTAACTGGCAAGCTAGTTTTCCCGTTTCATTAAAAAAATGATCTGTTATTTCCAAAATTATTATTGCAAAATCATAAGCGACCTACTTCTTGCCTGATGGCAGTAAAAAAGGTAGACTGCAAAATAAGATATAATAAATTTTTTCAACTTAAATAAAAATACAGATGAAAAATGGACAGAAATGTATTGTTGTAGTCAACTGTACCTCATCCAATTTCTACCCGGGATCTCAGTCCTAATTTGTCAATTTTGTTTTAATTAAAAGAAAACGTAAGTAACAGACCCTTCAAATTAGACCCAAATAGCCGTAATTTATTTAATTCGACACAACATTGTTTACAATTTTCTCTCAAGTTTCTTTTGGGTTTGTTTTTTTTCAGTGATATATTTAGAATATTTTCTGTGAAAGAAAATACACCGTGTTTTCTTTGATTTCGTTCACGTCATTGTAAAAGGTTATTTATAGTTACAAAAAGTTCGTATCAAATATAGCTGTTCTGAACATAAAACTACCGTGACCGTGAGACTTGAAAAACGTTGAAAAACGAAAAATGAAAAATGTCGCGCTAAACTCGATCATAGACGTGAGTTATCCGTACTTTTTTGCTACAAATATGGCTGTGTTTTAACTTCGACAGTGTGCTGTGTATGTGTGTGTGTGTTTATCTATAAATATAATTATTGGCTATTTTTTAATAATAAGAGTTAAAAGATTAGTGTTTTAGAGAAATTAACTTCATTTGACCTGTTGAAAGTTCCCTTAAAGTTAAAGGAAATCAAAAATAACACGGTGTATAAATCCTTGAGCAAGTAAGTATACAGAGTGATTGAAATGGTGATAGATTTGTTTTGATTAGTCTTATTTAATTTGAGGTGTCCATACATTGAGTTTGTGATTTAATTTCAACAAAGTATCGACATTGTAAATTTTAACACACAGACAAACGAAGGCTACAATATCACATATGACGTAATAATATAAAAGATTGTATTTTGACACCACTTAACATTAAAAAAAACCCAACCAATAAAATGTCAAGTACTAACTAGTTGAACCAAAAAAAAAACAGTAAAATTTTCAAATGGATACCTGGTCTAATAGGTACCAATCAAAAGATACCTGCAGCCCATTAACAGACGAACAGACAGCAAAGTCTTAGTAATAATGCTCTTTTAGCACCCCTTGGGAAAGGCTTAAAGTACTGGAATAATACCTAAAAACTCTCACTCTGCTAAAAATATTTCGTCGTATTTTATTATGTTTCACCCTAAATGAACTTATAAATTGTATGTTACAACTTGATTGATGACACCAAGGGTTTCACGGTAAAAACGCCAAAGCAATTCGAGTCGGACCAAAAAATTGGACCCCATTTCGTGTCATTTCATATTACGGTCGATGCTCTCGTTAGCAGTAAGGCTAGATTTTCTTTTGTTTTATCATCATCCCAGCCTAAATAGTGCCGTTGCAGCGCACAGGCTTCCTCTCAGAGTGAGAGGGCTTGGGTCGTGGTTTCCATGCGGGCCTGTTGCAGATTGGGAATTTGACACACATTATTAGTTTCTTCTCAGGTGTGTGCAAGATTTCCTTCATCGTGAAGCTCATAGTAAATTTCAAATGTGATTTTGCACATAAATTCCGAAAATACTTAGAAGTGAGCCCGGGTTTGAACCCTTGATCCTCTGCTTGAGAGACCATAACGAGACCATAGGTCAAACCACTAGGTTTTTGCTACGAGTGCAGTACCATAATGGCTTCAAGATACTCTTGTGTCTGCCCTGATTCAACAGCGCATTGAGCATGTTCGCACTGACAACATTTACTTTATAATTTATTGAATCAGGCGTTTCTTTGCGGAGGTCCATATTAATGAATTGAAACAATTACTTTGGTCACACGCGACCTTTACCACGCACACGTGTGGACTTATGGACTAGCTCTATTTTGAGCACTATGGCCGCTAGGTAGGTACGACTCTCCTATCATGAAGCGGTACGAAACTTTCATGTCCGTTAGGCGGTAGATTGTTTTGTTTTTGTGTAACTAACTAACGTGGTTAGTGATTATTTTAATGTCATTCACATATCTAGATGAACTTTGTCTGATAAATAAATTCATTTAAATTTTATTTCGATCATTCTAAGCATTTTCAGTAGTTTCTTTACAAAATTACACGCCATTAAATATTACGAGTATTTTTCTTACGCGCAGTATTCGAAATGTTGGAATTTGTTTTTATTTCATTTTTATTTATATTTTGGTATTAAGCCCATTTGATTGAAAAAGCTTACCTTCATTTCCTAAAAACAGAATTTAAGAGCCTTTATTATTATTCTACGTTCCATTACCAACATATTTAATTCTACATCAATTGCATTGTGTTCGATCGACGACGACATCGAAGAACATCACATGGAGCCTTAGAAAAAATACTGGTGAATTTTGAAAAAAAAAAATACATGTTGTAAGGTTCGTGAGTTCCAGCAATGTGGGTATTATCATCTTAAAATTACCATCTGCTTTAACAAATCCCTTTTCCCCGAGCTCGTTCAAGAATTCTGTTCCAATTCCCCCGCTAATTGGTGTTAATCATGCTAATGTAAACTGCGGTCAGCAATTACGGTTAAGCATTATGTGTTGCCAGGTGCATTAATTTGTGTGTTTGTATTACCGTCACATTAATTCGCCTTTCGATTGTCGCTTGATTCTCATTCGCAAACATGGTAATTAATGCGAGGTGACTGAAACTTATGCTTTGTATCATTACTAATAGTGGTCGGCTTTAATTTGGCAGACTGTTGTAATGCGATAAAGAGGGATACTATGCCGTGCCCGGGTTTGGTAAAAGACGGTCCCATCCTTCCCTTTGGTGAAATAACAGGCGATGTAGGCACTTCCACAGGTTCTCAAATGGCGTCTGCAGACCGAAAGACGCAGTGAAGGTAGGTCTCCAATAAAATGGAACAACGACCTGGTTAAGGTTGTGAGAGCGCACAGGATGACATGCGGATGACAAAGAAATGGTATAAAAATAATGAATGTATTTGTGAGCAACAGCGCTCTTACCAACAACAAACTCCGAACTCTAGCACTGTAGCAGGGAAGGCAAAGGCAAACCACTAAATTGTTTTGTCAAGATAGTCTTCTTAAAAGTTATCATCAACAACGACCGCGAGAGGAAAGACTGTATCTTAACGACTGAAGAAAAGAAGAGAATGGTAAAAATGCATGATCGGTTTAGTGTTCAATTAAAAGTAGCAAACTTAGTACTTATGCCCCTGTATAGTCCGAAGCAGACATGATTGTGTTGCTCAAAATGATGCACATGTTATTCCACAGCCAAGGTAATAAGAATATGTGTAGGTCATGTCGAGCTTGTGTAGCTTCATCCACATTTACTACTAACAGAACTAAAGCTATTGACATCATTAAATTTTCTTTCGTTTCAGAGTTGTTTATGCTTACTGTAGTTTCGCTAACAGTTGTATTCATTGCCAACAAAAATGCGATCTTAATTTTATATTCAAATGTTTACGTAACATGTTCTTGTTTGAATCACCTACATTTATAAATATGTAACAAATACAGGGTTATTTGTAATTCACTAGCATCCTTTTAACCCTAAACTCCTACCACTTAAACAAACGTTTTTTGTTTTACGGCTTTTGTCATAACTTAATATTTTTGGTGTAATAACGTTTTGAAAATTCGAGATTTCCTCTTATTTTTACGATACTCTGTGTATTTGTATGGGAAAAAAAGTGCTTCTTTTTAAAAAGTCGTAAAACAAAAAAAAATTGTTTGAGTGATAGGAAATTCAGGGTTAAGAGGATGTCAGTGAATTACAAATAACCCTGTATTTAATTAATCAATCTATTAATCAGAGTAATTTTACTGTGACCGACGGACAGAAGACAATACGAAGAATCCAGATGCCTCCGTTGTTTTCACTAGGATGTACGTAGGTAACTAATAAAAATAAACAATTTTTATTTATGTAAATACGTGACAGTTGAAAGATCGTTTCAAATAATGGAATTGACTAGAAAATAACTGCATGCAAAATTCACGAATAGAAAATGTAATAAAAAGAAATAGCGGGTCCACTCTAGTTTTAACAAAAGCGTAGGCAATTACACGCTAGCCGACCCTGAATTGTAGCAGTCAATTCGCTATTTGTCGTGCCAAGTGGTTAGCCTTAACGAACAACAATTTATAACGCCAACATTTTCATCACTACACGCAATGCTATCGCTTATTGGCACTTACCTTTAATTGCCCGCATGCCAAACTACCAACAGTCCACAAGCTAATATTGTACTATAGTATTGTAAGTAGTTAACATGGCTTAAAACTACTGTGAAAGGATAACTCTAGCTCACTACAGGTTTCAATTAAAAGTTTGTTTGCTTTCGTGACGCCATTGGCAACAAGTTTTGTAAATCCAGATGTTTGCAGAGATATAATATAATACTCAACCATGCGCTACTACAAATTAAACTTTTCTAATGAAAATTGTCTATCTAATTTATGAAAAATATCAATTATTCTACAAACAGGAAGAAAAGTTTGTGGCAAGTCTTATCGTTGAATACCAAGTAAATTTATCTTAATAAGACCCCCGAAGAGTTGTTAAAGTTTAAAGTAGGTTCCAAAAACGACTTAGCCCGTTTACCTGAAACAAAACAGAAAATAATAAATATCATAACTCTCCGATATGCAAATTAAATGGCAATTAAAATGTAAGTGGTAAATAATGTTGCGCCTTTGAAAAGTTTAGAAAGGGGTTCGTATTTAAGAAGTTGTGACCCAGATGCTGCTTCAATTTAATTGACTTTATGTTTGAGTTCCTACTGAGCGTAATTAATGACCGCGCTTCTCAAACTTGCTTTAACCTCTAAATAGATTTTTGGACGCGTTGCGAAAGACTAGAGGGAGCGAGAGATGGCCGAGATCCGCGAGGGGCGTCCCGGTAATGAGTTCCTGAGATGCATATTGCACGCTACGCCGCCTAGCAGATGTTTTCCCCAATGAATGATACCGAAGGAACAGACTCATGCGTTGTGTGCAATGTAGTGAATGTCATTTAAAAATACTTCATAACCATTCATTGAGATTCTTACGTATGATGCAAGGACGGCAAGTGAAAGACATAATTATAAAAGGCATAGTTCTTTGGTCTATCTTAGTTACTCCTAGACTGTGAGTGGCAAATTGTGATAAAGGAGAGTCGCGGCAGGTCGTGTTTGACGTGCTGAGGGCTTTAGTTTAAGACTGTTTGAGTTTAAGACCTTTATAGACCGAAGTTAATTACTTGAACTGTGTCTCAAAATTTTCTTCCCAACTTCCCAATTGAATACGAAAACAACCCTCTTTTTCGCTTTGCTGTACTCGAGTAAAAAGAGAACTCATGGGATATATCTACGTACTTAATTTAACGCACTTTGATAGCACCGAATTTTCAGTACAAAAGCAATTAACATAAACTGTAGTTAGTACAACAATAATTAGGTCGTAAGTATGATTTTAATATCCAGAAATTAGTTCAGCGTTGAAATACTTGATAAACTTTTTAATTTATTCCGTTTGAGTTAATACTACTGCAGCACGTAAAAGTTTCATTGGGTCGTTGGTTTTTACGCTGCGGGTACTTCAAGCGATACTTGTGTCGTACTCAAATATACTTACTTGTGCAATTTTGTACAATTTTTTTAAGTATTATAATCGCCTATGAGGTTTAAAATGAGTCAATTCGTATTTTTCCAGAAAATGTAACCAGACTGCCGTTAATTACCAACAAGGTCTTGTCACATAAGTATAAACGTTGCTTATAATATAAGTTTTAAGGTAGCAAATAGAATACCTGTAACAGGAAGTATTAATGTATTAAGCATTAAGATTTCAAGCGAAAATGCGAATACGTTTGCCTGCGGGGCTCGCGAGCGACTTAGTCTCTTGCACAGTACTTCATTTCAAAGAGATTTAACTACTTTGTACGTTTGCAAGGAATCCACCTGCCCTTTTCAATAAAACCGGCAGTCCCAAAGACGAATATAACCGTGCCAAACTTAAACACATTACGGGAAAAGGCGTCTTACGGAGCACGATACAAAACGCAACAATACTAGAGCAATTTTCGAATTTAGCCCAACCACAGTCGCATAAATCAGTCTTGGAAAGAGTGAAAAAATTCCCAAAGAATTCCACAATGTGGAACGAATTGCTGAATGGTCAGACTAGTGGAGGCCTGCGATTTGGGAAGCGTTTTTTCTCATTATTTTGTTTCTTTTTCTGGGGTCGTATTTTATGAGGCATTGTTGGGGAGTTTTTAATGCTAGCAGAATGGGATCGGGTAAAAGATATGCCTGGCTCGGACCTGAATTATCATCCACTTGTATTTTATATTGAACTGACACTTAAAAGCTATAGTAACCTACTGGTTGACCTATGACCTCTCATGCAGGAGATTGGGTTCTAACACACACCTCTGAGCTTTCCGAAATTTATGTGAGAAATTACTTTTAAAAATTAGGTATTTGAGCTTTTGATCATCTTGAGGAAGTGCGGCTCGACAGATATAACAACACTTGATATATAACTGTAACATTTGATATAATTCGATTTACTCAAGAAGTATAGTTTGCAGGATTATTATGAATTTTATTCGATATGCATTGGGCTAGGTTAGGTTAGAGTTATTTTATAAAACAATCGTAGCGTGTACTGCCTTTTCGGCGAATTATTTTTCGCAAACTGATTCATTTGGCAAATGTTTCATTTCCCAAATGTTATTTTCTTCTGAAACTGTAAACTATTCAGGATATATTTTTGGACTATCCTGTAGGTTAGGTTAGGTTAGGATAGGTTTGTTTTATAACAATCCTGAAAAGTTTAGTTTCAGAAAAAATAAACATTTGGGAAATGAAACATTTGCCAAATGAATCATTTTGCGAAAAGTTTTTCGCCGAAACATTAGTAAACCATGTTTATAAATCCGTTGTCTAGTACCCATAGTACAAGCTTTGCTCAGTTTGGGGCTAGGTCATATGGTGTGAATTGTCCCGTGATATTTATTTGTTTATTATTTATTAATGTGGAGTGATCATGACAACGTATTAAATATTTATATTTTCATTCCTCTAGTCATTTTCTGTTAAGTTGTCCCGTGTACGTCGTGTACCCTACAATGTTACTACCTAAGTATGTACAGTCAACGTCATAAATAAGTGATCACTTTTGTACCTTGTCGCTTTCAGTCGTTACATAATTTCGTATGGCTTTTTAAACATGACGAAGTGACAAGGTACAAAAGTGATCACTTATTTATGTCGTTGACCCTACTACGACCAATTGACAAGCTACCCTACAAAATCTCGATTGTTAAAAAAACCGGTACATTGGTTATTAATGTGATTATCTATATCTGTGCGACACGTAAAATTACAATTGGTTAGCTGTGTGAAATATTTTCAGTCATCTTCATAGTGACCTACTTAACAGGGATTATGAATTTTGCTGTGAAATAGCTCCTTAACAGTAGTTAGCAACCTGTTCCATTGTCTCTAAATTAAGGTGTTTTAGTTACATTATTATACCAACATTTACGTTGGATTTAATCAAGCGATCATTTTAGCTTAGAAACATGAGACTTATTATATTCTAATCTGATCTCGAACTAACAAGCTGTGGGCGATATCACGGAATAGTGATTCTCCTTATTAAAACGGCCAAGAGGGAGTTAGGATTATGTTATAATCTATTCGATTAATTGTTTGAATAGCAAAGAGGGCCAATTAGGAATTGAAGCTGGGGGCTCGTTATAAATTTAAATCACTTTGAAATGTTCGCCTGCGAGAGAATTTAGAGCCTTAGTTGTGGTGGATGAGCCCGAGTAGATTCTCTGACCTTTTGCGCAAAAAGTGTGAGAAAAATTTTATGTTGTTGCGCAAACGTTATACAGTACAACAATAGTGACAACTTAGAAATCTTTATCTTTCTCGTAATTTTATGACTCTAAAAACTCAAAATAAACAACAATTGAAGGGTCCACGGAAAAAACATGCGTACTATTTGTGGAAGAAGGACGTAAGTCATAATTACGTGTTTGTGCAATTAATTCAGCAGCAATAAAGCAGCAAGAAATACAAGTTGTGTCAAAATAACAGAATTTTAGGGCAATAAATACAAAAGTTATATTAATTTCATCATCATCACCCCAGCCTTTATATGTCCCACTGCAGGGCACAGGGCTCCTCTCAGGACCAAGTACGGATTGGGAACTTCACACACCAGACAGAAACGAAGTACGTAAATAAAGGACAGCGTTAGTTCATATTGATTATTTTTATATAATAAGCATCTGTTAAGGTCGCGTCAATTTGTGTCAATTCGAGAGTTTTATTAAAAGTCTCCTGGAGTGGTTGGCCAAGTCTCTATATTCCAGTTTATTTTTTAAACCGTCCTCAAAAGTCAGCGACGGGGAGACCTAGTTAAACAAGTAAATCTTTTTACACTCATAATTAATGCCATCAAGCGAAAACAGCAAGCGCATTCGGAGTCTCCTGAAACTAATTCGTAATTATTTTCCGGGTAACTTTTCAGTCAACGCTTAGAAAACAAGTCTTCAAGGAAACGTAACGAATAACATTAGGTACAGCACTTTCTTAAATACTTACAATCACTTTTCCTTGCACGCTATCAAATCAAAGCTGTCGTCTTTAAAAAGCACCAAAAAAATCTTTTCCCTCCTCAATATTTCGTTGCGTGATGATTGTGAATTCTTCAGTCCGCGAAACCACATATTTACCTTATTCCCCTCAAAAGGCAAAGCCGGATAAGTATAAATAATGCAATAAATGGGTTCGTTTGTAAGTGACAATTTCCTACTTCCGTCCAGTGGCGGTTATTGCGGTTTAGGGGATAAGACAGGGATAACAAAGGATAGTTCACTTAGTGACATCGTTTACACAGGCGGTAAAACCATTGCTCTTTGTTACAGGGCTAACTAGACAGTAAAACCAAGCGTTTTTTTTTGCTTATTTGGGACCATTTTGTGACACAAGCATGTTATTTTTTCATTGTTTGATTTTTGCTTTTTTTGTTTTTTGACGTGACAACGTCTAATAAATCGATGAACGCCGGCTGCATACACGAAAAAGGATGACGCAATGTAACGTACATGTACCGTTACGAATATTGCAACTGGCCTTCACTGCTCTGTAGGTACATGTAACGTTACGTAACGTTACATGTACCTACAGAGCAGTGAAGGCCAGTTGCAATATAACATAATACAATCTTAGTACTAGCGCTCTGTACTAGTTAGTACCTACTAGCGCGGGGGGGTTGAATGTTTTGTTATGACGTTATCACGTTTTTTTAATTTCTTTTGTCTATGTTAATCATTTGTTGTAAGTACAAATAAAATATATCTTTCTTACTTTCATTTTTTTGTCCAAGTGACAATACAGTGTAGCAGCTGCATTGTATTCTATGGGCTGCTGCTGCTGGGCTGGGACTTATTATAGGAAATGCTAGTAAAATAGGATCCATATTGACCGTCAAGAAATTAAGTAGTTTAGTTTTAGTAGTGGTAGAGCCATGTTGTAGCTAGCCGCTGCATCACGAATGGGCAGGCTCGTCCGGGGCAGTACCACCCTCTCACAGAACACCGGCGTGAAGCAGTAGTACCTACTCCTGCTGCGTTTCGTACGGTCAGTGTGAGCGCCGGGGGCCCAATACCTCTCCTCCTCCTCTATTCCCTTTCCTTTTTCCTCTCCCGTTTAGGGCCGACAACGCACTGGCATCGCGTAAAGCGCTGCGGGAGTCTATGGACAGTGGTGATCATTTAACATCAGGTGACCTACTAGTTCGTTTGTCTGGCCTCTCTAACATAAAAAAAGTACTTCAGAATAGTCCCTCATCATAATAATTTGACACAGGTACATTTTTCAAACAAGATGGAGCGACGCCGGGTTAAAGTTAAGGGAACGCGTACCGTTGGATGCGGATGGTGCAATAGGTATCTTTGGCGAGCCTTGGGGGAGGTCTATGTTCAGGAGAATTCAGTTCAGCGAAATGATTATGATGATGATTTTTCTGGAATGTATTTTCTCAAATAAATTCAAATAACTTAAGAGGTGCGTGTCGAGGTTCACGTCCACGGTCCATTGTTTGAGAGCCCACACGGCTTATTTTTCAGTGATATTTTTTTTGTCTTTTCGTTTCCAGCCTTTCCGCTAAAAATTACAAAAAAAAATATTTACTTTTTCTTAACCTGAGTAAACCCGGTAGAAGGTAGTAGGTAAGTACGGTAGTAGGTAGGTTGCTGCTAGTGTAACATCTGTCCCACATATAGTGTAACATAATCCCACCAATGGTCCAAACTGACCCTAGGGATGTGGTTAAACCTAATCTTAACAGATAAGGATTTGAGTCAAACTAGGTCAGAAGGTCGGGTTTCGATACCCGCTAATAAATTATTGATGGCTAGCTGTTTAGTGCGCACTGGTCAGGTGATATTTATATGTATATATTTTTTTATTTATTATATAAATAGATCGTGCTTGCCTTTAAATTATGTCTTAAAAGGAATTTGAGCGCAATATTGGGACTTCTTTTCAAGGACAGATTTAGTCGATCGAGATTCAAAAAAAATTACAACTTAAAATGTTCTTAATATATTTATATTCGTATCAAATACATCATTTTTCTAAGGGTAAGTAAATAAAAAAATATTATGAAATAACGAAACGACAATGTTAGAAATAACTAGCCCGTTGGTTTTAATTTTGACAGTCCAATTAAAGCGAATTACATTCGCCAAGTAAATATTCATTGTGACAGATTGATCTCCATTGTTAATTAATTGGATTAATTATGAAGTTTCCTGCAATTAATCACGAGGTACAGTTTCTCCCAGGAGGGTTAAGTTTCAGGCTGTGTTCGGGGACCAGGCAGAAACAAATATATATTTCAGCCCTTTTTTAAGCCAATCAAGGCATCTTATTCCCATGACGAGTTCCATTATGTTTCAGTGTTCATTCGTTTGAAATTTTGACTCCTCAAGCAGATGTTTTAGAAAGATCATGGAAAATTTTATGCCGCATTTTTTTTTTCTAGGTAAGCGCACCAAATAACTATGAGATACCGTAAAATCAGGTTGCTTTGCCCCTGAAGGACCGTGTATATTTGGCCCTGAGGATTAAATCGGACTAGGTTTTATTATTATATTATTTTAGCACATTCCCATATAGTTGGTTTTAACTGACCGCCTACGTTTATATAAATAAATCATGGGACAATTCACACCAATTGACCTAGTCCCAATCTAAGCAAAGCTTGCACTATGGGTATTAGAAAATGGATAGACATACTTATATGGATAAATACATACTTAAATACATATTAAACATCCAAGGCGCGAGCACAAACATTCGTATTTTTTCACACAAATATCTGCCCCGACCAGGATACGAACCCGGGACACCTACAGACTAACTTAAACTAGAAGGCAGATGCCTGGCACTCCACCCTTGCTGGAATCTTCCAAAGGAGGTATCTCGATTTTACGGTACGTAATAAAAATCTCGTGTCATAGTTTTGTTATCGAACTTCTTCGAAACGGCTTGACCGATATTTATGAAACTTTTTTCTCTATATTCGGTAGGTCTGAGAATAGGTATAGGCTATTTTTTGTATACCTACCCCTATTCTTCGCAGACGAAGTCGCGGGCAAGAGATAGTAAAATATAATAAAAGTAAAAGTATACGGTGTTCTATTATAACTAATTCAGGATATCTTTTTACAGCAGTAATCTTGGATTTTTTGGATTACGGGTTCAAAGGCTGGCAAGAGCTGACCCAAGATCGCAAAGCATGGCGTAGTCTGGTGTCGGAGGCCAAGACCCGGTTTGGGTCCCTGCGCCCAACTAATAGGTAGTAGTAGTAGTTTTTCAGTAAATAGTTGTACAAGTTAGAAATCAATGTAATGTAATAAAACTAGCTTTTGCCCGCGACTTCGTACGCGAAGACAATAACGTTAGAGTTGTTTGCGTGAAATTTGGCACACAGGTAGTTTATTACATGGATTAACACATAGGGTAATGCCAGGAAAATGTAAAGTTCCCGCGGAATTTGAATAAGTGAATTCTAAAGCCGGTAAGCCGCGGTGGCCTAGTGGTTTGACCTATGGTCTCTTAAGCAAAGGGTCATGGGTTTGAGCCCGGGCTTGGACCTCTTGAGTTATTCCGAATTCGTGAGCTAAATTACTTTTGAAGTTTACCACGAGCTTTACAGTGAAGGAAAACATCGTGAGAAAAGCTGCACACACCTGAGGAGAAATTCAATGGTATACACCCGCACTGTATAAATCGCACTAGGCCCAAGTGGGAACTAAGGCCCAAGTGTTCTCGTTCTGGGAGGAGGCCTAATTGAAAAAACAACATTCTATCCCGGGAAAGTGTACAGCATACCGTGGGATAGAAATAACTGTCAAAACATTTTGAAAATCAGAGACAGCAGCTTTTTATAAGAGAAATAATTTAAAAAATCAGCCCCCACGTTCAATTCACTTATTTCTATCCCGTGATGATGAGATGAGAATGAATGGGCGGATGGATGGAGGGAGGGAGGGAAGGACGGAGATAGGGAGGGAGGGAGGGAGGGACGGACGGAGGGAGGGAGGAATGGACGTAGGGAGGGACGGACGGAGGGAGGGATGGAGGGAGGGAGGGACGGACGGAGGGAAAGAGGGACGGAGGGAAAGACGCACGGAGGGACGGACGGAAGGAGGGACGGACGGACGGAGGGACGGACGGATGGATGGACTGACGGACGGATGGATGGATGGACGGATGGATGATGATGATGGTGATGTTGACGATGATGATGATGATGATGATGATGCATGTTTGAGAAAAACTCTATACAAGCCTTGGCCACGAACAGGGATTGCCGGCCTCGTATCTCTAGATGGCCTCGTTAACACTCGGCCATCTATAACTACTCGGCCGGCAATCCCCTATTTCGCGGCCATTTACTATTAAAAATCAGCCCCTAAGTTGAATTTACTTATTTCTATCCCGCGGGAATTTTGCTTTTTCCCGAAGAAAAGTACCCTGTGTCAAACAGGGATACTGTAGCTTACTATTGGTGAAAGAATTTTTAAAATCAGCCCCAAAGTTGAATTCAAATTTTTCTATCCCGTGGGAATTTTGTATTTTCCCGAAGAAAAAGTAGCCTATGTCAATTGGGGATGATGATAAATACGGCGTCCAATCCGGCAGAACGTGCTCGTCTTCTTGCTACTGCGGAGTGGGAATCAGGCCTCTGGCTCCAAGCCCTCCCCTCACCGACAATAGGTACTCTACTAGACAATACCACATTTCGCCTCGCCACCAATCTTAGGGTAGGGGCACCAACAAACGTCCCGCATCGCTGCCAATGTGGGAAAATGACTGATAGGCATGGACACCATGGCCTATCATGCGGCAGAAGCGCGGGACGTATACCGCGCCACGCCAGCTTAAATGACGTCATCCGTAGGGCCCTTGTCAGCGTCCAAGTGCCTGCCGTTTTGGAACCTAATGGCTTGGCTAGAGACGATGGCAAGAGGCCCGACGGTATGACTCTGGTTCCTTGGCGGTTGAGTCGGGGCTTAGTTTGGGATGCCACATGTGTGGATACCCTTGCACCGACCCATCTTTCAAGGACCCAAAATATTGCTGGCTCTGCCGCGGCCTCAGCGGAAAACTTCAAACGCCGCAAATATAGCTCCCTTGGAGCCAGTTATTTATTTGAGGCGTTTGGGGTCGAAACTCTGGGGCCTTGGGGGCCAAGCGCGCGCCGTCTATATAAAGATCTTTCGGCGCGCCTTATAGAGGCCTCCCGTGACCAGAGGGCTAGCCAATACTTCGCTCAGCGAATCAGCATTGCCATCCAACGTGGCAATGCTGCCAGCCTTCTGGGCACTCTCCCCATTGGCGGCGACTTGGGACAGATTTTTTACCTTTAGCTTTAGTTAGTTTTAGTTAGATTTAAGTTAGTCCTAAGTTTTTACTGTTTTTATTTAATATTTGTTTCACGGGTCTTGGCTCTTATTGGGGATAGTCATATCATATTATGAAAGAATTTTTAAAATTTGTGCCAAAGTTAAATTTACTTATTTCTATCCCGTGGGAATATTTCATTTTCCCGGAAAAAAGTACCCTGTGTCAATCAAGGATACTGTAGCTTACTAATGGTGAAAGATTTTTTAAAATCAGCCCCAAAGTTGATTTAAAATTTTACTATCCCGTGGGAATTTTGAATTTTCCCGAATAAAAAGTAGCTTTTGTCAATCGGTGATAGCCATATCACATAGTGTGTAAGAATTTTTAAAATCAGCCCCGAAATTGTGTTAATTTATTTCTATCCCGTGGGAATTTTGCATTTTCCCGGATAAAAAATAATTTATGTCAATCAAGGATAGTGTAGCTTTCTAATTCTGAAAGAATTTTTTAAATCGGCTCAATAGTTTCAGAGATTCCGCTACAAACAAATAAACAAAGAAAGTTGAGATATTTCCCTATCCCGTGGGAATTTCAAAAAATCCTTCCTTAGTGCACCTCTACAATACTCAAGGTACATGTGTGCCAAATTTCAAGTCTCCAGCCTCAGTGGTTTAGGCTGTGCGTTGTCTGTCAGTCAGTCAGTCAGTCAGTCAGTCACGGTACTGTTTTATAGGTATAGATAACAATTTTATTTTGCTTTTATCTGATGTTAGCACGATAGATAAAGTAGAATTGTCCTTGTCAAAACAGTCTTTATTATGAAAAAATCTTTACGTTAATAACTTATTGTATCTTATGATAGTAATAGTATAAAATGTAATAAATTTTCTATCCAACTGTTTGTTTGTCGTTTTAATGGGCGTTAAGGGGAGACCTAAGGCTCGATTGTCCAGCGCACTTGGAAACATAGTTTTCACCATTTCACTCTGTCAAATGGTAAAGGATGAGAGTAGAAAGAGATGGTGAATTCTATAGCAAGCGCCAGCGAGTTAGGCAATACGGCCTCCCTATTGAATAGTAGAACTCTCTGAGGAGTCGTAGAACAGACAAGAACAAAACAAAATTCTGCACAATACTCCTTCCATTTAAAGTTGTATTCAGTAAAAGAGTTTTCCGTCAAAAACCTCATTAGGAAATTGTTAGTAACTAAACAGCGCATCGAGGCGTTTAGGTCACAAGTTAATGCCTGGAGGGGAGCCAAGGCGTTATCTGAGATCCTGGTACGTGGAGTCGGACTTTGGCACACTGCTAGACTGAAATGAACTAATCGTGTGGACACATCGATAGCGTTATTTATTGTAACTATTGACCAAAATACTTTAAGGCAATATTCTACCCCAAGAACTAAAATTTGTTTTGATGGACGACCGGATAGCCTAGTTGTTAGAGAACCTGACTATGAAGCTTGAGGTCCCGGGTTCGATTCCCGGTCAGGGCAGATATTAAAAAAAAAAAGTGTGAAAAATACGAATGTTTGTGCTCGTGTCTTGGATGTTTAATATGTATTTAAGTATGTATTTATCTATATAAGTAAGTTTATCCGTTTTCTAGTACCCATAGTACAAGCTTTGCTTAGTTTGGGACTAGGTCAATTGGTGTGGATTGTCCCGTGATATTTTGTGATATATTTATTTAAATCAAATCTTGCAAAGTTGATAGTTTCTGCGGTCAGATTGACGAACTTCGATTTTAATGGAATAATCAAGTACCGTCAACAAAATAGATGTATTTAAACTGATCTTTTCTTTTCAAAAATCTTACGACGATGTAAACGTTGACATAATTGATAACTCTTTCCTTGAGACAGTAATGTGGATTGTTATACCCGTAACGACTTCAGGAAAGCAAACCTTTGTGATTCACTAGTGGAGGTGTACAGTCTATGAATTGCGTCGACGATCTCTTTGGCAGATTATTTGTAATTTCAATATTACATTGCAACGATAAGGTTTTATCCTGGAACGCGATTTTTTTTACTTTACCTAAGTTTTTGTATATTTTCCTGGACAGTGGTTATCGTTCGTTACACATTTAGCATTAGCACCCCTTTCGAAGTGATTTATTTATTTGTTTACAATACAATCAATGGTTTGCTGCTGCTTGTAAATCAAGAAGTTGTCCGCCCTATGTTGCAGTAAAAAAAATCTTTTTTATTTCATTGCTCCTATAAAAGTTCGTTCCGTAACAATAATAATGCAGAAGACTTCTTGAGACGGCGTGAATTTTCGGGCGCTTCGTTACTATATAAATCTACTGTTTTAAGCTTTCGTGATTTTCACTCATAATTACTATACTAAACGGGACTTAACACGCAAATAATATTTACCTCGACGTTTCGGCCACATTACAGCAGCCGTGGTCACGAGTTAAACTGAAGTGTAGGGTGTCAAGTTCGTTTAGCCACTCGAGTCTTTCGAACTACCCGCACTTGATTCCGATTAGAATCAGCACCCGTATCTCGAACTACGAGGTACGGGTACGGCTACGGGAACTACGGGAACTGTTTACAATAATGTTATTGTACGTAACTGATAAATAAATAAATAAATCTATATTGAACAAAAAAGTCTTCAATGAAAGTTTCCTGAAGATGAATCACGTTAAGATTTCTAACGCCCAAAAGCTAATTATACTCAATCCCGATAACCTCTAAATTCATGACCCGTGAGAGCTAAACAACACGCGCTCACTATTTATTCAAATCACCTGGATTTCCATACATCAAAACTTAATCTAAACCAGTGTATACATGAGAGAGGTAATCTAAAATCATAATTAAGTCCAATTTTCCGCTACGACCCCTGACTACGAGAGGAGGTTGGTACTCGGAGCGGACATCCACATCCTGGTCACCGCAACCAATTTGCCGATATTTGAGTAGAGACCTTGCTAATAGAAGTGAGGTCCGGCCCTTATTTGAATAATTTCCATTAGCTGGACGTTTAGGGTCGACCTTATGTTGCTTTTAAATTAATTGACAAGATTCGATGGTTCAAACGTCTTAGGGAAGTTATATATAGAAGAGTTATTACTGCAAAGTTAACGAAGTAAGTTATAAGTTAACTTTCCGGGAAAATTTCGTAACTAGAAAAATATGATGATACAGTCAGCGGCAGAGAAAAGGGACCCCCCGGCGTGGCTACCGTTGCAGGTATTTTCGGAAAATTAAAAACAACATTCATGTTTTTAAGCTAAGGATACTCTTAACAAGTTCATAGTGAATTAAAAATGTTTCCTACCACAAAACGATCTAAGTCGGGAATCACAATGATGTATGACCTGTTAACTTGCTAACGTAGGAGATGATTCATACAGCAAATGATCAGATTGATGAGTCTGATTCAATTATTATTTTGATCAGTTTAAACACAGAATGCAGAAAACATACTTAATGGGTGGAGATCAAAAAGGTGGACACCTTAACGACGGCCCTCAGTTTCACATGCACCATTGACTAGCACCATTAATGGTGCAAACGACACGGCAGTTAAAGCTTGTATGAAAGTTTTCCGTTGTAACACGAAAATTAACAATTATATTTTAAGTGACGCAAAATCCGTATTATGTTATAATTCAATAAAACAATTACCTAAAGGATCCGATTCCATTATCCGTTCTTGCTTTGTGATTGCTTTAGCTACTGTAAATGGCGGGTTCTCATTCGTAACAACGAAAATTAATTAAGCCACTTCAAAGGTGTGCTTTTGGATAATGCGCGTGTTAATTTCCTTGGTTTAGAGGTACTGCACGTGATTATTACCGAACAACAAGTACAATAATGGTTTTCATTAACTTAACAGTCTGTTTGTTTATGCGCTTTAGTAATATTAATACTAGCGTCTATGTAGCTTAGATTCTTGGAATTCTCAAAGCTGATCTTAAAGTAGAGCGTACTCCAATTGCAGAAACAATTAACCATTAATTAACTTTAATTATTATAAGCTAAGTTGTATTATGTGAAGTGAAATTACTTGTGAATATATGGCAAAACCAAAGTTAATTTGTTAATCTGTGTATTTTCCGAATATCCTAACTAATATTCATCATTATCATCATTTTAGACGTAGAATGTCCACTGACTGGACGGGTGCCTGTCGTATCGCATAATGTTTATTGTCCTACAACAGTCAGACTACGCCTAGTTGAACCTGGTTAGGTTCGTTAGGTACCTTTTGTCCCTCAGAACGAAAATAGAAGCCCCACGGAGCATCCGAGACATCTCTCACCATTTAAAAAAAACATTCCGAACAAACATTCTTTAGTCTGGTAAGGTCCGTTAATAGAACACTTTTAATTTTTAATGTTTAATCAATCCGAAACAGGTTTACATCAAAGCAATGTTACTGGATATAGGTAATCTTTTTTAGGGTTCCGTACCCAAAAGGTAAAACCGGCCAAGAGCGTGTCGGACACGCCCAAGATAGGGTTCCGTAGCAGGTACGAAAAAATCTTTACATACTTTATTAGTGTGGTTGTTTTGGTCCCAACTCCCACCGCGCGCAGAATTTCAACGTCGGCGGTACAGCGCCATCTATCGGCGAATTGGGTAACTACCTAATCTAATCTGCAGTCTACTAGCTTAGTATTGTATGTTGATGGTTTTTCAGATGTAATAGCTTGTTATATGAACCGATTTCAATTTTATTTTTTTTTTATTTGAAAGAAGATATAATGCTAGCAATGGCGGCTAAATTACAATATTAATTTAGAAATATTTTTTTACAAAAACTTAAAAACTGCTCAACTGATTAAGTTGAAAATAATTTTCCTAGAAAGTTTTTATTGAGTTTCACTTACGTGATTTTTTTCATATTTTTTAGACTTGCTGTTCAAAAGTTAGAGGGGGGGACACATTATTTTGAACTTTCGGTGTGAATATCTCCGAAAATATTCACTTTATCAAAAAATAGTTTTAGCAAACCCCTATTTATTTTCAAATACCTATCCAATGATACCCCACGCTATAGGGTTGGTCGAGAAAAAAAAATCACCCCCGCTTTACGTCTATGGGAGGTACCCTAAAAAAAATTTTTTTAGTTTTTTTTATATAATCACTTTGTCGGCGTGACTGATATATATATTCATGCCAAATTACAGCTTTCTACTACTAACAGTCTCTGAGCTTAGCCGCGGACGGACACACAGACAGACAGACAGACGGACAGACATGGCGAAACTATAAGGGTTCCTAGTTGACTACGGAACCCTAAAAACGGAAACCCTATTACTGAGGCTCCGCTGTCCGTCCGTCTGTCACCAGGCTGTATCTCGGGAACCGTGATAGCTAGAGAGTGGAAATTTTCACAGATGATGTATTTCGGTTGCCGCTATAACAACAAATACAAAAAATGGAATAAAATAAATATTTAAGGGGGCTCCCATACAACAAACGTGATTTTATTGCTCGTTTTTGCTCGATATTGATAACGGCAACAAGTAGAAGCTTGATATATTCACAGAATATTTAATTATGTATTGACTTTAAAAATAAATCATTAAATTAAAATAAAAAAAATATTTAAGGGGGGCTCCCATACAACAAACGTGATTTTATAGATAATTGTACAGATCCCTTCGTGCGCGAGTCCGACTCGCACTTGGCCGGTTTTTTTGTACTTAGTTTAATGTTTAACAAAACATTGTACGTTCGATCACTTGCCGTTGTGTGTTTACGTTTTTCAGGTGGTGGAGTCGCTCAACATACTAGTTTTTGAATTTCTGCCCATATGAATGTCATCTCCATAATCAATTGATTTGATAAATGATAGAATTCCAAGTGATGATTGCCCAATAATATTTGAATTCTGTTATGCGATGATTCTGCACTGTTTTGAGTTCTAGGTAATTTATTAACATTCAACTAATGACAAAATAGTAATTTTAGTGCATTAAATATTAGGAGCAAAACAATTACATATGCACATTAATCAATCGACAGTTCAATCATAGACACAAAAA
The DNA here is from genome assembly GCA_947563465.1 of Archips xylosteana. Lineage (NCBI taxonomy): Eukaryota > Metazoa > Arthropoda > Insecta > Lepidoptera > Tortricidae > Archips > Archips xylosteana. The sequence goes on from OX387362.1 coordinate 5,868,316, forward strand.
ACGATAGGACAAATAATATTTAGGACAAACGACATTAGGAACAACAATTTCGGCAAATTAAAAATATGCGGAACATTGATTATGCCATACGATATTCGGAGGAAAGTAGTACAACAATATTTAGGACTAATAATTTTATATATTTCACACGAAATACAAACTGAAACATGGATGCACAGAAAAACTCAGAAAAAGAGACCAGCGCTGGGAATCGAACCCAGGTCCTCAGCATTCTGTGCTGCGTGCTAAACCCCTACACCACCACTGGTCACGTGACCACAACACACATCACTAAGTTCGTGGTGTTTATTCGAGAACTTTTCACAATAATGCATTATCTATGGGTATGTATGTTAACCCTTGTACAAAAAAAAACAACACTATTGACAACTGTTGAGTTACATGTACAAAGGCGAACTTATCCATAACATCTGCCTGGAGAGAGATCACTGTTTATTTTATATGCAGAAGCTTGAAATTCAATATCAAGCATAGAACAAATCGACTGAAAAAGTAGAGCATTATCATGTTTTTGATAATTGTAGTCGTTTTTCGGACCAATGTTGAACGTTTCAATTGTATTTTTAAGAATGAAAATTGTGATAATCAATGCTTTTATAGGCCTCAGACTAGACGAATGAAAAATGTTGTATTTTTAACTTAATTGAACAGCGATGTAAAAATATCACGTAGACGAGGCCAAGAGTGTAAGCCAGTGTTCAAGAACAGCCTGTACATACACTCTATCTTTGAAGAACCCTAATTGATTTGAATGAGAAGAAGGGTGAATAGATTTAGAAAAACGGCAGTTGAACAGACATTATTCGCCCAGTAGCACGCGAAAATAAGTCACAACACGAAGATACTTCAGCAAACATACGTATACGAACTCACTATTTCATGGAAATTTTACAAAATACGTCCTTAATGTTCGTATAAATCGTAAAAGGAAGCCCAACGAAAAATATATACATAAAACATGGCTTAGGTAATCTTTGTATTTAACGTAATCAAATTTTATGTAGATACAAAATAATAAATTGTATTACTATACAATATACGTCCAACTCGTCTTAATTAATACTCGCGACTGTACGTCTTCCACACGTATTCAATAAAACAAATTATAATCACAAAATTACTACAAATTTGTTAATATTCCAAAGGCAGGCAGCGATCTTGTGTTACTTAATTGAAACAAATTCCGCTTATGAAGCCGTTTAATTCCAATCCCTTTGTTTGGTAAATTAACATTCGCATACGATATTCATTTACGTGAAAGTTTACAGGTGGTTTACCCACATATTTCGAAACATAGTTATATGAAAAACTATTGCAATAGGTGGGTAAGGCCGCGGATGTTGACCAATTGTGACATAGAAGTAACATAAAAAAATACGTTACGTTACTATAAAACGTAACATAAGTTCCTATAAAGCTTAGATCATACTGACACAATTTTATTCGATAACGAAAATAAAACTAAAAAGACAAGTAATAAAGAAAAATAAAGTTTTTATTAACAAATAACAGTGTACTTTTACAATTACTTAAATTAATTCTATCATTATGATGTAAAATGAAATGTATTTTTTGTATTATTCGATTTTTTACATTTTATTGGAAAATAATTATAAACGTATTCAGTGTCAAAATTATCCGCCTACCCTATTTTTTTATTTACCTATTAAAAAAGCGTTAATTGAAACACATTTTTACAGTAAATATAAAAAATAGGGTGAGTGGATTATTTTCCCGATGATTTGTATAATCGTAACAACTATGCACATGAACTGAACGCAATAGGTATTGCGCAGTTAATAAGTTTAGCAAACTGATGAACGGTGATGGAATTAAGTATCTGATCTCTCTGATCTTTTATATCTGATCTTTAAGTTTGACGGAAGACCGAGAAAATTGGAAGAAGGTAACATGTGCCAACCGCATTTTTGTAGGATAAGGGCAGCGCAAGAAGAAGAGATCATTAACTTCGAAACTACGGTACTTAAATAAATTTTACGCACAAGTAGTTGCAGAAACTTTTAATGTTCTTTAACTAATTTTAAATTAACGTACTTTGTCTTTTATGCTGCCTCAATTGTTTTGGGCCGATTTCTGTACCTCCTGTACGCACTGTATTGCAAATTTATTTATCTTATTGAAAATACCCACCTAATTGTGTTTTTTCATACAAAAATCTAAAAAAAATCATTTCCGTTTGTATTTTCCTGTGTGCACTTCCTTTTACTACATGTTTTCGTTACGTTTTATAAAAAATACGTTACATTTTATAAAAACGTAACGTAATCGTAACGAAAGTGTAACGTATTTTTTCTAAAAAAATTGTTTTCATGGTGAATTAATACAATTTAAATACAATAATACATGTCACCTACCTAAAAAACACAACTCTATCATATAAAAAAACAGCCGGTTAAAATTAAACACTACTTACCTTTAAAATCACATAGCCACTTTTTTAGTTTTTTGGCAAAACTTTTGCAGCGTCTACTTCGACTGCGATTTATCATCAGACTAGCGAGATATCAGATACTCACTGGTGTTGCCCTACTAAAACATCCGTGCCTTACCCAGGTACTCATTTAATTACAAATATTAGTTACGAGTGAACTGTGCAAGTAAGCTAATTATGTTAATCTCCTGAGTCCCAACTGTTTTTAACGTAAATCACGTACCAAAACCTAGACAAAAGCCACAAGATTTTTTTAATTCATCATCATCATTTCAGCCGAAAAACGTCCACATAGGCCTCCCCCAAGGTTCACCAAACATACCGGTCCTGTGCCATCCGTCCGTTCCAACGCGTTTCCGCAACTTTAACCAGGTTGTCGCTCCGTCTTGTTAGAGGCCTACCCACACTGCGTCTTCCGGTCCGTGGACGCCACTCGAGAACCTTTTGGCACCACGAGGCGTCAGTTCTACGAGTGATGTGTCCTACACACTGCCACTTGAGTCTGGAGATTCTTCGAGTAATGTGATCCCGCAGACATACTCCAAGTTTAGCCCTCTCCATCACCGTCTGAGTGACCTTGAGCTTTTTTATGAAGCTCATCTCTCAATGGCCACGTCTCAGTGTCATAAGTCATCACTGGCAACACACAATGGTCAAAAATTTTTACTTGGCTGTATGTTGGATGACAAGATATTGCGGAGCTTCCCGAACGCTGCCCAGCCGAGTCGGATTCGTTGTTTTAATTGACCTCTTTCTCGAAGTTGGACTTACCTAATACTAACTTTATTGGACTTTTTAAATAAATATCTTACCTAATTGGACTGTATGTACTAATCCCTGGTAGATATAGTCATAAACAACGTCAAACGATAAGTCTCCGATTATGACGGGAGTTGTATAACATGACCTTCGTCATGTCCATGTTTAAAAATAATTTTAGATTCTTTGCACTTTAAATAGTACATTAAGCGGTTATGCTTACTGTTAATTTGAACTTTATAAAGTACGCCAGGACTCATGAGGTGAAACAAGCTAAGTAGACCTTTTTGTCAGGGACCTGCTAACTCACGGGGTCTGAAAGTTTTTTTTTTTAATTTGGAAAGTAATGAAGATATCGTCAATGAAAAATCTCTATATTCTCTATCGCATTCAATTAACCCTGTCGTCACTAACGGCGCGCCGGCCGCCGGCTCCGGCATAATAAAACTGCGGCCTTTGCCGCGGTCAAGCCTTTGTTTAATTTCCGGCAGCCATAATTGCCGAGAAGTTCCCGGAGTCGTAAAATGCGGGATCGGATTCGCACGACAATTGAGGGATACGGGGTGCTTGAGGGAATCCCGGATCCCGGGATGTTGGATTTAGGTATTATGTAAACATGAGTGGTAATTGGACAACGGGGCCGAATCGGCCACGGCTCGCTGCGTGCGGGTAAATGAGTTTAAGTTGACTATTGTGAGTGAGATAACTATGATAGAGGGAGCAGCTGCGGAAGTATCTGACGTTTTGTTCGGAAGGGTCGTCTGATATCCGAGAGGCTGCGTCAATCATTAAGATGTATATATGAAGGCAAACAATGTTATAGTTATGGCCTCGGGCTGATACGTATTCTTGTTCGTTAAACAATGGTACGGGCTAGTCAAAGTGGTTTTGATACGTTCTAAACTAGGTGACAGCAAATTAGAGTTATAAATAAGTAGTATTTGGTGCTAAGTCTCACTGTACCTATTTTGTATATCACTCTGGATTAGAATTCGGACTGTCTGGTCTCTGAACAAAAATTGGGAGGCAAAAATTACTGTAGTAAACCAGAATTTTTAAAATAAAATTAACTTGTACTCGTTAAACGTTTGCAAACATTTTTCATGTGCTTGCAAAATGGATTTAAAAAGTAAAAGAAAAGTAGGATCGCACTAGAATGTAACTTAAGACTAAAAATAATGGCGGTTTGGAATCTCTGCTACTGCATGACAGTAAACAAAATACACAAACCGTCTCTTCGAATTGATTATCCGTCGCAAACGCAATCACTCTTGAAAAAGATCTTCCGAAAAGGCCGAAAATCACAAGAGCTTTATGTATTTATATTCTTTAAATCTTAAAAACTTGAAAAACAAATTTAAGATTTGTTTAATATTTTAAAGCGTATGGCATGGCCCATATCGAAATTCGAACAATACGAATACGGCCTGGACCCTAAAAATTACGCGTCGAATTTAAGCAATCGGTTGCGGTCGTTCGTACAAATTCAATGATATTATAAATTCCCGCGGAAAACGGAACCGTATGCAAAGCCAAATTGGTTTTACCCCTTTGACTTTTTGCACACAAACGCCCGATGCTTTTTTCCGATTGCATCATAAATATCGACGTTTATTGAATAAAATCGATGAAAAGGTGAACACTGCTCTTCTAGTTTCGGTTAGTCACTACGATGATCTGTGTCAATAAACTAGGTTTACTATTTTTCCACCAACAAACATTTGATCAAATGCATCGTTTGTCAAACACTTCATTTAACAAACTTTCTTTTACCAATATCTTGTATTAACCAAAAGATTATGGATTGGCTGGCTACTAGCTAGACGAATTCTCCATTACACGGTAGCAATGGCAGACCACACGTTTTTTAAGGATTAAATATACCTACTATCAAGTACACCTTTATTTACGACAAAATCCGCCCTGGAAGAGGTACTGGTGCGAAGTGTATGGTTGGCAAAAGAATTTTTCGAAAATAAAACAACCGTGAGACTCACTCATAGTGAAATAACCGGATAACTTCGAACCCATTTATTACATTACAAACGAATGTTGGTTAAAATACTACATCACGAGTTAATATTTAAAATACCTACAATTTTATTGCATGAAGATCAGAATAGTATATTTTTGTATAGATTTACTCCATTGATTTTTAATTACAATTGATAAAGAACTCACTTTCTTTATTCTGCTTCCTTCGTTAATTTTTACCATCCTATTCACTCGGCACGGCCAAACGCTCGGAAAGCCACTGACACGTTAAGCTCAATTATTCCTGGAACGGGTGGATTGAATGTTCCGTTCACTCCCACGATTACTGGCATCCCGGCGGGTTTCTATTACTAATAAGACCCAGATTCTAGGGATCCCAAACCAACAAAAAAAAGATAATCGGGTTTCGTTATCACCAAATATTTTATTTACAAGAACCAAAACGAGAATGATGAAATTTCTTATACATACCTACCATGAAAATAACGACACCAAGACAACACGGTACCTATTAATTAAACGTTATTGAAATAATGAGGGCACTACTGAGTTTACAGCGGAGAAGGATTATATTATAAAAATTATAGGAAGTTCTCCTTGAGTTTTCTCTTTCAACAACCAACGTGAATATTAATAACTGCTTAACTCAATATTATAGCGTTAAAACTAATTACAAAACAAAACATTTTCGTGTGTATTCCAACAATTATACCTTGTACTAAACAATCGCCAATCTGAAACTAGGCTGTATCCCAAAGGGCCAAATTCACAACGAAACCGTATGTAGAGTACATATTTGATGTTGATCCGCTCGTGTACTGCGTTAGGTTTGTGTGTATCCACGATAGGTATAAATAAATTTAATTTCACTATTCCTTTTCGTAACTAGAAGTAACTTTGCTTGGCTTTTCTTTGTCCACCATCAAACAACTGCTCGGCTGGTCGGTTCGAGTACAACGCCTTTCCTAGGACCGTTCAATCTACTAGATTAGAATATTTCTCGACTCCGCTCGCTCTAAAACTCGCTTCTTCTGTGTACACAATCTGTAACCGGAAGAAACACTCAACAGTGTACCACAAACTTGCATAGTTGGGGAAACTTAAGTTTTTTGAATCGTGTCGGATATTTACGGTAAGCGAGAAGATGATTAAATATTCAGTTCTTCCTTTGTAACAATTACTGAAGATGAGATTACGTGCATTTATAAGATAAAAAAAATAGATCCGATGAGCGATTAAAGTAGTTGAGGAATTTATTAAAACATCACTTTAAAAACTTAACGAATTGAAAGCGAATTGAATAATTAAACGAGCAGTTAGCGAATGTAAATTTTTTTTAATGTGTTTTTGTTCATAGAAGCAACTATTTCATAAATTCTCCCTGGGTACACGTCCACAGCACATGCTGAGACTAATCCATTTACCACGCTTAATTATAAGTTTACTTACATAATATAGAAAATGTCTTACTTTTAATAATGTAGGTATCTTTTATTCTAAGTAAGGTAATAAAGATCTATTTTTTTGAAAATTGCTAGTTGGGTTGCACTAGAAAAGTGCCTATCTATTATATTTAATGTGGGAAACAACGTAGCTGCGACAAATTAATAAATGCGCTGGTGGCGGAGCCATTCCACGGCACCAATTGCTCTACACGAAGCCCACGAAGCCAATTGACAACATTTCATATTTCTAAGACTATAATTTTATTCGTTCTCTGTATACTGTTTGGAAAGAGAAACACGCTGATAGTTTTAAATTTTGACTAGGATTATTAATTAATTTATTACAATTTTTTAAAGATGTGCTTATTCTAAAAGAGCGTAACGATAGAATAGATCCATTACTTTTGTCTAGTCTCTATTAAAAAAAAGTGATGACGTAAATTTGACATTAAGGTTGTTATCAAATTTAAAATTATGACAGCTCTTTTTTCTAGTGAAAAGGGTAAAGGAAACATATCTATTCTGTGGAGGTACAGGTAAGTACATATATGTTTATTAAATTTGTTGTATTTTTTAAATATGAAGAAATAAATTATAATAAATATTTTTCCGTGTTCAGGAGGCGAAACTCGTTCGATTCCTGTAGTAATTTCCAGGTGTTAAAAAAATGAAATGTTGTCAATTTCGGTCTTAGTTTTTGCAAATCTTCTGCCGTAACCGAAACTTTAACTTAACACTGAAAAAGAATCCGAAAAATTCGGTCGGATACTATTGCGAATGCTACAACTAACTGTGTCATGTGGATTACAGCGGATGGCATTTTTTCAGTTCACTATTAGATCACATAAAAATTATACGGATAAGTCGTCAGTTAAGTAATATAATTTTGTCGGATAAGTTTCAGAATTGTTATAAAATAAACCTAACCTAACCTAAAGAGTCCTACAGGATAATCATTTAAAAATTCCTGAATGGTTTTAGAAAAAAGAATACCTACTTAATGCGATTAAATGAATTGGGGATGTCTATTTTTTTGCAATGTATAGTAAATCGAAAACCATTTCGAGATAAATGCTTTTTAACTCGTTTTCTGTAGTTATTTAATTTTAATATTATGTAATGAATTTATTATATAACAAATAAGCAATGACCTTCATTTGACATTGGTGTAAATTGCGTGACCGGTTCAAGTCGTACTTTATTCTATGTGGTTAGAATTCTTCACAATTTACGCGTGGATTATACTACGGAGTTTGATTTGGACCCGCTGTCTGACATCTAGCACTTTGACAGTACCAGTAAAGTGACACAGTGTATAGTGTACCACTACGCAAAAAATAATTAAAGGGGTTGCCTTATCGTACGCATTTAGATAGATTTAGAAATTTGGCATTGTGGGAGCCCTCAATTATAATCTGACGTCATCAACTAAAACAGTTTCAATAATTAATTTTGAAAAAAGTAGAGAACTAAATGACAAAATATTGAAATTAGTTCCTTATAATTGACTTGATTGTCTATACAAAAAAAAATATAAAACCACTGGTAATTTTTTTTAGACATTCCCAATTAAGCCAAAATTATAAATTATGCATAAAAAATGTATGCCACATTGATCCCCATTTTTTCGCTCGTCATAGAGCCTTTTTTACTGGTCCAATATAAAAGAGACTTTCAAAGAATAAACTAGAATGACGAGAGTATTAGAATATCGGGTAGATGTGCAGGCCGGGCAGGAAAGCCCGGTCGCAGCAAATTGATGCTATGATTCGTCAAGAATACCAAAATGTTAGCTAGAATGTTCCCGTTCGGCGAAATGTTGGCGCTGCGCATTTGCACGAACGCTTGGCTCGCTGAGTTCGTGCAACTGCTTAGATTATATCTAATCAACTGTACCTACCAAACGCTGTGTGATTTTAACGACGTCGTTACAAAACATTTATAGAAGATTTCGTAAACAAATTTGTCTCAGCTTGTCAGTAATTAGATACTTTCAATAACAAACTTCGTTTCAACATTTTCTCTTAATGATATTGAACATTCAATATTCGGTTTACGTAAATAATTCGAGAAATAAAGCATTGTTGAACGAAGGTTGTCAAAACAATCAGTAAATTTAAACAATAAAATTGTATTGTATTTCAGATATAAATAAAGGATTACCTTTACCTTAAGGATTATCTTTGACGTAATTTGTATTATTTTCTTTCTCTGTTGTACCAATGAAACGTATTAGGCCTCATTCAAGTAAATTAAAAGGAATTTTAAATAAAAATTTATTAATTTGCGAAAATAGAACCATTTTAAAATGATAAATTGTACTCTTGTCAGTTAAGTATAGGTAACGCCACCAGAGTTGAGGTCACGCACACAACCACATCTCATGTAATGACAGCGGGATTTTGACGTTGTGTTGACGTTCAACGACAACACAACGTCAAAATCCCGCTGTCATTACATGAGATGTGGTTGTGTGCGTGACCTCAACTCTGGTGGCGTTACCTATAGCTGGGTTTATTATTGGAGTGATTCAACCACCTCACCTTCGTGGCAACATTTTTTACGAATTGTCTCTAGATAATAGTGGGGCATTTCTATTTTTCGTTGTACCCAATTAAGAAATTGTTAACACGGAGTTAAAATTAGTCCGTTTGGTTACGCACTTTTTCAAGCCTTTACATTAAAAAAAACGTAACAAATCGGACAAGTTCTACAATGCTTAGCAAGAAGTGAAGAATTGTGAGGTTTGTTACGTTTTTTTTTGTTGCAAAGACTTGAAAAAGTGCGTAACCAAACGGACTAATTTTAACTCCGTGTTAACAATTTCTTAATTGGGTACAACGAAAAATAGAAATGCCCAGTGGCGTTTTCAGTTACTATTTATTCGAGTTCCTCTACTTCCGCCAGATAACTTTTTGTTCGCGTCTCTTCTGTGGACATGCCAAAAATTAAGGATCTATAGCCAATATTATTATGTTTTAGTCAAGTCTTCATCGGCGTGTGGGACGCCTAGCCAACTTTCAGCCCATTTAAATAAATCTTAAGTTTGCTGACTCGAAGTTGCTAATTTTTGTCACGAGTTGACCACAGCTGCTGCAATGTGGCCAAAACGTCGAGGTAAATATTGTTTGCGGAATAAGACCCATTTACTGTAATAATTACGAGTGAAAATCACGAAAGTTTAAAACCATTCCTTTAGAATCACAGAGGTGCAGTAAAAAGGGATTTTTGGAATTTCCCGCGGGATAGAGATGGGGGCTTGACCATAAATTTTATTTGTGCACGACGCAGTCGCGGGAAAAAGCTAGTATTACATAGAAATCTAAATTGATTTAATGCACATTCTACAAAAAATAAAAAAATCTCTATACAACGTAGTAAATTTTCTTGGACGAATTTCCTCTCGAGCGCAATCCCTGTAATTGACATCTGGCGTAGCTCAACATTTGTACATGACAGAGCCTCACTATTTACACCCTTGTCTCTCCAAATGCTCAAGACGTTGGGACAAAGGCATCCGTTTATTGAATGCTGAATGCTCAATGGGAATCCTGGGAACCACTGAACATTGTCTGCGCTAGCAAAATATTCGTGACCCAGTGTCTGAAGGTCGGTTTGGCTCGATTACATTTGATTAATTTAATTATGTCACTAGTTTCCGTAATTAGCAGAGCTGGCACAACTCATCACAAAACCAATACGGAGATAGTACACGATAGAATAAAATCGTATGTGTACCTATAATTACTATTATTCATTATTATCTAAACAGGATATTTTCGCACGACAGTTGAAATTGATAAAACTATTTGTCGTGATTTCTAAATATTTTAAGTGAGTATGGTGAAAATATAAACGATCAGTAAGTGAACTAACAAGGAAAGGTATGGTCAAGGGCTTTAATTCATGAGTCACCATGGAACCATTTCTCAGTAAACGTCAAGTGGCATAGCATTAATTAAGAAGGAAAATCGTAATGACTTTTCCTTTGAAAAGGTTCCATGGTGGCTCATAAATTATAGTCCTTGACTGTACCCACTTAACTGTCCAGCTCCGATTTGATTCACTTTGATATAATATGTTAAAGAGTTGTCTAAAATAACAGACCCATATTTTTTTAGCTGGCCAAACTCAACCTATTAGGAGAAATTGGCCTCCAAAGTATTGAAAACTGTAAGTATAACTAACCCTATAACTTCTATAGATTTTTTTTAAGCAAATTGCTAAAATATTTTTACTGTTTTGATTATATGTTTGAGAACATGAAAAAGTAATGAGCTCGTGTTTTGTTATATCGGCTCAAACTCATATTTTCCTAAAAAAAAACACCCTTCAAATTTTTATATTTCTAATTGCTGCTTTTTTTTAGAAAAATATGAGTTGAGCCGATACAACCAAACACATCCTTGTTCTCAAACATAATTATAATCATTTTGTTGAATCAGGTATTACTTTGCGGACGTCCATATTAATGAACTGAAACAATTACTTTGCTCACCCGCGACCTCACGATAGTTAGGTACGTTTATAAATGTAAGAAATGCGTGTTCATGCAGTTCCTCCACCTCCACACTGTACGAACACACATAAATCACACAAACTCAACTATCACCACCACCAAACTACACTGCCACTCTGTAGATGAGCTCTGGTTGAGTTTGAAACCTTTTTCTTATAACTTTCCTGTAACTCGATTTTAAATCATGTTTTTGTTGGGATAACTTTTTTTTGCGAACCATGCAATTAATCCTCCAACAATAAAAAACATTTTTAAAGGTAAAACATTAAAACAACAAACAGTAGTTTTAAACATACATTTGTACAGCAAATGGATCGCGGGACGTTGCGATAACATATAAACAGTCGTGAAATAAAAGATCTTTATTGGTTTATAATATTGATAACAACTAAACGAATCACCCTCCTTTTTAGCAAACGTGTACGTATATATTTCAACTGCAGTTACATGAAGTCTATCTTTATCTTCAAAACAGTAACTTTACTGACTGACAGACGACGTGCAGCTCAAATCGCCAAAGCTAGAGGTTTAAAATGTTACTAAAATATTTTTAAATGTTCATAGAAGTGTACGTTACATTTACGGCAAAGAAAAATATCGTAAGGAAACCTGCACTGTTCTGAGAAAAAATCAATGGTGCGTGTGAAGTTCCAAATTCATACTGGGCGTGTAAAGTACGGTCCAAGCCTCTCATTCTGTGAGGAAGCCTGTGGCATGTGGTGTACCTTTATAGGCTGGGATGGCGATAATGATGATTTATTTATTAAGTAGGTCTTATCTATTTTAATACGAGCACGTACAACAAGTTTTTAACTCAAGCCGAGGAACTGCTGAAGTCTAATTTTAAGGGGTATGTATTACAATACCGAAGTACGAAAGACCGAATGTATTAAAACATCGAATGGGTCAAAAGACCGACACAATTTTTTTCTGAAACCGTTAACTTTTTAAGATTGTTATAAAACAAACCTAACCTAACCTAATGGGTTCTATATGATGCCGTTTTAATAAATTCTGAGAAGTTTACGGTTTCAGAAAAAAATCGTGTCGGTCTTTTGACCCATTCGATGTTTTAATACATTCGGTCTTTCGTACTTCGGTATTGTAATACCTACATACCCAATTTTAAGACATCATATTATTATTTGTTTATCTTGAGTTCATCTTGAGAAAAATCTGCTAAAATAAAAGCACAAACGGACGAAAGCTGAGCCACGTCATCCCTTTAATCCTACTAAGCCTCGAGAAAAATGCACGAATTACTCTCTCCAACAAATTGTTTACGCTTATTTACGCTGTTGGCAATCAAAATCAAAATTAATGTATTTTTATTCGGCAAATTTTTTATCCTTATACACTTGGATAAAGAATGTAAACACAAACCTTTGTTATGTATACTTATACTTAGTGCACTAAAAACATGAAAACCTACTTGTTGTTGTTGTTGTTGTGTTGTTTGTATTAAATGTACCTAGTACGGGCCAAATCTTGAAAGTCGAATTTGACCCACTACCACGTGGTCGGATTCACTTGAAATTTGGTATCAGGTACTTGTCTTATGTAAGTTGATGACAATGCAAGTGCAGTCAACAAAAAAGTAGTCAGATAAAAAGCTTGCACTTAAAATGTTTTTTTTTAACACAAACTTATTTTAGGGTGTTGTGCCTGGAAAGGAAGAACTGAACTCATACGATCACTCGTGTATCGGTTTGTCTTGTAACAGCTTATTTATTTTATTCTGAATTTACTGGACAGATAAAATTGAAACTTGCCGATTAGAACGTTTTTTTACTTCTGAGGTGCATACGCTGTTTCCCATTATAAAACTATTAGCATTAGACACAATTCGACAATTTGAGAAGTACACGACAACACGGAACGAACTACAGTACAGCTGTTGACATAGGTTAGGTACCTAATCAAAATACCGAAGGGCACGTGAGACTGACAGAAGCCCGCAATAACGAGAAGAATTCCAATTAACCGTTGAATATAATTTGTTTCATCGAACACCGAGGAGTGATAGTTCATTAACTCTCTGAGTATCGATTCCAATACAGCGTAGCGTCAACAGAATAACTGCGGACAAACTGTTATTTTGTGGGTTGAATGAAAGCGTATAAATCAATTTTTATTTGCTGTTTGTTCATCATGTTATTGTTTATGGAACGTTTAGTTTGTGAATTTTAATGTATGAATATGGAAAATAGGAGTCAATCCGAGCGCGCTTAATTGATAATCGATGATCGATTAGGTTTCATTTACATTAATTTGATTATAAACTGATACGGAATTGATATATTTATGCAAGATTTTACCTATACACTAATAAAAATATGTATGCTAGCTAAGGTGGTAACTTAGTCGATAAAAAACGGTCACGTGGGAGTCGATCCTGCGCACCGAGGATTCCTTACACTTAAACTGTATGTAATTAATGCTGTGGTAAAAGTTACTAAAAGTAAACGCTCCTAAATAAGTATATTTTTCTGTTGTAAAATAACACATTAATGATTTTCGAATTTTTTCCTTTACCTTATGCTGTAAGACCATCCTTCATGTCAAAATTCATGATTTTAGGTCTAAAGAAAGTACCCTATGTTATGTGTGGATGTTAGACAATAAGGCTCAAATGGCCGTATCTTTGAATTTCGTTGACTTAGAAGCTTAGCTTGCTTAGTTTTTTTTACAAGGGACCTCAAACATAATTTTTTGGTGTTAATTTCTACTTGATACCGCCACGCGTTTTTGAGAAAAAGGGTATTGACAGACAGACGGACATCAAAGTGATCCTATAAGGGTTCCGTTTTCCCTATAAGTATGGAACCCTGAAAATGACATAAAATATCATAAAATAAATAAATATCATGGGACAATTCGCAAAATCGCAAAATGCATGAGCAGTCCCAATGTTACAGTAGGTGTGCGCAGGCGGCAGTGATCACTCAACATCAGGTGAACCGCTTGCTCGTTTATCGGCTTTCATATATGTATGTGCGATGTCCAATGAAGACTTATTATACTTTACTAGCCTTTGCATGCGATTTCGTCTTATATAAATATAAATAAATAAATAAATATCACGGGACAATTCACACCAATTGACGTAGTCCCAAAGTAAGCTTAGCAAAGCTTGTGTTATGGGTACTAGGCATCGGATAAACATACTTATTACAGATAGATACATACTTAAATACATATTAAACACCCGAGACCCGAGAACAAACATTCGTATTTTTCATACAAATATCTGCCCCGACACGGGAATCGAACCCGGGACCTCAAGCTTCATAGTCAGGGTCTCTAACCACGAAGCCATCTGGTCGTCTAAAACATGTCCCTAGTACTTCATGTTTAATAGTTACTAAGTGTAATTTTCTTTCAATTGCTACGCCCTAACTATGCATAGGGGGAGTAAGGGGTTCCAAACAACACCAATCGGAACCCAAGCCAACCTCACCGGCCCGTGGTACTCCCTGCCGTATAACAAACGAGGCTCTGGCGCTCCACCCACCAACCCGCACTGGACCAGCGTGGTGAGTTTTACGGTCCAACCCCCCCCCCCCTTAATGATGAACCAAAGCCCTAAAATTAGTCCCCAAGTACCCGGCGACACTGGGGGTGAGGCTGATGACAGTAGGCCAAGAACCCCCAGGGTCAGGGGCGATAATCTCCGGGTGAGGAGGATTAACTGTCCAACGACCAACGCACGAAAGAAGGTACCCGGAAGATTGCCCCTACGACGACAACTGGCCCTGGCAACACACAACATCCGCACTTTGAGGACAGACGAAAAGATCACCGAGCTGGAAGAAGAATTGAGCAGATTGCGGTGGGATATTTTGGGGTTATCTGAAGTCCGTAGAGAGGGAGAGGACACGATAACCCTGAAATCTGGTAACCTCCTGTTCTACCGGGAGGGCGACCAACAGTCCCAAGGGGGTGTCGGATTTCTCGTCCACAAGTCCCTCGTTAACAACATTATTACCATCGACAGTGTGTCGAGCAGGGTGGCGTACCTAACACTCAGAATATCTAAAAGATATTCGCTGAAGGTCGTTCAGGTATATGCGCCGACCTCGTCACACCCAGATGAGGAAGTAGAGGCTATGTATGAGGACATCAGTAGGGCCATACATACTGACAAGACTCACTTCAATGTTGTCATGGGGGACTTCAATGCGAAACTGGGCAAGAGAGGCGATAATGAGTTGAAAGTGGGGAGCTTCGGTTATGGGCAACGGAACCGTAGGGGACAGAGGCTGGCCGATTTTCTGGAGAAAGAAGGCCTCTTTATGATGAATTCTTTCTTCCAGAAGCCACCTCACAGGAAATGGACGTGGATGAGCCCCGACGGTTTCACGAGAAACGAGATAGACTTCATCATGACCGACAAGAGACGGATATTCAATGATGTCTCTGTGATACACAGGGTGAAAACCGGCAGTGATCACTTAATAGTAAGAGGCACATTGAATATTAACGTTAAACTTGAACGGTCCCGTCTGATGAAGTCCACGCTCCGACCTACTCGCGCTCAGATCGAAAACCCCGAGAGCTTTCAACTCGAGCTCTCAAATCGCTTTGATTGCCTGGATGATCACGCGTCAGTGGACGAAATCAATAACAGGTTCGTAGAAACTGTCAACAGGGTAGGGTCTCAGTTTTATAAGACCCGTCGTACTAGTAGAACTCTGAAGCTCTCGGAGCATACCCTTGACCTTATGGCTGAACGACGCTCGCTGAGACTGCAGTCTCCCGATGCTGCTGAGTCACATAGGCAGCTTAATAGACGAATTCGGAAATCCTTGCGACACGATATTCGTACCTTTAATACTGCTCGTATTAAAGATACAATAGAGCGGAATAAAGGCTCCAAAGTGTTTGCAAGAGATATGTCTATTGGGCAAAGCCAGATGACAAAGCTGAAGAGGGATGATGGCAGTGTAGCGTCGACGAAAGCGGACGTGTTAAGGGAAATCGAAGAGTTTTACAGACGCCTCTACGATTCGGTCGCAAAACCTGATTTTAGTGCGGCTGAAGACCCAAGAGCCAAACTGACCCGACATTATACCGAGGATATCCCGGACATCAGCCTGTATGAAATTAGGATGGCCCTGAAACAGCTTAGGAACAACAAGGCGCCGGGTGAGGATGGAATTACTTCTGAGCTTCTGAAAGCGGGTGGATCACCGGTACTGAAAGTCCTTCAGAGACTCTTTAACTCCGTCCTGCTCGAAGGTACCACGCCAGAAGCATGGAACAAAAGCGTGGTGGTGCTGTTCTTTAAGAAAGGTGATAAAACCTTGTTAAAGAACTACAGACCCATCTCGCTTTTGAGCCATGTTTATAAGCTGTTCTCCAGGGTCATTACAAATCGTCTTGAGCGCAGGTTTGATGACTTCCAGCCTCCCGAACAAGCCGGGTTTCGAAAAGGCTACAGTACCGTAGACCACATACATACGCTGCGGCAAGTTATACAGAAGACCGAAGAGTATAACTTGCCGCTATGTCTAGCGTTTGTGGACTACGAGAAAGCCTTTGATTCGGTCGAAACATGGGCGGTGCTCGAGTCTCTCCAGCGGTGCCATATTGACTACCGGTACATCGAAGTGTTGAAGTGTTTGTATAAAAATGCCACTATGTCGGTTCGAGTGCAGGAACAGAGTTCGAGGGCGATTCCCTTGAAAAGAGGCGTAAGACAGGGAGATGTAATATCTCCGAAACTGTTTACTGCCGCTCTGGAAGACGCCTTCAAGCTCCTGGAATGGAAAGGACTAGGCATCAATGTCAACGGCGAATACATCACTCACCTTCGGTTTGCCGACGATATCGTGGTCATGGCAAAATCGATGGAAGAACTCAGCACGATGCTCGAAGGCCTCAATCGAGTCTCTTGACGGGTAGGACTAAGAATGAACATGGACAAGACGAAAGTTATGTCTAATGTTCATGTTGTCCCTGCCCCCATTGTGGTCGAGAACTCGGTTCTTGAAGTTGTTGACGCATATGTATACCTAGGACAGACCGTCCAGCTAGGTAGGTCCAACTTCGAGAAGGAGGTCAATCGGCGAATCCAACTCGGATGGGCAGCGTTCGGGAAGCTCCGCAACATCTTTTCGTCCAAAATACCTCAGTGCCTCAAAACAAAAGTCTTTAATCAGTGTGTGTTGCCAGTGATGACATATGGATCCGAGACGTGGTGCTTCACTATGGGCCTGATGAATAGGCTCAGAGTCGCTCAGCGAGCTATGGAGAGGGCTATGCTTGGAGTTTCTTTACGGGATCGAATCAGAAACGAGGAGATCCGTAGAAGAACCGGGGTAACCGACATAGCCAAACGGATTAGCTCGTTGAAATGGCAATGGGCAGGCCATATAGCACGTAGAACAGATGGCCGTTGGGGGCCAAAAGTTCTGGAATGGAGACCACGGACTGGCAAGCGCAGCGTGGGACGTCCACCAACGAGATGGACGGACGATTTGGTGAAGGCCGCAGGTTCAGGGTGGATGCAAATCGCTTCCAATCGTAATGATTGGGCATCAATGAGGGAGGCCTATGTCCAGCAGTGGACGTCCTATGGCTGAAATGATGAATGATGATGATGATGAACTATGCATCATTTTTATCAAATTGTTGTAAGATATGTTGCAATTAAGTAAATAATGAATACTGAGATTTTCAGCCAGTAATTTATTGTTAGTACTCGTAGTTCGTTTTTTTTTAACGACCGGATGGCCTAGTGGTTAGAGAACCTGACTACGAAGCTTGAGGTCCCGGGTTCGATTCCCGTGTCGGGGCAGATATTTGTATCAAAAATACGAATGTTTGTTCTCGGGTTTGGGTGTTTAATATGTATTTAAGTATATGTCTATCTATATAAGTATGTTTATCCGTTGCCTAGTACCCATAACACAAGCTTTGCTTAGCTTGCTTTGGGACTAGGTCAATTGGTGTGAATTGTCCCGTGATATTTATTTATTTATTTTTAGTTTATAGCGAAAAAATACGGATAACTCACGTCTATGATCGAGTCACGCGAAGTTTATCTTATTAATTAATCACAAGTAAAGCTAATAAAGGGTGCTACGAAGGATCGTATCCAGACCGTATTTAGTCCTTTAGTTTGACTCTTCCTCATTTTATGCAGTGAAGAAATCACAATGGCGTAAGCATTTTAACGGCAACAGTGTCATTATGCCTATTGTCTGAGCCATCTTTTTTGCCGATAGTACAAAGCAGCGACGTGGAAACGTATCTGGTGTTAATCTTAATTGAACCGGATGTTGCTCATCACCGCTCCTCCAATGGATCATCACCATCCTCTTCGTTAGTGAGCAATCACAGGATAAAACAAGACTCGATATTATTTTTGTAAGTATTGTGGTGTAACATTAGGCATCTGCAAAACATTGAGTGGATGGGCTGTAATTGCAGAATTTAACACAGATTTGGTTGTTGGCTATTTGATTGAGATGCGGTGGCTAGGCAGTTTTGCCAACAGAGCTATGTGCACTTTGAAAATAATGCCTGTGCATTATGACCGTGGTGGCTTAATGGTTTGACATACGATCTCTCAAGCAGAGTGTTGTGGGTTCGAGTCCGGGCTCGAACCTCTTGAGTTTTTCGGAATTTATGTGCGAAATTACATTTGTAATTTACCACACAACACACTTAAATTTGTATTTTTTTTTGCGGTGAAAGAAAACATCGTGTGGAAACCTGAATACACCTGAAAAGAAATTCAATGGAGTATGTGAAGTTCCCAATCCACACTGGGCCCGCGTGGGAACTACGGCCCAAGCCCTCTCATTCTGAGAGGAGGCCTGTGCCCTGCAGCGGGACGTATATAGGCTGGGATGATGATGATGATGATTATGAGTCATACACAGCGTAAGAGGCAAAAGTCGTCTCTGAGGTCATAAAATTAGCTACTCGGAGATTAGTAAAAGGGGAGAGCTTGCCGCTTTGTAAGAAAATTAATAATTTCTGTGCTGCCACATTGCCTATGGGTCTAACTACCATAATAGTATTAGTAACGACACAGCAAAGGTTCAAACGATCACAATTGCTTCACAATAACCTCGGCGCGGGCTTAAAGGGCTATACATAAATTTCAATAATGTTCTCGTTCCCACATTTTGTAGCTGTTTGAATGTGGACTGTACGCATAGGCTGTACAATATTTTGGCGTGTCCGATGTCGAGTGAAGCCAAGATATTATTTAGGCTGGCAGATAAGGCATGGACTTGGCTGAAATAAACAGATAAATACTTAGACTTGGATGAGAGTTTGCGGTAGTTTTTGTAGGATTTTTGCGTCTTAGACATTCTATTTTATGTGAGTTTCTTCCATGATCACAATCTCCGTTTAGTTAAATTTATATTTAAATCCTAACAAGACAAGAAAAATAGTGATATCATCATTGCGTATGATACTTTCAAGATTTAAATCATCGATAACATTCTCGTCGTCATCATTTTCATCATCATCATCATCATTATCTGGGCTTATATACGTCCCACTGCAGGGCACAGTCCTCCTCTTAGAATAAGATCTCAAAAAAAAAAATATAATGATTGGTAAAGAATAAATAATACAATTTTAAACATTTGGTTTTTGGCACAAAGTTATTTTTAGGATCGTTGTAGCTTTAAGGTGAACTATGAGCTGCTACCGTATCTACCCGCGATCCATAAAATTTTATTTGTCAAATTTCTCACATGAACTTTACAGTAATTCAATACTTTAGCAATAAAGATAATACCCAGTCATAAGACCCGAACCACGTCACAACGCCAAAACAATTTTATCGAGCAACTTTATTTTACGAGAGGCAAATGTATATTGTTCGCTATAATTCCGTCGGAGAATTTTATGACTACTGGCTACACCCCAGATAACTATACATGGACTTAGATAACGTATCGCCCTTGTTGAAAATACAGTTTTCCCTGAACAATGTCATTGAAAGCTCCGAGACCGTAATGCGATGATAGCCAAGGCCGGCTGACGCGATCATTTGTAAAAAAATCGTAGATTATTTTATAGACTATTCTGATATTTGGTAGCATGGTGAACGGTTGCGATACTCCGAAGATGAGCTCTGGTCGAGTTCGAAACGCGTCAGTGTAGTTTGGTCGTGGTGATAGTTGGGTTTGCGTGATTTGTGCGTGTTCGTACAATGTGGAGGTGGAGGAACTGCATGAACACACATTTCTTGCATAAACGTAACTATCATAAGGTCGCGGGTGAGCAAAGTAATTGTTTCAGTTCATTGATATGGACCTCCGCAAAGTAACGCCTGATTCAATAAAAAAACAAATGTAAAGATTTATACTATTACTAGCTTTTGCCCGCGGCTTCGCTCGCGTGTACCAAGAGTATTCCAAAGAACCAAGATATCAAGCAAGCAAGCATACAGGCAAGCAAGCAAGCATGCAAGCATGCCAGCAAGCATGCAAGCCAGATGCAAGCAAGCCTTATAATCGGTCCACAATTGACCGAGAAATCGGTGAACATACCTCCTCCTTTTTTTGAAGTCGGTTAAAGAGCCTTTTGCAGCCTACTCACAGTATAAACTTATGAATTTTGAAATTTCACCACCAGTAAAACGAAAAATCCTGTTTTTCCCGTTCCCGTGGGAATTTTGGAAAGTCCTCTCTCAATCCTCTTCTACACTCCCCAAGCAACCTACATGCCGAATTTCAGCTTTCTACGACCAGTAAAACGAAAAATCCCGTGTTTTCCTTTTCCCGTGGGAATTTCCGAAAATCCTTAAAACATAAGTTTTATACTATTATAATTATCTACTTCTATGTCAAACTTGAAGAGTCTAGTAATTATAGTTCATAGGATCCCGTTGAACTGAATATATAAATCCCGTTTTTTCCTTATCCCGTGGGAATTTTGAAAAATCCTGTAATTAATGTTTTTACTAATATAATACCTATTTGTGTATCAAATTTGAAGAGTCTGTCTAGTTATTATAGTAACTGAGATAGGGTCACTCGGAATCGAATTTATAAATCCCGTTTTTTCCCGTTCCCGTGGGAATTCCCAAAAATCCTTCCTTAGTGGATGCCTACATTGTATAAGGTATCTATGTGCAAAATTTCATGTCTCTAGATCCAGTGGTTTGGGCTGTGCGTTGATATATCAACAGTCATTTAGTTTATTTAGACATTTCAACACCATCGCACCCCATCCAGGGAGATGGTATTTTACGTCCGCCGCGTCGGATTTTAAAACCGTTGTTGTTTTCATAACCAGCGACCCGATAAACCATAGAAACAACACCCATGTTGATTTTCAGACTTTGTTACCCCTTTCCCCCCTTTTAGGGGTTGAATTCTCAAAAAACCTGAAACACGTGTTTACTCATTTACCATTAGGAGTACTTCTGTGAAGTTTCGAATAAAATAGTCGAACTAATCTTGTTTCCCCATACAAACTTTGGACCCCCTTTTCACCCCCTTAGGGAGTGAATTTTGAAAAATCCTTTCTTAGTGCACCCCTAGACCTTATAAGGAACCTACATGCCAAATTTGGAATCTCTAGGCCCAGCGGTTTGGGCTGTGCGTTGATATGTCAGTCAGTCAGTCAGTCAGTCATTCAGTCAGTTTCTTCTTTTATATATATAGATAAATCTTCCCAGGTGAATTTTTCGCTTCGAGCCCTTATCTTTCAAAACAAACGGTATCGTCATAGTATTAAGTTCAAATTTAATGTAATGGCTCGATGCGAAAAATTCACCTGGGAAGATTTATACTATATGATTCTAGTAAATGCGGTGATAAATGACTTGTATACATACTGAGTTATGTATGCTTCATTTTTATCACGTTCATGTCTCCAAAATTAGCTATATTACAGCCAAATATAAAAAGTTGTATACTTACCCTTTATTATACAAAAATGAAGAAACGAAGTTATCCCTTTAAAATGTATCCACTTTTTCAACATATTGCATTGTAATTAAGGTGTAAAAATGTATAAATCTTTTTGTAGTCCAGCGTACCGTGTTTTACGATGTGCCACCTAATATCAAGTGCACTCGTATGCGGCAGTACTTAGCAGAGCAGACACTTGGTGTTTAAGTGACACCATAAATGGTTCATACTGAAAGAAAGAGAGTTCAGTAAAATACGTCTAACTTCAATTAAACACTTTTTTTTGTAAGTATTGAGATATTACTTTGTAGCGTAGAAGGAATGCAAATAAGAATTTAAATTTTTCAGGTATCAACTTAAAATCCGCGGTAGCCTGGTGGTTTGAGCTATGGCCTCTAAAGCTAAGGGTTGTTGGTTCGAAGCCGTGCTCGTATCTCTGAGTTTTTCAGAATTTATGTGCAAAATTACATTTGAAATTTACCTTGAGCTTCACGGTGTAAAAAAACATCGTATGGAATCTTCCCCCTCCTCTCGTGGTGAGGAAAGTCCCAATCCCAAGCTTTCTCATTCTAAGAGGAGGCCGTGCCCTGCAGTGGCACGTATAAGGCTGGGACGATGATGAGGAATTAACTTAAGAATTTTTATAAACCTTCAATACAAAAAAAATAATTACAAATGCACTTAAATGCATCTAAGTAGCCCCGGCTATACATATTATAAGTACCTAACTATTACAAAATTTCTCTCATTCAAGAAGACCCAGACTTGACAAACTGGCGCAAAAATCCTGAATTATGATAACAAATGATGGCGCAGAAGCCAATGAATCGCGTACCATCTTTGCCCTATTTAACCATCCATAATTCCCAGCAAATCAGCGGGTTGCGCCCTCGCATCAACATTAACGTCTCCAAGACAACTATAAAAGTAAACTAGTTGACCACGCGACGGGCGTTACGTCCTTAATTGCTCGTATAGGCCGCAGGGAGACCCTAAAATGTTGTGAATTACGCCGCACTAAGTGTTATTCAGTTATTTACGACACGCGCTGCCCACCCTACCCATTAACGCGGTCTCGTTAGTATCCGACGACAAACAAAATCTGGTGAATATTAAAGAAGTTTGCATAGTGCTTGGAAGTGCCTGGTTGCTGTTTCGGATGTCTAAAGTACAGGTGTACAACACAAAAGAAACTTACTGACAATAAAATTCTTGCTTTGAGAATTTCCAAAAATTTATACTCAATTAACTGTCGACTACTTACTCCATATTGGTCTTAAGAAAGAACGTAATTTGCGACTTTTTGAACTGTTAGGGCGCCAATTTAAATACTAGTTTGTGCACTACATGTAATTTAACCGTCCGACATTATACTTTTCCATATTCGGGGCCGTTTTTTTCCCATTTCGAGATGACAACAATGAAAACTTAAGGGGTATAGCAAAAAATCATAAATAAATAAATAAGTTTTAGAAACCCTATAGTACCTACTTAGTTAGAAAATAAACTTTGTACCTGCTTTAATTTATTATGGTTAATGTAAAATAACCCTGTCTGGTACCTATAGTATTAATAGAAGTAGGTAGTAGTCTATAGTCAAGATTTTTTAGTCAAGTCTGCATCAGCGCGTGGGATGCCTAGCTAACATTCGGCCCATTCAAATAAATTTTAACTTTGTTGATTCGGAGTCGCTAATTTAATGTCTACGGAAAATATAACTTTAGTTTTTTATGCTGTAAATGGCCCATAAGCTAAAATGCGAAATGCGACTAAACAAATCGAATTCAGTAGCAAAATTAACAAGCGCTTCCGAAACAATAACACATGATCGACGCAGAGATAATCTGTACCGGATTATCCGCTGCCGGTTATTTTTCGCATTAAGCCAAACGGTTTTTGGTAAACGAACATTAGTATGCAGATGTCCCCGTGGCACCGAGTTCTCGATACTGAAGCACATAACAATATATTTAGTTTAGGTACTAGTTCATTCCTGTTTCACATTTTAGATAATTTATTGAATCAGGCGTTACTTTCCGGAGGTCCATATTATTGAACTGAAACAATTACTTTGCTTTCACATTTTAGGTTCAGTAATGCTTCACCGATAGACGTTTGACTAGTGCATCGTGCGCAAACACTTTTTTTAACAAAACCTTTTTTTTTTGCTTATACATACACACATACATACACGGTGAAATTTTAAAAGTAGTACAAAATTACAAAATTAGTGTTTCTAGCTCTTTTAATACTGAACAATATGGTATGATGCATTAACTCAATTTTAAAATTACTCTGATAAAATTTAGGATACAATAAATAATTATCGAATTCCTAAATCTTGGAACTACACTGAGACATCGACTGTTAATATTTAATACCTTTATTTTCATTACTTCGGTACAGATGTTTTGCAGTTCATGAACGGTATCGATAAGTCAAAGTTCACATCGAGCACCTCTCTGACCTTTAATCACTTTCAATGATCGAAATGACTTGAATTTTAAACATGTACCTTTAAATTACAATGAACAATAATCAAAAACGATCAACAAAAACACTTTAATTAAAAAAATTTAGCAAAACTTTAAAATAATAGCTTGGACATTGTACTGCGACATCGGAAGTTATTAGACGTGTAATTTGACCCCGTGCAAACAATGTAAAGGACAGACAGTTAAAATACGAGTCGTTTTAATATCGACGGATTGATAGTGATTCTCAGTTTAATGTAAATAGTGATGAAATTTGGGTAATGAAGTGAACTATCAGTTAATTTTAGATTCGAACTCACGCTTTGTTATTTATTTCGAATCGACATTCCATCTGCCCTCTCGCTCTAGTGCTACGCTAGCGAGTGAGAGGGATGATCTTCGTACCAGGATCGATTTCAATACTTAGTGAATTGGAGTGTGTGTGAATCTACCGGCAAACGTTTTAAGTTAAAATACGTTGTTTATGATTTGAAATTTGAAATTTTCGATAGCAATAAAGGCAAAATGGAAACAGTAACTTGTTATAAATGTAAATCTTCTGCTGAAATAAAAACATCTGTACAATGTTCAGTATGTAATAACAGGTATCATTTTGATTGTGATGGTTTATCCGAAAAATTATATTTACTCATGAAGAAAGAATCGAGAGAAAATTGGAAATGTAAATTATGCAATAAGGTCACACAAATACCAAAAGAGCATAATTTTGATAACATACCTAAAGTCCAAAAGCTTTCTTCGCCTGGTGAATCTGATAATAGAAATATTGCTGCCGTTTCTCCGACACCAAGCAAAGTTACTACACGCAAAAAACAAATCATAAATATACCTACGCGTAACACTTTTGACTCATTATCGGATTCGGAGGATATGGACTTGGAATACTCTTCGCTCCCATCTTCTTCACCTATGAGTATACTGAACAGAAGTTGCCCAGAAATAGCTGAGGGTCTGCATTTACGATTGCAAGCCATGGACGAAAGAAATACATCGTTACAAGAAAAGTTGCTAAGTGCAGAGCGAGAGATTGAAAATCTACTTCTTGAGAATTATACGTTAAAAAAAACGATTAATGAATATTCAACAAAAATAAGTAAACTGACACACATTTGTGCAAAGACTCCCAAAAATTCACCTAGGACAGGGAGAAAGAGCCTTAATAAAACAAAGATATCTACCACTCCTTATACCAGGCAGCCCATCCCTGACTCTGACACAGGTCTGAGCTATCGGGATATTCGTACTGATGCTGGTATTAATGACCTGGTAGTTGACAATATACCGAAACAATATGTGGACAGTCAAAACCTTCAAGTCGGTCGTTTTTCGCGAGGGGAGAAAAAAGTATGCTTACTAAGCTCGAATAATCGAAACTCTATATTAGAGTACGCGCAGCGATCACTTGGGGACAAATTTCAAGTCTGTCACTTTTTAACACCGGGGGCTGGGTTAAAGCGCTTACTTGAAAATATAGACAGAAAATTAATAAACTACAGTGAACAAGATTACTGTGTCATTCTAATTGGAGAAGATGATTTCAAAGAATCCCAAAATTACTTGCATCTGGTGAAATATATTAAGGAGAAATTAGAAAAAGTAAAACACACTAATATAATACTATGCTTGCCGACATTTAACTGCGGAAAATTCGGTAATATGTATAATTGGCGAGTGGAATTATTTAACAAACTAATATATCAAGACATTTTAAAGTATGAATATGCTTATGGCGTCGACAGTAATCGAAATTTAACCTACGATAGCTTCATGTTTTACAGACGGTCGGGACGCTTAAACAACAGGGGAATGAGAGTTGTGTTTCGAGATATTGAGGAAATGTTGAGGCAAATTGACGATGACACGATTTATTTCCCTTCATTAAGCTCACCTCAAGTAGTGCAGATAGAGGATAATCAAGATAAAACTGAGGAGTTTTTTCCTTTAATAAACAAATATGTATCCTACACCAAAATATAGCAGGGCTTAGTAGTAAGGCTGAGTTGCTACAGGTGTGTCTACAGAACTTACGTGATAAGCATGCTAACATCGATGTACTGTGTATCACCGAGCATAATATGTCTGCTAGTAGTAAAAACTCGGTCTATATTGAAAACTATCGAATGGCGGCATCTTTTGTGAGGGAGAAAAAAAGAGGAGGAGCATGCATCTTAGTAAAAAACGGCCATATGTTTAAAGAACTTACGGATATAGCGAACCAGTCGATAGGTGGAATATTTGAATGCTGTGCTATAGAATTAACTAAACATAAGTTAATAATTGTATGTGTGTATAGAGTACCCCTATCAAATCATATGTCTTTAAATAC
This sequence comes from Archips xylosteana, assembly GCA_947563465.1. Taxonomy (NCBI): domain Eukaryota; kingdom Metazoa; phylum Arthropoda; class Insecta; order Lepidoptera; family Tortricidae; genus Archips; species Archips xylosteana. Next base: position 5,895,220 of record OX387362.1, read on the forward strand.
TTTTTTCGAAAAGCTTCAAACAATTTTTTACATTACTAGTAGGAAAACTCATCACCACATTGTTCTTTGTGGAGATTTAAATATTAACATCTTAAAGAATAATTATGCTACCCAAGAGTTAGTAAATTGTCTAAAAATTTACAATCTCCACTTACAAGTTAATCAACCTACTAGGATTATCTCTGGTACTTGTATAGATAATATTGCCCATAACATTCCGAAGACATGTGAAATTGATGTAATTGAACTTGCTTTATCTGACCACACGGCACAACTGTTAAAGATACCTGTAAAAAATATTTTTGCAATTGACTCCTGGCGAGTGGAGAAACGGAATTATTGTATTGACAATCTTAATAAATTTAGATATTGTATGGAGAAAATCTCATTCAGTGATATAATGTGTGCAAAGAATACAAACGACGCTTTTGATAAGTTCCACAATAATTTTAAATTGTTTTATGATCTTTGTTTTCCAGTAAATACAGTTACTATTAAAACTACGAGGCGACTTAACTGGATTACACCGGGTCTTAAAAAATGCAGTAAAACTAAGAGGAAACTTTTATGGCAATACAGGTTCAAATCATCGGTTGAAAACAAAGCAAAATTAAAAAACTATTCGTCTAAAATGAAAACAATAACAAAAATTTCGCAACGTTTACATAACATGAACGCAATACTCTCTGCCGAAAATAAAACAAAAATGGCCTGGCAAGTAATAAACAGGACAAAGACTAACAGTCCTAAATGTTATATACAAAATATAAAATTAAATAATATTGTTTTATCTGATCCTCGCGCTGGGCCTCACGGCGTAGAGGAGCGTCCCCCGGTTGGTGGATGGGGGGAAGGTCGGTAGTACAGCCTAGCTAGCTACCGGCTAAGTCCGGTGGACTCGCTGACCAAAGTAGGATGTGGTCCTCCAGCATTTCGGGGGTTGTGCGGTGGGCTAACGCCCCGCCCGTGTAAAAAATCCATTGTTACGAAACCGACAACAGAAGAAAAACGATCCGATCCCAACGGCGACTCTAAGCGAGGAATTAAGGACTTTCGATTTGCTTCGTGGAATGTACGTAGTTTATTTAGGATAGGTGCCGTGTATCAACTAAACAAAGAACTTATGAGATACAAGGTTGACATCGCAGCGATTCAGGAGGTTCGATGGCCCGGTAAGGGGGAATGCGACATAGATGGCACTGCGACGTTGTTCTATAGTGGCGATGACAATGGACGACATTCGTATGGTACAGGCTTCATGGTTAATAAAAGAGTAATCGGCAGCATTTTGAAATTTGAAGCTATATCAGATAGGATCAGCCTTTTGCGTGTGAAGACTAGCCTATATAACATCACGATTGTTAATGTTTATGCCCCAACCGAAGTATCAGACGAGGAGGCGAAAGATTGCTTCTATGATGACTTAGAAATAGTGTTTGATCGTATTCCTGAATACGATGCTAAAGTAGTGGTAGGTGATTTTAATGCGAAGATTGGACAAGAACAAATTTTTCTCCCTACTATCGGCTTACACAGCAAACACCAAGTCACAAATGAAAACGGTCTCAGGCTTATCAGCTTCGCCGCGGCTAAGTCAATGGTGGTGAGGAGTACAATGTTTCCCCACAAGGACATTTATAAGGGAACGTGGAAGTCACCGGATGGAGTGACAGTAAATCAAATTGACCATGTCCTGATCGACTGCAGGCATAAAAATGTTATTGAGGATATTAGATCTTTTCGAGGAGCAGACTGTGATAGCGATCACTACTTGGTAGGTGTTAAGGTTAAAGCCAAAATCAGAATTACGCACAGAGCTAGGGAAGTAGGCGAGCCACTTGTGAATACTGATGCTTTAAAAGATGAATCCATTCGCAGACAATTTCAGATAGAACTGGGTAATAGATTTGAGGGTTTAGAAACACGAGAAGATATGGATGAGATGTGGGAGGAAACGAAAAACATTGTGAAAGAGGTAGGATTGGAGATTTTAGGCAAAAAGAGGCGTGATAAGAAGCGAAAGTGGTGGACAAAAGAATGTGAACAAGCGGCGTTGGATAGGCGGAAGTATAAAATCTTGGCACTCCAGGACAATGGATGGGACAGAAGATACAAGGAAGCACAGAGGGATTTTCGGAAAATAGTGAGAGATTCCAAGAGAAAGGCGATGGAGATGAGACTTACTGCAATGGAAGCATTCATAAAAGCAAGTGAGACCCGTAAGTTCTACCAAGAGCTAAGAACAGCACGGAAAGGCTACCAACCAGTCGCTCAATTACTTGAGGACGATCAAGGCAACTTAATCTCGGATCCTGAAGAGCTTCAAACGGAGTGGCATCGATATTTCAAAGAACTTTTAAATTGTCCTCCGGTACAAAATGATGAGACAGACCCTGGTGGGGACTGCGAGGAGGGAGTGGACTTACCAACTTTCGAAGAGGTAGAGGAAGCGATTATGCGGTTGAAAAATAACAAGTGCCCAGGGATTGATAGCATACCGGGAGAGCTGTGGAAATATGGTGGAGGAGCAGTGCAATCAAGACTTTACGAGATTGTTATCAAGATATGGAAGGAAGAAAAGCAGCCTTCCGAATGGAATGTGGGTATAATATGCCCGATACATAAAAAAGGGTGTCGTAGAAAATGTTCCAACTATCGGGGTATTGCACTGCTACCAACGGCATACAAAGTTCTTTCCTATGTTCTCTTGGGGCGGCTGGAACCCTTTGTCGATAAGTTGGTGGGTGATTATCAGTGTGGCTTTCGACGTAACCGCAGCACAACAGATCAAATTTTCCTACTGAAACAACTAATGGAGAAGAAATGGGAGTACGCACAGAATGTTCACTCTCTCTTCGTAGATTTTGCCAGGGCTTATGATAGTGTAGACCGGGGGGTTCTTTTTAGGATTTTAAGATCTTTTGGAATACCTCTGAAGTTGACAAGAATGATTGAGGTTGCTACTAAGACTAGCAGGATGAGGGTCCGGGTGGGTTCAAGCTTAACCGAGGAGTTTGAAGTAGCAACAGGCCTTAAGCAGGGGGATGCGTTGTCACCAATGCTATTCAACTTTGTGCTTGAAAGCGTCATTAGGAAGGTGCTGAACGTTAACGGGGGAGTTGAGTTGAATGGCACGCACCGGATTATTGGGTACGCCGACGACTTGGCACTGCTGGGACAGCGCGAGAGTGAGGTGCAAGCCATGGCACGAGTATTGGAAGAAGAGGGAAGAAAAGTTGGACTCAGAATCAGCCGCGAGAAGACAGAATATTTCCACATGAGGAGGTACAGTAATCCAAGAGAAAAACGAAAAGACCTAAAGGTGGGTGACACCATCTATAGAGGAGTCAATAAATTTAAGTATCTTGGGTGCACTGTGACAGATACTAACCACAGAGAGGAGGAGATAGATATCCGTGTTCAGAGTGCCCTCAGATGTACAGCTGCTCTTCACAAAATTCTGGTGTCCAGGCTACTATGCAGGAGAACAAGGGTTCGCGTCTACAAAACTGTCATTAGACCAATCCTGATGTACGGTTGCGAAGCTTGGACACTAACACTCAAAGAAGAGAATAAGTTGTTAGTGGCAGAAAGGAGGATTTTGCGGAAGATTCTGGGGCCGACTCAGAGGGAGGACGGTAGCTGGAGGGTAAGAAAGAATAGGGAAATTGAGGACCTGGTATCTGAGCCCAATGTTATAGGAGAGACCAAGGCGTCCAGACTCCGGTGGCTCGGACACGTAGAAAGGTTGGGAGAGGATCGAGCCGTGAAGAGAGCGTACTTGGGACGACCGAGTGGACGTAGGCCGGTTGGTCGTCCCAGGTACCGCTGGAGGGACGAGGTCCTGAAAGACCTTTTGGATCTCGGGGTCGAAGACTGGCAAGAGCTGGCTCAAGATCGCAAAGCATGGCGCAATCTGGTGTTGGAGGCCAAGACCCACTTTGGGTCACTGCGCCCTGGCAGTAAGTAAGTTTTATCTGATCCAAAACATATAGCAGATACCTTTAACGACTACTATATTGATAGGGCGTCCCAACTAAATGATAATGGTGGGCCTTACAAATGTCCTATAACTCCTAGATTAGCGTCTATGTTTATGTCGCCAAGTACTCCTATGGATATATATGGGATTATAAAAAACTTAAAAAATAAGAAAAGTGTAGGCTATGATGGAGTATCAACGAAAGTTGTAAAATATGTCGCAAAATATTTGGCACCACACTTAAGTTATCTGGTTAATATCAGTATCAGTGAGGGCGTTTTTCCTGATGCGTTAAAGACTGGCATTGTAAAACCGGTCTTTAAAAAAGGCGACAGAGAGGATATGGGCTCTCATAGACCTGTTGCACTTTTGTCAGTATTCGCAAAGATATTTGAGAAGTTTATTCACAAGGAATTGTACACATATTTTGAGAGTAAGTGTTTACTGACGGGAGAGCAACAAGGATTTCGTAAAAATAGATCAACAACTATGGCTGTATTCGATCTTCTTAATGTTGTCTTGGCAAACATGGATAAGAGAAATCCAGTCTGTGGTATATACATGGACATGACCCAGGCCTTCGACTTTGTGGACCATAAACTCCTATTATTGAAACTTCATGCCTATGGAGTAAGGGGTAATGTTCTTCAATTGATGGAATCTTATTTGAGCAACAGACACCAATATGTGGAGATATCTAGGCTAAATTCAAAAACAAGAAAAGAGACTTCATTCCTCTCTAAGAGTCGCATAATTAAGTATGGAGTACCGCAGGGATCTGTACTAGGCCCACTATGCTTTATTATTTATATTAATGACTTGCCGAGAGTAGTGGAACATCCAATGACTCTGTTTGCGGATGACTGTACAGTGGTAATAGAATGTAAAGATAAAATGACATATGAATTCGACATTAATTCTTCTATGAATCTGATTATTTCCTGGCTAAAAAGAAACAACCTTAAAGTTAACCTTACAAAAACTAAGTCGATGCAATTTAGCCAACGTAAGACTGCACCGCAGATTTGCATTGAACATCAAGGTAGAGTACTAGATGAGGCAGAAACAATTAACTTCTTAGGGTTACGAATTGATAAAAATATTAATTGGAAAAATCATGTAGAAGTTGTTTGTTCAAAACTGGCAGCGTCAGCATATGCGCTTCACAAGTTAAGACAGGTAGTGAATGCGGAAATAGTTTTGTCAGCATACCACGCACTAGTAGGATCCATTCTTAGATATGGCGTAATTTTTTGGGGAAATTGCACAGATAGAGAAAAGGTATTAATATCACAAAAAAGATGTATTAAAGCAATGTTTGGCCTTAAACCGCTAGATAGTAGCAGACCATATTTTAAAAAATATAAGTTACTGACATTTCCTTCAACCTATATTTATGAAGTAGCTCTATTCGTTAAAAATAACCCTGATAAATTTCAACGTCATTGTGTAAGTAACTATCTCAGACCACGTGATAATGATAGGATAGTGAGCAGGGTCACCAATACTGCCCTATTAAAAAAAAGTATATTTGGTCTAGCGCCTAAAGTTTACAATAAAATACCATTAGAAGTTAGGAATTGTACTATTGACATATTTAAGAAGAGGATGATGGAATTGTTACTGGAAAAATGTTATTATAATCTTAATGAATTTCTGAATGATAATAGTTTTTAGGTTTCTTGAAGTACTTATTTAATTTTGATTGTGTTGTTGTTCTGATTATTATTGTATTAGAAAATAGGATCATTTTATTCAATTATTATTCTGTTAGATATAATTATTATTATTATTGACATAAAAATTTGTACGCCGAAAGGCAGAACATGACGGACATTATTTTAAACCTGTGACCATTATGTAAACTTACTCATGTTTTTACAAATAAATTATTATCTTATCTTATCTTATCTTATCTTGACCTATAAACATCAAATAAACAAAGTTTCAGTCGATGGTGATATTTCAAGCAATGCTAACAATCTTTGTTTAATTGTACCGATTTAAACTCAAATAAAACAGGCTATTCAAATGAACTCAACATCAAAGTTGCCATTAAAACTTTCAATAAACGTCAATTGTTAGAGAAGTAATCTACATTCCAAGTTTATGACTAAGTACATAATTGAAGAAACTTGTGCGGATGAAGCCATCCATTAATGATCTCTCTGTAGCATCTGCGACGAGGTTGGTGTTTGTAATTCTGTAATTGTGTACGCTTCGGTGACTAAAGGGGCTGGAATAGTGCACCAACTGTAAATTACATGCACAAACTGTTGGATGCTTAATGCGATATGCTATACGCGTGGTTAATCATTAAATCATATGCCTTAGTTGGTAAACTTTAATTCAAATACAAATATGTTATAACGGGCCTCCATTGTTTGGCATGATATTAATTGTCATAACATGAAAACGCATAGGTATGCTTAATACGCATAAGAATTAATAGGTAAATATAATGATTATTATTCATAACGTCAATGGGCATAACTTTATCTGGCATAAATTTAAGACCCATCTACTTCATTGAAAATAAAAATGAAAACCAACAACAACACAGCAACTAGTATATGTATAACATCATAAATTATCTCTGAAACTTTTGTGAGAAATGTGTTATATCATAGCATAATACACACAGAGGTACCTAAATAAAGGTACTTTTTCAACTTAAAATAAGGCATCCTTTTAGAAGAAAATGGAATAAGCGAAACAAATCACAATGACGCATCTTATTATGTAAGATAGGAAAATAACTAAGTAGGTAAAGAATACACTCAAAGGCACATTTAACAGCCCACCCTATTTTTCTCATTTATTTTATATTATAGACAGCTATTTATTCAATAAAATTATGGTTTACCTATTTAATGTTTATTCTAGAGGGTATTTCTTTCATTGAAATAAATGCTTTAAACGGTTCAAAGTCTATGCTGAAAAACCCTACTTTTTAATACCTATCTATTTCGTCTTGTCGGTAAAAGACATAAAAAAATGTAAAATGTAGCAAAGTTAACTTACTATAAAAATATGAATCAGCAGTATGATTTCGTTTAGTACAACATATCGTTTCAGGAGAGGAGCCTGCATTTGCTCGTCTTACTGCCCAGACCATAAAAAATCTTCATAAATATTCTATCCCTGTCTTTCTTTAGACATTCTGTGAAAACAAAAGAGACAAGAAGAACATTCGTTCTTAGCCTCTGAAGGACGATTAATCGTAGAAGCAAGGGTGCTATTAATAATTATTATGTAATAAATCCTTCGCTGACGTCTTTATCAAGGCGATGGGACAGTTCTAAGAAAAATTAACGAAATAAATCAGTGTATACTCCTGAATAATTACTGAAATTGTGTTTATAATACGGCAAAACCGAACGCAATGATATAAGGACCGGCATTCGCATAGATCTTAGGGCCTAAGCACACGGCGTTTTTTAAACGCGCCGTCGACGAGCGTTTTAGGAACGCGCGTTTACAGCGCGTTTTTCATTCCATAGAACAGTCATATAACCCGCGTGCGTATCGCGTTTGTATCGATACAAACGCGCGTCGACGGCGCGTTTAAAAAACGTCGTGTGCTTAGGCCCTTAGATATAGTGCTCTATCGTAGGTATTCAAGGTTTAAATGTTTCCCACACAGGTTTCCCAAGTTACGGTTACTGCGGATGTCGGCGGTGCGTTGTCGGTAGTCAGTCAGTCACGTTACTATTTTACAGATACATAAGTATAGATCTGTCTTTGATTCCTGACTTCTCGTAACGTAATCCCAAAGATAATATTCATCTGAAATTGATTTTATGGATTATTCATCTTTCATCCGCAAACGCTAACGAATCACAATAAAATAATAATACTAAATTATTATTTATTTTAACGAATCAAGGCAACAAAAAATTGTGTGGAGATTTGCTCGTTGTTATTTACGTTGTGTCTATTAAATCGATTTTACTACGCAGCAGTAATTTATGAATGTCCTCTAAGCTGATTTTTTACCGGCTATGTAAAACTTACCCCTCATTCATAAAAAGTTACAAACCTATTTATTAATAACAAATTTTATGTTTTGCCTACGCTTGATCAAGGCAAATATCTAAGTGAATGATAAAGACAAACGAATGTTAACTAAGCAGGATCTCTACAAGCATTTATGCATAAGGCGGTTAGTAACTTTACAAAGAGCTTGGCAAACATGCTAATCAAAGTAACCATAGCTCGACTAACTATCTCGACTCTATTTATTTATTTATTTATTTATTTATCAGTTAGGTACAATTACATATTGTAAACAATAGCACAAATTAAACCTTGCAAGATTAACATGGGTTTGTCTACAACACAATTACAATTGTACACAACATTTATGCACACCAGAAACTAAACATTCGAACCTACTTATTTCCATACTTTCCTACTACACAAAAGTTATCTATTTTTATTTATAAAACTTTATTATACATGCACACATACACTATACACACAACATGCCTGTATCCCCAAAGGGGGGTAGGCAGAGCACACTAATCGCTAAAATTACGCCTCGGGGCTATCTCAAACAATGTACTTATTTTATTTAACAATACATTAATTTGCACTAGATGTACCTACGCACCAATATTAATAAAAGTTTAGACATGCAAATCATGCAATACAGAACAGGTTTCTGTTTATAAAGAAATTTTATGCGTGAATACGGCTCGAGAATCGTGAAAGATATCGATATCAGTGTCCAGCTTATTGAACTGACGACACATACGTTGTATTGGAGCATTGTGAGTAACATTATTGTCAGTCATTGGTAAGGCAAACAAATTGTGACTCCGTGTGCGCTTCATACTGGCTCTAAAGCCAATAAAGGCCATAAAATCTCCGTCAAGATCTCCGTGAAGGATTTTATAAAGTGTCACCATATCAAAAAAGTTCCGACGATTGGACAAAGAACGGAGATTGAACTTAATGAGTCGGTCATCGTATTCGGGTATTGCACGGCGTATTCCGGTCTTAACGCAAAGATGTCGTACAAACTTTCTTTGAACTGACTCCAACCGGTCACAGTACTTAGCGTAGATCGGTTGCCATACAACACAGCAGTACTCGAGCCCCGTCCTCACCAACGAAGAATACAATATCACCAGACTATTCACATTCCTAAAAGGTCTTGTGTTGCGGATAATGAATCCCAGAGTACGGTTTGCCTTAGATACCACACTTTCGTAGTGACTGCGAAATGACAAATCACTGTCGAACAACACACCTAGGTCACTAATCTTCACTACTCTCTCAAGTGGTGTCCCGCCAATGGCATAATCAAACTTTACAGTATTGGTTTTCTTAGTGAAAATAATATATTGGCATTTGTTGATATTCAGAGACATTCTGTTACGCAAACACCAGTCATGCAATATATTTAGATCATTTTGCAAAAGCCTACTGTCCTCCTGCGACTTAATGATACTAAATATTTTGATGTCATCGGCATAGGCCAAAGCATGACAATGAAATCGACCCAGAAGGTCATTGATAAAAAAGAGGAAAAGCAATGGCCCGAGATTAGAGCCCTGAGGAACACCAGACTCCGCCAAAAAAGGCACCGAATCGTATCCATACACACTGACCAGCTGGGACCGGCGGTAAAGGTAAGATTGAAACCATCTGAGCAGGTTACCATGTATTCCTAGATGACTCAACTTGATAAGTAGAATTTGGTGATTCACCCTGTCAAAAGCCTTAGCAAAGTCGGTGTACACAGCATCAGTCTGAACCTTAGCTTGAAATGACGAGCATAAATACTGAACATAAGAAACAAGATTCGAGGTTGTAGAACGCTTACGAACAAAACCGTGTTGAAGTGGACTAAGTATATGAAGAAAGTGTGTGTACACTTCATCAAACACCAAACCCTCAAATATCTTTGCAAAACAGTTCAATATACTTATAGGTCGATAGTTAGATACGTCGCATTTATCGCCTTTTTTGTGTATCGGAGTTATTTTTGTCAATTTCCACAGGCTCGGAAATGCTCCCTCACTAAGCGACTTGTTGAAAATCATAGTCAGAGGTTTAACCAAGACATCCGCACATGACCTTATGAAAATGGCTGGCAATCCATCCGGGCCTGCACCCTTAGCAATATCTAATGATTTAAGTCGCTTTAATACATCGTCTTCTGTAAATAAAATGCTGCTTATGCTAAAATTGCTCCCTGGAAAATCAGGCACGTAGCTAGACGGCCCCGGAGCATCATAGACCGACGAAAAATACTGAGAAAATAGATTCGAAATATCCTGACCAGTGTCAGCTACAGCGCCCTTATAAACCATACGATTAGGAATCTGATTAGTAGTCTTTTTTACCTTAGTATAACGCCAGAAAGCTTTAATATTACTGTTCAAATCATTTTCAATTCGGGATATGTAAAGTCTGTAGCACTTTTTCATTAATATCTTTGCCCTTTTTCTAAGGTACGAAAATTCGTCATAGTCCCTTGGATTCTGATACCGCATATATCTATTATGTAGCTTGTCTTTTCTTTTCAGCAGTCTTATCAAATCTCTGGAAAACCACTGGGGGCAGCGTTTAGTACGAACCTTAGCTTTCGGTACATGATGAGTAATAGTATCCCAAATTGAATTGTATAGGAACTGCAACAGATCCTCACAAGAAAGACCAGAACGACCATCCCAGTCAATCTTCGATAACTCAAGCCTACATCTATCAAAGTCAGCCCCACGAAAATTATATCTAATGCTGGAGATATTTTCAATCAAGTTGCGTCTCCTAGAATATGCAATGCCAATCTCAAAGGGAGGATGGTGGGAGTCAGCGCGACTGACGGGATGGGCTCCATTCAACGTAAGGTCCAAGTCAGGATCAACGAACGCCAGATCAAGAATTCTGTCGCTACAATTAAGTATCGTATTAACTTGCCTAAGACCTGTGACACAAATAAAATCATAAAGCGATAGAAGTTTTGGATCGTTAGTGCCAGCAGTAGTGTCACTGTCCATTTGACCATGACTCCAGGTGGCAGCTGGCAAATTAAAATCACCCAAAATGATAGATTTACAATCACTCGACGTTACTATTTCCTCACACTTCTTTAAAAAATGTAAAAATAAATAATGCGGTATATATGATGGAATATATGTTACACACAAATTAAAAATATGATCGTTGAACCTAATGCAAACCCATAAGTCCTCCACAGCCGATTGCCAATGCAGCCTTAATTCAGCGGTAAGTCTCACAGAAACCGCCACCAAGACACCGCCTCCATGACATTTATCAAATTGGTCTTTAAAACATGCAGAGCGATCCCGACGGAACACTGCATACCTATCGTCGAACAACTCACTTGAACTGATTCCTTCATCAAGCCACGTTTCAGTTAAACAGATTATATCATAATTATGAATAAGAAAATTGTTGTACAAATCTAGACATTTTGACTTCAAACCACGAACGTTCTGATAATATATTAACAGATCCAGTATGAATCACAATCCAAGTTGATATAAAAAAGGGGTTATATATATTTAAATATCTACACTAAACTAATGCAAAAAATCCAAGTTATTAAAGTTCTTAATCAATATAGCTGACGAGTTCTCGTTCTTGTATACGAGTATACGACCGTATTTTACCACAGCTTTGTAGTTCAGATCCTTACATTTGCGACGAGTAGCAGCATGTAGGCCCTTGTTAAACGGTGAAAGATGCTCAGACACGTAAACCTGCGATTTATTGCCACCAATTCCCAATAACGTGGAGTTTAATTTGTTGTTCGGATTAGACCTGTTGAACCTGGCAACAGCTGAACAAAACTCGTCTCGGCATCGCCGGTCCCTCAGCTTGAGCACAACTGTACGTGGTCTAGTACTATCTTTGTTTATTTTCGCCACTCTAGTGCAGTGAATGATATCCGATTGGTTCACAGAATGAGAAACAGCCGCGGCAGTCCGTAGAATGATACTGCATAGATCCTCACCTCTTGATTCGGGAATACCATGGAATTCTACATTTGTCTCACGCAGCTGCTGCTCCAGCTCATTGAGGCGATCCTCCAGATTTTGCACGACGGGCTGAAGCTTGCCAAAATCCAAGTTCAATTGAGCGAAATTCGAACTCAGTGACAGGACCGACTGTTCGAACTCATCGTGCTTAGCGCTAACAAACTCGATAGATTTCTTCAGTTCAGTAAGGTCCTGTTTTATGGGTACAAGCTCAGTCTGTAAAAGTTTCCGTATGGTAGAGGATATTTCAATTTTTAGCGCGTTTTTAATTTCACATCTAATCGCTTCAATAAGACGATCATCTAACTTTATTGAGTGCGGCATTAATGTCGATGATGTGCTTCCCGAGTCGTCTTCACTATCGGGGCCTAAGGCGCATCCAGTGTCAGCCCCAACTGCCTCGTGTTCGGCAGCTGCATGTACTCTCACAGGTGTGCTACTATTATCGCCGCGGCGTCGTGCTTTCGTGGTACAAACCGGGCACAACCAATCGCTAGCAATTTTACTCGAGGGCAACACCTGAGTGCTATTATAATTAACACAAGCCTGATGAAAGATTGACTTGCAGTTAGGGCATACTACCCGTGGGATGCCGCGCTTAATGTCCCCCTTACATCCACCACAGGAAAAAGGCATCACGATTATTATTACACGGTAAAAACAATTTTTATATGTATAATTTGATGTTAAGGTAAGTAAACAATATAAAATAAATCGCAGTACACAATTCACTCGATCAACCCGACGCCGGCGCGCAGCGCGCGGGTACTTGACGGTCAGATCTTATGACTCACTGTATGCAGGGTACGATGTGTTAATGTTTTGTAATTATTCACAAAAAGATTCTTCTTGTAACTCACGATATATTGGTCCCGTCACTGTGTAGTAAAAAGTACAGTGAACAATATCTTCTGTGTCTATTAGTAACACTGATGTTAGACTAATTAATAATGTTTATCCGGAATAATAAGCAAAATTACAAGGAGCAATTTGCGTTACGTGCACTCGCGGCCATTGACGTACGACACATATATTACGTGAAAGTGTGCCTCTCCTCCAGAGATGCGCTATGCTACCTTGCTATGGATGCCTTTGATATCCACCAATTATATTCCTTGGTCCACATAGCATAGCACTGGTAAAAACGAGTTTTTTTTAAATTATTATGAGTGGAAGCAAACGACCACGCTTGCTTGCCGCTGGTCATATGATGGGAAATGATCAACAACTCAAAGAGAATCACTGATCTGTTGCCAGCCTTTAAACGGCGCTCTCACTGACCGTACGAAACGCAGCAGGAGCACTGCTGCTTACCGCCAGTGTTCTATGAGAGGGTGGTACTGCGCCGGACGAGCCGGCCCATTCGTAATGCAGTGGCTAGCTACAACATGGCTCTACCACTACAAAAACTACAACAACTAAGCAATGTTTTTTATATGTATATGCATGCGTGCTCTGGATCATCCTCGAACGGCTACATAGTGGAAACGGTCACATAGTTTCGTAGAGTAACTTTCACATCCTCACAGCATGCTGTATAGCACTTGTCTGGTGGATAAGCACCCTAAGGCACGGAAGACTTACTCGCAATTGAACAAAAACATGCGTTTTGTTATTTACCTTGTCTGTAGCCAACGGAAAATTTTGACGAAATAAACGAAAATAAGCACGCCTCAATGTCATGTTACGTTTACTGTGACTAAAGAAATTACACCAGGGAGGGAGGTAATAAAACATCAAAGGTAAAAGTTTGCAAAGTGGAAAAACGCCGACGCCTGTAGCGGTCGGGAAACGGGGTCAGGCGCTAGCACTTTGAATATTCGCTCTCTTGTCACTCAGTGTGACTCTTTCCTGCTAGACAAGTTAAAAAGAGAGGCATGACAAAGCAATTTGCGGGAAGCCACGTTAGCTCTGGGCACGCGAAAGGTCGACAACACACGTTGAAATTCGAATGTCAAAACTAAAAGTAAGTGCGATGTGTCATATTAAAAAGGGAAAACAAATTGTTTTGTTTTGTTAGTTCAAAGTTCACTGCAGATAAAATGTAATATTATAGTGAAGCATGGAAACTGCTGATTCAGCATAAGCGTGCCTATTTGCCTATTAATTCTGTGACTGTCGAAGGTTAATGCGGTCTTATAGCAAAAAATAACTTGTAACTTTACTTTTAAGCTCAATTTAATATTTAGTGTCAACCTAAACCAAGCTTATTAAACACACAAATGAAAAATCCGTATTTAAACCTTCTTCAGACAAGCGTTTAAAGGACCCATATACCAGCTACCACCACTATTAGCGATTAAAAAAAGAATACTCATTTCACTCAGTACTACCAACTGGTAAGGTTCACATGTCATGCGTTATAATTCTTATAGGTCATAATTCTGTTATTTAGTAGCAACGTTATTCATATAAATTGCTTATTCTCAAAGTCCATATAACATGTCAACAGCGTATAACTTCCGTTTATGGTCACATAAAGTAAGCTTAGAACATAACACCCCGTGCTTGAGGCGAGCACTCGAGTAAGAGCTCACAAAGAGTTACTGGCAAAAATCACATTTAAAAATGTTTTGTATTGTGTAGCTACCATACTTTGTAATTACAATAGATCCGTCTTGAGGTCAATGCTTGTGGCAGAAAATCGTGACGACGTCTTTACTCTGTAGTTTTAGCTTAGCTTATAATATGCCGTTCTAGTTTTCTAATTGTATTTTATAATGAACTAAAACAATTACTTTGCTCACCCGCGACCTTACAATAGTTACGTTTATGCAAGAAATGTGTGTTCATGCAGTTCCTCCACCTCCACACTGTACAAACACACACAAATCACATAAACACAACTATCACCACCACCAAGCTACACTGACGCGTTTCGAACTCAACCAGAGCTCATCCTCGGAGTTACCACAACCGTATGCTATGCTACCAAATGTTAAACTATAAATAACTAACCATAATAACTAACTATAATAACTATATATATGTTAAGTATTTTATAATATTGTTTGAATAAACCTAAAAATTGGTCCCTTACGAAGAAAGAAGTGTACCTAATATAGAACACATAGTTCTTGAGTTCCGATCTGGATTTAAGAATTTGACACGCGAAAGGAGTTTTGCAATTGCAGCGATTTGTGAACCTAAGGCAATATTGTTAGTATAGGCTTGCAATCATAATCGTTTTCGTTACAATTTTCTGCCGTGTTACACCTTTTGCCTGATAGAAAATGGTGATTTCGATTGCAAATACGGGAGTTTTAAATAATAAGTCTACTGAGCTTTGAGGCTCTTGCGTTATCCTTGGAGGTTTCTGTGGCCCCAGACAAAAAGGCTTCTACGAGTATTTATACCTAGTCTATGAAAACGTTGGTGCTACGTGTACCTGCGTGTGTACGGAGCAGTCCTATTGCGTGCCCTTTTGCGCTTACGGACCTCATGGATACGTAATGCCCGCCCACCCATAGGTAAAAGTACAATAGAGCTGCTCAGTACCCACATTTAATAACCCCGCGAGCCATGAACTTTCTTATGGGGTATAAAATAAACACCATTCATCGCGAAATAAATTTCTTCGGTTATAAGCAATGCATGCTTTGCAGGGAAGAGTATCTAAGATAAACTATAAAATATTACTAAATCACACTCACATTTTTTCGAAAGACGAGCGGATGTTTCTGTAAGACATCAGAAAGCGCATCTTCTACATCAGCCACCTTTTCACACGGATATGTACAGAAGAAATGCGTTCAATATGTCAATTTTGCTTTTTAATAATCTACCGAACGAAATTAAAATTTTGCAGAGTTTAGAATTTAAGAAGGAGTTGACATCTTGGTTGCACAAATATTGTTTTTATAGTGTTAATGAGTACTTGGGTTTGTCAAACTGCAATAAATAAATAAGTATTAAGTTTAATTTAGCCCATTTATTATTCTGTGTTATTTTATTGTGAAATTAACGATATTTGTCTTATTTGCAATGACTTATATTACACCACGACGATTTCTTTGACATAGTTTTCTTATTTTATTTTATTTTCTTTTTAATTTGACATACATTCTGTAATTTAATCTTGCAATAATATAGTGAAGCCAGATTTTGCCAATATTTTAAAAAAAATACTTGCTAAAATTATTGCAAAACTATTGGATATAAATTTAAAAATATAAAAATATAAAAATAGGTAACGAAGTTTCATGAAGCGTAGATAAGTAAGCTCATTGGTTGAATTTCGATTGCGCGCGCATGATGTCGTACAGTCCGAAATGGTCTCAAGGAATTATTTTAGTACTAAATTTTTTATTTCAAAACTTTTGACGAAATTAAAATTTGTGGAGGTGGAGGAACTGCATGAACACACATTTCTTGCATACTTAAACGTAACTATTGTAAGGTCGCGGGTGAGCAAAGTAATTGTTTTAGTTAATTAAAATTTATGTTTTAATATTAAAACAATCTGTTTTATTATTTTATCAGTAGGTAAATATTCATTTGGTGGCATCAAACATTTTCTTATTTGTGCAAAGCTGAATTATGAAGACGCAACTCTGTAGTCTTATTTTTAAACACTAGTTTGGACACAACTTTTTGAGAATTGGCAATTTAAAAAGTTACTTTTCCGTACGCGTGTGGAAAGTAAAATCTATACAATTTTTTTTCATACTTGCGAAAGTGTGCTGGGATGACTAACTTTCTATATATATGTTGACTCGCGTCAAGAGGCACTTTCCGAGCATATGCATTGTAAATAAAATAAAGTTACAAATGAAAGGGGGTCATACAATAAACGTGTTTTTTTTCCCAGCGTTATTTGGTTACTAGGCGGCCTACGCTACAGCCGTCAGTTGCTAAGCAACGCGAGCGACCTTATGCTGTTTGGATGTTCACTTACTTATAAGTTTGCAATTTTAGTGCTTACATTTCTGCGATTTTTTACTGAACAGTTTTTAAATGTACGGAGACGGAACCCTTCATGTACGGGTCCGATTCACCCTTGACCGGTTTTTTTAAGTTCATTGAGAACCATGCGTTTCAGAATTAATTAAGTTTTACAGCGTTATAAAATTTTATTATTAGATTCTCAATTTTCGGATGGCTTGTGCCTGTGGCGCTTCATATTATATTCAGTTTAACGATGAAAAATATCTTCGCAGCGCAGATGCGTCCCACGAGATCGGAATTACCTATATTGCGCCTCGGGATATCAATTCTTGAGATATGCACTGATATAAGTTATTATTAGAGCTTGAATTTTACTTTATTTGAAAATTTTAAACATTATCTATGGCAACGGGTCCCAGGCTGGGACTACAAGGTGATGCTAACTTATCAGCCCAGCCGAGACACGTCGCACTGCAGGGTACAGACCTCCTAATAGGATAAGAGAGCCCGGGCCTTAATTTCCAAGCAGACCCAGTGGCGGAATGAGAACTTCACACACAGCACTGAATTGTAGATTTCCTTACGATGTTGTATGGATCTGCGCTAGGCAGAGTTGGACAGGGATAAATACATAGATATAATACTGTGAAGAAAGTGTACCTTGCTTTCACTGCGTCGCTTCTCGCAGGGCCCTGCTTGCATCCACGGCGCTCTTCAGCTCGATCCACTTTTGAGGTTGGTGTATGGGTGTGTGTATGTGTTTATATATCCGATATAACCCGAAAACCGTACTTTTAGTATTTAATTATGCGCAGGAGAACTCAGCGCGTGCCGACCGAATCTCGAGAGCTTTAGAACTGTCACCTTGACAGGTCAGAAGAGTATTTCTGAAGGATACACTGAGAGGTGTATTTTCCTATCAAGGTTGAAAACCGAACATTCCCCCGCCCAAGCTATTTCCAATGGCTTAATCCCGAAACAATCCGAATAGAAGAAACCGAAGCCTAATCCACAGGCAGCCGAGAAAGCTTGGCAATCGCTCGTTGTAAGACCGTGCCTTGAGCCAACTTAACGTCAGCAACCCGAACCGTACCATCTTTGCCTGGGTACAACTGGACGATACGTCCACGACGCCAATGTAGAGGAGGGGCGTTTTCCTCCTTTAATAGAACCAAATCTCCCACCTTGGGAGGGGCAGCAGGGTCATTCCACTTGACTCTCTGCTGTAGAGTATGGAGATACTTCAAATGCCAACGATGCCAAAATCTTTGTGAAATTTGCTGTAACAGCTGGAACCGAGTTAACCGATGCAGTTTCTTCTCTTGGAGGGGGAATTCAGGAACGCCATTTAAAGGCTGACCGATTAGAAAATGACCCGGAGTTAGAACCTCTGGGTCGTTAGGATCCGAAGAAAGGGGACACAGAGGTCGCGAGTTTAAAACGGCCTCTATTTTGCAAAATACGGTACTTAACTCCTCGAAAGTGAGAATGGTCTCTCCGATTACCCGTTTGAGATGAGTCTTGGCTGACTTCACAGCTGACTCGAACAAACCTCCCCATGAAGGGCATGCTGGGGGGTCAAATATCCATGAAATTCCACGACAAGCTAACTCATGACCGATTGTTCTTTGATTCTCAGTCAAAAAACTTTGAACTTCTCGTAAATAATTGTTAGCACCCTTGAAGTTGGTACCGCAATCCGACCGAATGATAGTAGGCAGCCCACGCCTAGACACAAACCGAGAAAGAGCTGCTATAAAAGCTTCTGTGGAAAGTTCCGAGACTACTTCCAGATGGACACTCTTAGTGGCTAAACAAACCAAAACGCATAGATAGACCTTTGTGATTTTCGGTTTCCGCAATTTATGTGATTTCACAAGGAACGGCCCTGCAAAATCTGTGCCAACACCTTCAAAAGGTCTGGCTGCTACAACCCGATCGCGAGGCAAATTACCCATTAACGGTTGAGTGGTAGATCCCTTCAGTTTGTAACACGGTATGCAGTTAGTGGTGACCTTATTAACCGCTCGTCGAGCCGATAATACCCAATATTTGCGTTGCAGAATACCTAACAACGTATTTGGACCGACATGTGCATTTTTTAAATGTAAATCCCGAATCAAAATAGTTACAAAGTGACCCGATTTAGGAAGCACTAACGGATGTCGCGAATCATAGGGTAAGTCCGAATTTTGTAGTCTACCACCTACCCGAAGCAACCCCTTAGAGTCTAGGAAGGGGGTTAGACGTTTCCAGTGGCCCTTAAGCCTTCGATTATTCCGCAGAGTATCAATTTCCTCGCCGAAGTTCTGGTTTTGAATTAAAGCTACACAAACCAACAAAGATTCTTTCGTCTCTTCAGGTGACAAATATTCCGATTTGATTTTGTTATCTTTATCCCGACAGTTATGAGAAAATCTCCGTAACCAACCGACGACACCGATTAATTTGTCGAGAGAACTATACCGATTTAAAACATCAAAATCCGAAACCGTTTGATCTTTACCGCTGGTTGCTACTAAGCAACGCAAACCAGGTAGCACAGCTGGCGCCTGTACTACCGAAACAGGCCAATGGGATTCAGGCCCCTGGAGCCATTTCGGACCCCACCATAAAGGATGGGAAACCAAGTCTGATGACTGACAACCTCGGGATGCACAGTCAGCCGGATTCATCTGGCCTGGAACGTGCCGCCACGAAATGTGTACCGCAGAATTCTGTAATTGTGACACGCGATTCGCTTCAAATACCTGTAGAGTATGAGGTGGCGTTTTAAGCCACGACAGGACAATGGAGCTGTCCGTCCATCCGTAAACCTCCGAGACATCCATGGTTCTTTGCAAACAAAGACAAACATGATGCAGGAGCTTAGCTAAGAGCACGGCTCCACACAATTCCAACTTTGGAATGGTGAGCCGAGATCTGATGGGAGCGACCTTACTCTTTGCCATTATCAGGTGAACCGAAGAAGAACCGTCCTCAGTGATGGTACGTAAATAGACCACTGCTGCGTATCCTAATTCCGACGCGTCACAAAATCCGTGAACCGAAACTTGGCACGTTGACTTGGGAAACATACATCGCGGAACCTCGATCCGATTAAGGTTACATAAATCCATTTTAAACCGAATCCAGTCTCTCGCAAGACTCCCACCGATTTCTTCGTCCCACGTTAACTTTTCAAGCCACAAACGCTGGAGTAAACACTTTGCCCAGAAGGTAACCGGGCAAATCCAACCTGTAGGATCATACATCCGAGCAACGGTAGACAAGATTTGTCTTTTCGTAATCAAATTATCCGAAGTTAAAGTCGTCCGATATGAGAAATTATCCGAAATCGGATTATATTGAACACCTAAGACCGAAACCGAACTATCCACTTCAGGATTATCAAACAAATGAGGAACTTGCAAATGATCTTCTGGTAAGTCCTTCAGAAGTGCAGGACAATTGGATATCCATTTACGCAACTCGTATCCTGCCGAATCCATTATTTGGATTAATTCCCGTTGGAGTAAGAGAGCCTCCTCTTCCGTATCCGCTCCTGTCAAAATGTCATCGACATATATATGTTGCTCTAGTGTGGCCGCAGCCTTAGGAAACCGTTCGCGTTCTCTATTTGCGAGTTCTAGTAAAGTCCGAATAGCCACGAAGGGGCTAGATTTTAAACCATAAGTATTTGTGTTCAATTCGTAAACAAGCAGCGGCTCATGAGGCGACTCACGCCATAGAATCAATTGAAACCGCCTGTCCGAAGGATCAATCCAAGTTTGACGAAACATCATTTTAATATCCGTCACGAAAACAATCTGATGCTTCCGAAAGTGCATCAAAATCTCCGTGATGTCCCTAAGAAGTTTAGGACCCGCATGTAGACAATTATTTAAGGATGCGCCCGACGACGTAGCGCAGCTCCCGTCGAATACGACCCGCAGTTTCGATTGTTCATCTTTACATACAGCATGATGAGGAATGACGTAAAACTCCTGACCCGATTGAAAGTCAAACTTTGAAAGTGACATATGACCGAGATTTGAATATTCCCGCATAAAGTTGATGTACTTTTCGCGTAAGGCAGGCTTCGCCTTAAGCCTACGTTCTAACGCCAGAAACCGTTTCTCCGCAATGGCGCGGGAATCCCCTAAAACCGGTCGCGATGATATAAATGGCAATTTAGTCATAAACCGTCCGTCATTCAACCGTACTGTATTATTTTTATAATGAAGCTCACACTCCTGGTCTAATGGACTAGACTGGCACGCTTGGGGTGGCTCTTCTACCTTCCAAAACTTCTCT
The DNA here is from genome assembly GCA_947563465.1 of Archips xylosteana. NCBI lineage: Eukaryota > Metazoa > Arthropoda > Insecta > Lepidoptera > Tortricidae > Archips > Archips xylosteana. Next base: position 5,916,400 of record OX387362.1, read on the forward strand.
AAAGTATCCGAAATTGACGCACCAAAAAACTCCGAATCATCTATTAGAGTTGAGGCAGCCGGCTGCACTAGCACCGGGCCTAACAACACGTAACCGAAAACCGAATTATAAGCCGTCAGCCCGTCAGGCTGTAATACTATTTTATCTCCTCCTACTAGTGCGCCGAAAACATCCGAACCTAGTAATAAATCGATAGGTGCCGGTGAACCGAAATGTGGATCTGCCAGAGTTAAACCCTCTGTAAGCCGAAGAACCGAATTATTTAAAGTAAGTGCAGGCATGTGACCGATAATATTTTTCATACTAACCACTGGCGTGGTAACCATAGGAAACCGCTTAGTAACCGGAGAGAAGGTCAACGAACCCTTCCCACAAATACCGATAGCCTTTGTATTACCAATACCCCGAATATGGTTGTCCGATGGCTCTAGCCGTAATCCTAGCCTGCGAGCTAAATCCGAAGTTATTAAAGACCCCTGCGAGCCTACGTCCAGTAACGCCCGAACTTCAATGCCCTTATCCAAATCCGAATTAAAATAGACTTTTACTAAAGCCGTGGGCAGTAGGACTGTTACTGGAAGTAGCCCCGGGGCAGTATGACCGAGAGAAACCGTATCCTATGGTCTAGTATACTGCTTGTCGTGATGACGGGCAGTATCTCTTTCGCCATGACGACGTTGGTCATGACCATTACGAACCTGACCCTCATCTTGGTCATACTCTCTCCGCTGTTGAGTCTGAAGAGGAGACCGAGGTTGAGTGCGAGACGGATTCACTCTTCGTCCAGACCGAGAAGGCGAGCCACGGTGTGACCGTGAAGGAGAACCACGGTGTGGCCGTGGTGGATCTGAAGCAATATGACCCCCGCCCGTACGGGCCGGTGACCGCTCAGCCGAACGTCGCTGGTTAGGGTGGCCCTGATGAGAGCCCGACCGATTGAAACACAATAAGGGATGATGTTTCCTACTCCCACACGATGCACAGTTAGGAACCCGATTACAATATTTATATCCATGTGGTCCGAGGCAAAAGAAACAAAACCGATTTTTCTGCACATAATCCTTCCGAGCATATGGGGACATCGCTTTGAACTCCGAACAGTGTGGAAGATTATGGTCCCGATCTCCACAAAAGCCACAAGGCTGGATAAGTGTCACTCCTGTGAACTGCGGTGCCCTACGACGTGGCCTAGATGGACTCGCAACAGGCTCCTGAACGGGATGCCCAGGGTCAGCCCTGGCACACTCCAACAATCGACATTCTACCTCGAGAAATTCCTGTAAATCCGAAAATGTTGGAATGGTCTCCGCTTCATTCCCACACTTTTGCTCAAACCGTGTCTTGAGATTAGTAGGCAATTTTGCCAGACAGATGTGGACAAGTAGAAAGGACCACTCAATGACAGGAAAACCGAGACGCTCCAATGAGTTGACTGCCATAATGATTGGATTGAGAAACTGTGCCCGCAGACCGATAAGTTTGGGAGACACAGACGGCAGGTTAAGGATTTGGTCCACATGCACGTCTGCCAACCGACGGGTATTTTGGTACCTTTTCATTAAAAGTTCCCTTGCAATTTGGTAACCCTCATCCGATATCCGCAAATGTTGGATCAAACCCCGAGCCTCACCGGAGAGGCACGACATGAGATAGGCCAACTTTTGAGCCCCCGATAAGTCCGAACGTGAATCCACCAAACTATCAAACAAATTATTGAATCCCACCCATTGGTCCATTGCCCCAGCAACGGACGAACGGACGGTAATTGTAATGTAGGCAACCGAGATAATAGTCCATCTGACTCCGACCGACTTGAATCCGACTTACTATCCGACCTATCGATAGTTTGTTTATATTGGAAATTCGCCTCCATTAGCTTATCGAAAGCCTCTAAACCGCGCGTATACTCAAGGCGACATGCAGCAAGAATTTCCGCCTGGGCTTGCACGTCCAAATCCGCTAGTTCAATAATCCGTTGAAACGCCTCTTCAAATTTTAAAAATTCCGTATTTACCGTTAATAGGCGCATTTTCAATCGACCCGCATGCTCCGATCGCGTAATAAGGTCCGCACTATCAATCAACCATTGTAATTTAACTTTAAATACCGAGAAATTATATTTAAACGACATTGTAATGTTTATCAATTCACTCACCGAAAATAAGCAAAATTAAATCCGTATATTACTTATCAAACAGTAAACACCGAATGTTACACGTATTACGCAAACCGAAATTCACTTATTCACTTCACTATTTCACTTAAACACTTATTTAAACCGTAAATTAAACACCGACAAACCAAAACAAAACAAACCTAACAAATTACCAGTAGATAACACAAGTGAGTGATAAGAATTGTCAAACGTCAAACGTCAAATTCAAGTGACACCATAGATTAAATTAAATCCGAACTGTCATATATGACAGCGTTTATTACCACAAACTCGAATACACCCAAGTTACCAACCCACTATCAAAAATATAAACCGAATTGAAATTCGAAGGTAGGTATAAAATCCTTTGTTCGAAGATAAAATAAGGTCGATCCGACCGAAATAACCAAAATAAACCGAAATAACGCCGAAACAACCGCGCTCTGCTACCAAAAATGTATGGATCTGCGCTAGGCAGAGTTGGACAGGGATAAATACATAGATATAATACTGTGAAGAAAGTGTACCTTGCTTTCACTGCGTCGCTTCTCGCAGGGCCCTGCTTGCATCCACGGCGCTCTTCAGCTCGATCCACTTTTGAGGTTGGTGTATGGGTGTGTGTATGTGTTTATATATCCGATATAACCCGAAAACCGTACTTTTAGTATTTAATTATGCGCAGGAGAACTCAGCGCGTGCCGACCGAATCTCGAGAGCTTTAGAACTGTCACCTTGACAGGTCAGAAGAGTATTTCTGAAGGATACACTGAGAGGTGTATTTTCCTATCAAGGTTGAAAACCGAACAGATGTATTACAAAAAAAAATTGAGACGTGTTTACCACCCCCCTAAAATTAGCAGCCCTTGGCTCCAGCTTACTCAGCCTGCTGGTAAATCTTTCACTGTTCGGCTGCCAGCCTTAAAAGCTTATATGAAATACTTCGTGTGCCGGTAATTTCACTGACTATCTTACTCTTTAAACCGGAACACAGCAGTGCAAGTTTGGGATTAGGGTGTAAGACAGTGGTAGCAATCCGGAAAGACCCCGCGCATGGTTTTACGACAAACATACAATAGAATACAAATATTTCTCTATTAAACACCAAAAACAGTACAGAAAAATTAATAAAATAAGAATTCAGGCAGACAATAGGCGGTCTCCAACATAAATAGCATTATTATTTATTAAGTTCCCTATCCTCTAGCTTCTAAACTTATAATTATATCAATAACATACATACAATCACGCCTCCTTTCCAGCAAGGGGGTAGGCAGAGACTTAACTATATGTTTCCACCTACTACGATCCTGATATACTTTGATGCATCTTTCACTTCCACAGCACTCATTAGTCTTTCTTTTCCTTCATGTCTCGACCTGACTTTCTACAAGACATTCCCAATCTGATCATGGAATTTCCTTCTTGGTCTTCATGGTATAACAATAACAATATCCTTAAATCAGTCTACAATGAATAATTAACCGTAGTAATACTACACTTTATAATTAAAAAGCTGAAAGGAAACATCTAAATTAAGGGAATAATACTAAAATGGCTTCATCAATTAAATTTAAGGAGCATCTTTACCCCTCGTTTAGGAGCTATGAACGTAAACAAGATGGTCTTAAGAACACTTCATTTATTTCCATAATCCGTGTAATTAAGTATATTTAGCTCGGGAAAGATTCTAGCAAGTAATTGCTTCTCTTAAGTTGTTTTTTAGTAAGGAAGTGAACAAATTTAATTTCATCCTACTCCTTTTTGACGTAATAATATAGTTTTCTAGGTAAATATGCGATTTTTTTAAAGGTTCTTCATACCAAACTTGCCGAACCTCCGACATTATATCACCAACATATTTAATAAATCTGCGGTTTTGCGACTTTAGTGTATCTTATACGGGCAAAACTTAACTTTGCTTAAAAATACGTATTTAAGGGGCGTACCGTTTTAAGTTTTTTTTGTTTTTTAATTAGTTCACGAATTAAAAATCTCAAGAGAATTATCTCTTACTTGAAAGTGTTTTTGTTAACCCTGCCGTTCAATACTATTAACGTCAAGGAAACGGAGACCACGGATAACGATTTTCCGTCGTTCACATACCGTGTTTTCTTGAGCAAATATTATGATAACGACAGCTTAACTACGGTACGAGTACTTGCCGACTTGTGCCCCATGTGTGAGCGCTGACATTTATCTTGATTAACACGGAAAGGTGTGTTTTTTCGCGGTATACGAGACTTCCCGCCCATAAGTTAAGCTGTACAAACATTATTATCGGCGCGTGAGAAGGGATTAAAACAAAAACAGAAAGTTGTTCTTATAAGTAAAAGAACGGTTGTTATTCTTCTTTGGGGACTGTTTTTCGATCTCTTCTTTTTAACTGGTTATCTTGAGTTTTATTGGTATGTGTTGTTGTGTTGGAGCATGTTTTATAATAATTATTTCTAACATTCCATATCTAAAATCTAATATTAAAAATCTTGTGTCACGGTGTTTGTTATCGAACTCCTCCGACCGAAACGGCTTAAACGATATTTATGTAACTTTTTGTCTATATTTGGTAGGTGTGAGAATGAGGTTTGGGCAACAGCTAGTATTTATATACAATTAACGTACAGTCGCGATATGAAAAGATTCTTCACCTTAAAGTTCACATTTGCTTACGTACACCAAGCCAATAAAATTGTCAGTCCTGTCAACATTTTATTTCAAACGAAACAGCATATCGCATTGAAGTTTCCCATTTTTCAAAAGGTACTAAGAGTAAGACTAGGACTTGATAAAGGAATCAATTTAATAATTGATCAAAGTTTTCGTACCCTGACGATTCAGATACATTTTTGTTGCATTCAGGTTAAAATGAAAATGTGTTTTTATTATTAATATTTTACCAATGAAGCTCAAAATATGACTGATATGGAAAAAGAGAGAAAAACCTGTATATTAGAGATATGTAATAAAAGCAACTCCAGGATACGAGAAACGTTGATTACTTTTCAATAGTTTTAATTTTTTATAATTTTTTTCACACTTATCTTGACCACTGCTCAACGAATTTTCATGACATCTAAGATAGATTTAGCTTAGCTTGGTTGAACATTATAGGTTTTGTTTTATCAAAATCGGACGTATGAAAAAAATATGATCACCAAAATATATTCTCAAAAATACATGTTAAGAATGATACATGGATTAGAGCCCGTTCCCACTATGTCGTTGTCGGATTCCGATTTTAATCGGGCGTTCCAGTGGCAGAACATTTTATATGAAGCTGTTCACACTTGTCGGACAGCTTCATATAAAATGTTCTGCCACTGGAACGCCCGATTAAAATCGGAATCCGACAACGACATAGTGGGAACGGGCTCTAACAGGTGGAATCCACGCAAACGAAATCGCTGGCTTCACCTAGTAAAAAAATATTTTATCTAAGTAAAACAAAAACATATTTTTTTCTTTCTTTTGCATAAAAAATAACAATACTTATGTGAAATATAGTCTCCAATTCAAAAAAAATATTCACGATTGTAACCGACTGCAGTATAAGTACCAAATTGATATTACTTATTGTTATGCATAGGGTTTTCGAGCATACGACCATCAGCGTACAAATGGAGTAAAATAGAAAAATATACTACTAACAAAATCTCACCTCAAAAGCGCTCACTTTATTTCTCACACGGCATAAATACGTAATCTAAAAGACAGCCCATTAATTCTATCACAAAAATATGAGTATACGCTGCTTTATTTTATTTAGATTTAACCTAATTCCACTAAGCACTGGTTACCAAATATTCCGTACCATAAACAAGCAGGCCCATATTTTATTAAGACTTAAAGTACCCTCCACACGAAGTATTCGGTCCTCGGAACGGCAAGCTGGAAAAATGTTCACCGCACTATATCACATGGGACAATTTAGAGTTGCCAAACTGAATTTATACCGGCTATTATTGAATATTTGTCGTGAAGCAATACTATTTCAACCTAAACATATTGGGAACAGTTTTAGAAAGTTTTTAAGGTTTTATTTACAGTAAAGTTGTTATTAATTGCTTTGGTTACGCAACTTAGTTTGATTTTACCTTACGTACGATCCTTCATTAAGTGTTTGCAAAAGAAAAATTTGTAAAATTTTGTGACAATCTTTTTGTCTTACCGCAATGTCTCAAGTCAAAAGTCTTTGACCAGTGTGTGTTGCCAGTGATGGATGACTTATGGTACAGAGACGTGGCCGCTAACGATGGGCCTCTAAGAAAGCTCAAAGTCACTCTGAGGGCGATGGAGAGGGCTATGCTTGGAGTTTCTCTGCGGGATCGCATTAGAAATGAGGAAATCCGCGCAAGAACTAAAGTCACGGGCATAGCTCGAAGAATCGCTACACTTAAGTGGCAGTGAGCGGGGCACATCGCTCGTAGAACTGACGTCCGATGGGTCCGAAAGGTTCTCGAAAGGGTATTTCGGCTGAAATGATGATGATGATGTTTTTGTCTTACAAATATAACACTTGTGCATTAACACTCATTTGATAACGCTACGAGTGTTGCTCGATGAAGCGAAAAATCTAGTGAACAACTAAATCCAATTGTATGTATTTGCGAAGCGTAATTCAGGCAATACTATGTAAGCTGCTGTGAAATGGGTCGGAACAAGCATCAGCAAAATTACGTGTAGAGCGTTTTCACGCATCGCTGCTACCGAAAAGGTGATTCTTTCTTATCTATAGCATGGTTTAAACACTAGGTCCTGACAATATAGAGAATTCCTATATAGAGGAGGCCGGGGTGGTGACCTAACAATATATTTTTCACTTCTCATAGACGTAAAGTTGTTCTTTATGTCGAGAGAATGCTACATAAAATAGCTTTTTATGCTCTTGTGCATAAGTAAAATCTTCGTCTAAGACTAAGGCAATCAGTCGCGAACAGCCACAAATAGTAGACAATCATAAAATAGAAGTTTATTGTTTTTTTTTTTACAAAACTGGTGTTTTATATTACGAAATTAATAAAACTAAACTAATCTAGTACATTAAAAAAAGAGTTTGTTAATTTAATTTCAAATGTTGCCGTTTAATTTCCTTACAACCCATTTTCCCCTCGACGTGTCTATCCGCACTAGCCGTACCGGCTCGGATGGCTAGGTATATAAACGTCTCGGGTAAAATGGCTCGTTTTATACTCTTGTTGTACAACCTACTATTTTTAATTTAGTTATATTCTCATCCAATCATATCATCATCATCATTTAAGCCGTAGGACGTCCACTGCTGGACATAGGCCTCCCACATTGATACTCAATCATCTACGGTTGGAAGCGGCTTGCATCCACTTTGAACCAGCGGCCTTTTCCAAACCGTCCGTCCACCTGGTTGGTGTCCTCCCACGCTGCGTTTGCCAGTCCGTGGTCTCCATTCGAGAACTTTTCGGCCCCAACGGCTAGATAAATGTTCTGCGTGCCATGATGGCCTGCCCCATTGCAATTTCAATGAGCTAATATGTATCAGTGGCGGGGCGTGAAAATTTTTGCAAGTAAAGCCGGAGCAAAAGGAAACCTAAAAACCTCATTCATCCTGTTCTTGAAAATGCAGTACTGGAAGAGAAGTGTTTGATGGGTGTGTAATACGAGATATAACAACTTATTATCTAATATTCATAATATATACGCTCACTTTATATAAACTCGTTTAGTATAACGTTCACTGGATATAATGAACGAAAAGTATCTAATACCTTTAAACGAGCAATTTTTGTATATATGTATAGGATCTCGGAAACGGCTCCAACGATTTCGATGAAATTTGGTATGTGGGGGTTTTCGGGGATGAAAAACTGATCTAGCTATGATTCATTTTCAGAAAACCGCTTTTACTCGTGTTTTCCGGCTATTTTTGTTTCTATTAGAATACAAAGCTAAATTGGCCATAGTTATGCAAAAAGAGACCAATAATAAAAATCCAGTTTCGAGATATAGCCGTTTTTAGGTTGTAAAAATTTTTTTTACACTTTCTATTATGTTTTATGTGTCTATATTAACTTTTATGTAAATTTAACGGATTTTTCTGGCTTTTTTTTAAATCAAAAAAGTCGGTCGTTTTCTGCAGAATTAAATGTTTGTTAATCTGTTTTCAACCGTAAATCAATGAAAGCGACCATAATTTAGTCGGTTTATGCAAATTACCATACGATATTACTTATTTTTTTTGAAAAAAGCTAACTTGATGATCGTAATCAGCAAATTACCTTGGTCGCCTTATACAAAATCTTTTATTCAGGAAAAAATAAAATAAAATTAAAATAGTATACATTTTCTAGTATCTGCCTTATTTTTATATGAAAAAAATTTGCTTGAAACGTTTAGTACAAGTTTTGTATATAATTAGTATGTATGTACTTAGTGTAATTACAATGAAATTTTATTTTTAAGATTTTTTTTTGATTTGTTTTTAGAAGTTAACAAGTGATATTTATTTATTTATTTAATAAAAATCAAAATAACAGTCTTTCCTGAACATTAAAATAAAAAATTAAAATATTTTAACAATTCTCTTAAGTATTTATTACAATAATACGACCACACTTGGAATACACCGTAAAAACAAAATTGCTGAAAGCGACCATATGTCTGGTCGTTTTAAGCAGATCAAATAAATGTACTAACTCATACTTCGTTTTTTGTTAAATCCGACCAGGTGGGCCGAGGGTAAATTGGCTGTTTTCTGCAGATTAAAACTGTAGTCTTTTTACGGTAGAAATAGACCAAATACAGTACTTGGCTGCTTTTGACAAAAAAAAAACGCAAAATTTTGCAGATAGTCGTTTTAAGTTTAATTAAATTTGTCAGTGAAATTAAGTCTTAAAAATTACCGCGTTTCATTAGAATATGCAGAAAAAAATCTAGTTTTTAATGGCATATTTAACTCATTTCTCCAAAAAAATGGGGTTGGTCGCTTTCTGCATAACTTTGGCCAAATTTCGCCGACTTCGAGCAGATCATAATAGGATCTCGGAAACGGCTCCAACGATTTCGATGAAATTTGGTATGTGGGGGTTTTCGGGGATGAAAAACTGATCTAGCTATGTTTCATTTTCAGAAAATCGCTTTTACTCGTGTTTTCCGGCTATTTTTGTTTGCATTAGAATATGAAGCTTAATTTCGCCGACTTCGAGCAGATCATAATGGCACATTAGAAATCGGGTGGTCGCGGATCCAGCCGACCTCGGTTCGATTCCACGTTTTTTTTCAAGATTTTTAGTTTTTTTTTTAAGTTTATTTTTCATGAGAAAACGTCAAGTTTCTTCTTTTGTGAGAAAAAGTTACTTTTTTGTGAGAAAAAGTATTATAGGGAACGTGCAGTAACTAGAGGCGGCAACACTAATGCGACAGAAGAGACACTATGCGGACAGTAAAACAAACTTATCAAGGTAAAACATTCAAATTGATGGCACCCTTATGGCACCAGTTGGCAGCACCGTCTATGTGCACGTTCCCTATTGGGAGCACAGAACAGGAAAAGCCGGTTGTCTGTAAAGTCGGTTTACGGACGTTAGTTTAACGTGACTCACCCCAAACCCCCTGCGGTGTTTTTGTCAAATATCTTGAAAACGGTGCATCCTACGGCAAAAACAATGAAATTTTCATCCCCCCTTTAATACTCCCGCGCTCCCTCCCCCGCATCCCCTCCCCCGCACATATATAATCAGGAACTCGGAAACGGCTCCAACGATTTCGATGAAAACTGGTATTAGGGGGTTTTCGGGGATGAAAAATTGATCTAGCTTAGTTTTATCTCTGGAAAAATGCTTGGTACCGAGTTTCTGCCCGAGCAGAGCTCGGTCGCCCAGGTACTAATTATAAAATATCTAATTTTGTAATGTATAACGTTGTTTATATATAATATCAATTGATATAACGATCAAAGCGTATAATGTTCATAACAGCTAAGATTTAAAACGTATAAATTCATTAAAAACTTTAATGCAAGCAAACAATCAAGCAATCCATTCATTTCTTCCGCTCTGTTACAAAAAAAAACCTAACATCGAAGGCTAAGGCGGGAGCTACGCTACGCTTCGCTCCCGCCTTAGCCTTCTGAACCTAACCTATCCAAGTCGCTTCTGCCCCGAAAAGTCTTGCTCGCTCGCTTCGCTCGCTCGCGCCACTTAATTTTACATTTACACATATTATTATATATCATGACTGTTATACCTAATGTTTGTTATGTTAAAAGAAATTAGTCCATATTAATCTTATACAAATTGAAGTTATATAAAAATAACGTTATATAATTTAAGCGTTATAGGTTTAAAAATTATACTTTATGTTGTTACGTTGTTAACGTTCATTATATCTTCTGAACGTTATTAAAATGAAAATAGATATTTTGTAGTTATATCTCGTGGGACGCACCCGTGTTTGATAACTTCGAAAGTTTAGTCAACTCGGAGGAATCGGATTGTTAGTACCCTTCGCCACTTATATGTATATGTATTTTAAAAAAGAATATTTGATCTAATTAAGCAGTATTAACCCCTTGTATGCGGGAAGTGAAAAAATTGTGCATTCTAGTCTCAACAGGTGTTTCATATAAATCTAATCGTACAGATTAAGAAAAAAATACAAAAATAATGCCTTAAATTGAGCACGAATCCATGTCTTAAGCATACGAGGGGTTAATTCGGTTTTGAAAACGGTTTTATTAGCCAAATACCTACTTATAATCCTATTTATACATCCCGAGAATTGATAAAGATATAGGTATAGATGTTTGTTATTATCACACAAAAAGAACTTATTTTCATGACTGGCAGATTTTTATTTCGGAAAATTACACAGTTCCCATGGGAAAACAATGAGCGAATTCGAAGACGCGGCCTTGAGTCCGTCCGGTCGGCCGAAGTCCGACTCGCAATTGCCGGATTTTTATTATTTCCCCTAGTTAACACGTTAACTGCGAAGCGAGGCCTAAATCACCCCTGATGCAACTTCCCTGTGGTGCGGCAAGCAAAAAAGTGAATTTCTCTGTCGTGCGAATGGCATAGCTTTGGTTTGGTCCAGTGTAGGAAAGAGATAAATATATATTTGAGATCACTAAATGGTTCCGGACTCGGTGGTGTACCTACCTTGGTACCGGATGTCTTAGGCCTCGTGCCGCACTGAATTAATATAATTTTAATGCAGTGCGGAACGAGGCTAAAACGTCCCATATCCCCCCTGACCTCGTACCGCACTGAACGCGAGCTTCCCGCGACCAGTGTTGTGCATCACGTCGATTGGAGAATAAATAGGACAGTTTCTTTTCTACTTCTGGTTGCCTTTTTTTTCTATTCTGTGAACCGCATTAAGATTTTCATATACAAATAGAAAGATAAACCTTATGCATAAACCGTAATCCATTATTTTCCAATAATAAGTCTGTAATAGGTGCCTGTTAATGGTATAGAATGGAACGCTTCGTGCGCGAGTCCGACTCGCACTTGGCCGGTTTTTTTTTCTTTATGGCGCCTTCAAGCACAATTTAGATTATTTAAAAAAAAATGTATCCTTTGATAGCTTTGTGTTGTTTTGCCAGGTTTTGCCCTTAAAACGATCTAATGAGATATAATTGATCAAAATCGGTCAAGTCGTTGCGTAGTTAAGACAGTTTAAAAACGTCGATATTATTTTTCCCATCACTAATCGCAGCGAAAATTTGCCCTATTTCAGTGCGTTACGAGGTGTATAAGATCCCATAATTTGTTTTGCTAATAATTCCTAAACTAGCCATCAGATCCCGGGGCGACGGTGGATTAGGGTTCATCAATTCACTGTCTATATCAATAAGGACCAAAATTCTCATTTATCTTTGATTTCGCGCCAGAAAATGGATTTTAGTCTGTAAAAGGAGGTGGGGTCTAATAGACCGCGTGTCGCCCTAACGTCTGGTCACGGTACGGGCCGATTATACCTCGTGCCGCAGGAACGGAAAGTATGCAAAAATTGGTGCCGCAGCTAACGTGTTAAGTAGTAGTAAGTGAGGAAATGTACACACCTGAAAAGAAACACCCGTGAGTGTTTGTGAAGTTTCTAATCCGCACTGGTCCCGCGTGGCAACTACAGCCAGAGCCCTCTCATTCTGAGAGGAGGCCTATGCCCTGCAGTAACTAGATAAGATTTTTTTTTAAATAACGCCCAACTCTGCACTCAAGTATGTATTGAATGATAATTTTTCACTCCGCCGAATAAATTATGGTCTAAATCGACATTGTTATTTAACACGGTTAGAACATAACTCTCTTACAGATAACGAAAAAAATACAAAGGCAGCGCTCGATTGTCTGAATCAGACGATGCGATAAATAATGCAGGAATTGATTTGATTCATGTTATTCTTTGCGAGGTAAGTCACAAAGGGAAATTTGTTTCTGCTTGGAATGACTTTCTGTACACGTTTGTGCTGATTGAAAACTTTTTCAATCAGGAATCACAAGCGCTACACTTGAACGCGACCTTAAATCAAGACTACGCTGAAGAGATACAAAATACCGTTAAACGACAATAAACTGGGCCTTTTTCGTAAGGAAAATACCTGTAAATACTTTTGAAGGATTGAAAGGCAAAAGAAAAGTGACAACTTTTCCTGTTTATTGAAAATAATGTCATTAAATGAGCAGAAAACAGAATCAGGCTGGCTAGGGAAAGTAAGATGAAACGACTAACTACATACACATCGCAGTACGCGTATATCTGAGTTTTTGCGTCTCCATGTCTCCATACATTTCCTTCGTGATTAATTAAAGAGCCCTTTTTCCTATCACAAGAAATCATAGGGCGGTTGATTAATATCTTAGACAAAATCTGTGATTTTATGTGAAAGTAACTTTTTTGTCTCGTATTTTTGGGATCGCATTAGAAATAATGAAATTCGCGCAAGAACTAAGGTCACCGACATAGCTCGAAGAATCGCCAGACTCAAGTGACAGTGGTCAGGGCACATCGCTCGTAGAACTCATGGCCGATGGGGCAAAAAGGTTCTCGAGTGGAGTCCACGGACCGCAAGGCCTCCAACAAGATGAAGCGACGAACTGGTTAAGGTTGCGGGATCGCATTGGATGTGGATGGTGCAGGACCGATCTGTTTGGCAAGCCTTGGGGGAGGCCTATGTTCAACAGTGGACGTCTTTTGGGTGAAATGATGATGATGATAAACTTTTTTGTTTCTCAATATTATGCGCACTCGAAATACCTGCAAATATTAGAGCAGAATTCTTAAAACACACGCAACTTTCATAAATTAAACTGAAATCTTTCTCAATTTTTTGATATGTTCTAAAAATCTTTTTTGACAAAATTCTGCAAACATGCGGAAAAACTATTCAAACGTATGACGCATCTGATTGGTAGAGCGCGTATTTGCTGAGTCAATAGTGCACTATTTGCGAACCCTCGAGCGGTTCTGGATACAGGCCAGAGACCAATGCCAGCCACTAAGTGCGTCGTAGCGAGATTTTACTATGCTTCTTGTAAAACTAATCACTTAAAAAGCTCTTTGACGTTCAATTGCTTTCGTTAAATGGGTTTAGCGTTCGAACGTAATCCCTTCTAAGGTAATTAATTTCATACCGAAGATATTCAATTAACGTCAACAAGGTTAGCAAAATTCAATGTAGGCCAATAAATAGGACATCGTTTTAGTTTGTGGAAATTGATTGATGTTTCGGAATACTTCGTTTTATTTTATAGCAAGAATTTTTTGATCCCGAAATACGTCGCTCGAGGTAAAATTGTTATATTTTATTTACTATAATTTATTTACTTGAAATGAATTGTCATTTATCGCTATCCAAACCAAATTTCAAAAGCACTTTATGCTACTCGTTTTTATTTTATTTTTGGTCGAAACACTTAATATTTTCAAAACGTTGTCAAATTATTGAGTTTGAGTTTGAATGTTATAATAATATTTCAGTAAAAACTATAAGTAAAGATATAATTACAAACACTGAAGAAAAACACGTTTCTTGTATGACGACCCCTTAAATTTTTAACGTTATTTTATTTATAGTATTGTTATTATTATGTTCTTTGCATGTATTTACGTATGTTCCATTGTAAAGATTTTAATAAATAATAATTAAAAAAAAAAATTATAGTCTTTTTTGTTATAGCCGCTACAGTAATACATAATCGGTGAAAATTACAAGTATCTGTCTATTCTGGTTTAAGAGACAGAGAGAGAGGAACTATGACAGACGGACAGACAGACAGTGGAGTCTCAGTAATAGGGTGCCACGGGACCCTATTATATAGAAAACACTTAACATCAGGTGAACCGTAGGCTCATTTTGTCAGCTTCATATAAAAAGAAAAACCTTTTTTAATACATTATAGACTTTTGTTTCACGCCTGATAGAAAGCGAAGATGAGGGCTATGATGGAGCACGCTTGCCTAGTAAATGCTCATTCTCCCTATAGACTTGAATTTAGGGGAATAATCATGAAGAAGGCAGTTGAGCGCGGTGTTGCGCGCGCCTCCAAGCAGTGCAAACTGTACAACAAATACGGGGCACTGTAACCGGCACGCGCGCGCTGCACAACTGCTCAGATCCTTCCTCCAGAATGGCTTCTACAGTCAACAGGCCGGAACACGACGACGGCGAGGGGTCACATGTAGGGTCTCGAGGATAAACCTACGGACACGAGTGATTTCAACCCCCAAAACTTTTAATTTAGCAAATTATGTCAAAGTTCTAAGAATCATTAGGATATCCTTAATTAATAAAAATTACTACACAGCCCTGTGCTGAAACATTAAAAGCTGTAAATTAAGTGCTCGAAAGCAATAACATTTCTGTTTTATAAATAAAGCTCGCGATTACAAATTAAATATGTACTTTGCTGACGTAAAACACGACCATACTTGTAATTTTAATGTCGTAAGTATGCTCGCTTTTTACAGTAATGAACATTAATTACTAAATTAAAATACATTATTAAAATGCCTTACGGGTGTGGATTTATTAGTTTGTCCACTTTATTTGTTTTAATAACTTTTAGCCTTTGAATTTTTACTTCCGAACTAGTTATAAATCGGCAGATTAATCGGAAGATTAATGAAATATGGGATTTGGGGCTGATTCATAATCGCAGAAAAATCCTTAATAGACTGGTACCTATATGATAAACGCTTATGAAGATTACACTTCTTGGTAATATTTTTTTAATCATCTTTTGCCATTGGCTTATCTTAAAAGTTGGATACCCTTGCGAACAATTTATCAATAAAAGAATGTAAAAGAAAAAAAAAATATTTACTGTAATCTTTTCAAATTTAAGCAAGATTAAGGTGATAAGGGTTGCCTTACATATTTCCGGTTTTAAGTTAGGTTTCGTAGCGAACTACACTGGCGTTCCAGTCGTCACAAATATCATATGTTATATATAATATGTTAGTTTTTTTTAAAAGAGTTCCACTGAAAAATAGCATTGCGGCTTGCCGCAGCATCATGCTGCACAGTGGAGCCCAATTTACACTATTCGGTGTTTTTTATTTCTATCTTTTCCTGCCAAATGTATTTTTCTTTCCTGTGTATCAAATATGTGTCCATTACAAGTTAAAAAAAAACTGACTTAAGAAAGTTAGTATAAGGAAAAGCGCCTTAGCTGAATCATTTAATAAGTACAATATTTAACACTAAACCAACCGCAGTATAAGTTTACGAGAGTTGGAGTGGGTCCAGTCGACCCCCGCATCGGCTGCCAACCGACGCTCTTCGTAAACTTGTCAAATTTTAAAATACAACCGAAAATGACAAGAAAACTGTTTTATGGAGAAAGAATCTTCGGGGGCCGGTTGTAACAGTAAAATACTTTGGAAGGTCTTCTTTGATGTAGTGAGGCTGGATAAGTACTTGTGCTGTTTAAAAAAAACAATATTTTGAGTCTTTTGGTTTTGTTTTATCGTTGTCATGATCTGCTACAGTTGTAATCTTTAAATAAATTATGTAGTAAATAAAAAACCGAATGCAGCGTAAATTACGCGATTCATAAAATTACGCTCGTTTGGCTCTAGTCGCAGACAACATTATATATAGGAGGATAGATATATCACTCTATTCAACGGCACAACGCCATCTAACGCAAATTCCCGTAACTACTATTAGGAACCATACCTATAATATCAAGGACCAATAATCACACGTACCAATACCAGCCCTGCTGTGCCACTGCCCATGGGCCACTGCCACAGCTTTTTTGAAACTAGAATTTAAAGCTGTTTTCATCTATTTTCTACATGATTTGATAAATAATAGCGCCATCTAGTGCAAATTGACGGAACTAAAAATAGACATTGTTGGTAGTGAAAGCACTGTGGCTCTAGCCTAACATATTAGTAAATTAGGTCTATTCATAATAGTTATTTGTGATACAAGGTTGGTAAGTATGGTTTTTCAAATGAGTTGACGAGTGATAATCCCGAGCCGCACGGCGAGGGTTTTCATCGTCACGAGTTAGTAAAACCTTGCCAACCGTGTATCATACGACGTTTTACAATACATTTGTGAGAAAATAGGCAATTAAATATCACAAAATTGTAAAATAAAAATAAGTTTCTCGATACTTATTGGTAGCAAAAGATTATTTTGCGCGGTTTGCGCCTTACTTTAAATATCGGGCGGAATTAATTCCATGTTATTGTCGACTTCATCACTTGAACATCACTCATTTTGTTTGGTTTTTGTAAATATACTATAATCAACAACTCAAAACAACGCAAATTTTTACAAAAATGGCGCGGCCGTAATGCGCATGCGTAAGTTTTGTTTTTAATTAGGTTAACTAAAATTATCAGGCAAAGGTTCGACGCGTTCAGCCAATGCGATTTTTTCGAATAAATAAAAGGAGGAAATCATTAAAATCTACGGTAATTAAATTACAGTTTATAATAATAACAATCAATTTTGCAAATTCATTACTTAGTTTTGTATATTTATACATTGTTCTACGTATATTTTTTTATTTTTGTCACTTAAAACTCTTTGCTTGTAAACTTTTAAAATGGAGAATTAAAAAAAACTGTAAAAAAATCGCACTAGTGCGGTAAAATGAACTTACGAGCCATTTATACATCCTTTGAAAGAGAATTTTTCGAGCAAATGTATTGTAAAGTATAAAAACGATTAAAGGTCGAATTGAAAATTTCGCACGAATCCAACCTACATGGATTGTCAAAACTTGCGTTAAATTTGCTTATTATTCTATCTTCACTACGGCGTCAATATCTAGGTAAAAAATATATTATTTAGGTCACCTCAAAAATTTCTATGAACTCCTTTTTATTTCGTCTTTTTAAGTACACTTTTATTAAAAATGTATACCTCTCCGCGTAAAAGCCCCTCTTCAATACAGTCTTGTCACGCTAAGTCGAGTTTTCTTGTAGGAATATTTTATTTGAAGATTTCTTGACATTTCGTGTATCTGACACTTTAAATATCAAAGCAGTTTGTTCCTTGAATTTATTTTCGTCATTAAATAGTCGGTATTATTGAATTTTTTCCTCAGAACCCAAGACGAGTTGAGGATGTTTGAATATTATAACGGCGTGAAATATTTATTACACGTTCATAATAAGTAGTACTTAGTCATTATTTTCTACCCTGATGGGTAGGAAAGTGCTTGCGGTGTTTTAGTTTTTCAACCGACGAAAACAAATGGAGGAGGTTCTCAAGTCGACGCGTATACAGGGTTATTTGTAATTCACTAGCATCCTTTTAACCCTAAACTCCTACCACTTAAACAAATGTTTTTTGTTTTACGGCTTTTGCCATAACTTTATTTTTGGTGTAATAACGTTTTGAAAATTTGATTCTGCCTCTTATTTTTACGATACTCTGTGTATTTGTATGGGAAAAAAAGTGCTTCATTTTAAAAAGTCGTAAAACAAAAAACATTTGTTTGAGTGATGGGAATTCAGGGTTAAGAGGATGTCAGTGAATTAAAAATAACCCTGTATTTTTCGACCACGCATAACTTTTTACAGAGTATGTGATAAAAAAATCTTACCCTAAGGGTAGGAAAACAGGGGATGATAAGATATTATCAAAATGATAATCCTTGACAATTGACACCAAGCACCCCACGCTTTTTTTACAATAAAATATTTTAAACTATTATTATTTATTTTATCAATATTTAGAATTGTTTACAAATTTTGATCTGGATATAACAGTATAATAATTGCTTATTACGATTTTGTACTGCACTATAAGAATAGTGAATTGAAATTTATTATCTTTTTTTTTTATTTTTTTTTTTATTTTTTTAAAGCGTGTTTTTTAGTTTTTTTATTATTGGATAGGGTATACCTTGAAATTGGTCCCATATCAATTAGGAAAAAATCCTACCCTAAAGCGGCCCTTCCCACGAAAATAGGGGCGATTTGTTCACTTACAGATTTACAGATTTACAGATTTTATTTCAATGCTCATGTAATGGATAAAATTTCACACGATATTTCTTCCACCATGAGGCATTCAGGCGTAACGTTTTGCAACATCTTAGAACGGGTCAAAATTTAAACAGCTTCATCATTCATCAGAACCCTAGTAACTGGTTCCTTACCTGTAACAAAAAAAAATACATATCAATTAAATGTTTCAATTGGCAGCCTCTACTCTAGGACATGTAATTATTTGTCGACTTTAAAAGTCTTTAACCAAGTAACGAAGTATCCATTAAAATTTATTTCTAAGTGTAGCAAAAACAGCTCCCATAAAAACCACAGAGAAAATAAATATTCGCATTACAATTGATGGTCAACATCTACGAACAAAACTAAATATTAAATCGAATCTGAAATCGGCTTACGTAAAATTGTGCTCTTGAACGATGTCCTATTGTCATCATTTAGCAATCAGCGAAAGAAGATTCCGAACTCTGTAGATAATTAGTTATCTAGACATCAGTAGTGGCCCACAAAAAATGGGTATTTATATTGGCCACAAGGAGAACAAAGAATTCATGACTAATGGAGACTAATGAACAGCCTCTTCCCGACTCGAATACGGACTATTTTTATAGAAAAATTAGAGCGCATTTTTACTTTGTATTTGTAAGGTTTCGCTAAAACAATGAGGCTCGAAGTAAGAAAAGATTTGAGGTTCTTCAAAGGCAGCTCTGTTTGATTCTTAATGTAAGAAATGATCTTCATACCATAATATTGTACAATCTTTTGAAAAGTAAGATTGATCTTGAATCGTGATGGTGTTCAGGTAAAAGCTAAATAAAATGTTAATTCAGGTATTTGTAAATGATCGTGCTAGCGCAATTACTAGCATTCCAAGAAAAGGGTCGTAGGTGATATAATATATCCAGGGTCAAAATCAACAGATCCATCGATATTTTGACAATTACAAGAAAACACAAAAAAAATCTGACAAACGGAAACCTCCTTTTTTAGAAGTCAGTTATAATATCGTCCAAAACATATACCAGAATATACGAAAATATCCGGCTCCGTTATAAATTACACCCTTAATTAAGACCAGCAGGACTAGCACATTAGATTTTGTCTACCAATTTTATCGCGCCACAGTTGACAAATTATCCTTATCGTGGACTGACACACTAACGAGACATAAAATTTATCTCCCTTATTTATCTACGCGTGACAGTTGAGGACACAATTTGTCTATTGTTGTACTCGTAACATACCATGGATGGGGGTGAAGATAAAATTAAAGCTCTTTTGATAAGCAAACCTAAGTCAAGTTGCGTCAGTCACGGTTTTTTTACCCGACTGCGAAGAAGGAAGGGTGTTTGACCCGTATGTATGTATGTATGTATGTATGTAAGTATGTATGTATGTATGTATGTATGTATGTCCATTCCTATGTCCTCTCGTAACTACACAACGGCTGAACCGATTTTGATAAATGATACGTCATTGGATTCGTCTTGATAACGCGAGTAACACTGGATACATGAAATTCTTGAAAAATTAAAACAGCGGATTTTTGGCGTCAAATTGTGAGTCTTCAAAAAAATTTTTTATAAATAAATAAATAAATATCACGGGACAATTCACACCAATTGACCTAGTCCTAAAGTAAGCTTAGCAAAGCTTGTGTTATGGGTACTAGGCAACGGATAAACATACTTATATAGATAGACTAGCTTTTGCCCGCGACTTCGTCCGCGTAGAATTCCAATTTGTGGTAAAGCTTCTTCATCTCTTTCATTGTATAAAACAAAAATCCGGCACCGGCAACATCCATCATTATTATCATTTCATCATGAGTATCAGTTAGTGAATATTATAAATCCCGTTTATTCCCTATCCCGCGGGAATTTCAACAAATTTGTCCTTATTCTTTGCAAAATTACACTTATTTTTATCCCGCGGGTATTTTGCATTTTCCCCGAGAAAAGTAGCCTATGTCCTTAAAGCTTTCTACCGATAAAAGAACTTTTAAAATCAGCCGCGTAGTTGAGTTCACTTATTTTTTTCCCGTGGGAATTTTGATTTTTTACGGAGAAAATAGTCTATGTAAGTAAGGGTTAGTGTAGCTACTCACTAATAGGTGAAAGAAATTTTCAAATCAGCCCTGAAGTGAAATTCACTTCTTAATATCTCAGGGGAATTTTGCATTTTACCGAATAAATAGTAGGTAGGTAGGATAGTGAAGCTTTCTATTGGTGATTTTTTTTTAAACTCAGCCCCGAAGTTAATTTTACTATTTTCTATACCGCGGGAATTTTGCATTTATCCGGAAAAAAGCATCCTATGTTAACCAAGGACAGTGCATCTTTTCTATTGGTGTAAGACATTTTAAAATGAGTTCCGAAGTTGAATTTTCGTTTTTCTATCCCTTGGGAATTTTGCATTTCCCCGGGAAAAAGTAGCCTATGTCAATAAAGGATAGTGTAACTTTTTACTGGTAAAAGTTTTTTTTTTAATCGGCTCGGAAGTTTCAGAGATTTCCAAAAATCCTGCAATAAGTTTTTTTGTTGTTATGGTCATTTTCGTTAATACAGTATTTGAAAAGATTAGTAATTGTAGTTACGGAGATATGGTCCAGTTGATTTGAGTACCTACATATATAAATCCTGATTTAACTTTATCCCGTGGAAATTTTCAAAATTCTTTATATTCGCTTTATATTCTAATAGTCTAATTGCATGCCCAATTTGTACAGTTTAGTAATCTTCGTTATGGGCATAGGGTCACTCTTGATGAAATATATAAATCCCGATTATTCCTTATCCCGTGGAAATTCCGGAAAATCCTTTCTTATCGGATGCCTACGTCATACAAAGAACACACCCTCCACGTTTTAGGTCTCTACATACAGCGGTTTAGGCTGTGCGTTAATCCGGCAGTCAGTCATTTAGGACTTCAGGACAAAGCATTTTATATGTATTTGCATTGCACAAAGCTTTTATGCGAGTTCAACAATGATATTTGAATACTCAATTCGATTTTATTCGAAAAAGGTTGAACTCGCATAAAAGCTTCATCATCATCATCATTTCAGCCGTAGGACGTCCACTGCTGGACATAGGCCTCCCTCATTGACGTCCAATCATTACGGTTG
Source organism: Archips xylosteana (assembly GCA_947563465.1). Taxonomy (NCBI): domain Eukaryota; kingdom Metazoa; phylum Arthropoda; class Insecta; order Lepidoptera; family Tortricidae; genus Archips; species Archips xylosteana. The sequence goes on from OX387362.1 coordinate 5,938,134, forward strand.
GAAGCGACTTGCATCCACCCTGAACCTGCGGCCTTCACCAAAACGTCCGTCCATCTCGTTGGTGGACGTCCCACGCTGCGCTTGTAAAAGCAAAAGCTTGGTGAAATGCAAATACTTAATACATATAATTAGCTATTATCAGAGATCAGATCAAGACGTGGTTTACAAACGTAGACAAAAATGGTTTGCAATATTTGAAGTTTCGTTTCGTTTACAATGTGTCAAAATAAAATGTAATTTAAATCAAAAGCACTAAGGAGTATTGATATCAACTTCGAAGCAAATCACCCCCAAAATAACTTTCTACTACTTTTTGACCCCGTCAAGGGATGAATTTCAATAAAATACGAAACACGTCTTCCATCAATTTTGTTAAAGAATGTTTATGCAAAATTTGAAGTAGATTGGACCAAGGAATCACGATGTCTCATACAAACTTTGCCCCCCTTTTTTACCCCCTTAGAAGTAGAACTACGGAAAATCCTTTCTTATCGGATGCCTACGTCATACAAAGAACACACCCTCCAAGTTTCAGGTCTCTACTATCAGCGGTTTAGGCTGTGCGTTGATCCGTCAGTCAGGACAAAGGATTTTATATGTATAGATACATACTTAAATACATATTAAACACCCAAGACCCGAGAACAAACATTCGTATTTTTCATATAAATATCTGCCCCGACACGGGAATCGAACCCGGGACCTCAAGCTTCATAGTCAGGGTCTCTAACCACTAGGCCATCTGGTCGTCTAAACATATCGAGTAGGGTATCAAAATAAAGGGATTTTAAAAGACATTACAAAAATATATACAAGTTATGTGTTTAAATTTAATTTGGAATAGTAAATTGACAATCAATGCATTAAAACGACGACGAACCTACTTACTATACTAAGATATCTTTGAGCAATAATTTTCTCTATGAAACCCATGTGGAAAATTAAGTACCTACATATTTCAAAATTGGTTTTGAACTTAAACTAAATAGCAACGCATTCCTAATTCAAATACTCAATAATTTATCTGGGTCTCAGGAGGTTACACTAAAAAGCAAGAAATAAAAAAGTAATTAAAAAAACTAAAAACCCGCCTGCGGTGTAAATAAAATAATGAATTAAAAAATCAAAAAACCCGCCTGCAGATATATTGAAAAGAAGGAAACAAGATAAAATGTTCAATAATAATAAAATTTAAAACACGTCGATGGCAGTCTTTCAAAATTTAATGCAACGATAAAATGCAGTCGGAGGCATGGGAGTCAGTGGCTGCATGGGATTTAATGTCATTTCATGCATGCCTCCGACTGCATTTTATCGTTGCGTTAAATTTTGAAAGACTGCCATCGACGTGTTTTAAATTTTATTATTATTGAACATTTGTTTCCTCCTTTTCATTGTATCTGCTGGCGGGTTTTTTGATTTTTTAATTCATTATTTAGATAAAGTTATCATGTCTTCCAAAGAAATTCCGCCAATCTATTGATAAAATTTAAGAAAACGGTTGCGTCGTAAAAAGATGTCCAGAAAAATTGTCATTTAGTGTTAAATTGGTAAAAAGTACACCCTCTCAAAGTACACTCGGCTTGACAGCAAGATGAACGCAAATTCTCGTCTTCATTGAAAATAATGAGGTGTTCCAAGTCGTTCAGGAAATTTGTCGTGCAGCCGAAAGCCTCCTGTCCTTTGGTCGTTATTAATGGCAGAGAGACGTCCCGAATCTCTCAAGATAATAAAGAACTCTAAATGACTCCTTTTTAGGGATCGTTGCCGAATTGAAAAACCTCGACAGCCGGCCATCCTGCCACTCACAGGTTAAGGTCAACTTTGTGGATACTATCAGGGAAATGGAGTGACCCTGACGATTGGTATTGTAGAAGATACCAGGATAAGAGAAAATTCAGTTTTTGGACAGAACCCGTTGCAGATTTGTGGTGGAATATTATGGGCACGATTCTGAATATTGAAAGTATTTAGGTGTATCGAATGTATTAAAATATTGAAAGTGTTTAAAAGTTATAATATTTACTTTTTTTCTGAAACCGTAACTTGTCAGGATTTAAACATGAAACTACCGTGAGACCCACTCATAGTGAAAATATACGGATCACTCACGTCTTAAAACGAGTTTAACTCGACATGTTTCGGGCTAATCTGTAGTCTTCTTACCGGATATTCTTTAGTGATAGCCAGTTTTTATTTGGAAATGTAAAACTTGCAAAGTTTTATCTCATCACAGCGCAAACATTTCGAACGAAGAAAAATACTTTCGCTATCTATCATAAAGAATAATGCAATAAGTCATCAAATAAAACAAATCTCCCAACTCTAGCTAAACACTATCAGTCTTCCAAAGCATTTTATACAGGGCCCATTTTATTTATTTACATAAACTTCCATCCGATACAGGTACCAACGGGGATATATAAAAGTTTTTGACGAGTAACTTCATTTCGGCACAAAGCGGCTTAAGAGAGTGGTATTGTGAAGGAAAAAATACATTTCCCTTTGAGAGGACAGAGGTTGTAGAGTGTAAAGAGTGGAATATCTCCATAAAGTTATAGAAAGGATAAAAGTTTTTTATCGCGTATCTTTTCAGATGGGCAAGCAACCGCTGAGTGGGAACAAGTGGTGCTGAGCGGACTCTTGCGGGAAATGAAAATATTATGTTCGGATAAAATCACGGATGGAGTGGTTTACGGGAGCCGTCGTCGGGAATACAGAACGGCTGGTGACGCCTATTGAACTATAGATGAGATGAGTCTACCCCAGTCTGTATACATCACACTGCAGAGAGGCCTCCTCCCAGAATGAGAATGCTTGGGCCGTAGGCGGATTGGGGATTTCACACACAGTTGAATTACTTTGCTGTATGTGTAAGTGATGTTTTGTCTTGTTGTTGTATGAGATGAGTATTTAAATAAAACTGCTCTGAATTCGTAAGCTTTTCCTTATGTTGACCAATACTTTTACAACAGGCACAATCATTAATCAGTTAGGCAGTCGAATGTATACGCTGAGCTTATGATTAAAGATATTTAAATAGATATCTGGACGTATTGATTTTATATTATATAGGTAGGTATGTATTGTATATTGTACATATTTGTTACTTACTTTACATATGTATAACAAAGAAAAATTGAGGACGAAAGTATTTTCATTTAGCTAGAACTCTTTGCACGAAAGTTACTTTACTTACACGAGATTAAGATATTAAATTAGTTATAATATAAAGCTTTTCTGGATTCAATTTACCTATGGTTGGATAATGTACAGAAGCCAAACGACACATATAAAATAAGAAAAATGAGGCATTAGTCATAAAAATGAAGTTGTTAATGTTACAAAACAGCAGTATCCACCCATGTGAGTGTTACTCGTTTCTTTTAACCGCCATTTAATATTTATTCCCATACTTCATTCTAATTAGCTTTGTACTATTTTCATAAAATAGACTGAAAACTTAAAAGTGTTGGTTATAATTTCAAGTTACGATGAGGATCTCATTTTGGTGACCAAGTTAGTAATATTTTGGTAGTAAAAAAAAATTTGGTGTTTTTTTTTAAAATATGTAATGGTACTTTTGATAAGTACCTATACCTAGTTAGGCGAAGTTGCACAGACCTGAGTTAACAATATAACTCTGCTAATTGCTAACCCAGGTATAAGTAACGTCAAAATGAGTGGAATTGTCATCCCTAATCCAGGGTTAACGGTTTATTTTTTTAACCCTAGACTGCAAGCGGCCTTAAATGTATAAAAAGAAGGTATTTGTAGGGGTAGCTTTATGTGACTCTTCAAATGATAATTCATACTTCAGCTTGACTCCATTTATTGCGTGTCACACGTTTTAGTACATAGTGGTGGGCGAGAGACTACTGACGTTCCGGACTGCTTAGCAGGCGCGTGACAACCATATCGCAAGCTAAGCAATCCTGTGTCCCCACAGTATTGTTTTAACACGTTGAGTGCGGTACAAGTCATTTTTGACTTGCATTAGACTTTTGTTTGGTGCGGCGTTGAAAATAGGCGATCTCTGTCTGGTGCGGCGGTGATTTGACATTGAAATCCCCTGATTCAGAAAGAGACAAGTATACATTTAGGTTTGTTACTTCAAATTATATCCAATAGGTAGGTTCAAAGTATACAAGACAAATTCGACTTGTACCGCACCAGACGATAAAAAATTGTAATTGGTGCGGTACCAGCCAAAACTGTCTTGTAAAGTACCGCCTTGTATCGCACCATGGGAACTGGCCAGTGCAGGCTAGTGTTGTGATTAATAACGACTTTTTTGTACGTAGTTTCGTTCTCAATTTATGCACCGAGAAATAGGCCGTAGAAAACATTATTAAAAGTGTTTGAACTCACAGAAAAAAGTAACCAAAGTAGCTTTGCGAAAACTACAATACGATAATGATGGATTTATTGCCGCAAAAAAGGAAGTCAACAAGTTTCAAAAAGGTACCAGAAGTAACATGTGCGTTGACTGTTATAAAAAAAAAAATAAGAAAAACAATAATGCTACAAAAAATCGTATTTGAACATTTAGTTTTGTAATTTTTATTAAATAATTGTGAACATCGATAGCGATATTTTGTTTCATTATATTTCCCTTCTCTATAAAATTATCGACATAACAAACCTTGCCCTACCCCCGTGATGCGATACAAGTCGAATTCGTCTTGTTATTTAAATGTCTTATAACTTCCAAATTAAAGTCTGTATTCTGTGGCGACAGCAAACTTATCTAATTAAACATGGCAACTTGCTATTGCAATCATAAAATTATATTTTTTTATAAAAAACAAAGAAATATTGGGAAAAACTTAATCTTCTGCTTACAAGTCACTATCGTCTTGTACCGCACTATTAGAAAAAATGTTACAAGTCAAAAATGGTATGTATAGCACTGAACGTCAGTTGTAGTAAAAAAGTCCCGCATTCAACGTGTTAACTTTGAATTTCCAAACTGTTTAGAAATTGTTTTGCATTAGCAAAAGAAAGGCCAAACACTCGCTAGACGTAAATAAAGCGTGTTCCTTTCTCAATTACAGTCAGTTTAAAATCAAAGCTTTTACTTGGACTGTACAACGTTTTAAGTAATCCACAGCAGATGGTTCGTGTAGCAAAGGATGCAAATAAAACACATTCTCGTTAGTAAGCCCAGATTTGATTCTCGAGTGCCGCTGGGTTTAAGAGCTTTGTTTAAAATTGAAAACCTTGGAAGGTACACTAAATTGTTTTTGGTTTAAAATTACACCGTAATCTTTGCGTCCAATGTATAGATTCGATAAGGACGTAAAAGTAACTTGAGACGTTATTTACGTGTGGTCTTCAATCGGAATTTTGTGATGCTAACTTTTTAATCACAGAAGAGATAGCCGTTGGGACCGAAAAGTTCTCGAATGGAGACCACGGACAGGCAAGCGTAGCGTGAGACGTCCAGCAGTCCAGCAACGAGATGGACGGACGATTTGGTAAAGGCCGCAGGTTCAAGGTGGATGCAAGCTGTTTCCAACCGTAATGATGTAATGATAGGGAGGCCTATGTCCATTTTTTCCCCTCGGCGTATAGCGAAAAGGCGTTAGCGTTTGGTAAAAGAACAATTTAGTAGATCACAACGCGAGCTGTTATTTTAGCGAAAATGGAACATTTTGTGCTTATAAATACAAGGTACGAATCGCTCGGCATAATGTATTGGAAAACGCGTCCGTCACAAAATAACTAGGAACAGTGTTCAATTTATTTTTCTGTTGTTCTCTTTAATTGAAGGAAAAAGATCTAAATCATGATTCTTGATTGCAAAAATATTTATTTATCGCTATAGAAACTGGCATTGATATTATGGTTATTTGGGTTGTATTTTGCTAATGCAAAACAAATCCTTGACAGTCGGAAATTTAAATTTCTTTTTTTCAATTTTCTTACAGTTAAAGGCTCACATTTGAAACAATAAAGATATCACAAGTGAAACTGCAAAGATGTAATTAATTTAAATATCACGCGGGTTTTTAAACGCTTTGTGATGATAATAACTAATTAAGATAAACGTCCCTGTGCTCGATACTGACCCAATACATGGCACCTTCAATCTTATGTCATAGTAAGAGAGGTAACAGATGGGTGTCATCTACTGGGCGTTAAATATCGAGCATTGGTACGTTTACCTTACCTAATTACGTGTACTTCTAAATCTAAATTTATAAAATTAAATCGATCAACTTGCCAAATGGCGTTAAGAACTCGACATCAACACGGGCACTATAATAAATTTACAGATTTTTCTATTATGGAATTCGCACTATGATAGTGCGGTGCGAGTGCTTTAACTAAAGGTAAAGAGTAAGAAAAAAAACATTTCGGTTCACGACTTGGGTGTCACCTATATATTATCACTAGCTGATGCCCGCGGCTTTGCCCCCGCTGAATTAGATTAAAACGTCTTTTCCCGTGGGAATGACATTTTCCCCGTGGTAAAAAGTAAATACCTATTACTCTATGTAGAACCCTTCAAATATGTACATACAAAAAAATCACGGCAAGCGGTCGCTCAGTTTCGAAGTGAAAGAAGGCGAAACAAATAAGCACACTTTTACATTAATAATATTAAGTATGGATGTACTAGCTGATTCCCGCGACTCGCTACCTCGCGAGAACTATGCAATTTTCTGGGTTAAAAAGTATCCAGTATATTAACTCAGGTTATAAACTGTGTAGGTAGCAAATTTCATCAGAAACCGTCAAATCGTTTTAGCGTAATACATACACATCCACACATCCATTCATACAAACTTTCACATTTACAATATTAGTAGGATTTAGATATAAGTAAGCCCAGATCACAGAACGCCTCGAGCCAATCAAGTACTTAGTAGGTACTTAACCGAAAAACCAAGTAGGTACAAACAAAAAGTCACATCCTTCATCGGACTTAAAGTATTCCATACCCATCATATTTACATGCTTCACATATCTCAGTCAGTGGCGTATTAACTTACAGTCGACCTCATTTCGGAGCATTCTTCCCAGGCCCTACGCCTCCAAGTATTTTAATTAGTGAGGCATTTTCTTTCGTCAGTCGGCGCTCTTGTGGTCTGGCATAATTTAATGAAAAATGAGATTCATGGGGTACGGTGAGCTTTTAGAAAGAGCTTAGATACGGTAACGTAACCTTATTTCTTGTTGTGGTTTACGCTAAATCTATACTAACTTAATATAGATGTAAAAATGTTAATAATGTAAGGGTGATCTCCGATTTCAAATATTTGTTCATAGGATGTAAACACACTTATATCTGTGAATTGAAATAAAATTGTACCCTGGAACCCATTCCCCCCCTGTTAGTTTTTAAGAAAGAGTGCAAGAGGATCTGTGTATATGTGGACTGCTTAAATGATTGACGAGAATGGTATTAGAGGCCGGAATGAGAGAAAAGAATTTATTATGTATAGATAGAGAATAAGTCAGCTAGCTTAGTCTGAAGGGTCGGGAGCCCAAAGAAAGTATGAGGATTGTATAAAATAAAGAACAAGTATGCAGTATAAAAGTACGAGAAGTAGTATTTGATGGAATTGGAATGAGAGATGTTGCGGATATAGGCCCTGCATTAATGTGGGGGTAGCTAGAGAGAAAAAAAAAACACACTTATATCTAACTAACGTAAGTAACTTTTCATCTCTCATACTCGGAAAGTGAGGCAAATCATATCTGACATACGGGAGGATAACTATTATTTTCTTCCCTAGGGTAGAAATAAATTAAAAAAAAATAAAGGCATTGGCTGTCAATGGAACACATACGCATTCAGCCAAGCATTACGGCATATACATACATGAAATAATTAAGTATTGAGTTTTTTTTTCTTAATTAATCATATTACAAATTTTATATAATTTAGTGAATCAGGCGTTACTTTGCGGAGGTCCATATTAATGAACTAAAACAATTACTTTGCGGGTGAGCAAAGTAATTGTTTTAGTTTACAAACTTTTAATGCCAGTAAAATATTATTAAATTAAATTATTAATTTACATTAGTTTCTTATTTAGTGACTTAAACCAGAAAAGTTAATAAATGTTAGAAAAGAAACACGGTAAACGACAATGTTATATGTCCACACAGCCTTTCTCTATACAGCTTAACTCCTTGGTTCAAATTGGTTATTTACTTATTTTTCAAATAAATTTACTAAAATACCTACTTTGTCTAATGTTTTCATTGATTATTATATTGAATATATTAAATTTTGTTAAATTAATTATTGCTTAACAATAAACTCTATTGAAATATTTTACAACGATCATATTGACCGGTTTAGACATTTTTATTTATTTATACTTATATTTTCATACTTTCCTTGTAGTCGAAATGAAAAGCTGAGTATTTAACTCGGGAAAAACACCAATATCACCCTCGAAATATTGCCACCCTCGCTGTGCTCGGGTGTCAAGTAACCTCGTGTGATATTGGTTATTTTCCTCCCTTGTTGAACAATGTACTATTTAACGGCACGAAAGCGTAGAATCCCGACGGGATGCAGACATAATGAACAACAACTAATGTGAGGTTAAAAGGTTTAATTTTGAAACGACTGAACCGATTTCGACTTTAATAAGTTGTAATTAGGATGGTAAAAGTTAACGGTTCATTTTACTAGATGTATAGTTTTATTTTTGAGTCTCACATCTATGGATACCTAATCACATACTGTTAGGTATACTTGCTAGCAAAAGGGTATAGTCAGTCCCTAATATTAAGTTCTAAGTAGGTAAATGTCATTTATTACCTACTTATAACTTAATATTTACCTACACTCAGTACAAATATATATATCGGTTTAATCTTGTCATCATTATTGTACCAATATCTTGATTCGACGACATAAGAGCTATGTTACATGTTTTGAAGTTGTATGCAGGGCAAAGATAAATGGTCATTTACATTATTTTGGTTTCATAAGTACTAGTTTCTATTTTTTTTAAGAATTTTTTAATAAAAAGACTCGTCATGATTGCTTACCCTTTATTAATGCTAAAATAAACGAAGTAAAGCTACGCCACTTTTCTGCATAATGTTAAATTTACCAGCTGAAGTATATTTGTGACAAACATTCATTGACACATCTTCGTCTTTGCATTGCAGTCAACAAAAATAAGAGCGTATATCAAGAATGTGAATTTTAATTAAAAACTCATTTTACTTTGACACAAAAACGACAGCATGGAAAAATTTCAGTGAATTTTTTTTAAGCAAAAATTAACTTTACTACCTACTGCAGCATAATAAGCCGTCTGAATGCACTTAAGGTGCGTGCAAACGCCTTAATGTGCTAACATAAATAAAACATTATAAAACTAGTAGTAAAACACCATTTATTTTATTAGGGCTGCACTTCGAGTCAAACATAGGTTATAAATATAAAACTATAAAAGAAATCCCATGTATGTACCGCCGTTAATATATATATGTCTCGCGCGAGGCGATGGTTTATCCCTATGATAAAATACTATGTAATTTTGTGATTATAACATCGAAAGAAAGAATTATTCCAAAAAAAGGCCGAAATGGAACGTATTTATCGAAAATAGCGTACGGGCACTTATGGTAAGTCCCAATTAGAATTTTGAAGATGGCGTTGGCACGTCTCGATACCAATTGTACCTTTTGCAACGCAGAAGAACACGAAGTTACTCTACAACCTAACTCGTAGTCCCCAAACCCTCATGCGCATGCTGATTCAAGAATCAGAGTATAGGCCAGTAGAAAGAGCGTAAGTTGAGAAGGGTTGCATTAAAGTATCAATTAGTAAGTTAGTGTGCCGAGGAGTAAAAGGTATAAATCTATGTATACTATCGGAAAAATTAAGGTCTTGAAAACAAATATGTGAAGGTATTTAGGTTCGTAAATTAACTGATGAAGTATCTTCTTCGTTGGCGACGAAACAAATCCAAGGTATACTTATGAGCACCGATTCTCTGATGTATTGAATTCCTTTGAAAACGTAACTCGTAGGTACGCTTAATGAGATAGCCTGCAGATCCGCTATTCCTCTCGCGGATGCACTGAGGTTTAACTACCGGGGTGACGGTCGGGCTGGAAAGAAATTTTAAAATTAGCCCATTTTCAACACCAAAACCTAGCCGAACAACCTGTATGTAATAACCAATGAAGATGACACTTACCCGATGAAAAATCGGCCTTCTAAACAAAATCTGCTTCAACAAATAGGCGAGCAGCGAACGGACAGTATGTAAAAAGCTCCTTAAAGCCTTTCCTTCTTGTGAACGACTTAGTCACAGACTTATAAACGGGAAAACTATTTTTCTTGAGAAAAAATTGGTAACTGACTTGCGTCCGACTCCTCTTATGTCTGAAGTAATTCTGTCATCCAAATCAAAACAAACAACTCTGACAAACCCCAAACCCAATTTTTAAATTTGAATAAAATTTCTCCTATGCATGAAAATATGTATGCGGCCAGGAAAAACAGCCAGTTAAAAATAACAGTGAATAGCCAAAAAGTTTTAATTTTAAAGTATTCATGCAGCTCTATAACGCTGCAGATATCCCCCTACCAAAACAAAAAAAATTTGGGCGAGAATTACCCAAAATAGAAGTTCCCGAACCCGAAGTGACAACCCTAATAAATAATTAACACAGATGTGACAGCCCTACCAACCACATCGACAAGACAAAGTCAACATGAAATGACAAACGAACGATCAACCTCCAAAACCGATAGCGAGACCTATTATTGTCGTGGGTGTTCAATTATCCTAAACCATAAAGCTAAACATTACCTCAACTAACCGGTATTTACAACGCTTGAAGTGAACCACTGATTAGAGCAACCCTTTACGCTGAGCACCCTAATCGTTGGCTACCCCATTGAAGCTTGACTAGCAAATTAAAACTTTTCAATAACACCAAAATAATTTGAAAAGTTTACAACCGAAACACCTATCATAACCCCTATAAACAAATGCTACGCACTACCTGCTGAACAAGTACGACGAAACATTTCAAATTTCGAACGCGACAGCAGGTATCATCTAGTCCGGGAAATATACGTCAAGTCATTTCACAATCAACCGACTGTCGAAAATGCGTCATTTTTCAGACGGTGGTTGACTGCGAGATGTTCGACCACCACGAATGGTCGACCTACTCGAGTAACTAAACCATGTCCAAAGGCCATAACCTAAAGTTAGGCCACAAACCTAACAACTAACGCCTAAAACTAACTTCCTATGAAATATACCTATAAAGTAAGGTCTAAGCTAAGACTAAAACCTAATGGAAATAACGAATAAACCCACGACACAAAACATAACCGCCGACAAAAAAAACGTTAAACGACATTATTCCTACAGTTTAGACGATGCGAAGTAAACAGACAAACATATATACAAAATTTAGTACGGTCAGCGAAAAATAAACGTCCACAAAAATAAACATTAAACGACATTATTGTTATAGTTTAGACTGTGCGAAGTAAACAGACAAAGTTACATATAAAATTTAGTATGGTCAGCAAATAAAATACTGACCGTGCGAAAACCAACATATAACGAGTCTAGGCCAAAATAACGAATCAAAGTAAACACACGACTTTAGAATTTGGAAAAAAATTAAAACGATTTCCAAGATCACAATGATTATTAAATACAAATAACCTCCTTTATTTCAGAATGTCCTTAATGTGATAGTTTCCGACGCAATGCGAATCCAGGTCGGTAAGTTCGTAAACCTGCGGCGAAATGACTCTAGAAACACGACAACCGATAAAACGAGGTGCGAATTTCCCTCCTCGCTGCTCATCAGAACCAGACCGAGAAAAGTTCCTTCGCCAAACCAAATCGCCAAGATTAAGCCGAATTGGCGTCCTTCCTAAATTATACCTAGCGGCGTTACGTTGAAAAGCAAGGGCTAATGCGTCTTCCACCTTCGAATAAATGTCATGAAGTGATACTAAATTACTCGCACGCTCCTCCCGGCTGAGAGTCAGATCTTGAATTTCAGGCTGAAGGCTAGCGTTACGGGATAAATCAATTTCACGACCGTACATTAAAAAGTTCGGTGTATAAGACGGGGCCAAGTTTATACACGAGTCTAGAAACACGCGCGACCTGGAGCAATAGAAATTGGAAGCGAAAGAAGGAGGGAGAAGAGAGCGTTAGAAGTTGGATAGAAAAAGAAAAGAGAGAAAGATAGATAAAGCGAAAGATATAGAAGGACAGATAGAAGAGGAGGCAGAAGGGAAAAAGTAATGAAAGGGAAAAGAAGAAAGCCAAGAAGGGTATACGTGGAGCAAATAGAAGTAAAATTACCTGCTCCAGTATACATAAAAGTGAAAGAAAGAGCGGGTTATAGATGACCGCGAACTAGGAACGACAACTGAAACGACGTAGAACCAACTGACAATAACTAACCCCATACCAAGCAACAAGCGGGAAAAACCGACAACAAACCAAAAAAATTAAAACCGACAACAACAAAACCACAAACCACAACCAACACCTACAAACCAACAATCAAAAAAACTACGTCGACCCATACCGTTATCGCTCACACGTTTATCTACGGGTTCGGTATTCGAAACCGTTTTATATAAGCTCCGACAGTACGCGCGGTGTGTCGTAGACTGGTACCTCGACGCCACGCAGCGACGCCCTAGTCAAAAAAACGCCAAAAGGTTTAGACCAAAAACGCGAAAAAATTTAGGGAGGTTACTCGGCGATGAAACGATGGCATATTTCTGGGCTAAGATAAAAACGAAAAAACATTTAACATGCAGAGCCCACGAAACTAGGTAACCGCTCAAGCACCAAGCGAACCAAACAACCGCTAAAAAAAAATACAAAAGAACAGATGGAATAGAAATGTCCGGGATTCGAACCCGGAACCTATTATTTCACCGACAGGCCTAGAACAACTCGACCGACAGAACGATAACTACGTCGAAAAAGGCTATGTAATCGAGATCAGACGTTTATAGAACGAAAATATTTCAACGCCGATCCTGTCAATAATTCGTGGAAACGACGTATGATGTATTTGGAACTGACGTTACGAGCTTCACGCTCTTCTTCGATACGATAAAAGAACTCGCGAACACAACCCTTCCCCGAAAAGGTGAAGTTCCACTTAGTGAGCGACTCCTCTTTGCGCGGAAACTGGACCTGATGCGAAACATGATGTGGCGATTCGGCCCGTTGCGAAACGTGAGGTGACAACTGTTCACCTGCAACCGAGTCATAAAAACGTTCTTCATCATGCGCGAATATCCGACGAGGCATCAGAATGGGAGAAGCATGGCGTGGTGTATTTTGCACTCGTTCATCAATGTCTTCAGACGCCATGTCGATTGTCAAAAACTAGCAGACTACGAAAGGAATAAATATTTAACGATCGTTAGATACTGAAAGCAACCAGACAAGAACGCAAAGGATTCAACGAGGCATTCACGTCGACCTATACCAACAAACACAATAAAACAATAAAACATCAATTAAATCTATTCAATAGGTCTACGTCAACCTACCTTGCAGGCCCTTACACGTTCATACGGGTACTAACAACTGGTGAACTAATTACGAAAATAATTTTCTCGGGTTAGATGTTGGGAAAATAAATAAAAAATACTTTAGTAAAAGAGTTACACTTTTTATCACTTCATAACACGCAGAGTAAATTATATTAAAATTAACACTCCAGTTGCGCGAAAACCATCGAACTTCTGTCATTAAGCGGTCACAATCGGTGGAACTGAACACTACCGCACACTAGTTTAAGTAGATACAGCTCAATGTAGATCTGAAACACAAAACTAAAACATATCACGGTCGCAGAGCGACCAGTACCCCCCCAGAACAAATAAATATGTCGATAATCAGGTTAGTAAATTAAAAATTACTTACTTTTGTCGGGCGCCATAATTTATGCAGCATAATAAGCCGTCTGAATGCACTTAAGGTGCGTGCAAACGCCTTAATGTGCTAACATAAATAAAACATTATAAAACTAGTAGTAAAACACCATTTATTTTATTAGGGCTGCACTTCGAGTCAAACATAGGTTATAAATATAAAACTATAAAAGAAATCCCATGTATGTACCGCCGTTAATATATATATGTCTCGCGCGAGGCGATGGTTTATCCCTATGATAAAATACTATGTAATTTTGTGATTATAACATCGAAAGAAAGAATTATTCCAAAAAAAGGCCGAAATGGAACGTATTTATCGAAAATAGCGTACGGGCACTTATGGTAAGTCCCAATTAGAATTTTGAAGATGGCGTTGGCACGTCTCGATACCAATTGTACCTTTTGCAACGCAGAAGAACACGAAGTTACTCTACAACCTAACTCGTAGTCCCCAAACCCTCATGCGCATGCTGATTCAAGAATCAGAGTATAGGCCAGTAGAAAGAGCGTAAGTTGAGAAGGGTTGCATTAAAGTATCAATTAGTAAGTTAGTGTGCCGAGGAGTAAAAGGTATAAATCTATGTATACTATCGGAAAAATTAAGGTCTTGAAAACAAATATGTGAAGGTATTTAGGTTCGTAAATTAACTGATGAAGTATCTTCTTCGTTGGCGACGAAACAAATCCAAGGTATACTTATGAGCACCGATTCTCTGATGTATTGAATTCCTTTGAAAACGTAACTCGTAGGTACGCTTAATGAGATAGCCTGCAGATCCGCTATTCCTCTCGCGGATGCACTGAGGTTTAACTACCGGGGTGACGGTCGGGCTGGAAAGAAATTTTAAAATTAGCCCATTTTCAACACCAAAACCTAGCCGAACAACCTGTATGTAATAACCAATGAAGATGACACTTACCCGATGAAAAATCGGCCTTCTAAACAAAATCTGCTTCAACAAATAGGCGAGCAGCGAACGGACAGTATGTAAAAAGCTCCTTAAAGCCTTTCCTTCTTGTGAACGACTTAGTCACAGACTTATAAACGGGAAAACTATTTTTCTTGAGAAAAAATTGGTAACTGACTTGCGTCCGACTCCTCTTATGTCTGAAGTAATTCTGTCATCCAAATCAAAACAAACAACTCTGACAAACCCCAAACCCAATTTTTAAATTTGAATAAAATTTCTCCTATGCATGAAAATATGTATGCGGCCAGGAAAAACAGCCAGTTAAAAATAACAGTGAATAGCCAAAAAGTTTTAATTTTAAAGTATTCATGCAGCTCTATAACGCTGCACTACCTAATATGTATATTGAGTATCCATTATGACGCGGCAGGCTCTGTAGTCTAAGATAAGACAATCTAGACTTTGTTACTAGTCATTCTTCTCAACGAACAAAGTTAGATATAGTTAGAACTTAAAACATCAGGTCACATCTTTGTTGGGCATTTCTATTTTTCTTTGTAGGTACCCAAAATGAAGAAATTTTTAACAGGGAGTTAAAATTTGTCCGTTTGGTTACGCACTTTTTCAAGTCTTTACAATAAAAAAAACGTAACAAACCGGACAATTCTTTACTTGATGTTAAAAACATTGTTAAACTTATCCGATTTGTTACGTTTTTTTTATTGTAAAGGCTTGAAAAAGTGCGTAACCAAACGGACTAAATTTAATTCCCTGTTAACAATTTCTTAATTTTCGGTACAACGAAAAATAGAAATGCCCTGTTTCCAGCTTAGCGTAGACGTCTCATTGTCTATAACGCATTATATCTAGGCACGCGGCAGCGTGTCAAGCCAAGTTCAAGCAAAGAACTGGCTAGCTAGCGCCGAGTGTAATATTTACCTACACTAGAAGCACGCGCCTATTAAACTACTAAAGCACAAACACAGGGCCACGAACCATTGATATTATTATCAAGCAGGCAACGAATGCGTCCCTCCCAAAAACAGTTAAACCGGAGATTAGTCAGCCGCAAGAAGGCAAAAACAAAAGAAACGCGAGAGCAAAATGGCGTCATTGAGTTTGTTACAAAATGAAAAGTTCCCGGCAGAATAGCGACCTGGGACTTAAGACCTCAGCCTTTTGACGGAACTTAACAAGCTAACCGACGTACGCAGCCATGTTGCATTAAAAGAAAATCTCGCGTTAATTAAAATTCTCGAAGACGAGCGCCTATAACCCTCCTCCTGCCGCCCGCTCCCGCGGCGCCAACTCAAATATCTGAAGCTCGCGCTCATTTCTGTAACCCCCAAGTAGGGTTGATTCGTACTTGTTAATTCGTACCAGGACTTTCAAGTACCTTGTGTGGAAAACATTAAAAAGTTTTGTTTTGTTTAGTAGGGTCGCGACGGATTAACTGTGTTGCATAAATTCTCGACTACAAAAGTTAAGAATTAACTTATTACCCGACAGCGGTTTCGCCCACGTTCGCAATTACCAGATTGTCCTTTTTTTCAGTCAACACAAAGAAAGCAAAATGTCAACATTATTTATCTGAGGGTTTGAGCTAGGCTTAGACAAGTCTGTTACTAGAGTTTCCTTTTTAAATATTAAGATTTAAAAAAAAAACCTTTTCTTTTGTCCTTATTTAAGGTTACCGGCTATTTAAGATATAATACTCAGTCGTGTAATATGACGTCCAAAACATCCCCGAGGGCGTTTGTATTATTCAAAGACCACCAATATTTAGAAATGTCAGTGAAATTGTTTTTTGAACACAAAAATGAAGAACTTGAAGCCACTCCGTTGTTTAGAGAAGATTATCTGGACTGGACAGTTTGACAGTTACAACATGATAATGGTTAATTTAGGAAACCTCATTGCCGGAGGAACAACAGTTACGTCTTTTTACTATCGTGGCACCAAAACTTGACTTTTGTGGCCCTTTGTTTCATCGCTTTGCTTATTTATAACTTCTATGTTCATACTGAATCAATTAAAATTAATGATAAAATCTCTTCTCTGATCTTACTGGTGGTGCTTTTTTCAAAATATTCTTACAGCTCCCATCAATTAAAAACATCAAAGTTATGGAACCAGCTTCCTAGGACAGCATTCCCGGAGCGATACAACTTATGAATCTTTAAAAAAACGAGAGAGAATTGGCGGCGTTGATTGCTTCTCATTGGTTCACATATTCGTTTTTTTTTTAATCGGTTAAAAATTATTCTTGACGACAACTGACAATGCGGTTAAAGATAAAACACTCGTCCCGATCAGAAACTACGAGTCGAATTGTATTCAGAAAAAACAGGAAAACACTTCTTAAAATTCTTCAAGTATTTGCGTACTTCCAAGTCCACGCACGAGTATTTTGTACGGCACCGTCTCGTAACAGATACTTTTAGCCATTAGTATAAAAAACAAGGTCGCTTTACGCACCCCTACCCGGCATTTGCATTCATTGCGTCGCAAAACTTTTCGCAATGTGTGCTCTGGATTTGTCTACGGCCTACATAAATACCTTACATTTTATATTTTGCACTCCGCAGTGAACATTGGGGCCACGGAATGCGAATATGTCGTTCTAGTTGTTGGATCAGTTAGATTGAATGGATATGTAGTTATATAACGGATAGTTAATTGTTCTTGGTCACTATAATTTATTTGAAAAAATATTATAAAACCCGTCTTAGTATCAATTTCGAGTTCAGTTAATTTTAATATAACAGTTGATTCCTTTTATTATTATTTCATAATCTACCGACAAACACACCCCGAATGAACCAAGTGTTAGAATAAGAATAAGAATAAGAAATCTTTATTACGCTTAAGTAACATGTACATGCTAAGAACAAAAATAGAAACAATAATTGAAAATAGAAATAAGCCACATATGCGAAAAAGGAGTCCACTCAGCACTCGTCGGGTCACTAAAGGTGGCTCGACGCTGATATTATGTATCCGATACAGAGCCGCACGGCACACATGCTCCCACAAACTCTCCCAATATAACAAGAACAATATTTGCTATACCCCAATCAAAAAAACGAACCTGAAGGATCATAATAAATCCAACTCTTTCCTTAAAATGAAGCAAAGGGACACGGAAATAAAAATAATGTTTATTAAAAGAAAAACTTAATAAGGTAAACGTCCCTGTGCTCGACACTGACCCAATACAAGGCATGTTTAATCTTATTTCATAGTAAGAGAGGTGACAGATGGGTGTCATCTACTGAGCGTTGAGGTGTCGAAAATTGGTACGTTTACCTTAACATTCACTGATTATCCTGCGGCCCCACACTAGGCTATACCTGTCACGTGGCGACCTGATTCGGTTTTACAATAAATTGACAATAGGGAAAACTACAATATACGAGTATTAGCCGGTTACATAAAGCAATCAAGAAAAAAAATCATAAAGTAATCACAGTTAAAATTTTCATTTTCAAAAACCTAAAACAATATGGTTGTAATACTTGTAATTCAGTTTGTTCATTTGCATTCCAGGCAGCCCTGCGACACCCTCTGCGACGCGGATCGCACCCTAACTCTCAAATTAGTTTCATTTTAGACACGACCCAATTGTACAATTGTTACAATTAAAGACTTTTTATTTAACACAAAACAGTACAGTTTTTATGCAAACACAAGTAATTTAGACGCGGGACTGCTGTTTCAGCGCCCGTTTGCGCCTTTCAACGAGCATTTCCTTACAGATCCCGAACCCAATGCGAATTTAAAGAATTTAAACGATTGCATAGAAATAAGGGTTAAACAAATTGTTTGGAAATTTCCAAATAGTATATTCTTTAAAAATTTTCAATTGTAAAATGTTGGTAATTTGGTAATAAAAATAAGTTTTTGTTAAAAAAAACCATTTTTAATTCTTACCTACCTACTTTTTGCCTTTGGTTACCAAAGTAGTACTTCATAATGAATCAAACGAGCCCAAACTCGATGCGGTCTTGTCGTTTTATTACAGAATTCTTGTGGCCAGCTTCCAGCTTCATCATCAGATCAGCTCCATGTCATAATAATATTGCATTGACATGTGATTTATACACGCATGCAATATTTCAGCTCAATCGGAAACCGGGCAGTGGGTCAAATTTTACTTGCAAGATTTGACCCGTACATTGCAAGTTAATAAAAAGCTTGTAATATTCAGTTATCTCGGTGTCTGTTATGTTGCCAGTTTACATGTGTGTGCCAGTAGAAAGGAGAAAAACTGAAAGACTTCTATAAACAGTTATAGCCAGGGCAGGCGCGACTCACTCCGCGATACGTTTTCCACTATACAAGTAGATGCCGGGCGTCACTCTATACTTAGTGTAAATTAGGTTGTGTTAACAGGATTTGTAGGCAAGGATTTCTTAGTACCTTTGAACAATAACATGCGTGACGTTATCTGCCGCTTAGAATTGATACACATTTTTAATTACAAGTATCTCGGATGGGCAGCGTTCGGGAAGCTCCGCAACATCTTTTCGTCCAATATACCTCAGTGCCTCAAAACAAAAGTATGTTAATCAGTGTGTGTTGCCAGTGATGACATTATGGATCCGAGACGTGGTGCTTCACTATGGGCCTGATAAATAGGCTCAGAGTCGCTCAATGAGCTATGGAGAGGGCTATGCTTGGAGTTTCTCTACGGGATCGAATCAGAAACGAGGAGATCCGTAGAAGAACCGGGGTCACCGACATAGCCAAACGGATTAGCTCGTTGAAATGGCAATGAGCAGGCCATATAGCACGCAGAACAGATTGCCGTTGGGACCCAAAAGTTCTGGAATGGAGACCACGGACTGGCAAGCGCAGCGTGGGACGTCCACCAACGAGATGGACGGACGATTTGGTGAAGGCTGCAGTTTCAGGGTGGATGCAAATCACTTCCAATCGTAATGATTGGGCATCAGGCCTATATCCAGCAGTAGACGTCCTACGGCTGAAATGATGATGATGATGATCATGATCATAAGTTTGGATGCGATAAGATATGCGATCATGCAACCCGCCGTATCTGATTTTAAAAGAATCGAAACTAATCATCGTGATCCTTTAGGTCCGCTTCTTCTGGTTTCCTATTAGTCTAACGAGTCAATTTGTTCGTCTGTTTCCCCATTCATGATTGTTAATCTTGATAGGTGCCGGTGCTACGCGAATGAGACACGATACTCTAAAGTGATACAAACGTGGACTCGTGTTTAAATGGGTAGTGCTCGCAGTCACTTGTGTCAATGCCGGATGTTAATTTGTAGTTAGCTACGTTCATTTCGTTATTTGTCTAGGAGTTAGATCAGGAAAATAAATCTAAGGATTTCTCTGATTTCTTTTTAACTTATTTAGGTTAACCTTTAAATTTCATACTAAATACAAACTGAAACATAGAATGCATAGAAAAAACCCCAGAATAAAGACCAGCGCTGGGAATCGAATCCAGGTCCTCAGCTTTCCGTACCGTGTCGCGTGCCATACCTACACCACCACTGGTCAGGAGTATTTAACTTGCAATGTACACATTATGTATCGATGTACGGGTCAAATCTTGGAAATCGAATTTGACCCACTTTCAGTGGTCGGATTCACTTGTTTGGTATACTTACGTAGGTTGGACGACAAAGTACAGTCAACAAAAAGTACAGTTAGCTAAAAAGCTTGCTTTAAAAATTATTTTTTTAACAAAAACTTATTTAATAAATGAAATAAGTATTACTATTAATGAGGTTATTAATCACTCATTAAAACACAGTCAAAACTAACTAAAACATCTTATTTGTAATAAATATACATACACACCTACTACTTATGTACATAAAATATGTTTGTACTTACCACCGAACGAATTTAAGTGGGTCAACGTCATAAATAAGTGATCACTTTTGTACCTTGTCACTTTAAAGTCATGTTTGAAAAGCCATACGAAATTATGTAACGACTGAAAGCGACAAGGTACAAAAGTGATCACTTATTTATGACGTTTTCTATAAATTTGATAGTGATTTGATGGCATTGAAGTACAAGAGCAATAAAGTACTTAAATGTTTTTTTAATATTCAATTTGGGCCTATTTTTCTGTCCTCTTCTTATTCATATTTATACTCAGACATCTTCATGCCACAATTTTTTAATTAAAAAGTAAAAAATATATATTTTACGCCATAAAACTTTTTTACGGTTATGTAAATTTTTAAGCTCTTTTTTATGTCTACAAATACCAGTAGCCTAAAAATAGGGCAGTCCTTTTACGTAATTTCTTACATGAATAATTAGGCTTTTTAATGACTCTTTAAAGACTAACACAAAGGCTCGAAGGCTCTTTGATCAAGCAAAAAAGAATAAAACGGAAGTAGTGTCGTTGAAAGCTACTTACAAAGAAGTAGAACATTAAAAAAAACCTTCTTTATTCTGTTATTAAATTTATATCAACATCGATAAGGTGAAAGTACCTATAGGTAATTATAAATAAATAAATGACACTGCGGTAAATAGAAATTTTTTACTAGATCGAAGATAATCTGACGCTCTTAACTACTAGTTAGAATAGAAACGTCATGCGAGTTAAAAGCGCGAGACGTCTGAATGGCTAAAAAACCGTACATTACGTCACTACTTTCAAAAAGCTCGTAAGTATCTCAAAATCGATAATCTGGCCAAGTGATCTTTACTGCGTGTTCTTTAAGGTTCAGCTTTGTTTACATATTGATTTGAGATACGAGCTTTTTTCAAAGTGGTGACAATTTATTTTTCATCTCTCATACTCGGAAAGTGAGGCAAATCATATCTGACATACGGGAGGATAACTATTATTTTCTTTCCTAGGGTAGATATGAATTAAAAAAAATAAAGGCATTGGCTGTCAATGGAACACATACGCATACAGCCAAGCATTACGGCATATAATTAAGTATTGAGTTTTTTTTTCTTAATTAATCATATTACAAATTTTATAATGCCAGTGAAATATTATTAAATTAAATTATTAATTTACTTTAGTTTCTTATTTAGTGACTTAAACCAGAAAAGTTAGAAAATGTTAAATGTATTGTCCACACAGCCTTTCTCTATACATCTTAACTCCTTGGTTCAAATTGGTTACTTACATATTTTATAAATAAATTTACTAAAATACCTACTTTATCTACTGTTTTCATTGATTATTATATTGAACATTCTAAATTTTGTTAAATTAATTATTCTTTAACAATAAACTCCATTGAAATATTTTACAACGATCATATTGACCAGTTTAGACATTTTTATTTATTTAAACTTATATTTTCTTACTTTCCTTGTAGTCGAAATGAAAAGCAGAGTGTTTAACTCGGGAAAAACACCAATATCACCCTCGAAATATTTCCACCCTCGCTGTGCTCGGGTGTCAAGTAACCTCGTGTGATATTGGTTATTTTCCTCCCTTGTTGAACAATCTACTATTCCCGGCTAAGTCTGTAACGAAGTGTCGCTCGAGATAATTACTCAAAAATGGTGTATGCGGAGATTGTGTTTCAATAAGGGTTACGTTTCACTGGTGGTTAGTGATTACTACTTTTGTAAATTCTATGAAAACGTAAAAAATGAAGACGATTAATAGCAGGAAAGGTTCTGGAAGGAAATACAAACGATGTAGTTTCTATTCATTAATTATGTGGTCTGAAGTACAGATAAGGTCAACAATATTTTCTTCAAATTATTTCTTAAACAAAACGCATAGAAATCGAAAAAATTATAGCTGGCGCAGGAAATCGAACCCACTCTCTTATCATTCCGTGATGCGTGCATTACCGCATTCACTAACCATAGCAATAAACATACCCGGCGTAATATTTCAATGCTTTCTCGAAACAGTTATTTGCTAAGTACTGTTTTTACGCTAACCATTATTATAAAAGTATCAAGAGGCTTTGCCACCGCTACGAAGTCGTAAGAAAACAGACGAGAAACCGGCAAAAAGGATTTTATGATTAAGCCGAGCCCTCTTATTATCGCGAGCTTAACGAACGAACGCCTTGTCCTTTCCTTCGATTGTAGGACACCTCGCTATTCTGCGGCCATTCTTCAGCAATTCTCGGACACACTTCGGCTGCCCGTCGGTTTTCTCGTTTCAACGATTACGATCCGGCTTGGCCGTGTTTTTGTGCAGTGCCCGAGAAACGAACTAACTGATTGTCTTTAGTGTCAGGGTGGACATCGGAGTAAAGAAACCATTTCTTTTAGCTTTCGTACGGTAATTAGTTTATTTGGAATTGCTTTAATCCGGGGCTAAGGCCGCGTTTGAAATGCCTCGAGAATCATTTATAATCTTAGAGATTGTCGTAAAAAAAGTTACGATAACATTTTTAAAGCACAATGTTCACTTGGACCACTACACATCTATTGATTACAGACGAAGTTCACACGTCATTTTGAAAGCCGATGTATACTTTAACATTTTTGGACATCAAATCCTATTCTTGTCTGAAGGTAAAAAAATTATCTCACGGGAATGCATACCGATTACCGAGATATTAAGTATATAAGTCTTACGTATGTTTTGTCTTTATGTCAGTCAGCTGCAATTGCGTGATAGAGTGACAAACATTTATGTATGCATCCAAACATCCTTACACACTTTCTCATTTATAATGTTAGTGGAAGTTAGGACAGGATGAGTGCCGCATGTCATAGTAATTAAGGCAATTTATTGCGTGTCTATTAATTAACTAGATGATGATCACTACTTCGTCTGCATTCTGTGGGAAATTACTTGTACACACTATACATACAGCTTATGTTACTCGCTTATAATATAATATAGCTTTGTATAGCTGAAATATATTTTAAAACCGGTCAGGAGTTTTGAGTTTATCCGTCGCAGACAAACACATACTTAATCAAATATTTTCTCTTTACGTTACGTTAAAAACATTACGCGTTATATTTTATAGAAAAGGACACGATTAAAAATTTAAACAATCAAAGGGATCAATGTACCGATCGCGAATACCTGGAACATTCTCGTTGATTTTATTAAATCGTTTTAACGAAACATTTAATTTTTGTTACAACTTTGTTGTTACTTTGTCGTCTTGTGTTAGCGTGAAGGACTAGCAAACACGCACACATATACTAACAAACATTCGCATTAAAAATATTATTAAGATAATAAGGAATAAGGAAAGTTAAGACAAGCCAGTAAATTGATTGAGTTGTATGGTACCTAACATTAATGATGTTTTTCTCTTCTTGACGGTAGGTACTTGGTTGGCGTACAAGTAATGTGTCAAAAAGTAAGACTCTCTGATTTGGTATACTCGACCGTCCTTTACCACCCTAAACCCAATGTGAGTTGTACACCTGAAAACATTAAATGCTATTATCTACAAACAAATGTGACAGACAATCAAGCTTATTGTTTTTCTTCTAATGTAGTAACTATTATAACAAAATGGTAAACCACTTGCTTGGTCGACCATATATTTGCGAAGAAAATACACCAACGTTTACAATTATACAAACAACTCTACAGTCTGTCACACTTTTTGCTAATATTACGACGGTAAGTCTAGCCTGACATTTAATTCTATTAGTAAACTCGCTAAAATATACGCTGGTGACGCTACGGTTGAATGGCCGTGCTGCAAATCTGTAGCTCATTATAAATAGATTTCATTTGCCCGGCATCATACAAGTCCACTACATATATATGCAATTTGAAAGTACGGTGTAACTGGATTATCTAAATGCAGTAGCATTCTTTTTATTACTCGGTAGTCGTAGTAAATGTTTGGGAATCAGGCGTTACTTTTCTTTGCTTTGCTTTGTTTCCTTCATCAACCGTACAGCTAAGGAGTGGAATTCCGTACCTGCGACTGTGTTCCCTGAACTGGCCGTTTTCAAGTCTAGGGTGAATGAGCATTTATACTAGGCAAGCGTGCTCCATCGTAGGCCTCATCTTCGCTTCCTATCAGGCGTGATTGTGGTCAAACGCAAGCCTATATTGTATAAAAAAAGGTCCATACATTGGTATAAGTAATATGGTAGATCATTGGAACTGAAACAATTACTTTGCTCACCCACGATCTTGTGAGCAAAGTATTCGTAATTGCTTCAGTTTACGGTTAATATTGTAATAAGTTTTGAATATGATAAGAACATTGAATTAGAGATATTAGGGAACATTGAATGGAATTAGTGCGCTCAAACGTAAATCAACTCTCAGTGATTGAACCATTAACTATCTATTCCTTTGTTTATTCTCTCTCAGTGTCATCATCTCAAACTACACGTTCCAATGTCGCGCACAAGCCTCCTCTCAGAAATGAGCATAGATGAGAGTAAATGAGAGGGCTGGGCTACAGTTCCTACGCAGCCCTGTGCGAATTGAGAACTTCACACGCACCATTGAATTTCAAATTCAAATTGAATTTCGGAATTTGCAGTGGCACGTATATAGAATAGATGATGAAGCTTGTACTAGGCTGCACTGAAAGTTTCGGGAATCGATTATTTAATGGTAGAATAGTGTTTCAAATTTAACCTTTTTATAACCATAGAGGTCTTATCAACTCATTACAGCAGGCAGTTTGAAAAAAAAAGTAGACACTTTTTAGTAATTATTTTTTAAAACGGAGTCGTTGCCGCCAAAATTGAAATAACGCGAGAAATTTTAAGAGCTATGAATTTTTATGATTTTAAGAGTGGTTTATTTCAAAAATAATGCCTTGATCGGATGGCTTATGCATTTGGGAAGGGAGTTGCATGAAAGACGACTGCGTATCGCTGGTTTTCCGAATTTTACCGCGATCGTGTGAAACTCAGTGATGATTTTCGTGAAGGGCGGCCCAAATCTGGGGTTCCTCAAGAAAACGTCGATACAGTGCGGGACCTGATCAACAAAGATCGTCATGTCATATATCGTGAAATTCAGTCATGTTTAGGGATTGCAATGAGTCAAATCCAAACTATCTTGCAAACAGAACTGGTCGTGAGAAAGCCATTTCCCCGTTGGGTCCCACACCAACTTTTTGATGAACAAAAGGGGGTCTGGGTCAATTGGTGCCGAATAAATTTAGAAAGGTTTAACACAGGAACTTCTAACGCAGTATATAAAATTATGTTGGGTGATGAAACATGGATACATGCTTACGAACTTGAAAATAAAAACTAATCACGAGTTTGGGTGTTCGAAAACGAACTGCAACCGACCAAGATTGTTCGCTCCCGAAGCACGGCGAAAAAGATGGTCGCCACTTTTGTCTCGAAATCAGGGCAAGTTGCGACTATTGCACTTGAGGATTGCAGAACGGTTAATGCAGAATGATATACTACAATTAGTCCGCCTGAAATCGTTCACACATTCAAAATAGAAAACTACAACCGATGCATCATTCTCATCACGACAACGCTAGCGACTACACTGCTCGTCAAACAAATGAGTATTTGGACTATTATAACGCCGAATTAATGACTCATCCACCATACAACCGCGACTTGAGTCTTAATGATTTCTATACATACCCTAAAATTAAAGACAGCTTACGCGTTCAACGATTCCTGTCACTCGAAGCAGCAGTGGACACTTTCAAAAGTGCCATTTCGGGGACTACATCTTTGGAGTGGAATAACTGTTTCAATAATTGGTCTAAGCGAATGAAAAAATGTATAAATATGCTTGGAGAATACTTTAAAAAACAGTAAACATACATTTAACTCTTTACGCTGGTCCATTTTTTGTATTCCCGAAACTTTCAGTGTTACCCACGTACCTAACATATTTATGGAAAAAAATTAACCCTCCGGCAGTCGGGTAAAAAAACGTACCACGTGTGCTGAGCAAAAGTTGTACCAATATACCTACGCGCCGCTTTCAGGGTAGTGAGTGTGCTTGAGTGTATTAATGCATGTTGAGGTATAGGCCTCAACTCTGGTGGCGTTACCTATACGCGAGCGCACGTAGCTAACAGTTGTATCATTTTGCGTGTATTTCGTTACGATTTGATTGACATTCGGATTTCAAATTGTAAACGCTTGTTCATTTCGATTATTATAAAACGTTATTGTTATTAGACTTTAATTACTGGCTGATTTTCTTTCCCCTGCAGTGGGACGTTTATAAGATGGGATGTTGATGATGATTTTGATAAGATTTGCCTAATCTAAGTACTAAAATTAAGGTTTCAAACTAATTATTTAATGTCACGGAAATGGATATTAGGCCCTTACAAAATAGCCGGCCTTGTACGGCCAATGTTTATAAAATAGCACCCTAATAACATCGGCATTGACCCGCTATCCCATTAAATATATTGGATAACTATAGAACAGCAGTTAACGGTCGTAGTTCTACGACCGCGTAACCTTTATTGATATAGCTTACTGCACGGAGACAGCTATTTTTACCCATCACCCTGAAGCGGCTTTAAATAAATCGCAAGAAAGTAACGAATTGCTTTCAAATAATAAAATGAATGAAATGATGAAATCCGCGCAAGAACTAAGTGGCAGTGTACAGGATACATCGCTCGTAGAACTGGTGGCCGATGGGGTCATGATTCTCGAATGACGTCCACGGATCAGAAGACGCAGTGTAAAAAGTAGGCTTCCATCCTTTGATCAATTATTACAAACTGTAGATCCACAGTCGCGCGCCCGAAAATGTCCGAGCCAAATGAGCGCCACTTTGATAAAAGTGGCCTTCTTTTTTCTCAGTACGTTGCGTGAAATTGTCAAGTTTAGCTGTCAAGCGTCAACCGAAATTCGACTGTAATGAAGTAATGACTAGGTTCAAATTTCTGTATAGGTGATGATTTTAATTGTTATGCAAACAAAAAAATTTTAAATAAAAAATAAAACCTCCTTCAAAAAACATCCAAAAAACTATGAAATAATAATTGAACCGAACCGACCACAATAAGCATGAAAATATCTTTCTTCTAATCTGTTTGAAGTTGGTGCCTCAGCTCGAGCCAGCAGGAGTGGACCTAGTAATCTAACTTACCTACATAGCTACCTACTATCTATAGGGCTTCTATATTCTGGCTCGTGCTGAGGCACCAACTTCAAACAGATTAGAAGAAATTTTTCATGCTTATTGTGGTCGGTTCGGTTCAATTATTATTTCATAGTTTTTTGGATGTTTTTTGAAGGAGGTTTTATTTTTTATTTAAAATTTTTATTTTTTGCTTTTTAGTTGTTTCTGTATAAAATAGATGCGTAGGATAAAATCATCAGTTTGACTTCGAAATAAGTTTATGTTAAAAATTCTATTTTTAATGATCAACGGGGTTGTGTCGTTTTATTACATAGTTCTATGATACTTTTTGAATGCAAATGTTCGACTTGTCACCGAAAATACTAAAATCGCTATACATTTCTCTTGAATTTTTGAGGAGTTTCGTCAATTCCTCATGGATACCATCATCAGAACTGGATTCTGGTAACAACGGGACCAACCTTGAAGCAAGTGCTTTCAAACAACGAAAAAAATTTCCAAATCGGTTCATAAATGACGGAGTTCTGAGGTAACACACGTTAAAAAAAAAAAAAAAATCCTTTTTTTGAAGTCGGTTAATAAAAAAGTTCGGACATTCTTTGAAGGGGATTTTGTTCGGCAATGTGTATCTTCAGTTATTTGATCAAAACTTCCATCCAACAAGATGCAACGACGACGAGGGGCTAAATTCAGGAACGGCCCAAGACGGTTTGCGAGTGGAAATTAAAAATCGTTTGCGAGAGGATAGGGATGACCTATACAGGAACGCCAAAAATCACTTGGTTTGCGAGAGGTTTGGGCTAAGCTTGGGAAGAGCCTTATTTATTTAAAATTGGTTTTTCGGAGTCTTTTTGTATTTTAAATTTCCAACTCCAAATTTTTTACTTTTACGGTCATCCCGTGAAATCCATATATATTCATACTAAATACAAACTGAAACATGGATACACAGAAAAAACCCAGAAAAAGAGACCCGCGCTGGGAATCGAACTCAGGTCCTCAGCATTCCCTGCTGCCTGCGTGCCAAACCCCTACACCACCACTGGGGCAACTGGTCACGTGGTGCCTTATTTATTTATTTATTTAATTATATTTATTTTATTTACAAAGCATATTAACAGGAAAATAAAGCTCACCCCAAGCACAGAATATATAATAGTACTGACGTACAGAATGGAAACGGTCCGCCCCGCACCGATTCGAATTACCCCACCCCTCAAGGCGCAGATAGCCGGAAACCGCCCGAATCCAGAAGAGTGCGCGCGCGATGTATGTAGGCCAGGGGGGGCACACTTACATATATCATCACTTTTCATGCGACTACAGCGATCTCTGGTGTTTGCCGAAGAACTAAATTAGCGGCCATCTTGGTTCACTTGTCAAACTTGTCAGTTGTCATTCATCGGCCATGGCCATGACGTACCAAATTGTACGGTCAAGGACTTTAATTGATAGGCCACTTGCCAATGTTCGTATTTTAGCCGTATAATGCAAATCGGGTTTAGCGGCTTATACTTCGTATATGCTGATTTGAATTAGACGACTAAAATACGAATAGTGGCAATTAGCCTATCAATTAAAATCCTTGACTGTACATTGCTATAGGTTCGCGTATCTATAGCTGTACATTACTACCAACATATACATATAGATAGATGTACATCTATAGAAACGTCACATTAGTTCTTGAGCAGCCGTAGGGCGGCAGCACCTTCCATACATGCATATTTGACCATAGAGTTGCCACTCTTGTTCATATAATATTACAATACTCTTTGATGTAGGCGTACGCGTGTACAGACGTCGTCGTGCTTATGTAGATTCAAGAACGCGTATTTGTACGTCGTGTCCGCCGCGTTCCCCAAGCTCAGCCCATTCCTATCCTCTCCCAAACGGTTGAATTACCGCTCGCAAACCGTATTGGACCGTTACTGAATTTAGTCCCTGGTAACGGTCGATTCATATCTACAGACACCGAGCATGTCAGACGCGTGCCGTGGCAGACAATAGTACATTACTGCAGAGGCCGTGAAGTAAGGGATTGATGGACGAGATTTGGGGTATACGGCCGAGTCGTAGACGAGGCCGGATAAAACGAGTCCAGCAATCCCTCTTCCGGCCGAGGATTGTATAGAGCTTTTCTCAAACATGCATCATCATCATCATCAGCATCATCCATCCATGCGTCCATCCATCCATCCATCCATCCATCCATACATCCATCCATACATCCACCCATACATCCATCCATACATCCATCCATACATCCATCCATACATCCACCCATACATCCATCCATACATCCATCCATCCATACATCCATCCATCCATACATCCATCCATACATCCATCCATCCATACATCCATCCATCCATACATTCACCCATACATCCATCCATACATCCATCCATACATCCATCCATCCATCCATCTATCCATACATCCATCCATCCATACATCCATCCATACATCCATCCATCCATACATCCATCCATCCATCCATCCATCCATCCATCCATCCATCCATCCATACATCCATCCATACATCCATCCATCCATACATCCATCCATCCATCCATCCATCCATCCATCCATACATCCAACCATACATCCATATATCCATACATCCATACATCCATCCATCCATCCATCACCAGTAGTTTAGGCGGTTTTATAGAAATAAAAGAAGATAGATTTTTTTTAATGTCGTAAGTGGCTGTATGTAATTTTTCCTTTGTCAGTTTAGTGTTAGTAAGCAAATTTAAAAAGTTACAGCAGCGGACAATAATGGTTTTTCATACTTACTTTTATGGCCTAGGCCAAGAAGTAATGTAGGGAGCCATAAACAACAAACTTCATGGCTTCATTTCGTGACATTAACGCATATATTTCAAAGCATGTTTGAGAAAAATAATAATTCTTCTATACAGTTTCTATTAACTCATTCGTATCTATCGTAACACGACCGCGCAGGCACGGGCCGTGACCGGTTAGTATGTGCGGTTCATGTCTGTAGGTGTCTGTCTGTGGTTACCTATCTGCCGGTCAGTGTGAATAGGGCACCGAAACCGCGCAGATGACTTTTATTTTCGACGACGGCGTCCTTCGATCGTGATCGAAGACGGTGTCTGTCGCTATCTGACACAGCACGCGTATCTGCTGCGTTTCTGGAATAAAACTGTGTCTGTAGATATGAATCGACCTTAAGGTTGCGGGAACCCGTTAGATGCGGATAGGGACAGAACTGGGGTAAATTCAGAAACGGCCCAACAGAGAATTAACAGGAAAATAAGGCTCACCCCAAGCTCAGACCATTCTTATCCTCTCGCAAACGATTGAATTACCGCTCGCAAACCGTGCCTGTGTGGTGAACCTTGGAGGAGGCCTATAGTTATCAATCGACATCTTTCGGCTGAAAATCATGATCATATTAATGAAATAAGAGTAGTTTAGGGTTACTTTAAATGTTTACTGGTTAGTGTAGATACTACATATATTTTTACTTTGACTTTTTGATTTGACTTTAAATGCAGTTAATTTCGTCGGCAAGCACAAAAACAATTCTAGGAGGATTAACCTTCCGCTTCTAATCTTGACTTTGAAAGAAGTTATGACATAATAGTTAACGACCGCTTTAGCCTAGTTGGTAGTGACCCTGCCTACGAAGCAAGAGGTCCTGGGTTCAAATCCCGGTAAGGGCATTTATTTGTGTGATGAGCACGAATATTTGTTCCTGAGTTATGGATGTTTTCTATGTATTTAAGTATTTATTTATTTATATAAGTATGTTTATCGTCGTCTAGTACTCATAGTACAAGCTTTGCTTAGTTTGGGACTAGGTTGATTTGTGTAAGATTGTCCCCTAATATTTATTTATTTATTTTATTTATTTATTTAATAGTACACAACTCGAAGAAACTTTATGACAGTTTTGGAAACAAAATACTTACTTGACTCGTAAGAACGTATTCTGCAGAAAAAATCACGCCCAATATTTCAGGTGACGAGAGTGCCTTTTTCCGGGTCGGATAAGATTCTTAATGGTGTTTTCTCACCAGAGAAGTCATAAATTGTTAAAAACACAGGTGATGTCGGCCATACGAAATTCTCAATTGATTTATCCTTGAGTCCGCGTTTCACTCGCGGGAACTTTATTTATTTATTTATTCATTTATTAAGTCATGTACATATAAAATTAGGTGTTACAATAAATGTTTATGTCAGTCCATGACACCCTGTAAGAGCACACAATAATAATTAATATAACTAAGTTTAAAATTAGCTTAAAATGTTCCAAAATTATATTAAATTAAAAATATTATTACAATCATGCATTTAATACTATATTATTGATATAATTACCTCTATGTTAACGAGTTATTGAAAAGTCATTTTAAAATAATGCTTATATTATTATTAAAAACTTAAAATGTCAATGATTATAAAAATATTAAAAAAATATTGTATCGGGTCTCTTGTCTAATTGATTCTGGAATTTTATTCATAATTTGTATTCATTTACACTGAGGACCACTTTTAAACATTTTTATATTTGATTTTGGCAACATTAATCTATTTCTGTATTGTGGCCTAGTTGTAATTTTATCTGTTGTTACTTTAAATAGGTCAGGATGTTTACGTACAAACAATGCCGTTTCCAGTAAGTATATTGAGGGTAGGGTCAACAATTTGTGTTTTATGAAGTGTTGACGGCAGCTCTCTGGTATGCGTATATTGGCTAATATCCGAATTCACTTTTTTTGTAAGACGAATAATTGCTGGGCTTCTGTGGTCCCGCCCGACAGTACCACGCCGTATCGGAGCCATGCGAACGCATAGGTACGCGTAATAAGTAGATAATGCACAATTTAGATCCGTGTTTACCTTTAGTACGCTTAATGCATATACAAATTTTGATAGTTTCGTTTTTACATTTTGGATATGTGTTTGCCAGTTAACATTGGTGTCTATTGTTATACCTAATAACTTGAAATTGGTTACTTCTTCTATGTTATTGTTGTTTAGTTGTAACTTTAGTTATAAAGGATTTTTTTGTTTCGATTTAAACTGTATAATTTTGGTTTTCTTTACATTTATGTCTAAACTATTATCATCAAGCCAAACCGACACAGTGTTTAGGGTTGATGTGAGTTTTTGGTTGCATTCTGTGCTATTTGTGCCATTACATAAGAGTGATACGTCATCAGCAAATATGATGCACTCCGTGTCTGTGTCTAGCACCTTGGACAGTTCATTGATATAGACCAAAAACAAGAGACAAGCACTAACGCTTCCTTGTGGAATTGAGCAAGTTGTGTAGCGCATTTGTGATGTGATTGGCGTTTCTTCTTTGGTGCTGTGGTTGTAATAATCAATTTGCACATACTGCCTACGGTTTTGGAGGTAAGATTTAAACCACTTATGTGCTGTATCGCGTATTCCCATGTCATTATTTTTTTTTTTATGAGCCCGTTCTAGTGTCCCACTGCTGGGCAAAGACCTCCACAACTCCCGTTCCGGCGCAATATCAGGCCAGTCCTTTGCGTACACGTCCAAGTCGTCCCGCCATCTTCTTCTTGGTCTGCCGCGCCGTCGCTGGCCGTTCTCCGGCACCCACCAAGTAACTGTGTGAGCCCATCTTTATGGGTGCATGCGACAGAACGTGTCCAGCCCAGTCCCATTTTAGCTTAGCAGTCTTTTTCCCAACGTCGACTATGCGTGTTTTTGAGCGCAGCGTGGTGTTCCGGATTCTATCTATCCTCTTCACGCCTAATATGCTGCGCTCGATCGCTCGTTGGCAAACCTTAAGTTTGGATTTTTGATTTTCGGTCAGAGACCATGTTTGCGCACCGTAGGTTAGGACGGGCAGGATACACATGTCGACGAGTTTGCGCTTAAGTGTTAATGGAAGGTTTCCCTTCATAAGCTCTTTCATGGACCAGTAGCTCTTCCAGGTGTTTTCGACTTCCTTATCTTGTCTATTACTGAAAGACACTACCTGACCCAAATAGATGTACTCGTCAACATATTATATTATCTGCCTATCTACCATAACCCTACGTTTCGTGCTATTGGTCATAAGTTGCGTTTTTGACCTGTTCATCGCTAGTCCAATCTTAAGGCATCTTAAGGCATTCTTGCAGCATCAATTCGAGGTCTTGGGCTGTTTGAGAAAAGAGGACAATGTCGTCAGCGAACCGGAGATTAGTTAATCTCCTATCGCCGACAACTATGCCTCTGTTTTCCCATAAGGCCGCTAAGCTTTTAAAGAGATCATCAAGGGCACTGGTGAACAATTTGGGAGACCATGTCATATACTTTTTTAATTAAGATGTCATGAGATACTCGATCGTATGTTTTGGTCATATCCAAGAGCAACCCGACGCCATATTTTTTATTGTTTATATGTTCTAAAATTTTTTGTACGTATTTATATACTGCTTAGGATTGTTGAATGTGACTTTCTGAAGCCATATTGATTTTTATCGAGCAGGTTGTATTTTTCTAGAAAGTGAATATACGCGATTTATCATGCTTTTTTCAAATATTTTTGCAATCGACGGGAATAGTGCTATGGGGCGGTGTTGGCCTGGATTTGTTGCGTCACCTCCTGGCTTTAATATTGGTTTAATTTTAAATATTTTAAGTAGTTCTGGGTATGTGCCTTCGATAAAAGATTGATTAAATAATCGCGTCAATGGTATTACTAGCTCCGCTGCCTTCATCTAGCTTGTTGAATGGGAATTACGGGATTTGACTAAATTCCCATAGTATTTTTAATAATTATATCGCGGTATTTACATTGTACTATACGAGTATATAATTATAATTTCACGTCTCTTATAATTTAGACGTTTCGAGTGACGTTCACGGACCGGAAGACGCAGTGTAGGTAGGCCTCCAACAAGATGGAGCGACGACCTGGTTAAGGTTGCGGAATCGCGTTGGATGCGGATGGCACGGGACCGATTTGTTTGGCGAGCCTTGGGGGAGGCCTATGGACAGCAGTGGACGTCTTTTGGTTGAAATGATGATGATGATGATGATGATAATTTAGACAAGTTAGTATTATGTGATTTTACATGCCCGTATCCCAATCCCGTGGGAATATCAAAATAAAAAGTAATCTAGAAATTAATCCAGAGATCTAACTATCTACAAATCAAATTTCATCCCCATACATCTAGTCGTTTTAGCGTGAAAGAATAACAAACATACACACAATATTTCGAACATACAATATTAGTAAGAAGAATTTACGCAATATCGGGAACAGAATTAAATTAATAACGGCTAATTAATTATTTCAAACAAACAACACATAAAACATTTCGTCGAAAATTTAGATGTTAATTAAGTACTCAGACAAGATTCACCACACATTGTACCTACATATAAACATTTTGTCGCTCGCTGATATTTAATGGATCTACGTCAGAACATTAAATGTTGACCCTTTACTTAGTAAATAGTTTTTTACCCTTTATAGGTTAACGATCTCAAAAAAGACCATCATGTAACAACATCTTTTTGCATTTTTTCCTGTACAAAATTTTTAGGACTAAAGATTGGCGATGAGGCTTGAATTGAGGATTTTATTCAGTCTTGCCCGTTAAAGGGTTAATGTATAGTTATAGTTATTTGTTATACAAGGGGGGAAAGTTGTATTTTACCTGCGAGTGTCCATTTGAAACACAAGCTATCGAAAGGATTCTATGATTGACCACGAGCGAAGCGAGTGGTTCAAAAATAGAATCCTTTCGATAGCGAGTGTTTCAACACACGAGACGTAAAATAACTTTTCACCCGTGTATAACACAAAACTTTTCACCTCACTACAGCGAGGAAAATAAGAAAAAGGGTTTGTACTATCAATTATTATTTATTTATTCACTCAAAATAATTAATTGAAAAATTTTGACTTAAGTTTTTTTTATTATTTCGGATGCGTTTTGTTCGCACATCGACTTACTTGGACTGTCAGAACATTTTATCCGTTTTTGCAACAAGAATGAAGGTTAATGTTGAATGCTGATATTTATGAATTAAAATAAAGTTGTAAGACTGTATTTAGTGTTTTTTAACCGACTTCAAATAAAGGAGGAGGTTATATGTTCCACTGTTTATATTTTTTTTTTTTTTCTATGTATGTTCATTGATATCTCCGCCAATTGTAAGCCGATTTTCAAAATTCTTTTTTTGTTTGAAAGAACATACTTCTGAGGTGGTCCCATTGACACCAAGTCAAGATCTGATGATGGAATCATGGGTAAATCGACGGAAACCCTCAAATTTTACAGGCACAACTATGACGATTTTAGAATTTTTAGCATCTAGTCAAGCATTTTCATTCAGAAAATGTCATTTGGTAAACTAGATCTGATGAAGAAGATCACAGATGGCCAACGGAACTCCTCAACGGGTCAAATCTTGTAAGTTGAATTTAACCCACTTCCCGGTTTCTGAATTGAAATTTTGCATGTTTGTGTAAATTGGATGACAATGCAATATTATTGCAACATGGAGCTGGTCTGATGATGGAGCTGGATGGTGGCCATAGGAACTCTGTAATAAAACGACGCAACCCCGTCGAGTTTGGGCTTGTTTCATTCGTCTTAACGAGCACTTTGATCTCAGATGGTAAACAGGGTCTGATGATGGAGCTGGAAGATGGCCAAAGGCACTCCAAAGTAAAACGACACAATCCCGTCGAGTTTGGGCTCGTTTTATTCGTCTTGACAAGCACTTTGATTCCAGATGGTAACCAGGGTCTGATGATGGAGCAGGAAGATGGCCAAAGGCACTCTACAATAAAATGACACAAACCCTGTCGAGTTTGGGCTCGTTTGATTCGTCTTGACGAGCACTTTGATCCCAGATGGTAACCAGGGTCTGATGATGGAGCTGGAAGATGGCCAAAGGCCTCAACAATAAAACTACACAACCCCGTCATGTTTGGGCTCGTGTGATTCGTGTTGATGAGCATTTTGATCCCAGATGGTAACTAGGGTCTGATGATGGAGCTGGAAGATGGCCAAAGGCACTCCACAATAAAACGACACAACCCCGTCGAGTTTGGGCTCGTTTTATTCGTCTTGACAAGCACTTTGATCCCAGATGGTAACCAGGGTCTAATGATGGAGCAGGAAGATGGCCAAAGGCACTCTACAATAAAATGACACAAACCCCGTCGAGTTTGGGCTCGTTTGATTCGTCTTGACGAGCACTTTGATCCCAGATGGTAACTAGGGTCCGGTGATGGAGCTGGAAGATGGCCAATGGCACTCCTCAATAAAACGACACAATCCCATCGAGTTTGGGCTCGTTTAATTCGTCTTGACGAGCACTTTGATCCCAGATGGTAACCAGGGTCTGATGATGGAGCTGAAAGATGGCCAAAGGCACTTCACAATAAAACGACACAACCCCGTCGAGTTTGGGCTCGTTTTATTCGTCTTGACAAGCACTTTGATCCCAGATGGTAACCAGGGTCTAATGATGGAGCATGAAGATGGCCAAAGGCACTCTACAATAAAATGACACAAACCCCGTCGAGTTTGGGCTCGTTTGATTCGTCTTGACGAGCACTTTGATCCCAGATGGTAACCAGGGTCCGGTGATGGTGCTGGAAGATGGCCAATGGCACTCCACAATAAAACGACACAATCCCATCGAGTTTGGACTCGTTTGATTCGTCTTGACGAGCACTTTGATCCCAGATGGTAACCAGGGTCTGATGATGGAGCTGGAAGATGGCCAAAGGCCTCAACAATAAAACAACACAACTTCGTCAAGTTTGGGCACGTGTGATTCGTGTTGACGAGCATTTTGATCCCAGATGGTAACTAGGGTCTGATGATGGCGCTGGAAGATGGCCAAAGGCACTCCACAAAAAAACGACACAACCCCGTCGAGTTTGGGCTCGTTTGATTCGTCTTGACGAGTACTTTGATCCTAGATGGTAACCAGGGTCTGAAGATGGAACTGGAAAGTGACCATAAGAACTCCGTAATAAAACGACGTAACCCCATCAAATTTGGTCTCGTTGGATTCGTCTTTATGAGTACTTTGGTAACCAGGGGCAAAAAGTACAGTGAGCAAAAAAAAACTTGTATTAAAAATAGATTTTGTAACAAACTTATTTCGAGGTCAAACTGATGATTTTATCCTACGTATCTAATTATACAAATACAACTAAAAAGCAAAAAATAAAATAATTTTTAATTAAAAAATAAAACCGACTTCAAAAAACACCCAAAAACTAAAACGCAAAAAATAAAATAAAAATTGAACCGACTACAAACAAAAAGCATAGAAATATCTTTCTACTAACGGTGAGGCCACACGAGCGTAATTATGTGAGTCGTGAGCGGCAGAATTTCGGTTCGCGCCATACAATATGCGGGCCATCACGTGACACTCACATGACACAATGTATGGCGCAACCGAAATTCTGCCGCTCACAACTCACAAAATTACGCTCGTGTGGCCTCACCCTAATCTGTTAGAAGTCGGTGACTCAGCACGAGCCAGCAGGAGTGAACCTAGCCATCGACCTTACGTACGTACTATCTATTGTGTTTCTTTCTACCACTCCTGCTGGCTCGTGCTGAGGCACCGACTTCAAACAGATTAGGGTGAGGCCACACGAGCGTAATTTTGTGAGTTGTGAGCGGCAGAATTTCGGTTGCGCCATACATTGTGTCATGTGAGTGTCACGTGATGGCCCGCATATTGTATGGCGCGAACCGAAATTCTGCCGCTCACGACTCACAAAATTACGCTCGTGTGGCCTCACCGTTAGAAGAAAGATATTTCTATGCTTTTTGTTTGTAGTCGGTTCAATTTTTATTTTATTTTTTGCGTTTTAGTTTTTGGGTGTTTTTTGAAGTCGGTTTTATTTTTTAATTACTCGATGCAATTCATTAATTGTGATGTTAAAATTCAGCACTTTTAACGTTTTACGTTTTGTTAGCTGTCAAATAA
The DNA here is from genome assembly GCA_947563465.1 of Archips xylosteana. NCBI lineage: Eukaryota > Metazoa > Arthropoda > Insecta > Lepidoptera > Tortricidae > Archips > Archips xylosteana. The sequence continues at coordinate 5,976,976 of OX387362.1, forward strand.
ATATCGCGTAAGCTGCCTTCAAATGTCAAAACTCTTTCTTCACATGTGGATAAAAAGCGATTTTCTCAATAGATGTCAAACAAACAAAAAGGGCTTTCCGAGCTAGTGAGGTGAAAAGATAATGTTTTATTTGTCACTCTGTATAGGTATGGGTTCTATAAACTTTAAGTATTCTGTTTTTAATGAATTTAGTTATTGAACCATAAAAATGATTACTTAGGAGGTTTCCTAATATTCCAAAGGTGTCGAAGTTTTGTCTCCTTATATACTTCCCCGAACGTGTTTTTTTTCTCTGTACTCCGATTTTAGTTTTTTTTTTTTAACTTATCTAGCTTCTTACAAAAAAAAATAACGTATCTGTACGAAAAAAAAAATCGTATCAAGGAATAATAAATTTATATCGCTTGGGTAAATATTATTATGCTTGTCTTGATATGGAAAACCTTTGTTAAAATAATAATTCATCGTACAATTACCCGCCAATATTGCGTGGCGTCCTCGAATTTCGAACAAGAAGAACATTAACAAAATTAAAAAACAGAAGTTGTTCCATAAATTGTTTTTTCGGTGGAATATTTCAGTTTTATTGCGCCAAGTTTCGTCTAACGATGTTTTCGGCAGATCTCCCTATCGGGCCGAATTCTTTCGTGCAAATCGCGTAATCTATCGTACTCTTTTCGAGGAAAGTGTGAAAGTGCCTATAATCGTGAGCATCGGAGCGAACCCGGATGCCAACTTTTCAATTGAACCTAACCATTATTTCTTTGTTTTACGTGGCCAAAACCGGACAAAAATTCATCTATTTGCATACTTTTGATTGTTAAGTAAAATCCATTTCTACCAAAAGCCGCATTTTCTATTATTTATACGAGCGATTTGCTCCGACTTCCCACGGCTGCAACTTTGAAAAAAAAAGTATGTTGTCAAAGGCGACGGCTTCACATTTTTTACCTCCCTTTCCCAAAAACTATACCCGCGCAGAGCCGCGAGCCGAGAAAGGTTAGTTTTCGCACATAGCTGTTTTGCACGTGTAGTCATATAGTTAGGGCCTCCGAAAAGTAACTCCTGATTCAATTAATTATTCTTAACGGCTAATGGTAGCATTTACTCATTTTAATATCCAATAGCCTCGCTCTGAATCATGCAACATAAATCGTTTTTTGATGCTTCGCTTTGTGGTGCGTATCGATCAAGCCATTCGAGACAATTTTAAATGCAAACTACTCCACTCTCAAGCTTTCCCCACTTCCTTTCAAACGTCCGAAGCTGATCGGAAAATGTTTTCCAATTACCTTCAGTTCCTTTTGTAGCAAAGCTTTAAAATGTATTTACGTGAATACTACGCTGTTTCTTTTACTGAAGTTTTTGAGTGAATTAATTCGTTGGAAGTTAATTTGGAAGACTACAGTTGCAATTTACGGAACGAAACAAAATGGGTTCTGCTCCTGATTTTTTGTCAGTTTAAGGCGATATCTATTTTATTTCATTTAAGTAACTTTTGCTTACTGCTTCACACGCTCTTTTCTGTATATTTCCTTTTCAGTATCAGGTAGTTTATTTAACCTTAAAAGACGAATCAAACAACAAAATTATCTTTAAAACTTTGTGCTTATGAATTGTATTATATAAGATGTTTATTTTATGTATTTTATTAATACTTATTATTTTGCTTCACCTGTTTAAATCTGTTTCTTTCTTTTTTTTGTTTTTAAGTTGCCAGCCATTGCTTACCGCTATATTTTTTTAATTTACTATTGCTTTAAACTGTGTGGTATACAATAATAGTACATTACTGCAGAGGCCGTGAAGTAAGGGATTGATGGACGAGATTTGGGGTATACGGCCGAGTCGTAGACGAGGCCGGATAAAACGAGTCCAGCAATCCCTCTTCCGGCCGAGGATTGTATAGAGCTTTTCTCAAACATGCATCATCATCATCATCATCATCATCATCATACATCCATCCAACCATCCATCCATCCGTCCATCCATCCATCCATCCATCCATACTTCCATCCATACATCCATCCATACATCCACCCATACATCCATCCATACATCCATCCATACATCCATCCATCCATACATCCATCCATCCATCCATCCATCCATCCATCCATCCATCTATACATCCATCCATACATCCATCCATACATCCATCCATACATCCATCCATACATCCATCCATAAATCCATCCATACATCCATCCATCCATCCATCTATCCATACATCCATCCATCCATCCATCCATCCATCCATCCATACATCCTTCTATACATCCATCCATACATCCATCCATCCATCCATACATCCATCCATCCATACATCCATCCATACATCTATATATCCATCCATACATCCATCCATCCATACATCCATCCATACATCCATACATCCATACATCCATCCATCCATCACCAGTACTTTAGGCGGTTTTATAGAAATAAAAGAGATAGATTTTTTTTAATGTCGTAATTTGGCTGTATGTAATTTTTCCTTTGTAAGTTTAATGTTAGTAAGCAAATTTAAAAAGTTACAGCAGCGGACAATAATGGTTTTTCATACTAACTTTTATGGCCTAGGCCAAGAAGTAATGTAGGGAGCCATAAACAACAAACTTCATGGCCTCATTTCGTGACATTAACGCATACATTTCAAAGCATGTTTGAGAAAAGAGTTATTGTATTGTAACAGCCAAAATAATAATCGTTGTCTTTAACGACGCGTAAAAGAAGCGTCAAAGTTTTTGAATTTCACGCAGTTCCAAGATACGCGAACAATTTAGAATTTTCTTAGAAACCCCAACAAAAAGAGCTTTATGTCTACAATTCTCAACACAATTTCCAGCAACATCTTAATTATAACTGGCGCGGGCCTGGATTGATATAAAAGTATGGATAAATTCTTAACACAAAATTAAATGTACTTGTCTTACAAAAATGTATCCTAGGTTTTCTAGACGAGATTGTTACGTTTGAAATTCAAATAGTAGTCAATATAAATGGATCCCTAACACTTGAATATTTGCGCGAAAGCAAACTCACTCTTTCGTTTAACGACCAAAAACAAATGATTACAAAGTATTCAGTTATTTTTTTTTTAGGAATGGACTCATGATAAATTTATGCTTGAATTTGATTTGTACATACCTAATAACAACACTTACTTTTCGATCTTAATAATTAGCTACACTTTTTCCATAAACAATCTACCAGACTGTAGTTTAAACATGGCAGTGGGTCAAGCCAAGATCAAAAAATGATTTCACCAAGGTTATACAAAGTATTCATGCAAGTCCAAATATATTACTAAAGTACATATAGGATTATCAAATACGCAAATATAAAAGTTTTATAAATGGAAAACATGTAGGCTTTAAAATAAACTAAGGATTTTTATCCCAGGATTGGAAATAAAAACAAGTATCGAACATTTATTTCCATTTTTTGTACAAACAAACATTTGAACCAACAAGCTTATCATTTATCTTATCGACTGTCAACTCCAAATGCCCTAGAGGCGTACTACGGATTTGGGTAAAAATGTATTAAAACACACATCATCATCATCATCATTTCAGCCATAGGACGTCCACTGCTGGACATAGGCCTCCCTCATTGATGCCCAATCATTACGATTGGAAGCGATTTGCATCCACCCTGAACCTGCGGCCTTCACCAAATCGTCCGTCCATCTCGTTGGTGGACGTCCCACGCTGCGCTTGCCAGTCCGTGGCCAAAACAAAAGTCTTTAATCAGTGTGTGTTGCCAGTGATGACATATGGATCCGAGACGTGGTGCTTCACTATGGGCCTGATGAATAGGCTCAGAGTCACTCAGCGAGCTATGGAGAGGGCTATGCTTGGAGTTTCTCTACGGGATCGAATCAGAAACGAGGAGATCCGTAGAAGAACCGGGGTAACCGACATAGTCAAACGGATTAGCTCGTTGAAATGGCAATGGGCAGGCCATATAGCACGTAGAACAGATGGCCGTTGGGGGCCAAAAGTTCTGGAATGGAGAAAACACACATATGCAGTATGCAAATCTCTTTCTGACTACAAAATGACTCTTTAAAACCAGAATGATATATGGAAGAGATGTAAAAAGTAAAGAATAAAAAATGCCATGTTATTACTTATTATAGAGTCGATAATCAAACCGAAACAAGATCTGTCTTTAACAACAGTTTTATAGAATTCATAGTTTATTACTGAGGCATAACTTTACTCGTGATTAATATGTAGGTAGTTATACCTACGTCGAAATATATAACATCTAAGGCTGGTATTCTATACATTAAAAAACTTATTGTTATTTATTTAGCAAAACCACGCGCACTAAAAGGAATACAATTAACAAGTAAAGCGCTGCAAAATTCAAATTATACTTGAGTGAAGAAACTATTATTACAACCAAAACACGCGCAGTGCGTCAGACTGACGTCAAAAAAACGAGCGACATTGCAGTGGATATAGGTACATATTTACGCGAACCCTTTCGGGTGCTATTTTACATCTTTGCAGCTTTTAACTTAACATGAAACCAACAATTAGAAAATCATTTACGGGTTTTATAAGAATTTTTCGCTTTCTTTAAGCAACGACAGCAGCACACCGTCTAGGCAGGAGTCCGTTAATGCTTGGGTGGCACTTTTTTACCGCAAAAACAAACACGACGTCTTAAACATGCATAAAATGACAGTTTTCGTTGAGCTGACGTGTTAAACGATTGTCTAAGTTTTGTGGTAACACGCTTACACTCGAGCATTTCACCTTCACACACGTAAATTAAATTAGGTAAATAGCTAGAAACCAATATATTTGACAAAACATGGATGTTTCCGATGGTTATTTATATAATAGACACATTCATGTTATACCCGTCGACGAGCAGTTTCCTGGAATGTTTGTTTGTCTCTGGAGGATATTTACTCTATGTCGTCAAGTGAGCCGTAGGGTTGTCGCGATGGCCAATCGATCAAAATCAGCCCGTCCCAGCAGCCGGTGACGAATTGACGACGACTGTCAGATTATTCGAGGAAATATTTATTTCATCCGGTTTTATTTACGTTTATTTATTTGCGAAGGCTTAGTGTTAAGTCGAGAGTGAAGACTGTTATCTACTGAACCAGTGAGCTGCTTACCATTGGAAAATATACCTAAAAATATACTGCATGATACTATTGACACAAAAACAAATGGATATGAGAATGCGACAGGAAATTGCCAAAAGATTAGTTATGTATTACAATAACTTTGGAGTTAAAAAAATATTAATATGCATCGGTAATACAAAACCATGAAAGAGTTAACCAATAGAGCGGAAATGTCATATAAAAATTATGGAAAAACGTTGCCGAATAATCACTGGGGTGATTATTGCACTTACGATTGACCTACCCAAGGTCAAATATGATAGTTGGGCAAGCAGATAAGATTCATATCGACCGTAAATGAGCAATAATTTCGTGGCGTAATGAATACCACTGATTGTTTGTTTTTAGGGTTCCGTACCCAAAGGGTAAAAACGGAAACCCTATTATTGAGGCTCCGCTGTCCGTCCGTCTGTCACCAGGCTGTATCTCGGGAATCGTGATAGCTAGAGAGTTGAAATTTTCACAGATGATGTATTTTGGTTGCAGCTATAACGAAAAATACTAAAAAATGGAATTAAATAAATATTTAAGGGGGCTCCCATACATCAAATATGATTTTTTTGCTCAATATTGATAACGGCAACAGGTAGATACTTGAAATATTCACAGAATATTTAATTATTATATTGACTTTAATATTTTACAAAACAAAAGACAACACGAAAGCTAAAGATAGAATGTGTCATTGCGGTTGCAAATCGGACACTGGCTCAGCATAATGCTGAGGCGTTTATAACACCCCAGCGCTGATTTTCAGCCAGTACCGTTGGTGACACCCGGATCGCTGTATAGATAGATAAATAAACTGCACACTAATAACTACATAAGACTACATGCGTAAATAAATAATAATCATAATTTGAATAACTATGACCAAAACAAATTTTTAATTTTTTTTTAGACGACCAGATGGCCAAGTGGTTAGAGACCCTGACTATGAAGCTTGAGGTCCCGGGTTCGATTCCCGTGTCGGGGCAGATATTTGTATGAAAAATACGAATGTTTGTTCTCGGGTCTTGGGTGTTTAATATGTATTTAAGTATGTATCTATCTATATAAGTATGTTTATCCGTTGCCTAGTACCCATAACACAAGCTTTGCTAAGCTTACTTTGGGACTAGGTCAATTGGTGTGAATTGTCCCGTGATATTTATTTATTTATTTATTTTTAAGCGCATAGTTACACAATGGTACTAGTGCCAAAAGAAATGAATAAAAAAAAGTAGTATGAATAAAAGAAATGATAAAAGGCGCATGCACAGTGAACCCATTGAGGCGGCCCCCTACCAGCATGCGTGAGGCAGTGACGTGATGAATGCGGTGCGGTGCAGTTTGTGGCCTGGCGTGTCAGGGTCGTTACACGTGAAATAACTCTGTACGGAAATTTGTACGGCATGAAATAATATAGATGTTAGAGCGATTTTACACTACATCCGATCTGAATCCGATTTGAATCCGGTTTGTATCCAATTAAAACTATTTGTAAGGTTTAGGGACTAGATCCAATTTCTCTCGGTTCGAATGCGTAAACTAAGTACCATACAAATGTAGTTCTACGGTCTCTAGACTGTTATTTACATGGATTCGAATCGGAGTCGGATTAGACGTTGTGCAAAGTCGCTTTTAGACGCTCTATGAAGTAGGTACCTAATTATACGGGAACAAATTCTAGGAACTACAACCCAAGCTCTGCTTGTATGAAGGATTCCAGTGGTTCATTAGATTAGACGAAACGTATTTAAAATCGTTAATCGACAACATTCCGAATTCGACTAACAGCTTCATCAAAAAAAACTTACCGTACCGTACCGTACTTACCGTACTATGATACGTTACCGTCTTCTTAAGCTAGCTACATACTATAAAAATTTCTATCGAAGACTAATCTAATATCCGTGACCGCGAAGCTTTCGGTAGCCTAATTTCCGCCAATGTATAGCAAACCCTAACGCCAACAAGTAAGCACTTAAACCTCGACATTTACTTTAGCAACCATTTCAATTTCTGTGGTCCGTGTTCTCTGATATTATTACTAGGTTTCTTTTCGTACCAAAAATGCTTCACAATATAGACAGTCTTAGAATTCGCTATTTTGCTTGTGAAATATTACGTTTAGTCTTGACGATCTGTACAAGTTCGTTTTCATTAAAAATATATATAAGTGAAATTGATAAAATTGATAACTAGACACAATCAAGCTGGACGATGCCAACTTTTTATCAAAATTTTAAGCGTGTACTTGGGTTATTATTGGAGTGTTTGTTCTGAATTATTTTCGTGGACACGTTTTTGTAGAAATGGCAGAAGGTTCTGATACGTTTTCTAATTATCTGGTAGAAGAACAAGAACAAGACCTCTACAGCCAGTTCGTCTAAAACGTGACCAGGAAAATGACGTGGTCCAAACGCTTGAATAATGACCTATTTACAATAATGCCGTCGAGGCCGTAATTATTGCAAACTTTTAAATATCTAGCTTTTAGAAATAGAAGTTTCCAATTTTTATGGTGCAATTTTATTTTCGAACGAAAACTTGTAAATTGTAAATCTAAATTCACCCTGAGGGAAACAGTGAGGATTTCAAGTTGTTAGTATTAAATGATTTTCCATTCCGTGATTTCAAAACTTTCCTCTTGGAACAAGAAATCATTTTATGCTGACATCGTAAATCTCGTCCAGAAGGCTCGCGCTAAATTTTGTTTGTTGAAATTTGTACATTGTCACTCAATGAAAGCTGAAATTGGCTTGGAACATTTTGTCCTAAATTTAGGGCGTTAGGCTTTATGAGGATAGTATGGACCCCCCCGGAAAGTTATACTTAAATCAAATTGGTGTTCCAGTTTTACTTTGGCGCGCCTTCTACAATCTTTTTGATACGAGAAAAACTTACTTCAGTGGGTAATATGGTAAGTTTGATTTTACTACAACTATTGTTATTTAAAAACTGAACTTTTATAAATAGGATCACTTTGCTGTCCGACAGTCCATCGGACTGTCAAAGAGTGCGTCAAGACCGCGTGGAGATATCAAGTTGAAATTAAAACCAGTATAGGGAAAAATTGTAAACTATTTGTATTTTGTAAATGGTCCCACACTGCGTACATTTTACTTAAACGTAGGGCTCTGCTAACACTGGATTGTTATAGATACGGATGTATACAGCGTATATTTTAACATACCTAAAATTTCTACAAAACCCTCGGTGCCCTGCCCACTTCAATCAAACTCATTCGCTTTAGGCCTCGCAATATAATTCAGTTTATAAACATCTTTGAAATATGTACAAAAGCTTATTTTCAAGCGTATACGTAAAGCTTCAGAAAACATAATTTTTGTTCAGCAATCTGTTTTAAAGCAGCTCGCTTTGATCGTGCTACATTTAAATGTTTGAATGGACCATGAGAGTCCGTCTAAAACAAATTAATCTTTAACCGAATTTCCTCTTCAATTTCTAAGTAATTGTTTGGGTTGAGTTTTATGTAAATTTGCGAGCGATCCCCCTGCCTACGTCTCATAATATCGTTACCAAAGCGTTTCTGCGGGGTGTCCGGTATTTGAATTGGAGCTATTTCTCTTACGATGTAATGTACAAGCCACTGGACTAGACATAATTGCTTAATGATACACTTATATCTATATGTAGCATCTTGTTATATATTACAATAATGAAATAAGAATCATGTAGATATATGTATATACATGATATTCTTAGTTGCTTTTACTTCTCCTTTTATCATAACCCCACCCGAAACAGATAAACTAAGTTACATTACCTACTCATTTTGACGTTCCGTTAAACATTTAGGTAGTCATTTAATTCTAAATAATCGTAGCAAATACTTACAATACAAAAAGTATTCAATCGCTGCTATAATAAAATTTGTCGTTACAATGACCTTGTCTATACAAAAAAATACCGTCGTACAAATTACTCTTCACATAATCGTGAAAAGTCGATATCGTATTCTAGTTGGCAGTAGTTGGCACTCGTAATGAAGTTGTGCTACGTGCGAATGTGGATTGTCAGCATCTACTCATTACAAAGTTTCTGGCACTCAGTCTTTGTCTTTATTGCATTACTATTTTGTGTCTCATTAGTCACTAAATGCATAGTTGCACTAGCTTTCACCCGTGGCTTGGCCCGCGTTAGAAATACCTTACGTGGAACTTGGAGTTTGTCCTGGAAAAAGGTCACGGCACAGAATAAGTAATAGTACTAGCGTACAGAAGGATCACTCTCGAACAAAAGTCAACTTTAGGTATAAAAATTTACCTACGCTTACGACCGTTAACTGCTTGCACGCAATTTTGAAACTTATCGTGTGATACGAGCATTCATATACCGTTGAACACCGCTGATCCGAAACCAAGAGCACAGGGTTCCCACTCGCCGATATTTAGGTAAATATATAAATCAAGAAAGATAACAGTGTGTATTAATTCAATAAACTACTTTTAGTAAGTAAGTAAGTTTTTTATAAGATCGTTTAGAAGTCATTGTTTGTTGCAAAAATCGCACAAAAAATGATGCTTATTTACGCAGGACGCGGCTAGCTTGCGAACCTATAGCCGAGGGACAGCCTACTGCCATACGCCTGCCCGGGAGGCGCGCCGGCCGAACATACCTAAACTGCGGAGTGAAACCCCCCCTGGTTATGGTAACATTTTTAAAGTGGACAGCGCCATCTATCGAATGCCTAGCGTAATAAAAGGCTAGTTTAAGCTTAATCGGCATATTATCATGACATCGTTAAAGAGAACTTAAAACTCTATATATATACATCTCAATGAAACTCAAGCGCTGCAACAATTAATGATCTCCTAGTTATTGCTTACCGCTAAGTTTATTGCAATGCAACTATGTATTTTAATGGTTTGAAGTAATGCTTATATATCATCAAAGCGTCGTGCTACTACGGTAGTCATTAAATAAGTCACGGATTGTTGAGCCCGTTCATCACTTGTACAAATAATAGCATTGTGAGAAGAGTGTCTACCTGAGAATTACAGGATTATTTTTTCTATTAGCTAATGAGAGTAATGAGTATGAGATGTTGGTAACTATTTGTTTGTTTGATGTTTGCAACGAGAATGTCACCATGCTGAATGATTGAATGAACTACCAATCGAAGATCAGGGGATTATAACAGTCATCACAACCTACGTGACACGATATATTGACAATATATTTTGAAGTTTATATAAATCAACATGTACAGAATGTCAATAAAATGAGCAGTCACAAAGTCAGCTCGCAAATGCTACAAAAATTTTAATCGACCACAACAAAAGGGGCAATGCGATAGCGACAATAAAAAGGCCAGGTAAACAATAGCCGGGCTTAAATACCCATTTAGATATAAAAATGGACATGAATATACTAAATAAGGTGGCAGTGAAGGTGGTGATGAAGTTAAGGCATCAAATCAAACGTTTATTTTTGGAAATGAGTCACAAAGTCTGTTTTATACATTATGTAGGACATTTATAATATTAAAATAAGCGTTTAGGATTCAAAAGCTAGCTTTGACCACAGGTGTTCCGCTGTAGATGCATTGTCTTCGTATCAAAACAATTATTTTACTTCAAGCATATATTCATCAATGTTGGTAGTGCAGAGGATACCACGGTTGTTCCTATAACAGCCTTAACCGCCTACTTAAATAGGTAGGGTCAACGTCATAAATAAGTGATCACTTTTGTACCTTGTCACTTTAACGTCATGTTTGAAAATCCATACGAAATTATGTAATGACTGAAAGCGACAAGGTACAAAAGTGATCACTACGAAGTGATACGTTGACTGTACGCACACTAGAGATAGTTTTAGAATGTAACAAATAATGAGCTTACTCTGGATACACACTACATCGCTAACTTTGCGAAACAGAAGCGTACTACGAAAGAGTTATCTCTAACTGTATGTAAAACTTTCCCGCGTATTAAAGTACACTCACTAACTCGGATTAGTGTATTTTGTAATTGTAAGCAAGTTACGCTGAATGTTAAAGATCGTTAGATTCCCGGCCCCAGAAAATTTCGCGATTTCCTGTGATTTCTCTCTTTGGAAAATAAAATATTAATCCTCTGATTACAGTTCTACGAGTACCATACTAAAACTGCAGAATAATACCAAGTTGTTTGACGGGACGTGGCACTGGGAGCCGCAGCCAGCACGCCTGTTACACAATCTGTGGCAAACAGCGAACGAAAGTTTAGCAATTTACATTTAAAAGGATACTCCCGCACCGACTCGTTAGGGCGCAAACGAGTTACTATCCAGCGTTAAATTAAGGACGTTAGCAACATAACATACGAAGTTCGAGGGTTCTGGAATCTGCACTATCCACACATATCCATGTAAATAGAGGCCAGGAGTGCCTCCTTGCCGGTGAAGTGAATTGAACATCTATTCGATCTATTGCCATTCTGCTATTGTTCTTCATCGCACTACTCGCAACCTACTTTCCTTCCACCTACCACACCAGTATACGTGTACTTTGACCAAGAATAGTTTCTAGAGGATGATGATGAAGCAAGCAAAAAGTTTATCATTCGGTTTACAATTAAAGCGTGTGTTTTAGTTTTTTAAACTATAATATTTTTCGTTATTTTTGGACTCGGTTAATTTTCTTTTCATCATCATCATCATTCAAGCCTATATACGTCGCACTGCAGGGCCTCCTTTCAGAATGAGAGGGGTTGGGCCTTAGTTCCCACCCGGGCCCAGTGCAGATAGGGAACTTAAAATTTTCTTTTATTTAATTGTAGTTGACAAATATTTTCCTACATTGATGTTTTCACTGGTTGAGAGTTAAAGCTTTCCGATAAGAACGTCGCAACTTGTGTTTCGGCTTCTATGGGCAGCGTCAGATCACTTGCTCGTTTACTCTTTGATCCACAAATAAAAGAAAATAGCAACAAAATCAAACAATTTTAATTCTACACTACCCTAACTTACCACGCAGGCCCCACTTGTAACGCGTCCGACACCAAACGCGGTTGACAATTTCTCTTAATGAAATATACAAAAATGTAGCGTGTGTTTCGGTGATATGCAGATTCGGTAGGCCATTAGCCGAACTCGTAGCTGGCGAATGCTAGCTCAGCACAAACGCCATGTTTATCCATTTTATGGGCATGCGCCGAAATGCGGCGCTGGGTGTCGAATGTCCTTTGTTTTTTATTGTTCCTCGTGTAATTTTGTTTATTTTTCTTTTTTTATGGCTTCGTTTATCATACCATTTCTCATAGAAGGTATCTCACAATTTTTATACTTTTACGTCATTCATGTAATTAATCTTTCATCTATTCGAGGGATAGGGTCAATATAAAACGTTTATTCGTCATTATCCTCTCAGCAAACGTTGTCAAAAGAGCGCTACGCTATTATTTTTACTACAACAAAAGAATAAGACGCAAAAACTGTGATTAACCGAGACTTGGCGTCACTATTGGTAATTAATATTTTAGTAAAAATTAAAGAATTTTAATGACATTTTCCGTCGTCACTCCCTCTCTTCACATATTGTTAAAAGGGAGCTCGTCATAGTTAACTTTTAAGAAAACAAAAAGCAGTGCCGATGCTGTGTTTAGCTTGAACAGAGTTTTTACGACTTATCCTTCCGTTGTATAGTCAGGGTAAGGAAAGGTTCGTCACTTTTCGACCTTAACTCGTTGACATAGAGTCGAAAAATGACGAACCTTTTCTTACCCCGACTATACTAATAATCAAATGAAAAAATATTGACCTTTCACCCGAGCGGTCAAAACACTTGATAACTTAACCACTGACAACACTTAGAAAAAAAAAGCTGTAGTTGTCAATTAGCTAGAAAAACGAACAGGGGTTATGAGAGCAGTATTTTTTACAAAGCTTTCTAGAAAGCGCCTCATTCCGCGTGCATGTCTATGCAGATTTATAAAATCTACTTTGTACACCATTAAAGATCTATTGTACACCATAAAAGGGTTGAACGACTCGGCCTCAGCAATTCTAAACATTCCGTAAAAGCCTGGATTCGCAGGCAGCAAATAAAACAGAAAAATACGTGCGTCTACTGTCATAAAATTTAAAAGCAAGCATACACGACTTTTGCATAATCCAGCGCCAGTAAAGCGGGCTGCGCATTTTTCATGTAACAAGTGAAGGCAGTCTCCTTAACGCAAACAAGCCTCCATGATTGATGGCTGTGTTTATGGTGCGTTACGCGATAAACTTATACAAGGCATAGAGCTGTCGGCAGCCAAAGGGTTTACTGACCGGCAAAACGCTCGTGAAACGCTTGCGGATAATTTATATCTCTCGCCCGCGAAAGGCTCTTATTGTATGAGTAATCCTACTAAACAAATCTGGAACAGAGTTAAAATAAACTAAATAATAAGAATAATATGTTAAAGTGTGTTTCCCAGGTTTTGTTTCTATTTAATATTTATGTGTTTTATTTGGCACTACATAAATATTGAGCATTTCAAGTAGGTAAACCAATATCAGGATCTAAAAATTACAAGAGCGCGAATCCAAATATGCTCTATAATTCTACCTTAGGCTTTGGACCTACATCTATTTCTCTTGTTAACTGTTAATTTCATGTTTTTGTGTACAATAAAGAGTTTTACATACAACAATCACCATAGAACCGTTCCCCTAGTCAAGAGTCATACACGCAAAATAACTGTTAGAGTGTTAGCACACCAATTGATCAATCGACACCGTCGATCGATGTTAGAAACTATACATCAATCTTGATTGATGGCATCGATCAATTTGTGTGTTTACCCTTACGCTTAAGGTTTGTCGTTGAACTGTATAAAGTAAACTAGTTGTTTTTTGTTAAGCTAGGACATCGCCCGGCCCGGAGCCACATCTTACTCGTATTTTGTTTATTACCGAAGGATTAGATGAAGATTAAGGGTAGATACGGAAGTCTTCTCATCGTAAAACGCTGCAAGCGGCGTCGATATTTGTGTACAAGAGATAATTTACATGGAATGACGCTTTAAAACACTCCAATTATATTACTGTAATTAATGTAATGTAATTTAACGTGTCAATTTGACAGTATTTCGTGCAAGTATAACTAAAGAAACAAAGTAAAATGTTGTCAATGTTGCTCGCGGCGGTTCATGGTCCATTGAATAATACGTTTTTCATAACGGATGGATGGGTCGGTAACGGAATTTTATACACTTATTTATTACTTTTACCAAAATTAGGACTAAAGACTACTTCTATAGAGCTGACTAAAGTCAAGGTTTAAGTATGCATTATAGGGTAAATAATTAAATTGATAATGCATGGATGGAGACCAACTAGGTGGACCACGTCATATGGTAAATAGATATACCTACACGCCATACAAAACGATTACTTGAAATAAAAATCCGTTGCGACACGAACATTACCCGTACAATTGTATGATTAATTTCCATCTCTTCGGAAAGCTTACCTGATAATTTGAACTACCAGTGCTAACGCTTTCGCTGCCACGTATTGCTACACGCTACGCACGTAAGAAGTAGCAGCGTTTTTCCGATTTGTAGCGAAAACTGCCTACGAACGAACGCAGATGGATATGATAAGAAAGCACGACGCTATCTAAACGACATTGCAGTTAAGAACATATTCCATTATCTCATAACAAACCGCCGCGCTTAGCAATTCCTGGCTGAATTTAAAATCAGGCCCATGTAAAACACGTCCAAGAGCTTAATTCTGGTCTACTTTATGAGTGAACACGCCCCTGTGGGCTGTTCTACCCGACCGCGGGATCCAGATACACCTAATACAATATTAAGCGCAATTTCTGTACAACTGGCACAAAGACAGAACAAGTTTAAGTCAAATAAATGAATTTATCTTTGTAAAATACCTAACGCGTTTTGCGTGGGTCTTGAGTGGAACTCTACTGTCTTGGTGATGATGATAATCATAATGCTGTGTCAGCGACCATTTCACTTTTGTAAGGACACACACACACATGCAGAGTTGTGAACTTTTTTTATTATTTTCATGTTTGTCATTTTTGATTTTTTGTGTGAAATTGTGTGTATTTTCTTGTATTTTGTGTTTATTTTTGTGAAAGTGAATAAATGTTTTGTATTTCAAAGACTTTTTATGTGTATGCTATAAATTTGAGTCTAAATCAGCGGTTTGCTGATTTGGAATCATTTTGTGACATGCGCCTTTCTATATCATTCCCGTTTTATTTAATTGTCTTTCTCCATATTAATTTATTGCTCCGAAGAGTTATTCGGGTTGATCCCTGCCGCATCCTTCCGCCACCGCCCTACGCGACAACACTTCCATCCTCACCATCTACTGTGCGTTTTTCCAGAAATTTCCTGCCTCGCACAGCAAAGCTCTGGAATGAAGTACCTGCTGCGGTATTCCCGGACCGATATGACCTTCAAGCTTTCAAAAAAAGAGCGTACTGCTATCTAAAAGGCCGGCACTTGTGACTGTTCTGGTGTCGCAGGGGTCCATGGGCGACGGTAATCGTTTACCATCAGGCGATCCGTTTGCTCGTTTGCCCCCTATAGCATAAAAAAAAACAGGCGTTACTTTGCGGAGGTCCATATTAATGAACTAAAACAATTACTTTGCTCACCCGCAAACCCGCTTTACTGCTTTGCTTTACCGTGCAGGTGAGCTAAGTATATAATTGTTTCAGTTCATTTCTCCATATAGTCATAACTTTTTTCCTTCTTTCTTTCAAATGTATTTCAAACTTTGTCATTAGCGACAAAGTACGAAACATACGACTTTTACGTCTTTACGTACGAACGATCGATACGTCTTTTTTAATCTAACAGCACTGAAAGAAAGTTTGAGATGGTCACACTGACAAGCGAGAGAATACCTCGCATGCAACTTGTACAATTAAAGGATTCTGAAATACTAGAGCACAAGTTCCCAAGTACTTAGCGAACTGCAATACCACACGCTCGCTACACTCAAATGCTAAACTGGTCAACAAACTTCGACAGAAACTAAAACAGCTAATAAAGTGAACACTTTATTTAATAGTTAGACCAATAATGCAAACAAACTTATGATACAAGTTTTCAAGTTAAAGCTACAGCTTTTCTTAAAGCTTTGCTTTAAGAAAATCGTGTGTACGCTCTCAAGTTTTAAAATTAGAATTTTAAATTTATAAATTCTTTTTATTTTCCACGTGAATTGTCTCAAATCGTGTGTATAAACTTTGCCACCTTATTTAGCATATTAGAACATACGAATACTTAACAACACGTTTCGTGTAGAATACTTATATAGCAACAGAAGTTGCCCTTTACACTTCTTGTCTGAACTTATTTAACTAGTGTAGATAATGAACTAAAACAATTACTTTGCTCACCCGCGACCGTCGAGGTCGCGGGTGAGCAAAGTAATTGTTTTAGTTCATTAATATGGACCTCCGCAAAGTAACGCCTGATTCGATAAATTAGTGTAGATAAGTATTAAATTGTTAAGTCTAGATAAGTATTAAATTTTCGTACATTACATTTCAGCCTTAAAATAAAAAATACAAACTTAACTAATAAAGTAACACGAATTGAAACACCTACTATTGATAAGTGTGATTTGTAATGAAATAAATGAAATGAAATGGAAGTACTTTACAAACATGTTTAAAATGTTTGAGCACTTTTAAAAAAAAATCATCCTAAAACCAATGCCTTTTTAGGGTTCCGGACTCCTGCAAGGAACCCTTGTAGTTTCACCATGCCTGTCTGTTTGTTTGACAGTCGGTCTGTCCGTCCGCGGCTAAGCTAAGATACCTGTATTACCGTAAGAAAGCTGTGTTATAATATTTCAAAAAAAAATATTTAAGTGCATTATCCTCTAACACGTAAATGATATTCTGATCTATTTCTATAATATTGGTACGGAATGAACGAAACGAAACAACATGCGCTTAGCCGGTTTTTAAATCTTTAAATTGAATTAAAGTTGGAATCCTCACTGTCGCAAACTTACTCTAGTCTGATGGAAGGTCTAATGCTAGTTTGAATTAACGCCACCGTACGTAATGTCGTTAACTAGTTGGGGTGATAATGAGATAAGTTACGCGATAAATTTGACGTATTGCTCCAGTTTACCGACTCGGGTGGCGGATGTTGAATTGACAATTCAAGTAATCCTACAATAGATATTCATTATTTAAGATTAAATGAACATTACGCCAACGTTATAATGCCATTAACACTCAACAAATACGGCTGCGATTTCCTTCTGGGAATTAATGAATCATTACTGTAACATTTTGATGCGGAACGCAATATATTTTAAGATGTACTTAATCTGTAATGACCCCCTCTTGTTACATATTAATAATTGTAATTTATTTTTTGATGACAGTCACAAAAGTATTCTATTAAAGTTTTGATCGAATTGACAAATATGTAAATATGTATGAATTGATAAATATATCACTTTCTTGTAGAACATAAAAATTATTAATATTGGTAGACCTTAAATAAAAAATATTTTTTTTTATTATGTACCTGATCTATGATTTCGCTTCGTTTTCAGAATAAATCTGATATATAATGTGGACTAAAGATATTTTTGAAATTATCGGCTGTCCTAGAACATTAATTATACTTAGAATAGTTAGCCAACAAGAGTGGTTGGTTACCTCAAGTGCAATGCCTTATGTATGTACCTAACATAACATGCGACTACCTTATATTAGGGTACACGGAAAGAACATGTCAAATCACCTTTTTGAAAAATAAGATTTTAATCTCAAAATCTAGAGCTCTCAATGTACTATAACTTACCATTGGATTAAATATGGATATCTTAAAATAGTAAATATATTTTCACTTGTAAAGAAATTGTTACCATAGTACCTGTATTATCAAACGGCGTTTAGAAAGGGATTCAGCTCATATGTAATTTTTGAACTAATGCATGATATGACATTGTCAGTGGTAGAGTGTAGAGATAAATTAGATTGTTATTTTAGTGCAATGAAGTTCTAAAGCATGGAAAAAACATGAAATAATTTTACTTAAATAAAATACAAATGTTGTAAATAATTACTTTTAGAAAAACCATTAAATTAAATTCGTGTTATCTTTTTCTTTATTGAAATATGTTAGTACCTACATTGCAGATAATTTCTCGGCACGTACCGTTTAATACTTTACCACGATTCATACTTTGTACATACGTATGTTTTAACAGCTACGGCAATTTGATAACGTGAAAATGATGTGAATTAGAGATAGATTCGTCAGATATGATATTAATATTTTTTATAAAACAAATGACAACATTTACTGAGAATAGAGTCCAAATATGCAAAGCATACTTTGTAAATCTATTAATTCTATTATCAATAAGTGTCTGCCTTTATGAAGATGTCAAAGATTAACTTATGATCATATTTAATAATTTATAAATACTGTTTTGCTAAAACGGTACTCTTGGATCCCTTTCTAAACGCGGTTTTATAATACCTATTTGTTCGCGATGACTAACTTTCAAACAGCTATAACTCAAAAAGATGCTTAGGTGACTAGACATTGTAGACATGTTCATTCCGTATAGCCTTCATATTTTACCGTTATTGTGAAGATGCCAAAAATATTATAAGAGCCATGATCAAGTCGTACCAGGATAATACGGTAGAAGATATCTACTTCTATCCTCCTTGTCATTGTAGCTCTACCCATAAACCAATTGCTTAGTATCATAGACTACGCATCAAATTTAATATGGGTGGTAGAATTAATGATAAATTGACCTGTAAGATCCGCCTCTCCATAATAAGAACACTCCATTTCCCAAATTACCATAAATTTGGATAATAAAAGTAAATTTTCCTGCACCGTAGGAAAACATTTGCATAATGCTTTTGAATCGAATTTAAAAACAGAGATTATTTGGTCCATAACGTAATTAATAAGAAGATTAATAATTTTTTGTAATTTCTAAATTGAATAGTCAAGTAATAAATAGTCATGGGGCTTTTATTTCTTGATAAAGAGACAACAACTGATACTACGCTGATGAATCCTTAAGAGAGTTTCTTTAAGACCATCGAAGTATTCAGACATTAATTTATTTTCTGTAGCTTTATGTACTTATTTACAGAGCAATAAATGTTACTTGTGTCAATTTTCTATCCATTTTATTTTACTTAAAAGATCGATTACAAGCTGCTTTTAATAAGATTTACTACCCAGGTTTTGATATATAATACCGTGCCTAAATATTTCCTATTATTTTTTTATAAACTTAAATTTGTAATTCAAAAGTACTTAATATGTTTTTACAATCAATAACGTAAAAGTGTTCTCCTGCCAAAGAGAATTCAACTAATATTATAAATGCGAAAGTCTAGATGGATGTTTGGATATTTGCTACTTCATCACGCAAAAAAACCGGCCAAGTGCGAGTCGGACTCGCGCACAAAGGGTTCTGTACCATTATCTATAAAAAATTGCGGTTAACGATTTATGACGTATTAAAAAAAACTACTTACTAGATCTCGTTCAAACTAATTTTCGGTGGAAGTTTACATAGTAATGTACATCATATATATTTTTTTTAGTTTTATCATTCTCTTATTTTAGAAGTTACAGGGGGGGGGGCACACATTTTACCAATTTGGAAGTGTCTCCCGCGCAAACTATTCAGTTTAGAAAAAAATGATATTAGAAACCTCAATATCATTTTTGAAGACCTATCCATAGATACCCCACACGTGTGGGTTTGATGACAAAAAATTTTTGAGTTTCAGTTCTAAAGTATGGGGAACCCCCAAAATTTATTGTTTTTTTTTCTATTTCAGTGTGAAAATCTTAATGTGGTTCACAGAGTACATCTAATTACCAAGTTTCAACAGCATAGTTCTTATAGTTTCGGAAAAAAGTGGCCGTGACATACCTACGGACGGACAGACAGACAGACAGAAATGACGAATCCATAAGGGTTCCGTTTTTTGCCATTTGGCTACGGAACCCTAAAAACAACTTTACACTAAATTTAGCACAAAGATAGTTTATGACTCCAGGCCGTATTGTCTAACATGTGGACGCTTGACGCATTCACTATTATTTTCTGTCAAACGGTATATTAAGATGGTAGCAGAAAGAGATGGTGAAAGCGACTGGTTTAATGTAGCATGTTTTTTATCTCAATAAATCGCATAGTTCCAATAAGATAGGATGAAAAAAAATCCAGTCAAAAAGAATTGTAGGTGATAGGTTCTGTCACTATTATACGACTTTTACCTTTAAACCTAAAATTGTTAAAAGTGGCCTCGGAACGTAAAATTAACGTTTCGTGTGCTCTGCCTGCCCCTTTGGGAATACAGTCAAAGTCGTATGTACGAGTACGTAAGTTCACAGTCAAAGTCGCGGGAAAAGCTAGTCAGAAGTGAGGGCCCTCGCCCACGGCGACTTTTGTAGCGATGCTGTCGCGCGTTTACGAAACGCGCTACAGCATCGCTACTAACGCGCGTTAGTCGCATTTGTAACGCGCTATAGAAGCGATGCCAACGCGCTACTAACGAGCTACAGCATCGCGACTGTATCAATGCAAACGCGCGACCGAGTCGGACGACAACGGGGAGGGAACGGAGGGAGGGTGGCGCGGTAGTGGAGAACCGCGTTTGCATCGTGACAGAAGCGCGACGGTATCGCGTTTGTATCGCGACTGAATCGTGTTATGTGGGCGAGGGTACACAGCTAGCGACCGCATTACGACTGTATCGATGCGAACGCGCGACAGCATCGCTACTGCATCGCTACAAAAAGTCGCCGTGGGCGAGGGCCCTAAGTATTACAAAATTAAGTATATATTCCGATTTCCTGGCACGTCTTCCCCAAAGCGTATTATAAGTTCTCCTTTGAGGGTCTCAGGTCGCCAAGGCGACCGGCATACAGCCATAAAGATATAAAGATAGATATTCAGTACAATTAACTTTGCAAGGATGCTGAATACTGCCGGAATTAATTTGTAAAGTACGGTATTTGGGGTTTTATTACGGGAGAGCCCGCCTTCAAGGGCGGAATTTTTAATTTATTCCCCATCTTCTCCAGATTACACGTCTGGTACTAAGTTGAACTGAAAATGCGCATTCCGAAGTACAAGAAAGCATTTTAATTTAATTTATATACCAGACTATTCAATTCATTTTGATCAGGTGCCTCCAAAGCTCTAAGGTAAGAAATAAAATCATATTCAATCATGCTTATTAAATTAATGATTTACGTATCTGCTTTCGAGCCCTTGCAAATCTCTTGATTTCTGGAAATTTAAAATAGCATTAGCATTTTTTTCTTTGGCTGCAAAGTATTCTGGGTAAAATATTCTAACGAAATAGGTGCTGTAACATTTACAATCTGAATAAAAAATGTTTGTTTTTTATTTAAAAATGATTAAAGACAGAGAAAATACTTAATACTTTTTCTAGCCAGCCGAA
Source organism: Archips xylosteana (assembly GCA_947563465.1). NCBI lineage: Eukaryota > Metazoa > Arthropoda > Insecta > Lepidoptera > Tortricidae > Archips > Archips xylosteana. The sequence continues at coordinate 5,998,578 of OX387362.1, forward strand.
AAAACAGGAAAAAGCGGGAAAAATAGACAAATAAAGTGCTCTATTTTATGCATGCATTGTATTTCCCAGCATTTTTGAAAGAACTTTGTTTTTTTTTTTTACTTTTCGCTATTTTTTCTCTATTTTCTAAAAAAATTTTGAGTAAAATCTTTATCAGTATAAACCACGACAAGAATGGCGATTGCCGGATTCGTATCATAGACAGCCTTGCTAGCCATCGGTCTTTTACTTCCCAGTCTAGCAATTGCCTATCGCCTCCACAATAATGTAGTAATCCAGCAAACAAGTTAACTTTTTCTTTAAATGCTCATGTTAATAATGACAATACCTCAACTTGAGTATTTGTATTTAATAGCCTTAGCCTTGCCCTACTGAACGTGGACGCCAAATCAACAATTCAATTCAATTCAATTTATTTCCATAACAATTTACATTGTGTCGGATATTAAAGACTATGGAATATAGTCTCAATCTAAAAATCTTAATTAATCTAAATCTTAATCTAACAAACATAACTTTTAACTAAAATAATTTACATTGCACTTGAGACAACATTGCATAATTGAGCAACTGATTAATTAACTTAATCTAATTAATCAGTTGCAACAAGTATACCCCATATAACAAGTTATAACAAGAATACCCCATCTATTTTCGTCCAGTTAACTTATTTACAAAACGCTCATTGACAAAATTTTGTTATAATTCAGTACTTCTCATATTCCGGCGTAAACAATGCTACGCGAGCTATGTCGCAAAGACGATTTCGAGTTGCATACTCAAGTAACCCAGTAATAACTAGTGAAGCACGTGACAACTAGACTCAATACAGTGGGACGACGCCACGAACGCGAGTTTTAGGCCAAGAACTTACCAAAGTGGAGACAAGAGGAGTGACGTATTGTTGATAACCAATAGAAATTCGTTATTTACAAACTATAATGATGAAATCCGTGCAAGAATTATTATAACTATCAGTATTCTACAGGCTACATTTCGGTGAATGTGCCTCGTAACTGCACGATCTTATTCTACGTGCTCCTTTCTTCCACAGGTCGACCGACCAAAAGCAGGCGGGGTTGACGTTGTCAGTATTCCCAAAAGCCGCACAAAGCGTTTTCGCTCATCCTTCATCAACCGCACAGCTAAGGAGTGGAATTCCCTGCCTGCGACTGTGTTCCCTGAACTCTACAGTTTGGCCGCTTTCAAGTCAAGGGTGAATGAGCATTTACTAGGCAAGCGTGCTTCATCGTAGGCCTCATCTTCGCTTTCCAACGCAAGCCTATTGTATAAAAAAAAGACAGAAAGATGCAATGTAGGTAGGCCTCCAACAAGATGGAGCGACCACCCGATTTAGGTTGCGGGTACGCATTGCATACGGATGGCACAGGACCGATTTGTTTGGCGAACCTTTCGGAGGTCAATTTTCAGCACGTCTTTCGGCTGAAATGATGATGATGACACACCATAATCTAATATGCTTATAGTATAAATCTTCCCAGGTGAATTTTTCGCTTCGAGCCATTACATTAAATTTGAACCTTAACACCTGAATTGACATCTGAATTTGTATGTATTTTTATTCTTTTTGTTTTTATTGTTATTATTTATTGATTATTTGGTCTTATGACATCTTCACATTATGTGAATTAATATTATTCATTTAATATTTTATTGACATTTTTGTTTTATCTCACTTTTATTGTTTTTAATATTATTATCTTTGTGACATTTTAAATTAATATATTATCCATTTATGTTTTTCAAATTCTGTTGACGATCTTTTTGTGAATTCTTTATATTTGTGACATTTCGAATGCTGGATATAATTGTAATTTTCAATCAGTAATAAATGAATCTATCTATCTAATCTATCTAATACTATGAAGATACCGTTTGTTTTGAAAGATAAGGGCTCGAAGCGAAAAATTCACCTGGGAAGATTTATACTATACTTACCTTCAGACTAAAGGGGTGCGGTTATAAAACGACCTGTAATTGTCGACCTGGGACCAATTGCATAACAAATTACAAGCTAATAGTGTTAGCTATTTTGTATTGGAATTCACTAATAATATTTGCTTGTATTTTGTTATGCAATTGGCCCCTGGAATGAATAACAATAAAGATAAAATGATACCTAATGAAATGATACCTGTTTTATAGGTTCTTCGGATATTAGGTACGTCGTCAAACTGATTACACTAGCAAGCATGGCTTCTGTCATAAACATGTCAGTCTCTATTGTTCGATGGCAGTTGAAAAGATATGTACGTAACAATAAATCCTGGTAATCTCAACGAATTAACTAGACTCGTTTTAGTTTCGTCGCTTAAGTATTTCGTAACTTTGTAAGCTGTATAGATCCTACTGCCATACAGACTTTCACAGTTGGCTTATGTATATTTTACACTAGATTTTGCCCGCGGCTTCGCTCGCGTGTACCATGGGTGTTCCAAAGAACCAAGATATTATTATCAAGCAAGCAAGCATACAGGCAAGCAAGAAAGCATGCAAGCATGCAAGCAAGATGCAAGCAAGCATGCATGCACGCAAGCAAGCAAGCGTGCAAGAAAGCGTGCAAGTAAGCGTGCAAGCAAGCACGACTAAACTTCAGGTAGATACAGTCCTTTACAGTATTTCTTTGTATACAATGTTTTTCAGTAATTCGAAAGCGGGCACTAAAAAACGGAAAGAATACAACTAAAGGTCTATACGTGCAAATGATATTTAAATAAACATCCTAACCGTTAGTCAGTTAGTCAGTTTCTTCTTTTACCTATTGTTTGTTAAAGCTAACTTAAAACATGTCGATGAAAGTTCTTCAAAATTTAATGTATCGATAAAATGCAGTCGGAGGCATGCATAAAGGTTACTTCACCGATATGGAGTTTCTATTAAGTTTGAAGAGATTTTTATCAAGCGACCAGTGGCTGCATGGGATTTAATGTCACTTCATGCATGGCTCCGACTGCATTTTATCGATGCATTAAATTTTGAAGGACATCGAGATGTTTTCATCATCATCCCAGACTATATACGTCCCACTGCAGGGCACAGGTCTCCTCTCAGAATGAGAGGGCTTGGGCCGTAGTTCCCACGCGGGCCCAGTGCGGATTGGGAACTTCACATACACCATTGAATTTCTTCTCAGGTGTGTGCCAGGCTTCCTCACGATGTTTTCCTTCACCTTTTAAGCTCATGGTAAATTACAAATGTAATTTCGCACATAAATTCCGAAAAAGTCAGAGGTCGCCGGACTCGAACCCACGACCCTCTGCTTGAGAGACCATAGGTCAAACCACTAGGCCACCACGGCTGTTTTAAGTTCGCTTTAAATGTTTAGACTTTTTTTTTCAATTCTGGTTTTTGATTTTTTTAATTATTTTTTTTTTATTTTTATTTTTTCCTAACGCGGTGTTCTGTGTCTGCTATAATGAAATTTCGTATGTTAAATTTGGTATTATCATACAGGCTGTCCTAAGCCTTAACGATAACCTGGTACAGTCGAATGCATAAATATCTATATAGCCATCGCGTTTAAAATATGCAAACACCAACCTTATGTTTAGTGGCCATCGGAAATTATGTGTGAAAACATCGTAAGAAAACCATGTCACTTAGTTATTAAGGGTTATATACTCAGATGTTTTTCTCGAAAATATCTAATACCAATAGTGATATTTTATGTGACTAACTATTATCATGACTACATAGGTGTCAAGTGTAAAAATATGGGTGCACACAACTTGCTCGTAAATATGTCCCATAGCTCTTATGTCGTCGAATTAAGGTATAAGTATATAACAATGGGAGGATTAAATCGATACTTATTTTTGCACTTGACCGTACATATAAACATAAGCATATGTGACATAGATTTATTTTTCTTATTTTTGCCAGAACAATTGACCTCTCGACCGATATCACGTTACAGGTTATCGTTGAGTTTTGGTGTCCCCTTCTATAGGATAACAATGCAAGTACAGCTAACGAACAATACAGTCAGCGAAAAAAAACATGTATTAAAAAATATTTCTTATAACTTGATTATTTTTAACCCCCGACACTAAAAAGAGGGGTGTTATAAGTTCGACCGCTGTGTGTGTGTGTGTGTGTGTGTGTGTGTGTGTGTGTGTGTGTATGTGTGTGCATCAGAGGTTTTTAAAATTTTTAATTTATAATTATAACATCAAATTCCAATGAACTTGGCACAAATTCAATACTTAGGTACTAATTCGTAAAAAAAACCGTTTAATTCTTAATAATATGGAAAGTTATGTTACTTAATTTTTTCTCTGAGTGTCATTTAAAATAAAGACTTAAAAAGAATATAAACCCCGAGGCCTTAAACGAGATTGCTTTAAATTTTCATGAGATATTTATTAACTTCTTAAATACATTAAGCTAATTAAAGCGAAGCGAGTATCAATGAGATACAACAATCCGCTTCATACATACCTACTTAACTCGAAAACTGTTTAATTTCCGTGATGTTTATCGAGTTAATGATACGCTTTATTCTTTCTACCCAGTAATAAAATAAAGAGATGTACTGTAAACACTTTGAGGCAATTAGCAAGGTTCTAAAGGATGTAGATATTTAAGCAGGTACGTAATCTTAATACATTAAACAGGATGAAGACCGCATCGGGCTCTCGTGGGAACTACAGGCCAATCCGGAGATGAAATGAGACCAGCATATACCTCAAAAGTTATAAGTTCTGCAATTCCAATGTACACATTTTGTAATCACTATAGGTAATTTTGTTTATTAGGCTCAGCGGATGTAGCAATTCATCATTTCGTTAGTCACAAAAAACACGAAACTGTGCAGTTTTCGTGATTTTTGGAGATGGCATCTGATATAATACAGTAGGTTAAAGTGGGTTAGTATTATAATAATTATAAAAAAACAGTGTTTAGAAAATGAAACACTTTATGACTGACTAAAATCAGACGAACATTCAGAACTTTAACTTTATGGCAGTACGAATAGTTATTTCGCGGCCTCAGCAATAATATGCTGTTATTGTAATTAGACACCGAGCCTGCTGTATGTATCATCCCGATGTGCACGTGGAGGTGTTTGCTTTGGATCCCGTGTCATTACCATATCTGCGCCGTATTCCACTCAGGCCATTGAGATATCTGCAAATATGTGTTACGCCACATTCCCGACAACCGGTGAAGGAATATCGACCACATTTAACAGATGTAGAGTCCTCTTTAGTTTGCGTGTGATTGAATATCGAAATAATTATTACAAGAGCGTATTCGGACAGATCGAGATGAAGACAGAAATGGGTTGATTACCATTAATGAAACGGCAAAGACGTAGGGTCGTTTGCTCTCGTTAGCTCTAAGCGGCGAATTAGTTGCCGACGACGTGAAGCGATACGGACGTGATAATGCATGAACGAAACACGGTACGCTGGGTACACATAATATACTAACGTAACTACGGTGGTCTTTACCTCGCACGGGAGTAATGCTTGCGCTACATGTTGGGCTAATATCGGCCAAAGCAAAGCCAGATTAAAATGAGCCACGTTAAAAAAACACTCCAAGAGGGCTCTATCATAATTATAATAGGGTAGTTGACACCGTCAACCAATAATTCCACAAAATCTCTTTATTTTACCCCTAAAAACCGGATTAATTTTCACTTACCTAGTAGCAAAATTTGGTTTTTAATGGTTTTGCAAACAGACAATTACTTCAGTTGCTAATTAAGTGACGACATGGCTTGTTATTTTCATAAACAATCAATAAGGAAATCACGGTTTGACAGCTAATAAAAGGCATTTAAGTAGATAGGTGATATAAATACCCGATGATATATAGGTTGACCGACGCTGGCTCAACAAAAATAAATCCTAATAATAAATGTTACTGGCGCTAACACACTAAGCATCAGCAGGTCCACGCTAAGAAAAATCATAAACTAGGTAAGTTTAGTAAAATAAAGTCAGCTAGTCAATTATTTACTTAGAAAAACTAACAACCACATTGCACGAAAAGATTTTTTCATAGAACGTGCACATAAGAACATTATATTAAAATATTTCAAAAGCAAACGAAAAATTTTTGTTTTCTTAGTAATAATAAGCTCACAATCTCAAATACGAAATCAGCTAGAATAAGAGTTTACTTTCCTACACACGCAAATACATTTCATTATTTTTCTTGAATATAAAATTGCAAAGCAAAATGTATGAGATACTTTTAAATCACAAGTTTCAACTCTTCGTAACAGTATTCTCTAAATTTTATTACAATTTTCAGCAGCAATTTCTTTGAAATACACAACTTTTCCCAATTCTTATTTTTATTCTCCGGATTTCTATGTTGATTTCAAGTTGTGTATTAATTAAGTTATTTTGAACTCGAAATAACTGCTACAATTGTTATAAAGATTTTTTTTAAAGGTACATTAACGAATTATTTATTGAAACAGAACTACCAATCATTAAAATGCAAATTAAATAAAATACAGCAATAGTCTTCGTCAATAGGAAGTATGATAATAAACATGTGTTACTAACACGATACAACAATAATAATCAAAAATCAAATTGATGAAGTTCCAAAAGTTATTTACGTTAATAAAGGTATGATGTGAATCGGATCTAATAACAAGTTACTACCTAGAAATTAATGGGGGTATTTGTTGGCGATTTATTGAAAGCTATTAACTAAATCGGAAGTTGAACTTTTTGGATAGGATTTTGAGTGAGTAGGAAAAGGGTTTAATGATTAATAAGATTTTAGTTACGTGCGATAAGCAAATTATACAATACACAATTAAAATGCTTACCTGATTAAATGCCTAATTACTATGTATCTGTTGGTGTTCGTATGCTAATAACGTTGGACTGAATTGAGGCCCGAAAATGTAGGTTTTTACTCTTTGTACATTTTTTAACCACAGCCGGTTTGTTCACTGCACGATTATAATTTACAATATATATACATTTTTTCATGTACATTTTTTTACGAGTGAAAAGCCATGACATGAAAATCATTTATACAACTATACATAAAGTTGGGCAGCGAGAAGATTACTGTTCTATTGCTTGGTTTCGATTTTACGATAATAACATTACCTAGAAATTTTATTCATTGGTATGAAAGTGGATTACGTAACGAATTTTAGGCAACTCAAAAATTACGTAAATTTAGTTGATCCCTGAGATTCGAACTTGAGCCTAACTTTTCATCTCTTACCCTCTGTGTTGGCTCAACTCCCACCTTTTGGGACTTTAGTATTTTCATAGCTCAAACGTCTCAAGGAGTAACTTTTCTTTTCAACAGTCTATTATAAGGCTTATTTTCTTATCATCGTATACATACAATCAAAAGCACTTGAAACTGATATGTTTCATTACAATCTAACCCATTATCATTGTTCTAGAGTATATATTAATGTGCTAATAGACGAAGGTGTATGTCATCGTAAAAGGTCATGTGCGACATATTTGTGCTATACCATCTTAAACCTTAAATCAAAACTCATAATGTTAAATCAGCAATTCACAAAGAACTTTCTTCCACTAAATCAGTCACATAGTCAATCATTTAACGAACTCTGATCGTGACGCTCATCACGCGCCAGAAGCCCCACATAGCATTGTCGAAGTTCATCAGCCGTCTTTATAGAACAGCTATTGTTAGAAAAAGCTAATTCGGCAATAAAGGGAGCATCACAATACTATTACTACTCGGTTAGTTGAAAAGCAATATAATAAAAAATTACGCGTTTATTATCTTTTACGAAGCACATGCTCGAAACTTGCCTAATTCCGTGGGTCAAAACATTTAGGTAAAGAAATTTTTTTTATATCTACAGGTGCAGTAGGTGTGCATAAAAGTTAGGTACTTAATTTGCCAAATTTAAAAAAAAAGTGTCCAAACTAAATTAGGGAAAATGCTAAACCTCAGGAAAACTCCAGTGAACGCTGTGGTAACACGTAGTTGTGAAATACCCTCGTCAGAGATAAATAAATAAATAAATAAATAATAATATTAGGGAACAATCTCACACAAATCGACTTAGTCCCAAACTAAGCAAAGCTTGTACTATGGGTACTAGACGACGATAGACATACTTATATAGATAAATAAATACTTAAATACATAGAAAACATCCATAACTCAGGAACAAATATTCGTGCTCATCACACAAATAAATGCCCTTACCGGGATTTGAACCCAGGACCTCTTGCTTCGTAGGCAGGGTCACTACCAACTAGGCTAAAGCGGTCGTTAAATTCAATGATGTTTCTCTATTAAATTCATTTTTAGAAAAAAATTATAAGTTAGTAAAGCATTTCGAGAAAAGATGGAAAAACACTCAAAATAAAGGTACCTAAGATCACTTCGTTGCTGCTGCATTGATCTGTGTAGATCTACCCTTTTTCTTAGAAACGCGTGGAGGTATATACAACAGTTATAATTTATGTTTAGAACTACAGCCTCTTCTTGTAACCGCTAAAAATTCAAGTTTTTTTATTTCATTATTAATACCATAACCTTGCCAAAGTTTGTAAAGAAGACTGGCCTCTTATCACAAGGATTAATCCAAAAATCTGCGAAAAAGAGGTTTGTTTAAATATTATATTTTGCTTACTTTTAATTTGTACGGAACTCTCAGAACGGGAGTTCGATTAGCATTTGACCTTACTAAACAAATGCAGTTTCATAATTACTATGTAAATGAACTTTGCAAGAAAAACTTACATCAACATTGTTTTATCCATAGTTACGACACAAAATGGTATCTTGTTATTGAAACCAATAACATACATAGATGAAAGGATATATTAGTTTGAGGACAACTTAGTACTTGTATCGAAGAATTGAAGAATGAATAATATTTATTTAAGGCTAAGAATTCACAACTATGGCTTACAGATTAAGGAAAATGGGAGTAATCTACTAGCTTAATCTTAATCTTACTCTGTTTTCGGCACTTCTTTGATCTATTTTTTGTTTTCTTTACGTTATTTTCTAAATTTAAACCCTTTTATACAGCCTTCTCATGTACTTTATAAAAGTAGTTAGTGTTTTTGGTTTTCGTTTCTCCTGTCTTCGTTTCCGCCACCTACTTTAACGTGTTTGTATTATCATTGTTTCTGTTCTATATCTAAATGGTTATCTGGAAAAAGTTTTTAAGCATAAAAACCGCTCATTGACTACTCCGCTTTATATCTTTTTTATAAATTCATTGTACTTCTTCATGGTGTTCAATAAAGAATATTTATATTGTATTGTAATCTCCAGGCAATGCGATGTTTCCATGCATACTTTCTGTGAGTGAAACAAAAGTGTTTGTCTATTAAAATATTTGAACCGCTTGTGTTAAAACCGTATCAGTTAACCAAATTCATAAAGTATGAAAGCAAAAGTAGAGATTTTAACCGGACGACGGGCAGCTATTGAATAAACCAACTCCAAGTTAAGTTCTGAGTAGTTTGCTTTATTCACCGGGTTATTCAATTAATCAAGTTATATTTTGCACGAGCTAAAACTTTCTTCCTAGCGCCTGCTGAAACGGGTTACGCTTATTTTAAAAACTTCATCGTATTCACTCGAGGTGCCGAACTGCTGGAAATTTTCGATCCTTCCCGTTAGTTGTCCAGGGTTAGCGCAAAACTTTTAATTATCGAAATCAATGTTTTGTTGGTTAACTTTTGCTTTCCGTAAACATCAAATAATATTTAAAAGTAACTAAGCAATTTCTTTCTGTTCTTGTTATACCTGCATAAAAAAACTACAGGATGTTTCAGGCCCAGTTATTTAAATCAAACTCTAATAGCCAGTTGCTTGAAAATTTTTAAATTCGATTTAGTCTTAAGCTCGTTTCGTAGTATCAAAAGTCAAAGTTAATAAAGAAACAATCAAGCTTCAACCAGGTTTAACGACTAAAGCTAGGTTTTTTCCTGCGTTGTCTTGCGTTATAAACTACAAAGTGCTTACAAGTGCAGATCTTCCAAGAACCGAGAGTTTATCAACCTGCACTTCACCATAATTGTATTTAAGAATACTCCCTTTACTATAATTTATACTATTCGATATTTTTTATTTGTATAAGTACCTATTTCCTGTCAAATGTATTTTTTTTCTGTGTTTGTATCGAATAGTGAAAATAAACATCTCTCTCTCTCTCCTATGCGGCACTCGATTCGTAATAATTAGGAATGAAACTACGACGTAATGAGATCTCTATTTTGAGGGTTTTCTGACAGGTGGAATATCGCTAGATGGCGTTAGTATCGTAAGGTATATTTGACGTTACACCCATACAACAAATGTCAAAGTTGTCAAACGGACCTGACGATACTAGCGCCAAATAACCTCTCATAGAAAACCCTCATTGTGAACTAAATGCACCAGAGAGATGGAGATAGCAACATTAAGACGTTTGCAGGAAAGAGATAGCTATGCATTCCTACAACCTGATACGGCGATGCAACTGCAGTTCACAGTTAACTGTTTACTTCAATGACAAACGACGCGCAAAACGCGGTGCGGTGAGATTTTTCTCTTCTTATTGCGTGTGTTGTGAGGTAATCACTTGGCGGCAAACGTGTCTGACCCGCAATGGACAGAGAAAACGCCCACAGCGCCGCTGAGAGCGCGTAGTCAGTTCAATGTGCAAGCAACTGGTTTTATGATGGAGATAAGCAATATGGCCTGAAATTGTTGCAGTTACAATGTTACCTAGCTCAATTGTTTGTAAAATAAACCTAATCTGTGTTTTATACGGTCAAACAAAATTTTTTACTTAGTAATTTTACCGAAATTATGTGTTTGTCTGTTACTCTTTTAATCCTTAAGTGTTATAAGATGGCCTGAGCTGTAAGTTCCCATGCATTCCTAGTAGGTACGAATTGGGAACTTCACACAGCATGGAACTGCTATGCAGGTTTCCTCACGATGTTCTCCTTCACCGGGAAGCTTCCTCCACCCTAACTCCATTTCATAGCGTAGTTATAGTTTTACACTCATCAACCAAAAACTCACTATGAGAAGAGGCCCTGCAGTCGGACATACACTCAGCGTCACGGAAATCGCACATCTACGGATTCTGCTTTCAAGCGAATATAACTTTTAAGATTTTTATTTCTTTATTTACCGATTTTGCATTGTTTTAAATGGAGGATTAATTTACCTTTCATATGAATCCACACACCCATAATTTACCTTTAAGACTGTATAAGGTTTATAACGGCTTGGCACAGAAATCCGTGGGTGTGTGATTTCCGTGACGCCGAGTGTATATAGGCTGGGATGATGATGAACCAAATTTTTTTTATTGTGGAAGATTTGTCGCGTCCCTCAAAATTTATAGCCAAACAACCGCACATTTTACTCTAAATCTGGCGTTACTTTGCGGAGGTCCATATTAATAAACTGAAACAATTACTTTGCTCACCCGTGACCTTACACGTGGACGTGGTTTCAGTATTTTCAACATAAAAACACTGCTAATTACACGATTTCCTGTTACTATTCATGCTAGTGCGGGAAGCTATAGGTAGTTTAAATCAGAGTTTACCCGCTTACCTCGTCTGCTACTACTGTTTTACTATATACATTTTATATAATTACACAAATGCCATTAAAACGCCAGGTGTCAACCGTGCGAATGTGGTGCGATAGCGTTGTTACAGTATACATTATACGCATTAATGCCCCCACACGGTCCCTGCCCACGATTTGCATGATGCATGGGGCGAATAAAATTTGTCCACATTACGTTTTTTGTGAATTTTCTCTGTACGTTTGTTTGCGTGACAATTAAGTATATATAACTGTTTATTCCCCCGTTTTCTCGTGGACCCTTACTTATCTAATGCAGAGTGAAGTGGAAAAGGACTCCCTGTCTGTGGAGGTGGTCTTTAATCAGCTGACAATATTTGAAGCGGTACAATAAAATTAGTGATTTAAAGTCAAAATTGGCCTAATTTGACTGGTCTTAACTTGCTCCCTGGCGATTTCTCAAGCTCTTATGTGACAGTTTTGTGATCAGACCAATCTGCAGAATATCCGTATAGTGAAATGAATCGGTACGCCATAAAACATTTTTTTCTGACATTTAAGGTTTATGTGACTATGAGAAATAAGTCCCCCTCGTGGTCCCATTGATTTGTCCCATCAACGGGGTTTATTGGGAAGAGGAATCCGGAGGGTTCAAGAGTTCGCGGCGGTTACGTTGAACAGAAGCGAATATGGTGCCTAGTGATCGCACTTACATCATTTATTTTTCGTTTTATTACATAAATGTCGTTTAATTGTCGTTTAATTACTGTTTAATTACATATACCTATGTAATATAAACATGTGCCAATGACGACTTTAAAAATTAATACAGAATAAGTAGTATAAGTTGCACAATAAGGTCTCGATACATATCCACAGACACCGAGCGTGTCAGACACGTGCCGTATCAGACATCGACAATAGTAGATTGTTCAACAAGGGAGTAAAATAACCAATATCACACGAAGTTACTTGGCACCCGAGCACAGCGAGGGTGCCAATATTCCGAGGGTGATATTGGTGTTTTTCCCGAGTTAAACACTCTGCTTTTCATTTCGACTACAAGGGAAGTAAGAAAATATAAGTATAAATAATAAAAAATATATTATATAATTACAATGGTAATTTGAAAGAAAATGCTCTTGGAATCCCATTTTCAATCTTATGGCTGGTCCTTTGCAAATAATAATTTGCCTGAACAAATACGGGAAATAATTACTTAGACTAAATGTATTTATTGTCTTTCTTTTTTGATTTTCACTCAAATATAATATTTATTTTGCGAAACGAGATTTATTCGTGATAGAAAAATATGAATATGTCATCATCATCATCACCAGCAAATGTCAATCCACTGCAGGACATAGAACCGCCATAGATTTCGATCTTTAACTCTCCTCTTTCAATCTCTGCTTTACTAATGATAGCTCACCTAACTGTAGGTTCAGGTACTTTACGTTTGCCGACACGAGGTCTCCACTCAAGAACCAGTCTGCCCCAACGGCCATAACTTCTGCAAACAGTTCATTTACTCTTGGAATTCATCATTTGGTGAAGTGAAACTGATCTGGCAAGTCTTTATTTTAATCCTTACTATCCATATTTATATTATAAATGCGAAAGTAACTGTCTGTCTGTTGCCTTTGCACACTTAAACTACTAAAGCAATTTACGTGGAATTTGGTATGGTAAGCTTTAAGACTTTGGAAAGGAGATAGGATAGTTTTCAAACGGGTACAAAAAAATAGACAAAAAAAGAGCACTATTGGCAACCATTGAAATATAATAATATGTACTAGTTGTTTATACTAATGTTGCGAAGTTTAATACATGTGTGGCATTGATATTAATATTACCGGTTCCACGTGTACGCTAAATCTAGCCGTTGCACAGTACAAAGTACCTACGATAGTTTCTACTCGTTACGTAGCCCGTGTGAAATACAGGGAGATGTAGGATAGTCAACCAACCTACATGGGAGGTGTCGACCTGCACCGTGTAAGCAACCGAATGAAATTTATTTGTCATGCAAAAAATTATATGTAAAAATACCTAACGTTGATGAGTAGCCTAAAAACATTTGTTCAAAGTTTTTTTAGTTAAAAAAAATATTTATTTAATTTTTTCATATTATATTACCGATTTTGTTACTAAAAACTTTGTTTAAAGGAGTTTTTGACATTCGTTCGACACGTAGTGTCTTTATTTCCTGTAGACGTCATCGGATTGTCCGCCAATTTAAGTCATCTCGACAGGTAGGCACTGATTGACTACGAGACAACGGACCCTTAACGGAACCTAAACATCAATTATTATTATAACTATAAATCAATTATTATAACTACAGAATTCGCAAACATAGGATTGTACACTTTTTTCTGTTCAGGGATTACGTGAAAAATTTCCCTCTATATGCAACGTCATAAATAAGTAATCATTTCTGTTCCTTGTCACTTTAACGTCATGTTAGAAAAGCCATACGAAATTAGTATGTAACGACTGAAAGCGACAAGGTGCAAAAATGATTACTTATTTATGACGTTGACTGTACATAGAGACTGTCTCCATAAAGTACTGTACCTACGCTAGCAAAAAATAGACAGCAACAGTCCATCGAATCACATAACAACCATCAAATACCGAAATAAATTAATTATTTAAACTGTATAATTTTGAAATCATATTGTTATCTAGTCTGGATACTGGCATCGACGAAAGAAAACAATGCGAAACCGGTTTTGCAATGGGTTCGCTTCACGGGTATTCGTTTACTGCTTTGGAATGCATGGATTTGAAACAAAAACTTCAACCGAGCATTGTTTTATTTATTCTACTTCGGTAATGAACAGGCATGTGCCTCACCAAGAACCAAATGCTAGGTTGTCACTCGCATGGCTGATGCTGCATTTGGAGGAAGAGGAAAAAATTAGCTGGAATGAAAAGAAAACCAACGAAGAGGTTCTTACCATGGTCAAAGAAAAAAGAATGTTACTGGAGACCATAAATTGAAGAAGGTGACATAATGATGGGACACTTAATCCCACACGACAATTTCTTTTTAAACCTGCTGGTAGGAAAAATAGTAGGAAAACGAGGCAGAGGAAGGCCAAGATTGACCTATTTTAACCAGAAAAAGGAGAAAGTTTGTGTCGTGTCGTATCGGGAAGTCAAACAGCTGGCCGGAGAGCACGCGGAGTGGCGGTTACTCCACCGACAAGACTATAGCTCTTAAATTTAAGAAGAAGAAGAAATATTACTAAAATGTCAAAACGATAAAAAAATATTATCAAGAACATGCTAATTTATTCATAAGTAGATACCTACATAGTTAGATTTTACCCACTACCCATTCTGTGTAGAATTTGACTACCACTGCCAAGACCTCCGCAATTTCTTTAAAATAGTATTTTTTTCCGGATAAAGGTCATTCCTTTTCCAACTGTGTCCGCGCAAGAAATCAGATCGATCTGTTGCTCTCTAAAGGACAGACAAAAAACTTAAATCTTCACGATGTTCGTTTAAGTTTATTTTACTTACAATAGTTACAATATCTAACTTCAGCTCGTCTTCTGTACCCAGTTCAGAAGAGAACAGCCCTAACTTAATGTCAACAAACTGATTGATCGACATGCCGTACATGCATGCAAGTTGTTATTGCAAAAACAAGCCCGTAAACAAAACACTTCGTAGTATATAATACGAGTCACCTTTTACTGCACTACCTACCAATAGTAAATCAACAGGTAGTATTGAAGGTGAATAACGTCAGCGAAATTTTCTCTTATAGTTAGTTATGTTCATGGGTAAGTTACAGATTTCGCTAAAATTAATGGTGTTATAAAATGTTGTTTAGCGTTAAAAACTAAAAGCAAAAAAAAAACTTACTTAAACTTACTTTAATTTTGGTAAGAAAATAGACCGCATATTAAATATTTCCGTTTTTACCACAGTCCCAATTTTTTAATAAAAGTTTGTTACATTTTTTTTCGTCAAGAGAAATAAAGAAGGTGTAACACGCTTTTATTGGAAAGATTGGGACTGTGATAAAAACTCAATATTTAATACATGGTCTATTTTCTTATCAAAATTAAATTGGTTTTAGTTCTTTTTATTAACATCTACCTGATAAAAGCTGGTCTTTTGATCACGTCGTCACGCGTGAATGGACTGATTTCGCTAATTCTTTTGTGTTGTGTTTGTTAGTATAGAAGGTTCTTATAAAAAAAAAATAAGAAATTAGCGCGCAAAATCAGAAAATTTAAGAAAACTTAATGACTTAATGTACCTACTCTTACTTTTAGTCTATGAGGTGTTATTGTTGTTATAAATAAATGTTTTTCTTTCTTTCTATCATATTAACTTTTCTGATGTAGATTATTATTATTATTATTAGTAGAGAGAGTTGTATTGTACCGATTATTAGAGCCATTGTATTGTGTAGTATTGTATTGTATACCCTGAACTGGTACAGTCGACAGCATAAATATGTATACAGTCATTGCGTCAAAATATGTCAACATCAACCTTATGGTTAATGACATAGAGTTGTACATAAATTTTTGACACCATATTAACAAATATATATGCACTTGATCGTACCTACACAGTGTTAAACTAAAAAGAGTAAACATAACAATACCTATATTATGTTATAAGCTGTTGGTTCTCCTTAAATAAATAAATAACCTTAGTAATTTATTGAATCAGGCGTTAGTTTGCGGAGGTCCATATTAATGAACTGAAACAATTACCCGCGACCAAAGCAAAATCAAAGTGATTGATTCAGTTCATAACCTTATTACCTACACATTTGTAACTGACAGGCAAAGTTTGTCCAAACAGTGCGGTTCTTTTCTCTTTCAATTATTTCCCATAAATAAGGAAATGATTTTCCTGCTTCCGACATTGCAAGATCAGTTATTATTACACGGATCCCTTAAATTGGATCTGATTCTGTTCATGTTTCCTAGATGCCCCGTATACACTTGGAGCCAATAATAATAAATGTAACGTTATGCTAGTGCGTCAGATACTAATCTTTAAAGTCAGTAAGCATAAGCAACCCATTAGAATATTTTTAAAATTCATAACTAAGTAGGTGCTTATTTTGTTACGATTATACTCGTATTTTATTTTGTTTTTCTACTTCTGTAGGTACCTACTTTTATTAGTTTTTTACATCGTCACGAACAATTAAATAAAAACATAGATAATATGACTTCAGAAAAGTCTATACTCTATTTCCCATAACAGCTAGCCCAGTTTAGACTTAGTTTTTAGTTTGCAAGGAAAACCGTGCAAGTTGCACTAGGTATACTTCCGCGATTTTTCTTGCAGGTGTAAACTCGGCTTAAAACAAGCAACTGAATTCATGCGGTTCATATTAAAAATATAACTTAATATGGAACGTCAATTAAAAACAAAGTTTACCAATAACCAATCACATCTGTCAAATATAGCTATACCTATCAAACATTTTTTTATATTTTTCACTGGCTCCGCACGTTCGCTTTTACATACTTAGTTTGCCATAATTAAAGTTAATAGAAGAAAACACGGATAAAATATTGTATGCAATGGTGTATAATTTAGTCTAAACGGCTCGTGCCGTCTTTCGTTCATATCGCAACTGACATCACTCGCCTTTTAAAACCTCACTTATACAAATACTAAAAATTACATCTTAGAGATTAAGAACTTGATATGTAAGTGCAAGCGTCAAACAGCTGTCATTCAAATGCTTGTTTTGTTTATACTAAAAGTTATTTTTTTTATTAAAACTTGACGATTAAACTGGATATTTTCCATTTTTACACGCTTTATGTTACAAATATCCCTTAACTAGACCAGGGCCCAATTGCATAACAAAGTACAACTTATATTACAAGCGGAACTCCCTTTCTAGTTAATATAACTGAAGCGAGAGTTCCGCTTGTAATATTAGTTGTACTTTATTATGCAATTGGGCCCTGAACGTACCTTACTTACGTAATACATTAGAATTACAAAATATGTAAATAACATCGGTAGCCCTTTCCTTGCTGTGCGTTTAACTAACAGGTGAGTAAAGCAACCATAATATTATACATAAATTATCCTAAAACATTTTTCAAGAAACTACCTTATTGCAACGGGATAGAGTTACGAGTAAAATGTGAACCACTAACAATGTAACTGTATTTATTACTTAGAAATCACAGCTTAGCTCAACAGCAAAATACCCACGATTTGTCATGGAATACATTAAAAAACTAACGAAGTGTGCGTCGAGCCAAGTGCAGTCTAGGGTTTTGCTTATTCCTGTGAAATTTTACACAATCTATACATATAAAATGCTTTGTCCTGAATGACTTACAGATCTTGGACGTAGGCATCCAATAAGAAAGAATTTTTCGAAATTCTACCTCTAATGTGGTAAAAAAGAGAGAAAAGTTTGTATTTTATTGAAATTCATCCCTTAACAGGGTTAAAAGGGGGTAGAAAGTTATTTTGGAGGTGATTTGCTTCGAAGTCGATATCAATACTCCTTAGTGCGTTTGATTTAAATTACATTTTATTTTGACACATGTTTGAATACTCAATCCGATTATGTTCGAAAAAGGTTGAACTCACATAAAAGCTTGGTGCAATGCAAATACTCTTTAAAATTGTAATGTCTCGAAAGACTAGACTAGGTATCATCTTTCTAATATATAAAATCTCGTGTCACGGTGTTTGTTATCGATTTTTTGTCTATATTCGGTAGGTCTGAGAATAGGTCATAGGCTATTTTTTATACCTCTATTCTTCGCAGTATATCCATAAACATCTTTTACGCATTCGCTGCCGGCTGTTAAACGCGAGACTTCTTCAGGTGCCACAAACGCACATGTACGATAGGTGTCAACTGAGACCTTGGGAGAGGAGGGGACATTTAACACTAACAAAAATTTGCACATTAACCCATTTTGCAAACATGCGTTTGCAATCTGAATCTGAATCAAAAAGATATCTACTTTCAAATACATACCTGTATTATTTTTAACGACAGAAATATCCAAGACAGACAATCGGCTACCCAATAAAGGTTCCGTTTTATGATTTTCGCTACGAAATCCTAAAAACTACGTATATATACGTATAATATTAAATACGATTTTGAATTCAACATTCCTGTTATAGCTTAGGTATAGGTACTGTTTTTCATAAACTTTCAACATCATAGTTGAAACTTGAAAATGCACGTATGTATAAAACAATTTAGAAAATTGTTTTTCGTGGAAATACTTAGCTTTTGGCTTTCTGACTTAATATTTTCAGATAGTAAATAGTAGCAAGATTAAGTTTCTTGTAGTCTTTGGTACGCTCTTAATATCTCGTGTTTGAGTAACAAGCGTCTACTGACTGTTAGTGTAGGTACTATTATTATTAATCGTATGGCATTAAAAATATGAGGGCAATCAGAGAACAGCTTTGAGGTTAATAATAGTAACTGTGTGTATCTTTCACTCTTTTACGCTAAAACAATAGATTTAGAGGAACTTTGATATTTAGAGATGGATCTGGGAACTTTCCAGACATTAAATTTGGCATGAGCGTTCTCCATCGAACGCTAATATAAAACACCATGTAATTTTTGGGAATTCGTACGGGAAATTTTCAAAATCTCGAAATTACAATTCAAATGACATATCGAATGATTAACGCGAACGAAGCTGCGAGTAAAGGCTAGTTTAAAATAATAATGAGAGCTCTGCTGTTTCCACAAATCCAGTAATGAGTAGGTAATAATTCGCAGAACTTGTTAAAATTAACAATGAAGCTTACCTAATTAGATTAAATTCCGTTACATTGCATCAACAGCTATTAATAAATTTATGGTTTTTGTTGTGGTTGTGATCCTTTTAAGTCTAAAATAGTGATAAATGCCCGTTAAGGCGCAACTAGCTGTTACCCACAACTTTCTCGGCATCCCACGGGAAATTTGTGATTTCCCTTTAAAAAAAGCGTCAATAAAGGCAGCCGACATAAATAAAGGCAATGGGATAGTGTAGCTTAATATTTATTTATCTACACCATATCCATTATGCGTTCAAAAACCATAGATAATGAATGACCAGCATTACGACATTGGATTCTATTATGAACACGGCAGTATCGTAATGGTCATTACGATACAGAAAACTGTAACATAATGAGATTTCATACATTACTATATTACAGTACCTGTGCAGGAGGAGCGCGCAATCACGTCGCATAGGTCCTCGGGCGCGCACCGGGCGCAGGTCGTGGGGCAAACATACCTAGTTCTCGTTAATGCAGGTTATTTCTCAATGGTTCTTGAACGCATGATAGAGGATTTAATATATGGATGATTGTTTAGAACAGCTGCCTCCAAAACCAGAATCGCCATGATGTTGTCCAACCTCCGATAGGACAGGAATGGAAAGAAAAAGATGATGATGATGATGATGATTATGATGATGATACAGCACAACCACTGTCGTAAGGTACTGTATTTTACGTAGAGTAAATTTCCGTGGTCATTCCTTCAAAAGGTTAATCCGTACTTACGCCATCGTTTGATCTAAGTCTGCCAGATAATCCCAAGTTAACGAACTTACGCGATATGCCCAATGCGCGTATTTTGTTCGTAAACTTCTGAGCATGTTTGTTGATTAGAACGTAATTAGGTTGTCTTTCGGGAATTGCTTGTCTCTTTATTCCGTTTTCTTCGCTCGAAATGATTATTTATTGTAATCGCACCTAAACTTTCACGGAAAACAGAGAGTAGGTATTCATTTGTTTTTTTTATTTAAAATTGAGTTTGATTCACCGATACTTCGTATATTTTAGCATTAAAAAAAGTGTAATCTATCTTGAAGCGTCTTTTTACTGAAAAATAAGTCCCAGCAAATCTGTAACAATTAGCAAGGGCATTATTATGGTCATTTACGTTCTTTTGGTTTCATAGGTATTTGTTTTAAAAGCGTTTGTCAATAATAAAAACTCGCCAAGATTCTATACTCTTTTTCTAATGCTAAAAACAAGATAGGGTTCCGCAGCAGGTACGAAAAAATCTTTGCATACTTTTTTTATAATTTTTTTTTTTTTTTTTTATGTTAGTTAGGCCAGACAAACGACCTAGTGGGTCACCTGATGTTAAATGAACACCACTGTCCATAGACACCCGCAGCGCTTTACACGATGCCAGTGCGTTGTCGGCCCTAAAGGAGAGGGAATAGGGGAAGGGGGAGAGGGAGGGGGAGAGGGAAGGGGTGAGGTATTGGGTCCCCGGCACTCTCACTGACCGTACGAAACGCAAGCAGGATTACTGCTGCTTCACGCCGGTGTTCTGTGAGAGGGTGGTACTGCCCCGGACGAGCCGGCCCATTCGTGATGCAGCGGCTAGCTACAACATAGCTCTACCACTACACTAAATGGTTTTAGCAAAGCCCTATTTATTTTCAAATACCTATCCAATTATAGGGTTAGTCGAGAAAAAAATCACCCCCACTTTACGTCTTTTTACGTTTTTTTAGTTTTTCTTATTTAACCACTTTGTCGGCGTGACTGATATATATATTCATGCCAAATTACAGCTTTTTAGGGTTCCGTAGCCAAATGGCAAAAAACGGAACCCTTATAGATTCGTCATGTCTGTCTGTCTGTCTGTCTGTCCGTGCGTATGTCACAGTCACAGCCACTTTTTCCCGAAACCATAAGAGCTATGCTGTTGAAACTTGGTAAGTAGATGTATTCTGTGAACCGCATTAAGATTTTCACACAAAAATAGAAAAAAAAACAACAAATTTTGGGGGTTCCCCAAACAGAAATGAAACTCAAAAAATTCTATGGATAGGTCTTCAGAAATGATATTGAGGTTTTTGATATCATTTTTTTCTAAACTGAATAGTTTGCGCGAGAGACACTTCCAAAGTGGTAAAATGTGTGTCCCCCCCTGTAACTTCTAAATTAAGATAATGATAAAACTAAAAAAAATATATGATGTACATTACCATGTAAACTTCCACCGAAAATTGGTTTGAACGAGATCTAGTTTGTCTGTCTGTCTATATCAGTAACCAATCTACAATGATCCCACACTGCGCACATTTACCTTAGGAGCAGGGGCCTGGTAAGACTGGATGTTCATAGATACATATAAATTTGTACGGAACCCTCGGTGCGCGAGTCCGACTCGCACTTGGCCGGTTTTTAGTACTAACAGTCTCTGAGCTTAGCCGCGGACGGACAGACAGACGAGACGGACAGACATGGCGAAACTATAAGGGTACGTTGTTGACTACGGAACCCTAAAAAACGAAGTGTAAGCCTTAACATAGCATGCTAATTAAGATATAAAGTTCAAAAAGCCAAATTTGACAAGACCTAAGAACGACCGAAAGTTAAAAAATCCCATAAAAACGTTTGACTGAAAGATATTAAGTTTCCGATCCTTGGCACTTTGCCGGCCGCTACCGTGGCACGTTAATTTCACTCGCTTAGCTCTGCGTTGTTGTCGTCGATATAATAGTCACTAACATGCTTATTATATAATGCGTTCCCAATTAATAAGCCTAATAAGTTACTCGATAAATTCGGTATTCTCAATACCCTACACCCCGCATTGTGTTTTCAATGGATCTCGAATCGCGACACAAGTATATTCAGGGAAGCCGGTTAGCGTCACAAAACCGCGGTCCGCCCCAGTTCTTTATTGTGCGTAATATTGACTCGATGAAACAATAATACTGGCTGATTACCGTATCGACCGCCCACGTTTTGACGCTCTTACTTATTTTATACCTCGTTCTACGACAATAAACGATACGTAATTTCCATTTTAAGTACCAATAGACTTATTATTTTATATTATTAAACCGTGATGAGATTGGGATAGCCTAGTTGTTAGAGAACCTGACTACGAAGCTTGAGATCCCGGGTTCGATTCCCGGTCGGGGCAAATATTAAATTTGTGTGAAAAATACGAATGTTTGTGCTCGAGTCTTGGATCTTTAAGTATATTTAAGTATGTATTTATCTATGTAAGTATATTTATCCGTTGTCTAGTGCCCATAGTACAAGCTTTGCGTAGTTTGGGACTAGGCCAATTGGTGTGAATTGAAATGTCCCGTGATATGTATATTCTGGTGAAATTTGGCACATAAATATTTTATAACCTGGATAGGATATTTTTATCCCGGAAAATTGCATAGTGCCTGATAAACAAATACTTCACAGACGGAATCGCGGGCAACACCTAGTAGCTCTATAGATAAAACAAGAACCCTTTCTTCAGAATTACCTTTTTGAACAACGCCTTACTTTTAAAAACCGCCTGTTTCGTGGCAAATGCTCTTTATAGAGGGTACTCTGGAAAGCTAAACGATGCTGGCAGAGCTCTTTCTTTAAAAGTAACTCTTTAATTAGGTATCTATACTTAATTTAATTTAGAATTGAAAACCACAACATCATTATATTGCGGCTCGTCAACTATTTCTTACCTAGCAAATAGTACAGTACAATAGTCTGGGAGCCGCAAAATAAAATTGTTTTATTGTCACTTTATTTGCGTGTCGTCAATTGTTACTCTAGTACAAATTGTAAAGAGATTACAGTTCACGAGCCGCAATATAATATTGTTGTGGTTTATAATTCTAAATTAAATGGAGTATAGTTCGTCAATGTTTTGCGTGCCCGGGCTCGGGCCCCTCTAACCCAATCCCCGCGTTCGTAACTCAATGGAAAACTAAATTGATTTCTCTTTGATAGACATACAAAAATATTGATAAAATGTAAGGAAATGTTGTAGTTGTGCGTTGTAAACAACCAACAAAGCTCTCTTTTACCAGATAACTGGTAACTGCATCAGAATCTTCTGCCATTTCTACAAAAATGTGTCCACGAAAGTAATTTAGAACAACGGCTCCAATAATGACCATTAGGCGCAAGCCTCAGAGAAGAGACGTGGGACGGGGGCGCGTCACAGACCGCGTCGTTTGTTTACAGGCCGCGTCTCCGCCCCGTTCCTTCTCTCTGCGTTGAATCGCGGCGCCTCTTTACATTTAGTATAAAAAAAACACGTCACTTCTGTGTGGCTTGCACCTTATAGAGCTTCACGGCTCGCCACGAACACGAGCGATCGGCACAGTTTCTGTTCATTACGTTTGCAACCAATGTGTGGTGAGCGTCTGAACAGAAAAAACCGTACACCGAGGGTTCCATACTTAATTTGTAGGCATTGTCAAAATATACGCTATTTGCAGCTTCTTTGCGGATTAAATATTTTTGTTTAATTAAAGACTGCATTATGGAATAGCTATCGGTGAATTACAAACCCTTTTATCTTGCTAATCCGTTACCAAGAAGCAACCCTGGAACATGGTTCCGGAGTATCAAGTTATGAAGCTGTATAACTACCTATTTAGATTTTTTAGATTTTACATTACGAAGACGATACTGAATAACCTCTTTCAGTTCAAAATAACGTCTTCCTTTCCACTTTATTTAGTTTCCATCGTACAAATCGCAAACCAAATATCTAGTGAACCATATTCGACCGTCCTCCGAAAGCCATCCGGAGTTACGCCTCCATATCATACGCTTCATGGATTCCATTCCATCACAAAAATATTATGTCTTTCTATCTTTGTACCTAGTTATAGCGAAAAAATACGGATAAAAAACATAGAAGAAAACGGGTAAGTACGTTTTGTTAAATAAAATAGAAGACACCTAACCGACACGCGATACGTGCCTGACAAAATCTATAATAGATCACATCTATACGAACCTGAAAGGAAACGATTTTCATATGGCAATCATAGAATCACCCCTATCTGACCACAATGCAGTTGTATTTGGAAATGAAAAACTTGAAACCAAAGCTAATTAGACGCACAGAAGATGTCGCAATAAACTATGATGATCTACACAAAAAAATTAATGAAAATACACACTCAAATGAATACTACGAATACTCGTTATTAGAAAAACGAATCTTAACTTCCATAAATAGTAGTAAGGTAACCAAATCCAAAATCTTTAATCCACCGAGACAGTACTGGATAAACAAGGGCATACTTACTAGATACAATCAATCAGAGAAACATACTTTGGCAAGAACACAAAAAGAATCCAAATAATAAGCAAAAGGAGGATGAGTTTATCAAAAAAAGAAATGAAGTTACTAGGATCATCCAAAAGGAAAAGAGTTATTATTACCACAAATCTTTTGATGCCTGCAAGAAAAATCCAGCCAAAATGTGGACTTTGATACACTCGCTGTCAAAAAGTAAATCAAAAGAAGCACAAGTTCCCAAAATGCTACAAACGGAAGCAGGCAGCATGACGACTCTAAGTGACATGTGACTGTTTCAACGAGTATTTCTCAAATATTGGAGCCATCCTAGCAAGTTAAGCTTGCCAAAGTAACACCCATATATAAAAGTGGTAAAAATCAGATCCAGGCAATCATCGCCCTATTTCAGTGCTATCAATTCTGTCAAAAGTCATGGAGAAATCCACGGGAACTTTGCATTTTCTTGGCATTATCCTACCTATGTGTTAATTCATGTAATAAACTACCTGTGTGCCAAATTTCATCCAAACAACTAACGTTATTGTCTTTGCGTACGAAGTCGCGAGCAAAAGCTAGTATATATACTTATATATATTATATATACTTATATATATAATCTGAATCTCGGAAACGGCTCCAACGATTTCGATGAAATTTGGTATGTAGGGGTTTTCGGAGATGAAAAATTTATCTAGCTTAGTCTTATCTCTGGGAAAACGCTTGGTTCCGAGTTTCAGCCATGTAAGTTAAATGTAAAATATTCTTATGAGAAATATTTTTTTTAAACCGAATCCGAGATGGGCTTTTTCAGGGCATTCAAGCAGAATAAATAATTTTATTTCATTTCACTAAAACGGAGCAAAAAAAAAATTCAATGGCGAAATTTTGGGGTTTTCTTGCTCAGGATCAAGAGTGCTATTATTGTTGATGATAAAAAAAAGTGTCCCTAATTTTCCGTAAGTTTTTTGTGTCCGTTTCGTAACGAGCCATACAAACTATATGAAAAAAAAAGTTACAAAACTGAATCAAAAATAGCACTTTTCTTTATAAAAATTAATAGTGCTCATGATTCAATTCAATTAATAGTGCTAACGACCGCTTTAGCCTAGTTGGTAGTGACCCTGCCTACGAAGCAAGAGGTCCTGGGTTCGAATCCCGGTAAGGGCATTTGTTCCTGAGTTATGGATGTTTTCTATGTATTTAAGTATTTATTTATCTATATAAGTATGTTTATCGTCGTCTAGTACCCATAGTACAAGCTTTGCTTAGTTTGGGACTAGGTCGATTTGTGTAAGTTTGTCCCCTAATATTTATTTATTTATTTATTTATTTATTCTGAGTAAGAAAACACCAAAATTTCCTCATTTAAAAAGTTTTCTGCGCCAAGTGAAAATGCCCAGAGTTGCGAGCACGTGTGAACCCACGGTCCTCTGCCTGAGAGGTCAAACTAGGCTACCAAGGCTACTACGTAGGTTATCAGTATCACGTACTATTAAGGTTCAAATGTTGGTGACTACACAAGAAATCACACTTGTCTCTTATTACTAAGCAGTGAATAAATTATCAGATGTCAATGACACTCATTCTTTAATCAAAATTGAAAATACTCATTGGAATAGGCAATAAATCTACGCTCGTTTTCACACTTGTTTGGCTTTGACATGTATATTACGTCGTGCAATCTCAGCGCTGTCTCAACAGTCTGCTCGAATCTATTCGATTACATATTCATTCACGTCATGAAAAACGTTGACATTATTTGACGTTAATAGTGCGAACAATACATTTGAATCAACATCGATTACAATCAGGATCTACAGGCACACCACAGAAACGCTTGCAGGCGTGTTTAAGTTTCCTTTCTATTTTTTCCTTGACCGCAAATCTTGTGACCGAAGAGCTCAGAGATTCGAGCCGAGATTAGAATTCACGACCCTCCAGTTTTCCCGTTTTACATACGGTTAGGTGTTAACCTAAAGGGGTATTAATAAAGTTTGTACGGAAACTTTACCATTTTTGAAATTAGAAACTTGGATCTTAAGATATTAGGTTAGAAATAAGTCTCAGTGATAAAAGGGCCCCACTTCCATATGGCAGTTCCTTTATTTTGTAAAAAGGAATAAGCAGCTTGGTAGTTCGATTAGAAATTAAATCTGTGTATATAAAAATATAAATACTGATTAATCGACTGACTGATTGATTGATTCATCAACGCTCAGCCAAATCCTTTAGTCCTAGGAGAGTGCACTTTAAAAGCTTCTGACCTTTATTCTGTAGGCAAGTAACAATGACAGTTTTATTGAAATCTCACGGGAAAAGGAATAAAAAGGATTTTTACAACATCGCTTCACAGCGGCATTATCTCCGTAATTATAATTAATGGAGTACTTAAATTTGACATGCAAGTAGATAATTATAATAGCTAACAACTCCGTGGCCGGCTACAGCAAAAGCTTCATTCAAAGAAAGGCATGAAAAAGCTTTGACTTCTGCGCGGACGCAGTCTTGGGCAAAAGTTAGTACTTAAATAATTATAGTATACCAGAGGAAAGCTATTAAAATCTGTAAGCAAAAAACAAATGCGCTAAGAAAACTTTACGTTCTACGTCATAAAGTTTACGTTAAACTTCTATAATTTATTGTTTTTCCATAACATAAAAGAAGAAAAAAGAGAAGCCAATTAAAAGTTATCTTGGTCTATACTTCGTATATTTTAGCATTATAATAAGGGTAAACAATCTTGAAAAATCTTTTTACTGAAAAATACTTTTGCAAAATAATTCACAGCAAATATGTAACAATTATATCATCATCCCAGCCTATATACGTCCCATTGCAGAGCACAGGCCTCGTCTCAGAATGAGAGGACATTATGTAACAATAATATAGCAAGGTCATCTGTTTACATTCTTTTAGTTTCGTAAGTAATAGTTACTATTGTTTTTAAACCGTTTTTCAAAAAAAGACTCGTCAAGATCGTTTACCCTTTTTCTAATGCTAAAATAAACTAAGTAGTCCCTGGCTTAAGTTAAAGAGTTAATTGACTCTTAGACGTTATTTTCAAGAATGAATTTCTTTTTCACGTTTTCTTCAAGTACAAATAGTTTCGAAAAGTACCCAATACGTTGTTTCACTCTAATCCGTCTGCCGGAACACAAGATACAGTATGTTATCCGTGATCGACTTACATACCAACCTCATATATCAGCATTTGGCCACGACCAAGATCTGTCTATTTCAGATAAATTGGTCATTGAAATTCGAGTGAAATTGGAAATACGATTCACTTAGCTTCATTTACGGAAAAATTGAAAACGTTCTCTACCTAAGTATATACACTTCTTATCCATTCCGAAGTTGACTGGTCTGGTTGAATCTTTTAATGGAAATGGTTCGCCTTGGTATCTCAATGTTTGTCCATTGTGTTTGTTACTTTTGCTGTGCACCTACAGTAAATTTTTATAATGGCGTTAACTTGACTCTTTTGTCTTCTACTGTGCGTTTTTCCAGAAATTTCCTGCCTCGCACAACAAAACTCTGGAATGAAGTATCTGCTGCGGTATTCACGAACCCATATGACCTTCAAGTTTTCAAAAAAAGAGCGTACTCCTACCTAAAAGGCTAAGGCTTTGATTCCAGCCGCTCTCACGCACACATACACGAGTGCATAGAATACCTAAAATCGATTAGCGCAAGAAGCTCGGTGCGGCCTTAAATCTTATGGTTTTAAATCCACGCGTATTCATGGCATCAGTCCAATTATACAAATCATCGGGATAATGTCATACAGCATTTACAATGCGCGCAGCACGAATAGAGTGCCAGCATCAAACTGTTTCAAAACCTAATGTCACGCTTAGGCACACATCCAAGAAAAATCGCTGTGTTAGCATTCCATTGCGCTTTCCGTCAGCTCACTTTACAATTGTTAGCCTATCTGCTCCGCAATGTAACTTGTGCTAATTTAATAACACAATATGTAAACAGAACACCATTATATAAACTAGTAAGCTTAGATTATTTGTACACTAGATAGAGCTTAGGCGGCATGAAAACGTCACAAAAAATATAAGCCAATTGTTGGCTTATATGTCATTTGCCACCCTTTCAGTCTGCATTGTGACAGCATGGGGACGTATGAAGCTGTCAAGTGGGATTTTGGACATTTTGTATCGCAGTGTTTGCTACTGACACTCTATCTAGTGTATAAATAATCTAAGCTAGTAAGTAAATAATGTTAATAGCACACCAGGTTGCCTAGCTCCATAGGTTAATCAAGTGCACTCAAGAGATTACTAATACCTTTCATATTGTCACTTCCCGAGCCCACAACGCCTAAGAGACGCCATTACCGAAACTCACTAACTATAATCTATTAGGCTGATTAAGATAACTTGTGCGAAACTTGCTCTACCCTTAGGTTGTTGCAAGTTAATTTGTACTCGTAATATGTTAATATGAAGTTTTTAAAACTTTTTGATATAGATTATTTAAAAGCGAATTGTTTTTCGGGTGCGCCGGTGGGATTCGAACCCACGTCTCCTGCGTATGCGCCCCAACGGGTGTTCTACCAATTGAACCACGTCGCATCCAACCGACTCCCCCGAAATTCTTAATCGCTTACATACGCCAACAATGGTGGTGGTTTTTAAATAATCTTAGATTCGGTGAGCAGCAGTACTGCTAATAAAATAAATAATATTTGATATATGTTCGTTTTTTTAGCATTAGAAAGAAGGCAAGCGATCTTGGCGTGTCCTTTTATTGAAAAGCAGCAAATATGTAACAATTAGCAAGGAAATATGGTCATTTACTTTCTTTTGGTTTCATAAGTAACAGTTACTATTTTTTGAAAAGCGGTTTTCAATAAAAAGACTCGTCAAGATTTCACCTTATTTTCACCTTATTTCTAATGCTAAAAAAAACGAAGTAGGTATATATCATCGTCATCACCATTTCAGTCTAAGGACGGTCACTGGTTGAGCTTAGGCCTCCCCCAAGGTTGGCCAAACATCTCAGGTGCCAAACGCATCCAACGCGTCACAACGCGTGACAGTGTCTCAAGTCTTTAACCAGTGTGTGTTGCCAGTAACACGAAAAACATTAAGTACTTATATAGAGACTAGCTGACCCCGCAAACCTTGTTATGCCATATATCACCTTGGGGCATAAAAAATAGCCTACGACCTATTCCTGAAGACCTACCGTATCAGAGAAAAAGTTTCATAAAAATCGGCCAAGTACCTAGTCTCGGAGGAGATCGATAGCAAACACCGTGACACGAGATTTTTATATATTATATTAGATTTTTACTTGTGCAATAAACGTGTCAGAGGTGGTTTAATTTGAATCTTGTTATAATTTTATTTATGTTTTTTTTTTAATTAATCGCATCATCAAGTTATAGCAAACACACGGTAAAACAAAAAAGCAAATAGAAAACACTATACTATACGTAAACGGTATTTTAAACGGGCCTAACGACTGAATGGCGACCATATCGCGATGTCAATACCCAATGACTGTGAAGTCTAATTGAACTTCGCGATCGAGTTGAATAGCTATTTTCTAAATATTTTGGGGTCTTGGAATTTTACGATAAATTATATTAATAATGGCAATCTATAGTCTAAGTATGTAATCTTCGTTTTACAGGTTAGCGATAAGTGATTTTTTCGCAGACAACAGTCATGTGCAACTGCTAAAGTATTTATATCCATACTAATATTATAAATGTGAAAGTGTGTTTGTTTCTCTGTTACCTATTCACGCTTAAACGCATGAACTCTTCACGCATGAACCAATTTAGATGAAATTTGGAAAACAGAGATAGTTTGAGTCCCGGGAAAGGATAAAAGTTACTTTTTATACCGGAATAATGAAAAACGAATTTTTCGCAAATGGAGTTGCGGGCAACCGCTAGTACCTAATATAATAAAGAAGAAAACTTTTTGTTTTTATGTATGTACATAACCTAGAGGTAATCTCTGCAACGTCCGTAAGTACCGATTTGAAATTAGTACGCTATCCAGAATAACAAAGGCTAATTTATCCCGGGCAAGTGTAAAGTTACAGAAGGACCTTAACAAAGTTGCGGACTACAGCTACTGTTCCATAAACACACTGAGTTGATTCTAAAAAGATATAGTAAACATTCAATATAATATAAACAAACACTGTAAATCTGGATTAAATGATTACGAAGCTGTGCCTTTTCAGAAAACTTAATCAAATCGTTTGCGGGTAATTAAACTCGCCACATAAAATAATTAAGTAACTCGAAAAGTACTTTATTCCATCATTCACTCCAAACTCTGGACCGCAGAGAATGTCGTGCCACAAATTAAAAAAGTTCCGCCAGTGGGGTAGGTTGTGATTCTTAAAAGGTCCTAATTTACCGAAGACGGGAATCCGGGATAAAGATTTCTTACAAATAGCCCGGGGTGGGTATCGATTTCCGTTTAATAAAATTAGAACTGTCCTAAGTTGGTAATAGAAACGGTTGATTTAATTTTTTTTATTTGTAATGTGTCGTTACGCTATAATGACGGCGGAAATTTAATTTTTAGCACGGATTTTTTCTCGATGATTTGACACTTGACCAAGAACGTTTTACTCCCACGAAGAGTAGCATATTCGCAAAAATATTTACGTATAAAGGAGTAAAAAAGCCGTGGTAGCTCAGAGGTTTGATCTATGGCCTCTCAAGCAGAGGGTCATGGGTTCAAGGCCGGGGTCGCACCTCTGAGTTTTTCAGAATTTGCGTGTGAAATTACATTTATTATACATTTAATTATTATTTTTATTTATTTTACATTTTTATTATAAACTAGTTTGTATTTTTTAACGACAGCTTTAGCCTAGTTGGTAGTGACCCTGCCTACGAAGCAAAAGGTCCTGGGTTCAAATCCCGGTAAGGGCATTTATTTGTGTGATGAGCACGAATATTTGTTCCTGAGTTATGGATGTTTTCTATGTATTTAAGTATTTATTTATCTATATAAGTATGTTTATCGTCGTCTAGTACCCATAGTACAAGCTTTGCTTAGTTTGGGACTAGGTCGATTTGTGTAAGATTGTCCCCTAATATTTTTTTTTTGTCCCCTAATATTTTTCAAAAATTTCTTTCATAAGAACCTTCTCCTGACAGTAAATAAATAAATATTCACACCAATTGACCTAGTCCCAAAGTAATTAAAGCTTGTGTTATGGGTACTAGGCAACGGATAAACATACTTATATAGATGGATTCATACTTAAATATACATTATATTTAAACACCTAAGACTCAAGAGTCAACATTCGTATTATTCATACAAATATCTGCCCCGACGCGGGAATCGAACCCGGGACCTCAAGCTTCGTAGTCAGGTTCTGTAACTACTAGGCCGTTTGGTCCAAAGGAAGAAACGCAACAAAAAATAATTATCTAATTTGGTGCAGTCGATCGGAAGTTATGTTCGTACATAAATATCTATCGAATTATAATAAAAAAAATTGTAACACTAATTCTCAATTTAAAAGTTAAATTTAGCTTTCACGAGCTATTTTACTTTACATATATTTCACCAAAATAACGAGTATTCATTGCTAACTAAAAAGAAATTCACAAAAAAGAACGTCGTCATTTGAACGCGTTGTTTACTGAATTTGTCAAATATGACGTCACACAGACATTCTGCTGCTTCCTGTTGATTGAAATGAGTTAATACCTGGCCAATCTGTTGGTTTGTTTCGTTAAAATTGTCCAATATTCGGCTCATCACAGACAATGAATTTATGCTATATTTATTTTATTTTTGTTGTTTTGTTTGTGTATATTGACAAATAAGTAATTAAATTTATTGGAAAGCCGTATTTTATCCAGTACGTTCCCAATCCGCACTGGGCCCGCGTGGGAACTAAGGCCCAAGCCCTCTCATTCTGAGAGGAGGCCTGTACCCTACAGTGAGACGCATGATGCTGCTGGGATTATGATGATGATGATTTTATCCAGTAATTATTAGGAAAATGTTAGAATAATTTGAAAACTAACTTCCAGAAATATGCAACTTACTTGATCATATACTTTTATCGTCTTCTGCACTTTTATCTGTTTTTTACATGGTACGAACAATTAAATACGAACATAGATAATATGACTTCACAAAAGTCTAAACTCTTTTCCCCATAACAGCACTAATTGTGTCGTAATGTCGTTATAAGGATACGCCCAGCTGTCACAGATTATTAGAAATGTAGGTTATGTTCAATTCAACCTTTGATCAATTATAACTGAAGATACACATTGCCGAACAAAATCCCCTTCAAAAAATGTCCGAACTTTTTTATTTGTTTGCATAACAATTAAAATCATCACCTACACAGAAATTTGAACCTAATCTTTACTTTATTACAGTCGAATTTCGGTTGACACTTGACAGCTAAACTTGACAATTTCACGCAATGTACTGAGAAAAAAGAAGGCCACTTTTATCAAAGTGGCGCTCATTTGGCTCGGACATTTTCGGGCGCGCGACTGTGGATCTACAGTTATAATTGATCAAAGAATTCAACACTAAAGGACTAAAGTCCATCCTAACCTACCTTGACCTTGCACTACACTTGCGCGATTTTTCTTGCAGGTGTAAACTCGGCTTAAAACAAGCAACTGATTTCATGCTGTTTTTATTAAAAATATAACTTCCCGAGATATTTTTTTCTGCCAAAATAAAAAAAATATTTTTTAATATCGAAAGTTAATTAAAAACAAATTTCACCTTAGACAACATCTACCAAATATTATGTCAAACATTTTTATATTTTTCACTGGCTTCGCTCGATTACTGTTTGCTTTTGCCATAGTTTGCCATAATTAAAGTTAATAGAAGTAAACATGGATGAACTAATTTATTGAATCAGGCGTTACTTTGCGGAGGTCCATATTAATGAACTAAAACAATTACTTTGCTCACTCGCGACCTTACAATAGTTACGTTTATGCAAGAAATGTGTGTTAATGCAGTTCCTCCACCTCCACACTGTACGAACACACACAAATCACATAAACACAACCATCACCACCACCAAGCCACTGACGCGTTTCGAACTCAACCAGAGCTCATCTTCAGAGTTACCACAAACTGTGGACGAAATGGGATTGTTGACGAGCTAGGAAGTTGACAAAATGGGAATATGGATTTAAATTATGTGTTTGTAATTCACTGAAGGTGTCCTCGTGCCATTAGTGGGTCGCATTTGTGTTGACAAAAACAACTAAACGCGTCAATTACACGCGTTTCGGATATTTGATAAAATATTGAGTGTGTACTGTGTGGAATGTGGATTTCAATGCCTGTTAGGAACTAAACTTAAGTACTTATTATTCTTGAACCAAATTATAGAATATCATCAACATCGTCTCGGCCTAGATACGTCCCACTGCAAGGCTCAGACCTCCTCTCACAATGAGGGTAGTTTCCACCGCTAATCCAATGCGGATTGGGAACTTCACACACCATTGAATTTATACGCAGATGTGTACAGGTTCATGATGTTTACCTTGACCGTAAAGCTCATGGTAAATATGGTAAATTTTAAATGTAATTTCGCGTAAATTCGAAAAAAAAGAGGTACGAATCCAGACTCGAACTCATGACCTTCTGCTTGACAGGCCATAGTTCGAGCCACTAAGCTACCATGACTTGTATTATCGAATATACATAGGTTAAGAAAAACGCGGACCAAATTAGTACTAAGACAACGTAAACATCACATACAAAACAACCAAGGACGTAGGTATTCTAACATTTGGTATTTGATACACAGCTCAGTGCATATGTATCTACACAACTGGCGCCATGTTCATGCAGAAATACTCGCGTCATACGTATAGATGGATGCACTTCACTATAATACATCAGTTGCAAGACCTTGGCATAATAATAGAACGGTCGGTTACGACGCGTCTCATTCCATTCAACAAAACAATAAAACGACACACGTGACATTTCAATTGTAAATCATTGTGATATTAGCCTGATTCTCGTAGCCATCAAGATCTTCATCGATTGCGACATTTACAACAGCTGATTTTTACTATAAATTGAAAATTTTAAAAACCCCCGACGCAATTTGGTCACACATATTTTGAAAATAAAGTAAATGCCTATTATGCGTCTAAGATCCCTTCCGCAGCTAGCAAAAGAGCAGATAACTTTGAAATGGCTGAACCAATTTTGATGAACATGTCTAAGAACCATCGCTAAGAAACCAGCTTTCAAATAAAAAAACTGCATCCGAATCGGTCCACCCGTTTAAGAGCTAAGTATGATGCCATAGACAGACACACAGACAGACAGACAGACTGTAAGCGACAAGGTACAAAAGTGATCACTTATTTATGACGTTGACTGTACAATACAGAAACCAAGTATAATGGAAAACAAATATTTGAAAGTAATGCAGTGTTGGCTGCTATAGCCTCTCCCATGCCTCGAATAGACGCCCTAGATTCTAATACTCTAGCTTTTGTTGCGGACATAGAGTATATAGTAACTGATAGTATATACAGGGTTATTTGTAATTCACTAGCATCCTTTTAACCCTAAACTCCTACCACTTAAAAAACAAACGTTTTTTGTTTTACGGCTTTTGTCATAACTTAATATTTTTGGTGTAATAACGTTTTGAAAATTTGAGATTTCCTCTTATTTTTACGATACTCTGTATCTGTTGTATGGGAAAAAAAGTGCTTCATTTTAAAAAGTCGTAGAACAAAAAACATTTGTTTGAGTGATAGGAATTCAGGGTTAAGAGGATGTCAGTGAATTACAAATAACCCTGTATAGTAACTGATATTCAGATAACTATTGAGTGTGCGAAAGTGATGCTTTATGTTGTCGATAATGCTTGCGAGTCTCGAAAAGCCAATGTGACCATAGTATTGCGAACACTGAAGGAAATAAGGATTTGGATTTGGACGCACCGGATGCGTTCTGCGGTCGCGGTCAGGTCAAATTAAACGCAGCCTGCATTATGTATGAACAAAATTGTCGGTCTATATTTTGTATAGATTATGCGATTCGACCGTGTGGTCCGCGCGGTCAGACCGCACGCATGCGCAATATTGTACAGACCGACAATGTTGTTCATACATAATGCGGGCTGCGTTCAATTTGACTTGACCGCGACCGCAGATCGTATCCAGTGTGGCAAATCCTATACTGATGGAATTGAATGACACGGTTTTCGTCTCAGATCACGGAAATTATTAAAACAGTAATATGTCTATGGTTATTTTCATTGCACTTATTCGTAGCAGGTAACAAGGATAAACAATTCATAATTTAGGGCTAAAAAACGAGACAAATAGGTTTAAATTCGACGTGTTTGAAATAAAAATTGGACTGTCCTTGGATATCTACTGCAAAGCCTAAAGGCTAAAAACAATAAACTTGGGATCATTTTGTGTACATTTTACTCTAGTTTTCGTTGCCTTCACGTTAGAGCAGTTATATTAAATGTACTTACACAAACAAAGAAAACGAGTCTTTACAAATAGATTACGTATTTTACAATGTCATTATCAAAGGCACGACATGTTTAATTTAAAAGCTGGCCAAGTGCGAGTCGGACTCGCGCACGAAGGGTTCCGTACCATTATATATAAAAACGGTAAAAAACACGATTGTTGTATGGGAGTCCCCCTTAAATATTTGTTTTACTTTAATTTAATTATTTATTTTTAAAGTAAATAATTAACTAAATATTCTGTGAATAGGTATTTCAAACGTCTAACTGTTGCCGTTATCAAAATCGAGCACAAACGAGCAAAAAATCACGTTTGTTGTATATTTTATTCTGTTTTTTTAGTGTTTGTTGTTATAGCGGCAACCGAAATACATCATCTGTGAAAATTTTAACTGTCTAGCTAACTCGGATCTTGAGATACAGCCTGGTGACAGACGGATGGACGGACAGCGAAGTCTCAGAAATAGGGTCCCGTTTTTACCCTTTGGGTACGGAACCCTAACTAGTGCCACTCAGACTCGCGCACTCAGGTACAAATTTAAAAGCGATTTTTGGACTTTTTCTTTTATTTGTGCTGTGCTCCCTTTGGCCTTCTTGCCAAATTTCAAAATACTATGTCCGTGGGAATGTACCTTATAAATTATGTTTTGATCCCCACGATTTTGTTTGAAAATATGCTACCGAAACGTTGTATCGTTTATCGCGTTGATTTATGTAGGCACTTACGATCCACGTCACCCACTTGCTCGTTTGCAATTCAATTAAAAAATAAAGACTCATTCCATCTAATACACGTACAGTCAAGGAATTTAACTCCCTACCCATTTCGTAAAAAAATCATTAAACATTCAACATTAAGGTCGAAATGTTAAATGCAACACGTCAAAGCAACATCGTAGCTAGCTACCGTAGCGACCGATGCTGCTTCATATTATGTCAGATCCCCAATTTTTAATTTATCACCCATAAAATGTAAGCGATATTTAACCACGCGATATCGTTTTGTTACAATCCGTAGTTTTAGTCGTATTGCGAGGGAACGACCGCGGTTGCAAGGTAGATAAAACCTGTTCTTACGTATTCAATCCCGAGAATGCTACACATAACGCGATGCTGCGTATTTCAAGGCAACTCAAGCCTCGCAAAATATTATAATTTTTGCATTATTTTATATAGTACTAGCTGTTTTTCGCGACTTCGTATCCGAAGAATAGGGGTATAAAAAATAACCTACGAGTACTCTCAGACCTACCAAATATAGACAAAAAAAAACGTAATAATCGGTCAAACCGTTTCGGAAGAGTTCGATAACAAATACTATGACACGAGATTTTTATATATTAGACGATTAATTACACAGGTAGTCTCAGATTAATTCGCGAGTGATGGACTTAATGAAAAACCAATGACAAATAAAACAAAGAAACACTAGCGTTACTAATTATAAGTACAGAGAATAAATATTCTGTTCACAACGTAGGCTTATTGTCTAAAGTTTCTACAGGTGCACGCAATTGCATTCACTATTTCTTCTTATCAAATGTTATGGCTGCGAGCACTCCCGCATTATAAATAGGTATATAAGGTTTCTGGTACAGCCGAACCCAAACACTTACTCGTCAAGAGTACTTACACACACACAAGGCCTCTTACATCTTGTTCTTGACAGAAGATTTAACTTTACTATTCCTTCTACCCGGCTTAGTCTCAAAATTAGTCAAACTACAATTGCGAATATTTAGCGAAAAACCATCACTTCAAAGGTTAAACTTAAAATTAAAGTAAATCTCATTTCTTTTTGATGTTCAGTTTAAACATTAATGTTCATTTCAGCTTTGAATATTGTTTAATGTTGTTAAGAGTCCATTTCACGACATAAATAATTTACGTTTCATTGACCGAATTTTGTACGTTTGGAATATTTGTTTTAGGTAAGTGTATTTTATTTTATTGCAATGAAAAACGTAGGTCCAGATATGTTATGATATTTTAGGTATGTTTAATCTAATTGCAGTCATTATTATGCGTATTAGTCTAATAATACTACAATTTGAAAGTTGACAACCTTATAAATTTAGGTCCAGCTTATAAAATTGGCTATATAGCTTATATACCCACATAAATAATACCTTACTCGATTGTAAATTACTAGCTGTTGCCCGCAATTCCGTCTGCGTCTCGTGGAAACACCACTTTTCCAGAACAAAAAGTGTCCTGATGTTAATCCGGGACAGAGTAGCTTTCTTCCTGTGAAAGTATGCTTAAAATCGATTCAGTAACTTTATTTGTGTTTATAAAGTTTATCGTTATAGGTACATATTAATCATATTAGACAATTACAATAAGTACTTATAATATATATATTTATGTAGACAAAAATTTAGTCAAATACCTAGTATAAGTCCGATTAAAAATAAGATTCATTTCACCGAGAAAACAATAGAAGGCTTACCAACTAAAATCAAATCTACCCCCTTAAGCTCCTTACAGCCAAAACTTTTGGTTTATAATATCCGCGTTCCAAAAGGAAACTTCTCAGTATAGCCTCGTGGATGAATTCGGAATTATCGGTTCAACTTCTAGACAATCGTTTAGAATTCAGAACGCTTTATCCGTTTCAAGAAACTTGTTTACTATGAAAAACTCATATATTGAATCACATAGTATGCTGGATAGATACGATTTACGATTTGGCAAAGGCCGCAGGTTCAAGGAGGATGCAAGTCGCTTCCAACCATAATGATAGGGTATAAGGACCTATGTCCTGATGATGATGATGTTAGATAAAAACTGGAAAGTTAGATTAAGATGGTGTTTTTATAATTACTAGGTAACGTACTTCTTATAGAACTACGAAAAAAGAGCT
Source organism: Archips xylosteana (assembly GCA_947563465.1). Lineage (NCBI taxonomy): Eukaryota > Metazoa > Arthropoda > Insecta > Lepidoptera > Tortricidae > Archips > Archips xylosteana. Next base: position 6,037,565 of record OX387362.1, read on the forward strand.
CAAGTATTATCGTGTATTTTTAGTTAAAATTTAAATAGGTTCGATTTAAAATATCATGATTGTTATGATGATTTTTACAGTAAATATTACGTTGAACATTTTGGCTTTTCCATAGCTGACACTTAAATTGATCAATGAGTTAATTAAATTAGCTCACACTCGATAACCTCCTGCAATAAATTAACGAACTCCGATAATCTTTAAATTATTATTCTAAAACTCACATTTTAGCGCAGTGTAGCTGAAAACCTCCGGCCAGAACTCGAAACACTTCGCACTCACAAATCACACTTCAAATAAAATACACCACTCATCGTAATACGAATACACTCGCGGCGCGACAGCGAGCGACACAGACAACCGTCTGCTTCGACTGATGTCGGGGTACTGAAGTGTTCTTCACGAAGCTCGGAAAATGGGGAAAAACGACAATCGCCTATCCCATCCCTTTTCCACCACTTAACAGTCTTGCACCTCAACGCACTTGACGTGGGAATTGTTTCCCCTTATCGAAATTTAATTATAACTCGGTGCGGTGATGGTTTCGCAGACAGGTTAGGTCGGTCGACTTATGAAAAATATAGAGGACTATACTTTAGGGTTAGGAGGCTTATTTGTATGAGGCACCCTTAATTTTGAGATATTTATAATTCTGTAGCGGGGCTAACGGCATAAGCGGCTTTCAAAATAAACGTCTGGTACAAAAATACGTCTGCGAATTTAAATGAAGTATTTTTGTAATCGTGAGATAATTATGTCATCAGTAGCCTGTTGCATAACAAAGTACAACTTATATTATAAGCGGAACTCCCTTTCTAGTTAATATGACTGAAGCGAGAGTGTCGCTTGTTGTTGTTAGTTGTACTTTGTTATGCAACAGGCCATCATTATGTGAGAATAATGGGTGTAATTTTACAACAACACTAGCTTATGCCCACAACTTCGTCCGCGTGGAATTAGTAATTTAGGTAGTTTATTTTTATCCAATCTGCTTTTTCATCAATACTCTTACTATTTAATTTCGGGAATAAAAACTATTTTATATTATTCCTCACAATTCAAACTATCTCCATACCTTATTTCATCTAAATCAGTTCAGCAGTTATTGATTCCCCATACAAACTTCCACCCCCCTTTTCACTCCCTTAAAGGATAATTTCTGGGAAAAAACAATTCTACATACTTCCCCACAACTCATCATTTAATTTGATTCAGCAAATATTGATCCCCCATACATTGGGTGATTTTTGCGATAAAAATCATCCTATGTCCTTTCCCCGGACTGAAACTATCTGTATAAGTACCTAATTTCATCTAAATCGGGTTTATTATGATTTATCAGTCGCCTTAACATAAAAAGACCGCAATTAATTACACGTCTCTTAGTTCCTACTGAGATTTTAAGGTCCTTCGAAACTACTAACTTCTCAAACCGAACTGCTATTTACATAATCAATGTAAAGGGAACTCTGAAAATGAGGGAGTTCTATATTAAGTTTCCGGGAAAGGACAGAATCTGTGGGTCTATATTAAGGACCGATAACTAACGGATTAACTTATAAATGACTAATTAATTAAATTGAGATATATCTTCTTTTTCTCATGGTCTCTGCGCAGAGTCACATCCATTTGAAACATCATCGGGCAGCACTAAAATAAAATCAAAGATATGCTGTTTATTGCAACGTTTTTTTTTCAGGCAATCTATTCGGAACCTACCAAAGGTAAGTAGGTACGTTAATAGTGAATACAGATCACTCACGTCTTAAAACGAGTTTAACTCGACATTTTTCGGGCTAATCCGTAGCCCTTCTTTCCCGGAGTCACACGTCACTTCAGGTTACGTCGACGACGACGGACGACGGACGGGGGGACGTTAGACGTCGTCAGTTTCATATTTAAAGGTACGGTAATAATTGATAACAGTGATCAGGCACGTTAGGAACCTTCCGTGATTCCTTTGATAGATAGACCAGTAGCCTTATTGTCTAACGTTTCTGACGCTTGCGTTCGCAATCACTATTTCTTTCTATCAAACGGTATAAAATGATGACAGAAAGAGTTGGTGAAAGCGAAAGCAAGCGTCAGAAGCGTTAGACAATGCGGCCTCGGGTACAGGAAGTGTATTGTTGCTAAATAATTGTAGATTTTCTGCTATCCAAACCTGACACCATCGATAGTACTTACAGTATAATGTTTTCGTATTTATAACTAATATTTCTCAGGACTTAATCACGAACTGTCTATTGCTAAAGTTACCATCGCACGATGTTTAAAAAAAGCCGTGGTGTCCTAGTGGTTTGACCTACATGGCCTCTCAAGCAGAGGTTCCTGGGTTCAGATCCCGGCTCACACCTCTGAATTTCTCGGAATTAATGTGTGAAATTAGGTACATTTGAAATTTAATTTGAGCATAACGATGTAGGAAAACATCGTGAGGAAACCTGTATACACCTGCGAAGAAATTCAGTGGTGTGGAGAAGTTACCAATCCGCACTGGGCCAGTGTGGAAACTACAGTCCAACCCCTCTCATTCTGAGAGGAGGCTTGTGTCCTACAGGACGTATATAGGCTGGAATGATGATGATGATAAATATTAAAAAAATACTGCTACATCCAGCCTTCATACCTCAAATTACTTCACAGAATCTCCATCTATTAAGCGCCGCTTTTATGACCACCTTCGAAGTCAGCCGTTCGCGCAAGTCATTTTTAAGATACGCTTTGGGAATTTTATCGGGAACCTGAAATCCTTTAATCTGATGATGGATAATCGATGCTTACCCATCGATCACTAAATCTAATGTCGCTTAATCTCTGTGGAAATCTCACTTAGCTTGGGGTTGGCTTTCAATGGAGCTATTGGAAATCAATGCTGGTGTACGAGTCAAAGTATTATAGGTGTACAGTCGAATTTACCAGTCATTAAAATATAGTTAACCTCGCGGGAACTATGAAATTTTCCGGGATAAAACTATCCTATGTCCGTCAAACTATCTCTAAGTATACTAAATTTTATCGAAATCTTCTCTAATATATATAAAAATCTCGTGTTTGTGTTTATTATCGAACTCCTCCGAAACGGCTTGACCGATTTTTTATGAAACTTTTTTCTCTATATTCGGTAGGTCTGAGAATAGGTCGTAGGCTATTTTATATACCCCTATGTGATATATGGCAAAACAACGTTTGCGGGGTCAGGTAGTCGGTTCATATATTTCGTGAAGAGGTAACAGACAGACAGACACGCTTTCGCATTTATAATATAAATATGGTTACCGCGATTTTAAGTTACGGTCTAGCCATTTTACCACTGCCACTGGGCTGACTCAATAAAAACCGGCCAAGTGCGAGTCGGACTCGCGCACGAAGGGTTCCGTACAATTATCTATAAAAATCACATTTGTTGTATGGGAGCCCCCTTAAATATTTTTTTATTTTAATTTAATGATTTATTTTTAAAGTCAATACATAACTAAATATTCTGTGAATATTTCAAGCTTCTACCTGTTGCTGTTATCAATATCGAGCAACAACGAGCAAAAAAAACACGTTTGTTGTATGGGAGCCCCCTTAAATATTTATTTTATTTCATTTTTTAGTATTTGTTGTTATAGCGGCAACCAAAATACACCATCTGTGAAAATTCCAACTCTCTAGCTATCACGGTTCCCGAGATACAGCCTGGTGACAGACGGACGGACGGACAGCGGAGCCTCAATAATCCGTTTTTACCCTCTGGGTACGGAACCCTAAAAACGATCAAGCATGACACCACATCAAGCCCTATATTTTTACTACTAATGTACCTGCTGCATACTCCCACTTTTGACCACTGATGAAACTAAATTATAGTTATTTGTTATACAAGGGGGGAAAGTTGTATTTTACCAGCGAGTGTTCATTTGAAACAAGAGCTATCGAAAGGATTCTATGTTTGACCACGACCGATCTCAAAAATAGAATCCTTTCGATAGTGAGTGTTTCAACACACGAGATGTAAAATAACTTTTCACCCGTGTATAACACAAAACTTTTCACCTCACTACAGCGAGGAAAATAATTAGAAAAACATGCGAATATTTAATTGAAAAGTTTTGACTTAAGTTTTTTTTTTATTATTTCGGGTGCGTTTTGTTCGCACATCGACTTACTTGGACTGTCATAACATTTTATCCGTTTTTACAACAAGAATGAAGGTTAATGTTGAATGCTGATATTTATGAATTAAAATAAAGTTGTAAGACTGTATTTAGTGTTTTTTACTCGATGCAATTCATTAATTGTGATTTTAAAAATTCAGCACTTTTAACGTTTTACGTTTTGTTAGCTGTCAAATATCACTTAAGCTGCCCTCAAATGTCAAAACTCTTTCTTCACATGTGGATAAAAAGCGATTTTCTCAATAGATGTAAAACAAACAAAAAGGACTTTCCGAGCTAGTGAGGTGAAAAGAATATTTACTATTAAATGCACGGAGGCCAGGACTGGATGAGACGGGATCGCCAAGAGTGGAGGAAAAGGGAAGAGGCCTACATCCAAGATTGGATCAATAAAAGACCAACATGATGATGATGATGAGATGAAGACATTTAAATGCAATGTACAACCGCTTATTCACGAAATATACACATATTAGACAGTCGTCCTACAATTTTGAATTTATCTATAGGTACATACATGAGTAAACCGGTGTATTACATTAATAATGTCTAACGGCCCGTTGTTTGATCAAAAGTTAAACAAACTAATAGTCAAATTGCCTTTGAAATGCGTTAACTATTGTTATGTTTGCCATAAATTTTAACTATTCGTTTTTTTAACTATTGATCAAACAACAAGCACTTATATAGTCACGGTAGTTTTTCTGTACAAACAGGGGCCTGTTGCATAACAAAGTACAACTTATATTACAAGCGGAACTCCCTTTCTAGTTAATATAATCGAAGCGAGAGTTCCGCTTGTAATATTAGTTGTACTTTCTTATGCAAAAGGCCCCAGTTTTCCGTTATCACCCATCATCATCATCATTTTCCGTTATGACATGTTTTAAATGTGCTACCTAATAATATAGTATACGAGTACGGTCCTGCTATACTGAAGAAGGCAAGTGTACACCTGTGGTACCGCATACCGCTTTTTTTGCTGCTACTGGCAGGTAATTTTTATTCCCGAAGGCTTGGTAATGTTGGTTGTTTGTTCGCCTACTTTTTCCACGGCTGAAACCAACTTACGCAAATTTTATTCCAGGACCCAGTGTGCCCGTAAATCATAAAAAACCGGCCAAGTGCGAGTTGGACTCGCGCACCGAGGGTTCCGTACAAATTTATAAGTATCTATGAACATCCAGTGTAGCGACTACTAGCGCCATCTAGTCATCACATAAGGAACTAACTACTACAATCCTACATCACGCTATCGAAGTTTCTCAACTCGGCTGCATAAATACAACTTCCAACTTTCATCCATTGGACTTCGGTCCCCAGGCATAACATCTGTTGGAGAGAGATCTCTCTATTGCAACTACCCCCAAATTGGTGACCCACGACATTGGACAAAATCGCAACCTTCAGACACACAAGACGATGACGCAGTCTCACAGCAAGCCATACTCACCGCACTGTGCACCATTAGCATGTATCTATTATCTGCCTGGTGTCTACAGTTCGCAAATCCTCCTCCCACTACTTCCACTTGCCAATCAATCAACCAACGCTCGCCAACAAGGCTCCGAGCAATCACGCGACAGGCATGCATCCACAAGTAGCAGAGGAACAATAATGCTCGCCGACGAGGCTCTGAGCGACTGGCCCTTGCAAGCGCCCACATGACGCACAGACTGCACTCCACTGCAATTCGTATCGACCTCCGGTACTACAATCCTACATCACGCTATCGAAGTTTCTCAACTCGGCTGCATAAATACAACTTCCAACTTTCATCCATTGGACTTCGGTCCCCAGGCATAACATCTGCTTGGAGAGAGATCTCTCTATTGCAACTACCCCCAAATCCAGTCTTAGCAGACCCCTGCTCCTAAGCAAAATGTGTGATATAGACAGACAGACAAACTAGATTTCGTTCAAACCAATTTTCGGTGGAAGTTTACATGGTACATCATATGTTTTTTTTAGTTTTATCATGCTCTTATTTTAGAAGTTACAGGGGGACACACATTTTACCACTTTGGAAGTGTCTCTCGCGCAAACTATTCAGTTTAGAAAAAAATTATGTTAGAAACCTCAATATCATTTTTAAAGGCCTATCCATAGATACCCCATAAGTATGGGTTTGATGAAAAAAAAAATTTTGAGTTTCAGTTCTAAGTATGGGGAACCCCCAAAATTAATTGTTTTTTTTTTCTATTTTTGTGTGAAAATCTTAATGCGGTTCACAGAATACATCTACTTACCAAGTTTCAACAGAATAATTCTTATAGTTTCGGAAAAAAGTGGCTGTGACATACGGACGGACAGACAGACAGACAGACAGACATGACGAATTCATAAGGGTTCCGTATTTTGCCATTTGGCTACGGAACCCTAAAAATCAGACGAATTACTCGAAATAGTTGACGGCAGAAATCACAACTTCTAGTTACATACTTAATATTATAGAGACGAAACAAGCAAGTATCCACTTGCTATGATGGTAAAGAAAGTTTCATTCTGCCAACCTTCGAGAAAAGAAAAGATAGAAATGAGAGTAGAGTTACTTGAGCCTCCATCATTCATCATCATCATCATTTCAGCCGAAAGACGTCCACTGCTGAACATAGGCCTCCCCCAAGGCTCGCCAAACAGATCGGCCCTGCGCCATCCGCATGCAATGCGTTCCCGCTACCTTAACCAGGTCGTCGCTCCATCTTGTTGGAGGCCTACCTACACTGCGTCTTCCGGTCCGCGGACGCCACTCGAGAACCTTTCCGCCGTCAGTTCTACGGGTGATGTGCCCTGCCCACTGCCACTTAAGTCTAGCGATTCTTCGAGCTATGTCCGTGACTCTAGCTAGTTCTTGCGCGGATTTCATCATTTCTAATGCGATCCCGCAGAGAAACTCCAAGCATAGCCCTCTCCATCGCCCTCTGAGTGACCTTGAGCTTCCTTATAAGACCCATCGTTAGCGGCCACGTCCATCATTAAATGGCCAAATAAAGCCAAAAGAACATACTTCTTCTATACGTTTATGTTCTGTGAGAGTACCACCTCCAGGAACCCACCTATTTGACTGTAAATCAATGGCGAGCTACGACGCTGTTTTGTACCATCGCAAAATAAATTAAATATTACTACTATTTATAAAAGATAGACTAGGTACAATAATACGACCCTAGTCACCATTTTTGCGGGCAGATAGCTCGATACGGGAAGTGTTTTCTATAAAGCTGAAATTCGCACCTATTCACTGTAAGCCCCGGAAGGGGTTCAATCATTCTATAGACATTTATTAATGTCTACTTTCCTCCACGTGCGTAAATTGCAAATACGTTTTCTTATCGTATTTTGATGTTACAATAAAATATGATGAGTATTATTGGAATAAATAGATATAAATATTTCCTTACTGATCAGTTCAATGAATACTTACCGTGATGTTATTGAATTACTTCGAAAATATCAAAAGCGATTATTCCGGTTTCTCCCCGCTTCGAAGGATTATGTAGGTATTTATACAGGGATTTAATCGGATTTAAGGACATTGCAAATACAAAAGGATTATTTTAGTTACAGTTTGAATTTGGAACGGGCAGAACTTTGGCTGACCGCAAAGCTTTTCAGCTGTAGAAAGCTATTCCCGGTTGGTATTTCATCTTTCTCAGACTAGATCCTTATCAAAATTTGATCCCTGATGGCTAAGACTAGCACGATTTTTTTTTGTATTTTGTTGCTCGATTTATCTCTAGTTAGAAACATGCAACATGGCTTAGCAACCAAGCAAGTACCTACTAGGCGTCTTCTATTAAGTAATAGTGTAGTACATGAAGTATTAAACTAGAGGGCGCTAGCTACCCGACTTCACACGAAATCGTCACTGGCGCGGCGCAGCGAGGAGTGTAGTACCAAAAGACACCCAGAGATGGCGTTGGGATCGAGTTAGATCGCGCTATCGTTTGGTCAACGTAGAATCCATATAACCGTGAAGTAATATTTTGTTAGTAACAATTGTTAGGAACAGGTTTATACTTCGTTGGCTGCATTCAAACTATTGAACACCTTCCAATATAAATCTAGGTAATAAGTACTCTGGTCGCAGTGCGGTGTCTCTGTCGAAACGCCCGCCGTTCCCTGATGGCGTCCAACTCGGGCTCGAACGAACCCAAGTACGTGGTCTCAAGATACGGACGGAAGACAACATATCCGGTTAAAACTCACACAGGAATATCTCAACACAAGATGAGTGTCAGTCTGTCAACGGAACAATTTCAGCAGCTATTGGCGAACGTTGGAAGTAGTCGAAAAGGCAGCATGACGTCATGTAAAGCCACTTATAACGGTCGGAAGGACAGAGAGACTGTGGAAGCTTTTCTTACGGCGGTGCAAGTCTTCAAGAAGTTAGAAAACATCAGTGAGGTTGATGCGCTCGCTGCACTACCACTGATTCTTCAAGAGGACGCTGCCATATGGTGGCAGGGTACTAAGAACACCATCACCACATGGGAAAATTTTGAAAACGCGCTGAGGAATACCTTCGCACCAAAGAAACCCGTATATGAAATCTATTTGGAAGCTTGTGGGACCAAGCAAGCGCCAGAAGTTTCAACGGACGATTTTGTCACGAAGAAAAGAATGTTATTCTCCGAGCTACCCAATGATGAACATCTGAATGTGAAACAACAGCTGAACATAACATACGGATTACTAAGCCTTAAAATACGTGAAAAGGTCCCTAGGGATTCAGTCAAAGACTTTGACGACCTGCTGAAGAAAGCACGCAGCGCAGAAGCTTTACTGAAAGAGAAAGCAGAAGGAGGGGATAAGAAAGAGACTCGCGAGAGAACGGCAGATAGCCTCAAAACTGAAACCTCTGCACCTACACGCACAAGAAAGGTAACTCGGTGTAATTTCTGTAAGAAACTGGGTCACGTTCTGGAAGAGTGCAGAAAACGCAAGAAGACGGTGGGCGATAGTAGGGATCAAACTGACACGACACCGTCAACGTCTAGCGATGCGAAATTTTCCTGCTACGGTTGTGGTACGCCAGGAGTTTATCGTAGCAACTGTAAGCTATGTGCCAATAAACCTTCTAAGGCGCCAGAGAACAAAAACGGTTTGGGTTTCTGTGCCATCAGTGTACAGTTAGAAAAGCGATCTCGCCCCATGGTGTTCGTGGAGGTCAATGGCATTGAAGGCAGAGCCTATATAGATACGTGTGCGAAGGTTAGTATTGCGTCATACGAGCTGTATGCGCTATTGAAGGCACGAGGGCACATCTTTCACGAAGAAATGGCTACGGTCACCTTAGCTGATGGACATCCAAAAAATCAGAAAGTGCTGACGTTTGAGGCTGTAATCGATCTCTGTGGCCGTCGTTTTAACACCCCTTTCATCGTACTAATGCAGTCACGTGACAATAGAACGTTGCTAGGAATCGATTTTCTGCAAACGGCTGGCATTATTCTTAATATCGCACAATTCACCTGGAGCTACATACAACGACCACAAGAAGTGTTTGAGCTATATCAGAAGAGCTTTGTAATGTTCGAACAACCAGAAACGACGTCTCATAAAGTTGCCATTGCACCGATAAGTATGGAACGGGGGAAGAGGCTGACGAGGGAAGTAGATCTTATCTGGACAGAGGACTTGAAGTCTGAATCTGCGGCTTGCCCTACAAAAATCGGCTGCTCACAAGGCAAACTTTTATTTGACGGATATTCACCAAGGATGGAGTACATGATGAGAGATGCTATAAAGAACATCGAAGAAGCTGAAATCACCCTTTCTCCACACGCGGAAACCCTTTTTGAGGATATAGGTATATGCGCTTTGGATATATCTCCTGTACTAGACGCGATACAAACAGCACAACTCGACCAGTTACTCCAGGAGTTTAAGGACGTATTCGAATCAAACGGCAAGCCAATGAGAGAGTTCGAACATGTAATTGATACACAGGATCATCTGCCCATAGCTGTTCCCCCGTACAGAATGACACCACCTAAGAAGGAGATCCTGAAGAGGGAAATACATAAGATGATTGTGGAAGGAGTAATCGCACCGTGCACCTCCCCCTGGGCTGCACCAGTAGTCATGGTCCCGAAACCAAATGGGTCAGTGAGAGTATGTGTCGACTATAGAAGGCTGAACTCTATCACAGTGCCTGATTTGTACCCAATTCCTCGCATCGATGACCTCCTGCATGAAGCAAAGTCCACTGCCACTGCATACATGTCGACTTTGGACTTAAAAGCTGGGTACTGACAGATACGAGTACGGGAGTGCGATCAAGAGAAAACTGCATTCATAACGCCTTTTGGAATTTATAAATTTCTAAGGATGCCCTTCGGACGAGAATTAAGGACTATGGATGACAATTACAATGACTTCCGACAAATTGTGCTATCAGAAAATTTTATACCGGAGATAACCCCGAAATTGCTGCAGTTAGCTACTGTGATGGAAAGAACAAGAGAAGTACACGAGATAGAAGAAGAAAAGAGGAAGGAGTTGGTGGATCAACACCGTCGGTCTAGACCAGAATACGAAGAGGGTGATACGGTACTGGTGTCGCTACACCCACTAAGTTATGCGAGCAAAGGCATTAGTGCCAAGTTTGCACCCCGACGAGACGGTCCCTACATGATCACCAAGCAGCACGGGCCCTCTTCATATGCAGTGGCCGACCCGTCAAACCCCGCCTTGTGTCTTGGGATCTACCACGCGTCGGCGCTAACTCCCTACACTGGACTCAGGGAAGAATTACCAACGCCAGTTCAACCATTAAGGAAGCGAGGTAGACCACGAAAAGGACCTGCGCCTGCCCGGGGCCGTGGTAGGCCAAAGAAACAATAATTCTTACCTCGGTGGGACACCTCGGGACCAAATGGGGGGGAGTGTAGTACATGAAGTATTAAACTAGAGGGCGCTAGCTACCCGACTTCACACGAAATCGTCACTGGCGCGGCGCAGCGAGGAGTGTAGTACCAAAAGACACCCAGAGATGGCGTTGGGATCGAGTTAGATCGCGCTATCGTTTGGTCAACGTAGAATCCATATAACCGTGAAGTAATATTTTGTTAGTAACAATTGTTAGGAGCAGGTTTATACTTGGTTGGCTGCATTCAAACTATTGAACACCTTCCAATATAAATCTAGATAGGTAGTATCAGGTCGCAGTGCGGTGTCTCTGTCGAAACGCCCGCCGTTCCCTGAGTATACTCCGAATATCTGTATTGCTGAGATTTTCTTAATAAACCGTTTGATTTGTACGACGTCGTTTTCCGTCCGATACTCAACCCTGCTACAATAGGTCAAATTTTTCCATACAAAATCTTGCGATGGAACATTATTATGTAGTTACTTAAAGTTAGTTCTTGTGTAGACGATAAGATCAAGATAAGTGGTGTTTAACTTGGATGCGTATACAGGGTGTTTCAGGAGCCATGACCAGGAGTGAAATAAGTATTGTATTTGTCTTTTTTCATTGTTTTTTATGTTATTTTAAGTTTGTGAATAAATTTTTTTATTTTTTTTTGTTTTTTAAGTGATGGGGATATTCTCACTGAGCGACTTTTAGTATAGGAGCAGCCCCGAAATAGAAATTAAAAGAGTTAAGTGATCGCTAACTATCCGAAATGTATGGAACAGCAGATTTTTGTTGCGATTTCGTGGCTGGTCCCATAGTGAAAATTGCTCACTGTGGCCCTCCTCATCTCTCCTTTCACTCCTGCTCATGACTCCTGAATCAGCCTGTATAGAATTTGAAAAGAACCTGACGTTGTTCTGAACATTGTTGTGAAAACCAGCAGGCTTTTACTCAGCACTGGAACTCAAGTATCACAATCCGGATATTGTACCATAATTCCATGAAAACAGTATTTTTTGACGTACGTCTAAAATCAAACGCAAAATCCACTCAATGTCAAAACCAGCACGATACAAATCATTTTCTTGTCCAAAGCGTCGCTGGTCTTACACAATTTAGTTTCAGTTCAGGCTAGACAACTCGTTCAAAAAGAGAGATGACATCAGACTGAGAGAAACAAACAGCAATATAAATAAAATAATGAGCTCCTTTGATGAAAATAAGATAAAAGAAGCAGGAAAAATATTTTCTCACAAACAAATTAAACATATTACAATTTTATTAAGTGTTTGAATCCCCGTTTCATTTAATTGTGCAAAAAATATTGATTCTTGTTTCTTGATTTCTTATAAGTAATCGAAACTAGTAATCTATTTACATAAATACCACTCAAGTACCTACTGCATGAGAATGTACGACCAATTTTCCCTTTTTAGGGTTCCGTAGCCAAATGGCAAAAAACGGAGCCCTTATGGATTCGTCATGTCTGTCTGTCTGTCTGTCTGTCCGTCCTTATGTCACAGCCATTTTTCTCCGAAACTATAAGAGCTATGCTGTTGAAACTTGGTAAGCAGATGTATTCTGTAAACCGCATTAAGATTTTCACACAAAAAAAACCTCATAGAAAAATAGAATGACTGTACCACAAATTCAGTCGGACACAAGAACCTGCCAACACAGGATTTGGCCGACCACTTTTTTACTGTCCTCAAAAGGTCTCTATCCTATCAATACAAGTTTCATTGTATTTTTCTATGAGGTTTCTTTGTGCACCACTTTTTTAACATTTGCGCAAAATTTGCCAAGTTAAGCCGCGGCCGACCAAGAGTAGTAGAAGCTACTAAAAGTCAGCTACCCCTACAGAGTAGGTATTTTCTATTTTTTTATAAGGTAGGGTTTCTTGCAGTCGGCTCCTGGACTATAGGTTTTCAGTTCAACTTGTGCGCAGGAGCGTTGCTATCGCTTGACAAAAATACGAATGTCTGTGCTCAAGTCTTGGATATTTAATACGTATTTAAGTATATATTTATCTATAGAAGTATGTTTATTCGTTGTCCGATTACCCATAGTACAAGCTTTGCTTAGTTTGGTACTAGGACAATTGGTGTCAATCGTCCCATGATATATTATTATAATTCACTTGCTGTTGCCCGCGACTCCGTCCGCGGAGAATAGTATTGGTTTGTAGTACATGCTATGTATCAGAGATGGCGCTGTATATTGGTTTGTAGTACATGCTTTGTATCAGAGATGGCGCTGTATGTGAAAAAAGATTTTCCCGCTTTCTGTTGAAATTTTTCCTGAATTTTCTTTGCTATAAACTTCACGGAGCCCGAGACCTTTCCAACGAATTCAAAACCGTGGAAATCGGTTCGTGCGTTCTGGAGTTATAGCGTCAGGAAGGAAAACCCGACTTATTTTTATATAGTAGATTATTATTATCACTGAAGAATGTCAACACTAACACCATATTATTGAAATGATATTTTAAGGCTGAACTTTGGTATAATGTTTAGTAAATTGCTTTTCATTCATGATCTACGCCGATTAAAGCGACTGATGAATATGTAGGTCGTGCTCGTGAACGTGGAACTTATGTTTATAAATAAGCTCTGACCAATAAACAGGGTAAAGATTTATACATTACATAAAATTGAAGTATGCATTGTTTAGCCTCATGATTATTTATTTTTATGATCTGCACAAAAAAATCAAAGCGTTTATTCCGTTAGGAGGATTTGCACGGACCCAGAGTTAAAAGCTAACCCAGGGTTAAGTAGTATCAAAATATATGGAACTGTCATCCAAAACCTAAGGTTAACGATTTAATTATTTAACCCTAGACCGCGCAAGTCCCCCTTAGTAAGCCGCAAAAGGGTCCTTGACATGTTTACTTTTGTATATTTCCTATTAGCGCTTTCGGAAACACCAACATTGCCAAGAAGAATACGCTGCAAGAAATTTGACTAAAGTAATTTTATTTACTTACACTTAACTATTAATACAAGCAATACAAACCCTTAATCGGCGTCGGGTAAAAATAGGACTGTGTAAGACAAAAATTACATGGGTATCGCAATTTTTGCGGGGATGTATGGGGTGCTAACTTTAAGTACGAATAGAGTTTAAAATTATTTTACAATAGATAATAATAATTTGTTTGTCTCTAATCCTACCTACTTCTATCTTTTAAATCGCCATAAGGACTCGGTTGAAATTCTAAGTATGTAATGCACATGGCGCATTGTGTCTTGCATTTGCAAGAGATATTTTTGGTAATTCGGCACTTACAGTCGTATGCATATTAACTGTGATTATTTAGTTCCATAATTATTCCAATTTTAAATACCCCTATTGAAAATCGTGAACGCTGCAGATAAACTTGAGTTCAGGAACTCGATCGGCTAAAACCCGCTTTATGGGGTCATAAAGTCATATCCTATTTCAGTCACGTAATAAAAATAGGTAGGTGCGCACTTAATTCGCATTTGGATATTGATATACTTACTACCTACCCGCGCTTAGGAACCTACATAAATTAAGTATTCGTTGCTCTCGATCTTAATTACTTTTCTACCGAACTTGGCCCCTTTTCACATTTATGTTTTGGACGAATTTTCTTTTACTGTAGCCGCCAATCGAATCAAATACGTCTGTTGATTGCGGACGAAAAAGAACCTCTTGTGTTTGCCTTCGTTAGGGTTAAAAATTGGAAGTAATCTGATCAAAGGTTCAATGATCTCATTTCGGTATCTGATTCGCATCGCTCTCTTTAATGACTCTCAAGACCAGATATACGATTATTTATATTTTTATACGTATTAATGCTGAAGCATATTGATATTGTTCTTTTTAAGTATTTCTTTTGAACTTTAATATAAATATTTACCTATTTTTATAGTTCATATTTTCTTTCCCTTTCAATAATAGCTCCATCATCATCACCATCGCCTTCCATCATCATTTTCCTTATTTCCTAATATGAACTGCTAAGGAATGGAATTCACTGCCATGGTCTGTTATTCCAGAAAGATACGCCTTTGGCCTCATCTGGACTTAGTTTTTCATCAGGTGGGATAGTGATCAATCACGGGTAAATTTAAATAAAAAGTACCTATAAGTGACCATGTAGCACCCGATTAATAATTCTTTTTCACTTCTCATGCTCTTAAAATGTTACTTTAGTCTCTGCATATCGGGACTAAAGCTCTTTTTTGATCTCAAGGGATTAAAATAAAAATTTTTTAATTGACTATGGAAACCCCTAAACTGCCAATCACGGTGTTTGTGAATGGAGGATTATCGCCATTTTCAGTAACTGGGTATAGACAATTTTAAAGCTTTCCACAGACCGAAGCGCGCTGCGGACGCACTGTAGCGCCCTGCGCTTCGGTCTGTGGAAGCGTTTAGGGCGTGGAAATAACCTCAAAATAACAACTGTATAAAAAATATTTAAAAAATAATAATTTCGTGAAACACATTGAATAATTACGAATATTAATCTATTTAACTATAAAATATTAAAGATGAATTCATTTTATTTTGCACGTAAAGAAAGATTTCCTTTAGCTTAGGTGTTTTTAATTTGTTTTTTTTTAAAAACGCTGTCGGCAAAGCAGTTCCCTGCTCTGTCGATAAAATAGCAATCCGCACTGTCGGCAAAGCAGTGCTGGAGTGTACGGTAGATAGAGCAGTTACGTTTGAATGTTAATATGGCGTGACTTCAAAATAATGCGATGTCAGTTGCATTTAATAGTATAATTAGATATAATTTTACAAAGAATTGGCATATAGAAAATAAACTTAAAAAGTCGTTTCTTTATTCACGGGTAAGTGTTTTAGTTAACAATATATTTTGTGTGTGAACTTAGATCAATTAGGTTAATTTATTTGCCGATTCTAATGAATGAACAATTATCATTCTTACATGCATAGTCCAATTAGTTTTAACATAGTCTTTAAGTTAGAATCTGTTGGCTAATTATGCAAGCATTTAAAGCGTCACTTTACAAAAAAATATAAAAGAAAAGAAAAGACAGCGGTATTTTTTTTGCTATTTGAATTTTGAACAGATGTCCATTGCTCGTATTGAGCATACGTTGTAAAAAAGTAATTTTGTACGTCGTTTTTTTCCTCGCATTCAAAGTGAAAAGTAGAGTGTTTAACGCGGGACTAAACTACCATAATGACAACTCGAATTATAGCCTCCCTCGCTATCGCTCGGGTGGCTAAATATCTCGTGTCATTATGGCTTGTTTTAGTCCCTTGTTGAACAATCTACTATTATAGATTAATAAATTATTACATACTAATTTAAACCGTCCTTTCTCAAGTTTTCATCTGTAAGAGCGTACTACAGTGTGCTTAAATTACGAAACACAGTCGTGAACTTTACGTTTCTCATTTCTAATATTCACCGTGAATATGCATGCACAATTACACGAGTCAATAAGGAAGCGAATGTTGTCATGAATTTGAAACTGATCAGTTTTCAGGTCACGCGCTGCCAGATTCCCTCGGCCGCGATAATCTAATGCAATTACGCCCTACCGATAAATACGTTCTAAATAATAATGTCTGGCCAAACGGTTATAAGCTTTGATTAAAGAAAAGCTACCCAATTGAAATAGCGGCTGCTTGTTTATAAGTAAGAGGCGCGTGGGGTTATTTCGTAAGGAATATTTGGTATCCTCCGGACTCTTGTCGGAATGACGTCACAATAGGATAATTTTGGGAGTAAATGGAACAGTGAAACAATGAAATAGATTAAAACTTTCTTTATCAGAAACACAAATAAATATAAACAACCTGCACTTTCAAATATGCACCAATAAATAACATTCCGCGAAGTGGCCAACAGTTTTCCTTTTTCATCATCATCATCATCTTTTCAGCTGAAAGACATCCACTGCTGAACATAGGATTTACGGGTTCAATCTCAGTTGTTTGGCTCAAAACGTCAAAGGCTATTTTTTTCACTTACAGTCAATTTGTCAATCAGCCTTACTGTTATTATTCTGATTGGTCGACTGTACTAAACCATTTGTCGAAGGTAATAGATATCAAAGAAAACACATTGTAGTGTAGATAATAATACCTTCACACTTCGACTATAATTTAATGCTCTACAAATTGCACTTTAGTACGAGTAAATCTATTAGAGACATGAAAGTGTTAATTAAGCTATGACCAGCATTAGCATTAGAATGGTTGGCACATCCTGTCATCAGCTTGCGAGTCGCTATCTCCACCTCTATCAAGTCAACCCAGTAAGAAAGAAATGTAGATACTCGTATCGACAAAGTTCAACACGGCTATTCGCTGTCGTGTAGCGTTTAATAAATGGCGACGACATTCGTTATGTATGCAGGTATGTAATCACTTGCTCGTTTGACTCGTTGGATTTACGAAGCTCAGCTTTAATGCAATAGGCATGCGCTTGCACCTAGGGTTGCTACTTAAGTTCAAATGTATACACTGCTCAAAAATGTCTAGGGATTTAAAGCGTATCGGAAACATTATGCTAGTGCTAGGCAAACGTGCCCCATCTGGGGCCACGTCGCACTTATCTATAGATACATTAACACAAATTAGGTAGATACCTATTTTGCTTCTCTACTATGATAGGTATAGCAAAGCGGGCAAGGTCCTATTAAATTAAGTACATTATAAAAAAAAACCAGCCACGCAAAAATTTGTATGGATGTTTGTTACTCTTTTACGCTATAACGGTTTGACGGATTCTGGTGAAATTTGGCACACAGATAATTTATAAGCTGAATTAAGGTATAACATACTTTTTATCCCGAAAAATTTTATACTTAGTTCACGCGGAACAGAGATAAATTAATTCTTTGCAGAAGGAGTCGCGGGTAACATCTACTAGTGTAAATATTTTATCAAAAACAAAAATTACAGATCAGTGGTTTTCGAACTGTTTCCTTTACTTTACTTGTGTTATGAAACTTTTCTGTTTCTACATAATTTCATAATTCTATGTCAACATTCTACCCTACAAGCGTTGATAGCGATGGTTTTGTACTAAAATACACATTCAAAAGGTCAACCTCAACAGTTTCATGTTCATTTCAGCATCATACACACACGCGTCTTTGATAAAAGGGATCTTGATAGACAGACAGATGGACAACAAAATGATCCTATACAGAATGTCCCGTGGGCCATCCATAAATTACGACACACCAATTTCGATCAATTTGGACCCCTCCCTCCCCCTTGTCACACTTATTACTATATCGCCATTATTTTGTTCTAGTGTCACAGATCGCTTTGACCCCTCCCACCCCCCTAATGTGTGACGTAATTTATGGAGGCCCCTAAGTAGTACGAGTAGTACGACAAACTTAAATGGGAGACAGGTGGGCAAGTTATCTACCAAATATCAGAGACTTTTAAGGTAATTTTTAGGGTACCCTATTACTGTGACTTCGCTCTCCGTCCGTCTGTCCGTCCGTCTGTCACCAGGCTGTATCTCATGAACCGTGATTGCTAGGCAGTTGAAATTAAATTAAAATAAAACAAATATTTGGGGGGCTCCATACAACAAACGTGATTTTTTTGCCGTTATTATAGATAATGGTACGGAACCCTGCGTGCGCGAGTCCGACTCGCACTTGGCCGGTTTTTGATATTTGGTAGATGACCTGCCCACCTATCTCCCATTTAAATTTGTCGTACTACTTACGGGACACCCTGTACAACAGTGCGCGGATGGATCCTAAATAGCAATGAGGACAAAACGTCGAGGTATTTTAGCAAAACCAAAATATTATGCATAGTTCGTGATTAAGTCCCACAAGATACGGGTCTTAGTTATGAGAAAGTCAATCGCGAAAGTGTAAAACATTATATGTAGATAACAATTTTTTTTTTTTTTAAGTACGGAATTCTTAAATTTAGTTTTTATGCAGTCCATCCTCGAGTCATACGAATTTTGCGAATTGCGGAAAAACTACAACTTCAGAAGCTTATAAAATTCTATCGCTTGAAAATATTATAGGTAGGTAGGTAGTTTTGCTTTAGTTCTGATTTCCCGTGAGCTGCAAATTCTACTTAGAACATGAGTTTATTTCATTAGTAGGTTTTTATTTTTATACTTAATTAATGTGAATAGTAATCTTATATGTATGTTTCTATATTTGTAAAGTCAAACTAACTGCCCTAAATTACACTTAGAACAGCCTGTTCAGAAATTGCGTACCAATGTAAATTGTGTTTGTTTTTGCCCTGTTGATTAACGCGTACTGCTGTTGATATCGTTAAAATATAATCATATCATCAACTTAATATAGGTAGATGTATAGTTATGACTGTTCTCCAACTCAGGGGTACCGACCAACCACTATCCCTTTGAAGAATTTTCCTCTTCGTTATGTAGTGCATCGATTCCGAGTCCATTGAGTGTTCGGCCACAGCAGTCCCCTAATTGTCCTGTTTTTATGACGTTGTTGGAGAGTAGGTAAGCCCTTAAAAAAACACCGCTCCCTACTACTACGCTCGCTACTTATACTAGATATTGGTTGCGGTACGTACCTAGATGACATTTTTGCAATTATCTCTAGAGATAGTTTGTCTTGTCACAGTTTTCTGACAACCTTAACATTTTTCACGATAAGGTTAAGTTCACGGTGCGGTGGAGAGAAAAGTTACGGACGGCTACCTTTTTTTGGATGTTTTGGTTATGCGGAAACCTTGTGGGAGGCTGGAAACTACGGTTTACGGCGTTGGTGGTGTGATGCGGGAGGGTCACACATGTTAATCGATTAAGTACTGACAATTTTCCTCGCTCCCCGCGCTTTGTGCTTACTCCGACTCTCAATAAAGTACGCCTATAGAATATCTAGCCTTTCTGTGCACGTGCGTCGCATCCCTGGCACCAAGATAGTTCGTAAGAGCTGCACTTAGGCCATAAATCCGTGCCTTTTAGCTAGTGTACGAGTACGCTTTAATTAAAATATTTACTTGGCATCTACCACGATACGTCTTGTTCGCCAGCAACGTATCCTAGCGCGATTTAATTTAAAAGAAGGTGGTGGATTTATCTAGTTTCGATTTATTGCCTAATTGATTAAAGCTAGCTTATTTTAATTCATAGAAACAAATCGCTTAGTAAAAAAAATCGGATTCATTTGTCGAGATTTGAAATAAATCCTCTATCTATATGTACCTGAAAAAAAAAACAAGATTGAGGTTATTTATTAGAATAAAATGCTTTTGTTTCAGGTAAGCAAACGTTCCTACTAATAAAAAAATCCTCCTTTGTCTGGAATCAATTAATTCCTGTGACAATGACGTTGAGTGATTCACCATTTTTTTCTCATTGCAGCGATGTACTGTTTAACACAAAAACATGAAAATGTATTATTACAATTACCTACCCTACCTACCCTAACACTATGAGGCTATTTAGGGAACCAGCAAGGAAATTTGTCGACGCCATAGGAGACCGAAGAGCTGGCGCTACCTCGGATAAAGAATTGGTTTATCTTTTCAAAGGAGGAACGCTACCAGTATCTTCGGAACCTTGCCTAAATGTGAAATGGGACTCCTTTTTACAATATCTTAAATTTTTTTTGATGCATTAATATAATACCTACCTCATCAAATCTATCTCATGCAGATGAGACCACGGGTAGATGCTTGTTTTCTATACGAAATCAACATAAACGTCCCCTTAGGAAGTATATAGGTTAATGAATCCTTGAACGATGAACACCACCTGAGGAATGAACGCAGCTGCCGATCGAAACACGAGTATAATCTTATCTAACATTCATCCCACATTGGCTCTCATTATGACGAAAGGCGCGAAAAAAGATCGATCTGCCGACCAACTCAATTCTTATGTTATCTTTGGATGTTTGTGAAAGAACAGTTTCACAACATTATACTAGCGTTTCATTATGGCTAAAGTCTATACTTCGTTTTTTTAGCTTTAGAAATAGGGTAAACAATCTTGAAGAGTATTTTTTATTAAAAACGCGTTTAAATAATAGTAACTATTAATTATGAAACCAAAATAATGTAAATGACCATATATCTCTTTGCTATTAGATACAATACAATACAAAATATTCTTTATGGGACAACAAAACAGGACAGAAAAAATAATAAAAATAAAAATTCAGGCAGACAATAGGCAGACTCTTATCGCTCAAAGCGATCTCTTACAAACAACAGTGTATAAATATAGTATAAGTACTTAGTGTTCACGTAGCAATAAATAAATTAAATAATTATCTAGGATTAAATTAAATAGCAAGAAAACACTAACATAAGCACAACCTCATCTTAAAAATTGTAAATAACTAGTTTTAATATTAGTGAACAATTAGTTACAAAACTACCCGATAGATGGCGCTGTACGTCATTTACATCGCGCAAGCGTTGTGCTACCTTGCAACCTATAAGTAGTTTGGTCGTTTTTGAATTAAATGTACTTTGTATGCAACCTTATCGTGGTTTGATTTACACTCAACACTACTGGGTCGCCTTTTGGATAGTACGGTCGTGTACATGGTCCTTGCGAACCGAATATTCGGCAAGAAGAACCTGTTCCCGGATCCTGTTTTTTGCCAAGTATCAAGGGGCGTTGGATTGACGTCGAAGATACTGTGTCACTGGTGTGACGAAGATTGGAGCCAGTCAGCGAGCGAGTGACGTCATCATCGTGTTATCACACACCGGTACCCAACGGACACAGGAGGAGGTAGAAAGTGAAGTGTTTATTTTAAGAAGACAAAACTGTGAGTACTTTTTAAATTTATTTTAAGTGCGGGTAGCCATTAAAATCAAGTGTCAGTTATCATCGAAGCTATATGTCAAACTCAATTGACGAACTGTCATCGAAAATTTTAGCTGTCAAAACGGGACTTAGAAAAATTAGAGTTTTTAATCGGAAGACTAGTAAATTTGCGAAGTGTTTAATAGGACTTAGAATAATTATAAGAAAAGTGTACAGACGGGGAATCCACGCCCGATTTCATAGTGGGGTGCATTAATCTCAAACACTTGTAAAATTTTCGAGATTGAAATTGTACTTAGAAAAATTCAGCTTGGGATTATTTTGGCACTAACAGTTTAAAATGGAGAAACAAATTACTATGCAAGATGAAGTTTATAAGCGTATGGTAAAGGCGCAAAGTAATTTTAAAAAGTCACCTAAAGACCGTGTTACGGTGTCATATTTGGAAACTAGATTAGAAAACTTGGAACAGTTATGGCAGCAGTTTTTTAAGGGGCATCAATTGATTATTAAGACTTTTGATACGCAGACAATGGAACAATTGACTTACATTACCGAAGATCAGTATGATACCGCAATTGAGCTGTATATAGACTACAAATGCGCGCTCAAAGAGGGACTGTCAAAATTGAACGAAGCGAAGAAATCTGAAAGCACAACCGAATCTGCCTCTTTGTCGCAAGGAGCAAAGCACACACAAGTAAAGCTCCCAAAAATTACAATTCCTACATTTTCGGGATTGTATACCGAGTGGATGACGTTTAGAGATTTGTTCCAATCACTTATTCACACTAATGATGACATTGATGATGTGCAAAAACTCCATTACCTTAAAGGGCATCTCAAGGGTGAAGGCATCACTTCAGAAAATTATGAGCAGTGCTGGAACTTGTTAAAGAATCGTTACAATAACAGACAGTATTTAGTCAATTGCATTTTTAAGCGATTTTTTGGACATAAGGCTATTGTACTGGAATCTTCCCATGCAATAAAAGAGTTAGATGATATTACCTCGGAAACAATGAATGCTATCAGTAGTCTTGGTATAGATATCAAGTCCTGGGATGTCATCATAATTTACATAGTCAGTCAAAAGCTAGACTCAGAAAGTAGGAAGCAATGGGAAGCGAAAGTAAGCGGCAATATGGCATCTGATAGAGAAGCGCTACCTACGCTTAGTCAATTTAAGGAATTTTTAGAAACTAGATATAGATCTTTGGAATTTTTAGACAATAAGTTAACTTCGCACTCAAAATCAAAGTATCACAGTTATAACAGTAATAACAATGTACAAGGCAAACCAAATTCAATTAATTCGTTGCATGTAACGGCAACTATCTGTGTATTCTGTAAAGGAGATCACAGACTCGTAAATTGTAAAGGTTTTAGGAGCGCAGATGTTACCACTAGGCGTAGCTTTGTCCAAAATCACGGGGTTTGCTTCAATTGTCTAGGAAATAATCATTCAGTTAAAATATGCAGGAACAACACTTCTTGTCAAATCTGTCACAGAAGACATCATTCATCATCATATCATTCGCATTCAAAGGGCGTATTTCAACCAACCGATAGCGGTTCGGTTGATAATCAGGTTGCGTCTAAGCATCAAGTACCACCATTGGGATCAGAGAACCCATCTACATCTTCAAACATCGCAAATCATTTCGTCAAAGGAGTAGCGCACCAGGTGCTCCTTGCTACAGCATTAGTCAACGGTAAAGCACGAAATGGTAGTGAGCAGCTTTTGCGAGCGCTAATAGATCAGGGTTCACAAGCGTCTTTCATTACTGAATCGGCGGTTCAGTTATTGGGCCTAAAGAGAACATCAGCCAAGGGAGTTATTTCGGGACTAGGAGGTGAATCAGGCCTTGTATCAAGGTCCATAGTGGAATTAGAAATCGGTTCACGTCTGAGTTCAGGCTGCATGTTTAAGATCACAGCCTACGTGCTGGAAAAGTTGACGTCGTATTTGCCAGCTGCAGTTGTATCCATTACCTCGTGGCCGGAGCTAGAACATTTGTATCTAGCAGATCCGGAATACAACACTCCGAATAAGATAGATATCTTATTAGGGGCGGAGGTATATGGGAAGATTATCAATGAAGGTCTGATCAAATGTCCATCAGGATCTCCAGTAGCGCAAAATACGGCATTGGGATGGATTTTGAGTGGTCAGGTATACTCTGAAGCAAGGGTTTCCTGTAACGTGGTTAATATGCACACTCAAATCGAGCAGTTACTTAGATCATTTTGGGAAGTTGAAGCTGAGCCGAGCCATAGCCAGAAAATATTATCAGCAGAAGAACAGAAATGTGAAGAAATTTATCAATCTACTACCACACGGGATGAAGATGGTCGCTACATTGTCAGGCTACCGTTTAGAGATCCACACCCTGCATGCGTGAATGGTAATTCCAAAGAAATTGCGCTGCGGAGAGTTCGTTCTCTGGAAAAGAAGTTGCAGAGGGATGAACATCTGAAAACAGAATATCAAAGGATTTTTAAAGAATATGTAAATCTAAATCACATGGAAGAAGTAAAAGAAACACACGAAAAAATAAATTGTTTATACTTACCTTACCATGCGGTTATAAGAGAGGATAAAGAGACGACGAAGGTGCGTATAGTATTTGACGCTTCGTGTAAAGGTACTAACGGTATATCTCTGAATGACGATCTAATGGTGGGACCTTCCTTACAGTCAGAACTTCGCCATATAATAATGCGTTGGCGAATGCACCCTATTTGTTTTGTTGCAGACATAATTAAAATGTATCGTCAGGTCAAAGTGAATGAAGAAGATGCAGAATATCAACGAATTTTATGGAGGGAAAACATTGATGACGATTTCAAGGCGTATAAGCTAGTCAGAGTTACCTTCGGTACATCTTCGGCTCCATATTTAGCCGTAAGAAGCTTGATTCAAGTAGCGAAAGATGAAGGTCATAACTACCCCTTGGCGGCGGAAAGAGTTGAAAGGGATTTCTATATGGATGATTTAATGTCAGGATGCGAACATGAAGATGAAGCCATTGAGATTTATAAACAGATGAACGCATTGTTGTTAAAGGGTGGATTCGAATTACAAAAATGGACTAGCAATAGTAACTGTATGATAAAAGCTATACAGCAAGATCAAGCGGGTAAAGAAGTGGAGAAAGCAATCCAAATGGAACTAGAAACAATAAACAAAATATTAGGTCTTAGTTGGAGCCGGGAAACCGACGAATTCCTCTATGCTGTGCAGCTTCCACCTATGTCGATACCTGTAACTAAGAGAAAGGTTGTCTCGGACATATCCAAATTATATGATCCACAAGGGTGGATAGCTCCAAGTATAATAAGAGCAAAGATATTTATACAGAAGCTTTGGCTTGCCGGTATAGACTGGGACGAAGAACTTCCACCGTTGTTACTTGCGGAGTGGACAGAATTTAGGGAAAGTTTAATGCAACTTACCAGCTTTAGATTGAAGCGATGGGTGAACTTTAAGAGTGACACTAAATTCGTTGAATTGCACGGCTTCAGTGACGCATCCATTGCTGCATTTGGAGCAGTAGTGTATGCGAGAATCATGGACGCAACGGGGAATATTCACGTCAGCCTAATAACAGCAAAAACGCGAGTTGCTCCTATCAAGCAACTTTCGATACCTCGATTGGAATTAAACGGAGCCGTATTACTAGCTAAATTACTAGTAGAAGTTTCCGAGGTATTGAACGTTCCAAAGACAAACATTCGTGCATGGACGGACTCTGAAGTGGTACTGGCCTGGCTGAGTTGTCACCCAAGTAAATGGAAAACGTTTATAGGAAACCGGGTGTCCGAAATTTTAACAGTGATGGATCGTAATCAATGGAGTCATGTCAAATCAGAGCACAATCCAGCTGACTGCGCGTCCCGTGGATTATCAGCAGCGGAGCTTATTACTTGCGAGTTGTGGCTAAAAGGGCCGTACTGGCTGAAAGAAAGAAATATTCCCTATAATAACTCAAAACAATCAATAACAAACTTAGAAGAAAGAATAATAAAAACTCACCTTGCTGTGGATCAAGAGATTCCTGTGGTCGATGACAATCCATGCTCCAGGTTCTCGTCGCTGAAACGAATGTTGAGAGTCTTAACCTATTGTCGAAGGTTTCTAAAGGGTAAAAGGCAGCCGCACAGTCACCTGCTGAAAATAGAAATTGAGGATACATTAGTCATTGTAATTAAGAAATTTCAGGCCACGGCCTTCAATGACGAAATGGAGCAGATTAAGCAGGGGAAACCTATAGCCCGTAAAAGCATACTTACTTCTCTCAACCCGGAATTAGATAAACAGGGATTACTCCGAGTTGGCGGGCGGCTTCATTTCGCAGACGTAGAGTGGGATCAAAAACATCCAATTATCTTGCCAAAGTCCTGCCATCTCGTGAACCTTATTATCAACGAAGCTCATCTTAATACTCTTCATGGAGGTCCACAGTTAATGATGAATTTCATCCGAGCGAAATATTGGATCTTCGGCCTTAAGAATTTAGTAAAACTCCACGCTAGAAAATGTGTCATTTGCGTAAGGCATGCAGCCTTGCACAAACCCCAATTGATGGGTCAACTACCGTCTCCAAGAGTATCGGTTAGTAGAGCATTTCTACGAAGTGGCGTAGATTATGCTGGGCCTATTCAAATAAGAGTCTCAAAGGGCCGCGGCAATCGATCATACAAAGGCTATATCTGCCTATTTGTTTGTTTGGCAACGCGTGGTATCCATCTGGAAGCAGTCAGCGACTTAACTGCAGAAGGTTTTTTGGCAGCCTTTAAACGTTTCGTGGCTCGTAGGGGGCACTTCAGCGATCTTTACAGTGACAACGGCACTAATTTTGTCGGAGCAGCCCGAGAACTGACACAGATGTTCCGAAGTGAAAGATCGGGAATTATTCCTGAGATAGCTGATTGGTTAGCCAGTAATGGGACCCAGTGGCATTTTATTCCTCCACAATCTCCTAACTTCGGAGGAATCTGGGAAGCAGGGATTAAATCCTGTAAATTCCATTTAAAACGGGTTATAGGAAACGCCACATTAACTTTTGAAGAGATAACAACCGTCCTGGCTCAGGTCGAAAGTTGTCTTAACTCTAGACCTATATCAAACATCGAAGATCAAGGTGAACCTATGCCACTAACTCCAGGTCACTTCCTAGTTGGTGAACCCTTAATTGTAGCACCTGATAACAACTACGAAAACTCGACAGTCAGCTCCTTAAGACGTTGGCAACTTTGTCAACGAATGTTGCAGGATTTTTGGCGGCGTTGGTCGCAAGAATACCTTACTCGATTCTTACAGCGACACAAATGGTCACAGCTTACCCCTGAAGCAAAGGTGAATGATGTGGTTCTGGTTAAAGAATTGGATTTACCGCCATCTCGATGGCTTTTAGGTAAAATTATAGAAAAACATCCTGGATTGGATGGGGTTACGCGGGTGGTGACTTTGCGCTGTAAAAACTCTGTAATAAAAAGACCAGTGTCAAAAATAATTGTGTTACCGGTTGCGGATTAGAATCTGCAACCAGTATCTTAAATTCATTTAGTTAATTTATGTAGACTTGTATAACTATTTTAAGATTTAATATTTTTAGCTAAGTAAACTTGTAACTTTTGCACCCTGTATTACTTCCATACACTGTAAACCAGTCCAGTAAAAGAACTGTCGTTCTTGGCGGGCGGCATGTTCACGTAGCAATAAATAAATTAAATAATTATCTAGGATTAAATTAAATAGCAAGAAAACACTAACATAAGCACAACCTCATCTTAAAAATTGTAAATAACTAGTTTTAATATTAGTGAACAATTAGTTACAAAACTACCCGATAGATGGCGCTGTACGTCATTTACATCGCGCAAGCGTTGTGCTACCTTGCAACCTATAAGTAGTTTGGTCGTTTTTGAATTAAATGTACTTTGTATGCAACCTTATCGTGGTTTGATTTACACTCAACACTACTGGGTCGCCTTTTGGATAGTACGGTCGTGTACACTTAGTAGAAATATGAGTGAGCTCAGCGGCAGTTAATTCTATTAAGATTTTGCTCGCTGATTTATATGAAATTGTATTTTTTGTAATTGTTAAAATAAATGAAAAAAAAAACAATGTTGGAACATGTAGTAGAAGTATGGCCAGGTCTATGTAGGCTATTGGGTGCTATTGATACATATTTGCTGTCATTTAATCTTCAAAAGCGTTTTTCAAAGAGACATCAAGTTCGCTTACCTTCTTCCCAATGCTAAAAAAACGAAATATAACGGCGTATAGGGCACTGCACTGCGCTCCACAAGCTGCAATCCATCAACGCGTTGTTATAACATTTGAATGGCCAGCACACACGCCATGTCCTCGCTGTGCACGGGCACTGAGAAAGCCCAATGCGGATTGGCCATTTGACACATCATACAATTGCTTTGGTTCTCCTTCGGCAAAAGGCTGAATGTAAAATTACTAACTTAATTTCGCATTATCATCATCATCCCATATACGTCCCACTGCAGTGACCAGGGCTCCTCTCAAGATGAGATCCCTTGGGCCGTAGTTCCCACGCGCAGGCCTATTGCGTATTGAGAACTTCACACACACCATTGAATTTCTTCTCAGGTGTGTCCAGGTTTCATGTTTTCCTTTCGGGCTCAATCACACGATCCTTTGCTCTACTACGGCTTTTGCTGATTCATCATCTTAATCATCCCAGCCTATATACGTGCCACAGCAGAGCACAGGCCTCCTCTCTGAATGAGAGGGCTTGGGCCGTAGTTCCCACGTATTTTGCTGATTAGTGTGGCCTTTTCCGGGGTTGCGGAAGCCAGAAGAGAACAGTATTGGCCGTTCGAGAGCCAGTGTATGTTTTTTGC
The DNA here is from genome assembly GCA_947563465.1 of Archips xylosteana. Classification (NCBI taxonomy): domain Eukaryota; kingdom Metazoa; phylum Arthropoda; class Insecta; order Lepidoptera; family Tortricidae; genus Archips; species Archips xylosteana. The sequence continues at coordinate 6,066,243 of OX387362.1, forward strand.
CGTGAACAAACATACTCAACATGACGAACGCGTTTTAGTGTTTCAACTCTACACAAAATCTGTGTATCTAATACTTTAAAAGAGTAATTATTGTGTATTTATTTCGAGGATCTTGAAACGGCTCTAATAATTCCGATGAAAGCTATGGTACAGTAAAATTACATAAAGTTTACCACTGACAGATTGTTTGCCTTCATTTCATATTCAACTTTAACGACCTACAAATAAAGCCAATTTTGGAATACTGTTACCCACGTTTACAGATTTTGTAATAGCTACTTTATTTGTATGATGTTAAAGTTGGAAATGAAATGAAGGCAAGCCATCTGTCAGTGGTAAACTAAAAGTAAACGTATTGTATTCGGAGGCGAACAATCGATCTATATAGGTTGATCCTATCTCTGGGAAAGCGCGATTTCTAGTTATAGTCCAATTGAAACTCGGTCGCCGAAGTAGTATAAATACAATGTACATACGAATAATAATCTATTCGACTCTGTTCATTCCGTGAGTTTTCAGATAAACAAAGAAAACTTTCGCGGCGCCGGTTGCGCGTAATATTAGAACATTTTGTTGCCGATACGAGCCGCTAGAGGTGCTGTGTATATTGTCCAGAGTAATTGAGGTTTTAGTGTGTCACAACTTGCACCTGAGGCTTTAGTAGTTTGTTGTTTTGATGTTGAGCATGCGTGGTGCACCGCACGCCGCACTAGCAGCGCAGTGTTTCAAATTAGGAATAAGTATTTAGTTTACTCTTAATTTTACTACGCAAACGTGTTCCGTTCCGACTTAGAACCGTTACATAAGGACTGTATTCTAACTGCAACGGTATTGCAACGTAACTGAAACTGTCTATTGCCCATATAATTCAATCGCAGCCAACGTGCGTCATCGACATAGTACCCTGTGAATCCAATACACTGTTAATCCCATAGACAGTGTACTGAAGATACAGTGTGTTAGATTCACAGGGTACCATAGCTAGAAGAATCGCCAAATCGTAGAACTGATGGCCAAAATGTTCTCGAATGCCAAAAAGTTCTCGAATAACGTCCACGGACAGGAAGACGCAGTGTAGGTAGGGCTCCAATAAGATGGGGCGATGACCTAGCTAAGTTAGATGCGAATGACGCAGGATCGGTCTGATCGGCGAACCCTGGGGAGGCTTATGTTCAGCAGCGGACGTCTTTCGGCTGTATAATGATGACGATGCATTGCGTGCAATTTACGTGCAATTTAGGCAACTGCAATGGAAATTGTACTGGCAGTCAGTAGTTGGCAGTTAAGAGCGTTTATACCTGCTGAGCTGGCAACGTTGCATTTGTTACATTTCTCGATTATTCCATAAAAATTGAATGAAAATTAAAAATGTGATCTATAAGAATTGTTCTAACACATAAGTTAATGTGTCTACTGCTTTAATTATTCGTGATAGACTTAAATTTTCTTTAAAAACCGTTGGGTAATAATTTGTTCGTTTTTAAAGAAAATAAAAGTCTATCACGAATAATTAGTGAAATTGTTTTGTGTCTGCCCCTTTTCTAAGTAAAAATAAGCTATGATGATAGATAATGTATGTTCGACGCCTAAGTTAGGTAGTCATAGTGTCGCTCTGGCAGCGGCTTCACCTTTAGTTACTTAGTTGTTTAAGGTTAGTTTTAGTCAGGTTGGAGACTGAAAACCAGCGGGCTCGCTGAGTCTCATTTCCTATTTATCTCATACTTAAAAACTAGATAATGTATAGTACTATATTTCGTAAATTTGTAACTTTTTGTATGTTGGTAAATAAAAATTTCTTTTATTATTATTTTATTTAATTATTGCAGTAGACACATTAACTTATATATTATAATATAATAATCGAGAAAAGCTAACATAAATGCAACGTTGCCAGCTCAGCAGGCATAAACGCTCTTAAATTGTAGTTAGAATGTAATCCCTTTATAATGGCTCTTAGATCTCATCGACATTTACCATTAAGCGTAATTGTGGTCAAAACAAGACAATTTCACATAAAATCGCTTTAGAAATCAACCTAAAACTGTACAGTCACAACAGGGGAATGTTAGTTATTTTATGGGCCGACCGGATGGCGTAGTAATTAGAGCACCTGACTACAAAGAAAAGCTTAAGGTCTCGGGTCGGGACAGATATATATAAAAAATGTTAAAGTTTGCTCTAGATGTTTAATATCTAGACAGACACACACTACGCCTATAGGTACACAGTACACACACTAGTACATTATAGGCTATAACACAAGCTTTGCTTACCTACTTAGGGACTAGTTCAATTTGTTATGAATAAGGATGTTGACTCCACCAATCAACTGACGTACTTTTTGTGAGCTGTCAAAACACAATTCTCCCATCTCTCTCCCACTTGTTCGCCAACTCAATCAATTTTGCAGTTAATCGAAAATTAATCTGGTTTTCAGGGCTAAAATGAAGCATTTTTTACTGGAGTCGTGTCTTCGAATTATTTTTTAATGGCGTCAACATCCCTATTGTCCCGTGACATTTATTTATTTGTTCGTTCTACTGCTCATGATTTCATCAAGTAATAAATACTCGTCAAACAGATGTTAAAAAATATTGTCATTATGTAAACCCGATAGCATTAGGCACACGGTCAATTATTAACAGCGGCCAGAGGCTCAACAATCCCGCATTATAACATGACTGTACAGTCAGCAACAAAAATATGAATACACTTAAAGTACCAAAAATTTGTATACACGCCTTTATGCCCTGGTAATAGAGTCGTGGATGCATATTTTTGGTACTTTGGGTGTATTCATATTTTTGTTGTTGAATTGAGGCCAATGATTACACACACAGTGAGTGAGTTATAATACCTATAACTATATAATATGATTTTGATTTGATTTTTGTTGATCATATTATGATATTTTTGAAACTTAGGCCTCATCTTCGCCTTCCATCAAGCGAGATTGAGGCCAAACGTAAGCCTATTTTTTGTAAAAAAAAAAAAACTGATAGGAAATATTCGCAACAAAAATATCGGTGTTTTAATATGGTTTATTTTATATAATTAAAAATGTGCTTATTTGATTTAAATAAAATAGATCAAAATATTTTATTTTAAGTTTTGTTTGAACTAGGTGTATTTTCCTAAATAATTCTTAACGAATGACGAAGACATTTTAATCAATCTTGTAATTCACTGTTGAGTCTGTTGTACTTGCTATCGGTACGAATAAATATCAAAATCCTGCTGTCATTACATGACATGTTGTTGTGTGCGTGACCTCAACTCACGTGGCGATACCTATGCTCTACGTTAAAGTGAAATGAAATGATAAAAAGAAAATCCAAGGTAAAATGGCAAAATGAAATGAAATAACGCCCGTGATCCATCATCAAAAATTTGTAAACATAGACCCATTTCTTGGATGACTAACATGTATAATATCTTCTAATAATAATGACGGTTTTTTTCTCAACTAAAATAGCAACTCATCGTCTAGTCGTGCTTGAAATTAATTGTTGACTAACCCGAAAAAATCGAAGCATCACGTTTCTATTAGTATTTATTTGCTAACAAATTGCATAGACTATTTAACACCCTACCCTTTGTGAGAAAAATTGAATGCAGATTTAATAAAAAGGTGTATTTTTAAACACGGGGGAGAATATAAAAGAAATTTTTTATCATCGTCTTTTGAAAACCGTAAATTGGATGTCTGGAGTAATAAAAGTGCAGAATCTGCCCCCACGTAATCAAGGGTTAAAAACACCCTCGGCTAGCAGACGTAGACATTTTCGAAAGCAAAATATCGTGTATTTTTAATTGATAAAACTTTGAATTTTAATATACAGAATACGTGTAAGGTATAAGGTATTAGATATCCTGCTAGGGCGTTGTGTGTGTGTGTGTGTGGGTATCTCCAAATAAAATCCCAGTCTTTTTGTTAAGCTAGTTTAAAACCTAAACAGCACAACCTACCTAAAATAACACAACTATTCAAGACTAATTTGCAATAAAATAAATTCAAAAAATAATTACTCAAAATCTTAGCGCGGGTATCATCATTTTCCCATTCTATATACGTCGCACTGCAGGGCACAGGCCTCCTCTCAGAATGAGAGGGCCTGCGCTTTTATTCTAAATTGCATCACCTGCTGAAATTCATCCCTAACTTTCTTCCCATTGTAAAAGATTGCCTGAAAGAGATTGCTTCGAAGCAATAATGCCACCTATTGCTTACCTTATATATTTTTGTTCTTTTGTATTGTTTTCTACGTGGTATTACAATAAAGAGTAATGACTCTTGTATTGTATTGTATCTTTCTATAGCGGTTCTAAATCTATAGTAGAATACAAAGTCATTGCTTGGTACTAATTACTATGAATGTGAATAGGGCACGATCTAGTTACGGCACCCCTCTAATTGCGAACTAAGTGTGAAGTGTTTTGCTTACTCGCTGGGATGCACTTTTGTTGCTCGCACTTCGCCTATAACAGAGTGGGTCATAATGATGTAAGTATTTCGGTAATCGGTGGAAGGTATGACAAGATGGTTGTACTTCTCTTTACACTTTAAGATAAGGTAAAACTTTATTTTTCAAAACACAGGCACACACAAACACAAAATACTTAGTAACATCAAGGAAACATAAAATATTTAATACTAGCTTTTTCCCGCGACTCCGTCCGCGTGGAATTAGTAATTTGGGCAGGTTATTTTTTTTATCCAATTTGCTTTTTCATCAATTATGACTCTCCTTAGTTCCTCGATATAAAAAAAAAATTACCCGCCCCCCCCGCACCCTCCAACCCGCTCCCCCCCGCACAGCAATCCCGCACCCCCCCGCACGCCCCCCAACACAGCACCCCCCGCACACCCGCGTTCGTCCCAAGTCAAGCGTGCCTATAGAAGTTTTACTTCTAAAACCCCTGCACCTCCCCCCTCACCCCCCATCCCCCCCCCCGGAGTTTATGTCAAATATCTTGAAAACGGTGCATCCTACGGCAAAATCAATGAAATTTTCATATTTAATACTAGACGTTGACAAAATAAAAAAAATGGATTAAAAATATAAGAAATAAAACAGCGCTAGCAAAAAAAATCGTGAAAGAAATAAAAAAACATAAGTAACACTGTTAAAATTAAACTGAATGCCATGTGTTCTGAAAGAAGGGTGCTGACTCAGCATAAAGCTGCGGAAGCCGCAGCGCTGGTATTCTGCCAGAACCCGTAGAGTCACCTCTGTGGAATATTTTAGAAGACGAAGTTGATAAATAATTAAATATAAAAAAAAACTAATTATAGAGTAATACATATAACATGAGTTAAGTATATTTGAAATTGTAGTGACGGGAAGTGAGAGGAGTAAAACCGGGACCAATGCAATTAAGAATTGAAAAAGATAAAAATTGGAAAAGTTGAGTACCACGTGTACCAAAGGGCCGAGAATTAAGCAGGAGGAAAAATGACTAGAGGCCTTGAACTACAGTTGTCACGTGGGCTCAATGCAGAATGGGAACCTCACACATACCCGTAGAATTACTTTGCAGGTGTATGAACGTTTCTCCACGATGTTTACCTTCACAGAAAATCTCATGTGATACCGCACCAACCAACATAATAAATGTCAAATTTGTCTGTTTTCGACTGTCTGTCTGTTTGACTATCTGTCTCTTTTTGGCTGTTAAAACCGCTGAACCACTCTTGATGAAAGTTTGTATAGTCAAGTCTAAAAATTAGGGTGCGTAAAACTTGCTCATAAATGTCCCATAGTTCTTGTCATTGAATTAAAGTATCAGTACATAATGATGTAACCGTACACCGTCGTAGTTTACACTTGATCGTACAATGCAATAATAGGGCACCATTAACTATAATAATTCCAAGGCACAACTCTAATGAAAACCTTTTAATATTAATCTGGAAAACCAAATTACTCGTAATACAGTAATATTTCATTTCTAGTAGCTTTGAAATAAATAGGTGAATTGAGTTAGCTTATTAGCCTGATACTCTCAACGTAATTATGAATGGAGCTGAAACGGACATGGTTGATTAAGTAAAATTTCTTGGGGTACGCGTTGATTCAGCACTGAACTGGAGTGAAGTCAGCACAGAACCTGAGCTTTGAGAAGCCTTAGGGATGAATTGACAGTGGAACAACTCAAGGCAGTATACTACGCACTAGTTCAATCCAAATTGCAGTACAGCATTATGTTCTGGGGATATAGCTACATCTATAAAATAATTTTTTTTCCACCCAACAGTTTAGATTTTAGAGGGGGGGGACGGTCGATTTTAATGGAAATTTTTAATTTAAAGTTGGATATTTCGCAAACAGATTACTGAATAGAAAAATCATGTTAGCAACCCCACAATGGTTTTAAAAGACCTATCCAACGATACCCCACACCAGTCGAGAAAAAAAAATCACCCCCTTTACGTCTATGGGAGGTACCCTAAAAAAAAATATTTTTAATTTTTTATTTTACCACTTTGTTGGCGTGACTGATATGTATATTCATGCCAAATTACAGCTTTCTAGTACTAACGATCTCAGAGCTTAGCCGCGGACGGACAGAAAGACAGACAGACAGACAGACATGGCGAAACTATAAGGGTTCCTAGTTGACTACGGAACCCTAAAAATGAATCGCTGAATGTGTTGCTAAGCGCATAACTTCCGATCGACAGCACCAAATAGGATAATTCTTTTTTTATTGCGTTTGTTATTGTCAAAAGAAGGTTCTTATGAAAGAAATTTAAAAACAATACAACGGGGGCGAGGCCGCGGGCATCAGCTAGTGTACAATATAAATAAAGCCCTGGGCCCAATTACATAACAAAGTACAACTTATATTATGTACAAGCGGAACTCCATTTCTAGTTAATATAACTGAAGCGAGAGTTCCGCTTGTAATATTAGTTTTATTTTGTTATGCAATTGGGCTCTGGTTGCACAAATCCTTTCTTCAAGATCCTTATTACATAATCTTCCTCAGTGGGCTTCTAGTAGAGAACAGTTTCCGAATGACGAATAAAAAGTTATCGAATGATTATTCTTATTCGAATAAATTATTCGTGGAATAATTTATTCGCGAATAATTTATTCTTTGAATGAATTTCCACGAATAATTACTTAGGCTGGATTTCACCAAACTTTTATTCCGAGAATAACGCTTACTCTCAGATAGTAATGTCAAATTACTATGGCGGTTTGACATTACTATCTGAGAGTAAGCGTTATTCTCAGAATAAAAGTTTGGTGAAATCCAGCCTTATTGGGATTTTTGAGATATCTCACTTTTCTCGAATCCAAATTAAATAACGAATACATCATTCGTCATTTAAAAAGCAGTCGAATAAAAAAATCGTGAATTCGTGTTTATTCGAATAATATTATTCTCTTAAAAAATTATGCGAATAATGCGCATCTCAGTCTTTGGATTCATGCCACCGCGTATTTTTTTTAGTATTGGTTTAATTTAAATTCCGTAATTTAATTAATGTGTATTTCCATTTGTGTTAGTAATTAGTTTGTTAATATTTTTTTACATTTATTTAAGCCAACTTGTATTTACTCCTAGACTAATACTTTTTGCTACGTTTATTCTGCCGACGTAATAAAATCATTGCTTTTCCAATTAATGTCCAAAATATCAGTGAAATACAACAAAAGTGCTCCTTAGCGAATAATTGGCAAAACGATACCGGACTAAGCAGCCTAATGTCGAGCAAAAATAACGTATCACTTTTCATACAACTTTGTATAGAGGAATTGAGAAGTTACCCTTTATTTTTGCTGTTCAGTGTACATAGCAATAAGCGGCAAGGATGTTGCTTTTGATTGGTGCTCAACGTATTCCACAAGCGTAGGTAGTTACTACGTAGTGGGCGATCACAGTTAGGAGATATTACATGTTATATTGTTATACCTAAGCCTAGAACATGGCACCTCGACGGTATGGACCGACAATATGAGCAGTTTGGTGGTTAAATTTATATTCTGGGATTTTACTAAATTCCCTAAAATAACACCGTGCTCTTCGCTTACGTTGTATAAAAAAACCGGCCAAGTGCGAGTCGGACTCGCGCACCGAGGGCTCCGTAAATATTTTGGTTATGTCAAAATATACGCCGTAAACAGCTATAACTATAATAATCCAGTGTTTGCAGAGCCCTGCTTCTAAGTAAAATGTACGCCGTGTTATGATACTTATGATGGTTACCTGGGACCCCCCTTAATGTTTAATTTAATTATATGATGTAACTAAAAATTTATGCTTTTCGCAATTTTTCCTTTATCTGTGCTATAAGACGTTGCTTCGTACCAAATTTCAAGATTCTGAGTTCACGGGAAGTACCCTGTAGGTTTTGATTCCCTAGCGAGTGTTGAAAATTTGCGGCACAAACGACTGTATCTTTTGATTGCGTTGGCTTAGAAAATTGATTTTTTCACAGCTCCAAGGGACAGTAAACCTGAGTATTTGATATGAATTTCAGCTTGATACCTCCACGCGTTCCTGAGAAAAAGAGTCAAAAAGAGTCTTGACAGACAGACAGACGGACAACAAAGTGATCCTATAAGGGTTCCGTTTTTCTCCTTTTGAGGTATGGAACATGGAACTCTAAAAACCGGCCAAGTGCGAGTCGGGCTCGCGCACGAAGGGTCCCGTACCATTATCTATAAAAACCGCAAAAAAAAAACAAGTTTGTTGTATGCGAGCCCCCCTTAATATTTGTTTTATTTTAATTTAATTAGTTGTTTTTAAAATTAATAGGTAGGTATATAACTAAATATTCTGTGAATATTTTAAGCGTCTACATGTTTCCGTTATCAATATAACATAACGTTTGTTGTGTGGGAGCCCCATTAAATTATTTTATTCTGTTTTTTAGTATTTGTTGCTAGGTATAACGGTAGTCGAAATACATCATCTGTGAAAATTTCTACTGTCTAGCTATCACGGTTCATGAGATACAGCCTGGTGATAGACGGGCAGACAGACAGACAGACGGACGGAAGTCTCAGTAATATGGACCCGTTTTTACTCATATTCATATTCACTCTTTGGGTACAGAACCCTAAAAACACTAGTGCAAACGTTCATGTTTCTGCATTTAACAGTCCCTGGTTATTTTGTATATACACATTACGCCTGTATTTCGCCTGTATTTATATTTACATTTATGTTTCGGGGCTACTTATAGCAATCTTAGGTTTAAAGTTAGCTAAAAGTGGTATAATAGCGACGGTTGCTAGCTTATCGGCTACGTTATACCTTAACCTACACTGACGAGCAAAAATAAAGGGTCGGTTACATAAATTACGATAACTACAAAACCCGCTGTGATAGCTTCTTCAAGTAAAATGTGTTTAGTAGAGAGTTTTATTCTTAACAAGAAAAAGTTTAATTGAGACTAAAACTAAATATTTACTAAACTCATTTTACTCGAAGCAGCTATCACAGCGGGTTTTGTAGTTATCGTCATTTTTGTAACCGACCCTTTATTTTTGCTCGTCAGTGTATTTCCTTAGTCGCTTCTTATGACATCGACGGAAGAAATGTAGAGGTGTAATTCTAAACCCGACACCACACGGGAATACATAGATTTTTTGACGTGACAACGTCTAATAAGTAAATCGATGAACGCCGGCTGCATACACGAAAAAGGATGACGCAATGTAACGTACATGTACGTAGGTACATGTACCTACAGAGCAGTGAAGGTCAGTTGCAATATTACATAATATAATCAGTACAATCTTAGTACTAGCGCTCGGGTAATTTTCAATGCGGGGGGTGCGGGGTTATCGTCCGTAAACCGACTTTACAGACAACCGGTTTTTTAATTATATAGAACATCCACAACTCAGATGCAAAATACTCGTTCACGTTCATTTTGCATACATCTGCCCCTACCGCGAATCGAACCCGGACTCTGTTGCATCATAGTCAGCTTTGCTCGGATTTTTCGACGTAGTTCGGCTATCCGGTAAACTGATTAAAATTATATATGATCGAATTTTCCCGAAGACAAAAATCCTTGACAGATTTATCTCTAGACTCAAGATATCCTTAAGTATTCGTCCAAGTCGTTAAAACCGTTTACTTGCGAGATAGTTGTAGCAATTGTATGTAAGTACTAGAATAGCTCGTTAAATAGTATACAATGAATGAATGGGTATTGCATGTTAAATAAAATTACGATGCGGGAAGATCACACGTATATTGCTCGCTTCTATTATACTTATCATATCATCTCTCTCTCTCCCAACTACCTATGATTTTGGTTCATGGTTGCAATCACGGGTTAAAGATCATGTTTACTACTACGAATTTTAAAAGCCTATGTACCAATGTTCAACAACTTCAATTGTTGAAGATCTTACCACTCTTCGCATTTTAGCCGTGTAATGCAAATCAGGACATACGAGTATAAGCGGCTAAACCCGATTTGCATTACACGGCTAAAATGCGAACAATGGCAAGTTGCTCTACTGTTAAAGTTGTTGACTGTACGTAAAAGAGTACCTACGCGTAGGACATTTTTTTATTTTAGCATGAAGTTTAGGAAATCAATCCGCCTTCATTATTTGGGGTTGCTAAAAATTGCTACGTTCCACACGCGCGTCCTCTTACTTGGGAACACTGGAGATCCTTGGCAAAGTAAGTGAACGCCTATAACATTCCCGACACGTTCTCGATTACAAACCACAATCACAGCAAAGGGTTCCACCCGAAGTACTCGAAGAAAACTCTGAGCCTTGCAAGGTATAAGGCTAGGGCCGCAACAGAGTTGACAAGCTATGTAAGTCTCTTAAGAGTCTTCAATCATTGTTCGTAGTTACTTGATTAATTAATTCACGTAAAAAATAAATTGCAAGTGTTCGAGTTAGAGTTCCGTAGTCGAAGTGGCAAAAACGAAAACCCTTATACTTATTATAGTTTAAACGACCAGATGGCCTAGTGGTTAGAAAACCTGACTATGAAGCTTGAGGTCTCGGGTTCGATTCCCGTGTCGGGGCAGATATTTGTATGAAAAATACGAATGTTTGTTCTCGGGTCTTGGGTGTTTAATATGTATTTAAGGATGTATCTATCTATATAAGTATGTTTATCCGTTGCCTAGTACCCATAACACAAGCTTTGCCTAGCTTACTTCGGGACTAGGTCAATTGGCTAAGTAAAGTTTTTTGAAGAGGTGCTAAATATATTTTTTTTCGACAGTAGTCTTCTTCTAGACCGAGAAACTGCAGTTGTTTTATTTTTATCTCCTATTGTTTACTGGAAATATTTTTTTAAGTGTTCGAGATGACATTTGTGAGATTTAATGGCTGACAAGCGGTTCGTGCTCAGTACTTAGCAGAAATAGAAAAAAAAAACGAAGTCAATTGTCAATGTCAAATGAAATCTAACCGTTTGCGTTTCGTTTACTTTGCATTGTCCAAAAAGCAGTTCCAAAATAATGATCAAAAATATTCAATCGTGATTCAATTATCGTGCATAAGTCGTGGAGAAATGCGGTAAAATTGTAAATCCGGATTTTGTGCGGAGGTTGTTAAAAATAGTCCAAAAATCACACCAAAACGCAAAGCAAACGAAACGCAAACGGTTTGACATGGACAAAAGTAACAGATGACTTAGTTTTTTTTCTGTTTCTACTAAGTACTGAGCACGAACCGCTTGTCAGCCATTAAATCTCACAAATGTCAACTCGAACACTTAAAAAAATATTTCCAGTAAACAATAGGAGATAAAAATAAAACAGCTGCAGTTTCTCGATCTTCAGAACGCCGACTGTCGAAAAAAAATATAATTAGCACCTCTTAAAAAAACTTTACTTAGCCAATTGGTGTGAATTGTCCAGTGATATTTATTATTATTTTATTTTATTTATTTATTTATAGTTAGTATAGTTTGTTTATTTTTATCTGTTTGCATATACTACCGAAAAGCGATAGATACAACAAAAACGTGAAGAAAAAACTTATACGAACTTTCCTTTTTGTAGTCATTTGATGAACCGACGTAATCCATATAGGGCACATGTTTCACCTCCAACCTATATATTTAAATATACGTCGAACTGCTGGGCACATTCCGCCTTTCTGAACAAGAGGACCCAAGCCCAGGGCCAGCCCAAGCTGTAGTACCCACTGGGACCCTGTGTGGATTAGGAACTTCACACACATCCTTGAATTCCGAGGTGTTTGCTGGTTTCTTTGCGACGTTTACCTTCACCTTAAAACTGGTGATTAATTACAAAAAAGTCACTCATTTTTATCAAATTAACCACCAGCTTTAAGGTGAAGGTAGATGTGCGAGACCGGGCTCAAACCCACGGCCATGAGATTGTATAAAATTTCATGGGTCAAACCACTCTACAATAGTGCCTATACATATTATATATTTAGTATAGAGAAACTAGATTTGAGCAACGTGCTACTTTTGCTGTGGCCTTACCCTTACGAATGCCAACGGACCCTTTCAAGTGGCGTATCCACGTTACGTCGGCTGCTTGATTTTAATAAAGGTCTTTCAACGTCCTTAGGTAAACGAATTTCTTACCATTTACGATATCTCAACTATAGTGGACAATCCACTAAGGTAAATACTTTCTATACTTAGCATACTGGCTTCTTTCGTTCTAGTAGTAAAACTAAATGAGCTGAGTAATCTTGAAATCATGTGTCGTAAAACATTACGAAACAACAGTTTTCAATTCTATTTCGTTCGCATGCCCTTAGTGCCATAAATAACTGCAAGCAATGACAGTCATGGGCACTCGTGGCAAGGTTGCTCGTGCGGCGATAGCAAAGCTTGACTGTATGTATGTAATGTAGTTCGACGATAACAAACACCGTGACACGAGATTTTTATATACTTATTAGACTAGCTCAGGGATGGGGAAACCGCGGCCTGCGGGCCATCTCCGGCCCGCAAAGGCTTGAAATTCGGCCCGCGACCATCAAACAATAATCAAGAGAAGATTACGTATTGTTAGAACTTTCATTCTCATTGGCATTTCAGGGGGCTTACCATGATCTCTTAATACGATTCAGATTAGGCTCTAAACTGAACTGCATCGCTATTTCGTACCACGACGTTACTTTTGCGATTCAGTTCAAGTGCGGTTCAGCGATAGCGATGCAGACGTTTTCATTCACTCACTTCAGTGGTTTTCGTACCATGACGCTTAACTTGAGTGGGAATTGAATCGTTTTAGTGTCAAATGGTGTCAAATTTAGCGATTGAGTATAAGTTACTCATTACGCCTGTCAAAGTTTGTTATTACGGGTGCCAAAAAAAAATTACATTTAATATTTAACTATTAATTTCATATTTAATACAATAGAAACGTATTGGCCATGCCACAGCGTTGCGCAGTCCCGTTTTGCTCGGAAAAGGAAGGCGGACATAAGTTTCCGAAAGATAAAAGTGTCTCAAAGCAGTGGTAGTAGCGATTCGCATGGTCAACTATGTCCCTCCAAAACATTCACGTGTTTGTAAAAAACATTTAAACCTTGACGATTATGCATTAGGTACCTAAAGAATCAAATACAGAAAATCGTAAGTAATGATTTTTCTTATTCCTAAATACCGTGCTTGCATCAGACATTTGATTTACCCCAACCTTGAAACTGAGCAAGTTTTGCATACTTTCATCTTTTGTTAAAAATTTTCAGCTATTCCTACTAAAACCAAAAGCGGTGCCTAGTCGATTTTCCTGGAACCATGAAAGTGAAGAGAGAAAGGAAATTAAAAGAAAACGTACCGAGGAAGCTCTTTAACGTCAAAAGAAACGTGAAACTGCAACACTTGCTTCAAATAAAGAAGAAAATCAATGTGAACAGCAACATTTTGTAAGTAAATGAAAAACTTCCTTCATACACATTTATCACAGCAGCTTTTGTCGTCATAAACTGCGTATCGTATCTTAATAATAATAGTGTTGTTAGGAGTACCTATTTCAATGTAACAAATAAACAATTTTTTTAATTTCCAGTTTTTTGAAGAAACATTTGAAGAAATAAGTATAGAAAATTCAAATAAAGATGTCTCAGTACAATGCTCTTTATGCAAATGTGAAGAGAGCTTAACTAATACTGCTAAATTGTCAGAACATGGAAGTAATAGAAAAAGCACATCAAACATGTTTCGCATTGTAAATCTTAAAGAGAAGCCTGATGTGATGTCATACAATTTTACACTGGTTTTGAGAATTATAACCATTTAATGTTCGTGTTCAACCTTTCTGGTGATGAAGTAAACAATTTAAAGGATCCATCAATGCAGCCAGCTCGAGTAAAACATGCAGTGACATCAACAGATCAGTTTTATTTAACACTATTAAAATTGCGAAGAAATATGTGTAACCAAGAGCTATCTTTCCATTTTGAAATAAGCAAAACTTCTGTGAGCAAGTACTTCATAACATGGATTTATTATCTTTACTGTAAGTTCAAGGATCTGAATGTATGGGTACCGAAGGAAACAATTGATCAAAATGTATTGTATCAAAGGAAGATTAATAATAACTGTACAAGTAATAAAATAATAGATTGCACAGAAACAAAAATTGAAAAACCACAAAACCCAGTATCACAACTAGCTACATTATTCTAAATACAAATCAGCGAACACATTAAAAGTATTGGTAAAAATTTCTGGCTCTGGATGTGTGACCTTTGTTTCAGATGCATAATATGGTGGATCTGTCAGTGACAGAGACTTATTCGAAAAGTGTGGCATAATAAATTTACTTCAAAAAGGGGACAAAGGGGACATTATTCTTGGTGATCGTGGCTTTAATATTCATGATCTTGTTTCACATATGGATGTTACAGTAAACATGCCACAGTTTCTGAAAAAAAGGTGTAATCAGTTTGAAGCACACCAACTCAGACAATCAAATAATTTATCATCTGAACCTATCAATGTTCAGCATGTCATTGGTTTAGGAAAAACATTTAAGATTCTTAGTAATAAGTTATCATCTAATTTAGTACCACTTGGAGGAACAATCATATTTGTATGCTTTATGCTCACTAATTTCAGGAAAAATATAAATGAACTAATACAATTACTTTGCTCCCCCGCGACCTATACCTATGGTCGCGGGTGAGCAAAGTAATTGTTTTAGTTCATTAATATGGACCTCCGCAAAGTAACGCCTGATTCAATAAATTATGGAAAAATATAATGTAAATAAGTATTTTGGACAGTTAATTATAGGTACTTAAATAAAAGCAAAAATAAATCATCTAAACTTTTTATTTATCCTTTCAATACATAATCATCCCTATTATCTACTATAATAATTAACTATACTTGAAAGTTTTAGGTAATTAACTAAATGTAAATATGTGTGATAATATAATATGTCTTAAATACTGTAATTCTCCCATTAAACTATATAAACATTTACATTTCTGTATTAAAATACGTCAGTCTAGTTTGTATTACAATGATAGATAAATAAAATGTTTTGAATCCTTGAATGTGCCAAATTTGGAAACTGAAGTTTGTTTACATTTAGTTAACTACCTAAACCTTTCAAGTATAAATAACACATGAAATAGACACATATAACATAGTAGAAGAAGAGTAGGTAGGGTTTCATTGTACTAATTTAAGGTAATTATGGTCATTAGATATTCCATGCAGGGAAGCAACTTCAAACACACCACTTTATGCCCAGCCGTATTTTCTCTAAAGAGCAATGAAAATGAAAAAAATGAAAATGAAAATATTTATATATTAATAGTTTATTACATTGTTCCTAATATTATCATACCATTGTACAGTGCTGCAAGTGTTATCAGGATGTGGATCAAAACACATATTATTTCGTTTTGGTTTGGTGACATTATATTTTTGTATTTCAAATGTAAGATTTTCAGCTTTTTTAGGAGACAAGTTAATTTTCTTTTTTTTCGGCTCATGCCATATCTGTTTGTTTTCTGTGGGTGTTTTCTTAATACGCCATTCAGACTACTTTGCTTTTTGCTTTGCCTTTGGTCCCATACCAGCAGCACACTCACACATGGATTGAACAATTTTTCCATCTTATTCAAAGGCAATGCTCATAAAATATGATAAGTCAGGTGATAAGTACACTTCTCGATGTTACACTGCTGTACGAACTGTTTGAAGGCCACTCAACAGTATGTACGCCAAATCGGTTTTTAGTATTTCATCTCCTATGTTTCCAACAAAATTATTATTCCTATCATAGTCTTGAAGCCTGCAAAAAGAAAAAAACAGCTGTAATCTAGGTAAACAAGCAAATTTTAGACAAAAAAATAGTTTGTTTATAATAGTAAAAAACTAACCTCTGAATTGCTGTTCTTTCAGACCGTTTAATTTTGAACCTCTTTTTCTTAACTCCGCTTTTAAATCAATCACATTCATTGATCCGTAACTTATGTTTGCCATAATTAATCTAACGTATTACTAAATATCGCAATATTAATATAAATAAAAAACAGTGACATTTGACATTTCGAAGACCTCAAGCTACACTAGCGCCTCCAGCGGCGAATTCATACGCGATAGCCCTCGCGTTCCGAATCTTAGCTGCAGATTGCTTAAAATGTAAAGCAAAGAGAATATAACCACTACATTTTGTACAAAGGTTTCACAACCACTGTGTTAAAAATTATATTTGGTTAAAAAAAAAGCCATATTTTATGACAAAGAAACATTATATAAGGAAGTGAGTTTTTTTTTAAGTTTTCAGTACTTTAAAAATGAAGAAAAAATCAAACCGTAAGCTAACTTTAGAAGTACTTTGGGTTTCGAACGTCCAAACGTCAGTCGAGACTAAAAGAGATAGATATATTTGGTTTGCATATAGCAGCATCCCTTTCGCGACTTAGCGTTTCAGTTTCGGACCAGAGACAATATCTGTCTTTCATTCACTTGTAAGCGATTGAGACTCAGCTCTGAGACATAGACGTCGTGGTACCAATTTCACGATTCAGTTTAGGTGCCTAAATTGAACTGCTCTGCGTTTGG
Source organism: Archips xylosteana (assembly GCA_947563465.1). Taxonomy (NCBI): domain Eukaryota; kingdom Metazoa; phylum Arthropoda; class Insecta; order Lepidoptera; family Tortricidae; genus Archips; species Archips xylosteana. The sequence continues at coordinate 6,083,259 of OX387362.1, forward strand.
ATCGTTTATTTAAAGATCATGGTAAGCCCCCTGTAAATAATAACATAGCCAAAAATGCAACAACTTGGCCCGCCATATACATATTTCGTAAGTATATATATTGGCTCACGAAGGAAAAAGTTTCCCCATCCCAGCTAGTCACTAGCTGTTGCCCGCGACTCCGTCTGCGAAGAATAGGGGTAGGTGTACAAAAAATAGCCAACGACCTATTCTCAGACCTACCGAATTCAGAAAAAATAGTTTAATAAAAATCGGTCAAACCGTTTCGGAGGAGTTCGATAACAAACACCGTGACACGAGATTTTTATCTATTAGACAAGCTGTTGCCAGCGACTCCATCTGCGAAGAATAGGGGTATAAAAAATAGCCTACAACCTACTCTCAGACCTACTAAATATGTACCTATAGACAAAAAATATATAAAAATCGGTAAATCCGTTTCGGAGCACTTCGATAACAAACACCGTGACACGAGATTTTTATATATTAGAAAGAAAGATAATAACATATTAACACTTTCGCTGCCACGCATTGCTCGCAGCAGCGTTTTTCCGTTTTGTAGCGAAAACTGCCTACGAACGCAGAACACGCCTGGCGTGTTCTGAGCACTCAATGTGACATCCAAGACTCGAGCGCAAACATCCGTATTATCATACAAAATATCTGCCCCGACCGGGGATCGAACCCCGGACCTTGAGCTTTGTAGTCGGATTCTCTAACCACTAGGCTATCCGATCGTCAAACACAACAACAGGCGAGAATTTTAACAAGGTTACCTACACAAATAAAGATAATCCTTTCCTGAAGTCATCAGGCGCCTCACGGCAAAAGTTACACTGACCTCTTTCACTATTTTGCGAATCGCTCTTTAGCTTTCGTGAAAAACCTCGTCATGTCATCTCGGCGGCATCAATAGAGCTCACTTGACCCAGTAAACTGTGGACATTCATATCATTTCTCGTTTAGAGCTAAGACTCACCTCAAAGGTTTGCTATAAAACTTTCATGAACGCTCCTCGCGTAAGCAGTAGGACATTTTTTAGAACACGCCTCTCCGTAATTTAGATCCCAAAATGGGGGTCATGCACAGATTTTTTTTATTTATACAATTTGTAATGTAAGTTAATCAAGAATCATGGTCACCCTACTTTCTTTCATTTAACTGTCATTACAATGTTATTCTGGAATCCGGAACAGCTCAAACAATTTCGATAAAATTTGATACTTATGTTGGGTTTTTTGGGGTTTGGAGTTTGGTCCTATTATCTCTGGGAAAATGCGTATTTTCCAGTTTAACCCCGACCCAAACTTGGTCGCCCAAGTACTAGATATTTTCACGAAACAACACAGTTATTTAATCACTGTATAAAATTAGCCCAATCTATAAAATTTTCCTACAAATGTATCTTTTTCCCAAATAAATAAATGACATGACGGACTAGCAAGCGCAGCGTGGGACGTCCACCAACGAGATGGATGGACGATTTGTAAAGGTTGCAGGTTCAAGGTGGGTGCAAGCCGCCTCCAATCGTAATGATTGGGTATCAATGAGGGAGGCCTATGTCCAGCAGTGGATGTCCTACGGCTGAAGTGATGATAATGATAAACATCACATATTGTCTAACGCGCGAGCGCTTTCAGCATCTTATACCGTTTGACATAAAAAAATGGTAAATACGATACCAAGCGCTCGCGTCCGGGCGGGAACGTATCAAAATATATGAAGTTTAAAACGAATAATGGTCATAATATATATACCTACTAAAATTTTCCATGAAACTATTGATTAAACGAACTTTTTTATTCGTGTAATCTACAGATTAGTTTAGGTTAGGTTAGGTTTATTTCATGAAAATCCTGTAGAGTTGAGAACTTCCAAGAAAATAGCTTTATATCAATGCAATGACCATTATGTATTTCGTCCATTATTATTTTTAAACTTTATATTTTGATACGTACCCGTCCGGGCTCGCACCTCTGAGTTTTTCAGAATTATGTAGGTATGACACATAATGAAAATTGAAATAGAGATTTTCACATGGTGAAAATTTCAAGAATATGGCTACTAAGGTTTAAGAGATAAAGTCCTGTGACAGACAGGCAGCGGATTCTCAATAATAGCGTCTCGTCGGCTCCCCTTGGGTACGGACCTAGCCGTGGTGCCCTATGGCCTCTCAAGCAGAGGGTCGTGGATTCATATCCTGACTTCACCTCTGAGTTTTTCGGAATTTATGTGCAAAATTACATTTGAAACAGCGTGAGGAAACCTACACAGACCTGCGAAGAAATTCAATGGTGTGAGTGAAGCCTAATGCGCACTGGGCCCGCGTAAGAACTATGGCCCAAATACTTTATTTTGAGAGTGGGACGTATAAAGCCTAGTATATGACTCTTAGGCCGTTCGTACATTACGCTGCGGAAATCTTCGATACCCGACGATTTTAGTTTACCGCACTACCGCAGTACAAACTCTTAGAGATTCGTACACAGGCACGCGTGTCGACGACGACGACCGTGTGTACGAAACTCTCTGAAATCTATGAGTTTTTACTGCGATATAGATATAGAAGACGCGTAAATTTGTCAAAATTAGACATTAATGACATTGTAATAAGAACTACGGCATTCGTCATCATGAATGAGTCGATCTATAGTCGCAAAGAAGCTAAAATCGTCGGGTGTCGAAGATTTGCGTAGCGTAATGTACGAACGGCCTTACTTATAAAGAGCTTAAGATAAGCAAAGTTCGTTTTATTTCACAAGAAAATGTTCATGGAACCCTGTTTAACTTACTTACTAGACCAGTTTCCATTGCAAGAATGTTCGGCAGACACTTTAAAAAAAAATCGTGATGCAATCATTTCAAACGGCATAATTGCGGATGTAGCCAGCCGCCGCTTGCTGCACAAAGTGAAACTTTTAATTATAACGCTCTTACGTCCACTCTGAAATGTTTCACGAGACATTTATCCGCGTATTTTAAAATTAAAACCCGGGCTGCTGACTGCTATCATGTTGCGGTTTTTGTTTGATTCTCTTCATTCATTGTGGAACGATTCTGCACAATTTGTAAATGGGATATAAATGGGGCCACGTTCAGTGTGGAGTTCTGTACTGTCCGGCAATATATTTACCTAAGTCGGTTGGATATAATGCTTTAAGACGTGGCACCCGAAATATACCCACGGTAGCTCCGCCCATGCGATTCGCCCAACGGAATCGTATGCGGCATAGGTAGGATAAGTGCAAAATGAATCGTAAAAAGTAAACTAAGCAACTAAATTAAATAATTTAACCCAGTTCTCTAGATAAATTTGTAATAAAAATTTTGATAATTCCGTAATACTTAGCAAAATGAAATACACGGCGAAACTACAAGTCTGAAAATAAACTAATGCCTATTAGTTTTATTTTTATTATTTTAGGTACAGTTTTTACATGAAAGGTTTGGTTAAGTTAGAAAACAAATTGAGCCACTATTGAAATCTGAGAGGTTAAGTAATATTTGGCGTGATTATTCTTGATGCGCTTACTAAAAACTGCAATACAAAAATGTGAGTACTTAAATTTATACATTAAAGACTATTTTGGTTCACAAGCCAAGTAGTGTTTCTTCAGCAGGTTATTAGTTAGTTAGTTAGTTAGAGTTAGGTGTTATTTGGCATTTTGTGATTTAGTTATTGTTTCAACTGTTATTTACAAAAGTCACTACTTAATGAGAATAACGGTACAGTCGAGGCATAAGTATTTAATTTTATACAGCCATCGCTTCAAATGCATGTGATTAGTGCCATAAAGGTGAATAGGTCGGTTTCTGACGTCTTAATAACGTATTTATGAATTATGATCTTGACTGTACCTGCTATGCGTGATAGACATTTCCATGAACCTAACAACGAGTACTATGTGAACTATTTGTGTTTGTGTAATCTTTCTTGTTGATCAAATACTTTTTCCTGGTACACATCAAATCGTTATCGCTGTTTGTCCATCGTTAGTCAGTCGTGACAGTAAATATAAACAACATAAACATAAGTATATAGTTTTACGATATCAAGGTCGTACATTATGCTGTCAGTAATTATTGACAGTTAAAAATCTCATCAAAACTAAGCAAAATTTCACAGTCAACCAAGTTTGGAAAAAGTGAACTTCCGTGCAACACTGTTTGAGGAAGTATTTTAGAAGACTAACCATTATTTATTAGGTAGGTACAATCAGCAGCAGAAGTAGAAAATAAAGATCTTAAAGAGAGTCGTTAGAGAGTTAACAGTAGAGTCGTGTGTAGATATTTTTGAGCTCTTTGACTGTTTATACACTTTTGCTGAAGACTGTACATGAAATTTATAGTTGATTGAAGGATTTGGATTTGAATAATTTATTAGCTCTAAGTTACAGGTAACGGATGAGATAAAATAGGCCGGAACAGATGCTTGTTCATCAACTCGCAACTAGAGTCATTGAGAAACACCGTAAATACCATTCGAGGCGTCCGCGCACAAAGCCTAGGACCTTGCCGAGTACCCACTACCTGCATCAATTAAGGGTCTCCTTGATTATGAAATCTCAAACATGCAACAGGTTGCAGTATTACCCGGTATTACCACAATATACATTTGTTAACACGGCAGTGCCCCCGCCAAGTCAAGCGCAAGGTAAATTGTAGCAGTAAGAAGTAAATGTGTACCTGGGCCAATCAACTTTTAAACCGACACTAATCTGTCCGCGACATTTTTCAAACAATTGCAGATTTTTGTAGGTAAACATGTTTTTTCTGTAATTTAATAGATGGTATACATGAATACATACCCTCCTACGTAAGTTTAACCTATTAAACCGTGAAATATCTTGTTGGAAGTACGATTTTTTGGTAACGCCAGAGACAATTTTGGTAACGCAGGAAACGCCAAAAACGTCGGTTTAAAAGTTGATTGGCCCACCTACCTACTAGCATAGAAGACGAACAAAGTGGTTTTTTTTATACAATATAGGCTGACGTTTGACCACAATCACGCCTGATGGAAAACGAAGATAAGGTCTACGTACGATGGAACACGCTTGCTTAGTAAATGCTCATTCACCATAAACTTAAGAGGCTGACAGCACCTAATTTTGTTGAAATTGATGTCATTTAAACAGTTTTTTAAGAAAAACTGCTTGTTCTAGCACATCAAAAAAATTATATGTTAATATTCATCATATTTCAAAGACCGTGGACGGACTCGATACATAATTGGACGAAATCGGCTCGATAGAAAATAATTGCAAAGATAGGTCTTAAAATCATCATTAAACGGTTCTATGTCTTTATTTTTTTGGCGTATGCGTCTGCAATTAAAAACATGAAGTCAACATATTCATACCTAAACCGCTAACGAGTCATATTTCACAAATAATCCACAGTTTTTTTTTAATTAAATATTTGCCCGATAAATTTCAATATACCCGGCTGCCCAGTAATAGCGGCATCTCGTTTACTCCGATACAAATAGACAGTGTGCGCCGACGTTGGTGTTGACAGCGTCTTAAATATAGGGGAATAAGCAGAAAGAAGGCAGTTGCGCGCGGTGTTGCGCGCGCTCCCCAAGCAGCAAACCGTACAACAAATACGGGGCGTTGTAACCGGTACGCGCGCGCTGCACAACTGCTCAGACCCTCCCTCCAGAAAGGCTTCTACAGGCAACAGGGCGTAACACGACGAGATTCGCTTGGCGGCCTGGCTCAACCTATAGGGCGGTGACCAGCCACGACCGAAGCCTACCACCGGAGTTGTATCGCTCGTTTAGCTCCACCCAGGGATCACGTGTAAGGTCTCGAGGGTAAACCTACGGAGGTGAGCAATTTCAACCCCCAAAGTGTACCTAGATGTAGTGAATCCGAAAAATCACATTTCGACTGTCAGTGGTAGATTTTGCGCGTCTCCGATTCTCTTCTATGGAAGCGCACCCTTATTAACTCCCTGATTTAGTTTTTAGTAAATACAAGACATAAAGGAAATAATAAAGTGATAATAGAGTATTAATAGAGTGGTAATACGGGATAAATCTTGCATCTCGTTAGTGATTTGTCACTTACAGTAGAGCTTGTCTAGTTTGAAATGACGCACCCCACCACCGCGTTTCCGCACGGGTTTTGGAGCTCAATTTGAGCTACAATAGAGTCTATTGTAGCTTGAATTGAGTTTCGAATCCTGTGCGTGAGTGCGGTGGTGGGGCGCGTCATTTTAAACCAGACAAGCTATACCAGTATACGTAGTATTATAACATCTTTTCTTTCTTAAACCATGCTAGCACGTTTTTCGCGATAGTTTTCCTTTATACCTCACACAAAACTAAGGTAATTATTTTAGTTCACGAATTATGTTTTTATTTTTTATAAAAAATAAGTGAGTTTTTCCACTATACTACGCAACGACTGAACATTTTCTAACATGATGTTTGCCCAACACTATAGTTCGACAAGCTCATGCGCGGCGCTCGGCGGAACCCTGTCGCAGGGAGTCTCTGCTGTCCTTAACGAGATTGTTCTTAACAAGTGCGGCAAATGCTGACTGCGACAGGGTTCCGCGGAGAGCCGCACACGAGCTTGTGGACTATAGCACAAAATAAGTAACTATAGTATCCTGCTCGACCTTGAAACAGATGCAGCAATCGCGGCAGTGCTTTGGCGTTTTTTTTTCAAACTCATTGCATTTACAGTCGACTGCAAAAAGATCGATACGGCCAAAGTTACAATACTTAATATGTATACCTACGCGACTTTATTGACTTATCTATCATTAAGGTCGCGTACATACATAATTTTGGAACTTTGGCTACATCGATCTTTTTGTAGTCGACTGTACTTATAGGTTGTCTTTTCGATCTTAACTCGTTGACATAGAGTCGAAATGTGACGAACCTTTTCATTGCGCGACTGTACTTCTGCTCGTGGTATATTAAAAAGTAAAAAATATATCCACAAATTAGCAAAACCAATTTTATTCATTGTTTTATTGTACTTAGCAACGGTAGGTCAGGAACACGATAACATCAACAAACAATAACGCAACGAGCTCAACTGCATGTGGACTCAACACTCACATTTGGACATAAAAATAATGGGTCAACAAAAACACCCTATTTGCAGGTAGAATATTGACATAATCATATCGGTTGTTGGCAGGTGTAAGTACAAGGATAACTGACTGAAGTGTCTCTGCGAAGGTAATGTAATGCATGTAACACTATAATAAACATATACATACCTACATAAACTTACTTTTAAACACTGTTTTAAAAATAGTTCAGTATAAAAAAGAAAATTATCAAGATCAAGTTAAAAATGCTGAAAAAAACACATTTCTTGTATGACAACTGCTTTTAATTTTTAGGGTTCCGTACCCAAAGGGTAAAAAGTACAAAGGGTAATAACTGAGGCTCCGCTGTCCGTCCGTCCGTCCGTCCGTCTGTCACCAGGCTGTATCTCGGGAACCGTGATAGCTAGAGAGTTGAAATTTTCACAGATGATGTATTTCGGTTGCCGCTATAACAACAAATACTAAAAAACAGAATAAAATAAATATTTAAGGGGGCTCCCGTACAACAAACGTGATTTTTTTTGCTGGTTTTTGCTCGATATTGATAACGGCAACAGGTAGGAGCTTGAAATATTCACAGAATATTTAATTATGTACCTATTGACTTTAAAAATAAATCATAAAATTAAATAAAAAAATATTTAAGGGGGCTCCCATACAACAAACGTGATTTTTATAGATAATTGTGTACGGAACCCTTCGTGCGCGAGTCCGACTCGCACTTGGCCGGTTTTTAACTTTATTTTGTTTTTGATATTCGTTGCTATAGCGACCACAGTAATACATAATCGGGGAAAATTTCAAGTGAACTGAAACAATTACTTTGCTCACCCGCGACCTTACGATAGTTACGTTTATGTAAGAAATGCGTGTTCATGCAGTTGCTCCACCTCCACACTGTACGAACACACACAAATCACACAAACCCAACTATCACCACCACCAAACTACACTGACACGTTTCGAACTCAACCAGAGCTCATCTTCAGAGTTGGCACCACAACCGTACGCTATGCTACCAATTGTTAGACAGTTACAGTTAGTTCAATCTAAGTATAAGGTATAAAGTAGATGATTAGGTCTGCTGCTGCTGACTCGTGCTGTGGCACCGACTTCAAACAGATCGGGAGGAAGCGACATCAGTTAACCAAATGGTAATTTTTAAGAGCAAGTAGAGTATAAATCTTCCCAGGTGAATTTTTCGCTTCGAGCCCTTATGTTTCAAAACAAACAGTGTATCGTCATAGTATTAAGGTTCAAATTTAATGTAATGGCTCGAAGCGAAAAATTCACCTGGGAAGATTTATACTATACAAAAAATACCTGTCCTAATATTTGAACAGTTCTCTCCCATCCAAAATTTCGTCATCAGATCTAGACCTTATAATAACGGCACAAAGGGAGTACAATACGTTTACTTTTAGTTTACCACTGACAGATGGCTTGCCATCGTTTCATTTCCAACTTTAACACCATACAAACAGAGAAGTCATTTATTCATAAAAAAAGAACATTATCAGACATGAAAACAATCTGCCACAGGCTTCGTCAACCTAATAATAAGACTAGTCATCTAGATATGAAATGAAGGCAAACCATCTGTAAGTAGTAAACTTTATGTAATTTTACTGTACTACACTCTATCGGATTAAAAAAAAACAATTGAAAATCGATCCATTGATACAGAAATCGTTTAACATAATTACATTTTAAAAGAAAACATAATGTACTTATACATATACAGTACGGTCAGCATCAAAAGTAGCTGGCCACTTTTCTATTTTGTCGTAATAACACAATTGTCAATGAAGTATGACGTTTTGCACTTAACCACAGAATATATAATAGTAAAGCCTGACCATAAATATATGACTATTCGCCATGTTGCGGAATTTCATTGGAACTAATTTCTTACACTGGCAATAATTTTAATGATTGTCAGTGTCACTGTGGCAGTTTCTTTGAACAGTAACAAAAATGCCCAAAACGATTTGTAGTCAACAACGGATCATTGTGAATAATGTTTATAATAAACTACTGGAAAAAAAACGCGTGGGGAATGAAACTACTTCGCTACAAAACCATTCCAAATTAACATCAGAGCTAACAGGTAGGTAACCATTGTAAAATCACTGTCAATTGAAATTGCGACCAATGTAAATAAACCATTTAATGAAATATCCATATTCTAGCACTTGTTTATTGTATTAATGGTTTAGGATAGTGTTGTGGTAAGTATTGATTAAATAACACACGGATTTAGCAGTATTAGATGAGGGAAAATGGAAATTAAATACAAGGTTTGTTTACATTGTTTGCAATTTCAATTGACTGACAGTTTAGACAAGTCAAGATGTCATTAATCCGACTATACTGAACTATTGCCATATAAATAAGAATAATAGCGCCCTCTTGACAATAGTCATATATTTTTGGTTTACCTTTACTAACGTACAGAATGGACACGCTCCGCCCCGCACCGATTCGAGTTACCCCACCCCCCAAGGCGACGATTGCTTGATGCCGCTGTTCACAATGCGATGCATGTCGGCCGCACGGCACTAAACTTTTGCGAAATGGTAATATATTGTGCATTGTATGGGTGTTAAGATAAGGAAAGGAGTTTTTTTCGATTTCCGAAGGACGAAAGAAGGTAGATAACCAACTTTAATTAGCAACATGAACAGTGTAGGTAACTAGGTTTAAAAGTTTGTTACCAATCTATCTATCTATTCTATATATATAAAATTCTAAACTGACTGACTGACTGTTGATATATCAACGCACAGCCCCAACCACTGGACCTAGAGACTTGAAATTTTGCACATAAATACCTTATACAATGTAGGCATCCACTAAGGAAGGATTTTTGGGAATTCCCACGGGAACGGGATTTATATATTCGATTCCGAATGACCATATCTCTGTAACTATAATAACTAGACTCTTCAAATTTGATACACAAGTAGGTTTTACAATAGTTAAAACATTAATTTCAGGATTTTACAAAATTCCCACGGGATAAGGAAAAAATGGGATTTATAATATATTCAGTTCAACGGAATCCTATGAACTATAATTACTAGACTCTTCAAATTTGGCATAGAAGTAGGTAATTATAATAGTAAAAAACAATTTTAAGGATTTTCGAAAATTCCCACGGGATAAAGAAAAAACGGGATTTATCGTTTTACTGGTCGTAGAAAGCTGAAATTCGGCATATAGGTTGCTTGGGAAGTGTAGAGGAGCATTGAGAGAGGACTTTCCCAAATTCCCACGGGAACGGGGAAAAAACGGGATTTTTCGTTTTACTGGTCGTAGAAAACTGAAATTCGGCATGTAGGTTGCTTGGGAAGTGTAGGTAGAAGAGCATTAAGAGAGGACTATCCAAAATTCCCACGGGAACGGGAAAAACGGGATTTTTCGTTTTACTGGTCGTAGAAAGCTGAAATTCGGCATGAGGTTGCTTGGGGAGTTTAGAGGAGCATTAAGAGAGGACTTTCCAAAATTCCCACGGGAACGAGAAAAAACAGGATTTTTCGTTTTACTGGTCATAGAAAGCTGAAATTTGGCAAGTGGGTTCCTTGGGGAGTGTAGGGGAGTATTAAGAAAGTATTTCCCGAAATACTTACGGAAACGGGAAAAAACGGGATTTTGCGTTTAACTGGTTGTAAGCTAAAATTTCAAAATTCATAAGTTTATACTGTAAGTAGGCCGAAAAGGGCTCTTTAACCGACTTCAAAAAAGGAGGAAGATGCATTCCACTTTATATATTTTTTTATGTAAGTATGTTCACCGATTTCTCGGTCAATTGTGGACCGATTTTAAAAAATATTTTTTATTCGAAAGAATATAATATACTCCTGAGATGGTCCCATTGTCATGCAAGCAAGCAAGCGTGCATGCATGCTTGCTTGCATCTTGCTTGCATGCTTGCTTGCATGCTTGCTTGCTTGCCTGTATGCTTGCTTGCTTGATATCTTGGTTCTTTAGAATTCTCATGGTACACGCGAGCGAAGCCGCGGGCAAAAGCTAGTAATGTATAAATAGACGTCTTATATTAGTAGGTATTTGTAAAATTAATTTGTTAATTATTTCCGATCAATAGATCAATCTACAATTACATTACATTCTCTAATTGTCTTTACAAAATGAATTAGGAATACACTCATTCACTTATTTTTAAACACTTAATTTAGACAAACGATAAGTTTAATTATAAGTACTACGATAATTAGATTACCTACTCATTTTATTTTACATTACAACGTTGCTCGCGCTCAACGAACGGCGCGGCATTCACTTTCCGCAGCTATCTCTTTCTATCTCTTTTTGCGATAGTCAGCCCTGTGCATCTTACGCACACATTGATGCGTGTACAGACGTCGTCGTGCTTGTGTGGATTCAGGAACGCGTGTTTTGTGCGTCGTGTCCGCCGTGTGACCTAAACTGTAGTGACAAGGTACAAACAAAAGTGACCAGCTGTTTTTGATGCCGACTGTAACTACATAAACCTCCTTTAGTGAAATCGGTTAAAAAAGTGATGGAATCTGATTTTAGAAAATAAAATAATGACTGGTCGCGAGTGAGTCGTTTTCAAAAAAAGTGTACTTACACAATTAAGGAACTTAATAAAAACAAAACTTAATTGATTCCTTTGTGTGACGAAAGTTACCCATATATTTTGTATGACTAACTTTCGTAACACAAAGGAAGCGATCGTGATTTTGTTTTGATTAAGCCCTTGACTATGTACAATTTTTTTGAAAACGACTCAAATGTCAACAACAAAACTCTAGGGCTTTTTATTGTAGGAATGAATGTGATTTTTTTCAATATTTTTTTAAATGAATTACGGCTTTTAGTTTTGTTAAGAATAAAACAATAAAAAACAAATATACAGGGTGTATACGGGGGGGTGGATCAAACGAAGACCAAAGGTAGGGGACCTCAGGAGCTACCGAATTGACCCCCATGTATGTTCAGCGATTTTCATTTGTTTCAGAGTTATGAGCATTTTAGTGAAAATTTCAGAAATGTCGGATTTCAGGTATAATTTCTTAGTGGTATCTAAACTATTCGACCTACGACCGTGAATTTTTTTTTGGAAGTAGTGAGATAGCGGGTCTAGCAAATAACAATGCCAACAACAAGAATTTAACCAGTATTTTTTTTTTTTCAGATAGTCCCAAGGCATCACTTTAAAAATAATATGGAAAGGGCACTAGTAGTAAAAAACACTTTTTAAATCTCTATCGAAAAATAAGTTTAAATTAGACTAGTGCCTTAAATTACATCATTTTTTATGAAAAACACATTTCAATGTTGATCAAAATTAAATTACAACAATTAAAATGATCTAAATATCCGCGAGTTAAGAACGGTGGAATCTTAATTGGTGAGTAAAATTTGATTTAAAAAGTTTTTTTTCTTTTTTTTTCAAATATTACTAACCATTAGTATCGGGTTAGCAAAAAAATAATGATTTAGAACAGTTTAGGAATATTTTTCTTTGTCATTCATTGCGTAATTAATAAGATCGATGCATCTTGTCTGTTTAAATAACAAATTTAATTAATTGTAGGTTTAAAAAGTGATAACATTTAAAGGATAATGAGTTGGACTATCTGAAAAAAAAATACTGGTTAAATTCTTCATAAACTAAGGTAGTTTTTGAAGTACTTTGCAGAAAAAAAACCTATGTGAAAAAATAAAAAAATTACCTTTGAAAATTTATGAAAAATTTTAATGTACTCAAATTAATGAGAGTTTTATTTTTGTTGTAAAATTTATGATGACAAGAGTTAAAATGGCATTGTTATTTGCTAGACCCACTATATCACTACTTTCAAAAAAAAATTCACGGTCGTAGGTCGAATAGTTTAGCTACCACTAAGAAATTATACCTGAAATCCGACATTTCTGAAATTTTCACTAAAATGCTCATAACTCTGAAACAAATGAAAATCGCTGAACATACATGGGGGTCGATTCGGTAGCTCCTAAGGTGTACCTTTGGTCTTCGTTTGATCCACCCCCCCGTATACATCCTGTATAATCAGTTTCAACATATCTTACGTTGAAGTCTCTATTATCACATATACCATCATTATGTAGTTATAGTTATAGTTTCTTTATTGCAAGTCACATTACAGACAAGGATCTTAAAAATAAATTGGTATACATGTGACGCCCTGCAAGGGCACAGCAAAAACAACAAAAGATGATAGATTTCATTTTGGAGTCACTATTATCAAATTATTATTCTTAGTCAAAATTTATACAATATTCATACAAACATTTTAATATTTGTTAGTATACTTAATTATTATAGTAATTATCGATGTGCAATACAGTCGGCCAAAAATATGGTTATAGTTATAGTTTCTTTATTGCAAGTCACATTACAGACAAGGATCTTAAAAATAAATTGGTATACATGTGACGCCCTGCAAGGGCACAGCAAAAACAACAAAAGATGATAGATTTCATTTTGGAGTCACTATTATCAAATTATTATTCAAAGTCAAAATTTATACAATATTCATACAAACATTTTAATATTTGTTAGTATACTTAATTATTATAGTAATGTCATAAGTTATTTACTTAATTAATTTAAAACTAAGAGACATCGAAGTGCTTCGGCAGATTTATTTATTATGACTATCATTTTCAAATTTATCATCAAAAAATTCCTTTAAATTGTAATATCCTTTTTTCAGTAGTAATTTTTTTAACTCTACCATGTAAGTAGTTAGCTTCTGTTGGTTTTTAATATAATTCGGGATATGATTGTATATTTTGATAAGCATGGATGGGGCGCACGACGAAACCAATTTCAATTGGGTAGAAGGTACCTTTAGTTTATTTTGGTACCTATTGTTTCTTCTGATAGTTTTAATCGGGGAATATAGATCTGGGTGTTTTCTAACAAATTTGCATGACTCCAAGATATATATGGATGTGAGGGTTAGTATTTGTTGACTAATAAAATGTGGTTTACAGGATTCAAACTTGTTTATGTTCATTAATATTCTAACACATTTCTTTTGTAGAATGAAAGCTTTGTCAGCATAGCTAGAATTTCCCCAAAGAATTACACCGTAGGAAAAACGTGAGTATGCGTATGCGTAGTATGCCGTTAAGGATGTTTTAAAGTCCGTTACACGTTTAAGATTTTGGAGAGCATAGACGAAAGAGGACATTTTGGCCAATAGTTTTTGGATATGCTGTTTCCAGTTGAGATGTGTATCGAGCTGTATTCCCAGCAGACTAGCAGAGTCTACTGCCTCTAATTTTGTTTGTCTGTAATTGTATGATATTTTTAACGCAGTTCTTTGATGGGGTCTAAATTGGATAAGTTTTGTTTTATTTAAGTTGAGTTGTAGATTGTGTGAGTCCAGCCAATTAGTAATTTTGTTTAGAGTTGAGTTTAGTTTAAGCTTTAATTCCTCTGCGCTTGAGCAGGGGATTAGAATAGAAATATCGTCAGCGAATAATATACACTTTTCATCCAATATATTTGGCAAGTTGTTAATATAGATAAGGAACAAAAGACATCCCAAAACGCTGCCTTGAGGTATGGAACCTGTAACAGGAATTCTGTCTGACCGAGTGTATGTTATTTTACCCGTCTCAAAGTTCGTGAATTCGATTTCTACATGTTGGTAGCGATTAGTAAGGTAAGATTTAAGCCAATCATGAGCTATTCCTCTTATTCCTGTCTGATACAATTTCTCTAATAGGTATTTATGAGAGACTCTATCGTAGGCTTTACTCATATCGAGTAAGAGGCCCACGGCAAATTTTTTCTCGTTTATTGCATCTAAAATTGTTTTGATATATTTGTATACAGCCAGCGTGGTTGAGCGGCTCCTCCTAAATCCCATTTGATTATCGTGCAGAATTTTAAACTTTTCATAAAAAGTATAGAGACGATTTACCATAGCAGTCTCAAATATTTTGGATGACGTTGGTAGTAGTGCAATAGGGCGATGATTATTGGGGTCAGTTGTATCTCCTTTTTTATGAATCGGTTTAATTAATGATATTTTAAGCGCGTCCGGAACAATACCCTCCGAAAAGGACTGGTTTATTAATTTTGTGTATGGATAGGTTAACAGGGCAGCACATTCCTTTATTAGGACGGGGGGAATTTCATCAATGCCAAACGATGTTTTATTTTTAAGATTTTTTATTATTTTAAATATTTCATTTTCATTCACCTGGGTTAAGAAAAACGTGTTAAGCATGGTGTCAGTTGGTAGAGTATCTCTTACATTGGTGGGGTTAGTGCGTGCACTTCCGAACGAAGCAAAAATGCTATTAAAGGTGTTCGCTAATAATTTTGGGTCACAAATATTTCCATCCGGTGTTTTAATTTGTATATTTTTATATTTCCGAGTGTATTTATTGGTTACGTTATTAATAATATGCCACATAGATTTGGTTTTGTTCTGTGACTTTTGAAACTGACGTTTATAACAGATTTTTTTAGATATGTGTATGGCTTTTTTTAGTATTTTGCAATATTTTTGATAGTGATATTTTAGGCTTTTATTTTTGGTTTTACACAATAGTAATTTCAAAAATCTTTTGTTACGGCATGATGTTTTTATTCCTAGCGTTAAATATTTCTTATTACATTGAGTTTTAATTTTTATAAGTTTTTTAGGTATACATTTATTTAAAGCTTTTTTTAAGGTATCAGTAAAATTATTATAGTTTTTATTTATATTGAATTTAAGTAAGTCGTCCCAATCTGTATTTGAGAGTTCCATTTTGAATCTGGTAATATTTGACTCATTGTATATTCGTTTAAAGGTCAGAAAATTTTTCAAATTGTATTTAATAAGAGGTGCAGAGAACATTAAACACCTATGGTCCGAGAAGCCTAATTCCTGGACAACCAATTTTGTGTCTTTTGTTTTAAAGTTTGTGAAAAGGAGGTCAATACACGTGGAGCTTGTGGGTGTGATTCTAGTGGGCTCAGTTACTATTTGGTGAAAATTAAATGTCAACATTAAATGTGACAGTTGGTCTTTTTCTTTACTATTTTTCAAAAAATCTACATTGAAATCTCCTCCCACTATAATGTTTTTTGATTTATCTTTAGTAGAGATAAGTTTGAGAAGCTTTTCTAAGTGTGTATAAAATACTTCGATCTCCCTTTTACTGTTGGGCCAATATAAATTTATAATTAATAGGTTTTCTTTAGGTAATTCAGTTCCACATACTTCAAAGACAGTTTCCACCGACATGGAAGATATATCTAAGCGTTCACGAAACTCTAGTGTATTTTTTAAAAATATGCATACTCCACCACCCTCGTGGTACTCCCGACAGAAGGACGAACATGTTACATAGTTTTCTATATTTAGCAAATCCTTCCTTTCTACATTCAACCATGACTCTGATATGCAAATCACATGTAAATTAGTTTTTTCTTGTATAAGTGCTTCTAGCAGGTGGATTTTATTACAAATACTCTGCATGTTTTGAAACATAATATTTAGATTTACATTAGTTACGAAAGGAATTATTAGCTATATTTCCATTCAATGGAACTTGCTCTTTTTTGTGCGTGCTTAATGCTCTACTATTTTGGATTTTGGGGGAGGGTGAGCACGGGGATATAATGGACTCTAACTGAGGCCTTTGTTCCTCCAGGCTCTTCTGCTCCCGGGCGTACGCTTTTGGCTTCTCTTCATTTTGTGGAGTTTCTTTTCCATTGATGATCAATTTGTTATTTCTTATTATTGCATGATAACCTTGTTGTCTCGCTGTTTGTAGATCATTATATAATTTTCTCCTTTCCTGCAGGGCAGTTGGGTTTAAAAATTCAGTTACACTATATCCAGCATCTTTCAAATATGCAGCGTTTTTCAGTAAGTAATTTTTCATCCTTCTACTGATAAGCTCTATTTTAAGTGGTCGTCTATGGCTTCGTTTTCCTATAAATGACACTTCCTCTATATACCCTGACAAATCCACTCTCAGCAAGTCGTAGAACATATTCACGATTCTGTCCATGAGCTCTTCTGGATGTATACCACAACTTGCCCCCTCAAAACCGCATTTCATTGGAATCGGCGGTCTTCGTGTTTTATCTATCATTGTGTACCTATAAATTGAAGACATTGACAAAAGTTAAGATTAGTTAAGTAATCTTATTTAATTTATATATTAATTAAGCTTTTATATAGAATTAAATACGATTACTTAACTATATTTAGACCAGACCAGACCACGTTAACGACGTTGGTGACGGGAGTCTGGTCAGCCTGTAAGTAATTTGAAGGGCAACGACAAGAAAAAACAAAAAATCTACGATTACATTGCCTGATATACCGAGTTTTATAATACCGTACATACAACTTTAAAAAAAAAACGTAAATTTAAAACTAAACTGTAAAAATGTCTATTATCTATAAAATGGATTTCCAGTGCCTTCCGAAGTTCTTCTCGTCCGTTTCTTTAAAGTTGTTGTTGATGTAGCTGAATCAACTTTTGTCTTGATTTTTCTTCTCTTAGTATGTTTTTTTATAACGGTGGTAGCGTGAGTAGTTGTAGAAGTACTAGTAGGAGTAGTTATATAACTATTAATAGGAGTAGTTATAGAACTACTAGTAGAAGTAGTAGGAGTAGAGGTAGACAGTGGAGTAGTAATAGCAGAAGTCATTGAAACAGAAGTTAAAGCTGACAATGGGATATCAGGAATATTAGTTGTGAAAGTAATAGAGGATGTAGTTGGTGTAGTTATGGTCAAAGTATCACCATTTATTGGTGAAATGCTGGCAATGGTGGTATGTGACAAATCAAAAGTACGTAAAGTTGAAGTAGTGGCAAAAGATGAAATAGTGGCAGATGCATCAGAGTTTAAGTTAGTGGGTTTGGTTGTAGGATTAATGACGGAAAGAACGGTAGATTTTGCTGCTAAGGGCAACAAAGTAGCGCTATTAGAAAAAGTAACAGCTGTGTGAATATTTGAAATCAGCGAAGTAAGATACCGAGCAGAACTAGTTGCATAAGGTCTAATAGTAACACGTTTAGTAATTTTATTAACATTCGGTGATACTTTTCGATCATAAGGCTTATTTGTCTTCCTTTTTTGCGTTGAGACCTTCTTTCTCCATAAATATTCTTTCCCATTATATTCTGCCGGCTTTATTTTAACTTTCTTGTAATTTAAAACTTCACGAGATGTAGGATCTGTGAATTTTTTGAGTCCTCTTAAGTGGACAACTTGCTTCAATATGCTTAAAGGGATCCAGTGGCTAGGTAGATCAGCTTCGATAGGGTTGTTTACGTAGACGACCGGGTCGTTTGCAACATCGGGCCATTCGACGGCCTCGCAAGGCACGCAAAGTGCTCCTATGTGCACAGCTAGTGATGTGACACAGCCTAGTAAAGAAATTATTTGCACTGAAAAAGAAGAGTTGTTGATTAATAAAATTAAGATTCGCTTAGTACACACAAGTTGACGTTCGGTTTTCAAAACGAAATAAATTCGTACATTCAGGTACCACCTAACTACTGTTGCGCAAACTCTACAAGATTACCAAAACAGCATTAAATTCGTAAAGATTAACAAAGACTTCTACCGTTCGATTTCAGATCACTCAGCATTGATATTAAGTATTTCATCTTCATTACTTCCTACCAACATCGTCAGTTCGAGTGGGTACTTTCAGTACCTACCTAAATACATGCCTGAACCTTAGGTTAGTTATCTTCGTTTAGTAAATACCCTATCTACGTCCAGTGGCGTATCTAGCGCTAATTTCCAGGTGGAATTGCCCCTGAGATGCTAAGGCCGTTGAAAAGGCGAAACAGAGTCGATACCCCAATCCTAGGGTGGGCACTAGACCATTACCTATGGGGTGCGCATGCCCCCCCCCCCTCCCTTTTTATGTATGCCTCTGCCTAATGCCTGCAAGCGCTGCCTTGTTTTTACGCACCGAGTACTCGTCCGAGAGCACTGTCTCGCCCGTTTACTCGGTACGTGTGATCAAGGCATACCTAAGTCTCGTTTTAAACATGACGATTATTGTACGTTCATAACAGTAGTGAATGACTACAGGGTGTTATCAAAATGGTGATCCAAAAGTAGTGTTCCTTACTCAGTTAATGCTGGACAACATAATCCATTAACTAAATTGCTAAAATGAGTCTGGTAAAATTTGGGATGTTCATATTTTGTTGCCATGAAATCACCAGCTCAATGTACGGACACCTCAAATTTTATAAGACTAACTAGCTGACCCGGAGTTCCGCCTTAGAGTAGAGGCAAAAAAAAATTAAACCCCATTTAATGCCGCCGCACTTCCCCCCGCCCCCGCACCACCCTCGCAACCAACCCCTCCCCCCTCCCCCCACGCATCCCGCATTGTACATCCTGACGTTCGCCGCTCTCTTGCAACTGGCCCTCTCAGCTCATGTACTTACTTACATTGCGTCATCCTTGTCACGTCAAAAATTAAGGGGTGAATGATAGATACGGGAATACTAGGGATATCCAGGATTAAACGAAACACATTTCTTCTCAGGAACGCTGTTTATTATCTGACATCTGTCATAGACAACCTAGATATACATCAGCTCCTTCACCCTTAGTTGGGAAACCTAAAATAATAAACAAATACAATTTAAATAATACTTATGAAATAAAACACAATAACCAGGTATCAAAAGAGGCATCATCAAATTTTATAGTTAATGTTTCTTTTAGGTCTTAGGATTCTGTCACAGGGAACCTCAACAGGTGCGAGCGTCAATTGTTCTGTTGTCTCTACCTGTTGTCCTACTGGTTCTACTGGCTCTACCTGTTCCACCCCCTCTATCGCATCTTGCCAGTCATCACCTACTCCTTCCTCCTCCAGAAGTTGAAAAGGTGTTGATAAGACAGACTGTGATGACGCCTGTGACCTAACCACGCGACGCTCCTTGCCACTTACATCAGGAACGTCATTAGACACACAACGCATCAGCTGATCTATGTGTCGTTTACAAGTAACATTATCTCTCTCTAATTGTATAATAAACATCCGACTCCCCATCTTTTTTGTAATAATCCCTTTTTCCCAAATTGGTTTTCTATCTACATAGCATCTACACCAAACTAGCTCGCCTATGTTGAATGACCTTTTAACTTCGGTAACAAGGTTGGGCACTTCATGTTTCGGCGGCACTAACAAGTCTAGCCTACCACGCAACTCGCGCCCCATCATTAGCTTAGCCGGGGAAGCTCCCGTGGCGCAATGGGTTGTGTTACGGTACTCAAATAAGTATTCCTGTAGCTTCTCATTAATTTTATATTTACAAGAATAAATTCCTAATATCGCCTTTAGCATTCGTTTACACGTACGTACGCTATTCTCCGCCTGACCGTTACTGCATGGGTGATAAATCGGGGAAGTCAGGTACACGATGCCATTAGTTTTGCAAAACTCGAGAAATTCTTTGGACGAAATTTTTGCATCATTGTCGGATACAATCGTTTCGGGGAGGCCGAATCGAGAGAATAGAAATTTGAGCTTTAATATAAGCTGCTTCGTCGTCGTGCCACTAGACATATCGAAACATTCCAGCCATTTGCTGAAAGCGTCAATCACCACAAGGTAAGTCCCTTGCGACACCGACATGTAGTCCAGATGAATACGCACCCAAGCCGCGGTGGGGCGCGGCCAGGGCTGCGGCGGCGCACGCGGCGGCGCAGGGCGTAGCGTTGCGCACACGTGGCACGCACTCACCGTTTGCTCGATGTCGCGGTCCACGCCCGGCCACCACACCCGGGATCGTGCAACACTCTTGGTTCGGACTATGCCTTGATGAGTTCGATGTAACTCCTGTAATATGTCTTTCCTGTGGACTGCCGGAATTACGACTCTATGACCTCGTAGAAGGCAACCATCTTCTACCTCCAGGTCTGTTTTACACTGGAAATAAGGTAAAACATTTTTACATGAAATTTTTCGCGGCCAACCATACTTGACATATTTCATTACGGTTTTAAGAATGTCATCGTTTGCAGTCGCTTCACGTACATCTCTGTATGTAACGGGCATTCCTTCTAACTGAAGCGAATTTAAAGCCGGTGCCCACCGTTCAGCGTCTTCGTGATATTCCGAGTCACGTTGATCCAAAGGATTCCTAGAAAAGAAATCTGCGACAGGATTTTCTTTTCCCGACGTATACTGTATTTTAAAATTATAAGCAGAAAGAAAAACTGCGTATCTAATTAACCGCGATGCGGTGGTAACAGAAATGCCACCCTTTTTGCCAAAAATTGCCAACAACGGTTTATGATCAGTTTTTAAAATAAAAGGATCTCGTCGGCCATACAAATACTGATGGAAGCGTTTAACACCGAACACGATAGCCGTGGCTTCCTTCTGCAGCTGGCTATAATTGCGTTCGCTCTGCAGCAGCGACCTGGAGCCGAATGCCAACGGCCGCTCTCGGCCGGCGGCGTCCACGGTGGCCAGCACGGCGCCCAGGCCGGCCGGCCCCGCGTCCACGGTCAGCACCAGCTGCGCCGTCGGCTCGTAATGCGCCAGCACGCGCGAGCTGCTCAACTCGCGCTTCATTCCGTCGAAGGCTGCCTGCTGCCGCTCCTTCCACTCCCACCGCGCACCCTCACGCAATAGCTCGTGGAGTGGAGCCAGTATGGACGACGCGTTGGGGACAAAATTGCGATAGTAATTTGCCATTCCCAAGAAACGTTTTAACTCCGTTATGTTATTGGGCTCGGGTACTTTGACTATGGCTTCCACCTTTTTTGGGGACTTTTGCAACCCTTCTTTGCTAATAATGTGCCCCAAATAGGTTACACTGTCCTGAAAAAAGGAACATTTACTTTTTCCTAACCTGAAACCAGATTCCTGAAATCGCTGGAAGACTTTTTCCAATCGCTCCAAATGTAAGGCTTTAGTCGGACCTGTTACGCAAACGTCATCTAAGAAAACCGTTACGCCATCTATACCCGTCAAAAGGTTTTCAATAGTGCGCTGAAAAATCGCCGGGGCGCACGCTAGACCAAATACTAACCTCTTATATTTGAATAATCCTTTGGTGGTATTGATGGTAGTAAGTTTTTGCGAATCCTGTGACAGCCTTAGCTGATTATATGCCTGACTACAGTCTAACTTGGAGTATTGTTGGCCATTACTCAGTTTAGCAAAAATCTCCTCTATCCTAGGTAAGGGATATTTGTCAACGTAAATATCTTTATTTAACGTAACCGAGTAATCCGCACAGACTCTCATGCTACCATTTGACTTCGGCACCGGAACGATCGGAGTCGCATAATCCGAGTGGTTCACGGGCTCCAGTATGCCTACCTCAACCAGCCTGTCGAGCTCGGCCTCCACCTTGTCCTTGATCGCAAATGGCAACGGGCGAGCTTTGCA
This sequence comes from Archips xylosteana, assembly GCA_947563465.1. Classification (NCBI taxonomy): domain Eukaryota; kingdom Metazoa; phylum Arthropoda; class Insecta; order Lepidoptera; family Tortricidae; genus Archips; species Archips xylosteana. The sequence goes on from OX387362.1 coordinate 6,105,749, forward strand.
AAACTTAGGCGTCGCACCTTCCTTCAACTGCAAAGTAACGTCAGCACGCGTATAACAACCTAATTCCTTACTGAACAATTCTCTATATTTTTCAACTAAATTTTGAACTTGTTTATCACCAGATGTCAAGTCAATTTTGTTATTCATTGAAGTTATACATAATTTGAATTTTGACATAAAATCTCGCCCCAATAGTGGGGGTCCACCATTTTCTACGACAAAAAATTTAAGATCGTGTGTCAAACCATTGTATGCTACTTTGGTGGTGAAACACCCTAGAGGCTTGATTTTGTGTCCATTGTAAAAGCACATACGTATGTTACATTTAAATAATTGCTCGTGAGCGAAATGTGACAAATATAACTCTTTTGAAATAACATTGGTACCTGACCCAGAATCGATTTCCATTTTTAGTTTTGTGTTACAATTTACTAAGATTGTTACGAAATAAGGTTCGTTGTCTACACACCTCAAGTTAAAAAGCTGACACTCCTTACATGCGCGGCAATCTACTGCCGCAGATGCCTCGTCCGAACTCGAATCAGTTTCCAAGTTGATGTTCTTGACAGGTTTTTCTTTTGTATTGCACATTTTCTTGAGATGGCCTTTTCCCTTGCACCTTTGGCAGCGATAATTCTTATAGCGGCACCTCTCCGTTGCATGACCCTTCATGCCGCAGACTGCGCATCGATTCGGTGAATCCTGTCTTCGTGGCGCCGCGCCGGCGCGACCTGCGTTCGACCACAGCAGCGGTTCTTCTTTCATAGCAGCGGCGGCCGCCAGAGCTCCCGGCGCCGTAGACCTCGCCTCCCGCGCAGTGACAGTTTGCTTCGCTATTTCTAGCGCTTTTGCGAACGTAAGCTTGGTCGCGTCTTGCTCGCATAGTCGATCTCGTACAGATCCGAATTTGAGCCCGAGTACAAATCTGTCCCGATATATCTTATCTAGGCAGTCTCCAAAGGCACAATGTACCGCTAAGCCTCGCAAACGAGCCGCCCAATCCTCGACAGACTCCTCTTGTGCTTGGACTGCATTATAAAAGTTACCTAAGTCCGCAAAAGTGGCCCGCGCTGGAGTCAGGTGCTTGTCAAGGAATTCCACCAACTCATCAAAAGTCGAGGTTTCCACCTCCTTCGGATGACTTAGATTCCGTAGTAATAAGTACGCATCATCCGATAAATGAGTTATCAAAACAGCACGCTTTTTTTCCTCGGCCTTAATGTCATTCAGGCTTAGAAATTGTTTTACCCGGTTCCGAAATATTTCCCACTCTTGACATTTCGGGTCGAAACATGGTAGGGTTCCAATACTCATCGTCGCCAGTTGATAGATACGGGAATACTAGGGATATCCAGGATTAAACGAAACACATTTCTTCTCAGGAACGCTGTTTATTATCTGACATCTGTCATAGACAACCTAGATATACATCAGTGAACCACCAACATTTAGGGGTATGAAAAATAGATGTTGGCCGATTCTCAGACCTACCCGATATGAACACAAAATTTCATGAGAATCGGTCGAGCCATTTCGGAGGAGTTTGGTAACAAACACCGCGACAGAGAATTTTATTTAGAAGATTAAAACAAATGAGCTAGTGCATTATGTTGCCCAGCATTAACTGAGTAAGGAACACTACTTCTGGATCACCATTTTGATTAACAGCCTGTATAGACTGCCCATACCAGTCTAGGTACTCGTCCAGTCAGCATCAAAAGTAGCTGGTCACTTTTGTACCTTGTCGCTCTACAGTTAGGTACAAAACGTCATACTTGATTGACAATTGCGTTATTACGACAAATTACAAAAATGACCACCTACTTTTGATGCTGACCGTACAAATTGGCAGACGTACCTATACTTTGGGTATCTTAGCACTGAGAAGGGATTCATCGAAATTCCAACGAGACCAACTAGAACTACTTAGTCTATTTTATTATTTTTTCATGGGGACAACCCGCGGGCGTAAGCTAATTTATCATACTTACTCACTCTCAAGTTATAAACATAACAACTGAGTCTGCTCTAACTTAGGAAGGATAACTTCATAATCCTGCTTCTCCACAGAGCAAACATTATGTTAAATAAAACTGATTTCGTTGAATGCCGATGCTAAGTTGTTGGAAATATTTTCGTGGGCAGCGAGGCAGAAAAATCGATTTAAGCCTTGAATGACTTTTATGGCCGCAAAGCCAGCCTGAGCCTCGGCGTGATTGACATATCTTGAAAATGTTCTTGAATGGCATTGCATTGCGGTGGATGAGATAGTTAGGTACTACCATTAGCTCCTAAGCACTCGCAAAGCACCCTACCTACTTACAAACCAGTATCTACCTGAATTAAACAGAAAACAATTTAGTGGTAAACTACACATAGGTAGATAATAAGATCATAATATTCGTGCGTACGATGCTGGGTTATTGAAATAACATCTTGCGAACGAAACATTTAACGGTTTTTCGAAGAGCACAACTACGATATGTAGGTACCTACCAAATGCCCAAATGTAAGTTCTAAGCTTATTGTCGTCTCTTGGATTTATTTATTTCACATATACTTAATTAAAAGAAAAGAATACTTAATTAAAGACTTTGTTTTTTTTTTATATAATATTCAACTTTTTGCACAAATAGAAGGTACCTAAATCATAACGTCCACCTTTCGTACCGAACGTCACTTTGCGGAATTGGTCCCATTTTATGAAATAAGTATACAGACGCCGTATGGTGATGCCGGCGAGAGCACTGAACATACTCACTTTATGTACCTATCGAACATCCTCGTAACTGCTACTCAAGTGAATAAATAATGATTGATTATGACGAGCAAACAGTACGCTTAGTATAAGTTTTACTTCACCAAATACTTCTCGATCGCGTTTACGTAAAAAATTCAATTACTAGGGAAACATGGACAGCGTCTCCGCGCGCGCGCGTCCATGTTTCCATAGAATTGAAATTTTTACGTAAAAGCGATCGAGAAGTATTTTGGTGAAGTAAAACTTATACTAAGCGTACTGGTTTCCATAGTAATTGATTTTTTTACGTAAACGCGATCGAGAGGTACCTATTTGGTGAAGTAAAACTTATACTAAGCGTACAGGTCACCTGATGGTCAGTAAGCACCGCGCCCATCGACATTGTAATACCAAAGGATTGCAGACTTTTGCCAATATAGAGAACTAAGATAATTTTCTCATGTACCTACCGTGTATCAGTAATTATGTACTGGCTGTCTTACTCTTCATGCCGGAACACAGCAGCGCAGGGTGTCATTGTCATATTTGCATGTAACCGAATGACATCAGAAGCGACAATTTGGTCAAGCAGCACCATGGTGCAAACAGTAGACAGGTAGGTACGTTATGAACTTAGTACGTTAGAACTAGGCGACATAAGTACCTACCTCTACCTACATACTGCGCCTCTACGGTTGGTAGTAGGTAGTTATGGCCAGAAGACGGATTTTTGAAATAACATCGCTTTAGGCACTGAATTAAATAAAATAAAATGACTGGACACCAAATTTTTAATACTAGTATTCCCACGGGTAAAACTAGGGAGAAGCATTCGAGAAATTTTCAAATAACTAGTAATTATACTATTTTATTTATGATTTTTAATATCTAATAATAAATTACAATATTGATTGTCACTAATTGTCCCATTTCTTCGACACATCGATGTACTCTCCATCGGGTGAATAATATCCCTGTATGGGTGGCGTTGCTACGGGGCCCTTTATTGAGTAAGGAACAAGCTCCAGGTCGGGCTGTGAACAAAACAAATTTGTTTTTAACCTTTTTGGAGCCTGGTCTTTTTGACTCGAGGCGATCGAGGCGCGTCTCCGATTTCACCCTGTATGTTCGAGACTGGTTATTTTCGTCCGCTTACGGATGAATGCCGAGCGCGACGAGCGAGAACGACCAGTTCCGACCATTCACGAGCATAGCATTTAGGCGCCGCGGACGACGAGGAAGCGGGTCAGAACGACCAAGGCCTTAATCTCATCATCATTATCATCATCCCAGCCTATATACGTCCCACTGCAGGGCACAGGCCTCCTCTCAGAATGAGAGAGCTTGGGCCGTAATTCCCACGCGGGTCCAGTGCGGATTGGGAACTTCACACAAACCATTGAATTTCTTTGCAGGTTTCCTAAAGGTGTTTTTCATCACCGAAAAGCTCATGGTAAATAATGTCAAATGGTAATAGTAAAAACTGCACATGAAAAAAAAAAGCTTTCTGATCATCACCTTATTCTACATTTGATTTGCATTATTTAGCAATTATTAATTTGGTGACACTTACATAGTTTTAACATTTGAAGTCCTAATGGATCCTTGTTTATGTAAAGTAATCTCAAGAAGATCGAATAGATTGTCATACAAGCCAAAAGCAACCTAAACTCCAATTAAACGCCGAAAATCCCCGAAACAAAAACAAAATTTTGCGGATACAAAATTCAAATCCATTGTGAAGAAGACATTAATATCTAAGGCATACTATAAAATTAATGACTATATCATGGACAGGGATGTTTACAAATAATTCCGATCCGCATTGGCGATCCCTAGTCTCAAATAGCGTATCTACTGTGTTAAAAATTTTTAATTGTATTAAATACTTTAGATGTATGTAATTTAATAACAATGTAGATCTGATTTTGAAACCAAAATCAAAAAGTCAGTTAGACACTACTGAGAGGCAAAAGAGTAATTTCATGTTACCCCTCTAGATTAACAAGCGATTTAAAACCGCATCAATCTAAAATTCTAAATTTTGTAACCTCTTATTAGCTGTTACTTTGTATAATGCTTTTGTGGTTTTGTATTGTAATTGTAAGTGAAATTGTAATGAGTTTGTGCAAAATTACTTGCGGCGCAATCTTCTTGGCAATCATGGTCTTTCTGAAAGTGCTGGTAGACTAAAAAATACATGTAAAAGAGCCCTTAACTTTTGATTTGGTTCTCCTAGGGATCAGTTGACCCACTTGCTTGTATGCCTTCTTTATACAGTTGTCCTCGAAGTCGACGTAAAGCCGAAATCAGATGATAGGCCAACTTATATTGGTCATCAGAAATATATTTCAAAAAATCTAAGTTGTGTGTGTGTTGTGTGTCTTGGTGCCCTTGAACTACTTGAAAATAGGATGTTTGTTTCGTTCACAAGTCGTAAAATAGCTTACTCTATCTTAATCAGATTACAATCTTAAAGTTACGGCCTTTGGGAAAGTCTTAGGTAGAAGAGAATCATTTCATCATCAACAACCGCTTCAGCCTAGTTGGTAGTGACGAAGCAAGAGGTCCTGGGTTCAAATCCCGGTAAGGGCATTTATTTGTGTGATGAGCACGAATATTTGTTCCTGAGTTATGGATGTTTTCTATGTATTTAAGTATTTATTTATCTATATAAGTATGTTTATCGTCGTCTAGTACCCATAGTACAAGCTTTGCTTAGTTTGGGACTAGGTCATTTGTGTAAGATTGTCCCCTAATATTTATTTATTTATTTATTTTTATTTATTTATTTAAAAGTAAGTCAGAAAAAATCATTTAAAACAGGGTTAAATAACAAAGAAAAAATATTTCCCAAAATTTAAGAAATCTCTAGCAAGTATCATATCCTCAAATCCTCAATCCTCATTAAATGCGCCAATTTTTAAAGTTACTACTTGCCAAACTCCCGTGGTACATTTTTATTTTCAGTACAGTTAGTTAAAATTGGATGAAGTATTCATTTTATTTTCAATACTTGGTTGGCCCAAAAGTGCCATTTTCTTCGAATCTGAAGTAGTTGGCTCTAAATATTAAACAACAATTCACAGGAACATTATTCAGGATTAATAAATAAAAAAAATAAAGATTTGTAGTAACAGGAGCGAAAAGACTGTCACAAGGTGAAGATTATGTTGATTTTTTTTAAATGGCAATAAATTTTTAAATACATAACTTAAATTTTTTTAAACTTTTCTGACAACCAATTTAAGTTGGCCAATCATCTGATTTCAGCTTGACATTGACTTCTGGACCACCCTGTGTAATCTACTGAACATGATAGTATGAATGGTTGGTTACCCAGTCCTTACCATAATAGCCTCATTATATAAATCCTCAGATTCCTCATAAAGCTTGTCCAAGGCTCTTTTCTGGGCCGCCATAATCCTGTCAACTTGAGCTACATTGAAGATATATTCCTCACGCTTGTATTTTGTCCACTCTTTCTGTAATAAGGCTCGAGCTTCCACTTGCTCTGCTGACAGTTTTATTTCTGGCCGTTTCCTCTTCCTGAATATTTAAAAATAAAGGGTTAATTTATATACAGGTGAATTCAAATTGGTGATACAAAATTAGTGTTTCGTACTCAGTTAATGATGGACAATATAATGCGCTAACTATCATATGTGTATATGCATGTTTTGAGATTCAGAAGAAAGCTCTATCTATTAATTTTGATGAAATTTGTAAGTACTTGTAGAGGTAATGGCGTGAATAATCAACTTAGCTAGAGCTCATCTCTGGAAAAATAGATTTTTCCCACAAATCAATTTGAAAATATACTCACTTCATCTCATCCATAAGGTGTAGCGGCACTTCTAGCTCATCGATGGGCTTCAGCTGGCGTGCATTCTTCTCCAGCCGGCGAATTTGCTTTTCGAGCTTCTTACGACGACGATCTTCACGAGCTTTAACAATAGCTGGATCTATTTTCTTTTTTTTCTTCATTGGTTCTGCACTGAAGATATAAAAAAAAATTTCATTGAATTAGAGCCTCCATATCTGTTTCTAATACGTATTAAGATCAGTAAGTTGTGTCCGGCTATATTACATAGGTAGTTAGTACCTGGGCGACCGAGCTCTGCTCGGGCAGAAACTCGGTACCAAGCGTTTAAAACCCAGAGATTTATAGTTAATTTTAATAATTTGATCAAAATCAAAACTATTATTCTGCAAGCAGGCCGCAAAAGGCTCTTTTACATGTCACTTTTTTAAAACTACCAACGCTGTTGTTATTATTCAAAATAAATTGTGGTTTATAGCTACCATAGCTGATCCGTGATTTTGAACTGTAGTGCTGCTGTCGTACAAATACTGCGCGAAGTCAAAGCCTTTGTGGGAGGAAGTATCGATAATCTGAAAATTAATTAGCTTATAGATAGACTTGCACTCAACAAATAATATCAAGCGATTTTGTAAATAACTATTTTCGTACCTTGAAAACTGTCGTAAAATTGATAAATTAAACATGTTTAATCTAGATCCGGAATGAACTTTTTATTCTGCAGTTTAATTCGTACTAAATTCCTTAAATTATAAACTGGATAAACAGAAGAAAAGGTTATGTTACATTACAACACAACTGTCACTGTCAGTCGGTGCCTTTATGAAATGTCAGTGTCAGTGGAACAAAAACCGTTCCAGCCTTAAAAAAAACGCTTAATATTTTAACCGGGTTTTAAAAAAAAGAAATCACTTTTAACACGTTCCGTTTCCGTATGGTTTCATTAAAACCAATTAAAACTACATAATGATGTAGGAGTGGCAAGTAATACATTGATGGACAGTACTTTCAATTAAGCGTTAGTAAGCTATACCTATATTTGAATGTCCATTATGTCCATAGGCGTAGTGTCGGTTTGGGCGCATAACGTCCCACTCGCAAAACGTCCCTCCACCAAAATTACGTCCTTTTCGCAAAACGTCTTCTCTGCAAATGGTCCCTTATGTAAAATACCCCATTCGCAAAACGTCCCTTCTGAAAAAGCCCCTTTCGCTGAAAGTTCCTCCTGCATAACGCCCCTTTCGCAAAACGTCCCGTCTGGAAAAAGCTTGTTTCAGTAGAGACTAGGAGTCTTCTCATGGGATAAGAGATGGCCAATCGAACAGGTCATTTTGCGAAAGGGACGTTTTGCGAACGGGACTTAAGGGACTTTATTTATACGTATGTGCAGAGACGTTTTGCGAACGGGACCTTTTGCAGAAGGGTCGTCTTGCGTAAGGGACATTTAGGAAAAGGACATTTCGCGAAAGGGACAAAGGGAAATTATGCGAGTGGGACGTTATGTGCCTAAACCGCAGTGTCCTTTAAAGTGTTATTAATAAATCAACACTGGCGCACACAACTTAATTAAAGAAATACAAAAGCGTCTGGTCGACACCACTGGAGACCAAAGGGCCGGCAGCTATCTCTCTCAACGAATCGCCATCACCATTCAACGAGGGAATGCTGCCAGCCTTTTGGGTAGGTACGATGCCACGGGGCCTTTATTAGACTTAGTCTAGTAGTTTTTAAGTTAGATATTTAGTTTATAGTTTTAATTATTGTATTTATTGTTAAGTATTGTTTCTTAATATTTGTCATCAACACTTTGTATTTTTATTACATTTGAGAGTTTCTATTGGTGAGTACGAAACCTCGCTCGTGTGGGGTTCATACAAAAACTATGCACTTACTATTACTATGACAAGTTCATGTGTGACACTGGTTAGAACCCCGTTGCAGGGAGCCTTTACTGTTCTTGTAAAGATTTCTTTCATAAGTGCTAATTGCTGACTGCAGTGCAGCAAGGTTCTTCCGAGTGTCACGCACGAACTTACAAAGTCAAAGTATACAAACCTAAGGGCCGATTTTTCAATCCCTAGATGAAAGTATCCGTTTGTTAAAACTATCGCTTTCCTTTTTACCAACACATAGATAAATTAAAAATTTTAAAAACCCCCAACGCAATTAAGGGTCATAATTATATGTTTGAAAATAAAGTAAATGCGTCTAAGATCCTTTTGGCAACTTACAAAAGTGCTGATAACTTTAAAACGGCTGGACCAATTTTGGTGAATCATGTTTAAGAACCATCGCCAAGAAACCTACTTTCAAATAAAATAACCGCATCCAAATCGGTCCACCCGCTTAGGAGCTATGATGCCACAGACAGACAGACAGACACACACACAAATAGCGGTCAAACTTATAACCCCCCTCTTTTTGTGTCAGGGGTTAAAAAAAAGACTGAGCTTACATTTATCTGCCAGCTAATATTAACTGAACATTGAAAAACCAGTCCCTAAAGTTAATTTCAGAGCACGATCTCATAAGCTTCATCCAAATTAGATCAGCCGCGTTATAAGTAAACATCCAAACTTTCGGAACTATCATCATCATCATCATCCCAGGCTATATACGTCCCACTGCATGGCACAGGCCTCCTTTCAGAATGAAAGGGTTTGGGCCGTAGTTCCCAAGCGGGCCTATTGCGAATTGGGAACTTCACAACACCATTGAATTTCTTCTTTTCACACAAATATCTGCCCCGACACGGGAATCGAACCCGGGACCTCAAACTTCGTAGTCAGGTTCTCTAACCACTATAGGCCATCTGGTCGTCAAAAATGACTGGTCGTCTGGAATTATAAAAATAATTTATTATTAGGAGGATAGATTTTTTTTTAAATATTGGAACTAGGTGGAAATCTGAAGCTCACCTCACCTAATGGTGGCAATCACCACCGCCGATAGACGCCTACGCCACCATAAATTAAATATCAAGCGCTAACTTTCCTTACCATGCTAAAAAATTATCAATTACCCTTTTGAAGACCCAAATTTTTGCTGGAAAACCTTTAAAATATTCCGATTCTGGAATTCCATATTAACAATTTTCAACCGACGAAGTAAACGGAAGAGGTACTCAAGTCGACGCGTATATTTTTTTTATGTACCTATGATCACGCATAACTTTTTACAGAGTAGTAGGTAGTCCGATTTTCATAATTATTTTTTTAAGTATTATAAATGCACTTATACCTAACAGTTGTAGTTCTTACTTATCCAATGGTACGATTGAATTGAGATTGAGACTGGGTAAACGTATCTAGAACTCCCGATCACAATGCAATAAATATGTAGGTACCAGGGCTGGGCAAAATACATGCTTTGCTTTAATTAAAATACAAATTACAAAATACTATCTCGCATGTATTTAAAATACGAAATACAAAATACTTTTAAGTCGAGTATTTGAAATATAAAATACAAAATACAGTATTTCAGGTATTTTTATTTAAAATACAAAATACAAATTACAAAATACTAAGTAGAATTAAAACGAATCCAACCCGGCATGGGCAAGCAGAGTAAAAGAAAATTACTCTCTTTAAACATAAAACTACCGTGAGGTTGTGAGACTCACTCATAGTGAAACAATACAGATTATGGTCCGAGAGCTAGCACCAATTTTTGGGTAGGTGTTTGAGGCAAGCTGAAAACTTGTCACATACTTCTCCTATTAAACCCCAACACAAAACTGCAGACCTGCCTGGTGAGTAGCGGGGCTAAATGAAACCATGACTTTTTAATTTTTTTTTTGGTTCCAAAAATATATTTAGGCAATATGCAATTTATATATGTTGTAGTTTAATGTTTAAAGAATAAAAAAATAATAAGCCAGATGATTTAGTCGGGGCTTTAATATTGCCAGGCGCGTGCAAACATATTTTTCAAAAAAATATAAAAAATGTATTTGATGCAACTTGAAATTTTAATAGAGTATATTATTTATAACTAAAAAATAAGTTTCTCAAAAAGACAGGTCATTTTGGTGGGACTTTCTACCTGCCAGATGATTTAACAAATATACTCACTCGCACGGATATATCATTTGTTAGATCATCTGGCAGGTAGAAAGTCCCACCAAAATGACCTGTCTTTTTGAGAATCTTATTTTTTAGTTAAAAATAATACCCTATTAAAATTTCAAGTTTCCTCAAATAAATTTTTTATATTTTTTTTGAAAAATCGAAATATGTTTGCACGCGCCAGGCAATATTAAAGCCCCGACTAAATCGTCTGGCTTATTTTTTTTTTATTCTTTAAACATTAAACTACAACATATAAAAATTGCATATTGCCTCAAATATATTATTGGAACCAAAAAAAATTAAAATTAAAAATTCATAGGTTCATTTAGCCCCGCTACTCACCAGCCAGGTCTGTAGTCTTGTGTTGGGGTATAATAGGAGAAGTATGTGACAAGTTTTCAGCTTGCCTCAAACACCTACCCAAAAATTGGTGCCAGCTCTCCTACTATTACTCACGTTTCAAAACGAGTCGAGTTTAACTCGACAGTTTCGGGCTAATCTGTAACCCTTCCTCTCGGAAGAGCACGCTACGGCTGTGCCAAACGTGCACTCAAGTACGCTACGGCCTGAAATACCTTAATACGGCCTGACTTAAACTAGTTTTGAGACGTGGGTAATCAGTATTATTTTACTAAAAATTACTCTCATTAAAGGAAACTAGGTACTTTTACTGATTAAAAGCAGAGTTTCCTTTCCTAAACACCAGACTTAAGCGTTATCTGCCTCTCATAGGGGAATGAATAAAGTCATGTCTACACCGGTGCGTTTTCATGTTCAACTTAAGATCGCTAAATGAAATCTAAATGTATTTTGTTAAAATGTATTTTGAAGTCATAAGTATTTGAAATACTAACTACAAAATACCTTAGCGTCAGGTATTTGAAATACGAATTACAAATTACATTTTCAGCGAGTAATTGAAATACAAATACCAAATACGTATTTGTATTTCAATTACGTATTTCAATTACAAGTAATTCAAATACTGCCCAGCCCTGGTAGGTACCGTCTAGGTACAATAAAAGTGTATTAATAATAAGCTTAATATTAGGTATATACTTATTACCTAACCTAGAAAGGGATTTTCGTAAATAATTTTTGATACCTACACATACTTAAACATAAATTTGAAACCGCTAATACAATTAAGTACATGTGTGTACATATTATTATTTACGTACCTACCATATATGTATATGTTTATCGTTACCTACTCGTTAATTAAGTATATACTAACTCATGATCTCTTATGTCATAGTAAGGGTACCAAAAATTCTGCGTCATCATTATAAACACAAAAGCAACAAATTTGTATTCAAAGCAAACCACTGAAGCACGTTCATTACCGTAATTGGCAATAAGAGTCAACAACTGTGAGGGGAAACCGCTCTAAAATATGGAAATATAATATAATAGCCATCATCAAAATAAAAGTACCGCATGTAAAAAGGTCCCGTGACCAAATCATGGCAACCAGAAAAACATTGCAGGGCTCAAGAACTTGTAAAATCGAGTGTCATTATTATAATGGCGGTATTATTCAAGCGAACCAGTTACCATAGTACCAACAAACAGATATGACTAGAAAAACACCACTTTCCATAAGTTAGTTAGACTAGTGTGTGATCAAACTCAAGGGGAATTCATACCATCATGTAAGCTGCCTGCGGAACCACAAATATGTAAATCATCTCATTACAATAAACAAAACTCCAACAGTTAGCTTTATCCTCGTTCCTAAGATGCGGAATATTTGGCATCCACTCATTCTCTAGCCAGTTACCGACGGTATTGACATGTGCGTCCAACGGGTTATTATTCGATCTAAAAAGATAAATAGCAAATCATTAATATTCGAGAATCTGAATCATAATATTTATGACTAAATTATAAACAGTGTTTACACCGCCATGGATAACGATACGTTACCGGCTGTTATTAAGTTTGCGACTAACGAAACCCTTGTTAAACAAGTGGCTAACTTTTTTAATGTGACCGTTGCTAATGTTACAAACCAGAGTGAAGTGGCACAGGAGAATCTTTTCGATTTGTACGAAGCTTACCGGACGAGGGAAAAGGAACAGTTAGTAATGTATAAAACTGTCGCATACGTAGTTGGAACTTTAATTATCTTGAGTAATTTAACAGTTGTCATATCCAGTGGATTAATTCTCCGAAGAGGTAAGTAAACAAGGTATTTTTTACTTGATTAATGATTACTTACCATCAGATTCGCCGAGGTCACGTGTATGATTGCCGATGGTATACATAGCTTCATTAATTTATTCCACATCAATGATTTATTTTGGTGTTTTTTTTATGTATCACTAGGATCGAGATAACAAGTTTGTCCCCACGACGCATGTTAATTTGTTATTCAAACAAACTTCGCTCATTTTAATGTCGCTGACCAACTTGGTGACTTCTGTGGACTTAACTTTTGTTGTCTATATTACCAGCACACGCTCAAACTAATCGCTAAGATCAACTGTAATGAAATTCTGATGAAATATTCGTGACGTAGCTTGGAAATTACGCCGATCGATAGCAAAATCTTTGCTACCTAACTACTTATTTCACATTTCATCAATATTTTATAACCAAATTACTTTACTTTAACTTTATTTTTCATTGGTTTGGACCATTTTTAATTATGATTTATTTTTATCTCACAAGCGAAAACCAGATCATTTTATATACCTACATAATTTTGTGTAAAATGATACGTTAGGCACCCATTTTAGGTTGTCGTTGTTGTATTTGGCACTGTCACTGATTTTTGTAGTTTTCTTTTTTTGAGGTTCCGTAGTCCTGACGGAATCTTTTTAGTTTAGCTATATTTGTCTGTCTGTCCCTGTCGTTTTATGTAGGTACTAGCTTTTGCCCGCGGCTTCGCTCGCGTGAACCATAAATATTTCAGAGAAGCAAGCAGGCATGCAAGCAAGCAAGCAAGCAAGCATGCAAGCAAGCATGCAAGCAAGCAAGCAAGCAAGCAAGCACGCAATGTTATATCAAATAATTTCCCCACTAACAGCAGTAAGTCAAAGGCTACTAAAAACAAAGGAAAGCTTAAAGTGCCATCTTACACACTGGGTAAAACTAAATCGTTTCTGGGGAGATGTTTGCTACAAAATTCCAAAACAATATCGTCGATCAAATAGAAACAAAATCAAGAAAACACTAATGGGTGATTCTTCGAGGTCGTGATTTTTGTTTTATTCCTCTGTCGTATTTTTTTTTACTTATTTGACAGAAAAATTCATGCTCCCATGAAAATAGATTTGTTCAGTAACATAAATATTGTTTTGGCACTCATTTTTATAAAACCTTAACTCATTTTAGTTTTTATGTCCAGAGGAATAAAAATAGTAGTAAAAAAATACGTTAAATATTAATAAAAAAATATAAATAGTAATTAAAGTATTATTATACGTAAAAATTAACAATCTAGGTACTTAATTATTCTTGAAAACATTTTCTGTGCTTATTATTTATACTCACCGGCAAATCTAAAAATTCTAAAAATTCTCTTGAAATTTTATTTCTTTTACTGTTAAGGCATGTTTTATTTCAAAATAACTAAGTAAACTGTACTTTTATTCAAAACCTACTATGAAAACTGTATTTTTTTTATTCCAATGTCCATTTATCCATAGGAATAAAGGACAGAGGAATAAAAAAAGTAAATAAAAATACTGATGATTCATAATACGAACATTCTGGAAGGTTGCCATTAATACTACAGAAAGGTAGTACTAAAAGCAGTGAATCAAGCGTAATTAAAAAAAAATAACGGTTATACAAGCGTCAAAAAACCTGGCAGAGTAATAAAAATGTTACCTGAACCAAGGACAGAGAAATAAAATATTTACCTTCGTATCTCTGGAGCTAATTGCACCAGCTGAAATATCCACTACTAGACATGTTCGAAACGCGAGTAAAAACAACCCACGTGTGAATTTATCACCAGTTTCTTAATTTTTCTTTATGAAACAACTGATTGAAACGCGCTCCAGAGTAATAAAGAATTTACGCCGGACACATCTTATTTCCTCAGCTATAAAGTTAATACTAGAAGTAAAAATTATTCATCAGTTGTTTATTACGTAACAACTAATATTCTTTGAATGTGGTCACTCAACATATTGTTAAAGTTGACTGATTTTGAGATATTATCGTATGTTTTCATGAAAATGGGGAACGGACACGACAGAGTAGTAAAAATCATAGTGTTAATTATTTTTTTGTAAATAATTAGAATCAGTTACACAAAAACTGACATATGTCCCAGTTAAATACAGATATATGCTACCTCTGAAAAAAAAATCAAACTTATAAACTGAAGGGTTCATTAAAATTAGCCCCCGGACATCGAAAATCGGGGCCTCGAAGAATCACCCTAATATCTAAGGCATATTATAAATATCATGATGATATCATGGACAGGATTTTGGAAATAATTCCTATCAGCATGGCGATCTCTAGGTATATAGTTACTTAATTAAAATTTTGACTTTAAACCATGCGGACGAAGTGGAAGAAGAAAATATTGAAAATAATTTTTATTACTTACCTCTCTTAAACGTAAAGTAAGGATGCTTTTTTTCTTGTTTAAGACCAAGTAGGTTTGCTAAGACCATTTTTCGATTTAAGTACTTAAAGTAAGTACTAATTTTTTTAGAGTCCAGAATCTCTCCCATTTATTTTCCAGATTTCTAAACAGTTGGCTTGAAAAGTCTGAAAAAAAAACAAAATGGTAGTAGGTACTAAAGTAAATAATATAAAGAACTACAACGACTTTAAAATTAATATTTTAAAAGATAAGGCTTTGCGAGAGCGATATTTAATCAAAACTTAATATTGATTATTTCTTTATTTCAGTGGGTATTAAGTACCTACGGAACGGTATTGTTAAATTAGACAGAAGTTTCTTTTATTAACGACCGCTTTAGCATAGTTGGTAGTGACCCTGCCTACGAAGCAAGAGGTCCTGGGTTCAAATCCCGGTAAGGGCATTTATTTGTGTGATGAGCACGAATATTTGTTCCTGAGTTATGGATGTTTTCTATGTATTTAAGTATTTATTTATCTATATAAGTATGTTTATCGTCGTCTAGTACCCATAGTACAAGCTTTGCTTAGTTTGGGACTAGGTCGATTTGTGTAAGATTGTCCCCTAATATTTATTTTTTTATTTTTTTTTTTTTTTTTTATTACCAAAGAACGAAACAGTCAAGTAGTTGGCTTGAACAATAAAGGCTGTCTAATTAAATTCTACATACTTACCTACATACATGCATGTATCTCATATGGTTATACATTTCAGGTCAGCAGCCCAAAAGTACCTACCTCCTGCTTGGAAATGTGTCACTGGCGGATACCATCATCGGCATTGCCATCATATTTGGTGCCGTCATTGACAATTCAATAAGTTCAAACCCGTTGTGCATATTTCAAATAGGTATGTATGATGCCAATAACAACCCCACTTGCTAAAAGTATACACATATGAATAAACGTAAGAATTCCCGCATTTGGTCCTCTAAATTCTCTCCTACAAAATAGCAGATTGCTTTATATTTTGAGGGTATTCCCCAACAACAAAGACGAAATTCATTGCGTCTGGAAATAATACATCCCGAAATCGTCCTATACGTTTTGATCTCCTGTTGAGTTTACTGATAAAATCTATTTCGGAGATAAAACTGCTTTCATTGTCCGGCCCTAACTGGATGACATCATCATGACGATTATTTTTACGTCATCAGGTATGATCGTGTGTCCGGCCATGGTCTCTATATTCAGTGTTGGCCTTATCGCAGTTGATCGATATTTTTACATACTCCATGGACTGTACTATCAAAGATATTTCAATACCACCAGAGTCAGAATTGGCATCGTCATTATTTGGATGATTGGTAAGAAGCAAGCTGTTTAATTTGAATCTGTTATTTGTTGTACCTAATATTTCTGCTTTTGTTGTTTACATTGCGTTGTGCGTAACTATTTATGTAAATAACCCTTGTCCTCTTACAGGTCTTACTCTTGGATTCATGCCAGTAACCGGATGGGTCAATACCGAGCTTATATTTTCTAGATGTTACTACACTGCACTATTTCCCGCCCCACTTATCTTTATTAACACTTGTTTAAGTTTAATACCTATTATACTTGTTACTGTACTATATTCTATAGTTCTAATCCATGCCCTTAGAAACGTACGAGATATAAAGACAGCACAAAAATCTGTAAATATTAACTCTAAATCTGGCGATACACCCAAATTGAGAATGTATCGTGGAAATACTAACATGAACAGAAATTCAGGTGCTGTATCAACAAAAGTAGAGAAAACTAAACTTAGAAGGTGCGCCTCATTCCATGCACTTGGTAATCATTTTGATAAAGGAAAATTTTCAAATAAATCCGAAAAATCCAGGAGTATAAATGATCTTTGCAAAAATAAAGCAAAAAGCACAGATGATGTTAGTGATAGTAGAAACGCTAAAGAATTTTCTACAAACTTCTGCGATGAGTCTAATTTGAGTGTTTATACGATAGAATCAAGCTATTCAAATCCAAGCATTTTATCTTCTGGTATACCAAATAAATGTACTTTGAATAATTTTTCTAAGACGAAAGTCCCAGCCAGACCAAAAGAACCCAACAAATGGAGAGCAATAACAGTGGTAATGCTTACAACCGGCAGTTTCTTATTTACTTGGCTGCCTTTTTTTATCACTGTAATATGTTATGTCTTCTGTGAAGAAAAACTAACCAACCCTAGATGTATAAACTATCGTACGTTACTCGGAGGTCCTTTGGCTACTTTAGCTTTTCTAAATAGTATTCTGAATCCTTTAATTTATGCGTGGTGGCACAAAGGATTTCAAAAAACAGTACGAGGTTTAATAAAAAAATACTGGTGTTTAAATATGCCCCTTCTTACAAATTCAAGCTGCATAAATTCTTCATCAAAATGTCAATAAAGTATTTTAATTTATAATTTATCCATGTCAATGTGCATTCTATACCTAATCCATGACTACTAAAGAAATAAATATGTTTTGTGTATTATGTACATTATGTATATGTTTATTTGTTTGTTTAAAAGCTTTGTCCCACCGCGGACTGTTATTGCCATACAGAACTTGTAATTTATTATTAACGGTAAGGTTGTACATTTGTGTATTAATTATGTAGGATTGTGTACATACAATATTGACGTAATTAAAACTACGTCGTTTTCTAACATTTTGTAAAAAGACACCTCTACACACATAAACATTATTTATACTACACTCACGCTCTCTAGACTTGAAAAACTTTTGACTTTCGTTCCTGGTGAGCCGTGTCTATGAAAGTGTGCAGCTACTTCGCGTACACTTGTCCATAATAGATATCGTTAGCGACAAAAAATTCACAAAGTAAACTGAAAATAGCTTGAAAACAAATTCAAAAATTTCGCCGTGTATGCCCATAGCTTTGCTAGGTGTATGTAGTATTACTAGCTGGTAGGTTTAATCGATTCGATTCCCCAACCCAGCTTATCTTTTCTGGTTTTTTCAATGTGTTTTAGTTAAGGTACGTTTAATTACAAAAAACATTTATTGCAGATATCATTTTGGTCCATAGATTCAAGAATTAAGTGGGTACAGTCAGGCTCAGAAGTCGTTGAACACTTTAGTACATTGTCGCAATAACCAGTTATACTATACTGTGAAGTTTGAAATATGTCAAGTTAGTGAAAGTGCTAACAAACAAAGTACTAAAGTATTCAGCGACTTCTGAGACCGACCGTACTTAATCAAAGATAATTAAGAATTACAGTGATGATTGAACATACACTTAATATTATGTACCTACTAGTTTTCACATAGGCACAATTTAACAAACTGTATTGAAATCAAATGTTCAAATTTACAGGAATTTTTATAGCTAGTTTACCAGCTATGGGATGGACTGGGAAGACATTCACGAATTATAGATGCTGGTACGTCGCTCTGTTTCCAAGGGCCCTGCTCATCATAGTCTCTATCGTTGTGCTGTCAGTAATAACCATGGTTTGCGTACTATACTTTCTAATTCTGCATCGCGCAGTAAAAACTGTAGACAGAATAAGGGAAATCAAGGAAAGCTACAATTACAACATAGCGTTCGTAAACAAATCCTTTGAAGCAACAGAGGCAGAGGACAGCAGCTCCAGCAAAGTCGAGGAAATACAAACAACGATCACCATTACAGTGTCCAAAGAAACTATAGTTGAACAACCTGGAAACTCTTTAGAAATGCACGATCTAAGCAAAACTGATGAGCAAGAGCAAAGACTTGGTAGTCGTTTGAAAAGAAAAATTGAAGAGATTTCTAGTTTTTACAAGAAAGCAAAAGCAATTGAGTCTCATCCGAGCAAATTAAAAGCTGTAAAAACTGTGCTATTAGTTACAGCGTGCTTTGTAGGAACATGGGCCCCTTACTATGTTTCTATCATTGTTTATGTCAAATGTGATATTTTATCGCATGGGTACGATTGTATTCCTATAGAAATGTTAACTTTAGGGCCACTTTATTTATTGGGAGTTAGCAATAGCCTATGTGATCCTTTAATTTATGCTTGGAGACATTCCGGTTTCAAGCGAACTGTTAAGAAAATTTATTGGAAGTATGTACTAAGAAGAATGTAGACATTAAGTGACAATAATTGTGTGGAAATAATCCTTATGTTTGACTGTTGAATTCGTAAATTATTTAAGTTTGACTATTCTCAGCGTGTAGGTACAGTCAAGGGCAAAAATATGTATACACTTTAGTACCTTGTCTATTTTCATCATATTTGAACTGCCATATATGAACTGTCACAGTGATTAAAGTGACAAGGTACTAAAGTGTATACATATTTTTGCCCTTGACTGTACTTTCATGTGAAATTTATTGAATGAGTGATCTAGATAGGTTAATAAATTATTAATAACCGTATTTTTTTACCTACTTATTTGTTTCATACTTATCTCTAATGAGCTAAAAAGTCATAAAATTGCAAACAATATCGTAATTTTATGACCGATGGTAAACTGTAATCTATTGAATCCTACGGACAATTTGATATGACCACAAGTGGTTTGTCTATTTATTATTACAATTTGTTTTAGTAAACTTTAATTAATACCAAAGAACATGAAACTACCGTGAGCCTCTCTCATAGTAGCAGCCGCCGTGGCGTGAGCTCCAAGAGGAAGCGGGCTACGGATTAGCCCGAAACATGTCGTGAGTGAGGTAACTATCCGTATTTTTTCACTATAATACGAAAGAAATTTTACTAGTTGACTAAAACCTAGTGCAGAGATCAGTGCTATAAAAATTTATCTAAATATAAAACTTCTAAAGTAGGTAGAGCTTGTCTAATTTAAAATGACGCGCCCCACCACCGTATTTACGCACAGGATTTTGAACCTATTGAAGCTGTATTTAGGGCCATTTTCTACTTTCAAATCCTGTGCATAAATGCGGTGGTGGGGCGCGTCATTTTAAATTAGACAGGCTCTACTTATACTTTTCTAAAACAGTTACCTACATCTAAATTGCTCAATTAAGTAACAACTGGATTACCATGCAAACTGATAAAGCTACCGACATAGATATGGTTAATCTTGAAGAAATAATTATCGATGTACAATAAACTTCGCGGATTAAAGATAGTAAAAACCATAATTCGACAGTAGCCGCAGTTCATTAGGGTGAAATGGCGCGGTTGGTTGTTTGCTTCCTCCTATTTGTGGCAGTTGCTCAGGGCCGCCATGAAAAATACGAAGGGTAAGAATAGTTTTTCTATCTTAATTATTTAAGGGTCCTACCACACAAACGATTTTCTTCGGCGATTTTTCGGCGGAGTGAGATCGCGGCAAGAGTACGCATATGGGTAAAAATAATCGCGTGCGGCTATTGGGTGCTCGCCGCGATCTCGTTTCGCCGTACCTAAAATCGCCGAAGACAACTAACTACCTACCTATAAATTAAAAAAATTTAAAACCCCCACGCAACTAGGTCACACAATAAATAAAGTACGTAAATGGTCATTATGCGACTAAGATTGTACCAAGAAACCTGCTTTCAAATAAAAAAAACACGTCCAAATCGGTTCACACACACACACACATACACACATATAATGGTCAAACTTATAACAACAAGAGGTGTTGAGTCGGGGGGAGTTGGGGGTTAAAAAATCGCTTGTGTAGTGGCCCTTAAAAATTTGATCTGCTACTATTAACGACTACTTTTATTGTAGACACCAGCTTTACCAGATTTCTGGGCCTGCTCAAGAGATCGCAGCACTCGAAGCACAGTTAGACATAATTTCTGCTAAACCTACTCGATCGGAAATAGCCCAGCTCCAAGCTTTGGTGAGACTGTCACCAGAAGAAAAACTCCAATGGCTGCAATACTTCGATGAGAAGCAGATGTCGTACACTAAAGTTGCTGATAATCTTGCTGAGTATGTACCTACCACTTAAAGGCAATATCTATACCATCTAATAAAACAGGAAGGTTCGATTAGTGTACGAGTACGACCCCGATTGACAAATCCCGAAATTAACGACAATATTATGCACGAGGTAATTCATACCTTTCAGTCTGGCGCAGACCAGATGCAATGAATGAATCGGTAAGAAAAATGGCGCACTAGATGCGTGCACATAGCGTGCCATCTTTCTTACAATTTAATTTATTACAACTGGTCTGTGACTGGTGGTGGTGGTGCGTACACACCGCCGGCCTTTATGGCAATTACATGAGGGTTTGAATATTAAGGTCATCGTCATTCAGTCCGGGTCGACAATTAAACGAGTCGGACTCGCACACCGAGGGTTCCGTACAAATTTATATGTATCTATGAACATCCAGTCTTAGCAGACCCCTGCTCCTAAGCAAAATGTGCGCATTGTGGGATCATTGTAGATTGGTTACTGATATAGACAGACAGACAAAAAAATTATGCTTTTCGCATTTTTTCCTTTATCTGTGCTATACTACCTTGCTTCGTACCAAATTTCAAGATTCTGAGTTCACGGGAAGTACCCTGTAGGTTTTGATTCCCTTGCGAGTTTCGAAAATTTGCAGAATTTTGCGGCATAAACGGCTGTATCTTTTGATTGCGTTGGCTTAGAAGATTGATTTTTTCATAGCTCCAAGGGACAGTAGACTTGAGTATTTGATATAAGTTTCAGCTTGATAATTCTACGTGTTCTTGAGAAAAAGGGTCTTGACAGACGGACAAAAGGGTCTTGACAGACGGACAACAAAGCTATAAGGGTTCCGTATTTTCCTTTTGAGGTACGGAACCCTAAAAACGTACATTAACCGCACCCAAACAAGACAAATTTTCAGCATAAACCTTATCGGACTCAGTTATTTTTTACTTTTTATACCTTTAGACTCCTGCGAAAAGAAGATGTTCAGATACAAGCAACGAGAGCAGCTGCCTCCGCTAAGAGGAGTGGGCGATCCATTGGCTGGGAAACGTATTACAGGCATCAAGAGGTACAGAACGAAAAATCTATATATTCACAGTTTTAAAGTTTTTCTCTTACTAGTGTACTACTTCAACAATAGGTCAAGTTTCAACCTTCGCTACGCGAGTTTACTCAGGGTCAACTGATTTAAAGTAGCTAATATTTATACGACTGATTATTACTATTTTCTCACATCTAAGTACATGATAGTTGTCACCAAGCAGAATTGCTTGAGCTGCTGTGTTCCAGCGTGGAGAGTAACCGATAACTTATAACCGAAATAAATAATAAATAAATAAATTACTGCCCCATGAAGTAAGCAACGCATTTTGCAATTCTTTGGTGGTGCGGGTGCGGCCATAGTTGCACACTTAACATCAGGTATAATTTTCCACACCCTACTTCATACAAAAGGAATGATTATTAAGAAAGAATCGTGTTACCACGTTAACAATCGGTACCCAGTAGGTTCTACAGGATCAACTCAAATCCTCAAATAAGTATAATTTTCAGATCAACGATCACTTAGACGAGCTGGCAGCTCAGTACCCCAATTTAGTTACCGTCATCAACGCCGCACTTAGCTACGAAGGTCGACAGATCAAATACGTGAGGATCTCGACCACTCGGTTCGAGGATATGAGGAAACCAGTCATTGTTATTGACGCCGCCGTCCATGCCAGAGAGTGGGTCACGCCCCCTGTGGCCCTGTACATCATCAACCAATTAGTTGTTGAAATTGTCGACGAAGACTTAACTGAGAACCTTGATTGGGTTATCATACCTGTTGCGAACCCTGATGGCTACGAGTATTCATTCGATGAGGTAAGAATATTTCAACGGTTAAAAGGCGATTTGATTCAAGCGCCATGCTGGGCGATATTGGCGTTATACCTAATTTGGAATCAGCATAGTGTATTGTATATTTTATAATTCAATATCACCCAGGATAGCACTTGAATCAATTCGCACTTTAACCATGACATGACATGGCAACTTATGTTTCATTATGTAATTCAATAACCGATGATAACTAATGATCTTAATCGCAACCAGAGTTCCGTTAGTTAATTAAAGTATTATTTGTTTTAAAAATGGGTCATTATTCGTGCGTTTTAACCGCCTCACTTGCGTGTCACATTTTCTACGAATCGACTGTAGATTTTAGTAGAATTTTCGGTTATTTATTAGAAAACTTTTTGACTGAAAACTGTATCAGAATCATTTGCCATTTCTACAAAATTTGTCCACGAAAGTGGTTCGGAACAAACGCTCAAATAATAATGACCCGTTTAATTCATGGACGCAAGCGTACACTTTCCAAGGTTCTTAATGAAAATTCTGCATGTCATAACAGGCAACGTATCACACATACTCGTACTTAGACTGATATGTTTTTAGCTGTAATAGAACACATTGAAAAAAAAAAACAAAATGCTGGGGCCGAGGGTCAAACCTGGGTCTTCATCTATCCGGGACCCGTGCTTTACCCTTGGAGCGTGCGTTTTCACATTATCCGATCCGATATCGGTATCGGATCGGACGCCGATACGAAATGTAAGTATGAAAGTACCTGGGCGACCGAGCTCTGCTCGGGCAGAAACTCGGTACCAAGCGTTTTCTCAGAGATAAGACCAAGCTAGATCAATTTTTCATCCCCGAAAACCCCCAAATACCAAATTTCATCGAAATCGTTGGAACCGTTTCCGTGATCCTGATTATATACACCGAAGGGGTGGGGGGTGGGGGGTGAGAGGGGGGGGGAGGGGATGCGGGGGAGGGAGCGCGGGGGAATTAAAGGGGGGATGAAAATTTCATTGATTTTGCCGTAGGATGCACCGTTTTCAAGATATTTGACAAAAACACCGGAGGGGGGGGGGGTGAGTTACGTTAAACTATCGTCCGTAAACCGACTTTACAGACAACCGGCTTTTCCTGTTCTGTGCTCCCAATAGGGAACGTGCACATAGACGGTGCTGCCAACTGGTGCCATAAGGGTGCCATCAATTTGAATGTTTAATAAGATAAGTTTGTTTTACTGTCCGCATAGTGTCTCTTCTGTCGCATTAGTGCTGCCGCCTATAGTTACTGCACGTTCCCTATAATAATTTTTCTAACAAAAAAATAACTTTTTCTCACAAAAAAGTAACTTTTTCTCACAAAAGAAGAAACTTGACGTTTTCTCATAAAAAATTAACAAAAAAAAAAACTAAAATCTTGAAAAAAAACGTGGTATCGAACCGAGGTCGGCTGGATCCGCGACCACCCGATTTCTAATGTGCCATTATGATCTGCTCGAAGTCGGCGAAATTTAGCTTTATATTCTAATGCAAACAAAAATAGCCGGAAAACACGAGTAAAAGCGATTTTCTGAAAATGAAACATAGCTAGATCAGTTTTTCATCCCCGAAAACCCCCACATACCAAATTTCATCGAAATCGTTGGAGCCGTTTCCGAGATCCTGATTATATATATATATATATGTATATATATATATATATACATATATACAAGAATTGCTCGTTTAAAGGTATTAGATATCGATAATATCGATATCGGATCGGATAATCTCAAAGACAGGTACATTTTTCATTCATTTTTCTTGCCCCGATATCGTATCGGCGTCCGATCAGATATCGGTATCGGATAATGTGAAAACGCTCTCACACTACCCCGAGCTTAACTTCCACGGAGAAATCTCCCAATGTGTTCTAGACGGTTTCTTTTTTTTTACGTACTTGTTTTTCTAAATTGTTTTCTTTGTAGTGGACAATAAAGAGTGATTGTATTGTATTTTTTTTTATTTTAATTGACTTACTGATATTCCAGGACCGTCTATGGCGCAAAACTCGTTCTAAATCTCACGAAGGTGCTGATGAATGCCCAGGAGTTGACGGAAACCGTAACTTTGACCATTACTGGGGCACTGTGGCGAATAGCGCCAATCCGTGCACTATTGTCTACGAAGGACCAACACCCTTCTCCGAGCCTGAAACCCGTGTGATCAGAGACGTAGTCAACCAGAATTTGAACCGCGCTGCTTTGTACATATCTTTGCACAGCTATGGCAACATGTTCCTTTATGCGTGGGGTAACAATGGTAAGCAGATAGCACACCATAATACGTTAAATTATAATTCGTCATTTCATTCTCAATATAAGTATTTATTTACCAAGTAGTCCTTTAACCTACTAGGTAGCATTCGCACATTTTAAAAAGATTTATTTTTGACTATTTCCTGTTAAAACCACTTCCGGCAACCGCCGCGTGTCGGTATGCCGCCATATTATTTGTCATTCTTTATTCGTGCGAGGTAGCAAGCACACGTCTGTTAAAATGCCGAAGCGTACTGCAGAGGCTCAAATTGAATATCATAGAAATAAAACGAAAAGAAAAATCTTTACCGCGTCGTCGACCGATTATCCTGAAGACATCTCTGATTCCTCAGATAGTGAAGATAAATTAAATTGGTAAGTGTTTAAACCGTTATAACATAATACAGTGATTTGAAATATAAATTATGTACATCAATTTTAATGTTTCAAAAACCACGGTGGCGGCCTAAAGCCCTCACGTGGATAATGGTACAAAATAGCTATTCCTGGGGGTTGGTCGAGAACCAACACGATGGAAATTGTTCACGCCTGGGGGTTAATCGAGAATTAACACAAAGGCAAATGTGAACCAGGTACCTTATAGCTATTCCTGGGGGTTGGTCGAGAACCAACACGATGGAATGTTCACGCCTGGGGGTTAATCGAGAATTAACACGAAGGCAAATGTGAACCAGGTACCTCATAGCTATTCCTGGTGGTTGGTCGAGTACCAACACGATGGAAATTGTTCACGCCTGGGGGTTAATCGAGAATTAACACAAAGGCAAATGTGAACCAGGTACCTTATAGCTATTCCTGGGGGTTGGTCGAGAACCAACACGATGGAATGTTCACGCCTGGGGGTTAATCGAGAATTAACACGAAGGCAAATGTGAACCAGGTACCTCATAGCTATTCCTGGTGGTTGGTCGAGTACCAACACGATGGAAATTGTTCACGCCTGGGGGTTAATCGAGAATTAACACGAAGGCAAAAAATGTGAACCAGGTACCTTATAGCTATTCCTGGGGGTTGGTCGAGATTCGAGAACCAACACGATGGAAATTGTTCACGCCTGGGGGTTAATTGAGAATTAACACGAAGGCAAGAAGTGGACTACGTACCTTTTAGCTATTCCTGGAGGTGTTGGTCGAGAATCATCAAGATGGAAATTTTTTCACGCCGGGGGGTTAATCGAGAATTAGCACGAAGGCAAGAAGCGAATCATGTATCCAATGAAACGTTAGTCTAAGAGTTAATCGATAGTCAACTTGTAGACTATTTTCGTAGTACCCTCTTTTAAAGTAATTGTACTAAATGTTAGTAGCTATTCCTAGGAGTTAGTAGCTAGCTATTCCTGGGGGTTGATCGAAAATCAACACGACGGAAATTGTTTACGTATAATACAAGTCGCGAGGTTAATCGAAAATTAACACTAAGACAAGGAGCGAATCATACACGTATTGAACCGTTATTCTAAAAGTTAATCGAGAATCAACTCATAGGCTATTTTTCGAACTACCCTTTAAAAGTAAAAATTAAAATTGAAAATATTTTTAACGAATATCAAAGTCTAAACACGTGGGAAAGTTAAGGGTAAGTCTTACGGTTCGTAACAGGGGCCACTTATTGAACTGGACCCTGAGATCCTTTTAGCACTCTGTACAAAACCAGCAACGAGCCCCAACACGGGGAGAATATTCACGATAGTTCGGATCAGTTGTGGGTGCCGTATAAAAGGTATGCATGAAGAGAACAAAAAATCCTTACAGGATATTTGATTCCAAAAAAAAATTATATTGCTATGCATGTTGTTGTTCAACAGCAATTTGGCGCTGGTATTACGGCCGCTAACAGTGCGATGGACGTCCTCGTCGGCTCAAGCGGCCACACATTGACAGCAATAAATAAGTACCTGAGTGACGCATGTAGTATAATAAGTGATTTGCATTACGTCAAGATTCAAGCCAGGATCAAATTGATTAGGTAACCCTAGCACAAAAATAAAACTTCTATCTAACTAAAGCGATAGAAAAACAATAACTTCAAATAAAGAAGTTCATGTTTAATCCGACCTCACCGATATCGACGGTTCAGCCCCGCAGCAGCGGGAAAACTGGTCAGGATCTCCCCGTTTTTTCTTCCGAGCAAGGCGGCGCCAACGTCTCGCAAACCAAACTCGACCACATCGTAGAATTCAATATTTTTACGACTGTTAGCGTTAAATTACAGATAACGAAGTAGTTTTAGACTGGACGGTTACAATATCTTCTTTATCAGTAAATTGGCCCAAGGCCCACTATCCAAATAAGTACTTATTGAAAAAAAAAAAAACTTTCAAAACGCTCTCATTAAAACGTGTTTTTTGGAGATAAGTGAGTTTGGCATGAAGGTGACGTCTTCCAACTCCGGAAGTAAATGTTTTGCTGAAAGTTTTTTGTTTAACCCAAAAACCCGAAAGGAATTGATTGGTTTATTTTGAATTTTAAAAATCATTAAATAAATTAATACAACCTAACTATTTTAAAATAGAAGACCACTGAACTATTTTAAAGCTTATCCCAAGGGAGGGCTGATATTTAGCCGCAATGATTTAAAGAAAGCATATCTTTTAATCCCGGTAAATAAGTCTCAATAAAAGTACCTACGTTTTGAATTCAAAACCGATGGATGATCTGTGTGATATTTGGTATATCGAAAATAAGTAGTTACAACGAATATGCACACAACGTTATTTCTTTAAATTTTATATAAGTACTATAACATAATTTTGCAATATACGTACTTAGAGTTCTTGGCGTGACAGCGTGAAAAACCATACAAAGGTTTACCGTCACTGCATTCACTAATTAATTTGTATAATAATAAAACATGCCAATAATTGAAACTATAAATTTACTTCGTTGGCAAGGTTTCATCATTAGTTTTGAGAAGAGTTGTTTACAGGCACAACAAAGCTGCAAATACCCACGCTATGTTTTTAACGCGGGGGTATTAACGTTGTCTTTACCTTCAGAAAAACAAAACAAAATCTATTAACAAATTTTTTGTCAATCCCCGCTGTTCAATCCGAGAATCCGCTCAGCTGATCGGAGTTTTAACCGCTGCCTGTCCGGCAGTCCGGTATAAGTGGCTTTATACAAAAATATTGGAAAGAGAAAATTATTATTAAATTATTTGTGGTTATTGAAAAACGATAATTACGATCAAAGTCATTCACCCAAAAATATATTTTGATTAAAATTGTTAAGGGTAGATAGTTACTACTGCTCTGAGTTATGTCAACAGAATGGGCGGTAAACTTAGTTACAATACCTACCCTCATCTGAATGATCTTTCTAGACAAATTTATCAATGGTGCGAAGATCGTAATATTTCGTTGTTTTCATCCTTTATTAATCCCAAATACTTTATTATATTTTAAACAATAATAATTAAACTTTGTCGACCTCAGATAGAGCTCGTCGCTTCTCGCTCCAATGCCAAATGCGATACCTACTCGTGTATGTATATCCTGGAAAAAATGTTAATTATATAATATATTTTTTTTTCTTTAATTTATTAATAAATTTAATTACAACTTAAGTAGCATTACATATATATTCTCGCCAAACTGTTACGTTTGAGGGCGAGACGCGCTCAGTTTCTATACATATAATTAACCTATTAAACTCATCCTATAAAGAAACTATTTAACAGCTTCAGAAAAGAAACAAATAAATAAGTAGGTAGGTATAGGTACTTAACTATGAAAATTCGAGAAGAAATTCTTTTAGTTTGGTCTTTAGCGTGGGTTTACTTAATCTAGGACTTTGTCGTAGCAACGTAATCTGGTTGTATATTTTTGGTACTAAGTACTTTGAGGTTCTTTTGCCATAATAGTTTTTCACTTTTGGCTGCACAAGCTTTTTTCTCTTACACTCCTAGTATTATATTTATTATTAGTTAATAATTTGTACTTTTCACTGTAATAATGCTCTAATCCTAACAAGTATGTGACTTTCTTATCCACGGGTAAAATTTTACATAGGGAAAACAGTTTGTCATAGTCTTTTTCACAATCTTTCTTAACCTTTTTACTAACTAAGAACTTAATTAGCCTTATTTGTAAATTCCTTATATCTCTAATATATGTTATGAATGTTCGCCCGTATACAACTAGGCCATAGCTAATAAGTGAATCGGCGAGGGCGAAATAGACAACTGTTAATGTTTTCCTACTTAATGTTCTGTTTAGTTGGTAGAATTTGCCTAGCACAGACCTTAACCTATTACAGACATCATTAATATGTGGTTTCCAATTAAAATTTCTGTCAATATTTAAACCTAAATATTTGAATGTTTCCACATATTCTAATTTGGCACAATTACAATTATATGTATACGATAATTTGGAAACCACATTTTTTACGCTTTTCCGACATTTTCCATAATGTCGTAATGCGCCCAAAAGTTTATTGAGCACAAAGCAACCGGTATCATTATATTTCCAACCTGACTATCATAGTCGTGGTACCCACTTATTCATAGAAATCATAATCGATTCCGAAATAATATATTTAAAACCTAGTAAAGATTTGTTATATTCTCCTTTCAGGAGTCATGACTCTTCAAAATCCTTACCCTGGATGCCGCGAGGTGCTGCGGATTGCGTTTTCATAACAGGGCACTGATGGCACCCCAGCACCCGCGGTTGACTTGATGATAATATATATTATATATATATATATATATATATATATATATATGGTTCATAGCTAAAGCTTTGGAGGGCTTATTGCTTAGCAAGTAATATATAATATAACATATATTTTAGTTGCTCTACTGAATCGATTATATCTCTTTTGTCTGCGCAGTTTTACTCGTATAAGGGGGTTCCTTATAGTACTTACTATAAATTTTTATTGTTCCGCTTTGTCGCATAAAAAATGCAACTTTAAATCGATTCCTTATCAGAATACGTCGCTCTAAATCTTAACTAAAAAGTTAGTAAAGTAACTTGCTTCAAACTCTTTAATTAATATAGACTGAAAATATCAATTTTGATAGCAACGGGGCAGTTTTTCATCCTTAGCATGATTAAAAGATCAGACCCAAATGGTGAGTAGCCAGCGTTAATATTACCTTGCTTCACGGAAGGTACAAAATATCTTTCTTGTCACAACTTCGCAAGATTATTTGGTCATGACTAAAGATATCAGATCAATAGTATTTGTAATCTATCTATTCATGAACACTAAGCGACCATACCGACCACCACCACGTCAGCGGCGAGCGCGATCGCGTCGGCCAGGAGGCAATCTGCAAAATCGTAGGCTGTTCGAGCTCGTTGCATACTCTTGCCAAGTTCTAATAACAAGCCTGTTATAGATGACAGTATATTTGCTTGATATATTTATTTCGCAAATAAGACAAAATAGTAGAACTCATTTTGGGTTTTATACTTACTTATTTTATTTTTATGGTTTAAACTATTTTATCATAATACTTAAGTGTCAATTAGTTGAGCTGACGATTCTTTCTCTTAAGTAAAGTCGAAAGAAAAGTTAAGAATTATTAAATACTCAGTGTTATTATATGTACTTATTATTCAATCCAAAACTTACCACTCTGAACATCTACTTGGTAAATAAATACTTATATTGAGAATGAAATGACGAATTATAATATAAGATCAAACGAACTTCTTGAAGCGAAGTTCGATCGATATTATAATAGTCATTTCATTCGAAGATATAAGGTCCGCCCACCCAGTAACCCCATGGAAAGTTTTGGTATTGAATACACTCTAAAAAGAATGACAAATAATATGGCGGCATACCGAGGCGCGGCGGTTGCCGGAAGTGGTTTTAACAGGAAATAGTCAAAAATAAATCTTTTTAAAATGTGCGAATGCTACCTAGTAGGTTAAAGGACTATTTGGTAAATAAATACTTATATCTTCGAATGAAATGACTATTATAATATCGATCGAACTTCGCTTCAAGAAGTTCGTTTGATCTTATATAATATTCGATAGTGGAAGGAAAATCTTTCTTATTACTAAGGTGAAACGGCTAAAGCGCCATATATCATATATGGCGCTTTAGCGATTTTACCTTTACTCTGTCGATTTCATACTGTCCCTATAAATATGATGGGGGTTAGGAATAGTAAAATTATTATCATAGACGGCTATGATAATTATAACCCTCATCATAATTATAGCGACAGTAGATATGAAATATTATTTAAAGTAGTATGGTACAAACCGTACAAACGCAGCTATGATTACTTGGACGAGAACCTAGGGTCATAATATAAAAAAATATTTCAATCTCACAATGGGGTAAGTATCAGAGGAGAAGACATTCAATTTAGCAACAAAATTTTTAAATCTATACTATCTATACTAATATTATAAAGCTGAAGAGTTTGTTTGTTTGTTTGAACGCGCTAATCTCAGGAACTATAGCCCATTTATTGAGGAAGGCTATAGGCTATATATCATTACGCTAACACCAATAGGAGCGGAGCGGAGCGGAAGAATGTTTCAAAATCGGGGGCGGGTAATTTGGCAAAAATCAAATTGGATAAAGAAAATAAGCTGCCCAAATTACTGTCGCGGGCATGGTTTGATACTTCATTCTGGTTGATCATTATGTTAGTTACAAGAATTAAAAAAATAATATAAAATTGATAAAATTCCGAAGAAGGTTCTTAAAATCGAGTAACACGAGTAGGCCGCGAGGCTTGCCGAGCAGACTAGTTAAGGTATGAGATTTTAAGATTTAAGAAAAATACGTTTAATATTTCAATGTGAACGAGCAGTGCCGCACTTCCAAATTCTTCCGTTGTTCAATATTGCTGCGAAAAATTAATTTTAATGGTGCACGCGTGACAGTAACAAACAACTTTCATTCATTTGTATGAAACGCGCCCCTAGGCCTTGTCGCACCCAAACCCTGCGCAGCACCCGCAGTGTGGATCAACATAAATTAGAGCTTGTCTAAGCTAAAATGACGCGCGCCCCGAATTAGTTGATTTAGACGAGTGCGTGCAAATATTAATTACAACTAATAGTATTTATTTTTATTAGCAGTTACGTCTGCTCACCGAATCTAAGATTTAAAAGCGAAAAAGTTTTCCGGGTGCGCCGGTGGGATTCGAACCCACGTCTCCTGGGTATGGGCCCCAATGGGTGTTCTACCAATTGAACCACGTCGCATCCAACCGACCTCCCCCGAAATTCTTAATCGCTTACATACGAAAAAAAAATCTAAATCTTAGATTCGGTGAGCAGACGTAACTGCTAATAAAAATAAATACTATTTGAATAAATAGAGGTGGTACATCATTTCTTACGCATTTCCAACTAATTTGGAACGTAGGAGTCGTGGTTTCTAATAGTTGCGATGGATGTTACCACACGCCACTGTTGGCGTATGCAAGCGATTAAGAATTTCGGGGGAGGTCGGTTGGATGCGACGTGGTTCAATTGGTAGAACACCCGTTGAGGCGCATACCTAGGAGACGTGGGTTCGAATCCCACCGGCGCACCCGGAAAACTTTAACGCTTTTAAATCTATTAATTACAACTCTTCATCAATTTGGCAACGTCAACTGTTCCGTTAACTATGATCACTGTGCAACATCACGATCGACAAATCGCATGAAAAATCCTGTGCGTAAATGCGTTGGTTGGGCGCGTCATTTTAAATAAGACAAGCTCTAGCTGTGAAATGAATTTAGTAATGGATTAAACTTTTTTTTTCATCAGCTACCCTTCCCTCGAACGGCTTGGCCCTCCATCTTGCCGGAGTCACGATGGCAACCGCAATCGACGCTCTTGCGCTGGACAAAGCTGACCGCTACATAGTAGGCAACGCTGCCCAAGTCCTCTACTTCACGACAGGCACCTCTCGGGACTGGACCCGGGCTGTCGGCGTCCCATTGACCTACACCATGGAACTGCCCGGCTACGAATACTTTTTTGAAGTACCCCCAGAGTACATCGAACAGATTGTCACCGAGACCTGGGCGGGTATAGCCGCTGGAGCGCACTATGTCCGTTCGATTTACGGTTAAATTTAATCGGCATCTATGTACGATTTTGTTGAATAAACGTTTGCAACACAGAATTCGTCTTAGTTCAACTTTTTTACTCTCTACATGTTTAATTAAACAAATCAATTGAAAAACAACAATGATAATAGTTAAATTCATTAAGTGGGTGAATCAACTTTTTAGTGTTCAACGTCATACATACAGAGTCCCGGGTCGATAACACAAATTTATATAAAAGTAATGACTTTTATTTGTATTCCTTTATGTTCCTATTAATATTATCTAGCATTTTATCACAAAATATTTCATTTTGTTTACAATTTATCTGTTCTGTAATGGTTGTCCAAAAGACCAAAAGTTGGTTTTCAATAGTAGACAGATTGTCCCCTTGCAACGGTGCACCGTAAAACTTTGTATCACGAAAAAATACTGTTGCAGAATTGATATTTATACACATAATCGTTTTTATGGATAAGTATCATTAATAAAACACACCGATTTCTTATATTTGCACTAAACGGTTTATGAATTTCTTGCCTTTTAATTTTGTCCCTTAATTATTACACGCTATGCAGGTCCACTGGGCAACCATAAAATAGTCATAAAATCTAAATATAGATGGCGTACTAAGATACTTCACAACAAGCTAAAAGTTCTTTTAAGCAAATAGGCCTAGCCGTTATTTTGATTTCACAAAACTCGCGGCGTTAGTCGGTCGAGTACTGTTGAAGACTGTGGGTGGCTTTATTGTCTGTCCATCGGACCACTGGCACAACTACGTAAGTACTTAACATATTACAATAAATTATATTGTACCAGGTACTATTGTATAAATATTTTACCGTAAGGGTGAAATAAAACATAAAAAATCTTTAATATTTATTATATGGCACAAAGTTTTAGATAAGTCCTTCGGACAACTAGTCACTTGGACAACGGAATTGGTTGTCCATAGGACATTTTGGTTGTCCCTTGGACAAAAACGATTTGTTGTTGTCCTATGATACCCCAGTGGTACAGAGGGCCTTCCTGGGACGACGCCATCCACTCCTGTCCTGCGCCTGTTGCTCCGCGTCCCTCCAACTCAACCCGGCTGCCCGCAGCTCAGCGTCCACGGTGCGCTGCCACGTGTGCCCGGCCGGCACCGCCGCCTGCTCCCATGCGGCCTCCACGTGAACGCGACCCTGGTGGTATTATCCTCTGGTCTTCGGAGGGTGTGCCCTATGTTTTTCTTTCTTTCTTTCTTTCTATCCACTTCCATTTCCGTTGCGCGATTTCTCACTTCATCGGGATTTGGTGGCATCGCTTCCATAGATCCTCGTTGCTGATAGTGTTCGTCCAAAATATGCGCAGGATGGACCTCAGGCATTTGTTGACGAACACTTGTAGCTTGCTCGTCAGATTCTTTGTCTCCTTTTAAGTCTCGCAGCCGAAGAGCAAAACAGACTTCACTATGGAATCGAAGAGGGAAAACTTGATCCGCCGGGTGAGCACGTTCGAATCCTACACAAGTTTTAGCTGGGTAAAGGCACCTTTCGCTTTGTTGATCCTCGCGTCGACGTCATCATCAGAGTCGCCGCTGTTGGTCATGGTGCTGCGGAGATATGTAAACTTTGCGACAGATTCCAGTGGTGTACCATTGAGTCTGATGGGTCTGTTTTCCAAAGACTGTACTCGCATTTCGACGGTCTTTCTAGTGTTGATTCGTAGACCCTTATCTTGAGCTTCCTCTCGTAAGACGAAATCAACACTATGTCGTCTGCATAGTCAAGGCCCTCCAGGTGCGAGCTTTTGTTCCATGGGATGCCCCTAGATGTTTGAGTTACCTTCCGCATGACGTCGTCGAGTAGGACAATGAAGAGCAGCGGTGACAGGAGGCAGCCCTGCCTGACTCCTGAAGTCATTGGGAATGGTTCCCCTAGAACTTGGTCGTGTAAAACCTTGCAGATGCTACAGTTATATAGGGACTAGATGATACCTATATACAGTAATCCACTTCGCCTAAGACAGGACCACAGTGCGCTCCACTTCACGGAGTCGAACGCTTTCTCGAAGTCGACGAAAGCAAGGAAATGTTCGGCTCACCACTCCACGCACGATTCTATAAGTATGCGTAAGGTATTCGTTTGGTCGGTGCATGACCTGCTAGAACGGAACCCGGTTTACTCTTCCCGAAGTGTCCCTGCAATCTCTGGGGACATTCGGTAAGAGCATTATGCCCCTCCAGCTATCGCAGACTGACAAATCCCCCTTCTTCGGTACCTTCACGAGCAAACCCTGCTTCCAGTCGCAGGGAACACGCTCCTTCTCCCAAACACGCTGCAACAGCGGATAAAGTATTTCGGCTGTCCTAGCCAGATCCGCTTTTAATAGCTCCACGTTGATGTTATCAACCCCTGGTGCCTTTCCTGCCTTCAGCTGTTTAATGGCGGCGACTACTTCTGCGTATGTTGGTGGAGTGGTTGGCAGATTTAAGGGTGGTCCGGAGTTGTCTGAAGCAGTTATCGGTTGGGCTTAGCCAATGCTAGTCAACAGGTTGGAGAAGTGCTCGTTCCATCGTTTCAGTTGTTCCTCTGTAGTACACAATAGTTGTCCCGTGGCGTCTTTTAGCGGCTTTTTGGAGGAAAGTGATTTGTTGCACAGGCGTTTAGTAACGTCATAGAACTCCCTCATGTTGGCTATCTTGGTTGCTGCGTTAGTCTGCTCTGCTAGCTCGTTGGCGGCACGCCGTCTGTTACGTCTCGCCAGCTTTCGGATGCCACTCCTCATCTCGAGCGTCCGTAGCGACAGTGTATTCAGCGGCCAACTGCTTTAGCTTTACGCTCTGCCTTCTCTCTATCGCGGACCACAGCACTTGGGACATCCAGGGTTCTTGCTTGAAGCGTTTATAGCCCAGGAATTTTTCGCCAGCTACAGTGAAAGCAGTGCGTACATGATTCCAAGTTTCATCCATTTTCTCGTCTTCCAGCTCTTCCAAAAGCTCAAATTGATTAAGGAGGCAAACACCGACCCACCTCGGTCCTAAGTTTCTGCAAATTGAACATTTTGGATGCCTTCCAACTTTACGACGCGTGCTGCTATCTTGAGACGTACATCAGCGACGACAAGATGATGATCGCTATCCACATCAGCGCCGCGGCGATTCCTAGCATCAAGTAGCGACGTTTTCTAGGCTCTGCTTATCGTAATGTGTGAAATAGAACTAACATACATAAAGAAAATTTAAAATTACGAAGTGAAGCCAATAAGTGGAAAACAAAATACGAAAAATATAAGAACTACGGGTTCCAAGTTGGTCATTCTTCGAAGCGGGTCATGTTCTGTACCCTCTTGTAAGATTTTTGGTTCTAATATTTCCATTGGACAACCAGATATGTCTATGGGACAACCACGTTGTCCCGAAATTAAAAAACACTAATCATTATTTTATTTCTTTTTAAATTCAAAAACAATTCATTTTTTTAAAAGATACAATAACACAATATAAAACAAAGTAGCAGGAAAAAATTTATTAAGTTACTGTTACTATTTCGCATTTTAATTAAAAAGTTCACTTTCTGTGAAATTAGAGTTGTCCTGGGGACATGATTATGGGAAATACTGTGAAATTATTGAGATATATGCCATATATAAAAATAAAAAATGAAACTGTATTGTTAAATGAATGTAAGTAAGATAATTGTGTTAACAATAATTGATGTCTAGTTTAGCTAAAAATAATTTTGAATGGTGGTCCAGGGGACAGGGCAGATCTGGGCTGGTGAATTTTTTCTAGTGAAACACACTAAATTCTCAAAGAAACAGCTCTGCTCTATACAGATTCATAAATGAGAGAAAATTATCTTTTAAATAAAACATTTAAAATTGGAAAATAAGAACAAAAAATAAAAATCCAAAATTTCATCATGTGGACATTTAAAAGTTGATTCACCCAAGTACCTAATTTAAGTTTCATCGTCATCATTTCAGCCGAAAGACGTCCACTGCTGAACATAGGCTTCCTCCAAAGCTCGCTAAACAGATCGGCCCTGCGCCATCCGCATCCAATGCGTTCCCACCACCTTTACCAGGTCGCCGCTCCATCTTGTTGGAGGCCTACCTACACTGCGTCTTCCGGTCTGCGGACGCCACTCGATTTAAGTCGGTATAAGTTTATAGATATACAACTCCTAAGGGAAAGTTAACTATTTATCCAAAGATATTAAGTTAGTATACTGCAGTCTGCTTACAATTATCTGGACAAAATTTATAGGCTACAGGTTAGGCTGCTAAAGTTGATAGTTCCCAATTAGTGATAAGAAGGGATTTAAATGTGATGCCGAGTTGTTAACTGTATGCAAAGTCCTACCAGTCCACGCAATATTTAAATACCACATGCTAAAAGAACAATATTTTAGAACCAAAATTCAGCATGTAATTTCTCATCCAAAAATTACACGACGAATAACAAATCGCATGCTTAAAAAGCCCCTAGTTAAT
Organism: Archips xylosteana; assembly: GCA_947563465.1. NCBI lineage: Eukaryota > Metazoa > Arthropoda > Insecta > Lepidoptera > Tortricidae > Archips > Archips xylosteana. The sequence continues at coordinate 6,143,514 of OX387362.1, forward strand.
AATTTTTATGGTAGAAGAACATCAGAGTACATCATACCAGATTTAATAAATAGCTTACCTCAGGAATGGAAGGACAACCTTACGCCAGCTAATATAGCAAACATCCTTAAAAAAGGAATGCTTCAAAAGTTGAATATGTTTACCTAAAATAATATGCTATCCAGCGTAGTTGGAGCAACCTGTAACCAAATGTGCGCCGACCGGTTCTGCTCGTAGACAGAGCGACCAGCCGATGCGCCGCGATAACAAACTAATAAATCAATAGTGCACGGTGTGTTAGATTTAAATTTTGCATCATGAGTTGTTAAATAGGTATTTATTTGTGTAAAGCTATTGCATGATTTTGTTAGTAAACTTTAAGGACTGCGGAATGGAGCATCGAGACAAACCACTCCACTCTGGTTTAACGATGGTCTTATATTATTGTTATGTTTTTTTGATTTATCTCTGTAATAAATAAATAAAATAATAAATAAAGACCTCTACAATTCGAGAAATCTTTCGAGCGGTGGTAGCCGTACAATATTATACAACATAATATCTGGTTATAAGACAAGATTGCCGCCACCTAGATGTTTGAAATTTTGTATTTATATTTTCAAATCTCAAACTTGCAGAAAACATTAGTGATACTACTGTATAGATTCAGGCGTTACTTTGCGGAAGTCCATGTTTAAAAAAAAAATGGAATACCTGTGTTGCTCCTCCGCTAAGTAGTGAGGACAAGTCGTGCGAAACAGCTACGTTTGCGCTGAAAAATGATTTTTCATGCAATTTAATCCGCCCTCCCTCCGCATAAAAAACGTCAATAACCAACGCAAACGTAACTGAACCCACCACCAAAAGAACCACCACCACCATAAACAAAATCCCCCAAAGATCGCGTTGGATGCGGAGGGCACGGGACCGATCTGTTTGGCGCGCCTTGGGGGAGGCCTATGTTCAGCAGTGGACGTCTTTCGGCTGAAATGTTGATGATGATGAAGCGCAGCGCGGCAGAGCAATGAAAAAATATCAAAAGATCCACTGAATAATTTATTTCATTACTTCAGATTTACTTATTCGTATTTCATATTTGTTGAAGGTGGTTCAGGTATATGCCCCGACCTCATCAAATCCAGATGAGGAAGTAGAGGCTATATGTGTATGTATGAGGACATTAGTAGGGCCATACATACTGACAAGACTCACTTCAATGTTGTTATGGGGGATTTCAATGCGAAGCTGGACATGAAAGGCGATAATGAGTTATGAGTAGGGAACTTCGATTATGGGCAACAGAACCGTAGGAGACAGAGGCTGGCCGATTTTCTAGAGAAAGAAGGACTCTGTATGATGAATTCTTTCTTCCATAAGCCGTCTCACAGGAAATGGACTAGGATGGGCCCCAATGGCTCCACGAGAAACGAGATAGACTTCATCATGACCGATAAGACATAGGTATTCAATGATGTATCTGTGATACACAGGGTAAAACCAGCAGTGATCACTTAATAGTAAGAGGTGCATTGAATATGAACTTTAAATTTGAATGGTCCCGTCTGATAAAGTCCACGCTCCGACCTACTCGCGCTCAGATCGAAAACCCCGAGAGCTTTCAACTCGAGCTCTCAAATCGCTTTGATTGCCTGGAAGATAACGCATCAGTGGACGAAATTAACAACAGGTTCGTAAAAGCTGTCCATACTAGGGTCTCAGTTCTAAAAGACCCACCGTACCAGTAGAACTCAGAAGCTCTCTGACTATACTCTTGACCTTATCGCTGAACGACGCTCGCTGAAACTGCAATCTCAAGATGCTGAGTCACATAGACAGCTTAATAGACGAATTCGGAAATCCTTATGTTATGACACGATCTTCGTACCTTTAAGACTGTTCGTATTAAAGATGCGATAGAGCGGAACAAAGGCTCCAGCCAAAGTAAGATTCGCAAGAGATATGTCTACTGGGCAAAGCCAGATGACAAAGTTAAATAAAGAGGTTGATGGCAGTCAGTGTTGCGTTGACAAAAATGGACGTGTTAACGGAAATCGAGGAGTTCTATAGACAGCTCTACGATTCTGTCACAAATTCATGCCAAATTACAGTTTTCTAGTACTAGCAGTCTCTGAGCTTAGCCGCGGACAGACAGACAGACAGACAGACGGACAGACATGGCGAAACTATAAGGGTTCCTAGTTGCGGTTTAAATATATCGCAAAAAACTGCAAAAGAAGATAAAAAATTAAGAAAATATCGAGTGACGAAAGTGATTTCACTCCGGATTCCATTAAATTAGACGCCTAGAATTAGGGCCACTTGCACAGTTCAGGGTTAAAAATGAAATCGGTAACCCTGGGTTAAGAATGACAGTGCCATACATTTTAACACTTGTTAATCCTAGGTTAGCAGTTAACTCGGAGTTAAGTAGCTAACCCAGGTCCGCGCAAGCCGGCCTTCGGCATTGTTAATAATCTAATTCCAGAGAAGTCGAAGGAAAAATACTTAAAAGCTTACGACGATTTCGACAAATGGAAAACTGCGAAAGGCGCAAAATCTGTATCGGAATCAGTGCTTCTGGGTCTATTTCGAGTATTTTTCTAGTAGCCTTGGTTTTTATTGTCTCGCTAAAGGTGAGAAAAGTAGAGTATACTCCTCGGGGATAAAACTGATTTTGCCTTGGGCGCGCTTAAATCCTTCACAACTCTCAGGACTCCATCTTAATTCCCTCGCTTCGCTCGGGAATCAACTAAAAACCCCCTCGCTACGCTCGGGAGTTAAATCTGGAGTCTGTCGTTTCGTTCAGAATTCAATATCGCGACCGTGACATAATGCAGTGCTTTATCCCCTTGGTGTACAATCTACTATAATAAGCTATAAAGCCAGCTAACACGTTAATTCCGTTAGACCATTGATAGTGATTCATATGGCAAGCAACCTAGTTAGTCATCTCCCCGTGTGGCAGTAGATGAACTAACGGGCACTTCCACCCAGGCAGTCACCAAATCCTCACTCAATAATTGTTATGCATGCCAGCTTTACAGCATCTTCATTATACTGAAGTTTGCTTTAAATCAAACAGAGTTCAAGACTAACTTTCGATAGTGTACTTTTAAAATCGGTTTTAAGTAATAAAATTGAATATGTCAACAAACTTTACATTATATCTAAACATTATGGTGTGTATGAATTCAATCTGGCCCTAGCTCTGTAAAGATTATCAAATAGAGGATTGACCTCCTTTTATATTATTTTTTTAGTGTGGTGAGTAAATAAGATAAGACGATGTAAGACTCGCCTAACTAGCTAAGCCCTATACAAGTCCCTGCCTACATTCCCTATCAACCTAACAGTGTACTCTAGACTTGGCCCGAGGGTCCCTAGCTCTGTATGAAATTGGCAATACTAGGGAGTTAATTTCCCACATTTACATTTAGTGTAGTGTAAGGTTGCACGGTGCAATGCATACCTTTCTAACTTGCCTAACCACAAAGACGGTGTGTACCTATGGGCCCTACCACGACGACCTAAAGAGCCATCTCTTAGCTATAGCTCTCTGGTAATATAGCCCCTAGGAAGAGAGATCAAGCGGGCTGGACATACATTAGTGAATACATAAATATATAAATAGGGGACCGCAATTCTGAGTTCCAAATGCAAAGAGACGTGCGCTCACCGAGCATCACGACTAGCGTTACACGTGCGTTACACCGGCCAACAGAACCACGTGTGGGTAACTAGGTAGCTCGACTTTCATCGCTCTGTCTCTGAAACGCCCACTCATTTCAGGAAGACGAGTGTATCTATACGTTCAACAGTTGTCACCGTTCGGTTTCCAAACGTATAAATTGTCAAGCTATGACGCTTGACGCCACTCGTTTAGTTTGGGAAAGACACAGAAAGTATAAATGGATTAGTACAATAGCGTGGGAAAACAATTCACTGCTTATAGAAAACAGCAACCGCATTCCCACAGCAGAGAACCTCTAGTAGAAACTCGAACTTAAATATTTAAAAAATAACTGAAGTCGCAAGATAGTGATTCACCACTATAGAGTAGCAAACTAAAATCCCACTAAAAATTAACAAATCAATTAGACAATACTCACTCTGTGAATTATGTTGAATCACAAGTTATTTTAATCCCTCAAATAAAAGTATAAGCTTTTGTAAACGCAAATTTATTGAACTTTAAAAAATTACTAACAAGAAAACTTATTTTAACTTAGTTAAATATGAATTCGTTAACATTTAAAAATTAAAAAATTGTGTTTTAAATGATCAATCATCGTAGTAACAATTTTTAATTCGTGATTCAGGTTGTTTATTCATTTTCTTCGACAAAAATGTAAAATTAACAATTTATATCCCAACGTTAGGACTACTCTATCCTTATCTTATGTCAGCTTAAAACTTAACTGAGATACCTGTCCAACAGCGTAACTATTATTCTTTAGTATTTGACCACACCGCTAGATAGACTTTGATCGATTTACCTTTCGATCGGTGTGGTATTTGTTTGTTGGTGTAAGTATACTTGCGTTATCAAAGTTTAAGCAATCAGCTAGATAAAACACCCTTAGTACCTACCTAGGTCTAGTAAGGACTTTATTAATAGGTCCAGGATTTGATTCCCGGCTTCAGCAATTTGAAAAGAAATATACATTTTTTTTTATTGTGAGAGGGAGGAAAACGAGCAAACGGGTTCTTTTTTCTATCAAATGTTCTTTTTGTAACATAAAATTTTCTATTTCATCTAAATTTAAACATATTTGTCATTATTTATAAGTTTACCTACTTATACAGGGTGAAAAAAAAAGAACTACCTTTAATATCGAAAATAGTTTAATCTACGTTAAGGACACTTTCCGTTTAAAAAAAGAATAAATACTGCATTTATACATTTTTAAAAATTCGCTTGTCTTTGTCGGGATTTGAAATGGTCAAATACGATAAAAAATAATATAAACAAATAATTTATTGAATCAGGCGTTACTTTGCGGAGGTCCATATTAATGAACTAAAACAATTACTTTGCTCACCCGCGAAACCAGAGTTTAACATTTGGTAGCATAGATACGGTTGTGGTAACTCTGAAGATGAGCTCTGGTTGAGTTCGAAACGCGTCAGTGTAGCTTGGTGGTGGTGATGGTTGTGTTTATGTGATTTGTATGTGTTCGTACAGTGTGGAGGTGGAGGAACTGCATGAACACACATTTCTTGCATAAACGTAACTATTGTAAGGTCGCGGGTGAGCAAAGTAATTGTTTTAGTTCATAAACAAATAAAATAACATGTGTTGTTGCGTTGTTGTTTTATGATGTAGAGTTTTATTTTTAAGTAACATACACTATCAATAAAACAGAAGGTCATGAAAGCCAACAATTAAGTTTCGTTTTGTTCGGTTTGTTTTCATTCGTTACGGGAAATGGACCACAGCTCTGCTACCATATTGGAAATATGTAGCAAATAGTAGAATACTAGTAATTTTTATTTTTCAGGTTTTTATTTAGTTTAAAGGACGTGTTGTAGCCATAAATGAACACTATGAATGATGCTTTCGATCGGTATATAAAGTACGACTTTATGTTATGTCATTATTTAATTTTGGCCTGTTTGAGTTCCGGCTAATAAATACTGATTTTATCGATTTTTCAAAAATAAAAGTAAGTGTCCGTTCCTTAGGTACAAATTTGTTATTTCCAATATTGAAGATATTTTTTGCAGCTGCGATCCATTTCTCGTGACGGGTGAAAACAAAACGAAATTTAATTGCTAGTTTATATCGCCTTCTGTTTTATTGATCGTGTATGTTATTTTAAGATAAATGAACCTTATATAATTGTCTAAACGCCGTGTTCACCAAGTGCAACCGTCAAACTGACGTTTAAATGATCAGTCGTTAATGTAATCACATAATACCTCACTATTTTGAACGGTGATTGAAGTACGTCAGTTGAACGGTAAATGAACTCGGCCCTTAAGTATCATGAAATTCACTAGTTGGTACGAGTAATCCAAAGTTTATATGACATACCTTGATTTTGATAATCCTTTATGATTTTGTCGAGGAAAAACAAACACAACCTTTCAGTTGCGTCCGCGTAGTGACTACAGGAGCTAGTGCCTGTGGCGTAAGCCGGGAAAAATCGAAATGTTCCAAAATATTCATTCTGATAATATTAGTTTAACTAGGCTTAGATTGATTTCGGGTAATCACGAAATTGCAGTATCTTAGAGGTTATTCGTTGTTCTTAGAAGAAACGCGAACTGCAAGAATGTCGTAAGCAACGAAGTTTGAAAAATGCATCCCGCATAAAGGTCGTAACTACTATCGTGCGTAGAAACTCGAACGGCTTAACTAATGTTTTTTGAAAAACACAAACTTCTAACCGTCGTATCTCTAAAAAGTTTAAATTCGTCATTTTATGGGCAGTTACGACCAAAAAAATTACACCCATTTTCCAAAATACTGCCCGATTTTGAAATTTTTTGTCGTCGTAGAGACACGAGACCCGGACCATTCGACGCAGAAAAAAAAGCTGATTATAGCCATGTAATAATCTAGTTACGACCTTTTTATGGGATACGCCCTTGTTGTTTTCGAGCGTCGATATTATTATGCACGTATACAGGGTTATTTGTAATTGACTAGCATCCTTTTAACCCTAAACTCCTACCACTTAAACAAATGTTTTTTGTTTTACGGCTTTTGTCATAACTTAATATTTTTGGTATAATAACGTTTTGAAAATTTGAGATTACCTCTTATTTTTACGATACTCTGTGTATTTGTATGGGAAAAAAAGTGCTTTATTTTAAAAAGTCATAAAACAAAAAACTGATGATGGAAGGTATAACTCCTTAACGGTTAGGTCACACAACACCTTAACAAGATACTATAATATCAATGCTAAGTAGGTACACAGCGCTTCCAGTTACTCAAGTTTCCGTAGAAGGTAAGAAAACATTGAATTAAACCTAATGCAGGATAGGGGAGAGTAATAATAGGTTTTATATTGTATATAAAGGAATACTGTAAAGGACCGTATCTACCTGAACTTTAGTCGGGCTTGCTTGCTTGCATGCTTGCTTGCTTGCCTGTATGCTTGCTTGCTTGATATCTTGGTTCTTTGGAATACTCATGGTAAAAGCTAGTATGAAAATATAATATAATAGCCATCATCAAAATAAAAGTACCGCATGTAAAAAGGTCCCGTGACCAAATCATGGCAACCAGAAAAACATTGCAGCCCTCAAGAACTTGTAAAATCGAGTGTCATTATTATAATGGCGGTATTATTCAAGCGAACCAGTTACCATAGTACCAACAAACAGATATGACTAGAAAAACACCACTTTCCATAAGTTAGACTAGTGTACTGTGTGATCAAACTCAAGAGGAATTCATACCATCATGTAAGCTGCCTGCAGAACCACAAATATGTAAATCATCTCATTACAATAAACAAAACTCCAACAGTTAGCTTTATCCTCGTTCCTAAGATGCAGAATATTTGGCATCCACTCATTCTCTAGCCAGTTGCCGACGGTATTGACATGTGCGTCCAACGGGTTATTATTCGATCTAAAAAGATAAATACCAAATCATTAATATTCGAGAATCTGAATCATAATATTTATGACTAAATTATAAACAGTGTTTACACCGCCATGGATAACGATACGTTACCGACTGTTATTAAGTTTGCGGCTAACGAAACCCTTGTTAAACAAGTGGCAAACTTTTTTAATGTGACCGTTGCTAATGGTACAATCCAGAGTGAAGTGGTACAGGAGAATCTCTTCGATTTGTACGAAGCATTCCGGACGAGGGAAAAGGAACAGTTAGTCATGTATAAAACTGTCCAATACGTAGTTGGAACTTTAATTATCTTGAGTAATTTAACAGTTGTCATATCCAGTGGATTAATTCTCCGAAGAGGTAAGTAAACAAGGTATTTTTTATTTGAATAATGATTACTTACCATCAGATTCGCCGAGGTCACTTGTATGATTGCCGATGGTATACATATACATACTCTTAATATATTAAACATTGTAGGTACTTACAACGAGTATATCAGCACTAAATTGTAGCAGTCGTCTTGTACTTAGTAAATAATATAAAATTCTTGCTTTTACTCGCAACTTTGTCCGCACAGACCCTGGTAAAAAGGCTCGTTTAAAACAGTTTCTTGTTCTTTTTTCGAGATAAAAGTATCCTGTGTATTAGGTACTCCAGCTTATAAACTACTAGCTGTTGCCCGCGACTCAAAGTTTTATTAATATTCACTGCATTGTGTATTATTATAACCACACCATACTTTTACCCCAAAGGCCGTAGCAGAATAAGGGAAGAAAAAATGCCCTTTTATGATTAACCCGTCACGCGTCCCAGGGACTACGTTAGTCCCTAACTTTTTTTTGCGGGAAATGTCCTAGAGACTACTACTAAATTTTACTAATTTTAGTATGGTAATCGCGTGACGGGTTAAGAGCTGTTTTATTTTTCTATAGTTACCCACATCTAGTAGTACAATTGTGCAAAGTTTTGTTGAAAAATTCCCATTGGTTCAGCCGGAAAAAAATTAAATCCGAATTCATGAAATATGACTTTTCTCAAAAAGTATTAAACTTTATAGTACCATCTTTTTTTCATTTTGGTTAACTAAATAGTATATATGTCCTGAAAGAAAATTGAGTCTCCATCTTTAAAATTTCTGTAAAAAACACGTAAGATAAAACTTCAAAAAAAATTTTTTTCATTCCTTAATTAGTGACCACTCTAAGTGACATTTCTAAAAAAGCCTTATTTAATGATCTGTCAGTCATATTAGTTTGACGGTTAAAATCGAAAAGTAACAGTGTCTTAAAATTTGAAAAATATGTTGGTTAGGTTTTGTTACATTTTATTCTTATACCATTCCAACACCGCTAAATAACTTAAAATAAATCCTCTTTGTAAAAAAATAACAATAAAAACAATTTTTGACATTTACGTTAATATTGGCTTGAAAATTTATTTATGTCATTTGTCGCCTTGTAAATTAAACTTATAAAACAACAAAAACCTTTATTTTTAAGCGGGACAGCTGCAGCTCAGGCCGTTAATAGGCGCGTAAAATTGATCAAAGCAGCATTTCGTAGTCCCCTGTTTTCTTCTCGAAAACTGGACCAATACTACTACTACTACTTACTATCAGGGAGCAGTGACCCAAGGTGGGTCTTGGCCTCCAACACCAGATTACGCCACGCTTTGCGATCTTGAGCCAGCTCTTGCCAGTCTTCAACCCCGAGGTCCAAAAGGTCTTTCAGGATTTCGTCCCTCCAGCGGTACCTGGGACGACCAACCGGCCTACGTCCACTCGGTCGTCCCAAGTACGCTCTCTTCACGGCTCGATCCTTTCCCAACCTTTCCACGTGTCCGAGCCACCGGAGTCTGGACGCCTTGGTCTCTCCTATAACATTGGGCTCAGATACCAGATCCTCAATTTCCTTATTCTTTCTTACCCTCCAGCTACCGTCCTCCCTCTGAGTCGGCCCCAGAATCTTCCGCAGAATCCTCCGTTCTGCCACTAGCAGCTTATTCTCTTCTTTGAGTGTTAGTGTCCAAGCTTCGCAACCGTACATCAGGATCGGTCTAATGACAGTTTTGTAGACGCGAATCTTGGTTCTCCTGCATAGTAGCCTGGACACCAGAATCTTGTGAAGAGCAGCTGTACAGTAAAGTGTAAAAATATGAACTTATTCAAAGTTTCAAAAATAAGTACCACAGACTCTTATTCCGACGCAATAAGGCCGTAGTGACATATTTTTGAGTGGTTCAATTAGATACTTATTTTTGCACTTGACTGTACATCTGAGGGCACTCTGAACACGGATATCAATCTCCTCCTCTCTGTGGTTAGTGTCTGTCACAGTACACCCAAGATACTTAAATTTATTGACTCCTCTATAGATGGTGTCACCCACCTTTAGGTATTTTCGTTTCTCTCTTGGATTACTGTACCTCCTCATGTGGAAATATTCTGTCTTCTCGCGGCTGATTCTGAGTCCGACTTTTCCTCCCTTCTCTTCCAATACTCGTGCCATGGCTTGCACCTCACTCTCGCGCTGTCTCAGCAGTGCCAAGTCGTCGGCGTACCCAATAACCCGGTGCGTGCCATTCAACTCAACTCCCCCGTTAACGTTCAGCACCTTCCTTATGACGCTTTCAAGCACAAAGTTCAATAGCATCGGAGATAACGCATCCCCCTGCTTAAGGCCTGTCGCTACTTCAAACTCCTCGGTTAAGCTTGAACCCACCCGGACCCTCATCCTGCTAGTCTTAGTGGCAACCTCAATCATTCTTATCAACTTCAGAGGTATTCCAAAAGATCTTAAAATCCTAAAAAGAACCCCCCGGTCTACACTATCATAAGCCCTGGCAAAATCTACGAAGAGAGAGTGAACATTCTGTGCGTACTCCCATTCCCATTTCTTCTCCATTACTTGTTTCAGTAGGAAAATTTGATCTGTTGTGCTACGATTACGTCGAAAGCCACACTGATAATCACCCACCAACTTATCGACAAAGGGTTCCAGCCGCCCCAAAAGAACATAGGAAAGAACTTTGTATGCCGTTGGTAGCAGTGCAATACCCCGATAGTTGGAACATTTTCTACGGTACCCTTTTTAGGGTTCCGTAGTCAACTAGGAACCCTTATAGTTTCGCCATGTCTGTCCGTCTGTCTGTCTGTCTGTCTGTCTGTCTGTCTGTCTGTCTGTCCGCGGCTAAGCTCAGAGACTGTTAGTAGTAGAAAGCTGTAATTTGGCATGAATATATATATCAGTCACGCCGACAAAGTGATTATATAAAAAAAACTAAAAAATTTTTATCCCATAGACGTAAAGTGGGGGTGATTTTTTTTTCTCGACTAACCCCATAGTGTGGGGTATCGTTGGATAGGTCTTTTAAAACCATTGGGGGGTTGCTAACATGATTTTTGTTTAACCCCAGCGCGCGGTGGGAGTTGGGACAAAAACAACCACATTAATAAAGTGTGCAAAGATTTTTTCGTACCTGCTACGGAACCCTATCTTGGGCGTGTCCGACACGCTCTTGGCCGGTTTTTAATTATGATTTTTATTTTTATCTCACAAGCGAAAACCAGATCATTTTATATACCTACATAATTTTGTGTAAAATGATACGTTAGGCACCCATTTTAGGTTGTCGTTGTTGTATTTGGTACTGTCACTGATTTTTGTAGTTTTCTTTTTTTGAGGTTCCGTAGTCCTGACGGAATCTTTTTAGTTTAGCTAAGCTATGTTTGTCTGTTTGTCTGTCCTTGTCGTTTTATGTAGGTATTGTGTAGAAAAAATATATGTTATATCAAATGATTTCCCCCCTAACGGCAGAAAGTCAAAGGCTACTAAAAATAAAGGAAAGCTTAAAGTGCCATCTTACACACTGGGTAAAACTAAATCGTTTCTGGGGAAATGTTTGCTGCAAAATTCCAAAACAATATCGTCGATCAAATAGAAACAAAATCAAGAAAACACTAATATCTAAGGTAAGGCATATTATAAATATCATGATGATATCATGCATGGACAGGTTTTTGGAAATAATTCCGATCAGCCTGGCGATCTCTAGGTATATCCCTTTCGAACCCAAGTGAGTATGAAAATTGTTACAATAATGGACTTTGTGAAATGTACTAATATTATCTTTAAATTTGGAATTCCCAAAATGATGTAAAGTTCAAATTTCAAAATGATGTAAAGTTCAATTTTAATTGCCATTAAACGTCACAATTGTATTGGCCGGGTCTGAAAGGGATATACTAAATTATAATTTTGAGTTTAAACCATGCGGACGAAGTGGAAGAAGAAATATTGAAAATAATGGCTCGTCCGGGGCAGTACCACCCTCTCACAGAACACCGGCGTGAAGCAGCAGTAATCCTGCTTGCGTTTCGTACGGTCAGTGAGAGTGCCGGGGGCCCAATACCTCACCCCTTCCCTCTCCCCCTCCCTCTCCCCCTTCCCCTATTCCCACTCCTTTAGGGCCGACAACGCACTGGCATCGTGTAAAGCGCTGCGGGTGTCTATGGACAGTGGTGTTCATTTAACATCAGGTGACCCACTAGTTCGTTTGTCTGGCCTATCTAACATAAAAAAAAAAAAAAAAAAAAAAAAAAATTTTTACAATACATTTGCTTGAAAAATTCACTTTCAAAGGATGTATACATGGCTCGTAAGTTCATTTTACCGCACTAGTGCGATTTTTTTACAGTTTTTTTAATTCTCCATTTTAAAAGTTTACAAGCAAAGAGTTTTAAGTGACAAAAATAAAAAAATATCGATTTATACGTAGAAAAATGTATAAATATACAAAACTAAGTAATGAATTTACAAAATTGATTGTAATTATTGTAAACTGTAATTTAATTACCACAGATTTTAATGATTTCCACCTTATATTTATTCGAAAAAATCGCAGTGGCTGAACGCGTCGAACCATTGCCTGATAATTTTAGTTAGCCTAATTAAAAACAAAACTTACGCATGCGCATAACGGACGCGCCATTTTTGTAAAACTTTGCGTTGTTTTGAGTTGTTGATTATAGTATTATTATTATGTACAAAAACTAAACAAAATGAGTTCTTCAAGTGATGAAGTCGACAATAACATAGAATTAACTCCGCCCGATATTTAAAGTAAGTAGCAAACCGCGCAAAATAATCTTTTGTCACCAATATCTCGAGAAATTTGTTTTTATTTTACAATTTTGTTTTATAAATTGCCTATTTTCTCACAAATGTATTGTATAACGTTGTATGATACACGGTTGGCAAGGTTTTACAAACTCGTGACGATGAAAAACCTCGCCGTGCGGCTCGGGTTTATCATTCGTCAACTCATTTGTAAAACCATACTTACCTCTCTTACACGTAAAGTAAGGATGCTTTTTTCTTGTTTAAAACCAAGTAGGTTTTCTAAGACCATTTTTCGATTTAAGTAGGTACTAATTTTTTTAGAGTCCAGAATCTCTTCCCCCCCCTTTCATTTTCTAGATTTCTAAACCGTTGGCTTGAAAAATCTGAAAAAAAAACGAAATGGTAGTAGGTACTCAGGTAATATACATCGACTACTTTCGGTTTCTGTATAATATTGACTAGTATATAATAGCTCTAAGAATTCCTGACATATGCATATCCCGCCCACACGACAGGTGAGCTCCGGACGGGGGACGCACCCGGTGGTTCCAGCGGGGACCTCTTGGGAGCAACGGCGGAAGCCTAAACAGAGAATCGAGACTAAAAGTTTCTTCTCTGGCCCTTCAGCATTGGCTGGGGTAAGGTTCCGCCGGGCTCCGCATGACCCCTGCAGGACACTGGGGCGTCCAGCCGTCCGGGGACCACTCCTCGTCCCTCCGAATTATTGTAGCAGAAAAACTATCGATGGAAGCGGAAACGAAAAGAGGGCAGCGCTAGGAGACAAGCGCAAAAAAAACACACAGCATGCCAAAAAAACCATCAGGCATAAAGGGTAGGCCCACCCAAAAGATGGCATCCAAAGCCACACAATGGGTCCAAAAGATCTCCGACCCACCCTTCCATCGTAGGGCAAAAGAAAGGAAGCCCGTAGTTATAAATAAATGCATATGACAGGAAATCCCATCCACCCAACCAATAGCTTTAAGCCTAATGTACAGAAACGGGCGAGGATCGGTTAAGGAAGAAACCAATGGGTAAAAACATAAAAGACCGACCTAAGCACCCCCTAGTGCCCAACGGGAGAATGCATGTTCCTCTCCCGACCATCCAGCAAATGGCTGAGGCACGACACTGTGGATAGATTAAGTCCCCTCCCTCCCCCCCCTCCTTAAAATTAAAAGCACAAGTTTTTCTTTTTGATAATCAATAGAGAAAGGGACTTGTGACCGGGTTTTTTAGTCTGTGCAAGTCGGACACTGTCTCGGCCCTTCATTCCCAGTTCGTTCGAAGGGATTTTTCCCGGCCTCAAGTCACCCTTCCTACTCTAAAGTACTTTTATGTTTTTTACATGGTCGCGAACAAATATATAAGAACAGTTTAGACCTGCTGAGTTGAGTAGAGTAGGGTACAGTAGGGTAAATAGGGTACAGTAGGGTAAAATAAGGTACACTAGGGTACAGTAGGGTACAGAACGTTACAGAAGGGTACAGTAGGGTAGAATAGGGTACGGTAGGATAAAATGGGGTATAGTAGGGTAAATAGGGTACAGTAGGGTACTTAAGGGTCCAGTAGGGTACAGTAGGGTAAAATAGGGTACAATAGGGTAAAGTAGGAAACAGTCGTTTACAGTAGGGTAAAATAGGGTACAGTACGGTACAGTAAGGTACAGTACGGTAGAAAAGGGTACTGTAGGGTAAAATAGGGTACAGTACGGTACAGTGGGGTACAGTAACCCTACTGTACCCTACTGGACCCTACTGTACCCTACTGTACCCTATTTATCCTACTGGATCCTATTTTAACCTACTGTACCCTATTTTACCCTACATTACCCTATTCTACCGTACTGTACCCAACTATACCGCACAGTACCCTATTTTACCCTACTGTACCCGACAGTACCCTACTGTACCCTATTTTACCCTACTGTACCCTATTTTACCCTACTGTACCCTATTTTACCCTACTGTATTCTATTTTACCCTAATGTACCCTATTTTACCCTAATGTACCCTATTTTACCCTACTGTACCCTATTTTACCCTAATATACCCTATTTTACCCTACTGTACCCTATTTAACCCTACTGTGCCCTATGTTACCCTAATGCTTCCTATTTTACCCTACTGTACCGTATTTTACCCAACTGTACTCTATTTTACCCTACTATACCCGACTGTACCCTACTGTACCCTTTTCACCCTACTGTACCCTATTTTACCCTACTGTACCCGACTGTACTCTACTGTACCCTTTTCACCCTACTGTACCCTATTTTACCCTACTGTACCCTATTTTACCCTACTGTACCCTATTTTACCCTACTATACCCTATTTTACCCTACTGTACCCTATTTTACCCTACTGTACCCTACAGTAGGGTACAGTACAGTAGAGTCGAGTCGTAGAAAAAAATATTGTATGAAACGGTGTATAATTTGGTCTTAACTTCTCGTGCCGTCTTCCATTGCGATACGCGCATTCGCTCGTATCGCAACTCACATCACTCGCCTTTTAAGACCTCACTTATACAACCGTTGCATAAAATACTAAGTATAAAGATAAGGCTTTGCGAGAGCGATATTCAATCAAAACTAAATATTGATTATTTCAGTATTAAGTACGGAACGGTATTGTTAAATTAGACAGAAGTTGAACAATAAAGGCTGTCTAATTAAATTCTACATACTTACTTACATACATGCATGTCTCTTATATGGTTATACATTTCAGGTCAGCAGCCCAAAAGTACCTACCTCCTGCTTGGAAATGTGTCACTGGCGGATACCATCATCGGCATTACCATCATATTTGGTGCCGTTATTGACAAGTCAATAAGTTCAAACCCGTTGTGCATATTTCAAATAGGTATGTATGATGCCAATAACAACCCTACTTGCTAAAAGTATACACATATGAATAAATGTGAGAATTTTGCATTTTGGACCTTTAAATTGTCTCCTACAAAATAGCAGTTTGCTTTATATTATGAGGGTATTCCCCAACAACAAAGACGAAATTCATTGCGTCTGGACTGGAAATAATACATCCCGAAATCGTCCTCTACGTACTGATCTCCTGATAAGTTTACTGATAAAATCTATTTAGGAGAAAAAACCGCTTTCATTGTCCGGCTCTAACTGGACGACATCATCATGACGATTATTTTTACGTCATCAGGTATGATCGTGTGTTCGGCCATGGTCTCTATATTCAGTGTTGGCCTTATCGCAGTTGATCGATACTTTTACATACTCCATGGACTGTACTACAAAAGATATTTCAATACCACCAGAGTCAGAATTGGCATCGTCATTATTTGGATGATTGGTAAGAAGCAAGCTGTTTAATTTGAATCTGCTATAGTTGTTGTACCCAATATTTCTTCTTTTATTGTTTACATTGCGTTGAGCGTCACTATTTATGTAAATAACCCTTGTCCTCTTACAGGTCTTATTCTTGGATTCATGCCAGTAACCGGATGGGTCAATACCGAGCTTATATTTTCTAGATGTTACTACACAGCACTATTTCCCGCCCCACTTGTCTTTTTTATCACTTTTTTAAGTTTAATACCTATTATACTTGTTACTGTTCTATATTCTATAGTTCTAATCCATGCCCTTAGAAACATACGAGATATAAAGACAGCACAAAAATCTGTAAATATTAACTCTAAATCTGTCGATACACCCAAATTGAGAATGTATCGTGGAAACATTAACATGAACCGAAATTTAGGTGCTGTATCAACAAAAGTAGAGAAATCTAAACTTAGAAGGTGCGCCTCATTCCATGAACTTGATAATCATTTTGATAAAGGAAAATTTTCAAATGAATCCGAAAAATACAGGAGTATAGAATTAAATGATCTTTGCAAAAATAAAGCAAAAAGCACTGATGATGTTAGTGATAGTAGAAACGCTAAAGAACTTTCTACAAACTTCCGCAATGAGTCTAATTTGAGTGTTTATACGATAGAATCAAGCTATTCAAATCCAAGCATATTATCTTCTGGTATACCAAATAAATGTATTTTGAATATTTTTTCTAAGACGAAAGTCCCAGCCAGACCAAAAGAACCCAACAAATGGAGAGCAATAACAGTGGTAATGCTTACAACCGGCAGCTTCTTATTTACTTGGGTGCCTTTTTATATCACTGTTATATGTTATGTCTCCTGTGAAGAAAAACTAACCAACCCTAGATGTATAAACTATCGAACGATACTCAAAGGTTTGGTTAATTTAGCTTATCTAAATAGTATTCTGAATCCTTTAATTTATGCGTGGTGGCACAAAGGATTTCAAAAAACAGTACGAAGTTTAATAAAAAAATACTGGTGTTTAAATATGCCCGTTCTTACAAATTCAAGCTGCATAAATTCTTCATCAAAATGTGAATAAAGTGTTTTAATTTATAATTTATCTATGACTACTAAACAAATAAATATGTTTTGTGTAATATGTAAATTATATGTTTATTTGTTTGTTTAAAAGCTTTGTCCCACCGCGGACTGGTATTTGCCATACAGTACTTGAAATTTATTATTAACGGTAAGGTTGTACATTTGTGTATTAATTATGTAAGATTGTGTACAATATTGACTTAATTAAAACTACGTCTTGTTCTAACATTTTGTAAAAAGATACCTCTACACACATTAACATATTTATACTACACTTGTTGAAGATCTATCGGCTCCTGCGAAAACCGTCATAGCAACAACGCGCAAGCACGGGCGGTTACTATGTTTTAGATTTAAGCACCTTAATTTTTAAGTTATACTGAAGTAAAGTTCGTACTTTGTTACTCTCAAATTTTTTATTTAATTACTCCTGAGATCCTCCGTAACAACACTCTACGCTCTCTAGACTTGAAAAACATAAATATTCTTCTAAGAAAGTTCCAAGACGATCGAGATACTTAATGAAAATTTAAGGACAAGACAATGATGTTTATTACTATTGAACTTCGGACATTTTACTTCCCGATCTTTGTATTTATTTTCAAGGTGTTTCCCATTAGGGATAAATATAATATACCTACTTACCGTAACACTTAGAATAGGTACGACCGCTTTAGCCTAGTTGGTAGTGACCCTGCCTACGAAGCAAGAGGTCCTGGGTTCGAATCCCGGTAAGGGCATTTATTTGTGTGATGAGCACGAATATTTGTTCCTGAGTTATGGATGTTTTCTATGTATTTAAGTATTTATTATCTATATAAGTATGTTTATCGTCGTCTAGTACCCATAGTACAAGCTTTGCTTAGTTTGGGACTAGGTCGATTTGTGTAAGATTGTCCCCTAATATTTATTTTATTTTTTTTTTTTTTAGGTACATTAAGAAAATTTGTAAAGGTGAGCTGGGCCCAGGAACTGGCCCTAGCTCCACATCATTATACCTCATTTCATTATACATATAGTACATCAAAGCGGAGCTATTGTATGTACGGCGAAATTTCTCAATGAATTCTGGAGACGGAGTGCTTGCTCTATTGAAAACAGCGCTATCTTTCGTTTCTGGTAAGCCTTGTCTATGAAAGTGTGCAGCTACGCTACGTCGCGTACACTTGTCCATAATAGATATCACTTAGCGACAAAAAAAATCACAAAGTAAATTGAAAATAGCTTGAGAACACATTCAAAAATTTCGCCGTGTATGCCATAGCTTTGCTTGGTGTATGTAGTAGGGCGTGCAAAACCGGTTTTCCGGTTTTGCTGAAAACCGGAAACCGGACAAAATTTACCGATTTTTCAAAACCGGTTTTGAAAGACAAAACCGGTTTTACCTCCGGTTTTTTCATTTTGATTGACGTAGGTACATTTTGATTTAAATCAACTTTTTTTTAACGCTCTAAGAAATATTTAATTTTGAGTCATCGAAAAATATCCGAAATCCGAACGCAACCTATCTATACTACTTACACTCCTCCCTCCGCCCACGTCGCGCTCCCGCTCTCCCGCTCCGTGATTTGATTTTGATCTCAGTTAAATAATCTTTAGAATAAATATTATTTTAAGTTCATTTTAAAATTGTATTTCTTTAACCAAACTAAGAGAGTTTAGTTTATTAATGTGGTACAGTAAATGAGCTGTTTTTTATTTCGACTGCCATCGACTATAACTACAAATACGAACATATTGATTATTGTTTATTGAAATAACTAAAGGTGCCACATACTTACTTGTGTTGTAATTTGATTTTGATCTCTATTAATTAATCTTTAGGATAAATATTATTCTAAGTTAATTTTAAAATTGTTTGTTAGCCAAACTAAGAGTGTTTATGAATGTGATAAATAAATATCACGGGACAATTCACACCAATTGACCTAGTCCCAAACTAAGCAAAGCTTGTACTATGAGTACTAGACAACGGATAATCATACTTAAAAATACATATTAAACACCCAAGACTTGAGAACAGACATTCGTATTATTCACACAAATGTCTGCCCCGACCGGGAATCGAACCCGGGACCTCAAGCTTTGTAGTCAGGTTCTCTAACAACTAGGCTATCCGGTCGTCCAAATCTCTCGCCGTGATCTATCTAATCTGAGGTCTACTTGGTAGGCTAGGCATTAATGGATAATTAAAAACAAGTATTTCATGCAATTTGTTTTATTTGTAGATTTTGTGGGTATATAAACTATCTAAGAATGTGATTTTACTGTTCAAATTCTACCATTACTACCATAATAAAAAAATATTTAAGAACATTGCCAAAACCGGGGAAAAAACCGGTTTCCGATTTTGGGCCCTCAAAACCGCAATTCAAAACCGGTTTTGACAACTTTCCGGTTTTGCACGCCCTAGTATGTAGTATACTAGCTGATAGGTTTAATAGGTTCATAGTGGGTCTAATACATCTGTAACAGACAGAGTTACTTTCGTGTTTATAATATTAGTAAAGATGGTGCAGTACGGCATGATGAGGGAGGAGGTATGAGGAGGAGAAGGAGGGTTCGACTCCCCAACAACCCAGCTTATCTTTTCTGGTTTTTTCAATGTGTTTTAGTTACGGTATGTACGTTTAAGTACAAAAAACATTTGTTGCAGACATCATTTTGGTCCATAGGCTTAAGAATTAAGTAGGTACAGTCAGCCTCAAAAGTCGTTGAACACTTTAGTACTTTGTCTCAATAACCAGTTATACTATACTGTGAAGTTTTAAATATGTCAAGTTAGTGAAAGCAAGGATGATATAGAATGGATTGGCAGTCTCCATAGTACGGATTGTTCGCAGTTTTTGTAGTTCGATTATTAAATCTAGATGGCGCTGAAATATAGCCAGAGGCTTTGAAGGCAAAACAATAAGACTACAGATGTTTCATATTACTACAAATGTATTATTTTTCAAAAATATTGCATGATAATACATTTGCAGTGATATGAAATATCTGTAGTCTTATTGTTTTGCCTTCAAAGCCTCTAGCTATATTTCAGCGCCATGTAGATTTAATAATCGAACTACAAAAACCGCGAACGATCCGTACTATGGAGACTGCCCATCCAGTCTATATCATCCTTGGTGAAAGTGACAAAGTATACTATAGTATTCAGCGACTTCTGAGGCCGACCGTACTTAATCAAAGATAATTAAGAATTACAGTGATGATGGAACATACTCTTAATGTTATTTAGGTACCTACTAGTTTTCACATAGGCACAATTTAACAAACGGTATTGAAATCAATCTTAACGTAAATACATAACTATCACGATGTTTAAATTTACAGGAATATTTATAGCTAGTTTACCAGCTATGGGGTGGACTGGGAAGACATTCACAATTCAGACAATTCTGCATCGTGCAGTAAAAACTGTAGACAGAATAAGGGAAATCAAGGAAAGCTACAATTACAACATAGCGTTCGTAAACAAATCCTTTGAAGCAACAACAGAGGCAGAGGACACTGCTGTCCTCTGCCTCTGTTGTTGCTTCAACAAAGTCGAGGAAATACAAACAAAACAACGATCACCATTACAGTGTCCAAAGAAACTATAGTTGACGAACCTGGAAACTCTTTTGAAATGCACGATCTAAGCAAAACTGATGAGCAAGAGCAAAGACTTGGTAGTCGCTTGAAAAGAAAAATTGAAGAGATTTCTAGTTTTTACAAGAAAGCAAAAGCAATTGAGTCTCATCCGAGCAAATTAAAAGCTGTAAAAACTGTGCTATTAGTTACAGCGTGCTTTGTAGGAACATGGGCCCCTTACTATGATTCTATCATTGTTTATGTCAAATGTGATATTTTATCGCATGGATACGATTGTATTCCTATAGAAATATTAACATTAGGGCCACTTTATTTATTGGGAGTTAGCAATAAAGTCGCTGTCAATTGAAATTGCGAACAATGTAAACAAACCATTTAATGAAATATACGGATATTTAATCAATACTTACCACAACATTATCCTAAACCATTAAAACAATACACAAGAGCTAGAATCCATATTCTAGCTCTTGTGTATTGTTTTAATGGTTTAGGATAATGTTGTGGTAAGTATTGATTAAATAGCACACGGATTTAGCAGTATTTGATGAGGGAAAATGGAAATTAAAGACATTTTAAATACAAGATTTGTTTACATTGTTTGCAAGTTCAATTGACAGTGACTTTAGCCTATGTGATCCTTTAATTTATGCTTGAAGACATTCCGGTTTCAAGCGAACTGTTAAAAAAAAATATTGGAAGTATGTACTAAGAAGAATGTAGACTTTAAGTGACAATAATTTAAAAAAAAAAAAAAAAAAAAAAAAAAAAAAAAAAAAAAAAAAAATTGTGTGGAAATAATCCTTATGTTTATTGACTATTGAATTCGTAAATTATTTAAGTTTGACTATTCTCAGCGTGTACTTTCATGTGAAATTTATTGAATGAGTGATCTAGATAGCTTAATTAATTATTAATAACCGTATTGTTTACCTACTTATTTGTTTCATACTTATCTCTAATGAGCTAAAAAGTCATAAAATTGCAAACATTATCGTAATTTTATGACCGATGGTAAACTGTAATCTATTGAATCCTACGGACAATTTGATATGACCACAAGTGGTTTGTCTATTATAGTGTTAAAAGTTGTTTCAGTGAACTTTAATTAATGCCAATGAACATGAAACTACCGTGAGCCTCTCTCGTGGTAGCAGCCGCCGTGGCGTGAGCTCCAAGAGGAAGGGCTACGGATTAGCCCGAAACATGTCGTAAGTGAGGTAGGTATCCGTATTTTTTCACTATAATACGAAAGAACTTTTACTTTTACTTATTGACTAAAACCTAGATCAATGCTATAAAAACTTATCTAAATATAAAACTTCTAAAGTAGGTACTTATACTTTTACAATGCATATGCTCGGAAAGTGCCTCTTGACGCGAGTCAACATATCTATAGAAAGTTAGTCATCCCAGCACTCTTCCGCAAGTGTGAAAAAAAATTGTATGGATTTTACTTTCCACACGCGTGCGGAAAAGTAACTTTTTAAATTGCCAATTCTCAAAAAGTTGTGTCCAAACTAGTGTTTAAAAAATAAGACTAGAGAGTTGTGTCTTCATAATTCAGCTTTGCACAAATAAGAAAATGATTGATGCAACCAAATGAATATTTACTGATAAAATAATAAAACAGATTGTTTTAATATTAAAACACACAAATTTTAATTTCGTCAAAAGTTTTGAAATAAAAAATTTAGTACTAAAATAATTCCTTGAGTCCATTTCGGACCGTACGACATCTGCGCTTTCAGTGCGCGCGCATGGCGTAACACGAACCAATCATGTTTACCCGTTCGCGCCTGTCAACCAATGAGCTTTCAGTGTGCGCGCATGGCGTAACACGAACCAATCACGGTTACCCGTTCGCGCCTGTCAACCAATGAGTTTTTAGTGCGCGCGCATGGCGTAACACGAACCAATCATGGTTCGTTCCGTTCGCGCCTGTCATGAAAACCCGCCACAGTAATGTTCATGAATTCAGTACGGAGAATTAATTTAAGTTTAGTAAATTAAAATGGAGAGTTCAAGTGATGAATTTACATAGGACTTAACGCCGCCTGACGTCCTAGAGACCAAGCACAAAATTAAATGTCCTGCTGACTAAACCGATGCTGCAATATGTAAACATCTACGAGACTTTCCCTCAATGAAAGGTAAATAAGAACGCAACATCTTTTTCCGGAAATGTTTATGAGCGCGCGCAGACAGAGAGCGGTCTGGAGTTCCGAGTTCAGAGTTCTGCGTTCTTTCGAATGTACTGAGTCTCTAACGATAACGCACACAGCAGGTGACTGGAACTCTCGAGCGATGAAATACACAACTCTGAACGCGGAACTCGGAACTCCAGACCGCTCTCTGTCTGCGCGCGCCCTTAGCCCCAATTTTTTTCCTCGCTTAATGCATTGTAAAATGTTGTATGATATACGTGTCGAAAGTAGGAAATTCCCAACTCATGTCGGCTAAACCAAACTCGCTTCGCTCGTTTGTTTAGATCTCCGCCATTCGTTGGGAATAGCCTACTTTCCGCACTTGTATCATAAATAACTATTCTAAAACAGTTACCTACATCTAAATTACTCAATTAAGTAACAACCGGATTACCATGCAAACTGATAAAGCTACCGACATAGATATGGTCAATCTTGAAGAAATAATTATCGATACAATAAACTTCGCGGATTAAAGTTAGTAAAAACCATAATTCGACAGTAGCCGCAGTTCATTATGATTATTTAAGACTTCAAATTTGCCATGCATTATAAAAGAAAAAAAAATAAGAATTTTCGGAAAGTCCCACGGGATAAGGAAATAACTAGCTTTACATATTGAATTCAATGGGACCCTATCTCCGTAGTTAACCATTTCTTTAGGATAATAAAGGTGCAATTTTGTGCGCGGACGAAGTCGCGGGAAAAAGCTAGTAGTTAATTATAATATTTTGAAAACATGTCTTCTATACGCGACAAAACCTTGCGGATTTTGCGATGCCGACGAATGTTGAACATGATCGACGATCAGAATGCGTGTAAGTATAGTCGGGGTAAGAAAAGGTTCATCACTTTTCGACTCTATGTCAACGAATTAAGGTAGAAAAGTGACAAACCTTTTTTTACCCCGACTATACCTAACGTAATGTTGCTACAAGATTTTTTTTGGCAAAATTCTTTTTCCATCACTCAGTGATTATGATTATGAGGTAACATACTTGTCAGATGCGGAAAATGCCTGGAAGATGGCTTGTCCTGGTAAAGATCCCCCCCCCCCCCCCCACAAAGTAAACACGTCCTGAAACTGTGGGACGACCCTGTTTGCCGTCAAGTTCACGCCTATCTTCTAGATACCTGCTCGTCATCCTCGGAAAAGGCTCGGTTGCTGGCCTCGTCTGAGAAGAAGTCTGGTTTTTAGCTCTAAGCCTTCCCATCAAAAAATTTTTCAATTCTTTTATTATGTATGATGTACGGATGGATGTATGGATGTATGTAAGGATGTATGGATGGATGGATGTATGGACGGATGGATGTATGGATGTATGGATGGATGTATGGATGGATGGATGTATGGATGGATGTATAGATGTGTGGATGGATGTGTGGATGGATGTATGGATGGATGTATGGATGGGTGGATGTATGGATGGATGGATGGATCGATGGATGTATGGATGGATGGATGTATGGATGGATGTATGGATGGATGTATGGATGGATGGATGTATGGATGGATGGATGTATGGATGTATGGCTAGATGGATGGATGGATGGATGTCTGGATGGATGTATGGATGAATGTAAAGATGGATGGATGTATGGATGTATGGATAGATGGATGGATGGATGGATGTATGGATGTATGGATGGATGTATGGATGGATGTATGGATGGATGTATCGGTGGATGTATGGATGGATGTAAATAAATAAATAAATAAATAAATAAATATTAGGGGACAATCTTACACAAATCGACCTAGTCCCAAACTAAGCAAAGCTTGTACTATGGGTACTAGACGATGATAAACATACTTATATAGACAAATAAATACTTAAATACATAGAAAACATCCATAACTCAGGAACAAATATTCGTGCTCATCACACAAATAAATGCCCTTACCGGGATTTGAACCCAGGACCTCTTGCTTTGTAGGCAGGGTCACTACCAACTAGGCTAAAGCGGTCGTATGGATGGATGTATGTATGGATGGATGTATGGATGTATGGGTGGATGGATGGATGTATGGATGGAAGTATGGGTGGATGTATGGATGGATGTATGGATGGATGTATGGATGGATGTATGGATGGATGTATGGATGGATGTATGGATGGATGTATGGATGGATGGATGGATGGATGATGATGATGATGATGATGATGATGCATGTTTGAGAAAAGCTCTATACAATCCTCGGCCGGAAGAGGGATTGCTGGACTCGTTTTATCCGACCTCGTCTACGACTCGGCCGTATACCCCAAACCTCGTCCATCAATCCCTACTTCACGGCCTCTGCAGTAATGTACCTACTATTTCAGTTACTCATTTACTAAACATTATTTGCTTTAAGTGGCCTCCATCCTGATTAACGCAGACCCTGCACCGGTCTAGTACGCTACGCATCGTCGCCTGCAAAGTAGCTCGTGAGATGCCTTGAATTTCTTGTGTGAATGCTTCTTTCAAATCGTTCCTATTCGGTCGAGTTTTGTAGACTTCTTGTTTACAATATCCCCATAAAAAGAAGTCGGGAACAGTAATACTCGGCGACCTTGGAGGCCAACAGTGTGTAGCGTTTTTTGAAATGAGTTTATCTCCAAATTTATCGCGGAGCTTTGCCATGACTGGTCTTGCAATGTGACTGGTCACTCCATCTTGTTGAAAACATACTGAACTTAATGGTATGCGTTTTGGCATAATTTTAGAAAAAAAAGTCGTTCAACATTTACAAATAGCGAGCACCGGTAACTGTCACCGAAGTACCGTTTTCCTCAAAGAAGTACGGGCCGACAACGCAGGATGACGAAACTGCACACCACACCGTGACACGGTCCGGATGAAGATCCATTTCGTGAATGTTTCCAGGGTTATGCTTAGCCCATATGCGACAATTTTGTTTGTTTACATTACCATTTAAGTCAAAAAGAGCTTCATCGGACATAAATAAACAATTTATGAAGTTCGGATCATCATCTGCGACTCTCATTATTTTTTCACAAAATTCTCGGCGAATTGGCAAATCTTGTGGTTTTAGGCGACTTCCTAATTGAACTTCATATGGAAATAAGTTCAAGTTTTAATGCAATATTCTCAACACAGTCCTTTGACTGACTCCTACGTCCAGTGCTAATCGTCTTCTGGAAGCTCTGGGATTCAGTTGAATTGCTTTAGATACTGCAGCAATTGCGTTAGTCACTCTAGCAGTAGGCTTGCGATGGTAAGTTTTTGGGTTGGACCGTGCCATGTTCATTAAACACTTTTATAATCCTTAGAATAGTCCAACGACTTGGTGGTTCCAAAATTATTACACCTTTGAACAATCTTTGAACTAAAATAATCGATTTCAGCTTGTGGTATAATTGCACTATTTTAATCTTAATTTCGTCACTAATGCGATTCATATTGAATAGTAGATTGTTCAACAAGGGACTAAAACAAGCCATAATGACACGAGATATTTAGCCACCCGAGCGATAGCGAGGGAGGCTATAATTCGAGTTGTCATTATGGTAGTTTAGTCCCGCGTTAAACACTCTACTTTTCACTTTGAATGCGAGGAAAAAAACGACGTACAAAATTACTTTTTTGCAACGTATGCTCAATACGAGCAATGGACATCTGTTCAAAATTCAAATAGCAAAAAAAATACCGCTGTCTTTTCTTTTCTTTTATATTTTTTTGTAAAGTGACGCTTTAAATGCTTGCATAATTAGCCAACAGATTCTAACTTAAAGACTATGTTTAAACTAATTGTACTATGCATGTAAGAATGATAATTGTTCATTCATTAGAATCGGCAAATAAATTAACCTAATTGATCTAAGTTAACACACAAAATATATTGTTAACTGAAACACTTACCCGTGAATAAAGAAACAACTTTTTAAGTTTATTTTCTATATGCCAATTCTTTGTTAAATTATATCTAATTATACTTTCAATTTACTATTAAATGCAACTGACATCGCATTATTTTGAAGTCACGCCATATTAACATTCAAACGTAACTGCTCTATCTACCGTACACTCCAGCACTGCTTTGCCGACAGTGCGGATTGCTATTTTATCGACAGAGCAGGGAACTGCTTTGCCGACAGCGTTTTTAAAAAAAAAACAAATTAAAAACACCTAAGCTAAAGGAAATCTTTCTTTACGTGCAAAATAAAATGAATTCATCTTTAATATTTTATAATTAAATAGATTAATATTCGTAATTATTCAATGTATTTCACGAAATTATTATTTTTTAAATATTTTTTATACAGTTGTCATTTTGAGGTTATTTCCACGCCCTAAAGGCTTCCACAGACCGAAGCGCAGGGCGCTACAGTGCGTCCGCAGCGCGCTTCGGTCTGTGGAAAGCTTTATAATTGTCTATACCCAGTTACTGAAAATGGCGATAATCCTCCATTCACAAACACCGTGATTGGCAGTTTAGGGGTTTCCATAGTCAATTAAAAAAAATTTACTTTAATCCCTTGAGATCAAAAAAGAGCTTTAGTCCCGATATGCAGAGACTAAAGTAACATTTTAAGAGCATGAGAAGTGAAAAAAATATTGAGTTCCCGCGTAAAATGACATAACCAAGGACAGTGTAGAGTCAAGGATAAAAAAAGAAATTAGGTTTTTTATTTATTTATTTATTTGTTTATTTATTTATTTATTTATGGAGAACCAACAGCTTATACATACATCTTAAACATTACAGTAAATACAGCAAGCCAATTATAGGTTCTCGCCGACAATTACAGTCTAGCAATAAGGCAGTATGCCCACACAGAGCCCCTTCGGACACACAAAAAAGAAAAAAAGAGAAAATAACTACTTAGTGACAAATAATTCAGCACTATTTTATGGTGCAATATTCATGCCTCACCCTGTACTTAAAACAAAAGCCGCGACTGTTTCAATACGCTACAATTTTAAGTATCAAAACTGCAAAAGAAGATAAAAAATTAAGAAAATATCGAGTGACGAAAGTGATTTCACTCCGGATTCCAATAAATTAGACGCTTAGAATTAGGGCCACTTGCACAGTTCAGGGTTAAAAAATGAAATCGGTAACCCTGGGTTAAGAATGACAGTTCCATACATTTTAACACTTGTTAACCCTAGGTTAGCAGTTAACTCGGAGTTAAGTAGCTAACCCAGGTCCGCGCAAGCCGGCCTTAGGCATTGTTAATAATCTAATTCCAGAGAAGTCGAAGGAAAAATACTTAAAAGCTTACGACGATTTCGACAAATGGAAAACTGCGAAAGGCGCAAAATCTGTATCGGAATCAGTGCTTCTGGGTCTATTTCGAGTATTTTTCTAGTAGCCTTGGTTTTTATTGTCTCGGAAAAGGTGAGAAAAGTAGAGTATACTCC
Organism: Archips xylosteana; assembly: GCA_947563465.1. Taxonomy (NCBI): domain Eukaryota; kingdom Metazoa; phylum Arthropoda; class Insecta; order Lepidoptera; family Tortricidae; genus Archips; species Archips xylosteana. The sequence continues at coordinate 6,171,783 of OX387362.1, forward strand.
TCGGGGATAAACTGATTTTGCCTTGGGCGCGCTTAAATCCTTCACTACTCTCAGGACTCCATCTTAATTCCCTCGCTTCGCTCGGGAATCAACTAAAAACCCCCTCGCTACGCTCGGGAGTTAAATCTAGAGTCCCTTGTTTCGTTCAGAATTCAATATCGCACCCGTGACATAATGCAGTGCTTTATCCCCTTGGTGTACAATCTACTATTACAATCTGCGGACTCCTGCCTGTCGCAAAACAAAGGCACCCGACTATGTATTGGAATGTATGTATATTATATACATAATATTCCAAGTAACGCGTTCAGTAACACAAAGAACAACAGACTAGACAATAGGCATCTAGTAGGAACTACTTAGACCAAAGGAAGCTCGGACGTGTTCACATTATAATATGGAATTAAAAATCATATTCATTTTTGTTTTAATAATTCAGGATACGCGGGAAATTGCTATGAACCGCAAAGTGCTAGCTGTTAATTTCCCGTATTATAAAATCTTGCTGACCCTTGGACAATGTGGAGGTAATTAAATTACTTAAGACCTTTTATCTATTTCTGGATTTTGGATGTAAGTAAGTAAGTACACACACTACTTACATAATTGTAAGATGTTTTGAATTAAGAGCGTTTATACCTGCTGAGCTGGCAATGTTGCATTTTTGTTAAGTAGTTTTTCTCGATTATTCCATAAAAATTGAATGAAAATTAAAAATGTGTTGTATACGAATTGTTCTAATATATAAGTTAATGTGACTACTGCAATAATTATTCGTGATAGACTTTTATTTTCTTTAAAAACGAACAAATTATTACCTAACGGTTTTTAAAGAAAATAAAAGTCTTATCACGAATAATTATTGCAGTAGACACATTAACTTATATATTAGAACAATTCGTATACACCACAATTTTAATTTTCATTTAATTTTTATGGAATAATCGTGAAAAACTAACAAAAATGCAACGTCTCTTAAATACTTAATTAAGGGGCACCCTACATCCCTACATCCTATAAAAACTTCTTAAATTAAATATGGTTCCATCCCATACCAATACCTACAGCTCGCGCGATAAGAGTTTGGCTTTGACCTTCGGGTGGAGGGGATTACTGCGCATACCCCGCACCCCCGTTGATACCCAATGCGCAATAACGGTCAAAGCCAAACTCTTATCGCGCGAGCTGTACTAATATTTGTCTTGGTTGTAATAATAAATAGGTAAGTGAATTTTAGTAAGTATTAGTAGGTAGGTGTCTATTTTCATCTATACTAGAAAAAGATTTGATTGTTTGTTTGTATGTTTGTTTGTTTGCATTGAGGCTCCTAAACTACCGGACCGATTTCAAAAATTCTTTTGTCGTTAGAAAGCTACATTACCACAGAGTGACATAGGCTACTTTTATGAAATGAAAAAATAAAAACCCGACTGCGTAAAAAATAAACTAAAAACAAGCTAAATAAAAATGGACTCAAAAGAAGGAAACAAGAATTAAGGATTTCAAAATATAAACTACGATTTTCGAAAAAACAGATTCTTTAAAAATGAGATTCCTATGAAACAAAACATTTTATGAAACGTTTTTCAGTAAACTAAGAAGAGTAAGCCATGCGCAATGACACGGAAAAATAAATGCAGCTGAAGGCACCAAACCCATGTAATTCTTAAAACGATGCCCACTGTGGATTTCACGTTATGACGAATAAAATAATAGTATTTAGCAAGTTTAGGATAAGAAATTGGATTCCAAAATGCAGTCGGAGGCATTTGGAATCCAGTTACACAGTTGATAATCATTTAATGAGATTATGATTAAGATGATGATGATATGATGATGATGATGATGAGTACCTGGGCGACCGAGTTCTGCTCGGGCAGAAACTCGGTACCAAGCGTTTTCCCAGGGATAAGACCAAGCTAGATCAATTTTTCATCCCCGAAAACCCCCACATACCAAATTTCATATGTGCGGGGGGGGGGGCGGGCGAGGGGTTTCGGGGGTTTGAAAATTTCATTGATTTTGCCGTAGGATGCACCGTTTTCAAGATATTTGACAAAAACACCGGAGGGGTGGGGGGGTGAGTCACGTTAAACTATCGTCCGTAAACCGGCTTTACAGACAACCGGTTTTTCCTGTTCTGTGCTCCCAATCCCAATAGAGAACGTGCACATAGACAGTGCTGCCAACTGGTGCCATAAGGGTGCCATCAATTTGAATGTTTTTCCTTGATAAGTTTGTTTTACTGTCCGCATAGTGTCTCTTCTGTCGCATTAGTGCTGCCGCCTATAGTTATTGCACGTTCCCTATAATACTTTTTCTCACAAAAAAGTAACTTTTTCTCACAAAAGAAGAAACTTGACGTTTTCTCATGAAAAATAAACTTAAAAAAAAAAAACTAAAAACCTTAAAAAAAACGTGGAATGGAACCGAGGTCGGCTGGATCAGCGACCACCCGATTTCTACTGTGCTATTATAATCTGCTCGAAGCCGGCGAAATTTAGCTTTGTATTCTAATGCAAACAAAAATAGCCGGAAAACACGAGTAAAAGCGGTTTTCTGAAAATGAAACATAGCTAAATCAGTTTTTCATCCCCGAAAACCCCCACATACCAAATTTCATCGAACTCGTTGGAGCCGTTTCCGAGATCCTGATTATATACATATATACAAGAATTGCTCGTTTAAAGGTATTAGATAGATAGATTAGATAGATAGATAATATACTTAGTGAAAAAATAATAAGTCAGGTTAAGGGTTACCGAATTACTTAGGTACGTGTAGGAGTACCACAACTCGAATTCAATAGGAAGTTTAAAATTCCCGTTCCCACGGGAATTCCCGGAAAATATGTAGGTACCCTATGTCACTCGCGCAACTGAGACGAATCTAAGGCCCTTACTACACGGGCGGTTTTCCCGCCGCGGGAAACCGCTCGACGGAGCTGCCGCAGACCGTCAAACTACACGGAACGCGGTTTACCGCTGTCTTTTGTTCATTTCAACATGGATCCTCCAATGATAACTGCGCTTAATTAATAATGTAACAATTTGAAAGGAAATATGTTAATTTGCACGCTTTTGGTTTCATAAAATACCTAGTTAATATTCTTTTAAAAGCGTTTTTCTATAAAAAAGACACGTCAAGATTGTTTACCTTATTTCTAATGCTAAAAAAACGAAATACGCACGACGAACGAGCGCCCTCGCGCAAAGCCCCGCGCCGCGCAGAATGACGCAATAGCGGGAAACCGCCCGTGTAGTTTGAAGCGGCGGTTATCAGCGGCGGTTTAACGCTGCATGCGGCGGTCGAATTTCTCCCGCCCGTGAACCGCGGCGGGAAACCGCGCAGTGTAGTATGCAGCATACAACTTCCTTATAAAATTGTGTCTAGTGCGGTTCAGAAGCGGTTTTCCGCGGCGGGAGAACCGCCCGTGTAGTATGGGCCTAATGACACCTCACACTTCAAAATTCATCGAGCTGTTTGCCGAGCAGGGCGTGCCAAAGAATGATATATATATACATACATAAATACATATGCTCTAACTGATAAAAACATAACCCTCCGGCAGTCGGGTAATAAAAATTACTTCTGCCCCTGGCTGGCTCTTGTGACGTATTCTTCTTGGTAAGTAATGATGGTTTTTCGGAAAGCGATGGTAGGTAGTTTAGATTATCTAAGTCTTAAATTATGCCGCGAGGTCCAAGCACCTCAAGTACTCGGCCTTGGAGCCTTCGTATGACTTCGTGCCTTTTGCGGTCGAAACGGCTGGTCCCTGGGGTGCTGAGGCTAAGTCTTTTAGTCTGGGAATTGGGCCGTAGGTTACGGGACAGGGGCGGCGACCCCCGCTCCGGGTCATACTTGGTTCAGCAGATTGCACTGGCCATACAGCGGGGCAATGCTGCTGGTATTATGGGCACTTTTGAGCCAGGTATGGTGCGGGGTGGTGGTCCTTAGTTTTAGTTTTTTATGACTTTGTTTTTATTTTTGATTAGTAATCTTTGTAATTTCTTTTTGTTGTTCTTTGCTATAGTTTTAAGTTATGGACATTGTTTTTATCAATTGTTTTATTCGTAAAATAAAAATTAATTATTAGTCTTAAATTATCTAAAAAAAAAAGTATAAAAAAGTGACGTATCGCAAAGGGTGCAATGCCGCAAAAGGCTCTTTTACCCTTTGCGACCTACAATAAAGAAAAAAAAAATATTTAAATTAAAACTCAATAGGTAAGTGTCCTGTGCTGTCTCAACCAATGAGAATGTGATTAAAAATGTGAGAAAACAGTGAGGATATTCCATCCATCCATCCATCCCAGCCTATATACGTCCCACTGCAGGGCACAGGCCCCCTCTCAGAATAAGAGGGCTAGGAGGGTGAGGACATTTATATTAAACATAAATTAGTTACTTAATTCAAATATCTTTGTACTCTTGGTTTGAACCCGAAGGGGTTTAGGCAACATTTTTGTACCTAAATGTACAGGGCAATTTTGAGATCTCATTTTCAAAAATTTCAGTGAATTCTAACACAAATCTATCTAAGTACAGCGTACCTACCTACCGACCTACAAATTATATGAAATGTAAGATCGGGCCACTTTCATGATTTTTTATGCTCTGTAGATACGACGCTTTACACTGAACAAAAAATTTGGGCCAGCATTAAACTAAATCGAATTTTGGACATATTATACAAAAGTAGCAACAGTAAGTATTTTTATTTATTTATTTTCTTCTAATCTCTTTGATGCTTAAGAGCTCCTATGATTTCTAGCTAAGTATTTAACGTCAATTAAAGTAAAATAAAAATTAAATTAAAGTAAAAAGTAAATTTTTGCAGGTCTTTTCAAAATATCCAGAGTGGAAATACGATTGGTAATGAATACCACCGAATTTTCTGCAGATGGTGTTGGTATAGATTCGAACAAATTTCGCGCCAGTATAATATTTCCAACTCGCGTTGGCATGTCATTTTACCGACTTGATGTATTTACATGCGATCTAGGGAAAATTGAGTATCTATTGAACAATGATGTTGATATTAATCTTAATGAAGAATTAATTAAGAAGTTGAGCCAACTTCCTTTTTACATCACTCAAAAACCTTAATAATATTCATAAAAATAAACTCATAGTTAGAAAAAAATATATATGAAATATATATGGACCTTTTACTTCCCAAATGTTTTACTCACTGTCTCAAATACCACGAATTTTAAAATGTTATTATTCTTATTATATAATAATAATTCATTTATTTGCCAGAATACACAGAATATAAATACAAGGTATTAATGTATATCAAGTACAGTATTCAGTCGTATGATAACGACATGCAAATCAAATTAAAATTGGTATGTCAAGGTCAATTTCATACAAAATAAATAAAAAAGTTACAATGATACAAAATTACAATAAGTCATGCAAACCAAATTAAATTATTTCAATGTCAACTTAATTAAAAAAAAAAAAGAAAAATATTTTTATACATCACAATACAACATTACAATAATTATCAATTACAAAATGAATAATATGACTAACTATTACAATATGATTATTTAAAAAGAAATAAATATTTAATCAATTACCTATGACTCTAAAAATTCCTTAACACTGTAAAAACATTGCTCATGTAACCATGTAGTAATTCTGGACTTGAAAACATTTCCCTGCAATAGCTTCAACTCCTCTGGAATCCTATTATACAAGACAATACACATATAATAGCAATTCTTCCTATAGATAGCAGTACGGCAGCGAGGTAAATATAAAAGACCCCTGTACTGTGCTCTCTGTGTTCTTACCATAACATCTGCTCTCATTTCAAACAAATCAGAATGATTTTTGACAAAAATACAAGCTTTTCTTATATACATGCATGCCAAGGTCAAAAATAGGTATATTATATACCTATGCTTACATGTAATTTCGTTCATCCGTTTTGACTGTATGGATATCATTTCCTTTGCCTATTCAATGGACGGATGGTTTAACAAAAAGTAAAAACGTCAAAATACAAAAAATAAAAATTTATAAAAATATTCAGCACTCTATTATTTCACAAAATACTAATATTTTTTACTTCACCATAGTCTTATAATTTAATTTTCTTATTAACACATTGTTGTGAAACTATTACTCTATTTATTAGTAATTTTTAGCTAATGACTACATTGACAACAGCGTGAATCGGAACGTTATGTTTATTTACGTTCTCTAGACAATCACACGCAAAATCACAATAGTCATTACGCACAAAAGCTCATTGAGCGAAAATTATTAGTGTGATGTAAATCGAAGCCCTAAGATGTGGTATCTCTATCTGCCGTGGTCGGAAAGCATCAAAAAGAGGGCTTGCAGATATTTGCTTCAGCGATATTTGGGTAATTTCCTAGAAGAAAAATTGACCCTAGATCAGCTGAGTGTCGATCTTTACAATGGAACTGGAACAGTTTGCGATGTTAGCCTTGACTGCGAGGTAAATATGTATATTTTTTTATATCTTAAATAATATAATTTCAACAATAGTCAGTCTGTCAACGCCTTTTTCTAATATTATGTTTCGCCTCTCCCTAAAACTACGTGCGCAATTACAGCAAAACACACGTGTTGATTTTCTATAACAAAGAAAATTAACACGTTAGTTTCTGAATAATGTAACATGCTTTACAATTCCTTTGTTGCGAAAAGTACTATGGATATAATGAACCAAATAACATTTTCTTTTTTGTACTTTACTTTTATTTTTATTTTTGCTCTTATTTTTTTTACACATTCCTATACACTCCTGTTCTGGTGTTTATCGATAATCGGTGTCTTTGCTTACTTCAATAAATTCTGTTTTTTATAACTATGATTGTAGGCCCTCAATGAGCTGGGAGACTCACAGAACTGGCCCCTGGAGATAGTAGATGGCCAAATGCAGAAAATCACGGTCACAATACCATGGTCAACATTGCTCACAGATGGCTCTGTGGTTGAAGTTAGCGGGCTGTCTCTCACGGTGCAGCCTAAAGTGCAGACTGAACCAGGTAATAAAACAACCACAATGCAACTTCAACTACTTATGTGATGGTGAATTTCGACTTTGATGTAGGCACTTGCACAGCTAAAACGGTTCCCTCTAGTCCCAGTAGTTCGGTAGATTAGTCCGGGGCCGAACTACTGCTACACTTTTGTTCCCAATAGTTTGGTTATGACCAAGGAGCGGAATTTCTCATAGCAAAAATCAAACATCAAAGGCATTGAACATAAGTTTTATCGACCATCAATAAATATTTCAGCAATTAATAAAACAGAAAATAGTAGGTACTTTTAAAATACTTAGCACTATTTAAGTTAATTAAAAACAGAAATGCAACGAAACTAAAATCTAACCTTCATTCAAAATAACAACCAAATCTATTTCTGTACTAATCGCGTTTTCTTCATCTTCTCTGTAGTAATAGAGAATTGTCATAGGAAGGTTAAAGGAGGTTTTTTTCTATATTGTCACCCTTTAAATTGGTCCTGTTATCATTGTACATCCAATTATAGTTTGAGAAAGAGCTTTCTACCTCCGTTGATGTAACAGGAGCATATTTGTAGTATTCGATAATGCTGTTTTGGTTGTATTCAGTTTTTGCTATAAAATCGGCATGGTCGCGAATTAGGTCATAGTCCGGAATCCTATCTAGTATTTTTTCGAGTTTTAGTTTCACTTCATTACATCCATACCACTCAACGATAATCCTCACCATGGTCTAGTATTAAGAAAGAGTCTATTTATGCTTAATAGCATATTTAATAGTGGCTACTTATTTGTTTTTTTTTCTAACTAAACCAATGCGATTTATTTTAGTATGGAGTTGCAAGTCGCTTATCAAAGAGGTCAAATGAACAGAATACTGTTAAAAGGCGATGACAAGCAAAGAGTCGATTCAATAACATCGATAGCTGGAATAGTCGATAAAACTTATGTTCAATCCCTTTGATATTTGATTTTTGCTATGAGAAATTCCGCTCCTTGGTTATGACGTCAAACCAAACTACTGAGAGTTAAAACAACTCAAAAGTACGGTTAAGGATGCAGCTAAATAAAAAATCAAACAGGCATTTTTTTCATTATATTTTTTTAATAAAAAAAAAACAAAATGTTAAAGTAACTTCTTCGAATTAGATATAGGTATTTATAGACTGGTCACTCACGCTTAAAAAGTAAAGAAAAAAATCCGAAAATGGTAATTTTGTAGTTACATCACAATATAAAAAGTTTTTGTTTGTGATTACAAACTAAATTGCAGTTTATAAACTAACCACGACCTATGTCGATGTATAATAATAATAAAAAATAATAAATATCACGGGACAATTCACACCAATTGACCCAGTCCCAAAGTAAGCTCAGCAAAGCTTGTGTTATGGGTACTAGGCAACGGATAAACTTACTTATATAGATAGATACATACTTAAATACATATTAAACACCCAAGACCCGAGAACAAACATTCGTATTTTTCATACAAATATCTGCCCCGACACGGGAATCGAACCCGGGACCTCAAGCTTCGTAGTCAGGTTCTCTAACCACTAGGCCATCTGGTCGTCTAAAAATCGTCTATGTATAGAGACAACATTTTTATAATGGCGAAGTTAAGTTTGTCCCTCAATCCAAAATACTGATTTTTGGCGTATCCGATTCGCACTTGGCCGGTTTTTTTATAATAAAAGTTGTTTGCACATCATTAACCGAACTACACACCACTTCCCTATAGTCTGGTTTGACATCATAACAAAACAAAACAAAACAAAAACAAAAGTGTGGTAGTAGTTCGGCCCTGGACTAATCAACCGAACCACTGGGACTAGAGGAACGGTTCATCTATTTATCCTCCTTTTGAACTGCACACATTGTTTTTCTTACAAACAAAATTGATTCTTATGTGGATGCCGGTAGGTTAATTTTTGTATTGTCATATTGTTGTCTGTAGCTGACATTGGCGTTCAAAAGGTTAAGCCCCTCAGAAACATTTTCGAGGCTTTATTACCATGCTGAACTGTTCAATAGCATGTCAGGCACTGATCACAACACTCAGAATTTTGTATAGTTATGGATTTATGATACCTGAAAATTGTGCATCCTTTTGAATGTGCTATTGAAGCAGGAGCACACACTCAAAAGTGTTGAAAAAGGTATGATAGATAGCAGTGACTTTCAGAGTACATTGCAGTATTTTACACATGATTTTAATGTGTGTATATTCAATTCAATTCAAAAGTATTTTTTTCAGATATACATTTAGGCAGATTTTCCATAGGTGTTAGAAAATTATAGTTGATACTTAGTATTCATAGGTATAAAATAATTTAAAATCCATGCTGATTAATTCATTCAACAATTAACTTTATCTAAAAAAAAAACATGTTTGACAGGTGTCAAGCCAGTTTTTGCTTAGTTTACATTTATACTTTTATTGCAATTTAAGTACAAAAGTCACATTTGTTAATTGAAAAGAAAATTAGGAGTAAGAATGATCTCCATATGTCGCACTCCAGCGGGCAGTTTGGGGGCAAGGTAAGGTTTACAAAATAAATCTTAACTTATGAGTATTATAATGTACTTAGTTAATAACATAGTTAATTAGTTACCCGTTAACATTTATTAGTCTTTAATGTATAAATACTCTTTGAAGTGATAACTGATAGCCCATTTAAGTGGTGGCATTGCAGAATGATAGATAAAGTTCACAACTCAATCAATTCATTTTCGAGTAGTCAGAATAAGGTATTTGGTCCCTAGTATTTGTAATGTGCAATTCCAAATATCTTAGCAACTAAGTCTGTATGTTAGTTAGGTGTTTATTTTTTTATATCCATTAAATTTTCAATCTTATTTTTGTTTAAAATTATGTGGTATATTTATTGTGGCCACTTAAATGGGCTATCAGTTACCACTGCATAAGGTGATTATAACAGACTGAAATGTACGATGTATGGGAAAGATTAGTCGCTAACCTCTAGACCAGTGGTCGTGTAGGGGTATGGCACACGGCACGGAATGCTGAGGACCTGGGTTCGATTCCCAGCATTGGTCTTTTTTCGGGGTTTTTTTCTGTGCATCTATTTTTCAGTTTGTATTTAGTTTGAAAGCTATCAGTTACTTCAAAGAGTATTTATACATTAAAGACTAATAAATGATAATGGGTAACTAATTAAGTATGTTACAAATACTAAGTACATTGTAATACTCATAAGTTAAGATTTATTTTGTAAACCTTACCTTGTCCCCAAACTGCCCGCTGGAGTGCGACGTATGCAATGATTAGCCTGGCGCTGCCTGTATCAAATCAGATTGGTTCTTGCAACCTTGATGTTACTTTATCTTTCCTACACCACCTCTATCAGCATGTTTTGTTTACATAGAAACATAGAATATTGTAAACATAAATAGTGTATTCATAAAACTTAGGTTCTTCAATTAACATGATCCTAAAATACAACCTTTTGAAAATATCTTTTGATACAAAAAGTAAAGCAAAGAAAAAGTCCGCTTTTAGCTGTTCACAAAAATGTATATCTGGGGGCACGGCAGTGCCCCCGCCAAGATGAGCTAAGCGAAGCGCAAGGGCACAGCTACCTTTTCTCAAAGCGCTTTATCATTTTTTTAACCCTCATAACTTGAGTTTGGATTATATCAGATAAAGAAAATTCTCGGGATATGATTCAATAGTAGACTCATTAAAAATATAAAGTTTTAATTGCATAGGTCTTATACTTTAAATTTTATTCAGGTCCAAAAACCCTGATGTTGTCACCGACTCACTGATGCTCATCAAAATTCTTAGGGTACTGCCTGAAGTCCTAGAAAGCTGAAATTTTGTATGTAACCTAGTATAATACATACAAACAACAAAAAAAATATAAAACTTAGAACTTTTGAAAAAAAAATTGCTCTCTTGTACATACTGGCCTTCACTGCTCTGTTGGTACATGTACGGGACATTTAAGTATATGTACGTTACATTGAGTCATCCTTTTTCATGTATGCAGCCGGCTTTCATCGATTTATTAGACATTGTGATGTCAAAAGTTGTTTTTGCTAACTTTTTTGTACACAACTCCGACTTGCACTTGGCTGGTTTTTTTTTAATTCTTTGTTTCTTATCATGAACAGAGGCTACCATGCTGGAGTCAATGTGGTCCTCCATGTCTTCTTCCATGCAGCTGGCCGAGGAGTGTCTCCGGGCTGAAGACGGCCCAAAAGAAACTCAAGCTGTTGAAGGAATCGAGATGTTTGCACACGCCATAGACTCAAGTAAGTAAATAACAGTTGAAACTGCCACTGCCTACCTCCTAGATCCAAGCACCCAGAGCCGTATTAACAATGTTGGAATCCCAGGCGATGCAATTTTCGGGGCTCCCTTTCAGCCACATGTCAACTGCACTTTTCATTTTTTTGCATCGTAAAATAGCAAGAATGGGTACTTATTTTCATGGAGGATACCAATTTCCCAGTTAAATTTTCACTCTAAAACCTTTGTAATTTCTTTGTTGCGCGCGCGGTGCCCTTTTGGCGATGCGGGACCCCTAGGCAAGAATTTTGTAAAAAGAAATTTGTAAGAATGCGACGGCAAATATTTACGCGCGAGCGACAGAGACAAGTAGTGAAGGTCATTGTGCGAAATTGTTTGTGCTCCGCGACCGTACTTTAGAAACTAGATTATGAAAATGCCAATGATAATTTGATTTCCAATTTTACCACAAGAATGTGTCCATTGATTTCTTAAGGACCATAATTGAAAGAAAGAAATATAGAAGATCCTGCAATGGTATTGAAATGCATGCCTATTGTTTTTTTTATTTATTTTTTCCTCTACTAAACATGTATAATAAAATAAAATAAAACATATGTATTGTGGAATTCGATTTCGAACACATTAATAATGACAGTTCACAATTTTTTTTAGAGCTAAATTGAACTTTTTTTTCAGTATTGAGTCGTGTAAAAATCCGATTCGTCGACACGAAAATAAGGTTAGAGCATGTACCCAAGAATGGCAGTAGAGGAATCGCATTAGAACTACACATCGATAAGTAAGTATTATTTAGTCAACGTCATACTGTTTCCGTATTAGCACGTTTTGACCTCCAATCAACTGTTTATATTAAAACTCGTGCCACTAGACTAAATAATCAGTTGATGACCTTGCTAGTGTCACTCCAATACTTTGGCTAAAACAGTTTTCGCAGATAACTAAAGGCCTGGCTACATTACCTCGGCACGGCGTCGTAAACGTGAAACCGCCGTGCATTTTACTCACTTCTTAAAACGAGTTTAACTTGACATGAACACTCGGAGGAACACGCTACGGCTGCTGCCAAACACGCACACAATAATCCACATACACATACATATACACACACACATATAGTAGTCCGTATTATTTCACTATGAGTGAATCTCTAGGTAGTTTCATGTTTAATCTGCCTCAGGCTTTGTAGTTGGCGTCTCTCACCACTCTAATTGTCCGAAAATTTTAGATGAAACCATTTTACTCTCAAGATCAAGCAATGATTTATTGCGAATCGTAATTAACTAGTAATTTTTTTTAATCACTATTTTAGGATTGACTACTTTGATGAAGCGGGAAACGAGCCTACACCCGAAGTGACCGACCCAGAAAAAACAAAAACCTACATAGTGGCCACATACACTAACAAAAAAATTAAATTCGAAGGCGTCACTTTGTACACTGACGAATTCCCATCGAAACTACGAACAATGGCCAGGAGTCTCATTCTAGAAAAGTCCGTGTCGTCTCAAGCAGATAAGACTGAAAGCCAAGCAGAATCTACTGATGTTATCCAGAGCACAATGTCGGACGTGTTTTATGAGACCAAAAGTGTGATATCCACTATTGAATCCATTCCCATAAAAGAGCCCACTGATGACCCCATAACACACCATGAGTCACCACGAGAAGTGACCCCTGAAGAGAGAGCTATGCAACCTGATCCAATTATGTTTGCAAAACTGACGGGTCATCAAGAATTAGCATTAAAAATAAAACACTCAGAAGAAGTAGAGGGCCCAAAGGTGGAAATCAAAATGATACTAGGCTCTTTTCTTGTATTCATATCGCCACGGCAGTTGCACACGTTGATAGAACTTGTTAATGCTCTCAACCAACCGCACTTAGAAGACACCAGGTAATATTTAAACCCTTACTTATTTATTTATTTATTTAAATGATAATATAACGAGTATGTTGCAAATACTAAGTACATATACTCGTTAATTAAAATATTTTTATGTAAACCATACCAAATGACGTGCCCGCGAAATGCCCGCTGGAGTGCGACGTATGTATCTGTAAACAAAATTTACGTGGACATTTGCAAAATTGGCTATCTCCATAGATTTATAGGCAAATGGTTCATCTCATAATTTTTTTCGTACTTAATGTTTTTCAGCAATGTGCCGCTTCGCCCGAGCGGTAGCACCATGCAGTGTAAGCCCATGAAGCCTGCAGATTTCCAGCTGATCGAAGCTCAATTGCTTGGGGCTTTCGAAAAGAGCCACGCTAAACGTAGAGCTGGCATGTATGGGTGGTCCGGCCCTAGTGTTGGTAAGATAAGAATTGTAAAAAGTTTTTTAATGAGATACTATATAAAGTGCAGTAAATAACAGGAATATTTAATCCTCTGACTGGAATTATCCCTTTTCCAGGCCCCGTCTATGTAGATACGATACTACAAAAATAATCTTCGTACCTACTTGCTTACCTTTGGAAGTTTAATTTAAAAGCGTAGCATATTTTAAACAAATTCAATTGATTGTCTACCATAATATATTGTAAATGGTGCAAGGTCGAATCTTTGTTTAGATTTATGTGGTCGCTATATGCACTATCCCTGGAAAGGGGTTAATTATTATTATTATTATTATTTATTTATTTCATTAAGATAACAATGATCTCATTTTTGTTAGTATAAGCCTTAAAATAATGTTAGTACTTAAAAGTTAAATTTGATTTTACATGTAAAATTATTTTATTTAATACAGGACAACACACATGATCAGCTATCATTTTTAGGATGCTGTTTGGGCTGCCCCTTGTTCTGCTCAGCAGTGACGCTGCTTTTTTGCGCAAAATTGCTGCAAACCCGTCCGTACGTGACTCAGCGAACATGGTGGATGCGCTGCAAAATCTTGGCAGACCAATCAGCATCCTAAAGGCGTTATTGTACTGAACCCTAATAGCATTGTATGACTTTTGGGTATATCCGACCCACAGGCTGCTGGTGTAAAAAGATGAACAACTAAACTTACGTCCTCAACTTTCCACGCTTTACTCTCCCAGTTTTACCACTTTGAACACTTAACTTTGTTTTTTATAAAAAGTTGATATTTTCCTATGTTTTGCCTGTGTTTGGCGAAACGAACGTGAAAGAGACAGATAAAAATACAAACCTTTAATCAACATATAATTAATGAGCGCTCTTAAATAAACGATGTCTCACCAACATACATTGCAGTTGTGATTTTACTGCATATTGACGTCAATTTTATTATCTTGCAGAAGAGAGTGACCCTGATGGTGCCAGTTTTCACCCAATGACGTCTCCTGGAAATATGGCAGAAAGTTTCTCATCGTCAGCCAGTTCGATGAGTGCCAGCATGACTTCCAGTGTAAATATTCCGAGTGTGCAGCCCCGCCTTAAGAGGAATAAAAAAGGTAAATCATCCAAATTATCCAGCACGGCTTCTTTGCGGCTAGCTCGCCTTGCCGCTCAGTAAGTCACTGTCTAACTACATATAAAAGACAGTGATAGCGAGATGTTCTGTGCAACTTGACGACTTATTCCGCCCGCCGGGCTGTAGGCATTATTTATACTAGCAAAGCTACTGAAGGAAGCCTGGCAGACCTGTTGTTACACTATTCTCTGTTCAATTGTTGTGCTCATGTATAACAGACACCTATGAAGCCGTCTCTGTTTATTTCATTCAAATAAACAAAAACGGCATCACATTTAAATGTCACGTGAAATAACAGGCACTTAACACCGGCATCTATGATTATCGATGATCTACAAGAAAGGGCCCCGCGCCAACAGTACATAACGAATTTATTTCACCTTCTAGCATAGGGTAGTAAGGTTACTTAAATATATAGAACTAGCCTTCCGTACGCAGCTTCGCCCGCGATAAATTAATTCCCGTAGGAAAAAGTATTTTCCCGCGGTAAAAAGTAGCCTATGTCACTCAGTGATAACGTAGCTATCTATCGGCAAAAGAATTTTTAAAATCGGTCCAGTAGTTTCGGAGCCTATTCAATGCAATCAAACAAACAAACAATCAAATCTTTCCTCTTTATAATATTAGTATAGATGAACCCAAAACATCATTGGTCATGAACAGCGAACGAAAAAAGCATAGAACGCGAGCTTCCTGCAAAATTCCAGTCTAAACGGGGCAATTATTCCAACTACGCATGCGTCTTGTAGTACCAATAAGAAATAGCTAAAATATCAGCCGATTTTCTATTACCCAAAACAAATAAACGTGATTGGTCAATTTCAAAATGAATGGCTGGGATTGTATCCTAGCTCTGACATTTTATGTGTCTAAAATGGCGGTGACAGTGAGAACGCTTAACTGATGGATGGTTGCATGCAACGAAGAGTCATTTTCGTAGGCTAAATCGTCGTAATTAATTACATTTGATTTTAAGCTTTATTTTCATTTAAAATATCATAAGATAACTAACTTAATTAGGTGTTAATACCTTTAAACACTATGCGTATAAAACCTACTCCAAAAAATTGCACTTAAACGATTAAAACATAACTGCGTAACTTCATTTCTTTAATTTAGTTACAATTTATCTTTTATCAAAAGTTGCTGCACTGTAATATTATTTGGATAGCTAAATTTCACAGTTATTTTCTTACTTTTTAGTGCAGTTTTCGTCCCTTTTATTGTTTTTGTTAAAAAATAAATTTATTTCTGACTTTTCTCGTATAGTTAATTAATCTAATTAATCAATAGTCTAGTTAGGATGACCCAGATCAATTGCAATAAATAGAAAAAACATTGTTAGCACTATATTCCTAAACCGTATGAAACTTATGAAATTGCGCTACCTTTTTCGAACAATGTATACAAATTGTTATGTGCGTGCATGAAACCATGTATCTCAACAAATACAGATTTAAATGTTTAATAGGTATCTTAGGTACCCTTTCATTCACCTATAAACATTTTGATGATGTAAGGTTGCATAACACCATCCCTATACAAAATCTGTTCAAATCAAATCAAATCAAATCAAAATAGTTTATTCACAGTAATATGATGATACGATTAAAAAAATGAAACATGTATGTTTACGGTTTTATTTACATATGAAAAGTGATTCCATCTTTTTTTTATGTTTTCCAGAGTGATTAACACACCATTTCACTGCACAATAAGGCATATTTTTTTTTTTCTGACCACTTCATACAACTGTTACGCTGCGCCGCCATGTGCAAACTAAACAGCCGTTTGACACAGTTTTGATGCCGCGCCTTCTTTGACACAGTTTAGGTGGTGTCGTTTTGCGATGCTAGTTGTAATTCTATGCTTTTTTCGTTCGCTGGTCATGAAGGGCATTTTGGGTAAGCACTGGCTATTCGTGTATTTTTCGTAGATCATTTTATCGATTCATATTTGCTGTGACGATGTCAACGACCGCAAAGATCGGGATGGTAGTGGACCTTCCACAAGTTATACGGATGACCTGTTATAGACTGAGAAGCCATTGCCTGGGTAGTATAAAACCGATCAGCGTGGAGATCTTTGGGGAAAGCCCAGTACAAATATCTTTTGGTACATAAGATGTTGATGATCGTTATTGTTCCAGTGCCCCGTATCGATGGCGATCCAACGGCTGAAATTTCTCACATGAGCTTCAGGATAACCTCATTGTCTTGCGTCCTTTTACATAAGGTTGGTACTCTAGTGTTCAGGTAAATTAGAAATATCAAGCAGTCGTTGCGTGTAGTGGTGACAGAATACGAACAGAGAGATACACTATAAAATTACGACAAGTGCAACGACATATCGTCACTACTAAGAAAAAAGCTCGTATATATATCTCAAAATCTTCGTCGTCATCCCAGCCTGTATACGTCCCACTGCAGGGCACAGGCCTTCTCTCAGAATGAGAGGGGTTGGGGCGTAGTTTCCACGCGGGCTCAGTGCGAATTGGGAACTTCACACACACCATTGAATTTCTTCGCAGGTGTACGCAGGTTTCCTCACGATGTTTTCCTTCACCGTAAAGCTCATGATAAATTTCAAATGTAATTTCGCACATAAATCCCGAAATACTCAGGGGTGCGCGGTGCGAGCCGTGATTTGAACCCACGACCCTCTGCTTGAGAAGCCATAGGTCACACCACTAGTCTACCATGGCTATAACCTTACTAAGTGAACTTTACCTGGTGTTCTATAAGGTTCAGTTTTGTTTACATATTGATTTTAGGTAAGAGCTTTTTTTCAAAGTAAACCGATTTATTTCAAATGTAGCATTATACCAAATGTTACAATTATATCAAATTTTATCATATCTATCACATTACACACTTATACAGGGTGAATTCAAATTGGTGATACAAAATTAGTGTTACGTACTCAGTTAATGCTGGACAATATAATGCACTAACTCATTTGTTTTAATTAGTCTTATAAAATTTGGGGCGTCCATACATTATTGTGAACTCTAAAACCACTCAAATGTATGGACACCTCAAATTTAATAAGACTAATAAAAACAAATGAGTTAGTGCATTATATTATCCATCATTAACTGAGTACGAAACACTAATTTTGTATCACCAATTTGAATTAAACAAAATGTCAGCTTGTGAATACGAAAGAGTCAAATGTAAAAAACTAATTAAGAGCTATTTTATAGGGTTCGGCGGGGTCGCGGATCTGTCCTAGCTGCGGGTAGGCCTGGGCGGGGCAGGCCCACGGCGCCGGCGCACCCTACATTTTTTTGTACATTTATACTTAATTTACCAATCATTTAATATTATTGTATTCGCGGACCGAACCGCGCGATCTCGCCATCTGTTACATAAACCAGTTATGGTTTTTAACAGTGGCTAGCAATGTAAAAATATAGAAATCTATTATATGAGTAAATAAACTAAAAAAAAAAAAAATCACCCTGTATTATACCTACGCATATGACAGCTGTCATTGACAAGTAGACTAAAGTATAACAATTCGTGCTTTATATTTCAGGATATTCTAGTCCCCACGCCACTAACTTCTGACATAATATCGCCGCTGAGTGCAATCAAAATGCAAGAAGTATCAAATAGGTTCTTCGAGACCTTAAGTGCTGTTCCAGCTACTAACCAGGCCATAGAAGATGCTGCAGGCAGGAATCATTTAAGGTATGTTGGTTGTGTAAATATTACATTAATATTTATTTATTTATTCACCATAAATTATAGGTTTATACATGAAGATCTTAGTTTAACATGCAATCAGTAGTGTCTCAATACAATTTTACCCATTGGGTGTAGCAATTAATTTAAAATATAGTCAACATTAATATTATATTTGTTATTACAATCATCGTTTTGACATTATTTATTATTATTAGTATTATTATAAAATTCATTTAAATTATAGGGACACATCACCACTAAATACCTCTTCAATGAAACCAAGAATTTATTTTCCGTCAACGCCTTCATCTCGGAAGGCAGCGCATTATAAACTTTAACCGCAACGCACCTACCTAGGGCACCTTCGAAACATCGCCGTTTTACTAGCAGGACCCCTAACGTCATGCGCATACAATGTATTCAGTCTGTCGCTGCTAAACATTGCTTTTGTGTCGCTGCTAAACAACTGTGGATATCTTCGAACTATTTTACAGCGTTCTATAACATGAAGGGCTGAGAACGTTGGCAGGCCTAATTCCCTGAAAGATGCAATACATCAATATTCTTCTTGTTTAAAAAGAAGCGACAAGGTCTCTGTCGAAGTAACAGGGATTTGAGTCGACAAGGCTTGTCGTCGGGCCATGCATGCTCCCACTGCACCACAATGTGCCTTGCATACTCACGGAAAAAAATTGATACTTTTTAGGTCAAATCTCGAAAGCTTAAGTTTCACCCTCTTCCGGTGGTAGGTGGAATTAATTAGAATTTTAGTACTCATAAACATCTAATACAGTTGTGGCCATATAATTAAGAACGATTATTTATTGAGATGATTTTTTCAAAGTAACAAGTATAACTAATTGCCCGTATTTTTTTTATTTCTCTCGGTATTGCAAAACTTTTCCGTACTACCGGTACATTCATTTATGCAACATTGTTGGCTAAAAAATTAATAGAGAAACTTTATACATTCGATCTGAACCTAGTATTAGTACTTACTGGCTGGTCACGTAATTAAGAACGCTGAATAGTTTATTATTTTTTCAAATTTAAATAGAGAACACTGTCTGGCTCTGTGGTTGTAGATTATTATTCGTATAATTTTGGCGCCATTTCGTGCTGTTAAAGTCTTAAAAGTGATTACTTCGTATAAAAACAATGGGGAAAAATAATAGTTGTGATAAATCTACAAGAGAAGTAATAATAAAACTTCGCGAGAAGAATTGGTCGTATAAAAAGATAGCCGACCATCTGCAATGTTCAAAAACAATGGTTTTCCATGCCGTAAAGCATTTTTCCACGTATCAAACTACTTCAAACGTTCCGCGTGGACCTAGACAGAGAAAGTCATCTCGTCGAGATGATCGAAATATCGTTCGTTTGGCAAAACAAAATCCTTTTAAAGGGTCTAATGAGTTGAGAAAAGAATATTTTGGCGAAAACAACCCTTCAGCAATCTCTGCACGCACTATTCGAAGGCGTTTGGTAGAAAATAAGTTGAACGGAAGGATAGCAAGAAAGGTGCCTATGTTGAAACGATGTCATAGGCAAGCCCGACTTGCATTTGCAAGAAGGTATGAAAACTGGACAGTCAGACAGTGGAAAAACGTTCTTTTTTCTGACGAGACAAAAATAAATAGGGTATGTTCTGATGGAAAACGATATGTACGACGCCCTCCGAATAAAGCATTCGACCCAAAGTACACAAAAGTGACATTAAAGCATGGCGGGGGAAATGTGAAAATTTGGGGGTGCTTTTCTGGACATGGCGTTGGACCTGTTAGGCTGATAGAAGGAAACATGGATCAATTCCAATACAAAAATATACTGCAAGAAACAATGTTACCATATGCCGAAGACGTGCTTCCGGTTATTTGGACATTCCAGCACGACAATGATCCAAAGCATACTGCACGCACCGTTAAGGAATTCCTCACATCACAATCAGTTTCAGTCTTAGATTGGCCAGCCAACAGCCCAGATCTTAACCCAATAGATCATCTTTGGTGCGAAGTCAAGAAAAAGGTTTCAAATCGACAGTGTGGCAATTTGAGAGAGCTGTACGACGTTTTCTTAGAAGAATGGAACTCTATTTCTCTTGCGAAATGTCAAAAATTGATAGATTCAATGCCTCGCCGGTGTAAAGCCATAATTAAAAGCCGTGGACATGCTACTAACTATTAATTTTAGTTCAAATGTATTAAATTGCTTTTTTTTCTATACCAACTTCACATTAATATGATTTATTTAATCTAAGTTTCATATAAAACAACTCTCGAGCAGCTTAATAAATCGTTCTTAATTATTTGTCCAGCTTCATTACTATTAGAATTTATTAGTATAGAGAACAAATAAAATTTGTAAAAAAAATGTTAGCAATTATACACTATTATTATTAATCCTGTTTGCTCTATCCATGTGGCTATTTTATAACATAACTTGTTACTTCTAAGAAGGAACACAACTAGACATATGACATGATTTAGATAAAAAAAAATCGGAAACTTCAAATCGTTCTTAATTGTATGACCACCACTGTATATAAAAATTGCCGTAGTTAGTAGCCACACAATCATTTGCACCATCGACTAACACCGTTACGATACATAGCAGTAGCGTAATGGTGCTAGTGTTTGTTATCGAAGTCCTCCGAAACAGCTTGACCGATTTTTATTATTTTTTTGGTCTACATCTGTTAGGTCAGAGAGTAAGCAGGTCGTAGGCTATTTTTTAACAGAGCCGCGGGCAAGAGCTAGTATGAATATAGATTACCGAATATTAGTGTACCATTAGCAAATTGAAATTTGAACAAAAACTTAAAATGACCAAACGAAAAGCTAAGAGTACCCTAAGCTATATTCAAGCGATTAAATTCTCAGCCAAGTTATTCTAATCATGCATTTATTTCCAGACTGATGGCCTCCGAAATGACGTTAGACGGCATTGAGAAAGTGACTACTATTGGTAGCCAAACCGTCTGCGAAGCCGCCATACACCACTTGCTGGTACAAGAGTGCCTCTACCGTCAGTCTGAGGACTCTGATAAGTCAGAATGCTTCGATTTGCTGCAGTTTGATTCCAAAGGTCAGTTTTCTTATTATTTTATCCTATAGAGAATAGGGTTTTTTTTTTGCAATAAAGCATGTATTCTTTTTTTAATAATATTGCTTTTTACAGAAGAGGAAGATAGTAGGGGACGACCCAACATAAGAGTGAATTTCAAGCAAACCTCAAAATATATGCGGATATCGGGTGAAAAGAAACTGGTATACCCCACTACTGATGTTGTGTGAGTAATTGATTATTATTTTAGACTTCTTGATTTTTTTCTATATTTAACATCAAGACAGAAGCTTATACTAACGTGTTGTCTACTTTCGGGCCTAACATAAAGTCTTTACACACCAAAGTTGCCAACTTTAAGACGTAATTTCGCTGACATGGTTGATGTTCTAAATTTCTATACCCATCAACACCTCTATATCACCGCCGCGTTGTAGCGACCGCTGGCGCCATCTAGTTGTCAATTAGAGAAACCTCTACATTCTACATCGCGCTATTGGAATAATATGTGCCTGAAAGAGATCTCTCTATTGCACCCTACCCCCACAGCGTCATCTACTTTGGTGTCCTTAAATTGGACATTATTTTCAGCATTTGAATCTTCGTTGGATAATGGATGATTTCTTTATACATTTTGTTATATTTCAGCGTTAAATGTATGCCATGCCATGTGGATGTGGAACTAACGCTGATAGAGAGAATGGCAGCTACGTTTTTCAACGGGCCAACCAGTCCAGCGTCGCCGTCAAACAATACTCGGAATCAGTTTAACTGCACGTTGCAGTGTCCGGACTTAAGCGCCACGTTAAGGTAACATGAAAGTGAATTAAAAAAAATGCGCGAGCGACGGATATATCCGTCAGAGAGTAGAATGTAGAAACTGCTGATTGCTGAATCTTCGCGCAATTGCATACGTTCCTTTCATATGATCATTCCTTTCAGATTCCCAATAGCCGACCTCCGACCAAATATCAGCCGCGAAATACGGCGCGTACGACCAGACTACCTAGTCTTCAAGTTACAGAAGGCTAATGTCAACTCCCAACAATCGCCCAGTGCTCGACCTATGCCCACGACTGTCACTATCAAATCTACGAGCCTGGATTTATACTATCATGTAAGTATTGGAAAGAATCCTAAATATGATAGTGGCTGATTAGGGTAACACCACGATATTAAAATTAGAAAGGCGGCGCCTTTAGTTTAGCCTTCACAACATGGGAAAGTATAAATATCATATTAAAACGGCAACATCATGTACTCATTGTGAAATAATACGGATTACTCAAGTCGCAAAACGAGTTTAACTCGACATGTTTCGGGCTAATTCACGCAAATTTGGCAGCAGCCGTAGCGTGTTCCTCCGAGAGGAAGGGCCCGAAACATGTCAAGTTAAACTCGTTTTGAGACGTAAGTAATCCGTATTATTTCACTATAAAAAAAAACTTTTACATGGGATTTTATAGATGTTTACTTAACTAAGTATATAACAAGGTTGAGACCTCCCATTAAGTCGTAACTTGTGTTAGGAGGCCTCGCTATTCCAAAAACTTTAGCATTTTGAGTAGATAATTTATTACTATGAGTGTGTCTCACGGTAGTTTCATGATTAAACATCATGTACTGTGTTAAATCTGCTCGTAACTTATTCTGGTTAAATGAGCTATTGCTAATTTGCATTCCTTGAAGGCATTTTTATTCCTTGAATCAGAAAGGCAACCTCTATACGCAATTTCAGTCTTCTAGGGGCAAGGGCGTTGATCATGTCAGTAGGTGAGTCAGTCAGGCCATCAATCAATCAGTAAAAAAATCAAAAAAAAAATCAAAACGTTTATTCTGCAAGTAGGCCGCAAAGGGCTCTTTTACATGTCATTTTTTTTAAACTACCAGCGCTTTCGTAAGGACCATCATTGCCAAGAAGAATGCGCCGCAAGAAACTTGGCAGAAAGTCATCTTTTCAAATTAAAATATAATAAATTACAAATTAAAAAAATCATACAAATATAGAATTAAGCAAATAAAAAAAAAAATTATATAAAAAAACAATACAGGGATGTATTGGGTCCCTTAGTTAAAAAACTAAAACAATACCTACATCTTAACTATATCTACGTTAAGTGGAAGTGTAGAAGGCTTCCACCGTCAAAAAAAAAATTAAAAAGGAAAAAAATAAAAATATTATATAGTACTTTTCTTTTTATATTTATAGAGTTACCTACCACCCCCGCTACTCTCCGCCACTGGATATAAGGAAAGTTTCCAAAAATATGATAAGATATTAAACTTTTCGTGTCATTGTTTAAGGAACACGAGAATTCATCAGGCACCCACATTGCTAGGGCTACGATGGATGAAGCGTTCGCTGGAGACATCCTCAGAGGCGATAACACAGCGCCATTACCAACGTGAGTTCTCTTTCTCCTGAAAAGAGTCTTAAAATCATAGCATTACTTCGATTCCTTTTAGGTGCATTTAATAAAACAAGTAAAATTTCCTGTTTAAAACGCTTGTGACGAAAGTTATTAAAGACCTTGCTTTAGAACGCGTGCTTTAATAAATAAATTCTGCTGGATGTTATGGGACTGAAGATTCTTGTAGTCGTTGAGATCAATATTAATCGAAAGATTGTATAGTAAATCGTCCATGGAATTCCGAAATCAAGACAGATCTCGATGACAGCTAGAATCTGTGCTGGGTTGAGTCCTGAAGGCCTTACTTGCATTTAACCTTGGCGAGCAGAGCACCTTAGTTGTATAATTTTCCGCGTTGCAAAATGTCTTGGTCTGTAAAACGCCCTCATTGCTATAAGACATAGTAGACTGAATGTCTTGGCTGTAAAATGACTTAATGTCATAATGTTTCAATAGGTAAATGGTCTAGATAACCTTCATTACCAATATAATACAATCAAGACCTTATACATTATTGAGTCATTCTGCCTACTTTTGCTAAGAAAGTCTTCTTGAAACTTAGACAATTTTGTAATTATGGCATTAGATAAACAAGTCATTTTTCATACTTGGTCAGTGTACTACTGAGACGTTTTGAATGCCAAGGCTAAATGCAAGTAAGGCCTTCAGGACCCAACCCTCTGTGCCACAGAAATAATAATAAAGAGGATAGAAGTGCCTTAGACGCGTGACCTTGGCGCCGCGCTTGTGACTCATAGGTCACAAGCGCGCGACTTGTGGCTCAGTGCTATTTGAAACGTGGGTATGATAACAAGTGCTTTAAAATGGTGTTTTGCAGCATTAGCAATTGCGGAAACTCGTCCACACTGTGTAATTACACTAATAAGGGGATTACATTTCATTGGTATGTATTAATTTAATGTAATAATGCGGTTTATATTAAAATACAACTTGAGAAAATATTTCATTATGAAATATTGGTATACACGTTATTAACACGAAACTTCATGTACCATTGCTGCTCATATCCTTAAAAACACAGATTGCTTTGAAGTATACGCAGCAATGTAATGTAGTTTTTGATAAACCTTCTGCCTCGTACAAATGTTCATGGTACGAACACAAGACAGGTTACGACTACACCGGTGTACACTACAACCATATTGCCGACGCGGCCAATGAAGAACGCCGTTGTGTAAGTGTGGGTATGACTTACGGTGAGTGTTATTCAACGCTGTCTCTAAGTGGTTAGGTTCATAATTGGCTAAGTAAAGGTTTTTGAAGAGGTACTAATTATATTTTTTTTCGACAGTCTGCGTTCTGGAGATCGAGAAACTGCAGCTGTTTTATTTTTATCTCCTATTGTTTAATGGAAATATTTTTTTAAGTGTTCGAGATGACATTTGTGAGATTTTATGGCTGACAAGCCGTTCGTGCTCAGAACTTAGTAGAAACAGAAAAAAAAACCGAAGTGAACTGTCACTTCTGTCAATGTCAAATCGATTGCGTTTCGTTATACTTTGCGTTTTGGAGTGCTCAGTGTGATTTTTCGACTATTTTTATCGACTTCCGCATAAAATCCGTACTTTCAATTTTACCGCATTTCTCCACAACCTATGCACGATAATTGGATCACGATTGAATACTTTCGATCACTATTTTGGAACTGATTCTTGGACAACGCAAAGCAAACGAAACGCAAACGGTTAGATTTCATTTGACATTGACAGAAGCGACAGTTGACTTCGTTTTTTTTTCTATTTCTTCTTAGTACTGAGCACGAACCGCTTATCAGCCGTAAAATCTCACAAATGTCATCTCGAACACTTAAAAAAATATTTCCAAAAAATAAAAGGAGATAAAAATAAAACAGCTGCAGTTTCTTGGTGTTGAAGTCAACCACTGTCGAAAAAAAATATAATTAGCATCTCTTCAAAAAACTTTACTTAGCTAATTGTTTGTAAGCAAAAATTGTTAGTAATTGTGTGCGTGATTGCGTAGTACGGTTCCGGTCTTTTGCGTGTGTGCATTAATAGTAAGTAGAGGGGACAAACTAGCGCCACTGGTCCCGGAACAAAATAGGAACTAAGGCATTTCTATCCTCTTTATTATTATTTCTGTGCTCTGTGCTCAAGTCGAAGCAGCTAGCAGCGCGACAGGAGCGGTGTGGATCTGAGACGGTTTAAGACCTGTCACGCTGCTAGCGTGTTAATGTGAAAGCGGCCTTAGTTTCGTTCTGAATTTAATAAACTCTTTTCAGAATAACGTTAACCTTCAAGCCAAGCAAGGCCCCTAAGGGCCCGTTCGACTCTCTCCACGAAGAGTCCTTGTTCGAACCAGCCACCGCAAACCCTATGACCACTTCCATGTATATAATGAACAATTTGCATAGTTCGCAACCCAGTCCTTTCAGTGGGAAGAAAACTGCCCATCAGAGTATAACCAAACACGAGGGAAGTCCACACGGTGAGTTTTTTTAACAAGGAGGAAAACGAGTGGGTCACTTGCTGGTTATGTGACCACCATCACCCATAGGAACCAGCTACCCCAAGAGAGTATGTATTGTTACTTACAATTTATATCGTGTTTTAGCTTTCTTGTCGTATCTTTTTCACGTCCTGTTGACGATCTTAGTATTATTAGAATCACGTCACCTTCATTTCTGCAGGGTCCTGCAACATCACAAAAGCTAAATAACACAGTTTCACTTTGTTTTCACTACGTATTTTCACGTTACAATCACTTTTTGAACCATTGTAAATGGACTCTACCTTTTTCGGCTTTTAAATATGTTTTATGGTTTCTCTGGAGATTCGGGCTTCGCGCAGGCTGGTGCGCGCTAATTTTTTTTAAATTTATCACTTCATGACATTCTTTAGTATTTAGGTTAGGTTACTTCAATTTTGATTGTCGCTTCACGACAAGTAGCTAGTCTTTTGCCGGCTTTTATGAGAATAATATACTCTCTTTTTGAAGGCTTCGATGTCCTAGCTGGGAAACCGCTATTTGGGTGAATCAAATTGCTTGCCACCCGTTGCTATGGTTACACAAATTTGGTCCCTTGGACAACCTAAGCATTTTTTTATGATACAGTATGAAGATGTCACTTGGACGACCGGGTACACAGTAAACAACACAAAAGAGTTGATTCACTAATTTTTGATATCTATTTTTATCAGCTGTCAATGCGATTCTCCCATAGATTTTGTATAGTAATACTAAATTGACGTCACTTGTCAAGCAGACGGTCGTGGGTTCAAATCCCGGCTCGCACCTCTGAGTTTTTCGAAATTTTATGTGCGAAATTACATTTGTAATTTACCATGAGCTTTACATGAGATTCAATGGTGTGTGTGAAGTTCCCAATCCGCACTGGGCCTTCAATCTGAGAGGAGGCCTGTGCCCTGCAGTGGGACGTATAGGTACATAGGCTGGGATGTTGATGATGAGATGATGAATTAAAATAAAATTTGATCGTTTACTGAATATTAGTCGGGTTTTCCGGGTCTACTTAAACCGTTATTCGTGGATACCGTGGACCCGTTCTGACTGGATAGTCAGACGTCTAACAATACGTCTTCCAGGACGTGATTTATTTCTTTTGATAATTCCACTCTTCATATCAAGGATGATATAGAATGGATTGGCAGTCTCCATAGTACGGAACGGTCGCCGTTTTTGTAGTTCGATTATTAAATCTAGATGGCGCTGAAATATAGCCAGAGGCTTTGAAGGAAAAACAATAAGACTACAGATATTTCATATCACTGCAAATGTATTATTATGCAATATTTTTGAAAAATAATACATTTGTAGTAATATGAAACATCTGTAGTCTTATTGTTTTGCCTTCAAAGCCTCTGGCTAATATATTTCAGCGCCATCTAGATTTAATAATCGAACTACAAAAACGACGAACGATCCGTACTATGGAGACTGCCAATCCATTCTGTATCATCCTTGCTTCATATTTAACTTTTAGTTATTCGTATTTTTGAAAAGGTATTATGTCGGCAGTACTCAATAAATTGATGTAACTACCAGAAGCGTTTGACATTCAACAAGGACTGTGGCTTACAGGTCAAGACGAGGAGCTAATAGTCCCTGGAACCGAGGAAGAAATGTCCGACTTCAGCTCAAGTGCCATAGAACACTCTTCAATTCACCTCGATTTCAATTTGCCCATACTTAGTTTGCAGTTGGAGTAAGTATCATAACTCCGTACAGATTTTGATTTAGCGTTACGTAACTCTAGGTAAAAGGAACGGCTCGTGGAAGTATTTACCTACCTACCTTTACCTTATCTACCTTACCTTTATTTATGTACCTTGTGTACAGTCGAACCAATTTGATTCCTAGGCCGCTATAGAACCATGTCGTAATGAATCAATTTGTTTATCTTCTACGACAGTGATTATTGCGTGATGTATGTCATGATGACATCTCGATCTTTGCGAACATGTGTAAACGATAATGAATAGGAAAGGAATTTGCTTGTGTATTAATAACTTGAATTGTCGCTGTCAGTCTGTCAAAACTTCTTTTTCTAGTAAATAAATTTCATTTATTGCATGTTTTCATCGGAAAGTTTAACCCTTTGACGCGCACTGTCGTTGTAATTGGGAATGTCTAAAAAAATTACCAGTGGTTTTTATATTTTTTTTGTATAGAAAAGTCAATTATAAGAAACTAATTTCAATATTTTGTCATTAAGTTCACCACTTTTTTCAAAATTAATTATTTAAACTATTTTAGTTGATGACGTCAGATTATAATTGAGGGCTCCCACACTGCCAAATTTCTAAATCTATCTAAATGCGTACGATAAGGCAACCCCTTTAATTATTTTTTGTGTGATGGTACACTGTAACTAGTGTCACTTTACTGGCGCTTTCAAAGTGCTAGGTGTCAGACAGCAGGTCCAAATCAAACTCCGTAGTATAATCCACGCGTAAATTGTAAATAATTCTAACCATACAGTATAAAGAACGAAATGGACCGTTCACGCAATTTACACCAAAGTCAAATGAAAGTCATTGCTTATTTGTTATGTAATAAATTCATTACATAATATTAAAATTAAATAAGTACAGAAAACGAGTAAAAAAGCATTTATCTCGAAATGGTTTTCGATTTACTATACATTGCAAAAAATAGACATCCCCAATTATCTAGTAGTTAATGCGACAAGGTTCTATAGTGGCCTAGAAATCAAATTAGTTGACTGTACCTATATTTTTTCCGTATATTTGTTTTTCTGTATTGTTTTCTTTGTATTGTATTGTAGTGTCATTAATTTCTGGATAGCCTAGTCTAGTGGCTAGAAAACCTGAGAAACTTTTGGTTCGAAAGCCCAGTTTATACCTGCAATAAATATCGTGCAAGTTGCATTACATTGCGGTGCTGGATAGACCACTTCAATCTCGTTTGTTTTACTGTCTTGCAATGTAAACCAACTTGCACAACTTCTGCAGGTCTATCCTGCAGGCTTATTGTCTAACGCTTCTGACGCTTGCCTTTGCAATCACTATTTATTTCTGTCAAACGGTATAAGACGATGACAGAAAGAGATGGTGAATGCGAAGTAAAGAGTCAGAAGCGTTAGACAATACGACCTCTGGCCCTAAGAGAAGAGTAGGTATGAAAGATACGGATGTTTGTTCTCGAGTCATTGATTTTTATTATGTATTTATCTATATAAGTCACCTAACACCTACAGTACAAGCTTTTCTTAGTTTGAGACTAGGCCAATGGATATCGATTCTCCTGATATTTATTTGATCTGTCCTCATTAGCGATAAATTCAACTCGTTTTCATACTAATCTTTACACATCTCTGCAGATCGAAACAGTTGTACGAGATAATATACAACCGCATCAACTCCGACTTGTTGCTGTGGGAGCCTCAGATAGTAGACGCGTTAGAGATCAATCCCCTCATGTACACCACAATATACCCGGCTTTCGGCATGTGCAAAGGTACCGGATATGGTAAGTACAGTTTTCATCAAACGCAGATGATTTAAATCGTAGATCCCCAAATTTTAGTTTCGTAGACTTTTAGCCACATTTTTTAATTTTAGGTAGACCCCGCTGCTTACTATTGATTTATCGCAAAGTAATTGACTTCAAATGTGTTTTTTTTTTGAGTACGTAGACTCCTTACGAGTCTTTGTCGACCCCTAGGGATCTGGGGTGGGGTGGAGGGTGTTGAATATAGCTTATTAAACTTTTGTACAGCGCTCTACAGGACTCCATTTCTGAAAAGAAAAAATGAACTCTTATAGCAATGTTCGTTGTGCGTCTGTCTGTTACGATCATTTTTCTCAGGAACGCGTGGAGGTACCAAGTTGAAATAATATCCAATACCTTCTACAAGCTGTGAATAATTAAGTGACAAATTTATTTTCATTTCAAAACCTCGGGAATATAGGGTACTTCCCGCTGTCATAGAATTGTGAAATTTGCGAAGTAAGCCCTAACAGCACATGTAAAGAAAAAAATCCAAAAATCACTGATCCTCAAAAAATATCATTGTTTTTCTTAGAAATACTGCGAAAAAAAAATATTTATTAATTTTTTTTAAATTTGGTGGGAACTCTTAGCGCGCTAATCAGACTCCCATATAAACGATTTTATAATACCCATAGCACTTCGCGGCTATTACACTTTTTCATTTATTTATCTTTAGATTCCGATTCCGGAAGCTCATCTTCAGAAGAAGAAAACCTGTATTATTCAACATATGACAACAAACTGAAGAAAGGGATAGGCGCTGCCAAACCGAGCATATTTGAAAAGAAGGAGACGCACAACTTCTGTCTCAGTTTCAACGTCGGCAAGGGCTTGTTGACTATCTACGCGCCTGTGAGGGTAAGTGGGATTAATAGTAATGAACTTTTTGTGATCAAAATACTATTACTGTATACTGTAATAAAGTAACTTTATGATTATCCCTGTACCACTTGCAATAATAGCTCTTATACCAGGTGACATTGAAGACGTAATTAGCAACCATTTATCAGATTCGGTAATTTGTAGCAATTTACCATTTTTTTGTTAATGCCTTCCTTAACTAGCGATGACGTGTGGTAATCGCATTTGAAAAAGTAGGTATTCAAATTATAAAGGCAGCAACGGTGAACCATTTAGGGCACATGAGATACGTTTATCTTTGCATATTTTTCTTGTCACCTGTGTATAGAGTGATACCAAAAAGTGACGATGTTTTTGTTTTACCTAGGTTTACATACTATCATAGAATTCATAGTAAAATTATCTATGTTAACCTAAATAAGTATTGGTATTTATAAAAATATCTTCGAACAGGACTCCAATAAACATGTAGTGCCCGGCCAGATGGGAGAGTTGGTACTTGAAGCACACAAACTTACCTTGTGTGAAGTAAGCGGCCTAGAAGGACGGCCTAAGACCGCGCAGTTGTGCCTACGCGCTGGAAAAGTTACGCTATATCACGAAGGTAAGTTGGATGCATACTAGCGAGCTTAGATGGCGTTTCGCCTGGGCATAGCGTAATATAACAACTAGTGAGATAACTCTAGGTGCGGCGCGGGGCTGTCCGCGTCTTCCCCAACGCTAATTTGCAGACCTAGGCCGACATTCAAGACACGCTGGGACTCACCCATTTGTAAGCAGAGCGCTGAGACGAAAGTGCGCTCACTATTTGAAATTATTACACAAAGGGGCTGTTTCACCACCCATTGATTAATTTTAACTGACGAATAAATGTGATGCCGTCTCCGTCTATTCGAACAAAACAAACAGAGACGGCATCACATTTATCCGTCAAATAAATTTGATCAATGGATGGTGAAACAGGGGGTAAATGAACTAAAACAATTACTTTGCTCACCCGCGACCTTACAATAGTTACGTTTATGCAAGAAATGTGTGTTCATGCAGTTCCTCCACCTCCACACTGTACGAACACACACAAATCACATAAACCCAACCATCACCACCACCAAGCTACACTGACGCGTTTCGAACTCAACCAGAGCTCATCTTCAGAGTTACCACAACCGTATGCTAACCGTATGCTTATGTGATTTGTGTGTGTTCGTACAGTGTGGAGGTGGAGGAACTGCATGAACACACATTTCTTGCATAAACGTAACTATTGTAAGGTCGCGGGTGAGCAAAGTAATTGTTTTAGTTCATTAATATGGACCTCCGCAAAGTAACTCCTGATTCAATAAATTATTACACTAAACTCAATAGAATCTGACAATTAAGTAGACACTTATAGTCAACTGACATGGACACCGAATTATCCAGGTCCTTAGTGATATGATCCAAATATTTTTTTAGTGGTTTTCGATTATAATCATATATTTAGGAACCTAGATGTCTATTTGAGTTGGCTATATATATCTAGCATTTAAAATGATTTACGCCCTATTTCTAGGTTTCTTTGACTTCTATAGTAAATAAATTGACTTGCTTTTATAATTCAAGTCTGTATTATGTATCTTTTATTCTAGCTCTCCTAACAATCCCGTCCGAAAAACCCGGCTTACGGCTTTACGGCAAGACCCTGCCTCCACACTTGAAGAGCACCATTTATCCTTCCGGCAAAGGAGTTGCCATCAAAGAACGTCTGCATACCAAAGACATGTTCTCTATGGCACTAAAGGTGGAACCTGATTCGGAAACGCCTGGGCTGAAGGTAAATTAAAAAAAACTTACATTTCGTTGAGTAAATGTTCTGCTAACAAAAACAAAAGTACAGTTACCATTGTTCTCAATTACGAATCGACCGAAAAGATACATGTAGGTATGTATGTCGTCGGCTTATTGAGTAAACTTGCTAAAAATAGTATATTTTTTAATTTTCTTTTTTTTTTTATTATGAGAGGTAGGGAAACTAGCAAGCGGGTCATCTGAAGGGAAATATCACCACCGCCCATAAATATCAACGACTCAAAGAGAGTCGCTAATCTGTGATTTATAACATTGTGTTAGTAAATAGGAAATTGGATGAGACGGTAGAAATTAATTAAGCAGTGTTACTCTCTGAGGGTCGCTTTCACGGTTTTGTGTTAACTACGTCACTCTCAGTTAACTGCTAACCCAGGATTAAGTAGTCTCAACTCAATGTATAGAAGTAGTGAACTCCTATTAACACACATTGATTTTGTTTTTAACTAAACTGTAATGTATAAACTATGATCCCTGAAGGTCGAAATAAATATCATTATTATTATGTAATTTATGAAGCCTAGACCATGCAAGCGGCCCTAAGACATCGATGTCCGAATTTAAGTTTACCTAATGATAGAGATATTGTACAAAGAATCTATTCGAATTGTTGGCCACTTATGAAACGGTTGCCAGGAACATACCATACAGCGCTACATGTGTAACATTTTTATAGCTAACATTAAAATATCAGATGTAATAGTTCCAAATAACATACGCGATGTTTCACAAGCGTGTCTTCCACAGACGATCTGCATAGCATTGGGGTTGGAGCAAGCGACGCTCCGGCACCGCGGCGACAAAGGCATCGCCTGGCTGTCCCAACTAATGGATGTGTTAGATGTCCTGGATTACCCCGTGCCCGGATACACGCCTGCCACGGTGCTTTCTGAACTGCACGTGCATATATCCGACTGTGCTGTGGATTACAGGTGGGGATTGGCTATGTGCGAAGCGGGTGGTGGGGGTACCGAAAACGATCGCAGCGCACAACATGGCAAAAACTGGAAGTAAATGGGGAGGAAATGTTGTCAACGCTACGCGGCGCCACCGTCGTGCACGTAACCAATAGGTTTTTTTTTTAGTTTATTTTCTCATATTTATAATAGATTGTACATCTTTTACCTTCCTAGCCACTGTAAAAAACACATGAACAAATTGAGACAAAATGTTCCTAATCATCACCCCAGCCAGCCTATATACAGTTGTGGCCATATAATTAAGAACGATTATTTATTGAGATGATTTTTTCAAAGTAACAAGTATAACTAATTGCCCGTATTTTTTTTATTTCTCTCGGTATTGCAAAACTTTTCCGTACTACCGGTACATTCATTTATGCAACATTGTTGGCTAAAAAATTAATAGAGAAACTTTATACATTCGATCTGAACCTAGTATTAGTACTTACTGGCTGGTCACGTAATTAAGAACGCTGAATAGTTTAATATTTTTTCAAATTTAAATAGAGAACACTGTGTGGCTCTGTGGTTGTAGATTATTATTCGTATAATTTTGGCGCCATTTCGTGCTGTTAAAGTCTTAAAAGTGATTACTTCGTATAAAAACAATGGGGAAAAATAATAGTTGTGATAAATCTACAAGAGAAGTAATAATAAAACTTCGCGAGAAGAATTGGTCGTATAAAAAGATAGCCGACCATCTGCAATGTTCAAAAACAATGGTTTTCCATGCCGTAAAGCATTTTTCCACGTATCAAACTACTTCAAACGTTCCGCGTGGACCTAGACAGAGAAAGTCATCTCGTCGAGATGATCGAAATATCGTTCGTTTGGCAAAACAAAATCCTTTTAAAGGGTCTAATGAGTTGAGAAAAGAATATTTTGGCGAAAACAACCCTTCAGCAATCTCTGCACACACTATTCGAAGGCGTTTGGTAGAAAATAAGTTGAACGGAAGGATAGCAAGAAAGGTGCCTATGTTGAAACGATGTCATAGGCAAGCCCGACTTGCATTTGCAAGAAGGTATGAAAACTGGACAGTCAGACAGTGGAAAAACGTTCTTTTTTCTGACGAGACAAAAATAAATAGGGTATGTTCTGATGGAAAACGATATGTACGACGCCCTCCGAATAAAGCATTCGACCCAAAGTACACAAAAGTGACATTAAAGCATGGCGGGGGAAATGTGAAAATTTGGGGGTGCTTTTCTGGACATGGCGTTGGACCTGTTAGGCTGATAGAAGGAAACATGGATCAATTCCAATACAAAAATATACTGCAAGAAACAATGTTACCATATGCCGAAGACGTGCTTCCGGTTATTTGGACATTCCAGCACGACAATGATCCAAAGCATACTGCACGCACCGTTAAGGAATTCCTCACATCACAATCAGTTTCAGTCTTAGATTGGCCAGCCAACAGCCCAGATCTTAACCCAATAGATCATCTTTGGTGCGAAGTCAAGAAAAAGGTTTCAAATCGACAGTGTGGCAATTTGAGAGAGCTGTACGACGTTTTCTTAGAAGAATGGAACTCTATTTCTCTTGCGAAATGTCAAAAATTGATAGATTCAATGCCTCGCCGGTGTAAAGCCATAATTAAAAGCCGTGGACATGCTACTAACTATTAATTTTAGTTCAAATGTATTAAATTGCTTTTTTTTCTATACCAACTTCACATTAATATGATTTATTTAATCTAAGTTTCATATAAAACAACTCTCGAGCAGTTTAATAAATCGTTCTTAATTATTTGTCCAGCTTCATTACTATTTGAATTTATCAGTATAGAGAACAAATAAAATTTGTAAAAAAAAATGTTAGCAATTATACACTATTATTATTAATCCTGTTTGCTCTATCCATGTGGCTATTTTATAACATAACTTGTTACTTCTAAGAAGGAACACAACTAGACATATGACATGATTTAGATAAAAAAAAATCGGAAACTTCAAATCGTTCTTAATTGTATGACCACCACTGTATGTACGTCCCACTGCAGGGCACAGGCAGCTCAGAATGAGAGGGGCTGAGCCGTAGTTC
Source organism: Archips xylosteana (assembly GCA_947563465.1). NCBI lineage: Eukaryota > Metazoa > Arthropoda > Insecta > Lepidoptera > Tortricidae > Archips > Archips xylosteana. The sequence goes on from OX387362.1 coordinate 6,207,420, forward strand.
CCACGCGGGCCCAGTGCGGATTGAGAACTTCACACACATCATTGAATTTCGTGCATTCGCATGTATCCTCACGATGTTTTCCTTCACCGTGAAGCTCATGATAAATTTCAAATGTAATTTCGCACATAAATTCCGAAAAACTCAGATGTGCGAGCAGGAATTTGAACCCACGACCCTCTGCTTGAGAGGGCATGGGTCAAACCACTAGGCCACCACGGCTATACAGTACAGTATGTAACATTTAAAAAAATCATTGCATGAAACTGACACTGCTGTCACCCAACAACTTTTTGGTACAAACGACATAATCCTTTCAGACCGCTGTACCTACCCATCCGCACAGTCATCACGCTTGGCAACTTCAGCGTTGCAAGCAACATAATTCCAGAGACGAACACCTCAAGTCTCCGCTTCTTAGCACAAGAGTGCACTTTGTTCCTGACCCATCTGAACACTCCCAAACCCGGCGCGGCGGTACCACAAGACGACGACAAGTTGCCTGACGTGCACAAGGATTATGTATGCGTTGTCGATGTGGGGTTATTTGAACTGTCGCTGAGGATGGAGGACAAAGTTAATAGTGTAAGTATTTTCATTTACAAGCCGCCATTCTGCGAGTGAGTGAGATGCATAACAGGTGCACTGTAATTTGCACCTTGTAACTATGTGACATAAGAGTAATTGGCTAAGTAAAGTTTTTTGAAGAGGTGCTTAATATATTTTTTTTCGACAGTAGTCTTCTTCTAGACCGAGAAACTGCAGCTGTTTTATTTTTATCTCCTGTTGTTTACTGGAAATATTTTTTTAAGTGTTCGAGATGACATTTGTGAGATTTAATGGCTGACAAGCGGTTCGTGCTCAGTACTTAGCAGAAATAGAAAAAAAAACGGGAGTCAATTGTCAATCTCAAATGAAATCTAACCGATTGCGTTTCGTTTACTTTGCATTGTCCAAAAAGCAGTTCCAAAATAATGATCAAAAATATTCAATCGTGATTCAATTGTCGTGCATAAGTCGTGGAAAAATGCGGTAAAATTGTAAATCCGGATTTTGTGCGGAGGTTGTTAAAAATAGTCCAAAAATCACACCAAAACGCAAAGCAAACGAAACGCAAACGGTTTGACATGGACAAAAGTGACAGATGACTTAGTTTTTTTTCTGTTTCTACTAAGTACTGAGCACGAACCGCTTGTCAGCCATTAAATCTCACAAATGTCAACTCAAACACTTAAAAAAATATTTCCAGTAAACAATAGGAGATAAAAATAAAACAGCTGCAGTTTCTCGATCTTCAGAACGCCGACTGTCGAAAAAAAATATAATTAGCACCTCTTAAAAAAACTTTACTTAGCCAATTTTAAGTTCGAATCGTATCTTCAGCTGTCTTCGGCTACTTCGTTCTTGTCTGCGCCATCGGAAATGCACGACGCGCCATATAAAGTGTGTACTACTGTACCACGGACAGGAATGTTTGAAAATAATTCCGATCCGCATTGGCGATCCCTAGTTTCAAATAGCGTATCTTGTTGCGTTTCTTGCAGGATTTTTCGAAACTGGTGGTAGAGCTTGTCTAGTTTGAAATGACGCGCCCCACCACCGCGTTTGCGCACGGGATTTGGAGCTCAATTTGAGCTACAATAGAGTCTATTGTAGCTTGAATTGAGTTTCGAATCCTGTGCGTGAGTGCGGTGGTGGGGCGCGTCATTTTAAACTAGACAAGCTATATATTCTTCGACTTTTATAAGTGCTTGATTGAATGATGATATTTTGACTTTAGCAATCCAAAGACCAGCCTCAAGTGGACCTGAGCGCGTCCAACAACATGGTAACGCTGTACACGTGCTGGGACTCTGCATCAGCGCTGTGCCGACTGTTGACTTACGCGGCCTCTGACGGCGACTCGCAGCCGCCCTTCGATCGGTCCTCACGCCACACTAGCATCTGTTCCGACCAACCGCTGGAGACTTTAGTTGGTGAGTGCACACACACGCAATTATACTAATAGCTATAGTTAAACACGAGCCAGCAGGAGTGTAGAAGCCCTTTAGATATTAGGTATGTAGGTAAGTTAGATTACTAGGTCCACTCCTGCTGGCTCGAGCTGAGGCACTGACTTCAAACAGATTAGTAGAAAGATATTTTCATGCTTATTGTGGTCGGTGCAATTATTATTTCATGGTTTTTTTGGGTGTTTTTTGAAGGTTTTATTTTTTATTTAAAAATTTTTTGTACTTTCAAGGACTTGAAGACCGACCCATGGAGGAAATAAGGGAATTATCGCCCAGCGAAATTCAACAGGTTAATGATTTGATGGCCGAAGCGATGAAGGAAAGCCCTAATACTACACGTAAGTATTTTATTATCAAACAATGTTTGAAATACAACCCCTTGTTAATTCGCTATTGTGTGACATATATGTTTTCATGCAGAAAACCCGTCCTTCTACACTTCCACATAAATCATCAAATATGTCATACAGACTAGAAGTGTACTGTCGTAATGTTTTCTGTCTTATGTTTTTTCTTGACTAGTCTGATCCATTGTGATGTATCGCTCCGCCGTATTAAAATCTGATTCTTTCTTCTTAGTCGTATACTCTTGGCAGAGTAGCCGTGGTAAAGAAGTAACACGACGTTTAATTCTACACAAGTTTTTGCCTGGTTATATCAAATTTTATTTTATTAATCAAGCGCATTGAGAAACGTCATCTTGATCCACTGCCATTGACCCTTCCCAGGGGGACTACTACGAAATTCGAAGTTCGTGTCGTGCTGTCCCCTTTCACCCTTCTGTATAATATGATTAGCATGAACGGAACGGGACGATTTTAAGTTTGAAAATCGAATTTCGTAGGCCTGGCCTACAAGCCTTCCTATGACATTCTCTATTATATCTACATTGTATGTACATATATTCACTTGACTGAAAAAAAATAAGCACTTTGAAAACATTGGCCATTTAAAACGTGTGCAATATTACAGTTGAAGAAGACGATTTAAACAGCTCTACGGAAAAAGAAGGTGTTGAAATATTCTTCTTCCCCGACGAGTCCAACACCAAGCGGCAACCCTCAGAATCACTAGAAAACGAAGAGGCGAAAACATTGGATTACGACGATTTCCGACCAATAGTGCCCGAGGATATGTTAGAAGCGAGACCGAGTATAGTGGTCGCGAAAGACTTGGGTGATCCCACTTCCACGCCTAAACCTTCACCGAAGAAATCTAAACGGAAAAAGGTAAGGTATATTGGAAGTAAAGCGGATTGATATATTTTTAGCTGCCAAGAGTCTTTTTTTATTATTATGAGAGGGAGACAAACAAGCAAGCGGGGTCTTTAAAAAGTACAGGGAATAAGAGAAATATAGAGAGGGGAGAGTCTATTTGTTCATTCCAGTTTGCGAAAGTTTGTAAGTCTGAGCACAAATGCTACTTTTTTCCATTATTCCCACGGGATTGCGATTTTCTCATTAGAATCCTGAGTTCTTAGTCTTGGAGACATTAAACTTGACATAAGTGTTCCTCATGAAATGCAAATGCAAGCCATGGTAAAACTTTTGGGAAATCCCTTGGAAATTTAGAAAATCTCAGAATGTCAATTAAACTACCGAACCTTATGGTTTGCTAGCAAATCCGCGCTAATTAAAGGCTAATAAATCATTAAATACACTTAACGCATACGCTACCGGCTGCGACTCGGGACTTTGTCAGATGCCTCAAACGCACATGTGCGTTCAATTACCAGCAAAATTATGGCACCGGCACTAGGCGAAAGTCAAGAAAACTCATATAGGCGTTGCTGGCAGTGAATGTGTTAGTCATTGCCCCCGAAATTTTTGGCGGTCACGGTCAAGAACTTTCATGTAGAGCATTATCTACAGTACAGCGTTTAAAATAATTTGACAGGCAAAATCTAGCGGCGACGGCGGCAACACAGACGACGAATACTGCATAATAGAGTCGCAGCCGCTCTGCGAGGACAATGACCTCGACGAGCCCGTGGTCAACTGGATAGGGCCCGGGCAGGTCTACATGTTTGACAACCATTTCACAATCCCCGCGGCTCGGAGCGATGTCCTGAAGGCACCGAAAAGCTTCCCACTACCAGTGTTGAGGTTAGTGTAATTTAGACCTGGACGCTGGACAGTAATAAATAAATGAAATAAATCTATCTAAGGCGGGCTTGCGCGGACCTGGGTTAGCTACTTAACTCCGAGTTAACTGCTAACCTAGGGTTAAATCAAAATGTATGGAACTGTCATCCTTAACCCAGGGTTACCGATTTAATTTTTTAACCCTGAACTGTGCATGTGGCCCTAAGAAATCTAACCTATCTTTAATCTATCTAAGGAATCTATCTAACCTATGAAGAAATTATTTTACCACAATAAGGTTCAATATCAGTTGTCCGGCTTAAGGTTATTTTCACTTAATGTCAATGTGACAATCAGTCTTATTCTGACGTAGGAACTATCGTAAAAAAACATAACCCTCCTTCGACAGTCGGGTGAAAATAGTTCTGTGATTCCGATACATCATAGTCTGACATAATCTAAAAGAGAGATGTAAAACGGAAGAAAATCAACAATCTTGTCTTATTTACTTACAAAAAAATTATGAAACTTTAATTTGTTTCTTTGGGCATTTTTCTAGTATTATAAACGCGAAATTTTGTATGGATATGTGTGGATGTTTGTTACTCTTTTATGCTAAAACGGTTTGACGGAGATATTTTATAACCTAGATTAGCATATAGGATACTTTTTAACTCGGAAAATTGCTTAGTCTCCACGGATTAGCGATAAACGAATTCTATATATATTGTATATCCTGCAGGTACACACTATGCGAAATGAGTGTAACGTGGAACATGTTCGGGGGTGCAGATTTCAAAGCCGCCGGAGATCAGGCCCCTACCAAGAAAACCGTAACCATTGACGACGTCAAACAAAGTTCACCTACGCCTTCCAAGTAAGTCTCATGATTTTGACTTTATTGACACGTATACATTGCGGCGCTACTCTGGTACATAATTATTAAAAGCCTTTCTCGCGGGTCGGTAAGCATCAAACAGAAAGTTTGCTCGGTATGTGCAACATGCCGATTACAGTCCGACAAGCTCGTGCGCGGCGCTCGGCGGAACCCTGTCGCAGGGAGTCTCTGCTGTCCTTAACGAGATTGTTTTTAACAAGTGCAGCAAATGCTGACTGCGACAGGGTTCCGCGGAGAGCCGCGCACGAGCTTGTCGGACTATAGTTGTTTGGTTTCCCTCTCGTAGACGAGTCGATATGACAGAAGTATGGGACAGCGCGCACTCGGCAAGCAGGTAATGTCCGACTGAATTTTCGGTTTGGCCGATTTTCGTTTTCAGCAGAGAATTTAAAACTGTTCGTAGGCGCGTGCGGCGTTCGGGAATAATCGGCGTCGTGGAGTGACTGCTAATTTGCTTGTTACAAAAGAAAACTAAAAAAATATACACTAAATCGCCCCCGAATTGAGTTTGAGATTCCGCCGAAACAGAAACTGAAATGCGGTTCACTTACTCCGCGGAAACCTCACTGACTCGTGAGAGAGCGCTCCTATACATGAAGTTCCGTATTCTTTCTACCATTCGTGGCATGCCTTACCGCCCGGCCACGACTTCGCGCGTTTGGCGGCGCGGCAAGCGTTTTATCAGTTCATTGCGTGTGCCGCCAGGTAACCACTGTACGGCGAGCGTCTCGGCCGCGCAATGAACACAGAAAACGCTTGCTGCGCCGCCAAACGCGCGAAGTCGTGGCCGGGCGGTTATGCACCTGAACCGTAACTAATCACAAGTCAAACAAAACCTTTACACCGCTAGACGCAGCAAAGACTACGAGCCTTACGAATCCGGGCGGGCGCTGTCGGCGGCCTACAGACAGGGCGTCAGCTGGTCGTCGGGCTCCGAGCGCGTGCGGCCCCACGGCGCGCCCAAACGCCGCGACATCAAGACGCGCGGCGGCCGCCACAGGGACCACCACACCTGCGTCAAACTGTGCCTCACCAAGGTAACTTACAGGGTAGCTTCATACCGCTAGACGCGGCAGACTGCGAGCCTTACGAACTATCATTTGCGTTAGTAGTTAGAGCATATGACAATGTTTTTTCGAAGTGGTCAAGCATCACTTGATGCTCCAATGAATAAAGAATTTTGACAGTGACTTTGACACACTTGCGAAGCAATTCAATGGTGTGTGTGAAGTTCCTAATCTGCACTGGGCCCGCGTGGGAACGACGTCCTGATCCTTCTCATTCTGAGAGGAGGCAGTGGGACGTATGTAGGCTGGGATGATGATGTAGGTCTTCTCTGGTTGGTTATATTATTGTTATATCGTCGGGTGACAAACAAAAGTCACTAAGTACCAAATACCTACTTAAAACAAAGCTCGTATCTCAGTATGAAATTACTAACTAGATACGACTTTTTGAAGAGCAGCGACAGAAATTTTAGTGAGTTTTGCTTGTCTTCCGGCGATATTTCATACTAAATACAAACTGAAACATGGATGCACAGAAAAACCCGAAAAGTAAGACCAGCGCTGGGAATCGAACCTAGGTCCTCAGCATTCCGTGCTACGTGCTAAACCCCTACACCACCACTGGTCGGGATTTAGACACAAATTTTTCCTATTCATCACAGATCTCAGCTTGTTTAATCGCTTTTTGCTGCGATACCTACTAGCGACATCTATGTTAATGTTCTCATCGAGAAACGTCAACACTCCTTCGAAACTATCCGCTCACCCGGACCAACAGATGTCGCTCTTAAGCAATCTTATCAAGATTCCCAGCGCTGGTCTTTCTTTTCGGGTTTTTCTGTGCATCCATGTTTCAGTTTGTATTTAGTATGAAATATATGGATTTCACGGGATGACCGTAAAAGTAAAAAATTTGGAGTTGAAAAATAAAAAATACAAAAAGACTCCATAAAAACTAATCTTGATATTATTGTTTTAACATTTTCAACATATTAACGTGTGTTTTAGGTCAAATTCCAACACGAGACGTATCCGACAAGCGGCACGCACGCGTCCCGGCAGACGCTTGCTATCAGCAAGATAGAAGTGCTCGACAGGCTCGTTTGTAGCGACATCAACAAGCTGCTGAGCCAATACAAGGTCAAGGATGAGCCTGAAAGGAGCAACGCTCACATGGTAAGTGACAATTGACAACAAGCTAATATTAGAAATAGAAAAGTTTTGATTGGGTGTTTGTGTTGTTTGTAATGATTACATTCAAAAACCACTCTTCAAATTCAAAATTCAAATTTCTTTATACACATAAAATATGGGCTCTTTAATTGTCTATCAATTTTTTGGAGAACCAACAGCTACATGATTACAAAGTAGGTTATAGTACATTGTGCATCTAGGGCTGTAAGTAGGGGATTACTAACGAGAGTCTATTAGAAGCCCGACGCCGAAGGCGGAGGGCTTTTAATGACTCGAGATTGTAATCCCCTTACTGCCCGTGATACACACAATGATTTTCATCACATTGCGAGAAAAAAAAAACTAAAAATAAAATTAATTTGTCTCTAAACACTTAAATTGAATAAAATAATGGCTACCCGCCAATATAGATGTCACTTTTTTCGAGTCACCTACCATAGATAATGTAAACTGTGTTTAGTTTAGAATTCGAAAGGTCATACGGCCAGATTCTGCCAACATGTTTAAAAAAATATTTTTACTAAAATTATTGCAAAACTATTTGATATAAATTTAAAATATAAAAATAACGAATTTTCATGAAGCGTAGATAAGTTTTGTGTTGTAAAATTTGGGTTATAGCTAAGTTTTAAAGATAATAAATAAAACGTTGGCTGACTTGAAACCTCCTTAGTCTGAAATGACTTGATTGCAAATTTTAAAACTAAAGTTAGAACTCCCTTGGGTAGAAAAACAGTACGTAAATCTATAACTCCCTTAAGAACAATTTAGGCCATTGTCATTTAGTATACAAGCATGGAATAACACCATTGACGAGCAAGTGTGATGAAAAACATGTAATAGCATAGAAGCCAATTATAGGATCTCTCAAATAGAAACAAAAAAAAAACACAAATTAAAAATAAGACTTATTCAAATGTGCCGAAAGTTGGCCAGGCACAGGCGTCCCACATGCCGATGTAGACTTGACTAAAAAATATTGGCTATAGACCCTCAACTTTTGCCATGTCCACAGATGAGACGCGAACAAAAATAATGTGTGACCCTAATTAGTTTCAAAATTTCTCTTCTCGTCCCAGTTGGTGATAAAAGCGGTGCACTTGCGACCGGAACCAGCGCTCTGTGCGCAGGAGTGCTGTCTCAAGATATCGCTGCTGCCGCTGCGGTTCAACCTGGATCAGGACACCCTAGCCTTCCTCGTGGGCTTCTTCTCCAAGCTTGGGACAGACGAAAACTCTGGTAAAAGCTCAAACTGACGTTAACCAGCCTTAACAATTTTCTACGAATTTTTGTTGCCTATTTTTATGAGTTCCCAGTTTATTTGAGATGAGCTATTTCTTTCTATTACGTGGTTCAACACAAGGGCAGAAGGAGATGGAGAATACTATCTTGAGGCTCCACGTGTTAGACAATACAGCCTCTGGAATTGGATTCAACCCCCAGCCTCGGCGATATTTTTCTGTTGTTTTATATGTTCTCGGTCTTAGTAGTAATTGAATAGAAAATTGTTTTTATTCCGTCGCCAAAACTGCTTTTATCCTATTTTACCTGCTTTTATCTTTATTATATTTTTACATTGCACGGTATATTATTTGCCCTAAAAAATTACATCCCCTTTTTATTGCATAGTTAGATAAAGCTTTTAGTTGTGAATCTACGAGTGTACGTACCGCGCGTCAATTCCAAGTAATTTCGATAAAATATATTTTTTTTAATTTTGACCCCACCAAATCGAAAATGTCAAAACCAAAATATGTGCCGTCTTTTGTATAAAAAGACGTGACATATTATGGAAAAGCAGACATTTTGGGAAAGATATATTTTAGGAATACGGACATTTCAGGCCTGAGCCTTTTACATTAGTATTTAAATATCACCTTGTATGAATATTTTAAAGCTACCTTCCATTCCAGACGATGACTCAAAAAGCATAAGCGGACTGTCAACAGACTCCAGTAGTTCCCGTCAAACCACGCCGACCCACCGGCCCCCAGTCATGAGCATCGCCAGTCACCTGAGAGACCCGCCGCCGACGCCAACCTCACTTGGCGACGCCGATGCCCTGAGCCTCAACGACGCTGGTAAGTGACCTTATATTTCATACTAAATACAAACTGAAATATGGATGCACAAAAAAAAAACCAGAAAAAAGACCAGCGCTGGGAATCGAACCCATGTCCTCAGCATTCCGTGCCGTGTGTCATTCCCCTACACCACCACTGGTCAGGAGTCTAGACACGAATTTTTCCAATACATACATATCTCAATCTGTTAAATCATCACTTGCGTGATACAGCGCCATCTATAAAACCCTCATCGAGAGATTTCAACACTCCTTCGAAACTACCCGCTCACCCGGACAAGAGATGTCGCTACCAATCTAAACTTTAACAAGTTTGATATGAAGTATCTTTTTGTATTTTTTATTTTTCAACTTCATTTTTTATTACTTTTACGGTCATCCCGTGAAAACCATATATTTCATGCTAAACATAAAAATCAAAATCAAATCAAAAGTCAAATCTTTTTTAAGTTTTTTTACACGTACAAGTAATAAAAAATGAAATTGAAAAATAAAAAATACAAAAAGATACTTCATATCAAAGTTGTTACTAACTACCTTGTTGAGTTTCTTGCCGGATACTTCTCAACAGGGTCTTGTCGAACCCGTGGTGAATTCTTCGACATTCATAACTGATTTTTTATAGCCTAAACTTGGTGTTACCCGCGACTCCGTCGGCGAAGAATTTGTTTATCGCTATCCCGTGAGAACTATGTAATTTTCCGCGATAAAAGTATCCTATGTCCTTCCCAGGGTCTCAAAGTTTCTCCATACCAAATTTCATCTAAATCGGTTCAGCGGTTCAAGCGTGAAGAGGTAAAGATAGACAGACACATTTTCGCATGTATTAAGTATGGATAGTATGGATTGAATAAATCATTTTTGACTTTTTTCGAAGAGTGTTTTAGTTAGCAGCAACATACCTCGCCAACTCTTTTTTTCAATATTCCTAGTTTGGAAAAGATACTTTACCACTAAAGAGGTTGTTATATTTTTAGGATTCCGTAGACAAAGTATGCCAACAGGAACATTTTATTTTACTTAGCCCCTGCTGTCCGTTCGTTTATCACAGTGCTGTATCTTTTGAACCGTACCAGATAGACACTTGATAATTTCAGAGCATGTAAGTAATTACTATGCCCGGGAACAACGAATAATGAATGTAACATAAACATAAATTAACGACCATACAAAAAAACGTGTTAGTTGTGCAATGTGTCAGAACTTACTTCGTAATTGCCGTTGACTATACATGCTTATTGCCCTTTTTCGGGACAATACAGATAGTCCCAGAGTTGAAAATCGATATATATTTTAAAGTAAATGGTATTTTCAGTGATGCGTGACGACGAGCCCCTAATGGAGCCCTACGAGGCGGAACGGCTGGTGTCCGAAAACCTCATACAGTTAGAAGAGGACTTCCAGCGACTCGGCATGAATCAAGAGCGGCCGCAGGCGAGGGTCGCCGTCGATTTGGAGCCGGTCGATGACTCGCCTATTTACTTTAGGTAAGTTACCAATGCACAGTAACTAAAGAGGCATAAATCATAAAACAATCAATGGCTTTGTCTTTCAAAGTTAAACAAAAAAAACAGATAACGAACAATAACACCAGTTTATCAGACGTTTGTGGATATTCTTGTTCACTAGCTGTCTGTTTTATGCAGACACATAATTTGTAGAATTTTGAAATTTCTGACGGCCCTGTAGATATTTTACAGAGTTACTTTATGGACAAGTTGATATTTTAATGGTAAATTTTGAGTCAGCACAACAGAAAAAGTTGTGTATTATTTGAGGGGATCATAAATAAAAATAAATAAATATCACGGGACAATTCACACCAATTGACCTAGTCCCAAAGTAAGCTAAGCATAGCTTGTGTTATGGGTACAAGGCAACGGATAAATATACTTATATAGATAGATACATACTTAAATACTTATTAAACACCCAAGACCCGAGAACAAATATTCGTATTATTCATACAAATATCTGCCCCGACGAGGGAATCGAACCCGGGACCTCAAGCTTCGTAGTCAGGTTCTCTACCTACTAGGCCATCTGGTCGTCTAAACTAAGATTTCTACTCTCAAAACCTTTGCCAATCACAAACATATAAGTATTTATACTATGGAGTTATTCATTTGCTTTCCTCATCAAATGGTAATCCAAACTGTGTGCGTCTTTACGCGTTGAAAATGTTTAATTTCTCAATTCGCATGTCTCTGTTCAGACGCGTAGTTTTCTCGCCCGATGTCCCCATCCGCTTGGACTACGTCGGGAAGCGAGTGGACTTGTCCGCGGGACCTGTGGCAGGCTTGCTCATGGGCCTGGGTCAACTCAACTGCTCGGAACTCACGCTCAAGCGGCTTGACTACAAGTAAGTTATATCTTACGTACAGTTAGCTGCAGAGAAACGTGACCCCCTGTATTCAAAGTTTGTATGCAGTGGGAGTCACGTTTTTCAGCAGCTGACTGTACGTTTAGTACCATAAAGGTCTGCTGGTACACTTTTGTTTTGCGCTGTGTGAAAATAATTACATGATTCTTGACGTACAGCCGAACCAAATGAATCGTGATCCACTGTGGAACCTTTTCACAGAAAATGTCGCAGTGATATCGCACTCTTCATTTCTCATGTTTTTCGGAATTTATGTGCGAAATTTTGTTTGAAATTAACCGTGAGCTGACTATAAAAACTAGTGACTATAAAAACTAGTAAACCGTACAATAAATTCGAGTACAACACATAAATCTCCCTTACTTTTCTATCTTCACCTAATTTACAATCAACGATAGTAACATTTCGACAACTCCATAGGCTCGGTCTGCTCGGATTTGAAAAGTTGGTGCAATGGGCGCTCCACGAGTGGCTCTCAGACATTAAGCGTCATCAGCTACCAGGCCTGCTCAGTGGGATCGGACCCATGCACTCACTTCTACAATTGAGTGAGTACCTGCCACCACTATATTTAACAGTGTTTACTATTCCCTAGCAATATCGAATCGTAGTGTAAATTTATGAGATCGATATACGTACTTTCTAGTCCAGATCTCAGCTCTGCAAGCCTTCAGATAATCTACACACGTTTTCGGGCTACTGGCAGGACATAAGCGCAGACAGGGCGAGTTGGAATTTCAGGGGATTGCCCAGCAGTGGGACACTGACACAGGCTAATAATACTCACCATGCCTACGGGCAAAGTTTAATGTGTCAAGACAGTATCGATCGAGTCATTCATGATGACGCGTGCCGTGGTCCTTATTTGCAATGTCATTAGTGTCTAATTTTGCCAAATTCATGCGTTTTCGTGAATGGCACTAGCTATATCACCACGTAGCTGCTACTAAGCCGCCCCATGTAAAACGCTCTTTAGATAGATGACGTGTTCGTGGATTAATGAATATTTTTAACCCCCGACACAAAAAGAGGGGCGTCTGTATGTGTGTCAGTCTGTGGCATCGTAGCTCTTACACGGGTGAACCGATTTGGATGCGGTTTTTTAATTCCAGTAACGGGTATCCGCGACTTGGTTTGGCTGCCGGTGGAGCAATGGCGGCGCGACGGGCGCCTGGTCCATGGGTTGCGTCGCGGCGCCGCCTCGTTCACGGCGCGCACGGCCGTCGCCGCGCTCGATATCACCACCCGGCTCCTTCAACTCATACAGGTTAGTCTCCCGGAACACCTCATTTTGGAAGTTTATGGGAACGCGTTGTCATAAGCATCAAGTGGTATGCCTTACATCAAAGATCGATTTCTGCTCTGCTTCAAGCAGAGGCGTGAAGTGCTAACTGTCTATAATTTGCGTCTGATTAGCATTTACTAAATGGTGCTGTGTGTGATTGATTACGTTACTGTCAAGTTTGGTGCGCGAGTCCGACTTGACTTGGCCGGTTTTTTTTGCTGTCACTTTTGAATAATACAGTAAGTGTGTACTCTAGATATTTGTCACGGTATGTTTTGGTAAGAATTGACGAGATTTTTTTTTTTTTTACACCTGAATATTACTACAGGAATCGAAAGAGTTTTGCCTCCTAAACACGGAAAAATATTTATTATAATTTACAAGAAATTCAAAAAATATATCTGAATTTACCAGAAAAAAGAACTGTAATAATTTTAAATTTGATAACAACCTCAACGTCAGATTTACGTCATCACTTTTTTTGATAGAGACTAGACAAAAGTAATTGATCTATAGTGTGGTAGTTTTGTAGTTACGCCATTTTGGAATAAGCACATCTTAAAAAAATTGTAATTATTTAATTAATAATCCTAGTGAAAAATTAAAACTATTAGCGTCTTTCTCTTTCCAAACAGAATACAGAGAACAAATCAAATTATAGTCTTAAAAATATGAAATGTTGTCAATTGTTAAGAAGTTAGATTTACTGTTTCACCATCTTGATCAAATTTATTTGACGGATAAATGTGATGCCGTCTCTGTTTGTTTTGTTCGAATAGATGGAGACGTCATCACATTCAATCAATGGGTGGTGAAACAGCCCCTTACTCTCTATGTTAACTTAAATATATTATGTTATGATTATGTTTTGTCATATTTCTATCTCTGTGAATTCCTCTTATTTTTCATTGTTATAATAAAAATTGTGTAGCTAATCAAACGAAAATCATAGACAGTTAGCACTTGACAATGTTTTAATGGTCGTTCACTAGTGCATGGACATCTGGGTTGTTCATGTTTACCGTATGTTTATCCGTTATCTAGCACCCATAGTACAAGCTTTGCTTAGTTTGGAACTAGGTCAATTCGCACTCTACCTGTCTCGCTTGGACAAGAAGACGACGACGGAGCAGATATTCGAGCACGTCCGCGAGGCGGCACGGGGTCGGTTACAGGAATGCCAGCTGTTCATCACCCCTCTCGAGTCTCAAAGGGCTAATAACTTCAGCTGGCTCGTCTACACAATGGCCCATGATGGGCGATTAAAAAAGTGGCCATCATCGCCGCGATTATTGGTTGCTCTCTACACAATCGTGACTGTTCATTTACTCACTGTCGCCTGTTGATCATTGGCACGCATTCCTTTGATGTACCGACAATTCTCCGATTATTCCCGATTACAGGCAACGATGGCCACTCACAGACGATTATGCTCTCTTCACAATCGTGCATGCCCGTACTCGCCCGTCATGGGCCATTGTGTAGACGAGCCATCTTCCAAGTGCCTGCCAAACACGAGCAAATGTTCCTGCGCTCCGACTTCTGGCCGGAGGCCGGAGGGTGTGGTGTTCCGTCGATGTAGGGAAGCGACGAAGACTGCTTCATAAATCACTAAATAGTTATATGTATTCTGTTTTCTTGTGTTTTTTATATTTTTTCTGAATTTTACAGGGCATTTTTGTTGTGTAATGCTGTAATTTTTATTGATTAATAAATAAGTAAATGAAATTGGTGTCAATCGTCGCATGATTTTTTTGCTAACCATTCTAGGCTACGGCGGAGACGGCGTTCGACATGCTGACGCCGGCGCCGACGCTGCAGCTGCAAGCCGCGTACGAGCGCCGCGCGCGCCGCCGCCGCCGCCGCCGCGACCCCGCGCGCATGCCCGCCGACATACGCGAGGGCGTGGCCACGGCCTACCACACCGTTAGAGAGGTACAGCACTACTTACCTATACAGTTGTGGCCATATAATTAAGAACGATTATTTATTGAGATGATTTTTTCAAAGTAACAAGTATAACTAATTGCCCGTATTTTTTTTATTTCTCTCGGTATTGCAAAACTTTTCCGTACTACCGGTACATTAATTTATGCAACATTGTTGGCTAAAAAATTAATAGAGAAACTTTATACATTCGATCTGAACCTAGTATTAGTACTTACTGGCTGGTCACGTAATTAAGAACGCTGAATAGTTTATTGTTTTTTCAAATTTAAATAGAGAACACTGTGTGGCTCTGTGGTTGTAGATTATTATTCGTATAATTTTGGCGCCATTTCGTGCTGTTAAAGTCTTAAAAGTGATTACTTCGTATAAAAACAATGGGGAAAAATAAAAGTTGTGATAAATCTACAAGAGAAGTAATAATAAAACTTCGCGAGAAGAATTGGTCGTATAAAATGATAGCCGACCATCTGCAATGTTCAAAAACAATGGTTTTCCATGCCGTAAAGCATTTTTCCACGTATCAAACTACTTCAAACGTTCCGCGTGGACCTAGACAGAGAAAGTCATCTCGTCGAGATGATCGAAATATCGTTCGTTTGGCAAAACAAAATCCTTTTAAAGGGTCTAATGAGTTGAGAAAAGAATATTTTGGCGAAAACAACCCTTCAGCAATCTCTGCACGCACTATTCGAAGGCGTTTGGTAGAAAATAAGTTGAACGGAAGGATAGCAAGGAAGGTGCCTATGTTGAAACGATGTCATAGGCAAGCCCGACTTGCATTTGCAAGAAGGTATGAAAACTGGACAGTCAGACAGTGGAAAAACGTTCTTTTTTTCTGACGAGACAAAAATAAATAGGGTATGTTCTGATGGAAAACGATATGTACGACGCCCTCCGAATAAAGCATTCGACCCAAAGTACACAAAAGTGACATTAAAGCATGGCGGGGGAAATGTGAAAATTTGGGGGTGCTTTTCTGGACATGGCGTTGGACCTGTTAGGCTGATAGAAGGAAACATGGATCAATTCCAATACAAAAATATACTGCAAGAAACAATGTTACCATATGCCGAAGACGTGCTTCCGGTTATTTGGACATTCCAGCACGACAATGATCCAAAGCATACTGCACGCACCGTTAAGGAATTCCTCGCATCACAATCAGTTTCAGTCTTAGATTGGCCAGCCAACAGCCCAGATCTTAACCCAATAGAGCATCTTTGGTGCGAAGTCAAGAAAAAGGTTTCAAATCGACAGTGTGGCAATTTGAGAGAGCTGTACGACGTTTTCTTAGAAGAATGGAACTCTTATTTCTCTTGCGAAATGTCAAAAATTGATAGATTCAATGCCTCGCCGGTGTAAAGCCGTAATTAAAAGCCGTGGACATGCAACTAACTATTAATTTTAGTTCAAATGTATTAATTTGCTTTTTTTTCTATACCAACTTCACATTTATATGATTTATTTAATCTAAGTTTCATATAAAACAACTCTCGAGCAGTTTAATAAATCGTTCTTAATTATTTGTCCAGCTACATTACTATTTGAATTTATTAGTATAGAGAACAAATAAAATTTGTAAAAAAAAATGTTAGCAATTATACACTATTATTATTAATCCCGTTTGCTCTATCCATGTGGCTATTTTATAACATAACTTGTTACTTCTAAGAAGGAACACAACTAGACATATGACATGATGTAGATAAAAAAAAATCGGAAACTTCAAATCGTTCTTAATTGTATGACCACCACTGTATCTAGCAGGGAAACGGCCAAAACAGAGATTTGCGCAAATTTTTTAGGCTATATGGTCTCTTATTATATGCTATACGCGATGTCTGACGGTAGTGTCAACGTTCCGGTCGACGTCTGAACGCTCGCACAGCGGCGTCGACGGTCAACACAGTGGACGAGGATGTTTCAGTCGTTGCTCGCGTGTGCATCACTAATTTTTTTTCACCATTGGTATTTAATAATATTATATTCATATATTGCATTTAAAGTTTTCAGTAATTCTATCAATAATTCGTCTTTTTCTTTATTAAATTTCGCTATTTTTTATTCGTATGTGGCTTTTCTGAAAACAAGTAGTAGGTAGGTACGTTTTAAATTGAAAATGCCTAATCTGTCTGAATGTGTAATATTTGCGCTTAGGGTTTCGCGGAGACGGCGGCGACAATGGCGCTGGCGGCGACTGTGGGGCGCGGCGCGGGTGTGCTGCGGCACCTGCCGGGCGCGGCCGTGGCGCCGCTCGCGCTGGCGGCCGGCGGCGCCGCCGACGTGCTGGGCGGCGTGCGCGCGCACCTCGCGCCGCACGCGCGCCGCGACTGCGCGGACAAGTGGCGCGCGCACACAGCCTGAGCACAGGTACTGCGGCTGCGCGCTCGCCGCGTGCTGGGCGGCGTGCGCGCGCACCTCGCGCCGCACGCGCGCCGCGACTGCGCGGACAAGTGGCGCGCGCACACAGCCTGAGCACAGGTACTGCGGCTGCGCGCTCGCCGCGTGCTGGGCGGCGTGCGCGCGCACCTCGCGCCGCACGCGCGCCGCGACTGCGCGGACAAGTGGCGCGCGCACACAGCCTGAGCACAGGTACTGCGGCTGCGCGCTCGCCGCGTGCTGGGCGGCGTGCGCGCGCACCTCGCGCCGCACGCGCGCCGCGACTGCGCGGACAAGTGGCGCGCGCACACAGCCTGAGCACAGGTACTGCGGCTGCGCGCTCGCCGCGTGCTGGGCGGCGTGCGCGCGCACCTCGCGCCGCACGCGCGCCGCGACTGCGCGGACAAGTGGCGCGCGCACACAGCCTGAGCACAGGTACTGCGGCTGCGCGCTCGCCGCGTGCTGGGCGGCGTG
Source organism: Archips xylosteana (assembly GCA_947563465.1). Classification (NCBI taxonomy): domain Eukaryota; kingdom Metazoa; phylum Arthropoda; class Insecta; order Lepidoptera; family Tortricidae; genus Archips; species Archips xylosteana. The sequence continues at coordinate 6,225,166 of OX387362.1, forward strand.
CGCGCGCACCTCGCGCCGCACGCGCGCCGCGACTGCGCGGACAAGTGGCGCGCGCACACAGCCTGAGCACAGGTACTGCGGCTGCGCGCTCGCCGCGTGCTGGGCGGCGTGCGCGCGCACCTCGCGCCGCACGCGCGCCGCGACTGCGCGGACAAGTGGCGCGCGCACACAGCCTGAGCACAGGTACTGCGGCTGCGCGCTCGCCGCGTGCTGGGCGGCGTGCGCGCGCACCTCGCGCCGCACGCGCGCCGCGACTGCGCGGACAAGTGGCGCGCGCACACAGCCTGAGCACAGGTACTGCGGCTGCGCGCTCGCCGCGTGCTGGGCGGCGTGCGCGCGCACCTCGCGCCGCACGCGCGCCGCGACTGCGCGGACAAGTGGCGCGCGCACACAGCCTGAGCACGGGTACAATACGTTTACTTTTAGTTTACCACTGACAGATGGCTTGCCTTCATTTCATTTCCAACTTTAACACCATACAAATAAAGTAGCTATTACAAAATCTGCAAACGTGGGTGGGTGGTCTGCAAAATTGGCTTTATTTGTAGGCAAACCGTCTGTCAGCGGTAAACTTTATGTAATTTTACTGTACCTGCCGTCTCTACGCGTCGGCTTGCCGCTTCGATTTATCGACTTGATATCAAGACCATGTTTGCATATTTTTATGAGCTTTTTAATAACTTGCAATATATGGTTTGTTCGGGTAAAATCTTTCAACTCAAATTTTAAGTAAATATCTTCAACCAATTGAATTGAAATTTTGCACGCTTCTATAAATCCGATGACAATGCAATATTATTATGACGTGGAGCTCATCTGATGATGAAACTAGAGGGTGCGGCTATAGGAACTCAGTAATAAAACGACTCGACCGGATCAAGCTTCGGCTCGTTTGATTCGTCTTGACGAATACTTTGATAACCAGGGGAAGAACTGACTGTACAGTAAAAAAAGCTTGTATTAAACAAAATAGTACATTGTTGTAGAGGCTGGAAAGTAAGCAATAGATGGACGAGTTTGTTTGAGGGCCGACGCGTAGCGGAGGCCCTCGAAAGTACGAGTCCATCTATTGCACTTTTGGCCGAGACTAAACATTGTGCTTTTCACGACTAATGCGAGGAAATAAAAAACGTTTCTTATAATAAAAATAAATATTTAATTAAAGTTTATGTTAATGTTTGCATGGGGGCAGTTGTTAAAACTCATTGTGATGTTTTTCCCTGGAAAGCTGATTTTAGTGTTCTGCGTCATTTCAGTCGGTCGGGAACTTAATCAAACATAGTTAGAGTCAATGTGAGCGGCCGTTGCGGCCGCTACGGCCGCTCACATAACTCGAACTATGTTTGATTTAGTCGCCGTCACGACGCGTCGCCGGTCGCCATACCGGCCTAGTGGCCAGTATCAAAAACCACATAATTAAAAAATAAAAACCTTAACCTTGCAGCGCTTAAAAAGTTTAATGCTGTGGCGTTTTTCATACTTAAAAAAATTAAAGCATTTTGTGCATATTATGCGTTTAAGGAAAAAAAAACACCTCATTAAAGTCATGAATGACGCATTCTCATTGGTCAATTGAATCTCACATGCAGCAGACGATTACTTTTGATTGGTCGTTTCAGCACGCCGGGAATGAAATTCAGAAATTATCTTTGAAAAAGTCGTATCGCATTATGAAATACATATACTGATACGACCTGTTTTCGATTAGTATAACATTGTTGTCGTGTTTGCGCGCCATAAATGAATCAGCTGTTAAATGTACATATACAGGCAGTTTTGTGTACTGGATTTAGGTTATCTATGGCCACATTTTCGAGCAGTGTCGTGAAAACGTATTTAACTTTAGCCATATTGATTTCTTGAACCCACCAAAGACCTCCGCATAGTGAACGGTTAAAACAATAAATTTCCTTCCTTTACTTCCGCTAGTTAATAAAAGTGCAATTTTTACCATAATGTCTAGAAAAGTCACAAATCTCCAATTAATAGAATCTTACTCTTAAAATCTTTCGTCACAGATCAATATTACTTTCAGCTGTCAAAGCTATTCAAAGCAAGAGCTCACTTCGGCCTTAGGGCGTATTTTGATGTAATTGATCGACTTAAGATTGACTTGCAACCCGTGATCTTGGTAATATCGATCGAAAATATTGTAGAGTAATTTTCATATTTTTCATTCGCAGGTTTTGTCGCTTGACATGCAAGAGGCTTCAACAATTCTACTGAAATCATCCGTGAAGAAAAGCCGCTGGGTCTCGGTTCCCTTAAGTAATTTTTAATGACGACACAGTGCAGCAATGCGGACCTAACTCAAATATAATTGCTCACTTTGGTTTACGATTAAAATAGTTATTTTATTAATTGTATCAAATTGGTTTCCTAAATATTCCTATGTTGACCCATTTCAGTTCCTCTTATGAAACTTTTGAAGCACTCCGAGAGTGGATAAATCTTACTTTTAAATGTAATATACTCTTGATATTCTAAAAAAAAAAATTTTAAAGCCAAACTCAAAATTTTGATATGATATATTTTTATAGTTATCGACGGGTGTAAGGTGTAGAAATTTGTAGTTTTAGTAATTCAGTCACTCGAAAATAAATGGCAGGCCATTCATAATTCGGTCATAACTTTATGAATAATGTTTACTACTTTAAACGAGCAAATAATGTATTGTTTTAATGTAATTGGTTTTCGGAAACTGGTCTAAACAATCTTGGTGATTTTTTTTGTAAAGACAAAATTTTGCCTTTCGATTGGCTCTAGATAGGCTTTATCAGGGAGAGAATAATTCTTTCTTTAAATAATGAGGAAATATTTTATCGCCATCTCATATAATATTGAGGTATATAACAGTATTTTCAGAGCAAAATCCTGCTACACCGAATGTTAGAAATTAACTCGAAGGAAGCCAAGGGAAGCTCGGTTGCGCGGCAATTTCGTACAGTGGGTCAATTCCAGGGGGGCTACTGCGAAATTAGGAGTTCGTATTGTCTCGTCCCTATCACTCTTCTGTTCAATGCTATTAGCGTAAACGAAACGGCACGATACGAAGTTCTAAAATCGAATATCGTAATATAAAGCCTGGGTAGGCAGCTGATACACCACCATACCGCGCCGCTGGTACTGGAATTGGCCCACTGCACGCCATTGTCGCGCAGGTATTAAATATCAAATCTCTAAATACATGGGGCAAATTTAATGACAGGCAGGGGTCCTATATCGATCGATAATCTCAATAATTATAGATGCTTTCCCAATTAGGGTCGTATTAAAAAAAAAACATAATTAAGAGCTTTAATTAAAACAAAACTTCCTTTCTGTAACGAAAGTTACCTATATAGTTTCCAGAATAGAACGTACCAAAAAAAACACAAACAACGCTGATGAGTTTATCGATATAGGTACTCCCTACCTATCATTAAATTTTGCTCCGTATATTCCGGAGTCTAATTATAATTGACACTAACATATTATTTTCAATTACCTACTTAATAAATTGCTAGTGCGTTAATTTTCGAAAAAAAAAACAATGCTATGGTGCTTAGTTTTGATAGCATTTAGTTAGAGCATTTAGTTTATTTTCGTTACTGATTTGTACTATTGTAACTGTTGTAAATATTTTGTATAAAATTGGATTTATTATCAGGTGCCATGAGAAGATATTCTTGTGATTCTATGTGCGCTGTTTAAAGCTAGAGACCACTAATTTTCAAATCTCCACAAAATGAAGATCATTTTTCATCGTCTTTAGAAAAATAAGGCGGCGAATACTGACAGTTTAGACTAGTCAATGGTTCGTTTCTAGCTTTAGGTGACCACGCAAACATTGATAGTCATTTCACTTCTGAAGGTTGTCTATAGCAGCGCACGCTTCATTTTTTAGCGGAGATTTTAACTTTCCGCGTCTCGTGTAGGCGCCCTTTTTTTCTTTTTCGTCATCTTATTATACCTCGTTTCGCTTTTTGTCCATATTTAGCCTCGGAAATAATGAGTCTACCGCGTAAAACGAGGTCCTGTAACTATTTTATTCAATACATAGGTATAAAAAAGGTTCGTTGACTGCAAAATATTTCTATGGAAATGATCAAACGTAACTTTATATTTTGTTAATACGAATACTTTTATAAACTTTCATCTTGAGCCTCTATAATGATTAATGACAGATAGGCTTACCTAATTCTTTTTTACTGTACACATTATTTAGTGAAACAAATTACGGAAATGTCGCCCCAATACTCTTTTATTGTCTTAATAGTGACACAGACACGAGGTTCGTGATAAACCTTTTTTGACGTCACAACTTAGCAACATTATTGTAATATGTAGTTATTTTATGATTTATTATAATTTTTAATGACTTTTCTACCGTGTGATCCTTTAGCTAATAGACTAAGATATTATTCCATTACAATAATTATTATTTTGTTTATCTCGAAGCACGCAAAAGCAAGAGTGAATAATGTTACTTTTTAGGTTGTTTTTTTAGAAGTCAAGAAGTCAGTTTTCCCTATTTAAATATGAATAAATCAACTTATGCCACTGCTTTGGATTACTTTTTTATTTCGATCACCTTTTACCACATTACCTGTACCTTTTACCTTACAAATAAAAAATAGGATTATGAACTATAATGATTTATTACACTAAATTACACTATGAAATACAATACAAAATCTACGTCGTTTCTTCTGTCTTTTCCTCTGGGTACTTATCAGTGAGGAAACTCTTCACCTCTCCATACTCCACCTTGAGGTTCTTACGAATGGTCTCATGGTTTCTAAACTTCTCATATTTCTTGAGGTATATTTGGTAGTGAGGCATGGTCTCATAGAAGCGCGGGAACTTCTTCTTTCTCAAAATAACCCTGTCATTCATGACATACTGATTGAAGTCAAGAGTTTCATCCTTCTGTATTTCTTCTTTGGTCCTGACTTTGGCAGGGCTTGCTATTACTTTGGGGTAAAACTCGTTTTCAGAGCGATATTCAACTAAATGGAGTTTCTTCTCTTCTGCTAATTGCTGATGTGTTCTCTGAAAAACAAGGCAAAATATAAAAATAATATTATAAACAGAGTCCATATTGTTCTGCAACTTGCGCGAGATACAGAGTATTTAGTTTTAAACTTTCGCAATTTTAACTCATAATTACTACATTATAACAGAACAAAATATGGACTTAGTCTGAAATAAATTTGTTATCATTATAATTAGGTATAATCCCAAGATTTAATCACGTAAAAATATCTTGTTTAGAGTACCTCGACGTTTCGCTACATGACGGCCGCTATTATGTGGCTGATATGTTGAGATATTGTAAACAACATATTTTCGCGAAAATGAGTCCCAGGAATGTGTAGTATATTCATGCCTTCAGTGCAGTAAACCTTCAACCAGGCGAGCTAAACCCTGTTTGCCACTGACATTAAAATGTTATGTGCTTACCTGCTGGAGTAACCCGATGAAGAAAGCTTTCACAATATGCTGCAGATTGTGAGACCCCTCAACTTTAGCTCGTATGTCCTTGATGCCGATAGCCTCGCAGATTTCTTTGATAGCTCTGTGACAGCTCAGACCATAGCCTTCATTCTTCTTTTGGACATATATCTTTGTTTTGCCAAAAGCTGTGTAGAAATCATGGAAGACTGAAACAGAAAAAGGTTTTTTACATTAATCAGTATACTTATTCCTGGTAAAAAATTGAGCCAATGGTGAAAGTGCACTTTTCCTATTAGTCATTATCTTACAAACAAACATATTTTTTTTTAGTTGCGAGTAGATTTTCAGTCGTGTAATAATGTGTTTCATAATAATAGATGCTTAAAAATATATTAATGTTTCTACGTCCTAGTAGGATCCATGTTTGTACTGGCTAGAATTATTATATAAATAAATAAAATATAATAAATGAGTATGAGTATAATTTTGGTTTCATACAGAAGTCCCATTTGTGTAAAATTCATTTTACGTCGCCGTGCTTAACTTAATTTTTTATAAAACCAAATGCGGCAGAAATTACGCCAGGACACACAACTCAAAAAATTACGGTTTGACTCAACTTATTATAATTCCGATAGGTAGTTTTCGTTCGCGCCGAATAGTGTAAACCGATAGTAGCCGAACATGTAAATAATCTATATTGAACTTTATTTATATTTATTTGTAAGAACAAATGGTCGAAAATTGCGTTATGATTCTTAGTTCTGTCCCACTCACAGGAGTCGAAAATATGGCGGACGGCCTGCCGCGATTTGGTCGGGTAGGTAATCGATCAACCAATGACAGTGCAAGATTTTAGTGCGCGTAGGATTCTGCTTTGCCGTTGGTAGATCGAAGTTTCCCGCACTAAAAAATCTGCCTTCTGCGCAGATACATCGAGAGAAATAATACGTTGAGTCGAACTATACGTTCCTTTGGCCTTACCCTATGTTTTTGTAAGAAATGTTGAGAAACAAATAAGTACTGAAAGACAATTTACATAAAAAAACTTTGAAATGATAACCCATCTTACTTGTGTGCCCATTGTAAATCTCAAAATGCATCAACTTTTGTCCAGCACGGTTCCTGGCCTTTCGCAGAGCGGCAAATGCTTCCTTAGACTTCCCAAAACCGAATCCAGCAAGTCCCTGCTTATTTCCAGTAACCACCTAAACAGAACATTTATAGTAAGTACCAACTTCAATAATTCCAATAAAACCAGAAAAATATGTGTTAATACAAAGGTTGCCTAGAAGAGATAGCTCTGAATCAATAAGGCCGTGAATTTTCTCCATGTACAGTGGACGAAACTGAATTGCATACTAGGTTGTAACCTTTTTACAATCAATTTTATGATAACTTCTGTGGCAGGTATATGAAATGTCAACACTAAATTTGCAGCATTTGCAGATCTCAACCTGACTGTGACTCAGTTTCTTCAACTACCCTGTTTGTACTGCTATTATGTGTTCAATCACCCTTGTGAAGATTGGAGTTTTCCAGGTGGTCACAAATATCTGATAGTCATACGAAGATTTTATTAAAAATCATACCATAGCTTGATAGTTCCTTGTTCGGCCAAGACTCCCTTTCATAATAAGCAGAGATCGAAGTTGCAGCACTTTTGTATCAAATCCAGTGAACTCATCTGCAAGTACCATTTTCTAGCTATAATTCATATGAAATAAATAAATAAAGAAATTGTTTCGAAAAGTAGAACTTTTTTTTTTAAATTGTGGAAAATAATTTTTTTTAAGAAATTTCAAAACTAAAACTTATCGTTTTTAAAAAGCTTAGTGTTTGTTGATCAAACATACTGGCATAATAAACAAAGAAAAAATCCTATTGTGAATACCTTCTCCAATTGGGTCCGGGGGGCCTATACTTCTACCAGGCATGCGGGTGCCCGACCAGCCTCTTTCAATAGGATTAAGCTTCAAGCGACGGAACTTGGTCATAGAGTCTCTCAGCTTTATAAGCTTTTCCATCCTAAAAGGAAAAAAGAACTTAATAAGATAGTTTTTAGGGTTCCATACCCAAAGTAAAAACGGGACCCTATTACTAAGACTTTGCTGTCCATCCGTCTGTCCGTCTGTCACCAGGCTGTACCTCACAAACCGTGATAGCCAGTGACACCAATAACTGTGACAGTTGAAATTTTCACAGATGTATTTTGGTTTCCGCTATAACAACAAATACTAAAAAACAGAATAAAATAAATGTTTATGAGGGCTTCCATACAACAAACATAATTTTTGTGGTCATTTTTGCTCAATACTGATGACGGCAACAGGTAGATGCGTGAAATATTCACAGAATATTTAATTATATATTCATTTTAAATATAAATAATTAAATTAAAATAAAACAAATATTTAAGGGGGCTCCCATACAACAAACGTGATTTTTTTGTCATTTTTATAAAAAGTGGTACGGAACCCTTAGTGCGCGAGTCCGACTCGCACTTGACCGGAATTTAAATTTCAATGGAGATCATGTTAACCTTTTAACTACCAATAAGAAGCACAATACAATAACCAATGTACAAAAATAAAAAATTGTTTATTGACAAAACCAGAATATTACATTATTAAGATTATCCATCAGTGACCTAACTAATATACCTATTGATATTATTAAAGAAGGGCAGAGTGGCTTACCAACATGTAGTGTGGAGACGGAAGTGAAGACAATGATGTAATGGGTTAATGAGAAATGAACAAACGTATTTAGATTGATTTAGACGATAAACAGTTGGTAGCCTAGTAACGCCCATAGACTTCTCACTAGTGCTGTACAACCTTAACACCTATAGCTAAACTATTTAACTGAGCCCGCATCTCTCCCGGTCCCCTTTGTCGTCATACCCCCCAGCCCCTGTACCGCACAGGCGAGGACTCAGTTAAACATTTTAGCTATATGTAACTTGTGAATTTTTCAAACACCTCACACATTCTTGGCATTTAAAGGGTTAAACATATTTTTCGTAACCGTACTATACCTCTCTGGGTCATCAGGCAAGCGTTGCTGCTTCAGCAGTTCTCTGCCCCGGATAACCGGAGCAGACAGCCCAGGCCACAGCATGTTGATCTTGCCCACACCAATCATCTGACCTCGGTTCAAATCACGGATCCTGATACGCCCGGCGCCCCTACCTCGACCCTTCTTGGCACCAGGGTTACTCACTGAAGTCACGGACTTCCATAACTTTTCTGCTGGTACTGTGAATGGAAATCCTTATGAGTAGTGACTAAATGGTCTCTAGAATGAATCCTAATCAATTTTCAACGCCAGATTAATCTACGTTTACTTACATTTATTGAAGAAATTTACACAAGCGACTGATGTAGTGCCCAGATTTCTTTTTAGGTTAGTAACAACATTATTCTCTAACAAGGGCGCCGGTTTGTATAGTAAGCTAAGGGGTCGACTTAAGACCTTCCCTAGAGTTAGTAAACGATTCGTCATAATTACTTTTTTTAGTTAATAAGTTGTTTATTTTATATAATAAAAATAGCCATGGCCTGCCTATTGGCAATAGGCTGACTGACATTGACAGAAAAAAAGTGACATTGACATACGACCTATGCTTATGACATAACAGAGATGTTTTTTTGCAGCAAACTTGGTTTGATGAATAACCGGTTTCTTACCACCACCCTAACGTTGTGCCAAGAATATTCGTTGTTTGTTTTTTGGCCAAGTTTTTTACAAATCGAACGCATCCATGCTTTGACATTTGCTTTACGTGGCCGCTACTTTCAGCTGAGGTGCAGCTTTTTGTTTGTCTTTTATCGAATTTTCATGGACAAGTTTAAAGATTTTCAATAATAAGTACACCTGTAACTTATGCACATTAACACTGGGCTGTTAACCAAAGCCAAAAATCCAAAATGGGTCTGTGCAAATGCCCCAAAAGAAGAGTTACAAATCAGTTTTGTTTCGAACATAGAGTCAATGTTTGTGAATATTGTATGGTGACGAACCACCCGAAGGTAATTTGCTGTTCTGTTCTATCAATTGCCATATGTTATAATCTAAGCCATAACTCGTATATCAGAGTTGTTTTAATAAGTAAATAACAACCAACTTTGTTATGATTTTTTTTACTACAGCCGCAATATTTGATTTCAGTGCATCATTCAATCATATCTGCAGTGGCTTCAAGACAGTGACTACAACCCCATATGTGAAATTTGCACAAATAGTTTAAGTGAAGGAGAATGCATTCGACTTACATGTTACCGTGAGTTCTTTTCATTTTAGAAAGTGTTTAATGTTTAAAAAAATATTTATTATCTATCGGATGTTTCTATCCATAGACACACAATATGATGAAAATAAAAGAGATATTTAAGGGGTAATGTGTTACTTACAATAAAATTATTATTATCACCTATGTTAGTATACATTAACCCGTTGCACAATCTTTTTTGGGTAAGGCGATCGAAACTAGTAACAAAAATTAGCAAATCATGAACAGTTAGCTTAGACACACACGTGTGTGCATAAATCGCTTGATGGGTTAATAAAATCATTAATTAGGCGACTCCACCACACCATTTAAAAAATTAAATAAAAAACTGTTTGAGTACTGAATAAACTCACAAATTGCTTCACTCAGTTAACCAATGTGAGTTCGAAATTCTTTCCATTTTAATTTTTCATCCATCTTCATCCTTATTTTAAAAAAAATTGTGACTTAGCTAGTACTCTTTAAATAAAATTTTTACACTTGGGCTTAAAAATAGTGAGAGCATTATTCCATTTTGCTACAAACAAACATACAAGCAATGCAATAAATATTTGTGTCATAAGTGTGTGTGTTATAAGAAAACTTCTTTCTGTCTGATGTTTTGTATTATTGGCTACCATCCAACATCCAATGTCCAAATTTTTAGTGTGAGTTGCAGGCACTATAATGATAACCAAATTCAAATCTCTGCTTAAGTTTATTTCTACAAGCCAAAACTTACTACATAATGTATGTTTTACTAAGTATTTTAATTCCACCCATAAGCATAATTGTAACTAATTGTGATCAAATGACATGTTTAATTTTCAGATGTGTTTCACTGGGCCTGTACGGAGGCGAGATACAGGGCACTACCCCGGACGACAGCCCCAGCTGGCTACCAATGCCCATCTTGCGCCACACCGGTCTTCCCCCCTCAAAACCTGGTGTCCCCTGTAGCTGATGTGCTCCGAGAAAAATTGGCCGGAGTTAACTGGGCTAGAGCTGGTCTTGGCCTGCCACTGGTGAGTATTGGCTTAACAGTGCATTGAAAATTAAAATTATAAAACCAACAATTTGATTACTTCAGATTTTTAGTATGAAACTGGTTTGATAAGTTTTCATGTTAACATGGCAGCAACTGTTTAGATGACTATACAGTACCTTTTTTTTATCCGTTAACTTCAACACATTTCTTAAGTACACTCAGAAAAATACCTGGTAAATCTTCTTTTTTTTTCAAATCAGTGTAAAAGTTATGTGGTAATTTAATTACACTACTTAATTCACCTAACGAAATTGTCAAACAGCTAGCTTAAGCGTCCATGCACACAATCACACTTCAATGTGTTTGACCTCTGGTTATTAATTTTTGCAGGAACTGTCCTCCAGTTGACATGAAATTGATGTCATACATTAACAAAAAGAAATTAAAATTATACAAACTCACTTCTTCAACCTGCTCTTAACGAAATTTTAAAATCAAATATCAGGACATGAATAAAGAAGCTATTGCACATAAAACATAATTGCTAATAATCTTTTAAATAGTAGGAAATATTAATGTCTTGGCCTGTGCCCTGCAGTGGGACATATATAGGCTGGGATGATGATGATGATTAATGACTTAGACAAATAAACTTAAACTGACCTAAAAAACTTCCCTTAACCTTTTCAACGTTGCACCTCGACAAAACGTAAACCTGCTTTGAATCTTATGTCATTGTGTCATGATCACTTTTACACTGTACTTTGCGACACCTATGTGTCGTTGGCGTTGAAAGGGTTAAAGTACATATTTGATTATGGAAATTGTTATAATTTATTCTTTTAGCTATCAGATGACCAAGACATGAAGGGCGCAATCGGTAGACGCAGTCAATCTCCTGTCGACCAATTCTACACTAACAATTCCTTGGACAGTCAGCGGGGCACTCCTGTTGGTGCCAGTGATGATGAGTCCAGCGCTCGCCCCAACAATGGAGCTCAACATTCCATCGTACAAATACCAGATGATTCCCATAGCATGTATGATCATAATTCTGTGAAGAGGAGTGATAGTTTACAAGGTTAGATTTATTTACTTATTATTTTGGTGTTGTGTGTGTGTTTTTTTTATGGCGGCCTTAAGGCTTGGGCCAATGTCAGTTACGATGAGAAGTTTGCGGTTGAATCTGCAGAACGCCAACAGTTTGAAAGCAGCAAGATAATAATTTTGACAAAACAAAAATTAAGACTTTTTCCGGCCGAACGCTGTTGCGGGAGTCACGTAACACTACGAGAAAGACAAAACATGTTATTATTAATTAGAACTATAGTCCTATTGTGGAGGCGAAATAAAAGTTTTTTGTAGTGGTAGAGCCATGTTGTAGCTAGCCGCTGCATCACGAATGGGCCGGCTCATCCGGGGCAGTACCACCCTCTCACAGAGCAGCAGCAGTAATCCTGCTTGTGTTTCGTACGGTCAGTGAGAGTGCCGGGGGCCCAATACCTCACCCCTTCCCTCTCCCCCTCCCTCTCCCCCTTCCCCTATTCCCTCTCCTTTAGGGCCGACAACGCACTGGCATCGTGTAAAGCGCTGCGGGTGTCTATGGACAGTGGTGTTCATTTAACATCAGGTGCCCACTAGTTCGTTTGTCTGGCCTATCTAACATAAAAAAAAAGGATTTTTTAGGGAATCTAACCTGGTTCAATATTCTTTCCCTCGTGTGCTGGATCTTGTTGGACGCTTGATTCTCTTCTTGGCTTCTTCCACCCCAGGGTGATTTGTAGCGAAATTCGTAACGTATTTTGAGGGAAAACGTCGAAGGGAGCAGGAGCTAGGCCCAACGCGCCGCCGTGATGAAACGAAGATTAAGGAATGTTATTCTACCCCCGGTTAGACCGTAGAAAATTGGATTGGATTCGTAAGGAAAAGGAGGGTAGAAATTGTGTTTAGTGATGGGATTAATCGGTATTCGCCACTTATATTGTTAGAGGATATAAAGTCACACAGAATGATAATAAAAGGGGTATATATAGCAAAGGAGGGATTTAAAGTTAACAGGGTGGGGGTGTTGAGTGCTTTTTTTTGTTATGCTTTTTATTTTGAAAAATTACTTTCTGCCAAATATCTTGTGGCGGTTTTTTGGCATTGTTTTTCTGAAACCACAGTTAGTATAAAAAAAAGCATCTAAAGAAACCTTTTGTATAAATGCTTTGATTTTGATTTATGTACAAATGGAATCATCGATAAAACTTACCAGCATATTTTTCTTTGTGAAGGTGGCCAAGCATCAAGAAAAGGATTTAAGGCAATCGACCATTCGAAACCATCTACGAACTTCGATCACGACGAGAATAAATATAAACAGAAATCAACATTCGCCTGGATCAGTCGTTGGTGGAAGTAAGAACAGTTTTTTTATTTAAGTAGGATAAAAACCATTATTATAATAATCTGAGAAGAGAACTGGTAGACATTGTATTTGAGGCAACGTAAAAACTTGTACAATGCTTCCTTTATGATATACTAGCTTTTGCCCGCGACTTCGTACGCAAAGACAATAACGTTAGTTGCTTGGATGAAATTTGACACACAGGTAATTTATTAAATGGATTAACACATAGGATAATGCCAGGACGCGGAATAGGAATAAGTGAATTCTACAGCCACTAAGCCGTGGTGGCCTAGTGGTTTGACCTGTGGTATCTTAAAAAAAAGGGTTGTGGGTTTGAGCCCGGGCTTGCACCTCTGAGATCAAAAATTTAAACTGACCTAAAAAGCTTCTCTTAAAGTTCATATTTGATATTATGGAAATTAAATTGTTATATAATAAAATTAAAACGGATTTATTAAAACAACATCATACAGAACCCATTAGGTTAGATTAGTTTTATAACAATCTTAAAAAGTTAACGGTTTCAGAAAAAAATTGTGTTGGTCTTTTGACCCATTCAATGTTTTAATACATTCGGTCTTTCGTACTTCGGTATTGTAATACATACCCGCCCTTGCAGGGCGTCATGGACTGACTTATAAAACTATAACATCTTTTTAAAATGTACATGACTTTACAGTGGAATAAATAAATATATTTTTTTAAATGTATGGTCGACCAAGAAAGTGGTCTACCACTTTTGACAAAAGTTTCTGTGACATCTAAATATCCCTAAGTCACTGTCATCATGTTATTGCAAGGGAAAATCGACCTCGTTGTATCATGACGTGCAAATAAACTTCGACCGTAGGGGGTAGACCATATTTTTGGCCGACTGTACTTACTACCTTCAAATATTACATAAACAAAACTTCATAAAAATAACTTGTGTATGATATTAATATATATTGTGTAGGTAGATATTGAATTGTTTGTAAATTATGCAGAATGCATCTAATAGTACAACTATTTATTTATTTAATTTATTCAACAGAAATACCCTGCCATCGTCGCGGGTACGACGAGCTGGAGGCATTTACAAACGCTACTGGATCTTACTGTTTGTGATCCTCGCAGTTGTCATAGTATTACTTGTGCTCAGCCACAGAGATGTGGATGAAGAAAGTCCCTTTGGATTCAACCAGGATGAAGACCACAGAATCCTACAGAAAAACTGATACAGTAGGCATTCCTACATAAAAAGTTTGTAATATAGCAAAATCGCTAGGTATAATATTTATGTAATGTATAAAATCAAGCAATCTTTAGTGATATGCCTGAGCATTGGTCAAAAATATAATAATACTAATTTAATGTCATGCTCTATTAATATTTAACTCAATAAAAATGTTAATTAATTAAAAAAGATTTCACTTGCTTACAGATTTATTATAAACCATAAATATAAAACACTTTGGATTGGATAGATAAACAGATAACCAGCAGTAAATTGTAAGTTACATTATTTTGGTACATGTGGTAGCCTCCTTATTCAAGAACAAAACAGAAAATATGTCATTGTAGAAATCAGGATAATACTCGCAGGCGCGGCGACAGTCCGGCATCCAGTTCATTTCCAGCAACTTGGGCTGTATCACTGTCTCTGTGCCTTTTTTGTCCCAACTCAGCATCACATCAGCAGCATACAGAGCTCTGGATTGTGGACTTTCAGCGATGCCACATGGAGCTGGTTTACTTGTGGCTGCAGTAAACAGTTCTGCAAACATCTTGAATATAGACTTTTCAACATGATCCCAGTTGTATTCCTGGTACTGACTTGCCCATTCAGTTTTAAAATCTGCACACAGCATCTTATGCAGGGTAGTATTCTCATTGTAGTTCATAACAGTAAAATGCTGCTCATAATCCTCTAAGTTATTCAAAGCAAATGACTTGTTAGATAGTCTGAGGAAAAAGTTCCTATAAATATACACTGATGTGGGATTAACTGATTTCAAAAGAACAACATATCTTATATCAAACTTCACTTGCCCTATGTCAGGCCTTTCAAGCAGTACAGGGTTTTCTAAATACTTTTGGGCAATCTTTGGCCCACTCAAAGGCAGTCTGCAGAGGAAATCTAAATTATCAGTTATGTATGTGTCCAGCCCTCTAGCAAGATTGTAAGGTTTGCAGATCCAATGATTGTCTAGTCCAGCCAACCTTCTCTGCGTGTAGCAAGCAACCAAGTTTGATAATTCAGTCTTCATATTAAAGGTTGTGGGCAACCAAGCAGGGTGTGTTTCAAACTGGTCACCATGTTTCAATTCATCCTTTCCTGAAGCTCTTCTTGCTACAATTGCCAACAGGTCCTTGACAGTCAGGACATATTCAAAAGGAAATTGATTGACAAATTTACTAGAAAACAATTCACTCAACTCTTTGAAGTTTTTGAAATGTGTAGTGTACCACAAGATATCAGCAGCATCTTCATTGTCAACTATTTCAAAGTCTGGGTGATTAAGGTAGTCATTTATGTAAGTGTATTCAGAGAAAACCTTTAATTTATTACTCTGCTGAACATTTTGCAGAGCTTCCAGATTGGGTAGTGTCTCTACAATGTGTCCTTCCAAGAAATACTTCTGACCAGGTTCTTTTTGAATAAAGTCAGCATGAAAGTGATCATATTGCTTCCAAGGTATGAGCATTGCTTCCCTTTGAATTGGATCAGAATAGTCTCCCTCTACAAAGTTCCTTGTGATGCAGTCTCCTTCTTCCACATTCTCTATGGGAAAGAGCATGGAGTATGTAATTTGCTCGGGTAAAAAAATAAATGGCACTACACGAAAGTTGGGTTGGTCAGAGTGAGTGATACCAGAGCCCAACTCATCCAACACATACCAGACAGGTACTCTATCTTCAACAGAGAATTCATTTCCAGCAAAGCTGTAAGTATGAGCATATTTCCAAACATTTTGAGAAACTTTCTCTATCATCTCTTCCTCAGTATTGCCACTTATCTGCATAAAAAAACACATTCTGTCCAAGAGCCCTGGTGCATTTCTAAGTTTCTCTTGGACAGTATTAGCTTTGAAGGTCCAGGCATGGTCTATCAAGTAAATTTGGGAAGGATCTGAACGTTTAATATTGCATATAGCCATAACACTCCACAGTGGATCGTAGGTTTTCTTTTCAAAATCTCCGTAAATAATTTGGGCCAATTGAAATGCAGAACCAGAGTCAAAATTTTGATCGTATAACTTCTTGCAGAGGGCAGGCCAAAAATGCTCAGGAACTCCAGATAATACCAATTGTGGCTTATGTAGTGCCAGAAAGTTATTGTACATTGTTATCCCGTCCATTTTGATAGTAAATGATGAAAAGCTAATTTGTAAATCACTGCACGCACTACTACTTCGTTTTTTTTAACATTAGAAATAGGGTAAACAATCTTGACGAGTCTTTTTATAGAAAAACGCTTTTACAAAAATAGTAACTATAACTCATAAAACCAATATAATGTAAATAACCCTATTTCTTAGCTAATTGTTACATATTTGCTGTAATTTATTTTTGAAAAGTGTTTTTCTTTTCAATAAAAAAACACATCAAGATCGCTTACCTACCTTCTTTCGATTCGAATGAATGCTAAAAAAAACGAAGTTACATTATAGGTTAAAACAGGCCGGCAGCTGGCTTGGCTGTCAATCGCAAAATTCGCTTAATTCGCAAATCACGGCTTCTGTCAATCACCTGTCAAATACTTCTTAAGGCGTTTTACTAGAAACAACCAATGCGCGCCCGTGTTTATTAGGGTGAAGCCAAACGAGCGTAATTTTGTGAGTTGTGAGCGGCAGAATTTTGGATGTGCCATACATTACATTGTCACGTGATGACCGAAATTCTGCCGCTCACGACTCATAAATTTACGCTCGTCTGGCTTCACCCTTAACATTATATTATTACTTGGCTGGAAAAAAAGCGTAACCATAACAGGCATTTGGTTTTTCCAAATAGTAGGCCGGGACGTATTACGTTGCGGGCGCGGTTAGACGAGTGTGCTATGTGATGGATTTTTCTCAAACATGCTATGAAATATTGACGTTATGTTCCTTATAATACGCCACGAAGTGTCACAATGCAGGCGCGGCGTGGTGTGCGGCTAGACGAGAGGTCAATAATGGAATTTCATACAACATTGCTGGCCTTGGCCAGCAAAGTGATCGTCTATTGTTTCATACCATGACGTTTATAGGTCTATGGCATCATAGCATCTAGCCATTAAAAAAAAAACTATAAGCAATATTTGCGTTTTGGTTCATTAAGACATTCTGCCACTACGCTTATTTAAGGTAAGGTAAGATGGTGATGATGATGAGATGATGATGATGGTGATGATGAGATGATGATGATATTGATGATGATGGTGTTGATGTGATGATGAGATGATGATGCTGATGTTGTTGATGATGATGATAGTGATGATGATGATGATGATGGTGATGAAGATGATGATTTTGATGATGATGATGATGATGATGATGATGGTGGTGATGATGATGGTGATGATGACGATGATGATGGTGATGATGATGATGCATGTTTGAGAAAAACTCTATACAAGCCTTGGCCACGAACAGGGATTGCCGGCCTCGTATCCCTTAACACTCTGCCATCTATAACTACTCAGCCGGCAATCCCCTATTTCGCGGCCGCTGCAGTAATGTACTATTCATACAGAATTGCAAGCCTAGGCCGGGAAAGCGATCGTCTATTGTTTCATGTGACACAGCATCATGGCGTTTATAGGTCTATGGCATCATGGCATTCAGCCCAAAAAAAACATTAAGAAATAGTTGCTTCCTTTGCAATTTTAATTCTTGTAGTTTTTTATTTATTTCATTGCATGTTTGAGAAAAGCACTATACAAGCCTCGGTCGGAACAGGGGTTGCCGGCCTCGTGTACCATTCAGCCGTCAAACCTACTTGGCCGGCCACCCCTTACTTCCCGGCCTCTGTAGTAATGTGCTATTTCTACCTAGAAAGAAAACTGGAAATTTTTCCGAGAGTTTTGAAAATGGGTAATTTTATAGATTTCGATGGCCTTTCCGAATGTCAACTTTGTCACCATGTACCATGTATCTTTGGCGCTCGTGACACCATTTTGAAAACTGAGTTATTTTTTTTAAACCAGTTTTTATCTACGAATATTTTTTATCAGTATTTTGAGTGCGATCCTGTATTTGTCGATCCAGAATGAAGGATAAATGCAGGTCAAATTTTAAACGCACTCAATATTTCACTTCAAAGTCGTTTTACGATAAAACGTCTACTTAACTCAAAATTAACCCTAAAGCTCCAAACGCACAGACAGCGGGGGCGTGGCGGTGACGGTTGTAATATTCTAACTTGTATCAACGGTTGTGCGGTACCTTACCGCGAACTCGTTCATAGAAGTTAGAATATTACAACCGTCACCGTCACCGCCACCGCATTGCCACGCCTCCGCCACAGAATAAATAAAATGTAACGAGTAATCCAAATTTATACTAGAGCGCCCGAATCAACGCACGCACACAGCCAAGCGTCTTACACGGCCGCTAACCAATCTTCGCTAGACAAAACAATGCAGTTCCCACGCTCGCGCCGTGTAAGACGCTTGGCTGTGTGCGTGCGCCGATTCAGGCGCTCTAATATGAAGTTGGCTGGTTACATTTTATTTATTCTGTACCTCCGCTGTCTGTGCATTTGGAGCATAAGAGCCCCCGCGCATTAGGCGGCCAGGTCGCGCGGCCAGGTCGCTGCGGCCAACTAATTCTTCCGTGACATATGGAAGCGCGCGCACTGGGCGACCAGCGGCCAGCGACCACGTATTGGCCGCGCGGCCAGCGGAAACATCGCGACTCGACACGCGGCCAGTTGGCCGCCGCGACCAACGAGATCCACAAATTTCGTTCAATTTGATCAGTGTGCGCGCACTGGTCGCAGCGGCCACACGCGTTTTGTGCATACAGGATGATGTTTTGATTCATTATCGAAATTCAAAACAGAGAAGCTCTATGGAATCAGTCGTCGGATGATTATTCGAATAAAAGTTTATAAAGGCAATTATGGTTGGAGCTGACTGATATATTTGATAACTTGATGCACTCCCGAAATGGGCTGAATCTAGTAATATGTGGTTTTAGTATATTCAAAATCTCGTAAACAGTTTTTTTTAGACGTTCTCAATATTATAGTTAAAAAAATTATCTTCATATTGCAATACGTCTGGAAAGTATGTATGATTATATTCCTTTTGTAAGCCTATTCCGTAATAATGGGTGAATCCAAAATTATTATTTTTTCTTTTTTTCTTTCACTTTTGTAATAATAAAATCAGCGCAACAATAATTCATTCTTCGACGTCCATTTTGGAACACGATGTGAACTCGCTGACAAAATGTGGTCGCTACGTGGTCGCAGATGAATCGCAGCTACCGCGGCCAGTCGCGCGACCTGGCCGCGCGTGACCTGGTCGCCTAATGCGCGGGAGGCCTAAAGGTTGTCGCACACCTAACTGCTTGGCACCCGACCAGCGCCACCTCACCTCATCGGCTCGCCGTCAACCAGGCGCCAACCATACGCATGCACGTAACGGAAACGGCCCAACACCACCGATGTGTCCGCGCGGCTGCAACTAGGTGACATCGCGCTCAGGCCCATACTACACGGGCGGTTCTCCCGCCGCGGGAAACCGCTTCTGAACCGCCACTAGACACAATTTTATATGGAAGTTGTATGGTGCAAACTACACTGCGCAGCTCCGTCGAGCGGGAAACCGCCCGTGTAGTATGGGCCTTACAGCGGTTACGCGCTTACGCGCATGCGCGCCGTTCCCGATCCGGCGGCGAGAAGCAAGCGCAGCGGCAGCCCGACGTAAGCTCGATGACCGCGAGTTGCCCGCGCGTCGCTTGCGGATGACAAGCTTGTGTCGAGGTGAGGCGATGCTGTTCCGATGCCGATGTGTGCGTACACTATGGAATTTCTTACAAAGAATACTGGACGGCTCGAGTTGAGGCGGCGCTAGTCGGGTGCCGAGCGGTTAGGTGTGCGACAACCATTAATCACAGAATAACTAATAGTACTAACTACCTAACTGCTTTTGATTCTGGGGTAGTAAGTTCCAATAAATGAGGCCTTATTAACCCCTCGTATGCGGTAGGCATATCATTTTTAGGGTTCCGTAGTCAATTATTTGATAGCTGGGTTGCGGCGACTCGATCACGTGACAGGTCACGTGACCCCACAAATGCGGTCAGCGGCCATTTCGCTTATTTTTTCGTGTCGAATTTTTTAATTTTTCTTGGTTTTCGGCTCAGTTAGCCAATTGATTTTCGACCTTCAGTGGTATAGAATAAAGAATAAATAAAAAATAAAAAAGCTTTGGCACGGATCCGCGTCTAAGCATACGAGGGGTTATCCCTTCGGATGCCTTGTACCGGATCCGTACCCAATTTAAGGCTTTCTTATTGTATTTTTTTTTAAATCTGTATCATTGGATTTATATGAAACTGTTGAGGCTAGAATGCACGACTTTTTTTTTTTTTTACTTCCGGCATACGAAAGGTTAAGGGTTAATTTGAAGAAAAATTTCCACCTTTATAAATTTACATCATCACTCTGCTCTGGCATCAAGGTAATAATAGTATTCCCTTGGTCCCACCATACCCAACTGTCCTGAGTAAAATAGGGAATAATTTATATTAAAATAAATAAAAGGCATATAACTATTCAAAATTAATATATTTACCAGCCTGGTTTTAAATTAATAACCATTTTAGAGAACATGGTCCTTACCTTACTATAATTAAATTACAATAATATGATAATAGTAATAGATTATCACATCTCCACGATACAATAAACTTCAAAAGCAAACTGATTAGATACACATTTGGGGCAATTGGCCGTCACACGTTTATAACCGTAATAACAAAAAGTAAATAACAGTCGCATAGTCGCCACTTACTACAACCTCAGTACAAATAAAAAGTAAAGATAGAGCGCGGTGAACAGCCGAGTGAGGCCGGTTTTATAAACATGTGTGCGTAGGCCGGTATTGCCATAATAATTCTTAATACCCCAATACTACGTTGAGTGTCACGTTGATACCGTTACTACAATAAAAAACATTGATAAACTTTTACAAGAAACAAATAACTTTACGTTGCGTGTCACGTTCTCACGTTTTAGGCTGCGTTTCCACCAGAGATGTGCGAGGATGCGTTGCGAGGGATGTGTTTGTCATGAACCAATAGAAACAGTTCATTCACTAAGGACCTTTTAAATGAAGTGTTTCTATTGGTTCATGACAAACACATCCCTCGCAACGCATCCTCGCACAGCTCCGGTGGATATGCAGTCTTAAGCCGTGCTTATAAAGAATAGAATTTAAAATGAAAAAGAAAACTTTGTATTACATAGCCAATAATAGGGTAACTACAACATTATAATGGCAACACTAGTGTTGTCGTTTTGGGTTCTAAGCAAAATTTGGTGTAGTTTGGTTGCAAGTGTGTGCGTGCCACTGTGTAAGCACACGGATTGGTGTAGTTTGACCGGCCTCAATCTTTACTTTTTATTTGATCTGAGACTACAACTTGGAACACGTTTGACAACTGGAGGATGAAGTATCAATTAGAGTCTGAGTCCATATGAGTTCTGTAATTACGTCGGGCTTTTTTGACTCGCTGCCGGAACTTGTGTGCTTGGTAGTCGGGATCGTCGGAAACGTCGTCGGCTGCGGGTTGCGAGCGACGGGTACTGCTGCCGACGACGGTACCAACCCCGCTGTCAGGAGTACCTAGAGTACTGGCCGCCGGCCATAAACTACTGCCCTCTGTGCTACAACTACTTTCCAACTCGCTCTCATTAGTCTCGTTCATAAGCCTTGCTGTTGTTCTATTGTTGTATCCCTGTTTAGGCGACAACCGTTCAGCGATAGATGCGGCCGCGCGCTCTGACGGATCCTTTGGCGGCGGGGACTCACTAGAATCTGACCTTTGCAAGTTGATTCTGCCGTTCCTCCTTACTCTTCGTAGGTTCATTCTATGCCTATTTTCTGGGGGTGGAGAGCTCTCTGATTCAGGTGGTTCTACTCGCAGTGAATCACCCAGTGAGTCCCGCGACCCGTTGATCGGTGTAGGTATGATGCTCACAAGATTGTTAGGAATGTTTTGGCCGTTCTGGTTTCTAGGCGAGATGGGACGACTGCTGACGGATTGGTCGTCATCCGAATCGACTTCTGTTATTCGAAATAGTGCTGATGTACTTTGTCCTCTGTAACCTAGGAGTAAAATAAAAATATGTTAGATTTGATGTTTTAGAGTGATTAAAAAATATTTGAGCATTTAAAGTCTTTACCTGTGCTTGTACTAGGTAATGCCATATTTGCATCGAAATTGTCTTCTACATTTGATAAATTGTTGTCACTACTGTCTTGGGCCATTGCTGAACCTAAAACAAATAAATGAACGAATAATGAGGCAATATAAATACAGTAAATATCGTAATTTTATTTGTTACCTGATTCATTATTTTTACATACCATTGCTTCTTAAATTCATAATTTTCCTATAGCTCGTTACTTTGCTTTTTCTTTTTGCGGCTCTGGACAAATTCATTCGTCTACGTACAGGCCGGAGTATCTGTAAAAATATTGGATATACATATATAGATCTAGTATAATACATAGTTTCAAACAACACATGGGAACTACCTAACTATTTCCAGACACCTGGGATGTTACATTACTATTAATTTTCGGCCATAGTTTTACTCGCTAAATTGACAAAGGAGCAAATTCATTCTGCCTTCTCAACGAAAGTATGGTGGACCAACTAAACGCTTTAGGCATTTTTCAATAAAAAGTGTACCATATACTTTAAAAAAAAAATAAGGAAATTTTGGAGTTTTTTTTTACTCAATCAAGAGCGCTATTGATTATGATTTAAAAAAAATATGACCCTAATCTAATATATACAAATCTCGTGTCACGGTGTTTGTTACCGACTCCTCCGAAACGGCTCGACCGATTCTTATGAATCTTTTTCTCCATATTCGGTAGGTCTGAGAATAGGTCGTAGGCTATAATTTATGGCAAAACAACGTTTGCTGGGTCAGCTAGTTTTCCATATAATTTTGTGTCATGTTTTGTGACGAGCCATGTAAATTGTATGAGAAAAACGTCACTAATCTAACTCAAAAAATAAAGGACACTTTTTTTCTGAAAATGAACAGTACTCGTGATTTAGAAATAAATAAAAAAATCCTCATAAAAAAACCATAGCCCTTTTTTTGAAAATTTACCATTTTGTTTTTTGACAGTTCACATATCAAAAGTTAGACTTGAATGAATGATGAACTACCGAACAACGTCCAATCGATACCTAGTGTCTTTATCAGAATTATCGAAGAATAGCGAAATTGAGGCCAAACGTAAGCCTATTATAAAAAAAAAAATTGATAAGAGCTATATTTTTTAAAAACCGGCCAAGTGCGAGTCGGACTCGCGCACCGAGGGTTCCATACAAATTTATATGTATCTATGAACATCCAGTCTTAGCAGACCCTTGCGCCTAAGCAAAATGTGCGCAGTGTGGGATCATTGTAGATTGGTTACTGATATAGACAGACAAAAAAAATTATGCTTTTCGCAATTTTTCCTTTATCTGTGCTATAAGATCTTGCTTCGTACCAAATTTCAAAATTCTGAGTTCACGGGAAGTACCCAGTAGGTTTTGATTCCCTTGCGAGTGTCGAAAATTTGCGGCATAAATGGCTGTATCTTTTGATTGCGTTGGCTTAGAAGTTTGATTTTTCCACAGCTTCAAGGGACAGTAGACCTGAGTATTTGATATAAAGTTCAGCTCGATACCTCTACGCGTTCCTGAGAAAAAGGGTCTTGACAGACGGACGGACGGACAACAAAGTGATCCTATAAGGGTTCCGCTTTTTCCTTTCGAGGTGCGGATCCCTAAAAATTGAATTGAATCGAATGAATGATGTAACACAAACAGCAGCATCGGCATTACCCGTCCCTCTGGCCTGTACAGCGGGCTGGCGGGCTCGTCGGAGTCCGTCCGCTCGCTGGAGGGCGCGGAGCGGCGGCGGCCGCGCGGCACGCTGCGCCGCCCGCGCCGCGCCGCCGCGCCCGCGCGCTTGCCCTTCACGCTCCAACTGGACACGCACTTCGTCTTGCTCGGGGTACGCCGGGATTGCTTGCTACGTCTGCACAAACAATAGTACATTATTGTCGTGGCCTGGAAGTAGGCAATTGCTGGCTGAGTATGAGCATTAAACGGGTGAGCTTGCGAGTCCGTTTAACTAATACGAAGCCAGCAATTGCTATTCCAGCCGAGACTAATATAAAGCTTTTCTCAAAAATGGTAAAGGAAAAAAACTAACTAACTAACTTAAATAGGTACAAAGAATTGCAAATCACTTAAAATTAAATGACATTTAACCCTTTCCCGCCTTTTTTCATTAAAAAAAAACTGCAGGTATATTTTTCCACCAAAAACACCACAAGCTGATTCAAACACAATAAAAAAAGTTCGGAGTTCCAACAAAACAACTGATACCGGTCATTTATTGAGTTGGCTGTATACGAATAGTGCCAACTTATTACCACGGCCGTCAGCCGTTTTAACTTTTTAAAAAGTTTGAGACTCGACAATAATGGACTTTGTATGCGACATTATTGTCGAGTTTATCGAGCCTGCAATGTTTTTAACTTTTTAATTTTTTTAATGACCATAAACTATGCACTTCGCTTTATGATATGTAAAGAATAATGTCAACTTTTACGGATATTTTTGAGAAAAATAACATTGTACAGTCGAGTTCACCAATATCTGTACAGCCAACATTTCATAAATATCTATACATAGACCTTATTACGGTAACATAAGGTCTATGTATAGATATTTATGAAAGGTTGGCGATGCATATATTGATGAACTCGACCGTACATCTGTTCGGAAAAAAACCTGTCGTATTTACCCCATAAGTGGCCCCATGTTTAAAATTCATTTATTTCAAAGACAAAGTCAATAGTACATTACTGCAGAGGCCGGGACTTAAGGGGTTGCCGGCCGAGTATCTAAGTTGACGGCCGAGTGGTACACGAGGCCGGCATGATACGAGGCCGGCAACCCCTGTTCCGGCCGAGGCTTGTATAGTGCTTTTCTCAAACATGCACCATCACCATCATCATCATCATCATCATCATCATCGTCGTCGTCATCATGATGGTGATGGTGATGATGATGTTGATGATGGCGGTGATGATGATGATGGTGGTGACGATGATGATGGTGATGATGATGATGATGATTATGATGGTGGTGATGATAATGGTGATGAATGATGATGATGGTGATGAATGATGATGATGATGATGATGGTGATGATGATGGTGATGAATGATGATGATGGTGATGATGATGATGGTGATGAATTATGATGATGATGATGATGGTGATGATGATGATGATGATGGTGATGATGATGATGATGATGATGACGGTGATGAATGATGATGATGGTGATGATGATGATGATGATGATGACGGTGATGAATGATGATGATGGTGATGATGATGATGGTGATGATGATGATAATGATGATGATGGTGAAGATGGTGATTGATGATGATGGTGATGAATGATGATGATGATGATGATGGTGGTGGTGATGAATGATGATGTTGATGATGATGGTGATGAACGATGATGATGATGATGGTGATGAATGATGATGATGATGGTGATGATGATGATGATGACGATGATGATGATGATAATGGTGATGATAGAGATGATGATATTGATGGTGAAATATTTCTCTAGGCAGATCACCATTACCATCACCATCACCATCTTACCTTACCTTAAATAAGCGTACTGGCAGAATGTCATAATGAACCAAAACGCAAATATTGCCTATAGTTTTTTTTTAAATGGCTGAATGCTATGATGCCATAGACCTATAAACATCATGGTGCTGTGTGACATGAAACAATAGACGATCGCATTGCCGGCCTAGGCCTGCAACGGTGTATTTTGAAGCCTGTTTTAACGAACACAACGTAAACATTACATAGCATGTTTGAGAAAAATATATTTTTAACTTCTCATGCTCGTAAAGTTGCCTTTATGTCGAGAGAATGCTGCATACAATAGCTTTTAGGCTCTTGTGCATAAAGTAAAATCTTCATCAAAGACCAAGGCAATCAGCCGCAAACAGCCACAAACAGTAGAAATGAAATTCAATTTATGAGTTCATTTTTTTTATATATAAAACTGGTGTTTTATATTACGACATTAATAAAACTAGACCAATCTAGTTAGTGTAAATACAGAAATTGCAATGCATGAAAAATAAGAGCGTGTAAATTTAATTTAAAATGTTGTTTAACTTCCTTGCAATCGAAGTGAAAAGCAGTGTAAAACTCAAGCATTAAACCCATTTTCCCCTCGACGTGTCTATCCACCCTCGCCGTACCGGCTCGGATAGCTATATGAACGTCTCGGGTAAAATGGCTCGTTTTATGCTCTTGTACAATCTACAATATTCAATTTAGGCTATAACAAACGCTTACAAAAGTGATCAATTATTTATGACGCCGACTGTACACACCTGACTGAACCTCTTTTTTGGGAACGCGAATTTTTCGGGTAGCGCGACGCCACTAACCGCGCTAGTCTGTTGGGGCATCTTTGACTGCGGGTGCCGTTCTGATTTGCTGTAAAAATAATGGTTCATTATTAAAAAATATCTATTCCGAATATCATTCCATGTACAACCACAACCAAGGCTAATAAAACAGAACAAAAGACACTCCCATACAACATTTTTTGCAGCAGTTCGATCGGTCAACACAATCCCATTACATTCCTATCACATTATATGAGCTGATACGAATTCACGTCACCGTTAAAGATATGTCAAGCTACACACTTCATTAGCATGGCTTTCCACCAAAGATGTGCTATGCAGCTATGCTGCAAGGATGTTAAGTCTCGCTATGATTCCACTAATGCTAAGCTATATAGTCGCTCGACGAACATCGAGAGCACGCATCTTTTCATTTAAAAAACAAAGCTTAATTGAACCTGTTTCCACCAGTGCTAAGCATAAATAGCACTGGTGGATAGTGGATATCAAACGCATCCATTAGCAACATAGAATAGCATATCCCTAGTCTATTTAACAGAGTTTACTAATGTTTCGCAAATTACGTTTCCCAAACTGATTCATTTGGCAAATGTTTCATTTCCCAAATGTTTATTTTTTCTGAAACTGTAAACTTTTCAGGATTGTTATAAAACAAACCTAACCTAACCTACAGAATAGTCCTGAAATATATCCTGAATAGTTTACAGTTTCAGAAAAAAATAAACATTTGCCAAATAAATCAGTTTGGGAAACGTAATTTGCCAAACGAAAGTACACCGTACTAGAAAACAGAGAATGCACGTAATTGGTCAGCGATAAGGACGATGCACCGGCACATACGTCCCACTGCAGGGCACTCATTTAAATATTATTATCTACTACTTTAAATTACATAATTATGATTAATAGATGAATAAACATGCCATGTAATTATTTGAGGTGCCTCTAACTACAAACAAAAATCACGAGAAATATTACGAATATTCCAATAAACGGCATGTAAGCCGAGCCCGCCATCGACGTGCGATTGTTGACGCCCACTGACAGTTTCTTGTCCCTTTCATATGCATACAAAAGTGCAACAGAGAGAACGCTTTGCTAACTCTGTTAAATAGACAGGGTATAGACATAGAACTACCCCAATTAATATTTTTAATGGTACAATTAAAGTTATTTTGGCCTAACTTTTTTTACAGGATAGTATAGAAAGGTGGAGATTGCGGGAAGGCCTAGACGCGATCTCAAGCGAATGGTCAGATAGGGCGAATTCGAAGTCCTGGGGAGAGGTCTTTGCAAAGCACTGGAAAACTAATATAGGCTAACAATAATACTAAAAGGTAACATATGCCACTGACTTCTTTTGGGTGGTAGTGGCGGGAAGTCAGCCACGATGTGGTCCGAGTCCGAAGAGTCTGATCGTTGCAGCAACGTGCCGGCTGAGCTGCTGCCGTCGCAGGAGTCCGACTCCTCGCCGAGACACTCCAGCTCACGCTGTACGAGCGAGTCGAAGAACGCCATCATGCGTGGATCTTCGCTCGTAGACTGCTCCGCGTAGTTATGCGATATGTACTGAGAAGGAACATGTACATTTTTCATTTTTAAGCCGTATGTGGCGCCGCATCAATCTAAGCGAAGATAGTGGGACGACCTATACGCACTCTCGAGCAACAGCCCAAAGTTTTGACAGGACGAGTTGGAAATCCAAGAGATACGCCTTTGCATAGCAGTAGGATCCTATTACAAACTCTTGCATGATTTCTCCTCAGTCATCTCATGTCGGCGGCCACTGAGAAGCTGATGTAAAAAGTGTAAAATTTTAAAGGTAACAGAAATCTTGGTTTAAAAACTACTATTCGGAGAAAATATTATGTATAGTCTACCAACATAACACCCTAAGGTTGAATGTCAGTAGTATGGCTTAAAACAACAAAGGCTACTTTCACTTAGAAGTCAATGTGACAATCAGCCTTATTGCATTTATCCTGATGTAGAAACCGTCATAAAAGGATTAAAAGCATTTATTTGGTAGACTATACGAACAACCATGGTAAGCTTTGTGGTCGTCGATCATTGTAGTCCGTTAGAAGAGTGGCATACAAATATAGATGGCAAGTGGTAATATCAACGTTTCAACTATACAGAGAGCTTTCTCTGCGCACACCGAAGATTACGTAACACTTTAGGAAAACGATCTCAATTATAATATTAACCTGTCCGCTGTGATGTACGAGAGACACGTAATCCTCGTGGCTATAGATCTCTCGCGGGTTATCAGAGCCCGAAGCCTCCTCCAACAGGGAACCGCGCATCGTTGGGTACTCCACAGATGACCACACCTATGGCGAAAATGAAAACCAGCTAGATCATTTGCCTCATACCACAATCTTAGAAATAATAAAGTTTGATATTCAACAACATCCCTCCGACGCAGAGAATGGTAGCAAACAATGAAATACTGTTGATTTGTCACCGCACTCGTTTTTGTCGGATACTGAGTCTAGGAGAGATATGTCAAGAGTGTTGGATAAATTAAATTAAATCGTTGGCTAACACCATAAGCAGAAACCGTTTTGTGTAAGACATATCACTGTTCAAGGTTAACATGATTCAATGTTGTCACAATGAGTCTCTGCTCTTTTACGATTGCCTATAAAGGACCTTAGAATCTTGTGATGTGCTTTCTGAAGAAAGATATTTGCAGTAGTTAACCTTTTGAACGCCACACATCGTTTTTGTAACGAACAAAATTGATTCTTATGCGGATGCGTGTAGGTTAATTTTTGTATTACCGTATTGTCGTCTATAGCCGACACAGGCGTTCAAAAGGTAAGGCCTCACCTTGATGATTTTTTCGACGCCCGAGGAAGCGATGAGGCAGTAGTGCGGATTATACCGCACTTGGTTCACGATGGAACGGTGACCGTATAGCACAATATGTGGAGGCTCCACTACCATTTCTGCAAGGTAAATACCATCAATCTTAGAACACATAGTAGCTGCTGGTTGTCTAATGAATATCTAATAAAAAATTTGCAACATTTACTTGATATTTCTTCATGCTTATCAATTCTGGCTTGCAGCAGTTACCTGAGTATATTTCCTGCATCACACAATCGACAAGAGGCATGGCAAATATCGAGGAAACGAAGCAGAAATGTAATGTGGCTACTTACTCGTCATGCCCAGCAAAAGAGGGTCGAGTTGCGTCAGAGAGCAATGTATGATTAGCGGAGCAAGGAAGCATAGGGAGATGTGCAGCATAGGGAGGTGCTAGGATTAGATTATAAAAAAAATAAAGAATATTCTTTTAAATAGAACTCACCTTCATCACCCGGTTCTGGGACCTTCCACATATACAAATTGAAGTCATCAGACCCCGACAACACATATTTATCCCCTTCCCCAGCGAAACTGCAACTCTTCATAGTGCAGGAGTTATAATAGTCTTGGTGGTAGAATTCTGTGACCGGGTCTGGCGAGTGAACGGAGTAGAGTACAGGGGCGAGGCGGCGACGGAGCGCTAGTATGTGGGTACCGGCGTTGTTGAATCGGACGCTCATGCAGTTCTGACAGGTGCCGTTGTTACCAGTGTAGCGGATGATTGGGCTGTTGACAGATTGTGATTGAGAGTGAGTTTTGGTAAATGGTTCGCCATTTGCTGGGGCAGAATAAAGGATGGCTAGTATTGTATGATGATACAACACTACCCATCCTTCATTTCGCCCCTGCAAATGGCGTTTTAAAGGCGTTTTATGTTTATTTGTTTAAATATCAATGCGGCTGTTACCTAGGGAATTTAATTTCGAAGGGTTCGAATCAACATCCTTTGTACATCTGTTTTTCTTGTTAACTGTTAATTTTCATGTTTTATGTACAATAAAGAGTTTTACATACATACATACAATTATTAATGATTCAAGTTAACCGCCAGGTGACAAAATATAACTGGGTATTTCTATTCTACTAGCGTTTCAATTTTAATTTTTATACAGATTTAACAGATAATAGCCCTAAGTATCTGATGTTAATTTCAACATTATATCTCAATCTGTTTCTGAGAAAATAGTGACAAACAGACAAACAACGAAAAGAGAAAAGTTCAATCCATTTTTCTCTATGATATTCGAAACCCTAAAAAATTATAAACATGTGAAAAGAAATGTAAACTAGAACTATTAGTATATTATAAACAAAAAAGGTTATTATATTATATCTGTACATATTGTTACTAGTATTTGGGCGACCGAGCTTCGTTACGGTTACAACTCAAGAGCACGCGTTTTTCCGGAGATAAGACCAATTTAGATCAATTCTTCGCTCACGAAAACTCCTACATAGCAAATTTCACCAAAATCGTTAAGTGGTTTCCGAGATCCCCGGAATAAGTATACAAAAACCGCTTATTTAAAGATGTTATTTGGTCATTAGTTGTTATCTCCCTTCGTCCCGTTGTCATGTATAAGCAATTAACAGACAATCGAATCTTGAGTGCTAAGAGTATCTCTTAATGACAGAAAAACTTCCATAGTCAATCACCTAATTAATACGTTATTTCAAACAAAAGCAGAATAAACAACAGATAATACAAACTAGCATAGTATAGATTAGGTAACACATTTTATTTGCAGATTATTTTGACCTAGTATATCGAGCCGGTTTTACCCCACCCACGCACTGGAGTCAATATACGACAAGAAATTATTCACCGGATATATTATACCCAATCTATGGCTAACCTGCACATCTTTTTTCACGACTGTTTGTCCTATGCTGCTAATTTCTAAAGAAAAACTACTGCACCAATCACTATAATATTTAAATTTGAAAATTAAAATATCATATTATGTTTTTATTTTACAAGGTATGCTTGTATTTGATTAAGAATATTTACTAAATATTGAGACTATTTTGTTACATTATATTATATATTACTAGCTGTTGCCCGCGACTTCGTCTGCGAAGAATAGGGGTAGGTACACAAAAAATAGCCTACGACTCAGACCTACCGAGTATGGAGAAAAAAGTTTCAAAAAAATCGGTCGAGCCGTTTCGGAGGAGTTCGATAACAAACACCGTGACACGAGATTTTATATATTAAAGATATTGGGTTTGATTGTATGTTGTGACACACATAAATAGCGATAAACAGAGATTATAATGACAGTGCACAATGGGCTTGACTGCGTTTCACTTATATTTACCAGTGGCGATAATCTGATACTTACGTATTTATAGTAAATAAACGTAATTAATTATAAACATATGCAGTTTTTAGGACAATGGAAGTTTTGATGGTGAACAGGACAACTGCATAACCAACATTATAGACGTAGGATGAAGCAATGGCTTAACGTAAACACACAAGAAACAGAAGACACCTACAAATCAAAAAGGTCTAGTCTATGCAACAACATTACAAAGCATGAGAATATAGAATATCAACCATTTATGCAAGCACTTAACTTGTAGTGAAAAATATGGATAACTCACGTCTTAAATCGAGTTTAGCTCGACATGTTTCGGGCATGTGTCGTGTGCTCCTGGAGGAAGGGCTACGGATTAGTTCGAAACATTTCGAGCAAAACTCAATTTAATACGTGAATTATCGCTATTTTTACTAGAGTGAGTGTAACGGTAGTTTCACTTTCGAAACTTAACTTGTAGTGTTAGTTTCTTACCCTGTCCAATAATTTTATATTTAGGTGCAGTTAGCGTGCGACCTTGAATTTGTTAACACGGAATTAATGACAATAATGCACGCCCTGATAATAAAATTCAAACCTTTACAGCAATCACATGAGTGTTTGAATTATCCAGTCGTATATTATTGTCATTCATTCCAGGTCCACAATAAACTGGTTGTACTTTAACCACTCTTTTATTTGTCTACCTATTACTTACTGTTTAGGTGACTTCAAGTCCCATAAAGCGACGCCATCCCTCGCGTTCGCAGAAACCAGCACGCCTTGCTGCACCGGATGATACATCACTCCGTGGAATGCTTTTCTGCTGCGGGATATCACCAGCGATTCTGCAATGATATCTCAGCTTGGTAAAAATTCATCGCGCTATGCAAAATCCTGCAGCCCCGCAATGTACCCCCAATAATATTTTTATAAACAAAGTATATTATGTCGCAGGGAAATGGCGAAAACAGAGATTTGAACAAATCTCGAAGGATGTTAAAATGGGGAATCCACTTTATCATTGGCCTAAAAAAATCAGTCATTTGATCAAATCCCTGAACCTGCTTAGTGAAATGACAAAATTAGCCAAACAGGTGAGTGAGTTAGGTATGTATTTTCATTTCATCAGATTTGTTTGGTGATTTGATAAATTCCCTAAAACACATCAGTGATTTGATGAAATGAACTCGCAAATTCAACTCGATTTGTCATTTCACTAGACACATTCACAGATTTGATCAAATCACCTATAACATACATATTATATTACAGTAGAGATCTTTCTTAGTATCATAATAGCGATAAACTATAAATAGCTAAACATGAGAATTTTGGGACGAAAGATAGTCAGTATAATGATAAATACACTCATCAACTTCTCTCCTAGACTAATGATCACATCCGGTTTTATTTATCAAAAATAAATTAAGCATCAGAATAGGAATAAACAAAAGACAACCATCATATCACATTTAGCTTAGTGCTTGTTGTTTGATCAGTAGTTAAAGATACTAATAGTCAAATTGCCTTTGAAATGTGTTAACTATTGTTATGTTTGCCATATATTTTAACTATTAGTTTGTTTAACTATTGATCAAACAACGGGCTCTTAGTCTGCCTCCTGCAGCTCATGTCAAATTTGGATTCAATGAACTCTAAACTTTATGTCACTTATGAGAGTTATGAGTGAGTTTGATGTCACATTAGAATAAGTCCTAATAATAGAGCATCAGACCTCAGGAGATAAATTAAAGTATAAAATAATTATCTAATGTCAATATGATTGTTCTGCTTCATTGTTTCGTTCAACAATTGTGAACATTACATATACCTAGATATTATAGATATCTACTTTGTATATTTTATATCTGTATTCAATAAGTAACTTACTTTTACTTTAATATAAATAAATAGTTGAGAGTACATTTTTTGAAGTATAATTGGAATGGTACTGTATTGTTAAGAAAAACATACAGTAAATGTATTTTTAAAAGACAAATAACAGATGAGATAACATATCTAGGATAGAAGTAAACATCAATATAAGTACATAAAATTAAGCACCAAAATTCAGAGGTTTCTTCTTATGTTATATTATAATTAGATACCTTAATTCAGTAGTCTTGTAAATAAGTATGTCAAAGGTAAACTAAACAAGAATGAAATAAAACAACGAAACACACACCAAAGCAAGATCAAATCTTGCAGATAAATACGGAGAAAAGAATTCTAAAAATGCTTTTTCTTTTCTTCTGTTATTGTCTTGTATCCATAATCATACAATGGATTTTAAAATATGAAATTCATTTTTTTAACCAAATGAACCTCATTCAATCTGTCATAAAACAAAAAAAAAAACACAGCAAACAAACAAAATTTATGCAGATTTGAGACAGGTTTGAGACATTAAGAGATCTGTTTAGGTTTCCTAATGATTCTTAATTTCTATTAACATTAAATTGTATTTAGCCTGATAATTAAAGAGCATCAAGTTTTCTTGTGTAATTTCCTTATACTTTGTGCAACAAAGAAGAAACATTATGAAAATATTTTAAATTCCAACTAAATGACACACTGACCATGTACAGACTGCCGGGTATCAAAGAGCAGAAGACGGCCGTCAT
Organism: Archips xylosteana; assembly: GCA_947563465.1. NCBI lineage: Eukaryota > Metazoa > Arthropoda > Insecta > Lepidoptera > Tortricidae > Archips > Archips xylosteana. The sequence goes on from OX387362.1 coordinate 6,259,770, forward strand.
TGCCGGCAGTGGTGACCACTCTGTCGTTGTAGGGGTCGATGCTGAGGCTGCAGACGGCACGGTGATGCTGCAGCACCTCCAGAGGGTGCTTGCTCTCCAGATCATGGACAATCACCTTAACAATATTCAAATACACCATTAAGGACTAAAGTATCTGAAGAAATAATGGTCATTTTCAAAGAAATTTTACATAATTAACCTTTCGTATGCCGGAAGTAAAAAAAAAAAAAAAGTTGTGCATTCTAGTCTCAACAGTTTCATATAAAATTAAATCCAATGATACAGATTTATAAAATACAAAAAGAATGCCTTAAATTGGGTACGGATCCGGTACAAGGCATACAAAGGGTTAAGGGCTATAAAACAAAACTTAATTGATTAATTTGTGTAACAAAAATTACCCATAATATACCTAGTTTGTATGACTAACTTTCATTACACAAAGATTGTAATTGTGATTTTGTTTTCATTAAACCTTTAATGTATGTACAATTTTTTTGAAAACAATTTGGTTAAGAACATTTAATCAGAAGCATAAGCAATGCCACTCTTATAATAATAACAATTATAGCCTTCTAACAGACATAAACTTAATTAATTAGAATAAGTTGAAACAAGCAGTTTATTTAAGGAATATTCCACAGTTCAGGACTTAAATTTGGTGTGGGCTATAACAAGCCATGGTGGCCTAGTGGTTTGCCCTATGGGCCCTAAAGCAGAGGGTCATAAGTTCAAACCTGGGCTTGCACCTCGAGTTTTTCACCCACACCTATACTTCATTTATTTTAGCATTAGAATGAAGGTAAGCGATCTTGTCATATCTTTTTATTGAAAAAAAAAACTTATGTAAAAAGGTCACATCAAATATACATGTAACAATTAGCATGGAGATATGGTCAATTACATTATTTTGGTTTCATGAGTCTATTACTATTTTTAAAGCATTTTTCATCAGACTTCTCAAAATTGTTTTCCTTTTTTCTAATGTTAAAATAAATGAAGTATAGCAATGCCACTGGTCCAGTGTCTAGGTCTCCTCCAACATTTTCTATTGGGTTCTGTCTCATACTACCCTTCTCCAAGGGTACCAAATGGCAGGTAGCTATCTCTCACAAGAAAGTGGCATCTCTATTTAGCAAAGGAACACTGCCAGCCTGGTGCAACCACTGGGGCATTTTTTACATGTTACTATTCATGTTTGTGGAAATTTTTATAGGAATTATAGAAAAAAAAACATGATGAATAATACATTATTCTGAATGCAGTAGTAAAAGCTTAATACTTGCATGAATAAGCATTCAGAAGTGAATATTTGACATTATTTAGTACACTTTAAAGTACAGGTTGATTCACAAGAGCTGGCACAAATGGATTGAACAAAAGTAATGTCACTTTGACATTTTTGTAGGAAAATGACTGATGCATGTCATTTTCATATTTGTGTGAAGTGTATTCAAATAGGTAACACATAGATATTTTCTGTACCTACTGATATTTAAAACATAACAGAAATGAACATGGTCTTACAATGTCATCATTCCCTCCAGAATAAATCTTTTGCTGGTCTCCAGTGATTCCTAGGCAGAAAATGTTTGACTGGTGTACTGCCCGCATAGGTTCAGGTTTGCCATGGTCCAAGATTGCCTGGCCAAATTGCCACAGCATCACCCTCCTGTCATCCCCACCTAAAAAAATAATGACACCAAATTTTTCATCTAGAAGAGATGGTTCTATAAACACCTTTTTAATAATTCATTTAATCATTCAACTATATTTGTAGTTTTGGTATCAAGGTTTTATTTTATTTGAATGCACGGTTCGTAAACAAATACTGGTTATAGATATGACAGTATGTATGTATACAGTTAGATACATAAAACTCAAGAGAAAAGTTGATTATTTATCCTCTTGATAATAACTAGAAGTAATTGTTACACGAGTTATAGAAACATATTCTGTTCCAAGTTAGTTTTAATCTATAATCATATTAACATGTTAACATAAGCAATGTTTTCTTGGTTTCATGTTCAAATACTATACACATAATCTATAACACCGACACCTGTTAGCCCGGATATTTTTAAAAACGTAATTATTGTTACTTTATTGTAAAAATAAACAGTCCAAAAATCTTAATATTTACCCGATACAAGTAATTCGCCATTACTGGAAAACTCAATGGCATTTACACATCCAAAATGGCACATCAAATCCCGACGATAAAGATTCTTCGCTGCATTCAGTCTGTTTTCAAACAACTGCGTCTTTATATTGGGCAATAGTCCGTATTCTCTTTTAGTAAGATATGGCAGAGGGTTAGCCATATTCGCCATAGTTAATATTTTATCACCATATTCTTATTTTGTCAAGAATAAAACAAACTTTTGTCCTCGTCCTCCATCGACGACGATCAGCTGTAAATTATTTTTAAAAACACAAAACGTTCCTTTACGGCCTAAAATAAATCGATAGGTATATACCTAAACTAAACTTTAGAAAATGATAATTTTAACACTCGTGTTAACTAGTTTTAAACGAGATACTGACTTGAAATAAAGAATTAATTAGTCGTGTTTAATTAAATATAATTACTTGTTTGTTGCAGTTACGTTACATGTTAGAACTGAAATCCTTTGACACATCTGACAGTATGATTCAATTCGCTTTAGGCCCATAATACACGGGCGGTTTTCCCGCCGCGGGAAACCGCTCGACGGAGCTAACGCAGACCGTCAAACTACACGGAACGCGGTTTACCGCTGTCTTTTGTTCATTTCAACATGGATCCGCCAATGATAACTGCGCTTTCAGCTATATTAATAATGTAACAATTTGAAAGGAAATATGTTAATTTGCACGCTTTTGGTTTCATAAAATACCTAGTTAATATTCTTTTAAAAGCGTTTTTCTATAAAAAAAGACACGTCAAGATTGTTTACCTTATTTCTAATGCTAAAAAAATTAAATACGCACGACGAACGAGCGCCCTCGCGCAAAGCCCCGCGCCGCGCAGAATGACGCAATAGCGGGAAACCGCCCGTGTAGTTTGAAGCGGCGGTTATCAGCGGCGGTTTAACGCTGCATGCGGCGGTCGAATTTCTCCCGCCCGTGAACCGCGGCGGGAAACCGCGCAGTGTAGTATGCAGCATACAACTTCCATATAAAATTGTGTCTAGTGCGGTTCAGAAGCGGTTTCCCGCGGCGGGAGAACCGCCCGTGTAGTATGGGCCTTAGTTAGATTTTAAATATCCTATACATCGATATAGAATTCTATATATATTCGATATAGATTCTATATCGATGATCCTACAACACGGTTCGAAATTCTTGGTTCACTAATTGTACAAGCCGTATGTCACTGTTCGTATTGGCAGTGTTATCGAGTTTATTAACGACAATATTAATGACGTCTCACAACTTTCCTAGTAGTAGGCTTTATTATGAGTGATCATGATCACTGATTAAATGGCTGTAATTCCAAAGAAAAGTGTCTTGCATTGTTTTGCAAAATTGTATGTTATGGTTTCCTTTGCCTTTACCTGACAAAACAAAAAGCAAACTAACGTCAAATAAACGTCAAAGTCAAAATAGCGTGGTGGTATGGAATGGAAACACGTGAAATATTTATTTACTTACTTTGAATACCTCACCTTTACTTTCGGAATTAATCCATAATTTAATTGCGCAAACTCAATCTTATTAATCGTACTAAATTAACGTAAGCAATGGTAGTTGCTCCGGACATGTCTAAACCAATATTAAAAGTTTCAGGTGACTATAGCATGCTCGACCAATTCCCACTTAAATCAATAGTATTGTTTTATAGAAAATTCAAAGGTTAATATTCGTTTTTTGATTATTTTAGTGTCCGATGACGAGTCATCTAGTGATGCCGAGTCGGAAGTATCGGGAAATGAAGTTGACGCTTCCGGGGAAGACGCTGCAACTTCTGCTTCTGACGAAGAAGACAGTAATGATGAGGGAGCTCTGATGACCAATAAAGGCTGGGGCGACTCAGTATCAAAAATCCTTGGCTCTACAAAACCTAAAAATAAAAAAACACTAGTGCTATCAAGAGCTAAAAAGTATTCAGCTAAAGAAGCAGTAGTAAAAGAGGAGAAACCAGCATTTGAAGTAATCGGAGAAGCTAAAGTGGAAAAGCAGACACTGAAAAAAGAAGATCCCGACAGTGCAGAACCTGCGCCTAAAAAGAAGGTATGCTGAGAGCTGATATTCTATTTCTATCTATGGTATTTGTCTAATAAATAATTAATTAAAGATCTTGTCTGATACATTTACCAATAAACTATCTTTAACCATGTTGGATTTGAATAATTTAAAATCAAATCAAATGTTTATAATTTGTTACAGAAACATGAAAAGCCATCAATAAGAGTGAAACCCAATATATTAGAAAAAGACAGAGAAAGAATATTGTCAAAAATAGCTACAAAAGGTGTTGTGCAATTATTCAATGCAGTCAGAAACCAACAGAAAACTTTGGAAAAGGAATTGGATAGGAATGATTTATCAGAGGCTAAAAAGGAAAAGATCTTGAAGAAGTTTGACAAGAGGGCTTTCCTGGACACATTAATGGGGCAGACCAAGTCAATAGTGGTGGATCAAGAGACCAAGTCAACAAAGAAGGAGGTTAAAGCTGAGGAGGAGAAACCTAGGTGGAATGCATTAAGGTAGATATTGTTAACATTTAAGATGTCTTCTGTAAAACAGAAGTTTACTAGTTGACACATTTGCTGCCATGCATTGCTACCCGCTATGCTCATAACCAGTAGCAGCGTTTTACCGCTTTGTAGCAAAAACTGCCTACAAACACAATTATCTGTGGTTTTCTTGGCACTGAATGTGTTAATCATAGTGAAAAACAAACACGCGTTCTTGAATCTACATAAGCACGACGACTTCTGTACACGCGTACGCCTACATACATCGCGCGCGCACTCTTCTGGATTCTGACGGGGTCCGGCAATCTGCACCTTGAGGGGTGGGGTAATTTGAATCGGTGCGGGGTGGAGCATGTCCATTCTGTACGTTAGTACTATTATATATTCTGTGCCAGCGGTGAACACTGCGCAAACGCATATTCGATCAAATGACGTGGATGAGAGAGAGTGAGTCTATAGTGATGGCGTACATATAAGCGAAGAACAACTTGATTTTTACTAAAAAAAAACCGGCCAAGAGCGTGTCGGACACGCCCAAGATAGGGTTCCGTAGCCATTATGAAAAAATCAAGTAATATTTTTCTAAGGATTTTGTATGTGTACGGAATCTTCCAAGATAGGTATCGTCAATACTCTTATCTCACAATCGATAATCTGGCTAATTGAACTTTATTACGCGCGTATCAAGGTTCAGTTTTGTTTGAGATACAAGCTTTTTTTCAAAGTAGTGATGGTATGTTTTATACCTTAGGCTACTATTTACTCTTAAACTACAAATAATTCCCAAGCAATCTTAGCTGCTATAATTTTCCTTGTAAATTTAATATATTTACTACCATTTTGAATTTTTTCAAATTTTTCCACCCAACAGTTTAGATTTTAGAGGGGGGGGGGGCGGTTGATTTAAATGAAAATTTTCACTTTAAAGTTGAATATTTCGCAAACAGATCACTGAATACAAAAATCATGTTATCAAACCCCCAATGGTTTTAAAAGACCTATCCAACGATACCTCACACTAGGGTTCGTCGAGAAAAAAAAAATCACCCTAGGGGAGGTACCCTAAAAAAAAATATAGTATTTTTTTTTTTACCACTTGTTGGCATGACTGATATGTATATTCATGACAAACTATAGCTTTTTAATACTAACAGTCTCTGAGTTTAGCCGCGGACGGACAGACAGACATGGCGAAACTATAAGGGTTCTTAGTTGACTACGGAACCCTAAAAAACAGCCTGTACCATAATTTTAAACCTCAAATCCTGGATTTTCAATGCAGTTGTCCCGTAAAACCGGAAATCAGATCTGGTCACCCTAGTCTCACAGTAGTTTCATGTTCTTATTTATTTGTTTCAGGGATGACTTCATGATGGGAGCCAAAATGAAAGACTGGGATAAAGAATCAGTAGATGAATGATTTATTTAAATAAATACATAAATATCTATTAAATAAGTTATTAAATAAAACTGTTAAATTCATTTTTGCCTTAAGAAAATCTATATACATTGAATTGAATATAATTTACTTTATATACATAGTATAAGCATCATTACCCACCACATGCTGTGTAATTTGCTTAGGTAAAGTAGAGTATATTTTGACAGGGAGATTCCAGACCATTGTTTCTATAGGCACATTCAAGGGGGCATTCCAGTCTTCATCTTCTGGGTTAGGAAGCAATTTCTCATTGGTTGTCACAAACTCGAAGTGGAGGCGCCATTTCAGTGAAACTGAAATCACATAAAATTCATTAAATATAAATAATAGTTGGATGCAATCACATATATTTTTACCTGTGAAATAACAACCCTATGGAACAGAAACAATGTTCTGAAACATTATCAAGATCTACTAAGCTATCACGCCAAATGGCATATTCATACAAAATAATGTAATATCGTCACACACAGAGACGGTGCTAGGCGTAGGCAATGTGGGGCACCGCCCACGGCTCGCGGTCTGAGGGGCCTCGTGCTTTGAAAGTTTCTTGTTTATTGCTGGCATCCACAATCTAACGTGTGGTGCTCCATCACAGGGCCTTGCAAAATATATTTTGCCCACACCAAATTTTGGTCCTGCGCTGCTACTGATCACTCACATGCACAACTTGTGCTCACTAGTTGTTTGCTTGTGCTTAGCTCTAAAGAGTGGCAGCAGATCTATTTAAGAAATACATTGTTACCTTCGTCAACCTCAAAGGCTGGAGTGATGTGCAATGGAATAGGCAGTATCAGTTCCGAGTGAGTCAGACCCAGTGTGACTTCATGGTAACGCGCCACTGTCATTGATCTGCTGCTTGTGTCTCTATTTGCACTGGCTTTTGCTGGTGATGCCTTTATCACTTCTTCTGGCTGCAAGGATACTGATACCTGAAAGTTAAAGATATCAAAATAAACTAAACATAGAATTAAAAAGAAGTGCTTCAGTCTCAAATTCAGATCAAAGCATGATATAAATGAATATTTTATGGTAGTTTCATTCATTATAATAGGCTAATGTTAATCTATGAAATTAAACTAATTGTAATTAATACCAATAGTCCATACCTAATAAATTAGTTAATTTCTTCTGACAACCAAAGCTCCAAAGAAGTGATAAAATTTCTTAAATTGGATCAAATTTAAGGTTTGTTTCTTTTTATATATTTTTTTGTTACCTGCATACAAGTCACAGTTCCAACGGAGAAATCAAAGGTGCCAACAATATCTTCACCCAACTTGTAAGCTGATTTGAACAAGCAGAATCTTCCCACTTTGCCCCTTGTGTTTGTTATCATATATGAATTTGGACTTCTTCGTGCTGTGAGATTCTGTAACATAATAAAAATAATAATGTTTTGAGTACTTAGCTTGCCCCTGTAACTTCTCTGGCATTTATTTCCTCAATATTTCTTTTATTTTAACCAAATACTATACTGGCAAACACTACAAAAATAAAGCCCAAATAGGTCAAGCCATTCTCAAATTTTATTAATATGTGTAAAAACTTACTGTTGATATTTAATTTATTTTAGTTAAGTGAATTAATTTGTAAGCTTTCATTTTTCTAACTTCTAAAATGGTAGGAGAGTACTTAGAGGAATTTAGAGAGACCTAATTTTCGAAAGTCAAAGAGGAGGTATAGAATAGAAGAGCAAGATAATTGGCTCACCAGTCGAACTTAGATTTAAAGATACTGCCTAAAAACACACAACCACAGCCCCAGATCACACACAAAATCACATGTCAGAAAAGTTGTTGAGCTATTTTCAGTCTTACCTGTAATACTTGCAGAGCCATAGTTAAAGGTGTGTCCACCTTTCTTTCCTCAGAAAATGGGTTGGTGGGCTGCAGTTCCTCAGTGGTCTCGTTTCCACACAGTGCAGCCAGGTCTTGCATGTTCATGATAGGGCTGATGGGCAGGACTCTGAAAGGTATCCTGACCATTCTGATATGTGAGCCCACTTTCTGAGTGGCTATTGTTATTTTGTAGGAATATTTGACTGATGTCCCGCGATATGAAGGTGGGGCTTCTATTGGTAATGATTCTCTGTACCAAACTGAAACAGGTTGCATACTTGAGAAAACATTTGATATTGTTTATGGACAATTTTATGTTTTAACAGTACTTACATGTTTTAGTCTCTCCAAGAGGTATAGTCAGGTCACAGAACAATATTTTGGGTTTCGTGTGAAATATAACATCACCAATATCACATGAGGTCACCTCTAATGAGGTTGTCTTTTCAATAGTTGGTGATTTTTCACCTGTGTTCCCTGATGTTGAATAGAAGCAATGTATTTGCGCCGAACCCCATGCCAAGTTTTCTAAAATATCACTGTAAAATTAAATGAAACGTGTATTTCATTCATATTTAGTGTTGAAATTATTGTAGTAGTGGAAATGGAAATTTACCTGTGGCTTTGAGAATTTCGGTGTTCAGGTTGAGTGGTGTGGCAAAATGAGATGCAGCATTCCAAAGCTTCGCCAGCTAGGTACACTGTGCCAGTTGTTAGTTTCGCTGATAGCTCAATCATTGTTCTAATAATTAGTTATAGTCCATGAAGGGAAATGCAGTTATTTATTGAATTAACAGTGCAGTTTTTACGTGAAAAATGTTAGTGCCGGTCTCCTCGATTATTTGCACGTAATAAATTCACACATTTTCGTAAATAAATTATGTTATAAAACCTTTATAAGTCTACGAATTAAAATAGTTTACGTTTCGACTTTTTGACAAATGAATGAATTGGTAGTTGACATTGACATGACATCTGACATAAAGCTATGTTTTTTTAATACGCCCTGAAACAGGTAAACGATAGTAAGCCTATACAATAACAACAATTTATATTAATTACATTTTGTAAATTAAAAAGTCACGTCACAGACACGATCATTTTTGTTCGTTTTATTTAGTCTCAAAGGTTTTAGTCATTACAGCTTCTAATGCCTTCTGTTTGGTTAGGCGATAGCAATAGTAGATTGTTCAACGAGGGAGGAAAATAACCAATATCACACGAGGTTACTTGACACCCGAGCACAACGAGGGTGGCAATATTTCGAGGGTGATATTGGTGTTTTTCCCGAGTTAAACACTCTGCTTTTCATTTCGACTACAAGGAAAGTAAGAAAATATAAGTATAAATAAATAAAAATGTCTAAACCGGTCAATATGATCGTTGTAAAATATTTCAATAGAGTTTATTGTTAAGCAATAATTAATTTAACAAAATTTATTATATTCAACAGAATGAAAACAGTAGATAAAGTACGTATTTTAGTAAATTTATTTGTAAAATAAGTAAATAACCAATTTGAACCAAGGAGTTAAGCTGTATAGAGATAGGCTGTGTGGACATATAACATTGTCGTTTACCGTGTTTTTTTTTCTTAACACTTTTTAACTTTTCTGGTTTAAGTCACTAAATAAGAAACTAATGTAAATTAATAATTTAATTTAATAATATTTCACTGGCATTATAAAATTTGTAATATGATTAATTAAGAAAAAAAAACTCAATACTTAATTATTCCATGTATATGCCGTAATGCTTGGCTGAAAGCGTATGTGTTCCATTGACAGCCAATACCTTTATTTTTTTTAATTCATTTCTACCCTAGGGAAGAAAATAATAGTTTTATCCTCCCGTACATGTCAGATATGATTTGCCTCACTTTCCGAGTATGAGAGATGAAAAGAGTATTGTTACTATTAGGCGATAATAGTGTGCTTGTAATTTACGGCGAGCTACATCGACGAGCGAGCAGCTGGTGTACTGCAGTCTAAATTAATAAATAGAAATACGCATTTTTACTTAAATTCATCATTAAATTTGCTGAGCGAGGATTAACGTGTTTTAGTACCTAACTATCATATTATTGTTAATACTATCCATCCTTACTAAGGCCCATACTACACGGGCGGTTCTCCCGCCGCGGGAAACCGCTTCTGAACCGAACTAGACACAATTTTATATGGAAGTTGTATGCTGCATACTACACTGCGCGGTTTCCCGCCGCGGTTCACGGGCGGGAGAAATTTGACCGCCGCATGCAGCGTTAAACCGCCGCTGATAACCTCCGCTTCAAACTACACGGGCGGTTTCCCGCTATTGCGTCATTCTGCGCGGCGCGGGGCTTTGCGCGAGGGCGCTCGTTCGTCGTGCGTATTTCGTTTTTTTAGCATTAGAAATAAGGTAAACAATCTTGACGTGTCTTTTTTATAGAAAAACGCTTTTAAAAGAATATTAACTAAACTAGGTATTTTATGAAACCAAAAGCGTGCAAATTAACATATTTCCTTTCAAATTGTTACATTATTAATCAAGCGCAGTTATCATTGGCGGATCCATGTTGAAATGAACAAAAGGCAGCGGTAAACCGCGTTCCGTGTAGTTTGACGGTCTGCGGCAGCTCCGTCGAGCGGTTTGCCGCGGCGGGAATTCGCCCGTGTAGTATGGGCCTAATATTAGAAAATGCTAATGTGTCTGTCTGATACCTCTACGCTTAAACCGCTGAACCGATTTAGATGAAATTTGGTATAGAGATAGTTTGAGTCCTGGGAAAGAACTAGGATAGTTTCTATCCCGGAAAATTGCATAGTTCCAGCTGATAGTGACATAAACGATTTCTTCGCGATAAGTTCCCTACCCATCTGCAGGTTTCAGAAAAAAGATATATACTTACCTACAGTGCTGTCGACGGCTGTCGTCGAGTAACAAAATAAAGTGATTCGCGTGGAAACCTATATAATTACTAGCTGTTGCCCGCGACTCCGTCTGCGAAGAATACAGGTAGGTATACAAAAAATAGCCTACGACCTATTCTCAGACCAACAGAATATAAAGAAAAAAAATCATAAAAATCGGTCGAGCCGTTTTGGGAGGAGTTCGATAACAAACACCGTGACACGAGATTTTTATATAGGTATTGGATCATTAGCATAAGACTATATTTTATTGAAGCTTTCGAGTCTTACCCAAATAAATATTTAGGTAGGTATCTAGTATCTATGTAGCTACCTATTTAAAAATATGTATATGTCGCAGATTAATTTCACGAGAAATACGCAGAATAATATTTTGTTACTAGGTATGTGGAGGACAATGCAAGCAGGTACAGTCACCAAAAAGTACCATCCACGATAAATGGTACATACATACATACATTAAAAAACACAAGCAGGTATTTAAAGAATGTTTATTTTCAAAAGTAATACGATAGTAAAATATTTTCCCCATCTAACAATGTATTGTCGTAATACCTATTTGTTCTAGATAGAAACTTGTCAAATATACATTTTTAATATCTATGATTTCACTTACTAACGTATCATCATTTTATCATTTATACTTAATAACAACTAATTATGACTAATGATATAACAGCTAATCCTGGGGCCTGTTGCATAACAAAGTACAACTAATATTACAAGCGGAACTCTCGCATCAGATATATATTAACTAGAAAGGGAGTTCCGCTTGTAATATAGGTTGTACTTAAGCGACAGGCCCCTGATCATTCTGAGAGGAGGCCTGTGCCCTGCAGTGGGACGTGTATAGGCTGGGATGATGATGACTAAGGGCCTAAGCACACGGCGTTTTTTTAACGCGCCGTCGACGCGCGTTTTAGGAACGCGCGTTTACAGCGCGGTTTTCATTCCATTAGAGCAGCCTTAAGGCCCCTAGCACACGGCGTTTTTTAAATAACGGGCCGTGTGCTTAAGCCCTTATACAATAAGTTGGTAAAGTACCTATGTAACTCTAAATTAATTAATGAACTACATAACTCTTTATATGGTTTAACCTTTTCAACGCTCTGTCAAATACAACAGCTCTCGCTTATACGCTATGACATCGGAATGTCAAACGCGAAGTAGAACCTTACAGAAACGCAGTAGGTAGATAACGGTCTGCACGCCGTACGTGACAGATATATCAGTCGTTGGCGTAGAACCTGCGGTGCTGATATATTATGTCGCATGCTTAGTAAATAAAAAAATAGACTCAATTCGAGTTGTTCTTATTTCAAATCTTAACCTTATTTTTTGTACATAAAGTTTATTTTTGAAATAAGAATGATTCGAATTGGGTCACATTTTTTATTAAACGTGCGATGTGTTGTTGGCGGTTAGTTTCAACAAAATCATAGGTTTATTTTTGTACCTACTGTTTAGGGACGAAGGGTTATTTTAATAACTACTTTAACTACTTTACTGGACACTTGATCATTTGGACTATATTAGATTATTATGTAAGATTATCAGGGGGGCTAAAGAAATTCGGAAATCGAAGTTCGTATCCCTTTCACTCTTTTCTTTAATACTATTAGCGTGAAGGAAACGGCACGATACGAAGTTAAAAAATCGAATTTTGTAATATTAAGGCCAACTCTTCGCGATCGGAGTGTCGCGGAGTGGTAATATTTTATATCTATTTTACTTTTTTGACACGTGCATTTCTTTGATTATTTGTATTATAGGAGCGATCTGGCCAAGAACCTCTTCTAGATCGGCGTCGAATTCAAGGCCGTCGTCGTAGCCGGTATAAGTCCCGAATTCCCGGCACTTCTGCATGTACTTCGTCCATTTATCATCCTTTTTCAAGCATAAAGGATTACCGATGACGATCAGTTTTGCTTTCGCTCGAGTCATTGCCACGTTGAAGCGCTGAAAATACAAATAATTAGGTTTTGGGATATTAGGCTAGCATGACAAGAAATAACTTTTTCTACTCGCGTAGTACAATGTGCTACTAACGATATCGCTATCGGTAATCTAATGAGGTGCATTGTGTGATCGCAACTTTGACATTTCACTATGAAACGTTTCACAATGTTCTTTTTCAATACATTTGCTCGAAAAATTCACTTTCAAAGGATGTATACATAGCTCGAAAGTTCATTTTACCGCACTAGTGCGATTTTTTTACAGTTTTTTTAATTCTCCATTTTAAAAGTTTACAAGCAAAGAGTTTTAAGTGACAAAAATAAAAAAATATCGATTTATACGTAGAAAAATGTATAAATATACAAAACTAAGTAATGAATTTGTAAAATTGATTGTAATTATTATAAACTGTAATTTAATTACCACAGATTTTAATGACTTCCACCTTTTATTTATTCGAAAAAATCGCAGTGGCTGAACGCGTCGAACCTTTGCCAGATAATTTTAGTTAACCTAATTCAAAACAAAACTTACGCATGCGAATTACGGACGCGCCATTTTTGTACAACTTTGCGTTGTTTTGAGTTGTTGATATGTACAAAAACCAAACAAAATAAGTTCTTCAAGTAATGAAGTCGACAATACATGGAATTAACTCCGCCCGATATTTTAAGTAAGGCGCAAACCGCGCAAAATAATCTTTTGCCACCAATATCTCGAGAATTTGTTTTTATTTTACAATTTTTTGTTATTAATTGCCTATTTTCTCACAAATGTATTGAAAAACGTCGTATGATACACGGTTGGCAAGGTTTTACAAAAACCCTCGCCGTGCGCGGGTTTATCACTCGTCAACTCATTTGTAAAACCATACTTACCTTACTTTTTGCGGGACGCATACTCCAAGGCTCCAGAAACGGGACATCCCGCGGACAACGGGACGGCTGACAACCCTAATTGTGACCTACCCCCTGACAGGCTTACAGGAGGAACTCACGTTTAAATACTTACTTGGGCGCTATCAAGGAAGCCGAGTTGGAACATGGCATCGTGCGCAAACAAGTCGCAGTTCGCGCGCACGCACGACAGTATGATCACGCGCTTCTCCCTGCCCTGGAACGCTTCCACCGTCCCCACTTCGATGTTGGTGAGATTGGCTTCTTCTAACCACTCCATAATTCGGTACACCTGCAAAATTACCAAAAAAAATACAAAGTGGTCTTCATTTACTTCGCATAAAAAAACATCCATGCTAAACTTCATGTCTACCTAGCGGTTGAAATTTCTCGATCCCGATCTCATGGGAATCTCGAGATAAAAAGTAGCATTATGTGTGTGCCAGACATCCAGCTATCTACGTACCAATTTGTATCTAAATCCAACCAGCCGTTTTAGCGTGAAGGAGTAACAGATACACACGCACATAATCACGAACTTCCTTAAGTATTTATAATATAACTGATATGATAGGATATAATGTTTTATGCCATACAACTAACATTGATCCTTAGGGTTATATAGGAATTTCTTGGTCGGCTACATGTCATATACCTAATATAATAAAACTGTCCATAAAAATCCGCTAACAATAGTTTTCATTAAAATAAATATAGGCACCTGTTTAATGTAAGGCGTGATCACACCGATTTCTTTTTGGGACACTTTGTGTTTATTGACCAGTGCTTCAGCGTACAGTGTTACGACTTCCGCTTCCATTTCGTTGTAGAAACTGAAAAAAAAATCTTTAATTTAATAATGATTTCAGCTTTTGAAGGCCGCAATCTGGGGCCTGTTGCATAACAAAGTACAACTTATATTACAAGCGGAACTCCCTTTCTAGTTAATGTAACTGAAGCGAGAGCTGCGCTTGTAATATTAGTTTTACTTTGTTATGCAACTGGCCCCTGAATTGGTGCATTTAAAGGGCGCATAACCTGTGGTGTCTATTTGAAGACCTTCATGACTTATCATTCCTATAAAGTACTTATTAGGAGTGTAAATCTCTAACTAAAAGAACCTCGTTTGCGGAGTTCTTTATCGCTACGCTCGGCAGAAAGTCAAAACTTGACCCGGTTGATCGTTTCTGGGAAATTGGCTTTAGCAACTAAATATACTTTGTCGAGTTTCTTGCCGGATTCTTCTCAACAGGGTTTTTTTACGAACCGGTGGTAGATTCTTCGACATTATTAAGGGTTTGTTATGGTCTAAATTGAATGAATATATTTTAACTTTGCCTTTGGACTTTGAACACCCGTTAGGCTGCGTATCCACCGAAGCTGTGCGAGGATGCGTTGCGAGGGATGTGTTTGTCATGAACCAATAGAAACACTTCATTTAAAAGGTCCTAAGTGAATGAAGTGTTTCTATTGGCTCATGACAAACACATCCCTCGCAACGCATCCTCGCACAGCTCCAGTGGAAACGCAGCCTTACACCGGGAAGGTTGTCCATTAGAGATCACGGACCGGGATTCGCAGCATAAGCACGACTTGACAATGAAATAAATAAGTAGGGCATGAACAAGGTTGACCGATAAATGTCGCGCACCAGGTGAAGTAGGTATATCATCATCATTTATTATTATTATTATTATAATTATGCGGATAAAAAATTATTCCAATAATGGGCATTATATCTCTGATTTTAAATTGAAAAAACCCAGTAACGTAGAATATAAGAGATATTGAAAAAAATAACATGGTAATCTGAATGAGAACAACATCATACCTGGGAGATTTTCCATCCCTCTGTTCACGGGACAGCACGCCGTGGAAAATTATAGCGCGGCTCGACTCCTTATCCCCTAGAATGTCTACACCATTGATTCTGTCCGGTGGAGCTAAAGTCTATAACAATAATTATGTTTTTAAAACCTACATTTCCTGGCTAAACGCGCAAAGCGTGCTACTATTTAGGCACATACACTCGGCGTCACGGAAATCGCACACCCACGGATTTCTGAGTCAAGTCGTTATAAACCTTCTACAGTCTTAAAGGTAAAGTATGGGTGTGTGGATTCATATGAAAGGTAATTTAATCCTTCATTTAATAACAATGCAAAATCGGTAAAAAAAAAAACAAATAAAGTTATAAAGATAAGAGTTATATATTCGCTTGAATGCAAAATATATCTGTAGGAAGTCCGTAGGTGTGCGATTTCCGTGACGCCGAGTGTATTATTATGTCTACGATATCGTCACTACTTTGAAAAAATCTCGTATCTCAAATCAATATGCAAAACCAAACTGAACTTTATTGCTGACTCAGTAAAGTTCAAATTAGCCAGATTATCGATTTTGAAAAAAGCTTTCCAACCATGGTTGGAATCCCATCTGTCGCACACTAAAAACTTTTTCGTTTAAAAAAAAGCTTAGATTTCGTGGACCAAACGCACTGCCGATAAAAAAAAACAAATAATTTATTTACTTTGTGGAAAATGTGAAGGACCTAACACAAGATGTGCCAATCACAATTAATTCTTTTGCTGATGCTACAAACACTTGGCTAGGTAGGTAGGTTCTTAATTTTTTATTCTTTGTCCAGTTTTATTATAATTATAATCGACGTCTACCTTCAGTTCTCCATTGTAGAACAGCTCGTTCGGAATGCTTAAGATATCGGCGTGGGACCTAAATGTTGTCTTCAGCTTTATGAAGAAGTTCGGGTCAGGATTCTCGTCTGAGTACAAGTCGCAGTTCTTCTTGAGGCGTTCCATCAGAGAAGCACCTGAAATTAAATATTAACCCATTCATTGAGCATTATGTCGTTTCTGTCTTTTAGGGTTCCTGAAGTAGGTACTTAGGTACCTTCGACGGTTAAAAGGCAAATTGATTCAAGTGCCATCCTGGGCGATACTGAAGTTGTAACCCAATTGGAAACAGCATAAAATAATCTACTAATATTATAAAGAGGAAACATTTGATTGTTTGTTGGTTTGTTTGCATTGAATAGGCTCCGAAACTACTGGAAAGATTTAAAAAAAAATCACTGTTGGGAAGCTACTTATCCCCCCCGGGTGACAGAAGCTACATTAATATTATATTTAAAAAAAATTAGGGATCCTTACTATGTATTATAATTCAATATCAACCAAAATGGCGTTTGCATCGATTCGCCTTTTAACCGTTGCTATGATATGATATCACGAAACGATCCAGGTGTAGTGCAAATTTTCCTTCGTACTTTATCGGAAAAGTTCGTATTTATCGTGCTGTCTCAATTAGCTTCAGTACCCGTCTTACAGCCGTGTAGACATCTTACATTTTTCACTTTGACATTTGACGCTAAACAATAAAGGGGTCATTATTCGAGTGTTTGTTCGGAATCACTTTCGTGGACACTTTTTTGTAGAAATGGCAAAAGATTCTGATACAGTTTTTAATTATGTGGTAGACGTACAGGTCCTCTAATAAATCCGAAAACGCCATCAAAATCTACAGCCGATTCTTAGAAAACGTGACCACGAAAGTGAGCGGTTGAAACGCTCGAATAATGATCCAAAGTTCCATATTAATGGATATTTTCGTCACACGTCACTCGTTTAAAACAATCATTGATTGACAGTTCGGGTGCCATCGTATTCCGATTGAGATCCGAGTATTCCCGATGGAATGGATTCTTCTTCGTGGGTTAGCCACCATGTGGCTGGACACGTACCTAGCCCTCGGGCCTTCGCCTCCCTGCTGCAGCAGTAGGGCCCCAGCTGCTGCGGGTCGCCGGCCAGCACGAGCGCGCCGCCCCGCGCCAGCAGCCCGCACACCGGCACCAGCGCCGCCGGCTCCGACGCCTGCGCCGCCTCGTCGATGAACACGTGACTCGTTTTACGCTCGTGTTTTTTAAACTTTAGTTCCCTGAAGAGTACCAACAAAGTAGTATTTATAGTGTCGCCCGTGGAATAGGTCCACTTTTGTACCCAATGTAATGTAAATAAATGAGCCAATATCAAGCAAGACTAACATCAAATGGACTTCCCATCAATGGCGACATCTGAGGCCATATTGTCTTTGTCTAACGCTTTTGACGCTTGCCTTCGCTTTCACCATCTCTTTCTGTCATTACTTTCTACCGTTTGACAGAAAGAAATAGTGATTGCGAAGGCAAGCGTCAGAAACGTTAGACAATAAGCCCGCTCGCCCCTGTTTCACCACCTGTATTTGTTGAAAATAATTTTCAAGATAGTCACATGTCACCTGTCGCGGAACGTTTGATAGACTCGATATGTCACTGACAATTATAACGTTGGTGAAATAGGGGCCTGGCATTTTAATGTCGTTAACCGCATGGATCATTAAAAACTGTTACAAATTTGCGTTTTTAAGGAGTTAATATTTCTCAATATCGCTAACCTGGCAAATTTCGCCGCATGAATGAGCGTCGTGATCACAATCCGGTGATTCAAAAAACGTGTGATGGACACTCGACTGCAGTTGGCTCTGTTCCACCCGTTGGAATACGGCCTCAAAGACTTTGGCATCGGCTCCCTGGATTGAAATTACCTTGTTGAAATAAGGGCCCACAAAAATAATTACACAAGTTTAACATATGGCTGGCCTTAGCCACGATGCACTGCGTGTCAAACTGTAGAAGAAAGACCAAAGCTGACTAGAAAATAAGTTAACCAGAAATCGATGTGAAGAATTATATACAAAGTGGCGGCCTTCAAAATAAAGTAAACGTCGCCTGTGAAACTGATGTCGATCAGGCAGCTAATTATAGTGGCCATGCTGTACAAAGGTAATCCTTAGCATTACTAATGTGCTAGATGGTGCTACGATCTTATAAGTAGTTGTTCCTCCTCTTCCGTGCTGTCTAAAAGTTTATCTAATTATACTAACCATGGCCTAAACTCTGAATTGGCGCGGAGGATAAATTCTTTTTCTGAAAAGTGTTTTCTATACTTCACGAGCTTCAAAGCCACGAGGTCCGCAGCCATGTTTGAATCCGTGCACACGAGGATACGATTGTTCGGGTCTCGGGCCAACTGAAAATTCAAGACATTTAGCGTAAAGAACCTGCATTCACCTGCGAAGCAATTCAATTATGCGTCAAAACTGCGCTGGGCCCGCTTGGAGACTACAACAGCCCATAGCCCTTTCACTCTAAGAGGAAGGCTGTGGCCGGCAGTCAAGTGGGAGTAACGGTTAAATGCATCGATTTCTAGCCATCTGCCTCGGTCTTCCACGGACAGCTGACTAGGGTTGCCAACCATAGAACACAGATTTGCGGTATATTTGCAATCAAATTGCGGGACTTGGCTATAAAATGCGGGACTTTTCCACCCGACCTAACTTGGTTAGGTATATTGCCCGTCAACGTATTGAAAGGTATGAAAAATTAAACCAGATTATTTTTTATTGTATATTAGCATAACATAAGTGTTCTGACGCAAATGTTAAAAATCTAGTTCAATATAGATCGGAAAAGAGGAGGGATAGGATAGTGCCAAGCGAGCGAGTGAGTTGATCGCGGTATATTCAAATTATTACGTTAATTTTGGTGCTTATGACCTAGTATATAGCCCGAATACGGGACAATCGGCGTCCCACGCGGACCTTTTGCGGGACGCGTACTCTAAGGCTCCAGAAAAAGGACGTCCCGCATATAGCGAAACGGTTGGCAGCCCTACAGCAGACCCACCCACCTCTGGCTGCCATACATATTAGCCATTGTAATGGCATGTAGATATGTCTGGCTGTATGTTACCTGTAGTATGGCTTCGACGATGGTGACAGTCTTGCCGGTGCCCGGAGGTCCAAGCAGCAGGTAGGGCGCGGCGCCGCTCGAACCCCCCACCAAGTGTTCCACTACCGACCGCTGCTCTGGATTCCCTGCCACTTGCTTGTTGAAAAACCTGATGTGCAATTGAAATGATTGCAAATAATTTAATTCGGACAAATTCAGGCAATAGGAAGCAGTTTGAAGGAAAAAGACAAGGAAAGAAGTGGATGGCTTTGTGGTTCATTATATTATTCTGTGCGAGACCTAAGAAGTGCCTTTTTTTATTTTTTATTTTTCAAATTTAAGTGTAAAATTATATACTTAAACAACACACGTGAATAGTTACTATCTTGGGAGACGTGTACCTACATATTGATTTATTGATACTGGACTATAAAGAATATATTATTTTGTAACTAAAATAATGTCGTTTCAATTGGCACCGCACACTTAGTACAGTCAAGGAAACTGAATCACGTACCAGGGTGGAACCTTTGTGCTACTAATGTCATGTTGACATCCCATACATCTGCCAAAAAAATCACAGGGAAATTGGTTACGAAAAGGTTCCACCCTGGTACGTGATTCAGTTTCTTTGACTGTACCTACTAGGATTGCCAGATGGTCGCGATCTAGTGGTATTCTCCCGAATTTTTTTATGTCCTCCCGACAAAGTTAAAAAATTTCCAAAATGTATATTAAAAAAATATATATATTAATATTAAATTATAAAAATTCTAAAGAATTGTGGTCTACTATTAAATCAATAACGAATTATAAATCTACTAAAACAAATAGTATAGAACTACTTAAATATAAGCAAACTCCAAAGGAGTCTGTTGATCAGATCAATAACTACTTTACTAACATAGGTAAAAAACTGGCAGACGATATTATTGATGGGCGCGCAGCTACTTTACCTGACTCAATACCCATAAGACAGCCTAATGCAGCCGTCTCATCCTTTGTACTCCTAGATACTGACCCAGAAGAGGTTACTAGTACACTAATGTCCTTAAAGTCAGAGAGTGCACCAGGATGGGATGGTGTATCCACCAAATTTCTTAAACTCTGTAAGGATGCTGTTGCTCCAGTAATTTGTCACCTAATAAACCTCTGTTTTGATCAGGGACGTATCCCCTCAGAACTTAAAAGATCTCTAGTAACGCCGGTTTACAAGAGTGGGGAGAGAACAGAACCAAATAATTATAGGCCAATTTCAGTGTTGCCAGCGATCTCTAAAATTCTTGAGAAAATAATAAATAAGCGATTACTAAATTACTTGAATAAATTTGAACTATTATCAGATTCCCAATTTGGCTTTAGGCAAGGAAAATCGACTGAAGACGCAATACTCAATCTTACTGCATCTATTTATAAAGAAGTTGACAAAGGTATGAAGTGTTTGGCTGTTTTCCTTGACCTAAAAAAGCATTCGACACGGTCTCCCTTCCCACTCTTGTAAACAAGCTGGAACTTTATGGAATTAGGGGTAAACCTCTGGAACTGTTGTGTGACTACCTGAAGGACCGGAGTCAGAGGGTTAAGGTTGGCAAGTACGTTAGTGAGGACTTAGGAGTGCTATTTGGCGTCCCCCAAGGCAGTGTGCTTGGTCCCACACTTTTTCTGATTTATATCAACGATCTCACAAACCTTCAATTAAACAATGGTCAGATAATCTCGTACGCGGATGACACTGTGGTAGTTTTTACTGGAAGGGATTGGGACTCTGTTTACAGTGTTGCTAATGAGGGTCTTCAAAGGATACACTCCTGGCTGACTTCCAACCTACTTACGCTAAATATAGATAAGACAAATTACATTTGTTTCACTAAAAATAAAAGCACTCAACCGTCTGGCAGTTTTAACCTTAAAATTCACAACTGTAACATAAGTAAGGATATGCTTTGTAGCTGTACACAAATACAAAAGGTTGTATCGACAAAGTAAAGTATCTAGGGCTTATCATTGACCAATCGCTATCATGGCACCCTCACATAGAATATATTAATAACAGAATACGTAAACTAACATGGATTTTTAAAATACTAAGGCATGTTGCCACGAGAAATCTGCTGCAGCAGATATACATTGCATTAGCGCAGTCTGTAATGTCTTACTGCATCTCTGTCTGGGGTGGGGCGTCAAAATCCAAATTCTTGGAAGTGGAGAGGGGACAGAGATGTTTGTTGAAAACTATGTATTTTAAGCCATACAGATATCCCACGGTTGAACTATACAAACATTGTGAGCACCTAACGATGCGGAAGTTGTACATCGAAGCAGTAGTCTTGAAACTCCACAGGAAATTGATCTTTGACCCCTTATTGCCTAACCGAAGAAGAGTCAATGTGGTTGCACCTGTACCCAACAGTAAATCAATGTATGCGAAAAGACAATTTGCTGCGCAATCTGCTCACCTATATAATAGAATTTGTAAAGAAATTAATATACATCCGTTGAACCTACATGATTGTAAAAATAAACTTGCTGTATGGTTAACTAAACTTGACTATGAGGAAACTGAGACACTACTAAGATGGGGGTTTTAATGGCTTTAAAGTTTTGAATATATAAAAAAGTCACAAATTTGTACAATAGTTATAAGTTTACTCTTAAGATTTAGTATTGTTTAACATCAGAATGAAACCACATATTTGTTTTGGAAGAGCGAGGTCTTCTGTCACAGGCATTATGTATGCCTACTAGAAGGTCTCAACAATTTGTTTGTACACCATTTTGTTGTTAACAGAAATAAATTATTATTATTATTATTATTAAATATTAGGGGACAATCTTACACAAATCGACCTAGTCCCAAACTAAGCAAAGCTTGTACTATGGGTACTAGACGACGATAAACATACTTATATAGATAAATAAATACTTAAATACATAGAAAACATCCATAACTCAGGAACAAATATTTGTGCTCATCAGTCATCACACAAATAAATGCCCTTACCCGGATTTGAACCCCGGACCTCTTGCTTCGTAGGCAGGGTCACTACCAACTAGGCTAAAGCGGTCGTTAAAAACGGCGGTTATTTTGTTGATTATTGATAATAATAATAATTATAATGTGTAATGAAACTAATGAGAACATTTTTATCGGCAGCGGACGATGTAACAATAATGTTAAATGTTGTTGTTTGTACTTTAATTCGATTTTAGTTTTGTTTCTCCCGATCTAAGTCCCAAAATACCGAAAAATTACTTCTTTCTCCCGATAGTTTTGGCATTCGATCTGGCAACTAGGTACTCAGCACTCATCGGCGGCGGCTCCATGTTTGCGGTGGCAGCTTAGTTAATGTGAACATGTCAACACATATTACATCTTTAGGAAGATTGTCGATTCACTTACTTGTCGTTCGGGATAGCATTTATCTTGGGCGGGTTTGTTTTCCGCGGGCAAATCTTAGTCGCGGCGCCCGAGCTTTGAACGTCGTCGACCGCTTCGTGCATCCGCTCCAGAGGCACCCGGGACATGAAGAAACGGATGTCGAACTTGGCGCCTGGTACAAAGTACCGTTTAAACCTGGGACATCAGAATTGTGGTAAGACCAAGGTAACACTGA
This sequence comes from Archips xylosteana, assembly GCA_947563465.1. Taxonomy (NCBI): domain Eukaryota; kingdom Metazoa; phylum Arthropoda; class Insecta; order Lepidoptera; family Tortricidae; genus Archips; species Archips xylosteana. The sequence goes on from OX387362.1 coordinate 6,282,900, forward strand.
GACGCAGTGGCGGAACTGGATCCAAAATTCTTTTTGTCTTTTACATCTTCGCACGTGACAGTAAAATTCCTTGTAGTGCACAAAAGCGCCCATCCGATAGTTTCGGTTACGAACACGAGCTCCATAACATCCCTGATAAAATGGTAGCAAACACTGAACTACTCACCCCGTTGCAAATGCTCCAAATACAGCACAGGTATCCTCTATATGCGTTATTATAGATTCGAATAAAACTTTCTTTTGGCCATGGGGTCTCACGTGAACGAAATCACCTAAAAATATGAGAAAATCTTAATAAATGTTAGAAAGAGCACAATATTATTTCTTTAGGTGCCAACTTAGACATTTTAGTTAGGAAATTATGGTAGAATCTTGAGTTACGTATAATCTTCGAACGTGTTGCAGTCACATTCACATGACCTGCTATTCCACTCCACATCAAAAAAAAAAGCCAATTATAGCCTAGGATCCGCTTATACAACGACCTACACCGATCTGGTTAATGAATGAAAAGTATTTTATATTAAATTAAATATGTTAACAAATATTATTGCAAGTGGGTTGGCTAAAAAATTCGAGCCATGCGATGTATTGTATCGACAGCAGGGAAGGGACCATTCATAGAACACGTCCATAGCAACGTAGAATAGCATAAATCTGGTGGGAAGGTTAATATGCCACTAAGTTTTTACCAGGCATGAGAGACGGACGCTTCTCTGCTAACCCAGGCACGTTCAACACGTAAGAGTTTGCCCGCTGACCGGCAGGCAACAGCGACATACCCGACATATTGTACCTCTGGAAAAAGATACATAATTATACCTATTTTTTATACATCCGTGGTAAGACTAACAGGCGATGTTATGGAATATTCAACGAGAGAGCTCAAACTATCTCCATACCAAATTTCATCTAAATCAGTTCAGCAGTTTAAGCGTAAAGAGGTAACAGACAGACAGACAGACACACTTTCGCATTTATAATATTAGTATGGATTGATTAACAATAGCGGAGCAAATATTAAAATTTGTGCACCAATTTAAAAAAAATACCCAGTATAAAGAAAACTTTTCATCCCTCGTTGATATAACTACTACAGAAATTAATTAATTTTCGAATAACTTCTCAAATGCGAAGGCAGCGTCAAAAGCGTAAGACATACGGCCTCTGGACTCTGGACTTGAAGGAACCGCATTGTTATGTATTTTACTGTATAAAATAGAAACCACTACGTATTCGCGAACCTGCAAATTGTTAACGACGGCCACTTCCTCACACCACAGCAAATTATGGAAAAATTTTTCGTAATTGTGTGTCGGACCATTATTAAAGCTGAGTCTGTAAAAATAGTAAAATTAATAAAAACTACTTATAGTGAAAAGTAGAAAAGATAGAATTTCGGTAGTTAGCATATAATAGTAGAGGCCTCTCAACCAGAGGTTCGTGGGTTCAAATCCCGACTCGCACCTCTAAGTTTTTTGGAATTTGTGCGAAATTACATTTGAAATTTAACATGAGCTTAGCGGCGAGGAAAACATCGTGAGGAAACATGCATACCAGTGGCGAAGGGTACTAATAACCCGATGCCCCCGGGTTGACTAAACTTACGTAGTTACCAAACGTTTCTCTTCCATTACTGCACTTTTAAGAAGAGGATAAATGGGGTTTTTAGGTTTTTTGCGCCGGCTTTAATTGCAAAGATATTCCCGCCCCGCCACTGCTGCATACACCTGCAAAGAAATTCAGTGGTGCGAAGTCCAAAATCCGCACTGAGCCCGTGGGAACTACGGCCCAACCCCTCTTAGAACAGTTGGCGTATAATAGGCTGTGATGATGATGTCTTAGCATGTTTGAAGCTGCGGTATCCACCAAAGTGAGAGAAGCCCGAGCTGTGCGCGAGGAAAATAATTAAGTAATAAATAATTAAGGAAAATAATTAGAATTGTCTCAATTTCCTAGCATCGTTCAGCGGTGCTTTCCTATTGGTTGATATTTCCTCGCACACCGCTTATACAGTGTTTTTTTTTAATTTTCGTAAAATTCGACACGTTGCTCGGTAGGTACATTAACAGAAACTAAGGTAACGGCCCTATTACCATGGTACTTAACACGTTGCTGGACAGTAATAATAAAATAAATAAAAGAAATTTTTATTTACCAACATACAAAAAGTTATAAATTTACGAAACATAGTACACATTATCTAGTTTGTAAGTATGAGATAAATAGGAAATACTTACAAGTACTTTCAATTAAGCGTTGTTAAGCTATAAGTATATTTGGACGCATATAGGCGTACTGTCCAACAACGAGTTAGGAAGTTTAGAAATTAGTCCAAAAAATAAGGGTATCAAAGCTTCTAAACGACCGAGATTTTTTTTTATTTAAGATTTTGTTATTGAACTTTCGTCGTCGTAACTTTCTGGACTAATTTTATTTGATAAAATAATTATTGAAACCAATATACCCAAGTTTTCTATTACCGTGGCAATGGACTGGTTATGATTATATTACCGCGAATTGAACTTCCATTACCGAGTGTAGGTAATAAAAGAAAAACAATTTTCTGCCATCGGTAATAGGAACCCGACTCATAAAAATAATAATGACTTTTGGTTCTGTATACAGTTTTTGTACATATTTTTTTAAGGAAAACTAGAAATCAAACGTCAAAATATGTCTTACATGATTATATATTTTCTTTAGTAATTTGTCGCAATATTGCAAATAATTAAATTACCTACTTATAGTCCCAGAGCTAGTGAACCCTCCGACTAACGGTCTTCCTGTAAGGCTAGAAATTTGTAGAATGATGATTTGCACCCTAAGAGCAATAACCATGACCTGGCAGGCTCAGCCCTGCACGTCATCAGCCCTTTTATTATTTCAATTGTAAAATTAATCTAATATATAAATCTCGTGTCACGGTGTTTGTTATCGAACTCCTCCGAGACGGCTTGACCGATTTTTATGAAACCTTTTTATCTGTATTCGGTAGGTCTGAGAATAGGTCGTAGGCTATTTTTACCCGACTGCCGGAGGGTTATGTTTTCAGGGCGTATGTATTTATGTATGTATGTATGTATGTATGTATGTATCATTCTTTGGCACGCCCTGCAGCCTAAACGGCTCGCTCGATGGATTTTGAAGTGTGAGGTGTCATTAGATTCGTCTCAGTTGCGCGAGTGACATAGGGTACATATTTTCCGGGAATTCCCGTGGGAACGGGAATTATACAGGAAAAACGGAATTTTAAACTTCCTATTGAATTCGAGTTGTGGTAGGTACTCATACACGTACCTAAGTAAGTCGGTAACCCTTATTCTGACTTATTATTTTTTCACTGTATCATCATAATCATTATCATCATCATCATAATCATAATCTCATTAAATCGAGCCCACGATGAAAATTGCTTTAGAGAATTAGACTATTTACATCATTTATGGGTACTAAGTATAATAAGTAAAAAAAATATATAATTGGTTTATTGCATTGGGATATTAGGAAAAGTTAATTTAATCATACCCCGTTTGCCGAATAATTTTCGCACTTACCATTCGGAAGTTATTCGGCGATTGTTGATTGCTATTTTTTTTCAACAGGCGCAATTAACTACTTTCGTAAGTTTGTCGAGAACTTCGAAAATTAATTGCGGCTGTCTTATAACGGTCCAAGATTTGGTCGCTAGTGGGTTGAATAGGAAGTAGTTTGCGCCGCCTAACGGCACCTCACATCAACTCCTAGCTATCATAGTCTCGTGGGAACTTGGCGAAAACTACCAATTTTTTCTTAAGTTGGTAATTTTCGATGGTTCGCACTTGACCGTTTTGAGTTAGGTTTTGCTGTTGTTTTGGGTTTTGCTGGTTGTTTTGTGTTTGCCAGAAGGCAAAACCATAACCAACTCAGTAAGGGGGGTTTTTATAGGCGGGGTGGGTAAAGGGGCCGGGGAGGGCTCCGTGGGAGTTTTTTTTTTTTTTTAACACGCTTTTATTAGCTTCGATCGTATGTAACGGAAACTTTGAACATGATTTTGACCCACTTTCCGGTTTCCGATTGAGCTGAAATTTTGCACGTATGTGTAAATAGGATGACAATGCAATATTATTGTATCACAGAGCTGATCTGATGATGGAGCTGGATGGTGGCCTTTGGAACTCTGTAATAAAACGACACAACCCCGTCGAGTTTGGGCTCGTAGGATTCGTCTTGACGAGCACTTTGATCCCAGATGGTAACCATGGTCTGATGATGGAGCTGGAAGATGGCCAAAGGCACTCCACAATAAAACGACACGACCCCATCGAGTTTGGGCTCGTTTGATTCGTCTCGACGAGCACTTTGATCCCAGACAGTAACTAGGGTCTGATGATGGAGCTGGAAGATGGCCAAAAGCACTCCACAATAAAACGACACAACCCCATCGAGTTTGGGCTCGTTTGATTCGTCTTGACTTGTACTTTGATCCCAGGTGGTAACCAGGGTCTGATGATGGAGCTGGAAGATGGCCAAAGGCACTCCGCAATAAAACTACACAACCCCGTCGAGTTTGGGCTCGTTTGATTCGTCTTGACGAGCACTTTGATCCCAGATGGTAACCAGGGTCTGATGATGGAGCTGGAAGATGGCCAAAGGCACTCCACAATAAAACTACACAACCCCGTCGAGTTTGGGCTCGTTTGATTCGTCTTGACGAGCACTTTGATCCCAGATGGTAACCAGGGTCTGATGATGGAGCTGGAAGATGGCCAAAGGCACTCTACAATAGAACGACACGACCCTGTCGAGTTTGGGCTCGTTTGATTCGTCGCGACGAGCACTTTGATCCCAGATTGTAACCAGGGTCTGATGATGGAGCTGGAAGATGGCCAAAAGCGCTCCACAATAAAACGACACAACCCCATCGAGTTTGGGCTAGTTTGATTCGTCTTGACGAGTGTTTTGGTCCTAGATGGTAACAAGGGTCTGATGATGGAGCTGGAATGGGGGTTGGGAAGAGGGGTGTTAGGGGGTGAAGGGGGGTTGGGAGAGGGGGTTTAGGGGAGGGGGTTGAGGGGTTGGGTGGGTTAGGGTGTTGGGGGAGTGTTGGGTGGGTTTGGGTGTTGGGGGAGGAGTTAGGGGGTTGGGGTGGGGGCTTGGGGGTAGGGGGAGTTGAGGGTGGTTGGGAGCTGGAGGTTGGAGGTGTTGGGGAGTTAGGGGGTTAGGGGGTTGGGGGGGGGGGGTGAGGGGGTGAAGATAGAAAGAGAGAGAGTTACGTTTGGTATATAACTGTAGAGCAATGCGCGCGCACCAAAGACCAAGTATAAAATGGACCGATTCTATTTAAGACGAACAAAAACCGTCATGTGTCTCTTTTTAGCACATGGAAATTTGCACTGTAAAAAATCCAACTAAAAAAGAATATTAATTATTAAAAAAACCTGACTGCGTAAATAAAAAAACAAAAACCCGACTGCGTAAAAAATAAACTGAAAACAAGTTAAATAAAAACATTAATTATTAAAAAAAACAAAAAACCCGACTGCGTAAAAAATAAACTAAAAACAAGCTAAATAAAAATGGACTCAAAAGATGGAAACAAGAATTAAGGATTTCAAAACATAAACTACGATTTTAAAAAACAGTTTCTTTTAAATGAGATTCTTATGAAACAAATCATTTTATGAAACGTTTTTGAGTAAACTAAGAAGAGTAAGCCATGCGCAATGACACGGAAAAAGAAATGCAGCTGAAGGCACCAAATCCATGTAATACTAAAAACGATGCCCACCGTGGATTTCACGTCATGACGAATAAAATACTATATGTATAGCAAGTTTAGGATAAGAAATTGGATTCCAAAACGCAGTCGGAGGCATTATGATGATCAACAGTGTAACTGGATTCTAAATGCCTCCGACTGCGTTTTGGAATCCAATTTCTTATCCTAAACTTGCTATATATACCATTTTATTCGTCATGACGTGAAATCCACAATGGGCATCGTTTTTAGTATTACATGGGTTTGGTGCCTTCAGCTGCATTTCTTTTTCCATGTCATTGCGCATGGCTTACTCTTCTTAGTTTACTCAAAAACTTCATAAAATGTTTTGTTTCATAGGAATCTCATTTAAAAGAAACTGTTTTTTCAAAAATCGTAGTTTATGTTTTGAAATCCTTAATTCTTGTTTCCATCTTTTGAGTCCATTTTTATTTAGCTTGTTTTTAGTCTATTTTTTACGCAGTCGGGTTTTTTGTTTTTTTTTTTTAATAATTAATGTTTTTTATACCCCTATTCTTCGCGGACGGAGTCGCGGGCAACAGCTAGTAGGATATAAAAACTTTTTTCTGTAAGCTTAAAAAATTAATATGATTTAGTTTATTCACTGTAAATTATGAAAAAAATTGACAGGCTATTACAGTAAGCAAAAGTACCTGCCAGGTGAATCGACAGGTGTAGGTACAGTTTAGGAGGTAAAATAAACTTTCTTCTGTATGGTTGAAATTTGGATATGTTTTTTAGTAAGCGTTTTAGAAAAAATCTGTACAATGACAGGCGGTTTTGAATAGCATAAACGTTCGGCTATGGCTGACTTATTTACTTGGCGATTTTTAACAGCTGCGATATGTTCCTTGACCCTCTCAGCTATTGTTCTTTTTGTCTGTCCGATATAGGAACTACAACTACCACAACTACAATCAACCTTATACTTAAATGACATTGATGTGACACATAATAAAATAAAAAGTATGTAATGTCGAACGAACTCGCCTCAACCATGCCACAGTCAGTACCATGCGCCTCAATAATCTCCATGTAGCGAATAGCTATGAATGGAAAACTTTTTACTGACGAAATTTAAAAGATAAATAATAATAGGACGTAATGAAGGACCTTTTACACTGGTTCAGCCATTAAATTTAATTATTGAATAGGTATCTCAAAAATAGTAAGAGTTAAGATAAGACACTAGTTTCTTCGAGAAATTAACTCTATATGACCTGAATAATCTCCTCTTAAAGTTAACGGAAATCAAAAAAAAAAAACAATAAACAAACAGTGTAAGTATAGATTCCTCATAGGCTCGCAACACTTTGTTGGATAGTGTCACTATTAGTGTGTGTATGTGAGGCCGTTTATAGGCAGGAGATGACGATGATAGGTATATACACAAACCTTATGTCTTCAAGTAATTTATTCTGCGCGTCGGTGCTAAGGCGCTCGCCGTCACCCTTAGAGTTTCGACGCTGCTCTTCCAAGTGTTGAAACACAATCCGATGATTCGTCGACGGTATTAAATATTTGTTATTTTCTCTGCGCAGGAAGAAATTGGATTAATTATCGAATTAAACTGCGTGAAGGCATACCAAACCGATTTAGACAATTATATCACATTCAAATAATTACTAAACTAAACGGGAGTTATCACGCAATAAATATTTATTTATTTACCTCGACGTTTCGGCCACTTTGCAGCAACCGTGGTCACTGTGGTGGTAGTTAAACTCGTGACCACGGTTGCTGCAATGTGGCCGAAACGTCGAGGTAAATAAATAAATATTTATTGCGTGATAAGTCCCGTTTAGTTTAGTAATTGTGAATGAAAATCACGAAAGTTTAAAACAGTACATTAAAATGATCGTCCCTGTGCTCGAAGCTGGCCCAATTAATACATGACACCTTCAATATTATGTCGTAGTAAGAGAAGCGACAGATGGGTGTCATCTACTACGGCGTTGAGGTGTCGAGCATTGGGTTTAACTTAATTGAAAATTATATAGCCATTATATTTAGGTATAGATAAATTACAAATTACCGAGAGCGTAAAAAATAATATGTGTGTGTGTGTGTGTGTGTGTGTGTGCGTGCGTGCGTGCGTGCGTGCGTGCGTGCGTGCGTGCGTGCGTGCGTGCGTGCGTGCGTGCGTGTGTGTGTGTGTGTGTGTAATAGTATTATCTGTGAAGACCTGTAATTGGCTTTTCTGTTATTAACTTATAGTATCTACTTTTAAAATGAAATAGCTGTTGGTTTTCCGAATAAAATAAAATAATAAATAAATAAATATTAATGCCACTATACGTATGCAATTCGACGCTCTCGGTAATTTATCTATACTTAGGTTTATTAAGGTTTTACAATTTTCTATTTGCTGCAGGCGACGACACTACTTTCTCAGCGCACACAACTTCATTCGTATACGGGCTCTTAATGTTTTGCTCTCGTTTTTTCTCCTTTTGTACACATACCACCTGAAAAATATTCAAAATGTACCGCTTATTTACCGCTATACTGCCGGGACATACCGAAATTGTTGATGTGTATTGCAAAATAAGTTAAGTGTGTTAATGCTTCTCCATGTCACCGGCCACACTGTTGAAGCACAGTGGCTCGTCTAGAGAATCTCGATTAGAGTATTAGATTTTCCATGGTATTTGTATAATTTTACTACAGATCCTTAAAAAGAGACGGAGAGATTATTTTTTCTTTTCCATTCTCTAGAAAAGGAATAGAAATGTCACACGAGCTAGCAGCGCAACACGCTCATGTTTAAAGAGCCATTAGTTATCTCAAAAAGGATTACATTTCACAGCTAGGTCTCATAGTTTAGTAAAATTGATGAAAACACAATAAGCACCTATAAAGTAACGGCGCCTGTTAACGCAGGTATCAAAATCGGCGACCATCACCGCGTCATATTTTGAAATATGAATTTTATAATTAAACCGATCGATTTACTGAAAAATGAATTTTCTGCGAATGAAGCTCATTTAATTGACTAACAAACTTATTAGCGCTAGTATGTGTGAATGAAACAAAGAGCTCGCAATTCATCGATTTCCGCAACGGCACCGCAGGAAGAGGTCTTTCTTGCCATAAAACGTGTGACGACACATGTAAGTTAACTCGAATCTTATTTAGTATTTTACGTAATAAGTAGTTACGGTTTGTAATGTTATGGTTTTTAAACGATTGTTTACAGTTTCTGCACGACTTTTGAATACTCTTTTATATTTTTTGTCCTGGAAATAAGTTAAAAATTGAAAATAAAATACAGCGGTGATAAGCGTCATTTTTTTATGTTTTATCAAATAATTAACAGTAAAATGAGTCCAGAAAGTTACGACGACGAAAGTACAATAAACAATCTTAAATAAAAAAAATATTCTCGGTCTTTTAGAAGATTTGATACCCTTATTTTTTTTGGACTTATTTCAAAACTCCCTTAAGTACCACGGTAATAGGCGCCGTTACCTTAAGCTATTTGAAAGTCTCAACATTTTTGAAAAAGACTTACTTTAAAGCCGACTTTAAATACGACTAGGCTTAGGGGCTAAAGGTTTTTTAGTCAGCTTTGCAGGAATCAAGAATCAATGAGAGGTAAAAGACCTTTCTTATGGATGGAACACTATTTGCAGGAGTATAGGTACAGTCAAATTAACCCAATAACCCGCTGAAATATTTTATGAACATTAATGATTATGCATGATTTAGTTGTTAAATAAATCATGAACGAGACTATGCCAACAAATAAAGTATACAAAAGGTTACTGTTACTCACTATTTCTTTATAAATTACGGTGGTTTGTCCATTCTCAGCGTCAAGAAAAAAAAAGTAAATAGGCAACTGACCAACTACAATAGTCTGGCTTTCGAAGGTGATCGAAAGTTGCTGTTCGAAATATTGTTCTGAAAATTAACAAAATAACAATATATTAGGCACTATATTAGTGGCGACTGCCTTGTAACCTTTGCTTGTAATGTAGGTATCGTTCACGGCGATCGTGTACAAGGTCATAAATATGTACAGTCAAGTGCAAAAATAAGTATCTATTCGAACCACTCAAAAATATGTTACTACGGCCTTATTGCGTCGGAATAAGAGTCTGTGTACTTATTTTTGAAACTTTGAATAAGTTCATATTTTTACACTTGACTGTACCTACACTTTACCAAAGCGTTAAAAATATCTATACCTACTCGTACAACTCTATACTAATAGGTACAGGACGCTTTTGTATCTTTGACGTTCATATTTTTTTAGGTGTAGAAAAGGAGGCGAGCCTCTTCACATTTTGATTAACTTACTTGGCTGAATGGTGTGAGCAGCAGGAACACCTACATTTTTATTGTGCAGGGTGAAATTATTTTTTCTTTTTTTATTTAACATCACAACTCCTCCGAAAATAATCTTGTGGGCATTGTCATTTCTAATAGTGAACGTGAAGCGGATTTGTACCAGCGGTCTTATCTAAAAAGTTAAGATTAGCTAAGTAGGTAAGTACGTTATTTTCAAATACCAAATTATTTGAGCGAAAAAGACGTCGATCGGCGCGGCTCAATTCGGCGCGCGTAGACGAGCCAATCAACGTCTTTTACGCTCTTATTGCGTTGACACACATAAAGGTTTCGCTGATGTGGGGGGAGACTCATAAACCCCTGAGCGCAGGCAGGTGCCATGTAGTCCACTAATGTAGGTATTTATTTTCTTATTTTTTTATTGCAATAAAGGGGTTACATTACATAAATTAACGAAAAAAAAACACTTTAGTTTCATCGGTAAAATTAAAACATATAATACATTTGCTTCTTTTGTCTATTTTTGAATTTGATTTTTTATTTTATTTAAATACATTTAAATACAACAAAAAGTAAAAGCTGTGCTATGCTAGCCTAGTGGTGTGATCTATGCCTATGGGCTCTCAATCGGGGTCATACATTGGGTTCCAATTTTATCGGTGAATGAAAAACATCGTGGAAACCTACACACCTGTGAAGAAGTTTAATGGTGTGTGTGAGGTTCTTAATCCCCGCTGAGCCTGTGTGAAAAATACGCCTCAAGGCTTCTCATTATGAGAGGAGGCCTGTGCACTGCAATGGGTATATATGTATAGGCTGGAACGATGATGATGAGCAAAAAGTAATTGTATTGTCTTGTCTAAAACAGGGTTATGTATTATACAATACAATACAAATATTCTTTATTGATCACCAAAAACAGTACAGTAACATTACAAAAATAAAAATTCAGGTAGACAACAGGCGGTCTTATCGCTAAAAAGCATTATAATTATAGTGCATGAATATTCCATTTTACCCATAAAAATAAAGTGGTCCCATTTTTACCCGACTGCAAGGAAAGTTATTACTAACTTAGGTAAGTACATATAATATATTATGCTTTTGATGGTTTACTTAAACTTTACACAGTAAGTAGTACATTAAGTACTTACGGATACTTCAAGTCTGCATTCTTCGCTTTCAGTCAGTAAAGGATTTTCGTTGCATGCTGTCTGGGTCACCGAACATACCACTTTAATGCCATTTCTATTCTCAGAAAACTTTTTCCTACAAACAGATATTACACACAGTTAAGGCCGATTATCTGCGTTGGGGCATGTTAAAAAAACCGGCCAAGTGCGAGTCGGACTCGCGCACGAAGGGTTCCGTACAATTATCTATAAAAATCACGTTTGTTGTATGGGAGCCCCTTAAATATTTTTTTTATTTTAATTTAATGATTTATTTTTAAAGTCAATACATAATTAAATATTCTGTGAATATTTCAAGCTTCTACCTATTGCCGTTATCAATATCGAGCAAAAAAATCACGTTGGTTGTATGGGAGCTCCCTTAAACATTTATTTTATTCCATTTTTTAGTATTTGTTGTCATTGCGGCAACCGAAATACATCATCTGTGAAAATTTCAACTCTCTAGCTATCACGGTTCCCGAGATACAGCCTGGTGACAGACGGGCAGACGGACGGATAGCGGAGCCTCAGTAATAGGGTCCCGTTTTTACCCTTTGGGTACTGAACCCTAAAAAAAGGAACGTCAACGTGTTATTTAAATGGATTCTCAGAAGCTCAGACTAAAGCGTGATATATGCGTAGCATACATAAAGTAGGTAGGTAGGTTAGATAAATCGTTTCGCAGGAACGCTCAAGCTCTATTAACAGATTTAACTTAAGAACTTCCTGCCTTTTAAAATTTGAAAATGGTAGTGACGTAGGGACTATTGTACCATTTAAATTTAATTTTTACTGTTTTTAGGATTCCGTACCCAAATGATAAACGGGACCCTATTACTAAGACTGCTGTCAGTCCGTCTGTCTGTCTGTCCGTCTGTCACCAGGCTGTATCTCATGAACCGTGATTGTTAGTTGAAATTTTCACAGATGATGTATTTCTGTTGCCGCTATAAAAACAAATACTAAAAACAGAACAAAATTATATAGGTATTTAAGGGAGCTCCCATACAACAATGATAAATTCATTCATGATAAAATCTGTAGAAACGTGTTATTTTAACAATTGTAACTTAATGAAAATATTAAGTAAGTAAGTCTATGTAGGTAATAAATAATCTAAAGTAATAAATTGATGTCCCGGTTATTAGATAAAGCTTTGATAGTTATAGGACATGTGGAATTAATCAAATGTTTACTACTTATAGTCGGCCTATGCTTATTTATTTTCACGTAAAGATATCATATCACAAGATGGTACAATATACAAAGCCAACTTAAAAAAAATAGTTTCGCAATTTCTTTAAAATAATAAATTGAAAGATATCAGAAATAGTAGTAACGATACCTACCAGTGGTAGGGACAACGTCATAAATAAGTGATCACTTTTGTACCTTGTCACTTTAACGTCATGTTTGAAAAGTCATACGAAGTCATATACCTAACGACTGAAAGCGACAAGGTATACATAAATGATCACTTATTTATGACGTTGACTGTACAACATACTCAACTTAGCCGTCAACGGATTTGTTGGATGGATTTATGTAGATTTACATAACTGTAGTAAGCTGGACCCAGAAAGTCAGCAACGACAAGGTGCTTCAGCGTGCTGGTATGACCCGAAAATTATTGCACACCGTCAAAAAGCGCAAAATCGAATATCTGGGGCACGTGGGGCCATGGCAGATATCAGCTGCTTCAACTAATATTGATGGGCAAAATACAGGGAAAACGGCGCTCTGGAAGACGGAAGAAATCATGGCTGCGGAATATTAGGGAGTGGACCGGGATCAGAAGTGCAGAGCAACTATTCCGGATGGCTCAAGACAGGGAGAAGTTTTCAGAGCTAACGGCCAACCTCCAGTAATGGAGTGGCACTTTCAGAAGAAGAAGACATAACTGTAACCGTATTTACTTTGGAATAACTTGGATGGAATAACACAAAAATACTCACTTATGTTTCTGTAGTTCAGACAAACCGGCATTTTTTAAATGCTTTTTAGTTCCCTCGTGGCCCGCTTGGACATTGTCTTCGGAGCAGATAATACAACGCTTACTCATTTCTCCGTATTTACCTAAAACAAATAACTATAAATTAAAAATTTTAAAAACCCCCTCGCAATATGTCACGCGTATGTTTGAACTTGATCATTGAGTAAAAAAATGTCCATTATGCGTCTAAGATCCCTTCCGCAGCTAACAAAAGAGCTGATAACTTTGAAACGGCTGAACCGATTTTGATGAAACATATCTAAGAACCATTGCCAGAAAACTTGCTTTCTAATAAAAAAAAACCGCATTCAAATCGGTTCACCCGTTTAAGAGCTATGATGCCACAGACAGACACACACATAGCGGTCAAACTTATAACACCCCTCTTCAGTGCCACCGACGCTTATAAATACGCGTTTTCGTAACTTTCAGCCAGTGGCTTGAACCATCTTGAACGCACCGTCGCTTTGGGCTTAACCCTTTCAACGCCACGCCTCGACAAAACGTAAACCTGCTTTGAATCTTATGTCATTGTGTCAAGATCACTTTGACACTGTACTTTGTGACACCTATATGTGTCGTTGGCGTTGAAAAGGTTAAAACCACTAAATTTCATAATACCTTATTAACTAATACCCCTAATTTTCAAATTACCATGGACTCATAATACCTAAAAATACCTAAAATTTCAAATTTTAAGATGAGACAATTTTAAATTTTAGGTATTTTTAGGTATTATGAGCCCATGGTAATTTGAAAATTAGGGGTATTAGTGAAAAAGGTATTATGAAATTTAGTTGTTTTAAGCCCAAAACGCACCGTCGCGTTCATAATGTTTAGTGACTTCACCCTGTGCCTTCGACGCATATACTAGTTCTGAATTTTGAAACGTTCTACTTGTCTAATATGTTACTTCTTGGAGCAGAAGATATACAGGGTGTCCCTAAAACCAACGCCAAAATGAGGAGGGGAGATAGAACAACTCATAAGCAGTCAGATTAAGCAAATTTGACCTTAATGAAAATTTCGTGGTTTTTGAGATATTGGCAGTTTAAAAAAAACTCGTAATTATTGAACCTACTTAGTTGGAATTTTATAAGCTGGGGGTTTAGGGTTGCAGAACTCATCTGGTAAAGATAACATTGTTCTCGTTTGTTGAAGCCTACCGCTAATAACCAATCAGAACAAGTAACAAAAAATATAAATAAATAGCTACCGTCTTCTCTAAATTACAAGGTTGAAATTGCAAAAGCTTACGTCATTAAGAAAGGCCTTTCGTCATTGTAAGCGGTACTCAGGTGGATCGTCGACGTTGTATGTGGTTGTAGTGCGTCAATAATAGAACAAACAAGAACAATGTTATCTTTACCAGATGAGGTCTGCAGTCCTACACCCCCAGCTTATAAAATTCCAACTATAGCTGTTGCCCGCGACTCCGTCTGCAAAGAAATCGTTTATCGATATCGCGCAGGAACTATGCAATTTTCCGAGATAAAAACTATACCGTGTCTTTACCAGCCAGGGTCTCAAACTATTCTCCATACCAAATAAAATCTAACTCTGTTCAGCGGTTTGAGCGTGAAGAGGTAACAGACAGATAGACAGACGGGTATGTATTACAATACCGAAGTACGAAAGACCGAATGTATTAAAACATCGAATGGGTCAAAAGACCGACACGATTTTTTTCTGAAACTGTTAACTTTTTAAGATTGTTATAAAACAAACCTAACCTAACCTAATGGGTTCTGTATGATGCCGTTTTAATAAATTCTGAGAAGTTTACGGTTTCAGAAAAAAATCGAATCGGTCTTTTGACCCATTCGATGTTTTAATACATTCGGTCTTTCGTATTTCGGTATTGTAATACATACCCAGACAGACACACACTTTCACATTTGGGGGCCATCCATAAATTACGTCACACCAATTTCGATCAATTTGGACCCCTCCCCCACCCCTTGTCACACTTATTACTATGAAAATCGCCATTATTTTCTTCTATACTTGAAAGGTTTAGGTAGTTAACTAAATGTAAACAAACCTCAGTTTCCAAATTTGGCACATTCAAGGATTCAAACCATTTTATTTATCTATAATTGTAATAAAAACCAGACATGCAATACAAATACAGAAATGCAAATGTTTAATAGTTTAAATAGGAGAATTACAGTATTTAAGACATCAGTTGACATTGTTTTGCTTACATTTAGTTAATTACCTAAACCTTTCATTCAAGTATAGTGTCAACAGATCGCTTGACCCCCCCCCCCCCCCTTATTGTGTAACGTAATTTATGGATGGCCCCTGTCTATCTTCTTCTAATATATAAAAGTCTCGTGTCACGGTGTTTGTTACCCCGAGCCGGGGCCACACTACGGCTAACGTCAATGCCCATTAGCGCGATAATTGTTAACGCGCTAAAGTGGACTTTAAGTCGTGGCAACACACGGTTATCGCGTTAAGTCGTGGCTACACCTACGGATAACGTCCATTATCGCGATAATTAATGGCATTTCTCGTTAGTGTGGCCCTAGCATTATCGAATTCCTCCGAAACGACTTGACCTATTTTTATGATTTTTTTATTTATTTATTATGATGATTTATTATTATGATTATGAAACATACAGATTTTCATTACAAGTTATACCCCTATTCTTCGCAGATGGTGTCGCGGGCCACAGCTAGTAATATTATAAATGTGAAAGCGTGTCTGTCTTTAGACGACCAGATGGCCAAGTGGTTAGAGAACCTGACTATGAAGCTTGAGGTCCCGGGTTCGATTCCCGTCTCGGGGCAGATATTTGTATTTGTATGATGTGAATTGTCCCATGATATTTATTTATTTATTTGTCTGTCAGTTACCTCTTCCAAGCTTAAACCGCTGACAGATAGTTTGAATGCCGCGAAAGGACATGACATAGGGGGTTTTTTCTCGGAAATCACCCTTTAGGGGGTAAGAAGGGGGGTGAAAGTTTGTATGGGAAAACAATACCCGCTGAATCGATTTAAATGAACTTTGGTATACAGATAGTTTGAGTCCGGGGAACGGACACGGGGTATGGTTATTATTCTAGAAATCACCCTTCAAGGGGGTGAAAGTTTGTGTGGGGAATCAATAACCGGCGAATCGATTTAAGGTGGAACGGCACGCTCTAGACGCGAAATTCAAACTTTTTACAGTTTTTAATTTATTGTGGGTAAACGGTGTAACTGTTTAACTTCATATGGTATTTGCGCTTGTAAAACAGTGTTCTTTATATTATTGTGTAAAGTTTTTTAAGAATAAAACTATTACCTTGAAATAAAAGTTGTCAAAGCGTTGAAAGTCCGAATTTCTATGTTTGACAACTTTTATATCAAGCTAACAATTTTATTCTTAAAAAGCTTTACACAATAATATAAAAAACACTGTTTTACAACCGCAAGTACCATATGAAGTTAAACAGTTACACCGTTTACCCACAATAAATTAAAAACTGTAAAAAGTTTGAATTTCGCGCCTAGAGCGAGCGTGCCGTTCCACCTTAAATCGATTCGCCGGTTATTGATTCCCCACACAAACTTTCACCCCCTTGAAGGGTGATTTCTATACGAGCCGAATTATTTTTAAAAACTTATATAACAGTTAGGTATTTATTTAAAAGTGCAATTCAAACACAACTATCCTCGCAGATTCTTATATTAACAACTAGCTGATGCCCGCGGCTTCGCCCCCGTTCTATTTTTTCTAAAATTTCTTTCATAAAAACCGTCTCTTTACAATAAGAAACGCAACAAAAAAAGAATCATCCAATTTGGTGCAATCAATCGGAAGTTATGCGCTTACAAACATTTCGGTGATTCATTTTTATTTATATAGTATGTAGATAGATAGATTAAGTATTTCTGATTTTTTGACGTAAGTACTTTAAACTTGACGCGTCACCGCAATGAAAGGATTCGAAGACTATTTGCTTACATTCGAATAAAAATTGAGTACCGTATCCGTTTCCGCGGATTTAGTCGCTAAAGATCCATATTCGCGGATATAGGTACATTTTTTATGATGTGGCACATCATTACGTACTAAGCAAATATAATACCTGAAGTGTATCAAGTGTAAGTACAATACAATACCCTAACAACGAACCGTTCTTGGAATTCAATGTTATCACAAGTATCGTATTTCGCTACTCAGTATTAGGTAACTTAGGTATATCTTGCTTATGCATATAATGTGGCCGAAACGACTAGTTTCTATATTAAGTATTATTAAAAAGCTGTTGCCCGCGATTAGTCTGCGAAGAATTCGTTTATCTATCCCGCGGGAACTATGCATTTTATTTGGCATGGTGAAGTTATATTGCAAGCGGCGAGGCGTACCTAGTTTTACCGGCCTCGTTTTGCCATTCGTAGAACTGTCCTTGCTTTTTATTTGGTGTGAGCACCGACAACGTTAAATAATAAATTAGTAAATAAATTTACCTCACAATCGTTACAATAATTAATAATCTTATCGTACTAATTGTTAATGAATGTTAAGCCTTATAGCATTGTGGATTAACATGGCAATACATGAGTGTTTCTATAGTTTATAATTTTGATGAATTTAGACTATGGCAATACTGTAACAGTTGTCAGTTCTGTTCGTTTCCTCTTTCCGTGGTGTAAATGTGTAAAACTGATTGTCCTTTGTTTTTTGGAACTCTATCTACACATATCAAATGTAATCCTGCCGCTTATGTCCAATTTCATTGTACCGTGAATACAAGAAGCTCTATCACGATATCTTGGCTTTGTTATTTCTCGCCTGCTGACGCTCCCCGCTCATCTGCACACCACATAGTACTCTGCTACAGGTTAAGGGTCCAGGCATAGCAATCAGAAGTCCCTGCCCAACACCAAAAAGAAGAAACTCAAGAAACATTTAGCGGGTGAGTGCTCAGCTTGTTTATTTGGTGACACGATGCCGGCGGATAACCTACAAGACGGCCATGTGCCAGGTATGTCACCACCTATGCTTAATGGCGGCACTAACATGATAGAAAAGCTTACGGGCGTTGAGAATTTTAACGCATGGAAATTTGGAATGCGGATGGTGTTGACTTTGGAAGGCTTATGGAGTTGCGTTGAGGGACAGGACACGGATGCCACACGAGGTCAGAGAGCGCTGGCACGCATATGCCTCTCTGTGCACACTTCTCTTTATCAATATGTGCGGAATGCTTCGACTCCAAAAGAGGCTTGGAGGTGTCTTTCAGCTGTTTTTGAGGATAAAGGTCTTTATCGAAGAGTGCTTTTGATGCGGCAGCTTCATAGAATAGAATTTGCAAAATTTTCAAGCATGTGTGAATATATCAACAAAGTAATGCTCCTTGTCCAACAATTAGCAGACATAGGAAAGGAAATTGAAGACACTGAAGTCGCTGAAATTTTGTTGAGTGGTTTGCCGCAAGAATATGACGTGCTGGTATCCAACATCGAGACTGCGTGCATCAACGAGACGTTATCAAGCGAGGTGGTGCGTTCTCGCTTACTACAAGAAGAACACCGGAAGCTCAACAATGATTGTGAAGAAGCTACCAATGTGGCATATATTACCAGAAAGAAGCCTATTATTTGTCACTTTTGCAAGAAACCGGGGCATAAGAAGATACATTGTTACATGATGAAGAAAAAGAAGCAGACAACTGATCGACGAGATGTTGTTTTTGTTGTTCGGGAGCCTTCGGCCGAGGCTTTTGCTGCGCAACAGAAGGAATGGATCGTCGACTCAGGATGTACCTCTCATATGTGTAGCAACAGGAACTTTTTCATAAACTTTAAGCCATGTTTAAGTGAAGTGTCAATAGCAAATGGTGACAGGTTATCTTGTTTAGGTATAGGTAATATTAACATTGTTTTGAATAACAAATGTCACTTATTGTCTGATGTTATGTATGTTCCTGATCTCTCAACCAACTTATTATCAGTTAGCAGGCTTACTGAAGAAGGGTTCACAGTTTTGTTTACTAAGAATTGTTGTAATATTAGCTTTGAAAGTCAGATAATTGGTTCAGCTAGAAAAGTCAGTAATGTTTATAGGTTAAATGGTGGTGTTATGTTTAACAAGGTCTTGCAGGTCCATTTGGAGCATTCTTCAGCCACTCTGCAGGATGAAGTGCAGAGGGATCAGAGTGCAATGGTTACTGTGGTGCCAGCGGGTGTTTGGCACAAGAGACTTGGGCATTTGAGTCATGGAGGTATGTGTGCTCTGCGGGATAGGGGTCTTTTGTTGCAGATGGGTGATCTGGAGAAAGGACCGGCGTGCGTGCGCTGCCTGGAGGGGAAGCAAACCGCGGCTGCTTTTCCCGAACATCAGGCAAAGCGTGCTTCACAACCGCTGGAGCTCATACACTCCGATGTTTGTGGGCCCATGTCAACTTGCAGTATGGGAGGAGCAAGATACCTTTTAACATTCACTGATGACTTTTCGAGGAAGACATTTGGTTACCTACTGAAGTTTAAATCCGAGGTAATGTCATGTTTTATTAACTTTAAAGCTGTAGTAGAAAAACAAACTGGTTTGCCTATAAAGTGTCTAAGATCTGATGGTGGTGGTGAATATTGTAATAAGAAATTTAGTACTTATTTAAAAAGTCAAGGTATTATTCACCAGACCACCATGCCCTACTGTCCTCAACAGAATGGCCTCTCGGAGAGAATAAATAGAATTTTATTTGATAAAGTTCGGTGTATCCTGCTGGAGTCGGGTCTTGCCAAGGAGTTCTGGGGAGAAGCGGTAATGACGGCTATCTATCTTAAAAACAGATCTCCCACAAGAGCTTTGGCGGGATCTATTCCAGAACAGGTATGGACTGGAGCTCCTGTAGATCTCAGTCATCTTCGTGTGTTTGGGTGTGTTGCATACACACTTATTCCAAAACAGAGGCGTACATGCAAGTTAGATGCCAGATCTAAAATGTGTATTTTTGTAGGATACAGTGACACTTCTAAAGGATATAGGCTGATAGACCCTTCTGAACCTAGAAAGATTATTTACTCACGGAATGTAGTATTTTTAGAGGAAAGTTTTATAAAGGATATGAACGGACATTTTAGCAAAAATTTATTATACAATTTTAATTATACTTATACACCTGATTTTATTTTTAGCGAGAGTTCCCGGCATGATGCTCGGGAGTGTAGCAGTGCCTCGGATGCGGACGTGGCGTCTCGTGAAGGGGAAGTGGTGGTGTCTCGTCTAGGGCAAGATGTTCCTGTGACCGACATGTTACACCCGACGGAGTCTGGCCCAGGGCAAGATGTTCCTGTGACCGACATGTCACATCCGGCAAGGTATTGTCCAGGGCAAGATGTTCCTGTGATGGAGCCGGAGCCTGTGACTCGTCCAGATGTTTCTGGTGGTATCGTCACTTCACGACCCGTCCGCAGTACTCGCTGCAAGGTCCCTTCAAGGTATGACAGTTATGACATGTCTTTGTTAGCTCAGGGTGAGACTGAACCACTTACATATGATGAAGCTATGTCTTCTCCATGTAGTATAGAATGGCAAAGTGCCATGCAAAAAGAATATGACGCGCTCATTAAGAATGAAGTGTGGTCTTTGGTAGATCGTCCTAAGGACGCTAATATAGTCAAATGTAAGTGGATTTTTAAGGTAAAACAAGATATTTCAGGTAAGGATAAATTTAAAGCGCGATTGGTTGCTCGTGGCTTCTCACAAAAGAGAGGTATTGACTACAATGACACTTTTTCTCCTGTAGTACGCCACAGCACTATGCGTATCTTGTTTTCTCTAGCTAATGATTTAAATATGGATATTGACCATGTGGATGTTGCAACAGCATTTCTTAATAGTAAATTAAATGAAATTATTTATATGGAGCAGCCTGTAGGTTTTGTAAACAATGACAGTAAGGTATGTTTGTTGCACAAAAGCATTTACGGTCTAAAACAGGCCAGTAGGATGTGGAATGAAACAGTACATCAGTTATTGACAAATAATGGCTATATGCAAAACAAATGTGAACCCTGTGTGTATGTAAAGAAAAATAATAATTTATTGACAATAATTGCTCTCTATGTTGATGACCATTATATATTTAGTAATGACTTAAAGACTAAGAATGAATTGTTAAAGCTTTTAGAATGTAATTTTGAAATTAAAAACCTTGGAGCCTTAAGTAATTGTTTGGGAATTAATGTGACTCGTGATAGAGCTAAAGGTTTATTGAGGTTGGATCAGACTCAATATATAAAGAGATTGTTGAGGCGTTTCGGCATGGAGAACTGTAAAAGTGTCTCTACGCCTATGGTAGTTAATTCAAAATTGCATAAACCACAATCAGATTGTTTAGATGATGAGATTTACAAATATAGAGAATTATTAGGTTGTTTAATGTACCTTTCCGTCTGTACTCGGCCTGACATTGCGTATGCGTGTAGTCAGTTAAGCCAATTTAATCATGTCTTTGATAATACTCATTGGTTAGCCGCTAAACGCATTCTAAGATATTTAGCAGGAACGTTAAATTATGCTCTATGTTTTTATAGATCGTATGATTTCAACATAACCGCTTTTGCAGATGCGGATTGGGCAAATGACAGTGTGGACCGTAAGTCGTACACTGGCTACATAGTGAAGCTAGGTAGGAATAACATCAGCTGGGAGTCACGTAAACAGCGCTGTGTGGCTCTCTCTAGCACCGAGGCTGAGTACATAGCTATTAGTGACATATGTAAAGAGTTGTGTTTTATTAAGAATTTTGTCTCTGAATTTCTAGCTAATAATATTGATGTATTATTATATAATGATAACCAGAGTGCACACAAGCTCTTAGAAATAAAAGAATATTGCCACAAGAAAACTAAGCACATAGACCTTAGGTACCATTATGTCAAAGATTTAATTCAGAAAGGTTTTGTTAAAATTAAATACATGCCAACTAACAATATGGTTGCTGATATACTGACCAAACCTTTGAGTTCCATGAGGCATCATAAATTTTTGGATGGCATGAATATTGTAAATGTATTGTAACTTGATTTTGTGTCAAAATTAGTTGAGTGTATACTGTATAGGCATGTCATGTTGTATGTGTCTTGTTGTTACTTTGTCTAACTAATTTGTTGACTCTATCAATGTTATAAGAGCTTAAGGGGTGGTGTTAATGAATGTTAAGCCTTATAGCATTGTGGATTAACATGGCAATACATGAGTGTTTCTATAGTTTATAATTTTGATGAATTTAGACTATGGCAATACTGTAACAGTTGTCAGTTCTGTTCGTTTCCTCTTTCCGTGGTGTAAATGTGTAAAACTGATTGTCCTTTGTTTTTTGGAACTCTATCTACACATATCAAATGTAATCCTGCCGCTTATGTCCAATTTCATTGTACCGTGAATACAAGAAGCTCTATCACGATATCTTGGCTTTGTTATTTCTCGCCTGCTGACGCTCCCCGCTCATCTGCACACCACATAGTACTCTGCTACACTAATATTATAAACGCAAAAGTTTGTATAGATATATAGATGTTTATTACTCTTTCGCGCTAAAACGGTTTAACGGATTCTGGTGAAATTTGGCACACTGATATTTTGTAACCTGGATGAACATATAGTATACTTTATATCCTAGAAAATTGCATTGTTCCCGAGGGATAGCGATAAAGGAATTCTTTGCAGACGGAGTCGCGGGCAGCAGCTAGTAATATTTAACGTGCAATTTTATATTTTGTATGGTCCTACTTTACATCGGCATCGCAGCGCATGATGAATCATAAACTGGATTAGTTATTAACAAAAAAAAAACAACACAAACAACGACTCGACGTAAGTAGGTACCTAAGTATTATTTAATTAGTAATATGCCATAGGTCTCAACACGTAAGGTAACAAAGCAACTTACTTACTTGTGGTAGTTCTGTTTCAATCCTTTTCCCCTGAACTCACGTGAACAAATGATCAGTCTCACCAGCCAGTCTTCTATCTTTCCTTTCGAACTCGAACCCAAAGAAGTATATAAGTAGTACAGATAAGATAAGTGATATAAAAGGGCCCGTAGAAAAAAAAAGAGTGTTGCCATTGCTGTCCTAGGAACAAATATTGCAATTGCATTTTAAAGTTCAGAAGAAATTTGAACTTTATTCCGTTGATTTATGACTTAAATCGCAATTGCTTTGCTATGTAACGAATCACGCGTCATTGGAATGTATAGGTAACGCCACCAGAATTGAGGCCACGCACACAACCACATCTCATCTAATGACAGCGGGATTTTGACGTTATGTTGGCGTTTAACGACAACACAACGTCAAAATCCCGCTGTCATTACATAAGATGTGGTTGTGTGCATGGCCTCAACTCTGGTGGCGTTACCTTTACTATGGTTGATTACCTATGATTATAGTCATGAATACAATGTGCATAGAAATTGGTTGATAATCTCATAATCTCAGAACCTTTCTGTGACTTTTTACCAATCAGAAGCTCAAATTTGTGAAAACCAACCAATCGTACAGTCGGAAGATTGGAACAATACTCCTTCCTTCCGGTAAATCCAGTGAAAATCGAGAATGTGTTGCCATTTGTCGTCGTTTAACATAGACTAAAATATTAGATCAAACAATAACGCGAAATTTTTCTATGAGGTTATAAATTAAATAAGTAAAATCATTAAAAACATAAACTCCTAACAATATTACCTGTCTGCAAAAGAGTTGGGTATTTTAAGGACCGTACTCACAGCCAGCCCAGAAGCAGGCCCGTTCATATAATATTACAATACTCTTTGGCAGGCCCTGCCTGCAGGCAACAAGCAGGGCCCTGGAGCTGTTCAGGGCTCTGCTTTTAGCATCACTGTCAATCGTATATCGTATACAAGGTATCGCAATACAAGGTAATGGCCTTATTTATGATACACAGCGACCCGCCCCGGCTTCGCACGGGTGCAATCATGCATGTACTATACATCCTTCCTCTTGAATCATTCTATCTACTAAAAAAAAACCGCATCAAAATCCGTTGCGTAGTTTTAAAGGTAACTAAGCATACATAGGGACAGACAGCGGGAAGCAACTTTTCTCAAACATGCTATGAAATATTGACGTTATGTTCCTTATAGTACGCCACGAAGGGTCACGTTGCAGGTGCAGGTGCAGCCGGTGGTGGGGGACCGCCTAGACGAGAGGTCAATAATGGAATTTCATACAACTTTGCAGGCCTAGGCCGGCAATGCGATCGTCTATTGTTTCATGTCACACAGCACCATGATTTTTATAGGTCTATTATGGCATCATAGCATTCAGCCATTTAAAAAAAAACTATAAGCAATATTTGCGTTTTGGTTCATTATGACATTCTGCCACTACGCTTATTTAAGGTAAGGTAAGATGGTGATGGTGATGGTAATGGTGATCTGCCTAGAGAAATATTTCATCATCAACATCATCATCACTATCATCACCATTATCATCATCATCATCATCATTATCATCGTCATCATCATCATCATCATCATCATCATCATCATTCATCACCATCATCATCATCATCATCATCATCACCATCATCATCATCATCATTCATCACCATCATCATCATCATCACCGTCATCACCATCACCATCATCATCATCGCCATCATCATCACCATCATCATCATCATCACCGTCATCACCATCACCATCATCATCATCGCCATCATCATCACCATCATCATCATCATCATCATCATCACCATCATCATCATCATCATTCATCACCATCATCATCATCATCACCATCATTCATCACCATCATCATCATCATCATCATCATCATCATCATCATCATCATCATCATCATTCATCATCATCATCATCATCATCATCATCATCATCATCATTCATCATCATCATTAGGGAATGCAATCCCGCACTAAAATTTCAATTGCTGGATTCCGCGGGATTGAGAGGTTCAATCCCGCGGGATCCAGGTATTTGCGGGATCCCGCGTGTTTTTTTAAAGTAATTGAAAAAAGAGAGGAATCCTGTATCATAAACGAGACTATAGAACTTAAAATGAAAGTAAAAAATACTATTAAAACTATTTATTAAGTAATCAAATCACTATTCAGAAATAACAATTACAAACAAAGATCAAAAACTATTACAAACAAACAAAAAGCAACTATCCATTATTTTGGAAGTAGCTGCGCAAATGCGCATAAAACATAGCGTCTCAATAGTTTTGTGAAACTATTTATTAAGTTATCAAATCAATCAGTCACTAATTAGAAATAAAATAACTATTACAAACAAACAAAAAACAATTATTCATTATCGACATCTTTCACGAGCCGGCCGGCTCAGTCCGCGCGCTTCCGCGTGCCGAACAACACATGCTGTATGTCGCTGCGCAGTCCCGCAAATCCCGCGGGATCCCGCACGATTTAGGCGCGGGACTGGTCCCGCAAAAATGGTGCGGGATCCCGGTATTTCGGGATCCCGGTATCCCGGTATTGCATTCCCTAATCATCATTCATCACCATCATCATCATCATCATTCATCACCATCATCATCAATCACCATCATCACCATCACCATAATCATCATTCATCACCATCATCACCATCATCATCATCATCATCATCACCACCATCACCACCATCATAATCATCATCATCATCACCATCATCATCGTAACCATCATCACCATCACCATCATCATCATCATTCATCACCATCATCATCATCATCATCATTATCATCATCATCATCATTCATCACCATCATCATCATTCATCACCATCATCACCATCATCATCATCATCATCATCATTCATCACCATCATCATCAATCACCATCATCATCATCACCATCATCATCATCACCATCATCATCATTTATCACCATCATCATCATCATCATCACCTTCATCATCATCATCATCATCATCATCATCATCATCATCATCATCATCATCATCATCATCATCATCATCATCATCATCATCATCATCATCATCATCATCATCATCATCATCATCATCATCATCATCATTCATCACCATCATCATCATCATCATCATCATCACCATCATCATCATCATCATTCATCACCATCATCATCATCATCACCATCATCACCATCACCATCATGATGACGACGACGATGATGGTGATGATGATGATGGTCCATGTTTGAGAAAAGCACTATACAAGCCTCGGCCGGAACAGGGGTTGCCAGCCTCGTATCATGCCGGCCTCGTGTACCACTCGGCCGTCAACTTAGATACTCGGCCGGCAACCCCTTAAGTCCCGGCCTCAGCAGTAATGTACTATTGTTTTATACTATGTCTATGTAGTCTATATGTAGTGATGTACTGAAGTGCGGAAAGTAGGCATGGAATAGAATAGAATAGGAGAATGTTTTTCTAGAGGTAACACCACCAGAGTTGAGGCCACGCACACAACCACATCTCATGTAATGACAGCGGGATTTTGACGTTGACGACAACACAACGTCAAAATCCCGCTGTCATTACATGAGATGTGGTTGTGTGCATGGCCTCAACTCTGGTGGCGTTACCTATAACACCATTGACGAGCATGTGTGATGAAACTGATGAAAAATAACACCATTGGCATGTGTGATGAAATATGTATGAAAAAGAACACGGTCAACCTTTCGTATGCCGGAAGTGAAAAAAGTCGTGCATTCTAGTCTCAACAGTTTCATATAAATCTAATGATACAGATTAAATAAAATACAAAAACAATGCCTTAAATTGGGTACGGATCCGGCACACGGCATACAAAAGGTTAAAACTTCTAAACGAAAATAAGTTCCAATTCACGCAGATTTGAATTGCGTGAGTTAAAACGGTATTTCTTTAACAAACAATATTTTAAGCATTTTTAAATAAATAAAACGTTACAAAGTAATTTTAAGATATCATTTTTACTATTTTATTTTTTAAAGTGTCTTACTAGAAAATTCAAAGATGAAATTATTCATCGATTGCTCAGTTCTGTCATGTATATTACGGGGATCGGAACGTATAGTAAAATAACATTGTCATTAGTAACGAATATGATCGTTTGAAAAATTGTATCAAATTGTGATAAAATTACTCAAATAAACAAAATGATTATATCAGATGGTATTAATCATACAAAGTTACAGTCAATAATAGTTGGTGAACTTAAGAAAGCTGGTTTAAAACACCGGCTTAAGAAAATTATACTGAAAAATGTTAAGGTACGCTTTCGTCTAATTTAACCCGTAAAATCTGCTGTAAAGTTAAAGACTAATTTTATTGTTATATTTCTATTCAGGATCACAAAACAGTGTTTGGAGCAACTTTGGCGAAAGTCCCATCGTGCAGTGTTATTTGTTGTGGAAGCAATTTGTGTGTTCCATTAGTGGTAAATGAAATGTCAGCAGTCCTACGCACCAACGCCCATATCGAGGGTTTATTTCGGAAGGCGGGTTCTCAAACTCGACAAAAAGATATTAAGGTAACATAACAATTATAATAATAACTTTAAACAACAAATCCATCATAATTTGAATATATTTTGTTTGGTTATTTCGATATTAGACGCCTAGAACCGTTTGTAGCCGGAAATAATCAAATGAGTTGAGAAAGGGATTAATCTATGGAAGGATTATTCGTGGTAGTTCCTTTGGTTGTTCCTTCAATGGAACTTGCGTTTCTTTTTGCACTAGTTCCATCACAAGATGTGAAGGAAGAACTGCGTTTATTTTTTCGCCTTTGTTCCTTGTTGCAGTAGCACCTTCAGTTCTAGCAAAGGAACAAAGGCGACAAAATAAACACAGTTCTTCTTTTACCTCTTGTAAAGGAACTAGTGCAAAAAAAAATAGTTCCTTCAAAGGAACTACCGCAAATCGTCACTACTTTGAAAAAAGCTTGTATCTCAAAATCGATAATCTGGCTAAATTAACTTTACTGAGTGTGCAATAAAGTTCAGTTTGGTTTACACATATTGATTTGAGATATGAAATTTTTTCAAAGTAGTGATGAAATAATCCCTATGGAAGCAGATGGCAATGACCCAAAAAACTATCAACAGTTTTTTTCATAGCCAGCATTGCATGTACCTCATACCTCTATGAGATACCTCTATGTACAGTCGAGTTCACCAATATCTGTACAGCCAACATTTCAGAAATATCTATACATAGACCTTATTACCAACCAAATTATTATTATTATTAGAGAACCAAAGTTATCGACATAGCCCACCGCATTAGCACGCTGAAGTGGCAATGGGCCGGCCATATAACCCGAAGAACCAATAACCGTTGGGGTAGATGGGTTCTTGAGTGGAGACCACGGATCGGCAAACGTAGCGTGGGACGTCCTCAGACTCGGTGGAGCGATGATCTTCGCAAGGCGGCTGGCAAGAGCTGGATGAGAGTGGCCGAGGATCGTGCTCAGTGGCGTGCCATGGGAGAGGCTTATGTCCAACAGTGGACGAACATAGGCTGATGATGATGATGATGAGACCTTATTCTGTAATAAGGTCTCATCATCATCATCATCAGCCTATGTTCGTCCACTGTTGGACATATGTTACTGTTAACATAACATCTATGAATAGGGGTATGTATTACAATACCGAAGTACGAAAGACCGAATGTATTAAAACATCGAATGGGTCAAAAGACCGACACGATTTTTTTCTGAAACCGTTAACTTTTTAAGATTGTTATAAAACAAACCTAACCTAACCTAATGGGTTCTGTATGATGCCATTTTAACAAATTCTGAAAAGTTTACGGTTTCAGAAAAAAATCGTGTCGGTCTTTTGACCCATTCGATGTTTTAATACATTCGGTCTTTCGTACTTCGGTATTCTAAATTACACCCATGTATAGATATTTATGAAAGGTTGGTGATGCATATATTGGTGAACACGACTGTACAAACTGCTTATATTTCAGCGT
Organism: Archips xylosteana; assembly: GCA_947563465.1. Taxonomy (NCBI): domain Eukaryota; kingdom Metazoa; phylum Arthropoda; class Insecta; order Lepidoptera; family Tortricidae; genus Archips; species Archips xylosteana. The sequence continues at coordinate 6,312,070 of OX387362.1, forward strand.
CTTCTAGATGCAGGTGGCTGTGTATCTGATGGTCACCACCCTGTTGATGTGGCTAGTGTTCTGAAACTCTACCTCCGTAGTTTACCAGAACCTCTAATTAGTGCAGAGGTTCAAGATCTGCTCCTCCGTTGTAGAGTAACTGCTGGTGAAGATGCCCTCAAACCTCTTCTGCATACATTGTTGCTATTACCAGTTCTACATGTTCATCTGTTGCATCATATTATGGAGGTAAATAAAATATAGATATTCTACATAAAGTTCCTAATCTGCACTGGAACTGCATGGGAACTAATAGCCCCAAGCCCTTTCTTTCGGAGAGGAGGCCTGTGCCCTGCAATGGGACTGATATAGGCTGGGATAATTTACATAATTATAATGTATGACATGTTTCTTTGTTATTGTGGCTCTGTTCTGCCGCCACAGGTGAACATGTTAATAACAACATATTGTTGAGGATACTTCCCTGATTAATTGGCATTGATTATCGCTGTTTAATAGGCATTGGATAATTCTGCATGTCTGACAAATCATGCCAATTTCCAATTTTTACTCCAAATTTGTTTAAATAAAACAAATCAAGAAATCTAATATATAAAATTCTTGTGTTACGGTGTTTGTTACCAAACTCCTCCGAAATGGCTCGACCATTCTCATGAAATTTTGTGTGCATATCGGGTAGGTCTGAGAATTGTCAACATCTATTTTTCATTTTTCATACCCCTATTATTCTTCGCAGACGGAGTCGCGGGCAAAAGCTAGTATAATATATTATGGTGAAGGTGGCGGGGTGGCAGGTGGGGGTGGCCTATGTTCAACATTGGACGTTTTTCGGCTGAAATGATGATTATGAATATAAAGTTAAAACCATCCCCTGTAAAACTACATGTTAGTGCAGATATGCGGTATTTAAATATGGTAGATAAGCAGATTTGCACTATCCCCGATGATATACTTTAACAAACACCCCCAGTCAGTAAAATTGTAACTTGTTATCTTTTTTTCTATTACCTTCTGTGGGGCTCAAATAATTTTCTCTCACTGACTATGGCCCTGGTCAACTTGTTTATAACTTCTTTTGCAGCTGCTGAACTATATTGCATCTAGACACAAAGATAACCTGATGGATGCTTCAAACCTGGCTATAGTGATGGCTCCTAGCATCATGCCCTTGCCTGCTGCCTCATCTGCGCAAAGGCTAGAGCACCATGTCGCTTTAGTAAAGGTAAATATTCAGGTTCAATTGTATCAAAAAAAAATATAAGATTCAATTATTAATATTTATTGGTCAGAGATCATTGAAGTTCTTATCTAAGCTGAAGGTTAATTAGCTATTTATAAAATTTCAGATATTCATAGAAAATTCCCAGCACATTGGCCTTCTGACTGAAGATCTCATTAGCCAGTTAGATGATGATTCTGAGGCCCAGTTAGCAAGACGGAAGAAGAGACGAAGTGGGTCACTTAATCGTAAGTTGACTAGAAATACTTTTAAGTTATGTATGTTAGAAATCATTAATAATGTTTCATGTTTAAGGTATGCTAAGCGGCCTACGCAAGATGGTTTCCGGAGGGGTGAATACGCCTGCCACAGTTTGTGAAAACGGCAAGACTCCAATATTAAGCAAATCTGCCTCAAAGCGAAAATTCGATAGTTACGAGGGTCTTTCTGCCAAATCAAAGTGAGTTTTCGTCAAAAGACACTTTTTAAGGAAATTTACTATGAAAAATTTAAATTTTTTATTAATTCTAATAATTGTTATGGTTTTGTGGTAATGCAAGTTTTTATATATTTTGTTATACAGGAAAGACATAAAGAAATCTCTCCCTCAAAAGGAACTCTCTTTTACACCAATGAAAATGTAAGTTAACGCAGCTCTTAGGGTCTAAGCACACGGCGTTTTTTAAACGCGCCGTCGACGCGCGTTGGTATCGATACAAACGCGATACGCACGCGGGTTATTTAAAAAATGCCGTGTGCTAGGGACCTTAAGGCTGTTCTATTGGAATGAAAAACGCGCTGTAAACGCGCGTTCCTGAAACGCGCGTCGACGTCGCGTTAAAAAAACGCCGTGTGCTTAGCTCTTAGCTTACAGTATGCTTTTTCAAACAAAGAACGACTAACTTATTTTTTTTTATTTTTCTAGGGGAATTACAGACAGAAAAAGAATAAGACTGAGTCTGATGGATGCAAAAAGTACGCCAAGAATTAATTCTGATGTTAACTCTCGTAAAAATTCTGAAACTAGTGTCAGCAGTGAAGACTTGCTCACTTCGTCTGAACGTTTGTTCAGTGCTCACGACACCATTGATTTATCACCTGATATGAAAAAATCTGATAAAGACTATGTCAGGATATCCAAGCAGGAATATGAGGAAATCAAAAACAGAGTATCTGCCATAGAAAATAGGCTATCAAGGGAATTCACGGACGTTATACCGAGAGTGGAACCTTTACAGCAAGTACAGAGTGTCTATGAGCAAACCTTAGAGGATGTAGCAATGCTACACTGCCCAACTTCAGACCATTTGGCGAGACGGTTAAGCAAGGAATTAAAGATAAGGCCCAATGAACAGGCCAAAGTAATTAGATCTCCAAGTGCTAGGAAAATCGGCTCTATAAGACGCCGTTCTAAAGAAAATATCCCTAAGATTGTGAGGCATAAGTCATGGAACACATCTGTTGTATCGCAAGCTAGTCAAAATCCAGACAGGTTCTATCCTTATGTGGGTCTAACTCGTCGCGACCGAACGAGCACTGCCAAACCCGACCTAGCGGTACCAAAGACACAGAAAGCTGCCACAAATATTAGCAATGGATCTTTATCAGATAATTCACTCAACAGTCTTGCTGATTCTAGTCAAAAGTACCAGTTGCGGAAACGAATCAGTCTCGCGTCTGATTATAATCTAGAAAAATCCATTACAAGAAGCCCATCGCGAAGATCCTTAAACATTACTAACAAGAGCTGGAATCATACATCAGAAAGCTCTATAAACAATACATTGAATTCAAGTGGAAAATCGATTAATTCTTTAAATCAATCAGCTGGGCTTTATCAAAACGTGATACCTAAAAACTCGAGTAAGTTAACCAAACCTAGTCCGAACTCGCAACAGAAGTGGCGGAGTGCTGCGGCGTTCTTTATGGATAAGACAGGCGAGTTGGATAGCACTGGCCATTCCGGGAGGCCTTCTGTTAATAAATTACGCAAACAGAACGCAGGCGCTGTTCTCGCTAAGGCCAAGCTGTTTGAATCTGGATCAGACAAATCATCTGGAAGAAGCGACAAAAGTTCTCACACTGGCTTTGCAAGGCGACCCAGAGTCAATGTTAATCAAGTAAACAAACAACCAAAGTTAATAGCGCACGTCAGACCAAAAGTCCAATCATTAAATGAAGATTCTCCCAATATGCCCATGAGAATTCACCGGAAGGTAGATACGACAATTTTGCCTTCAAGATCTATCCGCCAATATGGAATTGAGAATAAAGATACGGTTGATACTTTTCACTTCAGTAGAAAGGCAACACCCCCGATTAGAAAAGTATCTCCACAGCCTTCGAGTGTGAAAACCACTCCATTTATGACACCTGCTTTAAGAAAGCCCTTGTGCACGCCGAGGGGTTTACGGACGCCCGCATGTTCGGGCGACGTGAGAAAGGCGAATACACCTCTTAAAGCAGTCCACATATCTCCTAGGAGACGGTCTCCCCGTCAAAAACTGTTACGCGCCTACAATCAGGCAAATTAATTATTTAATTTTGATTGATGTCAAGATTAATTTAGAGTAACCTAAATAGCCTAAGATTCCACTGTAAGCTGTCTGTTCTTTGATCGAAATGTGGCCAAATAAAAATTTATATAATGAAGTCGTATAACGCCGCAGGGTTGCTTAGCCAAATCTTATTGCAAGTACTTTTTCGTATTTATTTGGACTCATTTGTAAAGAATGGCCCATAGAAAAGACAGGAATCGAAATAACCGGGAAAAAATAGGTTGTTACCTCTGTATGTCGCATTCTTTTGCACCTGAAAATTCAAGAGTTGTAGCAGACAGCACAGATGCGAAAACATTTTTTTATTAGTCATTTTGATGGTCTCTTCTATGGCACTTCATTTACTTATTTTCTAAACAATTATGAATACTTATATGTATGAAAAACAAAAAAACGATTGCCGCAATGCTTTGCTAAGCAATTCTGTGACGTTGAATGACCACATGAATAACTTGTTTATTATTAAAGCTGCATTTAGATCAAAGAATAGATGGCTAATAGAGAATTTTACGTGTTGCGCTCTAAATTTTTCACCAATTGTGCGCCCGTGCCTAAAATACCACGTTCCCAAAGTACCAGATTTTTCAAAATACTACATTACCTATTTATTACATTCCCATTATACCAGGTGTCTAAAATAAGACATTTCATCAAAAAATCACTTCCTTGAGATCGATTTTTTAATGTGGTGCAAAGGGCCTTACTACACAAGCGATTTTACGGCGGAGTGAGATCGCGGCGAACTTGCTACAGCCTGCGGCGTTGCACGCCGCGCGCCCGTACAGATACATAAACGAGCAAAATTAATCGCTGCGATAACGCGGCGGTATCGCGGCGATTATTTTTACCCGTATAGTATACACGTACTCGCCGCGGGCTGTAGCGTGCTCGCCGCGGGCTGTAGCGTGCTCGCCGCGATCTCGCTCGGCCGTAAAATCGCCGAAGAAAATCGCTTGTGTGGTAGGGCCCAAAGAGAATCTGGTAAGCTAGAAATGTGGTAAACAGGTAATGTAGTATTTTGAATAATCTGGTATTTTGGGAACGTAGTATCAGGCACGAGCGCAACTGTGCACCTAGATGTAGAAGTGGCAGAACACAGGAACCTAAAACGCCTACCAAAGCACATCTTTTTTTATTTGACCAGTTTTTATTAAGGCCACCGTAAACCGGAGCGCGGGGCGCTGACGGAGCGTGCCCAGCGCGGTCAATAACACTGAATCATATACGCTGTGCCGCGCTGCCGATGTGTGTCACCGTATATTATGAGTCAGTGTTATTGACCGCGCTGGGCACACTCCGTCGGCGCCCCGCGCTCCCGGTTTGTGGTGGCCTTTAAAGTTATTTGATGCGTGGCAATGGCAGTTACTCTGAAACAGTTGCGTTTAGATATTATGCATTTCAAAACATCATCCGTTCAACTACTTCTACTGCTGACTGGACATCAGTAATATAATATGTATATTAATTAATCAATATGTATCATATTCTTTTTATTTTTCCTCATCGAAAATAGTACTTAATTAGATTTAGTTAGGTTGGAAATGTGATTTTAATGAATCGGAGTGGCCATTTGTAAATAAATATACAAAAATCTAATAGACAATCGTTTGATCAAATCTGTTGTTTAATTTTTCTATTGTAGTCTATTACATACTCTTAACGTAAACACCTCTTGGGGTCAGTCTTAGGGAGCTTAGAGAGCTAGCTGAGAATATAGGTAGGTCGTCGAATACTCACACTTACGTATTCGGGCGTTTAAATAAAAAGTGAAGTCGCACTTTTAGGGTTCCATACCCAAAGGGTAAAACGGGACCCTATTACTGAGACTTGGCTGTCCGTCCGTCTGTCACCAGGCTGTATCTCATGAACCGTGATAGCTAGACAGTTGAAATTTTCACAGATGATGTATTTCGGTTGCCGCTATAACATCAAATACTAAAAAATAATAAAATAAATATTTAAAGGGGCACCTATGAATTTTTTCCGCTTTTAATTGTAGTTGACAAATGTATACGTTGATCGGTGCTCACTGTACAGTCGGCAGCAAAGTGGATGAGCTATTGCCGTAGTTTCATTTGCACCATTTGGTCCGGCCCCTCCTGGCAAGTATAGCAATACTTGAGTTAGGAAGGACCGCTCCTTCCTTCCGGACTTTTACTTGCGCAAACAATAATAAAATTAGGTACTTATACCTACTTCTTATATATACAATTCTCGTGTCGCGGTGTTGGTTACCAAACTCTTCCGAAATGGCTCGACCGATTCTCATGAAATTTTGTGTGCATATCGGGTAGGTCTGAGAATCGGCCAATATCTATTTTTCATACCCCTCAATGTTAAGGGTGGTTTACCCCTTAATTTTTAACGTGACCGTCTAATAAATCGATGAACGCCGGCTGCACACGAAAAAGGATGACGCAATGTAAGTACATGAGCCGCGAGGGCCAGTTGCAAGAGAGCGGCGAACGCCAGGATGTACAATGCGGGGTGCGGGGGTACTCTAAGGCGGAACAAAGTTCGCTGGGTCAGCTAGTAGGTATACATATATTATTATAACATGCATCTGTCCGCCGCGGCTTCGTACGGGTGCACATCTAAACATACGTACATAGTGAAGCGACTTTGTTTTATACTATGTAGTGATGGTACAAATGAAACTACGACGAGCTGTTGTGGTGTTCAAAATGGTCTACACACCCCCTTATTACCTTGGCAGTAGAGGCGTGTGTAGCTCATTGTGAGCACCGCAACCGTTCATCCATTTCTGCTGGTGACTGTAAGCCTTCCGGACGACTTCGACATTTTCTAATACTTGGCACTTTCTTAACTCGTCTCTTTTTTAATTCGCCAATTTCTTACTTGGTCTCTTTCCTAACTCGTCTCTTTTTCAAAAGCTTTTTTATGTATGTATGTACGGGTCAAATCTTGGAAGTTGAATTGGACCCACTTCTAGTGGTCGGATTTACTTGAAATTGGTATACTTATGTAAGTTGGATGACAATACATGTACAGTCAGCGATAAAGCTTGTATGAAAATGAAATTTTTAACAAAAACTTATTAACTCTCCATTTTCTTACTTAGCATATTTTTTGCTTAGTTGCTAGTTAGTTTCTACGCTCCAATGCGATACCTAAGACAAAATCAGAAAATGGAGAGTTAAAAAAAAGAGACGAGTTAGGAAAGTGCTAAGTTTAAGAAAATCGTTTTCAGATATTGATTCCTGCCTGAACCACCGTAAAACTTTTTCATAGAAAGTGTCAATGATTTTCAAAATGATTTTTCGAGAAAAAGGTTCCACAGTGGGTCACGCATCAAAAGGTTCCACAGTGGGTCACGCATCAAAAAGGTTCCACAGTGGGTCACGCATCAAAAGGTTCCACAGTGGGTCACGCATCAAAAGGTTCCACAGTGGGTCACGCATCAAAAAGGTTCCACAGTGGGTCACGCATCAAAAAGGTTCCACAGTGGGTCACGCATCAAAAAGGTTCCACAGTGGGTCACGCATCAAAAAGGTTCCACAGTGGGTCACGCATCAAATTTTTAGTTGTTCGGTCAGCTTCAAATATAAGCGAGCGGCCATGGTGTTTAACAGATTCCCTGCCCCGAAGCAATGTGCGGCGTTCTTTCGACACGTCCCCATAGTATAGGTAAAGCCACCAGAGTTGAGGCCACGCACACAACCACATCTCATGTAATGACAGCGGGATTTTGACGTTGTGTTGACGTTAAACGTTTAACAATGAAATTAAACGCTCAAGTGTCATGAGGCACATGTGCCGCATGGACGTACCAGTAAAGTCACACATGAGGCGCATGTGTCTCATAGGACAGGGAACCTCCGCAGACATGTCTGTATTTATAACTTTTCTATGATATCGCATGTGTTAAACACACATTTAACGAGTGTCGTAAGTATTGCTGGTAACACATTGTATTACGAGGTTTTGTACCTTCCACAAGTAGGGATTTGTAAATAAAATGCCAATTTTATAATATTATATGATGTATATCACGGCTTTTACAGTGGTATCTTCACGTATAAACAAAATAATCCAGATTTGAATTCAATAAATTAAAATTATTCTGACAAATCAATAAATAATATTTTCATAATTTAAAGCAGCGGCGCCACGACAATTTTGAGGATATAATAATAATGTCATAATTCTGTTCGTGGGGATCAACTAAATTATTCACTTATACATTTAGCGATGATCACAGATTGAGGATTATAAAAAAGCAGATTCAGAACATACCGTGCTATGGAGAGACGATTTAACAATTCGAAATTTGCAATAGTGATTACTGAGTAATTTAGATTTTTATTATAGCTTAACGGCTAACTTATCACTATCAGCACTCTAGCCGCTCACGTGCAGCTTTTCCCAGTTTCCTAACATTGCTTCTCGATCGATATCAATACCAAATTTAAATTAACAATATAATAAAATATCAATTGTACCTAAGATCTTTTCCAATTAAATACGCGCATTCGTTCCTTTAATTTGCATCCTAATTAACGCTAACGGGCCGCGCCGCGCCGCGCGCGCCGGCGGCCGGCGGCCGGCGGGCCCGCGCGCTGCGCCCGCGACGCGGCGGCTCGCTCTGAGCGTGAGCATACGACCACCTATCATAATTAAACATACATGTTGTGATCAATAATAAAAATATAATGATACAAATACATTTATTACTACGTTTCGATTATTGTGTGACATAAATATTTACAAAGCGCATTAGGAGCGCCAAAATAGTTAGGCGAGGCAGACTCCTAATGGAGATTAAAATTGCGCCGCGCCGAGCGTTCGTGACACGGCGAGGCAGCGCGGCTGTACCCTAACAAACAATACTTCAATATCTTTATTAACTAAAACGTCCCGGCAGTAACCCACGGTCAGGAGAGCTGACGAATAAATGCCCCAAAACAAAATACATAATAAGTGTCGTCAATTGAATAAAATAAATGGACAGCATTGTTATAAGACGCTACCCTGACGTCTATCGCCAGATCGGGAACCTAACTTAAACCATCCAGGGTTATTATTGTGCCTATGTTCTAGCATTTTGGAACCGTAAATTAAAGGGTCATTTTATGACATTCTAAAAAAAACAATTCCTGTGTAAATTTGACAGCTGAAACAAATCGCAGACGCTTCAATGCTAAAACACAGTAAACTAAATTAAATATATATTACGTATTCAAATTTTTGTTTTATGGATTACTAAAAACAACATATTTCATGATTATGAAACTATAGTAGACATTATTATGTAAACACTGCTACCAGTACATCTTATAAAACGAATAACATTATTCTAATATATCAATGTGTTTTTTCGTGATTATGGTACGATTACAATTTGGGAATGCATGATACTACTTGACAAAATACATAATTATTAAGTACTGATGATTAAAAAAATGCCCCTACATATACAGATAGCGTAACGTCGAAATATTACCAGCGATCTCTTTTCAACTAGTACGAATATCTAATTATTTAAACAGGTTTACACATATGCGAGTCGTAGGCGAGAAAAAAGGTTGCACTACTAGCGTATCGCATCATGACAATGTACAATGTGAAGTTTTAGATAATAAAAATAATCGAACCGAGAGTACAGCGTGGCATCCGTTTAGATGACGAGCGGTAGAGTAGTCGTCACGGAAGCGGTCAGCGGTCCGGCGGGGGGTGACGTGACACTATTCAATAAATAATGAGGGTTGGGGAATACTGCGGGGCGGCGGGGGTGCGGGGTGCGGCGGGCGCGGGCGGCTAGTTGACCATGAGCGTGTGCGACTCCATGGGCGCGGCCGAGTCGTACAGCGTGTCCGTGTCCTGCGTCGGCTCGCCCTGCAGCTGGCATTGGTTGGAGAGCGTCCCGGCACCGCAGTCGCAGAAAAATCTACAACAATACAGTAAAATTACATAAAGTTTACCACTGACAGATGGTTTGCCTTCACTTCATATTCAACTTTAACGACCTACAAATAAAGCCAATTTTAGGGCCTACGCTAGCTGACACCGACGCCCGCCGCGTGCGCCCGCTCGCGGGTTTAAAATCTACGTAAAATCCGTCGCACGCGCCCGCGCCACTTAGCGCTGTTCATACAGTTTCTTCTTCTTCTTATTATTATTATTATTATTAGACGCGCGCACGACGGGCGTCCGTTCCGGGTAACCCGCGTCAGCTAGCGTAGGCCCTTAGAATACTGTTACCCCGTTTGCAGATTTTATAATAGCTACTTTATTTGTATAGTATTAAAGTTGGAAATGAAATGAAGGCAAGCCATCTGTCAGTGGTAAACTAAAAGTAAACGTATTGTAACTTATTTATAGACATCGGTGACTCGTGGCAATTAGGTGGCACTAGTGATGAGACACGGTTTTCAAGTGTCTTTTCAGATATCTACAATAATATTATAAAGAGGAAAGATTTGTATTTTTGTATGTAATGAATAAACTCAAAAACTATTGGACCGATTTCAAAAATTCTTTTACCGTTAGAAAGCTACATTATCACTGAGTAACATGCTTGCTTGCATGCTGCTTGCACGCTTGCTTGCATGCTTGCTTGCATGATTGTTAGCGTGCTTGCTTGCGTGCTTGCTTGCTTGCATGCTTGCTTGCATGCTTGCCTGCATGCTAGCTTGGATGCTTGCTCGCATGCTCGCTAGAATCCTGCTTGGATTCTCGCTTGCATGCTTGCTTTCATGCTTTCTTGCATACTGCTTGCATGCTTGCTTGCACGATTGTTTGCGTGATTGTTTGCGTGCTTGCTTGCGTGCTTGCTTGCTTGCTTGCGTGCTTGCTTGCATGCTTGCTTGCTTGCTTGATTGCATGCTTGCTTGCATGTTTGCTTGCTTGCATGCTTGCTTGCATGCTCAGTAGAATCCTGCTTGGATTCTCGCTAACATGCTTTCTTGCAAGCTTGAATGCTTCCTTGCATGCTTTTTGCATGCTTGCTTCAGGCTTGCTTGCATAATTGCTTGCTTCTCTGAAATATTTATGGTTCACGCTAGCAATGCCGCGGGTAAAAGCTATAATAGATAAAGTGGTTCAAGAGGAAGGTTTATAAGTATAATACATGCATAATATAGTTGTACCCGTGCGAAGCCGGGGCGGCTCGCTAGTGTAAGATAAAATAAGTCTTTAAAATTGAAAGGTCACATTTATTACCGAGACTGCATCCAAAAGGTAAACTTGTTTATCAAAAGCTAAAAATAGCATTATCAAAAATCCAGGATATCTTACCATAATATTTTTTATAGCTTATTACAAAATAAAGAAGTTGTAACCAAAGAGAACACCAACAAAAATACGCAAGAATGATTTTTTTAACCATCACATCTCAGTCGAAATCGAAATATCATTTTCTTACACTAAGTGGTTTTTCTCAAATAGAAGAATAGCTCCTAAAAATTTTGAACAAATATTTTTTGTCTATCACGAAAGTCATATATTATATGGTTGAAAAGATTTTGTCTAATTGGTTCCTTTTGCTCGACTCGTACAGAGAATCATAGTCACTAAATGTAAATAGTCAGTAAATGCCACGAGTCGCCGATGTATACTTATTTAACACTAGCTTCGCTCGGTAAAAGGTCTCGCAGTTGAATTGAAACTGCGAGACATTACTAAATTCTCATGGGTATTCCCAAAACGCGCAACGTAGACATAGCGTTGCGTGGAGATTTTATATCGTGGAATATCAGGATAAAAAGTAGCCTGTGTGTTATTCCAGAGGTCCAGGTATCTACATATCAATTTTAATCAGAATTCATACAGCGGTTTCAGCGTGTAGGAGTAACAAACACACAAGTACGCACGCACCACACACACTCATAAACTTTAGCATTATAATGTGACTTAGACCTCCGGTAGAACTCACAAAATCAAGGCGAAGCCACTTTACGCCACCACTATTCATTCTCGACAAGGCGGGAACTAAGCCGTGGTCTAGTAGCTTGACATATGGCCTCTCAAGCGATCGTGGGTTCAAACTCAGGCTCGCACCTTTGAGTTTTCAAGTTATGTGCTAAATTATATTTAAAATTTACCACGTGCTTTACGTTGCATGAAAACATCATGAGGAAACCTGCATACACTTCCGAAGCATTTCAATGATGTGTGTTAAATTCCCAATTCGCACTGGGCCTGCTAGAAACAACAGCTCAAGCACTGTTTGTTCTGAGAGGAGGCCTGTGCCCAGCAGTGGGATGTATATAGACCGTAGATGATGAAAGCGGGGCGACGCAGCGCAAAATAATTTAAAAAAAATATTGAAACAGGTGTTACTTTGCAGAGGTCCACATCAACGAACTGAAACAATTACTTGTTTGTCGCGGTTGAGCAAAGTAATTGTTTCAGTTCGTTAAAAAAACCCATAATAACAATCAGTGAGGAAAGTTTTGGCAAAGCTTGAATCTAACCTGTCATGGCGGATGAATTCCACATCATGTCCCGAATGGCACGTTTTGATGCAATTGACACAAATTGCATTACGGTCTGTCGTGTTGCAAGTCTGGCACCTGGAACACAACACCATTGATTAATATAATCTTCCAAAAAAATGACACACCATGTACAAATACAATTGTTTAAATACTCGGTGAATACAACTGGACCTTGGAACAAAACGACACTGCTGCAAAAAAAATGTCATTGACATCGGCTCTGAAGACGTTCTATGTATTTATAAACTTCATTGATCTTTCTCTCAATCGTAGCGCCATTGGCGCATGCTTCTAAATTCTTCCTTTAAACGCGTGCTTTTGCAGAGTGTATATGAAAAGATATAAACACAATACAATACAATTGTAATTACCTATAGAAATCGTGCATCGGAAAAGACGTGTACGACGAAATCTTATAGAGACACTGCCCTCCGCCGACCGCTTTTTCAACGGCATCTTGATTGCTAAAGATCTTGTTGCCCCGCACTAGGGGAGAGACGCCTGATGCCAGACAAAGACCTGAAAATAAAACTCGAATCAGAATGGAACAGATCAAAGTTAAAATATAACAATATCAGTCTTTGTGTAAGGAGTTCGCGTACATCGAATAACATTTAGGGGCTGTTTCACCACTTTTTTTAAAGTTCGGATTAGCTTGATCATAACCTTATGGAATAAAATAAAAATTTCTGTTTCACCAGTCTTGATTAGCGCTAAGTGACGGACAAACTATTTCTTAATTTGACCATCAGATCAGGTGGCATTTATTTTTTTGTGGCCATGGTTGGAGAGCCCTTCAGCCGGTTTCAGAAAAATAAATCAAAGTATTTTTTATTTTTTAAAGAAAGAAGTCATGCTAAATTGCAAACGAGAATTTAAATATCAAGATTTGAACAAAAAATATAGGTACGCTTTTAGTATTTAAAAATAAATCCAAAATTTCGTAATATTTTTTAATTACAGACTTTTTTCAGTGGCACAATCGTTTGTTCTACCTGAACTTGTACATCGCCATTAAAAAAAAAGTCAAAGGGTTTGGCGCCACTTTTCGATTCGTTTTACGTGATATTTTTCTTTGTTATTGTTAACCAAAGTATCGTAAATAAATACCGTTTTTGGATTAATTATAATGTTACACGTTTGTTTATGCAAAAAAATAGATGTGTTTAAAAATTACATAGTATACGATTTATTTTGCTTTAATAATGAGCGACTCTTTGAACGAAAATATGCGAACAGGAACCCGTGGTCGTGAAATGGGACGTTGCTATTCCGACTTTTTGTTAAACCGACGATTAGTTAAGTGGTACTTAGTTTGCACAGGACCGGAGTGGTGAAACTGAAAAAAAACTGGCCGACAGATTTGTGCAGTACTTAGTTTATTCATTGACGTAACCAGTAGTTTGACAATAAGGTGGTGAAACAGCCCCTTAATATACCTAATTAAATACCCAAGAGATAACACTGGCGATTTGCGAACGTATGTGAAAACGGAGTGAACGCGCAACTGATTCGGCGCGAAGACAAAAAAAAATTACGGTGGAACTAAAAGTTTGAGCACCCCTGCATCTCTAAGACATGACATAATAATTATTAATAGAGAGTGCACTTATTTCTCTCAGTCAGATCAGTCGTATCGAGTAACGGCGCGCACTGGATTTCGGATGGACTGGACTCCTGCGAATAGGTTAGATTTTTAAAAAATATATAATTAGTCCGTCAGTTAGACTATAAAAAGATATTGTACACGTCAATTAAACTGCGTGTGACGTCACGCTTTGGAACATTTTTTTACTTACTTAGACGTGATGCCCGCACTCCCGGATTTCTACGTGCTTTTTTTGGCAATCTAACTGATGGACTAATATTTTTTTTATCCAGGACCCAGTAGGCGGGAGTCGTCGCTTTTCTCCGCACAGCACCGTGTACTTGCTTTGCCTAGACGGTAGCGCACAACAACTTACTATCAGTAGTTATTATGCTATAATTTAGACCAACAAATAGCCAAGTTAGGCTCAAAAAACTCACTTTCCCGAAATGTGCACTTTCTCTAAAAGTGCACTTTCCGCTAAATGTACACTCCCAAAATGTACACTTTCCCATTAAGGGCACTTTCCCCGGAAGTGCATTTTCCCAAAAAGTACATTTTCTCAAAACGCACACTTTCCCAAAATGTACACTAGTCAAAAATGTCATCTTCACCCTTTGATCAATTATAACTGAAGATACACATTGCCGAACAAAATCCCCTTGAAAGAATGTCCGAACTATTTATTTGTTTGCGTAACAAATAAAATCATCACCTACACAAAGTAATTACTTTGTGTGAAAAGAATAAGTGACGAAATTTGAACCTAGTCTTTACTTAATTACAATTGAATTTCGCTACTTCACAGTTAAAAATTTATTTACGTGTGCGTAGAGAAAACTGATCCCAAATACGTGAATACGTGACGAAATTTGAACCTAGTCTATACTTCATTACAGTCGAATTTCGGTAGCAGCAAAACTCCACAACGCTTGACACTTGACAGCTAAACTCCACAATTTCCACACGTTTGGTCGGATATGAATGTAAGCCTTATCAGAAACGGTAGAGTGATTAATTTCACTTGCTACATTGAAGGCGACGTTGTAAGATTGCTTTGACGAGTTTGACGTTTGTTTGGCGGACGAAATGATGTTGTAGAACAAAGAATGCATTCCGACTTTAGGAGAGGACTTTCTTTATAAAAAGTTTCTGTCAATTAATGCAATAAAAAACAGGGTGAAATTAAGGTTAACGCCAACACTTTACAGGATGAATGGGGACGTCATTTAGATAATTTTGAAGCTAATTTTTTTTACTCCAAATGTTTACCGTTTTCGAGATATAAGTATAAAATGATAAACTGACTAACTGACTGTTGTATATAACGCACAGCCCAAAACGCTGCATCTAGAGACTTGAAATTTTGCAAATGTGTACCTTATACAATGTAGGCATCCAACAAGGAAGGATTTTTGGAAATTCCCACGGGATAAGGAAAATACGGGATTTATATATTCAGTTCAACGGGATTCCTATGTATCTCCGTAACTATGAATATTATAATTACTACTCTTCAAATTGGGCATAAAAGTAGGTAATTATAATAGTGAAAAAATATTTTTAGGATTTTTGGATATTCCCACGGGATATGGAAAAACGGGATTTATATTATTCAGTTCAACAGGATCGATTATTTGTTTTACTGGTCGTAGAAAGCTGAAATTTGCTATTTAGGTTCCTTGGGGAGTGTAGGGGAGTACTTAAAGTTGTTCGTAATCATGAGAAGATCCAGAAAGTATAATTTTCATGAGTTAAAATCGGGTTTTGTTCCGCGTACCTTGACACAGTGTCGTCTCGTGATCATGGCGCATGCAACTGTGCCGAAATATCGGGCTTCTTCAAAATCAAGGTACGCGGAACAAAACCCGATTTTAACTCGTGAAATTAGTAATGACCGCGATAGTCTAAAATATTGTAGTATAATTTTCTCCCTAATATTATGTATTTGAAGTCACATTGTATATTTTTTTTGTAATGGTGGGTAGTATTATAATAAAACAAAAAAAAATCAAACAAATTTCATTATTTATGAATAAAATTTGTTTTTAATATAATAACTTTATTAATTTTTATTTTCAATTTGTCAAACTATCGCACACGTTTACCAGTAACACATACACACATACATGACATACGTATACACATCCAGGAAATCAAAACTTCACACAAAAACACAAAATTCTAGAAATAAAAAAATAGGGTGATGGCAACTTCACTACACTTTTGTTCTATGTTCTGTTGTTTATCTGTTTCGTTTTACTGATAAGCTTTCCTGTGCGTGTGACAAAGACAAGGCATATGTCAATGTTGTGGAATTCTGACAACGTTAATCTTTTAATTAGCAATTTAGAAATGGCTTTAAAATTAATTTAAATCAATATTTCTCTCCGATTCTTAGAATTTAATAGAAAAAACAACAGATACTCACCGAAAGTATGATATTCCATTAGATTTGTTCCGTTTTTTCGAGTGATTTTTGCACTTTTTAAAGACGCACGTGGGCATCGTTACGCTTGCATTGACAACAACGTACTGAGAAAAAAGTCGACCACTTTTATCAAAGTGGAGCTCATTTGGCTCGGACATATTCGGGCGCGCGACTGTGCATCTACAGTTATAATTGATCAAAGTCTTCACCACAAAGTTTTCCTTAGATGAAGATCCTAAGCTATGATAACGATGTTAACATTTTTTTTTTACCTATGTTACCTAGATAAATCCTTTGTGCTCGTGCATTTTTACCGTTTATCGAATAGTCTATATATAGGTATAAAGTACGTACTTTTCCAAATCTAGTGCTCTATTTGAGAAAGTGCTCTTTTTGGGAAACTGCACCTTCTGAGAATGTGCTCTATCTGAGAAAGTGTACCAATTGGGAAGTGCACTTTTTGAGACAGTGCACCTTCCGAGAAACTGATCTATCTAAACAAGTGTACCTTTAGAAAAAGTGCAAATTTCGGGAAAGTGAGTTTTTTGAGCCTAACCCGAATGGGTATGTTCAAAAGATGTAATCATTATCGGCGCACAAGCAGCGATTTACCTCCAAACCGGTTGTTGAATATCTGGTTGTGTTCGAGCGTGGCGGTGGCGTTGTTGGTGATCTCGACGCCGGCCGCAAGCCCGTCGAAGATGCGGTTGCGCCGCAGCACCGGGTGGCTCTGCGTTGAGATCAGCACGCCCGCTTGCGCGTTGCGGAAGATGTCGTTCTCCTCCAATACTCCCTGACGAACAATTACAAATAAATTAAAAGAGAATTTATTGAATCAGGCGTTACTTTGCGGAGATCCATATCGTCACTACTTTGAAAAAACCTCTTATCTCAAATCAATACGTAAACCAAATTGAACCTGATTGAACATTGAATTGATTGATATACTTTTAGTAAAGGCTATGCTCGGAGTTTCTCTAAAAGATCGAATTCGTAACGAAGTGATCCGATAGAAAACCAAAGTTATCGACATAGCCCACCGCATTAGCACGCTGAAGTGGCAATGGGCAATTGGGCAGGCCATATAACCCGAAGAACCGATAACCGTTGGGGTAGACGAGTTCTTGAGTGGAGACCACGGATCGGCAAACGTAGCGTGGGACGTCCTCAGACTCGGTGGAGCGATGATCTTCGCAAGGCGGCTGGCAAGAGCTGGATGAGAGTGGCCGAGGATCGTGCTCAGTGGCGTGCCATGGGAGAGGCCTATGTCCAGCAGTGGACTGGATAGGCTGATGATGATGATACTTTTAGTAAAGTTCACTTGGCAGATTTTAGATTTTAAGATACGAGATTTTTTCAAAGTAGTGACGATATTAATGAACTGAAACAATTACTTTGTTTACCCGCGACCATACGGTAGTTACGTTTATGCAAGAAATGGTTCATGCAGTTCCTCCACCTCCACACTGTACGAACACACACAAATCACACAAACCCAACCATCACCACCACCAAACTACAATGACGCGATAAAATAACATAGCACATAACATTAGTGTTAGTTTAACATTTGGTAGCATAGCGTACGGTTGTGGTGCCTACTCTGAAGATGAGAAGAAGAGAAGATGAGCTCTGGTTCGAAACGCGTCAGTGTAGTTTGGTGGTGGTGATGGTTGGGTTTGTGTGATTTGTGTGTTCGTACAGTGTGGAGGTGGAAAAACTGCATAAACACGCATTTCTTACATAAACGTAACTATCGTAAGGTCGCGGGTGAGCAAAGTAATTGTTTCAGTTCAAAGAGACTACATTTTTTGGTTCTCTATAGCAAGGCCGGCCAAACCCAGGCATGCGGGCAAAGAAGCGGCCCTCCAAGGCATTTGAATTTGCCCGCCAGCACTTCAGTCGGATAGCGGGCTAGCCGGGGCGCGGTGGCATCGCTCCCACCTGGATAGTAGGTTGAAATTTTTTGAAAAAAGTTTCTAGTGAAGATTGCCCAACATTGCGCGAACTTGCTATGGAAATTTTAAGCAGGTTTGGGTGCACCTATGATTTACAAATAAAATAAATCTATTCTCTAGTAATTTATAGTTCCATCCATGAGGAGAATGTTTGACACATACACGAAAAAAATCAATAAAGACATTAATCAATCAAGGAGCAGCAAACGAAAATAAAAAGAGATATGAGAGTGAGTTTCTCGTCAACCTATTTATTACAATAGCCCCAGCACATCTTAGTCTGAGTCAAACAACATTACAAAAATCATTAGGACTCCACTTACCTTTCCCCCATTAAAAATACAAATTCCTCCGTCGCGCCCATCGAAGATCTTATTCCTCTTGAGCGTCGGGTTGGAGTCAGTCTTTATCCACACACCGGCCATGGCGTTGTCGAATATCTCATTCTGTTCCAACAGCCCGAGCCCTCCGTTGTAGACGAGCACGCCGCCATTTTGCCCGCCCCATATCTTGTTGCCGCGGATCACGGGGTTGCTGCCTGTCCGGATCTGGACGCCGGAATATAGGTGGTTGAAGATGTCGTTGTCTTCCAGTTTGCCGTGCCCGTTGTCGTAAAAATACACGCCGACCTGTTGAGGATTATTATAATAATAATAATAATTTTATTTCAAGTATCAAGGACTCATGTTTGTTAGTAGCTTAAGTTCTAAATGTTAGTAAAGAAAATTATAAAATTAATTCACTGGCTAGGAGCATGTAACCCCTGACAGTGAAGCAAGTAAGGGCAGTCAATTCTGTCCCCTATCATATTTAAAATGTTGTTGGGATTGCCGCGCACCCGGCGCACCAGGGATGCCGCCCTCTTGAGCATGGTGGCTTAAAAACAGTCAACTCTAGTGTCTGATTAGGGTATGTGAACTGATAATTCTTCATAGGGACAGGTCTCTCCTCAGAATTAGAGGGTTGGGGCGTTAACACACGGGCCCAGTGCGGACCCGTGCGAACACACAACATTGAATTTCTTAGAAGGTATACGCAGTTTTCCTCGCGATGTTTTCCTTCACTGTGAAGCTCGTGATAAATTTGAAAGGTAATTTCGCACCGCACATAAGTTTCGAAAAAACTCAGTGGTGTGGGTCTGGACTCGAATCCACAACCTACTGCTTGAGAGGCCATAGGTCAAACCACTAGGCTACCACGGCTTTTTACCACAAAAAAATTAAATAGAACTCTTAGGCTGCGTATCCACCGGAGCTGTGCGAGGATGCGTTGCGAGGGATGTGTTTGTCATGAGCCAATAGAAACACTTAATTTAAAAGGTCCTAAGTGAATGAAGTGTTTCTATTGGTTCATGACAAACACATCCCTCGCAACGCATCCTCGCACATCTCTGGTGGAAACGTAGCCTTACTATTCTTTGGAAGAGACATGTTAGGTTGAGAACGTCTTATTATCAAACACCAAAGAAGTTACGCTGAAAAGCCTCATTGAAACAAAACAAAAGATTGCGATAGAATTTCACTTGTACCGTATACCGTTTACGCTTTCAGGCATTTATTTAGGACCAAATTGATTCTTATGCAGATGTGGGTAGGTTAATCTTTGTATCACCGTATTGTCCTAACCATAATTGGCATTAAATTTAAAAGTGAAAAAGAAGTGACCTGTACTCTATAGTGGGCCGATTTGATGGACTGAAGAACTTACTTGCTTCCCCGAATGTATGCGGTTGCGGCGCAGAACAGGCGTGGAGCCCGTAGTGATCCAGACTCCAGCCAATGTGTTAGCATACACTTCATTCTCCTCTATCAGACCCTGACCCTTCTCATGCACGTAGATACCTCCATGCTGGCCATGATGGATTTTGTTGTGCCTTACTATCGGATCGCTGTTTGTGCGGATCTGTTGATAATATTCGTAAAATAATATAAGCGTGGCATAGTATTAACGGGTGCGGTTAGTGTAAGACTCCGTATTTGGCAATAATGCACGACGTGACCTTATAACCCTTATGGAAATTACTTGGTAATTTAAATTATCAGATTGTGCATTGTTGTCATTCATTCCGGGTCAACAATTAAAGGTTGTACTTTAACCATACCCATCATTGTGCAAGATTGCACACCTTTTTAGACGTTTTTATAGATTTTTATTGTGTATGATTTTTTTATGACATGACTTTATTATACTTTTGTTTCTAGACCAAAAACCAGTGCCTTTTGATTTTAATCTTAAAAATTAACCCTTTTCCAGGCATAGTGCATATAGCGACCACATAAATCTACACAAAGATTCGACCTTGCTCCCTTTGCAATATGGTGGAAAAATAATTGAATATGTTTAAAGCATGGTTCACTTTTAAATTTTGCTGTAGCGTATTTAAATAGACGGGGCCCGAAAAAGGTTAAAATAAACATCCATTGGAAATTAGAAACCATCATTCATATTTGTGTACCCCTAACCAGATTCGGCTTTAAGATCGTCCGTAAAACATATGGATGGTCTGCACCAATATCCAATAACACAGACTAACGTTCCCTAAAAAGGAGTCTAATATGCAAGAAAAGATACAAATGACGACAAAAATTTTCAAATTAGCAGGTAAGTAACCAACCTGTATTCCGGCCAAAGCATTCCCATAAATGTTATTGTGCTCGATCAAGCCGCGTCCCTCTCCGAATATGTAAACGCCGCCTTGATGCCCGTTGTAAATCTCATTGCGGCGTATGGTCGGGTTGCTATTGGACGTGATCCAAACGCCAGCAAAGTTGTTAGAGTGTATCTTGTTGTCTATGAATTGGCCGAGGCCGGACTCGTGGACGTAAATGCCGCCTGTTTGTCCGTGATGAATCTCGCAGTGCACGACGGTGGGGTTTGCGCCGGCCTTCACTTCGAAACCGGCGATTCTGTTGTTGTGGATGTCGTTTGCTTCAAAGTAGCCCTGTGGGCAATGAAAATATTTGTAATAGATATCCTACGGTTAACCCCGAATCTACTGTATTATAGCGAATAATTGATTGATTTAGACATTACTTTGTAGAGGTCCTGATCAAAGAACTATCTTGGTACTCCGCTACGAAACAACAGACGTAGGGAAGTAAAAGGTTGGTAGTTCATTAGTGTACTGGAGACAAAAATTAAAAATAATAAAAAAATAAAATAAAAATCCATTTATTGCCACAACCATACAAAATAAAAAGAAAAACAAAGAACACAAAAAAAAAAGAAGAACAGAAACACAAAAAAAAAAAAAAAAAACTTCGTGGCAATAGGCTCAGGCTCAGCATAAATGCTGCCGGTTAGGAAGCCGGCGGCGCTGATTTTCAGCCTGCGCCCTCCCACGGCGCGTAAAACACAGCAATAACGGGAAGGGCAGAGCTCACAATATTACGTAAAGAAAGAAGAAAGGGAAATCTGGCAGTTCTTTTCTAAGGAAATGGTAGGGCATCACAGTCATATTCATAGCCTTTGGTAATCTTGTGGTCTTTGGGGAAGTATCAATTTCCATCTACTTAAATTCCAATTTGGACCGCCATTAGCACTTTCCTAATTTTCCGTTTAAAGACCGGGAAAGACATGTGGGCTCGCAGCGGGGGAGGAAGATCGTTCCATATCTTAGAGGCACGGAAACGGAAACTCCCTCTGAACCCCACGGACCTGTGTTTGGGGATGATAACTTTATTGGCGTGCATACTCCGGACACCTCGATCGCGACCCGCACGTGGCCATGTAAACTTGTCATACAAGTATTGCGGTCGTTGTGTATTTATTATTTTATGCACTTGAGTCGTCTGGTGTAAGTCCCTCCGGGCCGACATATTCAGTATTTGTCTCTCGTTTAGGTAAGGCGTAACGTGTGCACGTCTAGGCACCCTATAGCAAAATCTCATACACGCATTTTGAACACGCTGAATAGCTCGCGCTATTAACCTTAAACTAGTTGTAACTTAAGGCCATTTCAACTTGACAGAAAGAAATGAGGAATGTGATTCAGAGTGCGTTAGGGTGTAGTAGGTTTGGCGAATCTACGGATACCGGTCAATAAACGTTTGACCGATACGCGACCGATGCTACTGTTTGACGTCGGTCGATTGGTGTGGTTGGTTTTGCTGTAGTAAAAACTGTCGATCGATGTCGACCAATCCGTTGTACCATTGATCGACGTCGATCAATCCATTCTACCATTGATCGACGATCGGTCGATTGGTGTGATAACACCCTTAGACAACGTGGCCACTGAAGCTGAAAAACAGACCTAAACTTTTACAAATGCTGACGTACCAATCCATTCTCAAACGTGAAAATGCCGACGTCGCGGCCATGATGTATGTGATTACGGCGCATGATAGGGTTCGCAAAGTTCTTGACCCAGATGCCAGCGAGCGCGTTGCGGGATATCTCATTGTCCTGGTACGCGCCTTGGGCGTAGTCCGTGACGTAGAGACCGACGTTCTCGCAGTCGCTGATGTCGCAGTGTTTGATGACTGGATTGGCGCCAGCGCCGCTCACGCAGACTGCGGCACCCACTGTGGAACGTTTTGGGGGTTATGAATTGGTTCAGGAGTTGGTCACGACATACAAATAAGGGTTCATAAATGTTCTGATTATACTCCATTCTAATGTCTACAATATACAAACGAGGGTTCATAAATATCCTATTATGCTCTGTATGTAACTGACAATGAATAGATAGGTGAATCAACTTTCTCGTGTTGTTTGCTCATTCCTCAGTAGTCCAAGTGATATCTTCATACTGTATCATAGAAAATTGCGTAGGTTGTCCAGAAGACAAAATTTGTGTAACCATAGCAAACGGGTGGCATGAAAAAGTGGCATAATTAAAAACAACAGTAATGACACTAGTAAGCATCTTTACCTTTTCTTTAGAAGTGCAGCATAGCACGCGAAACCAAAGTGTGAAATTGCACAATAACCTTCCCCACTGACGTAAATAGTGTTAAATTGCTTAAATGACTTAAGGTTCATTTGTTAAGTGTTTTAATAATATAAATATTTTATTTAATGTAATGAAAGTTTAAATTAGTAGTAAAAGATATATACCGTTCCTACCAGTTTCTCAATTGTGCAATATCTTCTAGGTGATAACTATTTTAATTCTTTGTTTGATTTATATTTTAAGAAGGAGGCTATCCCATTTAATAAAACTAATAATATAAACATGAACGTTTATATGGACGAATATGATGTTTATAATTTCACGCTAAATCAAATTAGCTAAATTAAATTTGGCACATAGATAGTATATCTATCTGGATTAACATATTATATGATACTTTTATCCCGGAAAATTGCACAGTTCCCGCGGGATAGCGACAGAAGAATTCTTGCAGATCTAGTCTCGGGCAACAGCTAGTATTTCATAGTTTTTAATATCCGACACAATGTAAATTGTAATTGTTCCACACTCACTGCGAAAGGGAATGCCACGAAATCTTTAAACAGAAGACGACTAGATAGCATAGTGGTTAGAGAACCTGACTATGATTATTTGTTGCCTAGTACCCATAGTGCAAGCTTTGCTTAGTTTGGGACTAGGTCAATTGTTGTCAACTGTCCCATGATTTATTTATTTTAAGTCTTACCTACGCTAGCGCTCCGTATAATGCAATGGTCGACGGTGGGTGAGCAGTTATCGGAGACCTCGAGACAATAGTGTTTGTGATGCTGCATGGTGCTGGTCGCGTCGGGTGAGAACTTGAGCGTCATGTGACCGGCGTAGGCGCGGCTCGCGCCCTCCGCGAACGTCAGCGTCGATTCCGCCTCGCGCTCCAACACCACGGATTCTGCCACGTTGCCGGCGGCGCAGCCTGAGTAAAACAAAGGCAAGTGTTGATTACTGCAATCCAGATATCATCATCTCGGCTTATATCCATCCCACTGCACGGCACAGGCCTCCACTTAGAATGAGAGGGTTTGGGCTGTAGCTCCCACGCGGGCGCTGCGGTGCTACGGGTTTAAACCAGATATAGAATTTGTCATAATTTTATCATTTACCATACGCTGTCTGTGGTGTCTGTGAAGTTGCCAATCCGCATTGGGTCCGCGTGGGAACTACAACCCAAGCCTGTCCTGCCCTTTTTGTCCTGCCCTGCCGTGCCTGAATAGTTCTGTGTCGTAATCACAAATGCCACTTACCAATGAGCTGGACGTCAGCATCGATAGCGATACACTCCTCCTGGTACAAGCCAGTGTGGACGAAGATGAGCGCCGGCACGGGCATGGGCGCGGCGCGGCGGCACGAGCACGCGCCGGCGCCGCACGTGCACGCCGGAGTCGGGAGCGCGCCGCCGCTGGCCGCCGCCGGCGCCCCGGGTATGTTCCCGCCACGCTCCTCAACGTACTCCAGAGCCGCCTGGAATTGCCGCGATAACATTCAAGGCTTGTTCGGACTAGGCTAGTATTCTAATCTAGTAGCAAGTAATTTAGTAGCTAAACTATTCGCCACTGCCTAAGGCACTGGTCCCACCGCCGGCGAGTGAGATACGAGCTATCGACTTTTTTCTAGCCCAAGAAACGAACAAAAGATAATCGCTTCCGTGTAAATAAAAGAGAGATGTTTATAGTTCATCGCTCGCTGTTCACACTGCCGGCGAGGACACTCTCCCAACGCCCGGCGAGTAAATATATATCAGTCTCTTTTATTTACACGGAAGCGATTATCTTTTGTTCGTTTCTTGGGCTAGAAAAAGTCGATAGTTCAGTGCCTAAAAATCGTTCGTATTACAGTAGAGACATTTTGACGCCAACTAATGAACTCGACTAAATCGACAGGTTCGGGCTTGTTTAGCCGGCGGCCGAGTAAGCACGGACGCGTGGTGGGGGGTGCTACTCACTACAAAACTACTAAAAAAAATAGAATAAAATGGATTGACTCGACTAAATTACTTACTAATCTACTCGTCCAATTTTTTGGTGTTCAGATACGTTTAGCTACTAAATTACTCGCTACTAGACTAAAATACTAGCCTAGTCCGAACAAGCCTTCAGCCGAAGTGGGCAGGACGAGTGTGAAAACACGTTATACTACTTTTACATTCAGCCCCTGCCGCTGCCCCTCGCGCTGCCGGCAATAATTCCCCAAATACTGCTGCAGCAGAATTAAGCTCAAGTGTGTTTACATATATTGCGCTACCACTATTTCGCTTTCGAGTTTCATGGCAGATTTCGAAATAATTACAGCGTCCGCGCTATCTTTTTGCGATACATAAGTTAAGTTCAATATTTAAAAAGACCACCACTTGATACTTCTTACCTTACCACTTTGTAAATGCCTCGGTATTGTTGTTTATGTGACATACTAAGCGGTTAAGCTACTTTGAACATGACTGTACTTACACCGCGCCCAGCAATGCACATGATTAGTCATCATAAGTTCGTAATATTTTGCATGTCAAATGTTGGTGAAATGTGCTGATCCTAATAAAGTTGTTCCACATTTATTGTTAAACCATGACTCAAGGAAATAATGAAATCAGTATCAAAATGCTCGATCTCTTAACGTTAACGTGCGCCCACTTTATACGAAAGCGCGCGTTTAAATATTTTAAAAATGGTGACCCATGTATTTAAAAGCGGGCAGCTAACGCCAGAGCATTTCAACTAAAATTTGATAACGCGCGCACGCAACCAGACGGTCAAATGCGCGTTTTAAAAGAGCGCCTCGAAACGTGTTATGAGAACTTTCTCTAAGGTGGCCTTAGAGCCTTTTCACATGCACATGATTGCCGTCGAAACTGCTTAATGTCGTGCCGTGCAATCGCACATGTAAACCCATGGTGGTCGACCATTCTGTCAAGGTCGACTGGCAGTACCCGCGTGCATGTGGCCATGCAGTGCGCATGAGTCATTTTCTGCTGTTTTCTAGACATTTACGCTCATCTCATTTATTACGGTAAGAATTTCTTATTTATAGACTAGTTTTAATAACCAATAAATAGTGGAGGCAAGACTAATTTTCTTTCAATAATTGCTATTTAAAAACTCACCCTTATAGAGTTAAAGTGTTTGATACGCGACTCCTTCTTTGGGCGGAAGTTGGGCCGCACGTGAATACCATAGTAGAGCTGCCTGAAGCTATCCTTCCACGGGTTGTCAGCGTCGCATTCGTCCGCTGTCATGAACTCGAATGTGCACGGTGCTGAGTGCATCAGTGGCATGTCGTATTCAAACACTGACTGGTATAGACTTTTCCTGTGGCCAAACAGAATAATCTTCAGTCTTTGTATTGACAGGCAAGCAAGTGTTAATATTGAATACACTTTCACGTCATGAAGACAAGCATAGCATCTGCCTGGAGAGATTTCTCTTCCATTGTGACCTCATCCAACCTCACCAACATCTTCAAAAATAGCATTATATCTGTTAGCAACTCACCATAGTTCCGTATCATTAGCGATAGTATTGAATCGCTTGCAGACCTGCGCGACGCGGCACAAGTCGCGCTCGGTGAGATGCGAAAGAATACAAAGCAACACTTCGTCGGGCAACTCATACTGCAAGTACTGAGAAACGTTGCACACGTCTACGCCTTGTGAAAGCGATCTGGGGACAAAGATTATGGAAGAGATAAGGAATTGATGTCACTTCAATTCTCAGAGCCATTTTTACCTGGTATAGGATTACTTAGAAGCAATTTCAATGATAATGTTTTGCTGCATTCAGGGCAGGGGCCATGGTCTCGTCGGTATCAGCGACTTTGTCATCTTAGTGTCACAGGTAGTGGTCAAATAAACATGCCTAAATGGATAGTGACTTGGAACTGAAGACGTACGTTCTTAGGTAGCATTTAAACAAAAGGCAATCGGTGTACTAGGGACACGTCACACCAACTTTTACCGCCATATCGATGGTGGAAAAGTAAAACCGCTAAAGCGCCATACAATATATGGCGTTGTAGTGTATCGTTACAATTGACCACCATGGATGAGATTTGGTGGCCACTTGGTCCAGAAGGATTTTTGGACCCATATTACTCTGAAAGTTATATTATTTTATTCGCGTGTCACAAATCGCCAGCAACTTTGAAATTACAACAAAAAATTGCTATCACGAGTAAGTACTTTAAGTACTACTATTAAGTTTTCAAGCGCAACACACAAAGAGATCGGGCGCGGAGCGGGTCACGCGCGGGCCCGTCCGCGCCCGTCGCCCGACGTCACAAAAAGCGTGCGGGCCAGTGCAGTGTTGCCAACAAGAGTAATATAAAATATGCTAGATAACAGTAAAAAACAACACTGCACTGGCCCGCGCGCGTTTTATGACGTCGGGCGTCGGCCGCGTGACCCGCTCCGCGCCCAACCCGCGCCCGCCGTCTGTGTGATGTCGTCCATACACCGCCATGTAAATACGCCCGTCGCGGTCCCGACCCGCCCTGCGCCCGCTTTCTGTGTGTGTTGGGCTTTACCTATTTTAAGTAGTGACGATAAGTTAACACTTACGTTCTAGGCCTCTTTCTGGCCGGCAGAGAGCAAGCGCCCGAAGGCCCAGGTTCGTGGTACGCCGGCGGCGACTTGCGGCGCAGGTCGTACGGGCTGTGGTGGCCGGCGGTGGAGGCGGGCGCGGCGGCCGGCACGGGCGGGGAGCCGCCGCCGCCGCCGCTGCCGCTCGGCCCGGCGCACGCGGTCGCGGCCATCGCACTGCCTGTCACGTTGTTGGGGCACGGGACTGACTCACATGGCTCAGCTGAAATATTTGAACATCACGGTTTTACAAATTATTCAACCATCAGGGCCCAATTGCCAATTTTTTTATTTTTTTAAATCTAATATTTTAACGAGGCTTGAGTACACCTAATGTGACTATGTCAGCCTCATGGGAAGCCACAGAAAACTACAACACAATTAACTGTTGCCTAGCTCAGAGATGGAGTCTCTGTATAAAAGCATTTCTGATGAAATTGTATATCAGTACTGCATCATCCAACACCGGCTTACTCAGAATTACCACCATTATACAAGTTTAAATGAGCCAAATATTTCTTCCTAACGTCTCCAATCTGGTCACATTCCAGAAGGAAGTGCAAGATGTCCTCGGTTCTGTTACAACCCCTACACAAGGGTGACTGCATGACTCTCATTAAATTAAAAAAACAATTAAGTGGAATGTGACCAGATCAAACACGTAAAGCCGACAGAAGCAGGTCCCTGGAAAGGCCTGCACAATCAAACCAGGGAACCTTGAAAACCTTGCTCTGTATGGTGCTGTACCAAATCCCTTTCACACTAGATGCAGTACTGAAAAGTTTTTGCCATTCTGAATAGCACTCCTCTTTTGCTAATTGCATTAATTCTGTACCATAGGGCTTAGACAAACAGCCAATCCCTCCCGTGACAGCCAAACCAGCTAAATTATCCTGGATCTCTAAAATATTAATCCCGATATTCCCACATATACATGGAAAATCCCGAAATCTTAATCCAACCTCTAGACCTGGGCCCAATTGCATAATAAATTAAAACTAATATTACAAGCGGAACTCTCACTTCAGTTATACATATTAACTAGAAAGGGAGTTCCGCTTGTAATATAAGATGTCCTTTGTTATGCAATTGGGCCCAAGTCTAGAGGTTGGATTAAGATTTCAGGATTTTCCATGTATATGTGGAAATATCGGGATTAATATTTTAGAGATCCAGCTATCTGTATAATGTAAGCAGGATAGGATATTTGGTATACCGGTGGTGATAAGTTTCATACATTATAAGCTGCCGAAGATTGAGTAATGGGTGGCAGGTAAAGATTGCTCTGAGCTGAAATTAAACCAGTAGTGTCGCGGCTACACGCCGCCTGCTGGTGCTGCATGTTGTCAGCTATGAATTTATAGTTGACTTACAAAAATATAAAAGTTGATATGGCTAAGTTACAAAAATATGATAATCAGAGGGCGGAATTGCTCATGGCAAAAATCAAACGTCAATAAAGTTGGAACTTTGAATTTTATCGACTTTTTCAGCTATTGATAAGTTCAGTCACCTTTTACAAAGATTACTATACTGTTTTATACAATGAAAATTAGTTCACAGGTGATTTGAATCCTTAGAAATTTAGGTAGTTTTAATAATGCAGCTCTTTTGCTGAAGAGGTGTTTTTATTCTCTCAAGGAATTTTGTAATGACATAAAATAAATGCTGCGTGTGTATTATTGATGTATTTAGTATGGGATGATTTTTGTGACATTAATGTAATTTTTTAGCAATATGTAGTTATAATGTGAACCAATTTTATTTACATGGTGTGAAATTTTAATTGTAATTTGTTTCAATTTGATTTTTTTTTTTAATTTAATTTAATGTGATTTTATGTGATCTGATTTGATTCAATTTAATTTGATTTTATGTAATTTAATTTAATTAGGTTGATTTTGATTTAATTTAATATTTATGTTACTCATTATTGTGTGAAATTATTAATTAATAGATTTAAAGCACATGTATTTTCAAACGCAATGTATATTGTTTTTTGAATAAATAACTATGAACTATGAATGCTACTATATAAGTAGTTTTTAAAATTATTGTTTTATATTGTCTTTTATTTAAATGTTATTCCGTAATGTTCATATGAAGTCTATTATTGTTTGCTTATGGATTTGAGGTTTAGTTTTGTTAATAAATATAATTAAGTAGGTAAATATAATTTCAGTTTATTCAATAGTCAATTAAATTCAACGTTCCAACTCTATTGACGTTTAATTTTTGCCATGAGCAATTCCGCCCTCTGATGATAATATAAAAGCTGCGAATGCCAGGCATCTCAACAGAGGCTACTGGGACACTAGTTGCATTTATTTTTTTTGATTAGGGCACGAGACTCAAAAATAAAGGCCTTCAAATTAGGCTTGATTTGAAAACATTTTCTAATGCAAAAGTCTAGGTACATTTTCTTAAAATTTTACAGAACAGTACAGACAGGCATTTTAAAAAGAAGGAATTCTATGAATGGGATATTTATTAGAACAATGTTTATTCATTAAATACCAAGAAAAACCTAGTAAGTCAGCATTATATAAGTAACTATAACAGGGTTGCCAACCATACAAGGTTCCTTAAACAAAGATGAGATTTGTGGTTGGCTGTATGAGGTACAAGGACAATCAGGCTTGTACAATTTTCTCTGAGATTTTGATATTGTGTTTTTTTTTATTGTTATGTTGGAACAGCATTTTTTTGCTCACCTGGTTTCTGCACAGGGAAGGATCAGATATGAATAAGTAAAGATAGGATATGTGCATGATATATTTTTTCTCATCCAGTTTACATGCAGGGAAGGTACAGGGTTTGAAAGACAAAATAAACATTTTGAGTTGTCTAGTATGACAAAAAAAATTCTATGGTTGGCAACCCTGAACTACAATACAATGGCATTTACTGTAGTTGTAACATCCCTCCACAGAAGAAATGCTTAGAATATAGCAAAGCCAGACAAACTTTGAAGGAAGAAAAACTCCCCTCTTGTAAACACACCTGGGTACTTGCACAATTATAAATTCCGAAAGGCAAACTGAACATAATATGGGGTAAGCATCTATTCTAATACTAAAGGTAATTCCTGTGTAAAGATAATTTTTGCGTTAACTTTCTTTGTTTGTATGTAGGAATCTAATGTAATCTCTGGAACTACCAAATCAATTAAAAATAAACTTTCACATCAATAATGCATTATCCCAGATTAAAATAAGACTATTTGTTATTAATTGGGTCAATCAACTTTTCTTTGTCATTTGTTGCTATAGTGACGGTCTCCTGGGTCACTCTTTAAACCGTAAGTTTATCTGATTAAAATTTGCCAAGCATGCATTTTTGTGGTAGTTTTATACCCCTTCTACAATTGGTCATCTAATAAATGTGACACAACATTTCTTCTAATTAAACTGTAAGTCTACTTTTGTCCCCTCGCTGACGGGACAGAATAACAACAAGAAATAATTGATCCACCCATTTATTATATTTCATGTCTGTTTTTTTTAAATTACTAATTAGGTAAGTATGTTGTATGTGTACTGAAGTTATCTAGTGTTAAAGAAAAATTAAGTTATGCAGTTCTCAATGCCTACCTACAGAATAACCATTGTAATTGTGTTGTAGACAAACCCATGTTATTCTTGTAAGGTCTGAATTGTGCTACTGTTTACAATATGTAATTGTACCTAACTGATAAATAAATACATATATTCTGATTATGCTTCTAATCATCATAGGAAAGTCCAATGTTCAAGATATAGACAAAATTGTGGGCAACAGCTAGTGTTCAATAAAAGAAAATTAAACATACTGTTTTGTGTATATGACATATGTATGATTCTCAGGTGAAATATTATTAGGATAGCCAATTCTCCATCATAAAAATAGCTAAGCAATCTGTAGTTGTGAAATACCTATTCTACTATGTTGCCATCATCTGCTAGATATTGTAGGTAAGTATACAAAATTATCTCAAAACTCTGACACAGTTTTCCACTCTGACAGCTAATTTATTATTAAACCAATAGAAAGCCAGATACAGCAGGCCACCGTTTTCATTATTACAATTAAATTCAGATGACAGTTTGTCTAAGCATCTTAATTGTAATTATCATTAGGATTGGTACTTATGATTATCTTAATATCAGTGCAACAAAAAATTGGTTTATTAACCTTTCGTATGCCGGAATTTTAAAAAAAAAAAAGTCGTGCATTCTAGCCTCAACAGTTTCATATAAATCCAATGATACAGATTTTAAAAAAAATACAAAAAGAAAGCCTTAAATTGGGTACGGATCCGGTACAAGGCATACGAAGGGTTAAACCATTGATGTTTTTAAAAGTTTTGACAGGTTTCAATTTGAAACTTAAACACGCAAATAAGCATATTTATTTACTGTCTACTTACCTCATGAATGGTACTGTTTAATATTTAAATAGCAAAGTATGCTACAAACATAAGACTCCAAATTAAACAGAGGTTAATGTTATTTCAGTTGCTTTTGATGGTTTCATTGACTCATAAATCCAAATAAACAGCATGGATATAAACAAACTTATCATCACTTGTGGTATCTTATCACTCAGGTCATAGAAAATACCTCCAGTACATAATAACCAAACAAAATAATTGAATGATATTGTAAACTTAGTCCAGAAGAGTATATTTACATTTGCTTTACAAAGCAGATTGAGTTACATGCTCAGTTTTATATGCTAGTTGTGTGATATCGCATATCCTTGAAGACGGGTATGTTTTAGAAAACAGCTGTTTCGTCATGTGTGCAAAATAAGTTTAGGACCGCCAAATCAATACTCATATTGCGCAAAATGTCACTGAAATGCGCTATTCGATATCATCGGCAGACATTTATGAATCGAAACTTAATGAATTAGCATAGCAATCAACACACGGGAACAATGACCAACGATTTAAATATTTTCAGCAAGACACCGTGAGAACATTTCGCACAATCTCGAAATATGGAAAATGACTGGCGTTTGCAGGAACTATTCAAAATCACCCAGGTAGTCCACTGAAGTTAAAATGCAAATCTATGTAACAATGAAATTAAAACAGCTCATTTGTGAAAATGTCGATAATGACCCATTCGTACGAATCGGGGCGACATCGGCCGACCCGGATTACTTACTGGATTGTGTCCTAGAAGGAAGTGGTATTCGATGTCCGCCTTTTCTTCGCGATCTGCGAACGTAAGAGCGCGAAGAGGAAAACGAGGCACTAGGCATTATTCCTTTACTTATTTTCACTAAAATCCAGCACTAAACAAAGGAGACACCCGCACCAACACCGTCGGCCATTTTCTGTTTAGATTAGATTGGTAAAACGAAACGGGAAATAGAGATTACACTACATCAGTAATTGCTAAACTAATGTATTTAAGATTCACAAATAAAACACTAATCACTGATACTAAAATGATAACTGCTAACTCATAAAAATCATTATTTAAATGAAGTATACTAAAAATTCGCTCTACCCTAGCGAGCTATGGGCAACCCGCTGGACTCTCAGCAAAATATGGCGGATTGAAAGATGGCGACGATGACACAGGCGCCATCTACAATAAATAAAGATTAGTTGTTTTTTTTTATTTATTATAATGCGTTCAAAAATAGTTCTCAGCGGACAAATATCACAAAAAATATCCTACACTCCCAATTTTTAATAAGTGTTATAGTCGCAATCTTTACGAAAAGTATATATTTTTTTATAGAAACACGCCAAAAACGTATCTCAAAACGTGTCCTTGTGTGCATTCGAGGAAACACTATCAAAATTATCAACCCTACGAAACGCACCTAACTCCTAATACTACGAAATTCGATTTTCGAAGTTTGTATCGTGCCATCCCTTTCACTCTTATGTTTACTATTAGCGTGAACGGAACGGCACGATACGAAGTTTGAAAAACGGATTTCGTAGTATAGGCCTCTCTGAAAACACTATCGTATCGTCAAGTTCCGTGAAAAAATTTAGCGCTGATAGCGCAGATAGTGACTCACTGAACACATCCCTTGTATACTCCCAACTGTCAAATTATTTATAAAAAAAAAGAAACAACACTACCGGGATGCGTTTAATATACGACCGAGTATTTATCAATATAAGATCTGATAATTCATGCCCTCATCAGATTTACCATCAGGTTATAAATTATTAGGTCGTACATTATTGGCGTTCATGAATGACGTGCATTAACCGCACCTCACAACCTTACTTACACCCCCGCAAGTTTATTTGGTATTTTTAGCATTTTGATGACATATCAATAAATAAATAAAATAGATCTATTTACCATGTTTGACAAAAATTTCATAGATCGAAATTCCTGTACGTTTTCAGTGCTGGCTTGCGTTTTCCTGACTTTCTCATATGTTGCAAGTTTATATGTTTGGAAAACCAAATTGAGCAGGTATGTGACCATCTGGATAAAATTGGCTATATTACTCTTTGAATATTCTAGCTATGGTGTCTTTCCTATTACAGAGACCATCCATCAACAATCAAGCGAAGATTTTTTAGTGTTTCTTGTATGATGTTATTGGCACCATTCTTTACTCAGTATTTCTTCACGGAAGAAACTTCAAGGCAAGGAGATGTTTACGAACACCTAGGGCTCCGTACATCAGGACTAGTCTATGCCTCTATTCTTCCTTTACTATTGACAGGAATCCTTTTCTTAGGACCTCTGACTATGCAATTTTTATCAGGCATATGGAAACTTTATGCAGGTACTTTAATTTTATTTATATAATTTGTGTGATAAAAAGACATTCATTATTCATTTCATTATTTTTCCCAATAACAATTTTAAAGTTAATTCAGGTGTTGCTTTAATTGTAGCATAATGTTTCCTTTTAACCAGTGGAACACCCTGTGTCTTACTAACTTTTGTGATTTGCCAATTTTTGTTACTAGTTTCAATTGCCTTTTAACATAGGGTACTTACACAAAATGACCCAAAAAAGTTGCAAGGGGTTCAACAGGGTTCTAATTAAATTTTTGAGTAGTGTGATATTTACTTGTAATTTACTATAACCTTTTTGATTAGGGTAAACATTAAGGAAAATTGTGTACAACTTTGTTCAAGCATTTTGCCAAAGGAGACAAGCAAATCACTTGATAAATCAAATTTCTACAAATGTAATTATAAATATTTTAATAGTATGTTTTGAAATGAAATGAAATGAAATGAAATATTATATATATTTTGTTTGTAGAGCCAGTATATTGGGTATCAAGCTGGCAGGACTGGGTGTGGGTGAGGAATCATTTTATGGCACCTTTAAGTGAGGAATGGGTGTTCCGAGCTTGTATGATGCCACTGCTCCTACAATGTTTGGACCCAATGACAGCTGTCTTTACAGGACCTTTACTTTTTGGTA
Source organism: Archips xylosteana (assembly GCA_947563465.1). Taxonomy (NCBI): domain Eukaryota; kingdom Metazoa; phylum Arthropoda; class Insecta; order Lepidoptera; family Tortricidae; genus Archips; species Archips xylosteana. The sequence goes on from OX387362.1 coordinate 6,347,172, forward strand.
TTGGTGAGTAAAACCTATTCATCAAATTTCAGCATGCCCATGGATGTATAATCGCTGTAGATATTAAAATAAAATATAGCTCAATTATGAACAGTATTCAAAGGTTGACAAATGGAAACCCTATACTGTTGCTATGCTGTCTGTCTGTTTGTAAGGCGTTTTCAAAAAAAAATAACACAAGGGCTTAAGGAAAACAAAATCACAATTGCATCCTTTGTGTAACTAAATTTAGTCATACAAACTATATGGGTAACTTGTTACACAAAGGAATCAATTAAGTTTTGTTTTAATTAAATCCCTTAACTGTGTACTAATTTTTGAAAACAACTCTTATGTCAGTGCTGTGACCAATGGCACCGATTAGACTATCAATATTGTCATGATATTATTATTGACAATATTATTGCGGATATCAAAACATCCAGAAATCCACTTCAGTTTTATTACAATACTGCAATACACACCAATACTTTTGTGATATGGATTGTGATATTGGTGTATAATGTGATAATATTCATTGTTTAATCCATGCCAATGGCATACAGTGGGTCAATTCCAGGGTAGGGTGCCACCTATTGGTGCTAAGGCACTAGTTAACAACTGTTTATCTAGAAATGGATCCACTGCATGCCATAAGCCCTATAAAGCACAGCAATAGAGAGACAGGTGAAATTTACATATAATGTGTGTCATAAACAGTGGCATACGCAATATACCACGGTGCAAAAAAAATTTGGACCTCCAAATTTTTGCTTATTATCTTTTCTTTCTTGGCACTATTTGAGTTGGACATAATGATGGTAAAAAGATATTGTGAATATGATTGTGGTTTTGAACGCATTGAACAAATATAGAACCTGGTAGCAATAACAGCATTCAAAATTACAATAAACATTGTATGCTGTAAATTTTTTATGTAAATGCGGTAGCGACTAGACTGGCTTGTGAAATCCTTATGATGTATTGTAATGTTAATGAGGCATTCAACCAAAATGTTTAACTATTCAATAATTATTTCCAGCCCATTTCCACCACATGTTTGAGCAACTGAAAGCTGGATTTGAATTTAAAACGGCACTTATGATCTCAAGTAAGTATTCCTTTGGTGTCATTATTATTGCAATTGATATTGACATGTGCAGAATAACTATATCATTTGTGCAAATTATGTATGACAGAGATCTTTTTATTGTGGCCTATCCATGCAGACGTCCAGCTTTTTTTGTGGATTGCAACAAATTCCAACTGCATCTTTTAGTCAAAAAATTTGAAGTTCATAAAAATAGTTTTACTAAAATTATGAAACTTGGCACTGAACTGTGAAAAAACATTGAAAAAATATTGCTCGAATTAGACACTAGCAAGATAAATTACTAATATGTAATGAATGGCTGCCAAATTGCAAATGTCTGGCGACTGTTAGCTGTAGATGGAGCCAAATAAAACTAACTATCAAGGTTACAGTTCCGAAATTCTGATTTCAGAGAGCCATCATTTTTTTAATCTTATCACGGACCTTTGATCAATAAACGAACATGTCAGTTCCGACAGCCCTTAACTATAAAAACCGGCCAAGTGCGAGTCGGACACGCGCACAAAGGGTTCCGTACAATTATCTATAAAAATCACGTTTTGTTGTATGGGAGCCCCCCTTAAATATTTTTTTTATTTTAATTTAATGATTTATTTTTAAAGTTAATATATAATTAAATATTCTGTGAATATTTCAAGTGTTCTACCTATTGCCGTTATCAATATCGAGCAAAAACAAGCAAAAAAATCATGTTTGTTGTATGGGAGCCCCCTTAAATATTTATTTTATTCCATTTTTAGTATTTGTTGTTATAGCGGCAACCGAAATACATCATCTGTGAAAATTTCAACTCTCTAGCTATCATGGATCCCGAGATACAGCCTGGTGACAGACGGACATACGGACGGACAGCGGAGCCTCAGTAATAGGGTTTCCGTTTTTACCCTTTGGCTACGGAACACTAAAAATGTAATAACCATACAACTAAAAATGTGACTCATGCCAAGAGGGACACCACAATGTCCTTCAAATCACACCACCCACCGGAACCCCTGACACAGACCGCCAAACCTGCACATGGGTTCTCTAACAAATGAACATACAAGCATCACAAATCTGCCTACTCACTATTCTAAAAGTATACAAATCTAGCAGAGCCATATTTAATTTCTAAAGTAGCTCAAAAACAAAATTATTAATTTGTGTTTTGTTTTTCCAGCATTTCAATTCACATACACCAGTTTGTTTGGGGCATATTCTGCATATTTATTTGTTAGAACAGGTAAGAAAAGATTAATTTTAGTGCATGTTCTCTTATTTCAATAAGTTACTCTGTTTATGGTTGTATGTCTTTTAATTAAACATCAAAACGAAATCTATTTACTTTGAATTGTTATCTGAAAAACAAATATTAAAAAGTTTTATTTAGTTTTCTTCTTCGTCTTAAATTTAAGAGCTATGCTGTTGTCGGTGGAGTAACCTTAATATAATATTACAATACTCTTTGGAGTAACCGCCACTCCGCGCGGCCTTCGGCCAGCCGTTTGACTTTCTGATACGACGCGACACCGACTTTCTCATTCACCTGGTTAAAATAGGTCAATCTTCGCCTTCCTCTGCCTCGTTTTCCTTCTATTTTTCCTTCCAGCAGGTTTAAAAAGAAATAGTTGTGTCGTATCAAGTGTCCCATCATACGTCCCCTTCTACAATTTATGGTCTCTAGTAAGTAGTAGTAGTAGTAGTTTTAATGAACCAATTATTTTGCAGGACATTTCATGGCTCCGCTAGTCGCTCACATGTTTTGCAATCACATGGGGTTCCCAAACTTCGGTGAGATTGGTGAGTTCCCTCCTCTACAACGAATCACCATAGTCTTCAACTTTCTTCTAGGTTTTGCTCTCTGGTGTTTCCTCCTCTCGAGGTTGACGAGCCCTGACATCTATGACAACAGATTATATTCCGAAACCTGAATCTAGTAAAGTATTATTGAAGTAAGTAGGCTGATGCAGTCCCAGGTTTTAGTTGCATTTATTGCAAAGTTCCAAGGACTACAAACCATGAACGTTCAAAAATGTATAGGGATCAAACGCTATCAAAAATTCACATGCGTTGCGATTGATACCTAAATACTTTTGACATGTGAATTTACTTTAAAGGAAACCTTCCAGACTCGCTCTTCATACAGTATTTTACATAAATTAACTTCTCATTGAAATATGTCAGTTAAAAAATATAATTGAGACGACGTAAATATACGTAATATGTTCTAAGTACTTTGCCTAAATATGAAAGGCAATCATTATTAAATGTATAAGGCTGGGTGTTTTTATTTCTTTTTTCCGTTGTTTGAATACTTGTAATGTCTAATGTTTGTTATATTATTTTTAAATAATGTGGTTTACCTTGGTTATTGTACTTATTTGTAATAATTTACAGCAACTTCTCTTATAAATGTACTCATTATGATTGTCAAACAATTACTATTAAATACAATGAAAACGCAATGCCCTCTGGTGGAATTTGAGCCCTCGTTGGCGGTAATTGTACCACAATCCAACAAGTGCGCCACAGATACTTAATATGTCAAAATTTTCCATTCTTAATGTCGGCCATTGCTTTTTTACGGCCCGGCCATGACTTCGTACAACCGGCGGCGCGGCGAGCGTTTTCTCTGTTCATTGCGCGGCCGAGACGTTCGCAGCTCAGTGGTTACCTGGCGGCACACGCAATAAACTGTTAAAACGCTCGCCGCGCCGCCGGTCGCGTGACGTAGTGGCCGGGAGGTTAATAATTATTTTATTAGTATTTCGTATTTATATGGTTGTACATGTACATACCAATAATAAGTAAATTAAGAGTGCTGTTAATGTCTAGGTATATAACGTCGCGTTCCTTTTACCCTTAATAAGGCCCCAATTATTGGAGCATACTACCACAGAATCAAAAGCAGCAATCGAATTATTCGCTTATATTCCCTATTATAGGGAACCTGCAGAAACTATTGGCGGCAGCACTAATGCGACAGAAGAGACACTATGCGGACAGTAAAAGAAACTTATCAGGGTAAAACATTCAAATTTGTCGCACTAGTTGGCAGCACCGTCTATGTGCACGTTCCCTATACATACCTGACAAAGGACATTTTTAAAGCTAGTCGTATTTTCAATAATTACAATGGAAATTGTGACGTATAGTGAAATCAATAAGGTTGAATTTCCAACTCAATGCATGTGGTCGCTAAATCGCCTCTACCTTATTAAGGGTTAAATTAATAAACCTGCTGTAGATAGTTTTACTATATAATAGTAGTGTCTGTTCCATTTATTTTGTATAGCATTTAGACCTCTGTTTGTCACAATAGCATCTATGAACTCGACGAAGAACCTAAATCGAGGTAACGCTATTATGCTAAGCAGAGGTAACATACAAAATGGATGGTAGAGACATCTCTAAAATGTTTTAAAATTTCGTGATTTTCACTCGTTACTACTTACGGGACTTATCATGCAATTATATATTTCGGCTACTACTCAGTCGTGACCACGGCCACTGCAATGTGGCCGAAACGTCGAAGGGATTAATTAAAAACGAAATTTAATTAATTATTTTTGTGTAACGGTGTTACCCATATACTTAGTAGGTATGACTAACTTTCGTTACACAAAAATAGCGATCGTGATTTTTGTTTTGATTAAGCCGTTAACGATGTACAATTTTTTTGAAAAAGACCCATATAATGTGCGTGACAAGTCCCGTATGTAGTAATGGTTAGAAACCTCTCTATAGCGAAACTCCTTTTGTTTCGATCGTCGTTGGTTGATCTATACGATTGTTAAATTTATTATATTCTCATTAGTTATAGGTGAAAAACTTAAGAAAAAAAATGACCCGTTGTATGTAGAAGTAATGTGTCCGTATAAACGAATTGAGGTTTCAAATTTGAAATTCTGTGCACTACTAGGTACGTCAACGTCATAAATAAGTGATCACTTTTGTACGGCCAAGTGCAAAAATATGTATCGATTTAATCCTCTCATAATTATGTACCGATATCTTAATTCGACGACATAAGAGCTATGGGATATATTTATGAGCAAGTTGTGTGCACTCATATTTTTGCACTTGACTGTACCTTATCGCTTTCAGTCGATACATAGTTTCATGTGACTTTTCAAAAATGACGTTAAAGTGACAAGGTACAAAAGTAATCACTTATTTATGACGTTGACCCTACATACAACAGGTAATTTTCTTAAGTTTTTCACCTATACCTACATATTAAATAGTTACTGATGTTATTCATAAGACAATTTACCTACTCCGACCTTGTTCTTTGTAATCTTAGGTAGGTAACATATTTGTGCGGTCAGGCTAAAACTTGTTGAACGCTTTAGCACCTTGTCGCAGTACGCAGTACCAAACAAAAGTGTGGTTTTACGAAACGTGACGAACACGTGAATATGACAAGGGGACTACAGTGCACTTTTGAGGCTACATAACAAAAATTCAATTGTTTGTTACTTGTCAAAAGGGTTTATTTTATAACTGTAACATTTCTAAGTCATGGTAGCCTGATGGTTTGATAGTTTGATCTATGGCCTCTCAAGCAGAGGATCGTGTGTTCGAACCCAGACTCGCGCCTCTGTTTTTCGAAATTTATGTGCAAAATTACATTTGAAATTTACCATAGCTTAACGGTGAAGGAAATCATAGTGAAGAAACCTATAAACGAGCGAGCGAGCGACATTCAATGGTGTATGTGTAGTTCCTAATCCACACTGGGCCCGCGTGCGAACTATGGCCCAAGCCCTCGCATACTGAGAGGCCTGTGTCCTGCTGTGGGACGTATATTACGTATATGATGATGATGATCACTTAGCATGTATTGAAGCTGCGGAAAACACCAAAGTGAGAGAAGTCCGAGCAGTGTGCGAGGAAAATAATTAGGTAGGGTCAACGTCATAAATAAGCGATCACTGTTGTACCTTCTCATTTAACGTCATATTTGAAAATCCATACGAAATTATGTAACGACTGAAAGCGACAAGGTACAAAAGTGATCACTTATTTATGATTATGACGTGACTGGCTGAGATGATGAAAATTTCTAGCAAAAAAATATCAATAAGTAGTTCTTTTGTAAACAAATCATTTTGATTATTCTCACACTACAGATGGCTTAATTCGTGTTTTTGTTTTGTTGTGCCATAATCAAGACCTTACTCAAGCAGGGTTTGAATTTTCTGTAAATATCTAAGAATTAAGTACTCTAAACGTAAGTTTATCTAGTCCACCGAAAGCGAAGTACAGTTTATCGTTTGACGCGCATTGGGGGGCTACTACAAAATTCGAAATTCGTTTTGTGCTGTCCCTTTCACTCTTCTGTTTAACACTACTATTGGCTACGTGCACGACGGTGGCGCCGCGTAGCGTTGACAACATTTCCTCCTCGTTTACTTCCAATTTTTGCCATGGTGTGCGCTGCGATCGTTTTTTGTACCCCACCACCCGCTTCGCACATAGCCAATACTAGACACAAAGACTCGCGGCACACAACGTCATAAATCACTTTTAAACTAACGATGCACACGCTCAAATTTACTGAACTGTCGATTAAATGTAATATGCGTGAGTCATCGCTGCACTAATGTGTACAAACAAATCACCATATTATTAGACGGTTGATAATCAAAACTAATGCAAAAAGTAAACTGGACTTGGAAAATTCGCATTTATGCGAACAACTAATAATAAATGTAGACGACGACGACACTGACGACGATAATGACGATCTTGATTAGCCTCCAATATTGTTTTGTAAGAATATAATATTAAATAAGCACTACTAATAAACAATTATATTTGTCGCATTTAAAATACCCTCAATTTAAATTTATCGATAAACATACCCATACCTACGTAGCCTAACAACGCGCATCTCTACGCCTTTGTGACGTCACCTATAAACAGTGCAAGTGCAAGAGAGAACATGATATGCGCTGTATCATTAGCACGTTTTATTATATTACTCTGTCTGCCGCGAGTATTTGTGTCTACTATTGGCTATGTGCGAAGCGGGTGGTGGGGGTACAGAAAACGATCGCAGCGCACAACATGACAAAAATTGGAAGTAAATGAAGAAGAAATGTTGTCAACGTTACGCGGCGCCACCGTCGTGCACGTAGCCAATAGCGTGAGTAGAAAGGCACGATACGAAGTTCAAAAATCGAATTTCATAGTATATGGCAAGAAATTGCATTTTTTCCTTTGAAAGTCAGTTGAAAAGGGCTCGAACGAAAAACTGTATCATCGTAGCTGTCTTGTGATGAGATGTAATATATTAATATTTGTATAGAATCCAGTGAGCTAAGAAACATTACATGTCTAACTAGTCATTAGTAGATATACGACTTTATTGTAATAATTCTAAATGGAGCTATTTTTCATTCAATTCACTAAGTAAATAAAAAATAATACGTTCATAGTTTCAAATCATCTGCGAAGAGCTGTAGTCCGTTTTGTAAATTCAGCTCGTGCATATGATACACTAAAAGTTTTAAATAAAAGCAAAGCTTTTTTTTTTCAAATTTGTATAATAAATTCTCTCTGCTCTACCTTAATGGAAGCGCACCCTTATTAGTTTTGTAAGCACTTTCGAAAGGTTATATTGAAAATCAGAATTTGAGGATATCGCAATGTGTAATTATTTTTAATTTAAAATAAATTGTTTTATTTATTATTCCGTTTTTTTCTTCTATTTATTTTTGACCTTTTCAACGCCAACGACGGATATATGCGTCAAAAATTACATCGTCAAAGTAATCGTCACGCAATGACATAAGGTTCAAAGTAGCTTTACGTTTGGCTAGGCTTGGCATTGAAAAGGTAAGAAGTGTAAATAAAACAAAGTATGTAAATAATTCATTTATTTCCTTTTATACACATTAACTGATTTTACACTTTATAGGTGAGAGCCTAAAAGCTACCACAAATACACAAATAATTTATTTTGAAAGTGAAGAATTATTGGCTTCTAAGGTCAATTCAATTAATACCTAACAAGGTTACACATGTATTTATAATATTAAAACAGTAATATAACAACAAACAGTTAAATAAATATTACACTTCATTAATATTTCTATATTTCAGTCATAGTGCCTACTCTTTTATTCTCAACATATTTTATTTACAGTATTAAAACATAAATATTCAAAAATTAGATTTCTTTCAATTTAGATCTTGAATGATTGAGCTTATAAATCAAATCAGTCTTTACATGCTTCTAGATAGACGATAGCATCTGGCATCGTTCATAACTACCCAAGCCAGTTGCCATTCCTATACGTCATACTACAATTCCTAATGATATTTCGGCCAATGTAACTGTGGGCTCACACAGCAAGTCTAGGGCAAGCGTGGTTATTTTAAGTTGTTTTTTTCGCTCAATGCCTTCGTTTACTTCTTACACATCAGTTGAAGAGAGGCAATGAGCAATGGGCGGCCGATGGTGCAATATGGTGATAAAAAAATATAATATGGATAAGACTAATTAAATTTCGAGTAATATTTATGTTTGAAATATATGGAGTTTTTTTTATATGTGTATATATAAGTTAAGTACACATGTTGGCATCTTCTAATTTTTTAATTTCAAAATGGAGTCAGTTATAGACAGAATTCCAGATTATGATTTTATAAGTGAGTGACCAAATAATGGTGAAGTATTACCATACAAAGACGCATCTCTTATGTCTGTAGATGTAGAGAGGCCGTTTCCCTATATAAGTGGATAGTGATCTATAAAAGGAATTTACTGAAAATAACTAATATAGAAAAAAATATGATTATTCACTTCAACAATAAAATTCTACAACCTTTTTAATTATGTTCTCTTTTTTAAAATCATATCCATATTAAGTATATCGTTCGACATTATTTTGAGGTAATTTGCAACCGCCAGCCGCCCATTACCAATGAGAGACAATGGAGAATATTGTGAAAAATCAGAGGAACAACGCAACACACTTTCCACACTGCTAGCGATAGTGCAATCACGCTGTAAGCGAAAACTCACGAATTACTAAGTGCAAAAACGCTCTCAGAGCAAGCTACATAGTGTTAATCGAAGTACATTTAAAAATTAAGGTCTAACTTCGACTGTTAACATAATTTCACATTCATTCATTAATGTGAAACATTCTTTCGAATTTTGTTACTACGTTTCGCTTATTGCATATTTCTCGCTCTCGTTAAAACGATATGGTGAAACTGAATCACCTTGCGAGTATAGCTTGCCTAATTTAAAATGACGCGCCCTACCACCGCATTTATGCACAGGATTTTTCAAGCGATTTGTCGATCGTGTTGTTGCACACTGGTCACTGGACTGGTTCACGGAATAGTCGACGCTCCCAAACAGATGAGTCGTAATTAATATTTGCACGCACACATCAAAATCAACTGCTTCAGTAGAGGACGCGCGTAATTTTAGCTTAGACAAGCTCTAAATGAAAACTACAGCGAAGTAACCAACAAAAGATTGCGATGCTTCATCTATAAAAATAAAAATATTTTTCCTTAGCAAAGTTACGTATTTGTACAGCTCATACATAGCATTATTTGATTATGGAACTAAGGCTGCTATAATTCAGGCAAATTAGTTACGTCAAGGCAGTTTTGAATACTTTAAAAGCTTTTAACGTACCTACACAAATGACAGCTTGTTCTGCTGCGATTCTGGACCAAAGCTAATATTTTCTGTACTCTCTTTAGACAGTCACAAACGTAAAAATACGGCGCGCACCGCACGTCAGACCATAACGAAAGCGGAAGCTCTGAAGAGTCTAAAACCTATAAATATCAGTACTATACCCTGACTATTTAACAGAGTTAGCAAGGCGTTCTCTCTGTTGCACTTTTGTATGCAAATGAAAGGGACAAGAAACTGTCAGTAAAAAATAAAATAAAAAATAAATAAATATCACGGGACAATTCACACCAATTGACCTAGTCCCAAAGTAAGCTGGGCAAAGCTTGTGTTATGGGTACTAGGCAATGGATAAACATACTTATATAGATAGATACATACTTAAATACATATTAAACACCCAAGACCCGAGAACAAACATTCGTATTATTCATACAAATATCTGCCCCGACACGGGAATCGAACCCGGGACCTCAAGCTTCATAGTCAGGGTCTCTAACCACTAGGCCATCTGGTCGTCAGTGGGTGTCAACAATCGCACGTCGATGGCGGGCTCGGCTTACATGCCGTTTGTTGGAATATTCATAATATTTCTCGTGATTTTTTGATTTTTCTCGTAACCTCATATAATTACATGTCATGTTTGTTCATCTATTAATCATAATTATGTAATTTAAAGTAGTAGATAATAATATTTAAATATGTGCCCTGCAGTGGGACGTATGTGCCGGTGCATCGTCCTTATCGTTGACCAATTACGTACATTCTCGGTATTTCTAGTACTAACTCTGTTAAATAGACAAGATATAGGTCTTTTGCGCGGAGAAACGTAATCGACGGACTTTGTTCGTCGTTTTAGTTGAGCACAAGCCAGTAATGCTGACGCTAATGTCGACTGGAGCCTGTATGGTTTGGAGTATAAGATGCATATTTCGAACGTCTGCAGGCATTTTAAGGTTGACTTGCCACCAGAGGCGTGCTATGCTACGTTGCTATGGATGCTTTTCATATCCACCAATCATATCCATTGGTCCACATAGCATAGGTGGAAACGGGGTCAACTAAGCTATTTTTTTTTAAATTTACCATAGCTTTACCGTGAAGGAAAACATAGTGAAGAACCTATAAACGAGCGAGGACATTCAATGGTGTATGTGTAGTTCCCAATCCACACTGGGCCCGCGTGCGAACTACGGCCCAAGCCCTCTCATTCTGAGAGAATGCCTGTGCCCTGCAGCGGGTCGTATCTATATACGACCCACTGCAGGGCACAGGCATGATGACGATGGCTGGGATGATGATGATGGTGAGAAGATTCTGCAGTTTCCAGTCATATCGTAGACGTACAGGATTTCTAATTCATAAGTAACCGAAAGCGCCATCAAACTCCAGCCATTTCTTAAATTATGGGCATTTTCAGAAAAAAGTGCACCCTGTACTTTTTTTTAAAAACCTAACAAATTTTGGGTTATTTCTACTCAGAATCACTAGCACTATCGATTTAAGCAATGAAAAAAGTGTCCCTCTTTTAATTGTCAGTTTTGTGACGCAGTTAACCATACATGTTGTATGGACCGTCACAAAACTGACTAATAAATTTTGTATGGAAAATTAAGGATAATTAAGGCAAAAAGGGGAACATTTTTTTCTGAATACCCCCTTATACCAAATAAATGAGGCGGTTGAAATGCTTAGATAATGACCCATAGCACATCTTTGGTGGATTGGCACTCTAAGGCCCAATAAAAGAACGGAAGGAATCCACGGCATACGAAAATTGCAAGTCAGGCCATAAGAATAAATAAGAACATAGGTAGAAGGGAAACTCCCGCTCCGGCCGGACTCAAGGTCACGATATTAGAATGCTCGCTAAGCGAGAACTCAGTCAGGGTGTCACGGCCGCCTGAGTTCTCGACCCTGACTGAGTTCTCGCTTAGCGAGTACTCTAATATCGTGACCTTTGAGTCCTGCCGGAGCGGGAGTTTACCTTCTACCTATGTTCTTATTTATTCTTATGGTCAGGCCTCAATAGCGAACAAGTAGCGAGTACAACTTGGCTAGTGCTCCGCAGAAGGCTCAGGGCGCTTGCAGCGGGCGGTTGGGCGACGGCGGGAGGGGCGCGGGCGTCGCGTCGAGGTCGCACGCCGAGAGCAGACGCACCAGCTCGTCGGCCGTGGGGCCGCCGTCTGGGACTGGGGAGTCATCGCCTTCAGCTGGAAATAAGAGTAGGTATATTAATTTTCAAAAAAACATGCTATGAAATATTGACGTCATGTTCCCTAATACGCCACGAAGTGTCACGTTGCAGGTGCGGGTGCGGCTAGACGAGAGGTCAATAATGGAATTTCATTCAACATTTGCTGGCCAGATCTTTTTTAATTTCCTTTACACACAGCAGGCATCATGGCGTTCAGCCATTAAAAAAAACTATCAGCAATATTTGCTTTTTGGTTGATTATGTCATTCTGCCACTACGCTTATTTAAGGTATGATGATGATGATGATGATGATGATGGTGACGGTGGTGGTGATGGTGGCGGTGGTGATGATGATGGTGGTGTTGGTGGTGGTGGTGATGATGATGATGGTGATGAGATGCATGTTTGAGAAAAGCTCTATAACACTCTGCCATCTTATAACTACTCGGCCGGCAATCCCATATTTCGCGGCCGCTGCACTAATGTACTATTGTAACCATCTGTAGAGGCATGATAATAACTAATAGTGGATGAACGTGGTAGCCTATTGGGATTAGGCGGAATTGCACAAACCCGAGTTAACAATATAACTCAGGGTTAAGTGCTAACCAAGGGTTAAGTAGTGTCAAAATGTATGGAACTGTCATCCCTAACCCAGGAATGACTGTTTAGTTTTTAATCCTAAACCGTGCGACCCTTAGGCGTGTAAAATCCATTTTCCGCAAAATGTCGACTCCCAAAACGTATACTTTCCCAATTAGGGCCGCTTGCACAGTTCAGGGTTAAAAAATTAAATCGATAACCCTGGGTCAAGAATGACAGTTCCATACAGCAGGGTTAGCAGTTAACTCGGAGTTAAGTAGCTAACCCAGGTCCGCGCAAGCCGGCCTTAGGGCATTTTCTCGAAATATACACTTTATCATACGTGCACATGCTTAATAAATGGGAAAGGGTTTGGTAGCGAGATCTGTGGTCCATTGCACAAAAAGCTATCACAAAACGGGACACAGCGTCCAGTTTTAATCTGAACTCCATCCTTTATAGAACACCTACTACCCCCGTTTCCATTGACGATGGCCAAAGGTTTGGCAGAGAGCTCTGTGGTCCACGGCGCAAAAAGCCGCCACAAAACGGGACACAGCGTCCAGTTTAATCTGAACCCCATCCAGCATAGAACACTTACCACTCCCGTTTCCATTGACGATGGCCAAAGTTTTGGCAGCGAGCTCTGTGGTCCACGGCACAAAAAACCATCACAAAACGGGACACAGCATTCAGTTTAATCCGAACTCCATCCTTTATAGAACACCTACCACTCCCGTTTCCATTGACGATGGCCAAAGGTTTAGCAGCCTTGTCGATAGCGCCAGTCAGGTCCCACATCTGAGCGGCGCCGGAGCGGTGGCCGCATAGCAACAGTCGTCGCGGCCGTAGGGCCCCTTCACACTCGGCTATCATGAAGCAGGATACTGCTGAACCATCAACTGACCGGATCGTGCATACCCTGGGAAGTTTAACAATAACCACAGTTCCAGTAAATGCAATCGATAAATTTACACATTACCATTTGCAATTAGATAAAACACTTGTGCGGTGGAGACTGGTGCCTGAACTAGTTGAAACCTGTATGTCAGGTCACCAGACCGCTAAACCCCAGATGTCTGTAACAAAGTACAACTTATATTACAAGCGGAACTAACTTTCTAGTTAATATAACTGAAGCGAGAGCTCCGCTTGTAATATTAGTTGTACTTTGTTACGCAACAGGCCCCTGAGGTCGTCTGTGAAAATTTTATTTAAGTAGGATCCATGTGAAGTACAAGTTATTTAAAAAAGTTTAATCTTTAGAGTCGACTCGTGACCACGGGCCGCTGCAATGTAGTCGAAACGTCGAGGTAATTTTAACAATAAGTGGTTCGTGATTAAGTCCCGAAAAGTATTAGTATCATAGCTTTGTTAAAGCCGTTTCCATCAGTGCAATGATATGTGGACCAATAAATAAGATTGATGGATATCAAACGCATCCATTGCAACGTAGCAAAAAGAAAAGAAAGCAAATATAACGGCATGTTTTGTGTTCTTTCTTACCTTTTGCCATTCGACGCTAAACGTACGTATAACGTGTCTGTGTCAGGCACAACTTTTTGTATGAATATCTGTTCTTCATCCTGTTCACCGTATGGTCCTGCAACAAAATTGAAAACATTCGTTAACAAAACACCGAATTGACAACATTTCATATTTCTAAGACTATAATTTGATTCGTTCTCTGTATACTGTTTGGAAAGAGAAAGACGCTGATAGTTTTAAATTTTCACTAGGATTATTAATTAATTTATTACAATTTTTTAAAGATGTGCTTATTCTAAAAGAGCGTAACGATAGAATAGATCCATTACTTTTGTGTAGTCTCTATTAAAAAAAAGTGATGACGTAAATTTGACGTTAAGGTTGTTATCAAATTTAAAATTATGACAGCTCTTTTTTCTAGTGAAAAGGGTAAAGGAAACATATCTATTCTGTGGAGGTACAGGAAAGTACACATATGTTTTTTAAATTTGTTGTATTTTTTTAAATATGAAGAAATAAATTATAATAAATATTTTTCCGTGTTCAGGAGGCGAAACTCTTTCGATTCCTGTAGTAATTTTCAGGTGTTAAAAAAATGAAATGTTGTCAATTATCGTCTGTGTGTAAAACCTGCGTATAAGACGCCGCTTGAGGTTACAAAGATATTAGGGTCATCACCGTTCGGATGAAGTTAAAAAAGTCTATGTGTGTCCACGACACACACGGACACATATCAGGACCGGCCGTCGCAGACAAAGTACGGTATGCAAAGTGCAGGTCCGGATTTGCGATGTTGCCAGACCACAAACACAGAATACACAAAAGCACAACACAAATTCACTTCCTTAAGGTCCATTTAGGTGGTGCGAGTTTCTCGCCTTTATCGTACGATTATCGTAGCAAGAGAAAAAACTATGATCACAAGAATTCAATTAAATATTTTTAATTTAATTTAACTTGTACTTATAGGGAATAATAAATAATATTTTTTGCTAGCTGTTGCCCGCGACTCCCGTCTGTGAAGAATCCGTCTTAAACTATCGCCATACCAAATTTCATATAAATTGGTTGACCGGTTTGAGCGTGAAGAGATTACAGACAGACACGCTTTTGCATTTATAATATTACTAGCTGACCCAGCGAACTTTGTTCGCCAGTAAGCACCCCGCATTGTACATCCTGGCGTACGCCACTCTCTTGCAACTGGCCCTCGCCGCTCTCTTGCAACTGGCCCTCGCGGCTCATGTACTTACATTGCGTCATCCTTTTTCGTGTATGCAGCGGCGTTCATCGATTTATTAGACGTTGTCACGTCAAAAATTACAGGGTGAAAAATAGAAGTTGGCCGATTCTCAGACCTACCCGATATGCACACAAAATTTCATGAGAATCGGTTGAGCCATTTCGGAGGATTTTGGTAACAAACACCGCGACACGAGAATTTTATATATAAGAAGTATGGGATTTTTTTATAGGCTCTAGTGATTCACTCGAGCAAAGTCGCGGGTAAACGCTAGTTACAAATAAAGTAGAGTTACCACAATCGTTGTGCGGCTGGGCCGTGGGCGCTTCAAGCGCTAGCACCTTGAAGGCTGCCTTGGGCGTGGTGCCGGGCTGCGTGGAGATCATCCCTCGGAAGCGAGTCACGCGCCACGAACGCACGTGGTTGTATTCGCTGCACACAGATACTAGGTAGTTCTCTGATAGGGATACCTGGAAAAGCCAGTTGATTATAGTATTTATGGTATAAATATTCCCAGGTGAATTTTTCACTTCGAGCCGTTACATTAAATTTGAACCTTAATACTATGACGATACCGTTTGTTTTGAAAGATAAGAGCTCGAAGTGAAAAATTCACCTGGGAAGATTTATACTGTTGTTTGTATTGTTTGACATCACAAATCAATTTACGTATAGTCGACAAAGAAATTCCTTAGCACCCTAAGGTTCAATGTTTGTTGCACGGCGAAGTGAAATTAGTCTTTATTTTTTTTAAACCGGGCAAGTGCGAGTCGGACCATTATCTATAAAACGGCAGAAAAATAATGTCTGTTGTACGGCAGCCTCCTTAAATATTTATTTTATTCTGTTTTTTAGTATTTGCTGTTATAGCGGCAACAGAAATACATCGTCTGTGAAAATTTCAACTGTAAACTATCACATTTCATGAGACAGACGGACAGCGGAGTCTTCTTAAATAGGGGTCCCGTTTTACCCTTTGGGTACGGAACCCTAAAAAAGACTAATTTCACTTATAAGTCACACACTTAATGATACCTTTGGCTTGCTTAGGTGTCAGTAGTGGAAAAGTGACGAATTGAATATCGATATATAAAAAAACCACTATCGAAAAAAATCGATGCCAATCAGTCCTAGTTACAATACGTTTACTTTTAGTTTACCACTGACAGATGGCTTGCCATCATTTCATTTCCAACTTTAACACCATACAAATAAAGTAGCTATTACAAGATCTGCAAATGTGGGTAACAGTATTCTAAAATTGGCTTTATTTATAGGTCGTTAAAGTTTAATATGAAATGAAGGCAAACCATCTGTCAGTGGTAAACTTTATGTAATTTTACTCTACTGTAAGGAAACAGAAGTAGAGTAGCGACAAATCGGATAATGTTACCTTGGTGACAGTGCTCTGATGCACCGTGAAGGTCTGGAACAGCTGCGGCCCGTGGCCCACCGTCTCCGGGTGTTGCACGATCACGCGCACCGAGCCGTAGCGCGTCCCGTAGGCTATCTCTATCCAGTTGCCGCACAGATCTAGAAGCGAGGGCTTGCATTCAATCGAGCATGTTGTAATGGTAGCTTAGATTATTTATACACTAGATAGTGCTAAGGCGGCTTGAAAACGTCCCGAAAAATATAAGCCAACTGTTGGCTTACATGTCATTTGCCTCCCTTCAGTTTGAATGACGTAACGCGATCGTAATATGAAGCTGTCAAATGGATTTTTGGACGACTGACACTCTATCTAGTGTTTAAATAATCTAAGAATGGTAGTTCTAAAGCTGTTTGATTTAAAATGCTAAAATAGAATGTAACAGTCCTTAGTAAGAAAATAAAAAGATCGATGCCAACTAAGTATACCTATTACAGACGAACATAGAACCTCCTCCTTTTATCGAAGTTGGCTAAAAATAGTTACGTGACTGACGTAAAATGCAAAGCCGCATATTAAAGTCAAACTGCAGCTGCTAGAGCTTATATTAAATTTGTTTATGATTGATTTACCAGTCTTAACCAGTGCCTTGAAAATCGAACGTTCGTGGTTCAGGGTGACATTTATACGAAACATTTTGTTCAACCAAACCTTTACTAATCATATCTGTTTGCCTAAGATTATTAAATTATTATAGTATAGTCAAAATATATACTCACTAGTTTTCGGTGTAAGATATACTGATATGGCCGTGATGGGTTCTTGGTTGGGGTCTTTGTATAACTGCGTCACGAGGAGATCGTTATCTTTCATTCGTAGCGGGAACTTTTGCATATCTGTAGAGAATACGTTCATAAGCAGACATACATAGGAATTTAGGGGGTAAAAATTAATGACAGGTAGGGAGTTCCTACATCGATAAATTCAACTATCGCTGATTTTCCCACATACTAGTGATCGCTCCACGTTTTGTTTGGAAAAATATAATTTTATAGAAAGCATAAATATGAAACAAAATAATAACTCAATTCTCTTCTTCTTTATTGTCACTATGTTATAGATTAATGCTATTAATTACCCAGCTGTTAATTAAAATATGTATGCTTTGCGCCAACTTGTGACCCATTACCACCGGTCGCCACACGCACCTATATAGTTGATGGCGCCAGTAGCGGTGCCGAGTAGTAGGAACGAGCCGGCGGTGTCGTGATTGCTTAAGTGCGGCACATTTCGAGTCTACCAATGCTGAGCTAGTGTGCCACACGCCTTGCTCCTAGCGCCATCACCGCACAGCAAGTTGCCTACCCTGTAATAGACTCACAGCCACTTTTCGCCACACGCACCTACATAGTTAATGACGCTAGTAGCGGTGCCGAGTAGAAGGAACGAACCAGCGGTATCGTGAGCGCTGAGGTGCGCGTTTTGAGTCTGCCAATGCTGCGTACTAGTGTGTCACACGCCAGCCTTGCTCATTTCGCTTGCGCCACTCAGTAGATACAGCTGCCTATATTGGAAGTGACCCATTACCACCGGTCGCCACACGTACCTATATAGTTGATGGCGCCAGTGGCGGTGCCGAGTAAAAGGAACGAGCCGGCGGTGTCGTGAGTGCTGAGGTGCGCCACGTCTTGAGTCTGCCAATGCTGCGTGCTGGTGTGCCACACGCCAGCCTTGCTCATTTCGCTTGCGCCACTCTGTAGATACAGCTGCCTATATTGGAAGCGACTCATTACCACTTGTCGCCACACGCACCTATATAGTTAATGGCGCCAGTGGCGGTGCCAAGTAGTAGGAACGAGCCGGCGGTGTCGTGAGTGCTGAGGTGCGCCATGTCTTGAGTCTGCCAATGCTGCGTGCTGGTGTGCCACACGCCAGCCTTGCTCATTTCGCTTGCGCCGCTCAGTAGATACAGCTGCCTATATTGGAAGTGACCCATTACCACTGGTCGCCACACGTACCTATATAGTTGATGGCGCCAGTGGCGGTGCCGAGTAGTAGGAACGAGCCGGCGGTGTCGTGAGTGCTGAGGTGCGCCACGTCTTGAGTCTGCCAATGCTGCGTGCTGGTGTGCCACACGCCAGCCTTGCTTCGTGCGCCGGCGCCGCTCAGTGCGACCAGTTGCGGGCCCACGAATAGCAAGTGTTCCACGCGCACGCCCAAGTTGAATGTTCCTGGAAACGTAAATAAAACGGTACTTTTTTTGCTATATTTGGGATCTTTTGCTAAAATGGTTAGTATTGTCCAGCATCTTTCTTCTTCTTTTCAAATTAGGGTGTTTGCTACAAAAACAAATTAATTAATAAATGTTCTGGGGAATATTTGACACCAATCGACCTATGTAGTTCCAAAGTAACAAAGCCTGTTTTATACATTCTAAGAAACTTCTAAACAAAATTCTAAACCTACATATTAAACATCCAAGACTCGAGAGCAAACATAAGTAAGTACGTATTTTTTTTCAATATTTTTTCTGCATTGACTGGGTATCGAACCTAGGACATGAAGCTTCGTAGTCAGATTCTTAAACCACCAGCTAATCCGGTCGTCTAAATTCAATCAAAGCCGCTCTAGATCTAAACCACTCACTTTATCTCGCACATTACTCTGAACCAAGGATGATATAGACTGGATTGGCAGTCGCCATAGTACGGATCAGTCGCGGTTTTTGTAGTTCGATTATTAAATCTAGATGGCGCTGAAATATAGCCTGAGGATTTGAAGGCAAAACAATAAGACTACAGATGTTTCATATTACTACAACTGCATAATAATACATTTGCAGTGATATGAAATATCTGTAGTGTTATTGTTTTGCCTTCAAAGCCTCTGACTATATTTCAGCGCCATCTAGATTTAATAATCGAACTACAAAAACCGCGGCCGATCCGTACTCTGGCGACTGCCAATCCAGTCTATATCATCCTTGCTCTGAACATACAAATGCGTCACGATCTCCTTACCTACTAAAGTCCTTCGAACAGGCTCGCTGTGCGTAGAGAAGGCCCAAAGCCTCACGAGCGGCCCGCTGGCGATCCCCAACATCACGTCAGTGCCGGAAGCGTTAGTACCGCTCGCGGTGGCCCCTCCGCCGCCCGTCTTGGCATTCAGTGCTATCCTCTCTATGACAGAGTCTTGCACGGGCGACTGGAATACTACGTACCAACCGCAGGAATCTGTTAATCTGCGGACATAATCGATAGTGACCGAATGAGAAATAGTGTAATAAGGGAACGTTGTGGCATGAAAGACGATGTTGTGACTCGTATAGAGAAAAGAATGTTAAGTTGGTTTGGGCATGTGGAGAGGATGGATATTATATAAGGCGAGTGTGGATGGAAAAGTTGGGAGAGGGAGGCCAAGAAGGACATTGAATGATCTGGGGGCTTGTTTCATAACAAAGTACAACTTATATTACAAGCGGAACTCCTTTTCTAGTTAATATAACTGAAGCGAGAGTTCCGCTTGTAATATTAGTTGACTTTGTTATGCAACAGGCCCCAGATTGGGGATGTCTTGAAGAAAGGTCAGGTCAAGAGTGTAATGAGTGTTGCGAAAGCGAAAGATGTACGTCAGGATCGTAGCAGGTGGATACAAATAGTCTCTGCCTACCCCTTTGCTGGGATGCAGGCGTGGTTGTATGTATGTACAGGTCGATTCAAAAGAGTTGGCACGAATGGAATGAACGAAAGCAATGTCACTTTGACATTTTTATAGGAACATGACTGATGCATGACATTTTCATATTTGTGTGAAGTATATTCGATTTATTTAAGTATTTTCGATTATTTAACGACCGCTTAGCCTAGTTGGTAGTGACCCTGCCTACGAAGCAAGAGGTCCTGGGTTCAAATCCCGGTAAGGGCATTTATTTGTGTGATGAGCACGAATATTTGTTCCTGAGTTATGGATGTTTTCTATGTATTTAAGTATTTATTTATCTATCTAAGTATGTTTATCGTCGTCTAGTACCCATAGTACAAGCTTTGCTTAGTTTGGGACTAGATCGATTTGTGTAAGATTGTCCCCTAATATTTATTTATTTATTTATTTTTATTCAAATAGGTAACACATAGATACTTCCATTCACTCATTCGATCCATTCGTGCCAAATCTTGTGAATCGACCTGTACGTATGTGTACTTATTCGATAACGTGGCAGCTGTATAAAGTCCTTTTGAGATGTTTGACTAAATCAAATGTTATTTGATATAAATGGGCCATACACGTTTTTTGTTCGCGTCTCCCCTGTGGACATGACAAAAGTTAAGGGTCAATATTTTTAGTCAAGTCTACGCTGGCGTGTAGGATGCCTGGCTATCTTTCAGCCCATTTAAATAAATCTTAAGTTTGCTGACCCGGAGTCGCTAATTTTATGTCGACAGGAGAGACAACTTTTGTTTCTTATGCTGGCCATACACGTTATGGTCTGCCGAAGAGGTCTACCTATGCAGTTTTTTCACCTATGCAGGCAACCGGAGCAAAACCAAAAACCAATTCTTTCTAGTGACACCGTACGGTAAACCTGTACACCAGGTGCCTGTTGGATGACAAAGTACAACTAATCAGAAAAAAATTGTTAAATTTCTTTTAAATTAGGTTTCTTCTAATTACGTAGATATCTGTAGGAAGCACCATCTTGTCCCACTTTCTGAACGTCGTGATTTGTTAAAAATTACTAATGGCAGCATTAACTGCCCTGAACTGCTCGCTAATATATCATTCAACACTCCATCCAGACCGAAGAGATACGCGCCCCCTATTTCTGTGCCTTTTGGCCATTCTAACTATAGGCGGAACAGTTTTTGTATACGTGCAAGTAGACAATTAAATAAACTAACGAAGGAGCTTGATATTGACGTGTTTAATGTTAACACTGACACCTTAAGACGTACTTTTGTGAATCGATTTTTTGAGAGCGTGCATTGAGCGTTGTATTTTACTGTAGATTAAGTTTGTTAGGTTAGGGACTTCATTAATTTTTCTCCTCCGATAAAATAGTGCTGAATTATTTGTCACTAAGTAGTTATTTTCTCTTTTTTCTTTTTTGTGTGTCCGAAGGGGCTCTGTGTGGGCATACTGCCTTATTGTTACACTGTAATTGTCGGCGAGAACCTGTAATTGGCTTGCTGTATTTACTGTAATGTTTAAGATGTATGTATAAGCTGTTGGTTCTCCATAGATAAATAAATAAATAAATATTACAAGCGGAACTCTCGCTTCAGTTATATTAACTAGAAAGGGAGTTCCGCTTGTAATATAAGTTGTACTTTGTTATGCAACAGGCCTCAGAACGTCCCCACACATGCTGGTTGACCTGTGCGTGCAGGTCACTTCTCCGGCAAACCGTAACGTGTATGGCCAGCTTAACGCTGTATATGACCCGACTTTATGTACCTATAGACGACATATTTTATCTAACGCACAGCTGGCCAGCATTTACTGCGTGACAGTATTAAATGATTAATTACATTAGATATTTTCTACCGTTAATACGCTGAATCACGAAGCGTCTGGTTTAGACGACCAGATGGCCTAGTGGTTAGAGACCCTGACTATGAAGCTTGAGGTCCCGGGTTCGATTCCCGTGTCGGGGCAGATATTTGTATGAAAAATACGAATGTTTGTTCTCGGGTCTTGGGTGTTTAATATGTATTTAAGTATGTATCTATCTATATAAGTATGTTTATCCGTTGCCTAGTACCCATAACACAAGCTTTGCTAAGCTTACTTTGGGACTAGGTCAATTAGTGTGAATTGTCCCGTGATATTTATTTATTTATTTATTTAATCGAGCGAAATTTCCGAATAATCGCTGTCTATATCCCGTAGAAAATATACCTATCTAATATACGTCGTAATCAAGATAAGATAAGATTGGACATTCACAAGTAATTAAATAGACTTCGAAATACTGGAAAATCCAAGACATGTTTAAAGTTTTTTTTATAATAAACAATTCCTAGTCATGTCATAATTCATAAATTTACCTGTATCCAGTAACAAAGTGTGTATATGCGACCGCAATCCAATTGTGGTGTGCTTTTATTATTTGAACTTTCATACTGTCCGCCCACGTGTTCACTGAAAAATATGTAAATTTAAAAAAACTTCCGAATTTTATGTTAAAAGTAATTTGGAAAATTCAAGACATACATTCAGGCGGGCGAAGTCCTTTGTGGCAGTCTGCATTTCCTAATGAGGCGGCTCTGGAGTGCCCTCGGCCACATCGACTGAAAGTAAACTAAAACTTAATGCCTGCGTTTGGACCACCATCACCATTTCCCATGCCACTCGTCAAGGCGTCTAGGTCCCTAGTGATATGAATAAAACCCTTCTTTCTTTTTATTAGTTTTCAATAGAACATATAGGTACCTATTTATTAATGTACCCTTTGATCAATTATAACTGTAGATCCACAGTCGCGCGCCCGAAAATGTCCGAGCCAAATGAGCGCCACTTTGATAAAAGTGGCCTTCTTTTTTCTCAGTAGGTACGTTGCGTGAAATTGTCAAGTTTAGCTGTCAAGTGTCAACCGAAATTCGACTGTAATGACGTAAAGACTAGGTTCAAATTTCTGTGTAGGTGATGATTTTAATTGTTATGCAAACAAATAAAAAAGTTCGGACATTTTTTGAAGGGGATTTTGTTCGGCAATGTGTATCTTCAGTTATAATTGATCAAAGAATGTACCATCGCCCCAGACGTCAGATACCCATTTTCATAACAAATTTGCTTGCAGCCGTTGATGTTTATTGCTATGGATTGTTATGGACAGATGTCTAGCCACTGCACGCAAACTGGGCCTTTAAGGTGGTTATCTGGCGCTTGGGGCGATAGTACCTGACACACACAAAGTACAATAAAATAAAAAGTCAGACAAATAAGCCGCCCCGGATCGTAAAGGTGCCGATACGCGCAAAGGTGCCCGACACAGTAGCCGCATTGCCCCGCTGAACCTTTGCACCAGAAACGACCCAGAGCGAGGGACAAAACCTCTCTCACGTAGACGGTGCCCCACTTCTTTAAAAAGTATTGCCTCGGAACCCCAACAACCAGTCAATTATCAAGTCGGTTTTAAATTATTGTCATATTTTTAGGAACGTCAGGTGCCCATATCAGTTGGCTTGAGGTATCTAAGAGATTGTCAGATTATATTGAAACAAAATTTACCTTAGCTGATCCTGTGACGGTATCCTCCCGACCGTCCGTAGGTCAAGTGAGGAGTTCCTAGAATGTGTCCTGTTGGATGACACATCCCCATTCGAAGCGGTAGAGTTCTTACGGGAGCAGCCATTGCCGCTCCGACTGCTCCCGTTGCTCGGCAAAGGTGTGCTTACTAAAAGGGTTAAAATGTAATCAGGAACTTTGGGTTATGTCAGAGTCCGTGATAAGGGTGCCTTTCTCCAGAGATATGTTATGCTACGTTGCTAGCATCATTATCATCATCATTTCATCCGAAAGACGTCCACTGCTGAACATAGGCCCAAGGCTCGCCTACCTTCCCGCAAACTTAACCAGGTCGTCGCTCCATCTTGTTGGAGGTGGAAAAATGCTTGCTCTGGATCTTCCTCGAACGGCTACATACCTTAGCCTTAGCGTTAGTGAAAATGGTCACATTGGTTAGCGTAGCTGGCGAAACTTAAACGCAAGGACGCGGCTCATGCGTAACGTTTTTAACGTGTACGAACTATCGCCCCAAGCGCCAGATAACCACCTTAAAGGCCCAGTTTGCGTGCAGTGGCTAGACATCTGTCCATAACAATCCATAGCAATAAAAATCAACGGCTGCAAGCAAATTTGTTTTGAAAATGGGTATCTGAAGTCTGGGGCGATGGTACGTTCACACTGGTACTCAGAAAACGCTGACGCGGGACTCAGCCTTTTCACCGAAAGTATTTTTCCCCAAATGTTTTTATTTTACCTGTAAACTATTCAGGATATATTTCAGGACTATTCTCCCTACAGGACCCTATAGAACACTATAGATTAACTTAAGTTAGTTTTATATATAACAATCTCAAATAGCTTACAGTTTCGAAAAGCAAAACAGTTGGGATTTGGGAACAACATTTTCGGCGAAAAATTACAGAACAGTGAATGCAGTATCGTGACCATTTGGGTCGTGCGTGACTCATGTATCAGTTTTTTGTTTTATGAGTCAGTGTTTTATGAGCAGCGGTGAGGACGGTAGGTACTTACTTACACGACAAAAACGTGACGCATGAGGCACGTCCTAACGTTTACGGTGCGTCAGATTATTTTGAGGGCCGGTGTGGACGATCTGTTAACAATACCGAGGCCACATCCGAGTCTTTCGCTGTCGTTATTTAAATAGCAGGGATATCTTATACTGTACGCTTAGTATAAGTTTTACTTCACCAAAATACTTCTCGATCGCGTTTTCGTAAAAAAATCAATTACTAGGGAAACATGGACAGCGCCTCCGCGCACACGCGTCCATGTTTCCATAGAATTGAAATTTTTACGTAAACGCGATCGAGAAGTATTTTGGTGAAGTAAAACTTATACTAAGCGTACAGATTGTTCAGTCCAGAAACATTTCCGTATTTCGAGTTAGGTAACTTTCTTTGTATTGTGAATCTACCTTTACCTCGAGTTGGTAATGTCCGTTATTACATTGTCTCATAAAGATCAGGTAAATCCATATCCATACGCGTGATTTACAAATGATCCAATGTTTACTAATACAAATTGTTTTTCTGATAACTTTGTGCAACTCATATACTATCACAAGTCTTACAAAGTTATAATCATAACCAGACAAAACAAGTACAATACCTATTTACCTTGAAACATTTTGAACTAAATAGGAAAACGCCCTTTAATAAATTAACGTTATCACAAAGCTATTAATATTATCGTCTGATAACGTCTAAAACTACATCGACATTTTACTTTAGCTCAATATAGATTAAGGGCATGACTAAGCTAAATTAATTATTGAAAATAAAAAACAACAATTGCTGATAAAGCAATCATAATCCTTTCGTGTTGTGTTGCATTATAATTTCTTAATGCAATGGTCATATAAAAATATAGGTGGGGCTTAATTACGTACAAGAGACGCTTGAATAATGATGGATGAAAGGAGGGAGAAAAGTTCTTGAATGGCAACCGAGAGCTATACTTAGTTTATTTTAGGATTAGAATAAGTGTCAACAATCTTGATGTATCTCGTTATTGAAAAACACTTTTGAAAAATAAGTCACAGCAAAAATGTAACAATCAGCAAAGACTTATGATGATAAAAGAATGTAAAACATTCTTTTGGTTTCATAAGTAATAGGTAGTCACTATTTTTTAAAAAGAGTTTTTCAATAAAATCAGTCATCAAGATTTTTTAAAGGGATCTCTTCCAGTTAACCCTTGAACAATTGACAGACATGCAATGGTAAATGTAGAGAAGAGAAATCTAAAACTAACCCAAAAAAATAGGAAATTAAAAATACACATACATATACACACCCTGTAAACTAATTACAAGGGCATTTCTGTTTTTCGTTGTAAGTACCCAAAATTAAGAAATTGTTAACAGGGAGTTATAATTAGTCCGTTGGGTTACGCACATTTTCAAGCCAAAAGGCCTAAATAATAAAAAAACGTAACAAATCGGACAAGTTTAACAACGTTTAACAAGAAGTGAAGAGTTGTCCGGTTTGTTACGTTTTTTTATTAGACTTGAAAAAGTGCGTAACCAAACGGACTAATTTTAACTCCCTGTTAACAATTTCTTAATTTTGGGTACAACGAAAAATATAAATGCCCACATATAAACGTAACGACCGCTTTAGCCTAGTTGGTAGTGACCCTGCCAACGAAGCAAGAGGACCTGGGTTCAAATCCCGGTAAGGGCATTTATTTGTGTCATGAGCACACGAATATTTGTTCCTGAGTTATGGATGTTTTCTATGTATTTAAGTATTTATTTATCTATATAAGTATGTTTATCGTCATCTAGTACCCATAGTACAAGCTTTGCTTAGTTTGGGACTAGGTCGATTTGTGTAAGATTGTCCCCTAATATTTATTTATTTTATTTTATATCAAGATAAATAGACCACATAAACCTCGCATATAATTAATACTAGCTGTTGCCCGTGGCTCCATCTGCGAAGAATTTGTTTTTAGGTGTCCCACAGGAACTATGCATTATGCTGGATTTAAACTATTATATGTCCTTTCCCCGGACTGAAACTTTCTATATACCAAATTTCATCTACAGTTCAGCGGTTTAAGCGTAAAGAGGTAACAGACAGACACATGCATACACACAACATTTCTTTAAGAGAAACTCTCTCTTTCTCTCTTTATTATTTGCTAGTACTTTGTTATGCATTGGACCCAGTACTGTAGAATAAGGAAGCTTATTTGACCTAGTAGTAGATAATGCAACTTACAAGGTGGTGGTAGATATCCATAGAAGAGTACATCTCCACATGAAGAATGATTCATCTCGTCACAAAGCGCGAGCCTCCTGCTAAGAGGTGTGATACCAAAATAGTCACACTCATGCCTAAGAGCTCTGATATTAACATTGTTAAGATCTATATCTCTAGTACGGAGAAAGTTTAAAATAAGGCCAAACAGGTTTGGATCTCGGTCTATAAAGATGGCTCCGGTTTCATCTCTGACTGTTGGTATTCGACCACTTAGTAAAGCAGTGAAGAATGTATCTGGGACCCATGTTAGAGTGTGCCAGGATGTGGCGAATCTGAAATAAAACAAACAGGAGTTAATTCAAAAAAAAATTACATACAGTTGAGGAAA
This sequence comes from Archips xylosteana, assembly GCA_947563465.1. Taxonomy (NCBI): domain Eukaryota; kingdom Metazoa; phylum Arthropoda; class Insecta; order Lepidoptera; family Tortricidae; genus Archips; species Archips xylosteana. The sequence continues at coordinate 6,374,646 of OX387362.1, forward strand.
CTGAATTGCGTAACGGGGTGGAACCTTTTTGTTGCAAATGTTATGTTAACATTCCCTAAACAATCATTGGAAAATTGATTGTGAAGACGTTCCACTCTGGTACGCAATTCAGTTTATCCATGTTGAGTATACATGAAAGGCTTAATGAAAACAAAATGACCCTTGCACCCTTTGTGAAACAAAAGTTTGCCATACAAATTATATGGGTAACTTCTGTTATGCAAAGAAGTCAATTAAGTTTTGTTTTAACAAAAGCCTTAATTATCATACATCATTATTGTGGGAGCAAACACGATTTGACAGTACTGAAAGAATATGACAAATAAGCAATAACAGAAGTGACACTGATATCAAGCAACATTTATACCTACGAATATCAGACCTTCATACTTGACTTGATTACTAATACATATTTAAAAATATTGACTATGCAATCACAACGTCAAACTCTTCAGCCATTCTTGTTTGACATCGTCATTTATTAATTATTCCTAATAATAATTGTGTTCACAACATAATTATTAATTATCTATTACGAAAACCAAAATAAAATCCAAGTAAATATATGTTAATAAAAAAAACACACTTTGCTGGGTTATTATTCAAGTAGACACAATTATTCTAGGTTCTAGGTAGGTAAAAGTTTAAACAGTAAGTATAAAACAAATTTCATTGACCTTTTCCAGCGAAAACTTCATGCTACTAAAACTTCTTAGATGCTTAGAATTTGTAGGCAGAATATGTCCATATAGTAAACAGACATTCTGTTATATGTGTTCTTTAACTGATTTGTTCTAGCTCCCGCGATAATGATGTATGTTAATTATGTAAAAATGTTTGAGAATGATCCATAGAAAAATATTTTTTACATTAGCATTACAGATTGGTCTGTTTGTATTGTTACAGATTTAGGAGTAACTTGCTAAATGGGAAAGCATTTTTTCAATCAGTTCAGTAGTTTTTGAGTGTATCCATTACAAAAACACAATTCAATATTTTTTTAAAATATTAATTTAGACATTTGCTAATTTGTTACTTTGAAAATTAGTATACTTCAGAAATTAGACAAAAAAAATACAACTTATTTAAAGTAAAATTTTTACATTGTTTCTAATTTTTTTTATATAAAAAAAATCTACACCAATTGTCCATAGCCGTGCAGCGAGGGAATGCCACAAGCATGCTAGGCATGCTGCCCCAGGTTTATTATGGTTTCAACATTTTTTAATATACATATTGTCTTAGTTTTTTATTTATTTGTATACCAATATTGTTTGTACTTAAAAAAATATTTTGTTTCAAATTGAGAAGCAGGAACATAAAAATTAGGTACCTACTTAATGACTATTTATTATGGATTAGTCATGAATGGATGGGCAATCTAGACATAATGACCATTTTCAAATTACCATACTATACGACTGTGTTGTGTAGTTATTTTCATGTAAAGGGCACATCAATGGTTAATGTCTAAACACAAAGTAGACTTAAATGGGATAAATATATCCTAGTGTGGGGAAATTAGCAATCCTGAAAAGTACAGCCTAAACTACTACATTCTAAATATTGATAAATTTATAAAACTATAGAGCATATTGTCAAGAGAACTAAGAAGATCATTCATGAGGAACTGTAGTAAATTACTCATACAGTAGAGATAAAACGATTGTACACTATTCAGCTATGTACACTTAATACAACATAATTAGAACTTACCTAGTCCCTCCGACGTTTAAATTAACTATTTCTTGGTAATTGGACATTTATAACAAATCAATATATTCCTCTGCAACACTGTCCACTATTTTATACGTGGATAATAGAGTAATTTCACTTTCTAAATGAACTGAACAGTTTTTGGGTCCCCCGTCAACAAACAAAACCCCGTACCAATAAATCGCTAAAAGTTAGCTGTCAATGTCATGTCAAATGCATTTCAATTAGGGTTCCGTCTATAATAATAAAATCATTAAGTGTGGTTCAGCAGGCTAATTACAGTTTAAAGACAATTGAATAATATTTTCGTAACATATGCTGAAATAATTCTTTGCTAATTAGTGCAGTTATATATACGATTACGTTGCAAAATTTTAGCACTGCAATAATTTAATCGCATTTAATGTGAAAGTGAACCCACAAATGACAAATTCGTTCCAACTTGACTGGTTGATTAAGCTGTATGTATACACACATTTCTTGTTTCATAATAACTTGGCTTATTGCTTACGGGAGTTACGGACAACCTACACTCTTTGCCAAGTTGCTGCGAATGTATTAAAAAAATACCGGTTTTTACAACCTGGCCATAATTTAATTCCAAAATAATTTGAACGCAGCTATATTTTTTTCGTTGTGGCAACTTTCACCAAAGAGAGACGTGTCGTGTCAGTCGGCTGAAAGTCAATTTTTCATAAAATCGAAATCGAATTGCCTTGTCTGAACTAATGTATGAAAAAACAATTAAACAATAGTTTACGGTGTTTTAAGATTAGAAGATGCCGGCCGCAAGCACCGCCAAGTCGGCGAACGGCCCCAATAAGAGTTTATTTAATAACACAACCGGCTTAAGCACGCTTATCACAGTCACGGTATTGTCGCTGGCTTGGTTGGCCGGATTCGCGTCGCGGCTTTTTGCTGTTATACGTTTTGAGAGTATTATTCATGAGTTCGATCCATGGTAAGATATAGAACCAATTTATTGTACACGTAACCTATTTTGCGTCGGGCCTCCTAATCTAAACAATCTGCATTTTTAGGTTCAACTACCGCTCGACGGCTTATATGGTGCAGCATGGTTTTTACAACTTTCTGAATTGGTTTGACGAGCGAGCATGGTATCCCCTGGGGCGTATCGTCGGGGGCACCGTGTACCCTGGCCTTATGATCACGTCGGGCACCATACATTGGATCCTACACACTCTGAACATTCCCATTCACATCAGAGATATTTGTGTATTCCTTGCTCCTGTGTTCAGGTAAGTTCAGCTCATAGTTCCCAGATTCCAAAGTCAAATATGTTAATTGTCATATTTAATTTGCTGTTCAGAAGACGAGTAAATTATATATATTTTTTTCATTTTTAGTGGCCTCACAGCTATAGCGACATACTTGCTAACATCAGAGCTGTGGTCCCGTGGAGCAGGGCTGTTTGCTGCATGCTTTATTGCCATCATTCCTGGCTACAGCAGTCGGTCCGTTGCTGGCAGTTATGACAATGAAGGCATTGCCATCTTTGCACTCCAGTTCACCTATTATCTTTGGCTCAAGAGTGTGAAGACTGGGTCCATCTTTTGGTCCATCTGCACAGCCCTCTCATACTTTTATATGGTAAATTAAATTATAGCTTGAAAATACCTACTAATTAAACTATGCTACCGGTTAACAATTATCAGTACAGTTAGCAGCAAATGTGAATGAAGAGTTGTGCTTCAGCAAACAACTTTTTCAATGCCAAGCCTAGCCAAATGTAAAGCTACTTTAAACCTTATGTCATTGTGTGAACACTTGATGTTGTACTTTGTGATGCACATATCTGTTGTTGATGTTGAAAAATTTAAGGGAGTGTGTACATCATTTTGAACACCACAACCACCCATTTACTTCTGCTATCTATGTTTAATTGGCTGCCATACTTGGAGGCGTGAAATAATTAATTAATAGCTTTTCAGTATGAGTAAAAGGCTTTTAGAGTAATGAATACTAATTCATTACAGTTCATTGATGTATAAATATGGTGGTTAATTAATAATCAATGGAACAAACCACAAAAGATTCTCAACTTTTTTTAAAACTTCATTCCCATTTGAAAAGCATTTAATAACAAATTAAGATTTCCAATTGGATAAGTGGAATCAATTAAAATGTCACAGACAGGGTCAGCACAAACATACCTTACATTGACTATATTAATCTACTCCAATTTCATTACTCATGAACAGTTTTTAATTTCAATATTTTGTTTTCAGGTCTCTGCTTGGGGTGGCTACGTGTTTATTATCAATTTGATCCCGTTACATGTATTCCTTCTGCTGATTATGGGCAGATTCTCACAGAGGTTGTTTGTGAGCTACTCCGTATTCTACATAGTCGGTCTGTTGCTGTCTATGCAGATTCCTTTTGTCGGGTTCCAACCTATAAGGACTAGCGAGCACATGGCAGCTTCAGGTAATAATTGTTGCTTCAATTACTTATCAGGGAAAATTTTAAAAATATTATACTGAAAAGGATATCATTGCTTTTCATTTTGAAGTGTGCAATTTTTTTTAACTGAGGAAATTTTGGTATTTTCTTACTCAAAATCAAGAGTGCTATTGATTTTGATGATAAAAAAATGTCCCTAAATTTCCAACATTTTTTTTGTGTTCATTTTGTGACATGAAAAAAAAACAAAAAACTGTCTCAAAATTAAGGACGATTTTTCTTTATGAGAATAAATAGTGCTCAAGATTTTGAATAAGAAAACCAAAATTTTCCTCTTTTAAAAAAAATTGCCCCCACAACTGCAAAAAGGCAGAATAAATATTTGTTGACATTACTTGAAAAACACCTGTTTGCGGTGCTACACAGGCAATGTAAATTGGTAATTACATGCCTCATGTTGCTGCAATAAAAAAAAATAATAGCATGATTTCGAGATTATATCAACCCGGCAAATGGTACCTACTTTATTATCTGAGTAATGTATGATTAACCATGATGTTTTAGTGATTGAGCCAAATGAATTATGGAACTTTGCAATGCATGAGAAATCTCAGGAATGGGAGTAGAAAGATATACAGTGGTGGTCATACAATTAAGAACGATTTGAAGTTTCCGATTTTTTTTTATCTACATCATGTCATATGTCTAGTTGTGTTCCTTCTTAGAAGTAACAAGTTATGTTATAAAATAGCCACATGGATAGAGCAAACGGGATTAATAATAATAGTGTATAATTGCTAACATTTTTTTTTACAAATTTTATTTGTTCTCTATACTAATAAATTCAAATAGTAATGAAGCTGGACAAATAATTAAGAACGATTTATTAAACTGCTCGAGAGTTGTTTTATATGAAACTTAGATTAAATAAATGTTTTAATGTTTTAATGTTTATTTGGGCACAAACGGTACATTATTCTTAAACTTTTACATAGTTACAATTCACATTAACCAATGAAGCTGCCACCAGATATTAATACAATTATACGTATGAACAAACAAACGGGAAAATATGAGCCGAAAAACAGTCTGCTGACTAAAAACAAATACATTTATATACTTAATTATACAATTCTGGACGAAGGAAATGTGATGTTATCCATCCATAAGTGACTTAATGTTACACTTAAACCCATTGAGAGATAAATTAAATATATCAACCTGACTAAATTTAGTATTGTGGGCTTTACAGGCTCTATTAACAAAGGAGTTAGATTTGTATTTTTTACGTGTGAGAGGGACATGAAACAGTTTACAGACATTGCGTGTGTTCAAACGAGGGGTTTTCAATCCTAATCTACTTAACATATAAGGGGAGTCAATGCAGTTTCTTAAAATTCTATATAAAAATATCTGATCCTTTAATGCACGTCGGCACTCGAGCGAAACCATTTTGCTTGTATCAAATTTGGATTGTTTATAATTTAGATGTTTTAAGAGCTTATTTTGAATTTTTTCAATCGAATTTATGTAGATGTGATAACATGGATTCCATATAGACGATGCATATTCTAGAATCGGCCGAACCAGGGAGCAGAAAAGCGTTAATAAAGTACTGGCCTCCCTAAACTCTCTACCCACCCTCAAGACAAATCCTAGTAGGCGGAACGCTCTCTTTGTTATATTGTCAATATGGTCGTTAAATAATAGTTTACAATCCAGGTAAACACCCAAGTCCTTAATATTATTTACTCTTTTCACTAAATCATTGTTTAACTGATAGTCGAAATTAATAATTTGTTTTTTTCTACTGAAAGTTATAACATTACACTTTTTAACATTTAGATGCAAACCATTTGTATTGCAATATATATACAAGCGGGAAAGATCTTCCTGCAACGCACGACAATCTTCGACGCATCCAATAGTCTTAAAGATTTTCATATCATCGGCATATAGCAAACAAGAAGACGATTTAAAATGCAAAGTCACGTCATTAATGAAGACATTAAAAAGCAAAGGTCCCAGATGAGAGCCCTGGGGAACACCGGATGATACAGGAACGAAACTGGAACAGTAGCCCTTCACAGCCACAGCCTGGGAACGGTCACGCAAGTACGAGGTAACCCAACGCAGAAGGTCACCGTGCACGCCGGCAGATTCAAGCTTTCCCAAAAGAAGATTATGCGATATTTTGTCGAATGCTTTGGAAAAATCCGTATATACGACGTCCACCTGATAACCCTCATCCATCCCACAAAGCACTCTGTCCATAAACTCACCCAGATTCGTCTCCGTGGATTTTTTATTAACGAAGCCATGCTGCTCCTGTACCAAGCATGGTCTTAAAAAGGGAAAAATTTGGTCATAAATAATCTTTTCAAATAATTTTGGTACTGTATTGAGTTTGGAAATAGGTCTGTAATTTTCGATGTCATGCCTATCCCCGGATTTAAACACAGGTGTCACGAATGATTGTTTCCATAGCTTCGGCATAACTCCAGTCCGCAAAGACTTATTATAAAGTGCTGCAATAGGTTCAGACAGCTGACTTCGACAATAACGCCAGAAAATCGGGGGAATACCGTCTGGACCCGCCCCCTTCCTAATATCAAGTTTTCTCAAATAATTACATACGATATCGGAGGTTATTAATATATTATTTAAATTTGTTACGCTATTAACTACAGGAATACTCGGAGGTGGATCAGTTAATGGCTGGATGCGCGGTTCAAAGACCGATTGAAAATAATAATTAAAAGAAGAACAAATCTCATCACCATTCGAAACCTTTTTATCTTTTATAAACATTGAATTGGGTATATCCGGACGACTTCTCTTAGACTTTACAAAGCGCCAAAAATATTTGCTGTTGGTTTTTATTTTTGATTCTGCCAAGCGTAGATAGTTTTGGTAACATGACTCCTGTAACCGCTTTTGCCTGTTCCGAAGCAGCGAGAAAGTATCGTAGTCATCCAAGCGACCATAAGTTTTCCACTTTCTGTGAAATTTTAATTTTTCAGACACTACCTTAATCAGTGCTCTCGAATACCATACAGGATATCTATTATTGCAATAAACTACTTTCAATGGTACATGCTCAGAGATCACTCGATCCAGAATATCGTAAAAATGCTTCACACTCAGATCAATGTCACCTAAGTCAAGACAACTGTTCCAATCAACCTCCGCAAGCGAAGAATTAACAGCATCGTAATCAGCGGCACGGAAGAGCAATACTCGACGTGGTGGCGGACGCAAATGCTTAAACATCAAGGTATTACTTATTTTAATGTCGATAGCAGGATGATGTTTATCCTCACCAACTAGAGGGTCCGCAGATCGAGTGACCTCGCATTCCAAGTTTGATATTACTAGGTCTAACAGTCTATTATTATAATTATAAATACAATTAAATTGTTGTAAATTGTTGAAAGAAAGAAAAGCACTGAGTGCTTCCACCAGTGGAGTTCTATTGCTACTGGCATCAGTCACAAGTTGGACTGATAAATTAGAACTAGGCGATATTGTTGACCAATGTGCCTGAGGAATATTGAAGTCACCCACAACAAAAAATAAATCCTCACTACTTTCAACTATGGACTCAGAGACCAACTCAAAAAAGTCAACTTCACTGTCAAATAAATCAGAGCAGGGAGGAAAATAACAACAATATAAGTGAAAACGCGCTCTCCCTGCTCCGCTCCCCACAGACAGAGACAACCTCAGTAGGTCAGCCGAAGAATTGCGTGAGGGCAAACGCGCGACACTTTCAACCACCAGACCGCTTCTAACCGCGATCAGAACGCCTCCGCCCAGAGAATCACCCCTTACAGAATAATCCCGATCTCCCCTATAAACACTGTAACGGGAACTAAAAAGCTCAGAGTCCAGAATTCCAGGAAGGAGCCATGTTTCAGTTAAACAAATTATATCTACATCAACACTTAAGACTTTTCTATAAAAAGCATTGGTTTTCGTACGAAGCCCGCGTACATTTTGGTAAAAAATTGTCAGATTTAAAGCCATAACTCAAAATATCATGTATTTAATTATTAAAATAATTATCACTTTATAAAAGTTGACTCCGCAATGACTCCTATTATTATTAATTATAATGTTTAGTTTTAAAGAAAATAGATTGCATTGAACACAGCATATATAGATTTGCTTAAAAACAATCATAGAGCCCCGTAATAAACACAAAAGCAATGTACATAATGATACAAAGATACAGCTAAACAATATAAAGTATATCATTCTTATTTGATTTCTTTTAAATCCTCACTGTTCAAAATATTAAGTACCCTACTAGTGTCATCACGCCGGACCATAATACAGCAGTGTCTTACCCAGACCCACTTGTAGCCTTTTTCAGTAGCAAATTTCTTTGCATCCCTTAGGAGCAACTTGTTGGCTTTTGTCAGATGGTCATTAAAATAAATAGGCGAGTTACTTCCAGCAAAACCAGCGTCGCAAGCCTTGAAGTCTCTGAGCTTTCTCAAACGGCTCAAGCAATCATCCTTTTTGTACCGGGCTAAAAATCGCACAATGATGGCTTTAGGTTTTTTTGATTCCGACTCCATATGAGCGACACGGGTAATGAAATCAATGTCCGTACTCACATCTATTGGAAACCCAGCAATATCCGCAATTTTAGAGAAGATCAGTAACAGATTCTCATTTTTTGTCTCGGGTATACCCTGAATTTCAATATTAGACCGTCTAGCCCACTGCTCTTTAGAATTCAACTCCCAGTCAATTTTTGCTATTGTTGATTTCACATCCTTTATGTCTGTTTTAGAAGAGCCAAGGTTGCCCACTTTTTTCTCCAACACTTCCACTTTTTTGACCAGATCATCGTACTTGGCGTCAACGAAGGTCACTGACTCTTTGAGTTCCTGAACCTGAGCCTTTAACGGACCAAATTCATCCTGAATAAAGCTCTTAAGTGTGGCGAGGTCCTCTCTCATGGAGCTCATTTCCGCACGAAGCAGTTTCTTGACGTCTTCAAGTGTAAACGTAATATTTTTCAACATGCCGTATTCTGCGTCAGAGCTAGTGCTGATTTGCGATGATAAAGAACTGGAATCCACAGGGGCAGTTGTAGGTTTATGTTCAGTAGACTTCTGAACCTTTTTCTGTTCAGTCGGCTTCTGAACTTTACCCTGCTCAGTAGACCTCTGGCCCTTCCCCTGCACGGGGGTGTTGGTGTTATCACCGCCTTTGGGGCGAGTGGCGACGCATGAAGGACAAATCCACTGAGAGCGCGATGCAGGAGTGTCGTTGGTGTATTTTACACAATCTTGATGATAACTTTGCGTGCATCCGACATTCGTACATTTAATACGCTTTTGTGTGACAAGCACAGCGTCTCTGCAGGCTGAGCAATTCACCATTGTGATATATAAATGTCCAAAATAGTGAGTAGTAATAATAAGAAATAAAAATAAAAAAAAAAAATTAAAAATTAAAAATAAAATAAAAAAGTCTTAGTGCCCAGTGAGATTCGAACCGGCGACAATCGCTTCCGATTCCACTATTATCCACAACCGCCACCGCGGCTTCGACGTAGTGAATGAAAATTTAAAGTTGCTTTCTGGGGATCTATAGATCGCGTAATGAATGATCTATGAGAATTGCGCAGAGATTTAGAGGGTACGCACACAACTTATACGGAGCTCAGCAACAATCCAGTGATATTAAAATGTTGATTGTTCTTGATTCGCAGCACTTACGCCAAAAGATTTTTATCACTTGGGCACTTATGAAGTTCAGCTATACTTTAACACTAACTTCAAGAGGTCTTAGTGGTTTTAATGCAAAGAAATATTTTTTTACAATTCACAGCCAGCAAACGATGTTAACAGTAATAGATTTACCCGCAAAAATCATATTAATGTGAAGTTGGTATAGAAAAAAAAGCAAATTAATACATTTGAACTAAAATTAATAGTTAGTTGCATGTCCACGGCTTTTAATTACGGCTTTACACCGGCGAGGCATTGAATCTATCAATTTTTGACATTTCGCAAGAGAAATAAGAGTTCCATTCTTCTAAGAAAACGTCGTACAGCTCTCTCAAATTGCCACATTGTCGATTTGAAACCTTTTTCTTGACTTCGCACCAAAGATGCTCTATTGGGTTAAGATCTGGGCTGTTGGCTGGCCAATCTAAGACTGAAACTGATTGTGATGTGAGGAATTCCTTAACGGTGCGTGCAGTATGCTTTGGATCATTGTCGTGCTGGAATGTCCAAATAACCGGAAGCACGTCTTCGGCATATGGTAACATTGTTTCTTGCAGTATATTTTTGTATTGGAATTGATCCATGTTTCCTTCTATCAGCCTAACAGGTCCAACGTCATGTCCAGAAAAGCACCCCCAAATTTTCACATTTCCCCCGCCATGCTTTAATGTCACTTTTGTGTACTTTGGGTCGAATGCTTTATTCGGAGGGCGTCGTACATATCGTTTTCCATCAGAACATACCCTATTTATTTTTGTCTCGTCAGAAAAAAGAACGTTTTTCCACTGTCTGACTGTCCAGTTTTCATACCTTCTTGCAAATGCAAGTCGGGCTTGCCTATGACATCGTTTCAACATAGGCACCTTCCTTGCTATCCTTCCGTTCAACTTATTTTCTATCAAACGCCTTCGAATAGTGCGTGCAGAGATTGCTGAAGGGTTGTTTTCGCCAAAATATTCTTTTCTGATCTCATTAGACCCTTTAAAAGGATTTTGTTTTGCCAAACGAACGATATTTCGATCATCTCGACGAGATGACTTTCTCTGTCTAGGTCCACGCGGAACGTTTGAAATAGTTTGATACGTGGAAAAATGCTTTACGGCATGGAAAACCATTGTTTTTGAACATTGCAGATGGTCGGCTATCATTTTATACGACCAATTCTTCTCGCGAAGTTTTATTATTACTTCTCTTGTAGATTTATCACAACTTTTATTTTTCCCCATTGTTTTTATACGAAGTAATCACTTTTAAGACTTTAACAGCACGAAATGGCGCCAAAATTATACGAATAATAATCTACAACCACAGAGCCACACAGTGTTCTCTATTTAAATTTGAAAAAATAATAAACTATTCAGCGTTCTTAATTACGTGACCAGCCAGTAAGTACTAATACTAGGTTCAGATCGAATGTATAAAGTTTCTCTATTAATTTTTTAGCCAACAATGTTGCATAAATGAATGTACCGGTAGTACGGAAAAGTTTTGCAATACCGAGAGAAATAAAAAAAATACGGGCAATTAGTTATACTTGTTACTTTGAAAAAATCATCTCAATAAATAATCGTTCTTAATTATATGGCCACAACTGTATATTTATAGTGCATAAAGATGTTATCTATTTCCAACACTTGGGTTAGTGTTACTTAGGACCTAGGCTTATTGCACTAATAATCCAACTACTAAAAGTGGGTCATAATTTACTTGCAAAAAAAACTTAGTGTTACAAATGTCAATGTTTGCAAATGTATTTGTTTGTTACTCTTTAATGTTAAATCGGCCAAGCAAATTTGCTTGAAATTTGACACAAATAATCTATAACCTGGATTAATTTGTATAATACTTTTTACCCTTGAAAATTGATTAGCAAATTCTTGGCAGAATTAAGTCACGGGCATCAGCTAGTAGAATAATAAAAGAACAATAGAAACAACAAATAACATTATGTGGAACATAACATATTTACGTATATCCTGGTTCACATATATTGTACATGTAAATGGAACATTTGTGATAAGGGTTTGGTGCATTAATGTACATTTGATTACCTTTTTTCCGTTCTTATCAAAACCAATTGCAGGTGTGCTATGTGAAATTTGAGTTGTTATAGTTGTAAATAAATGGTGAAACGAGTTTACCTACATATTTTTTTCTACTTTGGTATGCCAAGCAAGATCCATAGCAATTTTGTGATATTGGTTGCACACATACTTATTTAAGAAACAATACATTGTTGTGTCCTTTACGAGTCGTCATGTATGATCTTTCCTTAATTAAATCCTCCTTTCATCCACTCGAAAGTTCCACTACTTAGTAGAAATCAATAAAAGGTTTTTCTTTGTACAGTGTACAGTAGTTATTTTTTGCATCTTTTAACACAATTATTCAAGCATGTTTTACAATAAAAACTAATATAAAATATGTAACGTAATGTGATATTTGTTAAAAATTTACATAAATCGATATATCTTGAAAGTGGACTATTTTACTATAGTAATTTTTCTACATTTGGTAGTTGACCTGCCCACCTGCATCCCCCTTACGTTTCTTGTGCAATTTATAAGATACCTTATTTAGGTTGAGGTGATGTACGTGTATGATAATATTTTATATTGTTTACGTAATTTAACCCTACATATAATGCTTTAAGTGTAAAATTACATTAGCAATAGAGATAATCGATTACATAAATGGAATGTTGAGGAAAATATTGTTTTACTCCAATTAATATGATTGGAATGATAAAAACCTGTTGATACAGAGACGTTATTTATGTTTCATACTTCCCTGGCCAATCTTTCATTTGCACAAAATTCTTAAAATAAAAATATTTTGCCAACACTTGTTGAGGTTATAAAACTACTCTTCCCTTGCAATGATTATCAAACTATCACTCTAATATAACTTATTACGAGACAATTGAATAGCTCAGTAGTTAGAGAACCTTACTTTGAAGCTTGAGGTCCTTTATCTGGTCCCAAGTCAGAGCAGATAATTATGTATGAAAAATACATTAATCCATTACCTAGTACCCATAACACAAGCTTTACTTTCTTTGGGGCTAGATCAATTGTTATTAAGTGTTGTGTGCTTTTTTTTATCTATTCTGCTTCCACTACTAAACTTCCATAATTTTTCAGGTGTATTTGCTCTACTCATGGCCATTGGAGCTCTGAAATACCTGCACATGTTGAATCCGAAAGGTCAATGGAAGCAGTTGCTAATCGTAGGGGGGTTGGTCGCCGCGGCCGCGGTGTTCCTTGTGGTTGTTATGCTCACCTACATGGGGGTCATTGCACCTTGGAGTGGACGGTAAGAATCCATAGCAATACCAAATACTGTACCACACAGAAATGGGCCATTCTACTTTTAAGTAACCATTAATCTTTTGTGAAATATAAGGCATACCTGGTGATTTCTTTCAAAGTGTAAATAACTTATGTAATTCAGAAATAACTAAATTTAATGTTTTAAAGCAAAAAAAACTTTAAATACAAAGAAATTTTGTGGAAAAAATTGGTAACTAAGCGGAAAATACATCAATTTCCATGCAAATGGCGGGGACATACATGCCCACTGCGTTACCTACTTTATAGATAATAATGATTACTTTTTATATGTAGTGATAATTTTAAATGTAAGCCTACTAAATGTTTAATGATAAAACCGAGCACTTTACCGTTTTTGTAAAAAATTACTGGTCAACGAAAAGTAGAATGACCCATTTATAATAATATAGCGAGGATTAGATACGTGTGATGGAAGGCGCGGCGAGATTGTTTTCTATTCATTGCTTGGGCTGCTAGGCAGTTGGAGTGCGGCGAGCGTTTTTGCCGCGCAATGAAACCCGCCAGTCGTGGGTAGTCGTAGCCGCAGGGGTGACACTATGCGTAGGCGTTGTGGGCCATCGCATCTACACTACAACTGTCAAAAAAAGTCAGGAGTCAGGAGGAAGAGGAAGTGAACGACGACGACGCCGACGACTTCCTTATACTTCGCTACAATATAATCCAATGAGATCTGTAGATTGTGAATGAACATTTTTGACACACACATAAGTCCTAAATGGTCATGGTTTGCACAAGTGCAATGGCCGACGATTTTCTGATTCTAAGGCTATGGTACAGCATCACGTCGTACGTTGTATCACAATGTTTAGTATTGAAATGTACTGTTGTGGTCTCCGTCACACGTCGACGTTGGCGTTTTGACGCCGTACGCCGCATTCAAACGCTATGCGCCGCGTCTATAGTTATTTCGACGACGACGTATTGACCGCTGACGCTCTGCGTTTCGTTCAGACGTCGATCGGAGCGTTGACGCTGACGTCAGACGCTGCGTATAGCATAAAATAGGAGACTATAGGCTTACTGATGATACTGATGAACAGGGAGCTGGGACAGTTGATGCAATGTTTATTTATTTTCAGTTTCTACTCACTGTGGGACACTGGTTATGCCAAGATCCACATCCCCATCATAGCGTCGGTGTCCGAGCACCAGCCGACCACGTGGTCTTCCTTCTTCTTCGACCTCCACGTTTTAGTGTGCACGTTCCCTGTGGGACTGTGGTACTGCATCAAGAATGTCAATGACGAGCGGGTGTTTGGTAAGTGAAGTATGACAAAAGTCTTCATAGGTATCTGATGTCTTTGAAAAATAAGACCATAATTTATGCAATTGCCTATGGCAACGATAAATCGTGAAGATGTTTGTACAGTCGACTACAAAGATATCGATATGGCCAAAGTTACAAAAATATTTGCAGACAACCTTAATGTCAAGTGAATGGAGTCGTGTATATATTTTTTTGAAAGTTTGGCCGTATCGACATCTTTGTAGTCGACTGTACAAGGAGTTTTTTCAAAGATTTCTAAACGAAAAATAGAATATATTTATGAATCTCTGGAATAACACAAAGCGTCGCTACTTAAAAAAAAGCTCGTATCTCAAATCAGTAGATGAACCAAAGTGAACCTTAATACACTCGTAGTAAGGTTCACTTGGCCAGATTATCGATTACTACTTTTTATTTTGATATACCCACGGAATCGGGATAAAATCCCGAAATCTCAACCACTAAATTTAGAGACATGAAATTTGACATCCAAATGTTTTTTACATAAATTTTGTAGTCTGTATCATCATTTCATTAACGACGCCATGATCATGACCTTTGATCAATTATAACTGTAGATCCACAAGTGGCCTTCTTTTTTCTCAGAACGTTGCGTGAAATTGTCAAGTTTAGCTGTCAAGTGGAGTTTTGCCGCTACCGAAATTCGACTGTAATGAAGTAAAGACTAGGTTCAAATTTCTGTGTAGGTGATGATTTTATTTGTTACGCAACCAAATAAAAAAGTTCGGACATTCTTTGAAGGGGATTTTGTTCGGCAATGTGTATCTTCAGTTACTCACTTCAGTTACTCGCCTACTATTACATAAACCTCTAGTGGGTTTTCCAATAGTGGCATAATAATTTCAATCTTATTTATATGTGCTCTTGATTATATTAAATAAAAAAAAAAAAAAAAAGTTATAATTGATCAAAGATCATGACTGTCGTTTTGACTTTTTGTAACAATATAGAACTCTTAGTAGCGATTTTTTATACTACCCTGAAATAATTGTGGCATTCTGCTCATTCTATTCTTCTCTTACAGTGGCGCTTTACGCTCTCAGCGCAGTTTACTTCGCGGGTGTGATGGTGCGTCTGATGTTGACCCTCACGCCGGTCGTCTGTGTGCTGGCTGGGATATCCTTCTCCATACTTTTGGACTTGGTCCTGCGGGAAGACGAACTTCCTATAGCGCCCGCTGATACTGAAGAGTCTAAGAACCTTTATGACAAGGTAATTATTTTTCAAGCGCTCATCTTAACCTATATCACGTCCCACTAACTTGCACAGGCCTATCAGAAAGGGAGGTCTTGGGCCGTAGTTCCCACGCGGGCCCAGTGCGGATTGGGAACTTCACACGTACTATTGAATTTTTTGCAGGTGTGTGTAGTCTCTTCACGATGTTTTCCTTCACCGTAAAGCTCATGGTAAATTTCAAATGTAATTTCGCACGTAAATTCCAAAAAAGCTCAAGAGGTGCCTGGGCTCCAACCCACGACCCTCTACATGAAAGGCCGGGTCAAGGCTATTGGAGTCTTCCACAGCTGTCTTAATTATTTTTACTATTGATGAATTTTAGTCAAATACATATACCGTTGGGGATTAACATGCATTGGATAATCCGCGTCGCTGATCAATTTAGTAAATTTTTAATTTTTACTGCAAATACATTAAAATAAAACAAATAAGTAAAAAAGTAGATAGATAGATATAGGAAATACATACTTAAATATTAAACACCCAATACTCGAGCACAAACATTCGTATTTTCATACAAATATCTGCCCCGACCGGGAATCGAACCCAGGACCTCAAGCTTCGTAGTCAGGTTCTCTAACAACTAGGCTATTCGGTCGTCAAACCCAGGTCCCGGTCGTTCAGTCAGTATGAACTTAAAACCATCCCCTGTAAAACTACGTGTAGTGTAGATACGCGGTATTTACGTATGGTAGATAAGCAGATTTGCAGTATCGCCGACGATATTTGGACGAGGTTTTCAATCATATTTGAAATAGATTATGTTGTTAAGTGTCAGTATTACGTCATTTTAGTGACATACCAAGTAACAGCTCTAGTGTGAGTAGTTATAAACCCAGTTGTGTTTAGTGACCATAAAGACAAAGTTTATGACCAATATTATCTATTAATACAGAAGTGTGCCTACAATCCATTTGAATAGCATTAGCCTACTTAATGGTGACCTGAGTTACTATTGTGATGCAGATATTGATGTATGTCATCGCATCGTCATATTTTTATCACATTTCTATGAATTATAATTTTATTGTATACTTTTTCAAAGGTTTGTGTGGAAACATTATGGAATAGGATGTTATAATAATACAATACGTTTACTTTTAGTTTACCACTGACAGATGGCTTTTGCCTTCATTTCATTTCCAACTTTAACTTAACACCATACAAATAAAGTAGCTATTACAAAATCTGCAAACGTGGGTAACAGTATTCTAAAATTGGCTTTATTTGTAGGTCGTTAAAGTTGAATGTGAAATGAAAGTAAACCATCTGTCAGTGGTAAACTTTATGTAATTTTACTGTACCTAAGATAAATTATAATGTTTTTTTCTTTCCTTATTTTGTACAATAAAGAGTTTACATACATACATAAATAATGTATTCATGCGGAAATATGAACAGAAATAATACATTATGTATGTATTATTTAAAAGTCACAAAAATTATGATTTGTATTGGGTAAACTTATAACGCATAGTTATAACGCATTCTCTGCCGGGAACGTATATATGCGATTTCGTGACTTTCGCCTAGTGCCGCTGTCATAGTTTGCCATTCATTTGAACGCACATGTGCGTTTGTGGCACCTTAAGAAGTCTGGCAGAGAACGCGAATAATACGATCGGAAACGAAGTACAGTCACGGATTTTAATTGATAGGCCACTTGTCACTGTTCGTATTTTAACCGTGTATTGTAAATCAGGCTAAACCCGACTTTCATTACACGGCTAAAATATGAACAGTGACCGTACATTCATTTCTCATATGAGAGAATCTACCCTTTTCTTCAGCTGTTCAAATATACGTATTAACTTACTTTGCATTAGAATTAATTATTGATGTACAGTCAACAGCATAAATAAGTGATCATTTATGTACCTTGTCACTTTAACGTCATGTTTGAAATGTCATACAAAATTGTCAAACAATTGAAAATGACTAGGTACAGGAATGACCACTTATTTATGCTGTTGACCCTACCTTCCTACAAAATAAATAAGTGTCGGTAAAATATACTTCTTAAAATTATGCCTCTTATCTTTTTTTTTTGGCAGGCGGGCAAACTAAAAAAGCGCACCATCGAGCCGCCGCCTCCGTCGGACACGGGGCTGGGAATGAACGTGCGGTCGGGAACACTGATCGCGTTCATGATACTGCTGATGTTGTTCTCTGTTCACTGCACTTGGGCCACCTCCAATGCTTACTCCAGCCCCAGTATTGTGCTGGCTAGCTATGGCAATGACGGGTGAGTTAGAATACGCTGCTTGAGTATTGTAAGAGACTGGTGTCGGTAGGCGCGTTCGGGCACACTGATCGCGTTCATGATACTGCTGATGTTGTTCTCTGTTCACTGCACTTGGGCCACCTCCAATGCTTACTCCAGCCCCAGTATTGTGCTGGCTAGCTATGGCAATGACGGGTGAGTTAGAATACGCTGCTTGAGTATTGTAAGAGACTGGTGTCGGTAGGCGCGTTCGGGCACACTGATCGCGTTCATGATACTGCTGATGTTGTTCTCTGTTCACTGCACTTGGGCCACCTCCAATGCTTACTCCAGCCCCAGTATTGTGCTGGCTAGCTATGGCAATGACGGGTGAGTTAGAATACGCTGCTTGAGTATTGTAAGAGACTGGTGTCGGTAGGCGCGTTCGGGCACACTGATCGCGTTCATGATACTGCTGATGTTGTTCTCTGTTCACTGCACTTGGGCCACCTCCAATGCTTACTCCAGCCCCAGTATTGTGCTGGCTAGCTATGGCAATGACGGGTGAGTTAGAATACGCTGCTTGAGTATTGTAAGAGACTGGTGTCGGTAGGCGCGTTCGGGCACACTGATCGCGTTCATGATACTGCTGATGTTGTTCTCTGTTCACTGCACTTGGGCCACCTCCAATGCTTACTCCAGCCCCAGTATTGTGCTGGCTAGCTATGGCAATGACGGGTGAGTTAGAATACGCTGCTTGAGTATTGTAAGAGACTGGTGTCGGTAGGCGCGTTCGGGCACACTGATCGCGTTCATGATACTGCTGATGTTGTTCTCTGTTCACTGCACTTGGGCCACCTCCAATGCTTACTCCAGCCCCAGTATTGTGCTGGCTAGCTATGGCAATGACGGGTGAGTTAGAATACGCTGCTTGAGTATTGTAAGAGACTGGTGTCGGTAGGCGCGTTCGGGCACACTGATCGCGTTCATGATACTGCTGATGTTGTTCTCTGTTCACTGCACTTGGGCCACCTCCAATGCTTACTCCAGCCCCAGTATTGTGCTGGCTAGCTATGGCAATGACGGGTGAGTTAGAATACGCTGCTTGAGTATTGTAAGAGACTGGTGTCGGTAGGCGCGTTCGGGCACACTGATCGCGTTCATGATACTGCTGATGTTGTTCTCTGTTCACTGCACTTGGGCCACCTCCAATGCTTACTCCAGCCCCAGTATTGTGCTGGCTAGCTATGGCAATGACGGGTGAGTTAGAATACGCTGCTTGAGTATTGTAAGAGACTGGTGTCGGTAGGCGCGTTCGGGCACACTGATCGCGTTCATGATACTGCTGATGTTGTTCTCTGTTCACTGCACTTGGGCCACCTCCAATGCTTACTCCAGCCCCAGTATTGTGCTGGCTAGCTATGGCAATGACGGGTGAGTTAGAATACGCTGCTTGAGTATTGTAAGAGACTGGTGTCGGTAGGCACGTTCGGGCACACTGATCGCGTTCATGATACTGCTGATGTTATTCTCTGTTCACTGCACTTGGGCCACCTCCAATGCTTACTCCAGCCCCCGTATTGTGCTGGCTAGCTATGGCAATGACGGGTGAGTTAGAATACGCTGCTTGAGTATTGTAAGAGACTGGTGTCGGTAGGCACGTTCGGGCACACTGATCGCGTTCATGATACTGCTGATGTTGTTCTCTGTTCACTGCACTTGGGCCACCTCCAATGCTTACTCCAGCCCCAGTATTGTGCTGGCTAGCTATGGTAATGACGGGTGAGTTAGAATACGCTGCTTGAGTATTGTAAGAGACTGGTGTCGGTAGGCACGTTCGGGCACACTGATCGCGTTCATGATACTGCTGATGTTGTTCTCTGTTCACTGCACTTGGGCCACCTCCAATGCTTACTCCAGCCCCAGTATTGTGCTGGCTAGCTATGGCAATGACGGGTGAGTTAGAATACGCTGCTTGAGTATTGTAAGAGACTGGTGTCGGTAGGCGCGTTCGGGCACACTGATCGCGTTCATGATACTGCTGATGTTGTTCTCTGTTCACTGCACTTGGGCCACCTCCAATGCTTACTCCAGCCCCAGTATTGTGCTGGCTAGCTATGGCAATGACGGGTGAGTTAGAATACGCTGCTTGAGTATTGTAAGAGACTGGTGTCGGTAGGCACGTTCGGGCACACTGATCGCGTTCATGATACTGCTGATGTTGTTCTCTGTTCACTGCACTTGGGCCACCTCCAATGCTTACTCCAGCCCCAGTATTGTGCTGGCTAGCTATGGCAATGACGGGTGAGTTAGAATACGCTGCTTGAGTATTGTAAGAGACTGGTGTCGGTAGGCACGTTCGGGCACACTGATCGCGTTCATGATACTGCTGATGTTATTCTCTGTTCACTGCACTTGGCCCCTCAGGAGGTGACCCTCCAACGCTTACCTCTTGCCCTAGTATTGTGCTTGCTAGCTATGGAAATTTTGTAAGCGGATGTTATAATAAGATGGTGCCCTCGAATTTTATTTACGTGCAGAGGAAAATAGGTAGAAGGTGACTGACGATATCTATCAGTGAGTCTTCGCTATGCAATATGGATATTTTGCCCCATTGGCGTTCTACGCCCGTATGAATGTTCTTCTATAGTTTTAAGTTTAGCTTAGCTTCTTAATGGTCGTTTTTCGTGAGTAAAATTACTTACTAGATTAGCTGTTGCCCTCGACTCCGTCTGCGTAGAATTCGTTTATCGCTTTCCCGTGGGAACTGTGCAATTTTCTGGGACAAAATCTGTCCTATGTATCCCAGGGTCTCAAACTATGTCCATACCAAATTTCATCTAAATCGGTTGAACGGATTAAGCGTGAAGGGGTAACAGACAGACAAAGTTACTTTCGCATTTATAATATTAGTAGGATTAAAAAAAAAACTATACTTATATTATTAATACAGGTCGCGTAAAATCTTGGACGACTTCCGAGAAGCTTACGGCTGGCTGTCACAGAACACCGCCGAGGACGCACGAGTCATGTCGTGGTGGGACTACGGTTACCAGGTACTCACAACATTGCATACAACATATCGCACTCCTAGATCTAGTGTATACTTCGGTATCAGCGTTCGAATTTCATGGTACTCGGTAAGGGTACCAAAATAAATAAATACATTCGAATATTTGAATAATAATGTTTAATTTATTTTTTGTTTTTACGCTCAATTATACTGTGGTAAACTGTACATAATTATACTAATCACCGTAAAGCTCGTGATAAATGTCAAATATAATTCCACGTAATGAATTCAGATAAATTCAAAGGTATGAGTCCGGGTTTAAACTCATCGACCGTTGCTCGTGAGGTTATCACGACTATCCCACGACTAATTTTCGTGAAATACGCATTATTTTTCAGATAGCGGGAATGGGCAATCGAACAACCCTAGTCGACAATAACACTTGGAACAATTCGCACATCGCACTGGTGGGCAAGGCTATGGCGAGCAACGAAAGCGCGGCGTACGACATAATGACGATGCTGGACGTCGATTACGTTCTGGTGATATTCGGGGGGGCTATCGGGTATTCCGGCGATGACATCAACAAGTTCATATGGATGGTCAGAATCGCCGAGGGAGAACATCCTAAGGACATACACGTAAGTTTGGTCGGTGTAAGACTGTTATTGTACATTACCACAAACAACACAACAAACAAAAACACACACAAACACACATTAACAAAATATGCGTTATATTTCGTTGTTTTTAGCATCAGAAATGACAACATTCTTGCCCGGTATTTTTGTTGAAAAATGTTTTTTAAACATTATTGATTGGCAAGTACATATTTATGAAACTACATCAGTATAATAAATGACTATATCACATTGTTATTTAATTGTTGGTACTTATTGTGTAAAAGCATTTTTTAATAAAAAGAGAGGTCAAGATTGTTTACTTCATTTTTGACTAACTGTTGCACGCGACTCCGTCTGCGAAGGATTCGTTTAACGCTATCCCGCGGGAACTATATTTTTCCGGGATAAAAGTATCCTATATATTAATCAAGGTTATAAGCTATCTATGTGCCAAATTTCATCAGAATCCGTCATACCGTTTTAGCGTGAAAGAGTAACAAACATCCACATATCCATCCATCCATACAAACTTTCACGTTTGTTGTATTAGAGAGAGATACTAAAAAAACAAGCATAAGATATTTACCGCTCATGGTGTTTACATTTTCTACTGTCCCGTATCGCTGGTGATGAATAAAAATGTATGTTTCAGGAAGCTGACTATTTCACGGAGAGAGGGGAATATCGAATAGATAATGAAGCATCGAAAACAATGTTAAATTGTCTGATGTATAAGCTATCATATTATAGGTAAGAACAATTACTAACTCCTGATATTTATCCATCTTTCATGAGTACAGTCTACTACACAGAGATCGTCGAGATGGTTGTATGACGGCCAAAGTTTTAAAAAAAAAATGTATAGACGACTTTATTGGCTTAATGTTAAGGTCGTAACGTATAATCTTTTTGCTATTGACAGTAGTATGCAAAATGTAATTTCTTTAGACTTAGCCACGTTATGATATCGGGGTTTTACATCCTGATATAAAACACATTCTAATAAAAATGACTTACTTCATGATCATCCCCATCGCAGTCTATGCACGTTCGACTGCAGGGCACAGAACTTCACACACACAATTCAATTTCTTCGCAGGTGTATGCAGGTTTCCTCACGATGTTTTTATTCGCTGTTTACTTACTTATTTACCTATATATATCAAATTTCATCCAAATCCGTCGCTCTCTTAGCGTGAAACAGTAACTAACACACTTACTAACAAGCTTTCGCGCTTATAATATTAGTAGGATACCAGTAATGTGGAGCTAATATTATAGTTAGGCAGCCTTACGAGTGAGAGAAGCGTGAGTTAGCTATTTCTTTGCCATACTTGTCATCACTCTACGTAAAAAAAATGGGCGGTTCAGTGAGAACAGAGTTGTTACAGCGTCACACAATTCTAGGATACACATCAAGGATGATATAGACTGGATTGGCAGTCGCCATAGTACGGATCGGCCGCGGTTTTTGTAGTTCGATTATTAAATCTAGATTGCGCTGAAATATAGCCAGAGGCTTTGAAGGGAAAACAATAAGACTACAGATGTTTCATATCACTGCAAATGTATTGAAAAATAATACATTTGTAGTAATATGAAACATCTGTAGTCTTATTGTTTTGCCTTCAAAGCCTCTGGCTATATTTCATCGCCATCTAGATTTAATAACCGAACTACAAAAACCGCGGTCGATCCGTACTATGGCGACTGCCAATCCAGTCTATATCATCCTTGATACACATCCATTTTGTGGAAGTATTGGGTCACAGCGTAAGAAACAAAAGTTGTCTTTTCTGTGTAGAGACAAAATTAGCGACTCCGAGTCAGCAAACTAGATTCATTTAAATGGGCCGAAAGTAGGCCAGGCGTCCCATACGCCGATGTAAACTTGGCTAAAAAATATTAGCTACAGACCATTAACTTTTGCCATGGTAGAAGAGACGCAAAAAAAATGTGTAATACCCTAACGTGTTGTGATTGTCAGGTACGACAGCGGCGGTAGTCCGCCGGGCTACGATCGCACGCGCGGAGCGTTGCCAGGCAACCGGGGCTTCAAGCTCACCTACCTCGAGGAGGCCTATACCACGGAGCACTGGCTCGTCCGGATATACAGGTGCGGTGGGGTATTACTGTCATACAATACGTTTACTTTTAGTTTACCACTGACAGATGGCTTGCCTTCATTTCATTTCCAACTTTAACACCATACAAATAAAGTAGCTATTACAAAACCTGCAAACGTGGGTAACAGTATTCTAAAATTGGCTTTATTTGTAGGTCGTTAAAGTTGAATATGAAATGAAGGCAAACTATCTGTCAGTGGTAAACTTTATGTAATTTTACTGTACTAACTCGGGGCTCGAATACTAAAGTGATGTAGCCAAACATTTTTGCGTCAAAAAATATATGTATCGATGTTACTCTCAAGACTAAGATGTTGGTGAGAAAATACGGGTAACTCGCGTAATCACGAACGCTTCCTTTGTGTAACGAAAGTTAGTCATACAAAATATATGGGTAACTTTCGTTACACAAAAGAATCAATTAGGTTTTGTTTTTATTAAATCCCTTAATTGTGTGATGTCAAATCCCTAGAACGGGCCGAGCTAGCACACATGATTATTATTATTATTGAGCTAAAAGATTATGTGCTGTCAAGGTATTTTTATAATCGAAAAGACTTTCAATTGTAATGAATAAATATATCTTTTACTAAGTTTAAGCTTAAATTTGTAAATTAGACGAACTGTTTGTTCAGTAAATTGCGGTTCAGACCTTTACTAGATTTAAGACCTTTTAAACACATAATTACAATAAACTAATGGCTATGACTGACTATGAAAGAGTTCATAAAGAAATTATCATGCAGTTTATTTTTTTATTTTTTTTATTATACAATATAGTCTTGCGTTTGGCCAGAATCTAGCCTGATGGAAAGCGAAGATGAGGCCTACGATGGAGCACGCTTGCCTAGTAAATGCTCATTCACCCTAGACTTGAAATCGACCAAATTGTAGTGTTCAGGGAATACAGTCGCAGGCAGGGAATCCTAGTCGAGTCCTATGTCTCATTGAAAATGTTTTGTTGACAGGGTTAAGAAACCAGACGAATTCAACCGTCCTCGCCTACCGCTAGCAAAGAGGACGATTTCCACTAGCAATGCGATGTCTAAAAAGGTATGAATGCTATTTTAATATTACCTATTTTATAAGGATGAGTTCTGGTTTTTCCTTTGTATCTAAAAACTTGCTTTAATTATGTTAGAAGAGCAAAAAATGAGAGAGATAGATAGAGAGATGTTTATTTACACATATTCGATACACAAGAAATACAATTGACAGGAATAACAAATAAAAATCATCGAATAGTATAAATTGGGCCCCAATCAGTATAATGTTGCGGCAAGCCGCAACGCTGTTTTTCAGTGGGACCCAAATAGTGTTGATAGAAAAAAGGTTCGTCTGTGAAAGATAATTGTGACGCTGTATCTTTCTAATAGAACAGAATAAACAGAAGCGGCATCGTAGATGTCTGTCACATGACGCAACAGGGATTTTTTTTTTTATAAAACTGACCTATATCTGATCTGATGAAAAGTGCAGAAGCGGCTATAGGTGTATCGCACTGGTTCAGGCTACTTAATCTACCCTTGTAGAGCCCTAGGTGGTATCTACCTGGAAAAACAGATGATACACATAATTAACAGAGTGAGAAGTCAAAGAGGAGGATACTATTGTCTGTTGATTTGTTCTTTAATAGGACTAATTAATCAAGTATTTTACTCTATACTCTTAAACTCTAATCTCTAGTCTATTTAAGCTCTTTTAAGACGTGATTTATCTGTATTTTTACTATGAGTTAGTCTCAAGGTAGTTCAATGTTCAAAGTTTACTCATTTGTATTAGCATCACAGTTGTATGTCGCTAGTTTGATTCTAAGCTCGTGTTACTTTAAAATTACAGCAGCTATCAGTAGGAGCGGCCAACACGGTACAGTAGCCTTTTTCAAACGCATTGATGTTGCAAGTTTGTCTATGAGAGTTTGCATGTTGTTGTAAATACTGATTGTCCATATTTTATTTTGTCCATATCAGTTGTTTTGCTAGCATGTATGTTGCATCATATTTTTTGTCAAGTTTTCACTGTGGAGTTTCACTTTATAGTCGTCATACATGCTTTGTTTTCGCCGCATTGTTTTGTTTGTAAACTGTAAAAGGTTGCCTGGGAGATCGCTTCAAAGCGATAAGGTCGCCTTTTGCTTACCTTATTTTTGTTCCATGTACTTGTTTGTCTGTATTGTTTTCTTTTGTGGTGTACAACAGAGTCATTGTATTGTATTGTAAATTGATATATAAATATGTGCTTGTCGACAAAAAAGGTCGTTATGTGATAAGTCGAAAATAGTACATTAGATTTTTAGACAGCAAAAAAATGTCTCGTGAACACATATTGATAATTTCCGTCTACATTTGTTGCTTGAGTAGGGCCGCGAAGCGTTTCAACCGCGTGTCCCTTGTGTTACCAAAATTGACTAATAGTACGACCGTCAACTAAAAAAATGTCAGTGACCACTAGGGCATGCAACCCGGTTATTTTTTGTATGGCAAGAACCGGGTATTCCCAAAAACCCGGTTCGTCCGAAACAAAAAAGAACCGGGTTGCACACCCTAGTGACCACCACCACACGTGATGTGGTGTGTGGTCGCAGAATTGCAATTGGTTTTAGTTTATGGACATTATCCTTAGATTTTGGTAACACACGGGATACGGCGGTTGAAACGCTTCGCGGCTTCACCCACTTACGTCCCGGGGTTTTGGATCGGTTTTGCATAATTACGTCCGATTATCAGCGCAATTGGGAATGTCTAAAAAAAATTACCAGTGGTTTTTATATTTTTTTTGTATAGGAAAGTCAATTATAAGAAACTAATTTCAATATTTTGTCATTTAGTTCTCTACTTTTTTCAAAAATAATTATTGAAACTATTCACATTATAATTGAGGGCTCCCCCCACAATGCCAAATTTCTAAATCTATCTAAATCGATACCTCCTACGTATACTGGTATAACTGCATAATGGTGATTTTACAGTAAAGACCATATTGTTTAACGATACGGTCTTTTTTTGTAAAATCACCATTATGCAGTTATACCAGTATACGTAGGAGGTATAATGTGTACGATAAGGCAACCCCTTTAATTATTTTTTGCGTAGTGGTACACTATACACTGTGTCACTTTACTGGCACTGTCAAAGTGCTAGATGTCAGACAGCGGGTCCAAATCAAACTCCGTAGTATAATCCACGCGTAAATTGTGAAGAATCTAACCACACACTATAAAGTACGACCGGTCACGCAAAATACACCAATGTCAAATGAAAGTCATTGCTTATTTTTTATTTAATAAATTCATTACGTTATATAAAAAAATAATAACTACAGAAAACGAGTTAGAAAGCATTTATCTCAAAATGGTTTTCGATTTACTATACATTGCAAAAAAATAGATATCCCCAGTTCAAGTGAAATACTATAAATTAAGTCTGATAAGAACGCAATATAGTAGCGTCGTGGAAAAAAGGTAATAAAGTAATTTTTTCAAAACATCTTTTATAGACCTCGAAGAGAAGAAAAGGCTTGATCAAGAACAAACCGACAGTGGTGAAGGGCAAGAGGGTGACCCGACTGGAGTGACGCAGGCGCGAGCCCGCCGCGACGTGATTCCGCATCAGTGGTAACTTTACACCGTTTCTCTAACAGTTCCTTAGTTTATTTATTTACGCATTTATATTCACAAATTCTATGATATATAATAAACATAGACATAGCCTGCTAGACTGGACAACAACGCGATGCGGCGAGGTCCTAATCCGCTCAAATATCAGTGCGCTGTAGTCGGCTGATTGTAGGCAAAGAAGTGCGCCCACTACGAGTATTAGAAATTATTACGCTATGATATAGATGCGACTAAGGTCTAAATTGTTGGCTTCTGAAGCTTCGAACGGCGTATAGAAATAGCAATTTAATCTATGTTTATTATAATATATCATAGCGTTGTCTCTTGATTATTACAGATTTATTGACAAGTTCATGTAGCGTATTGTCGGTCTAAGTTTTATCAATTATTATACGAATGAATTTATATTTGGACTACTTGTAAATGAATCTGAAATACATAAATTGTTGCAATGGACTACGTAGTATGTTCGAATACGTAATGTATTAAGTTTTTTTTTATTTAACAGTATGTAGGTGCAAAATATCAAGTTATGTTGGATATAGCATGTCACATTATTTCGGCAAAGAAAATCTTGATTGATATTTCCTTAGAATATCAGCGTCAATAATAACGAAGATGAAGGTTGTAATACTTATAAAATACGTAGCAATTGTTCTTTTCTGTCTCACCTCCAAATTTCTTGAGGACAATAAGCCCTGTCTCCATTAATTACTTAGTAAAAGTTATATTTGTCAAATTAGTTAGTATATTAAAAGGGATTAAGAAAATTTACAAAGAAACAATTAATTTACAAGAAAGTAGTTTATTTATTTGAAGTATCGTGTCTTTCGCACATTCGGGCTCTGTAAAATGATCTCTATCATTAATTCCGGGTAAATATGGCGAGTTACTGGCAAACTTACCACTGGTGTAACTGATGTTTGACTGACACCAATATTATCAATGTATTTACTTAGTCCATTAGATAAATATTTCTTAATATTTAAACTAATTTGTTGAATTGATTTGTGCACTGGGTGCGAAATGTGGCGCTTTGCGGGACACAATGCGATTGTATTTCTCATAATAATTACAGTTAATAGATTGTGGTTGTGGATTTAAAATCTTAAAGCTAAAACTGTATTTAGTGTTACTGACATAAGAGATAATCTTGAAGTCTCCTGACTTCTCTCGTTGGCACCTTAGCCTTCTTTTCTCCTTCACTAACTTGAGAATGTTCAAATAGCTTATAACACTTATATTTTTAAGTTCTCTAGCCGTCACAACCCGAAGCAATAATAAAATAAATGTAACTGTGCCTGAAGAGGGAGAGAATTTAAGTAAAATGTATGATTGAGTATTTTAGTATGAGAGGCAACGATTCGCATTGTGTCACTTTCCAACGGTCCACCTCCACCGAATCGAGGTTAAATGTCAACTAAATGAATCTTTGTAATTTCTTCCACACAATGTTGAGCGCTCAAGCCTCTTGAGGGTAGTACCGGATGGAAAAGGACCCACATTTGAGAAAGCGTCAACTGTTCGAGTGAACATTTATTATGTCTATCATTACTAAGAACGTCCATTTGTACTATTTATAATGATCGATAGTTTAAAATATTATAATTAGTGTTTTTCTGAATGCAATGTTTTCTTTGTTTCGTTAGGCTTATTAACGAGTAGTTCGCATAACCTAACCTCACTTCGGTACTTATCACAATTCGGGGTCGCGGTGTCTGTCTGTACGTAAAGTTTTATTATGACTACCAAAGTGTGAATATCATTATTGATAGTTGTCATTTAGTTTATAATTCTGAAACGTTATCACTTACCGAATGTAATGGTTTGTTTAGATTTCAATTCTATAAGTGAGAATGACCATGGCCCTCGAATATTTGAGGTTTTATTTTGATTTTATTGTTGCACGACACTTTTTTGTTTTCTTATTGTGACAGAGTTTTATCGATCTGTAGGAGATACCTAGTGCTCTACAATGTTTTTAATAAACAGATGTGGAGATGATATTTTCTTTTACTGGACACCTCTTTAAGTTTTGTTCCTCATAAGTCTCATCACTAGCGTTCACGTGTTGAGCATTACAGTTGTTAATGATTCGGAATGCCAGCGATTAGTACACAATTGTGACATTCATTATGTCGTATAGGTACTCGCGGTGAACAATCAGCTTTTCTTATCAATCTTAACACGTAAAGTTTGGGAAATGTTGGGGAGATAAAGAAAATAAAAACAAATTGACAAAACCTTCACCATATATTTATTAATAAAGACAATCTAAAAGATCACTTAATAGTCATTGTCTTAAAAAATTAGTTACCCTAATAAATTTATCAATATATATAATAGAATTTTATTTTATTACTTATTGTTTCAAGGATATGCGAAATTGTGAAAAGTCGCTCAGCGGGGAGGGACAGGGCTCGAGCTTATTCATCGTTGTTCTTTACGTTACCATCACATTGATTGAATATAACAATGAATCTAGTTATACATAGTACACTTACATCTTTCTTGAATACCTAATTAATCTAAATGCTTAATAAGGTTAACGACCTAAGTGACTACGCGAAGAATTGTGCTAATCTAAAA
This sequence comes from Archips xylosteana, assembly GCA_947563465.1. NCBI lineage: Eukaryota > Metazoa > Arthropoda > Insecta > Lepidoptera > Tortricidae > Archips > Archips xylosteana. The sequence goes on from OX387362.1 coordinate 6,404,583, forward strand.
ACGTGTCTACAAATTTTTAAATAGTAGTTCAAAGACTTTTGTAATTTACAGAACGTTCAAAATCACAACACAGAGTGTAATATCAATTATCGTGCGCTTGGCACGGGGTTCCTCTACGGAGTATATATTACACGGCGCGCGGGCGGCGGCGCCGAGCCCGAAGGCTTCGGCGCGCCACTCGCCTTACACTCTTTATTCGATACAAAATTAGAAGAATATATATTCATTTAGACTTATAAAATATTCACTATAGTAACATTTCACATTTTTTGTTTTGACACAAACACAGAAGTACATTTACAATGCGTGCCGCATTCGGACTATAGAAAACAATTAGTCAGATAGTACGATTATTAAGCGATTATACATTGTAGGAGTCCATTAAACTAGGAAAACATTTAGTTACACAATAACATTATTTCGTAATTGAACGCGAGCGCCGTTTCTTTTTGTTGAATTGTTTGTGCAGTTACTATTTATTGTATAATTAGGTGCCTATTTCCTTTATCTACGCTAGACTTGACGAAATTGACTTGACATCATTATTGTTTTATAGTTATTGAGGACTACGCCGTTGATGTAGCTACTCTATGCTAAGAGGCGCGCAGAAGTTGCAGTTGCAAGACAGCGAAGCGGTCGTGGACTGTTGCTAATGTCTTTCAAGAGTTCCTTCCTAGGCCTTTTATAATTTTAATTTACTCTAAAATATACTTTCGATAACAGATTAACGTTTTGTTAGTAAAGATGAAATAAAAGCAGAGCCAGCCCGCCCTCGACGACTCTGCGCCGCAGAGTGGAGGGTGGGACGAACGTATAAATGCAATTTCCAGTGCTTCTTTGTGTCTGTTTAAAAATAACAGAAAACAAAAATAATTATTATACTAAAATAAAATCGTAAGGCACTTCTATATTTAAAGTTGAAATAATATAGTTCAATTCTCGATCTTAAATTTTAATTCTAAAGTACTTAGCGAAGTTTGTCTGCATACGTTTATCTACTGAGGGCGGCGAGCGGGCGCCTCCTAGCAAGCCGCCCGCGCGGTCGCTACCACGCACGTACCTACTGTATGTTAAGTTAGGGGTAAGTAATGTAAAGCTAGACCCTGACTAGTATGACAACTTGGCACATGGAATGGGTTAGTGACTTTGTGATGAGATGATATACTATCAGTTATAACTCATAATATACGTAGAACATAGAATATAATCTTATCTTTCGTGAAATGAACGCGTAGACTTCTTACTAGAGAGTACCTTTCAGTCTTAATAGCTAAGAGTATTGTTAAATTATCTCTGGAGGGACTTTGTCTTTAATAAATTGTAATTTTATGTAGTAGACTTATCTCCGGTATCGTAAATTTAATTTGAAAAAATATTAATTATTTACATAATTAGCAAGTTATATGAGTTAATTTGTTTTTATGAAAATAACACTCTGAATTTCGACAAATAAGAAATAGTTCGTAGCGTACCGCCCTATCTGCCATAAGTAATTGAATCCGCACTCGCTATAACAAATTAATCTGCGTATACCTACTCGTTAGCGATCTCCAAGTTACTTATTAATTCACACCTGGGGTTTCACTTAAGTCTCGCCTTAATCTAAAACAATAATTTGTCTGCGTTTCTAAGATGACCGCTCCAAACTCTGTCCTATAATAAATCTAAATTTGGCATACTTATTTAACCTAGTCACAAATATTTGGCAAATGTTTGGCATACATTTCAGAACTTACTCTGTGAGTGCAGAATCAACCGCCCCGTTGCAAGTTTTTACACAACCAGATAATCACGCAGTCAGACACGTCCAGCACGGCGTTTGGCTCGTGCGATCCCTTGAGATAGGTAACAAACAGTGTCCACGTCGGATGAAGGGCCCCAGACGCCCTCCGGCTACGTCCGCTCAGGTACTCATGGAAGGAAACCGAACATCCAGTAAACGTTCAGAAGAATAAATATTTAAATATCCGTACCCGGACTAATCCAAGATTCGTGTTACAATCATAATACTGTGAGCGTTATACGCTATTCCTTTACCTTGTAAAATGTTAAATGTAAATCTAAACAGTGAAGTGTTAATAATATTAATAAATAACTCGAAGGTATTAACATGTCTTTTATAAGGAATATTGCCTCAAATTAATATTAAGTCGGTTGTTAATTACATTCATCGGAAGACAACAAGTAAGTCGATCAAGAAACGTCACAACCGCAAAATATTTAGTTACTTAAGAAAGAGTATTAGTTATAAGGAGCAGCGCGGGCCAACTAAACATCGAATTCCGATTGAGGCATATATTGAGCAACCGTGTTTATTGCCCGATTTGTACATTCCTTCAAACGATACTGTACACTTCTCTGAAACAACAATACATATCACAACACGGATCTACACGTATAATATAGAATTACATTACGTTATTTATAGAAAATAGTACTAGAATCAAAAATTAACTATTCAAGTATTAAATAATAGCATATCCAGAACAATCAATAAGGAACTATTCAATAAGATTATCAACATAAAATAGAACATTTGAGCATTTTCAATAATATTTGTGTAAAAAAATATTAGTATCCCTCCATTATTTTGTCTTCTGTGAACAATCGAGTGGAATGAGCAGGCATCACATCGTGTGCCTTCCACAGAAGCGAGTCTCGCGCCGACGCGCGGCCGCGGCACTACCCAGGTCGATACGTGCCTCGTGACTAGTCCGCACAGATGCTGAGGCGGTGGCCGCTCTCTCATTACCATCTACATCTGAATCTGAATCAGAATCGAATACGCTTAATGATCTCTAATTCGACTAGAACAGATTAAACTAAAACTATAAATAACAACAAGATGAGCAAACACGCAATGGTAACAGCGAGCTGGGCTCGCGATGAAATCAAACGACTCGGTAAGACGAGGTAGTGTAGTAACTACACTATTAGTATCACACTCGAAGTTGCAATACTCAATAGTTCCATTATCATCCGAATTGAGTCCGGCGAACTCACTATCTCTATTTACAACATCACACTTGCAAAGTCACATTTAGAAGTCGTACTGTCTTATAAAAACTTTACGAAGAACTAACTATCTATGTATCAATCGTTATACAAAATATCTTTACGCAATCTCTTCAAGCTTAGCAATACGAGAATTTCGAATAGTTATTATTTTATTAAGGTAATCGTTCAGTTACTCCGAAGCTTACTCCTCTAGCTACTAGCCACTACGTCGCTTTCAACTAGATCACTTTTTAATTTTATCTTTAAATTTATTTAATTTGTTATAATTATAATAAATGCTTAACGTTTGCATTTCGTCCGAGTCCAAGCGAGCCGTTCTCGTATCAAGTAGAGTGCTGTGCTACGGATGGCGGGGTTTGTTTGGCAACAGAGCGAGTGTGGGCGTGGGGTCTAGTGCAGCGGGCACGCGAGCAGAGCGGAGACGGGAGCGGGTTAGTCGCGGGGCGCGGGCGCCGCCGCGGCCGGCGCGGGCGGGCCAGGGGCCGGGAACGGCGCGTGCGCGGGTTTGCATGGATAATCAGCAGTCGCGTGCGGTCTGTCGGATCTCTCGACCTTTTCATAAGGCTTTTCGAGTTTGGGCCGTTTCGGCTCGGCGTCGAGTGGCCGGTGCGACTTCATGTGCGCGCTACGACTTTTAACTTTGTTAAATACTCTGAAACATAACAGGGTACACTATTAGAGACGGCAACAGAAGATAAGAAATAAGCAAAATCATAATTTGGTCGAAATCAAAAACACGAAGCGGAAGTGCGCCAAAGCAAAGCTGGAAGCGTTAGTCCTATAAAACAACTTATATACATACATAGTTAATACACGAAAGCTTTTCAAATATTTCTTCTAACATTAGTATTATAAATAAAATATGCATTTAGGTACCATAATCTTCCTACGCGATGGACATAGAATCTGTAAGTACTCTTTTAAAGATATTATTTAATAAAAATACATTTTATTTCATATTTACAAAGATCGATGTAGGTAATAATCTTTCGGAATAAGTATGCCTAATCAATTAAAATTACTATGTAGGTAATAAATAATTCTAAAGATGAAGTACGCAAACATTAAGTTGACATGCATGCAACCAACATCAATAACACCGAACCGGCGCGCCGGCCCAGCCGCCTCCCGCAGCCGCCGCTGGGCCGGAGCAAACCATTTAACCTAATTTACATCATTTCCATTCACCGAGTTAGTTTACTAAAGAGCTGTAAAAACTCTTAAATTCTTAATGCATGCACAAAAGGCAATCTAGGTGAAACCTAAACAAGTAAGATCTCTCGAACCGATCGAATAGGGCACAGGTCGGTTCAGTCAATCATTAATGAAGTACGAAACCTTATAAAACGTTTAAATAGCACTTTCGTCGCGAGCGGCGAGGGAAGATGGGTGGTTAAGTTTCACGTAGCTTGCGTTTGCGCGTTTACAATATCGATGTTGCTGGAAGCAGTAACTGGCAGTATCATCGTCGGGTGGCGGGCACTTACTTCCCGCAGATTTTGCACGGGAACTCCTCGCTGTCGAAAGGCGCGGGCGACGCGCTGCTCTGCGCGGCCTGCGCGGCCGGCCCTACCGAACCCTGGATGTGGACATTACGACCCCGTTAGAGCCCATTACTCTTCATTTAGTTTGAAGACAAAGTGGTGGGACGTGGTATTTGTCGCGTTGCTTACTTGTGTGGAAAACTGCTCCATGTTCCAGCTTCTCAAGTACAGCATCTTGTAATCTTTGGTTACTTTCTTCCAGAAGTAGTAGAACTGTACGCACTGCTTCGAGTCTTTGGTTCTTATCTGAAACGTAAAAACACAATGCGTCAGTCACGTCACGAGTTAGTGATTAACCAAATAAGACGGCACCAGTGCGTATGCCACAGACAGGAGTGGCTATTAAATAAGATTTAGTTGAAAATAATAACAATAAAAGCTTTTCTGCTGACTGTATTTTTTGTTGACCGGACTTGCATTGCATTGTCATCCAAACTACATGTCCGCACCAAAATTAAAGCTAATTGAAAATTGATTCCTAAGATTTGAAAACAACTTACATAGGTACGAACATTGCACGTTAATACTTAAAAGCTTGTAATGAAACTGAAGTATTATGTTAAAGTTTAATGTAGAATCCAAGTTTCAAGCCTAAGCCATTAAATGTTCAATAGTTCCGTCCTGCGGAGCCGATCCTGACCGGACCACCATAAAATCACTACTATTATGTACTTAGATTATTGTATTGCCACCGGACTTCCGGACCGGAATTTCAGCTCAATCCGATTCCAACAAATGGTCGAAAAATGGTCTGTAAATTTTGATGCGACCTACTTATTATGTATATTATTTACACACATACCTACAAATAGTGCTCGCTGCTCGTTAAAGAAAAACTTGTAATGCGTCAGTCACCGATTAACCTAACGATTATGGCAACAGTAGACATGCCATAAATACGAGTAATGCTAGGTTTACACGAGCTTAGTAGCTAATGCTTAGTACTTGTCACTTACACTTGTCAGATGTGTGTATTGTATGACACTAAGCACTTGTACTATATGTTTACACACTTCTGACAAGTGTAAGTGACAAGTACTAAGCATTAGCTACTAAGGGAAAGGGCCTTGACTATTAAAAAGGAGTGTGATTGGTGTGAACTTGAGTGAACGAATGAGGAATAGTCTAATAATGGAACGTTGTGGCATGAAAGATGATGTTGTGACTCGTATAGAGAAAGGGATGTTAAGTTGGTTTGGGCATGAGGAGAGGATGGACGAAGGAAGAATTATGAAAGAGATATATATAATGCGAGTGTAGATGGAAATGTTGGAAGAGGGAGACCAAGAAAGACATTTCATGATCAGATTGGGGATGTCTTGAAGAAGGGTCAGGTCAAGAGTACCCGAAACCGGCGAACATGTATGAACAGAGTGTTGTGGAAGGATCATAGCAGGTGGAAACAAATAGTCTCTGCCTATCCCCTTGCTGGGAAGAAGGCGTGATTGTATGTATGTATGTATGTACTATTAAAAAAAACTTACTAGCTGCGAGATTCTATAAAAGTCCTTGTCGTAATGCCTCAAGCCGGCCAGGAAGGCCTCCACCTCGTCGGGGGCCCAGCGGCCCTCCTGCTGCGCGGGCGCCGCGGGCCGCGACATGAGCCGCAGCGTGGCGGCGCGGATGTCGCCCCCGCACTCGCCCAGCGTCTGCAGCGCGAACTCGCGCGTGTGCCCGCCCACCGGCATGGCCGCGCACATTGCTAGCTCCATGAACATGCGGACTGGAAACGGGAAAGATACGCATTATTTATTTAACCTTGACGCTCTGTTAATTGGGCATTTCTATTTTTCCTTATACCCAATTAAGAAATTTTTATTAGGGAGTTAAAATTAGTTTGGTTACGCACTTTTTAAAGCCATCACAATAAAATAAACGTAACAAATCGGACAAGTTTAACAATGTTTAACAAGAAGTGAAAAATTGTCTGGTTTGTTACGTTTTTTTATTATTGTAAAGACCAAACGCCATGACATTGCAATGTCAAACGCGAAGTTGAGCCCTACAGAAATTCATGTAGGTAGATATCCTTCTGTATGCCGTGACTGGTATCAGTCGGCGTAGAAGCTGCCACAACCTGCGGTGCTGATTATGTCGTTGGCGTCGAAAAGGTAAGTAAGTAGGTACCCCCTAATATACTATTCGCGAAGCCGACGAAGTTTTTCAAGGATTCAAGAAGAGAATCGTACGTTTTTCTTGGCAATCATGGTCTTTCCGAAATCGGCTGGCAGACTCAAAATAAAACATGAAATAGAGCCCTTGTCGGCCTACTTATCTTTAGTATCATTAGTGTAAAAGACGTGGTGACAAACCTTCATTATCATCCAGCGCATCATTGATGCCAGGGTCCCACAGCAGCTGTTCCGAGGCCCGGTGGAGGTCTATCCGGTCGTTGCAGGTCTCAGGTATGTCGGCCTGGTGGTCCTGGCCGATGTTGATGCAGGCCGGCCGAGGCTCTTCCAGCTGGGTCAACATGTCGGTCTCCATGGCTGGAAGACCTGGAAAATTTGAGCCAAATGATAAATTCATATCTTCTACGGTTTTGATCGCAATACCGAAGTGAAATACGTATTTTATGTGGTTGCGAAGTGGCTGGGTAATTTGGTTTTAGTTAATCATTTAAGTTAAATAAATATTTTGTTTTAAATTAATTTTAATAACTACAAGTTTTTTGCTGACTCTACTTTTTACTGACTGAACTTTTATTGCCATTCAGCCTATATGTTTATACAAAATTTCAAGTCAATCCGATCACTGGAAGTGGGTTAAAGCCTTCTAAGATTTGACTCGTTTTTCAATGTGATCGATGTCGAAACAGTTACTTGTAAATTACATTGTGATTTTTTCGTCGTCAAGCGCCATCTATCAAGGTCTACGACATAGAAACAAACAAGTGACAAACAAATTTAAAAATTCTTTAAACTGAAACCAGACTGGCAAGGTTTTAGTGTATACGATAGTTACCAGCGGTGAGTTCAATGAAGAGGCCGGGCCCCTCCCGGTCGGGAGGCAGCAGCGGCTGCGGCGTGTAGTTGTGGAGGTGGGTAATATGCATGTGTACATGTGTCACTCACACATCTGTCTTGAACATGTGGTCGACTGGCAAGGTTTTAGTGTATACGATAGTTACCAGCGGTGAGTTCAATGAAAAGGCCGGGTCCCTCCCGGTCGGGAGGCAGCAGCGGCTGCGGCGTGTAGTGGTGGAGGTGGCGGCGCATGCGCGAGCGGTACGGGCCGGCGGGCGAGGCGCGCCGCTTGCGCCGCTGCGGGGACGCCGGCACGCTGCTCGGGCTTAAGAACACGGCTGGCACTGTGTCTCGCCCTTCTATGCACACCTGGAATTAATCGTTAAAGGAGTCAGTTGAAGTAATTGACTTATTTCAATGTAAAAGGTACACTCTCTATGCCATTAATTATATCATAAAGTTGATCATCATTTCAGCCGAAAGACGTCCACTAAAGAAAGTTAAGAGGACTTAACTAGGCTATCACGGCTTTTTCTCGTGTAATCTACGTTTATTGTTCCAAAAGTAGAGCAAGATTTTTCAACCAGTTGACAAAATTAATTAGAACGATAATTTTCTATCCGTACTCGTATTTCAAATTCAGCATAATTTTTCATCATTTTCGACGTCACGCGTAGAAAAAAATCCAAAAAGTACCTACCTATGTAACTTATATTAGGTGAGTTTTTTATTTGTATTAGATTGGTTCGTTAGCATAACACTACAATTTATTCTTTTACAAAAAAAATACCTGAAGAGAGCTAGCTTCGTGTTGCCATTGGTTAACGGCATTCGTTAAAGATGACGTGGATAATAAACGGTTGTATTGACGCGGAGGTCTTTGATGCGAGAAGTCGCGAGGACTGCTCGACAACAGAGGGTCTTCAGAATTGAGCATGATGCGCCGCGGCATCGGTGATGGTTCCAACGCGTAGGCATCAAGGGATCTGCATTCTTCGGGCAATACTTCTTCTAGGGCTTCCTCCACCTGCATAAAACGAAATATATCAGAACAGAACTAAATACCTAGTGGCATTAGATAACCATGGCGATCACAGTAGGTACTAGGTCGGTGTGCTCAGTTAAATTTGAGGTGCCCGAGTTCGGTGACAGAATATTGTATAAAAGTTTATCATATTTCTTTAACAGTTTGCCTGATGAATGAAATCCGCCTAAAAGCTGACAAAAATAAATTTAAAAAGCTCCTTAATAAACATCTGTTAAATACCTCTAGATATGGTTATACTTCTAATTTATGTAAGATTGTTTGTTTTATTTGTAGAAACTCTTCCATATAAATACAATATTTAAGATGTAACAATAAATGCAATGTAGGTAAGTTATCTTATTATGTTTTTATCGAGACTGTACCCTGCAGACAAACTGTTGCAAACAGTTTTACAGGCTTATGTGAAAGACTAATTTTTGTTGAAGACAAATTATTTCATTCATTCAGAGATTTGGTGACCCGTAATTAGATATTAATTTGGTGTAAAATTAAAGAAAAAAAGAAAATACATTACGGTACTTTACAACAACACAAGACACATCAATATTGTTACAAATAGACAACACAAAGGATAAAGATAGATTGTCATAGCGGTTGCAGATAGGACACTGGCTCAGCACAATGTTGTGGCGTTTATACCTAGCACCCCAGCGCTGATTATAGCCAGTGCCGTCGGTGACCCTCGGATCGCTATACAAATAATAAATAAATAAATAAATGTTAGGGGACAATCTTACACAAATCGACCTAGTCCCAAACTAAGCAAAGCTTGTACTATGGGTACTAGACGACGATAAACATACTTATATAAATAAATAAATACTTAAATACATAGAAAACATCCATAACTCAGGAACAAATATTCGTGCTCATCACACAAATAAATGCCCTTACCGGGTTTTGAACCCAGGACCTCTTGCTTCGTAGGCAGGGTCACTACCAACTAGGCTAAAGCGGTCGTTACAAATACCTACACTACACTTTAATAACTAGATTAAGACTACTCGAATAGATAATTTGTACATTATGAGACATGATAAACTCAATGGGTTTAAAACATTAAATTAGCATATAAGTAAGCAAATTACAATAGCAGTGTTATTATTAAATTGAGATTTACCTCTTCTTGACTCGACATAGTGGCTGTGAAGAAGGCGGCTGATAAGGGCGATGACGCACGTGGCACCGTGTGAGCCGGCGAGTGAGCGTCGTGGGACGCGGGCGGCGTCGGATATGCCAGGCCAGGTGATGGTTCCGGCTGCGTCGAATAGCTCCCACTCGGTGACGTAGCTGTATAAGGTAGCCCAGGCGAATCTCCAGTCGAGTAGGATAGACCCGGGGAATTAGCTGTGTAGCCAATACCGGGCGATGGCACAGGCGACCCGCCATGGCAAGCGCCAAAATCGGCTAACGATTCAGGCAGCGGTGAGTTGAGAACAGCCGCAAGGCGGCGACTAGACGGAAAAGTAACCGGTGACCGCTCCCGAATAGACGCAGCCACTGTAGCGTAATCTTCCAACGAAGCGAGGTCTTCCAATTGTTCAGGTGTCGTTGTAAATTGAAATGTGTCCTCGTTGAGAGCCGGTGAAAAATAACCATCGTCGGAGTTAAAAGAAACTCCGAATAGCTCCGGTCTAAAGGTGAACTCCTGCTGCGGCGACGATTGGCCCGGATCCGACGTCGATCGTTTTACGGCCTGAAAACATGTTATAAATTAGTTTCTCGTACCTTCATAAGCTTGAAATTTCCGTTTCATTGAGGCCTCGATTTGTAAACGAAATAAATTGCTTATTTTACATCGAATAATATTAGGTACGGACCTTGGAATTGCCTCTCTTTAGTAGCTCGATGAGGGTGGAGTCTCTTTGAGCGGCGGTCGCGTTGGCAGCGGCGGTGGTGGCGACAGTGGCGGCGGGCGGGGCGCGCGGCGGCACAAACTGCGCCGGGGGGGCGGGCGCGGGCGCGGGCGCGGGGGACGCGGGCGACGCGGCCGCGCGCGCCAGCGGCGGCGGCGCGGGCGTGGCGAACCCCACGCGGGACCCCGCCGTTTCCGCATTGCCAGCTACAAAACAACGTCCCAATTAACCAATTAACAGGGGTCACTTTTAATTGGCGGCTGCCTGTCACAAATGTTATAAGTAAAAGTATTTAAATCAGCGCAATGTTTTTTATTTCACCTGTAGGATTGATGGTTATGGCACCACGCCGACTGATGATTTTTTCTTCGATGAGAGCTCGCACGGAAACCGATGCCGTTTGTAGTGGTGGCCCAGTAGATTCTTTCTTATCTAGTTTTTTGCTATCAGAGTCCTAAAAAAAATACTCAAGTTAGACGAATTAAGGTTCGATTAATAGAGTTAACGTGAAATACCAGGTTCGTTGGTTACCTACCTTCTTAAAGTATCCCCCATGAAGCCTCATGTGGCCATTGAGCGCGGGTATGTTCTTGAACTTGCGGTGGCACAAGTTGCATTCGACAGGCTTGACGTCTCGCGCCACGGCCGCGCCCGCTCCGCTCGCCGCTCCGCTTGCGCTCGCACTCTGCGCGCTCCCACATTTCTGACTCCCCTGCTGCGCCTGTCAATTTAACGATGACTTCACAAAAGTTCAAAAGACTTCCAAACTTATTACGCACTTTGTAATTTCAAGGTATAAACTTTCAATCTACGGTAGCTCGTAAATATTCTAAGTTAATTAATGGATTTTGATGGACTTTGCTCTCGTAATCTCCGTCGGTTTAAAAGGAAATTTGTAATTATAGGTCAATCCGACATTTTAGGCAAATTGTATGAAATTGGATAGGCACTCGGCGAAATCTGCTTTTGCAATTTGCTGGTGTAAAATAGTGCAGGTACGGGAGCTGTTATATTAGCGAATTTTCCGACACAGCGGGAGCGCTGGACGCAGTGCAGTTATTCATTCAGCTAGAATTTTAATTAGTTGCGGATTTCCGTCGCACCGCCGCTTCCGCCCGGAAAGTGAGAACTTTAACGCCATTACGAGGTGCTAGTAAAAATCCATCGTTAGTATCTCATAAAATATTCCTCGATGTTACTGAGCGTTACAGTCCATAGTCGGAGGAATAGGAGCTTAACGATGCTGGCGCAGGGCTGGCACCCGAAAGTTTCCGAAGCCCCATTGTCAGCGCCTTCGCAGACAATAACAGCCGAACGACACCCCCGGCGCAGTTTAAGCAGGTTGGCAGGTGAACAACAACGACTGCCAAACGACTTTAAGTTTATTCCCTTAAAAGTCGTAAGAGTTTTGAAGAGTTAAAAGATACATACAAATAGATGTAATAAGCAACGGGTTATAAAATACAAACTGAAGTCGTAGCGATAAGTTTTATGTAAGCTTAAAATTGTCCTTGAACGTTTTAAGCAGTCTGTAACTCGCTTAGTGGAATATCAATATTCCCTTTGATCGCTGCCGTCGCGTCGTAGATTTAGCGCGGTCCCGTGCCGCGGACGGCTTTACGACTATACTTATTCACGACTTATGGACTGCTTTCGCGAATAACTTGCGTATTATGAATATTTAAATATACTTTAGTTGAGCATGAATTATAAAGTTATGTTTAATAGGTTAGGCACATGGGTACCTAGTTATCTAGGTACGCAAAATCAGTCTGCTTCGACTTGCGAGAAAAATATACACTGCTTACAAAAGTTATACGATTAGAGCGAGCATGGTCAAAGGTTTACAGCACTACTTATAGTCCAACTTCCGTACTACTTTAATATTATAAATGTGAAAGTGTGTTTGTTTGTTTGTCCTTCTTTCACGTCGAAACTGAGTAAAGGATTGCTGTCATTTTCTGTATGGACATAGTTGAAGGGCTGGAGAGTAACGTAGGCTACTTTTTACCATGAGAAAAATCTCATTTCCCACGGGAAAACACGTTTTAATCTACTTCAGCGGGGGCGAAGCCGCGGGCATCAACTAGTATTTTATAATTCAAGATTTCGTATACGTTAATACGTAAAACACTCAATATTACCTACCCTAGCGAGCTTGAACACACTCGTATAACATTCAACGCTCCCGAACGAGAGATAAAGGCTTGTCTCGGAGATAGGCGTTTTTGCCAGCTGACTAATACGCTTTCCGGGGACACATGTTTAAACTGGGTCGGGCACGTAATTTATCTGATTTGAAGGTTTTTTCGGCGTGGCAACCCTAACGGCGCTATTAGGGCTGCTCGTTAGGTTAATGTGCGGTGGGTGAGCAGCTGTTCGGGTGCGGGAACCAAGAGCGTTTTTCCCATACATCATCCGTGTACTCGTACACTCTCGCTGGTTTGTTTCGGTGCAACTTCTAACAAATGGCTGTGGCCAGTGCGATTGCTTGCATATGCAAGCTGTAAATCTAAGCGCCGCGCTCCAATTGCGACAGTTGCGAGAAAGTTTGCAATGTCGGCCACAACGGAGACCGCGTATGGTTTTGGGAAATACGTTTTTAAATATCTGGATTGGCTTTAACATGTGTTGTTGTTCTCGATGGGTGTTGTTAAGTAAGGATTTATCATAATTAAAGGACCCTACATTCAAATAATGTTTGTGTTTAACAGTTCTGTAGATTCCTTACTGATTTTGACTCATCATTGACTTTAAATAACTTCTTCTTTCGCGATTTTCACTAATAATTACTTACATCACTTTTAATTTGGTAGAGATTATTTTAGGAATACACTAAGTTTAATAATTTTGAAATTAAATGATCATAAGCACAATTTGTTCACGTAAAATATGCCTAAAAATTAGAAATAAAACTCTTAGTTGAAGTTTTTTCCTTAAATCAACACTTTTTGCCTTGACATTAAAATCAACATATCCAAGAAACGTTTTGTTTCCACTCAAATTAATATTTTTTTCACAGTCCTAAATAATTTATAGTTTGCTTTATTTTACGACATATATAGTTTTATAACAAGCTTACAAGGTTAACTCCCGACAAAAGAATACGTGGGTTTTAATACCAATAAGATATAATAAAATAGAATCTCTGCTGTAAAATCTAAGAGTGGTTATTATAATTTCTAAAAAAACACATCACATACCTTTGCTGAGGGTTTAACAAACGTGTGGGTTTGAAACAACTGTGTTATCCAATTTTCCATAGCACCCACAAAAAATTATCGAAAATAACACAACAGTTCCATAATACCTGAGTTGTTTATCTCACGGTATTCAGTAATGGAATGATATGGTCCAGCATGGGAAAGATATCGGGATGACCCCCCAATAGTTTCTGACCTCGCGAATTGTAAGATAAGTGACCAGACGAGTAACAAAAGTACTGCTCCTATAGAATATCATTTACATAACTTAATTCGGTGTTATGGGTGCATGTAAATATTATTAATTTGTCAGTGTATTGTGTGACTAGAATCTACTAATAGTGCATGCATACACGATGACTATTAAATATAAAATATTTGATTTTGAACTTTGTCAAGATTTACGAAATTCGCATGAGGATTCGTACATTGCAGAAAATACAAGGAAGATTAAACTACAGCGTGAAATTTTAAACGTGATACATAAGTTTTTGTTAAAAAAATTCATTTTCGATGCAAGCTTTTTCGCTGACTGTACGTTTTATTGACTGTGCTTGCATTGTCATCCAACCTACATAAGTAATGAACTGAAACAATTACTTTGCTCACCCGCGACCTTACGATAGTTACGTTTATGCAAGAAATGTGTGTTCATGCAGTTCCTCCACCTCCACACTGTACGAACACACACAAATCACACAAAACCCAACTATCACCAACAACCCGTACATGCATACAAGCATACCCAATATACATGCATACCCGTACATGTATTGCAAGTTAATAAAAGCTTTAAAATAAGTGTTTCTAACTCAGTTAATGCTGGACAATACAATGCATTAACTCAATTTTTTAAATTAGTATTAAGTACTTATTTGAGGTGTCCATTGAGTTTGTGATTTAATTTCAACAAAGTATGAACTGAAAAGAAGATCTGAACTTGAGCGTGAAGAGGTAACAGATGTACAGACAGAGCAAAACACTATCGCATTTATATTTAATATGGATTAACATTAACCTCGTAGACTATCTGTGTTTATCAACTAACTTACGTTCTAGCGCTCTATTGTAGCGCGCTTTTGTTTATTTTAAGAGAAAAACTTGTGTATAAGTCAGTAGTGTCTACATTTTCAAGTATTCCACAACCCGAGGGAAATATATTAAATTGAAACAAAATAAGTAACTATGAGGTAAGCTTCCGTAGGATACTGTCAAGTTAAAAATGTATGTTGATCTGCGAAGACGAAGTAGGTACGCGGCCCGTGTAACTTACGAACTTTATGTGACAATTTATAAATGAAGTTAGGGGAGCAATATAACCTCTCTCTATTCTTTTCAGATGAATATTTTAAAGATAAAGCTTACTCCTATCCAGCTCATACTTAAAGATAAACTACTTAATCTTGTTCTATGAATCGCTAGCTTTTATCCGCGGTTTCGCTTGCTGGCGTGAACCATTAAGGCCGCCGCAGACCAGATACTTATGTGTGCGCGTCACGCTCCAGTTGTAATGAATAAAACTGTAATTAAGATGGCACGTCATGTGCACGCATCTAGTGCGTCATTGTTCTTACAATTTCACTTATTACAACTGGTGCGTGTACGTGACGTGACACGCACACACATCTGGTCTGCGCCGGCCTTTAAATTCGAACCAAAATTCCGGGATTGCGTAAAAAATTCATCTAAATCCGTCCAGCCGGTTTAGTGAAGGAGTAACAAAGACACACACATGTACGCACGCAAGACTTCAAATTTAATTTTAATTCCGCGCGGACGCCGTCACGGACTAAAGCAGTCTTATGTAAGTAATCTCATCTTACTATTTTACTAATATTAAGTACAAACGTGAAAGTTTGTATGGATGGATGGATGGATATGTTTGTTACTCTTTCACGTTAAAACTGTTTGAAGGATTCTGATGAAATTTGGCACACGGATAGTTCATAATATGTATAATAGGATACTTTTCATCCCGGAAAATTGCATAGTTCCCGCGGGATAGCAATAAACGAATTCTTCGCAGACGGAGTTGCGGGCAACTGCTAGTTCTTTGTAAATATTATGTTGAAATTTTAGTAGAGGGGTGCACGCTGCAGCCACGTGGCAGCGGGGTCAGAGGTCGCATGCGTTAGAAAAGGTCAAGCTGCTTATACTTTCAAATGTGGCACTTGCCGTGTAGTTCATCTTAGAAATCTTTTTATGCTTACATTATTCATGCCGTATCAGTTTTAATTTAATTTAACCGTGTCACGTAAAGAGCACTTTGGGGGGTTGATATTTGCTCGCGTCCGTAGGTTTAACCTCGAGACCTCACACGTGACACCTAGGTGGTGCTAAACGAAAGATACAACTCCAAAACTCCGGTGGTAGGCTTCGGCCGTGGCTGGCTGCCTATAGAAGCCATTCTGGAGGAAGGGTCTGAGCAGTTGTGCAGAGCGCGCGTATCGGTTACAGTGCCCCGTATTTGTTGTACGGTGTGCACTGCTTAGGGGCGCGCGCAACACCGCGCTCAACTGCCTTCTTTCTGCTTATTCCCCTTAATTCTAGTCTAGGGTGAATGAGCATTTACTAGACAAGCGTGCTCCATCGTAGGCCTCTTCGCTTTCCATCAGGTGAGATTGTGGTCAAACGCAAGCCTTTATTGTATAAAAAAAAACTTCTGCGTAGAGATGTTTTATCGCTATAAGAAAAGAACAAGGTGTGCATTTTTCAGGATATAAAATAACATATGTCGCTCTCCGGCTCGTTGTCTTTATGAAAACATCAGTATAAGTTCTAATATATTGAGCATTCGCTCCAATTTATCTTAAAGTCATCTTGGGCGTTTTATTTAACTAAACCTAAAATTGCTAAAAGTAACCCCGAAACGTAAATGCAGCGTTTCGTGTGCTCTGTCTACCCCCTTTGGGGATACAGGCGTGATGTGTGTATGTATTTATGTATGCATCTTCGGCGTTTAAACGTCTCACTGTTGGGCAGAGGCTTACTCTCAGAATGAGAGAGCTTGGGCTGTATTTCCACGCGAACCTACTGCGGATTGGGGCCTACACACATACACACGATTTAATTGTTTTCCTTCACCCAAAAGCTTCAAATACAATTTTTTAAAGCCGAGCGTTCGCGTTTGTAGTGGTAGAGCCATGTTGTAGCTAGCCGCTGCATCACGAATGGGCCGGCTCGTCCGGGGCAGTACCACCCTCTCACAGAACACCGGCGTAAAGCAGCAGTAATCCTGCTTGCGTTTCGTACAGTCAGTGAGAGTGCCGGGGGCCCAATACCTCACCCCTTCCTTCTCCCCCTCCCTCTCCCCCTTCCCCTATTCCCTCTTCTTTAGGGCCGACAACGCACTGGCATCGTGTAAAGCGCTGCGGGTGTCTATGGACAGTGGTGTTCATTTAACATCAGGTGACCCACTAGTTCGTTTGTCTGGCCTATCTAACATAAAAAAAAAAAAAAAAATGTATTCGAATCAAATCGCGAGAAACAGCTTCTACGCGTACGCGCGTATACAACCTCATTAACTATCTCGTATGCGTAAGAACGCTAACCTGAAACCGCCTTTAGGCGTCGCGTTACGCGTGACGGGAGGCACACGTTCTCAATTATGCATTGCGACGTTTACTCGCCGTGTGGCTCACACACCACCTGCGTCGTTGTCACTCTGCATTATTAATGGACGCCGGCCTAGACACCCCTCGAGTCGAGATGACCTGAAATAGTTTGACGCGCTTTTATGACGCTTATGTTATGCGAAAGTGAGTGTGCCCAAAGGTTTGTGCGTTCGATTAATATAGGATCGTAACTCTCTCGAATAAATTTACGATATTTGAAAGCCGGTGCCTCACTGCTGAGGGTCGTGATGCGACCGACCAATTATTTTAATATCAGCTCTCTACTTCTTCCTGTCGGTTGCTTTGTGTAGGAGAGCAATTTTCAAAGGTATTTCCAGATGATTCGGCTTTAAAGCCATAAAGAAAGAAAAACAACAGTCACAGCTTATTCTTAGTTTGTGAGCAATACGAGATTGATCATTGTTCGTCCCGTGACCAATTGTAGCTTGAGCCTTTTTCACGTGTGCTTTTAACTGTGACAGCCAATGAAGCGCACATCGAAATTAAGTTTAGTTTTGAGTCACAATATGTTTATTACAGCGTGTCACGAGTTTGATCCTGTTTGATTAAAACACGTTTCAAATGATTGCAGACAGATATTCAAGGATCTGTAGTAGTTTCAGAGTACTCTACTCATGTGACTTACTTAGTCGTCTTAGTCGGAGAAAAACCATGGAAAAATTAGTGGAAAATATACCGCAATTTATTTCATCAGTTTCATCATGCAATAGCGTAAGTATCCAATGTAGACTTAATAAAACCCCAGCATCATCGACCCATCCTGAATCCGGTACGCAATTTTCACGTTAATTAGTTTTAATTTCCTGTTCAAAATTAAAATTATTTCCGATCCTTTTACGTGAACATGCTTTTCCCACTTTGTTTACTTTACTCGTAATATCAGAACAAAAGCGCTAGTTTGATAGAACTGGGCACAAAGTAAAATTCAATAGTTACCAAGTATCAATACATTATTTAATAACGTTCCCGTCATTGTCTATTGAAAGGTATTTATAAAGACTTGAAAAACTTTTAACTTATTTCCTTTTTGTTGGCGAAAAGTATGAAATAGCTATGAAATATTCACCGGCAGTGACAGTTGAAAAGAATCGAATTTGGAGCAGAGTTGAGAAGTTCTCAGAATGGCGGCTTCCAGGCATTCGGCTGTACAAGGTTCTTTTTTCATTTTTGTTTATTTCGATTTGAACCTTTCACTCCAGGACATACGGTTAAAGTTTACAAACCATAAGAAGGAACATGGGAGCCTCTGAAAATAGAAGTGAATCTCAATATTCCGGATGCACGCCGGAGCTAACAAATACTTGTGGTAGATGACCGAAGGGAGAAGGTGGAGGAGACATGACCGTTTCATAAATATATGTCCCTATCTAAATATCTTTGGCTACAATGTAAATACATCAACTTGGTTTAAGTACTACGAGTCTACGACGTATTTGCGACGTTTTAAAGAAATTTTAAAGAAATGTGCTTACCAGCGGGTCAACAAGCTTGCCTAGGTGTACTACAGTGAAGAGGTACAGAATTTTACACTCTTGGGATTTAATTACAGCAAAAAAACTTGTATTAAAAATAGAATTTTTAACAAAATTTTATTGTTAACCAAATGAACAATTGAGTTACCAGATGGTAAATAAGTTACCGCCACCCATGGACATTGCAACACGAGGGTTGCAGACATTCGTTGTCAGCCTAGGGGGTATAAGATATGTAGAATATAGTGAAAATATACGGATTTAACTCAATATGTTTCGGGCTAATCCGTAGCCTCTTCTCTCGAATTAGCCCGAAACATGTCGAGTTAAACTCGTTTTAAGACGTGTGTGATCCGTTTATTTTCACTATGAGTGAGTCTCACGGTAGTTTCATGTTTAAAGTATGAAGAATATTAAAATAATAATTTCACCGACTGTCTTACTCTCCACTCTAGAACATAGCAACGCACGCACCGTTGCTTGGAGGTCGGATTAACGAGTAAGATGGTGGTTACCAGTTGGCCACGGTGTATTTAAAACCTTACTAAAATATTAGACAATATCGAAACTCAATTTGGGGAGCTGCAAGGCGAGGTGATAAGTTGCCCCGTGGAGGCGCCAAATACAATTTGCGGCTGAGGAGCGAAATTGCAGTCTCAAGCCAGGGCCAGTCCAGGCCAATCTACAGGCTGATTCTGGAGGCGTTATCGGATTCAACCCTACACAATCTAGTACAAATTTACAACCGTATTTACACCACAAAACATTTTACTGGGGTGTTTTTAACCCACATCTCAGACGATGATAAAACTAAAAATACCTATAACATTGTAGACCTGTTTTGAAAAAAAACCGACTGCGTAAAAATGTTTTCTTAATTAGACCCAAAAATGGCTATATATTTAAAAGTCATTTATTGATGTTACACGTTCGTTTTTGGGTCACCGACTTACATATGCATTATATGACTACCAAATTTCAACCCAAATTCAATAGGATGTTTCGAAATCGTATAAGTAGTATCGGAAATCCGTGTTTTCTTTGTAATTCCCGTTCCCAAGAAAATCCCGGAAACACAAACAAATCTAATGAAACCTCACACTTTAAAATCACTCGAGCCGTTAAGGCTGCAGGGCGTGCCAAAGAATGATAAAAACATAACTTACTTCGGCAGCCGAGTAAAAAGAACACTAATCTCTTTAATACTGCTACCAAACGCTAGCCTATAACCACCAGTTAGATTTTAGACAGCTATATATAGGTAACAAGGCGATTCTTCGATTCTAATTGTCTCTGATGTCCTGTCAATCGTGCTAAGGTTAACTGGAAGAGATCCCTTTAAGGGATAGGGTCGCCTTTGTACATTTGTTTCTCTTGTTATCTGGTAATTTTCATGTTTTATGTACAATAAAGAGTTTTACATACATACATACATACATTCTGGACACATGATTAAACAAAATTAAAAATTAAGGGTTAATCATGTGTCCAGAATCGCCGTGTATAGTTACATATTGAGTACTTAGCTGGCAGGTAGAGTAATTGCAAGACGCATCAGCATAAATATTTTCATATTCGTAATTAATTTACGAGAGAGTTAAAATTTTATAGCAATGGCTTAATACCACGAGAGTGCACAGAGCTCCAGTTGTTAAGTTTATTTTCAGTATTCGATTATAAAGACGAAATGGGTCATATTGTTTTAAGACCAAAAATGTAGAGCACTAGGTGAATTTTTTAACGTGGTACAAATTTAGCGTTTCTGACTCTTGTAGTGCTGGACAATATAACGCATTAACTTAATTGTTCTACTTAATTAGTCTTATTTAGACGACCGGATAGCCTAGTTGTTAGAGAACCTTGAGGTTACGAAGCTTGAGTCCCGGGTTCGATTCCCGGTCAGGGCAGATATTTGTATGAAAAATACGAATGTTTGTGCTCGAGTCTTGGATGTTTAATATGTTTGTATTTAAGTCTTGGATGTTTAATTTATGAGTATTCTTTTACGTTGTCTAGTACATGAGTACTAGACAGTACAAGCATTGCTTAGTTTGAGACTAGGTCGATTTGTGAGAATTGTCCCACGATATTTATTTATTTGATTTCGAGTTTGTGATTTAATTTCAACAAAGTATGGACACCTGAAATTTTATCAGACTAATTTTGATTACTAAATGTGTTGATGCATTATTATTATTAAATCATTATCCAGCATTAACTGAGCTAGAAATGCTAATTATCACATTTTAAAAAATAACGAAATAAACACTATTGACAAATGTTGAGATACATTTACAAAAACACACTTATCCTTTTAAGGGATCTCTACCAGTCAACTTTAAATATGTTTATTATGCCCATTGTCAATTTTGATGTCGTGTGATGCAAAGCGCAAAGGGTGTGTGGAGTTTTAGGGTGTGTTATAAAGTAAACGAAAATCCCCAAATTATTAGATGAAATTTTGCTGAAAGGAGAAATCTTTATACTACTTATAACGGCGATGTATATAATACCCACATAAATAAAAATATATTGTTCGTAAAATCTTTTTCAGCATTTGTTTTTGGTTATCTTTTAACCCACTACCCGGAAAAGGCCTCTTTTATTTTGTTCCACTTCTTCATTTGCAAAACTTGAAATCTTCCGAAAAGTCAGGTGAATCTAGCATTGACTGCATTCGTAACAAGCGTAATAGTTTTCAATATAACTTTCTAAAAGTTTAAAATGCTACCTGGGGCGCTTTTTGAGCTCCAACGTTTGTTAGTTCCACTCATGTTCCGGTCGAAAATAAGAATAAAATTGCAAAGAATCAAGGAAGTTAGATTATTCGCTAAGATACAAGTTATGATATATAATAAATTTTTTGTTTATCATCCCATTGTCGATTCCCCTGTCGAAGATTAGGGTACGGTTCTATTAAGGCGGAGCGGAGACGTGCTGAATCACGGCAGTCACTTTAGTTGAAATTTATGTCTCACTCCGCTCCCCATGTAATGTGATGTGATTTAACTAATGTGATTGGTGGGATTTTGCAGGACACGTCCGGACTCCGCTACGCTTCAATAGAAGCGCACCTTGACGTTTCGAAAACTTTAAATAATTTTAATCTTGAGAAGGCATAAAGTTCAAAATGTAAATTCTACGAATAAGTATTACGAATACAAAAGTTTTTATGTGTAAGTATGTATGTTTATTATTCTTGTTTTCTTTCACGCTAAAATGGGACGGATTTGGACAAAATTCGACACGTAGATAGCTGGATCTCGGAAATAACACATAGACTAAACTTTTGACCCCGATATTTCCTCGAGATTGGGATTTAACATGTAAACTCCTAAAATGTTAGCTACTGAGTTTATTATATTTAAAGAGGCATGAAATTTTGCACGGGTATCGGGTGTTCTTCATGAAATCAATTCCATGCATTCCAATTTAGTAAAAACCCATAGTTTCAGCCCAGAGCCCAGTTTAGACCTCCTTACAAGAAAAACCGTGCAAGTTGAATTACATTGCCACGCTCGATTGACCACTCCAAACTCATTGGTTTTACAGCCTCTCAATGTAATGCAATTTGCAAGGTCTAAACCGGGCTTTAGACTTTAATTTTGAGGTATAAATTGAGTCCTTTATCTTTTACACCATGTATCCGCTTGTTCCATAACTCAAGAAGTAAAAGTAAAAAGCTATTTATCCATAATAATATTATAAATGCAAAAGTGTATTTGTGAAAGTGTGTGTATGTGTGTGTGTGTGTGTGTGTGTGTGTGTGTGTGTGTGTGTGTGTGTGTGTGTGTGTGTGTGTGTGTGTGTGTGTGTGTGTGCGCGTGTGTATCTGTTTGTCTGTTATCTCTTCACGCTTAAACCCTTGAATCGATTTAGAAAAAAACCGGCCAAGTGCGAGTCGGACTCGCGCACGAAGGGTTCCGTACAATTATCTATAAAAATCACGTTTGTTGTATGGGAGCCCCCTTAAATATTTTTTTATTTTAATTTAATGATTTATTTTTAAAGTTAGTATATAATTATATATTCTGTGAATATTTCAAGTGTCTACCTATTGCCGTTATCAATATCGAGCAAAAACGAGCAAAAAAATCATGTTTGTTGTATGGGAGCCCCCTTAAATATTTATTTTATTCCATTTTTAGGGTTCCGTAGTCAACTAGGAACCCAGTTTCGCCATGTCTGTCCGTCTGTCTGTCTGTCCGCGGCTAAGCTCAGAGACTGTTAGTACTAGAAGCTGTAATTTGGCATGAATATATATATTAGTCATGCCGACAAAGTGGTTAAATAAGAAAAACTAAAAAAATTTTTTTTAAGGTACCTCCCCATAGACGTAAAATGGGGCTGATTTTTTTTTCTCGACTAACCCTATAGTGTGGGGTATCATTGGATAGGTATTTGAAAATAAATAGGGGTTTGCAAGAACCATTTTTTGATAAAGTGAATGTTTTCGGAGATATTCACTCCGAAAGTTCATAATATTGTGTCCCCCCCTCTAACTTTTGAACCACACGTCTAAAAAATATGAAAAAAATCACGTAAGTTAAACTTAATAAAAACTTTCTAGGAAAATTATTTTCAACTTAATCAGTTGAGCAATTTTAAAGTTTTTTTAAAAAAAAAAATTCTAAACTAAGATTGTAATTTAACCGCCACTGCAAGCATTTTTTTTTTCTTTAAGTATCTATAAGATCACGCTAACAGTATCTCCTTTCAAATAAAAAAAAAAGTTGAAATCGGTTCATATAATAAAGAATTACATCTGAAAAACCATCAACATACATACTAGGTCATAAGTTGATTAGTTACCCAATTCGCTGATAGATGGCGCTGTACCACAGACGTTGGTATTCTGCGCGCGGTGGGAGTTGGGACCAAACCAACCACATTAATAAAGTATGCAAAGATTTTTTCGTACCTGCTACGGAACCCTATCTTGGGCGTGTCCGACACGCTCTTGGCCGGTTTTTTTAGTATTTGTTGTTATAGCGGCAACCAAAATACATTATATGTGAAAATTTCAACTCTCTAGCTATCACAGATCCCGAGATACAGCCTGGTGACAGACGGACAGACGGACGGACAGCGGAGCCTCACTAATAGGGTTTCCGTTTTTACCCTTTGGGTACGGAATCCTAAAAAATGGTAGCGAGATAATTTAAAACCCTAGGAAGCCCATAGGATAAATTTTCTTCGAAGACGGAGTCGTATGTAACAGCTAATTTAAAAATAAAATCATTAAAAAATGTATCGTTCTACGGCGGCGTCCACACTAGACTCTCAGCCTGTAAGTGAGTTACCTGAGACCATTCTTCAAGTTCACTCGGGATAGGCTGAATGTCAGCCAAGAGCAATTACCAGCTCGATTGCCTAGCTTCCAAGTCCTATATTCAACGCTGTATACGTGACATAGTATTCTCACTATCTCACTCACACCAGTCAAGTTTAACGCGTTAGAGGCGGGCAAATACAAACGCTTGTATACCGCTGCCATATCATTTTGCGGGTCTTGTGCAGTGAGTAATATGTGCCACATCAATAATTACAGCACCGATCATCGAAGCGTGTAAAGCGCGTTGATATGATAATCTCTCAGTAATAATATCTGAAGAGATTGTAATTTAAATATGTCATATTGACCCCGTAACTAAGTACAATAACTACAATACAATACATAATTCTTTATTGAATACTACATAACTAACAATTTAGAAAAATACGTAACAACACAGTACGTTGAGAAAATTTATAAAGTAGGTACCCAAGCAATGGACAGTTAAAACCTAAGCAAAAAATTAGTAAAAAATAATAAAACAAAATAATTACATTTAAATCATTATTGGCTGTGCCTATTCGATTAAGGTCGATATGTATCTACTTACTTTCTCATATTTACACAACAAAAAACAATAATTGTATTTATAACATTTGCTACTTTTTCTGTTTAGAATACAGTCGAAATACAAACGTGATTCATTTAAAAACGAATATATCCTCAAAATACAATGTCATCAATATACAAATTCACCAAATCGAATTGAATACTATGTCACAAAGCGGCTACGGCTTTCAAAGGCATTCCGTTGTCAATACGTTGCGAACAAAACCTGTTCGGTGGTTGTAATTATGAGCCTGTGTTTGTGTCGGGCTTTATTGCTTCCTGCAGGTGACGTCAAATCAGGGCCCGATCAAACTGAGTGCTTTTAATAAACCCAGCCGCCGAACGACGTTGCCCATTTAACACGGAGCCCCGGCAATTTTCTCCCCCTAATGAAATCACGGCTTGTATTAATTCATGTTAACGAAAACAGGGACCTTGCAACGTTGGTAATGCGTGTAAATAGACTAGCGATGGACTGATCGTAGTTATCTGCATGTTAAATTAATATTGTGCGCGCTGTTAATTAATGGGAACGAAATGAAAATGTTAGTCTCAAAGGGTGATGAGGATGAAATAAACAACGATTCCCTTTTCACGGTTTTAGCTATTTACAAGCCTTTAATTAAAGATATTATGTTAGTTTAACTGTTTGTTTATTTTACATAGCAACAAAATAAAGGATCCTCAATAGAGGATGATGATGTATTGAGGAAGGCGTGCGTTATACTTTGACCCACTCTCGGTGCGGAGAAAGGAGAGTTTCCGCTCACAAAGCAAAAACTATTATCACTGACTAAATGTCGCCAACTTCATTAAGTTCCACGAGTACATAAACCTTAATTTAATTTAATTTGTAATTAATTTAACTGAAATATATGCCGCACATACGCAGTTGTCTGTCTCTTGCAAATACGGAGCAGAAAGCCAAATGGTTGTACTTAAGTAACGCTTAACCCCTTGTATGTCCAGACACAGATATGTGCCAAATTTAATGCTACTTTTTTCTATTTTTATTTCAATCCGTATAAGGTCATTATTCGAGCGTTTCAACCGCCTCACTTTCGTGGACACTTTTTGTAGAAATGGCAAAAGATTATGATACAGTTTTTAAATATGTGGTAGAAGTACAGGACCTCTAATAAATAACCGAAAACGCCATCAAAATCTACAGCCGATTCGTAGAAAACGTGACCACGAAAGTGAGGCGGTTGGAACGCTCGAATAATTGGTATTGTTTGAAACAAACGAGACTAGAATGCAGCATTTTTTAAGGCTGACAGACGAGGGGTTAAAAGAATAATTATTTAATTTAATTTTGGACTATGACAATTTGAAATAACTACATTTTAACTATTCGTAAACTTCCTTTTTAAGATTACAAATTATAAACTATGTAGTCTACCTCTAAAAACAATAACACCGATGAAACGCTACATCGGCAATTAGTACAAAGTATTTCAAAGCGCGCATCTGTTCTCCCATTAATAGAAAATAATCGTCCATTGTAAAACTGGGGGCAGAGCGCGGGCAGAATTATTAATACTAGCATTGAGAGAAAACAATAGAAGATACCGTGGGAACGGGGTGGCTGCGGATTCTTATGTTAATACCGATACATCGCGGATCGGCCACCGGCCAGTGCGAAACGTCCAGTGAATTAAATCGGCCATTCATCAGCCTTTGTAAGGGTTTAATAATTCAAGCAACCACCGCAGTCCCTGTACCACGACACACGAATTACCCTCGCAGTATATCCTAAATTGCAGCGTTAGTGAGGGGATCGCGTTTGTTTTTTATTGAGCCCTGTATTTTGGTACGGGGTGGGTCGCGAAACTGGACAACGTGGGAGCCGGTGCGGGCACCTGTCCCGATCGCCCCATAGACTTGCGAATAGAAGGGAGCCTGGTTCTGTTTTGTTGAATAGCTTGCAAACTAGAATAGATGTGTAATTATGTTTATCTGAGAATTGAATGTGGGAATTGATGTCGCCGAGTGTGATTGGATTTTTATTTAAAACTAGTTGTTGCCCGCCACTTGGTCTACTGAGAATTTGGATTTGCATATTTTGGTGCTGCAATTTAATTTGAAAACGAAATAGAGTATACAAACACACTGACAGAGTTTCTTTTGGATTTCATTATTAGTTTGGATTTGACAATTTTTTTGTAACAGTTATACAACTAATAACGTTAATAAACTTTCAATTTAGAATAATTTTAGTAGCTAGTGATTAAAATTGAATACCAACTACATTGCGTAATATTGTGGGACCTCCATTGCTGTGTTACCATATTTTTTTATCATTCCGAAACTAATAGAAATGCGATGTCCACATTTCTTTATCTGATCGTCAGTTTTCTCAATCTCCTATAAGTTCCTGATATCTTATGTGACAGATATCTGTGACGCCATCTCTGTTTATTTTGGTTGAATGAATACATGCCATGCTCTACGTGAGAGCAGTGGTTTTAAACCTTTTTAGCTGGCGACCCAAAGTATAAATATATTTGAAGCCCGCGACAATAATGTTTCATAAAATATATAAAAAAAACATTACTATTTTTTCTTTTTAAATCAAAATTAAAAATCAATTTATTGAATCAGGCGTTACTTTGCGGAGGTCCATATTAATGAACTAAAACAATTACTTTGCTCACCCGCGATCTTCCTTCCTTCTTCCTTTTTAAGGTCGCGGGTGAGCAAAGTAATTGTTTTAGTTCATTAATAATCAATTATTATTATATCTTTTAATTTAATATTTAATAATAGTTATTATATTAAATTAATTCTCGCAACTCAGCTGAATATCGCCCGCGATCCGAATTAGTGTCGCGACCCAAGGTTAAGAAACGTTGACGTAGAGTGAACTTGTCAGAGAGTAGTGAAACTTGCCCATAGTCTATCATAGTCATAGGTTTAGCCTGGTTATTCTTTGTCATGTATGTATTCCGTATCAGCAGGTACGGCAATTGTTAGTAAGCTTCACAATTAGCAAACTAACATTCGTGCGGAGGCTGGCATAGTCACACAGGTGCAATTAAGCCTCGAAAAAAAAAGAGAAAAAAAAAAAACATTCGTGCGCCAGTTTGCCCTGTGCCCTTCAATCCTGCACGAACATGGATACGTTACGTGAAACATAATGCGTAGCCACGTAGCTCGTAGCGCTATAGCGAGTTCAGAGTAAATCGTAGGCATCTACGGTGCTACGAAATGTAGTTTACGAAACTGCTACGCTGACGTAGCACACCTACATGCTTATAAATCACAATCAACTTTAGACTAGTTTCTTTGGATTTATTTAAACTTATTCTGTAGGATTTTTTTGATCCTATCATATTTTATAATGTCACGTTACTGTTGGACAGCCTACAGGGTGTTCTCTTTTTGTGTTACATACAATATAAGTACTTATATTTTAATGAAAGATAATTAATAAAAAAATAGTCATTTGCTACAAATGCAGGGTATAATAATCGAGAATGTTTTCGACTTCTTCGCTGGTTTTTCGTGCAGAAAACAAAAAAGACCAGAACATTCTAATACGACGGCATTTATTAAGCACTTGTAGTTCTCTAATTAGACTAAGCGCAAGGAGCACTTAACTTGAACATTATTATGTACATTATTAGAATACTTTTACAACATGATAGTATCATGGCCAACTCATTCTGAGAGGAGGCCTGTGCCCTGCAGTGGGACGTATATAGGCTGGGATGATGATGATGATGATGAGTATCATGGTGGTAAATTATTATTCTTATTATTATATCGTAAAGTCGGGTTACTTTGGTCCGAAGGTTAATTTGGTCGTTGGAATTAACTTGGTTAAGTTATGGGACATTGTCACATCATTGGTTCTAGCTAACCGTCCATGTTTTTATATTTTTTATTAGACCTTTCTAAAAGGGCCTGGGGAGGAGGAGTCCTCCCAAACAGATCGGTCCCATGCCATCCACATACAACGCGATCCCGAAACCTTAACCAGGTCGTCGCTCCATCTTGTTGGAGGCCTACCTACACTGCGTCTTTCGGTCTGTGGACGCCACTCCAGAACCTTTTTGCCCCATCGGCCATCAGTTCTAAGATAGTGTTATTATGGTTATAGTAAAATTGTGCGACATAATTGTTACATTAGCAATTATTTTGAAGTGTCACCTTCTACAATAACTGTGTACTCAAAATTTATTACTGATCAAGAAAGAAAAATGTTTTTATTTTCGATTTGGCCAAAAAGGTAGTTTCTTTCGATGTTCTAAGCTACTTGTCGAAATTAATGGCTATTAAAAAAAACACACTGTATAATAATCAAAATATTGATCACAAAAACAAAATCCATTTCTGATTTCTACCGAGTTCCACGGAATAATAAAGGGTGTGTTTAAAACGCGAGCATTACGGGATAAGCGAGTATGGGTTGTATTTTTAATTCGGGCGCCGCGGACCATTTGTTTGGTCGTAATCCGGTCGTGGACTTGCGGTTGCTCTGTTATGCTTGTTTATGTTTAGGTTTAGCCGTGATAGTGAGTGCTAGGTTTTAATAGTACTGTGCAAAATGCTCGTAAATCAAATTGAATTTTAACGCACACTTAATAAAGTTCACTTGTCCAGATTATCGATTTAGAGATACAAGCTTTTTAGGGTTCTGTAACCAAAGGGTAAAATCAGGACCCTATTACTGAGACTCCGCTGTCCATTCGTCTGTCTGTCTGTTTGTCTGTCACCAGGCTGTATCTCAAGAACCGTGATAGTTGACAGTTGAAATTTTCACAGATGATGTCTTTCAGTTGCCACTATAACAACAAATACTAAAAAAACAGAATAAAATAAATATTTAAGGGGGCTCCCATACAACAAACGTGATTTATTTGCTCGTTTTTGCTCGATATTCATAACGGCAACAGGTAGACGCTTGAAATATTCACAGAATATT
The DNA here is from genome assembly GCA_947563465.1 of Archips xylosteana. Taxonomy (NCBI): domain Eukaryota; kingdom Metazoa; phylum Arthropoda; class Insecta; order Lepidoptera; family Tortricidae; genus Archips; species Archips xylosteana. The sequence goes on from OX387362.1 coordinate 6,434,139, forward strand.
TAATTATGTATTCACTTGTCGCGGTTTTTTAATTTGCGAATAAAATACATCATAGAAAGTTTTGCCCTATACCCTTGTTATCGCGAGGGCAGAGTAATACCAGTTTTTTGCTCTTTCTTCAAGTTAATATTTCAACTGACCTTTCAAAAATGCTTAGCAATAATCTTTGAAAAGACAGGGAAACGATATTCTGAATCTCAAGAAAGCAAACAATTATGAGTAACGCCGCAAGGTGGGCCACTAATTTTGCTAAGCACTTCCACGTTCCGTTGTTCGAATATTACAAATGTTGACCTACATTCACGCAGCTAATTCATTTCACATTATTACGGGAGCATGTTCGGAGAAATGTGTAGGGGCATAAATACTTGTACCGTGATATCGGGATGTTCAATAATAACCCAGTAGACTTACATACACAGTTATATTCGATTCGAGTATGTTGTGAAACTCTACATGTAGGTCGTGGGCAAGCTTTTATTTACATTTTATTATTTTATATACAAGAACAATTATCCTAAAACTAAAAAACCTTAAGAAATATAATAATAATAACTAAAATATATTATACAAAAGGAGTCCCTTTAGGCAAGGTTTCGAAGATACTGGCAGCGTTCCCCCTTTGAATAGCTAAACTAATTCTTTGTCCGAGGTAGCTGCTAGCTCCTTGGTTTCCTGTGACGTCGACTAACCTTTTTGCTATATCCTTAATTAGCCTCACAGCGCTAGGACCCCACGGACCAAGGGTCTCGACACCGAATGGGACAAAGTCATATTATTCGGAGCCCAGACCCCTGTGTTTGTATGTTTTAGCCTTTTCAGCTGTTTTACAAGCTGCAGCTGTTGTTGGTTCCATGGAGATGGGAAGGGGCCAGCGTGTCTCAACAAGTTGCACCCCATACTAACACCCGACCCATCTTCCACAGTGGCGTAGCTAGGTAACCAAAGGCCCTGGGGCAAAAAGTAAACTAGAGCCACAACCCGTGTTTGTTTATATGATAAGACAAGTAAGGATGAATGCACATTAAATTCACTAGACTCACGCGATTGTGAATTCACTAGTAGCGTTTTTTATAGTCACACTGTTGAAGAGGTCCGCGTTTATAGTTTATAAGTCAGAGTCCAAGGGGCCCCCTGAGCTTGAGGGCCCCGGTGCACTGCCCCGGCTTGCCATACGGTAGCTACGCCACTGATCTTCCATCTTCTATCCTCAGCTTTTATTTAACTTGTAAAGTTTGTTTGTTTGGGTCTAATATTGCAAGCCAAATTTCATCCACTTTTAGTGATCAGATTGACTTGAATGCTACGGATATGTGGTTTGGATAATAAATGCAAGTCATCATCATCATCATGCCAGCCTATAAGCATACGTCCAATTGCAGGGCATAGGCCTCCTCTCAGAATGAAAAGGCTTGGGTCGTAGTTCCCACGCGGGCCCAGTGCGGATTGGGAACTTTACACACACCATTGATTTTTATTCAACATTTTTATAAGTAAACTAGCTGTTGCCCGCGACCCCGTCTGCGAAGAATAGGGGTATAAAAAATAGCCTACGACCTATTCTCAGGCCTACCGAGTATAGATAAAAAGTTTTATAAAAATCGTTCAAGCCGTTTCGGAGGAGTTCGATAACAAACACCGTGACACGAGATTTTGATATATTAAGAGAATACATTATAAATATACACTGGTAATAAAAACTCCTCGTTATTTTGAATTTGGTATTGCGAGCTGTATGCACGCCCTTCACATTTCAGTCGAAACAAAGAGAGTATTACGTTACCAATGAAAAACGGATTGTTGGGATTTTGCTTTGAAATACTATAGAATATGCAGCGGTCAGATATTTTACAATATCCACTGCAGAATCGAGGATACTTCCATAACGATGTAATTAAACGAAGTTCGGAGCGCAATGTTTAGCGCGGGGTATTAATGTCGTTAATTAAAACGTATTTGTGTAGCTAGTGAACGTACTTATATTGATTTTACTTTAAAAAAAATAGATATAAGGCTATATAACGAGTAGTATGCATACCGATGTGAATTTATCTTTGTGAGTTTTGGACTCGTAAAAGGGAATTTTCATTTTAAATTGTGCAGAATACTTTTTTAAATAAGTGTTTTTTGATGTTTTCTTACTCAGAATCAAAAAGAGCACTATTGATTTTGATGATGAAAATTTGTCGCTAATTTTCCATATTTTTTTGTTTCCGTCTCGTAATATGTAATCGTCTGTCTGTTTCGTAATCCATACTTCCATATCCATACTATTATACTATTAATATTATAAATGCGAAAGTGTGTCTGTCTGTCTGTTACCTCTTCACGCTCAAACCATTGAACCGATTTAGATGAAATTTGCTATACTTAGATATAGTTTGAGTTCCGGGAAAGGACATAGGATAGTTTTTATCCCGGAAAATTGCATAGTTCCCGCGGGATAGCGTATAAAGAGTCTTCACAGATGGAGTCGCGGGCTTTTGCCCGTATGAAAATAAAAGTTACAAAACTGACTCAAAAATAAGGCCACTTTTTTCTTTAAGATAATTAATATTGCTCGTGATTCTGAGTAAGACAACGTCAAAATTTCCTCATTCAAAAAATTAATGCGCACTTTAAAATGAAAATGCCTAAAAACGGCTTCTTTTGCTGTTGCTGCTTGATTTGGTGTTTGTACTCACAGTAGCAGGCTTGGGTTTGGTGGCGGCAGTTTTGGCGGGCTTCGGGCGCGCGGGCGGGGTGGCGGGCGCGGGCGGGGTGCAGGGGGGGCTGCTGTCGCCGCGGCTGCCGCTGCGGCTGCTACTCGACTTCTCCGACCCGGAGTTACTCGACTGTGTGAACAGGATTTTATTTAAGGTCGGTTGACATGATAGCAGTGAAGATAAGAGAGAGGGTACTCCCTACGTATGTTAAACAAAATTACAAAATAATGCAGATATTCTATAAGGCAAAAACAAATAAAATTATAGGTGTAAAACTTTAGTAAAGGACCTGTCTATGTAGTAGTAATGCGTCCGTATAAATAAATTAACGTTCCAAATTAAGTAGAAATCAATTCTGTTACAATACCTACTACCTTCAAGAATTCCTTTACGTACTAAAGTTTTTCGCCTACAAACATTACAAAATTAAAGAGCTCTAGTTCTTCTAAAGTTTAGGTTGTTTATCTTTTAGGTATGTAACCTAGTATATCTAAAAATGACACTGCATTTCGAAGTACTATTTACTTATTTTGTGATACAAATAGTGTAAATAAGTGTACGTATTTTCAACAGTATTTTCTGACTGATTAAAGTAATACTTCAAAGTATTAACCAATTTTAACATAAACATGAAGACGCACTCCCCGTAGTTAAAAGAACGGCGACAAAAACAATATTAACATTGATGACAAAAACGATTGAAAAACCTAAACAAAACTGGCAAATGAAAACATTTACGTTTGATTAGGCCGGGCGGTGGATTGTGTATACGGACCCTTGTTTCGAACTCTTTTCGGGTTACCGCCTAAAGTTACTACGTAATTCAACGTTTCCATTTAATTTAAATTTGACTACCTGTACCGCAAGTATGCGGAAAACAGACGAAAGACAAGCTTTAAAAATTAAGTGTGATAAATAAATCACAATGCTCTTAAGCCGGCGTTACGCTTAAGCAGACAGCACTTCACGGTTAGGTGTAGTTTTTTGTTCTATTATCGATAGTAAGCAACCACATAGTTTGTACCGCTCAATGGTTACCAACTGCAGTGGCAAGGCAGCCCTAAGCGGAGATGCAGAGATTACTTGGACACGAAACAGAGCGAGCGACCAAAATAAATCAGGATTGGGACATGCTGAAGTCATGAGGAGAGGCCATTGTCCAGCGGTAGGATACAAATATAGGCTAGTAAATACAATAAAGTAAAATCAATAGCAAGACAAAGAGTAGAAGACACACTTGTAAAACAAAGGTCTACAGGGAGACGCATCTACAAGAGTCTGACTCTTAAAAAAATTATGAAACAGTCGATAAGTATTTCGACGTTTACAAAGTATATTCGTTAGCCTTTTGTACATACAAAAAGGTACCTTTTGGCAAAATTAAAAGAGCACACGACGCGGATTTGGGGTAATTGGTTAATTAATAAGGGTGGAGGCGAGTTTTTCATCGCCCACTGGAAGTACGCCAAGCATAATCTACTTAGCCATTTGGACGTTAATTTTTTTAAAAAGGTGCAGCGGATGCACGGTTTCAGTTTTAGCGGTTACACAGGGGATTGGAATTGCTGCGGGAACTTAGCCACTTACTTTATAATGGCTTTTTAGTTCTAGAAAAAAAAGGCGGGATCGTAAAAAGAAATGACAGCATTGGTTTTTGGCAAGGTAAAGTTTTCCTAGGTACTGTTGTAGAAAGAAGAAGATGGTTGACAACAACTGCAGGTAGATTGACAGAAATACGTCATTTTCCTTTTCGGATACTTAGACGATATTAATTCCACATAAGTAGCCAAAGCAGAACTTTTGCCAAAATACGTTTTCATCTAGTCCTATAATATTTTAAAGCCAGTATTTTGGGTTGAATTCCGTTTGATATCTTTTCCGTTACATTCATTCGTATATACCTAGTAGCCCGCAAAAGCTATCTAAGTTTAACAGAAATACCTAATGTTTTTCGGTTTTTTATTGTTATGTAATATTTCTTTTATACTTATGATAAAAAATCACGTTTTGCTTAGTTTGGAACTAGGCCAATTGGTGTCCCATGATTTGTTTATTTATTTATTTATGTCTTACATCGGAATGCGTCGTGTAATTCCGTAGCGGCGACGCAGGCGACGCCAGGCGGTGGGATGCTGACTCGCGCTCGCTGCCCGCTGCACTCGCGCTAGTACTGTTTAAACCTGGAAATAAAACCGGGTTAATACAAACTTCCTTTTGGTGGTCAATAATAGTACATTCATTACTACAGAGGCCGGGAAGTAAGGGGTTGCCGGACGAGTAGGTTTGACCCCTGTTCCGGCCGAGGCTTTTTAGTGCTTTTCTCAAACATGCAATGAAATAAATAAAAAACTTCAAGAAAACAGTAAACCTATTTAAACATCATAATGCTGTGTCACATGAAACAATAGATGATCGCTTTCCCGGCCTGCAATTTTGTATGAAAATCCATTACATAACACTCGCCTAACCGCGCCGGCAACGTGATACGTCCCGGCCTATACTATTTGAAACGTAAGGTTAACATTTAATTAAATAAATAAATAAATAAATAAATAAATAAATAAATAAATAAATTAAATAAATTGCATCTTTGAGTAAAATTTACTAATAATATTTATGAATTCATAGCTGTAGAAGATAAGAAAGTTTAATTTTTAAGAATAGCCACTGGTCTAGGATTTTACTGATACAAATTGTTTTAAAATATAATAATAAAATAATCCAGAATATTTTAGCAGTTGATTGGATTAGCTAGGTTGACTATATACCCCTGTAAATATGTTTAGGCTTCTTTTAAATTGTGGTTGACAAATGTTTCCATGCCTTGATCGATGTTAAAAGTCAATGGCGTGACTACATTTTTAACCAAAAATTCTGATAGAAAACTTCTAAAGGGGAGTTCAGTCAAATTGAACCAAGCTGCTGAAACATACCGGAATAAATTTATAACATCATGTATTTATCCACTCATTATCCATTATAATTTCCAAACAAAGACGTTCGTTTTAATCAAAGTACTTCCAAGTTAATAGGAATACTCATATTGTTCTTCGTCAAATTATTAAATTAAAAAAATGTACAAAGCATTAGGTATGCTCAGACGCGATGCCACCTTGAGGCGGATTATGCAAGGCGCAGCATTAGTCACCGCCCAGATTGAACCTTAATTGCTTGTTGACTTGTGCATAACATATGCACTCTATGCATGTAGCCTTCTTATTAGTAAAATAAATTTTATAACCAGTTCAGTTGTTCCAGAGGTTATCCTCTAAGTATATCCACACAAACAAAGTTTATCTCGTTACAATATTAGTTCAAATAAAATAAATATTTAAGCACAGACTTGAAATACTAGGAGCAGACTTGAAATAACGAGTCCAAATAATGGCTTAAACGCACACATCTCTATCACACAAACACTTACCGGTGAAAGGTTAATCCTGGTATATTAGGGGACAATCTTACACAAATCGACCTAGTCCGAAACTAAGCAAAGCTTGTACTATGGGTACTAGACGACGATAAACATACTTATATAGATAAATAAATACTTAAATACATAGAAAACATCCATAACTCAGGAACAAATATTCGTGCTCATCACACAAATAAGTGCCTTTACCGGGATTCGAACCCAGGACCTATTGCTTCGTAGGCAGGGTCACTATCATATTTCCATATGTAACACTTTCACAAAGGTAGGCACTACATTTCACCATCTTTAAATCTAAATCAGTTCTAATTTTGATGAGAAAAACATTAAAAATCTCAGTTTCCCAAAAAATTCGCTTGCAGCTTCGTCAGCTATTTATATGAACTGACGTTTCAAAACATAGCATGTGTCATTTTTTTTAAGGTTTCTTGGACAGTGTTGCGACACATGAGAAAACGGGATGACAATATTCCTGATCATTGTAGCGTGAGGGAATAGGAAATATGTACGCACACACACGTAGTTATGTCAAGTCTGCTGTTATATTTGACGTCTGTGTATTTAAGTAGGTACGTACAGTCGAAGAAACTTAATCACGTACCAGAGTGAACTCTTTTAATTGCAAACGTCATGTTGACATTCCATACATCTGCCGTAGAAATTATCGTGAAATTAGGTGTCAAAAGGTGCCACCCTGGTAAGTGATTCAGTTTCCTTGACTCTACGTAAATTTAGGATTATGTGTGTAATGTAAAATCTAAGTAAGAATTAAAAAATCTCCGCCTTTTTAAATTAAAAAGTGATTCAGAAATATACGCAGGACATCGCTGCTGCTAGATTATGGACATACATAGTTTTAAAAGACTTGTAGTTGAGTGACGTTCCTTAAAAAATAATAAGCTGATGGTCCTCATATCAAGAATTTAACATCGAATAATTGAAAGTTAATATACTCACGATTTTTACCTACAGATTGAGCCGTCTCGCTAGTTTGTACTGATTCTGTTAGAGTGCAAAATAATGCTGTTAGTAAAATGCAAAACACAGTGAATTTAGTATAATACATAAGTAACTTATTAGCGTGGTCACTTGAAGCTTATTTTATTAACAATTTAACAGCTTCAATACACAATTTTTTTAAACATTAGTTTAAGTACTTGAGAAGCATTACGCTGTAACTCCTATTATATAGGATGTTACTCACAAGTCCAACATTGTAACTGCTATTCTTAGACATATCTTTTACAATATTGTGCTTCTCACGTAGAATGCGAGTTTACTTCTCGGGTAAAGTAATAGGAAAGAGCACGATAGTAAATCACACTTGAATCATAACAGAAATGGACAAGGCATACGAGTATATGCAACCAGACTTACTATTTCCTGAAGGCTGGTGATGGTTCTCAGTGTGCCGCCGCAGAGATCTCGCGTCGCAGTACGACTTGCCGCATCCTTCCGCTTTACATTCATATGGCTTCTTGTTACGGTGTGTTAGCATGTGTCCGTTGCTGTAGAAAAATAAAACTATTTTAGAAGCTTTAAAAAGTGTGTGATAGTTGGAAGAAAGGTACGAGTAGGTACGAGTACCTTTTAGGTTTTAATGAGTCATCATCCCAGCCTAATATACGTCTCACTGCAGGGCACAGGCCTCCTCTGAGAATGAGAAGGTTCGGGCAGTAGTATGCACGCGGGACCAGTGCGAATAGTAATAACACACACCATTGAAATTCTTCGCAGGTATGTCTAGGTTTCCTCACAATTTTTTCCTTCACCGTCGAGCTCATGCATGGTAAATTTCAAATGTAATTTTAGACCTGAATTCCAAAAACTCAGAGGTGTGACCACGGGCTCGAACCCACAACCCTTTGAACCACTAGTCTACCACGTCTTTACTGTTTAATGAGTGAAATTTTGTTTATTAAGACTCGGTGTAAAAAAGTCTTTCTCAAAAATTATTTAGATACGTCAAGACACCGCAGGCTTATTGTCTAACGCTACTGACGCTTGCCTTCGCAATCATTATTTCTTTCTGTCAAATGGTATAAGATGATAGAAAGAGATGGTGAAAGCGGAGGAAAGCGTCAGAAGCGTTAGACAATACGGCCTCAAGTCTGATGTCTTATTGTCTAACGCACCCGGAATTAAAAACGCTTTCACCAATTTTTTCTATCAAACTATAGGTACATGGTGAATGCAATCGCAAGCATCCGCGCTTTAGACAATACAGCCTCTAACCTAGCCTACAGCTAAACGGATTTAGTTATAATTGAACGCCGAGCGCTGGAATGAATCTGCGGACGAAGTTCGTTTAGTTAGAGAATCATACAGGTGTGGTAACTCTACCTACATTCCCATGTCAACTCTACCTAGGTCAACCTTGAAACAAAATAAGTACAGAATGACTTCATTATGTCCAGTACGATATTTATCACATTAACTAAGTTTAGTTGACTGGGGACGATAGTTGCCACATTTGACGATACATGTATGCATGTGCATACACTCTCCTTTGAATAGCAACGGCGCGAGCGGCAGCGATTAGCATAAAACGCGTATTCATCTTATAATGTATCAAAATACTAGATTATGCTCAAGGCTTTGCCCCTGTAGATAATTAAAAAAAAGACTGGCCCAGTGGCCAAAGTAGTAATTTCAAAAATCCCGTCTTAGTGTACTTCTATTGTGATAATTAAGAAATAATTTCTGCCAAGTCTCTAGCAACAGTGGTTTATGTTAGTCATTCTATTAGTCAGTCAATTAGTCGCGTTAGTCTTTTATATGTAGAGATACCTTATCAGGTGTTTTTATAATAGCAGTGTGACGTGATAGGACTTCATTTTCTAACTAAACACGTTCGTCTCCTATCAGCTTCGAACTCCCATTATGTTGTTGCCCCAAACGTCTTAAAGCAACTGGGTCGAGACTACATTACGCTAGTCAATATCATGCATGGAAGCTGCATTAATATTCATGTGTTACGTTGGGGCGATTAGGTAGCCCAATATTACATGGTTAGGTGCACTGTCTCATCAAAACATTGCATTTTTAGTCAAAATTGTTCACGCACTAAAACTTCCTTTTGGCTAATATAGTGCAGGGGTGCTCTATGCCTGAAGAAGAAAAACTATAAAAATACATTTAGATGGCAAAATGACTGTACTGACTGACGGCAAAGCGTCGAACTAGTATAGATGCCGTAACAAAATTTTATTTTGTGTTGTGAATAATATTGCAAGGATTTTGCATAAACCGAAGAAAATGTATGGCTATTTCTTTATTATTAGACATTTATTAAAATTAATAACAAATTGTGTATAGTTTGTGAAATATATATATTCGAAAAAATATGTCATAGATCCGCGCATTAGATGCAAAAGAAAGGAAAAGAAATGCTGATGAACATACCGTTAAAAACTTACATGACCAGTTTTAATCATCGCAACATTAAGTAATACGTATTCCCGGGGACTACGCCCGTACAGAATGTGTCTCCACTTTGTGCATATTGTGTTAATGCACTTAACAACTTAGTGTTCTAGACGCAAAATTTACCGTCGCAAGGTTTGTAAGACGCTTACAAATAATCTGGTTGAGAAAGCACTAGCTTTCCTTACTGAAGATGTGTGCTAGTATAGTTAATACCTTGAAAACTTTGGGTCTTTGAATATAAATAAATATATTAATAATAAAATAAATAAATATTAATAAATATTAGGGGACATCTTACACAAATCGACCTAGTCCCAAACTAAGCAAAGCTTGTACTATGGGTACTAGACGACGATAAACATACTTATATAGATAAATAAATACTTAAATACACAGAAAACATCCATAACTCAGGAACAAATATTCGTGCTCATCACACAAATAAATGCCCTTACCGGGATTTGAACCCAGGACCTCTTGCTTCGTAGGCAGGGTCACTACCAACTAGGCTAAAGCGGTCGTTAATATGAATAACAAGTAGGACTAACTGATAGCCGGATAGTCAATAATAATCTAACTAATGTGTTATATTTGTAAATAGATGCATTTACACGTTTCACGACTCAGAGTCGCTCAGCCAGCTATGGAGTATGCTCGGAGTTTCTCTACGGGATCGAATCAGGAACGAGGAGATCCGTAGAAGAACATAGGTCACCGACATAGCCAAACGGATTAGCTCGTTGAAATGGTAATGGGCAGGCCAAATAGCACGCAGAACAGATGGCCGTTGGGGCCCAAAATTTCTTGAATGGAGACCACAGACTTGGCAAGCGCAGACCACCAACGAGATGGACGGACGATTTGGTGAAGGCCGCAGGTTCAGGGTGGATGCAAGTGCAAATAATTGGGTGTCAATGAGGGAGGCCTATGTCCAGCAGTGGACTTCCTACGGCTGAAATGATGAATGACGACGCGTTTCACATAATATATCCCTGATTAAAGTTACATAAAAGAGGAGAGTAGAACCTACCATATTTTTATATTATTTAGACCAGAGGCCTTAATTATCGTCTAACGCACTTGGAATCATAATCGCTTTTACCACTTCTTACTGTCAAACGATACGATAAAGGTAGAAAGAGATAGTGAATGTGATTGCATGCGCCTGCGCGTTATTCAATACGGCCTTACCTAGTTGCCCAAATCGATTTCAGGTGAAAATATTCAACATTACTGACACTAAATTTTCAGACCGATGGAGGCTTTGTTTTGACAATTTATTGCTGTTTATATAAGTTTACATTTACTTCACGATCAACAGTTGAAGAACCTAAGTGCAGTTTATTACCTTATTGTAACAAACATCTAGAATGTGTCAACATAAAGATGACACAGTATTTAATTCTTCGGAAATGTGCTGCTGGAAGTTCTGTTCATTTTACCGTAGTTAATGAGACAATGCTAAGCTAACAGCAAGATCAGTTAATATCTCAAGATTTATCTTCAAACTACATAAATATAGACAGAGAGCTCATTAGTCTCATTACATATACTACATTTGGTCATTACGAGTACATTGAAGAGATTGCAAGTTTGCGTACATATCGTACGTATCCGTGCAGACTGTTGACTTTGCATAGAAATGGATTAGGTAGTTTGTCGTAATAATTATCGCGAAATTGTGGTCAGTGGAGTCTAGAATTCACATGAGACCCGCGTGGGGAGTTCGGAACGTTTATTAGGAGGAGCCGTTGCTCAGTGATGGAACATATAAAGACAAATACTTGATAGAATATATTTTTTATTTAACCTTTGGTTGGGAAGGGCCACATAGGGATAAAACGAGGTATAAAGGTCATACTAAAAACAGTCAAGAGCTGAAAGTTGAAAGTCGCATGCCATTCACGGGTCACCGACTCCTGGTTTATAAAATAAACGTAGTTAAAACTATAACGGTCTGAATTTTAATAAATCATCATGGCTTATCGTAAATTGAAAAATAATCAGTTCCATTTCCCATAAAATTAATGCAGTTGTGATATGTATACATATATAACTTAAAAGCAGATGTATTGTTTTAATCGCTCTTTCGCAGTTTATTTCATTAATTTAAATATTCAACGGTTATAAAGCATTATTCGTGTAGTATCGCTTCAATTTGTTTGCGCGTAACTAGTTTAACGTAATCAAAACTGAAAATTATTTTAAAACTATTTTCATATCGAAGACTTTTTTTGGCGTCTACCCCTCTTTAATTTTTGTGTTTGGCTACATTTGTATTCTATTCTCTAATGATCTTACTTATGTTGGGAGTTCATTCTACGGAGAACAGTATTAGCATTTATGAGTAGTCTTCTTACTCCCTCAATCATATTTATCGTATAATCTAGTTCGTAGGTAAAAACCATCAGGTGTAAATATCTTGACCGTAATTGGCCATGCGGCTTTGTACGTGCGGCATCGCAAGCACATGCTTCCTAGTTTAATTAAAGGAATAATTCCGCAGAGATTTCTGAGGAGGTGGGGTGGGGTTGTCATTCATGACCAGAGATCGGACGAATTTGCGTCATTGCTTGCAATAATGTGGACATGCCTCCAAAATTAATTGATAAATTAATTATTTCTTGAAATTAGATTTGAACTCCCGCAGATAACAATTTACATATGCATACAATTATTAGTAAAATGTTAATAAAATGAAAATTGCTGTCGTTTTATTATTATTTTTTTAATGAAGAAGTTTTTTCTACACTAATATTATAAAGAGGAAAGATTTGTACCTATTTTTGTATGTTTGTAATGAATAGGCTCAAAAAGTACTGGGCCGATTTAAAAAATTCTTTCACCAATAGAATGCTACATTCTTCCAATTTGACATAGGCTACATTTCATTTTGAAAAAAATTAGGGATCCTTGGTAAAATTTGAACAATGTAACCGAAGGTGTAGAAAAATGAGTCTTAAAATGTCTTTCGTCGAATGCGCTGCCGAAATTATTAGCGATAGAACAAAATAATGTACAACAATATTGAAGAACATCATAATGTCTACAAAAACTCCGCGGTAGCATATGTCCAACTATTGTAGTTATGTCACTACAACAACTTTTTTCATTTTAAACATTAATGAAAATGCTAACCAATGTATAATATAGTTGTACCCGTGCGAAGCCGGGGCGGGTCGCTAGTAGTTAATATATACGATATATATTATAAAACCTCCGTGGATTTACTTTTCCAAAAACAAAATTAACATTGATCAATATTAATTTGGGAAAATACTGATTATTCTTTAATAAATCGACATCATAAGAAATCTTTGTGTTATTTATCTAGTAGGAATCAAAATTAAGAATTAATTAGGAATTTTGGAGTTATGTCCACATTATTGCCGCCTATTCGTCCGATCTCTGTTCTTGACACCTGTTTGCCCCTGTTAGACAGCACCTGCTACTTATACTACTACCACTTAATAAACTTCGAATCATCCTAAATTTCATCAAAACATAACCTTGAAGTACATTTCTTATACAAATCTGGCAAATGCGAGTTTATAACTAAAGATAACAGTGCTGGAGGCTCAGGAACTGGAATATCCAATTACTTTGTTTCATGCTTGCTTTGAATCACCCCAAGGGCTATATACGCACGATCAGATGACATCACGCGTTACTGAAGAAGGGGTAGGAGGTGAAAAAATATCTGTGGTACCCTGTTATATTAATATTAGAGCTGGGGCCTGTTGCATAACAAAGTACAACTAACATTACAAGCGGAACTCTCGCTTCAGTTATATTAACTAGAAAGGGAGTTCCGCTTGTAATATAAGTTGTACTTTGTTTTGCAACAGGCCCCCAGGGCCCAATTGCATAACAAAGTACAACTTATATTACAAGCGGAACTCTCTTTCTAATTAATATAACTGAAGCAAGAGTTCCGCTTGCAATATTAGTTGTACTTTGTTATGCAATTGGACCCAGGTCGTCGGTCTATCTTGTTGCTGTTCTTTCTATGTCACGTATTAAAATTAATCCGGGATTTTTCAGCAGATAATTAGGCTAGCGTAATTAATACCCTTATACTCGTAAATGTATTTTAGGGTTTTCAACTGTGGTTATATAAAATCCAAGCGTTGTCGACATTAAAAAAAAATTGCGATGAAAAACCTTAATAGTGATGTTCACTTGAAAGTAACCCAACCATCTGTTGAAATAGTTATTCCGGAATAATATGAGGATACCTTGTATTTCAATACTTACAGGTGGTCTTGTCGCTTGAATGCCTTTGCGCACGTTATGCACACGTACTTTCTTTCGTCGCTGTGTGTCAGTTTGTGTTTCGCCAGCGCTGACGCATTGCCAAAGATTTTGTTGCACACCTGAAACAAACGAAATAACTATAAGCTTTATTTCATACTCAAAATATATTTACTTCGTTACAAAGTCAAAGTTAAAATTTAAGTGGGCCGATATACAGCCAACTAATTAAATATCCGGGCCATCATGTAACCTTATAAATAAATAAAAAAATAAATATCACGGGACAATTCACACCAATTGACCTAGTCCCAAAGTAAGCTAAGGAAAGCTTGTGTTATGGGTACTAGGCAACGGATAAACATACTTATATAGATAGATACATACTTAAATAAATATTAAACACCCAAGACCCGAGAACAAACATTCGTATTTTTCATACAAATATCTGCCCCGACGCGGGAATCGAACCCGGGACCTCAAGCTTCGTAGTCAGGTTCTCTAACCACTAGGCCATCTGGTCGTCTTAATCTTATCATAGTAAATAATTCTATTTGTATTTAACAATCTCTATTGAATGACGTAAATTTATGTCGTATCACAGGTTTTATAGTGGCTGAGGAATTGAATTGGATGACTGTACAGTCGCCATAAAAAACATTGGAGCTGTCTACGTGGTCAAAAGTCTCTTAACACGAACACACGGCGGACACGACGTACAAAATACGCGTTCTTGAATCTACATAAGCACAACGACGTCTGTACACGCGTACGCCTACATACATCGCGCGCGCACTCTTCTGGATTCCGGCGGGGTCCGGCAATCTGCGCCTTGAGGGGTGGGGTAGCTCGAATCGGTGCGGGGCGGAGCGTGTCCATTCTGTACGTTAGTACTATTATATATTCTGTGACACGAACTTATTCGACTGATACTACAGTTGGGTTTAGAGGTTCATGAACACCTAGATAGCTGCAGGGTAATTGTGTAACGTTTTTAACACTTGGCATCGGATTGAAATGATAGTTATTATATGGCTGTGACAGCTGGTTGTTTCCCATACCAATTGTCAGCCCATACAAGAACTGTCAAAATGAACGCGATGGCGATTGCGAGAGAGTTAGACAATTAGTCTACTGGTGTTTGCGATAGCGACAGTACAATACTCATGAATGTTAAACCTTCTTGTACTTTTTTAATATTAAACACCCTGGCCATTTTTAGGGTTCCGTACCCAAAGGGTAAAAACGGGACCCTATTACTGAGGCTCCGCTGTCCGTCCGTTTGTCTGTCCATCCGTCTGTCCGTCTGTCACCAGGCTGTATCTCGGGAATCGTGATAGCTAGAGAGTTGAAATTTTCACAGATGATGTATTTCGGTTGCCGCTATAAGAACAAATACAAAAAAATGGAATAAAATAAATATTTAAGGGGACTCCCATACAGCAAACGTGATTTTTTGCTCGTTTTTGCTTGATATTGATAACGGCAAAAGGTAGACGCTTGAAATATTCACAGAATATTTAATTATATATTGACTTTAAAAATAAATTATTAAATTAAAATAAAAAAATATTTAAGGTGGCTCCCATACAACAAACGTGATTTTTATAGATAACTGTACGGAACCCTTCGTGCGAGAGTCCGACTCGCACTTGGCCGGTTTTTTGATACTGTGCATGTTTTGAATTTTTGAATATTATTATTTTTCCATTATGTCTGTCGTCACTACATTTTTGTACTTACGCCAATAAACATTAAAATTCGTTATTTTCACTACAAAATTTTCTACTTCCTTTCAATTATGAAAACTGTATTTCAGGGCACAGCTTATGCATTTCCTCCTAATAACATAATTACCTCTTAATCTAAGACAAAATGCGATGCAAACTTAATACTAAACTCTTAATATCGTTACAACAACGAGTGCGCAGAGACCCGATGTTGACCCTAATCCCATGTTTGTTTCTCATCTAATTAGGGGGCCTTTTCGTCTCCTAATCCTATTTTTATTTCGGACCTCCGAGGGTCCTCTCATGGGCGTACTTATCGATGGCCGGACCGCTCCATTGTTTAATGCCCTACCCTCATATACATAATACAGTGAAACTTATATTAACGTTCAGACTTTATATTGTATTATGTAGTTGTTCGATGTATTTTTTTGGACTTAATACGATTTCGCTGTAAAATTTTACGTTGTTTCATTACCACTTCCTACTGTTTTTGTCGATCGGTATTATTGTACTTTCGTGGAATAATCCTTTTTCATGGCAGCCCTTAGCACTTGGTTCTTTTCGGTTTCACAGAATCTAATACTAAGTAATTAAAGGTCTTAAGTAGATTGTTTTTAAGGTGGAACGGCACGCTCTAGGCGCGAAATTCAAAATTTTTATAGGTTTTTATTTAATGTGGGTAAACGGTGTAACTGTTTAACTTCATATGGTACTTGCGGTTATAAAACACTATTCTTTATATTATTGTGTAAAGCTTTTTAAGAATAAAACTGTTAGCTTGATATAAAAGTTGTCAAACAGAAATTCGGACTTTCAACGTTTTGACAACTTTTATTTCAAGCTAATAGTTTTATTCTTAAAAAACTTTACACAATAATATAAAGAACACAGTTTTACAAGCGCAAATACCATATGAAGTTAAACAGTTACACCGTTTACCCACAATAAATTAAAAACTGTAAAAAGTTTGAATTTCGCGCCTAGAGCGTGCGCTTCCACCTTAAGCTACAATAGAGAAATATTTCTTAAGGCAGTTGATAATTTATGCACTGCTATAAGTGATTAAGCGAGCTGAGACGTGTGATGCATAGTAAAAATTTGTGTCTATAACCCGAACAGTTGTGGTGTAGGGGGAAAAGCACGCAGCACGGTATGCTGAGGACTCGGGTTCGATTCCCGGAGCTGGTCTTTTTCTGTGTTTTTTCTGTGCATCCATGTTTCAGTTCGTATTTAGTATGAAATATATATGTAGATTGTTTTTGGCAAGCATTAAATTAATGCAATTAGGATGATCGATTTTCTGTAGATACATAGACGTACATGCGTCGCCCTGTAATTAGTTAATTACTGCAAGATCACATGAGTAGCTAATTATATTATAACTACCCCAGACTGTGTACGAAGACATTGGCGCAATTTAATTAGAAGTGCTTTATTTATAATAAAGGATTACAAACTTGAGTCTAGACTGACAGACGTGTGTAAATACGCAGTATACTTTTGAGATGGAGCCCAGATTAATTAACATACTTACTTAGTTCAGTAATAATTATTTAAAACTCTTTTTTGTACATAAAATAGATATCTAAGACGAGGAACCGAAGTACAAAGGCGAACTTTTCCCTTAAATAGATAATAAGTATTTAAGCTAAAGCATAGAAAAATGTACAGGCAGTCTCAGAAATAACTGAACATGCAAGTAAGTGCTTTGCGGTAGTATTTATTTACCAACAATACTGTTACGTATAGTTTGAAATGTGTCCAATGAGTACAATTTATAAGGCATCTCACGCACATCTCGTCAAACCAAGTCACAGTAAGCTATGAGGGTTTCTATCACATGCAAATACACACATGAAAAAGTATTGGGTTACTCATTATTATCCCTAGAGAAAATGATTTTTTGACTCCGTAGTAATATGCCTATATTAAAATGTACAAAATTGTCTAGGGTTAAAATCAATCCCTTAGCACTTTTGATGAGTATAATTCACTTTCATATTTGGGCTGGATTCGTATAACTATACGTATAGTCTTGGCGTTAAAAATCCACGCATAAACACCTATAAATAGTTGATGTAAAGAGTTTGACGTAGTGTGTTGGTCGCACAAATTGCTTTAAATTATGCAGAGTCGATCACATCACGTTTAGTTGACTGACAGCCGGCCGTGTGGGACAGCTTGGTTGAGACATCTGTCGATAGCAAAAGGATTTGGGGGTAGTTTGGCAAAAAACGGGCGCTAGCTTTAGGGCGCCTTTCCACCAGAGATGTGCTACGCTACTATGCTATGGATGTGTCTGATATCCACCAATCATGTTCATTGGTCCACATAGAATAGCACTGGTGGGAACGGGTTCAACTAAGCTATGATTTTTATATGGAAAGATGCGTGCCCTGGATACGTGCTATGGATACGTGCTACGGATGCGTGCTATGGATGCGAGCTACGGATGCGTGCTATGGATGCGTGCTATGGATGGTCGCGTCGCGAGTCGTGTAGCAATGTCCCCCCTCACCGCGCTGCCGCTCCGCGCGCCCCTGTCGATACATCGCATAGCACGAGCTGCGCATCTTCTTCGCACAGTTATAGTATAAATCTCCCCAGGTGAATTTTTCGCTTCGAGCCATTACATTAAATTTGAACCTTAAGACGCTGTCAACACCAACGTCGGCGCACACTGTCTATTTGTATCGGAGTAAACGAGATGCCGCTATTACTGGGCAGCCGGGTATATTGAAATTTATCGGGCAAATATTGAATTAAAAAAAAACTGTGGATTATTTGTGAAATATGACTCGTTAGCGGTTTAGGTATGAATATGTTCACTTCATGTTTTTAATTGCAGACGCATACGCCAAAAAAATAAAGACATAGAACCGTTTAATGATGATTTTAAGACCTATCTTTGCAATTATTTTCTATCGAGCCGATTTCGTCCAATTATGTATCGAGTCCGTCCACGGTCTTTGAAATATGATGTATTATTAACATATATTTTTTTGATGTGCTAGAACAAACAGTTTTTCTTAAAAAACTGTTTAAATGACATCAATTTCAACAAAATTAGGTGTTGTCAGCCTCTTAATATTATGACGATACCGTTTGTTTTGAATGATAAGGGCTCGAAGCGAAAAATTCACCTGGGAAGATTTTAACTATACTTAGCTTAGCATTGGTGGAAAGGACGGTCACACAGTTTCGTAGCGTAGCTTTCACATCTTCGCAGCATAGCTACATAGCACATCACTGGTGGAAAGACACCCTTATGCCTAGGGATTATTAAAGAATATTAGATATGGTTAAATTTAAAGAAAAGAAATTGGTGATTATGATTATTAGACATGTTGAAATAAAATTGTCTTAATTAATATGTAGCCTAAGTAAGTCTAAGTAGTAGCCTAGTGGTTTGAACAAAGACCTCTAAAGCAGAGGGTCGGGGATTCGAGTCGGGGCTCGCATCTCTAAGTTTTTCGGAATTTATGTGCGAAATCATATTTGAAATTTACCACGAGATTTAGGTACAGCGAAGGAAAATATCACGAGGAAACTTGCACACACCAGCAAATATACGCACTAAGCCCGCGTGGGAACGTAGGAATCATTCTGAGAGAATTCTTGTGCCTTGTAAACAATGGGACGTGTATAGGCCAAGTTGACGAATTAACAAATCTCCTAAGGAAAGGTGTGATTTAATACTCATTGCTACATCTATCTCCATCAGTACTAAATACACTATATCACTATCTGACTGATACAGACTGCTGACTGCCTCTCTTATAAAAAAAATAAAAATAATTTATTTTCAGATTACCCAGATCCATAAATAAATTTTTAGTAACAATTAAAGCACTTATAAAACTACGTTAGCATGTTCGTAAAACATGAAGGTCGGTGTATCGGCGGAGAATATCCGAATCCCTGCTATCACTTTCAGAATGCTATTCGTGCTCCCCCTCATCCACATCAGCACAGAGGCTGTCTTCTTCCGTACTATGGCATAAAAGTCATCTACGTTATACGTCTTATGGCACGCCACTGAGCTCGACCTTCAGCTCTCCTCTATCTACATAAATAAAAAAATAGTGCGTGCAGTTCCTCCGCGCGGAAGTGAAACCTCGTAATGTGGAAATGAAAAAGGCACTTATACATCAATATGGACCTTATTGCAATAACTTAAAGAACTAATTTTACTTATGCACCTGTGTTTAAATTACTCACTAGATGGCCTTTTTATCAAGTCTCATACATTTGCACCGCCAGTATGAGTTCTGCATCGCACTATCGAAGTTTTTAATATCCGTTAGTATACATACCAAGTGTACTTGCTTCGGCAGTACATATACTAATGCTTTCATACCTCCTCCATGGTAGCGTTAAACGTTTAACGCAACCTTGTTGGAAGTCGCATTAGAAGTTTCACTTCAATAGACTATCACTGAACATACTCATTTTATGTACCTATCGAACATCTCTGTAACCGCTACTCAAGTGAATAAATATATGATTTGATTTTTTTATGATTTATGAATAAAACTTAATAAGCATAAATAGTTGATGTAAAGAGTTGGACATGTAAATAGAGCGCACT
Source organism: Archips xylosteana (assembly GCA_947563465.1). Lineage (NCBI taxonomy): Eukaryota > Metazoa > Arthropoda > Insecta > Lepidoptera > Tortricidae > Archips > Archips xylosteana. The sequence continues at coordinate 6,454,284 of OX387362.1, forward strand.
CTGGTCCGACCGGCGCGACACCATTATCTGAGCAACGTTATTATTCGCTACGTTTGAATATTTTACCGGGACCCGAGAGGTTTCCGCTAACGCGTCCTTTGTCGAGTGTTTCTTTTGCACAAATTTGGTCTCCCATTTAAATATAGAATGGAAAGTTCAAGGTGGGTTGGGATCAATGTAACGTAGGTAGGTACTATTGTATAATATTTTGTTTAACTTCGTCTGTTAAATATTGACTCAAAATATTGTAATTCGAATTCATACACTTTGAGTGATGGTTTGAGTTGGTATTTTGTGGTGGATGTAGATGGTCGGTAAGCAGTGGTGAAATTGCCAGCAGAATTCAATTGTGAGAGTTAATACGTGCGAGCACGAGACTACCGACGCTAATGATGATAATAAAGAATGTGTTCAATAAACTACTTACACCTCAAGGTTACAAAATATTTTTTTGAAAAAATTCATTCCTAATACAAGCTTTTTTTTGGCAATCCATTTTGTTAGCTGTACAGTCAAGGGCACGTTCATATGTACGTTACCAAGGCGTCATTAATAACTATACAACTCTATGCCACTAAACTACTAGTCTTTCCTTCTTTCTGGTAAAGGGTTGCCTGGAAGAGATCGCTCTTAAGCGATAAGGCCGCCTATTGCTTACCTTGTATCTTTCTCTCTGTGTACCTATTTTCTGTATTGCTTACTATTCCTGGTGTACAATAAAGAGTCATCGTATTGTATTGTATTGTATTGTAAACATAAGGTTGGTGTTTGCATACTTTTGACGCGATGGCTGTATAGATGGTTGTGTTTATGCCTTCGACTGTCTTGTATTGTCATCTAAACTACATATCCTTTATCATATCCGTACGAAGTTTCCAATCGATGCTATTAACTGTTGAAGAGTACCCTCCTGCAGAGATGACACAATTCCACTACCGGATTACGGTATTGTTACCAGTCTTAGGCCGGGGCCGCACTGATAAGGCGACCGGCGACGCGACGCGATGGCGACTAAATCAAGCATAGGTAGTTCGAATTATGTGAGCGGCCGCACGCATTGATCAAATGTTTGATTTAGTCGCCGTCGCGTCGCGTCGCCGGTCGCCTTACCAGTGCGGCCCAGGCCCTATATCATCGTCACCATCATTTAAGCCGAAAGACGTCCACTGCTGAACATAGACCTCATCTAACGTTCGCCAAACAGATTAGTCCTGCGCCATCCGCATCCAACGCGTTCCCGCAACCTTATCCAGGTCGTCGCTCCATCTTGCTGGAGGCCAACTGCTTCTTTCGGTCCATACATTATATGAGTGTTCCACAACTCAATCGGTTACCGACGTGTATGGTTAAAAATGGCTTGCAAATTTTGAAGCGGACATCTTACATAATATCTATAGATAGGATCATTTAAACAGAAGCTTGTAATAATATCCATTAATTTTAATAAACAACCGTTGTTAAATAGAAACACTAAATAGCGAGGTTTCTCCCATTCATAATGATTTCTTTTCATATATGAATGCTGCACAGGTATGCTTCTGAATTCAATTACTTAGACAAGTGCAATGTAGGTAGACAAGGAACTTTAAGCAAAGACCGAAGACGAACAAGACTCGCTAGTTAAACTACAGTCGTACGAAACAGAATTTAATTATCGTTTCGTCATAGAGATGGCTTCTCTGCCAAACGCCGAGAAACGGTATGCAAATTTTGTATGTTCAACATAAAATACAAGAGATTTTCCGGACAGGAATATTTCTATGAAATTCTTATATAGTATATTTTGTACATACGTATGATAAGTATATGAATTTTATGTCACCACGCCGACGAAATACTAACTAATAAATTGGAATTCATAGAATTGTACTCTGTGTTGGCAGATTTTTAATAGTAGAAATGGATTGCAGGTAGTAAAATAAACGTACGAAACAAAATGACACCGTGCATTAAGATGATAATTCCCAGTAAATTTTTCAGAAATTCCCAATAAATTCTATTGTTTGACAAAATTTTTCTACAACAATACAGTCCTATATTCAATTCAAATTCAATTCAAAAATATTTATTTCGGATATATTTATGATACATTTAGGCACATCATCCATAGATGTTAGTAAATTACCTATAGTCTGTACTTAGACTAGTGTTAATAAAATAACATTATATTAAATTACACATAACATAATAATGGACGTGTGTGAGACCGCATCCAGCGCCGCAACATTGGGGAATCCCACCTGCCAACTAACACGTCCAGGATGGTGTTGGGGCTGGACCGATTCTACGATATGGTTTGATTTTGAGTATTTTGTTGTCCTATCATTTATTGAATAATAAATGTATCAACTTCAAATTGATCATCACACACTTGGCGCTTAGGCGTGTATGTATTTTATCTAAGTACAAATTTATTTCAGTGTACTATAAAAAATGGGTCGTTCAGTATCAATCGAAAGTAAGTGACACCTAAAGATATCTTTGGGTTTTTCTCTACGGACCCTCTGAGTTATCTGCCGGGCGGATCAATATTTACGGGCAAGGCATGGTTTTATGGGAAATAAACTTAGAACGATGGGTTCCTTGAGTATCGAGTGCGGATTTGGACGTCAATCTCATAGAAATTTTCTTGTTACGATTTATAAAGTAGTTTTTTCATGTTCAATTTTATGATGATTGCCAATTTCAGGGGTGGTCGCATTGGCCGTCTTGTTGGTTTACTTTACATGCATATTGCAGTTAAGGGTCATTATTCGAGCGTTTCAACCGCCTCACTTTCGTGGTCACGTTTTCTACGAATTGGCTGTAGATTTTAATGGCGTTTTTGGTTATTTATTAGAGGTCCTGTACTTCTACCACATATTTAAAAACTGTATCAGAATCTCTTGCCGTTTCTACAATAAAGTGATCCGGAACAAACGCTCAAATAATGACCCTTAAGTACCTACTGGTGGACATTATGTGCTGACGGTTTTATGGTTTGCCTCTAAATCTGATCATCGATTTTTGATTAAATAAACAAGAGACGACCTACAGTCTGTGTGCTCTGCCAAGACGTAATCTCCACAGGAAAACTTAATTACTCCACAAACTATTGGTTCTCTGATGGATACCATTTTTTTGCTACATCGATCTCTTTATAATGATTGGAAAATACCAGATATGTAATATAGTATAACCTGTAACTATCTCTATTTGACTACATAGTAAATATTTAAAGAGACAACATTGTCATGCGTCGCGTTTCCGCGAACATTTTCATAAGTTTAGTACGAGCGACGACCTGAATCCGCTTGGGCCGTGACCCATATTGGGAATGCAAGCAAAAATCGGGTCGAGTGTGGCATTACTCGTTGCCATTGTGCAATTATATGCTTTTGACATTCATACTGTAATTTGATTCGTATAGTTCCGACAGTGGTTACAAAAGTTTCTTCCTAGTTCATAAAAAATATGGTTCTTATTTGTGTTAATAAATAATAAATAAAATAAATAAATAAATATTAGGGGACAATCTTCCACAAATCGACCTAGTCCCAAACTAAGCAAAGCTTGTACTATGGGTACTAGACGACGAAAAACATACTTATATAGATAAATAAATACATAAATACATAGAAAACATCCATGACTCAGGAACAAATATTCGTGCTCATCACACAAATGAATGCCCTTACCGGAATTCGAACCCAGGACCTCTTGCTTCGTAGGCAGGGTCACCATCAACTAGGCTAAAGCGGTCGTCAAAATAAGAATGGAGTATTCATAAATAGTAAGCGTTAAATGGAAATACTTAGGGTTGAAAAGTGTGAATGAAAAGAAGATTCAAGTACCTTCAGGGATCATCGGAAAGCTAAGCCGCGAGATCGAGTGGTCTGCACGCATCCAATTATTATAGATGACTCATTTTTATATGCGGTATTGGAACGAACATAAGCATATGAAACTGTTTTATTCCGCCGAGGTAGTTCGAAAATATGTATAACCTTGCTTTAGTTTACATAGAGCAAAGTGAAAAGTTTGAAACAAAAAACTAAGGCTTGTATTCAATTAATGATACCACTAAGAAACAATATCAATACCAACTTCTTGGTTTTCTGTGAGATAGCGGTATTGCACTGTATGAGGCTGAAATTTATTAGCGATGCAATATATAATACATTTTTTTATTAATAAAGACGTGTAACTAACAAACAACCCTCGCTGCAAAACTAAATCAATCGCCCAACCCAATCATTTTGGTTCGATCTGGCGAGAAGATATTTTCACGTCCCGACTACAATAAAAACAGTGTAAGCTGCAAGTACACATAGGAAAAAAAAAACTTTTCCCTCACTACAATTATATCCAGAAGCAAAATCAAGACCCAGAAACTATTTAAAAACTGAAACAATTTTCCAAACGGAATTTATTAACTACACTTGGACATTAATTTCAAGGCTTTTGTTTTTAGAAATGTTACTTTACTTTGTAATAAATTTCATTAAAAATAGAGGATGTCTCTTTGTTTCATTCTATTCAAGAAAAAAGCAATTTTAATACTTACTAATATTCTTTAAGACGGTAAAAACAGTCTTCGTTTGTGTTATATGTTAATTACCTGCGTATTTTTTGTCAGGCTTTTCATATTTACAAACTAAATATTTTAAGATTGTGATTGAATTAATTGCATTTTGAGAAATACCTATACTTACGCAATAACAAGCTAGCATAATAAACCATTTTAAGGCGTTCATAGTTAAATATTGCAAAATATGTTTTGTATAAATATTTATATTTGTTCGATAGGTACCAAACTATGTACTTATTGACAGAAGAAAATACTAATAAAAAAGCGGGGAGTAGGTGGTAGCTAATTGTTATAGTTTGGTATTTTCTACATTACACAGTGCCACACCATGAAAATGGTGGGATTTTTAAAAACCAAATCATGCCGCCAGTAGGTACTTATTGTTGAAATTGAGGGGATATCCAAATAAACAAGCTTAAGTAACTACACGCATGGAGAGATGCGAGCGAGGCAATCTAGCTGAGCTCACGTTTCCATACTGCTGAACATAGCAAATTGGATGCTTTAAACTTATGCAGGACGTACCTACTGTTTACGATATGTTTAAATATCACTAAATAAACTAAACATACTTATTTGGTATGATAGATAATGGACAATTCGAAAAGAAATCTGGAAAGATGGCAGAGAAATCACACTAAAGTTAACAAAGTAATACTAAAGACCTTAATGAGGTAATGTGACACAGTGCTTTGTACGTACACCTTTTGATCTGCTAGCAATTACTTATTTATTTTTAAAAGAACGCCAAGAGAGTTTCCGATTTATCTTTATGTTAAATATTAGATAAAACCATCTAGAGATTCGATTGTATTTTTTTCAATATTTCATAACTGTAAGGGCGATCGGCGTGCGACGTGCCGGTTCGGTGTCGCCGGTGGAATGCGAATGAGATTTCCCAATGTGATTAATTCGAATAGTGCAGCGGGTCTGCCCACGGTCGGGTAAAACAGTCACGTCTCGCCGTAGTTATCTTGTTCTTAGTTTATTTCCACAACGGTTAACTTTCGAACTAAATTATTACATTACTGATTCATATTCTGACATAATAAACACAATTCTCGTACACCAATATTTGAACATCCGATCGATTCGTCTGTTACAGAGTTAAGTATGATTAAACGAAACATCTTGCTATAGTGCTTTGGTACGTCGGAAAATACTGTAGGATTAAATCACTCCGACGTCAAATCCAATGATTTACCAAAAATATTCAACAAAAAGAATCTCCCAGACCAATCGTTGACCTAAATCTGAGTGTCGGCGGAATTTCCTTTTGTGTTTTCATCTCGGGAAGTCTGACGCAGCGCGACGGTGCGCGGTGTTCGCTTGTTATTTTCCTGTGGATCCCCATTGTCTGGTTGGCGGATAGTTACAAAAACAAGTTGTTAGTCATTAGTCAACACAGCTCGAGAAGATTACGAATCAAAGCGATTTAGTTGAGTATTAGGGTTTCGTTGCGAAAACATGGGGGAGTTGTTAGTACTTACTAAATCATAGAAATAGTCCGTAGCTGTAGCGAGATGAATAATGTGATAGACTTTTACGTATCTACTGGTGAGTAGATACGTAATAGTGGACGGGAACGTGGTGACGTTCCCTATTTTGTGGTTCGTGCGGGGCAGCTTAGCCACTTTTATATTTGTATCTACTCACGTATTCTTTAAAATTAAGGATTAAAGTATACTCTCCTGAATTCAATATACAGCCTGTTTTGGGCTTCTATGGAGTTTAATTGTATGAATTTAAGTTTCAAAAGAAACGAGTTACAAACTCATTTGTAATAAAGACTATCAGCATCTAAATAAGAGTACAAGTCCGTATAACAACAATGGAATTCCGCGAAATGCGTATCTTTCCCTCGCAAGGGTTGCTGTTGCTATTTGCCAGCGCCGTTTGTGGCGACGCTTTTCAAAACCGGCGCAAGCATTTGTCACTGGCGCTTTGGCTTTTGTCTTTTCGTTTTCTAGATATTTATCTCAACAGAGACAGAAAAGAGTTTATTATTTGAATCCTTTATGGTTGTTACTTACCGCACTCATAACTTGTTCGAGCCCCAAGTTTCAAAACAAGACTTATGTATGTAAACATTCGCTAGCGATATCTACGGCTAATAAAATGCGTATAGCAAAGTTTTATTCTCGATTATATCGTATCTTTTATTATTTTCCTTCTGGATATCCATGTGCCCGCAGCATAAAACAACAATTTTCTTTGTTTAACTAACCATGCCACGTTTTTTCGTTGCGACATAAAACTGACCTTTTTCGTTTACGGTCGCACGGACAATTGGTGAAATATAATGTGAATTTGTCGAGAGATTGATATATCTGGTTGGAGAAAATCCAACACCTCGTGGATTGGATAAAGTTTACCTTTTTAGGAAAACAAGGGGGTCCCGGGGGAGGAGGGATTACGCGCAGGCTCCTGCCCACGAGCGCGTGCTTGAGTTCTGTCGCGGGATAAACACGATCCGTGTAAAGCTTAACAATAAAACGGCTCTGCTCTACAAACTTTACCTAGAATGTCCTTCTTTTATAAAGGATCCTTTTTGGAGGGATTTATTCGGTGGTACCGTCATCAATCACACACGTAAACAAGCCTCGGTTAAGTTAACAGGTGATTTCATCTGTGTCAGCCCGCCGCGAGCGCCCTTTGTTAATGTGACGACGGTCTCTCTATCCATTACACTCTGATCGTTCTGATTTTGAATCTTTTGTTTAATGATAGCCGTACACACTTGTATCATCTCATTGCATCATTGCGGGAACTTTAAATCTGAATACCAGGTTATTTGGACGCGAAAACGCTCCAAGGGAACCCTCCGTCCCGCACGAAGATATAGATTGAAATATTGCAATACCTAAATGGAATTTAAAGGCACTTCTTTGAGATTGTGAAGAACCTTTACTATGTTCTTTAAAAGGTAGACTTTTCGATACATTTTACTACAACAAGATACTATTATGCTTTTTCCCCACTATAAATAAGAGGATTTGAATGTTTAATTTTGAACCAAAATTGGTTTATTTCGAATAACCTGATCTTGATGTTTTTTTCAATATTTTTTTTAATCTTATAAGTTATAACCAAGGTACCTCTACACGTCAAATATACGAGTATTATAATTGCAACGTGCTCATACGAACTGACTCAAGTTTATGCCAAAGTTTAAAAGTAACAAAGTACAACTCCGATAAAGTTACGTTTGAAAGTACACACCCATTCATTAAATTTCTTGGCAGCAAAATATTTATGTAAACTAAATTGGCTAGATATGCGCGAATTTTGTCTTTTTGGTGTTCAGCAGGGTTTAAAGAACAATAATTATGTTTACATGTCAGTTTTCGAATAAGTATCATACTGATGTAGGCATAATAATAAAATAATAAACCATTTATTTTAGGCAACGCGGCCCAAACAACACCTTACATACTGACATTCACATAGTTGAAACTATTAAAACTATTTAGGGGAAACAACGGCGTGACCCCGTTGCGTCACTATCTCTGACGTCGTATTCATCACTGCTCCAGAACTGGAGAACCAGAACAAACTTCTCCCGGCATAACAGGGATACAGGATGTCCTCCGGATGGTGTAACTATGCGTCCGAAGTAAATAAATAATAAGTAAAATTTAGATGCGTTTCTACAATACGTTCAAAACTAACGCTGACAATGCACTCAGAAATAAATTATATTTAGCGTTACCAACGAACTCAGATCTCTATCACTAAAACGTCTACAAGAAAGAACAAACTTTACTACCAAGCGTCTATTGAAGCAAGTAAAAGTTTTATACGTAAAACTTAGGTAGAAAATATTTAACGCTAGGTATATGTAGGGGCTTATCGCAGGCTGGCAGCCACCCAAACGCCTGCGAGGCTCAGTTCTGGCTTTGCGTTGGACCACGGCTCAAGTCCGGTTAACTTAATGCCCCGAGCTACAACACGTATGTAGCTACAGCCAACTTCATAAATACATAAACTTACCGTTTGTAGGTAACTTGTACATTTTGATCCAACTCGCCCGGTAACAGCGTTATTTTACGAACATCGATGCCCACGTGTTAATCACTTACGAGTTGTAAAGTATTTATATTTATACGGAAAGTGGTGAATCCGGAGACGCAACCCGAGCCAGAACTCTTTTTAGAATTCATCGCCTCTCGCTTGCAAAGCCCCGCAGCCGCGTACAAAACACAGAGTTCCAAGTACATCGTAAACAATAAAGTTGTAAGAAGTAAAATAGCATTAGGCATTCGCAGAGCGTTTGGCTCTTTGAGTTTTCGAGTCACGAATCGTTAAATGAAATAAGAATCCGTCATAATTTGTCCGATAAAATGGCGAGATAAGAGAGAGAGAGCACGAAGTTTTATTAACGGTTGTAAGAGATTCACGGTGTAATGGATTTATTCGGTCGGGTACTAATTAATTTCAATCTGTTCCCGCTCCAGTAGGCGTATAATGTGGACATTAGATGGTGCAAATTTCCACAGTAGCTAACATGGGATATTTGGAAGGAATGGAATTATGATGAAAATATCTGAGCCGTTTCGCGGATCTTCTTAATTGCTTGATTAATTATTAGTAGGGCTGCGAGATGGGGTTAAAACGAGACGAGGGTCGTCCGAAGATCCGCAGTGCACGACATCAATAAGCTTTAATTGGCATGGACCATCAGGGCTATTAGGTCGCCCCAATTACTCATATCACTCGATCTCGCCGACCACCTCGGCGGACATTCGCACTCTACCCTAAACTGACTAAAAAAGTTGATACCTACTTTGTTACATTTCGATTAGTGATACTAATAAATGACAAAATCCAACATCCATTAAAAAAAACCATCACGACAGCGCGACGAGACAAATTAAAATAGCGATGATATTTCACATTTAAAAGGCTCTAAAAATAGACATCGTAAAAGTTTTAACGATGCGAAGTATATCCAAAATGGAACATTATCCGGACGTCAATGACGTAACTTTTAAACTAAGAACTTTTCGGTGCTAATAATTCTTTTACGCATTGTAAATTTCTAGTGGCGTGTGGCGAGTTATCTGGGATTGGGATAGGGGCGACCCTTGGAGCCAGCCTGTCGTCGCCGGCCGGCCCTCGCGTTGATTCGCCTGACCTACAAACACAGTTTCAGATCCAACCCAGCACTGAGCCCTTAACTAGTAAGACTTACCGATATTGCAACATTTGCAACTGGCCGTCGACAATAGTACGCTTACTAGGTAGGTAGTGATTGCTTGTTAGGGTCCATATAATGCTCAAGTTCAATAAAATCAGACATCGCTATTTTGTCAACCTAGTACATTCCAATTTTAGATGTGAGACTAAGAATATGATTACAGATAATATTACTTTCTGGGTAGGTAGACTCAATACCTAAATGTAGTTTTTTTCTCTTATATTTCCATTTCTTATTACGTATGTAAATAGCTCTATAACTTTACTCATTCGTATATTTACATGACGAATAGAATAGGTAATTTGATCGACACAGGTAGTTTTTTGCGATAAAAATGATAATGTATCTAGTTCTACGTATATATTACGTGGGTCCCGAAAAATCACCGTCCATACAAAGTTAATAAATCACCTTGTATCTGGATATCAGAAGTTTGCCTATTGAATCTGATTTTATGCATTTTAATATACAGAATTAATTGCTGTATATTAAAATGCATAAAATGTTTATACCTTATTTGAAAAGAATTATAATACTAATACTTATTATCAATAGGCATAATCTTATAAATAAAATGAAATTAAATAATTTATTGCCGAACATGTATGTAAGTTAGTTAGTTTGGGTAGGTAGGTTAGAATGCGCATAACTTTAAGACCCCATTAAACAGATATGAATAAATAGTACATTGTAGTAGAGGCTGGAAAGTAAGCAATAGATGGACGAGTTTGTTTGAGGGCCGACGCGAGGGCACTTTTGGCCGAGACTAAACATTGTGCTTTTCACGACTAATGCGAGGAAATCATCATCATCATCATAAACATCCATCCCGTCCATCCGTTCATCCCGTCCATCCCGTCCATTCCGTCCATCCGTCCATCCGTCCATCCCTTCCATCCCGTCCATCCCGTCCATCCCGTCCATTCCGTCCATCCGTCCATACGTCCATCCCGTCTATCCCGTCCATCCCGTCCATCCAGTCCACCCCGTCCATTCGTCCATCCCATCTATCCAGTCCGTCCGTCCGTTCATCCGTCCATTAGGGTGGATCGAAAAAAAAATTTTTCGATTTTCAAATTGTAATAGTAACAAAAAGTTGCATTTTTTAATTACTAATAAGATTTAGTTCTACACTACAGCGATCGGAATACGTTAAATGCCTCCGCAAGCTACTTGAAGTTTCCCAAAATCGAAATTTTAGAGCATAGTTTACTCACATTATTATAATTAAAAATGTTACGTTTGTTACAATAATTCTGATTTTTTTTATAGTATTGTATAGTAATTTATAAAAATAATACATAAAACAGCAAATTTTTGCTGTCACAGAATCATACGAGAGGATGGTAGGATTCCTATTTACGCGAGTTGAGGGTGTTTTTCCTAAAATTTTAAGTCACGCGTGATTCACAGGAATTATTTACTTAGTCTTGTGTCTTGTGTTTTAAAATCTTGTAAGTGAATTTGAATAATGGAAAAAACTCGTAGTGCTGTAGTTTCTCCTTTATTTGTGGCACTAATTGCAAGCTTAAAGAAAATGTACTTCCCGCCTACGAAGATATTATGAAGTATTACGAATGGACGAGATATGACCTTAAAATATTGCTCAAATCATATCACAAGATATAGAAAAGATACTTATGATTAAAAGCCTCACTACGGATTGTAGGTATCACATACGAGAATCATACAAATGATAAAAGCGTACCATCTTAAGTGTAAGAATATCTTGAGATCTATCACTCGACTTGCAGAAGAGAAGAAGCAAGAGTTTGTGACAAAAAGAAGGATTTTACTCGATATGTCTTCATGCAAATGCAAAAATATCGACTAATGCACGTGTCCAAAAGAAAGAAAGGTCCATAAAACCAAACAAGCTTTTCTAATAGACCAGAGAACGACCCGAAAAATGGTGATAGCTGGAATAGACGTCAAAAGTTAAAACTACAAAGTTTCTTCAAAATCAACTAAAAAGGCGATTGGCTTTAAATAAAAAACAATACTAACCACACAATAACGAGGAAGAACATGCAACGAAACAACCTCGCACAGAAAAACAACATGCCCAGACATGTTATGTTACTTCTACCACAACAACTACATCTAGTCTCACGAAGATTTCTTTCTCTACTTTAGCACAGACGTGTGACCGATACAGGGTTTCTGATAAAGCTGCTGCTGCGATTGCTTCTTCAGTGTTACACAATATTAATTCCAAAGTCGAAGTCATTGATCGTAATAAATTACGACGTGAAAAGGTAAGGCTCGTACAAATAATATGAAAGGTAATGAGAATGATGATCAATTATCGGCATTATATTTTGATGATAGAAAAGTTAAGACTTTCTCACTGTTGACTTCACTGTCTCTCACGACCTTATCAATTGGAAAACAAATCCAATTACAACTCCTCCTGTCCTCAACGGATTGTCCGATGAAGAACTTGCCGCGTTTTCTCAGAACAGCAGTGGGAACGATCCCTCTATTTTTACGTCTGCCCAACCATACCCAAGCAGTAGAAAGAGCATAAAAGTTACAACAGAAGCGTCTGTATTTGCTTGTACAAAAATATCTAGAGAAAGTCTAATTCGATTAAAGTTCGCTTCCAGAAAAATCATGTAAAAATTTGATACCTAGCAAGAGAGATTTTAAGGCAAAGTAGTGAGATGATTTAGTATTTTAAACGTATTCTAAAGTTGTTTCAATAAATTTTGAACCTTTGTACACTGTTTTTCATTAACAATAAGCATTATTAACAAATAATTTTAATTTTACCTTTTTTTTTAAGGAGACATATTTTTTGATTTTATCAATTTTATGACAGAGATGCGGGGGCATAAGATAATGTTTTAAAAATATAAAAAAAATACGTCCTTTATTGTTTTACTACTATGCAACTTTTTAAAACTATTAGAAATCAAATATCCAAAAAAAATTTTTTTCCATACAACCGTGATCCACCCTACCGTCCATCCAGTCCGTCCGTCCGTCCGTCCGTCAGTCCGTCCGTCCGTCCATCCGTCCGTCCGTCCGTCCGTCCATCCGTCCATCCATCCATCACATGCAGCAGACGATTACTTTTGATTGGTCCAATAGTGTCGTTTCAGCACGCCAGGAATGAAATTCAGAAATTATCTTTCAAAAAGTCGTATCGTATTATGAAATACATATACTGATACGTCCTGTTTTCGATTAGTGTAACATTGTTGTCGTGTTTGCGCGCCATAAATGAGTCAGCTGTTAAATGTACATATATAGGCAGTTTTGAGTACTGGATTTAGGTTATCTATGGCCACATTTTCAAGCAGTGTCGTGAAAAAGTTTTTTTAATGTCGATGACAGATGTAGGAAATTTGTGTTACGTAAAACATATTATCCGAATTAACATTAGATTGTTTTTGATAGATGGAAAATATAAATTATGTTAGAAATACATACTCATTTATAATGTTTCCGTTACTCTGAGCCCCTAAAATATCCGGTAGCAATGTAATGTTGACAACATTAAGCCTGTACCACACAGTCACGTACGATCATGAATTTGTCTTTTTCTAACTTTCCGATTTTGACACACATTGTTAACCCTTAACCCTGTCAAGCAAGACATTCGATTTTGGGCCGTAAATTTGTCTAATTTGAATCGGCTTTGAGTTATGTTTAATGGAAAATATATTACCTGTATCGAATTAAGGGTTAATGAACTATAATACCGATATTAGAGACAAATAGTCCGTTGTGTTGTTCATATAGATCTTTAGGGATGTTGGGTTGAGATGAATAAAACTCCCTAATAGATTTGTATAAGTGAAGAATAGGTGAAGAAGAATGTTTTTTAAAAAATATTTACAAGTGTATGTAAAGAAATTATATTTCTTTAAGTTGTACTACAGCACCTTTTGTCAGTAAAATAGTGATCATGTACTTGTGTACTTCGTAAATGGTGCTGTGGGTAAGACGGCTAACACGGTCGGTTAGGCAGTGTATGTTTGAGGGTAGTTAGATAAAACACACCGTGATCGAGCATATTGTTTTGTTAACATAAAATTAGTTTTAAAAGGAATCGACAAATTAATAATAGACTTTAAATGTCGTTTCTTTGTTTTCAGGTAAATAGTATGATATAAGATCAGTGTAGTTGTTTTAGTGTGTATGTAAGTACTAAAATAAAACTTTGTTTTCAGAGCAACGCAATCGTTTATTTAAAATTTGTAATTCCTAATAAGATTGAAGATATTGTCTTATAAAACGACATTTCTAGTTAAAATCAAGGAAAATGGAAAAACTACGATTTAAATTTGTGGTAATGGGGTCACCTGACGGAAAAACAAATATGATTTGCATAATCTCTATTGAGACACCGGACGGAAGTGTTTTTGAGATTCCAGATGAGTTAAAATCCGTAAGTAAGCACACTGCCATATTGTCTACAGACGTATTTATGAAAATTAAAAATTCACTTAAAAAAAGACACCAATCACGCGCAGTATGGATCCCTTTAAATACAGATTTGAGAAAAATATACCTAGATGAAGGTGAAAATGTACAGTTTGGGGACCAGTTTTTAAACGAGATTACAGGAGGGACAATCCCTTTACACAATACCACTAATAGTAACGTGCCAGAGAAAAAAAATTTAGGAAAAACTGCTGAAAGATTTTTGATAGAAAAATTTTCAAACAAAACAACGAATGCTGACCAGTGGATTAGCGAATTTGAGAGTGAATGTGGAAGATTCGAAATAATATTAGATGAGGAAAAAATTGAGATATTAAAACATCTTCTAGAAAAGCAGTGTCTAGATTGGTATAGCAGTATGTTAATAAAATTAACGGTGAACTCCGAATGGGCAGTATGGAAGAACAACTTTTGTGAAACATACGGAAATAAAGGCTGGTCCCAAGTCAAATATGCTTTTACATTTAGATATCAAGCTGGATCATTACTAGAATACGCCACAAAAAAGGAAAGATTGTTATTAGAGGTCAACAAGCACATTGACACTCGAACAATGATAAATCTTATTGTAATGGGACTGCCAGATTATGTAATGGATAAAATCGATAAAGAAACTGTCAAATCTACTGCAAGCCTTTACAATGAAATTGGAAAACATGAGTATGTAGTGAACAAAAAGAGTTTCAGCAGGGTAAAAAGAAATACCTACCTACCTACCTATGATTATAAAGGAAAGGCTGATAAAATAAAACCATGTAAAACATGCGAAAATTTAAATAAAGGTATTCGGTTCCATCCTGAAGAAAAATGCTGGTTTAAACAAACAGAAGAATATAATCATAAGAGAAACAATAGTAAAGCCGTAAACAATTCAGTGATTGATGTTGAACTCAATAGTAATAATAAAAAAAACGAATAATAACACCATTAATTAAAGTCAAACTATTATTAAATTCCCAATTAGAAATATTTGGAATATACGATTCAGGTTCAAATGTGTCTATAATTACCTCCAATTTAATAAGACTGCAAGAAAAAGAAGAGGGTAATTTAAAAAGTGATAACCTAATCACAATTAATGGTGTTAAAAAGACAGTTGGTTTGACAACTATTAATATAAAAATCTTTGATATTGAAGAAAAAGCCGAAGTTTATATAATTGATGGAGAAGAATTTAAATACGATTTTCTGATTGGACTGGATATCATAAAACAATTTAGACTGGTTCAAGATGAGAATTTGGAAATCACTCAAGTAAGGGAAGAGGTAAAGAATGAAGAAGAAAAAGATCCTCTGAATGAGGATAAAAATAGCACTTCTAAGGAAGAAAAAAATGAAACTAACCCATGTTCAATAAATTTTAACGAACATATTAAACAAGAAGATTTCAAAATAAATACGAGTTATTTAAATACTCAACAAAAGTTACAAATATACGAACTAATAGACACTTACAAATCAATATTTGCAAAAGACAAATATGATATTGGCACAGTCAAAGAATATGAAGCACGTATTGATTTACTTATGGATAAATACTGTAGTAAAAGACCATATAGGTGTTCAGTTGAAGACAAAAAAGAAATAGAAGAACAAATAGCTAAACTACTCGACAAAAATCTTATAGAGGAATCTTATAGTCCATTTGCTGCACCGGTAACTTTGGCGTTCAAAAAAGAAGACAACAAAAAATCAAGATTATGCGTAGATTTTAGAGATCTAAATAAAATAGTGCTGCCTCAAGCACAACCATTTCCACTGATCGACGACTTAATGATTAAGACAAGAAACTCGAAATATTTCACAACACTGGACATCAATTCAGCCTTTTGGTCAATCCCGCTAAGAATTGAAGATAGAAAGAAAACTGCCTTCGTAACGCAAGAGGGGCATTATCAATGGACATGCTTACCTTTTGGTTTGAAAACATCACCAGCTATTTTCCAAAGGATACTAAGTAACATTTTAAGAAAATATAAGCTTACTGATTTTGCAGTTAACTACATAGATGATATCCTCGTATTTTCTAAAACTTTTTCTGAACACATTAACCATCTAACACAACTATTAGAAGCTATAAACAGGGAGGGTTTTAGACTAAAATTTACAAAATGTACATTTGCTTCAGATTCGGTGAAATATCTCGGTCATATAATACATAATAATACAGTTCGGCCAATAAGAGATAATTTAGTTTCAATCAAAGATTTCCCCGTACCGAAAAATTTGAAAAATATTAGACAATTTCTAGGGAAAATAAACTTCTATCACGAGTATATACCAAAAAGTGGGGTAATTTTAGAACCCCTCCACCGTTTACTTAGAAAAAATGAAAAATTTAATTGGTCTACAGATTGTCAAAATTCATTTGAGAACATAAAAAAATTACTGTGCTCACAACCAATCTTAGAAATATTTGATCAGAATTTGCCAATAAAAATTCACACAGATGCGTCTTTAGAAGGTATCGGAGCAGTGTTGAAGCAAACACAACTAAATGGAAAAGATAAGCCAATAGCATACTTCTCAAAAAAATTAAATCAAGTACAAAAGAAAAAAAAAGCAATTTATTTAGAATGTTTAGCTATAAAAGAAGCAATAAGATACTGGCAGTATTGGCTAATAGGCAAGTCATTTACAGTATACTCAGATCATAAACCGTTGGAAAATTTAAATATTAAGTCTAAGACAGATGATGAATTAGGCGATTTAACATATTATTTATCACAGTATGATTTTAAAATTAAATACGCCCCAGGAAAAACAAATATAGAGGCAGATTGTTTAAGTAGGAACCCAGTATTGGATGCAAATGAGGATAAAGATGAACAATTAAAAATTGTAAACATGATAAAATTTAATGATATTGTTGCAGATCAGAAATTAAATGAATACATACAAAATAATAAATCGAAATTAATAACAAGGAAAAATATTTACTACAAAAAAGTTAAAAAACGTGATAAAATAATTATATCAGAAGATTTCAGTAAAAAACTTATTAAAAATGTACATGAAAACATGTGTCATTTAGGTGTAAAACAAATGCAAAACAAAATTAGTTCGTTGTATACAGCAAAAAACTTAACAACAAATATTAAAAAACATTGTAAAACATGTGAGATATGTATAAAAAATAAAACGAGAGGACAGGACAAATATGGTCTAATGTCACATTTAGGTCCCGCCACAAAACCTTTTGAAATAGTTTCAATAGACACGATTGGAGGTTTTGGAGGCTCACGCTCAACAAAAAAATATTTACATCTTCTAGTGGACCACTTTACACGATATGCTTATATTACAACATCCAAAACACAAAGTGCTAATGATTTTATTAAACTTATCAATAATGTACCAGATACTGATACAATTGGAATGCTTCTTACCGATCAATACCCGGGAATCAACTCAAGAGAATTCAAAACATTTTTAAATGAAAAATCAATTCCAATGATCTTCACCGCAGTTAATGCCCCATTTTCTAACGGGATAAATGAAAGGCTTAATCAAACGCTTGTAAATAAAATTAGATGTAAAATTAACGAAAAAAGCAATAAAATAGCATGGACAACCATTGCTCGTAACTGTGTAGATAAATATAATAATACAGAACATACAGTTACTGGGTTTGCACCAAAATACCTGTTAGATGGTACAGATGTTTCTTTTTTGCCAAATGAACTAAAAAAAGATAAAACAGATGTTGAATGGATTAGAGATAGATTAATAGCATTTGAAAATTCAATAAAATCGCATAACTACAATAAACAAATATTTGATAAAAATAGAACTCAATTAAATTTCAATATAGGGGATATGGTGTATGTAGAAAATGGGAACAAACTGAATAGGAATAAATTAGATGAGCTGAAGATTGGTCCATTTCAGATAGTTGAAAAGATATCAAATTCAATATATAGAATTAATACAGGTCATAAAAAGTCAGAGTCAAATCTCTTTCACATCACAAAAATGGTACCAATGCCTACTTAAAAACAAATAAAGGCTAGATTAGCTTATTTATTTTTTATATTATTGTAAAATGTAAGTAATTAGTTGTAAATACTAAAATGTAGATAAATAACTGAAAATTTCAGTGGAAATTTTTTTCTTTGAGGAGGGAGATGTAAAGAAATTATATTTCTTTAAGTTGTACTACAGCACCTTTTGTCAGTAAAATAGTGATCATGTACTTGTGTACTTCGTAAATGGTGCTGTGGGTAAGACGGCTAACACGGTCGGTTAGGCAGTGTATGTTTGAGGGTAGTTAGATAAAACACACCGTGATCGAGCATATTGTTTTGTTAACATAAAATTAGTTTTAAAAGGAATCGACAAATTAATAATAGACTTTAAATGTCGTTTCTTTGTTTTCAGGTAAATAGTATGATATAAGATCAGTGTAGTTGTTTTAGTGTGTATGTAAGTACTAAAATAAAACTTTGTTTTCAGAGCAACGCAATCGTTTATTTAAAATTTGTAATTCCTAATAAGATTGAAGATATTGTCTTATATGTATATAAAAAATAGTTATGGCACAACTAGTGCGAGGTCCGCGGATCACGTAAGAGGGCGTGGATCGATGCGCTCTCGCTCTAAAGTGAGCGAGACGGTTGCGGGCTACAGAACGCTCGGAACTCTCGCGCTCGCGTCTGTATAAAATAGGGCGCGGCAAAGCTTGCGATCTTTTTCATCGCGCGGCCGTCGAGGAAGGAACACGTCGTCGTAGCTCCGATGTACTTCGCTCCGATGCAGCGTGTGTCTCCGCTGCACTCCGCGATCTGAAGCACGACGACGAAGATGAAGATTCCTCGAGGCTTGAAGATGGAAAGTGCTGCGATCGACGAAACAAATAAAAACTGTTCTTCTCAGAACATTCGACCTTATGGTCGCGTCTCTCTAGACAACGTCAACTTTTCTCCTTAAACGACGTCAATCACCTACAGATCTTACTGTCCCATCAATTTAACATTGACTTGCTTCTGGTTAACTGCAAAACGCATTAAATGATGTAAATCCATATGTCGTTTAGGCCCATTTTGGCTGAATCTACTTTTAGGTATTGAAATCGTTCTATCGCAGTTATTTTGCGCCTAGTTTGCTTTGTAAACATCCCGCTACATTTAGTTGCTGTGATTTTAGTCTTATATATTCTACGGTGTGTCAGCCTATCGTGACTAAATTTCTATAAAGGTTGTATTATTGTATCATGCTTGGATTTAATAGTGTGTATCCATGTGTACGACTCCTTACTCAGGCCTCGCGTGACTCGATAGGGAAAGGATCGGAAATGAAACACTCGCAGCCTTTTAGTGTTTGTATTACCTTTTCCTACGGCTTTCACCACTTTGTCTCCATCGATTATTATGTGTCTTGGGATGAAATAAGGACACGTGACTGATACATTGGGAGCTTTTATACCTCGCCGTGAACGGTGACGGGGCGATCCCCAGTCCTCAATGGGCCAGTAAAATGTAAGTATGAGAATGATACAGACGCTTTAATGTCACTGCGCATTTACTTTGTAACTCAAAGCACAACCTTTTATATAAGAATTTACGATTATGTACTGTTTTTTAACAATTTTGAATAGTTTTTTTTAGAACCATCTTATTTTTAATGATGTTTGTCAGTCTTATTAACGAATTCTACGAATGAGTTAACACGTATTTGATTTAAGTAAGTAATACTCGGTGACATTTAAGGTTCAGATTATCGCCAATATCGCCCTTAAACTTCAGTCCTCTACAGTAACTTTTGGAAATTAAACATGTAATTTTAGCATAAGTAGTTTTTTATTTAAAGATAGACACGGTTTTCCTATCTAATTCCACGGTTGTGTTTGTGAAACTTCGGGTTAACACAATGTTCAAGTAGGTTTTCAGGGTTCCGTACCCAAAGCTCCACTGTCCGTCCGTCCGTCCGTCTGTCACCAGGCTGTATCTCGGGAACCGTGATAGCTAGAGAGTTGAAATTTTCACAGATGATGTATTTCGGTTGCCGCTATAACAAAAAATACAAAAAAACGGAATAAAATAAATATTTAAGGGGGCTCCCATACAACAAACGTGATTTTATTGCTCGTTTTTGCTCGATATTGATAACGGCAACAGGTAAAAGCTTGAAATATTCACAGAAAATTTAATTATGTATTGACTTTAAAAATAAATCATTAAATTAAAATAAAAAAAATATTTAAGGGGGCTCCCATACAACAAACGTGATTTTTATAGATAACTGTACGGAACCCTTCGTGCGCGAGTCCGACTCGCACTTGGCCGGTTTTTTTACACATGATCCTTGAAGCTTTTATTGAATTACCTTAATTATATTCATCTATAATTTAACAGCTTCCATAACACATAAACAGTGACAATTTTGTTTTTAGTTTATAGCATGTTAGAAAATATATTAGCCGATGATGTGTTTGCAGAACAATGTTTTTATTCAGCCGTTCTAAATTTAAGAATAGTTTTAATTGCAGCTGTCGTCTCTATAAATACAACATGACAGCTTTGTTGTTTGTGAAACGTCAGAACGACGGAAATAAATTTAAGTAGTTGAATAAACCTATACTATTTCATATTAAGAAATTGAGCAGAATAGGCTAAAATCCATTTGAGACTCCATCAAAATGTATAAAGTAGAGCAAACGTTACCGCTCCCAAAACATGCTCCAATGCCTTCTACTTTATGTTATTCATTTAATATTCGGTATAAAATTCGACGTCTCGAAATAACACTGTTGAATATGTGTCTCTACCAAATGCCTCCAGAAAGAATATTCCTACATAATATTTGCACCACTGGTACGCAGACGCAGAGCTTCTAGTGGAAATTTTGACATAGCAAAACGTTTCAAACGCGTTTGTGTTATCGTCTCAATTATTTAAGGCAATTGATTGGCAGGGCCTCCAGCGGTAATTCAAACTGAATCAAGATTCACTGTGGAACTTTTTCACAAAAATAGTTACTTTGAGAACGTTTTGCGGTGAGTCAGAAATTAAGTTGTGCGATAGTGGCTGTTGGCAACAATGTGTTCTCATAGTGTTCGACACTTTAACGATAACGCATTCAAAACATTTTTACGACGATAACTTACTCTAAGTACTAGGGCGATCGCAACTAAGTCGTCGTGCGTTTCTTACTTGTATTCTATTAGACATATTTAATACCATCTTCGTGTCCAACTTGTCTATGATTTACCTACTCATATGTTTGGGCATTGGTGGTAGCAGAGGACCAATGCACTTAAAAGGTTGTAGCTCATTGGCGTTAGTGATAAGACGCAATAAGTTTTTGTTAAAAATTTAATTTTCAATGCAAGCTTTTTCGCAGACTGTACTTTTTGTTGACTGTACTTGCATTGTCATCTAACCTACATAAGTAAGTATACAAAATTTCAAGTTGATCCGACCACTGCGAGTGGGGCAAATTCAACTTCAAGATTTGACCCGTACATACATACCTTACATACATTGCAAGTTAATAAATTTAAAAATGTACTTACTTAAAAATGTATTATACTCTATTCTTTACTACATACATAACGTACTGCTCATAGTAAATAGTATAACACGCTCATTTGTTTATTGCGAACAAAATATATAGCTTAAAAAATACACTATTCCAGGTGACGATTAAGACTAACATAAAAATAAGCTACAGAAAATAACCTCTTCCCATTTTGTTTTAAAAACTTAAGACGAAGCGCATGATAACAGATACAGCGGAACAATGGTAGCTTTTCAAAACCTTTTTGTGTTTTATTTAACTTGTGTTTTTATTATCTGATTCCCTTGTAAATCCATTCAAGCGAAAAGTAGTTTCGAGTTAGTATTATGGCCGGGGTGGAAGTGGCAATTAGGAGCGCTTACAAAAGCCCGCCTACATCGGTAAATATTTACGCGGCGGCAAGTACGTGCGAATGATCCAGCTATCCGTTTAAGAATTGACACGGCAGTTTTTACCAATCAGAATTAGCTAATTGATTTTGTTTAACTACTTTGCGATTGTAAATGAAGTCACATTATTAAAGCTATTGGTATTAGGTACTATGACATGGAAACATGCTTTTAAACCGGCTTGGTTATATCAACAGTCGTTGAAATGTTTTTTTCATAGCTTTGCAGTATAATTCCGTTGTATCCCCTTTTTTCATTTAACGTCTAAAATAAACTGAAGGTAATGCAGTGGGACATATATAGGCTGGGATGATGATGATGATAATATAACGCGAATGACGATTATTCTATATTGTAAGAATTTCAACATCCATACTAGAGTTGTTTAAGTACTAAAACGCAGCCAGCATTATGGGCACCCTGCCCAATAGCAACGATCTGGGAGACATTTGTAAATACAGGTTTTTAGGTTTAGATTAAGTTAATTTAAGTTTTTTTTATTTTTGTGTTTTAAAATATGTTTCTGTAAATATGTATATTTTGTGTAAATAAATCATATATGGAGTACTAAAGAGAAATCTAAAGTTTTCTTACTCTACCAATTTTTTTTTTATAATTATCTGAAATCTTTATTCAGTTACTTTTGTAATTATAGAACATTTACTTTAGCGTATTCATCCTTAACAAAAATATTATAGAATACTATAACTAACTAACATAATCATTGGTAGGCGATCTTTTTGTTAAGGATGAAAATATAGAAACAATCGTCGCGGTCCATCGGCCGTTATGGGCGGAAACTAACCGGAACCCGCATGGGGAACGAAAGACCCTTCGACCGAAGGAAAATGATACGTATTGTGCAACCAATAGAGACTTTAACAGGGCTTGTCGTTTCGTTCCCTAAGCATTATGACGTTATAATTATAATAGCTACGAGTACACGGAAGGCTTGTATCAAATTTTTCAAGTGTAACACGAAGAGACTATTCTACTATACTTGTACTAGCAAAGAATTTTGGTTTGGCAAAATTGGTAAACAGATAGTAGTAATATTTGTTTACAGACTACTTTCTACTGGCTAAGTAGGTGGCAAGCATTCGCTCTACCTTTTTTTTTTACATAAATTGACCCGTAATAGACCCCTGTTTCACTTGATGAAAAGTGTTGATAAGGCCAAAGGTGTATCTCACTGGTTCAGTAACAGCCTAATCATTCTAGCCTTGAAGAGCCCTAGGTTGTATCTATGTAAAAATACTGATGATGGGAGCGAATTTCATTTCTTATACCGCGTTTTAACTTAGTTTTTCTGCCGTCAGTTCATCAGGCAATCCCTTACAACGGCAGAATATACAACTTCTACGCAAAGTAGATTCGAGAACTTCTGAGAAACGAGAATGTGATGAGTTTCATGTTTTTAATTTTCGCGCTCGGGTGTCTTCGCCCACTTCAAAAGGAGTGAGAACGAGAAAGACTAAGTTAGAGAAAAATTTCGGATGACTTTTTCGGTGAGACTTCACGCCGTGAGTTTGTAGGTGATAATAAACTCACTTGGCACTGTTGGGGCCCCTGCCGGTTGGGTGAGCAGGGTTTGGGCCGGACCTTCTTGGTGGTGGGCGACCGCTCCAGTCCCGTCACCGCCACAGACACCGTTGTGACGCCGCTCGTCGTCCCTGGTGATGATGTTGTACATTCTATAACAAATATGACGCATCAAAATTTGTCTTGGACTATTAAGGTCCCAAAGATTCGGAAACGGTCGCTACTACAATTTAAGTTTTGTGTTACATTGAAAGACAACTTAGACCGATAAAAATAGGGTGTCGATACATATTCAAAATCAAATGCAGGTAGTTCGGAAAATTCGCGTGGCTATAGTCCGACAAGCTCGTGCGCGACCCTCCGCGGAACCCTGTCGCAGTGAGTATTTGCCGCACTTATTAAAAACAATCTTGTTAAGGACAGCAGAGGCTCCCTGCGACAGGGTTCCGCCGAGCGCCACGCACGAGCTTGTCAAGGTATAAACGAACGTGGTACCCTACATTTCAATCTATTCACGACCACGGCCGCTACAATGTGGCCGAAACTTTGGAGTACGTAATTAATTAGAGTAAAAATTATCATTTTTATCCTAACATGTGTGAAACAAGCAATTTTTCTTAGAAGCTGTCAGATGAATCTTGTTTAAATGTAAAACTCCTATTTTCTAAAGTGTGTTAAAAAACAATAGGTGCAATCAAAGCGAAACTATAATAATAACTCATCGCTTTAATTGAAGCGTAAAAGTTCAGCATCACTCTGTGAATTCAATATTGTTTATAATTGGTTTGCTAACTGAAATTAGAAATTAATATAAACATTAATTAAACAATTTGTATTGCGATATTAAAGTTTTTAACACAACGAGATTAACACAAAATTCTCTGTATGATAGTTGTTGCGTAATTAAAGATAGGTACTCGTTAAATTCATAGCGATATATTGCGGGAGAGCGCGTTAGTACACTGGCGCTTATGCAAATAAACGCTCTTTCACCCCTTTGGAAATGATACTGCGGAGGCCGCAGATATTACTTCGATATCAGCGTTATTGGGACATAATTTCTGTGCCCTTAATTTTAGGCGTTCGATATTAATTTAGAGCGGACCGAATGCAAACAAAGCATCAAACAAAAGGATGAGAAAATACAAACAGAACGATCAAAATGTACGCTAGCAGATTTCAGAATTACTTTTCAGACGGCCCGGGAAAAATTGATGAATAACGTGAAATTAAAGATTGTTTGGGTTAGGTAGCGACCAATTTCGCAAAAGTCTCAATTTAAAGTTGCTTAATTTTCCTTTCCATTACAAAAAACCGATTCCGGAGTTTATCGCTATTGTGTCGGCATTCTCGAACGGAAACAATCAAATTCACATTTTCTAGCAGCGTACCCTGAGATGTCGCGTATAGAAATCGTTTCCATCATGAGTGATTCTACTTTTATAATTAAATTTTAATTTTATCAGTTAATTTTTTAACCTATAGCGGTTAAATTATTCCAAAGGTAAAATGCGTAGCTCGATCAACGAACGATATGATAAACCAATCATTACTATAATACATTAAGCAGGAGTCACATTCTCTTGCAGTTTCAATGATAAATCACAATGTTCCCGTGACAATATAGATCGGCAGGTTAGATTGGAAATCCTAACCTTCAGCCCAAGACAATAGCCGATTGCACTGCGGCTTAAATACAATGGAAGTCATATCCTGGCTTTAATCATTGTAACAGTCAGTGAGGAGTCCTACTGAGTGCGACTGTCCTTGGCGGCGTGGGTCGCGCCGTGCGCCGGCCACTCGAGGCCCGCAGCTATCTAGCTATCGGGTACAATAACGTGGGCCGCATTCGGAGCGGCAAATCAAACAAGGGATAGTCCGTTCATAGCGGCCCGTATTGATCGGAACATTGATTCGGAGGCTTCGGGCCGTGAGGGGATGTTCTTTGTCACTCCTCGGACACCATTAGTTTGTTTATGTTTGTGCAGACCGCACATCCGTCTCAGCTGGCCGGTGCCACTAATGGAACGTAGAAAAATGATGTCCGATCTCTTTGAGGCCCGAATCCGTCGAGGAAAGTAAGTAACAAAGTGGTCGATTTTCAGCCTTCCACGTGGTAATGTCGCCAAAGAAAGAAAGATCTTGCGAGCGGCGGCACTCAGCGATAACATCGGCCGGGCGATTTATGCCGGTCTTAGCGAGTACTCGAAACATCTTTGCTGCCTTTCATTTCAAACGTTTACCTGTAATATATTTGGGGAGAGATTCGGGGGATGAAAGGTACGTTACCTTTTTAATTAACAGGACACCGTTCGTTACTCGAACTCCGTTTATATTTGTAACATGGTTGGTTATACGCATTTCAGTTTTAATTTGGGTGAGTTGTACAAATTTTAAGCGAGCGTTTAAATATTGTGAGATGGAAATTCTAAAACTATTAAGGATAAAACGCCAATTAAATTGAAATTGCATGATTTCGGGCAGGTTTGGTAGCCGGTATTATTTCGTCCAATCAATCAGAAGGGATCAATACCGCTTTGTTAGGGCGAGTTTTTCGTGTTGTCGAAGGCTTATGTTCGGTAGTTGAGCGTGCAGGGCTCGCGCCTCCCTCGCTGTTCGGAGGCTGCGGAGGCCGAGGCGCCGATAGCACCCTCAAGGGACTTTTGTTTCGTGGAGATAAGAAGTGACGTTGATTATCGACGTACAAAGACTTTTTTACTCGAATTTTAAATTATGCGGGACAGATAAAAAGGTCGTTTCTAAATAATAAGGACGACTTATCATCAACGATAGAGAGCTTAAGATGACACAATTTTTCTCAAGGAGACGAGTTGTGCTACGTACAATAAATAATGTATTAAGCATTTACCCTACGTAGCTTAGCTTAGCATAGGAAAACTCACTGGACTATCATCATTAAAAATAAACTGTACTTAAACAAAATTCTAAATTAGCTGATTGCAAGAACTCACATACCGCGAGTTCGAATGAGGGTAAAAGGTACTCAACGGGAGAGGGCCGTAAGTGTTTGCATCTTGTTTGACCCTGTTAGTGGTAGGTAATTGATTTATTATGGAGTGTGATCGTGTAGCGGTTTTGCCTAAAATCTATTATAAAAACCTACAAATAAATTTTATTTCTAAAATATAAAATATAGAAAATAAAGATTATAACTATACACACACTAAATTACTTAAATCACATACACTCACACAAAGATACTTAAAATAAAACAAAACCTTAATAATAATTTAATAAACAAACAGACAACGGACAATAATATTCGCGGTTACTATTAGATAAAACTGTTCGTCAATACAAAGGACTACGTCACGCGCTTGCATCGCTGCAGCCGCGCCGGCGAGTGAATGTGAGACGGCGCATACACTACGCGAACGACTTTAACAGCAGAAGGTCAATTGACTTTGAAATCATAAACTAAAGTTATTACGAAACAAGAATATTAATTTGAAAAAATAATTTTTTGGTTCCTGCCAGTTAAGATTTTTTACAATCTAAGTTAAGTGCCTGTGTTTCCCCGGAACGGGTGAGTGTTGTGAAGATTTATTACTAGATTAAGCTCGCTAGTTCTTAGTGTGTGAATAATTAAATCATCTGTGCATTTGATACTCATAATTAATTAGTGCGCTCATTTTACTACAATTAAGTTTGTCTAATCTTAATCATGCAAGATAAAATGTAGTGATTCGAGGCGTTCTAGAAACTTTCAACTACCCGCTTTGCAAAAATGTAATATAATTTGCTTCCGCTTTTTGCACTAAATCAATTAATAAAATCATGAACGTAATTATAATCCATTTATTTTAATGCTTTTGTAACACCTATCATGCAACATTAGATTCCGTTTGATTTATTATCAAAAAAAAAACACATCATTGTATTTTCACTAATTAGTTCATTTTACATTTGTAAATTATAAATTCTATTAGTGACTGCCACATCATTGATCACCATCTTAGTGCTTTGGGGGTTCGCTTAACCTGGCTACGTAAATACCTTTTTTTTTGGTTCGATAAAAACTCGGATGTCGCAGTCACTATACCGAAACTGGACTTTTCTTGAAACGGCCAATCCGGAAATTCCAGGGACCTAGTCTGGGGCTTGTCTGCCCGCTTCTGCAGTACCAGTTGGCTTCACCCGGCGCTTCCCGGACCGAATCTACACTTCCCACTCGGAACCCGGATATCCGGATATCGGCCGCAGAGGGTCTGCGCAGTGTAGGGAAGTGACCCCTAACAAGGATTCGTTTTTTTTAACTGTGTGCTCGGCTCGGTTTATTTTTCCCACGACCTAGTCGTTTTTTTTTCTTTCTCATTAGTTTTTTTTTATAATTTTTTGGACCTACCCTAAATTCAAAATTTGTAAATTTAGTTTTAATTAAATTTTATAAAGAAGTTTATTGTTTCTATTTCTCTAATCTATCTACCTGTAACGCTAAACGTTACAATGGCGCCCAACGTGGGGCGCCATTGTAACGTTTAGCGTATTTTCTATTTGTGTGCAAATTAGTATTAAGGCTGATTTCCTGCAGTTGTATAGCGCGTGGATATAGATATATACTTCTACCTTTTTTTTATTTAAATACTTCGTCTACCCGCAGTATTTTTAAAATCATTTTTTAATCTCATTGAGTATCCTACTCGCTAAACAACATTATTTAACTGCTTTTATCAATCATTGTAATCACAACATTCACCTGATTCGGAGTAATCATTGCACCTTGCAATATGTCGTATCCAATCAAACATCTATCACTACAAAAGGCTGAACTGGAATATGAAGTCCTCCTTCGAGGTGGTACAACTGGAACCGTACAGGAACTTCGAAGTCAGATCGTTAAATTGAATATACCTTCGGAAGACATACTAGAATCATATTTAGAACCTTCAATTGACCTTATTGCTGTTAAGGATAGTCTGCTGAAGTCTCAATCAATGATAGCGTTCCTAAAATATAAATTCGATAAGAATATGTTCTTGCGCGCGGAAAACCTACTTCACCACATTTACCATAGGAATGGTAGAATTTCAGATATTGAAACTGAGTTGGCTGCCCAGCATAAAGCAAACTGCAATGCTTTTACTACCTTGTATCGAGAAATTTCTTCACTAAGACCAACTTCCAACTGTTCCAACCCAGGGTCAAGTTCTGAACCAGAACCTAATGTCACAAACAACCCTATAACCTGTGACCGCAACCTAACTTCCGATTTAGCTAGACTAAAGTTCTCAGGCAAATCATGCGTGCTTTCCTTCATACAAAACGTTGACGAATTCGTAGAGGCAAGGAACATTCCAAAAGATCGTTTGCTAAAGTTTGGGTACGAGATTTTCACAGATGACGCGCTGCACTGGTTTCGTTGCATTAAACAGAGTGTACATACTTGGGATGATGTTGTGGCTCTTTTAAAACAGGACTTCAGGCAAAAGGACTACGACTACCGCCTTTTGGCTGAAATAAGATCTCGAGCGCAGGGTGAACTCGAAAACATTACCGTTTATTTATCCATAATGCATGGCATGTTTTCGAGACTATCCAAACCTCTGTCTGAAGATGAAAAACTCGAAATCATTCTCCACAACATCAGACCATGTTACGCAAGCACCTTGGCTGCTTCTCCTGAGATTAGGGATCTTAACTTATTAAAAACAATTTGCTGCAATTACGAGAGCATACAGTCACGTTTATCCCTATTTCGTGAGCCTCCAAGGGTGACTTCAGAGACACTAGCACCTGATTTTGCGTATACGAAACAACAAAAATTTGGTAACTATTTTAATAATAATAAAAACTATAACAACAGAAATGATACTTATAAAAACTACAATACTCACAACAAACAACCACACTACTCAAATAACTACAACTACAACAAAAATAAAAATATACAAGAAAAAGTAAATACTACTAACGCCATACCAAACAAACCACATTCATCAAACTACGTTCAATCATCGCATAAGTACTGCCCGAGGTGTCGCTCTGAATCACATTCTCTAAAAGAATGTAGGCAACCTCATTTCCCTATCTGTTTTAAATGTGGCCAGAAAGGTATCCGTTACCCGGACTGTACAGTTTGTAACCCTAAAACTAGTAATAAAAAAAACTAAATATCACGGATTGCAGTGCAGTTATGGCTGAAAATATACCATGTAACAATTTTGATGAAACAGATTGGAAATCTTGGCTTAATTTTATATCTAAATTTTTTTCATGCTATTCTGTCACTTCAATCCGAGATTCACAAAATAAACCTGAAGATTTAAATAGTAGACCTTACGTCACAGTTAAAATTAATAGTAATATTATCAATGGTTTACTAGATACAGGGTCTAGTGTATCAATAATGGGTAACAACTACCACAAGCGCATCCTAAGCACTGGATTTACAATTTCCAACTCTAAAAACATTAATTTTGTCGCCGCAGGTGGACAAAAACTTACATGTCTAGGCATAATAGATTTGCCCATCTCCTTTTTAGATAAAATACACATTCTTAAAGTCTATATAGTACCACAAATCCAAAACTCATTAATTTTGGGAATGGATTTCTGGAGGCTTTTTGACTTGTTCCCTAAAAATTTGGATGCAGTTATGATCACTAAAGATAAAGAGCTTTTAAATACACTATCTATAGAATCTCCTACTCACATCTGTGATTATAACCATTTAACTACAGAACAAAAAATTACAGCGGATCACCTAATTAAACAATTTCTTGAAATTTCCTATGAAGAACGTGGCCTTGGTCGCACGTCGCTTATTACTCATTCTATTGACACTGGTGATGCTGCTCCCATCCGTCAAAGATATTATAGAATGTCTCCAGAAAAACAAAGGGTTTTAGTTGAACAACTGGACGACATGCTTCGAGAAAATGTGGTAGAACCTTGCGAGAGCCCTTGGTCGTCACCAGTATTACTTACACCTAAAAAGAATGGCGAACTCAGGTTTTGTTTGGATAGCCGTAAGCTAAACAGTGTCACTGTAAAAGACGCGTATAGTATTCCTTATATCTCAGAGATACTTGACAACTTAAGGGATGCTAAGTATCTGTCTAGTTTGGACCTCTCTAAGAGCTTCTGGCAAATCCCTATCAAAGAGGAAGATCGATGTAAAACCGCCTTTTATGTTCCATCTAGAGGCACATATCAATTCACTTCAATGCCTTTTGGTCTTACAAATGCCCCAGCAACCCAACAAAGGCTAGTTGATATGCTGTTCTATGGCCCAGAGTTTGAACACAAGGTGTTCGTCTACATTGATGATATCGTCATAGTCTCTCCTACTTTTGAGCAGCACATTTCTTTATTAGTTCGCGTGCTCAAGAGATTACAAATGGCAAACCTTACTGTTAGCTACGAAAAGTGCCAATTTTTTAGGAATAAGCTTAAATATTTGGGATACATCGTGGATACTAACGGCTTGCAGCCAGATCCTGAAAAGATTGAAGCCATAGTAAACTATCCCACGCCTAGCAATCGCAAGGAAGTACGACGATTTATAGGAACAGCTTCGTGGTATCGGCGATTCATTCCTAATTTTAGCTCTATAGCATCGCCTTTGAACAAATTAACTTCGCAAGCTAAAACTTCACCTCCATTCTCTTGGTCACCTGATGCTGACAATGCGTTTCGTATTCTGAAGGAAGCTTTGATATCTTCGCCTATTTTGTCATGTCCTGACTACTCACAACCATTTCAAGTCCACACAGACGCAAGTGATTTTGGGGTTGGCGCTGTGTTGACACAGGTCATTGGTGGTGAGGAGAAGGTTATAGCCTACATGAGCAAGTCACTTACAGGCAAAGAACGCAATTATAGCGCTACTGAGCGAGAGGCATTGGCAGTACTCACAGCTATAGAACACTGGAGATGCTATTTGGAAAACGGCTTAACATTTACTGTTTACACCGATCACTCGTCCCTAAAGTGGTTTCTAAATTTAAATAATCCTACAGGTCGTCTGGCTCGTTGGGGTGTTCGCATGTCCTCATTTAATTTCGAGATTAAGCATCGTCGTGGCACCGAGAATGTTGTCCCTGACAGTCTGTCACGTTCTGTACCTATAGCTGCAATCGATCAGGACTCATCTGGCCTCAACACGGTTGATACCACTAACGATGCTTGGTTTCTAAATGTCTACAACGGCTGTCAAAATAATCCTACCTCATTTCTAAACTATAAAACATCTAACGGCAAGCTTTTTAGATACATTAAATCATTAAACCCACTTACTAGAGAGTTTGAGTGGAAAGAGGTGATACCTGTCGAGTTAAGACCGGATTTGATTTCTAAAAATCATTCTGACCCCACTTCTGGACACTTTGGAATCTTCAAAACGTATAAACGTCTCTCATTAAAATATTTCTGGCCCGATATGCACCGCGATGTCTCTAACTTCGTAACAAGCTGTGATACTTGTATTGCCCACAAATATTCTAATCACGCAACTCTTGGTGTCATGGGTCGCCCTAAAGCTTGCTCTCGGCCATTTCAAATGCTGAGCATGGACCTAGTGGGTCCTCTGCCCCCTTCTAGAAAACAAAATACCTTCATATTCGTTGTGACGTGTTGTTTTTCGAAGTATTGCCTACTGTTCCCTATTCGTCGTGCAACATCGGAGATATTAGCTAGAATACTCGAGGATAACGTATTCCTGGTACATGGCATTCCCAGCACAGTTTTAATGGACAACGGAAAACAATTCGTTAGCAACGTCTTGAAGGAACTATATGCTAAGTACAAGATACCCAACGTCCATTACACGCCTAAATACACGCCCCAAGTCAACAGCGTCGAACGCTACAATAAAACCGTTTTGACAGCCATAGCGACATATATACAGAATGACCACAGATCTTGGGACTCTAATATCCCCAAAATCCAGTTTGCCGTAAACACATCAGTCAATGAGGTGACCGGCTACACACCGGCATTTCTCGTATACGGTCGTGAGTTAGTAAGCTGTGGCTCACACTACATCGATGCAGACGCAAGTAAAGACCTAATTTTCACACCTAGGGACGAGTATGCGGAGAACTTAGGTAACCTAAGAAAAGTGTATGATAAGGTACAGTCTTGTATACTTAAGGCTCACTCTAGAAATAGTAGTCACTACAATCTACGCAGAAAGAATTTTGATTTCAAGGTTGGTGATATAATATGGAAAAAAACATTTTACCAAAGTGACAAAAACAAGAAATTTGCTAAAAAACTTGCCCCCAAGTTCATAAAATGTAGAATAGTTAACAAAAAGTCAAACCTAGTTTATGAACTTGAGGACATGCAAGGCAATAATATTGGCGATTGGCACGTCAAAGATTTTAAAATCATCAACTACAAAGATTGATCTAATTAAAATATAAAAACCTCAATTATTCTATCTCTGTAAGTCTCTATGTAATAACCCCATGAAAACACCTAAAATTGTTACTGTTGCGTTCTGAACTAATTTTTTCTATTAAACATTATTCAATTTACGGTCCCCTACCGGATCGTGAAGTATTTTTCATTTGCCATATGGAATCCTAATCTTCTATAAAGATTATATTTTTGGAATTCACAGTTTTTACATTATTTTACAGGGGATTGATCACATAAATTAATTAAAATCCAATAATAGATTTTCAAGAGTATTTTTACATTTAATTATATGTAGTACTCAGTCTGATAGGATGCAGAAACACACAGGCATAGTGTTTATTGCTTATTTAATTGCGTGATGTATGATCGGTGGGGGTATGTCGAGATGGAAGCCTGAAAGTTAGAAAAGTATAATCTATTATGTAGCAAAGAGATAGCGGATTTTCACTAGTAAAAATCCTAACCTAAAAAAGGGGGTATGTAGCGGTTTTGCCTAAAATCTATTATAAAAACCTACAAATAAATTTTATTTCTAAAATATAAAATATAGAAAATAAAGATTATAACTATACACACACTAAATTACTTAAATCACATACACTCACACAAAGATACTTAAAATAAAACAAAACCTTAATAATAATTTAATAAACAAACAGACAACGGACAATAATATTCGCGGTTACTATTAGATAAAACTGTTCGTCAATACAAAGGACTACGTCACGCGCTTGCATCGCTGCAGCCGCGCCGGCGAGTGAATGTGAGACGGCGCATACACTACGCGAACGACTTTAACAGCAGAAGGTCAATTGACTTTGAAATCATAAACTAAAGTTATTACGAAACAAGAATATTAATTTGAAAAAATAATTTTTTGGTTCCTGCCAGTTAAGATTTTTTACAATCTATGTTAAGTGCCTGTGTTTCCCCGGAACGGGTGAGTGTTGTGAAGATTTATTACTAGATTAAGCTCGCTAGTTCTTAGTGTGTGAATAATTAAATCATCTGTGCATTTGATACTCATAATTAATTAGTGCGCTCATTTTACTACAATTAAGTTTGTCTAATCTTAATCATGCAAGATAAAATGTAGTGATTCGAGGCGTTCTAGAAACTTTCAACTACCCGCTTTGCAAAAATGTAATATAATTTGCTTCCGCTTTTTGCACTAAATCAATTAATAAAATCATGAACGTAATTATAATCCATTTATTTTAATGCTTTTGTAACACCTATCATGCAACATTAGATTCCGTTTGATTTATTATCAAAAAAAAAACACATCATTGTATTTTCACTAATTAGTTCATTTTACATTTGTAAATTATAAATTCTATTAGTGACTGCCACATCATTGATCACCATCTTAGTGCTTTGGGGGTTCGCTTAACCTGGCTACGTAAATACCTTTTTTTTTGGTTCGATAAAAACTCGGATGTCGCAGTCACTATACCGAAACTGGACTTTTCTTGAAACGGCCAATCCGGAAATTCCAGGGACCTAGTCTGGGGCTTGTCTGCCCGCTTCTGCAGTACCAGTTGGCTTCACCCGGCGCTTCCCGGACCGAATCTACACTTCCCACTCGGAACCCGGATATCCGGATATCGGCCGCAGAGGGTCTGCGCAGTGTAGGGAAGTGACCCCTAACAAGGATTCGTTTTTTTTAACTGTGTGCTCGGCTCGGTTTATTTTTCCCACGACCTAGTCGTTTTTTTTTCTTTCTCATTAGTTTTTTTTTATAATTTTTTGGACCTACCCTAAATTCAAAATTTGTAAATTTAGTTTTAATTAAATTTTATAAAGAAGTTTATTGTTTCTATTTCTCTAATCTATCTACCTGTAACGCTAAACGTTACAATCGATCAGGGCCGTCGAAATCGAGACCGAATGAGCTCTCGCTGCCCCTTTCTTTGACCTTGCGTTGTGAGGGAGGCCGGATGGATACAGCCGTTTAAAACCTAAACTACGACTTGAGAGAGTTTTAAATTACTGTAAAATAATACTATTTTTTGCACTTTAAACAAAAAATGACTTAGACATTTGCTTTATCAGTTTCTTGGAATTTAAATAAGATGCATAAGTACATTTTAGTTCCAGGAATGTTACGTATTAAAATAACTATTAGATGGAGGTAGATGAACTATTTAAAATACTTTTCGATTTATGTATAAAACGTACATAACAAAAACTAGAACAAATACACGATTAAGCTTTGCATTACGTCCGAAACCACCACATCTTTCAGAACTTTTCTGATTCGATCTACGCAATATCATACCCGACGCTGTCAATCTCAGCAAATAGTCACAAAATTACAAAAAGGCGGCCATAAAGCGAAGCGTTCACAATTCGTCATAAAATCGTCTCTTGAGTCAAAAATGGCAGACAAAGGAGTGTATAAACGCTGGGATTGGAAAATTATTCATATTCGTGACCCATCGGCGTGTGGGATCGGCCCGGGGCGGCCAGCGGGAAGTGATGCATGCCTCAGACGTAGAATACTAAAGAATTTCACGTGCAGGTTACACGTGGGTGGCAACTGGCAACGGCACGTCCTATATTCTAATACAAAATGGTCAGAGTGATGCTTCAATACAGGACTAAAACAATAATCACCAACACCACACCGAATTCTCATACAGAGTTTCAAAACCGTCAGCGTCTTTTGTATTTAATATTTTCACAATATTGAATAGAACTCAATAATTTAACAAACACATGAAAAGCAGTACTAACAGTCATATGTAGTGCCAAACATATCATCTAAGTAGGTACATGAAATTATCTTCCCCTCATTTGTTATTTTTGTCTAAATAGTTTTTCAAACAAATCAATGCAAAACGTGAACATTGTATTCATTATACGCTTTACGAACAAGTTTTGGTAACTTTGTTATTTTAGTCTAAATAGTTTTTCAAACAAATCAGCGCATAACGTGAACATTGTATTCATTATACGCTTCACGAACAAGTTTTGGTAACTTTGTTATTTTAGTCTAAATAGTTTTTCAAACAAATCAGCGCATAACGTGAACATTGTATTCATTATACGCTTTACGAACAAGTTTTGGTAACTCTGCTTGCGGAATGGTAGGTAGGTACATTTTAATTACATTAGCAGTCACAGGGAGTTCACGCAACCAGCGTAAGTTGGTGCAAATTCGTAACTCTCTGTCATTTCCGAGGATTCATTTACTAATGTATGACGGAGACGTCAGGGTGGGATTGTATATTTATCTGTTGGAAGCTTAGAAACATCGAAAATTTGACGTAGCCTATGGAGTGTTTGTCTGGTGTTTGCCATCGAAATTTCACCCTAAATTTCAATAACATTTGTAGATTTTAAAACATCAAAAGCTATAATTTTACTTACTAGTTAATGTCAATCAGCTTTATTGTTTATTTCTAATGCAAGAACTGGCGTAAAAAACTATACTATACGTTTTCAATCACAAATCACTAAAGAAGACCAAAAATTATAACTGTAATCAAAACTTTCTGTTGTAAACTATAATTTAAGCAGTAAGAAAATTGTTACTTATGGGAACTGTAATTATACACTAAACTCTTAAATTAGCACAATTTAAAGCCACATTCAGATGTTTACTTCATCACTCCTTGTCCCAGTACTAATGACACAAAAATTGAAGATCGATCAAAAATTTAAATGTTCATTACATTAAGAACTTTGTTGAGCTATAGTTTTATGACAACAAGAATATGTCTAACACCATTATTTCTACCAGGATTTTCACTATGCTAATCTGACGGTGTGAGTGTAATCAATTAACTCCCATATGACTTATGTTATGGCTCATTAAAATGTATTGGCTGACCAATAAAATTCTTCAAATGCTATTTAAAAAATATTGTTAGTAAAAGGCCAATAACTCCCTGTTATTTTCAATGAAAAGAAAAATAGAACCTACGGCAGTATTCAAAACTAAAATTCCGCTAGTTGCCGTCCGTTCGATCCAGAGCGAGCGCTAACCAATTACCCCACAGAGAACTGTGACAGAGAGCAAAACAATTTTTTAAAACAATACTTTTTGAAACGAATTGTTTTTTCCAAGCACTTTTCACATTTTCTATGACGGGGAATGCTCTGAGGAACTGTTTGACCTCATTCCAGCTGCGAGGTTCCATTACAGATCCACCCGTCGTAAGCGTTCATTTCATCGACATCATGTTGATGAATGGCAGTCTTCGACGGTGCGTTTTAAGCGGTCTTTTTTGCCATGAACTTGCAAAATCTGGAACGAGCTTAAAATAAAATAAATAAATAAATATTAGGGGACAAACTTACACAAATTGACCTAGTCCCAAACTAAGCAAAGCTTGTACTATGGGTACTAGACGACGATAAACATACTTATATAAATAAATAAATACTTAAATACATAGAAAACATCCATAACTCAGGAACAAATTTTCGTGCTCATCACACAAATAAATGTCCTTACCGGGATTTGAACCCAGGACCTCTTGCTTCGTAGGCAGGGTCACTACCAACTAGGCTAAAGCGGTCGGCTTCCCGCTGGGGTCTTCCCATCGAGTTACGACCTGGGTGTCTTTAAGAGGCGAGTGTACTATTTTCTGCAGGGCCGAGGACGCACTGGCATCGCGCAAAGGGCTGCGGGTGTCTATGGACAGTGGTTGTTAAGGAACAGACACAGGAATTCAATTTGGGAAATCGAAATATGGTACCTTGCGTCCAGTCGGGTGTAGGTGTGGTGCTTTCAGTACTTATCCGAAGTTTCCCACGTTGAGCGGCGCCGCTTGTCTTCAGGATATATTTGTAAATACACCTTGTCCGTTAGTATGCACGTCACTTAAGTCTTCTGAATTTAATTAATGCTTAAGGCAGACATAGGAACTCAAAATTTATGAAGGTTTTAAAGTTTTTTACGGAGAGCGTGCTAACAGCAACTTCAGGATGAGCAAAAGTGACAAGTCTGAACTTTGAATGAATGAATGGAAAAAAAGTAAAGGATGTATGAATGAGTTACTGTATGAGATATTGGCCGATGTTGCCAGACTAAATTAGAAGTGTATTTTCCTAAACATACTGCCCCGGGAAGAAATCTATAAGATTTCTTAGGATATGGATATCTTAAGATTATGAGGAATACTTAAAATTATCTGTTGAAACTAATAAAAAGTCACAATACTAGAACCTAACTTAATACTACGAAAATGCACGTGTGCGTCAATGCTGAAAGGGAAGTAGACACAACTTAGATACAGGTCGTACCAGCTGACTACCAGTACCAGTTCTCACAGTAGCTACGCGAGCTACCCCATCCCGTCCAGGCGATAAGGAAATTATGCGAGCTAATTTCCAACAGTACGGTGAAGTATTGTCATTTATTATCAACACAATGTCATTGACCTTGAGGTTATTGGTAGGCTGGAACCATTTGTTTCGCCGTTGCAAGTGGTGTAGATATTCTAAATTCCAACGACTCCAGAAATGTTGGCTTAACTTTTGCACAAGCTGCCAACGAGACAA
The DNA here is from genome assembly GCA_947563465.1 of Archips xylosteana. Lineage (NCBI taxonomy): Eukaryota > Metazoa > Arthropoda > Insecta > Lepidoptera > Tortricidae > Archips > Archips xylosteana. The sequence continues at coordinate 6,492,859 of OX387362.1, forward strand.
ACGATTCACCTTTTCAGTTTGTAAATTCTGTTCTGGAAGCGACAAAAGGTTATCCCCTATGAGGAAGTGAGCCGGAGTGAGAACATCAATTTCATCGATGTTATCGGAGATAGGACAAAGAGGTCTCGAGTTTAAGACGGATTCTATTTTAGAAAACAGTGTGCTTAACTCTTCGAAGGTGAGTATAGTTTCACCGATAGTGCGTTTCAATATGGTTTTCGCCGATTTAACTGCCGCTTCCCAAAGACCGCCCATTGATGGGGCAGAAGCAGGGTTAAAATGCCAGGTAATTTGATTTTTTACAAGATAGTCTTGAACTTCAGACTGAGTCTTACAATTCTTGAGGAAAACGTAGACTTCTTTTAAGTAATTGTTGGCACCAACGAAATTGGTGCCACAGTCCGAGTAAATGTCCGTACACAACCCACGTCTACTAATAAAACGAGTAAGGCACGCTAAGAAACAGTCAGTCGATAAGTCCGATACTAATTCAAGGTGACAAGCCTTGGTAGTCATACAAACGAAAATGCTAAGGAATGCCTTTCCGATAGGTGCCCTTTTCTGTTTAGACGTTTTAATAAGAAAATAGCCAGCATAGTCTACACCTACGCGTGAGAACGGTCGACATGGAGTGACCCTTGCAGACGGCAAGTCTGCCATGAAATATTCAGCAGGCCTTGGATTAGATCTGAAACATTTGTGACATTTACGAATTTGCTGCTTGATAACAGACCTTGCTGAAATAATCCAGAAATGTTTTCGCAACAATGACAATAAGTGAGAAGTTCCCACGTGCAAGTACAGTCCGTGGTAATGATTTATGATTAGAATTGTCAAAGGGTGTGATTTGGGAAGAATGACCGGATGTTTATGATCATTCGATATCTTAGCGTTGCACAAGCGTCCACGAACACGAAGAAGGCCTTGTTCTAAATATGGAGACAAGTTCTTGAGTTTAGTCTTGTGAGGTAAGTTTTGACTCACCAATTTGATTTCGGTCGAAAATTCAGATGTCTGAACTATTCTGATTAATGAAAACAACGCGTCTCTCCACTCCTTAAATGTAAAGGGACCGGTGACCTTCGAGTCTGGATGCCTCGAATTATGGATGAATCGTAAGCAATATCCATGTACCTTGACCAACCTATGTAAGGAACTGTATTTTGTAAAGAGCTCTGTCGTGTCGGGTTCAACGGTAATGTTATTAACTTGACAGAGGGGCGCTGATACAGGGACATCACCAGAGGAGTCAAGATCCGTTACATTCTTAGGCCAAGCCTCAGGTGTCCGCTTGAGCCATGGTGGACCCCACCAAAGCGGATGTGAAGATAGTTCCGATGGCATCAACCCGCGAGATGCGGCGTCGGCCGGATTCATAGACGAGGGAACATATCGCCAATATTCTGGTGAACTATTAGTCAAAATTTGAGAGACTCTGTTGCCTTCGAACATTTTAAGTTGATGGACAGGAGCACGTATCCAAGATAGCGTAATGCTAGAGTCGCACCAGGCGACGACCTTATGAGGAACTTCCACTAACTCTGAACAGTGTTTCAAAAGTCTCGATAAAATAAGAGCGCCACATAGTTCCAATCGAGGAATCGTCATCTTCGTTTTGAGAGGAGAAACCTTGGACTTTGACAACAAAAGGTGAACTTGGACCTCGCCATTGGTTCTCTCAACCCGAAGATAAACGACTGCCGCATATCCTTTAAGGGACGCGTCACAAAAGCCGTGTAGCTGGAAGTTAATGCCATCAGCAGGCAGAACAAATCTACTCAGTGAAATGTCCGATAACTTTGAGAAGTCCTCGATGAAAGCAAGCCAGTGCAATTGTTCTTCGTTTGGCAATGGGTCATCCCATCCAATGCCGAGAAGCCACAGTCGTTGCATAAACGCCTTTGCTGTAAAGATTACAGGCATCAGCCAACCACAAGGATCATATATGCAGGCAATATTTGCGAGCACAGCGCGTTTTGTCATTCCGGTATTAAGCAATTTTCCATGATACGTAAACGCATCATACACGGGGTTCCACTTAAGCCCGAGTACCTTGACGGATCCTCCACTCTCTGGTTCGAAAGACATTGGAGTTTGACAGACATCATCAGGTAAGTCAGACAAAAACTCAGCATTATTGCTCGACCACTTGCGCAACTCGAAGCAACCCTGAAGCAGTAGATCTATCAATTGACTCCTATACCTCCGAGCAGTTTCAAGATCAGGAGCACCGTTTACAACATCATCAACGAAGATCTGGTTCCGTAATATTTTACTCGCGTCAGGATGGGACAGCTGTCCTTCTTCTGCCAACTGCAAAACGCAGCGCATGGCCAGAAATGGCGATGACGAAACGCCGAAGGTCACGGTTCGCATCCGGAACTCCTGAATCGGATCGTCACTATTTTGGCGCCAGAGGATTAGTTGATACTCACGATCGTCTGGATGAACGAGAACTTGTCTATACATGGCCTTAATGTCACACATAAATGCAACAGGATTAAATCGGAAACGTAGCAAGACGTCTACAATGTTTTGCTGCAGCTTGGGCCCAGCATGCAGGACATTATTTAATGAGACACCTGTGGACGATGGCATCGACGCATCAAACACTACTCTCAACTGAGTAGTAGAAGAGTCCTCCTTAATTACACAATGATGAGCAAGATAATATTTACCACAACCTTGGTTATTGGGAACTGGCTCCATGTGATTAAGTGTAACATATTCGGTTAAAACTCTCTGATATTCTCGCTTAAGTGGCGGATTCTTATTGAGTCGTCGTTCCAGTGACAACAATCGCCGTGTAGCCAGTTCCCGACTGTCACCTAACTCCGCTTGATTCCCTTTAAAAGGAAGACGTACAACAAATCTTTTATCGCAGTCGCGAGACATCGTTGAAGAAAAATGATCCTCAATGACCTGATCATCAGGGTCAGACACTGAAATATTTGGGAAATGTTCAATCTCCCAAAATTTCTCAAGACACTCATCCAAACTCACGTGACATGCCATTGGCGGAGAAACTGAATCGGTGAATCCCGATGCATCACCAATTACTATCCAACCAAAAACAGTAAGATAAGCCGCTGGCAAATTAGCAGAAGGCCAAACCTTCTGACCACAAGAAATGTCATTATAAATGTCACTCCCTAATAGAATATCTATTGGACGAGACAGGTAAAACTCATCATCAGCAAGCTGTAGATCTTGGTAACTCGTCAGAATGTCCGCAGACAGAGAACTAGATGGCAGATTGCCAGTAACCTTATTTAGAATGATAGCCGAGACACACAATAATGGCTCATCAGAATGTCTAGGTTTCAAGAATAATGTGGTCAAACCACGAGACTGGTGTGGGGTATTTGACCCTACTCCACGGATTGCCACAGGCTGATGACGATGCTTAAGTCGCAGACGTTGGACACACTCTTCAGAAATAATAGAACACTGAGATCCAGGATCTATGAACACACGCACTGTTTGAAAATCACCATCACCATTACCAGCCAGACATATGGCCGTACCAAGCAATATATTGTGCAAGTTTGGCTTGCTGCCTGTTGTGCAAGAAGACATGACAATTGTGTTGTTAACCTGTGGTATTTCCGATACCATAGCTTCTGGCTGGCACGCTGATGCTGTGTTGTCAGGAAGTGTTATAACTGCCGATGACTTAATGTCCGGCAATGATGTTGGGTTTGAAATAGAAGACGAACAGATAAGTGTGTGATGTTTGGCATGGCATACCTTACATTTCTGTAATGAAGAACAGTCATGGTATCTATGAGTCCCAAAACAGTTGAAACACAGACTCTTTGATTTTAAGAAATCACGGCGCTGCTCTATAGTAAGAGCCTTGAATTTATTGCACATGTACATGTAATGATCTAATTTGCAAAAGCGACAGCTGATATCACTCCTCCTCTCTTGAACATGCATTACCGTTTTGACAGTATGCGGAGCATTGAACTTGGGATAAGCTGCCTTAGGGGCAGTACTAGTACTTGGTTTTGCAATGAAAATGTTTTCAGTCGCTTTGCATCTGTTTTCCAAAAAATCAACGAGCTCAGTATACTTCGGGATATTTCCAGGTTTAATAGTTAATTCAAATTGACTTCTCACATCGTTTGGCACTTTTTTTAACAGAATATGTAACAATATAAATGACCACTCGTCAGGTTTAAATTTCAATGCCCTAAGGGCAGCAATATGTTCATTAAATGAGTTAAGAAACGGTCTCAACTCAGACTTCATGTTGGTAACAACAGGCAATGACATTATGTATCCCAAATGAGTATCAGCAATTAGGCGGGTATTTGAATATCTATTTTCCAATAGTGCCAATGCACAACCATAATTTTCATCAGTAAAAGGCAAATGTTTCACTAAATCAAGGGGTTCTTTAGACAAACAAGAAATTAAATAATGTAATTTTCTTACAGGTTTCATAGAAGAGTCTTCATCTATCAAATTTTTGAAAATATTTATGAAGTTAATCCATTCAGTAATTTTCCCTGAAAACGTAGGTAACGTGATACGCGGCAAATCAGCCCCCTGATTGTGTGAAACACATGTCGCATTTGAACTGTTACTTAGATTATGTTCTTGTTCAAAATACATCGCGTAAACTTCCTTTATACGATTTATCTTGACATCATATTCCATAAACTCTTTTAAATGTTTATCTGCGTCGAAACCGGCGCGTTTGGACGCCTCAACAGCAATATAACTCTCAATAAACTCACTTTGGATTTGCTTCAAGTCGCCACAACGTACTTTTAATTCCGTGCGTTTGGATTCGTCTTCTACACAACTATTCGCACACTCACAAAGTAAATCTATTTGCATTTTCATCACTTTATAACGTATTTCTACAGCCATTTTTAATTACACCACTTGCAAAAGTTTGTTTCGTAAATATAAACTGATAAGATAACCTCAAGTTCTGACAATAAATAGACAGTTCGATATTGACACTCGTTTGACGTTTAAAGTTAAGTCATTACACTCATTCACTCACAAAATGGCGCTTTGCGTTTCGTTATCGCCAGGACCGACAGAAACTTATATCATTTAAATGCTGAACGAAACACAATGTTTGAGTTTGAGTGAACGAAAGAACTAAAATGTATACCTACTTATGACAGGCAACCCTTCACTCACACACACAGCAATGACGAAACGAAGCAAAGTTCAACTTGAATCTACCTGTCCTGTTAGTTCAAAAATCATGAGTCGAACTATCTCACAAATCAAAAACTACGAGTTATATAAAGGGAATGTTCACTGAAATCACTGAATTATACTTCTCACTGTCTTATTTTACAGGACCTGCAGATATCGTAAAATGCTTATGTTTTGCAACAGATAATTTTTCAGTATGAAACAAGTTTAGGTTTTACTTTTAATGACCTCCCCAGTACAGACAAAATGCTCAGTTATTATTACAGATGCAATTAATGCAGACAATTAATGACAAAAATGTACGGGAGGATCAGACGGTTTTAAGTTTTATGATTGGACATGACAAATCAATTAGACTTTCGAAATACGGGACCAAGAAAAAATATGGCGGACAGGGTGTAACCAACGCGGCTTTCTAAATGGTGAATCGGTTCGAAGGAACAAATTTATGTTAAGGAACAGACACAGGAATTCAATTTGGGAAATCGAAATATGGTACCTTGCGTCCAGTCGGGTGTAGGTGTGGTGCTTTCAGTACTTATCCGAAGTTTCCCACGTTGAGCGGCGCCGCTTGTCTTCAGGATATATTTGTAAATACACCTTGTCCGTTAGTATGCACGTCACTTAAGTTTTCTGAATTTAATTAATGCTTAAGGCAGACATAGGAACTCAAAATTTATGAAGGTTTTAAAGTTTTTTACGGAGAGCGTGCTAACAGCAACTTCAGGATGAGCAAAAGTGACAAGTCTGAACTTTGAATGAATGAATGGAAAAAAAGTAAAGGATGTATGAATGAGTTACTGTATGAGATATTGGCCGATGTTGCCAGACTAAATTAGAAGTGTATTTTCCTAAACAGTGGTGATCATTTAACATCAGGTAGGTTCGTTTGTCTGGCCTCTTTAACATAAAAAAAAACAATTTCCTTTGATATTTTCCCTTCCAAGGCTTTCAACATGATGTTTTTTTTTCTAATTAAAACCTTTTTAGCCAACGTACTACGACATACAAAGAGCGACAGAAGCGAAGATTGCTTTATTTCTGGCAACTTTAATCAGAAACAGGCTATAAATATGGTGCCGTGATATTATAATGAGAAAGTGTTTACTAAATGTTTTGAGAAGAGTTAAACTAAAAAACGATTAGCGTCAGATTGTGAGTTTTTATGGCTCTTTAGTGTTTAAAAGCGAGTTAGTGCGAAACTTTATCCACGAAGCGCTGCCGCATCCCACCATCTTCGCGAAATAGCGTAATTAGCCAAGGACTTGCCCCGCATACAATATCACAGCAATTTGCACACTCTCACACGATACTTATATGCCGCATTATTTTGAGTTCCAATTGGACCTAATTTTTTGCACACGTCTTCAATTTTTGCGTGCCAATTTAAACCAGTTTATTTTTCAAAACAGTTTCACACTCGCTTAAGAGCGGTCTATAAAAGTCATGAATAAATTGTAGTGATGGCTATTGTTTTCAGTGAAACAAATCACGTCGTTAAAGTAGATTTATACACTAGATTTGCGAAGTTTAGAATGGTTTGGACTTCAAACGAAATAGGATACAAAATCGAGTATGAAAGAGACTGTCGTGTACGACAGCGTTTTAAACATGAAATGTAAAGTAATATAGAGTAAGTGATACTACAGGTAAAGTAAAACAGTAACCTATAAATGAAAACTATATAATACTATTATTACTCTAAGTAGGGACTCATAGAGCTGCAGTCTATGTACATAGCTTTCCATTTATGGACTAATAATTACTTTTCATGTAGTTTACCTTACGAGTTAATAAAAAATAAATACATGTAAATGCGGTAGAGGCCTTTGAGAAATAACGTTTATTTACCAGTTGACTGCTAAATAGCTATTAAATCAATAAAAACTTTGCCCACACAGCAATAAGCCTATGATAAATAATCATTTTCAACATGGTCTAAAAATATCAGCGACTTATTTGTTTGTATGAATCCAATTTTAAAAATTTTAAAAATCTAAATTAATAGTGACACGGGAAATTTAAAACATTTGGGATTTAAATCCAGGATGTCTAAGTGTTTATTTTCAATATCTGTAACTTACTATAATCAGTACTGTCATATTAGTTATCAAGTATTTTTATTAAGAAAATAATTTAACAACCGGGGTAGACAAATAATTTTGATAAAATAGCTGATTGTGAGTAAATGCGATGAGAATAATGGCAATGTTCATAAAGACACGTAGGAGGGCGTATATAATAAGTTTTATTATAATAATAATAACTAGGTAGGTATAACTACTAAAAAATACCAAGCAAAACATGGTCACCTTACAAAAACATTGACTTTCAATTAAAATTTGATGTACTTTATCATAAGGTAACTGCATACAACACATTCAAATAATGCAAGCGAGCAAAACGTACAGTTTAAATTTAAACTGTGCAATAGAAAATCCGGCATGTGTCCTCTTGAGCCACCGGATTCAGTTTTATCTTTTCGACGTGCGACTTTGAAATCTGGAGGGCAAGTAACGTAGCTGGTTAATTCCAGAGAATCTGCGCTGTCGTGTTGGAGCTGCTCCCGGCTCGAGGAAATTCCCGAAATGCGATAAATTTACCAACACACGTGACAATCCTGATAAATAACCTAACTCCGCTAAGCGGTAAACCTCGTTGGAGTGACACGAACATTGGTTCTGCTTTTAATTAAATCTAATTTTATAGGTTCATGCTAAATAGACTGCTGTCCAACACATAGTTGTGTGTAAACTAGCTATTTATATAATGCACGCACGTACCATTGAAAAAAAATTACCGGTATATGTATATCGTCACTATTTTGTAAAAAGTCGTATCTTAAATTTTTTAATCTGGCCTAGTGAACTTTAAGTTCTAAGTGTGTATCAAGTTCAATTTAGTTTACATGTTGATTTGAGATAGGTACGAGCTTTTTTCAAAGTAGTGACGATATACATATACATGTGTTTGCCTAGGGTTGTACAGTCAAGCTACCCTAACCATATGCTGATAGATTTCGGATTAATTTTAAAAGACTTTGTACGTATATTATACCAAGAAACGTTACAGATCTATTCTGATATTGGGCCATGTACAGCGTAAGAAACAAAAGTTGTCTCATTAGCGACTCCGTGTCAGAAAGATTTATTTACGCCGATGTAGACTTGACTAAAAAAATTGCCTAGATAGACCCTTAACTTATGCCATATCCACAGGAGAGCGAACAAAAAAGTGTGTACGACCCATTACCTACTTGTAGAAGGATAATTGTTCGACACGAGTGTAAATAAAAATAGAAAGTTCGTAAAAACTCTTACGAAAAGCTTTCTCTGTAGGTATTTGTGTCGTTAAGCGTTGGTAGGTATGTTATGTTAAATTGAAGTTTCTAAAATTCTAAACAAACAAGCTTTAAGCGTACAAGTCTCATGACTCGTCACCTACGTATATCGCCAGCATCTGTGCCCTAAAATTTATGGCTGCAATTTGCAGACACCACTTTTGGCACTTAGAAAGTTCTTTGTTACATGAAGGACGTGCAAGATGCTACTGATAGAGTGTCTGGGAGCACAATGGTTTTTGCGAGTTTAAAATACTGTTTCAGACTCATATTTTTATTATATTTTATAAACTAGGTGCATAATAATATAAAACAGGTTTCAGTTTACACCGACGCCAAGCCGCAGCGTTTCAATTTAAATTGCACAATATAAGTATGTAGTTGGTAGTTAAATAGTAAGCGGTGACCAAGTATACAAAGTGGTACATTTAGATCGGTCAGTATAGGCAAGTTTGTAACTATAAGACATACAAAGATCAAGTTCTAAGATTTTAGCGACAAGAAAAGCTGTATTCAAAGATTAAAAAAAAAACTTACTCGGAACCCGTCTGTCGGAAATCAAGAAAGTCAATTTTAAATATTGTATTAATTGTAGATAGGATGCATCTATTTATAAAAAATACAGTTAACAAAAGTACAGTCAGCAATAATCCTTGTACCTATTAAAAATTAAATTTTACAAAAAAAATAATTCATTTTTTTTAATTTTATGTAATGTTTAACCCTGTATAATGTCAAACTTTATGGCTTCTTTATGGTTAACATGTAACTCGTACATCATATACATTACGTATAATCAATTTGCAAACCATGTCTAGTCTTATAAATATTATAATATAAAATTCAGACTGTCATAAGTAATTATCACAAGTCTACAGTGAAGATCTAAATATAGCCCGATTAATAATATCCAAAGTAAAAACCTGATCTCCGTTCGACCCACCACAAGGTAATCCCCGAAGCCCTATCATCGTTCAAAGGCAATTGGATATAATCCGATTAATTGAAGTACCTTAGGGCAATTTTTGTGCCGCCCTATCATGTCGTCGGATAGTCGAAGTAATCGCATGGGAAGCCTGGTACAAATTTATGTTATGTTTCAACTTATAGATTATTTATGTATTGTTATTGTGTACCTACTTATAAGGGAGAAGAGGAGCTTTTAATTTTGGTAAAGTTTTTGTAATTCATTGATTCCATCAGTCCATATCAAAGAACTACAATGTTTTTGCCTAGGTTTTCCGCTTCTAATTCTAATTGTGTGTGTTGTTGTTTGTGTGTCTACGTCTGCGAAAAAAATATGTTAACATGCAGAACTCGCTCTCCTCCACTCCCAAATAAAATAATACATATCTCACGGCCCAACTATCATAAATAAACACCGCAAAAAATGCTAACACGTTTTGAAATCTCTACGAGTTCATTCTCAAAGCTACATTCTCCCGAGAACTCACCCGTTGCTAAGCAAAACGGATTTGAAAGGTTCGTCACTTTTCGATTTTAACTCGTTGACATAGAGCCGAAAAGTGACGAACCTTTTCTTACCCCGACTATACCTACAGGTTAGTAAATATTTGAAGAAACCTTAAAATAGTCAGTAGATAATGATTAAATCACTGTATAATTATAAGTACACATTGCTGATGCTTCATTATGATTAAAAACTTAAACTGCAAGTTACTTTGAGACAAAAAAGCTGTATAAAGCACAAAGTAGAAGTTAAACGAGAGTTAATCTACCAAGGCGACTGATTACGAGTGCATTGACCTTTGCGTTAACCCTCTTGGGTCTCACCGAATCTGCCCCTGGCAAATTGTTAAATGTCTGACGTTTCACGAAAATGGCTACAGAAAACAAGTTTCAGCGTTTATGTAAAATCAGATTAGCAAAAAAAAAATAATGGAATAAATCGAATCGTCTGTCAAAATAAAGCTATACAGACTATACTGCATAGCTTTACTTTGAAAATGGATCAACCTTTTCGGCGCCAACGACACATATATCAGCACCACAGGTTCTACGCCAACGACTTATATATCAGTCATGGCGTGCAGAGCGATATCTACCTACATGCATTTCTGTAGGGTTCAACTTCGCGTTTGACATTCCGATGTCATGGCGTATGAGTGAGAGCTGTTGTATTTGACAGAGCGTTGAAAAGGTTAATACTTATATTGTGAAATAATAAGACTGTTACCAATTAATCTGCAAAATTTAAATGAACATCCTGACCAGAGTAAAGCAACTACCCCCAATCAACTTCAAGTATCACGACCCTACACTGGTCAACAAGGAACAAACGCACGCGCTCTTTCCTTTGATATTATCATAACCTTTGCATTCTAAAGTTTTCCCTAATTACATTATTTTATCTCACATAAACGAAACAAATCTCACATTATAATTTTACTGACCGCAGAATATCTGTCGAAGAAACAAATAATAAAATCACGCACGATGATAATATGGGGAATTTATCAAATCACTTAAGAAATTTGGTAAAATGAAAAAACGAGTTGCTTTTTTTGGCTTGTTTTGTTATTTCACAAAACAGATTTAAGGATTTGATCGATTGACTGATTTTTTCACCATTTTAACATCCTGGGTGATTTGATCATATATATATATCACTTAGAGATTTGTTAAAATTTCTGTTTTGGCCATTTCCCTGCGTTGTATACACCTTTGGCTTCATCTGCATCAGGTGAGATAAGTCAATTACTCATCTGGTAAAGTTGATGTAAAAAAAGAACTACAACAAAAAAAATCTTCTCTAAATCTTCTCTAAATTCGATCGGTACGCTAAATTCCAGAACACTGCCTCAAGGCCAAAATATGTCTTTTCAATTTAGGCTATAATAAGTACTTATAAACGCCGAAAGATCTATCACCGGTTCGAAAAAACCTTTGTTAAAATGAAATAGGCCAGAAATTCAAGGGTTTATTTTCTGTTTGTAAAAGCAAATCTACAGTGCTATTTTATTACATCCAAAGTCTAAACCTAGTAAGCGGATGCAGATATTCAAAACTGTAAGTAACTTTCATTTCTGTGCGCGTCTTAAATTGGCATAAGTACATATTCATAAACATAATGTAACGATTGTTAGCACCAGACGCATGCCTCGCCTGCAACGCTGATGACATAACGAGTGTCTCCATCCCCGAGCTATTTGCTAATGCAGCTTGTATTTTGATTATTTCATTTACGTTCCTACATTCCCTCTCAGATTTGTATCGTTTGTTATCTAATTCAATGAACGTGACGTTCGTTTCATACCTGTTTATGCCTGAGTGGTTCAATTTAACGTTTCATAAAATTGAGGACTAATCAATTCTTTCGTTCAGTCGGAACTTCTACATAAAAATAAGGGTGCTTTGTCTGCTCCCTTTATTTTTAATATATGTATGTATGCTACGCGTTAAAATGGTATTACCGTAATTGAAGCAATCTGGAAAACGGCTGTATAATGAATATGAGTGTGTTTCTCTGCAGGGTAGGATTCAATAAAATGACGAGCTCCATTAGAGGTAATGGATTGTCACAGTACTACACCGTCAATCATTGTCGCTCGCGGCCTAATTCGTGCCTAACGCCGGGATAAATCTATCCTAAGTAACAATGGCAGTTATACAAATGAAAGCATAGCCACGAATGTATAGTCTCAGTTCGTGGGGTGTGGATGATCAACATTATCTTCTTGAAGTGTAGGATACGATACCTACCTTATGTTATGTAAACTCAAACTATTGTGACGTACCCGTAATATCTGTAAACTTTGGTTTTTAGGTAGGTACGTAGTAAAAGTAAGATTAATTTTTAATTTATTTGTAACAATTTTTACATCCTTAAGAGAACGTCAAGAAGTTGATACATCACTCACACCATAATGTGATATACCTACCAAATTAAGCAGTTTTTTTTTTAATTTGCGATAGTGATAAGTCAATTTTAATTCACTGACACACTGTCATGATCACTATTTAAATAGATCTGATATTTCATCACACTGCGTTTGAATTATCAGCGAAATGTCATTTCGTGGCCGAGAGTAGTATATATGTATGTTTATTTAGGGTGAATACATTTCCTGTGTGGGACGTGTGAGATACGGAGTGACAAATATGCAGGGTGAGGCTGCGAGCACTTGGCCTATACCGACCGGCGCTCGGTTTCCAACTACACTGCGACTCACATTGTGTCACTCAAAAAGCATTGGAGGTCTAAACCTGTTCAAGAATCTTCTTGAATTTGAAGCAACACCTAATGCTTTGTGTTGTACGTTTGTCGGTACGTATCTAGTATCTAATATGAGAACCTTCTCTGCTCCTTCACTGCGCGTTTCTATTTGTTCGCATTTGCTAGAGGTATCTAGGTTTGTTTTGGTTATGGTTTAGAAGCTCAATTATTAATTAACAGCTGAACAAACATTTCAAGTCAACTAACTTATAGACAATGCATTCTTTCATTGAATTTCACCACAAGAGTAAATTTGTTTAGCCAATGCAATAGAAACGCGAAAATAAATACTTAGGGCTCACGGCGCACATAGTAAACTCTTACATACACACAGGCTACTAAAGATTCATTCATTAATGTGGCAAGAATAAATGAAAGTTACAAAAATTTACAACGTCCTAATACTATCGCAAATGTGAACTTACAATGAGATTGAGATGGTGTCATATTGATTCCGTTGCACATCTGCAGCTTTTAGCACGGCACGATTTTTGTTTTGCTCTTGCTCAGACATGACAAAGACCATTGTAGCACACACGAGCCTTTTGGAGAAAACATGCCGGCGGCGTCTGACAGAGTACATTAGTCAGCCTCGAGTCACGTATCTAAAGCCACCTCTGGGCGAGATCTGTACTGTTGCTGGCTTACATAAGTCGACGATAAAATTGAGGAAATTCAGTTCCAATATTTGTAATTTTAGTAGCACTCATTTTTATTTAACATGAAAGAACTTAGAAATCGCAACGCGAACGAAAATTTAAAGCAACAGCTGTTGTAGTAGCTTGAGTGAGATTTGGGAATATGTCATCGTCAATTTTCCCATCATATGTATAATCAGGCTAGAATATAAATTGCAAATTAAAATAGAATTATGAAAATAGAGTATTTAACATTTTCGAGTACAAATGTGACAGTTTTTTATTTGGATAACAGCAGCTTATGATGTGTTTAACTTTTTTTTGTCACGTAAATTTAAAACCGAGTAAATAAGACCAATTTTAAATTGACTATTTTTGAAATTAAACAGATGTAGCATTTTCTAGATCTATAAATAGCCAAAATACACAGACATTTTCTCTTTCATGGCTTCAATCAAATGGCAAAACGCCGCAATTAAGTTTGGAAAAGATAGACCCGCGTAAAAAAGAAGAGAATTAAAAAGTCTAAAAGCAGGTTTTCATTAAGTCACACTGACGAATAGATTCACCAAAAGCTTCAACACTAAGCAATCCATTACGCAATTAGCTACAAAGTTTGAAGATGTATGGCACACATGTAATTTAGAGCCCTTGTAACGCTTTAAATAACTTGAGATTGCAGATGCAGATGACAAATAGCACTCGCGGGACTGTCACTTGTGCGAACTGATGCGAGAACCGTCGGGACACAGTACGCATAAAGGATAATAAATCCCACTAATATTATAAACGTGTAAGTTTGTATGGATGGATAGATATGTGGATGCTTGTTACTCTTTTACGCTAAAACAGTTTCTGATGAAATTTGGCATACAGATGGTTTATAACCTGGATTAACATATAAGACACTTTATATCCCGGAAAATTGCATAGTTATAATCCACTTACTAAGAAATATAATCTAGCTGATACGTATTAAACAGTAATTTATTTCAATCTAAAAGAAGTTAGTAGAGACGTGCGGAAAGAGAAAAAGGAGTCCTTCGGCCAGGAATGAGACACCATGTAGGCTATAAAAAGGTTAGCCAATACGATGCCTTAATTTTGATTAGTATGCAAATTTATTTATTTTGAAATAAATAAATGTTATTTTGGCTATCGGTAAGGTAGAAGTGGTAGAAGTGAAGATGCTAAGTATTAGTATCAACAGTACGATCATCCGACTTACCGTTCTCATGATCGGGCAGAGGGAGGCTATCGGAACCGTCCGAGGCGAGCGCCGGTTCCGGCGAAGCCGCTCCCAATAGGGCACTTAGCCCGTTGCGTTCACCATCTGACCAAATGAAAACATAATTCAATGCCTTTGCATTGCCTAGTTAGTAGCGTTGCGAGTGTAATTGGCTATTTAATGTTAGTTTTACGGAGGAAAGAGTGAGAAGCGACTGAAGTGAACGAAGGTAGGTAGTGGCAGGAGCCACTGATATCTTGAGATAAGTATTTTTTTCGTCCGTGTTAGTTTACTTTTTCAATGTTTAAAAATGAGTTTAATTTTAGGACAATTCAGTTTAGGTTCATTGATAAGGGCCATTCTTTAAAGGTCCCCGAGATATTTAATATTGATTGACGTACGCGATGAAATTATTGTAAGTTCTCATTGTTTTTTATGTATATTTTGGCTGTTTAATTGAACAGCACATCAATTTATTATTACAAATGAGTTATTTTTAAAGGATCTGGATATAAGCCGCGGTAGTCTAGTGGTTTGACCAATGGCTTCTCAAGAAGATGGTCATGGGTTCAAGCCAAAAGAAATTACATTTGAAATTTACCATGAGCTTAACGGAGAAGGAAAGCATCGTGAGGAAACCTGCACGTACTCGCAAAAAAAATCAATGTTGTGTGTGGAGTTCCTAATCCACACTGGGCCCGTGTGAGAACTATGACCCAAGCCCTCTCTTTCTGAGAGGAAGCCTGTGCCCTACGGTGGGATGTATTTAGGCTAGGATGACGATGATAATGAGTACATCTTGCTCCTTTTAATTTGTTACATTTTAACATCACTTAACTGTTCTGCATTTAGAAATCGAATATCGCAAGTTTATCTAACATTACCTATTAGTTATAGGCTATATTTGTACGCTAAGCACCACGCTAGAAACATCCAGCGTATACCGAATTCATCCCTTAATCCGCATAATTAATCAGATTTAATCTCATTGTTATGTCAAGGCTATCTATGCGTTCAAATGTATGTGTGGGTACATATGTTTATACATTGCCATTCCCTTCATATACCACAGAAACGATTCACGTCAAAGCAAATGGGGAATACTCGGTTGCATTCACAGAATCATGTTTTGTTCATGTTCCTGAAAGGAGATTGGGATTATATATGTAAGCGTAGTAGACCTACGTATGTATGTTCAGGTGCTCTCTCTATTTGAGTCGGGACTAATCGCATCACTGAGCTTTACGAAAGTAGGAGCCCTTAATAAAGGGAACAAATGTCATTGCCTAGCGCTAGGTACTCTATTTTGGGTGTTGCAGGCTCATGTAGATACTTACACTATTTGAATTGTTAAGCTAGTCGTCTACGCTACGATAGCGTTTCACACGCTGTATTTTAGGAAGTATGCACAATAACAATTTCAATGTCCATGCTCCATGCTTTACGACCGGACTGGAAAGTACTGTCTTTGATTTTTAGATTTGTACGTGAATTTAGTGAAAAGAAGAAAGAATTATAAAACCGTAAACCAAATGCTATACTGTCAATTAAAAAGTAGGTATAATATATTATGATTTACCATTCTTTTCCCAGTTCTTCAATTCATCTCTGATTGAAATTTTCTTTCTGTGTCTATCAGGAACCTCTCCTATTTTCAACCTCCTTAAGGCTGACTATTTCTCCCTTGCTCTTCAGTCTACCTTCGCTCCTTCTTTGTTCTCTTTTGTCTTCTTTATTTTAATTTATTTCTAATAGATTCCCACGTATGGCCTTTTGACATCTATAACTGATTTATACCTACTATAGGTAATGTACATAATGTATTGTGTAGGTATTTATTTGTTTTATATATTAAAAAAAAATAAAAATAAACTTTATTTGCATTTAACAGAAGTTTTACATAAAAGGTTGAGGCCTCGCTCTTCCAAGAAAAAAATTATTACTAAGACTATAACTAAACAAAACTTAAACCTAAATAATGTGTGTGTGTGTGTGTGTGTGTGTGTGTGTGTGTTCTGGAAGAGATCGCCTTTTTAAATTTTTCATCATGTTAATTCTCTGTACTGATTTGTGGTAAGTAAGTAATTTATTAATTGTGAACTGTTTGTAAAGATGGTAAATCACAAGAGTAGTATCAACTCATTGCTCATTTCGAGCATACAATTCTTTTGACTAAGAAATAGGTTAGGTAGGTTAGGTTAGGTATTCAATTAAGAAGATATTTTGTATGTTGTATTTTATAACCTAAATTTATAAAAATACCTTTATAAACAGTTTATACTTACTATCTGAGACACCTATTAAGTACCTTTACATCGATCGAAATAATTATCGACGTGTCTGAAACTGATGGAGTGGTAGCTGTCGGGTTAGTCTGACATCCGATCGCTTTGTTTATGATACCAAAGTACCTAAAATCAATTTTCTTTGTCTCAATTATGGTTATAATTGTATTAAATAAATAAGGATACCAAAGCAGCGTAATTGACTTCCGGGAGTGGTTGCAAAAAGCTTCCGCGCTCGACTGCCAAAGAGCTAAGACTTGTGCGACTTCGAATCTCTATAAATTATTTATGACATTTGAGCAATTCCCTTGTTCGTTGCCGCTGCTCTCTCCTAATTATTTCAGACTCAAGTAGCTCTTCGGTGTGATCCTTGACTACCTATTAACGTAATACCTGTTTTACAGGATTTGCTTAATTGGAAGCTCAATTTAGATATAGAATCTTTCAAGGTTCGTCGAGCACGAGTTGGAATTAAGTTATACGTAGTTGATATCTTAATTAATTAGCTTTAAAGAGAAGGTGAGCGAGGAAAACAAATAAGTAAAGGAAAACTCACATAAAGAAATAAAAACCACTTTTTACAACTTCGTTGTGATAGCAATTTTTCTTTTGAATCGTGCGGAATTCTATTCAGAAAATTGCATAAACAGTTGGCTTTGTGGAAATCGTGGCCGTACCAAACAAAGCTTCTGTATGATACACATGACGGCTTTTAACTCCCAACAAATCTGCGATCGCCACGTGGAAAAATGGTATTTAGTATTTCGAAAACGATTTCTGCTCTGAAATCTCTTGTAAATGATGTTTTAAATAACTTTTGCGAGATTATTTCATTTAAATGTCGGTATAGGTTAATTGGGTATTTAAATCCATGTTTCATATCGGGTGACAAATGCTATAATTGTGGCCGGAGAACTTTGTATTAGGTCAATATTAATTACAGCTCGAACCAACCAACCCGCCACGCTTGGTGAAGGCACTCAGCCAATTTATTCAGCTTAATTAAATGACACTAAGTAAATAGCGTGTACAAATTGGGAGCGGTGCTATATTGTGTTCGCAGGTCGCGGCGGCAGCACTTGCCGCGCAAGTTTTCGGCAGTAAGTCAGGTCGAGCACGATATTACTTCATTTGCAACTTTATGGGCCCGCATTTCCCTTTGGCGGTCGGGCGAATGCCCCGCTTCTCCTCTTGGTTATTTTATGAAAAAACTCTCAGGCAGTTTCCTTAAAATTATTATCTCAAGAAGCCGCCCCGTCCTTTGTCCCAGACCATAGTAGGGAGAAAACAGGTCGAAAACGAGTGGCCCTTGTTATGTTTTTGTCAAATAGAACGCCGGCGATATATTTAATTAGCGATGTCTTTTTATTCGTATTTTTGTTTCAAGTAGAATATCGTAGCCCTCAAGAGCCTGAAGCGAAAAAATAAATAAATCCTTATTTTAGCAATAGCAAAACATAAACGAACATAACCTTTAATGCAATAAAGAGGTTGAGTTTGAGTTTGAGAACATACCGCTTCGTAAACTATGAACGAATGATTTGGCATCGACCTTGTTTAAGGCTGCGTCCAAATCTGGCGAATGCGCGGCGAATGCGCAGCTCGTAATAAAACCGCTCGCGAGCTGCACACGCGCTGCGCGCGTGCCGTTACTGCGATTACTTGGTGCGCCTCTTAAGACCAAATCATGAAAGGTTTGCATAGCCGCGCATGTGCCAGATGTGAACGCACCCTTATACATTATATGATCTCTTTTATAGAAAATCAGAGTGATAAAAAATTTCTACGTTACTTTAATTAATAATAGGAACAACAGAAAGTGGATTATTAACAATATATAAGGTAAACGTACCATTGCTCGACACCTCAATGCCCAGTAGATGACACCCGTCTGCCACCTCTCTTACTTACTATGGCATAAGATTGAAGGTGCCATGTAATGGGTCAGTGTCGAGCATAGAGACGTTTACCTTAAAAGTTTAAATGGCGAGGTCATGAAATAATTGCAGGGTGCAGTACGCCGGTGCATCGACCAACTTCATTGAAACTTGGCTCTTTACATAAACGTCAGCTTTAACAAATTAATGATAGTTCTTTTCATAATACTTCAGGTTTGCACTTAAATGATGTTCATAATTTATTTTAAGCGGTTTACTTAAGAACCCTTTTAGTATGAAATAAGGATAGCATTTGTTGTGTTTCAAACTTTATCCGATAGTTTTGCACATCATCATCATCATTCCAGCCTATATAGTGACTGCACGGCACAGGCTTCCTCTCAGAATGAGAGGGGTTGGGCCGTAGTTCCAACGCGGGCCCAGTGCGGATTGGGATCTTCACACACACATATATTTAAATATTTTTGAATTACGGCATCTACTTTCGAACTTAATCGTGCCAAGAGCAACTCTATGACTATATGTTAAAATTCAAATATCACCATCATTCAATCTATCCGCAGATAATGACCCTTCTATACGAAGATGTAAAACATGCCATTTCAACCCCCAAAAGCACTGAAAAAAGGTGTCTGTTGGATCTTATAAACCCTACGACGCACTGGCTTAAAGTCTTCCAAATTGTTTCCCACAGTGAACGTGTTAATGTTTTAGTATTGAAATACTTAAATTAATTTTTTTAGAACCATGAAAAGTAGAGGAGATATATTAATAAATCAAATTTACTCTAACACTCAAAACAACTCTTGTTAACTTCCAAGGACCACCAATTTTCAATTTCAACAACACAGTAACTCAATACAATATGTTTATAAATAAACAGCACAATGGGGAGCAAGTTTAAATTCCTCTTAAGCCTCAAGTAGAAGTTGGGATGTAGTTTTAATGTGTGTAAATGTAGAGGCGATTCAGGCCCCTATATGAAAAGGGGACTCAGTTGGGATAGACAAAACTACAGTACAGCTTATTTCATAAGTTGTGGAATCCGCTTACATCATTGTTATTTGAACATGACTAGCGATCAAGTTTCTGATTATTAGTTGGAATCAATTTTATGGGAATTAGTTTTTGGGTGCTGACAGAAATATACAAGGTAAAATCCTAAACGTGATACAAAATAACGAATCGATTGATAGCTTATTTATTAAAATCGGACGAGTAGTCTCGGCGCTACAGTGGAACACACCCAAATGCAAACATACATAGACTGCTAAAGTTATTACACTTTAGTGTTGTTGCGATAGTGAAAGTCTATCGATGGTATCGTGATACTATCGTGGCCTTGAAAATCAGTCATACCTACTATCGATAGTCCTAATTAAACTATCGACCCTTGATGATAACCATCGATAGCCGATAGTATCATCTTTTTTGACGCGATACTATCGATAGACCAAGTTCGATAGTATCCATAGTGGTGTACTTCCGTTTGGCAAATTATTTTTCCCAAACTGAATCATTTGGCAAATGTTTCATTTCCCAAATTTTTATTGTTTCTGTAACTGTAAACTATTCAGGATATATTTCAGGACTATTCTGTAGGTTAGGTTAGGTTTGTTTTATAGCAATCCTGAAAAGTTTACAGTTTCAGAAAAAATAAACATTTGGGAAATGAAACATTTGCCAAATGAATCAGTTTGGGAAAAATAATTTGGGAAACATTAGTAAACCCTCTCTCGCCCCCTTTGTCGCCCTACCCCCAGCCCCTGTACCGTGCGGGCGAGGACTCATTTAAACGGTCTAGGTCTAGTGTAAAATATGAGTGTATTACTTTAACAGCACAGCTTAGCTAAGAATATCCAATTTCACAGAGTTTTACTGACGTAGTTAAAATTTTTAAATTTGGAAAAATCTGAAGAGTCAGAATCACGTTAGCAGCCTTTAGGCGGTAGGCGCATGTCAGGACTACTATTAAAATCTTTTTCGCCGTGTTACGTAATTAAGTATGATCACTAACAAGCACAGACTTTGACATTTTCAAATCCAATATTGCACGTGTCTAGCCATAGAAGCCCTTTTATAAACAGCGACATGACTATTTTTTTCACTTCTACGGATGCACGACTGATAAACTTCCCTAATTTACTTAACCTTCTGTGCCATATCTCCTGTCGCAAGTGAAAGTGACAAAATTACTGCGGCGCGGCGGCGCTAAATAAATTCCGTGACCCTCATGCTCCGTCTCATTTAGTTTTAAAGCCTTTGCGCAAACCTGCGTAAGACAATTTTATGACATCTGATAGCGAGAAGTACACTTTTCATAAAACTAAGAGTCAGTTCACGCCGAGATGCGACGCGATGTGGCATATTTTATTGAGAGTATACGTCATTATGAATACTCGGTGGAAACTGACCCTAAAGTTACGGCAAAAGTGGCACGCTTAGCAGGAAGCGTTTTGAATTTTGATGACTAAGAAGTTATACAACAAGTACTACCTATAAAATATTATATAAAATATTATTTAAGAAAATAACAAGTTATTTTATAGTAGGTACCTATAGTAGTAGTAGGTACTTATTGTATAGTATAAAGTACCTATAATAATAAGTATAGTAAAGAAAATAACATCTCATTTTATAAGTACTTGTTTATGCCCTAGATTTCATTTACGCTGAATTTGGAGCAGATAAATCAATAAAAATTAAATGTGACATTCCAAAATGTGACTGAAGTGTCAACGCAACGCAACTATTATCTTTACTTAAGTTTTACACTTTAACAACGGTTTTTAAGTAATGATCTACAACATATGCGGAAAATCGATTCAGCGAGAACTTTTGGCTTTCTGACATAAAATTTATTCTTTACCCTCTCCGGGTTATGGTCTATCTACATACAAAATTTTATTCAAATCAGTGCGACGAGTATATGCCTGATTAAACCACAGACAAACCAAAAAACTGTCATATTTAAAGTAATAGAGAAAGAACGTGTCTGCCATTGAAATAATTTGCACCTTGATAGACATCACAAGCAGATAATGCGTTTAATTTTCATTATCTTACTCTCCGGTGTGTCCTTACCTTAAGTCTTTTCCTTTAGGTAAGTTAACACGATAAAATGAGATAATTATTTTATGAATTTTATTATAATGAGGTTAATGGCTGCTTTTGTATTATCTAAATTGTTAGTTTTTGTAATTTTAGGGCCTTTTTAAATGTAATGTGATTCGAAATCAATATAGCGGAATTCTTTAATATTTTTACTGTTTCGAAAACGGAGAATACGTTGGCTGGAAATTCAGTTTCTACTTCGAATTTCGCAAACACGTTCGTGTTTGCATTGATGAGATCCACATTATCTGCATAAAACAGGAGTTCAACGTTACTCGCTTACAGCTGATCTTGCCCGCTCCAGAGTAAGCCTGACGTGGCATTTACTTATCGAAATACTAGTTCATAGACAACTATCATAGCTCTGTGTTAAGCAGAAAGCCTTGGGTTTCTTAATAGCACAGAGTTATTGTGATATATAATATAACATGAAAACTAATTCG
This sequence comes from Archips xylosteana, assembly GCA_947563465.1. Lineage (NCBI taxonomy): Eukaryota > Metazoa > Arthropoda > Insecta > Lepidoptera > Tortricidae > Archips > Archips xylosteana. The sequence goes on from OX387362.1 coordinate 6,515,229, forward strand.
GAGAAGAACTGAAGTAAAAAAAGTAGAAAATGTTCAACAGGCTACTGCGGATTATCGGATAAAATTTCATGAAGATAAATGGGATACTAGATGAACGCCACTGCTACATTCGTAAAACAAATTTAGGGTGAAAACCTTGGCAATAATGATTCCATCTGACGGCTCTGGCAACGAAATCCTATGGTCGCTTAGTGTTAAATAGAAGGCTCATTTAAAGTTACGTAGGTCTGATATTCCGCCGGTTGTTATAATTACCTTACCGTAATACTTTAAAGTCATTAAATTCCACATAAATTAATGCTCTCGAGCGGTTTCAAAGTAGGGGAACTAAATAGCTAATCCGGAATTTTATGCGCACGTAACTTTAGCTAGGAAATCCGTAAGACTGTCTAGTGCTTATAAATTTGGAGGTCTAAGGTAGGCTGTCCCCTCGGCGGTGGCGGTATACACCGGTTAAGTGAGGTGCGGCCTCGACACTTTGTCAAAACAGGCCGGCATCTGGCTCCGATATACTGCAACCTTTATTAACAAAGTTATACGAGGGTTCATGTTTGTCGTAAAATTTAATACACCAAAGCAGGCCCATGCGAATTTATGCGGGTCCGATTGTGACTCGCGCACGCTAATGTCATTTGCTAGATATTTGAGATTTAAGTGGCGCTTGCTGACTCCGTGGGTTATAGGTAGGTCTGATGAGACTTGTTTATTATTGTTTAATTCATAGTCAAAATGGCAAAACGAAAGCCTGTTTCGCCATGTCTGTCTGTCTGCAGCTTAGCTCAGAGACTCTTAGGACAAAGTAATTTGGCTAGAATACAAAAAAAACTAACTATATTAAATTAAAACAGCATAAAGAGTCATTTTATGCAATCTACATCACACATAGGTAAATACGAAACTGATAAACACCCGAATTGAAAACTAGATTTTTCCTAACTGTCTGAAGAGTGGTACCTAATTAAAATTGCTTAATCGGAACTAATGAAACTAGTCCGGTCAAGTGAAGGCTGTGAAAGTTTAACTACTTCACTTAATACGCTTCACAGGCAAATCGAAGATCCCTCAGTAATGGTACTAAAACTATCATGAATATTTAAACAATGCTTGTTCAACTTTAGCATACTCCTCGAGTTTGAATCCCGAAAAATCCAACTGCCTTTTTAATTAAATTATCAAAATTATCTACCGAACCGTTAATTAAACAGGCGATTTCCAAACTTTAATCGAATATCACACGTGGTTTGAAAAATATTGTATAAATTTTTTACCGCTTCAAACGCAAGGAGAATAATTTTACTATTACATTTTTATCTGAAACTTTTGACTTTAATTTTGTTTCAACTTTCATACCTATTGAACATCCGTCATGTGGTTTAGCTGCTTTAGATATTTTATGTATATTTACAACATTACTTAAGGCTTAATTTTAATTTACAAACCTGTTGAAAGTGATCTGTGGTAACGGCCACAACATTCAGTCGACGCCTCGCCCGCTTCGAAGAGAACAATTCGCCAGAGTGACAATTCATCTTTCTAAGTGCTTGTTCCCCGGCACTGAATAAAATATGCGAAACTACCTTTTAGTCATACATTTTGTAAATTGTTTAGCCCTGAATAAAGCGCGTTTTGACACGGTTTCGCAAGAGATTTCAAATTTAACAACGTAATGAATTTCTGTTAAAGAATATAAAGTAGCAAATTCTTTCTTTGCCTGCAAAGACTTTCTCAGTTTCCTTTATTGTTTCCCATGAGATTGGTGCAATTAGCTAGAATAAAGAAAATACTTATAACTTTAAAATTTTCATCACAAACTATAAGAATTTAACCCCCTGTTTCACCATCTATCGATCAAATTTATTTGACGGATAAATATGATGCCGTCTCTGTTTGTTTTGTTCGAATAGACAGAGACGGTGTCACATTTATCCGTCAGTTAAAATTAATCGATGGGTGGTGAAACAGCCCCTTAAGGTCACAAACATTTATTGTAGTGTAGAAATATGGACGAGTAATACACGAGTAAATAAATTCACTTTTACATGAATAAAAGTAAGTACGTTGGTATTTACATTCGAAACCGGAAGAATCAATTACACAAAGCAATGGTCATCACAAAAAGTATAATACAGGAAGCTTGACAAGATACTTCTAACAATAGAGTTTGCTAAGTAACCCTGTAAAGTAAATAAGTAAAGAAAAGGCCAAGGCCACGAATTTTTAAATTCTATTCAAATTTGTTCAGTTCCCAAAAACAATGTAGATCCCTGCTCCATACATGCCTCAATAATTCACTATCATTGAGTCGGCTTCTGTTACTTCCCTACTTTCGAGGCTACGTAGGATCCCAAAACTTCGCAACGGATTGAAAATCCCCTGGATTACGTGACTCGCGTTTAACTATACTAATTTAAACATATCTACGTAGAGTGCACACCGGAATGACTGGCAGAAACGTGAACTCATTACGCTCGCGATGACGAAGTATTTGAGATCGTAAAAACTGTGTTATTTATCACCAAGCATTTTCAATTATTTTATAGTAAACTAGTTGTTGCCTGCGAGTCCGTTTGCGAAGATAATAAATATTCTACGACCTATTCTCAGACCTACCGGATACAGTGAAAAAAGTTTCATAAGAATTGGTCGAGCCGTTTCGGAGGAGTTCGATAACAAATACGACACGAGATTTTTATATATTAGATAAAGCAGTATAGTTGATACCTACAATAGGTTTATTAATTAACCATTGCTAATGCAGTTTGACTAATTTTTAATCACAAATCTAAGGACGCTTGTCACATTAACTTATAGGACCGCACATTGTTTTTAGTCTCTTTTAAAGCGGCCATTTTATGCCTCGCTAAAAATGGTACAGATTTTGTAGTGGTAGAGCCATGTTGTAGCTAGCCGCTGCATCACGAATGGGCCGGCTCGTCCGGGGCAGTACCACCCTCTCACAGAACACCGGCGTGAAGCAGCAGTAATCCTGCTTGCGTTTCGTACGGTCAGTGAGAGTGCCGGGGGCCCAATACCTCACCCCTTCCCTCTCCCCCTTCCCCTATTCCCTCTCCTTTAGGGCCGACAACGCACTGGTATCGTGTAAAGCGCTGCGGGTGTCTATGGACAGTGGTGTTCATTTAAGATCAGGTGACCCACTAGTTCGTTTGTCTGGCCAATCTAACATAAAAAAAAAAAGATAAATTTGAACAAAAACACGCCCGAAAAGAACTAGTACATACTCGCAACAAGAAATTTCTCTGTTTGTATTTCATGCACTTTTGACAACCGCTTTCTAGGTAACACCAAAGTGAGGAAACTTGCGGGATATCAAAACTTGGTACTATAATTAATGAATACTTTAACATATTTGATGCTAACGATGCCAACCGCATTCAATGGCCGAATTATAGCAGTTGAAAAGTTTATATAAATTATCCCGGCTAATGTACACTGAAGGGATAATGAACTTGTTTGCCGTATGTTATTTAAACACTCCCCGGGGCTGCTAATGGAATTCTGGCATATTTACATGGGGAATACCTACAGCTTAGACAACGTATAGATTTATCCCGTTTAGTGTCGAATTTTGATTAAATAGTAATTAGACAATTAATTATTTAGTACACATTACACGTAATAATAATGTTTATTACGATACGATTTATGTGGTCGTCATACTATGTTATCGTTTAATTAGGGCGGTGATATTCATATTAACTGAACCTAAAATAAGATCAAATAGACGACAAAAACTCTAACAATACTATTTTTTAAATAACTATTGTTTTCAGTAAGTCAACGGTATGGATCTGCAAAAATCAACGTCTGAAGCAATCAGTTATTTAAGCCAGCAATTCTATTGTAAAATGTAATCTATTTCAACGATTTATTTACCTAACGCAGTAAAGCACTACTGTATAAATACTTATAAATGTGAACCAATATTTTTAATTTGAACCGAGACATTGGCGTCGTCCGTTTAAGGACCTCTAATTCAATTAAGGGACCTTCAGAGCTCGTTTGCATGAGTTTGCATTTTTAAGCGAGATTGAGGCGAGTTCCAAGTGAATTTTGACAAGTTGACGTCGCGCCGTGCAAGCGGCACCCGAGGGGGCAAATTGTAATGAAGACCAATTCAACTAGACTCGCTTTAACCACTGTAATATTTTGGAAAAGTTTAGATTTTACCTCGGTTAAAGATAGTAGTACCATCAGGAACATTAAATTGCCTTTACATCAAGATGTGTGATGTGTATGTCAATAAACTTTTTTTTTTAAAAAACGTCGCTGGCAAACAAGCGTACAGCCCGCTTGATGGTTTTAAATCAAACCGCAATCTGAATGGTACTGTCAGAACTGTCATTTCATACATATTTTGACGTAAGCATATAGATTTACTGTCAATTCCAATCCCTTCTAAACTCGCCCTGATTATATGTGGTTGCAGTGCTTGCAGCTCCAGAACTTAACAACGTGCATGGACTTACAACGTGTTACAAAAATATCCAAAAAGTCATCAAATACAAACATCAATCATCTATATTTAAAAAACATCTTTATTTAAGATTTTCAAACGGGTAATAAAATACGGAAAGATGAATTGCTCAACACTTACGCTGTGCAACCATTTTACCCATTTTTATAATGCCGACCAACGTACAGGAAGCTGATCAAGTATTTTCATTGTTCTAAGCGGATTATGTAGCTTCAATAGACTTTTTCCAAGGCGCCTTTGTGTGCTCGTTTTAATATTCTTAATTCTAAAGTAAAGGAGACTCGAAGTCCACGAGACGAGTTTTTATTAAAAATTCTACTAAAATATTTGCTGTAATAATTTTAGTAAAAAATTACACGCTGCATGTCTACTATGCAGGCTATTTGAGGATAAAATTATAAATACTTCTTTTTTAAATTATACGGCGAAAGCAACCTGTAGCAAGTGCTACGCCATCCTTAGCTACGCCGTAGCATACAGTCAACAAACTTAATTTCACGTCCATTTTTTTGGCTGTTGTAGTTCAATAAATCCATGATTTTTTTCTGTCAAACTGACTTTGACTAAATGGGATTTACCACCCGAACAAATATTTACCTCGACGTTTCAGCGACTTCGACGTTGTGGCCGTGGTCACAAGTTATTGCTAAATGTGTTATTATGTTTATACATAGCATTGTGATAAGGCGTTACTTGTTCAGTTGTAAGTACCTACTGAAAATAGTAGGTTACTTCAATAAACCATATTTAAACAAATATGTAATTATTCTGTTACCACGGGAGAATCCCAACGACCACCACGTACCCCAGACAGGTTTGTAGTTTTTTTATTATATTATTATTTTATTAAATCCTTGTTTGATGATTGTTTGGAATGTTTTCTTGAATTTATTTTGTCATTTCACATTGACAACATCAACAAGGTTATTTTTATTTTAAAACGTATATTATTCGTCAACCAATATTTAATAATGAAATCAGCAACAGACTTCGTCAGTAAGTGTACGTACAATATAAAATCCGCAACATGCTTGGTTAAAATCCACAAATCGCCATCCGCAATAAGTTTCGTCAATCGATGTCAAGGTTATTTAGTCACAATCGGTTCGTCTGGTCAACGTATTGATCACGTCCACTTAAAATTCAACGTGTCGCAATTATGTACACACAGAAACAGTACCATGTTTTGATCGTACCCTCTATAAGTGACCTAGTTCCGAGACTATCATCAGATCTAAATGTCTGATAGCAAAACGTCCAGCCCCGGAGGTGCTCAGAGCCAGTTTCAAATGCAAAATTCGATATTTGAATTTCAAAATACTTGACAGCGCCCGGAGTGGTGTGGATAAAACTGCAGTGGACCCATTGTAGTTTTATAGTTATATGGATGTCTGGCACAGTGACAACAGTAATTGAGAGGAGAAACTGACTTGGATTTGGTTGCAAATTTTGTAGCATTATACGGCTCATGTTGCATAAACACAGAACTTCTTCTCCTACCTACTTGTGTAAAAAAATATCTCATTTAATGTTGCTCTACATTTTTTCATCACACAATTTGAAGCAAGTTAAATATAGCATTTTACTTCAGATCACAAAAACAAAAAACTATGATAGGTCTATAAGTACGCTTTGTTATGTCTATAACTACATAACTACTAGTTTGTGAAGATATATATAAATCCACTGGCACTGGCTGGCACTGTCATGAGATGTAATATAACCCTATGGTCACATGGTAGACGATATTAGCAGTTTTTCCACGCTGGCGACAGCACATTTAAAGGCGTGCACAGGCGTGCACAAGCAAATAAATTTAAAAATTCAAGCAGTCTGAAGCATCTCATCTCACACACATTCGCTACCCCGTTGGGGTATATATTTAGTAAAATATTTTCTGGCGCACTGTAATTTGAGGCACTGTGGTAGCGGCGGGTTGCAGAATACTTCTTCATGATTCTTCTCAGTGCTCGAATAAAACCAGTTGAGTGCGGAAACGACATCTGAATGCCAATTTTGTTGACTGTACTTTTATGCTTATGTAATATTTAGTTTCTTCTTCAGCGTTCTTCAGTAACTAAGGCTACACCGCCACCGCTATTACAATAGATATTTCTTAATGTTATGGTAATGACACGATTACCTACTAGTTTATACGAACTACGAACGTTCATCATCATCATCAGCCTATGTTCGTCCACTGCTGGACATAGGCCTCTCCCATGGCACGCCACTGAGCACGATCCTCGGCCACTCTCATCCAGCTCTTGCCAGCCGCCTTGCGAAGATCATCGCTCCACCGAGTCTGAGGACGTCCCACGCTACGTTTGCCGTTCCATTTGTGCAAATTTTTCGCTCGTGCCTAAAATACCAAGATTGGTTTTTGGAGTCTTTTTGTATTTTTTATTTTTCAACTCCAAATTTTTTACTTTTACGGTCATCCCGTGAAATCCATACATTTCATATTAAATACAAACTGAAACATAGACGCATAGAAAACCCCAGAAAAAAGACCAGCGCTGAGAATCGAACCCAGGTAACTAAAATACCACGTTTCCAAAATAACATATTTTTCAAAATACTACATTACCTTATTATTACATTGCCATTATCTAGACCACATGTCCAAAATAAGACATTCCACCAAACAATCACTTCCTTGAGTAATCTTCAATTTTGTAATATGGTGCAACGAGAATCTGGTAAGCTACAAATGTGGTAAATAGTAATGTACCTCTAGTATTTTGAAAATGTGGTATTTTTATTTTTATTCTTTCAATATAGTAGGGGTTTCTGTGACAGGCTGGTTGGCGGTACCTGTCGTGCGGTCCGTTTGACAATCGTTTGTGTCAAGTTTGGATTTGTTTTATCACTAAATGAGCCAATCGTAAGCAAGACTGTTAAGTCCAACAGACCTAACGAACGATACATACACTATCTAGCGACATTCCACCAGTCAGTAAACTTTCATTAGCTAGCACCTTTTCTCAACGAGATGCCTAAAATTTGTCGCATGAATCTATCGGTCGGAATTAGCACTATATAAGGTAACCCACTGAACTAGATAAGGTAAAAGGGCACCATAACTCACGGCACGCAATGCCCAACAAATATAAAAAGGTTAAAAATCGTTCATACGCCATTTAGCCCGCTCCCGGAGGAAGCGGGATCTATCCGCCTGCCATAAAAGAAACTATGCGCAATTTCACAGCTCTAGGCTTCCGAAGATAAAAATATAATAGCTGGGACCGTTTGAGTTAGACTAAACGTGACTTTTGAAAGCGAATATTTGAACCGAATCGTGTTAGTATTAGAACAGTATTAGAATATTAATACTATAACTGTTAATATTTCTTGCAAATACCTGAAAACAGGTATACCAGCATAACAAAGTAAGAAGCGTTCTTTGTATTGATTTATTTTGCATTCTAATTATTTTTTTAATGAAAAAGTAAAGAAAGTTTGTCTGCAGACGCCAGTGCTCCGGGAAGAAGGGTTACGGATTAGTCCCAATTATGTCGAGCTAAACTCGATTAAAGACGTGGGTTATCCGTATACTTATTTCAGTATTAATGAGTCTCACGGTAGTTTAATGTTCAAAACTTAATGGTCTGTTTAACCTAGGTCTGAAGACGGCTAGATTGTAGCGTTCAGTCGTATATCATTGTTTTACTTTTTTTTAACTGACCAGCGACAGATCTCTAATGGTAATTGGAGAGGCTGAAGATGTAGCTCACTGGTAAAATATTATTTATTTATTTATTAAAGATCAAAAAGACAACAAGCTACATTACAGGTCTTAGTCCTAAGGAGTAACAGGTTGGCGAAACAAGTATTTACACTTATAATGATATATGAAAGTAACAAAAAAGGTAACAATTGTAACAAAAATAACAAACATAACAAAAATTTGAATTTGCTGGTACTTACAGCTGACTTATACATACAAAACGTTTCACATATACGCATACTCATCCTTTCTATCACCGTCCATACATCAGCAAACACAACACACTCAAACTCTTCACTATTGAATATGTTCAGTACATGTAGAGCACGGCAGATGGGAGAGTATAATAGCGGCGCGATACTGTGCGCGCGGGCGGCGGCGCGAACAATTATCAGCAGTACTCACCGATGTCTGACGCCCCAGCCGCGTGCAGCAGATCCGCCAGCAGTTCGGGCTCGTGGCACGCTATGGCGAGCCGGTCGTCGTGCAAGCTGAGCCGGGCAGCCTCGAGCTCGCCCGGCGCCGCTTCCCGCAGCTGCAGCGCCACCGAGCCCTCGCCGCCCACCGCAGCGCTGTACATCAGCACCGCGCGTGGCGAGAACGTCGGCAGCGGCAGACGCGTTGTTGCCACCTGGGGAAGAAAGGTAGGGTTTTAAGAGTCGGTCAGCTATATACTTAAGGGGGTACCGCGTTTTTCGCGCTAATCGATTTTGGGTGGGCGATTTCGGGCGTGGAGCCGCTTGGGGGAGGCACGATGGCTCAAGATAGGTTGGTTGTGCGCGCGTGTTTTTTGGTATTATCATCATATTTATTACTAAAACAATTACATATTTTAAAAATGTAGCCAGACTACGCCCTAGAAAACATCTTGTTTTATTAACATTCAAAAAGTCATGACCTTTCGTGCATTATTAGCGTCGTACTACGAGTTTAATTTATATTTTAGAAACGACTTTGGATTTTTTTTCTATAGAGCGAACTACAAGTAATCGTGTTTCGAAAAAGACTGGTCGCTAGAGTGAATCCTCAAACATCTTAAATATGAATTTCAGGACTATAGCATTGCTAGTAATGATACAGCACGAGTTTAAATGAATGCAATAAATGCGCCAAAAACACGGTAGGGCCTTAACCATACCATACTCAATAATTGTTTACGTGGCGTCATTGAATATATGTATGGCAAAGGTGGTGGACATGTAATACCTTCAAATTGGCAATCTATACCTATAAGCCAGTACCGTGACTGAGTGACAGACAACACACAGCCCAAACTACGGTGCTAGAGTGCTAGAGTGACGAACGTACGAGCGAGATATGACTGCAGGCAACCGGTGGCACATTACGCAAAGTCCCTTTTCATTGCTCGATCGACACGCAACCACCAATCGATTAATGAACAACATACGCAATGTATTATAAAAATTCTTGTTGCGCCGCCGGTCGCGCAAAGTCTCGGTCGGGCCTTTAACATTTGTGTAGACGCGTCAAAGTAGGTATATGTATTTATTATTGTAGCACTATCGGAAATCGATAATGCTAGGCTGAAAGCGAAAGTGTTGTCATCATCATCTCAGGCTATATACATCCCACTGCAGGGCACAGGACTCCTCACAGAATGAGAGGTCTGGGCCGTAATTCCCTCACGGGCCCAGTGACGATTGGGAACTTCACGCACATCATTGAATTTGTTCTCAGGTGTGAGCAGGTTTCCTCACAATGTTTTCCGCGTTAGTGGGTTTACTTCTTGATCAATTTTAAGAATATTGGGTAGGTAGGTACCAATGGAAAACCAACATTTTGTCATTTTTGATTTGTATTAGTTAATCATGTCGAAATCATGCTGCACAAAAACGATTTCCTCCTTAATTCCCTTCGAAATAATTTTATGTGTTATAACATTTATAACAATAGTGCAGCTTTTAGAATAGTGAAAATCTAACTCCATTCCAAAGAGCGCCTTGCTAAACGAATCATAATTTTATTGCATCAACTAAAAACAGAGCAACCCATCACGTTTGCTAGTTAGCAATATCCCATTACCGCCACCCCAGACTGATTTAATCGAGTTATAATGTGCGTCGCAGCTCGTCACTTGAGAACAAAGGCTCTGATAATTACTACAAGCAACTATTTATTTGGCGCCCATATGCGTAGTGACAGCACACGGTAATGGCCCACAATTATACCCTAAATTGTTTGGAGACGAAGCAATTGGTGTGGAATCGTCTTCGCTACACGAGTAGGCGTGAAATTTTGTTTAACTAACCGTTATTCTGGCTCTTTTTGAAGCGTCTGTTGTGATATAATTATCTATTACTAGCTTCTCGCCCAGGCTTCGCACGGGTGCAGGGTGTTGGTACAATTTCTTTTTTTTTATTTCATTTTTTTTTAGTCCGCGCATGGTTGTGTACTTGGCAAGGGAGTTATAGTAATCATGTTTAAGTAATTTTGCTATTGTTATTCGTTCTCATAATCTATTATGTTCTCTCAATACTCATATAGTCTTATGTAGGTATTAGTGGATAGTATATCTATATAGCGATCCGAGTGTGACCCGACGGCGCTGGCTGAAAATCAGTGCTGGGTTGCTATAAACGCCTCAGCTTAGCTGAGCCAGTGTCCGATTTGTCAGTATTCAATGACACACTATCTTTTTCCTTCGTGTTGTCTATTTGTAGTAATATTAACGTGTCTTGTGCTGTTGTAAATAAATATATATATTTTTTTCTTTCATATATTTTTTCTCATGTCTTTTCCCGACAATTACATACATTATTCAATCGAGTTTCTGGATGGATAATATCGATTGGGTTAATTTGACGGACCATCCCTGTAATTGTTTTTTAATTTATTTTAAATTGGGGTTGAAAAATGTTCCTATTAATTGGACGATGTAAGTGTACGGCGTCGAAGGGATGACTTTATTCTGGATCAAAAATTTCAATGAAAATCCTTGAAGAACAAATAAACTAATCTACGCAGAAATTTATTTATTTATTTATTTTATTTATTTATTTATCACATCACATTACATCTATCTTAACAGTTACCCAATATGATAGAGTAGCACATTTCACTTACAATGTAGGTAATTTACAATTTAGTTCATTAGTGATAGCATAATACAAATAAAGTAACTCTTGTGAACTCATTAAGAGAGCAACAGAAGACATCAAGTTGGGAGGCCACCCGGTTTATAGTGCGCAGCGCGCGCGTGCACGGCGCGGTGCGCAGCAGCGCGGTGCGCGCGCGCGGCACGGCCAGCAGCGGCACCGCGCCGCGCCGCCACACGTAGCGGTCCGGCACGCGCAGGCTTATCGTTGCCAGTACAGAGGGGTTGCTGCTCTTTCCTTGCAATAGTTTTAGTATGTACAAAGAGACAGCCAGTTCTCTCCTGACCTCTAACTTGTCGTATCCTACCATTCCCAACACAAATAATGTGGGATACATCAGTGGATAATACGGATACACGCCATACAGTTTTAAGTACAAAAGTACTAATAAAAGTAAATATTTCAAATAAATTTTAAGATACCATAGAAGTATGAAGTGTTTGAAAACACTCCATACATCTGATTTGTATCAAAATGTCTAGTTATGTGATAACAAATTCCAGCCATCAACCAATCATGCAAACCCAGCAATTTTTTTTGCCGTAACATCTTACGAATGTAATAATAAATAATAATTTCGACCTTTCGCGTAAATATACTTAGTAATCTATGCTGTGAAAAATTTTACCACGCATTATCTCCTTTTTATTTAAACCATAGTGAAGGTACGTCAAGCATCCCAAAGCCTTGATCGTTTTTCTATCCTTTCAGGAATCCTCGCATTTGACTAACTTATTTGTGAAACTCATATCTTACTTCCAAAATATTATACTTACAGTAAGTTAGTTTGGCATTCGTTCATACTTCAAGTATGGAGCATATTATAGTCAAATTTGCTATAGATACGTAAAGTAAAGTGTGAATTACACCAAAAAGGCTGTGTGCTTATTGTCTAACACGTGGGCATTTGCTATCACATTTACTATTTATTTCCTTCTGTCAAACTATAGCTAGACGGTTTAAATGAGTCGGGCGAGGACTCATTTAACGGTTTAGCTATAGGCAATATGACCCCTAGTTTGACATTTGGCTATCGTTATTTTAATAACTTGGCGCAAAACTCTCGAAAAGCTTGTAGTTAAAAAATCAACTAAGTAAGTCAAAAACCTAAGTTGTATTTTACGAAGTTATTAACTTTTGGTCTCAGAAAAGATTTGCGTGATCCCTTAACTTAAGTATAATATTACTAGCTGTTGCCCGCGACTCCGTCCGCGAAGAATAGGGGTATAAAAAATAGTTTACGACCTATTCTCAGACCTACCGAGTGCAGACAAAAAAGTTTCATAAAGATCGGTCGAGCCGTTCCGGAGGAGTTCGATAACAAACACCGTGACACGAATTTTTTAATTAGATGAGTATGACTCAGGTCAAGTTTTTAGTCATACTGCTTAATTTATCTAAGCATTGTTGGGTACGTATTGTATATGTACAAGATTTCGCGAAAAAAGTCGCGTAGCAACAGTGGTAACGGCGGTGATGATGGTACACGGACTAACCTTTTAAACACACAAGTACACCAATACGTCTGTTTCCAAGTAAATACAAGCCAGTGATTAACAAGGTCGTATTTAGATGATTACCAGTCAACAGGGGATAATCGCTCCGTAATCAACGCAGGCCGCGCATTACGCCGGGCGCGCTGGGACCACGCCCTAATACCACGTAGATTTACTGCCCAATTGTTACTGTAGGTACCTGTGTCTGTGCGGATAATATTTTTAATATAAGGTAACCTATTTTGCGACGTAAATTTAACTATTTAACTGCGATGCAAATAAATGAAAATAGCTAAGTTTAAACCCGACATTTAAACACACGCGCACACACATATCTGCGAAGAAATTAAATGGTGTATATGAAGTTCCCAATTCACACTGGGCCCTGGTGGGAACTATGGCTCAAGGCCTCTTTGCCCTACAGTGGGACGTATATCCGCCCACCGCCCACAAACAAATTTTGTTTCAATGAACTTAAGTGAGTTCGTTGTCACTATAATAAGGCCTCTATATAGGATACTGGGCGGCAGGAGGATATAGACAAGGTTGAAACTGAGTTTAACATATAACATCCTTGCTCATCCTAACAGGTAGTATATCCCATCAAAACGCTCCGTTTTTTTAATACTTATTTATTTTTAAGGTACCAATAATATTCTATTACAATCCTTTCTTAGATCAAATTTCACGTCTCTAGCTCCATTACTTTACGCTGAGCGTTTTTTATTAGTCAATTTTAATCAGTCCCGGTACTATTTATAGTATTTTATGCAACGGTTGTATAAGTGAGGCCTTAAAAGGCGAGTGACGTGAGTTGCGATACGAGCGAATGCGAGTATCGCAATGGAACGACGGCACGAGCCGTTAAGACCAAATTATACACCGTTGCATACAATATTTTTTCTACGACTCGACTCTACTGTACTGTACTGTACCCTACTGTAGGGTACTGTCGGGTACAGTAGGGTAAAATAGGGTACAGTAGGGTACAGTCGGGTACAGTAGGGTAAAATGGGGTACAGTCGGGTACAGTAGGGTACAGTTGGGTGAAATAGGGTACAGTAGAGTACAGTCGGGTACAGCAGGGTAAAATAGGGTACAGTAGGGTACAGTCGGGTACAGTAGGGTAAAATAGGGTACAGTAGGGTAAAGTAGGGTACAGTAGGGTACAGTCGGGTACAGTAGAGTAAAATAGGGTACAGTCGGGTACAGAAGGGTAAAATAGGGTACAGTCGGGTACAGTAGGGTAAAATAGGGTACAGTTGGGTACAGTCGGGTACTGTACCCGACTGTACCCTACTGTACCCTACTGTACCCGAATGTACCCTATTTTACACTACTGTACCCGACTGTACCCTACTGTACCCTACTGTACCCTACTGTACCCGACTGTACCCTATTTTACACTACTGTTCCCGACTGTACCCTACTATACCCTATTTTACCCTACTGTACCCGACTGTACCCTACTGTACTCGACTGTACCCTACTCTACTCAACTCAGCAGGTCTAAACTGGGCTTTAGTGTTGAGTGTACCCTACATTTAATATTATGTGGCAGCTAGGTGTATCGTAATAACGACATTACGACACAAGTGCTGTTATGGCGAATAGATTAAGTATAGACTTTCTGAAGTCATATTATCTATGTTCTTATATATTTGTTTGCGACCATGTAAAAAACAGATAAAAGTACAGGGGGCTTACCATGATCTTTCAATAAACGATCCAAACGCAGAGCAGTTCAATTTAGGCACCTAAACTGAATCGTGAAATTGGTACCACGACGTCTATGTCTCAGAGCTGAGTCTCAATCGCTTACAAGTGAATGAAAGACAGATATTGTCTCTGGTCCGAAACTGAAACGCTAAGTCGCGAAAGGGATGCTGCTATATGCAAACCAAATATATCTATCTCTTTTAGTGTCGACTGACGTTTGGACGTTTGAAACCCAAAATACTTTTAAAGTTAGCTTACGGTTTGATTTTTTCTTCATTTTTAAAGTACTGAAAACTTAAAAAAAAAACTCATTTTCTTAAATAATGTTTCTTTGTCATAAAATATGGCTTTTTTTAGAACCAAATATAATTTTTAACACAGTGGTTATGAAACCTTTGTACAAAATGCAGTGGTTATAATCTGCAGCTATGATTCGGAACGCGAGGGCTATCGCGTATGAATTCGCCTCTGGAGGCGCTAGTGTAGCTTTGAGGTCTTTGAAATGTCAAATGTCACTGTTTACGGTTTGGCTTCGCGGGTTTATTTCTATTTATATTAATATTGCGACATTTAGCAATACGTTAGATTAATTATGGCAAACATAAGTTACGGATCAATGAATGTGATTGCTTTAAAAGCGGAGTTAAGAAAAAGTGGTTCAAAATTAAACGGTCTGAAAGAACAGCAATTCAGAGGTTAGTTTTTTACTATATAAACAAACAATTTTTTATCTAAAATTTGCTTGTTTACCTAGATTACAGCTGTTTTTTTCTTTTTGCAGGCTTCAAGACTATGAAAGGAATAATAATTTTGTTGGAAACATAGGAGATTAAATACTAAAAACCGATTTGGCGTACATACTGTTGAGTGGCCTTCAAACAGTTTGTACAGCAGTGTAACATCGAGAAGTGTACTTATCACCTGAGTTATCATATTTTATGAGCATTGCCTTTGAATAAGATGGAAAAATTGTTCAATCCATGTGTGAGTGTGCTGCTGGTTTGGGACCAAAGGCAAAGCAAAAAGCAAAGTTGTCTGAATGGCGTATTAAGAATTGACCCACAGAAAACAAACAGATATGGCATGAGCCGAAAAAAAAGAAAATGAACTTGTCTCCTAAAAAAGCTGAAAATCTTACATTTGAAATACAAAAATATAATGTCACCAAACCAAAACGAAATAATATGTGTTTTGATCCACATCCTGATAACACTTGCAGCACTGTACAATGGTATGATTATGTTAGGAACAATGTAATAAACTATTGCTCTTTAGAGAAAATACGGCTGGGCATAAAGTGGTGTGTTTGAAGTTGCTTCCTTACATGGAATATCTAATAACCATAATTACCTTAAATTAGTACAACGAAACCCTACCTACTCTTCTTCTACTATGTTATATGTGTCTATTTCATGTGTTATTTATACTTGAAAGGTTTAGGTAGTTAACTAAATGTAAACAAACTTCAGTTTCCAAATTTGGCACATTCAAGGATTCAAAACATTTTGTTTATCTATCATTGTAATACAAACTAGACTAACGTATTTTAATACAGAAATGTAAATGTTTATATAGTTTAATGGGAGAGTTACAGTATTTAAGACATATTATATTATCACACATATTTACATTTAGTTAATTACCTAAACCTTTCAATAACCTTCTCTTCTTCTTTCTTCTTTTTTCTTTTAACCTTTTGTTAATTATTATAGTAGATAATAGGGATGATTATGTATTGAAAGGATAAATAAAAAGTTTAGATGATTGATTTATTTTTACTTTTATTTAAGTACCTATAATTAACTGTCCAAAATACTTATTTACATTATATTTTTCCTGAAATTAGTGAGCATAAAGCATACAAATATGATTGTTCCTCCAAGTGGTACTAAATTAGATGATAACTTATTACTAAGAATCTTAAATGTTTTTCCTAAACCAATGACATGCTGAACATTGATACGTTCAGATGACAATTTATTTGATTGTCTGAGTTGGTGTGCTTCAAACTGATTACACCCTTTTTTTCAGAAACTGTGGCATGTTTACTGTAACATTCATATGTGAAACAAGATCTTGAATATTAAAGCCACGATCACCAAGAATAATGTCCCCTTTGTCCCCTTTTTGAAGTAGATTTATTATGCCACACTTTTCGAATAAGTTTCTGTCACTGACAGATCTATCATATGCATCTGAAACAAAGGTCACACATCCAGAGCCAGAAATTCCTACCAATACTTTTAATGTGTTCGCTGATTTGTATTTAGAATATGTAGCTAGTTGTGATACTGGGTTTTGTGGTTTTTCAATTTTTGTTTCTGTGCAATCTATTATTTTATTACTTGTACAGTTATTATTAATCTTCCTTTGATACAATACATTTTGATCAATTGTTTCCTTCGGTACCCATACATTCCGATCCTTGAACTTACAGTAAAGATAATTAATCCATGTTATGAAGTACTTGCTCACAGAAGTTTTGCTTATTTCAAAATGGAAAGATAAGCTCTTGGTTACACATATTTCTTCGCAATATTAATAGTGTTAAATAAAACTGATCTGTTGATGTCACTGCATGTTTTACTCGAGCTGGCTGCATTGATGGATCCTTTAAATTGTTTACTTCATCACCAGAAAGGTTGAACACGAACATTAAATGGTTATAATTCTCAAAACCAGTGTAAAATAGTATGACATCACATCAGGCTTCTCTTTAAGATTTACAATTCGAAACATGTTTGATGTGATTTTTCTATTACTTCCATGTTCTGACAACTTAGCAGTATTAGTTAAGCTCTATTCACATTTGCATAAAGAGCATTGTACTGAGACATCTTTATTTGAATTTTCTATACTTATTTCTTCAAATGTTTCTTCAAAAAACTGGAAATTAAAAAAATTGTTTATTTGTTACATTGAAATAGGTACTCCTAACAACACTATTATTATTAGATACGATACGCAGTTTATGTCGACAAAAGCTGCTGTGATAAATGTGTATGAAGAAAGTTTTTCATTTACTTACAAAATGTTGTTCACATTGATTTTCTTCTTTATTTGAAACAAGTGTTGCAGTTTCACGTTTCTTTTGACGTTGAAGAGCTCTCTCGGTACGTATTCTTTTAATTTCCTTTCTCTCTTCACTTTCATGGTTCCAGGAAAATCGACTAGGCACCGCTTTTGGTTTTAGTAGGAATAGCTGAAATTTTTTAACAAAAGATGAAAGTATGCAAAACTTGCTCAGTTTCAAGGTTGGGGTAAATCAAATGTCTGATGCAAGCACGGTATTTAGAGCGCGCGCAGACAGAAAGCGGTCTGGAGTTCCGAGTTCCGCGTTCAGAGTTCTGTGTATTGACCGCTCGAGAGTTCCGACCGCCTGCTGTGTGCGTTATCGTAAGGGACTCAGTACAATCGAAAGAACGCAGAACTCTGAACGCGGAACGCGGAACGCCAGACCGTGCTCTGTCTGCAAGCGCTCTTAGGAATAAGAAAAATCATTAGGTACTTACGATTTTCGGTATTTGATTCTTTAGGTACCTAATGCATAATCGTCAAGGTTTAAATGTTTTTTACAAACACGTGAATGTTTTGGAGGGACATAGTTGACCCTGCGAATCGCTACTACCACTGCTTTGAGACACTTTTATCTTTCGGAAACTTATGTCCGCCTTCCTTTTCCGAGCAAAACGGGACTGCGCAACACTGTGGCATGGCCAAAACGTTTCTATTGTATTAAATATGAAATTAATAGTTAAATATTAAATGTCAATTTTTTTTGGCACCCGTAATAACAAACTTTGACAGGCGTAATGAGTAACTTATAATGAATCGCTAAATTTGACACTGAAGCTATTCAATTCCTACTCAAGTTAAGCGTCATGGTACGAAAATCACTTGAAGTGAGTGAATAAAAATGTCTGTATCGCTACCGCTGAACCGCACTTGAACTGAATCGCAAAAGTAACGTCGTGGTACGAAATAGCGATGCAGTTCAGTTTAGAGCCTAATCTGAATCGTAATAAGAGATCATGGTAAGCCCCCAGGAGTAGGAAAAAATGTATAAAAGACATGACACCGTCGGTGCTAGCTGAAAATCAGTGCTGGGTGGGGTGCTATAAAAGCCTTAGCATTATGCTAAGCCAGTATCCGATTTGCAACCGTAATGACACACTCTATCTACGTATATACTTCGTGTTGTCTACTTATTTGTAATAATATTGACGTGTCTTGTGTTGTTGTAAATAAATGTATTTTCTTTCTTTCTTAGACAAATACAAAGCCGGCTTAAAACAATAATCCATTCGTGTTGGAGTGCCATAACCATAAGACCTACAAAAACGGGCCGAACCATTTGCGTAGAATTAGATCCTTTTTCATTGCTCTTAATTAGGTGGTTATTGGTTGTAATAGGCCCGAGGACTCCGATGGTCAACTGAGCAAGACAGAAGATAAAATATTGTCGTCAAACAACTGTTATTTTCGTTCAGATATACTTAGCTATTTTGAAATTCTAGTGTTGAAAAAGTACCTTCATGTTTGTTATTTAACAAGTAGCTTGCAAACGTATAAGTCTTAGGTCTTTGTAGTTACCGGATTGGTTTCTTAATAGGCTAGACGACTAAAAAAAACTGTTTAGTCCGTCAGTTAGATTATTAAAAAATATTGTACACGTATTTTTTCCTTTGTTTGACAAACAAAAAATGAGGAGGATACAGTGCTTAGAAGTTTCGGGTGACGTCACTATATGGTACAATTTTTACCTAAGGGTGACGTCACAAGCCCCCACTCCGGAAGTTTGATGATCTATATCTTTGTCGTTTTTTAATAATTTGATAAACCAAAAAATACGTGTCCCATATTTTCCCATAATCTAAATGACGGACTAATTAGAATGACCAATTTTTAACCCAGTCGTCATCCCTATTGTAGGTACATGTACAAACATTATATAATATTTAGGTAGAACTTAGTTTAAAATTAGCATGTTAAGAACTTAGTGTATTTTTCGGTGCTCGCTGATACTAAGTTTAAATTATTATGAACTAAAACAATTACTTTGCTCACCCGCGACCTTACAATAGTTACGTTTATGCAAGAAATGTGTGTTCATGCAGTTCCTCCACCTCCACACTGTACGAACACACACAAATCACATAAACACAACTATCACCACCACCAAGCTACACTGACGCGTTTCGAACTCAACCAGAGCTTCAGCGTAGTGTAAACGCGTCAGTGTAGCTTGGTGGTGGTGATAGTTGTGTTTATGTGATTTGTGTGTGTTCGTACAGTGTGGAGGTGGAGGAACTGCATGAACACACATTTCTTGCATAAACGTAACTATTGTAAGGTCGCGGGTGAGCAAAGTAATTGTTTTAGTTCATTAATATGGACCTCCGCAAAGTAACGCCTGATTCAATAAATTATTTAAATTATTATGTTTTAGCATTTTCTCTATAAGTGAAATGTAAAATTTCTTTGAGAAATAAAGTTCCTTAACCACAATACAACGGCATAAGTAGGTATAGTATAGTGAGATATGAGTTTGTAGATACCGGTGTTCAAAAGTTTGAGCCAGGTATAAGGTGCCTTATAATTGGATGACAACTTTTGGAGTTGCCCTCCCATAATCCTTAAAGTTACAAAGCTGGATTTAGATAATCCATATTTTCACCTTCGCTGCTTTAATAGGAACCAAACCAATGCTCTAAATATTTTTCGCAGTATTTTCCGCTACCTACCATAACTCTGTTGCTCTAGGCTTTTCATGTTGAAGCTTGTCAAACACAGTGCGGTGAATATTGGGCTTTTCGAAAGCTGTAAAAAATATAAATCCGAGGTATAACAAAATTATGCTAGATTTACCTATGACTGCCACATTAGGTCGAGCCCGTTTGGTGTGGTCCATTACAGACTCACAGTGCATTACTACCATTGACCTTTGTTTGTTACAGATGGAAAAGAAGCACCCAGGTGTAATCATCGTCATCATTTCAGCCGAAAGACGTCCACTGCTGAACATAGGCCTCCCCCAAGGCTCGTCAAACAGATCGGCCCTGCGCCATCCGCATCCAATGCGTTCCCGCTACCTTTTTGTAGTGGTAGAGCCATGTTGTAGCTAGCCGCTGCATCACGAATGGGCCGGCTCGTCCGGGGTAGTACCACCCTCTCACAGAACACCGGCGTGAAGCAGCAGTACTCCCTGCTGCGTTTCGTACGGTCAGTGAGAGCGCCGGGGGCCCAATACCTCTCCCCCCCCCTATTCCCTCTCCTTTTTCCTTAGGGCTGACAACGCACTGGCATCGCGTAAAGCGCTGCGGGTGTCTATGGACAGTGGTGATCATTTAACATCAGGTGACCCACTAGTTCGTTTGTCTGGCCTCTATAACATAAAAAAAAAAAAAAAACCTTCACCAGGTCGTCGCTCCATCTTGTTGGAGGCCTACCTACACTGCGTCTTCCGGTCCGCGGACGCCACTCGAGAACCTTTCTGCCCCATCGGCCGTCAGTTCTACGGGCGATGTGCCCTGCCCACTGCCACTTAAGTCTGGCGATTCTTCGAGCTATGTCCGTGACTTTAGTTCTCGCGCGGATTTCATCATTTCTAATGCGATCCCGCAGAGAAACTCCAAGCATAGCCCTCTCCATCGCCCTCTGAGTGACCTTGAGCTTCCTTATAAGACCCATCGTTAGCGGCCACGTCTTAGTGCCATAAGTCATCACTGGCAACACACACTGTTCAAAGACTTTTAACTGCGGTATATCGGATGACAAGATATTGCGGAGCTTCCCGAACGCTACCCAGCCGAGTCTAATTCGTCGATTGGCCTCTTTCTCGAAGTTGCACCTACCCAATTGGATTGTATGTCCCAGATAGATATAGTCGTCAACAACTTCGAGCAAAGTATCTCCGATTACGACGGGAGTTGGTACAACATGGGCGTTCGACATGACCTTCGTCTTGTCCACGTTCAATTTAAGACCAACTCTCTCGGAGACTCTTCCGAGGTCAGCGAGCATCGCACTGAGGTCCTCCAAGGTCTCAGCCATAAGCACCACGTCGTCGGCAAATCGAAGGTGAGTGAAGTATTCGCCATTTCCATTGATGCCACGCCCTTCCCAGTTCAGAGTCTTGAACGCATCCTCTAGTGCAGCGGTGAACAGTTTCGGAGAGATAACATCTCCTTGTCTGACTCCCCGCTGCAACAGAATGGGCTTCAACATCTGATCCTGAAGTTAGACGGACATTGAGGCGTTATTATACAGACACTTCAACACTTCGATGTACCGGTAGTCTACTTGGCACCGTTGGAGAGACTGCAGTACAGCCCAAGTCTCGATCGAATCGAAGGCCTTCTCGTAGTCCACAAATGCCAGGCAAAGGGGGCGGTTATACTCCTCGGTTTTCTGTATAACCTGCCGCAACGCATGTATGTGGTCCACGGTGCTAAAGCCTTTTCGAAATCCGGCTTGTTCGGGAGGCTGGAAGTCGTCTACCCTGCGCGCGAGACGATTCGTGATGACTCTTGAAAACAGCTTGTAAACATGGCTCAGAAGTGAAATGGGTCTATAATTCTTCAATAAAGTATTATCGCCTTTTTTGAAGAACAGCACCACTACACTTCTGTTCCATGCTTTTGGTGTTTTCCCTTCACGGATGGCGGTATCGAATAGTTTCTGAAGGGCTTTGAGGATCGGTTTTCCACCCGCCTTCAGAAGTTCGGCTGTTATTCCGTCATCACCAGGGGCCTTGCCATTCTTTAGTTGTTTGAGAGCCGTACTAATCTCGTACAGGCTGACGTCCGGGATGTCTTCGGTATAGTGCCGGGTTAATCTAGCTCTCGGGTCTTCAGCTAGATCCATGACGGGTTTCTTCGTTGATGTGTACAGCTGTCCATAGAACTTCTCAACTTCTAACAATAGCTCCGGTTTAGAGGTCACGATCCTACCTTCATCGGTCTTTAACTTTGCCAATTGGCTTTACCCAACAGACAGATTCTTGGCAAAAACTTTAGAGCCTCTGTTGCGCTCTATCGCCACTTCAATACTATTAGTATTAAACTGGCGTATATCGCGCCTCAGAGACTTTGAGATCTGTCTGTTAAGCCGCCGGTATTGGCAAGCGTTACCAGATGTCTGTAGGATCATCTTACGTCGATCTTCCATAGCTTTAGAGTAGAAGGTGTGATTTTTTTGGTTCTATTTGTACGGTGAGTCTTAAAGAACTTTGACCCAACCGTATGGACAGCTTCCACAAACCCGTCATTGTAATCATCCATGTCGCTTCCTAGGCATTCGAAACGATTCTGAAGTTCAAGCTGGAACGTTTCGAGGTTTTGTAGCTGGGCTGGCTGGGCTGGGTGTAATGATGGCACAAAATTACCCTCAAATGCCCATAGACATAGGCAATATCAATCACAATGCCACCTCAGTCAAAGAAGACAATTTAGAAAACGTACAATAGTAGCCTTCAACTTGAATTACCCGAAACAGTGAACAACAAAATTCAAATATAAATTCCACTGTAGCTAGCAACTTTGATGTAGTTAATTATGCAGTTCCATATAAAAGACCTCACAAAAAAGTACTAAAGCAATGCGAAGGAAGTAATAAATTAAACTTAGACTTCTCCGAGACAGAGCGGAGGAACTATTCAACGTTTTACACAATGCGAACAATAATGTTGCTTGCTAGTATTATACGTAATTGCAGCATGAAATCCGTTTCAAATTTCTCTGTTCATTACATAATGCTTTGTTTCGTATGGGTAAGGGTGCTTGTCTTCTCGACTTGCATTTCACGTTAAGTGTAATATGCTGAATTTTCTGCAATTGTATTCAATCAAATATCACTTTTTAGGGTTCAGTTCATGAAAAGAAGTTCTCAGGGTCGTGGTAGAGGAATCAAGTTGATTTTTTTTATCAAATAATCAGGTTTGCAGTTCCTTATTCAACAATAATTCAATCAATAGAAACTTATTCACTTTTTTAATTAATGCTATTTGCATGAAGCCACTTGATACCACAAACCATGCATTTTCACGACAGTAAATATCATGGCCATGTACAGTACATAATACGTTTCATATACTCTCATATGTTTGCTCTCTCATGGTGCTGGAACTATGTACCATTTCACATTAAAAGATATAGGGGAACAGAAATTGTGTAAGGAAACATTGAGACCACTCCATTTAAGAGCGACGTGTAAGCCGATTCGTTACTCTGCGCCTGAACACGAAGGATTACTCTAGAAGCTTATAACATACATACGTAAAATAATAGGTGCCTAAATTGTTTTAAAAAAAATTGGGTTTACCCTTGAATCCCGGCAAATAGAATATCTTTTCAAAGACGTTTCACATAAGTATTTTAATTTCATCGACAATTAATTTCGGTGAACAGTTGATACAGGTAATTTCAAGTCACGGGGTTTTAGTAGGTAGATGTGTAATTTTGTTAATGAATTACGCGGAAGTACTTTTCAAGTTGTTGTAAATGACATATAATTAATAAAATATATATTTCTATGTGTAATATTCGATAGACAAGATTAACTGTAACGTACCTAATATTAAACATGAAACTACCGTGAGACTCACTCTAGTGAAAATAATCAGATTATGTCGAGTTAAACTCGTTTTAAGACGTGAGTGATCCGTTTATTTTCTCCATGAACAAAAGTACTTAACTAACTGAGCCTACTTGTTTTCTGAGAGTAGGTAGTTGGTTTCTGTAAGAGAAAACCTAACTTAATCTCATTATAATAATGTAATATAGTTGTATAACATAATGAAGTACCGTATAATAGAAGTGAAGTTGATCATATACAAATGTATTGTAGGACTACGTCGAATAAATGAATCATCGATCAAGTTATTTTAATTGAAAAGTTTTTCTAATATGTACCTAACTAAGAAAAATTTAAACGAACGGTTGATGAAACAAAATTACACTTAACAAAAATGCGAGAATGGAATATCCGATGAATACCTAATCCCACCAAAAACATAAATGTAAAAAATGTTAACTAAGTTCAATACTAAAAATATACTTGATTATGGACTTCACCAACAAAAGGATTGAGATCTAAATGGGTGCCAAGTTCTGCAGGCAATACTGAAATCTATCTGTAAGAACAAATAACATCCCAAACAAGTATAACACTCTATTTCTTTGGTTTTTCTACTCCAACAGCGTTTTATATTTATAAATATAAATTCCTGAATTTAACTATCTAATAATTTACACAAAGTAGATAACTTATGTTAAATTGAAGCTTAACATATTATGACTTGGCTACTTTTCACATACAAATCATCTTATATTTGGCTAATCAACTTATCTTCTATATGTATACATTCAATTTGCGGGTAAAAACTAGCCAAGTCAAATATTAAGCTTCAATTTAACATAAGTTATCTACTTTGTGTAAATTATTAGATAGTTAAATTCAGGAATTTATATTTAAAAATATAAAACACTGTTGGAGTAGAAAAACCAAAGAAATAGAGTGTTATACTTGTTTAGGATGTTATTTGTTCTTACAAATAGATTTCAGTATTACCTGCAGAACTTGGCACCCATTTAGATCTCAATACTTTTGTCGGTGAAGTCCATAATCAAGTATATTTTTAGTATTGAACTTGGCTAACATTTTTAACATTTATGTTTTTGGTGGGATATCATTACTTTTTGTAAAGAAATTAATCACCGAAGTTAAGCAACGTCGGGCGCGATCAGTACTAGGATGGGTGACCGCCTGGTTTCATTTTGTGTTTTTGAAGTAAATTTCTTTAGGCACGCTTGACTTACATAACGTATTCTACTCTCTAAGTCAAGCGTGCCTAAAGAAGTTTTACTACAAAAAACCAGGCGGTCACCCATCCAAGTACTGACCGCGCCCGACGTTGCTTAACTTCGGTGATCGGACGAGAACCGGTGTTTTGTCAAATATCTTGAAAACGGTGCATCCTACTGCAAAATCAATTAAATTTTCACCCCCCTTTGAAACCCACACACCCCCTCCCCCTCACCCGGCCCCCGGTGTTTTCGTCAAATATCTTGAAAACGGTGCATCCTACGGCAAAATCAATTAAATTTACATCCCCCTTTGAAACCCACGCACCCCCCACTCACCGTGTTTTTGTCAATAATACATACCTATATTGGGATAGTTTCAAATATCTGCTTGTAACGGTTCCAACGCTACAATTAAGAAATTTTTTTTTGTATGGGGACCCCCTTTTTTAACTTTTTTTTATTTTTAGATTTTTTCCTACGTTTACACACAATTACCGCGCTGAATTCCAAATTTCATCCTTCTAGGTCATCTGGAAGTTGGTTAGGTTTAGGTACTATAGTTGGATCAGTCAGTGCTAAAATTTACGACTTTTTGACCTTCATAATATGAAGATATTATCTTTATAACCGTTTGAGCTAGCTTCATGAAATTTGGGCTTCTAGATGTCCTTATGGATATAATTAAACACACGTAGTTTTATGTGTTTACGTTAAAGAGGTTTTGAGTTATAGAAGGGTTAAAAGTGGCACCAAGTGGTTTGTGTAATATTACACTCAAATCTGGCTAGCCAGTTCCTTTGCTTGAACTTGGCTTGAAACGCTGCCGCGTGTCTAGATTGTCATACGATAAAAAAAATGTTGACCAAAAATTTGCGTTAATTGATATTTTGTTTTTTCTTGTGTTATGAATATAATTTTAATGAAAAAGAAACAGTGCGACGTTGCAGCTCGATGTATTTTACAATACGCGGATCTCCATTTCACAGAATCACACTACTCAATCACAAGTACCCTACCAAATATTATAGTTAAATCAATCACTTGAAGCAATCGAACGTCTTTTTCCTTTCGGTCTTTCGCATTACCACAGTAATTACTAATTCGTATAATTAGGGAGTGAAACGATGATTAGTGCACAATTACAAAAGGACCGGAGAGGCCGGTTGTAGCACGATTATCCCCCGCTGACCGATAAATAAACAGAGACACTGAAACGAACGTGTGAGGAACGTCACTGTTGTTGTTGGAATGAAATTTAGCAAAATAAAAAAAAACCGGCCAAGTGCGAGTCGGACTCGCGCACCGAGGGTTCCAAACAAATTTATATGTATCTATGAACATCCTGTCTTAGCAGACCCCTGCACCTAAGCAAAATGTGCGCAGTGTGGGATCATTGTAGATTGGTTACTGAGACAGACAGACAAAAAAAAAATGCTTTTCGCAATTTTTCCTTTATCTGTGCTATAAGACCTTGCTTCGTACCAAATTTCAAGGTTCTGAGTTCACGGGAAGTACCCTGTAGGTTTTGATTCCCTTGCGAGTGTCGAAAATGTGCGTTGTTTACTGATATAGACAGACAGACAAAAAAATTTATGCTTTTCGCAATTTTTCCTTTATCTGTGCTATAAGACCTTGCTTCGTACCAAATTTCAAGATTCTGAGTTCACGGGAAGTACCCTTTAGGTTTTGATTCCCTTGCGAGTTTCGAAAATATGCGGAAATTTGCGTCATAAACGGCTGTATCTTTTGATTGCGTTGGCTTAGAAGTTTGATTTTTTCACAGCTCTAAGGGACAGTAGAGTTGAGTATTTGATATAAATTTCAGCTTGATACCTCCACGCGTTCCTGAGAAAAAGGGTCTTGACAGACAGACGGACGGACGGAGAACAAAGTGATCCTATAAGGGTCCCGTTTTTTCCTTTTGAGGTACGGAACCCTAAAAACGGTCAAATGCGATTAGGACTCGTACATGAAGGGTTCCCTAACTCCTTACAATGTTTTATAAACAGTTAAGTTATCTTCTTCTTATATAAAACTCTCGTGTGTTTGTTATCGAACGGCTTGACCGATTTTCATGACATTTTTTTTGTCTATATTTGGTAAGTTTGAGAATAGGTCGTAGGCTATTTTTTTATACACCTATTCTTCGCAGACGGAGTCGCAACCAACATTTAGAATACCTACATAAATGTTTCTTGAATGATGATCCTCTTTAACTTTTAACTTTATTTTAAATTTGGTAGGTATTTGTTGTTATAGCGGCCATAATAATTTCATGATCGATGAAAATTTCAAGTGTCGATGTATTATGATAGACGGACGGACGGACAGACAGTGGACTCTCAGTATAGGATCCTATTTAGGTATGTAACCCTAAAAAGATACTTTAGATACACATACCATCTATCAGGTGTGTCGAGATCTCTTTTGTCGAGTGCAGTTTGCTCCTCTACATGCACTGTGCAATAATACGTTTAGCGTGTTTTAATTCCAATCATTCGATGTTGATGTTATTTCCAATATACAATTTAAATTAGGATTTTCATCCTGTCGGTATGCAGTTTGTTAATTAATTAATCCGATTTCATTGTGGTTTTCTTTAGTATAAACTGGTAGTAGTTTGGTATCGATAATGGAACTAAAAGTATTTGTTTGTGGTTTGACGGATATTATTTGCATTCATGAAATTAATCGCATTAGTCAACTTAGGCGTGAAGAGGACAGATAGAATCCGGAACACCACGCTGCGCTCAAAAACACGCATAGTCGACGTTGGGAAAAAGACTGCTTAGCTAAATGGGACTGGGCTGGACACGTCTGTCGCATGCACCCACAAAGATGGGCTCACACATTTACTTGGTGAGTGCCGGAGAACGGCCAGCGACGACGAGGCAGACCAAGAAGGAGATGGCGGGACGACTTGGACGTGTATGCAAAGGACTGGCCTGATATTGCGCCAGAACGGGAGTTGTGGAAGTCAAGAGGAGAGGCCTTTGCCCAGCAGTGGGACACTATGCCAGGCTAATAAAAAAAAAGTCAACTTTGATATTTGATGATATTTATCTAATCGTAAAACAATTCACGCGTAATAGTAAGTCACTGCTAGGTAAATACGACGTTTTTACTTAATTTTTTGCTACCACCGCCCAATTCTTTGGTACGGACTTCCGCAAACTTACGCCGTTTTAATACAATTGGGACACCATT
Organism: Archips xylosteana; assembly: GCA_947563465.1. NCBI lineage: Eukaryota > Metazoa > Arthropoda > Insecta > Lepidoptera > Tortricidae > Archips > Archips xylosteana. Next base: position 6,543,797 of record OX387362.1, read on the forward strand.
CCAGTGCAACCAGTTGGCGATACAAACAACATATATAGGGTCGTTGTGCAACCAAGTGGATGCCAGGTGAAGTTGAGACACTTCATAGAACTCAAAAAAAAACTACAAAGCAAGTTTAAATCTAGTTTTCAATGTCACCAGCTTAAACAAGAAATTTGTAGCTATTATTTTATCTTTTTACCCCAATTGTTCGGTTGTTTTTTTTTTCTATACATGCACTTTTTATTTCGGTTCAATGGAGGGAAAACCGAAATGTAATCAGAACTTAACATTCAATTCGTTTACCATCTATTTCATGCCACCAAAACTCTCTTTGTCCATCCATAGTTCCTTCAAATGGCTGTCCCCATGGAACCATACTTTGATTATTGCATTCTCCTCTGTGATTAACGAACACGAGTTGCGAAACCGTCCCAACTCTTGTTAGCTCTAATTTAACACTTTCACTGTTCAGAACTCGCTAAGCGGGAAAGTGGCACGGAACGTACATACCTAATGACAGTACAATGTCGTGGCGATTGAGTTAAACTCTACCCTTTATTTGAGTTTCCCGGCTGCTTTGAGTAGTTCCACTATTTCACTCATGCCAGTAATAGATTAAAGGAAAAGCTGCATTATTTTTACGTTTGTTTGTGAACGAATCATTTATGTAGTTCTAATATTTTAAAGATTCATGATTCTCTATCTATCCATGCTATCTCTTTAAAAATTTACTCGTGACCACGGCCACTACAATGACGTCAAAACGTCTAGGTAATTTCAGAAATACAGCTGATAATCATAGTTAAGTCGAGGGTAATATTATTTAGGTACCTATGAATCATTTAGCATAATTTTTTACCACAACGAATATTAGATACGTACCAAAATAAACAAAGAAAATTATGTTTATCTCACGTAAACGTATAAGTAATGTTAAATTACCAGACTTGTGTGACTTCCTACACTTAAAACATTTTATAGATAGATTATTCAGCCTGTGACGTGAACGGAAATTGTGTAGTATCAGGCCCAGGTAATATCCATCGTCAAAAGAAATCATTGTCACGACAACGCGCTCGCTTGCCTACTTGAAACCAAAATGAGTACTTATTGCAATCCCTGGGAAGAACGTGGATTGCCACTCGAAGGGAAATATCACTGCCTACCCGAATTGGGTCAAGAACGAAAACTAATCTCTGTGGGGCCCGTGGTGGCTGACGATGCTCGTTTGTTCATATCACGTGTTATGACAGGATATTAGGAGAGGTATCGCGTGACTGATTACCAAATGCTCTGAGCCCACACAACGCAAATTGAACGGCCCAAAGAGCTCGGAAACACTAACGCGAAGTGGCTAGCAGGAGCCCGGAGTTGGGAAAGCTTGTGTCAGATTTAACGCCTCAGTTTACCTTAGTTTGATGAAAAGTCAAGTAAAGTTGGCATGGCATACGCTATTTGGATAGTAATTGGAAATTTAATTAATCAAATGAAATAGTTTATTGCGTATTATGTTATTTAACAAGATCCCGTGGAGTATCTGTTGAATATACCTACCTAACGCTGGCCATCAACAGGATCCTTAGGCTGTCTTGTTTTTATACAAAGATTTAGCAGTCACTATCTTCTGTGCGGTTATCCGGAGCATGTACCTAATAGTTTTTAAATATGTTTTAATAAATATTATATTTCACGTTTAAACCCATTTCTAATAGTATCCGATGGACACAATTTGTCCCTTAACTTTTTAGGACTTTATATTTTTATTTTTAAATATCAGTATTTATGTATTTATTATTATTGTTAAAATATATTAATGTCCCAAAATCATTTTATTAGTTATAAATAAATACAATTAATATTACATAATTAACTAATGTACACAAATATAAACTTTAACGACCGCTTTAGCACAGATTACTTAATAGTTACTTCGTAACAGATACTGCATCCCGTACAAAATCTTGGTACTTACCGCGATTGTAGCCACAGATTATACTACTCCGTCTCCTTAAGAATGTGTGCGTGCCGACAGTGACAAGGGCTGGCAGTTTGGATTAATTTTTTTTTCTTTGGTTTTACCATTTTGTCGGGATAATTGCTATATTATATCCATGCAAGCTTTCTAGCACTAATATCCTTTAAGCTAAGCCACGGACGGACAAAGGGACAGACGGGCATGGCGAAACTATAAGGGTTCCGTTTTTGCCATTTTAGCTCTGGAATCCTAACAAAAAAGGATATTTATTGTAATTTTTATTTTATTTTATTTTTATTTTGTAATGCGCAGAACACATTGCCATGCTCACAGTACCCTAGCGCTATACTAAATACGAAGGTCAAATTTCGAACTTGGCATCGTGCCATCCCGCTCACGCTTATAGCTTTTTATAGAAGAGTAAGAGGGACAGCACGATACGAACTTCCAAATTGTTATATTAGCTATTAATTCTAGCATAGTCATATTAAAATTTACCCCCTGTTTCACCATTCACTTATAAAAGTCCAGGCGGCATATTTTTTCCGTGGAACACGAATGAACGTGCGTCGGCGCGCGCTTGTGACAACCTACTGGAATTTCGATCGCAGGAGATCGTCCCCGCGGTAGGTAAATATCACGCGTAAGTACATGGCATGCATGAGGCCTGGCTTTAGCCTAGTTGGTAGTGACCCTGCCTACGAAGCAAGAGGTCCTGGGTTCAAATCCCGGTAAGGGCATTTATTTGTGTGATGAGCACGAATATTTGTTCCTGAGTTATGGATGTTTTCTATGTATTTAAGTATTTATTTATCTATATAAGTATGTTTATCGTCGTCTAGTACCCATAGTACAAGCTTTGCTTAGTTTGGGACTAGGTCGATTTGTGTAAGATTGTCCCCTAATATTTATTATTTTATTATTTATTTATATACAAGAACAATTAACCTATAACTTAAAATCTTAAAAAATATAATAATAATAACTAAAATATATTATTAAAGGGAGTCCCTTTAGGCAAGGTTCCGAAAATGTCCCAAATAAAATTTACTTCTAACTTTTATGCCTTAGAAATAAAGTCTTGGATAGAGTAATAACAATTCTCTAGTAGAAATATCTCCAACATAAACTCTAAACATTTTTTTTTTAATCACGTATTTTTTTTACGTATGGCTTATTGTTGTAAAATTTTGTGCAGGTTGTAAGGGACCAGAATCGAGTGAGGTCTTTTTAATATATTTGGAGGCCACTGATTTTGAGATTAAAACATTACTTAATGTAATGCGTTGTGTATCTCATACGTTAGCATTCGCAAAAAAAGTCACTGAAACCAAAACAGAGTGGCTGTTTTAAGATTTGTAAAGGTTTAGTTCCTACTTTAATCGAAGACCGTAGTATCGCTGATGAAATATAGCGTAATGAAACGCTACCCAAACGCTCCAGCTTTAGCTCAACCTGTGAGTGATTACGAGGTGGCATTGCGCGAATGTTCAGTAACAATGCGCCTCGTTGACACACCGTGGCAAGTAAAAACCGGCAATAACCCCCTTATAGCGGGTCATCAACGCGTGGTAACGAGTCGAGAGCGCGTGACGCGGGCATAACCGGGTCGTAACGACTATCATGTTTGGGTTAAAGTGGCTAATGGGGAACGAAAGGTGTTGATAACGCTATAACTAGAGCCGTCATTCCTTAACAGTCTTATGCTAACCAAGTCAGCGCAACGTATTTTTTTACCTACGACAATGGAACGGAGTTAATTGTTTTTGAAATCACTATTTGAACGTGTAATTAAAAACCATCTTAAGTTCCGTTGATTTTAAGGTGATATTCAGATTTTTTAACTCCACCTTTAACATAAAATATGATGATATTTCATTACAATGCGTCATACTCAGCGTAAGACAAAAAAGTTAGGCTAGGCCACTAATTAGGCCATTTGATTTGGTCGTCAATTATCAACATTACTTACTTGCTTTTACGTACAACTGTATCGCTGGCATAAATATCGAGTTTGATGGTATTTACGACACAATAATATTATAGGAAAGTTAATTTGAACGGAATCACAAATTGGCAATGTCTAAAAAAAATTACCACTGGTTTTTGTATTTTTTTTGTATAGAAAAGTCAATTATAAGAAACTAATTTCAACATTTTGTCATTTAGTTCACTACTTTTTTCAAAATTAATTACTGAATCTATTTTGGTTGATGACGTCAGATTGTAATTGAGAGCTCCCACACTGCCAAATTTCTAAATGTATCTAAATGCGTACGATAAGGCAACCCCTTTAATTATTTTTTGCGTAGTGGTACACTTTCACTTCTGTCACTTTACTGGCGCTGTCAAAGTGCTAGATGTCAGACAGCGGGTAAAAATCAAACTCCGTAGTATAATCCACGCGTAAAATTGTGAAGAATTCTAACTGCACAGAATAAAGTACGAATTGGACCGGTCACGCAATTTACACCAATGTCAAATGAAGGTCATTTCTTATTTGGCATGTAATAAAGTCATAACATAATATTAAAATTAAATAACTACGGAAAACGGGTTAGAAAGCATTTATCTCGAAATGGTTTTCGATTTACTACACATTGCAAAAAATAGACATCCCCAATTCTTCATTTTGTTTTAGACTTAGGTACTTCGAGACGAAAACCCTTCGCCGAGTAATAAGGCTCGCGTTACATAGAAGCCTTATAAAACAATACTTCGTAAATTAAGAATCTCCAATTGAAATTGAACCCAACGAAACTTTTACGAATGCACTCATATTTATATCCCCGGGTTTACGCGCCGTAAATAGATCTGCGAGAAAAAATGAATCGTTAAAATCCTCGTCTGGGCGTAAAAAACACGCAGATATTTTTTATGGCCAGTAAAACGTGTATGTGGAATTGTAAGCTGGAGTTGCGAGGGTCCCTCGCGGCTTACAGCTTTCGAAGTGCAATTCCAAGTGTTGCCATATAAAAGAATTACTGCACTTCCTTGATTATTTTGGTACCATTGATTGTTTTCTCTACATGTTGCAAAGAACTTACTCGTTACTCGTTCCAAAACAACTTTCAAAGCAAAAACACGGTACATGCTCCACCCATCATCATCCTCATCTTTCTTAATACGAACTGATAAGGAATGGAATTCGCTCCCATCGTCTGTGTTTCCCATGGACTTAATACCTAACCAGGACTGATTACTGCGACAAAAAAGGGAGGCCGAAAAAAAAACAAACCAGAGAGTTGCATCTCGTTCTAATTAGGGTGATCAAGTAATGGTGCGAGTGGGACACAATTCTTTAGTTTCTCTAGTTTGTATGTAATCTCTCGGACCGCTGTCTCTAGTTGCCATTATTAAACTGTATGGCTTGGTAATAAAGGTCACTTTTGATTGACTAATAAAAGTTAGTACTCAGTCCGGTTAAGTATTAAGTCCATGGTGTTTCCAGATATATAGAACCTAGGGCTCTTCAAGGCTAGAGTAAATAGGCTTTTACTGAACCATTGAGATGCACCATTGGTCTTATTTAAGCTTTTTATCAGGTGAGGTAGGGGTCAATCACGGGCTAGTTTTATGTAAAAAAAATGAATTAGCGCACCGCTTTTTTCTTCAATATGTACTTAGTTTGTATGTTCCTTTACGTACTCTTATAGTTTCTTTTGAATTTTCCAGTGCGTTTATATTACGGTAATACTGTTTAATTTTGATAAAAAAAGAATGCAAGTCATCAACTGTTCCACGTGAGTTGCACTCGTGACTTAGGTATGTATGTTCATGTTGACAGGACGACTGTGTTGCTTCGCCACACACAGTTTTACAAAAGTATATAAATGTGTCCCATATGTACAGAGAGAAATCTGCACTGATATCGTAGATTTATTGGTGTAAAACATCATACTATACCATATGAACAAACATTAGGTACGTTACATATGTCATAATCAAAACTAACTTCTCCCTTATTTGCGCGCTCGTACAAGCAATGATCCCCTTTCTGTGACGCGACGTGATTATCTCAGTCGTCAATCAAAGCGCCTGAAGCCAAGCCCATAGCGAAAATACATCTATAAGTAATTTACGAGATATTACGTACAAACAGCCAGGAGGTTTATTTGTGTATGCTTATTGATTGATGTCGAAGCTGGCTTATGTAGTTACGATCCTAATTACTGTTACAGACATGTCCATATGTTTGTAGTACAGGAATTTGATGGAATTTTGAATTTAATCCCAATAGGCCATTGGGCTGTAGGTGACTGGATGCAATAGGCTAAAAGGTTTGTTGTAAATTAAATGGATGCAAAAATCCCGAGGCGGGTGAATGTAGCGTGCAGGAAATATTGGTGATTTTTTTTAATATGAAATATTGAACGTTTTGTAATTAACTCATACACAAATCGACTAGGTACAAAATAAACTGAATGTTCGTAAATCAGCGGGATCCTATTAAAATCGTATTTTCTATACAAGCAGTCGTTCGAACAACGCTTAATAGATTTTTTATAGGAACTATATATATTATATATAATCTAAGTAGGAACTCTTGGAACTCGACAAATTTCATTCTATTGCCTATAGTCTTGTCAAAATATCCAACAGCACATCTGCTACATTTTTACGATTATTTGATTGTTTATTCAAGTTTAACTTGCGTCGGTCAGCATTGCAATGGGTTTTTTCTACTCGTGTATTTTGATCCGCCAGTTACAACTCCACAAACAAAATCACAAAGCCACTCTTTTTAGTGCTGAACCAAAAGTTTATTGTCTGCTGTATTGAAAAAACAAATCATAAAAATTCTGTACAGTGTATTCTGTAAACTATACCTACACAAAAAAAACAATAACTAATTTACTACCATTTATTATTTTAATAAGTTCCCAATTCATTCATTCATTACAATAATCACAATTTAAGTGTTATGATAATGTTCAATTGCATGTCTTTTTTAAGCATCAGAGGGCACAAAATACACTTCCGTCACTCGTTTATGTATGAGACTATTTTAGGTAAAAAGCAAAATGACTCATTTACCATTTTAAACATTTAAAGCACCGTGTGGTATAGGCGGGAACATAACATTAAATTCAACGGACAGGTACCAAAAAGGTGGAATCCATAGCTATTGTGTCTTCGCCATTGAATCGTTTGCCAAGGGGCACAAACCGCGGGTCGTTTTTCACCGCCGTGGCTGCCGTCGGTAGAGCTACCCACTAATTGGTGTTATAGATAGCGCTAGCAGAAACTATTCTAAAGTTACACGCAATTATACTTAGCTGTCTCGTCAAAGGTAGCGACTGAGACTAGCTCAGGATACTAGCATTTATTTGTTTATTTACGCAGCAAATGTGCCTCAGAACAAGTTATAATGGATTACTTCTACTTTATACAACTACCTCTAGGCCCTGGTACAGGATTCTGGTATTGGCAGCTATTCTTGTGAAATAACTGGCAAAGAAAACATGTTATGTACATTTATACTTGATTGAGGGGATGTAGAAAGTAGTATGTAGTGTAGAAAGTAGATGTATATAGGATATAGAAAATAGAGGCTATCCAAAGCGATCTAAATCAGATAGAGTATCTTACCTTTTCTATAAAGTAAAAGAAAATTTATTGTTTCCTTTCCTATATGTATAATAAAAATAATATAAATCATAATTTATGCCAATTTATCTGTTAATTTATCTCCACCGAAGAACAAATGGCAAAAGAGATAAAACTGAGAATAGTTATGGGTTGGAAGAAATACTGGGCTCTAAAGGAAATAATGAAGTCTAATGATATAGGAATGCCACTCAAAAGAAAGACCTTCAACACATGCATACTGCCATGTCTAACTTACGGCTGCGAAACCTGGGCAATGACCAAATCTCTCAGAGCAAAGCTGGCTATCTGTCAAAGAGCAATGGAAAGGAGTATGACAAGCACACGAAGACAAGACCGAATTAGGAACACTGTGTTTAGATCGAAAACTAAACTCACTGATATCTTGGCAAGAATAGACCAGCAAAAGTGGCGTTGGGCTGGTCACATGATGCGAGACACAAGAGGGAAATGGACCAAGGCAATAACCGAGTGGTACCCTAGAGATGGGAAGAGAAAACGGGGAAGACAAACCATTAAATGGGAAGATGACTTGAAGATGACCGTAGGTCCAAACTGGAAAAGGGTTGCAAATGACAGATGTCAGTGGAAGGCGTTGGAGGAGGCCCATGCCAAAAGGCATACTGAAATTAGGGATATTTTATAAACAATCTTTTTATTTTGTACCTGCATTATATATGTTAATTTAATTTCAGAATAAAGGGCTTTATTATTATTATTATTATTATTTATCTGTTAACCAAGCGGCAATAATAATCTGTTCCTGGCTATAAAATCTCATACAGGAAAATATTGATAGGTTTGATGCGCTCGTTAGCAGAACGTTAGGTCAAACATAACAAATGAAAACTCCGCCCGGTAAGCCTATACCGCAAAACATAAAGCTCAGCGAATAAACAATACCCTGAATTATTTACTAGGTAAAAGCATGTAGGCGTGCACGCGGAAAAAACTACCCGTATTTCTGATTAATTGGAGGCTCGCGATATCGATTTTGTATTACCGGAGCAGGTATAAAGTTATTATTTTACGTTAGATCATTTTTCCAATAGCATGTATTTTTGATGAGGCGTGCGGAAAGCGGCTGTATTGGCGAGAACTTTATTGAGGTACTCGAGTTGCGGGGAAGTAAAAGGTTTTTTAACCACCGACTACATTATGGTTATAGTTTATCAGTGCTGCGTTGTCGTGTATAGTTTGGCTTCGTCAACTGTTTGTGTGTTCCATTTTGGAATATTCAAAAAAGTGTTGTTTTTTTTTTAAATAAGGTAATTTCATTTAGGGGTTTTCCTACCCAAAATCATGAGCAAAATTCCTTTTCATAAAGAAAAAAAAGTGTCTTTACTTTTTTGTGACGTTTTTTCATTCAGTTTATATGAGTCGTCTCAAAACTGCAACAAAATAGCGTTAAGGAAAATTAGGGTAATTTGAATAACTATTAAAATCAAGAGCGCTTCTTTATTCTGATCTGAGTAAGAAAAACCCAAAGTTCCTCATTTAAAAAAGGAAGGGCAAGTCATTTTTATTGAGAACGCCCATTTGTTGCAGTATGTACTAGACCGTGATTAAGTGATTATACTTTTAATGAGCGCCCGATATTTCGACACATCTACCACGTGAGCATGATGCTGAAAGATGCGTCAAAATAAACACCAAAAGGCAGTTACAGTCTGCAGTCCGTAGCAAATATTATGTAAAATGTAGTTAACCGTGAATTATTAAAAACTGTTTTTGTAAATTCCGTTTCTCTGTTAATATGGCCTATCTACAGTAATTTTCGCAATGTGTGTTGAAACGTAACGTTGTTCATCGATAAATTGATGTAAAAATGATGGGACACGGGACACATTTTTCGGTATTCAATATCGGTAAACAAAACTACAACGATGTGGGTTACACGGAAGCTGTTGCAAAAAAATTACATTAAATTTCCACGTAGTTTACTGGAGATTTTTTTTATTAAGGAGTAAGTAGTTAAATATTGGAAGGTTTTTTTAACGGTTGCATTATTAAACCTGTAATCATCGGTAATAAAAGTTTAGGAAAGTGCTACGAGGCAGAGTTATGATTCGTAGCAAACTACGACAGCAGGTTCTACAAGAATCTTGTAGCACTCTTGGCGCTCTTTTGCGTAGCACCCGTTGGCACGTAGTACCTTCAAAATCTAGTTTTCTTTTAAGATTTGCTATAAGATTTAAGCCCAGCAGCATGCTTTGTAGTTATATATGTACTAGCTGCTGCCCGCGACTCCGTCTGCGAATAATTCATTTATCGCTATCCCGCGGGAACTATGCAATTTTCCGGGATAAAAAGTATTCTGTATATTAATCCGGATTATAAACTATCGGTGTGTCAAATTTCATCAGAATCCGTCAAACCGTTTTAGCGTAAAAGAGTAACAAACATCCATCCATCCATCCGTCCATCCATACTTACAAACTTTCGCGTTTATAATATTAGTAAGACGTATGCATATTTTTATTTACTATTTTTTTTAGATCAATTAACTTTCATAATATCTTTAATGGTGAGGTGGATAAATTGATTGATTTACGAGGACGATATCAATCATCGACGACCGGATAGCCTAGTTGTTAGAGAACCTGACTACGAAGCTTGAGGTCCCGGGTTCGATTCCCGGTCCGGGCTGACATATTGTGTGAATAATATGCTTGTGCTCGATTCTTGGGTGTTTAATATGTATTTAAGCATGTATCTAGCTATACAAGTATGTTTATCTGTTGTCTAGTACCCATAGTACAAGCTTTGCTTAGTTTAGGACTAGGTCAATTCGTGTGAATTGTCCCGTGATATTTATTTTATTTATATTAGCTCTACACAACTCAGTAATGTATACAAGTCCTTTAAAGTTTACTACCTTATTTACGTGCATTGTTTACATTTTATTTTTTTAATGAACAATAAACTGGAGTGTTGCTAACCCACTTCTCACACAACAAAAAAACTAAAAACAAAATGACCATATTAATCTCACTAAACACTATTCTTTAATTTAATCAACTGATTGGGTTGGGATGGTCGTGATCACGTCTCCAGTATCGTCATGTATTTACGTATTTTTGAATAACTAAAAGTGTGTGATGCGTGACTAGAAGAAAAACCAGTACTTATCGGCTTTTTCCAAGAGGAAGACAGTAATTTGACTTATAACAAAGAAAAAGAGCAACAAAGCACTTCATACTAAATAATAAACACCTCTAGGAACATCTTCAAAAATCAAGAAAAACTTGTCTATTTGAACCTCCATCTACAAAATTGACCAAAACCTGATTCTACTAAAACCTGATTTCTACTAATTTGTTATTACAAAATAGATAATTTATAGACGAGGTACACGTGATAACCACCAGCCCGGTCCGAAGTGGCTTTGCGTGCCGATTAATTGAGCTTACCGTATTGATTTTGTATTACAGTACGCTTTCAGAGCTTTCCATTAATAGAAGCAGACGCTCATTTATTCAAATGGAATAATGTTTTACAACTACTCGTTGAGAAAAAGGACAAGACGGGGTAAAAACAACGTCTGACGAGGTGGATATTAGAATTTGGTATATAAAACGGCTTGCTTTCCTGGTAATCGCTTAACCTAAGAGCTCTTAGCACGGACGGCCTGGTACCAACGGCAGGAGCAATTGCAGCCGTCGTCGCACGTTGAGAGCGCTCATCAACTGTGTTGTGTTAGTAGACTGATGACTCAGCTGTGCGTACGTCTAGCGAAATCCGTCGCATCTGAATCCAATTTATTGCTGACTGAATACTGACGGCGGGTGTCGCAAATGCGGTGACGGTTCGCACCAACGCGTCGACGACTTCCGCCGTTACGTCGATGGCTTAGTCAACCGCTGCCGTCAACAGGTAGCCTGGTAGACTCTGTCGTGGGCAACATGTCACCAGTTTATAAAAATATTACTCCAAAATTACAGCATCACAAAAGGTTACGTAGAAGTACCAGCTGATAATTATTAAGTTCAAAGTATCGCCATCTTATCATCTTTGACTTATGTACGTGGAACTGCTGGACTCAGACCTTTCAGAATGAGAGAGCTTGAGCAGTAACTCCCACTCGGGCCCAGTGCTAATAAAGAACTTCACACTTTCTATTGAATTGTTTAGCAGGTGTATCCAGTTTTTCTCACGATGTTTTCCTACACCAAAAAGATCATAGTAAACATAATATAATGTAATTTTGTACATAGACTCCGAAAACTTAGATGTGTGAATTACGGCTCGTACCTACAATTCTCTTCATGTGCAGCCACAAATCAAACCACTACGAAACCACGACTTTTTCAAAGTATTAGATGTTGTTCCGCTTTAAACAATGTGTTTACCATATGGCGTGTTTGTGTTTAAACGCAAGGCTGTTAGATATGTATATAATACTAGCCTTCCGTTCGCAGCTTCGCCCGCGATAAATTAATTTTCCCGTAGGAAAAGGTATTTTCCAGCGGTAAAAAGTCAAAACAATCAAATCTTTCCTCTTTATAATATTAGTATAGATGTATAAAAAACACGCATTAGACTGGAGTCGACCGAATCTGCTCTGGGTGAATAAAGTGTATCCTTCAGAAGATACTTACTTTTGTCTGAGGCGCATAAGTGGGTCCTACTATACTTCCTTTTTTTTAGCATTAGAAAGAAGGTAAGCGATCGCTGACGAATCATGATCTGATCATGACGAATCTTTTTATTGAAAAAACACTTTTGAAAAATAATTCACAGCAAATATGAAACAATTAGGAATATGGTCAAATGACCATAATGAACAATGTAAATACATTATTTTGATTTCATAAGTATTAGTTACTATTTTTTTTAAAGTGTCTTTCAATAAAATAACTCGTTGTTTAATCTATTAAAAATGATATTAAAACGAAGTATCATAGCACACTATTACAATTCAGCATTAAAGGAGATTAGATTTAATATCCTCAGTGAATGAGCGTGGTTAACCTTAGCGTCGGTCACATAGCGTGCTTATGCAGCTTAGTGCGGGCGGAGATAGTTACGAAGAAGAAAGTAGATCTTTTAAGCATGCCACTACCGTCATAGCCTTTTTCTAAGACTTAAAATGTGACGATTAATGTAAGACTTATATGACTCTACTGACAAAACCCATGGGAAGAAATGCCAACTGACGGGTGCGTTCATATGAGATTTGATAAATAACGCTAAGTTACAAGTAGAGCAACACCTGCTTTTCTTGATAAAATATTATAAAAAAATAAAAATAAATAAATTTCTCACGAAAAATGAGTAAAAACATAAGTGTTAAAAGTTAAAGGTTTTTATTTCTTTTTCTATGGGATCGTGGAGTCCTAAAAACATTTCGCAGCGTAATGCTTGTGGGGCCAACTGCAAAATTTACCCACCGCGCGTATAAAAGCATCTTTTGTCACGCACACGCCAAAAAAGTACGCTTTATGCACGACGTAAAAAACAAATTGCCTGCAAGCGGCCGGAATACAGTGAGCGTCCAAGTTTTAATATTCCTGTTAAAACAATTTCCCTGCTGTCTTCGCCAAAAATATATAACGAGTTATGAAAGCGGCAGTGCCCTGTAACGGTTTATTGCGCGCTTGGACATGGATAATGGCCCAAAATTGGGTTAAATGGCCCGTGCGAACGGAAATTCGCGTTAAATTGTTCGCTTGTCTAATTTTTGTGGATTTGACGGTTCATTTCACTGGTAGAATGTTTACACAGCGAGCGGGAGCGCCTCGGGCGCCACCAACTACCAGGATGGGAAAGGCCAAAACAAACGGTGTTTTTGCTTTGTGTGGGCTACATAAATAACGTAATTACCGTACTGTTACCAGAGGGCAATAGACTTACATTATAGGGCAAAATCCCACAGTAAAATTCAGCACCTATTAAGTAGATATCTGAAAACGAAAGTTTTCAACCAGTGCGTCCTACCCGTCATGACATACGGAGCTGAAACGTGAGTGTCCACGTACGGCTAATTCACCAGTTCAAGGTCGCTCAGCGAGCTATGGAACGAGCTATGCTCGGAGTTTCTCTGAAAGATAGAATCCGCAACGAGGATATCCGACACAGAACTAAGGTCATCGACATAGCTCAGAGAATTAGCAAGTTGAAGTGGCAGTGGGCTGGTCATATCTGTCGAAGAACCGACAACCGTTGGAGTAAACGAGTTCTTGAGTGGAGACCGCGTCTTGGCAAACGTAGTGTAGGACGCCCTCCGGCCAGGTGGAGTGACGATCTGCGAAGGGCTGCTGGTGGAAGCTGGATGCGTCTAGCTGAGGACAGGGCGCAATGGCGCTCATTGGGGGAGGCCTATGTCCAGCAGTGGACTGTTATAGGCTGATGATGATGATGAAGTAGATATCTGTTATTTGAAAGGAATGTGACTTAAGGGGTCACACAGCGCCATAGAGTTACCTAGTACAATTTGACTGCAAATGTAATAAATATATTTTTTTTCACGCAGTTCATTGTTTGTAAAAATAAAAGAACCTAATTAACTGGAAAAAAATAATTTGCTACCTAAAATTTTGCTGCAACTCTTGGAATTCCACCTGTTAGTGCGGTTTTTTATTTCTTCTTCTTCTTGTAGTGCCCTCTCCTACCGGAGGTCGGCGATCATTAGAGCTATTTTTACTTTAGAGACTGCCGCCCGAAAGAGGGATCTGGTACTCATCCCGAACCAGTCTCTAAGGTTTCTTAACCAGGAGGTTCGTCTTCTGCCAGGTGGTCTGCGGCCTTGTATCTTCCCCTGGATAATAAGCTGAAGCAGACCATACTTATCATTACGCATATGCCCCAAATACAACAGTTTCCTCTGTTTAATAATACGTATCACTTCCAAGTTTTTATTTAGAAATAAATAATCGAGTACAACTCTGTAAAAAATTGTTGTCAAAATAAATTTTAACTAGACAACCGAACGCTACGGCGATGTATTATGACTCCATGAAGACTCCATGCAACCTTTTATTTAAGTGACATTACGATCAGAAAACAGTTAAATTCAGAATGTTACGGCAGGATCCTAGGCTATTATATTTATATGTACAAAAAGATACGTAGGTACCTACTTACAATGATGAAATTAAAAAATTCAGCCTACGGCAACAGGGCCTATCTGTCGGTCTACTAAATTGTGCTACTAATTTGAGTGCGTGTGTAGGTACGTGTCCGATTTGTATTTGCAAACTAGTCTGCGCCGGTGGCTTTGCCTCTATTGTGGACATTCTTATTAAACAAACATAAATTTACGTAAAGCTTTAGCTTTCTTAGGTTCAAAGATTTCAGTTGGGTGTTGACGAAGCATTCAGTCAGATCTTTATTTTTGTGTATAGTCCTGATAAGCAAAATAATGACTAATGGGTAGTTTATTCCCAAAATAAATAAAACTACACCAGAACCAAATAAAGCTAGTACGTGTATATGATTTAGTACGTTATTTATTTATTAATATGTACATTTAAGATTCAAACGTTGCAACCAAATTTTTAAATTATCTGTGCTAATGCATCGAATCGGTAATCAAAACAATGGCATTCTATAAAAAAACAAAATGTAAATCACCGCAAATTTGAGTGTGGAACGTAACACAATAACTCAAAGAAACGCCGCCATAACTGTCGCGGGCATTGTTCCCGTGATTCACGCGCCACCGAAATGATGTTTTTCTCGAGGTGCCCGTTCTAATGGCTGATATTTTCCTGTAGCTCATACGTTGTTTACGCCGAAATGGGTTATTAAGCTCAATATAAGATATAACGGTGTTTCCATACGAGGAGTGTACTTAAATTTGCAGCAGCGCTGTTTTATGGGTTACTTACACTTGACGTTACAGTAATACGGATTCTAGGAACTGCCTCTGAACATTATTTACTGGTGCATTTGTGTATGACGCGTCGGTGGTATTTTATCTATAACTTAGCTAGCTAGCTATTATCTGACTGCTATAGGGGGGGTTGTTTAGACAATTAGCCTGGGCTTAGTAGTCATCATGAATTAATATAATATATCGAAACACAGCTAAATGAGAACTATAATAGTGTTTTCTCATAGAATAAATAAGAACAGATGTTCTTATTTATTCTATGGTTTTCTCCAATTTTTTTTTGGCAAATTTATCGATATAGCCACTATTAAAAAAAGTATTTCAATCTGTGAATTGAAAATCCCCCTTATTCGCAAAGGCTTTTAAATTTATCCTAGTTAAACTTATATCTTTCCCTCTCACGTGGCTTCGAAGGACGCAGACAAAACATTAGCAATATGTATAATGTAACTTTTATGCGTAATGTAATGGTAAAGTGGTTAGACTAGTGTTTTCAGTTTTAAATCAATCTTATTCATTATTATCTATCATCCCAGCCCATATATACGAGTACGTCGAAATGTAAGGCACATGCCTCCTTTCAGAACGATAGGACTTGGACCGTAGTTCCCACGCAGGCCCAGTGCTGATTGGGACTTCACACACACCATTGAATTTCTTCGCAGGAGTGTGGCGGTTTCCTCACTATGTTTTCCATCAACGTAAAACTCATGGTAAATTTCAAATGTAACTTCGCGCAATCTTAATCAAAGTAGTAAAATTACAGAATTAAGTACCAGAACATTTGATTTGAAATTACGTACGCAGCTGTACAGTAGAGCTCCGGAGCTCTATCGGGTATTATCTTACTTTAGCGCTGACTGCGGTCGTAACATACGAATAGGCATAATACAGCAAGGTGCTCCACCGGCAAGTCAGCAGTAAATCCAAACTAGGAATTGAATCAAACTGCCCTCCTGACGGGTCTCCGGCGATAATGCCCGATTTATGCATCGCCCTCTCTTATCCGACCATAGCTACTGCCAAGGGGGGCCACCGTAAATTTTTAATTTAATTGTTTTAACAGATCCCTTAGATCCTCGCGAGGTAAAGAGAATATGTGATCTTTTTATCTTTTGGCTGAATTTATTTTCAGCTGCTTCCCTAACCTCCATTTATCGTGTATAAGCGTCTATCACAATCGCCAGTAGGTACTAACCTTTGGATATAAAGGACTATCATAGGACTTTAAACATTTGACAAACGAGGCGAGATTCATCATCATCATTATTTCAACCGAAAGACGTCCACTGTCAGCAATGATTCAGACATAGGCTGACCCCAAGGTTCGCCAAATAGACTGGCCTTGCGCTATCCGCATCCAACGCGTTCCCGCAACTTTTAACGGGTCGTCGCTCCATCTTGTTGGAAGCCTACTCTCGTCTTCCGGTCCATGCGAGATTATACCTATGGAATTTTAAATTTTGATTTCAAATGCTATACTTAGTCGCAATGACTGTCATTTGTTAAACAGTATCTGATCTACTTATCTACTCTAATTACTTATGTAATTGCCATACAATAAATAAATAAATAAGCAATTCTCACAGTCTGGGACTGTAACTGCCTAGCCTTTAAATAATTATGTATGAAATGAATGCTAGTTAATTGTCTACAAACAAATTGTTACATAAGCGATCCATTTTCTAACTAAAGTGGGTTAACAAGCTACAATAAATACCTAAGAAATAATAATAAGCGTTGCATTCTTTCCAGGCTTGATTTTTAAGAAGTATCTAAATCTCGGGAGTACATTTCATCGAGTGCAGGTCGAGGTCATTACGTTTCCCTGAGCGGATATTCCGTAAAAGAAAAACATCTAATATACCTAGGCACTTTTTGTGAGGGCCAAAGTTGAGTCGCTCCGTTAATGAAGGGCCTACTTAATGTATTTAGGCCTCATTAAATTTGTTCTCCGTCTTAATTAACATCGCCGACTAGGACTGACAACGACTTTACGTTTTTAGGGATAGATATTTGCCGACGTCTACTTTGACTTTATTTAAGTATTTTTAACTTAACGTCTTTGGAGGAATACCACACAATTTCTATAAAAAACAAAGATATTTTTGCTCTGGCAAATAAAAAATAAAAAACCATGTTTTTTAATTAGAATTTTTTGGTGAAAAGGTTTTTGTATGAATATTATTTTAATAGTTCGTGTCACATATTTGATTTGTATGGTTTCTTAGTTACAGTTGTTGATGACTTGGACTGTCATTCTAAATATATGTTTTATCCTAATATGAAGGTCTACATTTTATTTATTTAATTACTTAACAGGTCGTATCTTTTAATCCGGTGGACTTAATAGCTCTACTCACTCCTGAGAAAGTAACTGTATTAGGTAGGTATTCACTGACGTACCGTACATACGAACGATAATGAAGGAAACCTTTAAAGATTCGGTTTTTTACTTTCGAGGAACGAAATGAATCTCTAATATTACTGAAAGTGGTCCGTTGACAACGTGTCAAGCCAAGTTCAAGCAAAGGGTTGCCAAAGGAGCGCCGTGTGTAATGGTACACTATTTGGACCAACTTTTGAGCCCTTCATAACTCAAAATTTATTTAATGCAAACACTCCAAATTTGGTTTATTTATTGATGCTATATCTCAATCCTTTTGTCAGCGAAGTCCACAACCCAACTTATTTTTAGTATCGAACTTGGCTAAAATTTTTAACATTTATGTTTTTAGTGAAAATAAACGGATCACTCACGTCTTAAACTAGTTTTAAGACGTGAGTGATCCGTTTATTTTCACTATGAGTGAATCTCACGGTAGTTTCATATTTATGTTTTTGGTGGGATTTAGTTTACCTTTATTCGCGTTACATATTTAGGTACACATAGAAATCTAATATATGTACATATCTAGCTTTGTTTGTTGAACCATACTTATTCCTTATAAAAAAGGGAAGGGATGAAATATGTGTTATTTATAAGTATGAACCAGCGCTACACATAATTTTAGAAATATTTCATTGGATTAGTAGTAATTATTTTCTAAATAAGACCAAGTATAAATTATGATGTTTAATTTATTAACGCCGCCAGCTTGTTGGCCGCAATGCCACGGAAGCCTTTTTATATTTAGTTTAGTTTTAAGTCTTTGAGTATTTCGTTTTTATATCTGTTTTAGTTACGATTTAATTTTTTATTTTTTTATTTAATTATCTAGTATTATTAAATAAAATATGGAATAATAAGTATTAAAAATAGTAAACTAACCATCGCAGCAATACGTATCTATATAATGAATTTAATATGAATACTGTAATGCATCAAAGAAGAAAATTAAGTTCGTACCTTTGTGTGTATGTAATTAAATTAATGCTAATTATTAAATAAAGAAAGAAAAATAAGAAAGAAAGAAAATACATTTATTTACAACATCACAAGACACATCATCAATATTTTTACAAAACAAAAGACAACACTAAAGCTAAAGATAGAATGTGAATGTGATAGAATCGATTCTAAAAGTTCTTTCCACAATATGATAAAGTGAAAAATTCTCGCGAGATGCAGACGAAGTTGCGGGCAACAGCTAGTATGTTATATACAATGAATCGAGAGGTCGTTGCTATGTGATTTTCCTTCTATAGAATATAACGAAATTGGGAACATTATTTATATAACCATTGAAGATTGAAAGGCCAGGCCTGGGGCGTTCTCTGCTTCCTCTTTTGTTTGATTTTGTGATACGTACATACATTATCAATGGAATACTTATTTTATGACAGAACATCACGGATATATACCTACAACCAACAGAACATAAGACAGGAGAGGAATACTTCACTTTTTTCCGGACTTTTACTTGTGATTGTCCCATTGAAATGTATTAACTATTTATAAAGATTAATTCAAGTATCATTGGAAATTGAAGAAAAAACAGAGAAGGAGTGAATATATAGCTTTTTTAGGGCATTTTTATCGTCATTACCGTTTTAGTTATTTCTAAAAGAGATGATTCTTAGGGTGAACTTTTTATGGAAACTAAACACAGTACCGTTTCTGAATCTAGTTTGTCCAAAGATCTTGCAACTTGTCCACTGGACCACCGACACACAATATGTAAGTGTGTTCATATCTAATGACTAAATTTGGGTATCAAAGAGTAACGGGACTGAATGGCTGATTGACAGTTTATACCAGTAGAAAGCTAGAGTTAAAATTTGGCAGATTTGACTCTTCGGAGATCATAGAGGTAGAGATGTATAGAGGTTTTTCGTAATTCGCTCAGGACAGAGAACTAGTTTACCTTTTATTTTTCCATGAGGGCTAACTAGTTACCTACCTAATCAATTTTACTTCTAAAATTTCAAGATTACAAGTTCAACAGTAAGTAGTACCTAATTGGAACAGCTTATCATTCCTCTATTATTAACACTACAAACACGGTTTTCCGAAACTAGCAATGAATTCAAACGGAATAAATTTGCAAAATCCTATCGGGAAAAGAATAGTGAGCCTAAATTTACGGGCCAGGGGAGGGCAGTAAAGCCTCGTTTGGTTGAGCTATGTCCCATTCGAGGGCGCATTACTCGAATATAAATATTACTACACACTGGATTGTATTCGAGAAATGTGGGTCGCACATTGAACCTTGTTCGTATGCGACCAAAAATACATTAGTCATGTTACTTTATGTTTGTTGGGCAATTACCGAGATCGATACCGTTTGTTTGTACAAAAATGTCCATGTAATTGCTAATGGTTAAAAAAACGTTTGGCGGGATGTGTCACTACTTTCGTATTTAAATTATTGACTTAGATTGTAAACATTTTCAAAAAACGTTTTCTAGCGCTTGATCTCAAAAATCGATTGCTTGCTAGAATCCGGGAAGTGTAGATATGTATCTCTGATATAATATAATCATAATCATTTTGCGCTAGCACGTACAAGCTGTGTAATACTACATTGATTTGCTTGGAATAATCAATTTTTAACCCACATTATCAGACTATCTTCAGATTTAATTAATAAAAAAAACCTTTGCATTATTATTTATTAGTTTGATATATAACTAGGAATGGAACTGATAGTTATTCCATATATTTTTGAGGAATGAAAATATAAATCGAAAAGTTGATTGACTCGGTACCTATTATTTATTCAAAATCCTTCACTCATCCATCATCGAATTTATTGCGCATTTGAAAAGCGGATATTGTTATTAAGATTTACTAATTAACTTACGGTTGTTGCTCTAGGTAATCCACGTTCGAATCGTATCAACTTACCTGAAAAAAAAACCATTGCATTATGGATGAGTTTATTTCAAAAGTTCTAAATTTAAACATAATCGATTCGGCACCAATCCCTTTGATAGACAGTGCCGGCCGACCGGGCAGCGCAGCGGCATGTCGGCGATAAAATTTCCATTTACGACAAACCCTAAAAATTGGGCCTGTGACTAAAAACGTTCGAGTTGACCTTGATTTTATATTCGGGAAAGGTTTTGTCACAGCCATTTATTATCCGACGCCAAAGACCGGGAGATGAGTATCGTATCCATCACGGCGTGCAGGACCGCCATTATAATTTCAAATGATTTACTTTCACGCCGGAAAATACTTAAACGTTTGCAGCACGAAGAGGCCTGGCATTATGGACCATGTTCGTCATTATAAATTGTGCGATTAAAACGAAGGATGGGGAGCACAGATTTCGTGGCGCGTCCGTAGTGCTCCACTGTTTATAATGAATGGGGCTTTTGGTAAAAAATGTAATAAACAAATGTCACGCACTATATATATCCCTATACCATTATCAGCTAGGCACAGGTGTCTTATTAGAATCTAAGGAATTGGACTGTTAGAGGGCATTTATCAACTAAGTCACATTTTTTGTTATTTTTAGACACGCCCCCTTGCTTGCCACACTTATTACAATGAAAATTTGAATTATGTTGTTTGTATGTCACAAATCGGGGGCCCATAAAAGAGTGACGTTAATTATGGATAGCCCCTAGTTGCTACGCGGATCAGGAAGTCACACACACCATGGAATTGTTTCATAGGCGTATACAGGTTTCTTTACAAAGTTTCCCTTTTCCGAAAAACTCATGGTAAATAATGGTGGGCAAATATGTATGGAACCCATCCTAATCACCAATAGTATTATAATGTAAAAAGACTTATCGATTCTATCATTTGCTATAATTGTTATTAAGACGCCTAGTCTGTGAAGGCTGGGAAAATCGACATACTTACCTAAAATGACGAAATATTTAAGTAACACATTCAAGATACGAAAATAATAACTTGTAAGCTCACATATTTGAGGGCTGATAACTCGCTTCTCCGGAGTTTTTGAAGTTTGTTTCCATTCTAGAAAATTAAGCTTAAACAACTACCTTTCATTTGGTATGCATGCGGTTCGCATTGGATATGCAGTCCAATTTGCCTATCATTCTTTCCAATGTAATTTCTCACATGAATTTTGAAAAACTCAGAGGCGTGAGGCCGTATACAAATGCACGATCCTTTATAGGGACATAATGGGATAAAGTTATGAAAAAAAAGGTGGTACAAATCACGGAATAGATAAAACAAGAGGAAATGGAAATGTCATATTATGTCCCGGTTTGTATCAAAACCAGTAACGTGTCACCGCACATTCATACACAATATACTTACTTTGATATCTTGGTAATTACCTACCGGTGGTCGTAGCTTCTGTTCGAAAAAGGTAATAACTTTTAAACCGGTAGCATAATTAGAATTTTACGACAGCGGTATACCGTTACAAGTATATTAAATACGCTATGTACCTAAATAAAAATAGCTTAAAATATGCTGCTACCTATCGTGGAATGGCGGAAAGATTATTATTGAACGCTGAATATAAAAAAAATTAGCTGTCACTGCATAAATATCTCGCAAATGTGATATTGTAAAATGAACTCTATGAGAAAGCATTTAGATTCAGCACGACTGAATATATGGCTGATGAACTACCGGATACTACTCGAATTATCAAATTAAAATCTTACTCTTCTCTTGATTTGTTACTCTACTCTTTGTATACTCTTGATTTTTGTATTTCGATATAAAAATAATTACATTTATGATTTCAAAGAGTGTACGAGTATTCCGAATATTTTTCAAATTATTGTTTGCTGATTATTATGACTTAGTTCAGATTAAGCCAAAGAACATATAACGCATTCATTTGAACGGGATCTCATCGTAGCTTTAAGTTGTATTTGTGTCAAATTGTTTAAAGCACGAATATTCGATGGGGCATACATAGATATTATGAAATGTGCGAATGAAATACAGATTATGGAATTCATTCATCATTTACTCATAAACATACCTATTGTAAATTAAAAGCCACATATTTATATATTATACTAGCGGACCCGACAGACGTTGTCCTGCAAGACCCTAGATACCACCCAAACGCATACAAAAAAATTTATTCAAATCGGTCCAGCCGTTTAGGAGGAGTTCAGTGACAAACACGCGTACAGTAGAATTATATAAATAAAGATAGGTACATTTTTTCCCAAAAATTGATCACAACATTGAATTTAATTTAAGAAAAGTGATTATCAATTAAGTAAACCTACCATGAATTATTCTGTGTCGGTTTCCACTTAATAATAAGTGATTTAACTATGGCAGATCGTGTTGAATAACTTTAGCTGAAAGTTGGTGAAGTTTCGTTAGTTAGTAAATAACTGTCTCAATCTTATTAAGATGCAGAGTTAGTCCGGAGATGGGCAGATTCTGGGAGAGATGTCTGCTCTAGAGCTAGCACAATGGGTAGAGATCGAGTTACTTTACTAGATGCATTGGCTTTGTCTTGAAACTGCATACATTATAGATATACATAGACCAGTTAATCAATAGGGTGGTAATGCGGTATCAGATTCGGCCACGACTGATTTGACACATGACGCCATCCATTAATTACGTAACACATTTATACATTTTGACAGACAAACAAAATAATTGCGATTTTATAGTGATAAGTGTGACAGGGAGGGGGGTTCCCTTAAATCGTTGTGATGTCATTTATGGCCGGCTCTTTTGTACTGCACTAGCACTAGGCTTTCGTCTCTTTTATTGTATGTCTCATAATATCCCTGGAGTGACAAATGATGTAATGACAGGAATCAGTACATATACAAATACTACAATTCTGTCGTGTCAAAATAGTCTACGAGTTTAGTACTTCAGATTGACTGACATGACAGTCAACTAGGGTTAGCCCTATTTTTGGCTTTAATACATTTTTTTGGGTATTTTTCTAAGACTTTCAATAAATAAAACATACGAATGTTCCCTACATTTAAAAATGATAATAAAATAGATGATGAAAACGCGGGTAGTTATACGCCGGTAGCAGCCGCACGAGCAGAGCGGGAGCGCATAGTGCACGTTTGGCAGCCGCCGTGACGTGTAACGTGGCTTCGGGAAGAAGGGCTACGGATTAGCCCGAAACATGTCGAGTTAAACTCGATAAGACGTGAGTAATCCGTATATTTTCACTATGAGTGAGTCTCACGGTAGTTTCATGTTTAAATCATACGAATGTTAATCAAAAATAAAAATAAAACGAAGATATAGTAAAAGCGCAATCGAAATGTCAAAGTAAACAAATAAAATATATTATATATTATACAATATTAAGCCTTAGCTACTACTATTCATATCACAGCATATTTCTCACAGATTCTTTTTTAAATTGACGCAGATCATTTATTTTAATGAACGAACAGGTTCCTCGGTTTAAAAAATGACAGTCTTGCCCTATGTTGGTTAGCGGCGACGCCTGCCCAGCCGCCCCGCAGGCCGCATTCATCTTATTAAATTGCTCCATTAAAACAGCCATAAGCGCTAGCGATTTAACTCCAGAACCACCTAGAGGCCGTTTAAAGTATACTTTTCTTTTAATATTTCCATCCGACATTCTGAGGCGTTGATTATAGCCTTTAAAGCTTTTATATAAGCGGCAGAGACTTGTAACTTATGTTGCTTAGAGTTAAGTGGAGTAGTCAACATAAATAAATAGCAATCGACCAATATATTTCTTTGTCACCATAAGATTAAATGTAATTTTGTAGAGCTAAAAAAATTAAAGACCTTATTTCTTTATTCGTAAATTCTTATGGACTTACAGAATGCACCAAAGCATCCAATAAGAAAACTTAAACTAAGACTTAATATTATCATATATAACACAGTAGGTACACAACTTAGGTAACTACATTATTTTTAAAATTTTCACTGATCTTGTAACCAAAAAAAAGACATTAAGTAATTGAAAGTAATCCTACAGAATACGCAAACATAATGGTTGCTTACTTTGGTCTGTTCAAAACTATACAAGGTATTAATTAAATGACTGAATTACTTGTAACTATAAGCTTGTTCAGAATCGAGAGTAGATTCAACTTGATCGACTATATACGAAGCTATGTACCAATCGTCCAAATCTTGTTATATCCATGTGAATCCTTAGGCGAAATTGCAAACATATAACGCAGAAACACAAAGAGAAAAAGCCTTCAGCGAAGCAACCTTACAACGTGAATTGAAAAAAATAAAGTTTCTCGTAGCGTTGTCTCGCATTTTACATCCAATCAAAAGCGTTCAGAAGTTATCCTTTGCTAGATTTGCAAAGGCTCGAGCTCGGGGTTTTGTGACAAGAAAGACGAACGAAATGCAGTCAGTATCTTTGCTTTGTGCGAGAGCAAATGACGAAATTAAGTTTACGACAATGCTCCGCAAATGTTACCATTGGAATATTTAATAACGGGGATCTTATCATGATGAAATTTTAAACATGGCGTGGAAATTCCCTTGTTTGTGCACATTTAAAAAGGAAAAATTCACCTTTCTTAGCTATTTCTCATTTCATTATCTAATGTAATGTAATGTGACATTTACAAAATGTAAATCACATTTTGAAATATGTTTGTTTTCAATCCCTAATATCAAAAATGTTTCCAACAAAGTACGTTATTGTTCACTTGGTTACACAACCTGATTTTTATCCATAGCATCGCCCCTGGAAAGGATCCAAGAAACTTTGGCGTAAACATGACAACGTCTTTTCAATGGAATGGTAAACCAGGGAACGACAAAAGATACGAAACTGACAGAGCAGTTCGGATGTGAAAATTTTGTAAGTAGACCAGGGGGATTGGTGAATAACAAAACTGATATTTCTAAGGGTATTGGTATTGTAGACACAATCTTGCATACGTTCGAGAGTGCTTTGATAGAGTTAAATTAATGCCTTAATTATTAAAATATAGATACTTATACTCGTAAGAAAGATTCAATCAGACAATTATCAAGTAGTTCAGCTTAGTTTAACTTAGCGTTTTGTTTACTTTTGTAAAAGCTTTTCATGACCATAAACTCTGGTTTGTATGCGCTTATCAGTCCCTGACGTAATAAGTACATAAATGTACACACACGCGCGCGTGCACTCTTTTATGCTCTTTTTACTTGTGTACCTACTTTGCGTTTTACCCGACTGCAAGAAGGGTTATGTTTTTTGCGTGTATCTTGTTTTACACATGATGTTTCTTTTACCCACTCATATGCGACGTGAAACTGAGGTTGCCAATTTATATATTTATTTTAATCAATTTTGTTCCTTAAAAGAGTACTGACATTGTTTTAAATAACTTGTCACTAAATATCTATAAATTCAAAAAGCAAGTGGTTATGTGATGCATAATTATTGTTTCTACTAAATAAATTAAATTTAGGAGGTTAATGCTTCGTTGAAATTAAATCACACACTCAAATTATAGACAAGACACCCTCAATTAAATAAGACTAATTAAGAAAAATATATTAGGTTATATAGGTTAAATTACACTGTCCCACAGGAAGGCGTCCGGTTGGTCGCCCCATGTAGTGCTGGTTTAATGAAGTGGACAAAGACCTCCACACCCTACACGCAGAAAACTTGAAGGAGATTAAAAAGATAGGGCGCCTTGGCGTCAAATCGTATCGGAGGCCAAGATCCACTTCGAGTCGCTGAGCCAGAATACTATTTAAGTAGAGTCATGTGGGGTTACTGTACGCAGTGGATAAGTGTACGCAAACCCATGCATTTCAGTCCGAAATGAATGGGATTGCGTACACTTACCCACTGCGTACAGTTACCCCACATGACTCTAGTTAGTGTACTTACACTGTCTAGCATTGGTTGAGCTAGGAACACTAATTTTGTATCACGTATATAAATATAAAATCATTAACTACATTTCCATCTGGCGTCACATAAAACAAATATATAACTTTTTCTTGTACCTAGTCCACTAGTTTTTGTGATTTCCTGGATTTATCAACTACTGGTGTATAAAATAGATTATTATCTTGTCTAATCTATATATGACCTAAACACGTTCTCGAGCAACTGGCCAAACGTAGTACAGACAAGGTGACATGGAAATCCAGGGGAGGCTTTTGCCCAGCAGTGGGACGCTAATACTGGCTAGTAAAAAAACTACATTATATATTACCGACTTATAAATATACCCAGCTGTAATGATGTACGCCTGCATGAGGCGTGTTTCATTCAAATTTACCGTGAGACGAAAGGAAGGAAAGTTAGGGCTGACGTTACTTATTTTAGGAAGCTACAAGTTCCGGCGGAGATTGCTCCGGCGCACAGTCGAGTATCAATAACTTCGAAACAGTACACCGGATATTATTTTGTATATGAAAGATGTCTGCCGTGTCAATACAATCAAAGCCTTTGTTAATATTTCCCATGTTAATGGAATAAGAAGTCGCCCCGTTTGCAACACCGACTGCATAAATAAACAGGCTGATACTGATATAATCGAAATTAAATAAGTTCATATTCATATTCGTTTATTGCGATCATGTTCATTTGTACAATTATTGTAGGTAGTAGTACACTGTTTTCTTGGAATTTTAATTTCAGTACCGACGTACTAACTTTTTTGCTGATGGTACTCTTTGCTGACTGTACTTGCATCGTCATTTAGTCTACATTTCCACGCTAAATCTCGTAGAACCCGGAGTTGGTATCATTCGACTGGTATGATTTGAAACAGACCATTTAGTTAGATATTTAATTGCAAAAGAAAATTGCAAAAATAAAATCTTGTAAAAATATAGACATTACTATGCTGCCAGAGCGTGTTTCATAAAAATCTTAACTATAGAGGTACATAAGCAAAAAAACTTTTTGTATTTAGTTGTAGACGGAATGGAATAACCTATTCGATTTCATGTAATTTTTATTCGATCTCCATTTGATTTTTACCTAAAATCCCTAATAACTTTCAACATTGTAATTTTAGATGTTGGTATCGCTTCTTACAACCCGCACATCCAAAATCATCCATTCGAATAAGACCCTTAATGTATTCATCACTGTAAAGTTCCGAACAAGGGAATGTCAAAATTATCTTCTCATGAAAAATTAGTTAGATTTTTGGTTATAATTTGTCACTTAAGGCCGTGACAGGCCGAGGCTAAGCATCGGAGCAGGAGGATTACAGGAAAACCTTATAAATAATTAATTACGTTGAGACACTTTTTATTCGCCGCCTATCTCTTCGCTAAGTGTGAGTTTATTTTTAGCGACAATCGAAAGAAAACAAGAAAAAACACTCAGATCTCGGCTGAACATCATAACGTGAATAATTGTGCTTTTGTTCGGGCTTTAGAAATGTCTTTGTGTTTGAAAAACTTTAACTAAAACAAGAGAACGTATAATGAGGGAAGCTTCGAGTTTTCAATTATTGCCTCTCGGAAGGAAGCGAGCTGACGGTTCTTATCTACTAAAATCGATATTTAAGTTCCTTTCAAATTAGTCAAATAAAATAAATTTGGCTCCTTTGCTTGTTGTGGTAATGGTAATATTTAATTGTCAACTGTTGTTGTTTAATTGTGTTCTGTATGCACAATTTTCTTGTAGTATATTTTGTACCTACCAGAAAAATTTGTTAGGTAAGGCGAACGTACAGTCAAGGAAACTGAATCACGTACCAGGGTGGAACCTTTTCACAACCAATTTCACGAAAGTTTGAAATCATTGATTTCTTTGGCAGATGCATGGAATGTCAAAATGAAATTTGCAATTAAAAGGGTTCATCCTGGTACGTGATTCAGATTCAGTTTCTTCAACTGTGCAATAAAACTTATTGTTACAATTTTCTCAGATAACATAATTTGTATTTATTGAATATCATAATTATTTATCATTTTATTGCTTGTTTCATAAACATCAACTAAGCCAAACATTGCCGATATATTTTAAGAAGCACAACAACACTTTGAATCTTATCAAATCGCATTGAAGTTACTAACAGGTAGGTAATGTCTTTAATTATTCATCGCACTGGGCTACGAAAATAAAAGTAAAACTTTGTCGATTTGTCTAAACATCATGAATATATAAGCAAAGAAGGGAGGAGGAGAGGTCTCTCCCCATTCAGGGGAGATATTAAACGTTTAGCTCCCATCTTGACCTCCAAGCTCGAGGACTCAAAGTTTTAAGGTGTTGCCCAATTTTGTTATTATTTTTATTAAAATCTATTCCCAAAGTAACAGGATAAAGCTGTTGTGGCTGCCTCAAGATACCTTGAATGGAAACATGAGGAGTTTTCGTAATTGTTAGTTACACTTGATTGAAGTTGTTTACGACGGCACAAAACTTTGTAAGTCGACACACAAAGCAGGCCTTAAGGAAATTATAAGTTGGTATTATTAAAGTACGGGAATAGAATAAAAGTATTAAATAACAAAATTGAAGTAGAATCAGACGAGACAGGTTTTTATTATATTTTGTGTAAATTATTCGGAAAATAACTGAATTCGGCCATTATTCTTTGGAAATACGACACGAAAGTGATATTTTATGATGTCTTGGTTCACAGTTACAGTTAATACTTAATATACAAAAAATATAAGTTAATATATTCAATGGTATTTATTGTTATGAAATAATATATTTCAACGACGTATTTAAATACTACTACTTAGTAGGTATACCTATTGCCTTCAGGAAAGATTGAATCGACGGCAACGTTTACATGTTCAATACTTAGTTCGTTCAAACGTTTATAAGTCAATTTGTGCTTATAAATATACCTTTAGGTACATACTTAATTAGGCATAAGGTAAACGCCCCAGTGCTCGACATGCTAATACCCAATAGACGACACCTTGCTGTCACCTCTGTTGCTAATGAAATGAATTTAAGATCGCAACTATTGGGACAATGACCAGCACTCGGACAAATTAAACACCCGTGACACAGTTACAAGTACTTTAGCTATTACAGGACAAAAGTAAAAATATCTTTTTTTTTTCAATTTAGGCAATAACAAACACTTATGAAAATCGAGGAATCTACCACCGGTTCGGAAAAATCCTATTGAGAAGAATCCGGCAAGAAACTCAATAAGGTTTTTTTTCAAACAGATGTTAAATATTATTAAATTGCATACATCTAAAATATTTCAATGCTATATTTCTTAACACAGTAGATTCGGTATTTGAGATTAGGGATCGCTAATGCGGATCAGAATTATTTCCAATCGTCGTCGATACCGACGCGATTTCTTCCTAGTTATACCAAAGTTATTTTCGTTAAAATATGAAGTATCATATTGTTAATAGACCCCACAAGTCCTTTATCTATAGATCGTTAGTCGTCACAGGTGCACACGCGTCGTCGCCGTCGAAGTAATGGATTCCGCGTTATTCACGATGAGATTAAAACGAAGCCTCACAAGAACAGACAATAACTCTTCCTGCGCTATTCTCTTATAAGACGGAAAAGGATTTTATATTAAAGTAAGTATGTTATATTGGAAATACTTTCTTCCGGAGACAGTAAAGGGAAATAGATATTTTACTT
Organism: Archips xylosteana; assembly: GCA_947563465.1. Lineage (NCBI taxonomy): Eukaryota > Metazoa > Arthropoda > Insecta > Lepidoptera > Tortricidae > Archips > Archips xylosteana. The sequence goes on from OX387362.1 coordinate 6,574,125, forward strand.
GCGGTGAGAGAGGACTTTGTGAAGTCTTATCCCCCTTACTCATAAAAAGTTACAAATCTTTTATAAAAAAAAATATGTTTTGCTTGTGCCTGGCGAAGGGGAATGGTCAATGTGACAGGTAAAAACCGGCCAAGTCGAGTCGGACTCGCGCACCGAAGGTTCCATACAAATTTATATGTATCTATGAACATCCAGTCTTAGCAGACCCCTGCCCCTAAGCAAAATGTGCGCAGTGTGGGATCATTGTAGATTGGTTACTGATATAGACAGACAGACAAAAAAATTTATGTTTTTCGCAATTTTTCCTTTATCTGTGCTATAAGGCCTTGCTTTGTACCAAATTTCAAGATTCTGAGTTCACGGGAAGTACCCTGTAGGTTTTGATTCTCTTGCGAGTGTCGAAAATGTGCGTTGGTTACTGATATAGACAGACCTCGATATATTTCTGTGAGACAGACAGACAAAAAAATTTATGCTTTTCGCAATTTTTCCTTTATCTGTGCTATAAGACCTAGCTTCGTACCAAATTTCAAGATTCTGAGTTCACGGGAAGTACCCTGTAGGTTTTGATTCCCTTGCGAGTTTCGAAAATATGCGGAAATTTGCGTCATAAACGGCTGTATCTTTTGATTGCGTTGGCTTAGATGTTTGATTTTTTCACAGCTCCAAGGGACAGTATTTGATATAAATTTCAGCTTGATACCTCCACGTGTTTCTGAGAAAAAGGGTCTTGACAGACAGACGGACGGACGGACGGACGGACAACAAAGTGATCCTATAAGGGTTCCGTGTTTTCCTTTTGAGGTACGGAACCCTAAAAACAAACGAATGCTTATTAAAAACAAAGTTTAACATGCATTTATAAATAAGAGTTAGTATTAGAGTAATTTCAGTCACTTATTTGTAGCTTATTTGGTACAAATTTTCTCCTCCATAAATAATTAATAAGTACCCAAATTTACATGGTTAAACTTCTTAACCTGTGTTAGGGTGCGCCTTCATAAACGCGGAGGGAAGCGGAGACGTGCAGAATCGACCAATCAGATTATTTGAACTCCACGTCACATTATAATACTACAAGAAAAGGGTGACGAGGTTTCAACTAATGTGTTTGATCGGATTCTGACTCGCTCCGCTCCGCCACAGTGGAAGCCCGTCATTTTGATCCGTAAAATTATTTTTTTATAAAAAAATCGATATAGCTAAAACCGTCGGCAAAAACTGTAATTTAAGTGTACGATAGCTAGCAAAGTGTAGTTACAATATTTAACACGCATAATTTATAAAATAAGTCTAAAAATCATGTTTCTTGTGTGAGAACCACCTTTAAAATTCAATTTGATTCAAAAGATGCAACCCTGTGACAGACGACCAGAAAAAAGCAGTGCTTTTTTGTAATATAGTCCCTTTTGGCTTTTTTCGGAAACCTAATAAGCAGCTGTTTAAATTTCATCAAAGGTTGTTGTTATATAGCAGAAAACGCCACGCGTATTTACTCCTAGAGTCGCTTTTACGCAGCTACTTTTTCGTTAAATCGTAGCATATCTGCTTTGTAACATAATTATATTCTGCTAGCTGGCATTCATTAGTATCTGTTACTCACAGCAGTTAGTTCATCTCCATGTAGTTATAATTACCTTAGTTATCGTAACTAAAATCGCGTGCCTTTGGGGCTCGTTTAATTAAAACCTGAATTTATTAATGTCGCTTAAAATGGCGCTGTAATAAAAATAAAATAACACTGCGAAGTCTCAGCACAGTGTGTTAAAACATTGTATATTTTTTATAATTTCCACAAAACAGCTTATTTTAAATAAAAAAACATCTATAATCATGTTGACGATTTTTTTCAGATTATTGCTTAAAACGATGTTATTCTTAAAACTAACCAGCAATTGACTTGTACTTCAATGAAAGGAAGTGCATATGAGACCGAAAATGAAGCTCACTGATTCATGAGACAGTAGCAGCCAAAATAGTGAAGCTGTCAATGACACAATGTGTATTGCTATTAAAAAAAACGTGGAAAGGCTTTCGCGTAGCAGTTGATTATGCTAACCGTGTCTGGTTTGTGTGTGTGTGTGTGTGCGTGTGCGCGTGTGTGTGTGTGCGTGCGTGCGTGCGTGTGTGTGTGTGTCGTACGATGTAGTTGTGGTGCACGGTCTGGGTAGTAGTGGGAAGCCAGGTAGAAATTAAATACATTTTTTTTAATCATTATATACCACATTTCATGTCAACGATATTTAATGAACTATCTGAATATAGCAATAACATATATGCATCTGATTAAAGCGCACCGGCGTGCAACCAAGTTTGAGTATCATCTGAGTAAGTGGTTTGACGGCGCTTCGGAAACTGGGCCAAGTTTTGCTAAAGAGTCGGTTACATATTGCCTACGCTCCGAGTAATGGCGTAGCAATTATTTGGTTACATGCAAATTTACCACCGTATGCTTACGCCAGTTCACAATTTATTATTGTTTGAGATGATTATTGAAATAACATTACCTAACCATTGAAAAAGTTAAAAGTACGTAATTTCTATAAATAGCACATAATACTGAAGCCTGTTTTATCAAATTCGAATTTTTTTTTGTACATAAAAAAACAAAAGAACATAATAATAAAAAAGAAACGCTACGACGCGCTTAACGACCGCTTTAGCCTAGTTGGTAGTGACCCTGCCTACGAAGCAAGAGGTCCTGGGTTCAAATCCCGGTAAGGGCATTTATTTGTGTGATGAACACGAATATTTGTTCCTGAGTTATGGATGTTTTCTATGTATTTAAGTATTTATTTATCTATATAAGTATGTTTATCGTCGTCTAGTACCCATAGTACAAGCTTTGCTTAGTTTGGGACTAGGTCGATTTGTGTAAGATTGTCCCCTAATATTTATTTTTATTTATTTTTATTTATAAAAAAACTCTGCGCTCTAAAAAGCGAATTATATACATTATGTTTTTGTTATTTTATGAGACAGGGTTATAGGTAGATGTTTGTCGTATAAGATAATAGGAACTAAAAGGGTGAATGGTAGGTAACAGGGGGTTACCTTTGGAGCCTAAAATTTCCAAAGTGTGAAGTTTTAAACAACCCAAAAACTTTCCTAATTTTCATCAATTCATTCGATTTTTCGTTGTCAAAAAAATATTTTCGCCGATGTAGTATGTCTCCAAAAAGTTGTCCTGTTTGTCACCGACTAACAAAGCACAACGTTATTCCCATTTTATTATTCTTTTATAGCAAAATCTATAAATCCGCGGCAGTTACAAAAGGCAATGGGGAATGCGCTCTGAATGTTAATCAACGAAGCAGTTGTAGGGCAGCCCGAGTGATGGAGGCGACGGCCGGCCCTACCTACCGGATAATTGATATTCAGTAAATATTGACGGATAAAATAAACCGAAAATTGAGTTTCCAAAACCGGCCTAAATTAATTTGCAAGTTCATAACAGCGTCGCGTCGACGCAAAATTTTATTAAAGGCACATTCCAGACAGCGGACGGCCGACATACTTTTCGTATCGCGTTTCAGCTCTTGTTTGAAATCGGGCTCTTTCAGCATCACGCAAATGATAACGTTGTCACTGTGGAAGTGGCCTCTATCACCTATTCCTCTAATTGAATATTAATGAGTTATTATGTTATACCGCGGTTAAGATCTCGGATTTCGCGGTCGTATTCCATCCCGTGGCCCTAGCCCGTAGTTGAACCCTAGTTCGACGCGTCGAGTTTTGATTTGTACATAATAACTTATGAAAAACGATTTTCTTTTTTTTAAGTAGCCGGTAACGTACGTAGGTACATACGTACTTAGGTAAACGCAACTTTTTAATTATTATACATATAGTAAATATTAACCACGGCCAATTTTCTTATTACAATCCTACATTTATAAACCAATCAACCAACCAACTCTAAAACTCGAAAAGAACTTTATTTAGTAAGGTAAGTAGGTACACTTTATGTAATTTATTTGATAAATTCAATGAAATAGTAAACCTACGAGATAATAATTATAAAACTGTTTATGCAGCTCATTAATACGTAATCCAGTTTCGTATTGCGAACTAAAATTATTTTTTTCATTTTACGAACGCGATGGTGTCGTTTTGATCATGGAATTTAATACCATGAGCAAATAAATGAGATTAGTAAAATCCAGCGTTCAAAAAGACCGCATAGATATGTTCTTTGTTTTGTTGCTTCATTTCCGATACCAAAATTCCATTAAAAAGCGTATGCAAGCGTGGTGCATTAAAATTTCATATTCAAAGGCTCTCACCGGAACGAAGCCGCGCAATAACTTTTTTTATAAGTTTACAATTTGATTGTGAATTATTTTTACCATTTTTATGAAACCGGCGCATCCGATTCTCGTTTTTAATTAAGATTTCAAACGGTTTCTCGACTAAGAATTTAATTATGAGCGTTTCATATTACTTCACCAGTCTGTTTATGTTACTGATCAACTTACACAAATACCTACCAACTGTTACTAGAACCTGAGTTTTGTTTTAACTTTTATTTTAATCTATTTCGCTGGCGATACTTGACTAGGTACCTCTTTGGGTCTAACTATCGCCTACTTATGGTTTGATTATATAGGTAATGTCAAGGTGCACGGCCATGTGTCTATAGTACGGACTTCTCAATTGCACAATTAAGTTCAATTAAATCTCTCGTGGCAGCGACCATCTTTGTTCAACGTCACAAAGGGTACGCTCTGCAACAATTGTGCCACAATGGTCCAAAGGTTGTTGACATATGTTCGCAGCGAGGCAAATAGCTTAGGCAACTCCGCGGGCTATTATTCACACAAATGCAATCTAGGAGTTTCCTCGGAGGTCTGGCTTAAGTGTTCTTCCCGTACTTGCTCTACCTTGGCTAGTAAGGGAAGTTTTGTCTCAGATACGCGCTCTTAGGTACAACATTTTTGACTACGTTGAAGATGACCGTATATCTTTAAAAAATAAATATACTGTCGAATTGAGAACCTCCTCCTTTTTTTGAAGTCGGTTGAAAACATATTTTGACTTATTATGTTTAACAAATATTTTTTAAGTGAATAAATATTTTAGTGAGTATATATTTTTTATCATCCGCTCCTCAATGGGCATTCAATTAATAAAACACTGTTGCCCGCTACTCCGTCTGCGAAGAATTCGTTTTTCGTAGCAACTATGCAATTTTATGAGATAAAAGTATCCCATTATGTTAATCCAGGTTATAAACTATGTATCTATATGTGTGCCAAATTCCATCAGAATCAGTCAAACCGTTTTCGCGTGAAAGAGTAAGAAACATAACATCTATCCATACAAACATTCACGTTTATAAAATTAGTAAGATATACAGTCCTTAAATACAACAAGCTTGTGTTCGAAGCATGCATGCAGATCTTCAATTTTTATTGATCGACACGAAATTCACTCAAACATCAAATAAATGTATTTGATCGCTGACAGAGCCTCTAGCGACAGAACTTGACGTTGATCGACGTTGACAGTCGTTAAGTCCTAGTGAGTGAAATTCTCTTACATATTTATCTTCGTACATATTTATTTAGAATAGGTAACTTGGTAGACAGTAAAAGTGTTCTTAGTTTTCAAATTACAAAACGTTAGGACCAAGACCCAGAGTAACTTCAGCGCTCAAACTAAAAGCACTAACATTTGTGTCTTAATTCGTTACATTTAATAGCGCAGGTAAGTTTAAACAGGTCATAAAACACGTCGTTCAAACGGTGCACAGTGCATTTATTCAGTGCTATTCGGCGGAGTTCCATTTGCCATTTATCTCTCAGCACCATTACGAGGTCGAAACTTAGATACGGATCTAAGACTAACTCGTGGAGAGCACTTTAGGTCGCGATTGTTACGAGGATGTGCCTAGTCTGTGGTGTTAGAACGCTTAGATGATATCGGATATTACTTTGTGAATTATCACTGTCTGTAAAGTTTCTTGGACTATGATTCTATTCATTTGGAGTCCGATGACAAAGAGTAGAATTTATATATGAGGACAACTGACACATTTTTGACGTTAAGCGTTAATAGCTTAGCGGTCTTGGTGCACTAGCCCCTTTAAAATTTTGTACAAACATATTTTATTCGCCTATTTTCTACACTGTTTTATTTTTGTTTTTGCTAGGTAGCTCACTTTAATAATTTGTGGTGTTCGATAAATAATATTTGTACTGTATTGTATTGTATAATACCATCTATACAAACTGTCACGTTTAATATCATAATATAATATCATGGGACAATAATATAAGTGACAGAATAAACAATATTCAAATTTGTAATTTTACAGTCCTTACTTTAAGTCTAGTTAAAATACTGCCCGATGCTACTTACATTTATGTCAACCAAGTTATTACCGTAGATATGAAATATTCTATTGGTAAGGTAAACAGGCAGTGTCTAAAGAAATATTTATATTGAGTTTTGCGCCAAACGTTTATGTAAAACAGCGTAGATGATATCGTATCGTCAAAATTTAATGAGGGGTAAAATATCGATAAAAACTCGCGAAGAGATTTATCGAGTAAGACAAGCAGACTCGCATTCGTCTCAATTATCCAGACAGGCCATCTGTCAATCACCCTCCCGCTGGAGTGATTCGTTACCAATTTTATTGGAAAGAAAAATATCGGAATAACCCTACTTATTGATGCACGCGGAAGAATAACATCTGACTTGAGAAGTATCACGATATCCAATAACGGTTATCAAATAATATGTGGATGTATTATTCAAATGTAGTTTTTTCGTGAATAAGCATGATATTTATCGTTATAACAAAAACATTTTTAGTAAAGATTTAGGCTGCGCTTTGCGATATAATGCAGAATTAATGAAATGCAATTTACATAGTTTAAATCTTTAGGCGTCTTTTCTGCTTGCAATGTAATAAAACGATTGGTGGATTCTTCACGTCTCCTCTTGCCTCCGCTTTAATGGAAGGATACCCTTAGGCATCGCAGATTAGGTATACAACCTGTCAGACATAATTATCACCTACTTATTTAATGCAAACTCAAATTTATATAGTGAAGAGTTAAAAATGACACAGTATTTTCTCCTAGAATAAACATTGTGTAAAGTATTATACATCAAAGTCTTCTAAAAAACGAAAAAACTTCATTAAATAATAAAAAAGCTTATTATCGTAGTGAAGTTGTTTATACATAGAGGGCTCTCAGAGTTATGATTAATGCATATTTCATATCGGCACAATAAATAATGTAGGGCGGCTGAGAGGCCGGCAAAAAAACCGTTGAACTTCGTTGACCATAACTCACGAAATTTAATCATGAGGCAACTTGGCCAAAGTTTCACGCCTCAGAACTCGGCAACGCGCGGTTACAACTCGCCCCAGGCGCTAAAACATAAAACAGACAAGTTTTTGTAGCCATCTCACGCAGATGTGCATTGCCTCGTTTTTGGGACCTTAGGGCTTTTGGAGTTTCTTTGGACGGGAATAAACAGGCCGGAGTAAAGTCTACAGCAACTGGTATAAACGTTGGAGCACATTTTTTCTCACAAGGCGACATAAAATTACTCGCAAAAATGTCGTAGCGCTCATGATTTACCAAGCGTGACATGTTTCCAATGCAGACCGTTCCAGACTTTATAGGGGTGCATAAAAAACTCATCAAAAAGTAAATGATGACGCTATAAAAATGTAGAGGTAAATAAGTTTAACTATAATAAACAAGTCTTGAGCTGAAACCGATTACAAAAGAAAAGAAGCGAGAGATGAGTTAAGCCAACAAGATTTCGCGCCAAAGTGACTAAGATTTAGTCCACGTTTTAATAGAAGCGCCTGGAAATGATCTGGATTAATCTTGAGTCTGACCTAGAGGCGAGACTAGCGCAAATAATGTGTTTTCCTCGTTAAGTATTTGGATTAATAAAACAATAATCGAAATAAAATAGGTAGCATAATATACGAGAGTTACCACAAATGACTTGAGAGAAGAAAAGCAAAAAAAAATATTGTTGACATATTTTTCATATTTTTGCGAGATGGACGGACGATTTGGTGAGGGCCGCAGGTTCAGGGTGGATGCAAATCGCTTCCAATCGTAATGATTGGGCATCAATGAGGGAGGCCTATGACCAGAAGTGGACGTCCTACGGCTGAAATGATGATGATGATTTTTCACATTTACATAATATTTAAATGACATTATATCTTATCCGTGTGGTCATGAAACTAGGTAGGGAAGGTATTACTTGTCTAGTCCTATTAAAAAAATAGTACCGTGACTGACTTACTCCAGAGACGAAAAATACTTTGAGTGACTTCAAAAATCCGCGAAGCGAAATAAAATTTATCATAATTTTTTCGACGAAGGAAAACATCTTGAGGAAACTTGTACAAATCGTCGTATCCTACGATAAGAGCCACAATTACAAAATGCTTACTTTTCAGGAGAAGCGTTTTTGTGTTTCTTTTAAAAGATAACTAAAAAATTGATAATTTTGTAATTAAATAATGTGTATTAGTGTTCTAGGGTTCTGCTAAAATAAAATTTATGTTTTAAATGGTCAATTATATATCGATTTTGTCCTTTAAATCCTTTTTCGTCGGACTAAATGAGTTTTAAGGGGCCATAAGCTACATTGTGCCTTTTATCGTCGAAAAATACGAGGCCACAACTACCATTAGGACCAAAATTGTAGTTGTTAAAATATTTGAGTGTCAACAATTTTTTATTTTTAAAATAAAGTCATCATCATCCCAGCTTATAAACGTCCCACTGTAGGGCACAAGCCTCCTCTCAGAATGAGAGGGCTAAAATAAAGTACATATTTTTAATTTAAAAAAGTATATTTCTCGTAATGCAGAAAGAAGTGGCAAATAACAACAATATTTTTTTATTTTTTTAAGATTTTTTTAAATTATAAAGCGTAGGTACCCACAGTAATTTTCTAACACAAAACAAGTCTCTTTTATGGAAACAAGTGAAACTTAAAATTTCTTAATTTTTCATAAACCTAAAAAATAAATAGAATTGCACATATTATTATTTAATCAGTCTTCAGTATTCATTGGAGAACTTTCATAATTCATCCTCAACGTCTGTATCACCCGCAGTAGCAACACCTCCTACCTCATGAGGTAACGATATAAATAATTTATAAGGTACATGTTAATAAAAAGAACTACAAAGTTGAAAATAATTTATACCACGTATTAAATTTTTGCGTTTTTATCACAGGCTCTATTTTTTGGTAAAAGCATGTTACCTACACCTTTTTTTATTTCTATTGACAAAATGTAACACGCTTTTATTAAAAATAATTGGGACTGTGATAAAAACGCAAAGATTTGATATGTGGCATAAATTGTTTTCAACTTTTTAGTTCTTTTTATTAGCATGTAGGTACCTAATAAAAGCTTGTTTTTAAAAAATACCCAACCAACCAACCAACCAACGTACCACCAAGATGAATTAAACGAGCCTAAACTCGACGGAGTTGAATCTTTCAATTTTTTAGATAAGTTAGTTTTATTTTACTTTTAATTATAGTGTTAATTTAACTAAACTAATAAATAACTAAGTATTTACCACAAATGCTTAGGTTCGTCTCATTATGGAGTGCCTATTGCCACCTTTCAGCTCCATCATCAGACCCTGGTTACCATCTAGGATCAAAGTACTCGTCAAGACGAATCTAACGAGTCCAAACTCTACGGTATTAAATTCTAAAAGTCGAGACTAAATCTTCCAGCTCCATCATCAGATCAGCATAATGTCATAATAATATTGCATTGTCATCCGATTTACACATGCATGCAAAATTTCAGTTTAATCGGCAATCGGGAAGTGCCCCAGGTGAAGGTAGATAAAAGCTTGTAATTGTAATAAATAATAAGTCATTCATGAAATTCTTCAGGAATTATAATATTCGTTCCTATTATTGTCAGACTGACAACAAATTAGAAGGTAAATAGATATAATAATACCAATATCACATGATTTTTTTCAATATGTACCCAATTTTGTAATGCGACCTCCAGAGAAAGTACTCAAATATTGAAAATAATAAATTTACTCAAAGGAAACATTCCTTAATTGTTAAAAAAAAAGAAAACTGCATTCAAATATTTTCGGATATTCGCTTGCCGCACCCGGAAATCGAATCGGCTAAAATCGTGCACCCGGTTCGGTTCCCGGGTCAGGTGAGCGAATTATCAAAAATATTTGAATGCAGTTTTCTTTCTTTTCAAAAATAAAGGAATGTTTCCTTTGAGTAAATTTTCCTATTTTCAGTATTTAGAGTACTTTCCCTGGAGATGGCATTACAAAACTCCACCCTGTATATGGCGAAAAAGGCCACAAGTACCATAAGAACCCAAAAAAGAGACATGCAAAATCACACGTTCAAAATAATTATTGTTATCAAAAAACAATTATGTTCATTCCATGGAGCCGCATTGTTAATAAGTCTACCAAATATATCTTTAAAAAGTGAATATTTAAGCAATAATTCAATAAAATATAATTCGTACATAGAAAAAGGACACTACCGCAATTGTGGCCACACATTCGCTATACAAATAAAATTGAGCTATTCCGCGGAAAAAGGCCGCAGTTGCCGTTCGGGCTTTATTCTCGGCAATACTAACCACTTCATTAAATTCTTTAAATTTCTTCATTAAACTATGTAAATATATAAATAAGTGAATTTAAAAATATATACTAAGAAAGTAAACCTAAAAGAAGTAATAAATAGGATCTAAATAATGGAAAAACTTTATAAATAAATTTAGCGTAATTTACTTGGTGTTTTCCTCTTTCGTTCAGCGTCGTCTTTTGGAACTATTTTCACTAATCTATGTCTTCGACGATTCATTTTGTTGTTTTCATTAACAATTAATGAAAACAAAGATGATCTTACAAATTAAATAACTATTACGAATGCATGCCACTCTTCCGCCGCTGTCCGCCGAATACAGTAGAAACGGCGCTTGCGCCCCCTCCTCGCGCCTGCGTCGATCTTTTTTGCACGGCGAATAAGGACAGCAGCATACTTGTGGCTTTACTCCACGTTAGAAGTGAGACATACGTAATTGTGGCTTATTAAAAATATTTTTTTACTATTTAATAAAAAAATATATAAATTATTATATAAAGTTATAAATATGTATCTTGAGGTGTAGAATTCAATTTTACAATAAAAACTAAAAGCCCCTATGGTGATAGTGGCTCTTATCGTAGGATACGACGAAATATACAAAGCAATTCAGTGGTTTTTGTGACGTTTTTGCGAGTAGGCTGGACTATTATTAGGTATATTATTACGTTGAGCATTATTGAGGTGCACTAAGAAAGTTTTTTCGAAATTACCACGAGAAAGGAAATCAGCCGTTTTTTTTTCAGGAGCAATGCTACGGGTACCAGCTATTAAGTCGAGTTAGCAGGAAAGGAACAAAACAGTTGCGAAACTAGAGGAACTACTAATGGGGAGCAGATGGCAGACAATTGCACACGATGCATCAAACTTGTCTTGAACATTTTGAAAATAATTTCGTTTAAAGCACAAGCTTTTCGCAGCAAGCTGCCTGTTAATTTTGTTAACTGTACTTGTATATCTAGTCATTCAATCTATCGCACCTTTGCTGAATTTCAAGGCAATCTGGCTATTTCTAGAAGATGGCTTGGAGTGGATTCGATTTGCAAGATTTGGCCGAAACAAACGAACAAACAAACATTGCAAGTTAAATGAAAAGTTGTAAAACATTATAACACACTCTTAATTAGATCACGAAGTTTAATTTCGATTTTGTTAGTTATCAAAATCGATTTTACAAGTTTGATACAAACTTTGATAGAATCTAAGCGAGTTTTGTACAAACGGCGAATATCAAAGTGTTTTAACTTGCTTTAGCCAATTTGCGATTTATCATAACATAAGATTGAACATAATCTTAATTTAACAACAGTCTATGATAATTTAATTTAAATATTTATTAGTACCTAGGTATTTAAGTTTGTAGGAAGAAAATGTCACGATTTGAACCTACGATGATATTTAGGAGAGGCTTATACTTAAGTAAAACCATCTTTACCGATGTCTGAAGAACCTAAAGAAAGAATGTGATTATAAATGTGTGTACACTGAAAATTAAAATGAAAAAGCGTTTATTTGAATAGTTTTATTATAAAAAAAGTTATAACTAAGGGTCCTGCGCTAGGATACCCTGTGTTAGGCAACACAGGGGGTCCTGACCCCAAACACCCTAAACACTAGTATGTTAATAAAGGTTATTATTGTTATTTCTAGTTTTTGACTGTTGGGCCTTTTTCGCACTAGACAGTCCCCTCACGATCTAACTACAACCAGCCAGCAGATTACAGCGAGATCACGTCACTCCCGCACGAGTCACTTTCCATATCTCAGTGTGACATAAAACGCTCCGCGTGCATGATTTCGTTGGATTTTGCAAAATAATCGTAAAAGTGAGTCGGTTTCCATTGCGGGAACTTTGTAAGGCGTTACTGCTCGTAAAACTAGGATATTTACGATCACAGCCGCTTGGCGAATATATCGCAGATTCGGACCGAGGCGGCACCCACGCCACCTGCAGCCTTGCTTCACTTATGTGCTGTTTATATTTATTTATTATTGTATTTTACCCGTAGAGGAGATTTATCTACCACATGGGTAAACAGTTATAGCTATTAACCCATGCATCTAGCTGAATTACAATTATATTTAAGTGTGGCGCTACCTACATGATGCAAATATCACTTTATCTTATGAAAATTCCAGTTATTTAAAAACTACACGTAAGAATGCCTGCACAGCTACAGTTTTACAGTTTGCTACTGTAGGGCCTTCAGTAGGGCCTGTTTTAGAGTTAAAGTGGCTTTCAATCTTTCAAGTGGTACCTACTCAAAATTAGTTTTATTTTAATAGAATATAAAGATTTGAAGATGAAATTCGGACTGCAATCTCAAGTTTCAGTGAAATTGGGCAACTTCAGGTTATAAGAAAGGACCGTGGGTCACACAAACTTGTTTAATATAAAACGCCCTAAATTGCAGAAACTATTGAAAGTCAAAGGGTGATGAAAGATTACTAGTAAATAGATACCAGTACAAATTCATGGCTGTATTTGAATTTAAGTTTACATAACTACAAACGAAACCTTATGTAGAAATCAAGTATCGAAGCATTAAGTTTGACCTTTACTGGTCTAGCCCTGGGCCCCATGGGAACTACGGTCCAAGCACGCTTATTCTGAGAGGAGGCCTGTGCCCTGCAGAGAGACGTATATAGGCTGGGATGATGATGATGATGGTCTAGCCCATACTATCGGGTCTATTCGATAACAAAGTAAAAAAGTATCAGGTTCGGATCATATTGATGGAGTATAAAGTATAATTAGTTCGATAGTCATACATTATGTATATCAATACGAGTAAAATTAATGAAAAATATGCCAAATTAAACAGCATTTAAGTTTGTTTACCTAAGGTCGCGGGTGAGCAAAGTAATTGTTTCAGTTCATTAATATTATGGATTCAATAAATTAAAGCATTTAAGTATTAACTGTTAGGTTTTAAATTATAGTTTTCGAGTGAACCGATTATTCGCAAATAATGTAGCGAAGCTTTACGATTCCCGATTCTCTGTTCTCCAATTTTATGTGGACTGGACAATATTGAATTGTCCACCCGATGAGTGAATATAATATTGTAATTTTAACGTTTGTACAAAACTGTTCTGTGAATCCCTTTGAGCATTTTGGTACTTATTAAATTTAATTTCGTATATACTATGATACAAAATTTGTACACACATTTATGATACACCAACGTCATTTTATATAAGTAGTTATCCTTTACTGTATTTATTGTTTGTTTCTCAATTTCAAAATCCCATTTACCTGTTGTAGTATGAGTAAGACTTGCTACATAATAGGTAGGTAAATAAGTACTAAATCTGGTATCCCCTAGAATCGTCGTCAAACTTTCATCGAATTTAATTTCATCAAAAATGATTTATACAGGGTGTTCCAGAAGTCGACGTCAAGCCGAAACCAGATAAAATAGACTAACATATATCGGTCATCAGAAAAATATAAAAAATGTAAGATATGTAGGTATTTAAAAAAATATGAGCATTTTAAAACAAATAAGAAATCTTCATTGATGCCCAATCATTACGGTTGGATGAGGGAGGCCTATGTCCAGCAGTGGACGTCCTACGGCTGAAATGATGATGATGATGATGAAGAAAATCTTCACTCAGTGTCAGTCTTTTCGCTCCTGTTGCTACAAGTCTTTAATTATTTATTTATTTATTTTTGTTATGTAATTCTGAATTAATGCTTCTGTGAATCGTTGTTTAAAATTTAGAGCCAACTGCTTCAGATTAGAAGAAAATGTCACTTTTTGCCCAACCAAGTTTTGAAAATTAATATTTCGCCCGGTTGTAATTGGCTGTAGGTTCCTGCTGAAAAAAAGTACCACGCAAGTTTGGCAAGTAATATAAAAAATTGGCGCATTTAATGAGGATTTATATATTTATACGTTATACATATCATCGACCATTATCTTATCAGATATTATTTAAAGTTAATGATCATCATCATTAACCGTAAATAACATTCCTGAACCAAATAAATTATTTATTTTCACAATATCGTTATTTTCCTCATTAAAACGTACTAAGATATACTTATAATATTTATTTTGCCGTATGTTCAACATATCAAAGCTTTCCTTTCTCTTTTTTTAGCAAAGAAAACGTGTTGTGCTATAATGTAAATGTAAATACAAAATCAATAACCGAGTAAAGGGTGTTCTGGATTGCATTGTATTGAAATTCTATACACACGTACATTGTAGGGAGTTAACAATAGATGGTTTGGTTAGGCTTATCAGTACCCTTGACTCATTCAGCTGGGACTGACAAAACATCGATCTTCGGTTGATTAGGCAGCATTCAGGGAGCCGAGTCAGTCGCTCATCTAATCAGGCGTATTCGACTAATACCTTTATGGGCGATGCTATCGGAACGATACGCGGCGCAGTCCTAGTCTCCCTTTTAGGAAATCAATTTTTGCTAATAGAAAATAGTAAATAGAGCGTTCCTTAATTAGACAGAACTCGGTCTTTGTGATTGGTGTTGGTCGAGAAAACTATTGCTTTGTGCAAACTTCGACCGGTTCAAATTCCGAGACTATTGTTGGTCACAATGAATACAATGTAGAAATGACGTAGAATGTGTGTACAATTGAGCTGCGAAAACTCGTATTACCATTTTTGTTTCAGGTCGTACCTACATTTAGTAAATGCCAAGTTTATAATTAATTTTATAGTAATGCTATTTTTTTAGACGACATATATTATTTTACATTAGATATAGTCACTACATTTGTCAAATTGACATTTCAAATGTCTTTCAAATAAATAACCGTAATATAGAAAGCAAAAAGATTCCACCCTTGTACCCCATTCATTCTCCACTATACTTACCTATATGTACATACACGCAATCAGCTTCTTTACATTTTAGATTTTATGTATTTATTTAATCACGCAATTTGGCACACTAATATTTTATAACTTAGAAAAACACATAAAGTACTTTTAAACCCGGTAAATTGCATAATTCCCGCGTGATAGGGAAAAAAATCTTCACACACGAAGATGCGGATAATAAGTAGGTAGTAAGTAATAAAATATTTTGACAAAAGATGTTTCACACATTTTTGGAATTTATTTTTATAAGATTTGCACTTCGGTGTTAGGAGATGGGAATAAAGAATCGTATCAAACACGGTCTCCCGTGTTTTTAATCTTATTCGGGAACTTTGTTTTTACCAAAAAGCCCGAAAGGCACTGCAAGCTTTTCTTTTGTTTCACCGTACATGAGCTTACGGGTAAACCAGAATAGTAAATGAGGATTACAAGAAGATTCATTTCGCAAAATAATATCCGAAAAATACTGCGTCCCACATGTGCTTATTGTTGCTGGGTAATTTTATGTCGATGTTTTGTTATGTCCTCTAGTAAAAGATGTAGGCGTATTCGAACTTTGTTTTTGTACCTAAGTACTTATAGAAATAAAATAAAGGTACATACATAAATAAGTAGGTAAATACTCAATTTGTTTTGTAGCTGAAGGTAAAGTTCTGTAAATTATTTACTATTGTTTCACCAACAAATGTTTGATGAAATGCACCATTTGAAAAAACTCATTCAACATTTTATTTTCTCTTTTTAGATTTTTTAGATAAATTAAGTAATCCACATAGTTTTATGGATTAGCACATAATACACGGAAAGTATAGCAAAGTGAAGTTTTTGTCAAGTTTGTCAAACATAGCTAGATACCGAAAAATATATCCATCTAAGTCTTATACCTATCTGGAAAAACGCGTTATAGGTAGGTAGATATTTTTAATTTTTATGCGTGGTGTCATCTTTAAACGATTGGCTGAACGATCGCGAAAGACTGAGCGAGCAATTATTCGCTGCGTTGACCGGTAGTTTAATATTATAAATAAAATTGTAATTAGGTATAATACTTTATGTACTCGTTCGTACTGGCTTTGCAAACATGTCGTCTCTAAAAATTAAAAGTGTCCAACATTTTTTAAATTTAAAATATGATAGGTTCAATTTTGTTTGGTCACGATCGAAACGAGTAGGTACCAAATAAAAGTAAACAAACATGCATGAAACCGACAAAGCAATTTTTTGGTATCCAAAGCTGCTCTCGAACAAAATATGACAGCACCAGTTTTGTCCGGATGAAACACATTTTACTGTGTTATCAGAATAAAGAGTAGTCACTTTTCGATCCTTCAATACTCTTGTGTATTTGTAATGGTTAATTTTACATCAGATGCAAAAGCAGCGTTGAGTAGGTGGGTAACATAAAGTGTCTATAACCACTAGTGACTAGTGACCAATGAGCACAGGGGAATTAAAAAATAACGTAGCTGTGGTGAACGTTTAGTAGCGGATAAATAAGTTAAAATATCGTAGTACATTAATATGAACCTACGTAAAATAACACTTGATTCAGGTAAATAATGTAAATTTGACACGAAATTAATTCTGCCTAAATTTACGTAGTAAGTATTACCTACTATTACACAAGCTTCCTTATCTTAGTTTGTTTTTTTGGTGGCGTAAATTGCAACAACATGATAAATATTACAGTCAAAGAAAAATACTAATTCGTGATCTTGAAATTGAAAGTTGCACTTTGAAAAGTAGTGGGTTTGAATCAGGGCTCGCAGATTTTTTTATTTTTTATTTAACTTTTTCTCTGTATTCGGTAGGTCTGAGAATAGGTCGTAGGCTATTTTTAAAACCCTATTCTTCGCGGACGGAGTCGCGGGCAACAGCTAGTCTAATATATAAAAATCTCGTGTCACGATGTTTGTTATCGAACTCCTCCGAAACGGGTTGACTGATTTTTATGAAACTTTTCTTTTTGTATTCGGTAGGTCTGAGAATAGGTCGTAGGCTATTTTTTATTCTTCGCAGACGGAGTATACACTTAAATAGGCTTTGACTGCAAGCTTTTTGCTCAAAGGCAGTTCGATTGCTACGTATTATGTATCGATCACATGTAGCGTGTGTGCCGAGCGTGAATAGCGTGTTCATATGTCACAACATGAATATGTTTGCAAATTACGCACGTCAAAGAGAAGCGCTTTCATAACTGTGTAAACACAGCGTTTATATAAATAAAACATTGCGAGTAACGATAAATGTTTGAGTTACATTTTTTAACGAAGCTGTTGTGGTTGATTTTAGTAATTTATTGAATCGGGCGTTACTTTGCGGAGGACCATATTAATGAACTGAAACAATTACTTTGCTCACCCGTGACCAAACTGAAACTACTTTGCGGGTGAGCAAAGTAATTGTTTCAGTTCATTGTTTTTAGTAGGTAAATATTGTACACTTAACGATTAATGTACTTAAAGTGACAGCTGCTTCTTGCACAATGTGGTTGCGTTTAAAAACATTTATAGCGCATGCCATTTTATGCTAGCTGATGATCAAATCCATAGCTAAATTCTTAAAGTTAGTTCCTAAAAAATTAAAATCAAAAATCAATTATTTTGCGAGTAGGCTTCAAATGCCTCTTTTACATTTTTCTTTAGCTACCAGCGTTTTCGGAAATACCATCCTTACCAAAAAGAATGCACTGCAATAAAATTTTCAGAAAGTAATTTTTGAATAAAATAAATAATTACAAACAAAAAAAAAACAAGGTTACACAAATAGTAAACTAGGGTCTCTTAGTTATGTTAAGAAACTAAAATTAAACATCTTAACTATATCTATCTACGTTTAGTGTAAGGAACTGTAGAATGCTTCCACCTCAAAAAAAAAATAATTCGAGATGTATCTTAGTCTTAGTCTTACAATGTGAAATGTATTAATTAAGCTTTTGGAGTCCGAAGCCAAGCTTACGCCCGCCGCCCTCAAAGTTATTAATGTCCTGCTTTGAAAGCAGAGCGGTATCGAGGGCATGTATCGCCTCCGTTCCCATAAACCCTATGGGATCGTCTTGGGAACTTCGACGTCGCGGGCCTATCAACAGCAACAGCTAGTCTAATATATAAAAATCTCGTGTCACGGTGTTTGTTATCGAACTCCTTTGTAACGGTTTGACCGATTTTTATGATTTTTTGTGTCTGTATTTGGTAAGTCTGAGAAATAGGTCGTAGGTTATTTTTTTATGCTCCTATATGGCAAACAACTCCTTTGTAACGGTTTAACCGATTTTTATGATTTTTTGTGTCTGTATTTGGTAAGTCTGAGAAATTATAGGTCGTAGGTTATTTTTTTAAGCTCCTATATGGCAACGTTTGCCGGGTCAGCTAGTAAATATATATTATATGAACTCCGTAAGCTGAATAAGACCAGAATAGTACTTAAATAAAAACCATTAAATTATAGGGATAACGGAGTCTAGTCACCAAAGCATAACACGCCATAAATCTATTTTATTGTACCGCTTTGATGTTTTATGTCTTTCAAATACTTACGTATCTATTGCATAGTATATTTTGTGCAGTTCCTATGAACTCGTTAACGCTGTTCATTGCGAACACTGTCCGAGATTTCTTTTTCAATTTCATTGCGATAGTTCTTGATAAAATAACTTTCTACATACTTAATTGAAAACATAATGCTGTCGCTTAAATTACAGTTCTAGATTTTCTAGTTTCATCTAAAAAAAGATATAGAATAGATGTAGATGTACACAGTGTATAAACTAACTCGTTCAGTTTTGGCTTTTTGGTCTTACCATTTCACCAAATATTTATTTGTAAGGAATTAGAGCCCGCGCTTAGTAGGTAGTTAGTGCTATTTACTGCGCTCAATCTTTATACACAGGGCACCTAAATACGTTTCGTATTTGTTTAAATCAAAAATTCACTCCACACTACACTTTTTCAAACACGCTGGCGAAATTTCTATGTTTTTGTAACATTTAATCTCACCGTGGGTGGGGAGGCCCCCCACCGTTGCTTAGCGATTAAACTCGTCTATAGGAGATCGATGGCCGACTCCGATGTTTGTGTTTTCGTCTTATGTAGTTACCGTAGACGTTTGTTTTAGATGTTATCAGGCTGTATTTATGTCACTTATATTGTTTATTCTGACGTTCTTGTAATAGGTAATGATATTAGGGCCATTTTCGATGTTTGAAAATAGGTACAATTGGATACTGATTAGATAAGCAATAACATTCAACCCACACATCATTTTGAGACAAATGGCCGCTAAAGATTTTTAATCGGGATAAATTAACGCATTTTTGTCAAGATTTTAGTCGTTTTCCAATATTGTGAAGGTGTTAAGCAATTCGTTTTTATAAAATGTTGAGGAGACAACAAGGTACAAAATCGTATTAAAATCTCAATTTTCGAGCTTTTGTGGGTTTTTGCTTATAAGCAACCAATTAAGCCATCCAGAGAAAGAAAGTGAAAGATTATTTATTGAGACATTATAGGTCCTTAAGTGATGTGATGTATTTTTTGTCTCTGACTTTTGAAAGCAAATTTCAAAGTGACAGATAAAGTCAAACGAATGTTAGGTTTACACCAATTTAACAAGCTCTCTTGCCGTTTGCGATTCGAAAATGTCGACTATTATTACGTAGCTCGAAGCAAGTTGTCTTAATCAAAGACTAGATTATATCTAGCTGGTCTTTAGCTAGCCGTAGAAAGGCGTGTGTTAATTCCAAGTAAATTATGCTTTTACCTTGACAAACGTTCAAGATTTTGTAGTAATTGTTTATGTACTTAATTTAAATAAACATTAGGCTATTAAAATTGTTTAAAGCTTTGTGTTATAAAATAAAAGCAATAACGACGATCGCTTGTCCTGTTTCCCGTGAACTGAATGAAATGTGTGAAACATCCTTTATCCAGCGTTAGATTATACGAACAACGTTAAATAACCTCACGGCAAGCGGAAAGCTAAACATAGTAGAAATAAAACAATAAAATTTGACATTACCTCTGTATTAGAAAAGATTGCAGCATTTAAGTCACCTTGCTATGAGATTTTAAATTAAACATTGTATTTAAAATGGTAAAAGTTAATAGTTGTTGAGCGAGGTCCAGTTAATTAGGAACTATAAAGTTCGCCAAATGCAAACTCCACCAATGGACAGTAAATAAAAGTACTAACTTGCTTAAAATTAAGTTAGAGTTGGCTTAGTTTCATTGCATCTGCTGCAGCAGAGCAAATACTGAAAGTAATCGGATGAAGTCAAAGCCAGCCCGTTATCGCACTTCTCGTTGGCCTGCGACTCGCCTAACCCAACTTTTATATAAATATTGAACTTTATACAGCCATTTTTTGTGAAAGATCTACAATTTCAAAACAGTTTTAATAAAATCACATAGAGCTATGTTTGCTGGACTCAATACATACACAAAAAATGCGCATGTTTTATGCGAGTGCGCCTAGCAACAAATTCATGTACGAGTATGTTTAGTTATGTCATTGATCTAAGTGTCATTGTATCAGCAAATACAAAA
Source organism: Archips xylosteana (assembly GCA_947563465.1). NCBI lineage: Eukaryota > Metazoa > Arthropoda > Insecta > Lepidoptera > Tortricidae > Archips > Archips xylosteana. The sequence goes on from OX387362.1 coordinate 6,595,183, forward strand.
AGCGGTAACCGTTGGGTTGGTTTATGAAATGTTAACACTATGTAGGTGTAGGGTGAACTTCGCGTTTGTCGGAGCACAGCAAACAGCACCGCGAGGAACTTAAGCGAATTAGCATGTTTACATACAAGCGTCTGCCGCTTGCGCTCATTCAATAAGTTTTACAAATAAGAGATAAGCAAACATTGGGCAGATATCGAGTTTGCGGTTTTTTGTTTACACTCACCGGTGAACGTGACGAACTGTGAGGCTTGGCGCTCCCTCAAGGGGTGTACAAAATCTCTCCCCACTATCCAAGTACGTAAATCTGTAACGCTTGTTTTAGATTACCTGATTTATGTTACGCAAAGAACACACGGGAAAGCATTTCGCACCGATGTTTACGCAGCTTTTTCTGAGCTTTTCAACATTTACTTTCTTAGTTAAGAACTATTCTCGGAGACAACGACTGACCTTTTTTAAATATCTAATAACTATTATTATTACATACTTTTAATAGTAATCAATCACTATTTCTTATTTAAAAATAATCTCGTGCAGTAAATACTGGACATTTGAACAAATTGAGAGCCCCTTCTGTGCGCGGAGTCGCGGACTTTGCACAAGTATTTACGAGGACAAGTTTACTGGTCCACTATACTTGTTCCGCTACATTTAACAGTTGAAAGGGTAGCTTTCGAAAAGTTACTCCACGTATAAGGGCGTACACTTATATATATGGGTCTGGTTCTTAAAGGGTAAATCGTATGTAGCTTATTAAACGGACATATGTTTAAGTACCAGAGACGTATGATTATTTTTATAAAAATATCCAGCCTTGAAAATATGTACCCACGTACATTGTATTTTAGGGCACAGCAAAAAAACAAAAATAATCATTCCTCAAAGCTTTGGTTGTTATTGTATCGATTCCACGAAAGACACGCAAATAAAACGAAATATGCTTAAATCGTAATACATTCTGCTATCAGTTCCACGCGAATAAGTTGCTTCAATGTCCCTTTCAATTACAACAGCCTTCAAAGATAGGTAAATGAAAAGCGGGCTCTGGTTTTAAGACGATCCCGTGGGATTGAAAAGGGACCCTTCTGCTCCGGTGACAAGGCTCGCCTCATTCAGGGTAGATGATGGAATATCGGTGTACGCCAGTATTGGGAATTATTTCCCGTAAAGTACGGTCCTGTTTTTGACAGAAATAGGGCAAGGTAATTTACAACACAACTTTCCTTTACGGCTCGCGGCACAGATGTGGTTTAGTTCAAATAGTACAACTACACCGGCTCAGTTTAGTTGGATTCGTTTTGACCTTTGAACAAAAGACATCACTTTTGGAAATTAAATGACGGTCTAATAAACACGGATATGGTTTCAGCTCCTATTATTAGACTTGTTTAAGTAGGTAGGTATACTTATGTAGATCAAAAATTAAAACGGGGAGAACAGAACAGAGTTAAGTTGGCACGGTAAGTAAACATTGAACTTTTTACATAAAAAATTCAAGTATGTTGAAGAGGCAACTGGAAGTCAGCAATGAAAGGATGACGGTTCAAAAGCCGGCTTTGGCCCCACGACAAAGACGACAAATTTCCTCGCCATTCACACGGAAGGGTGGCCGTGGTCGCTGTATTGAAAGCTACGCTATTGGAAATTATTTTCTCGAAAGTGAATTTCTGCTGTGGACGTAAATAGGTCGTGGTATTTCATACTAGCTAGCTACAGTTTTTACAACGGCGCTTCCTACTTTCTGTAGTATGGTTCAGGTTCACAAGCAGCTGATTAATGAGGTGCAATAAAGACTTCCCCGTGTTGGAAAAGAAAATTGAGATTTTATTACCACGTCACTAACAAAGACACAACAGTAAAGGAGTGTTACATATCACTTTATGGTCCTTTTCTCACCCGCGATGAGAAATTACATCAGAACAAAACGTCTAGTGGGAAGCGAGAGGTGTAAGTTCGAGAGTTCTCTTCTGCAATTTTTACCGTGTTTTGAACAGTCTACACGTAGTTGTTCGGTGTCCGTGCCTCTGACATCTGCTCTTTTATTTCCCAAGACGATATATTTTCTTTTATATTTTCATCCATTGTATTGTATCGAAGTTTTATACTATTCTTTATAAGCGGTTGTCAAGACGTGTAAGTACGACGATCATTGGAAGTGCATTAGAACAATTTATCTCTTTCAGTACAACTCTTCTATTTATAATACTCTAGCTAGGTGCTAGGATTTTAGAAGCGACAAATTCAGTATTACGCTAAAATTTTGCGACAAATTCCTACAACTAGGCATATAACTTTTTCTTGCCCTTCAAAGCGATACAAAATTACGTCAATTCTCATTGGATTTGACGCCAAAGCAAATTTAAATAAAGTTTTCGTTTTCAAAGTAAAACTCGTAATCGGGATATTAATTATTCAAGAAAAATCTTGAAATTCTCGCTTCATTTGCAAGTTAGCGAATCGTTTATTTTTATTTTAAATTTGCTTTATTTAACTTACATCATGCTATTTCATATCAATTCAAATTGATATTTCGTGGTTGATGTTTGAAGTCCGAAAATTAGAAATATTTTCTTGAACCTTGATGAAATATAGTTAATTTATTTGAATAAAAATAAGAACAAATTGAAAATAAGTAATCAAATATCTACTTAAGTTTGCAAGTTCTTTGAAGCTGTGAAAAAAAATCTTGCTTCTCGCGTGTTTTAATGCAAAAGCTTTGGAAATTAAAACCTTAACACTGCCCGTTGGTAAAATTCTGAAATTCAGCAAGGCAGTCATGTTTCCACTTGCTTATAAATTTACGTAGGGAATTCTTAGCGCGCGACTCCGACTCGCACTTAGCCGGCTTTTTAATTTAAAATAATTTCAATTGGCGTAGTCGCAGCGTGCACAATTTCATATCTAAAATGAAACAAAATGGCGGGTTTGCAAGCGGGGTTGCGTTCTCAGAGTCACTGACCATTCCGTCGCGTTGGGAATTCTAATGCTATAATAAAGACTGACCAAGCGTTGTGTAGCGTCGCATGTATGAACGCTTTATTTCGTAAAGCGTAAGATTCAAGTTAACTATAGGTACGTCAGGTTTGGGTGGTCAAAAACGATGAGTTGAAACAATTCAATGGTTTACAATTTTTTGCTAAATATTTACTTCAAATAATGAGATATGAAGTTGATTTTATTTTGCTACTTCTTCATAACTGACATTAATGTGCTAAGGACTATAAACTACATTACTTAATTTAATTAGGTATTTAGAGTTCGATTTTTTAGCAATTGAAATGACTAGATGATTTTGATTTGTCTTTTTGTTGAAAAATAATTTGATGAGATACTTAACAGTAAGTAACAAAAAAATATGATGTGACATAGTTATTCATATTATCATGATTTCATATGTACCAATGTACCAGTAATTTATTTTCAAACAAGCGTTTTACAATGAACAGATAGGTCAAAATCGTTTAGTCATTCCCATTGCTAATAAAGCCAAAGTTTGAGTAAAACCCTCTCATATAAAGTTTAAAAGTTTCACATAACCATTTTTCGACATATTTTCCATGTCGAATTAAGTAGGCACCCAAGGGCAATAAAGGTAGAAAAATCTTTTTAATCCTATTACACAATTTTGCTTCGAACGCCTACTTATTTGAATGTCTACTTTCTACTTTGTTCAGTTCAGTTGCGAAGTTTTTACTGAAAAGAACCGGAATATCTACTAAGATGTATCCGCAACGTTTAGGCTACGGTGGAAGGTACGTTTTAAAGTTTTTGCTTTCTTCGAGCAGTTTAAATGGAAGGTAGCGGAGTGCGCCCCTCGTGGCCATTAATCCATCATTGTGCCAGAGTTCCAACGGTTGGACTCGCCTTTTTACTTTCAAGCCCCTTGTTCCTCTGCAACTCGACTCCGTGATAACGATTTTTTGATAAAATTCGAGTAGTTTTCTACAGACGTAACATGGAAACCCTTTGTTGCGTCAGTAGAAGAATTCGCATAGCGCTTATCAGCCGTCGGCAGTTGTTTTGAATGTCTTAATTTGTAGCCTTGTCTTTTAACGGCGGGTCACGCAACTAAGTGCGAGTACTAGGTAATAAAGCGATCGTTTAAATAGAAACAAAAGATAGGGTGAAACTTCACATTTCAGCGAAGGTTGGCGGCGGCTGCGCGCTTAATGGCGCGGAACCGCCGTTTTATTAGCGTTCCGTCCCGCGAGCCGCGAACGAGTCCGACTCGATACTTTGTTACTGTCTCGCTGCGCAACGGAACGCGAACCGTTAGCACGTGGATTTTTACGACGACATAAAATTTCACTTTACATCACGATCTAGAACCCAATTTTTGTTTTTGCATATTTTCTTCCAGCCAGTCAGCCGTATCAATCATAAACCTCAGTGATCTGGTCGTAATTTGTATCCGAAGCCGATGATGAAAAAAAATGTGGAATTTTATTATTGAGCGCGTATTTAAGAACGCGTAGGTAGCGCGTATTATTTCTGTGTCTTTAAATATGAAATTGTGAAAGGAAGGTAAGAAACGGGCCAAATTCTCGTCTGACACGAAAAGTAAGGTTATATGAAAAAGTGCCAAGTTCGGCACTAACCGTTGACCTCTTTCAATTTACTATGTTAAGGGGCTGTTTCACCACCCATTGATTAAATTTAACTGACGGATAAATGTGATGCCATCTCCTTCTATTCGAACAAAACAAACAGAGAAGGCATCACATTTTATCCATAAAATAAATTTGATCAATGGATGGTGAAACAGGGGGTAAATCTCACAGAAGAACATGGCATATTTTTGCGTTAATAATGTTTATTTGATTTCAAGCTGTTATTTCTGATTTATTTATAAATTATTCGGCTACCGCAAATATCTATAACTTTATTTTAATTGAGAACTTATTTTGATATAAAATATATATTTATATATACATATATTATGTTCTATGTGTGTCTATACACAAATAAAGTAAACGGATAGAAATAACTATACTTTTGAGTCGGTGATATTTTCTACGTAGAAGAAAAATATTTACTCACAGATTTGACGAGAATTTACGATTGAAGAAAGCAGTGATACGAAATAAAAATATTTATCTCTGTATTTTTAACATTGTATGTTTTGCTCTGAAACAAAAGTGTAATATCACAGGCCCTATACGACATAGGAAATCAAAACAGTGTCCCAGTTATTCTTTAAACTACAAATTATCATGTTCATATAAACCTAAATTGAACGAAGGTATAACAGGTTATGATTTATGATTCAATAGAATTCATTATAATATACTATCACTCTATCTTTTTTAAACTCTGTTATAGGAATTACCTCCACTATTATTAATAATTTTTATTTATTTATCTCAAGAAAATAATTATATTAAATTTATGACAAAAACTTTTTCAAACTGCATAATAGTTTATTGGCGAATACTACTGTACACTCCTTATTTTTAACATTATGTGTCTATATACTTGCTCCACCACTACGTCCTATTATATTTAGCAATATGAGATACATGTATATACAAACAAACAAAAAAACACTCAAACATATGTAAATGATATTGTATATATGATATTGACATTAATATATGATATTGGTTGATTCGCATGGAGGACGGTCGTGCAGTGAAGAGGGCCTACTAAGGTAGGCCAACAGGGCGGCGTCCCGTTGGTCGCCCTAGATATCGTTGGGCAGATGTGGTGGAGGCGGATCCGGCGAGCTTGAGGCTAGTGACAGGCGAGAGATGGCCACAGGACCGGGATCTTTGGCGTGCGCTCGTATTGGAGGCCCAGTACACACTTTGGGTCGTTGCGCCAGAAGAGAAAGTAAGTAGTTAAGTATGATATTCAAAGCTGTAGGTATAAAGTTTGTCCAAAGAACTTTTTTCTTTCTTCTTTATACAATATAGGCTTGCGTTTGACCACAATCGCTGATGGAAAGCGAAAATGAGGTCTACGATGGAGCACGCTTGCCTAGTAAATGATTAAACTAATGATAAAGAGAATAAGAATGTCATACTTAATATGACCTAAATGCGCGAGGCATCTATCAGACTAAAAAGCCAATTTATTTTCCAACGACGAGTAGCTTATAGCGCGAAAAATGGTTATTTTGCAAGAAAAATACCGTAATTTAGTAAAATCTATGAAAACAAAAAAGGAACAAGATGAAAACCTGGCGACGTCGGTTCATCCGGTACATTACATATTTATATTACAAAGCTCTGTGGGCATATCCATGTCATCGGTTGCACAGGGTTCACAACTACCGACAGCTGTATAGCACCCACGTTTCCCACAATGTCCGATCAGCAATCAGTGATAGCGCCGAGTCACCGGTAACGGTTCTAATTCGTCGGATAATTGCGAACGCGTCAGTCTCTTCATTAGAGGGCGATCTATCAACGGGGACGGAACGAGCCGGCGGGATTATTTTCGGGCGGAGACGCGAATCAAGCCTTATACTACGAAATTCGATTTTCGAACTTCGCATCGCGCAGTTTCTTTCCCGCTAATAGTAATAAACAGAAGAGTGAAAGGGACGCCACGATACGTACCTCGAATTTTGAATTTCGAGGCAGGCTTTCAGGGGTAAGGCGGTAGTTAGGGTTTGTTGGTAGAAATAATGACAATTAATCATACATGGCAAATGATGTTTTTTTCTCTTGTTGTTGAACTTTGCTGAAAGACGGGAGGATGATTTTTATGCTACCTTGCAAAAATAAGTATCCATTGGAAGCATTGTAGGGTTCAAAGAGCATATTAAAAATATTGACTGGATTATTCGATAGTTATACATTTACAGAGCCACTAGTTTTCAGCTCTGATAATACCGAACGCTGTACAAGTTTATTTAATAAATAATAAACTAGTCGTAATGGTAGTTTTAGTAATATTTGTACTAATAAAACAATGCGTATTGTTAGTTTTAATTGAGTTTAAATGTTATTATAAATTCTGATTTTGTTTTGAAGTTTTAATTGAGCTAACAAATTTTTGGGAACTTTTTACTAACAAATTGATGGATCAATGTTAGCTGAGATAATAAATACTCTGTTATATTCTACTGTATCTGGCTGGCCACGAACGAAAACATTTGGCAATAGTGTTGGATTGGCTGTCTAATAGCCTGGGCGACCTGATAGCGACTGAAAGAAGGATTTATGCATTATTTTAAACAAGTTTATTGATTGCTAAAATATTATTTAACACAATTATTTTTGCTAAGTGTTCTTTATTACCTACTACATTGTCATCAGACCTCTACACAAGTACAGTCAACATCATAAACAACGGAGCATTCAGTTGGTCAAAAATATCTGGACACTACCGTATTGAGTCATTATTGGAGCGTTTCAACCGCCCACTTTCGTGGTCACATTAATTGGCTACATATTTTGATGGTATTTTCGGTTATTTATTAGAGGTCCTGTACTTCTACCAGATAATTGGATAATGTATCAGAATCTTCTACCAATTCGCAGAAAAATGAGACCATGAAAGTGGACGGTTGAAACACTCGAATAATGACTCTATTGTCAATCACGTACGTGCGTTTTCAGATATTTTTGACCACCTTGACTGCTCCAATGTTTTTGATAGTGACTGTACCAAATGCCAAGTCTATCTAATCCGGAAGTGGGTCAAAACTCACTTGCAAAATTTAAAGCTAGTGAAGAAACCAATTTATAGAGAGAAACAAAAAAAAATCACGAGGAAACCTGCAAACACCTGAGCAGAAATTCAATGGTGCGTGTGAAATACGCAAACCGCAGTGGGCCCGCGTAGGAACTACGGCCCAAGCCGTTTCATTGTGAGAGGAGGCCTGTGCCCTGAAGTGGGACGTAAGTAGGCTGGGATGATGATGATAAAGATTGTTTAAACATAACTTTCTAACAAAATGTCTCTAACAGCAGGCTTTCAAGGGTAACTTTGATAAAAACGGAACGGAGTTCGCTGGCAGGGATAAATTCAGGCGTATCTGGAGCTTTGAAATCACGGCGCTAGGCTTGCCAGTGCTGCCTCAGGGTTGTCAACAGCAAAAATTTTTTCTTGAGGTAATTTTAACAAAGCAACATTCTAAATTATTATTGCTTAAAACAACCTGATAATACGCGCGCACTGTCAAGTTTTTATATCCAACTTTTCATAATATTTGGAGTGTTTTTGCAGCAAAGTATTGAGTGTCAGCCCTAGCACTCAGAGGCAACTTTATTTATTAGTTGACAAATCTTGTAATTAAACTCGATCCTCTTAAAGTGACTGCTTGAATTTTAGGTGGAGAGTTTAAGATATTAAACTGCACTGTACCAATTTCTTAGCTCTGCTTTCTTGGTTTCGCAATTTGAGAATGGCTGTTGGGTTAGACGATTTCGTTATGCTTTGTTTGCATAAACCCGTACTTTTTTATATGTACATAATGTAGGACAACTATACTATATAACTAGTTTAGTAAATAAACCACGAAGACTAGATTTATAATTTTAATAATTACCCACGACGGAACGGAGCAGGTATATTGTAAATAATTAATTACAACATTTTTACTGAATGAATGTCAATGTTTATGTTATGATTTTGTACTTTTACACTGTTTCACTTTGTCACAGCACTTCACCAAAATACCACGATCTCATGATTGTATAACTAATAGGTACTTACAAAATCATGGTAATAAACAGTTAATATTAATAATTTTCTATTACAGATAATTGTGTATTTTGTTTGACACAATATGCAATTTGCCCAAATGACATTTGACATATCCATAAACATCATTGTCTTTTCTTTTAAAAAAAAGGGGCATGTATACAATTTTTTACCATGTTTAATAAAAAGAAAAATCCTTTCACGGTAGACTTGGTTTATTCAGGACGACATTACAATACACAAGGAATTTGGATCAAAATAAGAACTAGTCATAGACAAATCAGACAGTATGCAACATAAAACTATATAACTGTAGTTCAAATAAAAATAAACATTTCGGTCGTTATATAGATCGAATCATTCATAACGCGTGCCATGGTTCTTATTGCAATGTCGTTAATGTCTATTTTGACAAATTCACGCGTCTTTGTGAATGGCACTAACTTAGATTATTTATACACTAGATAGAGCTTAGGTGGCATGAAAACGTCCCGAAAAAATATAAGCCAACAGTTGGCTTATATGTCATTTGCTACCCTTCAGTCTGAATGACGTAACGCGATCCTAATATGAAGCTGTCAAAATGGGTTTTTGGACGTTTTGTATCGCAGTGTTTGCTATTGACACTCTATCTAGTGTTTAAATAATCTAAGGGCACTAAGTATAGCTAGACTGTTTAAATAAACCCTCGCCCGCGCGGCCCCCTTTGTCGCCATAACCCCCAACCCCTGTACCGCGAGGGTGAGGATTCGTTTATACGGTTTTGCTATAGCTATTAGTTTGTTACTTCATCAATTTTAAAATTGTCTAACTCAAATCTATTACCTATAAGTGCTCATTTTATACTTAATAGTATTTTTGTCAACGAGATTAAAAATAGGACGTATCAGATAAATAGACTTGGTGAATAAAAATTGCGATAAAAGAGCGGTTAGCAATCTCTATTCAATCTCTTTTTCTTAAATGGTGCAAGTTACGAATAAACAACTGCTTTATACATATAGATAAAGTGCTCAAGTTTCCCTAAGAAGTAGTTTATTTTATTCAAGATACGAAAAATATCCATTTATCTCCCAACCTGATAAGATATACTGTGTATTTTCTATAAGTTTAAATTAGACTGAGTTAATAATGCATAGCTTGATTTGGTGCCCACTACGTTTCGAAAATATTAATAACCATTTTTACTGAGGAAAAGATACAGACAATTCCGTACTTTTCACCTATTCTAAACTATCTGTAATTCGCGATTTCACTCGTATGAGCCATTGTATAAATTTAAATTTAAATTTCAGGATTTTTAAATTAACTATACAAATTTCCAAGAAATTACAACGTGGTCTTAATTTAAGTTGAATTAAAATGTTGTCTCTACACTTTGAAGTTGAGGTTTCGGGATTATACATGCATAAGTCTCGATCCCGTAGGAATATCGGGATATGATGTACAATCAAAGGCACAAATATTTATACAGCCATCGCGTGAAATATATGTAAACACTGACCTTATGATTAGCGGCATCTAGTTAGTGCATAGATATTTTTGATATTTTGGTACGTACATACATCAATTTATGACCTTAGGCGATTTGTATATATAGATGGGTTATTTTTAGGTTATTTTTTTTTATTTATTACCTTAATATGGTCATAAATAATATATTATCTCATTTAAACTTTTTTCATTTTCATAATATTACTAGGACTGGGGCTAAGATTACTGAAATCACTCCGCAAACCAAACACATTAAACCAGTATTATTCATCCACTGCACATAGCATGATCGCTCAAAGTTTCTGTGTAACGGCCGCGGATCAATGATTCAGTGCTCGAGTGTGCACTCCTCCAAACTTTATCTATAAAGGCTTGGAGATATGTTGTGATATTTCTCCGATAACAAGCAAACTTTTGTCCTTCGACGGCCATAAAGGCTGTTGGGTGTTTGCCGAAAACTCATCCACTCCACGCGATGAGTTCATAAAATATGGTAGACAAACCGTTTACTTTTGGCCTGTCCGCGGATATCGATACTACGAATTAAAATTGGATTATATAAACTCCGAAAGGCTAGCCAAATCATTTTATTGCATAAAATACTACTGCGGTACTAAAGCTACGAAACTACACAACTGTTACGAAAGTGCTACGAAACTACTACGAAAGTGCTACGACGTAGCAGGTCACTTTCTGATAGCACCGACCACCACTTTATATGTTGTACCTGCAGTACACAGCAATGTGTAGACGGGCATTTTTTTTAAAAGTGCACTTTTTACTTTTTTTTAATAAAGTAATTTTGGGGTTTCCTTGTTCAAAATCAAGAGCACAATTCATTTTCGTAATGAAAAAGTGTACTTCTTTTTGAGTCAATTTGTGACGTTTTTTTTTTTCATTCAGTTTAAATGGGTCGTCACAAAACTCACACAAAAAATTGTATAGAAAGTTAGGGACTTTTTTTAATCATCAAAATCAATAGCGCACTATTCTGAGTAAGAAAAAGCCAATATTTAATCATTTTAAAAAAAGTGAGGGTACACTTTTTATTGAAAACGAGTTGTTCGAGTTGTCCATTTAGCCTCTCGAGTCTTTAAAACTACCCGCAATTGATTCCGATTAGAATCAGTACCCGTATCTCGAACTACCCGCACTTGATCAAGATTTTTTAACGGCACCTCATCACACTGACACACAACACTAACAACGTCCGACGATCTCTCCGAACATTCATCCCGACGCCGACATTTGTTTATAACAGGATTCCATGAAGACGAAAGCTTATATAGCTTATGTATACATCGGCCCGGTTGAAATTTCTGATCTTTTTAATTTCAACTGCTTCACGCACCATTGTAGAGTAGAAATGACGTTTCGTTGAGAGAATTTTGGGATTGTGCAGTTCGATCCCAATCGATTCCATCGGTTCGATTGTTCATTTGGTATAATAATTATGAGTGAAAATCACGAAAGTTTAAAACAGTATATACGTATATAATGAAATTATACAGAGTGAAAATATGTCATTTGTCAAGGACATCCTTCATCACACATCTAAATAGCCATTCAATAGGCAGTAACTGTTAGATATTCCGTACCTATACAGTTATGCAATCCGTACTCAGATTTCTTTCACCTGTTATTTTCGTGTCGAGAAATGTTATTTAATTAAACTTGAAATTAAGCTCGAAGCCGACGACACGGTCCTGTCAAATTACATCAGATTAATTTTGATTCATTTTGTGTTGCTTCCACCTGTTCTCAATTTAATTACGACGAAGTTGCGCTGATAAGTAGGCATCTCATTTCACATGATTCCGAGTAACGGGAAATACTAATTAAATTCTTTATGGTATGATAAATAAAGGTTGTGTATAAACGATTTGGAAGATTCATTAAGTTTGTTTAAGTAAACAGACTGAAAATATTCTTAGAAAATGATCGGACAGTATGTCAAAGCTTTAAGCTTTTTGTTTAAAAATGTTTGTAATTAAAGTATCTGTATTAGCTGTGGATGAGATGTCTATATAAACATTAATATCGACGTAGTGCCTAACTAATATACTCGACGACATTAACATAACATAACGTTCTTATTAAATAGATAGCCTAGTGACCACCAGACGACCAGACGACCAGATGGCCTAGTGGTTAGAGACCCTGACTATGAAGCTTGAGGTCCCGGGTTCGATTCCCATGTCGGGGCAGATATTTGTATGAAAAATACGAATGTTTGTTCTCGGGTCTTGGGTGTTTAATATGTATCTAAGTATATATCTATCTATATAAGTATGTTTATCCGTTGCCTAGTACCCATAACACAAGCTTTGCTAAGTTTACTTTGGGACTAGGTCAATTGGTGTGAATTGTCCCGTGATATTTATTTATTTATTTATTTATAGTGTCTGTAGTCAGTTAGTAATCTGTGATATAGTTTTTTATTTTATTTCGTCGCTAACGAATATAAACGCTATGTAAATAAAATATGCACAACTTTTATAAAAAAAATGTCAAAGAAACTTTCGGCTACTGACGCTGCAACAAGTAAAGCAAACTCGCCACTTTTAAGTTTCACGTTCCGCGTAGTCGAATAATTTAAGGACTCTCCCTGAGTACCTGGCCAGTTTTTTACTTTAACTTTCTGTTTGGGATAGCGTTATCAAGATCTCTCTACTCCGCTAGTTTTTCATTCGTAATAAGAATATTTGAATTTTAACGAAATTTAATTTAGTGTAATTTCAGAAATGCGTTTTTAACTAGAATGTGGATTCTCGCAACTGGATCCTCTGATCCACAGCCATCTGAGGCCTCTGCTTTAATTATTATATAACGCACTTGGAATCACAATTGTTTTTACCACTTCCTTCTACTAATACTAATCTACAAATTTTACTTACATATATTTCGCTGTTTTACATAATATACTTAGTGCATCGACAATACTGCCTCTGGAGACTCGGCAACAACCTATAAGGTGCAAAGTGCTAAAAAGCTTAAAAGAATTAAAACCATATTTTTATGGCAACCACGTACAAGGAGCAGTGTTTAAAGGTCGAAAATCAGCTAGAATCATAATATGATTACGTATATTATACGTTGTTGCCGTCGCTTTATTTAAAACAAACGGTTGTTCACATATAGATGTACGCTGCTGCCCGATAACGTCTGACAGTTCCGATCAGTGCCGTGAGCCTTAAACATCGCTGCGCTACCTCAAATGGTTGCAAAACGATTTCCGATCTAAAATTATCATCCATCTGCGGGCTTATTGTCTAACGTTTCTGACGTTTGCCTTCGCAATCACTATTTCCTTTTGTCAAACGGTATAAAGTGATGGCAGAAAGAGATGGTGAAAGCGAAGGCAAGCGTCAAAAGCGTTAGACAACGAGAGAGCGTTAGAGTCTTTGACTTGGTTTAACTTAACCTTTGGACCATACTTAAACCCATATACTAAATATTTTGTCATTCAAAATTAAACGTCAAAACGAGTTTCATATTCAGTAATTTGAAATTCAAATATCCAATTAGAGCTGGCCGGGAATTGCAGTCGATAGCAGTAAACTAAGTACTGCTGCGCTCAAAGATGTTCATCAACATCATATTATTACATGGATTAGAGGATTAAGGATAGTTCAGGATGTATACCGAGGGGGTACGTATCATATTACCGAAGTTCAAAAGAACGAATTTCACAAGATCTATGAGGGTCATACACATTTTGTTTTGTACTCGTCTCTCCTGTGGACATGGCAAAAGTTAAGGGTCTAGAGCCAATATTTTTTAGTCAGTCTACATCGGGGTGTGGGACACCTGACCAACTTTTGGCCCATTTAAACATGCGGTCGGCATTTAAATAGGCGGCCTTATCTCTTCGGAGCGATCTCTTCCAGGCAACCTTTAACAACGATTAATACGTTAGATATCTCTAATATATAAAAATCTCGTGTCACGGTGTTTGTTATCAAACTCCTCCGAAACGGCTCGACCGATTTTAATTAAACTTTTTACTCTGTATTCGATAGGTCTGAGAATAGGTCGTAGGCTATTTCTTCTTCGCAGACGGAGTAGCGGGCAACTGCTAGTTTACTATATTAATTTTCTCTCATCTCTTGAGTTGAAACTGTCAACTAGCAGATTGGTTTGCAAACACATGCAGACATGTTTTAAACTTACATATCAATCCAATTGATGTGTTTGCTGAACCTACCGTGCAATCCCGTTGTTTCACCACTGTAAAATACTGCAGTAATTCAAAATTCACCATTTTAAATTAGTGTAAAGCCGCGGCAGTGTTCGCACTCCGGTTATTGCGCGCGCTCGGCGAGGTAACAGGCATTTTGATGAAACAAGCATACATTATTAATGTTGGTGGCACGTCGTGGTTTAACGCTCTCAACTGGCACACGTGACGAATCTAGCGTCGTCGTGTCACGCATTATACGTGGCATCATGCAGTATGCGGCTGAAGCTTGCAAGAAACAGCCACCAGACAATTATGCTATCGGGGTTTTCAAGATAACGGTTTACATTTTCTTTAATAGCCGGCACCAGATCAGACACTCTCCTTGGTTGTTGAGATTCATAGGCGGTGCAGACTATTTCCCATCAATGAAGCTGACTTTTGAATCCATATACTAACAGGGGTCTAAAATTTTAGTTTTAACGTACGCTTGGTACAGCGACTAGACCCACGAAACCAAAGTTAACAAACAACACAAGTATGTGAATTATGAGCTAACTAGCCTTCCGTCCGCAGCTTTGCCCGTGATAAATTAATTTTCCCGTAGGAAAAGGTATTTTCCCGCGGTAAAAAGTAGCCTATGTCACTCAGTGATAATGTAGCTTTCTAACGGCAAAAGAATTTTTGGAATCGGTCCAGTAGTTTCGGAGCCTATTCAATGCAAACAAACAAACAAATAATCAAATCTTTCCTCTTTATAATATTAGTATAGATAAAATTACAAAATTAGACAAGTATTCCATTTTCAAATCCAACTACTGCACAATATAGGTATCACTCTCTAATTTAAGTTGCAAAATACTAACCTTTGGAAATTACTTTTTTCGTGTCAAATAAAGAAGGATGAGTGTAAGTATACACAATTTGGGATGTAAACTCCATAAAAGCAATTGGACTCGCATACCTCTCAAGTTTTTCTTTACACAATCAAATTAAAGAAACCTATTATTTAATTTTAAAGGACAAACAATATAGACCCCCGACTAATCCGTCTTTACCTTCGCCCCAACAAGTTAGCACTCTAACCCAAGAGCTCCTTCAAATAAAGACAATAGGTACTAAATAGACATCACTCTTGTCGAATAATAGAATTGCCACATCTCAGATTTATAAGAGAACAATAGGAACGTATTTCGATAGAATGATTTCAGATATATTTTTTTTGCCATTGTGTAGGCCTGTTGGTTCATCTTGCTGCGCTTGGCACCTCATTTGCCCGATAAAAGGTGAAAATCCAAGCCCTAATGACAGAATTCAAACTCCAGCCACACCATTAAATTGAATGGCAGGGCGGCGTCGGCTTCTTTTTTATCGTAAACGATTTAACGAAAAACTTGAAAAGTTTCAGAAGACATTTTACGACTTCAATGTAATGAAGCAAATTTTGCATGCCTCGGAGTTGTTGACATTGTTCCGAACTTTAAACGGGCCTTTGTATTAACTGTTTATGATCGCAAAATACATACCTAATATGAAACATCGCTGCGAAATTGCTTTAAATTGTTTGACTAATTTCAAAGATTAAATTAGAAGATTGAAATTTCTTAGACATACTTATATTTACATTTAGTCTGCGTGGTGGTAGATCTAGTGACTATTATAGTGGATGATTTATCTGTGAAATCGAGCTGGATTGTAAGTATACAAATAGCAAAATTATATAGCTAAGTAATTCAGTTTCATATAACTTAATAGTTATGTTATGTCAGGCGATGACGAATAAATAAATAAATAAATAAAATAAATAAATAAATCTTTATTTATCATACTAAAAGTTACAAAACATAACAACTTATAGACTAAACATATTTAAAAAAAGGGAAACATGTTAAGTATACCTGAACTAGGAAAAAAAATATCCTGTGTTTCAGGTGTGAAATAAGGAATACATAAAAAACAAGTCTTAAATATTTTACCACATTAAAAATAAAAACAAAAGAAAAAATAAAATCTTAACATTTATAACATAGATACAAAAATAAATTAACTATTAACAAAAAGACAGTATCTACAACTCTTACAAACTATATAGGTACAGTCACCAGCATTAATATCTGCCACAACAGAGCGTGCAAAATTATCTGACACGTGCTTCCGGCCCTCGAAATAGAGTCGTATCAGATAATTATGCACGCTTGTTGTGTCAGATATTGGTGCTGGTGACTGTACCTATCTAAGCATATTTATTTTAAGACTGACAATAATTTTTTTGTATCCTCATAGGACATTTGTTGAAGTGCTGTTTGGAGAATTATCTTAACTTTATTATAATTAAGGGAGTAAATGTCTAATTGGGCGTTTAATCTATTGTAAAGAAGTGGTGCTAGGAATGCGTAAAATCTAGATGAGAAGGGATGTTTTTTGTTCATATTTCGAGGGCAAACAGTATCTTGCCGTCTTTTTTTTGTCATATTTATATTATAAGGAAGTGCGGCGTGCTGTTTTAGTACTGTGCTTAATATAAATAGTTGTTGACTGTTAGAACTTTACAGGATTTATAAAGGATATAGGAAAGTTCGATTAGAAGAGACTTTGAGAATAGCTCGCTGTGCTCTCTCAATGGTTAGAATTGCCGATTTATGTGTACCACCCCATGAAGTAATACAATAAGCTAGTAAAGATTGACACAGAGCGAAGTAAACTTGTCTAATAGTTGTAGCATCCACACATAGGCGTAAATTTTTGAAGACAAACATTAGTTTACGGATCCTTCCACTTAAAGCCTCGATATGTTGCTTAAAAGAGAGTGTTTCGTCTATTATTACACCCAAGTATTTAATATTATTGGCCATTACAATGCTTGGACAATTGCATGGGTTTGCACTAGAAACATCACAACAGTGAGAATCCAGTTCTGACTTTGTTATGGTTAACCTCGTTTTACGCATTGTGAATTGTATATACTTCGTTTTAGATGCATTTAGTGTTAGTATATGTTGCCGAAGCCAATTATTTACCACATTAAACCCGGCCTGTTGAGCAAGCTCATAGATCTCTTTTTCCGAGCTCGCAGAGAAAAGAAGTACAGTATCATCGGCATATGAAATTATTTTACCACCATCCAGTTTTAGGTTACATAGGTTATTTACGTAAATTAAAAATAAAGTGGGACCCAAAATACTTCTCTGTGGGACCCCAAAAGATGTATTTTTCAGATCAGAACTAAAAAAATGGCCTATTTTTACGTATTGAGTGCGCCCATTTAAATAATTTGTGAATAACTTAAGTTGAGTGCCCCTTATGCCTAAACATTCAAGCTTTTGTATTAATATAGGAATAGAAACCGAATCGAATGCTTTGGAAAGGTCCAAAAATATGCCGAGTGTCTGGTTACCCTTATCAAGAATAAAAACTCAGTTACATCCATAACTCTTACGCTAAAGCGGCAATAATACAACATCGTTTACGTAACGCGGCCGCCGAACTTGTTTCAAATTAGGTACCTACTTCAGCCAAAGAACGCCGTCTTCATATTAGTTTGTCCGCCTACAGCGGTGGCCATAATTAGGCGGTTCGGTTGTTCTAGCATGTGGCGATCGATAGAATGTAACTGCCGTATAACAAATAAAATATTTTTTTTTTTTTGTGGTTATACATATTATAATCAATGAGCGATAACAAGACCCTATAAATAAGACTCTGCTTTTTATCCGTCCATCCGTCTGTCACAAGCCTGTATAATTTTTACCAGCTTTTATTTTTATGTTGGTTGTTCGTTTCTTTGTTAGTATCTAATTAATATTAACTTCAAATCTTGCAATTCGAATTCCAACTACATCCAGTGGTTGGATTGACTGGAAATATACTGTGCACCTTTATGTGCAAATTGTATGACAATGTAAGTAGAGTCAATAAACAGGATAAGGTTTTTTTGTTATAAAAACTGAACGCCATTGGTTTGATCAAATCAATTAACACATCTTAGACTAATCTAAAAAAACTCGATAGGTACATTGTATCTTAAGGCAGAAGTGTGAGATGAGACAAATTTTAAACACAAAATATAACAACCGGAAATCGTTCTACAAAAATACAAATGTAAAATATACTGTTGAAAATTCTTTTAGTAATAAAAACCGGCCAAGTGCGAGTCGGACTCGCGCACGAAGGGTTCCGTACCATTATCTATAAAAAATTGCGGTTTACGGTTTATGAGGTATTCCATAGATACCCCAGCACGTATGGGTTTAATGAAAAAAAAAATTTTTGAGTTTAAGTTCTAAGTATGGGGAACCCTCAAAATTTATTGTTTTTTTTTTATTTTTGTGTAAAAATCCATCGTCCACAGAATACAATCATCTACTTACCAAGTTTCAACAACATAGTTCTTAAAGTTTCGGAAAAAGTGGCTGTGACATACGGACGGACAGACGGACAGACAGACAGACAGACAGAAATGACGAATCCATGAGGGTTCCATTTTTTCCCCATTTGGCTACGGAACCCTAAAAATGAGATCCAACTGTCAGAGTTGCCTATCCACCTAAGCTCGCTATTCTGCTGCAACGCGAAGTGCCGGGACACATCGCTGGCGCGCATCCAGCGGCTCATCCATGTCCCGCCACGTCCCGCCACGTCCTGCCCCGTCACGCTACGTCACGCCATGGCCAGTGTTGCCAGCTCTATGACACTGACGAAGCTGTAAAACCAAAAACGAAAACCAAAAAATAATAAATTAACCACTAAACAGCAGAAAAAACGCGTGGAAATTATTAGCTGTGAAAAAATCAGGTTTTATTGTTTCATTGTTGAATTAGAACTACGCATTGTTCTTCGAGAATATTGACAATTAAACATACTTTAAAGGTATGCCATACTAAAACGTGTGAAAAAAATGTATTCAGCTACTATTACACGTGTAGTGTCCCCTTAAAAATATTTTTTTTGTCATTTAACTAATAAATAGCGGCGTAGACAAGACCTAGATTTAAAATTTCAAGAACATAAACTTTATAGTTTTTTAGGGTTCCGTGTTTAATAAATGTCTGAGACATATTATTATGGAAATGACGAAACTATGAGAGTTCTGTTTTTGCCATTTTGCCTGCGGAATCTTAAACACAGGAATAGTCGATAAAAACATAAATTTAGTTAAAATGGCAAGGCTGGTAACACTTCCCACGACCCGTCTCGCTCCGTCACGTGGGACAGTGCTGTCACGTTGTCAACTATATGACTCCAATTTGCTACAAAGCGTTCGCAGTCAGCTTTATGTAGAGTTGCGGCGGCTGACGTGTAAAATTTAAGCGGGTTTCATGTTTAGGATCAAGCTATAAATCAAACTGTTACAATATTTATTGCTTTCCTAAGACAAGGACGACGATGGACATAAATTTGATATTAGCTCATTTCATTTAACAATACAAGTGAATTTTATCTTTAGGTTAATAATCCATTCCTACTTCTCACTGTGGGTGTGACCTATCCATGTCATAACAAGTACAGCACAAGAATTTAAGTTTTAAAAACAACATAATGAACGACTGCCATTTACAATCGCAACAATGAAAATTCCAAAAATCCGTAACTCCTAGCACAGCGTACTGTTTCACTTGAAAAGTCACCCGAAATTTAATTAGCCGTAACGCCCGTCATCCCACACGCCCTAAAATTTATAGCAATATTAAAATAAACGACACAAGGGGAAAGGGCATGAATCACACCACTTAGAAGCTCGTCTTTATTTAACCGATTTGAAATAGGATGATCTGTATTAAAATTGGTAAAACACAACTCTGGCCTATTTCCAAGATTGTATCCGGTAGGCTAGTCGGACACCGCGTCAACTGTCTATGAGTTGTTTCTCCATTTGCAGGGTGAAATTATCTTTTCCAAACCAAAAAGATCCTACAAATGTGCCTTAAATATAGTGAGCCATGATTTTTCCCCAGTTTCATAAAAAAAATAGTTTAAATGCGATAGGTACATGTTTGAAAACATCACTCACTAACCCGGCTAAACAACAGTTTTATTCAATCACTATCATTTATAACACTTATGATTTGATTGACGTCAGACTAAACATTTTGATAGGAAGTAATTTGGGAAAGAATCTATGTATTGCAAAAAAATCCGAACAACTCAAATATCTATTATATTGTAGAAGTACCTACAGCTTTTGCACTTAATTATGTTTGCTATATTTGCTGTCAGCGACAGTTCGTGAGGACCGGCAGCGGCCGAGATGTGCGAATAAAGACTACATTTTGCTCGCCTAAAGATTTTTGCTTCGCTCCATAAAGACCTTAACTACTGAATTTGCCGACCCTTTGCGTGTTTCTTAGCAATTTGATCGCAACCGCTTTCAGGGAACAAAAGGGCGATTCGTAAAACGGAACTTCTAAAAAAATAGCAAGGAAATTTATGTCGGTTCTTTTATTACTACTTAAACCATATTGAGGAGCTACTCGCACATCTTTCAAATTGGTTTGAAAGTAAAGTTGAATTTAATATTCCAGTACGCACGTAAGCTCGTTTGAGTTAGTTACTTCAATAATAAAGGAACCTTTCAAACCCCTTTTAGTAGGTAACTTTTAATTGCGTTTTTTTTTTAATTAAATTTATAAAACTCGTTTTCGAGTCGACTTACCAGGTCTTATCTAAAATTTCGGGTAACAAAGAGGGCCAGTCAGATTAAATTTCCGGCGGAGTCCACTTCAGGCCTAGAACGCCCTTTATTACCCTCTTACAAAAGGCTTTACTGCTGTGCCACTACAATATTACAACCCTCATTCATTTCGGGCGTTACGGTACTTCACTGTTTACTTTTGTCCATTGCTGAAAGAATTTTAAAAGCTACCGACGTTATTTGCCCAAACGTTGAATAAAAAGGATTGCCTGACTAATATTTACAGATCCCTTACCTTCGGAGCATTTTCTTTGTTGAAGAATTAGAGTGAAATCCACTTTTAGTTCTAATCGATAGACCGTTTTCTATTGTGTACCTTTACTCCACATGTACATTTGTGTTCTCTTTTATTTGCCAGGACTTTTTTAACCAAATTATTTTGTAGTATTGTGTACCTATTTGCTTTTTTTTACAGATATAGCTTGCCCTTGTTGAGATGAAAAGACTGAAACATTTATTTTTCCTTCTATCGGAAAGTATCGATGTTCATTAGCCTAATCCAGCAATCAGCTCTAACGACACGCTCGGACCAGGAGCGGATTCTTTTCTTTTTTCCAGTTAAAATAAAGGCATTGTAAAGAGCCGCCCTCAGATCACTGATAACTCGGCGCATTATGCCCGGACATCTGTTACGCTGCAAAACCGTTGCCAAGGGATTATTCGGAATGAACTGGAGGAACGAAATCTATGACTTATTTTAAAATCGTTTTATAATTACAGTAATGTTGCCACGATTGACTCGTTACATATCGGATTTGATGCTTTTTAGAATAGAATAGAATAGAATAATTTTATTTCAGGCTGCATAGGCCCATATAACTACATCTGCCCATTATAATATAATATAATAGGCTACTTTTTGTCTAGCCCTAGGTGTTTTTATAATACTCGTAACCATGGAGTTCTTTATAGGAGAGGCTTGATTATTTGCTATAACTTGAAAAGTGAGAGAAAAATGCAAGTTGTTAACTGTGTAAAGTTGGATTACATTGCGGTGGTCAATCAAGCGCCGCAATGTAATGCAACTTGCACGATTTTTTTGCAGGTCTAAATTCGGCTCAAGTACGCTTTAGAATTTAAAATATAGTTCATAAAAAAGTATAACTGGATGTACAAATTTAGACCATGCGTTTTTCGTCTCTAATTCTAAACAACGTGTTGAGCAAATCAGTCATTTCTCGGCGCGTGGTTAGGGCTGCCACGAGATTGATATTTCCTAAGCACTGTACGGCTGCTTTTCGTGGTAGCTTCCGTTATGCTGCCACGAAATGTTGGAACAATATACCGCCGCCAATAAGAAATTCAAGTACGATTGGTTCTTTCAAATTTAAATTCAAGAAGTATTTGCTGGACGTGCAAAAAAATCACACTCAGTCAGTCCGTGCAGTGCTATATCCTTCTAATGATATGTAATAGTATATATTGTTGTGTAGGTATGTATATATATGATGTAAAATTTATATTTTATTTTGCACCACACCTTTTGCTTGGCTCCCTTCACTTTATTTTATAACAAATGCTTAGGCCTTGTTTGTGTATAAGTATTTTAGTAACAGGTGGAGCTGTCGTGTAGCTCAAATCTGGGCTCTACAGAAAACCAGCGTTGCTACACTCTCTGTGCAGCAACACATGCTGAGTAGAGACCCTTTTTCGGTGACAATTGGTGTCACTACCTTTACAAACTTGTGTTATTAGTTGTTAATGTTGTTTTCTACTGTTTGGTGGTGGTACTCTTGAAACCTGAAATAAAATATTTTTCTTTCTTTCTTTCTTTCTAAATGTGGAACTTTTGCTGGAAAGTTGAAGTCGAAGAATTGTTCAACGAATTTCTTTACACTTCACTGATCGTAAACAATGTATCACAAAATGTTCTGTGTTGTGGATCGGGGCAGAGCAGGAGCGCCACAGACACTCTCGGGAAACCTTTAACACTGTCACCTGCAGCAAATTGAATCAGGAGGTATAGGATGCGAGTAAAATAAATATCTGACTCCACGCCGCTGCCGCTGCCGCCTGGCGACACCGGCAATGTGGGAAAACGTGGACGCCGAAATGAAATTTTAAAATTGAGTTTCATATATTTCCCACCGAAAACTACAAATCTTACTCGAGAATTTCATCCAATTTATATGCAGGCATTTATAATAGTTGCATTTGCTAACAGAGTCAAAATTTGCACTCAAATTTTGCCAGGTATGAAAAATGGAGAGATGGACACAAAAGGTCGTAAAAATAAATTGACCTGTCGCAAAGGATATAAACTGCCATTAGGGAGAAAAGAACGATACGATTTAAAATCGATATCGATACCAAATTATCGGCACACCTAGGAACCAATACCCGAAATTGAGTCGATAAAAGTCGTTAGCCGGCATTGCCCAACTGCAGTCGCTATTCAAATGCGATGTGATTTGGAAGGCGTCCATGGCTGAACGTCCGATGCTCGCAAGCATTATACTTCCCCAGTTTTATATGACCTGCCCCGCCTGTCTTAATACTTTTAAACCGGCTTAAACATAAGGGAGCTGTATTAAAATACAAGGATCTAGCTTCACTGGCCACGTTATACCTGGAAGAGAGCAGTGATGAGCCAACTCGCAGTTACGAACCTCAATGGCCGACTATAAAGCTCTAAACGAGGCCTTATGGCCGAGAAAAAATACGTTTAGCTTGGCTAAAACAGTACCAGCTGGATCTACGTTAAGCCACTTGAGCGACTCTGCTAGCAGTCATTAACTCATCAAGCCGAAATCGTTTACTTTTAATGCCTCTACGTTATTTTTAGGGTTCATATTACGAAACCTCTGCTTTCTGTCCCTCTGAAATTTTCACATAGCGTTTATAACTAAGACCGTAATAACAAAAAAATAATAAAGTAAAATAAAATTATAAAAACAAAACTTGTTTGTTTCCGAATCTTTTAAGTAAGTCCGAGTCGCACTTGGCCAGTTTTCATAAATTATAGAGGGATATTTTTTAAAACACACTCAGGATCAACGTAACATGATAGTGATGCATCCCATCACAGGGGATTATCCACGTATTGTGTAAATAAAGTGGTTAAGTGCACCGTGCAAGTATCGGTAACATTGTCTTCCTGCACTTGACACTTTTACGGCCAGATCACGAACTCGTACGACCCATGGCGCGGTGAGCATTTTCTCTATTCATTGCGCTTCTTCGCCACACTGTGGTTACCTGACATCACAAAATGAACAGAAAAAATGCTCACCGCGCCGCCGGTTACGCACAGTCGTGGCAGGGTCGTTAGGCATCACTTTATTCGGTCTATATTTAAGGATTAATAATTTTTCAGTTTGTTAAATGCGAAATGCCTGCGCTCGCTGTTTGCGCCACCATTATGTACATATTATGACCGGGTTTGTAGAATGAGCGTCTTCGTTATCCATTCTCCGTTTAACGTGGCGTCCAAACTGTTTCTCAACATGTTACTTCGGAAGTTAGTACATAGACAAGTAAAGTTCTTATACATTAGACCATTAACATTTAGCTGTCGCTAGTGTGCCTGCAGGCTAATCTTCCCAATTCGTGTAACGTACACGAAGGGCGGGGTATTAAAACGGGCAACTTTCATTCGAAATCACAAAAATTCGGAAAATTTTTATTTGTCACGTTCGACTAAAATTTAAAAATGTTTGTTCTATTTGATTATAAATCTGTCGAATAGCAGTTGCAAAGATAAATAGATATACCGGAAGAAAGATGTGTCAGGGTTTGCCATCTTACTAAAAATGAATGAATGAATGATTATATCCCACAAATCTAAATCGACTGAAGTTACATCACTCGTTGTTATAGGGCTCACTACACACCCGACATACTGAAACATGTCAACAAGGACATTCTATGAATAGTCCTCTTCGTTTCTATATATTACCTCATTTTCAAAAGGGACTTAGGGAATTACTGCCAATTAGCGCCTGAATTGGCTAGAATTGTGCGATACATAGAACTAATTTAATGAGTTTGAATCTACGTTGATCGTGCTTAGAGCGTTTAATTACGTATTATACCCAATTAACACTTAATCCTGATTAGCTTTGTGATCGCGTTTTAGAAAAGTTTTAGGCTTTGTAACAAATTTTAATTTTCACTGTATTTACAGGAATTTTAACAGAACACGTGAAGTAGGATTTTGTATTAAAGTACTACTGATTAAACAATAAAACAGTTACCTACATCATACATTTTTATTACTTGCTATCTTTGTCACTGTATATACTAGTAATACTTTTACTTTAGGTAGATCTACTTTTTTTCATTACCACTACTAAATATTCAATTTAACTGCTTTGATAGGTTTTTAAATTTTTCATTTTTTGTGTGGATTACAACATCCGCGCAAAATTTTATGTCTCCAAAGTGAGCGGTTGTGATTTTAGGATTTTATCCTGATCCCGTGGAAACATTGGGATAAGAAGTAAACTTTGTGTTATTCCATCCGACTAGCTATCTATATAGGTACCAAATTTCATCCAAAACCTTTAAACCGTTTTAACAGGAAAGAGTAACATACATATACACACGCTTCCACGGACGCACGCGTATTATGTACCTACTAATACTGATATAATTCTGTGACAGATTTTCAAATATTCCAATACAAGTTTAAATATATAGAGCCTTTTTAACAACTCTAAAAATAACCAGACATTATATCTTGTCTCTATTTATCCTTACAAAATAAACAAAGAAGGTTGCACAGTTATTTGTTAGATAATAATATCAGGGACTTAGCATAAAGTGGTGAACCAGGCTTTTAATCTATTAATAATATCTTACCGAGTTAACGGCTGCCATCGTTCTTTGTGATGAAACCACCTCCTCGTTCTACCAGCACATCCTGAAACAAGTAAAGCATGTTATTAATCATCAGCCATCTACAAAATGTCTATAAATTAAAAATTTTAAAACCTCCAACGCAATTATGTCACTCGTCTGTTTGAACATTAAGTCAATGCCCGTTATGCGTCTAAGATCCCTTTCACAGCTAACAAAAGAGCTGATAACATTGAAACGGCTGAAGCGATTTTGATGAAACATATCTAAGAACCATCGTCAAGAAACCTGCTGTTTATTAAAAAAACTGCATCCAAATCGGTTCACCCGTTTAAGAGCTATGATGCCACAGTCACACACACACAGCGGTCAAACTTATAACACCCCTCTTTTTGTGTCGGGGGTTAAAAAGGGCAAGAAATATTAATAATGAGACGATCTGTAGAAGCACTAATGGTCACTAGCACAAAATAATGACGTCGCTAATGAGGAAATGCTACACACTAGCACGCATGTTTACGATGTGCTCAAAATGAAAATCAAAAATTATTCTGCAAGTAGGTAGCCACAAAGAGCTCTCTTATTATGCCACTTTTTTTAACTACCAACGCTTTGGAAAGGATCTTCATTACTAAGAAGAATATGCCGAAAGAAACTTGGCGGAAAGTCATGTTTTCATAAAAAAAATAAACAAGAAAAAGAACATATAAATTGGTATTTTAAAATTAAAGAGAAATTACATTAAAAAGTTACAGGGGTGTATGAGGTCATGGGGATTTGAAATTTACCATGAGCTTCACGGTGTTGCAAAACATCATTCAATGGTGTGTGTGAAGCTCCCAATGCGCACTGGGCCCGCGTAGGAACTACGGCCCAAGCCCTTTCATTATGAAAGGCGGCCTGTTCCCTGCAGTAAGACGTAGGTATATACTATATAGGCTGGGATGAAGATGGGGACCCTTAGTTAAGAAACTAAAACTAAACACGTTCAGTGGAAGTGTAGAGTGCTTCCACCGTTAAAAAACCGGCCAAGTGCGAGTCGGACTCGCGCACCGAGGGTTCCATACAAATTTATATGTATTTATGAACATCCAGTCTTAGCAGACCCCTGCTCATAAGCAAACTGTGCGCAGTGTGGGATCATTGTAGATTGGTTACTGATATAGACAGACAGACAAAAAAATTTATGCTTTTCGCAATTTTTCCTTTATCTGTGCCATAAGACCTAGCTTCGTACCAAATTTCAAGATTCTGAGTTCACGGGAAGTACCCTGTAGGTTTTGATTCCCTTGTGAGTTTCGAAAATATGCGGAAATTTGCGTCATAAACGGCTGTATTTTTTGATTGCGTTGGCTTAGATGTTTGATTTTTTCACAGCTCCAAGGGACAGTAGACTTGAGTATTTGATATAAATTTCAGCTTGATACCTCCACGCGTTCCTGAGAAAAAGGGTCTTGACAGACAGACGGACGGACGGACACACGGACGGACGGACGGACAACAAAGTGATCCTATAAGGGTTCCGTTTTTTCCTTTTGAGGTACGGAACCCTAAAAATAAAAAGGAAAAAAGGTTTCAATTTTACAATTATTAATAATATTATGATTCTGAAATATACATTTCAGGTTAAGTAACCATTAAGCTTTTTAATTCCGAAGGCAAGCTTACGCCTGCCGCCCCCAAAATTAACTCTCGCAGTCCCGAAGTGGCAAAAAATCGTTACAGGTATACTTATTCAGTCGTGCTAACTCATCCAACTACATCATTACCTTTAAAAAAAAGAAACTTAACGACAATGCGAGTCGTTATAGCTAACCATAGCCTAAATACATCAAAGGATTGAAACATAAAACATTCAAAACAATTATTTATATCAATAAGCAGGTCCCGTACATTTATTGATGCCGATGTCGTCATGCCGCTTACAGGATGATTGCAATTTGAGTAGATGAGACAATCAATCATTAATCATCAATCATTAAAAATTAACCAAATGTGCGACACGACAAACAAAAAAATACGATTACAAAACAACACGTATGCAAACGAAGATGACTTAGATTTCTCTGCTTAAGAATTAATGTAAGAAGGACGTAGGTACTTCAAGTTAGAGAGGAATTCTATTTTCTAAGTAATTATTGAAATGTTTCATTTACGTTTCACGTATCAAGTATGTATTTATTATTCCACGTGTGAATAGATTACTTTTGAAGTCATTTGTACATGACGACTGATGATTAATAATTACAATAAAACTATTTGGGATCATCCTATACATATACGTCAAATTGATGTCATCAGCATGAAAAGTACGGGCCCTGTCAATAAGTATTACTAGTAAATTAGTCTAAAAGCAATATCGTAAATGCTTTTTAGCAGTTCGGCCTTGCTGACAGCTCGCTGACTCAATGCAGTCTCCGGCTACAATTCGCCACGCACACGAAAATTAATCATCTGCTCGAACAAATATGTACCGTAGCGCTGGCGCATAGATCACAGAATCAATCATCTGGCGTCGCAATAAGGGCCCTTACACACGACGTCCTTTGAACGTGTGGACAACACACGATTTCAGAACCACCGCATATTATTTCCGAAACTAAAGTGGCTCATTTAGATGATCTTTGGCATATAGATAGTTTGCAACCTTAATTGACTTAGATACTTTTGTAATTCATACAAAAAGCACTATTGTATCGATTTAGGTAGACACCCACATAGTTATTATGTGTTTGGAATGATATAAATATGTGGCTCGAGTCCTAAGAATCATACCTTTAGTGGTTTATTCATAATTTATCTTACTTACCGTAAAACTTGGACTTGCACAATCTAAGTACCTACTAATAAAGGTAAATAACGTTAGGTTATAACGGTATTCAGTTACGAATATCACAAAATATTATAAACCCGCGTATAAAAGGCCTCGTGTAAATGTGCCCTAAAATACGTCTAGCGACAAAATAGACGGTCGCGTTCACAGTCAGTGGGGCAAACGTCCAAGTCCATTAATAAAATTGAATCAGACGGACATTCCGAAGCACAATATGTGCACGTGTGGAAATAAATAAAAAGACGGTATGTCGAAGAACTGGGGAAGTCGACATGTTAGGAGCTGGACGCCATGACGCTAGTAGCCGAACAAATACGACGCATATATTAGAAATATGTACGCATTGGGCTTGCGTGGGAACAAAAGTCAAAACCTTCTGATTCTAAAAGGATAGGTACCTGCGAAGAGCAGTGGTATTTATAGGTAAATAGACTGGGATATATTTAATGAAATCTATACCAATCCATACTAATATAATTTATTATAAATGCGAAAGTGTGTTTGTCCTATCTGTTTGTTACCTCTTCACTCTTAAACCGCTGAACCGATTTAGATGAAAATGACATAAGACAGTTTTTATCCCGAAAAAATGCTTAATTCTCGTGGGATAGCGATAAATTATTTTTTTGCGGACAGAGTCGCAGGCAACAGTACTTAGTGTGAAATAAATTTAATGCGCAAGTCATGTAACTTAACTTCAAGTGGGGTGTGTAGCGTAATTTACCTAACTACTAAAATGTTTCTTTATGGAGTTTATTTTGCAATGCAAGGTAATCGTTTCTATACTTTCAATTAAATAAATTAGTCTAACTAAATATTATATTGACAATCCTTTTGGTCATATACTAATTTATTTCAGGTCGTATTTGTTAAGTCAAAACAAAAAATAATCTATTCTCGAAATTATCATTAACTCATGAAAGACCAACGCGTAGGTGGAGCGACAGAGACTTTCTTTTGTATAAGATTTATCATGGCTAATAAAACACCGGCGATCCTTTGTCTCTTTTATTGTCGTAGACAATAACAAGGACAGCTTTAAAACTGTTGATAACGTTTATACTGAAATTCATGAAGTTAATAAAAAACGGTTCAGGGAGCAAGTTATGACTAGCATTTTGTTACAAATATAGCGAGTTACGTTTCGTACTACCAAGAAATATTGCGAAATAAAGACAAAGCATTTCTTAATAGGGCGCGCTCGTCATTTTTTTTACTTTCTTGAAGCAAAAGTGGCAGAAATACGGTACTGATGAAGCATACAATACAGACTTCATTAAATACCACATATGTAAGTAAGAATACAGAAAGCAGGTACATGGATGAAGTCTTCAATATAGGCCATAGGGAATAGGCGTCAATATCATCGTTTCAGGTGGATCTCTTCCAAGACCTAACTCAGAAAAAAAGGAATAGATAAGACAGGTTTTAATGATTTACGGTTAATTAGGAACATCAGAAATATATATATATATATTTTTTTTAATTTATTTACACAAAAACAAACAAAAGAAGTACAGAAATACTTATCATAAAATACCTTTGCCAAACTGCATTGCAGTTTGTTGGCAGAAAGTTTTAACTTTTGTTAATATTTGTCTTTGATCAATTATAACTGTAGATGCACAGTCGCGCGCCCGAATATGTCCGAGCCAAATGAGCTCCACTTTGATAAAAGTGGTCGACTTTTTTCTCAGTACGTTGTTGTCAATGCAAGCGTAACGATGCCCACGTGCGTCTTTAAAAAGTGCAAAAATCACTCGATAAAACGGAACAAATCTAATGGAATATCATACTTTCGGTGAGTATCTGTTGTTTTTTCTATTAAATTCTAAGAATCAGAGAGAAATATTGATTTAAATTAATTTTAAAGCCATTTCTAAATTGCTAATTAAAAGATTAACGTTGTCAGAATTCCACAACATTGACATATGCCTTGTCTTTGTCACACGCACAGGAAAGCTTATCAGTAAAACGAAACAGATAAACAACAGAACATAGAACAAAAGTGTAGTGAAGTTGCCATCACCCTATTTTTTTATTTCTAGAATTTTATGTGTTTTTGTGTGAAGTTTTGATTTCCTGGATGTGTATACGTATGTCATGTATGTGTGTATGTGTTACTGGTAAACGTGTGCGATAGTTTGACAAATTGAAAATAAAAATTAATAAAGTTATTATATTAAAAACAAATTTTATTCATAAATAATGAAATTTGTTTGATTTTTTTTTGTTTTATTATAATACTACCCACCATTACAAAAAAAATATACAATGTGACTTCAAATACATAATATTAGGGAGAAAATTATACTACAATATTTTAGACTATCGCGGTCATTACTAATTTCACGAGTTAAAATCGGGTTTTGTTCCGCGTACCTTGATTTTGAAGAAGCCCGATATTTCGGCACAGTTGCATGCGCCATGATCACGAGACGACACTGTGTCAAGGTACGCGGAACAAAACCCGATTTTAACTCATGAAAATTATACTTTCTGGATCTTCTCATGATTACGAACAACTTTAAGTACTCCCCTACACTCCCCAAGGAACCTAAATGGCAAATTTCAGCTTTCTACGACCAGTAAAACAAATAATCGATCCTGTTGAACTGAATAATATAAATCCCGTTTTTCCATATCCCGTGGGAATATCCAAAAATCCTAAAAATATTTTTTCACTATTATAATTACCTACTTTTATGCCCAATTTGAAGAGTAGTAATTATAATATACATAGTTACGGAGATACATAGGAATCCCGTTGAACTGAATATATAAATCCCGTATTTTCCTTATCCCGTGGGAATTTCCAAAAATCCTTCCTTGATGGATGCCTACATTGTATAAGGTACACATTTGCAAAATTTCAAGTCTCTAGATGCAGCGTTTTGGGCTGTGCGTTATATACAACAGTCAGTTAGTCAGTTTATCATTTTATACTTATATCTCGAAAACGGTAAACATTTGGAGTAAAAAAAATTAGCTTCAAAATTATCTAAATGACGTCCCCATTCATCCTGTAAAGTGTTGGCGTTAACCTTAATTTCACCCTGTTTTTTATTGCATTAATTGACAGAAACTTTTTATAAAGAAAGTCCTCTCCTAAAGTCGGAATGCATTCTTTGTTCTACAACATCATTTCGTCCGCCAAACAAACGTCAAACTCGTCAAAGCAATCTTACAACGTCGCCTTCAATGTAGCAAGTGAAATTAATCACTCTGCCGTTTCTGATATCATATCCGACCAAACGTGTGGAAATTGTGGAGTTTAGCTGTCAAGTGTCAAGCGTTGTGGAGTTTTGCCGCTACCGAAATTCGACTGTAATGAAGTATAGACTAAGTTCAAATTTCGTCACGTATTCACGTATTTGGGATCAGTTTTCTCTACGCACACGTAAATAAATTTTTAACTGTGAAGTAGCGAAATTCAATTGTAATTAAGTAAAGACTAGGTTCAAATTTCGTCACTTATTCTTTTCACACAAAGTAATTACTTTGTGTAGGTGATGATTTTATTTGTTACGCAAACAAATAAATAGTTCGGACATTCTTTCAAGGGGATTTTGTTCGGCAATGTGTATCTTCAGTTATAATTGATCAAAGATATTTGTACACTTCTTCCTAAATCCGTTTCGAGTGCGCGGAGTGATACATGAGTGGAGAGTGTTTAGATCGAGTGATACGCCTTCAATCAATGGTAGTGAGAGTGCACACAGTCGATGCGCAAGAATGAGGGAACTGTAAATTAGGTACAACATTTTAAAAAAATCTTTAATTAATAATTTCATCCAAAAAGATGGCAGACGTCTGCAGTTCAGTAATGAAACGGTGTTTGAATTACCGCGGTCGCGTAAACTCGCGTCGCGCAGCTAAACAAACTGATACGCTATAATACTCTACACTGGTGTAGAGGGTGTATGTAGAGTGTGTGTAGTGTAGAGTATTAATAACGGTACCGTTATTAGGTGGTGTGCCGCGGGAAAATAATATCTCATAAACCTAAATAGACGAACGGAAGAAAAATACTTAAATAGATGTAAATCACGCTGATTCTCATGATTTTTCATTGATAGTGTACCTCCAAAATATTTCGTTCCGCTAGGTGACCTTGAACACAAAAAGTTTGCAAAACACTGCTCTACACTCTGTACTCGTGATCACAGCCACCACAATGTGATCGAAACGTTGTGGTCATTTGAATACCATTTCAGTATGTGAAATTACTGTAGCAGTTATATCGAAATATCTGTCCAAACTTTCGCATTATTGTGTGACACAGGACTAAAATAGTAGGTATTTATTTATCTAGCTTGTGTGAAAGCTCGTTACATGAAACGCTCTGTCATCGCAGCATGCACAGCGCGGGCAAACGGAACGAGCAAAGCCATTAATAAAATTAAATTAGTGGCCTGTATCGCACAACAATACACTTGCGAACACAAAGCAATTCCACCCGTAAAAAGAATCTAACTCCGAACCACTTCCATTCAACGATGGCCGTTCGATGAAAGCTAACTCTCACTCTCCAACCACTGCAATCTAATAAGGACGACACTATCATTCAATTTGCTTGTTAATTTTGAATTGTAGCTTGAACTCCTCCCCTCCATTGAATTAAGCCTACGCGTAACTTTCGTCTGACAAAGGTTATTACATTTTATAAATCCCAGTTTTCATTCTAAAATGGTATGTCTTTTGTAAAGAGTATTTTGTACTAAGGATAGAATTTCGATGTCTGTAATTAGTCGTAGTCGTATTGTGCCAGTTTAATATCAGAGTGAGCATTGGAAACATTGTATTATCCGCTACTATTTAATTTAGTAACAGTTGAATTATTCCAAGGCACCACGATGTCTCGAAACTATAAACTTCATAAGCGGCTTATTTTATAGACCATTAAAGATAAAGCTGTAATTTTCAACATTTGTCAGAGGAATGGTGACTAATACGAAGCAACATGCGCATATACATAATATTTTCTTCTTCATCTTTTTCAGGCTTTTTCTATCCACTGCTGGATGTAACCCTCTCCTAATCTCCTCCACTTCGTCCTATTCTCCGTCTTCCTGAGCCAGTACGGTCCGGCGTAACTTTTAATGTCATCAGACCATCTCATCTGGGGTCTGCCCACACTTCTTCTCGTGGTCCGCAGTCTCCACACCAGCACTCTATGAGCCCAGCGGTTATCAATATATATATGTCAATATTTAATACTTCTAAATTAAAAGTGATAAGCTTTATCTTTCTCTAAAAGCGCACAGTCCTTTCTTTCAGTCCGTCATTTCAACTTTAACCACGAGAAATCTGTCTGCCCCTTTTTCCTAACTAAAACAACTCTATTTCACTAACTGTTTTAACTTACTGTTTCACAAAGAACTAAAAAGCTTTTTGTTAAGAAGTTGCTTTTACAGTGTAGATGAGATTTTTGACAATGCGTAAAAATTAGGTTAAACAAAAATAAACAAACATTTGTGATAATTACTTACATTGCCAACTATTGGTAAATCTGTTGTTATTTGTTGCTTTATTTTGTATTGTTTGCTGTTTAATGTAAGTATTAGGTAATTATAGTGGTTGTTTTTTCTCTTCTTCAAATATTTAAGTTATGATTGTATACTTTTCAAACACAATACCTGTATTGTTTATTGAATAAATACTATGACTATGACTATGACTATTAAAGTGGCGGCCGCAAGAATGCTAACCAAAGAAAGAAATGAATGAATGGCTAGGAGCGCGCTGAGCGGAGCAGCGCGGATACGAGCACGCAACCCCGGCCTTTCTCATTGTTCACTTCACGCAAACATTGTTTCCCAATTTCCCACCGTACCGCAGGCAATGTTCCCGGTTACGTTGTGTACCTGTTTATACTAACTCGTGTAGGTACCAACATAAAAGTTCTCATTACGAGGCGTAAGGTCGAGTGCCGGCGCCGCGTCAATGGAAGTCTGCTGGAGGCCTGTTTATATCACAATAAAACTGTTTTACGAGTACGTACGCCATTCTCTAACGTACGGGATGCGTAAACTAATTTTTTATTGTTTTCCGTAATGATGTTGGTGAAATACAATTGACTTTGACGTGACAGCCGAGTTTCGAACTGGTGACCTATTTCAGTAGGTATCGTAATGATCTCTCCATATCCATGATTAAGCCGATTCCGCGCCGATGGATGTACGAAGACTATCTAAGGCTTTGATCAATTATAACTGAAGATACACATTGCCGAACAAAATCCCCTTGAAAGAATGTCCGAACTATTTATTTGTTTGCGTAACAAATAAAATCATCACCTACACAAAGTAATTACTTTGTGTGAAAAGAATAAGTGACGAAATTTGAACCTAGTCTTTACTTAATTTCAGTTGAATTTCGCAACTTCACAGTTAAAAATTTATTTACGTGTGCGTAGAGAAAACTGATCCCAAATACGTAAATACGTGACGAAATTTAAACCTAGTCTTTCAAAGTCAAAGTCAAAGTCAAAATTCTTTATTCAATTTAGGCATCAAATTGATGCTCCTATGAACGTCGAAAAATCTACCACCGGTTCGGAAAAAACCCTGTTGAGAAGAAACCGGCAAGAAACTCAACAAGGTATATTTTTTTCAATCAGATCTACATTGTTATTAAATGACATACATCTAAAGTATTTAATACAATTAAATTTTTTAACACAGTAGATACGCTATTTGAGACTAGAGATCGCCAATGCGGATCGGAATTATTTCCAAACATCCCTGTCCATGATATAGTCATTAATTTTATAGTACGCCTTAGATATTAATGTCTTCTTCACAATGGATTTGAATTTTGTATCAGTTTGTTCGGTTATTGTTTTCGGAATTTTATTATAAAAACGTATGCATCTTCCCAGAAACGATTTTTTAGTTTTAGCCAGTCTGTAAGATGGAACTTTAAGCTTCCCTGTGTTTCTAGTAACCTTTGGCTTATCGACGTTAGTGGGAAAATCACATATGTTTTTTCTTACATACATGATTATTTCAAATATATACAACGACGGCAGGGTTAGGATACCTATTTCTTTAAAAAAAGATCTTAAAGAATCGCGTGTCCTTAAGTTATATATCGCTCTGATAGCCCTCTTTTGCAAAATAAAAATTGATTCCAAGTCTGCAGCAGATCCCCATAAAATAAGGCCGTATGAAATGATTTACTTCATTACAGTCGAATTTCGGTAGCGGCAAAACTCCACAACGCTTGACACTTGACAGCTAAACTCCACAATTTCCACACGTTTGGTCGGATATGAATGTAAGCCTTATCAGAAACGGCATAGTGATTAATTTCACTTGCTACATTGAAGGCGACGTTGTAAGATTGCTTTGACGAGTTTGACGTTGCTTTGGCGGACGAAATGATGTTGTAGAACAAAGAATGCATTCCGACTTTAGGAGAGGACTTTCTTTACAAAAAGTTTTTGTCAATTAATGCAATAAAAAACGGTGAAATTAAGGTTAACGCCAACACTTTACAGAATGAATGGGGACGTCATTTAGATAATTTTAAACCTAATTTTCTTTACTCCAAATGTTTACCGTTTTCGAGATATAAGTATAAAATGATAAACTGACTAACTGACTGTTGTATATAAACGCACAGCCCAAAACGCTGCACCTAGAGACTTGAAATTTTGCAAATGTGTACAATGTGTGTATACAATGTAGGCATCCAACAAGGAAGGATTTTTGGAAATTCCCATGGGATAAGGAAAATACGGGATTTATATATTCAGTTCAACGGGATTCCTATGTATCTCCGTAATTATGTATATTATAATTACTACTCTTCAAATTGGGCATAAAAGTAGGTAATTATAATAGTGAAAAATATTTTTAGGATTTTTCGAAATTCCCACGGGTTATGGAAAAACGGGATTTATATTATTCAGTTCAACAGGATCGATTATTTGTTTTACTGGTCGTAGAAAGCTGAAATTTGCCATTTAGGTTCCTTGGAGAGTGTAGGGGAGTACTTAAAGTTGTTCGTAATCATGAGAAAATCCAGAAAGTATAATTTTCATGAGTTAAAATCGGGTTTTGTTCCGCGTACCTTGACACAGTGTCGTCTCGTGATCATGGCACATGCAACTGTGCCGAAATATCGGGCTTCTTCAAAATCAAGGTACCATCGCCCCAGACGTCAGATACCCATTTTCATAACAAATTTGCTTGCAGCCGTTGATGTTTATTGCTATGGATTGTTATGGACAGATGTCTAGCCACTGCACGCAAACTGGGCCTTTAAGTTGGTTATCTGGCGCTTGGGGCGATAGTACGCGGAACAAAACCCGATTTTAAATCATGAAATTAGTAAAGACCGCGGTAGTCTAAAATATTGTAGTATAATTTTCTCCCTAATATTATGTATTTGAAGTCACCGTGTATATTTTTTTTTGTAATGGTGGGTAGTATTATAATGAAACAAAAAAAAATCAAACAAATTTCATTATTTATGAATAAAATTTGTTTTTAATATAATAACTTTATTAATTTTTATTTTCAATCAGTGTCCTTGAAACAAGGTAAGTTTATTATATAATTGTCGTTTAGATTTTTGTTTCAGGTCTTGGCTTGTCTTTCTAGCTTCGTAATGGAGACGTATGTCAACATATTTCATAATTATGGACTTTATTAACCAGTTGCGATGGTTGTGTTTAACTTCAGTCAATGTCTTTTTATACAATAATTCTTTTAAAATTTGCACGCAAATTATTTCTTTTTCGCACCTACTACCGCCTGAACGTAAATGCCTTCTGAGCACTACCTCCGCCCTGTCACAGATAACAAATACATCTCCGGAGCTATAGCACAATCCTCCTAAGTCTTTCATGTCAATTAATTTATGAAATGATTTTTTTTTCTTTGGCTAGCAAGTGGTCTTTACAATCTTCACATTTTAGATGCTTCAGTAAATATCTCACTACGAAACCGGAGATGTATCCTACGATCTGCTTGATCAGCTCGGAATCAAGATGATCGCAATCCAATGAGGCAGAAACTATATTGCAGTTGTTTGTGTATGTTTGAATTTCGGACTCCTCTAATCTTTCTTTAAATGCCCCCATAGACGCAGATTCTTCCAAGTCAATGTCCAAGCGATAGCCAGCCGAAGTGTTATTAATGTTGGCGACTGCGTTTCCGCTTAGAACTGGTATGCTTTCCAGTGGTATGCAATTTCCAGTAAACTTTTCTCCGACTTCAACGTGTGTCAAAATTTTTTTATATGCAGCTTTGAATTGCACCGCATTGGGATTGTTATTGAAACCACCTTGGCTTCTTAATTGACCAAAAAACAATTCTAGGTGGTCTTGACTTACTTTATAACCAGTAACACATACACACATACATGACATACGTATACACATCCAGGAAATCAAAACTTCACACAAAAACACATAACGTTCTAGAAATAAAAAAATAGGGTGATGGCAACTCCACTACACTTTTGTTCTATGTTCTGTTGTTTATCTGTTTCGTTTTACTGATAAGCTTTCCTGTGCGTGTGACAAAGACAAGGCATATGTCAATGTTGTGGAATTCTGACAACGTTAATCTTTTAATTAGCAATTTAGAAATGGCTTTAAAATTAATTTAAATCAATATTTCTCTCTGATTCTTAGAATTTAATAGAAAAAACAACAGATACTCACCGAAAGTATGATATTCCATTAGATTTGTTCCGTTTTTTCGAGTGATTTTTGCACTTTTTAAAGACGCACGTGGGCATCGTTACGCTTGCATTGACAACAACGTACTGAGAAAAAAGTCGACCACTTTTATCAAAGTGGAGCTCATTTGGCTCGGACATATTCGGGCGCGCGACTGTGCATCTACAGTTATAATTGATCAAAGATCTAAGGATAGATTGCAGTACCAATACGCATTAATTATTCATATCATAAGTGCCAGTATATTGTTAAATTAATAATGGTATGAGTAAGGGTATTTTTGGAACAAGAAAACCCAAATAATGGCAAAGAAGTAAGTTTTAATTAATAAATTAATAAAGGTATGAGTAAGGGTCTGTTTGGAACAAGAAAACCCGAATAACGCCAAAGAAGTAAGCGATACTTAATACTTACCTACAGGGTTGCAATTGATGCCAAATATAAAGCAGTAAAAAATATGTAAGGAAATATAATTAAATAAATTGAGTGTTCTAACACGTGCTATAGCACTGTAATCGTTTTGCTTTGGCATGAGTCTGAACATACCAATTTCATAGAAGTAGACGAGGTCTCCACCCTTATGTTCACAGTATTCCCAAAGTCCACAAAAAGCGTTTTCGCTCTTCCATCATCAACCGTACAGCTAAAGAGTGGAATTCCCTACCTGCGTCTTTGTTTCCTGAACACTACAATCTGGCGGTTTTCAAGTCTAGGGTGAATGAGCATATACAGGCAAGCTTGCTCCACCTTAGACCTCATCTTCGCTTTTCTTTAGACGGAATTGTGGTCAAACGCAAGCTCCCGTATGTACGGTCAAGGACTTTAATTCATGAGCCACCATGTAACCATTTCAAAGTAAACGTCATAGTGACATAGCATTAATTAACAAGGACAATCGTAATGACTTTTCCTTTGAAAAGGTTCCATGGTGGCTCGTGAATTAAAGTCCTTGACTGTATATATAAAAAAGACGTGTGTACCTATGTGTACGCCTGGATACCTAACCTGACAGTAAAATATAGTGCAAAGTGGGAAAGGCAACTCTCGGCATAAGTGCTTCGTGGGGTGACCCATTGCCAACGACACGTTTCATGCCTCGTGCATATGCAGATCGTTTGAAGCCTGCGGCGTACACGCTTCGCTATTTGCTCTATAAAATGGCTTTGTTTAGTAATTTCGGCTAATAGTCTGGCTTGTTCATGAACGGTTTATTTGGATTAAGCTATAGTTACGAAATTGCCAGTTGATATATTATTTGTACCTGTGAGGTGTCGGGTTTTGAATTCCACCTCTCCATTATCTTCTGTGGATGTCGTAAGAAGCGACCAACAATAAGAAAATAGGTTAAAATATATTGTAGGCGTATCTAACAATACCTAAACCTAAAATTGCTAAAAGTTAGCCTAGAAACGTAAATGTAGAGTTTTGTATGCTCTGCCTACCTCCTTTGGGATACAGGCGTAAGGATGAGTGTATGTAGGTGGTACCTATATAAAAAGTTTTTTTTTTTCATGTTTCTTGATTTAGATTTCCGTTATCTATGAACCGATTAAGAACATTCTCGTTTCGTTTGGGAGGGTATACCTACTTTCCATCAGGTCCCATTTCAATTACAATCTCAG
The DNA here is from genome assembly GCA_947563465.1 of Archips xylosteana. Lineage (NCBI taxonomy): Eukaryota > Metazoa > Arthropoda > Insecta > Lepidoptera > Tortricidae > Archips > Archips xylosteana. The sequence continues at coordinate 6,635,152 of OX387362.1, forward strand.
TTCAAATTATGATGATTGATGATTATTATCGATTATGCTTTAAAAATAAGGAACACCATTGAGAGTAAATCAGAATTTCGCAAAAATATAAAAACATGCTGTACACGGGATTCGCAAAGAAATATCTAAAAAACGTTATTTTAGTATAATAACTATAGTCAAATAATAAGAAATTTAATAAACCTAAAACGCAGAATGTGGGGCATGCACCGTTCAGTGTGTTTAATAGGATGAATATTAAAACTCAACCATAATATTTATCCTACCACAAAACCGTATCAACATAATTATTATTAACGCAAATAAACAATGCTATGTAAAAACAGAATTATATGCATAAAACTTAAAGACATTACTCAACATGCTCGAATAATCATTGAATCAACAAAGAGTAAACATTATTCTAACGCGAAATCGTGTCTGAACATTTTTAAGTAAACACGGTACAACTTCGCAGATGCCGTTGCCTCTTCAGAGAATTCAGTGGCTGGCACACTTCTATGAAAGGGGGTGGAACCCCCAAAACCCCCCACGGTTGATACGTGCTGTCTGGAGGTGACGGGGTCGGTGGCTTTTTGCAACAACAAGATTTCTCAACATTGTCGGGCCCAACTTGGGTTTCGTCATTATTCGCCGACTCAGACCGACACTGCAAGAACTTAAGCTACAGTCTGTCACAAGTAAATGTTTTTATAAATTTGGCTTTTAATTGTCGGCTTTAGATAAATAAAGCATTATGCCACCAAACATAATTTAACTGGACACTATATCTTATCTAATATATAAAAATCTCGTGTCACGGTGTTTGTTATCGAACTCTCCTCCGAAACGGCTGGACCGATTTTTATAAAACTTTTTTCGCCATATTCGTTAGGTTTGAGAATAGGTCGTAGGCTATTTTTTATACCCCTATTCTTCGCAGACGGAGTCGCGGGCAACAGCTAGTCATTTTATAATGAATGACTTATGACTAATCTGATGCCCCATCCACACTCCACTCTCCACGAGGCTACACGAGGGGACGCGAGTACGAGAGTGAGGATGGTGCGCTCGTGTCGCCTCGTCTTCCCTCGCCTCGCCTCGCTATCACTCGCTGTCAGTTTTGGACGCGAGTCAAAGGATGCGAGGGGGTGAGGCGAGTGAATGAACCACACTCTCGCGCTCGCTCACTTGGTTGTTTACGAGGCGCCTAAAGGGTAAATGAGTCATACACATTTTTTTGTTAGCATCTCTCCTGCGGACATGGCAAAAGTTAAACGCCATATTTTTAAGTGAAGTCTACATCAGCGTGTAGGACGCCTAGTCAACTTTTGGCCCATATAATAAATCTTACGTTTGCTGACTCAGAGTCGAGGAGAGAACTCTTGTTCCTTACGCTGTGTATGACCCAAATGGGAAAGTGTGACTGTCTCTGTTTGTTAGGTAGGGTCAAGGACCCACCCATTCATGAGCCACCATGGAACCATTTCACATGTTAACGTCATAGTGTCATCGCATTAATTAACAAGGAAAATCGTAATGACTTTTCCTTTGAAAAGGTTCCGTGGTCTCAAAACGAGTTTAACTCGACACGTTTCGGGCTAATCCGTAGCCCTTCCTCTCGGAGTCGCACGTCACGGCGGCTGCCACGTTTGGCGGCTGCCACGTTTGGCAGCCGCCGTGACGTGCGACTCCGAGAGGAAGGGCTACGGATTAGCCCGAAACGTGTCGAGTTAAACTCGTTTTGAGACGTGAGTGATCCGTTTATTTTAACTATGAGTGAGTCTCACGGTAGTTTCATGTTTAAAGGTTCCGTGGTGGCTCATGTATTAAAGTCCTTGACTGTACCTTTCCACGCTTAAACCGCTGAACCGATTTACATAGATTAAATTTGGTATGGAGATATTTTGAGACCCTAGGAAGGATATAGGATAGTTTTTTATCCTGGAAAATTGCATAGTTCTCACGGGATAGCGATAAACGAATTTTTGGCAGACGAACTCGCGGGATACAGTTAGTTAGATACATTTCTATCCGGGATCATGGCCCTGTAATCGTTAACTCTGTCAGCGCGATTAATTGTATATGTACCTACCTACAGCTATGCTAAATTAGAGCCTTCTGATAAATATTAATAGGTACTATACTTACTTACGAGTCTCAGAGCCTCAGAGTCTCAGAGCCGAGCCGAGTCGCGCGATGGACAGACAGATGGACATGGCGAAATTACAAAACGGGTTAGATTTTGGCCATTTTGACCACGTAACCCTAAAAAATAAAAGAAGTTAGGCTTATCTGTGCCAAAGTGACGGATACAGACAAATTAATGTTAACATCATAAATCATAGTGCCGATCAGACATCGACAAAATATCGATACCGGAAATCTCAAATGGCGTAAAGGACAAAAATACGAAAATGAGTCTTAAATGCCATCGTATACAGCTTTTTTTTCCCTATCGAATGGCATTTAAGACTCATTTTCGCATTTTTGTCCTTTACGCCATTTGAGATTTCCGGTATCGTTATTATTTGCGCATACTGGCCGGGCACGGCCCGCGTCTGCGCGGTCGTGTTACGATAGCACACGGCGGACACGACGCACAAAACACGCGTTCCTGAATCCACACAAGCACGACGACGTCTGTACACGCGTCAATGTGTGCGTAAGATGCACAGGGCTGACTATCGCAAAAAGAGATAGAAAGAGATAGCTGCGGAAAGTGAATGCCGCGCCGTTCATTGAGCGCGAGCAACGTTGTAATGTAAAATAAAATGAGTAGGTAATCTAATTATCGTAGTACTTATAATTAAACTTATCGTTTGTCTAAATTAAGTGTTTAAAAATAAGTGAATGAGTGTATACCTAATTCATTTTGTAAAGACAATTAGAGAATGTAATTGTAGATATTGATAGGAAATAATTAACAAATTAATTTTACTAATACCTACCTACTAATATAAGACGTCTATTTATACATTATAGGTAACAAACTTTTAAACCTACTTTCCCTAGTTACTAATGTTACATGTTGCTAATTAAAGTTGGTTATATACCTTCTTTCGTCCTTCGGAAATCGAAATAAACTCCTTTCCTTGTCTTTGGTTGATGCCAAACACCCATACAATGCACAATATATTCCCATTTCGCAAAAGTTTAGTGCCGTGCGGCCACGGACCAGTTGGTCCATGCGTGCGGCCAACATGCATCGCGTCGCGCACCCGAATGGTGAACAGTGGCGACATGCAATCGGCGCCTTGGGGGGAGGGGTAACTCGAATCGGTGCGGGGCGGAGCGTTTCCATTCTGTACGTTAGTACTATTATATATTCTGTGATAGATATGAATTCAAAATAGAAACTGTATGGAAGAATATTATTTTGTCTGCCACGGCACGTGTCTGACACGCTCGGTGTCTGTAGATATAAATTGACCTTAAGGCAACAGATACCTAAGCAAATGTCAACTTTTTTCAATTAACTTCAGTTTTAAATTGTGATAGTCCAAATTTAACGTGGTTCTTACGAGGTTAAATTAACAGAAACTTAACAAGCCTTTACTCGTATGAACAATAGAGTTAGAATTTACATTCCGAATAGTTTGTAAGTTTTAGTCGTCCCACATAATGTCCACTGGTCTATTTACGTATGCAATTAGTTTGCCATGGCTTCAAATGTATTTAAAGACTGTATAGACGGCACCTGCATTATGTATGACTAAGAACTATTCTTGCTCAGTGACGCGCCTTTGACGTTTCACATACTGTAGTCGAATTTCGCCTTTCGTTAGCAACGAGTTCAAAGCACTGACCTCTGCTGTACAAACACGCTGGACATGAACTCCAATGCTATACAAGATCACAGGACTGTATACAGAAGGAACAGGACAGGAAGGAAGTAAGGAGGTATGCAGTAGTGAACAAAGTAAAAATCTGAAAATAAATAAATAAAATATTTTATTTTATTTAATATGGAGCTTAAGTTATTTTTCTAATTTGGAACCTCAAGTTGTTTATACGGACACGTTATTACTACATACAACAGGTAACTTACTTAAGTTTTTTAAAAGTAATATGCTGATTGGAAAGCACCTCCATGGAGTGCCCCGGGAAAAAATGATAAGTAAAACAGCTACAGTCCAATGATTTTGTCAATAGTATATCTAGCAAATTTCTACAATAAAGATCAGAGGTTCAAAGACAATTTTGGTTACACCAGTGATTGATTATATTTAGTGTTGTATATGTATTCAAAAAAGGGATTAGCTCGTTGAAATTGCAATGGGCTCGTCATATTATAGCACGCAATGGCCATTGGGACCGAAAAGTTCTCGAATGGAGACCACGGACTGGCAAGCGCAGCGTGGGACGTCCACCAACCAGATGGACGGATGATCTGGTAAAGGCAACAGGTTCATGGTGGGTGCAAGCCGCTTCCAACCGTAACGATTGGTTATCAATGCAGCCCATGTCCAGCAGTGGACGTCCTTCGACGGCTGAAAATGATAATGATGATGATGATAGATAGATAAAGACGTTTATTTGGTACTGCAAGCACACACAATCAAGATTAACAAAAATACAAAAGTCAGTACAAACTTAAAAGTAAAACATTATATATTGTCTGTATGCGCTGCAGTAGTGCAAAAGGGCCGTGGCTCAGTGGTCAACATTGCTGATATACACACGTAAAATTGTACACAACTATTGAAACATACTTATACGTTGGGTAGTAATAATGACCATGAAGTCTTTTCGCACGACGTATGTACACGTCATTACTCTTCTAGTTAGGTTGTTTTTCTGCTACGTTGTGCCGACGCGAGCCAAGAATGTAATCCGTGTAATGGGTTCGTAAGTGATGTATCAACGCACAAAACGGGCAGAATTGTTTCTGTTTCCTAACGGCAGCATTGTTTGCAAGGAGACGTCAGATAATAACAACTTGTGATCTATAAATAAGTACAGTTGCTACACGCATTTTTCATTTCGTATTCCGTCTTTTCAAATTGTGTTTGGTGCTGTTGTAATAAACAACGGTAAACTTACAACGATTGTACGTTTAATTATTAAGGTAATTGAGCTTTGTTTTTTCCTGACGATATTTTGCTGGCTTGCATTTTCATCATTCACATCATGTCTATTCAAATAAATTTATTGCATAGTCGTGAGTTTTACATCATAGGTATTAAAATTATTGATTGGCTTGGCATGTCCTGCCAAGCAGCATACAATATCTTCAATCTATAATGTTTCATTATTATCTCCAGCTTAATAAAAGTAATACTAGGTACGTTCCACTGCTAGGTATAGGCCGCCTTTCTGAAAGAAAGGAGCCAATTAACATGCACAAACCAATCGAGTCATCCGATCTGCTTCAATACCCATGTAATTTTACTCTTTTATATACCTAGTTTTAAATAACTTTGTCTCGATTATAGTGAACTTTAATAGGCAGGTATATATTTTGTTTGGAAAAAAAGAAACTGTCAAGTTTTTTGCAGCGCATTCTTTTTGGCAATGATGGATGATATTTTGTTCGAAATAGCTGGCAGTATAAAAAATAGACATGTAAAAGAGTCCTTTGCGACCAACTTAAAGAAAAACTTTTTGATTTTCGACCAGAATTTTTTCACGTTAAGTTTAAACTTCAAAACTATTAGTTAATTACTTATACGCAATAGGTTAAATAAGGGCTTTTTGTAAAAAACATTGAGGACAAAAAGACAATCAATTGACTGAATTCATTGCGTTATTTTTGAGGCATTTTTGAACTTAGTCACAGAACAGCTAATAAATCAGTTCTAGTTCATTAAAAAATTATAAGGTTTACAAGCGTGTTTTGTCATGGCCATGAGCGTACGCCGACTAATTGTCAATGTGTCCATTAATTATTAATTTGCATACACTGGCTAATAACATTAGTTGAGTTGGCACCCGTGCGGCGTCCCCTGACTGTTATTGCTTACTGTTACATTATAGCATTAAAGCATTTGTACTATAACACATAGATACACATTTGATAATTATATACTAAGTAGGTATACGTATTTCTAGAGAGAAGAGAGAGCGTCGGTGAGAGAACTCACTGTCCAATGCACCCACATATAATTTAAATGACAAGCATTTTGTATTTTGGACTCGAAAACAGTGCTAACTGTATTATTTTAAATTAGAAAAGGTAACGGTATAAGTACATTTTCTAATTAAATCGAATGTCTTTGTCACCCTTATTAATGCCGTTTAGTGCTTGAATGAAAGGTATTTACCTACAGGTAAAAAAAATAGATACAACTAAATCAAAACTACTACTTCCCATTGAAGTACAATCATAAAATTGGACAAGAAACTAGAATCTCGCAGAACAAGTAAGTACTCATAAAGGAAAAATCGTTAAAGTGTTGTTACTATCACATTAGGAAAACTATTTTGTGATTACAAACTTACTTCTCCACTTTGAAAATAGATCTCGCGTATATCGATTAATTAAAGTCTTCACCTGCTAAATTAAAATATTCTGTTTGTCTTTTGGTTGCTTTTGATTAAGTAATGGCTTATGGTTAGATCACAGAATATTTAATAATAATAGGTAAGAAACCCTACGTGGGAGCTACGGCCCAAGCCCTCTCATTCTAAGAGGAGGCTTGTGGGATGTATATAGGTAGTTAAAGGCTGGATGATGAGCTACGAAACCCTCGGTCCGCGTGTCCGACTCGCATCTGACCCGTTTTTAATTAAAATATCAATTCGTTGATCGTTAATTTAACACCGGATTAGCAATTAGCTTACCTGATCAGGTGATTAAGTTGTTTCGATTAATAATTTTGAATTTGCGAGAACCAATTAATTTAAAAGGCGGGATTCGTAAATATAATTTCCGTTATTAAAAATGCCAAGAACATGTCAGTTACAGTGAATATAATTATCGTTTCATATTTTTTACGACAGGTGGGTGTACTGTTTTAATATTCACTGGAGTTTTCTTCTCAGCAATATTTTAACGTACCTAGTATTTAAGAACTTGTAATTTTTTTGTAACATGTTGAGAAAAATCGTTCCAAGTGACGGGCACCGGAGCAAGGGCAGCACATACCTAAACGGAGATGGCGGGATGACTTGGACCGTTGTGACCCTTATTAGGAGGGGAAAACAAGGGGAACCTGTGCCCAGCAGTGGACCGTCCAATAGGCTATTAAAAAAATGTTTTGGACGTAGTCTTTCAATGTTATATGTATACATATATGCCGCTACACGTCGTGTTGCGTCTCGGTGTGAACAGACCCTTATAACCGCACTTTTCTGGTAATATTTACTCAGCCCCTGAAAAAAATTTTTTAAATATCTACCGAATATTGACTTGGCATAGCATACAGTCACATGTTAAAACAAAAACCACCAGTATTAGAATGAAATCAGATGAAAATGATTATTATTTTACATGCAAAAAAGTTCTTAGGTATGTACCTATTTCAAAAAGACCGCCAATTGTAAGTCGAATACGCGTACCGAACTTGTACGAATTTGTAGGAATCACAGTATAGGTATATGTTATAGTTATAAACGGTCATAAATAATCAATAAAAATTCAATGTTAGTACTACTGCGCCCTGCCTTAAGCAAAATGTAGGTACGCAGTGTGGAATCATTTTAAATCGGTTGGTAGGGTCTCCGCTTAATTTTTAATCATATTTAATTTTGTAATTTGTTGTCGTAGTGGCAATGGAAATTCACATTATGTATAATTTTAGACATCTATCTATTACAGTTTTTGAGATACAGCCCCGTTACGGACGGATAGACAGAGGACATTGTAGCGACTTTTAGAGTTCTGTTTGTCACCCTTCGGACACGGAACCCTAAAAAACCTACGCACTCTATCTCGCGAGTTCTATCTCGTTAATGTAAACTTATGTAAACGGAATTTGAGGGTACGCTTCCATAACACTTGCAGCAGAGAGAAGCGGAAATGGCAAAATTAACCAATCATGTTAGTTCAAATCCATGTCACATTTGACGTCTAAGTGTCACGTTATGAGGGGAGCAGAGCGAAATTTTCAACTAATGTGATTGCTTCTGAACGTCTCCGTTTCACCCTCTTTCAATAAAAACGCGCTTTAGTAATGTTACTTACGTTATAAACTTGAAAAATTGTGTGTATTTGTGCGTGCGTGCGTGCATGAGCGCGTGCGCGCATACGTGTTGTACTTATATGTGTTTTCTAGTGTTTGGCGTGTGTGTAGCGGGATCTAGGGAATAACTACATATTTATTCAGATATTCTTACGGGATCGGCATTCACAGATGTTAAATCCCATAATCTTCACCTCTAAATGAAATTTTGGACGGTTGATCTTCAATGCAACATAAATCAAGACCACAATATGAAATATGGCTTACGCAAGCGTTGCCGAGGGTAAAACCTAGTATAAGGATATATGTGAACAAAATTGCCAGTCTATATCGTTTGCATGATTCTATCACCGTCGTCATGTTTAGATGTCTGTGTGAGCTGCAAAAAGCGAACACCTCAAACCACGCCCAGTCCAATTAAATGGCATAGAAGAAACCGTTTTTTTCTAAACTCCCCTACCTAATTCATTGCAAAGTCTCAGCGAAGGTCGAAACAAGTTGGAAGGCTCAGACTTCGTAAACATTCGGGTTTCGACAAATAGGGATTGAAACAGTTGTTTATACGATATTTGTGCTTTTTAGATGTTGTTCAGGGTAGGTACACACGCAATAATTGATTTGCGTGTGTCTTAACTTTGATGTTGTTTTTACGCTCTGGTTTTATTTTTGATATTATTATGATGGTAAAATATTTACCTCAATCATGTCTTGAAATTAATTCGAAGGCTCACAAATGCAAGGGTCTAGGAAATGGTATGTATGTATGTATGTAAACACTTTATTGTACATAAAACACAAAAATAATACAAAACAACAAAACAAAAAGAGTACAAAGGCGAACTTATCGCTAAAAGGGATCTTTTCAAGCTAACCTGGCATGAAAGGAAAGACTTAAAAAAGATAGGCAAACAATAATTTATGACAATAATGTGTGTGAATTTCCCAATCCGCACTGGGTCCGCGTGGGAACTACGGCCCATGCCCCCTCATTCTGAGAGGAGGTTTGTGCCCTGCAGTGCAGTGGGACGTACCTATATAAGCTGCTTTAAGAATAAAAATAAGAATCATTTTATTGTTGAACTGTGTACAAAGGTGTTAATTGTTATACATATTTAGACACAACAAAAACCAAAAACTTTGAATTGTAAAACAAGCTAAAAATTTAAATTTAAATTGACAAAGTATTAACAGTTTATATTATATATACATGACGGAGCAACAGCCAACGGATCGGCTGGCACGCTGGCTGTCGCGTTTTCGGGTGGGGGATCCATGTAGTATGGGCTGGATACTCGGGCGGCAAAGAAAGGCAACGAAAAACAGTACACGTGGCGTTTACTTAATATGGTAAGTACCTACTAACTTATTACAAAATGGCGGTTAATAGTGAACCGACAGTTTCGATGGGTCGTTGTACTTGCGGGGTCCAATGCGAAAGAAATAAAACCCGTTTACCACAATACAACCGTTTTTATAGAGGTGGTCGCCCGCCCCTCCAACTACATCCGACCCATCGACTCTGTCCTCGAGGCGCTGCACTAGCGCCACGGCGTTCGTTCTACGACTTAAGTCAATCAGCAACAAAATAATTTAACTCTATAGCAAAAATCATATTTTACGACATACACATTTAAATCAAGCAAAGATACTGTGATACGCTGAACATGTTAGTAACTTCACATGTATTTGTTCGTACTGGTACAAGCGCGTCGCTCGGGGCTGGGCCCATGTTTCGTTGTAGGTATATACATTTTATATTTAAGGGTCTCCTGCTGACCCACTTCTACAGAATATCCTGAAACTCGACGATAATATTGTACTGGACCAGAGGTCTAGTTATTCCAGCCCTGGAAAAATATGAAAAAAAATCATGTCACTTTAGTTAAGCGATAATAGTCACATAGCGTTATAACACTTTTAGTATACTTAACCTTTTCAACTCCAACGACACATATATAGGTCACAAAGTACAGTTTCAAAGTGACCTTGACACAATGACATAAGATTCAAAGCAGGTTTACGTTTTGTCGAGGCGCGGCGGTGAAAGCGTTAATTGTATTTACAAGAATAAATATTTAATTAGATAATAGACATTTTTTCAAAAAAAATATCTAATACTAAAATTGATGTTATTTATCTTTTATACTGCAACTATCCTAAAACTAAAAACCTTAAGAAAAATAATAATACTAATAAAAACATCGGCCGTCAGTTCTACGGGCGATGTGCCCTGCCCACTGCCACTTAAGTCTAGCGATTCTTCGAGCTATGTCCGTGACTTTAGTTCTCGCGCGGATCCGAAATGGGGCCGAAAGGTTCTCGAGTGGCGTCCGCGGACCGGAAGACGCAGTGTAGGTAGGCCTCCAACAAGATGGAGCGACGACCTGGTGAAGGTAGCGGGAACGCATTGGATGCGGATGGCGCAGGGCCGATCTGTTTGGCGAGCCTTGGGGGAGGCCTATGTTCAGCAGTGGTCGTCTTTCGGCTGAAATGATGAATGATGATAAAAACATATTATGAAAAGGAGTCCCTTTAGGCAAAGTTCCGAAGATACTGGCAGCAATCCCTCTTTGAATAGCTAAACTAATTCTTTCTCCGAGGTACAGTCGGGGTAAGAAAAGGTTCGTCACCTTAAAATCTATTTTCGTTTGCTCAGTATGAGCGATTCTCTGCTTTACCGATTGAGTATAACGACCGTCATGTTTGCTGTCAGTGAAACGGCTGTCACTCGTCGCCAGTTGGGATGACAGTTACAATTAAAGGTTACCAACTTTTTAGACTACAAAACTTCATAGTTCCTCGTGAATGCTCGTGTAATATCGGAGACTAGGATAAATTGCTTTTATCATACGAAAGAGATAACAATAACAACTGTGTCATCTTGTTTACGAGCATGTGGCTTGAGTTCGTGTTCAATCGTGCCGTCTCGTGGATGTATAGTAGTAAAAGTAAATAAAATAGTAAACATAATTTGTAATTATGGTAAAATTTATTAAAATAAACAAAACTTAACCAAAATCGAGTATAACCGCCATTCGCATCAATCACAGCTTGTAATCGCTCTCGCATTGAGCCAACAAGACGAGAGCATATGTCAGTGCCTCTGAAGCCCTCCCAAACGCTTCGGCAATGTTCAACAACAGCTGCTTTGCTCCTTTCATTATCATTTACCCACCGCTGCACCATTAAACCCCAGAGATTTTCGATCGGGTTTATATCCGCCGATTTTGCAGGCCAAGCAATTACCACCACCTCAGGGTGCCGATGGAACCACTCGTTCACGATACGTGCTGTATAGATACGGGCGTTGTCGTGGACATAATTGAACTCGGTTAGTTCTGCATCCGGAAATACAGTACGAACGCTTGGAAGCATGCTGTCCTCCAGAACGGTTATGTAACTTGCTGCGTTTGCCCTAGGCGGAAGTTCAACAAGCTCGCCTACTCCATCAGCACACATCCAACCCCAAATGTTGGCGGATATGCGCCCAGAACTGAAATTTGGCACAATATGGTCCTCCGAATACCTCGTTCCAGTTGTTCTCCACAAGTGTGGTCTACCATGTTGAGATGATTGAAAGCTCTTTTCATCCGTAAAAATAGTGTGACACCAATCGAAATTTACATATGATCGGGCAAAACTTAAACGTTGAGCTTTGTGAGCACTAGTTAAAGCCACTTTTTTGGCAGGACGGCGGTGATGTAATCCGATAGAGTGCAATCCATTTCTTATTGTTCTTGGAGGCACGTCAAACATTTCAGCAAAAAAACTAGTTTTCTCAAAACCATTTTCTTCATATTTTTGCCTCATAAAATCTAATTGTGCAAGTGTGAGAGTCGGGCGGCGTCCAGACCTAGGATGGCGATGATCAGTAAGATTGCCCTCTTCCGCGTGTCTGTTGATCCAGAACCTTACAGTATCTCTTGTTATGTTGAGATTTGACGAAATTTCGCTAATATTATACCCAACTTCATGGTCTGCAATAATTGCAGCTCTTTCCTCGATGCTTAAATTCCTCCGCATTATCAAATTATTACACACGACGGAGCAATGAATTATTATTGCCAAAATATGTGACAGTGATAGACATTGACAATTAAACAGAAGATAATCATAACTTATTAAAAGTTTGTAATGACTAAATAGGCTTTTAAAAAGGTTTGTTGTTGATATGAAACTAGACGTAGGTCAAAGGTGTAACACTAATTTGATCCTTGTTATCGTACAATGTAAGTATAATTTTATGTGCAGTTGTTTGCATAGTGCTTTAGTTTCAAAAGGTACTAAGAGTTTACGACTTGACAAAGGAATGAATTTGATAACTGACGAAGGTTTTCTTACCATGACTGTACCTGCCAGCTCATCGATCTCCTGTGACGTCGATCTGTTTTTCAGAATTCATGTGCGAAATTATATTTGAAATGTACAACGATCTTTACGGTGACACACTTGTGAAGTAACTCTTTGGTATGTGTTATGTTCCCAATCCGCATTAGGGCCACGTGGGGAGTATGACCCAATCCATCTAATTCTGAGAGGAGGTCTGTGTCTAGTAGATTATTATTACCTCGTCCATTTCCATTACACACTGTCACAATTTGGTAGAGGTGCGGGGTACGATGTGACAATGTGTAAGTATCCTTTACTCTCATCCTCGTCCGCGTAATACCGAACAACCTACAATCTCCTATACTCTGAGACAAGCGCCTTGGAGACAGAACGCGCGCGTCACGTGACTGGCCCAAAAGCTTGGCCAAGTTCTGCGTTTGTGAACTGCCTAGTGTTTACCGTGAGTGGCTGCCGATATCCTCACTCTGGGCCCGTGACAAGACCACGAACTATTTGGATAATTGTGTACCGGAACTGATCCTCATCAGCCGTGAGTACCACCCTGATCCTGTCTTATTACCTCGTCCATTACACATTGTCACAAACGTAATATATAGGCCGATGATGAATCTCGAGTATAGTGCTCGTGTATTACCGTATTGTCGTCTATAGATAACGCTGGCGTTCAAAAGGTAATAAATAAAAACTTCTGGGCACAAATTGTCGAAGCTATCCATGAACATGTGTAAAAATATGTACACAAACAAAAGAGCGAAAATAGACCTTCCTCTTATTATGAGAACGGTTAAAAAACTTCTTACTCAGAATGTTTTGTCAGAAAAATTAATGATGAAAGTCTAGATTACTCTCTCTCTCACATTTCAATGAGTGGCGCAGGTCCTGTTCAATTTAATTATTAGGCTCCAAGCCTCTTAAGAATAGATATCTCGAACTGAATTACTTAGTTATATAAGAAATTCTTGTTTGAAGTTTTAAGAAGCTTACGTTCTATGGAGAAAAAAGTAGCGAATTCACTCGAGTTTGAATTTTAATACCTGATTATTAATTTAATACACTGCCTTGAGCTCAATATATAGGTAGTACTATAATTATATCATACCTAAGTAATTCCTAAGTACAAATTAATGAATAGGATTATAAATAATCTGAATTGGGAATGTCTAAAAAAAATTACCAGTGGTTTTTATATTTTTTTTGTATAGAAAAGTCAATTATAAGAAACTAATTTCAATATTTTCTCATTTAGTTCTCTACTTTTTTCAAAATTAATTATTGAAACTATTTTAGTTGATGACGTCAGATTATAATTGAGGGCTCCCACAATGCCAAATTTCTAAATCTATCTAAATGCTTACGATAAGGCAACCCCTTTAATTATTTTTTGCGTAGTGGTACACTATACACTATGTCACTTTACTGGCACTGACAAAGTGCTAGATGTCAGACAGCGGGTCCAAATCAAACTCCGTAGTATAATCCACGCGTAAATTGTGAAGAATTCTAACCACACAGAATAAAGTACGACTTGAACCGGTCACGCAATTTACACCAATGTCAAATGAAGTTCATTGCTTATTTGTTATATAATAAATTCATTACATAATATTAAAATTAAATAACTACAGAAAACGATTTAAAAAGCATTTATCTCGAAATGGTTTTCGATTTTCTATACATTGCAAAAAAATAGACATCCCCAATTCGTTCAAAATAACTCTATATACCAGGTGGTATACGAAGACCCGTAACACAAATTAAGCTTCTTTGTTGTTTGACACTAACGTCGATTTACTTTGGCCCTGGAGATTATCTCGGTCCAGGTTTCATTATAGCATTGAAATTATGGCACGTATACGTTTTTTATTAGACCCTCATATATTTAGTTTTTACATGGACCAAAGTCACCTCCATTGGGACAAAGTATCCTGCCTGACCAGTGATGACTTATGGCACTGAGACGTGGTCACTAACGGTGGGCCTCATAAGAAAGCTCCAGATCACTCAGAGTGCGATGGAGAAGGCTCTATGCTCGGAGTTTCTCTGCAGGATCACATTGGAAACTATGAAATCCGCCCAAGAACTAAAGTCACCGACATAGTTCGTAGAATCGCCAGACTCAAGTGGCAGTGGGCAGAGTACATCGCTCGTTTTGAACTCATGGCCGATGGGGTCAAAAGGTTCTTGAATTGCGTCTACGGACCAGAAGACTCAGTGCGGATAGGCCTCCTACGAAATGGAGCGACGACCTGGTCAAGGTGGCGGGAATGCGTTGGATACGGATGCACTACCGGTCTGTTTGGCGAACCTTAGAGGAGGCCTGTGTTCAGCAGTGGACGTATTTTTGCTGAAATGATGATGATAATGACCCCGACTTTACAGTAGGTATCAAAAATAAAAAGACCTGCAAAATCAGTAAGAGCAGAAGAAGTGTTGCCATTAGCCCAGACAATAAATAACTAGGTCGTACGACCTTTCCAAATTAAATAAACTTCAAACCTTAAGACTAATGTATCCACAAACACTAGATCGACTAGTCCCGGCTGTAAATAAGTGTAGTCTAGTAATCCGTCCGAAGCGGATTTGGCATGTTAGGGGAAACGCGTTAGGGCTAGGGATCAATCCCCAGGGATCCTAGGGATCAATTCAAATTAGGGGGACGACTAGTAGTTAAACAATCGCAATTAATTGACACTAAAGATGACAACGAGTACTATTCTACATAATTTAGGTAGCTTTGAGTGTCTTATATTATTGTCTGTACTCGTAATCGTATTTAAACGTACCATACATTTTTTTTAATGAAATATAGTGGCATAAGACTAAGGTCTCAAAATATGATTCCAAGTGCTTTGCCAGCCTACATAATTTGCCATATTTATCTACAAGGTGAAATTTTAAACGTACTACTTAATACAAAATGAGTGTTTCTAAGTAGACCAGTTAATGCTGGATAATATAATGCACTAACTCAATTATTTTTTGTCTCATAAATTATGGGGTGTTCATACTTTGTTGAAATTAAAAATAAGCGTGTCAAAGTTTTGAAATATGGATTATCTCAAGGATTGTTAACAATGTATACGTTAGGTAGGTATACGTTAATTATCGAGGAGCATTTATGGTACACTTATCTTCTTAGTTGCTAGCTACCTTAGTAAAAGTTGTTGGCTTATAGCGAGAAGCTCAAATTTCACCAATCCAACAACTAAGTTGCTCGTCAAATATAAATTTGACCAAGTTTTCATTGATGTCTAACAAGCATACACGGATATTGGAGATTCGTGTTTCGGATGTCTCATGAAATTCGATGTAGGTAGGTGCATCATATTAAGGCTTATTATATTCATTTTAACATACATTTTTGAATATAGATTATATTATTATTCAATATATTTCGATTAAAGTTTGGTTATAAAAAAGGTTTACAGAGCTTGATTTTTAACAACGCCAATTATCTATAAAGTACAATAACTAATACTTAAATACTAAACATTTTATTTAGTATCGAATTCTCAAGTTAGATTATTATATTTAACAACTTCGTCGTAACAAAAACCCTTCGCCCTGGCCTTCAGGCAGTCGGGTAAGACCACCCACATTAATACGCTACACAACAGTTTGAAACAATTTCGCTCCAATACCGGCCTATCGGTAAAGCGTATTCCACATTAACTAATGTTTACCAAACACGGACTACGACAAAGATTTCTGACAGGCGTGCGACAGCTCTCGTGGAGCGTGTGGACTCGGCCTAAGGGTCCGCCCGCTTATAGTGAGCAAACTATGGGGAAAGCTGACCCGCCGCTGATGTGGGTTGTTCCTCAGTTTTACCAAAGCACTTTGACATTTACGTAGGTAGACCGTTTTACTTTACGATTATACGGAAGTAGTATGGTTTGTGAAATTGTCACGCATACTTTGTTGGCATGTCTTTGGTCAGCGTGAAATGGATTATAAATTAGCGTCATAATGTTGAGTCGACAACGTAATAGTTCTGGGAAGTTCGTTGCTAGACAACAGAGTAAGTAGGTAGGCTTGAATGTACTCAACAAAAATAATAAACGATGTTAAGCCACTTAAAATTGGTAATTGATCGCGGAGATCAATTGAAATTTCGTAGATGGTGTAAACAAAAAAGATGATGTTACAAAGAGAGAGCATTTTTTGCAATCAATCAAGAACTGTTAAGATTTTTCGCTCCAACTAGATTTATGCCTAATGACAATTATTGTTACTAGCTGATTTCACTTCTAACTTATTCTTCAGCTGACTTCCAATGTTAAAAGTTCCATGGGTCAATTAATAATGCTTGCACGGCAAGAGAACTCGGCGGCGGACTTGGCATCACCTGAGTTGAAATACCGCCTCGCATACAACTAATTCTGTGGAAAGTTCGGCTCTCGTTAGAGCCAATTACTACATCGAAGGCTATGCCACGTGCTTGAATACTAACAATTCTACTGAGTAGTCGGACAGTTACGAAGAAGTTGTTTCTAGGTTTGGATATTACTAAGTATAGGTATTATTAAGTCGTAGTAAAGATGATTTGTCCCTTTTTACATTACATTAATGCCCGTCGCGGCAATGGTTTATGCGGTTCAAATAGATTTAATAAAATCGTTTTCAATGTACTTGCATGGATTGCTCCCTTGGCACACTCTGTATCATTGGGTCGAACCTTCATACGTGACATGGCGTGGAAAAAACGTGCGAAAGAGTTAAACGTCACCAAAAACGTAGAGAAAAAATCGTCACGGACGATTTTGTGAATATTTTATAACCTTCTAGCTGTTTCCCGTGAGTCCGTCTGCAAAGAATTCATTTATCCCGCGGGAACTGTGCAATTTTCTGGGATAAAATTATCCTAATGTTAATCCAGGTTACAAACTATCTGTGTGCCAAATGTCATCAAAATTCGTTAAACTTTTTTAACGTGAAAGAATATCAAACATCCAAACATCCGAGTTAAATCGAAGTGGTAGGTAATATTGGTATCCAAGTTTCTACTTTCATGCATAAATAGTTGTAGATATCAGTTGTGAGTTTTGCCACTAATTCCTGGCGGTTACGTTGGTTTGAGAGGGATTACATATACGTGGTTAGCCATTTTAAACTCATATTCAATACCTATAGATATTTATATATCCCTAATGTATAGGTATGTAGTCTTCGCGGAAGACTTTAAACGGGAAATTTGATACATCTATCGACGCACACTTATGGTTATAGCTCTTTTCAGTTTAATGAGACCGCTTACAAGCTGACGAGAACTGTGGAAAAAGATACGTGAGGACAAAATCTTTCTCGATCAGATCAAGGAGATTTCATTCGCTTTAGACGCAAGTCATAGGTATCTAAAATAACGAACTCTTATGAGGTACTAAAGGTTAAAACAAAACCAGTGTCATTCTCATCATTAGTAATGGACTGTATTTGCTTAGTATTTTTATATGCATAAAATTAAAATCGGCACTCATTTTGAAATTAATTACCTACATCATCACTACTACTACATCAATCACAATCACTAACAAAAATCATGATTATTTGTCTGAATTAAACTTTATTATTATATTAATATTATAAAAGTTAATTTATTCGGTAATTAATTGATTCAAGCATTCCTTCGAAATTAAATAAGTTTTATACAATTAATCTGTAGGTTTTTAATAAAATTCAAAGTATAGATTACCTAATAAAAAATAGTGACTACTCTGAAGAAAACAAATGATCATTTAATATAATAGGTATTTAAGTGGATTAAATAAACTTCTTTTTTTATTTCAGTAGGTACAGTCATGGTAAGAAAACCTTCGTCAGTTATCAAATTCATTCCTTTGTCAAGTCGTAAACTCTTAGTACCTTTTGAAACTAAAGCACTATGCAAACAACTGCACATAAAATTATACTTACATTGTACGATAACAAGGATCAAATTAGTGTTACACCTTTGACCTACGTCTAGTTTCATATCAACAACAAACCTTTTTAAAAGCCTATTTAGTCATTACAAACTTTTAATAAGTTATGATTATCTTCTGTTTAATTGTCAATGTCTATCACTGTCACATATTTTGGCAATAATAATTCATTGCTCCGTCGTGTGTAATAATTTGATAATGCGGAGGAATTTAAGCATCGAGGAAAGAGCTGCAATTATTGCAGACCATGAAGTTGGGTATAATATTAGCGAAATTTCGTCAAATCTCAACATAACAAGAGATACTGTAAGGTTCTGGATCAACAGACACGCGGAAGAGGGCAATCTTACTGATCATCGCCATCCTAGGTCTGGACGCCGCCCGACTCTCACACTTGCACAATTAGATTTTATGAGGCAAAAATATGAAGAAAATGGTTTTGAGAAAACTAGTTTTTTTGCTGAAATGTTTGACGTGCCTCCAAGAACAATAAGAAATGGATTGCACTCTATCGGATTACATCACCGCCGTCCTGCCAAAAAAGTGGCTTTAACTAGTGCTCACAAAGCTCAACGTTTAAGTTTTGCCCGATCATATGTAAATTTCGATTGGTGTCACACTATTTTTACGGATGAAAAGAGCTTTCAATCATCTCAACATGGTAGACCACACTTGTGGAGAACAACTGGAACGAGGTATTCGGAGGACCATATTGTGCCAAATTTCAGTTCTGGGCGCATATCCGCCAACATTTGGGGTTGGATGTGTGCTGATGGAGTAGGCGAGCTTGTTGAACTTCCGCCTAGGGCAAACGCAGCAAGTTACATAACCGTTCTGGAGGACAGCATGCTTCCAAGCGTTCGTACTGTATTTCCGGATGCAGAACTAACCGAGTTCAATTATGTCCACGACAACGCCCGTATCTATACAGCACGTATCGTGAACGAGTGGTTCCATCGGCACCCTGAGGTGGTGGTAATTGCTTGGCCTGCAAAATCGGCGGATATAAACCCGATCGAAAATCTCTGGGGTTTAATGGTGCAGCGGTGGGTAAATGATAATGAAAGGAGCAAAGCAGCTGTTGTTGAACATTGCCGAAGCGTTTGGGAGGGCTTCAGAGGCACTGACATATGCTCTCGTCTTGTTGGCTCAATGCGAGAGCGATTACAAGCTGTGATTGATGCGAATGGCGGTTATACTCGATTTTGGTTAAGTTTTGTTTATTTTAATAAATTTTACCATAATTACAAATTATGTTTACTATTTTATTTACTTTTACTACTATACATCCACGAGACGGCACGATTGAACACGAACTCAAGCCACATGCTCGTAAACAAGATGACACAGTTGTTATTGTTATCTCTTTCGTATGATAAAAGCAATTTATCCTAGTCTCCGATATTACACGAGCATTCACGAGGAACTATGAAGTTTTGTAGTCTAAAAAGTTGGTAACCTTTAATTGTAACTGTCATCCCAACTGGCGACGAGTGACAGCCGTTTCACTGACAGCAAACATGACGGTCGTTATACTCAATCGGTAAAGCAGAGAATCGCTCATACTGAGCAAACGAAAATAGATTTTAAGGTGACGAACCTTTTCTTACCCCGACTGTACCTATTTTCACCTAACATTACAAAAGCCTTTCCAACCAAATTTCTAATATTAAATATCCAGACAAGGTCTGAATCTATTCCGTTTCGACAGTCGTAATCAAAAATCTTATTGAAATTTCAGAGCTTCGAACCGTTGTTCGTTTAATTGATAGGTCCTACGAAGATTCTAATGCTTAATGCTTATTAGCTCCACTTTTGATGGATGTATCTCAATTCTCCTGGAAATGTGATTCCATTAGGCAGGAGAGCTTTCTCTGGTTGGTTTTAGCTCGACGAGGACGCAAAGTCAGTGATCCGTGACCCTCGTGATTGGATAAAGGGTTCCGCGCCGGCATTTATTGAGAGCCACTCGATGCTGCGGTTTTATTTTGTGAAATTCAATATACTGGAATGGTGGACTTTTTAGGTGCAGGGGAAATAGTTCGTTTGTGTTTCGTTGCACTACAACTTTAGGGGTGCTTTGATCCGTAACAATGCCTTTTTGAAACTCAAACATTTTCAATGTTAAAATACCTGTATTTATGCCATGCTGCCAAACTAACTAGCATAAACCGACTAGGCACAAGAAACCAATATTTCACGGCATTTTTAATCAAAGGAAATCGTAGTTACAAAATCCAATGAGCGCTTAGCTTATAACAATAACATCCAGTGATTTAGTCCCTTGTTTTGTTTCTTCCGTCAAAAGAGCATTGGGAAATGTGCCAAAGTGTAAGAAAATATCGATGTCATCTGTACTGCGTGCGCTGAACACTGTAAACTATTAGAGGCATGTTCAATAAATGGCGGAAGGTGGGAAATAATGCGTGGCGGCTAAAATAATGCGACCTATTTCAAGACTAGGTAGTTGAACAATAATTTCATTGACAAGTTTAGAGTACTTGGCCTTCACGGTACCTACGTATAGATTTGTTCAGTATTTGCTACTTATTATCAACTAGCTGTTGTCCGCAACTTCGTCTACGTATAATTATTTTATCAATTTCCCGCGGGAAATAGGTACACAATTTTTTGGATTAGAATAATAATGTATAAAAATATTTTAAATTTGAAATAATTTATTGAATCAGGCATTACTTTGTGGGGGTCCATATTAATGAACTAAAACAATTACTTTGCGATTACCTACTTTGCTTTGCGGGTGAGCAAAGTCATTGTTTCAGTTCAGTTTAATTTCTAACGAACTGTTATATTATTTGCAAAATTTTAGTAATATCATACAAAATACACTATTAGGTACCTAAAGATACAATGACTTTAATATTTGACCATTACTTAAAAATAGTCAAATATTAAAGTCATTAATTTTATATAAAAAATAAAATATAAACATAACATCTGCCAAGAGAAATATTTATCTATTGTGGTTTCATTAAATTTAATATTAGTAAGTACCTAGGTAAACCGTTATGTATGTCTAAACGTTGAACTTAGGTAATTGCCAACATTCCTTTTTTTTAACACCTGAAAATTACTACAGGAATCGAAAGAGTTTCGCCTCCTGAACACGGAAAAATATTTATTATAATTTATTTCTTCATACTTAAAAAAATACAACAAATTTAAAAAACATATGTGTACTTACCTGAACCTCCACAGAATAGATATGTTTCCTTTACCCTTTTCACTAGAAAAAAGAGCTGTCATAATTTTAAATTTGATAACAATTTGATAACAACCTTAACGTCAAATTTACGTCATCACTTTTTTTTAATAGAGACTACACAAAAGTAATGGATCTATTCTATCGTTACGCTCTTTTAGAATAAGCACATCTTTAAAAAATTGTAATAAATTAATTAATAATCCTAGTGAAAATTTAAAACTATCAGCGTCTTTCTCTTTCCAAACAGTATACAGAGAACGAATCAAATTATAGTCTTAGAAATATGAAATGTTGTCAATTGCCTAAAAACACATAACAACGTATAAAACGCATGACGTGTTGTATAAATGATAAATTCTCATTATTAATTCTAGTTCCATCCGTTGCTATTAGCATTTGATTTATCATAATAAAGTATCTTGACGTTTCTCGGAAATAATTATGACTTTAAATAAACCGTTCTATGTTTATAACAGAGCATTAGCAGAAAACCTTGAGCTACGTCACACAAAAAACAGTGATGTCTTTTACACAGATTAGAATCTATTCTCGTACCAAAATGAAATGTCCATCTGGAATGCGCCTCGAACAGCGCATCTGTCGCGTACTAACTCACGCACGCAAACTAGTCGCTATTCCTCTTTTAAAATCAGAGTAATTGTTCGAAAACTTATAATTTTAAATAATACATGAGTTACGACTTTCGTACTCCTGAATGAATGGAGCAATGAACCTTGTGCATGAATTTGTTGGCATCAAAACTATTTCGGTGTAAATATTACATCGTCACGTAGCGTCATTATTGCGGAGATCGTCACATACTTCGATCACTAACTATGTCCGGAATTCCCTATGTAGTTGCCTATGTATAGTTGACCAAGTAGGTAAGCGTTTGAATATTTTTATGACAGTTTGTACGTCAGAATAAAAACAATAAGGCTGACTGTCATATTGACTTGTAAGTGAAAATGGTGTTTGATGCTTCAAGGCGTAAGTACGGTCAACATCATAAATAAGTGATAATTTTTGTACCTTGTCGCTTTCAGTCGTTACATAATTTCGTATGGCTTTTCGAACATGACATTAAAGTGACAGGATATAAAAGTAATCACTTATTTATGACGTTGACCGTACAACTGACATTAAACCTTAGGATGGTAAAAAAATTTCTTGGTCCACTAGATACCTACAGTTGAACTATTTGAATCTTAGTTAGCAATCGTAGAACTTTTTCTCACTAGATGACTGTCTTAATCACGGGTATATTTCATAGTGGTTTTACTTGTCAGGCATTTCCACGGGGTATTGATATGTCATAATGAATGTCAATGCAAGTGTTCGGTTGTTTGTAAATCGTCGGCACTAAAATTATTAGGTATGTCTTTGAAATCTCCTATTCCTGTAACATGTGACCAAACTCTGAGTGAACAAACACAGCCGTGACAGCATGCAATAAATAATGTGATGTTTATAAACTATATAATATAGTGAATTATGCTATCATAGAAAACTCGTGGAGGTAGACTATTAATACCTACATAACTCAGCCTTGAACATCTAACGCTCGATAACTTTATTGTTCTTTATAATATATTGCCTATCAAAAAGGGAGAGTCGTAATAACAACACTTAAAAGTTTTATTTCCCCTGCCAAGATTAAAAGTCAGTAGAATTTAGGAGAAAGATTTTTCCGAGGAGTTGATTTTTTACACCTACTTTTATTTATTTATAGGAGATATATTTACAAAAACAGACAAGACTGTAAATGTAAATAAAACTAAAGGAGGTGAATAGATTTTGCACATTGCTTTGAAAGTTGAATGTTTTTACCGTTCTTCGCTAGATATTTATTTTTACCTCAATCAACAAGACCAAATTTTTTGTGTATGTTCAGATCCATCAAGTTTATTCACGTAAACTCTCTTGAAATTGTATTACATTTTATTCATTCGAAGTGAATTTTGCCTAAAAATAACAGATTTAATAAAGCACGGCCTACACAATACCCAGCCCTTGGCATGACATTGTAGATATTATAGAACAAACAAAATGTAGACAGCCCGCATAACTTCAAAGAAAACCAACTGTATTAAAAAAGGCGATTATGTGTTTGATCTTGTTTGCATAAAGCTGCCTGCGACAGTTACTTCGCAGGCCATCTCATTTTGAGATCAATAAAGAAAGTGAAAATTCATTTACGAATCCCACTTACCCTAATTTGGTATAGTGCTACACTGAATATGATAACAAATTTTGTACAAAATTCATTCATTTCTCTTTCGTCTGTCTCTTGCTCTTAAATACTATAGTATTTAGACTCTATCTATAGATAGAGTACAACACTGAATACTGTTTAATATTATAAAATTAATGATGAACCAATTATTAATTTCGGTATTCATTTATATCAGTTCATTAAAACGTGTAAACGTCCACACAAGTTTTCATAAACTTGTTAATCCCTACAAAAAACAAACAGGCACATGATCAATAAAAAATCATACAACCTGTTTCATTTATAGAAACATTATTGATCGCCTCACACAAATTACAACCGGAACGTCCTTTTAATTAAATCTTTAAGGTACATTAATGAAATTACAGCAAAAAAGACTCTTAGAAATTGCTACACAAAACCTTCGGAGGAATTACGGCGTTGCTTTGGCGACACTCGCAAGTCATGTCCGCCAGGGAAATTATTTTTAAAACGGTTATTATTTCCTTGTTCGCCTACTTGATTACCTATACTTTGTTCCTGAAGGTGGATCTTAAAAATAAAGTATTTCACTTGATTATTACTTGAGTTATTTGCAGTAGTATAGATTTGTATAACGCGAGTAATAATATAATAAAAACTACAAGAAGGGGAGGGTTCTTCATGTAGACCCAATAATGTCGATAAAGTACCTACAATTTTTTACCCTTATAAATGGATTGGAATATAGGATTTTTTATATTATTTGTTCGAGTATGTTAATATTGTGTTTGCTTGCTCTTATTGTCATCATGAAGCGTTTTTTGTTGTTCACTGCCTGAAAGGTCGATGCTAAAAGCATGCAAAAGGACCGTGTAGTTGTATGTGAATTATTGACCGTTCACATTCCTTAACCTTTTCCACGTTAACGACAGATGTCAGTGCGTACAATTGAAAACTGACCTACTTGTCTTCAGTGGCATGGTTTTAAATAGAATTAACAATTTGGTTTGAATGGTGGTGGTTCTGTTATATTTTCATACTTTTATTTTAGTTTTTTGGAGTTCAAAGATTTAACACACTTGCACGAAATATGATACAATGATGAGTCAATGCAACTAAAAAGGGCTCTGGACGAAATATCTACAATTTGTAAGACGCCCCGCGCCCACTGGCCTAGATACTAACGTAGGTCAGTTTACACGTATACCTATGTATGCCTATCAGTTCTTATCGGCGGGCATTAATTATTTTTAAACAACTAGAAGTATTTAAGCTGCGGCATGTTGAAAAAATATAGCTTGAAGTGATTATCACGCACAATAGTAGATTTTTCAACAAGAGACTAAAACAAGCCATAATGACAAAAGATATTTAGCCACCCGAGCAGAGCGAGGGTGGCTATAATTCGAGTGTCATTATGGCAGTTTAGTCTGGCGTTAAACACTCTACTTTTCACTTTGAATGCGAGGAAAAAAACGATATTTTAGGTATACTAATCTACAATATTACTCAATACGAGCAATGGACGTCTGTTCAGAATTCAAATAGCAATTTAAATTTGTTCCGCGGTTTTTTTTGCTGTTGAGTGACACTTTAAATGTTTGCATATTTAGCCAACAGATTCAAACTTGAAAATTATTTAATAACTAGCTAATTGGACTAAGTATGCATAATAAAATGAATTCATCTTTAATATAATTAATATAGATTAATATTCGTAATTATTCATGGTGTTTTACGAAATTATTATTTTTAAAAATATTTTAATACAGTTGTCATTTTGAGGTTAGGTATTTCCACGCACTAAAGGCTTCCACAGACCGAAGCGCAAGGCGCTACGGAGCGCTACGGAGCGCTAAGGAGCGTCCGCAGCGAGCTGCGGTCTGTGGAAAGCTTTAAAATTGTCTATGCCCAGTCACTGAAAATGGCAATAATCTTCCATCCACAAACACAGTGATTGGCAGTTTAGGGGTTTCCAAAGTAAATTAAAAAAAAAATACTTTAATCCCTACAGATCAAAAAAGAGCTTTAGTCCCGATATGCAGAGACTAAAGTAACATTTTAAGAGCATGAGAAGTGAAAAATATTTTATATCAGTGATATCCAAATTTAGCTCTCATATTTATCTGTCAGGTCTTTACCAACCCCCTAGGGTAGAATGGGACCTGCAATGGTTCTACAGACGCGTAAAAAAATACAATTGAAGTGACAATTTGCATAAATACCTACAATAAATGTCTAAAACGAAAATCTACTAGACAATTTTTTTATGCTATAAATCAGGTTTTACTACTACTTAGTTTGCATTGCTTCATTTAACACGGCTACATTCTTGATCTTTGTACAAGTACCAATACAATGTAATAAGTATGGATAAAATGCTGAAGAAATTCAGGCCAAAGTCATTAAGACAGAGACAGGTTGGCTCGACATCGAAAGAAACTTAGGTATTGGCACGGCTTTCGGTCACCATTCAGTTTTACGCAGGATTCGGATGTCAGTCGATATGACATCATATGTGAAAAGATATCATTAAGGGCCTGCTTAATCACTCTCAGTTATGTTCCTGTTATTTTATGTGATAGATAGGTATCTATTATGACGTCTCTGTTTAATGGAACAAAAAAAACGGCATCACAGAAATCTGTGACACAAGTGAGTGTGGCCCTCTTTGGGCAATTTAGGTAAATATTGTTAGTAGGTATTTATATAGATAAGTTATAAATATAAGTTAGTTTATTTATTTTGTTTAATTATATTTTTATGTGCCGATTTTTGTTAAGGAAATCTATTATCTTTCGTTCTTTCTTTCATATAAGAATACACAAGCTTAACAGATAGAGGTAAAAGGGAGGGGTCATGGTATTTAATTGTAATATGTGATGTACGCAAACACACAATAGGTTCCCATAGTATTCCGTAATACAAATTATGTTTGCATTCTTTTCTGCATATCCTAAATACAGACACGTAACAATATTGCTTACTTATTTTTTATGGACCAAAAATCACTTCATCATATTACCCAAACTACATCCACTACTGGACAAATACCTCCACCAAAGAGTTCCACAACGGTCGGTCCTGCACTGCCCACATTCAAGCGGTTCCTGGCACCTTTAACAAATCGTCGGTCCATCTTGTTAGGGTCCTTCCTCCCTACGCCACTTTTTCGATTCAAAACCACTTAATACTCCGTAACCACACGTGGAAGACGGCGAAGCCTGTGCGATAGAAACATGTTTATTTTCATTAAATCACAGTCAATTCGCGCAAGAACTAAAGTCACCGACATAGCTCGAAGAATCGCCAGACTCAAGTGGCAGTGGGCAGAGCACATCGCTCGTAGAACTGATGGGCGATGAGGCCAAAAGGTTCTCGAGTGGACCGGAAGAAACTGTGTAGGTAGGTCTCCAACAAGACCGAGCAGCGACCTGGTAGAGGTTCCAGGAACGCGTTGGAGCAGGAAAGATTTCTTTGGTGAATTTTGGAAGAGGCCTATGTTCAGCAGTGGACGTGTTTCGGCTGAAATGATGATGGCAATGAATCATGTCTTTCGTTGTATCAATGAAGTCCCTGAGTAGCAAAGTAATTTGTTAAGTTCATGGATCTCCGCGAAGCAACGCCTGATTTATTCGACTGCCTACTTTTTTAACCACTGATAAAAAAGAGGAGTTTTATTTGTAAGTCTTTGGTATCTCTTGCATAAATTCCCTTTAAAAATTCATACCAAGTGATTCACGAAAACACATGACAGAAGACATCACCTATCTATTCTTTTGTCTTTAATCTGTGAGGTTAAAGCTGTCTCGTGCCAACCATTATCTTCAAAACAAAGTCATGCCATACGTGCGCGCCGCGTACACGAGATGATCACGTTATGAGGGAAGGTGTTGGGTTGTGTTGCTTGGCATTATTGTCTGACAGGCGGCGTTTCCGCCCGCTGGAGCTCCCTTAATGCCAATGTTGATAAGCGCCGCTGTCCCGGTTCTAGCTAAAATTAATTTAAATACATCCTTGTCTTTCCGCTCTACTGAGCGTGAGTCGATTTGCAATTCCTACACTCGGATAGTCCCGTTTCGTTCACTGACTTAAATTACAATGAGTTGCGAACTTCGCGAGTTTGCTTTTTATTTGTTGCTCGATCGCTTTTTTGCGACGGCTTTGTGCATTTTGTATACTGCAGAGCTATTTCAAAGATTTCTTTAGTAGTATGGTAGTAACTTGTACAAGATCCACTCAGATCGCTACCACATTTCTTACTCGCTAATCTTTATATCAAGCAGCAGTGCACTGCACCCATTGTGTAGCAACACATGTCATGCTGAGTGGTGGTCCTTTTTCGGTGATAATTGGTGTCACTACCATTACGAACTTGGTACATTGATACTTCTGGAAGCGTAAATAAAATATTTTTCTTTCTTTCAATGCTTACGCTGCTGGTTCCGGCGTGGAGAATGTCACACAGTCAGTCAGTCAGTATGAAAGCCCTCTCTTATACCATATGGTGAAAATGGCTATAGGTGTCACTAATAATATAGATATAGATGTTTGTTATTATTATTATTATACACTAGCTTTTGCCCGCGACTCCGTCCGCGTGGAATTAGTAATTTGGGCAGCTTATTTTTTTTATCCAATTTGCTTTTTTATGAATTATGGCTCTCCTTAGTTCATCGATATAAAAAAAATACCCCCCGCAACCCCCCCCCCCCCCCCCCCTCACCGACCCCCCACCAAACCCCTCCCCCCCCCGCACACCCGCGTTCACATTCACCACCGTACCTACTCCCAAGTCACTACTTCTAAAAACTGTTCTTAAAATAGACGTATCTTTCTTATTTGTGAACCGATTCAAATGAAACAAACACTAAATGTTAATCCAAGAAAATACCAACATATCAGTGAAAACCGCATCCTTCTAGGTTAAGCCGTTTCTGAGGTTAGCGCGCACAAACGCACAGACAAACAGATAAACAGACAATAATTCTAAAAAACATTGTTTTGGGTTCTATTGCGCTAGTAAATAGCCCTAGTGACAGTTTTTCTCAAATATCTTCAATGTACAGACACCGACTTGTTACAGATTTATTATATGTATATTATACATGAGTATCGAGTTACAAACACGCTGATGTTTCGTCCATTAAGCGTCACTGGACTGCTTTTACGCAACAATGCGTAAAAGATGCGCCTCCCTGGTGCGCAGGGTTGAAGGCGGCTCTAACGGCATCCTGAAGATGATTGCGAGTAGGTAGACTGTATTGCCCATTATTAAATCACTGTCGTGTGATTTCCCATGGCGTCGCAAAACAGTGATTTAATCTAATTTAAATCTAATTTAATTTCTTTTTAGTTTTAGTAATTT
Source organism: Archips xylosteana (assembly GCA_947563465.1). Classification (NCBI taxonomy): domain Eukaryota; kingdom Metazoa; phylum Arthropoda; class Insecta; order Lepidoptera; family Tortricidae; genus Archips; species Archips xylosteana. The sequence goes on from OX387362.1 coordinate 6,664,319, forward strand.
CATGTTTAATAACCATAAGAAAATAATTGTTACTAACACAAAAATGGATCCTAGTTATCTTAATAAATAGGTAATCATTATTATTATCGCTCGGGTGGCTAAATATCTCGTGTCATTATGGCTTGTTTTAGTCCCTTGTTGAACAATCTACTAATTATGACACGCCGTGTCGGACACGCCCAAGATAGGGTTCCATAGCCATTACGAAAAAATCAAGTAATATTTTTCTAAGGATTTCGTATGTGTACGGAATCTTCCAAGTTAGGTATCGTCTCAATACTTTGAAAAAAGCTCGTATCTCAAAATCGTTAATCTGGCAAAGTGAACTTTATTACGCGCGTATCAAGGTTCAGTTTTGTTTACATGCTGATTTGAGATACGAGTTTTCAAAGTATTGACGGTATGTTTACCATAGGCTACTATTTACTCTTAAACTACGAATAATTCCCAAGCAATCTTAGCCGCTATAATTTTCCTTGTAAATTTAATATATTTACTACCATTTTGATTTTTTTTTAATTTTTCCACCCAACAGTTTAGATTTTAGAGGGAGGGGACGGTCGATTTTAATGAAAATTGTCACTTTAAAGTTGAATATTTCGCAAACAAATCACTGAATACAAAAATCATGTAAGCAACCCCCCAATGGTTTTAAAAGACCTATCCAACAATAGCCCACACTATAGGGCTAGTCGAGAAAAAAAAATCACCCCCACTTTACGTCTATGGGAGGTACCATAAAAAAAAATTTTTTAGTTTTTTTTATTTAACCACTTTGTCGGCGTGACTAATATATATATTCATGCCAAATTACAGTTTTCTAGTACTAGCAGTCTCTGAGCTTAGCCGCGGACAGACAGACAGACAGACAGACGGACAGACATGGCGAAACTATAAGGGTTCCTAGTTGACTACGGAACCCTAAAAAGGAAGAAAAAAAAAAACAAAACACTATTGACAACCGTTGAGCCACATTAACCCCGAAAAACACGTTTCTTGTATTGAGAACTTTTTGATTTTTATTATTTCTTGTTTAGTGTTACAAATTTGTCGGAACAGAAGAAAGGTACAGGCCGGTCGTCATCGACCTGGTGAAGAACGTGGGAAGAGATCCCAACAAAGCCCAGTTGACTGAACAGACAACCCTATATAGAAAAGTGTGGAGATCTGACCCCAAATAATGGGATCAGGAGAGGAAGAAGTTGTTTAAGGGCCATCCAATTGAAGACGTGAGTGGATGAAGGAGTTATGTACATTTTTGCTAAGTCATCATTTATGACTTAGCACCTTCATTTATGGCATAAAACCGAAAATCGAAAAAACGTACATAACCCCTTCATCCACTCACGTCTTCTTCACACTCCGTCAATATTTCAAGTGTCTGTTAAGCGTATTATGGTTCAAAAGATATTACAGCTTCTTGACAGACGGATGGATTTACAGTAGAGCCTTAGTAATATAGCCTCGTCAACCGTTAAGTAACGGAACTCTAAAAAAGAAACGTGTCATTGTCAAATCTAAAGGCCGGAAGGCATGTTAGTCATACTCGTAGATTAGACTATTAATCACGCGTCTAAACGAATAAGACGACGAAACGTCCAACGTCTTCTGACTTCAGGCAGTTGAATATAAACATTTGTCATTTGTATGGAACAAAATGGATTCATGTCACATATCGTTCAAAATATCCCGCGGTGCGCGGTCACTCGAGCCGCGGTCCACGTCACCTACGAATAAACATGAGTACGCACTGAAAATAAAATATTATGCGATAGCATTTGAAACGCAACGACCGAAATAACAGTGTGTGTCACAGTCGAGTCCGTAGCGTGCCCGCTATTGCGACAACCGCATGCGTACAGCCGTACCTACAGTACAAGAAAAAAAGAGTACAAATTAATAACATAGACACTTTTTTACAGCATAGTGGACTGACGAACGTGCGGATCACCTGATGGTATGTAATCCGCACAGCCCATGAATAGTCGCGACCCTACCTAATTCATTCCACACACGGGAAAATTGGCACAATACGACCCAGTCTTTTTTTATCATAAAACTGACCCGTGATTGACCGCTATCTCATCTGATGCAAAGTGCAGATGAGGCCAAAAGTCTATGTATCTTCCAAAGTAAGCAAAGCTTGTATTATGGATACTAGGCAACAGACATCCAAGACTCGATACATGTTTAAATAAATATTAGACGTTCAAGTTTCGAGAATGAGCATAAATACATTTACGAATATTTTTCATACATAATTTCTACTCCGACCGAGGATCGAACCCAGGACCATAAAGCTTTAATTAGTTTTTATGAAAAGCTCCTTTTTTGTTCCTCAAATTTATTAGTTCGTGATTACAAAATAGGATTTTTTCTTACTAATGTATTAAAGCACTTTGTTTATGTATGTTTATCAGGCTCAGTTAAATGTATAGTTTTTTCAGAAAAAAAAATACTTTGTGTCTAATTTGATGCGGCGCATTCTCCTTGACAATCATGGTTTTATCGAAAGCGCTGGTAAATTCATAAAAAGACATTTAAAATAGCCTCTTAACGGCTTACAGAAAAAACATTTCATTTTAATTTTGATTTGATAGGCTTTTTGAGAAATGCCTAAATCAGAAAAATTTTGCCCAATAACTCTGACTATTGAATATGAGCGAAATAATAACGCGGTGGGGCGCAATTACGCGGTGCGTTAGCGCTCGCTGCACACGCCGCGCCGCGGATCGTAATCCAAATCAGCCTCGTGTGATGTCACGCCGTATTAACTTTTTATTGTGAATGCTTTTGTTTATTGCCAGTTTGCTATGAAAGGAGATGCGTGAGGGAAATGGGCGTCAAATGTCAGATGCATGTTTTTCCGGCACCGGTTTCTATCCAAAAACTGTGGCTGGCAGTGAAGATAACGTGGACTTTTCTACTAGAATCAAAGTAGAACGGTAATATAAAAGAGCGGCTCATTATGTAGGCTGACTGGCAACCGACTCTATTAAAATATTACTATTATTGTCTATATGAATTACGAATTGTAGTCTAGAACTCGTCAATGTCGACAGAATAACTGTTTTCAAATTCAGCAGGATAATTGTAATAATAGTAAATTGTTCAACAAGGGACTAAAACAAGCCATAATGACACGAGATATTTAGCCACCCGAGCGATAGCGAGGGAGGCTATAATTCGAGTTGTCATTATGGTAGTTTAGTCCCGCGTTAAACACTCTACTTTTCACTTTGAATGCGAGGAAAAAAACGACGTACAAAATTACTCTTTTACAACGTATGCCCAATACGAGCAATGGACATCTGTTCAAAATTCAAATAGCAAATAAAATACCGCTGTCTTTTCTTTTATATTTTTTTGTAAAGTGACGCTTTAAATGCTTGCATAATTAGCCAACAGATTCTAACTTAAAGACTATGTTAAAACTAATTGGACTATGCATGTAAGAATGATAATTGTTCATTCATTAGAATCTGCAAATAAATTAACCTAATTGATCTAAGTTCACACACAAAATATATTGTTAACTGAAACACTTACCCGTGAATAAAGAAACGACTTTTTAAGTTTATTTTCTATATGCCAATTCTTTGTTAAATTATATCTAATTATACTTTCTATTTACTATTAAATGCAACTGACATCGCATTATTTTGAAGTCACGCCATATTAACATTCAAACGTAACTTCTCTATCTACCGTACACTCCAGCACTGCTTTGCCGACAGTGCGGATTGCTATTTTATCGACAGAGCAGGGAACTGCTTTGCCGACAGCGTTTTAAAAAAAAAACAAATTAAAAACACCTAAGCTAAAGGAAATCTTTCTTTACGTGCAAAATAAAATGAATTCATCTTTAATATTTTATAATTAATTAGAATTCGTAATTATTCAATGTGTTTCACGAAATTATTATTTTTTTAAATATTTTTTATACAGTTGTCATTTTGAGGTTATTTCCACGCCCTAAAGGCTTCCACAGACCGAAGCGCAGGGCGCTACAGTGCGTCCGCAGCGCGCTTCGGTCTGTGGAAAGCTTTAAAATTGTCTATACCCAGTTACTGAAAATGGCGATAATCCTCCATTCACAAACACCGTGATTGGCAGTTTAGGGGTTTCCATAGTCAATTAAAAAAATTTTACTTTAATCCCTTGAGATCAAAAAAGAGCTTTAGTCCCGATATGCAGAGACTAAAGTAACATTTTAAGAGCATGAGATGTGAAAACGTATTTTAATACGAAAAGCCGCACTATTTTCTTCGCTAACACTACAAATACAGTTTTTAAATCAAATAGTTCACACGACAATAAAGAGTCCTGGTGCTTAGCATTCTTACAATACTCTAACCTAATCTTATCTACCTACCATTAACCTAACGACTTACATTAAAATAGGATCGCAAAATTGATATTTTGTCACGTAATCGTAATGGTTCATTAGGGTAGTAGTTAGTTTAATTGCTAAGATTTATTCATAAGATTTAGTACACATTTTATAATGTACTTAGCTTAGGGTCTCAAAAGTCAAGCATAGGGCAAAACGTGAGTAAGTATGGGGACTAGCATACCTCTCAGATTAAATAAAAAGTAAAGATAGAGCGCGGTGAACAACCGAGGGTGACCGGTTTTTTAAACATGTGTCCGTAGGCCGGTGTTGCCATAATAATTCTTGATACCCCGATACTACAAATAACTTCACGTTGTGTGTCACGTTGATACCGTTACTAAAATAAAATCGTTGATAAACTTTTACAAGAAACAAATGACTTTACGTTGCGTGTCACGTTCTCACGTTTTAAGCCGTGCTAATAAAGAATAGAATTTAAAATGAAAAAAGAAAAGTTTGTATTACATAGGCGGCATTTACCCAAAAATAGGGTAACTACAACATTAAAATAGCAACACATTAGTGTTGACTTTTTGGGTTCTAAGCAAAATTATTTCGATTTTGGTGCAGTTTGGTTGCAATTGTTGCGTGCCACTGTGTAAGCACACGGATTGGTGTAGTTTGACGGGCCTCACTTCGTTGTTCGCAGCGCTCTATCTTTACTTTTTATTTGATCTGAGCAATACCTAAACAAAATTCAATCGACTTTCCTAATTCCATTAAGATTAACCAACACAAAATGGTGCCACACAATCGTAATACCGTTTTTTAATAAAAACTTGCGCGGCAAATCTCGTCTTAACTTCTGCCTTTCAAGATTTTGTTTTATTATTATATCACGTAAAAACAAAAAAAGTCAAATCGTGTTCATTCGCCGTGGCGTGACATGGCCAGAGCCGGAGCGACGTTAATCCTACAGTCGGCGTTTTGTAAACTCGCTTTATTTCTAACGTAACATGATTTCTATAATGTAATGTACTTAAATAATATTTAGATACAAAATGTAAGCCGTATGTGTTTCCATTCAACATTATAAATACGTTTCAGTGTGGGATGCCAGAGTAGTACGAAATTGTTATACAATTCGTGTTTCAGTTGGTCTTAGAAAACGTTTTTGGGTTTGAATGAGCTTAATTGCTTTTCAGTAATTAGAGTTAATAATCCTATTTTATCCTGTTCGCATCAACGAAAGTATTTCTTTATCTAATACTAGCCTTCCGTCCGCAGCTTCGCCCGCGATAAATTAATTTTCCCGTAGGAAAAGGTATTTTCCCGCGGTAAAAAGAAGCCTATGTCACTCAGGGATAATGTAGCTTTCTAACGGCAAAAGAATTTTTGAAATCGGTCCAGTAGTTTCGGAGCCTATTCAATGCAAACAAACAAACATACAAACAATCAAATCTTTCCTTTTTATAATATAATATAGGTATACAAATCTCGTGTCACAGTATATGTTATCGTACTACTCCGAAATGGCTTGACCGCTTTTTATCAATTGTTTTTTCTATATTTGGTAGATCGCAGAATAGGTCGTAGGCTATTTTTTATACCCCTATTCTTCGCAGACGGAGTCGCGGACAAAAGCAAGTAAGTATATAATATGCTTTTTTCTATCTTAGAAAAAGGAAGTTCATTTTCACGGATTCGGTTGCGACCATTAAAAGAAGTAACCGTCTGGCTCTATAAACGTGTAAGTGTTAAACAATCTATTCAACAATATCAGAGAAGTATCTTCTAAGAAGTATTCTTAATATTTACGTTCATGTTACGAATCCGTCGTCAATTTATGAACCACTTTGCTTAAATAAATTCAAAAGTTGTGTCTTCTATTTGCATTTGATATCCATCGATCCCACCTCGCGGCTTTCAGTGCAAAACGTTCCCGATAATATCTTTATTTAGTGAAGATTTTGAATCTGAAAGGAATTTTCCACCAAAAGGATCTATTTATGTGTGTCTATCAAAACAGGCTTCTTTGATCTGTTGGAATAACGTCTTTTCGCAAAAAGAGTTCGTAAAATTTATCAAGGAAGATATCAAGCACCTGTTTTATTACATTCGTTGCTATTTTATCGTGAAATGCTTTGTGTTGTGAAACTATTTGGTAAAGCAGAATATTATAACATCATTTCCAGACGCAATAAACAAACATAGGTACACAGTTTATATTTATTTCCATTCACCTTTGTATTGAAACCTAAGAGCTGCATAATCGTCGTGAAATTGGTTATAGGCACAGCCGAGGCCTTACGTACATATGTAACGTGTATGTGTTACCAAGAAGTTAAAAATATCTGATACATCTTTTTGTCACTAACAATAAGGTTGGCGTATAGAAATAGTACCGATATTTATGACTTCAACTGTTCTAACTACATTAGATACTCTGTACAGGCTTATATGTTAAGGGAGTCTAAATATAGTGAGTGCCGCTGTAGGTTATTTATTTTATTGATGCTATATTTACGCATCATTTATGGAGGTCCTAAAGCTTGCAGTGATTATGTATTCTTAAAACGGGACGATAAATAAGATAATAAGAAGTTAAATGTCACGCATACGTTATGAGTAAAACTTTTCTGGCAATGTAATCGTTGAGATAAAAATACATTTTGATACCGTTCCGACCACCCAAATGTAATTAACCCAGACCCAAAAATTGAACGAAACCAATAACGCAGCAGTACTAACGAAATAGAGAATACGGGAGAAAGAAAATAATAAAACAAACGATTACTTACCCAAATGCAAGGCAATCCTCCGTTATTCGGGAGGGAAGATCGTGACATGCATGAGCGAAACCGCAGGACAGAACCCTTTTAGGCAATTCCTATTCAGGTCTTGAGTCGCTTCACGAGACCTAAGTGCTAATAGTGATAACGGAGTGCTCTGAAGCCCTGGACCTCGATAGTGTAACGATGCGGTAATTATTTTCAGACTTTACGCGCTGTAAGTTGAGCAAGTTTAGTGCTGCATATATTAAGGGTGCGCTTCCGTAAAAGCGGAGAGGTGAAAAATCGACCAATCGCCCAATATTACTTGAAATTCACGTCACATTGTTACATTACAAGTGGAACGGGGCGAGACGTAGATTTTACATCGTGGTCGGATCCAACGTGTCTCCATTTAGCTTGGATTTTTAGGTAAGTACTTATACACAATTATTAGGTAAATGCTTACTCTATCTCATTACAGTGATAAATTTCATAGCAGTCTCCTATGCTCTCGAAAAGCTGCATTTAAATAAATAGCTGTCTAATAAAAACCGTCCAATTGGGTGCAGGGGTAGCGTTCCGCGTATGCAGCAAATATTTAATACTAAGTTTTCGTCTACTAACTTATTACTAGCTAATTTGTAATGCGGATGTAGTTTTAACTTAATTTTTCTATAAAGATAGTGAAAACTAGCTGTTGCCCGTGACTCAACAAATTCGTTTATCGCTATCTCGATTTGTCTAACCGTTTTAGCGTTAACAATCATCCACACGTCCATCCATCCATGCATCCATCTTCGCCAACTTTCATGTAGGTACCTACCTATGTAATATCTACGGGATTATTTTGACGACAATTTTTGGGCACATTATTCTGAACGATACCCTACCTAGTTCAAAAATCTTGCGCACATACCAACATACTTTTGTAAATAAGAAAACATTTACAAATTAATGTACGTGATTTTACATCGGAATTCGACTAAATGAGTAGGTACTTGAGAAGTCACTAAGCTCAAAAGTGCTACGAAAACGCCGATTTCTGGTTATTTTCTCCAATTATATTCTCCGTTGTAGTATTTTGGCGATGTCATGTCGTTCACTGTTTTAGCCGCGCGGCACGTACTCCATTCTTCACAGCCACTCGAAGCGTTGCTTTCGTATTCAATCGGTGTTACCCAGTATCTCAGAATTAGGCTCTTGCCAAGGGGAACAGGAATTTAAACAGTTTCATGCTAGTCTAGGATAATTTAAAATAATAATGTAAATAAATTAAGTACCAACCTATTAATACTTTACTTTCATTCATTCATTTATTTATTGCAACCATGGTACATTATGGATGTTTAAGAATTACATTTGTTTGTTTCACATGGACCCTGGTAGGGCACAGCATACTAGTTAAGTAATATTTATCGATGTACTAAAACGGTAATGTATTGCCTACATAAACCCCTAGTGAGTTTTCCAATTGTGGCATGATAACTCCAACCTTGTTTCTTAATGTTCTTGAATATATTAAATAAGTAAATAAAAAAAATTATTGAGCAGCAAAATAAGTGTTTCAAACTCGAAGTTTTGGATTGTTTTGTGAAATTTTAGACTCGTATTTGTAGGAAAATGTTTAAAATGTTTAAATAAATAAATAAATAATAAATAAATAATAAATAAATAAATAAAAATATATTTTTTTATACCTCTGCTTCAACAGTGATGATTTCAAAACGGCATTTTAAATACAGTTTCAAAAGTTTGATCAACGTATTTATCAATGTAAATTCTTGAAAAGTGCGCCTCAACTCAGCTATCTACACATTATCAGGTTGGCATTGGTGTCGCCAAGAGACTAAAATTTAAAAGAGGCATCATTGATAAGTAATGTTGCAAGAGCTGCTCTGAAATTATGAAACATCCACTGATTGTCCACTGACCACACTAACAAGTTGCTTGGTGGCTTACACGAAGTATCAACTCGTTGTTTTTGATAGTAAATATTGATCTCACCATCCACACTTACAGTCACGAGTTGCTCTAAGCGCCCGCGCCGCTGGCCACGCGCCAGCTAAAATAGCTATGAGCAACCCGCTTAATAACCTGTATCGGTTAATCAACCCGATACGCCAAAGGTTGGCGCAATTAAAATATGTCTCGTTAATTTCGTAACTCTAGTGAGATATTACCTGATTTATCTCAGACTTGCAATTTAACACATTTCACACGGTCTGGCGGCACCAGTTGCTCCTTGGTAATCGCCAAGTAAACAAGGTCGATATTAATAAGAAATTACATGCACAATGCTACATTTATATCAGGCAACAGATTTTAACAGTCTAGAAATTTAATTAATTACAGATTCAGGCAGTTCAACAATACATTCGTGCCAATATTACCGCAGAATAAGGCTGATAAAATAAAAGACAATCCGGCAGTCGTGCATAGCAAGTAGCAGTTCCCAACGATTGTGCCGATTGTGCCGAGATGCCAAGTGTCTATTTTACATACTGATGCGTTGCAAGAAATTTCTGTAACCTCAACCAGGTACCCTAGTGTGGTGACGTCACGTACGTAACAGAGCACACGTGAGCGGACTCTGAATACGGGAGGAAGTAGGCACTAGAGATCCTTTGAGATCTTCGACCAATCACATTCAGTACTCCGCTCGTTGGAATATAGGTGAGCTTGAAATAAGTCGCCGTGCAGCGAAGGAAAGAATTCGTAATAAAGGACCGAGAAAATATAGCAACAATGGAGCTATTTTCGTGGACGTCTAAATTTTAGCAGTCAAATTACGTCACGGGAGAAACGAATCGCTTTTCATTTCTAATTGGCCTCGCGACAAACTTTTCGAAATTAATGTATTCAATTACGTTGCGAGTGCGCACCACAAATTAGGCAAATCGTAGCTAAAGGAGATAAATCTACGTTTCTGGTGGGGCTTCTAACTTTCTAAGCCGCCTGTAATTGCCTGACCGGCTCGTCGTAATTTTCTAATTTTATGTAAAATATTCAGCTCTCTCTCGTTCTCAACCCGTATCCATTTAGTTTAATCACATTCGTGACAATTTCTTAATTATAGTTGGTCTCCACTGTTGTGTGTTGGTAAGTGCACGCCGAGTTCCAATCCAATATGCGTTTATAAATAAACGCAACATTGAAAAGTTACTTTACAGTTACGAAATGCTACGCTATATTTCTGCATTCTCTATAATACTATGTAATGTGTTTATATAATTTTGATATTCGGAGATAAAACAAAGATAAAAGTTCTTAAGTATTAAATTTCTTACTCATAAAGATAGTTTTTTTTTTCAAGAATCAAAATCCGTCATAATTCGATTCGCATTGTAATGATTTAATGGAACAGTATGATTCAATGATTTATTTTTTACTACCTGTTAAAAATTTGCTTATCACTATCCCGCTGGAACTATGTAATATCTAATTATAAAAAGAATCATATACTTATACTAGCTGTTGCCCACCACTCCGTCCGCGAAGAATGGGGGGGATAAAAAATAGCCTACGACCTATTCTCAGACGTACCGAGTGTAGAGAAAAAAGTTTCATAAAAATCGGCCAGGCCTTTTCGGAGGAGTTCGGTAACAAACACCGTGACACGAGATTTTTATATATTAGATGTTAATCCCGATTATAAAGGATCTGTGTGCCTCATAAGTCATAAGAATCCGTCAAACAGTTTTAGCGTGAAAAAGTCAAAGTCAAAAAAGTCAAAATTCTTTATTCTAAATTAGGCATCAATTGATGCTCCTATGAACGTCGAAGAATCTGCCACCGATTCGGAAAAACCCTGTTGAGAACAAGCATCCATCCAGCCATAGTGCTAGGTACCGTTAAATTCTACATCCAAATTTTGATATTATCTTCTACTTTTCAATAAGCATAAAATATTATAATTAATCGTTTGTCAAAAATTGTAACAAATCCTTTGATCAATTATAACTGAAGATACACATTGCCGAACAAAATCCCCTTCAAAAAATGTCCGAACTTTTTTATTTGTTTGCATAACAATTAAAATCATCACCTACACAGAAATTTGAACGTAGTCTTTACTTCATTACAGTCAAATTTCGGTTGACACTTGACAGCTAAACTTGACAATTTCACGCAACGTACTGAGAAAAAAGAAGGCCACTTTTATCAAAGTGGCGCTCATTTGGCTCGGACATTTTCGGGCGCGCGACTGTGGATCTACAGTTATAATTGATCAAAGAACAAATCTCTTATTATTGTGGTTTTTGCTGTCAAATTTTGAAAATAGACACAAATACTGAAATACTTGTTGGTGAACCAAGTTATTGGTAGGTACATTCTGAGAAGAGGCCTGTGCCCAGCAATGGGACGTAAACAGGCTGGGATGATTATGATTGATTACATTATGGAAACTGAACAGTTTATATCATTCAAAAGCAGAAGTAATGAAGTACAAAGTACCAGAATGGGCGCCAACAAGCGGCCTTTGCGTACGTGTTATGAAACACAAAAAATATAGTACATTGTGGCCGTTGCAAATTTTATCAATTATTTATTGTACATGAGTTCTCGTAATTGAATAAATATATGCTTCCCGGGTCAGGAACGGCAACATACGTTACACAATTTTTGCACTGAGTAAGTCTTTAGTGGTAACTTGTTATGTAAACAAGGCAATTCGGCTTATCGCGGAGTACGTCCGAATGAAATATGAGCGCGGCAGATGCACGAATATAATTTAAACTTCATGTTCCTGCCTCTTTTTGTGATGAACGTATGAATCAAAGTTTATCGGTTTTTTATCGCTATAATTTGATGCCAGTTTTAAATGGAAGTATCATCTACGTAATTAATATTTCAATAAGCACGAGAGAAATGATTATATCAAAGCTACTGTATCTTCACTCTGGTTTTTGACTAGAAAAGTATGAATAGATCCTACTTATTATCTCATTCCTAATAACGTTAACCAGACTTCTAAACCAGAAGTTAGTGGACACTGGGTAGCTAATAATAAGTATCTATCTACACCTTCGACGAGAAGTTAAGCTATTTTAATTATAACATTCATCATAGGTAGGCTTAACTCTATTCTCTTGTTCGCTTTACACAAGTTAATTTTGTCGAAAATGAAGGAAGAAGGTAATGTTCGTGATCAAATTAGAATGTGACACGTCTTCTTAAATATACTTCACAATTATTTAAATAACAATAGACGGTTCACCAATCTTCCGCCCCAAATGAGTGCACATGCTTGAGCAAGAAACTGGATCAAATCATGTAAAACGTATCGCGTTTAAGTAAGAGTAGGTATCATGTTATCCAATAATTCAACATAACAATATATTTTTGTAAGTTAAAGAATTGTTAATTCTATTGTAAATATTTCAATCTGTTAAGTAGTTTTTGGTGATTACGATTAGATGATATGATGATTGTGATTGCTTTGTTTGAAAATAAAAAAAATAGTATTTAATTATTGTCCGAAAATTGATAAAGAATGACCGAAAGAACTTAAAACACATCAACACGTACCACAGCTATTTACGAAAGTGCTTTTATAAAATGTTTTGTTTGACCTTTTTAAAGAGAGCAACCCTTAAAATAAAGTAAAAATGTTAGGCGCGTGCGGAGGCAAGGGTTCCTCTGAAACATTCACGCACGTGGGACGGCGGCCATTGTTTTTATTATAAGCTAGCATTGCGGGGTTTTTGTTCTTTTCCCGCATCAGAATTATGATAATGGAATGTTCTGGAAGGCACAATGTGTGAACAAGTTACTTTTGTTAACTAATAGCAAGCGATTAACTAACAAAGTTAGATTTGTTTTATGCAAGAAAATATTTCTCACAGAATCAAAAACTATTAGAGAATGAAGTAAATAAAATTCAAATGCCACAGTTAAATGAGTTCTGTTAATTGAGTTGAAATAACAGTCATTTTTAGCTATGGTTAATTTTAAATAATTGGCTATAATTAAAAAATATGTATTAAGCCTTCAAGCACAAATGTAGCAAAACGTTCGCACAAAGAACAATAGCATGAAATTCAGAATCCTTGCAAATAACTCCTTACATTGTCTGTCTAAACCCTCTAAATACATCCCAGCTACGAGTCCTTTATTTCGAAATCCACTTCAAAGTCATTTGCAAATACATTTCACTTCTCAATAAAACAAGCTGAAGCTTAATTTTCATTAGCGAACAATATTCCTGATGCGACAAATATTCTGCACGAGGAGCCCGATCACCATAATAACTGGAGCTGAAGTGACGAAAGGCGTTTGTGGCTTTATTGCGGGAGTTGGCTGGAAGAGTTGCCAGCATCAACCCCCTTGATAAATTGTGTTGTTTTCGCCAACCTTGTTTGTTCCCCGTGTGCTTCCCATCGAACGTATTATGGGTACCGAAAGTATGGCGCAGTTACAGGGCGAGGCGCCACAGTTTTTGTTATTGTCTGTAGATAATAACAATTTGTTTGTAATGTAGTTAGCGTTTTGGAAACTGTTATAGAGACTGGGGGAAAAGGGGTTAAGAAAACAATGTTGGGCCGCGTAGGTTTTCGTAGACCGTTGTATGAAATAATTTTTGTCTACACATTGTTATCGGTGAGAATAATGGTAAACTTACTAAAATTGGTTTTTGGGGAATGCTTTATTACTATAAAGTATAACCTTATTTATACGTTCATTATAGACAGACTCTACTTTACTCTCGGAATTCTACCTACTCGTGACCACAGCCGCTGTAACGTCGACCGTTGAATTATTTGGCGTTAATATTTCAGACGTTATTCAGTCCCATGAGCGCTAAACATATTATTATATATGAAGAACTACCGTAAGCTGGAATAATTTAGTTTTAATCGAAATGCATGCTACAGAGAACTCACAAAACGTGCTCCACGAAGTGTAGAAAACGTATTTTTCTACTCCTGTATTATAATCTTTCAATTATATGGTCAAAAACTATCCAATATTAACTAACGTTATAAGTCTGTTCCAAGTTCTATGCTCTATGGTGCAAATTCAGTAACATAATAACCCATAGTAATTTCATTATGTTACGGGACTGAGTAATATAATAACATTCAAAATAAAAAGAATACTGAAATCGATTTTGATAATCAAGTTTCTTTAAATACGCGTGTGCCACGTGATTGGTTGCTTAAAAATGAGTAAGAACAGGTAAGACCAATCAAGGTTTATTTTTTCAAGCGAAATTTCGTAATTGAGAACACACTGATCAAGCTCTATGGTACGAGTACGGTCGCAAATTAAAAAAAAATAAAGCGGGAAATTAATATAAAGCCATTATACATTAATTAAAACATGTTTACATTAACAATTATTAAATAATGAATACTTAAATAACGGACAATAAATTAATTTTTCTCAAACATGCTTTGAAATGTATGCGTTAATGTCACGAAATGAAGCCATGAAGTTTGTTGTTTATGGCTCCCTACATTACTTCTTGGCCTAGGCCATAAAAGTAAGTATGAAAAACCATTATTGTCCGCTGCTGTAACTTTTTAAATTTGCTTACTAACATTAAACTGACAAAGGAAAAATTACATACAGCCAACTTACGACATTAAAAAAAAATCTAAATAAAAAATAATAAATAAATAAATATTAGGGGACAATCTTACACAAATCGACCTAGTCCCAAACTAAGCAAAGCTTGTACTATGGGTACTAGACGACGATAAACATACTTATATAGATAAATAAATATCTATCTTCTTTTATTTCTATAAAACCGCCTAAACTACTGGTGATGGATGGATGGATGTATGGATGTATGGATGGATGTATGGATGTATGGATGGATGAATGGATGTACGGATGGATGGATGGATGGATGGATGTATCGATGGATGTATCGATGGATGGATGTATGGATGGATGTATGGATAGATGGATGTATGGATGGATGTATGGAAGGATGGATGGATGGATGGATGGATGGATGGATGGATGTATGGATGGATGGATGTACCTATGTATAGATGGATGGATGGGTGGATGTATGGATGTATGGATAGGTGGATGGATGGATGGATGTATGAATGGATCTATGGATGGATGTATGGGTGGATGTATGGATGGATGTATGGATGGATGGATGGATGTACGGATGGATGTATGGATGTATGGATGGATGTATGTATGGATGGATGGATGGATGGATGTATCGATGGATGGATGTATGGATGTTTGGATGGATGTATGGATAGATGGATGTATGGATGGATGTATGGAAGGATGGATGGATGGATGGATGGATGTATGGATAGGTGGATGGATGGATGGATGTATGAATGGATCTATGGATGGATGTATGGATGGATGTATGGGTGGATGTATGGATGGATGGATGGATGGATGGATGGATGGTTGGATGGATGGATGATGATGATGATGCATGTTTGAGAAAAGCTCTATACAATCCTTATATTTTCCTTTATATTTTCCTTTCTTTTCTTTGTACATAAATTACTGTTTGCCTATCTTTTTTTTTTTAAGTTTTTCCTTTCATGCTAGGTTAGCTTGAAAAGATCCCTTTTAGGGATAAGTTCGCCTTTGTACTCTTTTTGTTTTGTTGTTTTGTATTATTTTTGTGTTTTATGTACAATAAAGTGTTTACATACATACATACATACAATCCTCGGCCGGAAGAGGGATTGCTGGACTCGTTTTATCCGGCCTCGTCTACGACTCGGCCGTATACCCCAAATCTCGTCCATCAATCCCTTACTTCACGGCCTCTGCAGTAATGTACTATTTCTCAAACATGCTTTGAAATGTATGCGTTAATGTCACGAAATGAAGCCATGAAGTTTGTTGTTTATGGCTCCCTACATTACTTCTTGGCCTAGGCCATAAAAGTAAGTATGAAAAACCATTATTGTCCGCTGCTGTAACTTTTTAAATTTGCTTCCTAACACTAAACTGACAAAGGAAAAATTACATACAGCCAACTTACGACATTTAAAAAAATCTATCTTCTTTTATTTCTATATAACCGCCTAAACTACTGGTGATGGATGGATGGATGTATGGATGTATGGATATATGGATGTATGGATGGATGTATAGATGTATGGATGTACGGATGGATGGATTGATGGATGGATGGATGGATGGATGTATGGATGGATGGATGTATGGATGGATGTATGGATGGATGTATAGATGGATGTAAAGATGGATGTATGGGTGGATGTATGGATGGATGTATGGATGGATGTATGGATGGATGGATGGATGGATGGATGGATGGATGGATGGATGGATGGTTGGATGGATGGATGATGATGATGATGATGATGATGATGATGATGATGATGATGATGATGATGATGCCTGTTTGAGAAAAGCTCTGTACAATCCTCGGCCGGAAGAGGGATTGCTGGACTCGTTTTATCCGGCCTCGTCTACGACTCGGCCGTATACCCCAAATCTCGTCCATCAATCCCTTATTTCACGGCCTCTGCAGTAATGTACTATTAAAGTCATTATTAAATATGAATATTTGAACATCATTCAATTTGGCTGTATATGACCTAAAGTTCCCTCCCGGGTCCATTCTAAGGTTGTGAATAGTGAAAAAAAAAAGTTTCAAAATAGCGGGAATTTGTTTTGCTTTTGCACGGAGTTCTTTCAAGTTGAAAGAAATAAAAGAGTTAATCACTATTTAAATGACTTTATATATCTGTGATACTTTGGTGAATTAAGTGATGCAGAAATGTTGACGCCGCCAGAAATAAAACAGGCGGCAATGGAAGTGAGAAATAATTTGCTACTTTTAAAATCAAAAAATTCATTTTCTCAAACATGCTTTGAAATGTATGCGTTAATGTCACGAAATGAAGCCATGAAGTTTGTTGTTTATGGCTCCCTACATTACTTCTTGGCCTAGGCCATAAAAGTAAGTATGAAAAACCATTATTGTCCGCTGCTGTAACTTTTTAAATTTGCTTACTAACACTAAACTGACAAAGGAAAAATTACATACAGCCAACTTAAGACATTAAAAAAAAATTAATTAATTTTTTTAATTTATTTATTTCTATAAAACCGCCTAAACTACTGGTGATGGATGGATGGATGTATGGATGTATGGATGTACGGATGGATGTATAGATGGATGTATGGATGGATGGATGTATGGATGGATGTATGGATGGATGGATGTATGGATGGATGTATGGATGTATGGATGGATGTATGGATGGATGGATGTATGGATGGATGTATAGATGTATGGATGGATGTATGGATGGATGGATGGATGGATGTATGGATGGATGTATGGATGGATGTATGGATGGATGGATGTATGGATGTATGGATGTATGGATGGATGGATGTATGGATGGATGTATGGATGGATGGATGTATGGATGGATGTATGGATGGATGGATGTATGGATAGATGGATGGATGTATGGATGGATGTATGGATGGTTGTATGGACGTATGGATGGATGTATGGAAATATGGATGTATGGATGGATGTATGGATGTATGGATGTACGGATGGATGTATGGATGGATGGATGGATGGATGTATGGATGGATGTATGGATGTATGGATGGATGGATGTATGGATGGATGTATGGATGTATGGATGTATGGATGGATGTATGGATGGATGGATGTATGGATGGATGTATAGATGTATGGATGGATGTATGGATGGATGGATGGATGTATGGATGGATGTATGGATGGATGTATGGATGGATGGATGGATGGATGGATGGATGTATGGATGGATGGATGTATGGATGGATGGATGTATGCATGGATGTATGGATGGATGTATGGATGGATGGATGGATGTATGGATGGACGTATGGATGGATGGATGTATGGATGGATGTATGGATGGATGTATGGATGGATGTATGGATGGATGTATGGGTGGATGTATGGATGGATGTATGGATGGATGGATGGATGGACGGATGGATGGATGGTTGGATGGATGGATGATGATGATGATGATGATGATGATGATGATGATGATGCATGTTTGAGAAAAGCTCTATACAATCCTCGGCCGGAAGAGGGATTGCTGGACTCGTTTTATCCGGCCTCGTCTACGACTCGGCCGTATACCCCAAATCTCGTCCGTCAATCCCTTACTTCACGGCCTCTGCAGTAATGTACTATTATTGTCCGTTATGTAAGTATTCATTATTTAATAATTGTTTATTTTGAACTCGTATAAAAAGTAATGTATGCAACTATTCATAATCGGCCATTAAGACACTCATGCGAATCTATTATGACATTCGGCTTCGCCTCATGTCATAAACCCGCATTCGTGTCTTAATGGCCCTTATTATGATACAGTTGCATAAAATACTATTTCTTGTGCGGTGCATCTATAAACAAACGTTTTCGATTATTAATACTCGCTATAGTTTTGTCTATATTCCCGGGATAAAATAAGGCCTATGCTAGGTAATTAAGTATAGCATGGCTTTCTATTCAGTTGTTCTAGTTACTCATTACCCCTTGCCTACACAGAAACAAACAAACAAAAGCACT
The DNA here is from genome assembly GCA_947563465.1 of Archips xylosteana. Classification (NCBI taxonomy): domain Eukaryota; kingdom Metazoa; phylum Arthropoda; class Insecta; order Lepidoptera; family Tortricidae; genus Archips; species Archips xylosteana. The sequence continues at coordinate 6,682,989 of OX387362.1, forward strand.
CAATGTTATAGGTGAAAAATGTACCTACAGAATATTTATTCAATTTTATTTAGGTTATAACAAACACTTATGGGTCATTCTCTGGTCTCACGTTTTTTCGTGTTCTCAACTTCAAGTAGTTGTAAAAATTTAATTTTAACAGATAACCTTATAATTAAAATACCTCATATAGTTAACACTTTATTCTGCTTAAAAAACTTCTAATAGTTTTATATAAGCTATATCTAATGGGAGAAAAAAAAATCTAAAGTCGGTGGAATCCCCATTTTGGCCTTGTCCCACCTCCAATTTTCACTATTTGTTACCGTTTATTTCAAAAACCAAGCAAGAAAACCAATAAATGTTACTGTTCACAGCAAGCCAACTACTTTATGAATTAGATTAAATTATCTAAATATTCCTTTTTACCTTAACTTTTTTTTTAAACCATATTACATAAATGTCCCGAGAAAAGCGTCTTATCCAATTTCGTTCATAAAACTCGTCATACTGTTCTTACACACACTTCAAGAACATTTGACGATGGCATGCCATAAAGAACCATCCACGCTGCGTTGGCTGAACAGGGCGGACTTAAGGTTTTTTGCGTCACTGCCGAATTATGAGGGTAAGAATCACGTATGAAATTTTTGGTACTTCTGAAAGTGATATCAGTGGCAATTTTTTCTCGCTTGATTTGTTAATATATTGAACTCAAATTAATTTGGCATATTAAACAGTGTTATTACACCTTCTAGAAAAAAAATCGAGTTTCGAGAAATAATTCGTTAAAAACTACATTGCTCATGTGAATTCGGTGGCGGTGAATTCGGTGATTTGAATGAATCCGGTGGTATTACAGTTAGTCATGGATTTTTGAAACTGTTAAGTTTATTTCCTGTACATATTTATATAAAATAATCCGGGTCAGTTAATAATATTGGTAAATATTAATGATTTTCCTGAAAAAACTTTGATTTTTTAACGTGTTTTCAGCTTTTATTAAATAATTATTTAATTATGTATTGAAGGTGGATTAATATTGGTGAAATATTTCTGAAATTTATATCTTTTTTGTTTTAATATTTATTTGTTTCGCAAAAAAAAATTAGTTTATGTTTAGCCGTTTTTTAATATAACAAATACTGTTGAAATAAATAATAAGTAGGGAATGATTATTGTTTTTAAGAGATTATTTGTTTTTATGATTGTGTGCTTTAACGACGTTAAATAATTATAATAATAACTACTATTTAAAGCATAATAGCTTATCAAGGAGAGCAAAGTTATGTAAATTACCTTGCAAGACTTAGATACTTATTTAACTAGTGAAACGTTCCAAAAAATATGGTGATAATTGTTAAATTATAGTTTAAGTCCTTCATTGTAAGTTTGTAGTTACTACACATTGTGATATTAAACAATAAAAGTAATTTACTTGCATTATTCGCAGTTTTGTGATTTCGGTGGCATATGAAAATTTGAAATTAATTATCTCGATAACTGTGAGGACTAAAATGGTGCCTTTTTCTGCAAAACATTTCTAATAAATACTAGTTTTCGATGTAATTATAAAAAGTGAGATAATCATAAAAAAATCGTGCCACCGAAGGTCACGCAAAACTGCCTTGCTCAGAGAACGACCCTTATGAATGTCGAAAAATCTACCACAGACCGGTACGGAAAAACCTCTATTGAGTAGAATCCGGAAAGAAACTCAACCAGATCTACAGTGTTTAATGACATCCAAAGTATTTTCACAACACGTATTTTGAACACAGTAGGATCGGCAATGCGAAACGAAATTATTTCCGATCCCTGTGAAAAATGTGACGTGAGTATTGTGGAGCCCGAAGAATATTCGTTTTGAAGTGACAATGGGCGGGCGAACAACAAGTAACCTTTGGGGGAGAAAGGTTTTCGAGTGGGGGCCATGAAATGGAAGGCAATGCATTGGCATCCTCCTACAAGGTGAATTGACAACCTCGAGAAAGTTGTGGGCAACCGGTGCAACTAAGTGGCGAGTTGCTATTCCAAAGGAGAGGCCTTTGTTCAACAATGGTCTTTTTCCGGCTGATACAGATGTAAGTTTCAAATAAAGATTGGTTAATTTTACACCTGTCCGCTTTACTAGAGGTGGGTGTCAATGGGTGATAACATCGTGATGAAAAAATCACAGTGATGTGCCGACCAAAAGTGTCGCCGTAACATTCGAAGGAGGAACAACGTTACAAAATAACGTAGGTCATTCCTTCGTTTTTTAGGTATCTCTATTACTCACGCAAACTAACATCTATCAAAACGTATGTCACTATGTGAATGACCGTCATGACTAATTCACGATTATTGTTCACTGTGATTTTTTTGGAACTGTAATGAAAGTCACAGCGAAAGGAAAGTATGTAACTCTTTTAGCCAACTCTAGTTTAATTTCGCGTTCACTTCTATGAGTTTGCAACCTCAATTTTAAGATAGGGCTAGGGTATGCTAGAGTTGCTACACGCTCCTAAATTAAGCACTAATTTCCATCTCAACCAAACGCTTAAACAATTACATGACTTATCTTGTTCTCAAAATACAATGAACGCTTTTAAATTGGCAGCGTCTAACATGAGTCACAGACGATTAAATATAATAATTATTACTATCACAGCGAATGGCGAACTTCTCAGTTTCTCGTTTTGTTATATGAGTTTGCAGACAAAAAGGGACCGATCTATTATTAAGCGTCAGTCTTTAATTAAAGACAGCTTGACATTTCAAAGAAGGAGGACATGAGTTTAATTATAATCAAACACAAATATCATTGGGCCACCAGTCGCTTGTGCGTTGAAACGGGATGGGAGATAGGGTTTGGCTGTTGAGTGACGAGGACGGATTTTGGGATCGCCCTCATTTAGAAGCAATCAAAGCATTGTTTGTCGCGACGGCGGTTGTCTTAGATATTCTACACGCAGGGTGTTCGCAAAACGTGACCAGTCACAGCTGAAGAGTTTCATCAGGTATTAGTTGAATCTATAGGATACAATTTAATAACGATCTTATGACTCTTAATGAATGACTTGGAAAGCTTACTCATTAGAACCCGAATAGGATGCTAGCGACTGCAGAATTAATTCCAGGTTAAAATAATTTTTCAATATACCCATTTATCAATTGAGAATAAATGGTGTTCAGCATCAGAATAGCACTACAACGTTATTTTAACCAAAAATAAAAAAAAATAGAACTGAATCCAGAAGTTCTTTTCTTTTTTAATTCGGTTATAAAGAAGAACCAGGGCACTCCTAATACTTAATAGGCATTTTTGTGAGTAGTGTGCAATTTATACGCGTATAGCATTCCCCCAATAGATTGTACCAATTATAGTTTTATTTTCAGCAAATTTTGGAAAAGAAACATTTCTTAATCTCAAACTATTTGAAGCGTGACTCATATTGGAACACAGCTTACGCACTGTTCGTCTCAACTGAGCAATGTGTCGTCAGTGAAATTATACCGCGCATAATATTACAAAACTTTTACAGCCTACGTCAAACTTCAAGTCTTCGAAACTCCGTCACAGAATGCCTCATTTGTTTACGCATACTCGACGCATGCCAGTCTAAAAGTGACTCGCACTGTTCCAAAAACGTCCCTTATTACGTATTAATGAGATAGATCGTGCGTGTGCAAAATACCTAAGCCATGAGTACAGACTACGGACACAATGACATGCAGCTGTTAGACGCGTTGGAGACGAAAATGAGTCTTCTCATATCTACGGGCGCAAATTCTCTGTCTTTTACTTCCGGGAACATCTAGACGTGAACTTATTACTGCAAAATCCATTATACATACATCATCTACTGAGCCAAAAACAAAACATTATTATAGTTATTTTCTTAATATATTATTTAAATTGCTGTATGTTCACCAGCATAAATAAATGGTTGGCGGAGCGCAGCAGAGCCACTATTTGAAATGTAATTATTCGGTATTGCACATCTTCGCATTGCTCTGCTTCAATAAAAGCGCACCCTTACAGATTTTCGTATTTGACAGTTTAGAATTAACAATAATTATCTTGACTAGGGAAGCACGCTAAGCCCAAAAAAATTATGACGGGAAAAATACAACTCTCGCGTAAAATAAAATCCGAATCAAAACGAAGTAATCAGAACACCGATTGTTGTGGAATTCATAAACGGGGAAACTTTTTCTGTTCTCACGATCTGAAAGACGGATTAAACACTTTGAAATTAATCATTGGAATAAAAAGTTTTTGTTATTGGGCACCGGCGAATGTTGAAAAAGAAATAAAATTTTGCTTTAAATCTTCCAGAAAGAAGCCAAATCATAATTGTGACGCGAAATACTTTTTCAACTTTTTTTACTTGATAAGTGGAAACTACGTTATTTACAAAACATAGATCTATACTTATCGTATACAGGCAGGTCCCTATATTTTAAGCTGTAAATTCGTAACTGACTAAAACAAATACGCTAAAGTAAATTATTATATTATTATTTATTATATTTATCAATCTGAAGTGACAGGTAATCGTACTTATTGTAGGTAAGTACGTATGAAATCATAACCAACAGTCGAGTAAAAGAATACCATCACAGATCCTCCCTACCGTATATAGGTATGTTAAATACGCTCTACAAATAAAATATGAAACCCTCACAGGCAGTAAATCCGTAATAAACAAAAGTCTCCATTCTACCCCAGCACACGCGGCATTGTATATTAAATCGTTCCCGCTGAGTCTCAAGTGCGGGTAAAACTGGAAAAAAAACGCAAGGGAAACGCGAGCGGCGCACAGAGCCGTCATAACCTGGGCCCTGCGAAAGTTGGAAACTTGCCGAAGAATATATTAAAACTTTATCAAAGCTGAAAGTTCCATTTCCTTTCCAAGTGTCGCGGAACCCTGCCCGGGGGAGACAGGTTCTGTACACTTCTTTGGAATTGACAAATGAAACCTAAGCCCCAAGGAGACGGCGACCAATTAATCAAATACTTTTGAAAGCTTCTGATTTCTGAATATTTCATTTAAATATGCCATTTCAGTAAATTAGAAAGTAGACATTGACCTATAATTAATTAAATGATAGACTATGGAGATGGAAAATTAATAAATAGGCAATAACCGTTCTGGTAGCGCTTAGTGGTCAGTGAAATTATTAATAGTTTCGCCGATCCAAAATAACATCACAAAACGTTCATCTGACATAATTTTTTTTCAAGGCCTTGCAGTACTTTAAAGGAAGTAATTAAATCAAGTCACCTTTTGCACATTCTAAACTTGATAAAATGAGTGAAAACTCATGATCATAACTCATAAAAATATAATCAAGGCAATAAATGCGTTGGTTTTTATTGATACCAGCTTCCTCAGCCTTTTTAGGCATCTCTTGCAAAACAACAGCAGTTAAAACAAACATAATTGGGAAGCATAAAGTTAAATCTGCTTAATCTGGGCTATAATAGTCCTGAGCAGTATCGATAGATTAATTGCAGTAGATTAAACGTTCTCCGGTGTGTTACAGCGCACTTTATGACTTCATATAACCATTTTATAGCTCTATTGCAGCAGTGGAAATATTGTAGCTAGTGGGAACAATAAAGCGCGATTGAACTGGGGTGGAATTTGAATGCTATTACAAGTTACACCGTATTCTTTCTGAGGGACTATTCGGATGTTATTACAGTATAATCTATTTCATATATACTCAGTTTCATGTATTATTTAGGAGTAATCTTAGATAAGGAGCATGTTTGTTTGGTGTATGTTATACGAGCTCAATGTTGAAATACGCTTTATATAATAACATAAGATGTCCTAAATATTATTCTGTAATTAATATGTTAGCGATCTCTTAATAAAGACAGGATGTTTATTATTACGGAGTCATGATTAAAGGATATTCAGACATGTTAGGTTATATGAAAGGCACGAGATAGATCAAAACTAATTACCTATTATAATGTTTCAGGTAGAATATTTCCATTGAATTCATATCATATGTATATATCTATATCTAGGATTGTAATATTAGATTTTATGGAACGTACATAGTTAGAGTGTGATATACAAATGTTATGTACTACCTACTTATTATACCTGCGATATTTTTTACATACATTTACACAAATTACGAGTATTCGTATTTACAGCTAAATGAACAAACACAATTGAGATAGAGTGACATAAACATGCTCCAGTCTATTTACATTTATTTTGAGTACTTATTTAAGGTACTTAGTACCCGTTCTACATTTCAACATAATAATTGATTTGCACACAGCATTCTAATGTCCAATGAGATGTCCCTTACGTCTCATGAGCAAAAGGCAGCGAACAGTAACCGTGGCAGACTAACTTAACAAGTGTTAAGCAACAAACGTAAATTATTCGAGACGCTGACAAACGGGCAAACAAGTGCCTCATGTGGGTTAATAGTAGAACAAGCTGCGTCACCCCCCTAATCACACACTCGGTTGCCTCTCAAAAGAGGCAAAAGGAGCACAGAAAACTCGACGACTGCCTTCTGGCGAACGTTTAATTAGAGCAAATAATTATTTGCCGCAAGGCCTTGCATTAATTCAGAAAAGTCCGCCATTAACTTGCCGCGCCGCTTTCCGAATATCGGCCCACTGTTATTTTCTTTGATTTTCTGAGTAGGTATTTAACGAGTACCTCGAGGGCCGGATCAAACGGTCGCCCATAATAAATGGTACTGTAAATACAACAAATGATTAAATTGAAATCAAACGAGACCATGTTTGAGAATGCATTCGTGTATGAATTTCGTGGGGCAATAAGCGAGGTCCACTTTAAGAATTATGTTGGATATTGGCCTTTGTTCTTTTATTTTCCTCATGTAAGGGTCATTATACGTGCTTCTAATTCACATCCAGTGCTACATTTTAAACATTGGAACAGCTATTTAGACCAATTACGGGCAGGTAAAGATATAAGGGACTGACTGGAAACCTCCGACGATGTTAACTTTTTACAGTTATTATAATACTTGCGTTTACTCTAATGGATGTTTAATAACCTGATGTTGTCCTATTGGATCGGCACATTTGAAAAAACCTGTCGATAAGCTATCGGATAGAACACAATAGCCCCACGGATCACAAAGACTACTCTCCTGATTATGAGAAAACAAACGCAGGCGAGATCAAAGTGCTCCCGTTTGTTTCCTCTCGCTCATTTCCTTCGTCAAATTCTGTAAACGCATCTCGGGCCTCAGTGATCGTCTGAAGAAATGAAAAAGCGACACGCATGAAAAACAAAACACGACGTGCGACAAATTTAAAGGCCGTGACAAATTACCAGAAGCGACGAAGAAATAAAACTGTGGAGGAGAACACGTGCATGAAGCTGCAACGCACCTGCCGAAACAAAAGCTCGAAAAAAAGATGCGACTCTGTTAAAACCCTCGTGACTTCACCTTAACGAATTAAAGCCTCCGTCCCTATCATTTTCCATGGTGGCGCGGATCTCTCGCTCTCACAGGGAGGCAATTGACCTATTTTCGGTAGCGTGCAATAATTTCACGAAGGGCGGCCACCTAGCTTTAGATATGGATTTCGCTGGCTTGCACATTCTTAGGTCCACACTGACCGAGATATATTTTCAATATAGACTGGTTGTGTGTTATTCGTCCGTTTTTATGGGCAATAACAACCCGGGTCGCTGTTTACGAAGATTGGATACAAACTGGTGGGTAATGGTTGTTGTTGCGAGCTAACTAGCCCGAGCCCGGCCGACTTCGTGTGCAAATATCAACTATAATAGGTACATTATGACCGCAACATCACCCAGGTATTGATCGCATATAACAACGGTAATCACTGTTGTTTATCCAATCTGGCCAAGTTTGTTGCTTCCATTATAGTATTAGATAGGTAGGTCTGAGGGATCCTTCATTTTCTAAATAACCCATTATTAAGCAATCTAAGGATGTTATCATATTTCTATAAATAGTCTAAATCCATATCATATTCATGAATTTTGTTACGACAACGTATGGGTACTCATGCCAAACAAAGTACATACGCCTCATTATAAAGTGAGATAATGCCGACCCCCAACTGTCACCCCACTCTACGGCTAGGCAACCGCCTCCCTTTCCATTCCCAGGTGATTAACCTTGAACTGTTAAACAAAACAAACAAACTACTTATCTAATTCGATGTAAAAGCAATATAAAAGCTTTTAAACATTGAAACAAAAAGTAAACACCGGCGCGAAAAACATCTCTCTCCCTTTGTCTTCGCCGTCATCGAAAAAAAAGGTAAATGGCATTACATAAAAGAAGTAGGGCGGTGTTACACGCACGAGTAGCCACTGGATCCGACGTGGCCAGACGTCGTGTAAGCACGGCGTGCGGTCCGAAAAAGTTAAGACTTTATGAAAACACTCACCGTGAACGAGCACGCATCGACTAATGTTGTTTACGTTCATAAAATTGGACAGAAATATCTCATTCTTTAAAGAAAAATCTTCTGAAAGCAGTCACTCGTATTGAAAAGTTTTGAAGCAAAAGCTGCACGCGAAAGCTTCTCTGGGAATTTTAACACGTGGGCAATAATTCGCCTGATATTATCGACCTGTTTAGAAATCAGACGAAAAATTTTAAACAAGAGGTTTGCTTCTTTATTAAACTTAGTACGCCATTTGCGTGGAACTTTTTCATTTCTGCGTGAAGAGATTCATAGACAAAGTTTTAGTTTAACGGCGTCGGTTAAAGTTTTTATGGCGGTGCTTAAATCCGCTCTTTATTTACTGAAAACTAGTCTCCGTCAGCTGTTTTCTTGAGTCATGTTCTCGAGTATGGCAGCAGCACGTGACCGGAAGTGAATTTGAACGCGATGTTGGCGGGACCACATCCGATGCTCCATTGACAGACTCCGCAAAAAATGACGGAATATGAACGCCAGCTGGAGCTGCCCTGCATTGGCTAATAAATCTTTCCACGCAATAATGGTGCGGATCTCTTTTTGCTAAATCCAGTGTGCGTACGTGTTGTGGTTTGGCTAATGCCCTGTATTATCCTCGTTTATAAATCATTCACGTCGATGCCACGCTTTCAGCTTACCGATTTTACCTTTACGGTAATGGCTGCCGCGTTAACAATCGTCTTTTTTAACGACGGAAAGGATATTAGCGCCATAAAGTACCTGCGCCCCTTCAATACCCTTTTACGAAATGGAGTTAAAATGATACAAGTATCAATTTTGCTTCGGTAACTCTACGAGGCAAAAAATGAGCGACCTTTTATCCAATGTTTCGTAACAACACTCGATTATGAAAGAAACATTGAATGGATTGGCTATTTTATTTTTACGAGCCTGAAAATTTTACATGTTCGTGTTCCTTGATTTTTGCTACGCAATGAGACCAGAAAAAAGCCAGTTGGAAACGTTAAATTAGTAAATTTCTGCGAAACTGTATCGATGCTCCGGTCGTCAGTATCGATTCACGCATCTGCCTCTTCATCCATTATTAAATAGAAGATTCGATGTTCAGCCTTGAAGTAACGAGTTTCTCTTAACATGCCCATAAAATGATACGGGCTCCTCAAATAAGAAGAAAACGTGCACGTGTCTTGAAGTTTTCAGTAGTCCTGCTATAAACAGAGTGAGCCATCATGAAGACCCTGGTACGCTCGTAGAATCTAGAAATTTTATGATAGTTTGTCCATGAATACAGAAATAATACCAAGAAGAATCAGACGTGCCTATAGGTAAATAAATGAAAAATCTTATCTTGAAGTAATGAATATTAATGCTGCTTCTTTGAGAACTAATTGACCAAGCGAGAGCAAAGCGTCGCCGTTTCAGTTTGGGCCAAAACGAGTTTGTATGTCTATATGTTCTCATCTATGTACAGGTCGCATTTCTTAAATATGAAATTATATGAGCAAGAGTGATAATTTATTTGTAGATTATATTAAGTATGTAGGTACAACACAAGTGTTATTAAACGAATTATAAAAAAATAGATAAATTTGTAGATTTAGTTTTAGTTTTCTTTTTCAAAATGGCGGTGCCATGGGGATTTAAAACGTAAAATATATCATATTTCAATTATTTCACGAGAAGTTCACAGAACCAGTAGAAATAAGAGGAATAGAAATGTCGCGCGAGCTACAAAGCCAGTACCTATTATATATATTTTTCGAGCTCAATCTGTAACGAAGTTAATTGCTCAACAAATTGGTTTCTTGCAGAGACTGAGGTTCAAAAATATAATATCATATCCACATTTCATTATTGAGTACCTTTATTGAAGCAGGAAGGAAATCCACACTAACATTTATATTTTGTTCTTTTGTTGTGGCTTCAAAAAGTCATTTTTTTCTAGTTTTTAATTAAATAATGCGGAGTAATCTACTCTATATTGGCACTCGAATAAAAACTATTTTTACCCTTCTTGCCTTCAAAAAAACAACTACGCAATGTATCTAGAAGTAGAGCCAAGAATACCCAAATACCCAATAATTACGATTACCTATTATCAACAAAAAAAAACTAAAGCATAACACAAAATCATAACAAAACGTTTTTAAATTCATAACATAACACGTCATTTGCTTTCACAAAAACATAGGATAACACTCAACAGGAAAACGTAAGAACAATGATGTATCGCAGTATTTAATAGCAAAATATCAGGTGACGAGGGAGCCGCAATAAATATATGCAGAAGGATCCGGGCCCTCGTAAAGAGCGTCCTAAATCTTGGGCTGGGCATCGGGACCCTCATCACGCCAGATGATGTGGCCTTCTAGAGAATAGATAATGTATCTGGCCTGATTAGCTTTTAGTGCAGATGAAAGTTTGTTCACACGTTCGAGTAATTTTAAGTACATAGTTAATTTTATTTTATTTGCAGTCAGAAAGATACGGCAGCTAACCGATGTGGCGACGGCACGGTTGGTGTATTATTCCTACTTCAATAGCATCATTTCATACGGTCTTATTTTATGGGGATCTGTTGCAGACTTGGAATCAATTTTTATTTTGCAAAAGAGGGCTATCAGAGCGATATAATAACTTAAGGATACGCGATTCTTTAAGATCTTTTTTTAAAGAAATAGGTATCCTAACCCTGCTGTCGTTGTATATATTTGAAATAATCATGTATGTAAGAAAAAACATATGTGATTTTACCACTAACGTCGATAAGCCAAAGGCTACTACAAACACAGGGAAGCTTAAAGTTCCATCTTACAGACTGGCTAAAACTAAAAAGTCGTTTCTGGGAAGATACATACGTTTTTATAATAAAATTCCGAAAACAATAACCGAACAAACTGATACAAAATTCAAATCCATTGTGAAGAAGACATAATATCTAAGGTGTACTATAAAATTAATGACTATATCATGGACAGGGATGTTTGGAAATAATTCCGATCCGCATCGGCGATCCCTAGCCACAAATAGCGTATCTACTGTGTTAAAAAATTTAATTGTATTAAATACTTTAGATGTATGTAATTTGATAACAATGTAGATCTGATTGAAAAAAATATACCTTGTTGAGTTTCTTGCCGGTTTCTTCTCAACAGGGTTTTTCCGAACCGGTGGTAGATTCTTCCACGTTCATAGGAGCATCAATTGATGCCTAAATTGAATAAAGAGTTTTGACTTTGACTTAGACTTTTATTCTATTAATATATAATTATAACTAGATATTCTCTGACACTGGCATATTTAACGCAATATGGTCGTGAGTAAAGTTAACGTCCCAGCCTCGGCTACAAGCGACTAGGTTTCATTTTTAGGGTTCCGTACCTCAAAAGTAAAAACGGAACCCTTATAGGATCACTTTGCTGTCCGTCCGTCCATGCGTCTGTCTGTCAAGACCCTTTATCTCGGCAACCCGTGGTGGTATCGAGTTGAAATTAAAACCTCTAAATTATCTAAGTTAAAACCATATACTAAACTTAGGTCTACCAGTCCCTTGAAGCTGTGAAAAAATCAAACTCTAAGTTAACGTAAAAATAAGATACGACCATCTATGCCGCAAAAAAACGTATATACACTGTCATCAAAATATATATGTATATGGTACTAGCTGTTGCCCGCGACTCCATCTGCGAACAATAAAAATAGCCTACGACCTATTCTCAGACTTGCAAAATTATAGATTAAAAAGTTACATAAAAATCCGTCAAGCCGTTTCGGAGGAGTTCGATAACAAACACCGTGACACAAGATTTTTATATCAGTACTAGCTGACCCTGCAAACCCTGTAACCCAACCGAATGCAGAGAAAAAGTTTCATAAAAATCGGTCAAGCCGTCTCGGAGGAGTTCGGTAACAAACACCGTGACACGAGATTTTTATATATTAGAAGATTAGATTTTCGTTGACCTATACGAAATTTTGCAAGTACTTACCTAATACCGTCTTATACTACAAATATAGGGGGAAATCTGAAACTATACATTTGTAATTTTGTAAGGGGGTCCCGACTTGTCATGATAAAATAATTCTAGACTGCGTACATTTTACTTAAAAGTCGGGCTCTGCTAACACTGGATTATAATAGACTAGCCTTCCGTCGGCAGCTTCGCCCGCGATAAATTAATTTTCTTGTAGGAAAAGGTATTTTCCCGCGGCAAAAAGTAGCCTATGTTACTCAGTCATAATGTAGCTTTCTAACGGCAAAAGAATTTTTGGAATTGGTCCAGTAGTTTTTAAGGTTATTCGTTACATACAAAAATTCAAAAATACAAATATTTCCTCTTTATAATATTAGTATAGATAGGGCTGTTTACGGCGTACATATATTTTGAGATAACTACTGTACGGAACCCTCGGTGCGCGAGTCCGACTTACAATTGCCCGGTTTTATTTTCATTTTCAATGTTTCATATCCGCGCTACTCATACCTTATACTTATTATCATCAACATCCCAGCCTATACACATGTATACGTCCCACTGCAGGGCACAGGCTTCCTCTCAGAATGAGACGGCTCGGGCCATAGTTTCCACGCATGTTCAGCGCAGATTAGCAACTTCACACACACCATTGAATTTCTTCACAGATTTATGCGGTTTACTTTAGGGGCTTCACCGTAAATCTCTTGGGAAATTTCAAATGTACACGCACAGAAATACCAACAAACTCAGAGGAGCGAGCCCAGGCGCGAACCCGCGACCCTCTGCTTGAATCAAGCAACGGCATACCTTAAATCAGTACCAAAATGTTTTTTCCTTACGTATTTTGTTAACTACAGTCAGCAAGCCAGCGGAAGAGGATGCGCTGATGTGTTCAATAGAGTCGTGTGTAGACCATTGTGAGCACCGTAACCGTTCATCCTATTCTGCTGCTGACTGTACTCAAGTGATGTTCAGACAGTGACGCGGGCTATAATCGCTTTGGCTACCGCAAAACGAGTGTCAAATAAACGGAAATAGGCAGTCTAGCATTTATTATTTCAATAAAGACACCGAACACTAACACGTGCCCGACTTCTCACTTGCTTTTATTAATGATCCTACAGCGTAATAAACTGAATATATAATTGCAGTTCACTAGCTGAGAAACAAGCTGTGAATCATAGTAATGTATGATTATTATACATAACGTATTGACAGCTTTATTACGTATTAATTCGCCTCGATAGTAATTCCCCTTATACCTACTTAGGCGGTAACTATTTGTTCCGCTAAACGTTGGGAACACTGAAACACCTATTCCTTATGCGTTATGCATACCTACGTATATTTTTAACTAGGACAAGTTACTCCAACTGTTCATTATAGTTACACCGCAATTGATATTCCTAAAGGCCTAAGCACACGGCGTTTTTTGAACGCACCGTCGACGCGCGTTTACAGCGCGTTTTTTCATTCCATTAGAACAGCCTTAAGACCCCTAGTATACATATATAATAGTACTTACCCCTAGCACACGGCGTTTTTTAAATAACGTGCCGTTGACGCGCGTTTGTATCGATACATTTGTATCGTTAAAAAAAATACGCCGTGTGCTTAGGCTCTAAGTAAGCACTCACAACATACATTTACTAGCTTTAATTCGTGGCTTCGCCTATATTTGAAATATGTACAGTCACGAGCATTAATATATATACGTTTCCTAATTTGCAAAATAATATATCTATGTAAGATTTCCTAACTAAATACACATACATAACGTTCAAAATATTCTATCCAAAAAACCCACCACAGTAATGTACACGATATTTGTAGCAAAATAAAGTCAACAACCTCGATCACAATATTGTATACGCCATTGCTCCCTTTTTGAAATATACGTGACAGTTTCTAAATAATGCCTACAACGCAGTGTCATTAATATGTAAACAATTACGTTTGGTTCATTTTTCATAACAATGTATACGCGTGGTCTTAGCGTTGCTCGTAATTTGCAAGGAAAGGCGACAGTAATTTTTATTTTTTTGTGAATCTACCCTCAAAAAATGAATTATAAGAGATAGATGCAGATCAAATATTTCAAATTTGTCTACGTCACGTTTGTTTGGATGTGTCACACAGAATAGATGTGTTACGTGGATTAACACATAGGATAAATTCGGGAAAATGTAAAGTTCCCGCGCGATAGGAATTAGTGAATTCTATAGAAAGTTAAACTGTCCCTGATTGAAATAGGCTTATTTTTCCCAGGAAAGTGCAAAGTTCCCGCGGGATAGAAATATTTTTTAGATCGATATAAAAAACTTTCACTAATAGAAAGCTACAGTTCTTGACTGACATTGGATAACTACTTTTCTCCCGGGAAAACGCAAAATTCCCGGGGCACAGAAATAAGAGAATTCTACATTTAGACAAATCAAAAATCTTTCACTCATAGAGAGCTGCACTGTTTTTGATTGACGTAAGCTGCTTTTATCCCGAAAAAGTATAAGGTTCCCGCGGGATAGATTTAACTGTTTTAGACCTGTTTTGAAAATTCTTAAATGTCAATCAAAGGCAGTGTATCTTTCTATTAGTGAAAGATTTTTTTTAAATCGGTTCCGATATTGAATTCACTTACTTTTGTCCCGCGGGAATTTAAATGTTGGGAAAACCATTCTATATCCTTTCCCCGGACTCAAACTGTCTATATACCAAATTTCATTTAAATCGGTTCAGCGGTTAGATATATATCCCCATACAAACTTTTACCTCCCTTTTTGCCCCCTTAAAGGGTGATTTCTAAAATAAAAACCACCTTTGTCCTTTCCCGGCATTCAAATTATCTTTATACCAAATTTCATCAAAATCGGTAAAGCGGTTTAAGCGTTAAGAGACAGACACACTTTCGCATTTATAATATTAAATATAGATTAAAGAAAGAAGAAAAGAAGCTCTATATCTTGAACCGTAATAGCTAAACATTTCTGTGGCCACTATAACAACAAATACTATTCTATATATATATATATATATATATATATATATATATATATATATATATATATATATACGTATAAAATAAAAAAAAAGTTAAAAACTAAAGGGCGAACGAACAACGACCATACAACAAACGTACTTTTTCAGCGTTTTTAACTCCGGCGATGTTTGCTAGGTGACAGTTGCTATGCTGTTCAGACGTTTACCTAGCTATAAGTTTACGACTTTGGTGCTTACATTTGGCGATTTTTTACTGAACAGAATTTTTTTTTCCGCGTGGGAAGTACGGCCCAAGCCCTCTCATCCTGAGAGGAGTCCTGTGCCCTGCAGTGGGACGTATATAGGCTGGGATGATGATGATGATGATTTAAAAAACTCTGTACGGAGGTAAGAGACCCTTCACAGACGAGTCCGACTCGCACTTGACCGGTTTGTATAAGACTTAAGAAATTAACAAAAATGTTCCAATCATTGTATTGGTATACATTGTTATGAAATATTGAGCAAACATAATCGTTTACATATTAATGGCACTGCGTTGTAGACATTATTTTGAAATTATAACGTATATTTCAAAAAGGGAGCAATGCCGTATACAATATTGTGATCGAGGCTGTTGTCTTAATTTTGCTACAAATATCGTGTACATTACTATGGTAGCTTTTTTGGATACAATATTTTGAACGTTATGTATGTGTATTTAGTTAGGAAATCTTACATAGATATATTATTTTGCAAATTAGGAAACGTATATATATTAATGCTCGTGACTGTACAGTCGCGGAATGAAAAGGTTCGTCACTTTTCGACTTTATGTCAACGAGTTAAGATCTAAAAGTGGCGAACCTTTTCATTCCGCGACTATATCTTCAAGAGCAACATTTATAATCTTAGAGCAAAGCGTTCGGTCGGACAACGCCATCTATTGATTGCGGGCGAAGTTAACGTGTCATATTGAAAGCTGAGGTGCCTACCTCAACGTCCTTGGACAGCGCCCTCTATTCTTGTTTGAAGTAAAAATTATGATGCCAGGGAAGCGCACTATCGGAATAATCATGTAAACTACGATTTTTAATTTCGTGGAATTCAGACAAATGCCAGATTTTGACGTTTCAGAGGCAACAAACCTTTTTCATTTTAAACCTATTTATTATTTTAGAAACATAATAAAATAGGCACATTACTAATTATAAATATAGTGAAGGATAGCCTTTTACTATAAGAAGTTATCAGTTTTCATTTATTAGTCTATATTTATTTCATAGGTTTTTAAGAAATTCGTGTATTCATGGTTCGTGTGAGACAGTTCATAATGATTAGTCCTCTTTAAAAAACATAACACACAGCAAAAAACAAAAACTTTTCAAGGAAATAATAATATCAATCAACGAAAACGACAAAAATAATACGGAAACAGAAGAGCGAGCACAATCGAACATTCAAGACAGAAGCCGAATGACTAATATTGTTTTGACAGAAAAATGTTATTTGATGGTTTTTATTATTTAAGTATGTACCTTGTCTATGAAATTTTAAATTACAAACCTCTTCGAGACGACGATTGAAACTTAATACATAACTATTAATTTTAATTTAAGTCCGAAAGTTTGCGATATATGTCAATCATACTCGAGACAATTTATTTTTTACTCATAAAAGGGTTAAATATTTTATTACGTCTGAACAGTTAGATCAAAAAATATTCCAACTACGTATTAATTAATGATTTATTACATTATGTCCAATTTTAATGTATATACTAAGGAATTTGTGCTCTGTATTTCCTAGTTTTTGTTTTATCTCGTTTAAATTTTTGGGAAATATTTTTTGCCTAGTAACACTAAGAAATGTCAGAAATCCACGAAATTAAAAATCGTAATTTAGGTATCTCATGTTGAAATTACATTTGAAATTTACTATGAAACATCACAAAATATAAAACATGGTGAGGTGAGGAAACCTGCATACACCTGCGAAGAAATTCAATGGTGTGTGTGAAATTCCCAATTCGCACTGGGCCCGCGTGGGAACCACGGCCCAAGCCCTCTCATTCTGAGAGGAGGTCTGTACTATTATATATTCTGTGCCGCTACCGTACCATCTCCGAAACCTAAGTGTTAATTTAGATCCCGAAATCCCATAAACAAATGACACTATGAATTGCAAATGAAAAGTCGATTTGTTACAGAAATGAAATTGCTACGAGTATCACGTGCGTTTCTCATTCGGAGGCTGTCAAGAAATATTAATGAGCAAGTGAAGTGATGAAAAGAACCTGTTGTTTTATTAATCCATGTTTCGATTCCAAATTGCTGCCTGACTCAAGTTTTGGCATGACTTTAGAGCGAACAGCGGTGACACCTACCTACTTTAGACTAAAGCCAAAACTTGAGTCAGGCAGCAATTTGGAATCGAAACATGGATTAATAAAACAACAGGTTCTTTTCATCACTTCACTTGCTCATTAATATTTTCGCACATACTCAATTAAATTTATGATAATGAAAAAAAAACAATTTATTAAACAATGAGAGATTTGTCATACTTCCGTTTTTTTGGCAACCAGGTGGCGTAGTGGTTAGAGAACCTGACTATGAAGCTTGAGGTCCCGGGTTCGATTCCCATGTCGGGGCAGATATTTGTATGAAAAATACGAATGTTTGTTCTCGGGTCTTGGGTTTTTAATATGTATTTATCTATGTCTATCTATTTAAGTATGTTTATCCATTGCCTAGTACCCATAACACAAGCTATTAGATTTTGTATGACAATAACAATTTTAAACGTACATTTCATCATACCTATATTTAATTATTTTTTTTTACTGAACCAGTCAGATACATACACCTTTGGCCCCATCTGTACTTTGCATCAGGTGATATAGAGGTTAATCACGAGTCAGTTTTATGTAAAAAAATGAATATAGAGCATCAGACTATAGTTGGTGATTAACTATAAAATGTATATTTATTAATTCTTTAACAATAGACATTGACGATAACTTGTGAAACACGATTACGTGTCATAAAGTCCGGGAAAGTCCATATACGGGGTATGTCCGCATCACCATTAAGTACTGCTATTGTAATGCATATGACACTACTATCCGAGGCGTCAATCATGAATCATACTCGGTTAGGTCAGTTATGACTCCCCAACGCTAAACGATGCACCAGACAGTACTGTTTACGTTATTTTTATTGTAATTCTAAGTTCTGTATAATTAATATACTCGCTCAACTTTATTTAGAAAATTTTTAGTCACGCATTTTTTTAATTATAGTGGGCAGGGCACATCGTTCGTAGAACTGATTTCAAAAAAGTTTGTCAAATGGCGTACACTGACCGAAAAACGCAGTGTACCTAGGTAGTCTCCAAAAAGATGGAACAATGACCTGGTTTAAGATGCGGGAACACGTTTGGAGCGAATGGCACAGGACCTGTATGTTTGCCGAAGCATGGGGGAGGCCTATGTTCAATCTTTCGGCTAAAATGATGATGATGATGATGAAAGTAAAGTACCAATTGCCATAGACTCTATGTTTTGGTTTATAGTTTACGTCAAAAATTTCTAAATACGTACATGAAAGCTTTTCCAGATCTCACAGCTTTTTCAGAAAGGTGCTCTAACATGCGACTTTATCGGATTACTTTTAATTCTCCATCTCACCTAAAGTGTGTGCATTCCATTTGAAAGGTCGACATACTTTCTGTTGAAATGGTTGTCGCTCGCTCGTCTCTCGGCACTCGCGTCGAGCTATCAAGCGACCGGGGCGGTGCGAAGGACAAAATGCTAATGATTTATGTTGTTGCTCCGAGACATTCGGTACATCCACCTCCATGATAAATGTATTTTCCGCAACTTGTCTACTATGTACGATTTTGGGCGATTTGTTGGACTAAGCTGACTCAGGCGCGTCTATGTGTAGGTCATTTTAAGACAAAAGGGTTTAGCCCTTAGTCGTCGCCACTCGTAATTCTTCCTTATAATGATCAAAGGAAGGATCAAATTTCGCAGAGCAATTATCAAAGGCTGAAATAAGATACCTATTCAACATGATTAAAAGCCATTAACTAAGTATTGTAGTATTTAAATTTTTCATTAATTTCATTATAGGTAGGTAATGTACACGTTATCACCGCAACTCGAGCTGTCAAATAATTACAAAATACCTTTCTTGAATTCCGAATCTATTCTCAGAGACATTAGAGCTTGTGGTCATATTTTTGGGTTATACCTCTATATTTCTGACGGCGATTGTACAAATTTTACCTAAACATGCCTTTACTTCCCTAACAATACCATTGTACACATTTGTTTTATGTACATTCATAAGTTAGAGCGCCAAGCGCTGAGTACCATCACTAACCTAAGCGCCGTCATAAACAACGGTATGGATATCGGTGCAAGCGCCAACAATAAAGTAAATTGCGCTACCGCTGTAAAATGCAAAGTTCAGAACTCAAACATTTGCAGTGAAGCTAAGCTGGGGTGCACATAAGATATTTTAGCATTCCAGCTAAGAGAGCGGGACATAAATCATTGGCGTCGAACGCCCTCTATCGAGGCTGACAGCTAAATCGCAGGAGGCATTACTCACTGGGGACTTTTCCTGAAGCACCCCCCCCCCCTCGTATTCTTCTTTATTTCTTAACAATTCTATTCTTCGCTGCCGATATCTAATCTATTTAGCAAATGTATATACATAGTATTAAGTATAAATTAAATTTTCTTTCATTTTGCAATATTTGAATGTCGATTTGCAATTGAAATAAAAGCGGTCAGGACGACGCGATCGTTGGCCGAGGGTTCTAGAGAGGTATTACTTACTGAATAAAATATTCCATAAAATAGAAAGAAACCCGGGAGCAAATTATGGTGCCATTCACATGAACTGTCACCCTTTGAATAAATATTTGGCCCTCGTTCAACATTTTACTATCTCTACGGCAAGTACTTTGCAACTATTTGGCACGCGGAGTAAAAAATAATTTTGTCAACGGAGACACTTTTGATTTATGGTAATAAGATAAAATAATATGACAGCTCCATTAAATCTGTATGCTTATGATCATGTGTGATTTTCATAAAAAATATAGTCAATGATTTAACTGTGTTTTTTTTAATGCAACAGCTACTAAATTTACTGCCTTTTTATTTACTTTAACGATAACCCTCGGATTCCAGCTGTATATTGTAACTACGTCTTCCACTTTAATAGCGTAAGCCCGGTTTACTTAGATAGACAAATCCTTGGTACTGAACTCATAGGTAGTCTTATTTATTGTCATAATCATAACACACATCTTCTGGTAAGAGAACTTGATTATGAAGCTTAAGGTCCGGGGTTTCGGGCAGATATTTGTATGAAAAATACGAATTCTTGTGCTGTAGTCTTGGATGTTTAATATGTATTTAAGTATGTATTTATCAACATAAGTATGTTTATCCGTTGTGCAGTACCCATAGTATACAAGCTTTGCTTAGTTTGGGACTAGGGCAATTGGTATCGATCGTCCCATAATCTATTTATTTATCTAATTTATTTAGTTACTGATACGAAAAACTCTGACACCTATCTATATACCTACACATAAAAAAGATGCTGTGTAAAATATTTTAATACTCTGACGTTCGAGCAATATTAGGAGCAGAGCTGCAGCGAAAATTGAAAATAAAGTGACATGATAAAGCTAAGCCGAGCAGAGCACGCAACCTAGTTCATTGAGGCGCTTTGTTCTCGAGCGGAATCCTAAAAAGACTACGAAGGTGCGAAGGCTTGAGGAATACTCGTTTTACGAACGAAACAAGTGCTTGCTCATTTTAATATTTCCAAGTTTCCCCACCGAGGCGTCATTACGCGTCGCTGAAAGAAAGCGCAGCGAGGAAAGTGGGCCAGCCGGGTCCCCCTCCAAATCCTCCGGGAACTTGAATAGGGACACAAGCGTCTGCCTACCAGCCCATTGTTATATCTCTCCTACCTTCCCCAACGGTTTTTCTGTTATACTTAGGTATTTAGATGAATTTACTTGAACGTTCTTTTGTTATTGAAAGATCAGGGATTTGTTGGCGATGGAGGGG
The DNA here is from genome assembly GCA_947563465.1 of Archips xylosteana. Classification (NCBI taxonomy): domain Eukaryota; kingdom Metazoa; phylum Arthropoda; class Insecta; order Lepidoptera; family Tortricidae; genus Archips; species Archips xylosteana. Next base: position 6,704,446 of record OX387362.1, read on the forward strand.
TCGTAGTTGGGTTCGTATTATATTTTATAACATATAAAGCAGGTTTTTTAGTTTAAGTGTGATACCTGTATTTGTCCATGTTCTGACGTTGCCAAAATTAATAGATAGGATAATACTGCCAATTTTTATAAATAACTATGCCTATGACTCCCCAGCAGGAATTAAGCATTTTCCGGGACAAAATAGTGTCCTATGTATTAATCCAGGGGATGAGCTATATATGTGCTGAATTTCATCCAAATCCGTTGTGCCGTTTTTGCGTTATGAAGAAACAAACATTCAACCGTTCACAATCTAGAATAGGTATTATTAAGATTCTTAACCATTAAGTTAGTTACTAGTGCCAAGTGGAAAAAGAAAAGGCAGACGATAATTTACTAGGTATTAGGTACCCCGTCTCTCTTCACAACGCGGAAATGTAGCGTGATCATACTATACTGTACCTAGGCATTTAACGATCTACGAAAAGCACTGATTTATTAATTTTGTTTTTCAGATGTCACTGGTTAGTCAAGTATAATATCGTCTACGTAGCAAAAACGTTTGTGATCGACACAAAGCGACATGCGGAGTCAGCAAAAGCGCACGTCTGCGCAGTCAGGAGCTCGTCCATAAATCAGAGCTTGTCAAACTGCGTCGAAGCCGCCCCATATAAATTACTGCCAACTGTACTGCTAGCCAGTTTCATTTTACAAGAGAAATCCTTGAAAGCCTTTGAAATGATGTGGCCGGTTGAACTCGTGTTACGGATTAACTCCCATTTGCTGTCTAATAAATTGATATAGGTACTTAGTAAAGTTTTTACGTCAAAGTGGCAATAGTCTGGGCATTCCGAGCTCTTATTATATTAGACAGAAAGATGAAGTAGTTAAAATCATTGAATGCCATGCTAAAAGCATACGTACAATGTTCACTGCGATCTTTTTTAAACGGTTTTATTTAGCTCGCCCCATTTGTTCTTTTCTTTTTATAATGTCAAACTAAAGAAAAGGTAACGAAAATAGAAAAATTGCTAAATGATGGATCAGTGCTAGTGATCCTAATTATTTTACCCTACTTTCAACCAAATCCTAGTTAAAGACTCATTAGGCAATCCTTACGATACGATACGACACAATAAGTCTTTATTATACAACACATAATAAACATAATAGTTTCAGAGCAATACATATTATAATATTTATTTGTTGTCATGATTTCCTCAGCTCAAACTGAAATCATCCAAGATACAATTAAGATCTCATTAATATATACCTAGTAATCAAGTAATAGGATTACAAGTATTCTATGACATCATTTACCTATTTAGCTGTTTAAATGCGGGTAATTTAGCTTTAGGTATTAGCTTTTATCCTGGCTAAGTTTGAAGAAAGTACCAAATTATTTTAAGACTTAATTTAAGGTACCTTGTTAAGTATGTGGTTCCTTTTACGTACTATAGTATATTCCTACCCCCTACAGGGTAAATTCTGAAGCTGTACATAATTTTTAGATCCTCACCACAACATTTAACGCAATAATGGGTGGAGACCAAAAATTTGGACCACATTGAATGGTAGTTACTGTACTGTTTTTGGTGTACAATAAAGAATAATATTTGTATTGTATAACCATACAAAACGACTGACTGGAGAAAGTTCCATTTTGACACGAAAATTTTAACCGTACAGTTATTATGGTTCCTTTTTGTGTCACAACGGAAAAAAATAATTCAAATTTTAACTACCGGCGTTAAGATGCTCTACTTTTTGAACCCCGCCCTAATGAGTATAAATTAAGTTACTAACTAATTGACTGACAGACAGACAAGACAGGCTATATATTACTGTACACCTTTTTATTTTTGCTGCGGTTTTTTTCCTTTTTAGGGTTCCGTAGTCAACTAGGAACCCTTATAGTTTCGCCATGTCTGTCCGTCTGTCTGTCTGTCCGTGCGCGGCTAAGCTCAGAGACTGTTAGTACTAGAAAACTGTAATTTGGCATGAATCACATCAGTCATACATCAGTCTCGCCGACAAAGTGATTAAATAAAAAAACTAAATAATTTTTTTTAGTGTACCTCCCATAGACGTAAAGTGGGGGTGATTTTTTTTTCTCGACTAACCCTATAGTGTGGGGTATCATTGGATAGGTATTTGAAAATAAATAGGGGTTTACTAAAATCATTTTTTGACAAAGTGAATATTTTCGGAGATATTTTCTCTGAAAGTTCAAAATAATGTGTCCCCCCCCCCCCCTCTAACTTTTGAACCGCACGTCTAAAAAATATGAAAAAAATCACGTAAGTTAAACTTAGTAAAAACTTTCTAGGAAAATTATTTTCAACTTAATCAGTTGAGCAGTTTTTAAGTTTTTGTAAAAAATATTTCTAAACTAAGATTATAATTTAACCGCCATTGCAAGCATTTTTTTTCTTTAAGTACCTATAAGAACACGCTAACAGTATCTTCTTTCAAATAAAAAAATATATTACATCTGAAAACAATCAACATACATAATAGTTCTAGTAGACTGCAAGATTAGATTAGTTACTTAATTCGCCGATAGATGGCGCTGTACCACCGACGTTGGGACAAAAACAACCACATTAATAAAGTATGCAAAGATTTTTTCGTACCTGCTACGGAACCCTATCTTGGGCGTGTCCGACACGCTCTTGGCCGGTTTTTTACTTTACAGGAATAGCAACCGATTTTCCTCCGTAATTTTTTTCTTTTCTCCTCCGATTCATTTTTCTGCATACCAAATCGACATAACGCTGGCTCAATCTGTAGGTACTTTGATATCATAGAGGTGCACGAAGGTTTTTCACATTTTTTTTTCGAATTTCCAAATATCGACTACAGTTTTATTTATTCTTTTTCGGTAGCGAAGCTACGGAATAAAGCTGGTTTATTCGTATGGGTTTGAAGTTTCACCTCAGTTATAAAAATTCACACAAAACACTAGGTATTTACGAATGGCACAGTAGCTAATAAAATAAATAAATTTCATCACATCATTGCAAATTTTCACCATGAGCTATAAAGTTTTACGAGCTTCAATCCTAGTTATGTTTGTTACCGGCGCTTTCGGTGATGAAAATGGGAAATGAGGTATTTTATTCATACCGCACTGCGCCACGGATGACATGTCATAAATTATAATTTTCTACCTCACCAATAAACATAGGAGAACACAACATGTTTCCATTTCTTTATAAATAGTTTTAACCGCTAATGTCACTAATAATCATGTCAAAGATGACATTTTTTTTAAAGATGTTTAACGTTTGCTTTGGAACAATTTTATCTACTAAAAAATATTTAAAGAGGAACCTATGAAACTAAATTAAAACTAAATGTCTGAAAATAATAAGTACTTAGTAGCTTAAAACTAAATTAAATCTAAAAATGGCCCCCGTCGCATTGTGCACAAAAGGCTAACAGCATTTCCTGTTTAAATTAGGTTTGATTTACGTATTTAGATTAAGTTTCCTTTTATACCTACCAATTTAATTGTCGCATTACAGAAAGGGGATCTGACCGTGCGGGTTCCTACCTGATGCAAAGGTTGTCCATCGCCATTCAACGTGGTAACGCGGCAAGTATCATGGGTACCTTTGCGCCAGGGACAACTCGTGGGGGACTTTTTGACTACACTTAGGCTAGTCTTAAGTATTAAAAAACAAATAAATAAATATTTAAATTAAAAAATTTAATTGTTAATATTTGTAAATTATGGGTTTAAATAAATAATACTTCCATTAAATTGATCATATCGATTGAAACTATGTATGTTGTTTTATTTAATGCCTTATAATCACAAAAACATCAAACATACCTGCTATAAGTTCTAATAAATTAGATCCTAGCTGACTTTTGTAGTATTTATAAATTGGGGTTAATAAATTTCACCAAACGGAGCCCGACAATCACGTACGTCTTTCAATCTAACCATGGTAAAAACACATGTGATTGATCGGTAACATAGCTAGACTATAGGCTCAACGTCCAACTGCCTTGAAACAAGACTAGTTATGTTTATGATAAATTACGAGTACGTAATACACATACATACTTAGCCAGGGTCTCCGTTTAGTTATATGTAAATGAAACTTATACTCTACATTTTTTTTTCATACAAGCATTTTATGTCAAAACCATGGCAGTTACGTAGAAAATGACGCCCTAAAATAATTATAGGTGAAAAACTTAAGTTCATGATCTGTTGTATGTAGTAGTAACGTGTCTGTATAAACAAATTGATGTTCCAAATTTGAAAAGGTACTTAAGCTCCATATCATTTCTGTGCACTACTACATACAACAGGTCTTTTACTTATGTTTTTCACCTACTGTTTAATGTGGGTATTTACTAACTTTATGGCGTCGTATACCTATAGATTTGAACCAGTATTTGACCGGGTATGGACAAATTTCTTTTTCATCTCACTTGCTCGTCAATGGTGTTATTCCATGCTTGTATACTAAATGACAATGGCCTAAATTGTTCTTAAGGGAGTTATAGATTTACGTACAGTTTTTCTACCCAAGGGAGTTCTAACTTTAGTTTTAAAATTTGCAAACAAGTCATTTCAGACTAAGGAGGTTTCAAGTCAGCCAACGTTTTATTTATTATCTTTAAAACTTAGCTATAACCCAAATTTTACAACACAAAACTTATCTAAGCTTCATGAAAATTCATTATTTTTATATTTTAAATTTATATCAAATAGTTTTGCAATAATTTTGGTAAAAATATTTTTTTAAACATGTTGGCAGAATCTGGCCGTATGACCTTTCGAATTCTAAACTAAACACAGTTTACATTATCTATGGTAGGTGACTCGAAAAAGTGACAATCTGTATTGGCGGGTAGCCATTATTTTATTCAATTTAAGTGTTTAGAAACAAATTAATTTTATTTTTGGATTTTTTTTCTCGCAATGTGATGAAAATCATTGTGTGTATCACGGGCAGTAAGTGGATTACAAACTCGAGTCATTAAAAGCCCTCCGCCTTCGGCGTCGGGCTTCTAATAGACTCTCATTAGTAATCCCCTACTTACGGCCCTAGATGCACAATGTACTATTACGTACCCACTCTTCTTCAAAAAAACGTCAATAAATTATAGAGTCGAACGTATTTACTGAAGGGCGTTTCTATTTTTCGTTGTACCCAATTAAGGAATTGTTAACAGGGAGTTAAAATTAGTCCGTTTGGTTACGCACTTTTTCAAGTCTTTACAATAAAAAAAAACGTAACAAACCAGACAATTCTTCACTTCTTGTGTAGTACATTGTTGAACTTATCCGATTTGTTACTTTTTTTATTTTAAAGGCTTGAAAAAGTGTGTAACCAAACGGACTAATTTTAACTCCCTGTTAACAATTTCTTAATTGGGTACAACGAAAAATAGAAATGCCCTTAAATAAGAATAAAAGAAAAATTAAAATAAATGAAATTATTTTTAAGTAGAAACTGTAAGGCAATTTAGCGCACCCTTAACCATTAGATCAATTTAAATTAGACGCATCAAAGTTTGTAAATGTTCACGAAAATGGATTGAAATGTTTGAATTCGTAATTTATGGAATTCAGAACGTGCCAACTGACGAAAGCATTCTATCACTCAGCGCGTTTTAAGTTTATAAAATAGTTCAGTAACTACTTACCACTCTCCGGACTTAATCAAGTAATAAAACTAACAAAATATAGTTTATATAGTTCATGTGAAGTTAGGAGTGAAAATTGCGGAACTTTAAAAGACACGAAATGGTTATAGAAACCGGAAAGCAATAATTTTCGTTTCAATATTTGTTTGCATTGATGGCCTGAAAATTAATGACAGTTTTCTTCTATTTACGCTTTTTACTCAGACTTTTTAGTTACTTAAGTTATGAATATAACTAACAATGTGAACCAACATCCCAGTCCCTTTTTACCCAGTTCCAATGATTCGATTGTCTTGAAATTTAGTACATACATGTATTATAGAGCTTTGAGGACAATCAATAATAAAGTATCGTAAACAAAAAGCCGTTTTTATTTTTTTTTTTATTTAATCGATTGTTTTGCATAGTTATCGTGGAAACGCAAATTTAAAATGGTGGAGGTAACACACGGCCAAAATCTTATTTTCCTCAAAATAAGTTAAACTTAAGTGGTTTATTGCAACACACATTATATTATGCAAAGTTTAACTTTTAATTGTTTACATTATAATGTATTCTCGTAGTATAATGTTGTTGTAGTTATATAATAGCAGTAAATAAAATTGTGAGGTATCGTTGAAGGTTTAAGTTCTTATACCTAGTCATTTTAACTTGTAATCAATTTCATTGTAGAAGTCGCTAGAAACATTAGACATAATAAGTATGAATAAAAATCTCAACAGTCATAGCGAGCCAAGTATCTGTCGTATGTCATATTATGTATGAAAACAAGCAGAGTGGCAGGTATGCAAACGAGTTGTATTCGGACAAGCGCATACGCATTGTTTGCGGGGCGGCTGGACTAGGGTTGCGAATAACAACATGATCGATCACTTATCATTTTTCAACAAATTACATATCATTCACAAAAGTAAGCATTTTTCTCTTTAACAGACTTATACATTATTACTATCACTGATTATTTTTTACGATTTTTTTTTAATATATAAGCATATTTATTATGCGTGGCCGCTAACGATGGGTCTTATAAGGAAGCTCAAGGTCACTCAGAGGGCGATGGAGAGGGCTATGCTTGGAGTTTCTCTGCGGGATCGCATTAGAAATGATGAAATCCGCGCAAGAACTAAAGTCACGGAAATAGCTCGAAGAATCGCTAGACTTAAGTGGCAGTGGGCAGGGCACATCGCCCGTAGAACTGACGGCCGATGGGGCCGAAAGGTTCTCGAGTGGCGTCCGCGGACCGGAAGACGCAGTGTAGGTAGGCCTCCAACAAGATGGAGCGACGACCTGGTGAAGGTAGCGGGAACACGTTGGATGCGGATGGCGCAGGGCCGATCTGTTTGGCGAGCCTTGGGGGAGGCCTATGTTCAGCAGTGGACGTCTTTCGGCTGAAATGATGATGATGATGATATTTATTATCTTTTTTTACGTTGTCAGAAGGGTAAGTAAATCTATAATTTAGGCTTTTGTAGTACACGTACTAAGTAGTAAAAAGAACTAGTTCCTGACGCTGTACTAGAAGAAACTATTCCCATCTCCTTTCTGCTCTTAGTAGAGCTTGTCTTATTTAAAATGACGCGCGCCCAACCACCGCATTCACGCACATCTGCCAAGAGAAATATTTCTCTATTGCAGCTTAAATTGAGATTCAAATCCTGTGCGTAAATGCGGTGGTGGGGCGCGTCATTTTAAATTAGACAAGCTATACATGTAGTACAATATTTCGAGAGTAAGCAATCGAACTGAGTCGCTCCAACCTACTAAGTACCTCCGATTGCCCGACCAGCCAAGCACTGATTTAATCAGATTGAATGTTGTGGAGTTAGTGAACGATTCCTTGGATGTACTAGTTTGAGTGAGAGTGAGATAGCAAAAAGAAACAGAACGGATATTGGAACGGAGTAAAGCATGTATAGGCTCTATTAAGTACTAGTGTGCCAGAAAAACTAAAACAAAGAACTACCTAGTACGTTTGCCCAATTGTACTAGTTGGGAGCGATTCTTTTCGTTCACGAGCATGCACAATTCTAATATTTATGGATATCACACGGCTTAAAGTGATATTTAAAAACGATTGGTGATTAGTCAATTATCTTTAAGACATTACATAATATTATTTTTATATTAATCCGTTTTGTAGGTCAACTTCACATCCCTAGACCGAATCCTACGCATGACAGTCGCAGGGTACGGTGACGAATCGGCTCTACACGGTTTCTATTTTTATTATGAGTACGGATTTTTCCCGCTTAGCTGGCCTTGACTTGCGAAGAATAGCTTTTAGTTTTCTATTTATTTTGGCTTGACATATTTTTTTCATTTTCCAATTACAAAGAAGATTTAACACGACTGAAGAAAAGCAACCATGAAAGCGTGCTGCTGATTTTTGAATGTGTATTTATTCTAATAATGATAAATTATGTAGCTATTTACGGTGTTGTATTTAAGACATAGGTACCTAGGCATTTAAAAACATTAAATTTGTGATAGTGACATTATAGGTATAACTTAAAATAAAGATTCAATTGATCTTCATTGGAAATCAATTTGTAACGGAAAGTGTAAAACGGAATGGTGCGTGCTAGAGCCCAAACTTATAGTCTCATAAAAATTGCTGATTCTACGTTGTTATAACAACATCTATTTTATTGAGACAGTGCACTCACTGTGAAAATACCAGAACATGCGGCGCATAACTAAATTCGACGGCACTAAAACGATAATAAAAACGGTGTAAAACCCCGAACCACTTAGGTTCGCACATGTCGGAAGTTCACGCTAGATTATACGTAGTTGTGCCATTCTCGAGAGCAGAGACGATATTAATTATTTGCATATTATACATGAGAATTAACTCGGTCTCGGAGACAATAGAAGGCCGCCGCCGCCGTGTCATAGCAATAGAATTCGCCTTGGCAGTCGGTCGTAGATTACTCGGGGAGCTTTGGCTCTTCGACAACTCATGTGTACACAGCAACGAGTATTCGTGTGGCAAATTTTAATATTGTTTAAGAGGTTTAATCTGCTAAGGCGTGGAAAATATCAATCCCAAATCAATTTCATACAATGCATTGCGCAGGAACTACATGATTTAATTCCTCCATCTCTTTTATACCAACCGACATGCAGGCAGGGGGAGCCTCTTCACCCTTATATGGTTAGTATTCCATTGTTCATTGTCCTGCACAAAGAGGTTTGCTTCATCTTTCCTAATACGAAATGCTAAGGGAATTCGCTCCCATCGTCTGTATTTCCAGATAAATAAATACAGTATCCGGCCATAAAGAATGCACATCGGTCTTTGGAAAAAGACTCGGCAAATGTCGGCTTCGTATAGCGTTGTCACACACTACTTATGTGACGTTTGTCAGTCGTTGTTCAGGTGCCGTAGGGTACGGACGCGTTCCGGTGAAAATATATAATATAAAGATAAGAGAGATAAAGATAAAGATAATTTATTCAATAATTTGTAGTACAAGATGACAAGAAATACAATGTTTTACAAAAGTCTACGTAACACGTATGCCTGCACTAGGGTTACTAGAGAACTCTGTATCGCAGGCTAAACGAGCTATCATAAATAATTAAAATAAAGAAATAATCAGCTAAGCTTAACTAACAGTGCAAATATTTCATAAAAATATGCAGACATAAAATAAAGTTGAATCCAGACACAATAAAGAAAAATAACAAATTATTCGAAGTAATTACAAAATAGTATAGCTAAAACAATTGATTTTTTAAATTTAAATAAGTACGTAAACATCATCCGTCATACATAAGAAGGTATTAAGGTCGTATAAACCATACTTCCATTGCAATTTTTATCCGGGTCAGAGCCGATGTGAAAATTTGTTGACTAAGAACTTAACATATTCATGCCTAAGGTAAAAATAATAATATAGATAATTTATAATTTATGTTAATAGGTCAGCCATATGGCCATCATTTGTTTTATATTTTATGCAGTGGTAAATTTACAAAAAAAAAAAACTTAAATGAAGTAAAATAATTTTATAACAATTATCGCGAAAACCTAAAGAGATACAAAATGTGGCTATTAGTTGCCTTCGTAATCTATTGAACTTATGAAACGTTTTTCAGCCATGATTTTTGCTGGACAGCCAGCCGCACCTGTAATATGGTTGCTCGGTTTTTTAAAACGCAAGCAAGTAGCGCACTTTGGATCATCTGCCTTATTTAGGCATTCTTTTATGGTATGGCCTAGTTCGCCACAGTGACCGCAGGTGACGGTTGACTCCCGACAAAACTTGGCAGCATGACCATATTGCTGACACTTATAACATCTTGTGACCAAAGTAAAATCTCTAACAGGGCAGGATGACCAATTAATAAAGACTTTGTCTTTAGTAATTAAGACTTTACGAATAGCTGCAGGAACTTCTATAACATGATTACAAGTTTCTGAATCCTTTTTTCCCGACTTGTGGCTCATCTTAATAGAGTTCAAAAACGTATCGAAACTAGCACAGTGAGGATTATCGGCTAAGTTTTGGTGGTACAAACAGGAAACAACGTCAATTTCCAACATAGATGTGGGCACTCCTATAATTACTATTCTAGGCCTACGTTTCTGCGTTTCATCGATCGTAAGGCCTGAGTTTTTTATCTGGGCGGATTGTTTCAGTTTCTCAATATCCTCCTTTGTATCTGTGCTAATTACGACACCACCGTTCCGAGTCTTGCGCAAACCTTTGACGTGCAGCTTCATCTGTTCGGGATTTATTAGTTTTTGGACAAGAGATTTCGTCTCATCACTAGATTTCAATTTGTCGTTGGGATAAATGGTTACAGAATTATCGTATTCCGGCTGTATGTAATTATTAGGGCTTTTTTTTTACCATATCAGCAAAGGAAGCTCCCTTCGTGGATGGTTTCACAGACTCTTGAATACTTAGCTTGAGGTCTTGGAGTTGCTGCGAAAGTTTAAGGTCTCCCTGTAAGGTTTGGACAGATGAATAGGCTTGCACGGTTTTCTGCTTAAGGGACTGGTACGCCACTGCCATTTGAGATGTGCCATGACCTACTTTTCGGCATAAATTACTGATGCGTAGTTTCTGTTCCGTGTTCAGCTTTCCTGCTTCAGCAATGGCACACACCTCATTTAGGTAGTCTTCAATAGTTTTCATCCAGTTTTGTATTTCTGGAGTGGAAATAAGATCAGGCTTGTCATCGTCTTCCTGGTGAGGCAGCGGCGCTGCGGGACGGGGCGAGGGAGTGGGCGCGGACGGCGGGGAGCGAGGGGTCCTGCTACTCCGGTTAAACGGACTGTTCTCCATGTTTAAATATATAAGAGATGTCACGTAGTAACATTTCCCATATCCAGTAAACGTAAAAACACCACAACACTTAACACATATGTACCCAAACGGATGAGATGATTACGTTTTCTGTCGACTTAGTAAACAAGGTCACGACTCAGCATGTGATTATTTAATTATTTCTACCATCTATCGACACGTCTGTTCTCAATGATGAACGACTGACTGACTAGAAGACAATATAGAGTTATTGAAACCCCCCAACTTTAAATTGTTGATGTATTACACTGATAGACTAATAATAAATACGGCTGACAGTGACAGTGATATTGACCAAATTGAGAGCACAGATAGCGAAATGGAAGGAATTGAGATTTTTTGAAAAATTAAATTTACGAAAAAATAGGTGTCTTTTAATATACTCTAATCTCTTTTTTGACTATCCTTTTTCTAGTAGTTGCAACAACCCTTTATAGATATCAAAACTTTACATGTCATTAATTTGACGTAAACTAATTAAGTCCATGGAGTGCAGTATTTATTTGATATCAAACGTCACTTAATAAATACGGCGATTGATGGACGGTCGCCAGTGTTCGGAAATCGTCGTAAACTGCGAATTGTCTCTTGCTAAAGGCCGATGTGCATTCTTTATCGCCGGTTACTGTACAACCTAGCGCTCTTGAAGGCTAATGTGAATAGGCTATTACTGAACCGGTGATATACTCGATTGGTCTCATCTGTAGGTACTTTTCATCAGGTGTGATGGGAGTCAATCACGGATCAGTTTTATATATAAAAAAATGAATATTATCTGAGTATAAAATGCCTACTGAGTTTATGTACCATCGAACCTAACGTGACAGCGAAATCGCATTGCCTGGCGAGGATTATCAATCATTATATACCTAGGTGAAAAACTTAAGTTTTTGTATGTACGAGTAGTACGTAGTGCACAGAATTGATATGGAGCTATCATATATTTCATACTAAATACAAACTGAAACATAGATGCACAGAAAAACCCCAGAAAAAAAGACCAATGCTGGGAATCGAACCCAGGTCCTTGGCATTCCGTGCCGCGTGCCATTCCCCTACACCACCACTGGTCAGGAGTTTGGACACAATTTTTTCCCATGCATCAAACATTCCAGCCTGCTATCATCACCTGGACCTGGGTTCGATTCCCAGCGTTGGTCTTTTTTTCTGGGGATTTTTCTGTGCATCTATGTTTAAGTTTGTATTTAGTATGAAATATATGGATTTCACGGGATGGCCGTAAAAGTATAAAATGAAGTTGAAAAAATAAAAATACAAAAAGATACTTCAAACCAAACTAGTTAAAAAAATGGAGCTTTTTTTTTTTTTTTTATGTTAGATAGGCCAGACAAACGAACTAGTGGGTCACCTGATGTTAAATGAACACCACTGTCCATAGACACCCGCAGCGCTTTACACGATGCCAGTGCGTTGTCGGCCCTAAAGGAGAGGAAATAGGGGAAGGGGGAGAGGGAAGGGGTGAGGTATTGGGCCCCCGGCACTCTCACTGACCGTACGAAACGCAAGCAGGATTACTGCTGCTTCACGCCGGTGTTCTGTGAGAGGGTGGTACTGCCCCGGATGAGTCGTCCCATTCGTGATGCAGCGGCTAGCTACAACATGGCTCCACCACTACAACATGGCTCTACCACTACAAGCTAGTCATTTTTCAAATTTGAAACGTCAATTTGTTTATTTTATTTACGTTACTACTTACATACAACAGGTCATTCACTTCAGTTTTTCACTTATAACGCTTACTATATAAGAACGTTTTACGATGGATCGGAAATCTACTCGATCGGTAGTACCTCAAGAACAGCAAATCAATCATCACCAAATCATTTTATATTACAACTTGTAATCAAAAGCATGAAGCCCATTTACCACCCGCCCTATCTTTATGTTCGAATTAATAGCATTAATGATGTAATTAAAACGTTGGTAGTTGAATCGATTAATCGTAGGTGAGCCGGTGTCCATCTAATAGCTTATGTAAGCCACTAATTTATGTGATACGTGGCGACCGACGACAGATTTAGGAGACTACACACTTGTGCTTTATTTATTTTAACCGAAGACGCGGCAGTGTTAATATCCCACTTTATGTTCGGACGAATAATTGGAATAATTGCTACCCGACCGTCGCTGTTACGGCATTATTTAGCCAAATTATCATTATTGGGCTTGTCTCTATGGTAATATACTTGATACTAAATTAGATACGGTATGTTAATGAATCTTATGTTGACTTTTCAGCTCTTTGTTAAACATAAAAACGCACATTCATACACATAACTTTCTTTTTTTTTTCACTAGCTAACATTTTTATTTAAACTTTTTTGGTCAGACCGAAATAATAAAGATTAATTTTTAGGCCCTAAGTAGTTTATTTACTTACAACTGTAAAAAATATATTTAGGGGCGATTTTTCAATCCCCAGATAAAAGTATCCGTTTCCTTTTCTCAAGTCATATGAAAAAAAAGGACAGAGCTTACATTTATCTGACAGATAGTGTTAACTGAACATTGAAAAACCAGTCCTTATTCCTTATTAATATAATGACATTTAAATACAATTATCCTAGGCTAAAAGTAGGTGCAATAACAAAAAGAAAACAAAATTCTGTTTTGTATAAAAAACAAGAAGGTAAGCGCTTTTACTTGACCTCTATCCGGCATCATAATAAGGACTGTAACACTTTTTTATACTGAGGTACATATATCTCAGTAATTTACCGCAATAGCCAGAAGCGACAAATTAAAACGGATCAAATTAGTGATAGTGATAGATGAATGAGGCACGCCCTGCTACTTTTAATCCTGTATTTTTCTGCAACAGAAAAGAGGGAAGTAATGAAGCGTACCACGACTAGCTGCTTGCTCTAAAGTACATATATGTATACTCGTACTGGAAACTTGCAGCCTCAGTTGACATCTTTCAAACAAGGATGCGCAGCGCACGGTGCCGGATCCTTTCGTTTCCCATAATTTAATTTGCCATAATTTCACTTGCCATACCAATGTTTGTTTTATAAAATATAAAGCGTGCAGTTTTCAGAATTTTTTGAAATGTCATCTTATAGGATACTGTAGGTTAGTTTAATAACAATTCTGAAGAAAATACTGTTTCAGAAAGAAATTACATTATGACAAATGAAAATAATGGCATATGAAATTCGGGCAAGATAGAGCCCCTCGCATACGTACTTAGTACTTACCTATTTGTTCACAAGTGCAGTATGCACGTATTTCTCGAGACCGATTCTTTTAGTCGACTATTTCTTTGTTCTTAACGACGTTACATTTTATTTAGTGGCAACAACGCTAACATGCTGAGTAAAATAAGACTATAAAAATAAATTATAATGTCCAAGTCAATGATTTGTCATAAATTCTAAAATACATTTAGTTTTTACACTTTTGTTTCATTTTTAGGGTTCCGCACCTCGAAAGGAAAAAGTGGAACCCGTATTGGATTACTTTGTTGTCCGTCCGTCCGTCTGTCAAGACCCTTTTTCTCAGGATTGCGTGGAGGTATCAAGCTGAAATTTATATCAAATACTCAAGTAAGTATACTGTCCCTTAAGCTGTGAAAAAATCAAACTTCTAAGCCAACGCAATCAAAAGATACAGCCATTTATGCCGCAAATTTTCGACACCCGTAAGGGAATGAAAACCTACAGGGTACTTCCCGTGAACTCAGAATCTTGGAATTTGGTACGAAGCAAGGTCTTATAGCACAGATAAAGGAAAAATTGCAAAAAGCATAATTTTTTTGTCTGTCTATCTATATCAATAACCAATTTACAATGATCCCACACTGTGCACATTTTGCTTAGGAGCAGAGGTCTGCTAAGACTGGATGTTCATAGATACATAAATTTGTACGGAACCCTCGGTACGCGAGTCCGACTCGCACTTGGCCGGTTTTTTTATACAATATAGGCTTCCGTTTGACCACAATCGCGCCTGATGGAAAGCAAAGATGAGGCCTAAGATGGAGCACGCTTGCAAATGCTAGTAAATGCTCATTCAGTCTAGACACTTGAATTTAGGGGAATAAGCAGGAAGATTATTTTGTACTTTTGTCATACTAGCTTTTGCCCGCGACTCCGTCCGCGTGGAATTAGTAATTTGGGCAGCTTATTTTTTTTATCCAATTTGCTTTTTCATCAATTATGGCTCTCCTTAGTTCCTCGATATAAAAAAAAATGAACCGCCCCCGCACAAAGACCCCCACCCCCGCACCCACATTCACCACCGTACTCCCAAGTCAAGCGTGCCTATAGAAGTTTTACTTCAAAAACCCCCGATTTTGAAATTCCTCCGCTCCGCTCCGCTCCTATTGGTGTTAGCGTGATGATATATAGCCTATGTCCTTTCTCAGGCTCTAGACTATCTGTGTACCAAATTTCATTTAAATCGGTTCAGTAGTTTTAGCGTGAAAGAGAGACAGACAGACAGAGTTACTTTTGCATTTATAATATTATATATAAAATATATAATATATTATATATATATTATATATATTAAAATATATTATATGTATATTATTATTTTTATATAAATATATAGTTAGGATAGGATTAGGATTCCTAAAGTTTGAACTGGCATACAATTCATGTATGTACATGTAAACTAGCTGTTGCCCGCAGCCGCGTTGGTAATTAAATTAGCGTTTATAGTAAAGTATAGTCGATTTAATTTAATCAATTATCCAAAAACACATCTCAGATGAAAAACCGGCAAATTGCGTGTAGGACCAGAGCCAATTTAAAATAAAAATGTACACCACTATATATCCTGCTTCACCCTTTGACCCTCAAGAAATGATATATTTACTATACTAAACGGGACTTATCACGCAAATAATATTTACCTTGACGTTTCGGCCACACACATTCCATTGTTAGTATAGTAACTATGAGTAAAAATCACGAAATTTTAAAACAGTATAATGATATATTTGTCAAATTTTAAGTCTCTAGCTCCAATGATCCAGCCAAAAAAATAACCAAAACATAATTCTGTGTGCATTTCCTACCGGGAAATCGATGCCTCGTCAGCACAGGCCAGCTGGGGAGGACCTAATCGTTAACCATCAGGCGAACCGTTTGCTCATTTGCTCCCTATACCTACCATAAAAAAAAACCTAGTAAGGTCAAACAACTACATTCTATTTATTAAGCTTGACACTGACTTCAAACTGAGCGCTAGGGAAGGAAGTGCACACAGAATCATGTTTTAATTATTTTTGTTTTTTATTAATGTTTTTTTTTGGTTCTGTTAAGTATACGGGTCTATATTGACTCCCATAAAATTTTAAGTCATAATGTATCATTAGCCATAATCAACGTTAGTTATACAGTGATTTATTTCTGAAACAATTTATTTTTCGGCATTGTTATAAAACACACCTAACCTAACCTACTGCAGTCTATAAGATGGCATTTAAAAAAGTCCTGAAAAACACACCGTTTCAGAAATAAATCACTATATTCATGATACACGTTGATTATGTTATGATGTCCCAGTTCGTCCGAAGGGATTTTTCCCGAGCACAAGTCACCCTTCCAATCCTTAAAGTAAAAAACAGCAAAGACTTCGCGTCTTTGGCCCCTCTGGCGACTCATTCAAAAAAAAAACGTTGATTATGACTAATAATACATTATGACTTAAAATTTTATGGGAGAAAAGGGGCACCGAATTTTACGACATTATAGTTATGTTACTCTGCAAGGTATTTATCTATGGGCCTATGCAGCCTGAATTAAATGTTTATTATTATTATTATTAATAAGTACCTACCGGGGCGACCGAGCACCGCTCGGGCTGAAACTCGGTACCAAGCGTTTTCCCAGAGATAAGACCAAGCTAGATCAATTTTTCATCCACGAAAACCCCCACATACCAAATTTCATCGAAGTCGTTAAAGCCGTTTCTGAGATTCAGATTATCTATATATATCTCTCTTATACACTGACGAAGCAAAAATAAAGGGTCGGTTACAAAAATGACGATAACTACAAAACCCGGTGTGATAGCTTCTTCGAGTAAAATGAGTTTTATTCCCAATTAAACTTTTTCTTGTTAAGAATAAAACTCTTTACTAAACTCATTTTATTCGAAGAGCTATCACAGCGGGTTTTGTAGTTATCGTCATTTTTGTAACCGACCCTTTATTTTTGCTCGTCAGTGTATATATGTAAGAATTGCTCGTTTAAAGGTATTACTCGTTTAAAGGTATTACATTATAGTAATATTCAAACTTAAGCATGTCATCTGTCTATGTTCTACACTAATAGCTAACATAATGAAAACATGATTTTTGTGTGTTTGTTTGTTTATAGGGTGTAATCCTGAAACTACTGAACCGATTTCAATAACAACGGATAGATTAGTTGTACCTAAAGCTTCTATGCCTTCAGTATCTCTATCTCTATACATATAGTATCTGTTTCTCTTGTCAACTGTTAATTTCATGTTTTGTGCACTATAAAGAGTTTTACATACTTACATACGTTCGTACATACTTACAAAATAAATTAGCATATGTAATTAGGTATATTATGTGCAAGTTCAGACTACAAAAAGTACAACTTTTTATACGTCTTTAAAACAAGTTAATTAAAACTACATAAAATGTCGACGTCGGGCAGATGCGTCAAACTGTTAAAAGTTAATAGTTTACGTTGTGGTGAGGTAGTTTTGTTGCCTCTTAATTCTACATTGTTGCTTGTCTTTCACACATACATTGTGTCTAAACTATGATGTCAGAAACAAACCACGTGGCCATAAAAAATAAACACATAAACAAACATAAAACGAAATTACGGCTACCTTACCAGAACAAAGAATGAAAATCACCGTACTAGGTTACAGAGAAACAAAAACTGAAAACAAGTACGACACGAACTTACCTCACCAGATGTGGGACTCAGATCTCCTCTCCTTAACACAAACACAATTTAACTATGTCCAAGTACTTTCACTGTATCACTTTGAAAACAACCCAGCACAACCGCCATGGCAATGATAATGGAGCTGCAAGTTTTTGCTTCAGTTCCTTTATTGTAAGTATTCACAACCTCGAGGGAAATTTAGGGAGAATCGAGTTCTAAATGTAACACGGACAACCTTTGTATCATCGCTTACGGTAGAAATATAAACGTGAACACCAGAACAGGTACTTAATATGTACACGAATACTTAAACTTTACCATTTATCATATAAATATATTAATTTGCTTTCCTAGCTTTTAATCACAACTTATAGATTGATTTTACAACCAGACTTGATTATTATTGATAAGTTTATCCATGAACCGCGAGGCCAGGCCGACACACATCCCTACGTTATCACAACCGGTTGCTTCGTCTGTCCGTCAGCCCGTCCGCTGGACCACGTCGAGTCCCCGGCTACATGGTTCCATGTCGGCTCCTCCGTACACTACAATAATTTAAACTAATCCGTATTCACAACACTGAAGAGGTAAACATTGATTACATCCATAAATTTACATCTTGCTAACTTTCCGTACATGTCTCTCCGTAAAAACTTTGTTTACTACATTTTAACCGTCGCTTCCATCGCTTCGGGCGCACTTTACGATAGCACAAACATATTTTAAATAGGGTTTATTAGACGATTGTTATTGGCACAGTCAAGTTTGACGGTTGTCATGTTTCGCACGTGACGATTGACACGGTGGGACCGCGGGGCCGCGAGACTTGCCCGAGCACTGCGACCGTCCACTGAACACGCGCCGCTACGGGCCATATGCATTTAAAAATAGTTATCTCTCTCGCGAATCGTGTCAACCCATTTCACTAATATGCGATAAACAGCCGTAACTCGGAGGACGGCGGTGAATGTCAGGTGGTGCCCGCGCTGTCAGTGAAACTGTGTTTTCAGTTCCCGAACGCGACGTGTGTTCCTCTTACTGTTTGTGCCGTGTTACTAGAGGCACGGGCACGCGTTTCTCGCTGCAACTGCTGAAAAACGAAACCTGTTGAAATAGGACGGGAGGCTGCGAACGAGCGAGATGTCTCTTGGTCTCGCAATCTCTCGCCTAGTTTCAGGAGCTTGTTTCACTACGCAGGCGTGTGTGCGTAGAAACGCGCGTGGCCACGAGCAGCGAATCGGTGTTAGTGAGTTGTGGAAAACTCTCTTAGGCCGCTTTCACAAACGCGTGGGTTTTCTTGAGTAACGACGGTTGTCCTAATAGATTCCATTGTGTGTATATTGTATACCGTCTATCGCTTTTGATGTTTTGTTTTGAACTAAGTACTTGGACATGTTTTAATTTGATTGTCTTTTGTCTGTACATTCCATTTTATAACATCTCTGTCTATTCGAATTATCTTGAACATTTGTATTGTAGTTATAAAAATATGTTTCTCTAAGCGTCTTGCTGCCTAACGACAGAAAAAGTAATAGTGCAAGGCCTAATTAATACATCTTTTCCAGCAATATTTAATTATCTACCTACCTGTATTTTATTTTAACCTACGGCTATAAAAATATTGTTTTTTTTTTTAATAAAGCTCGATATTATCAATGTTTACATCTCAAAGCAGACCCCTTCATTCTTGTTTACAGCTGCTGTGATTCTATCATTACCATAATTTGAGGAAAATTGACTGAAACGTTACTGAAATGCGAATGTCCAATTCAGATCCAAAGAACCTAAGTAGCTTGTAAGAAACGAAGGTGTCGTCGTAAGGAATTAATCAATTTAAAGTGGCATCAAGCCCAATATAAACAAGGGGCCACACAGACGCGTGGCATAATCAAATAGCACGCAACTTTCTCGTAAGCTGTGTAGGTCGAGAAGGCTGGCACGGAGGAGGCTGGGGAGCGAGCGAGATGAGCGGAGCGACGCTTTGCGCACGCAGCGCTCGATACACCCGCACCTCCTCACTCACACCCGCCAGAAATCTATACCGAACAGGGAGACCGCCTCTGACAGCTCGCTCCAATGTAACGATGTACCCTCCATTATATTGGAAGTCAATTGACAAATGGGCACTGTGGTCGCTCACCAACACACGCGCCCGCTGCAATGCGCCTGTGGACCCAAGGACAACGATGATTGAGGGCCATTGTTTATCTTTTTTTAAAAGCCTTCTAATGGAGAGACGTCACCGACCAGAAAATCCTGAAGGACAGCCGCTTTGACGTCCACTTCTACGAATTTCATCTCCAAAGTATGACCCCTTTGTGTCTTTGTTGAGAACTGAATTAATTGAATCTCTTGGCTTAATTCAGACCGGTTTTTTTCTAAATCTATTAGATTTACTATGCAATACAATACAATGACTCTTTATGGAACAAAATAGATAATATGTATAAGAAGCAATACACAATATAGGTAAAAAGAGAAAAATCGCATTGATAAGTTATTACTTATTATCCTATTGGCAACCTTATGATTCCAGGGCGGGGTGAATATTCGAGCGTTTTGACCGCGCGGTTAAACGTCATTACCATTCGACGATTATTAGGTACCACAACCGAAGGACGAATCGCGCGAAATTTCATCAAACTAGATTCAGCATCGGTACTGCCTTAAGTTTTCATAAAAAGTTAACCCTAAGCATCATCAATTTTAATAATTTCTGCTCAAATTGGTAATGACAAAAAAACCGCCGTAAAAACGCTGAATATTTACCCGCGATCTTTTCCAACAGCAGAGAGAAGGTAGGAAGATTATAGCACTTATTATAGCACTAACTTAAAAAAATAGTGTTTACTATACTTAAACTGTTCATTAACTTCTTTCACTGTTTTTGATTAAAGAAAAAAATTAACAATACCTTGCGTTTTATATTTATCATAAAGCCGTGATGGCTTAGTGACTTGACCCAAGGCTTCGCGATGTGGGTCGTGGGTTCGAGCCCGGGCTCTCACTTCTAGTTTCCAAAATTTGAAATTTACTATGAACTATTCGATGAACAGGCTACATATACTGTTTTAAACTTCCGTGATTTTCACTCATAACTATCACTTCAGTTAACTCGTGACTACGGTTGCTGCAATGTGGCCGAAACGTCGAGGTAAATATTGTTTGTATGATAAGTCCCGTGTAGTATAATAATTATGAACAGGCTGCATCTGCAAAGCGGTTAACGGTGTGTGTGAAGTTGTCAATCCGCACTGGACCCGCTTAGTAACTACACCCACACACGCCAACTACAGTCCAAGCCCTCTCATTCCGAGAGGAGGTCTGTGTCAACTGGTGGGACGTGTAAAGGTCAAAGATAATGATGATGACGAGTTTTGAATAATTTTAGGGTAATAAATAAGACATGCACTATATTATTCAACAGCGTTTTTAGTGTTACGAATAATAACAAAAACTGTTTTGTAAATAAATAAGTAGGTACACTGGACAAAGGAACATGCAGGTCACCTGGTGGTAAGCGATTTCCGCCGCCCATGGACACTCGCGGCTCTGTGGGAATCACTGGCGTCTCAAATTTCTTTAAAAAGAGATAGATCCTGTCTCCTGGCCCCGATAATTATGCTCTTCGAAAATATAGCTTCGACCGTTTAATAATTTACTTAATTATTACCTAGGTACGATTTTCAAATCCATCTTAACCCCAAGGCCCTCGTCAAACCATTCGGCGACAACCTTTCAAAACGTCACCAAACTACCGGATTATCAATATAATTAAGGCAAACACAGGAAAGCTATCCGTGTCGGTATGTATAAGACTAGGAAACAGATTCCTGTCGACAGCGTAAATCATGTCACGGGCGCAAATGAGAAAAAGAAGCCTCTCACAAACAATTTATTCCGTCTGGGCCGACTGCGCGCTGATTGGCCCGAATCTCCGCGAACACAAAGTGAACTTTTTAACTGAAAACAGACACAATTACAGAGCCGGCAAGTTTTTCCGCTCCGGAATTAGGAGCCAAATGAAATTGCATAGATTTAGAAGCGAGATGACGTCACATTCAAATTGTACTGCGGCAAGAATGTTTTGCAGCAAATTATTTAATTCAGCGCTGAACAAAGTTGGCTATGTTTTAAGTAGGTAAGTAGTGTGGTTTTATTATTTTCGTGTTGTTTTAGCCGTGGAAATGACTAGCACCTGAAGAATTCTATTTTAGCCTTCTGTGTTAGCAAGCCCAGAAGTAATAAAATAATAAGCGCAGGCTAAAAAGTCAGATATTTTTTTGCCGTCTGTCTGTAACGAGGCAACTCTCGAGTTAATTGCTCAATTTTTAGGGTTCCGTACCTCAAAAGGAAAAAACGGAACCCTTATAGGATCACTTTGTTGTCCGTCCGTCCGTGTGTCCGTCCGTCTGTCTGTCAAGACCCTTTTTCTCAGGAACGCGTGGAGGTATCAAGCTGAAATTTATATCAAATACTCACGTCTACTGTCCCTTAGAGCTGTGAAAAAATCAAACATTTAAGCCAACGCAATCAAAAGATACAGCCGTTTATGACGCAAATTTCCGCATATTTTTGAAACTCGCAAGGGAATCAAGACCTACAGGGTACTTCCCGTGAACTCATAATCTTGAAATTTGGTACGAAGCTAGGTCTTATAGCACAGATAAAGGAAAAATTGCGAAAAGCATAAATTTTTTGTCTGTCTGTCTATATCAGTAACTAAAGCACATTTTCGACACTCGCAAGAGAATCAAAACCTACAGGGTACTTCCCGTGAACTCAGAATCTTGAAATTTGGTACAAAGCAAGGCCTTATAGCACAGATAAAGGAAAAATTGCGAAAAGCATAAACTTTTTTGTCTGTCTGTCTATATCAGTAACCAATCTACAATGATCCCACACTGCGCACATTTTGCTTAGGAGCAGGGGTCTGCTAAGACTGGATGTTTATAGATACATATAAATTTGTATGGAACCCTCGGTGCGCGAGTCCGACTCGCACTTGGCCGGTTTTTTAGATATTGCCGAGATTGTGCCTGAAGAAAGAAAAACCATGAAATCACAACTTATTTTAATTGAACGAAAAAATAATATCTAAACTAACTAATTAGTTGCTTGACATTGTTTGATTTTTGAACATTTTTGAATGCAGTTTCTTTTTTTTTTCAAAAATAAAGGAATGTTTCTATTGAGTAAATTTTCCTATTTTCAGTATTTATAGTAGTTTCGCTGAGGTGGCATTACAAAATGCCACTCTGTATAAGTAGTCACTTTTTGTGTACCTACATAGTGTCAGACCAAGATAAGTCTGCAACGATTTTAATAGCACACGCAGTGAAAGTGTTATATTAAAACGTCTAAATTCTATGAAATTATGACGTATATGATAGTGTAAGTGATGATAATGTAAATAAAATAAAATAAATAAAAAAATATCTTACTCTAACTTTAAGGTAAATCATATTAGTAGTAATAGTAAATAATAATTGACAGTGTCCGCTATTGGGGCAGCGTCGGGCACTGGGGTGTTTACCTTAGGTATGTTTTTTAAATCTTTCTCTCAGTGTGTCAAGAACTGCCTCACACTGTAAAGTATTAATTGCAAAAACTGTCAGTTTCACAATTGCAACATCCGATAATTAATAAAAAGATAAAACAAAGATTATTTGTTCACATTGTTAATTTATCCCGACAAAACTTTATATAAAACCACAAGTATCATAAAGCGGAACAAAAATATCAGAACAAAGCCACGTGGCAGAGAATAAATAAAAGTTGGTTTTACTGTAATCAATGACAGGCTTCGCCGATGGCGGTACTTGAATATTTATAAAGTGTCAATCTCAATTCCAGATTGAGATATTCCAACAATCACGAGCTCTGATTCCTACCCCTACCATATTTTCAACTTAGTATTTTCCAGAAACGTTCCATGAATTAAACAACATTTTCCAAATAATTGAAATAGATTGATACAATAGCACAGCAAAAATAAAAAGTAATGGCTTCTGAAAATATTAAGATATGCTAGTGGGTATTTAGTAGAGGTTGTAGCCGAAATATTTACTTGGTGAAACCTCTTTAGCAATAATAGGGAGTGGTCTGGTCTATACAACCCAACTTGAAAATTTATTGCTTTGTATTGTAGCATAGTTTTAGGTTTAATGGATTGCTTGGAGTTTGGAAGGTAGTTGTAATAATTATTTATTTCAGAGTGCTAGTATAATTTTGAGGGAAAACTAACTGCAATTCATAAAATCCAGCCAGTAAAATGAATTCTGAGACTTGTGATGAATTTCTTGATTAGGTATAGCTGTTTTAACCTACCTATTAGAATACATTATTTTATGATATGAATTCCCTGCTATTGGGATCCCACTACATTCTTAATCAGACCAATCAATACAGTGAAAGTAGATACCAGATTTAAAACAAACGAATACTGGTAATTAGAGTTTGTAATGCAAGCTTTTTGCCGACTCTACTTTTTATTGACTATACTTAATATCCACATCAAATTTAATCATTTGGCGGCTAAAAGGCGATTTGTTTCAAGCGCCATCCTGCAGGCTTATTGTCTAACGCGCTGACGCTTACTCTCGCAATCACTATTTCTTTCTGTCAAGTGGTATAAGATGGTAACAGAAAGAGATGGTGAAAGCGAAGGCAAGCGTCAGAAGCGCTAGACAATACGGCCTCTGGGCGATATTGAAGTTATACCTAATTGGAATCAGCATAATGTACATTATATATAATAATATGATTCAATACCACCCAAGATGGAGCTTGAATCATGTCGCCTTTTAACTGGATGCTGTTTTGTAATAGTGTGTTAGCCCTGATTAATTCTGCAATACAATGCCAACCCTTAGAAAAGAATTTTTACAGTTGCAAAATGACAGTGAGTTAACTCAGTATTGCAAAACAGCATCTACTATTGATATAATCCGTGTAAGTGAGAAAAACATGCCTTGAAAGATTTAAACGGATAACTTTACTTACCTACTTACTGATATTACTAGTTAAATAAAAAACATATTCCCGCATAGCCTAGTGGTTAGAGAACCAGACTACGATGCTTGAGGTCCCGGGTTCGATCTCGGTCGGGCAGATATTTGTATGAAAAAAATACGAATATCTGTGCTCAAGTCTTGGATGTTTAAGATGTATTTAAGTATCTATATTTATTTAAGTACTGTACTAGGCCCGTTATATGGGTATTAATTTTTTTTGAAAAAGGTTCGGATAATAAACCTCTTTTAATTATACGCGTCAAAAAATAAAAAGGTTTAGAAAGACAGGGGGAATTGGTGGTTTTTTTTGTCAGTTGCGGTGTCAGGAAGAAAATAATCTTTTCGGGAATTATTAATATTAGAATATCGCCGTGATCCTTATATATTTTGACCTGTGAATGTGCGAGTGAAGTGTTGTGTGATGTGTGTTTGTGTTTTCCAGTGGTTATTTCTGTATATTGGCAACAAACGAGACAATTTATGGCGACTATGAACAATGATATTTTCGTCAATAAAAACGAACGAACTATAAACAATAGTTGGCCTACTCGCCGGACACCATATAATGGGACTATGTAGAGCTGATGGAAGGCTTCGCCTAATCAGAGATAGCTATATTTGGGTTTCAGAAGGAAACATTGGGAAATGTCAACTTGATGTCTAAGCTAGACAATAGTAGAAGTAACGCCATTGAAATAACTACTTGTGATAATGTGTTTTGAACTAAATGACTATAAATAAGTGTCTATTGAACTTGGAGTGGTCTAATAGTGAAAATTGTGTAGTAAATTAAATGGTGATTCAGTGTGAAGTACTGCCGTGAGTCCAAAATGATATTTCGCAGATTAATTTACCATTTTTCAGACATAGCGAGAGGCTAGAGGGGCGTGACGTCAGCTGTCATGTGGAATAGAAGAATAGAAGTGAGGAGTCCACGTCAAGGACGGAGGGAATGAATATCGAGAGGAATCATTTGACATGTAAGTCAAAACACTGATGTTTTATTTGGGTTTTATGGGAGGTTTTGGACAACGAATTATTGATGAACTATATAAATTTATGACATTGATTGGAGATTTGATTGGAAGTTTAGTGATAATTTATGACTTCAAATGAGGTGTAATGGACTTAGTCCCGATATATTATTTTAAAGCACCATGCGTCAGACACTGGACCTACTGGACCCATATAGTTGGTATTCCAAATATACATGAGTTATGAAATCACCTGATTCACATTAAACCTGAGCAATGGGTTTGATATAATACTAATATATAATTTGTTCGGCATGGATATCCGTTCATGGGATATGACGGCGGGTCCCTGGTCGGAGATCTGCTGAGAGCTGCGGAATGCTGGATGCTGGAAGGAGGTTGCAGACGCAGACTTCAGAGCTGTGTGTCGGGGACACAATGCGTCTGGCTAATACTCACAGCTAAGTGTAGTTTTACAATCAAACTTTAAAAACCAACTAAAACAAAAAGCTAAACCGATTTTGATGAAATTCCTTACCAAAATAAAATAGTTATAAAATCAATTACTAAATCGAAAGCGGGTTCGTCGGGAGAAAGATTAAACCTTAATACTAATAATTCTTTATAACTATATCGGATCGATATATTTTTTTTTTAGTCGAGCGCGTTCTTAATATAACCTACCGTGGTTGACTTTCGCGATTAAACATATTTATTGAAATCCTCTGTATGAAATAAATATAAGTAATAAGATAGGAATTTAAATCAACTGTAGCTAAGGTTCAATTTCAAATGAGATTCGGATGACTGACAGTTACCGTCAGAAGAGCAATAGAGTTCTATTTAGCTAATACAAATAAACATGACATTAGATTTAAATATTTAAATTTTAGAACAGTTCAATTGAATTTTGGTTTAAATGAATTGGAATGTCGAGTGGCATTTGGTATACAGGAACCACCTTGTATAGGACTATATATTTTTGAATTGAGTTTATTTTGATAGTGTTTTCTCTTGGAATTATATTTTTAAATTTAAATTTTTTTTGAAATCCGAAAGGAAACAATTCCGATGATTTGACAAAGGGCCCGAACAGTATTCTGGCTGAAGCCCTTGTGTGTTTACGTTACTCTACTTCTGTCTCGAAGTAATACCTGAACTGAATATTATATAACCTATTGAAGCTCTTGTATTCTACTGGAAACTTATCTCCGATAATACCTCAGAGTATTTAAACTGTGAAACGACTGTGTTACATAGGTAAGGAACTTCTAGTATTATTTTGATAGGGCAATGTTATTTAACCTTGTGATTCTTCATGAACTCATCTTTGAGAAGTAATTGATCAATTACTGATAGGAATGGATAAATGGCAATATTATTACTGTTTACTACCTTACTTGTGTTGATATACAAATCCATTTAGACTTATAGTGTACTGTTTTACCCATTTTATTTGCTCTTGTGGAAGGATATCATTTTTCAAAATTCATCCCTTGTTTTTTTTCGACATATATTCTACTAGCTTTTGCCCGCGGCTTCGCTCGCGTGTACCATGAGTATTCCAAAGAACCAAGATATCAATAAGCAAGCATACAGGCAAGCAAGCAAGCATGCATGCACGGAAGCAAGCAAGCATGCATGCACGGAAGCAAGCAAGCGTGCAAGAAAGCGTGCAAGTAAGCGTGCAAGCAAGCGTGCAAGCAAGCCCGACTAAACTTTCTTTATATACAATAATATAAAACCTATTATTACTTTCCCCTGTCCTGCATTAGGTATAATTCAATGTTTTCTTACCTTCTACGGAAACTTGAGTAACTGGAAGCGCTGTGTACCTACTTAGCATTGATATTATACATATTATAGTATCTTGTTAAGGTGTTGTGTGACCTAACCGTTAAGGAGTTATACCTTCCATCATCAGCTCATCTGAATAACCAGAAATAATACAACTAAAGGTCTATACGTGCATATGATATTTAAAGAAACTTCCTGTAACTCCTAACCGTTAAGGAGTTTAACCTTCCATCATCAGCTCACCTGGATAACCTGAAAGAATACAACTATCGGTATATACTTACCTATAATATTTGAAAAAAATATCCTCAACTCCTAACCGTTAAGGAGTTTTACCTTCTATCATCAGCTCATCAACATAAGATGATGTCTACCAGACGCAAACACTTAAATAGCTTGAGAAAATATATGAAAAACGTAATGCGTGCCTACAAAATTTGAGGGTTGCCCTCGATTTCCCTGAGATCCCGTCATCAGATCCTGATTTTGTGACAATGGGACCATCTCAGGAGTATATTGTATTCTTTCGAATAAAAAAATATTTTTTATAATCGGTCCACAATTGATCGAGAAATCGGTGAACATACACCTACATAAAAAAATACATAAAGTGGAATGCATAACCTCCTCCTTTTTTTGAAGTCGGTTAAGGAGCCCTTTGCGGCCTACTTACAGTATAAACTTATGAATTTTGAAATTTTAGCTTTGTACAACCAGTAAAACGCAAAATCCCGTTTTTTCCCGTTCCCGTAAGAATTTCGGGAAATGCTTTCTTAATGCTCCCCTACAGTCCCCAAGGAACCCACTTGCCAAATTTCAGCTTTCATGACCAGTAAAACGAAAAATCCCGTTTTTCCCGTTCCCGTGGGAATTTTGGAAAGTTCTCTTTCAATGCTTCCTTACACTCCCCAAGCAACCTTATGCCGAATTTTAGCTTTCTACGACCAGTAAAACGAAAAATCCCGTTTTTTCCCGTTCCCGTGGAAATTTTGGAAAGTCCTCTCTCAATGCTCCTCTACCCTCTCCAAACAACCTACATGCTGAATTTCAGCTTTCTACGACCAGTAAAACGAAACATCCCCTTTTTTCCGTTCCCGTGGGAATTTTGGAAAGCCCTCTCTCAATCCTTCTCTACTCTACACTCCCCAAGCAACCTACATGCCGAATTTCAGTCTTCTACGACCAGTAAAACGAAAAATCTCGTTTTTTCCTTATCCCGTGGGAATTTCCGAAAATCCTTAAAACTATTTTTTACTATTATAATTACCTACTTCTATGCCAAATTTGAAGAGTCTAATAATTATAGTTCATAGGATCCCGTTGAACTGAATATATAAATCCCGTTTTCTCCTTATCCCGTGGGAATGTAGAGAAATCCTGAAATTAATGTTTAAACTAATGTAATACCTACTTGTGTATCAAATTTGAAGAGTCTAGTTATTATAGTTACTGAGATAGGGTCACTTGGAATCGAATATATAAATCCCGTTTTTTCCCGTTCCCGTGGGAATTCCCAAAAATTCTTCCTTAGTGGATGTCTACATTGTATAAGGTATCTATGTGCAAAATTTCAAGTCTCTAGGTCCAGTGGTTTGGGCTGTGCGTTGATATATCAACAGTCATTTAGTTTATTTAGACATTTCAACCCCATCGCACCCCATCCAGGGAGATGGTTTTTTACGTCCGCCACGTCGGATTTTAAAACCGTTGTTGTTTTCGTAACCAGTGACCCGATAAACCATAGAAACAATACCCATGTTGATTTTCAGATTTTGTCCCCCCATTTCCCCCTTTTAGGGGTTGAATTCCCAAAAAACCTGAAACACGTGTTTAATCATTTATCGTTAGGAGTACTTCTGTTAAGTTTCGAATAAAATAGTCGAACTAATCTTGTTTCCCCATACAAACTTTGGACCCCCGTTTCACCCCCTTAGGGAGTGAATTTTGAAAAATCCTTTCTTAGTGCACCCCTAGACCTTATAAGGAACCTACGTGCCAAATTTGGAATCTCTAGGCCCAGCGGTTTGGGCTGTGCGTTGATATGTCAGTCAGTCAGTCAGTCAGTCAGTCAGTCAGTCAGTCAGTTTCTTCTTTTATATATTAAGATTGACCTATTCGAAACTAGAACTGGGTTCTTCATAATACTTGAGACTAAATTAAATCATTAATACTCACTAGATCTCAACACTAAACTTATATCTATCTTGACCGGTATAGAGAAAGTGTTTCCTACATTTCTATCCGTACTATTATTCTGAGAGTGGGGAAGTGACAATACTGGTAGGCACAAATGCCAGTATAGTTACGACCGACCAAGAGGAATGGTCCAGATAGCACGCAACTACACCATCGCGTACCATAGTACAGACTTTGCAGTTGCGATGGCTAGGCTAAGCAACAGTTGATGTGAAACTTACATTATGCAGTCTGTAGACTATCAAAATTAATATTGGGGAGCGAGGACTGGCAATATGCGTATGGTCTCCAAGGGTCAGCGCCGCCTCTGGCTTGCTGGAAGTCGCCTCCTAGTGTTCGGTCTAACCAGCCGGCACGTAGTGACTATGCGTAGTCCCACGGAGTGTCCACGTACTCGCTCGGCAATAGGTGTCGTTAGTGAGGTTGCAGCTAAGGATATTCATCCCTAGAGGTGATCCGTGCGGAGCTGGGTGTCTTAGGGAGGTACGTGGGGGGAGGCCAGTTACTCGATCTGGGTTGTAGACTAAATAATGGAGCGTCCTTCAACATACTCATACATTAACCGAAATACCTTCTCTTATACTAGAGTCTAGGGGGGAATAAAGTTAGTCTCAAGTGAGTAGGGTAGTTATTCCGTGTAAATTTTAGGAATAGTAAAATCCTACTTCAGGAGTAACTACATTCTTGACTGTCCTCTTACTCACTTAATGACGGTTACTTACAGTATGTGGACGGGTGACATAAATTGTTGTTTCCCCTAGTAAAGATCGTAAGTAGGCTCGAGGAAGAGCGACCAGTCCGGAGTCGAGCTCTACTGGACGGAGCGGGGATGCGGGCTCCTCCTTTACGAGTAAATCATTACTACTATTAAATATCTCCCAGAGCAAGTGAACAAGTAAAACTAACTACCTAACTTTTGTCCATTTCTATCTGTTGATTATATTTAAGAATTCTTACATATATTCGCTATAATCTTTCCTGTTACATAAATATGTAATGTTTAACAACTCACCATAATTGTAACCAGGGTACTGCCCCAAATCAAAAAATCACACAACGTAACAAAAATGTCCTAAAATTAGACGATCACTGAACAAAACGAGGGGAGATAAATAAACCTGGGTAATAGAGACCTAGCACAGTACCTATGTTTATCTATTGTCTAGTACCCGTAATACAAGCTTTGCTTAATTTAGGACGAGATCAATTGGTGTCAATCCTCCCCTGATTTTATATTTTAATGTAAATATTACCTTACTTACCCGTTTTATCCCATTCGCACCAACACTGCAGAGAACTACCCTAAAATTCTAAAACTTAAAATTTACTGCTCTAAATCGTAGTCTCCTAATTAAAGTTGAGCTACTTTGTAGAGATTTAACTGGCGTTTTACGAGTAGCTTAAGTCTGTCCGTTAAAGCAGTCTAAACTATTATTAGTTACAACTTTTGAAAGTAACTAATTGCCTGAACGATGGCGTAGCAAATTTCACTTAGAACTCTAGCTAGTTAGTGATATACTCTCTGAATAAAACCAGCCATGTGCGAGTCGGACTCGCGCAACGAGGGTTCCATACAAATTTATATGTATCTATGAACATCCAGTCTTAGCAGACCCCTGCTCCTAAGCAAAATGTGCGCAGTGTGGGATCATTGTAGATTGGTTACTGATATAGACAGACAAAAAAATTTATGTTTTTTTCAATTTTTCCTTTATCTGTGCTATAAGACCTTGCTTCGTACCAAATTTTAAGATTCTGAGTTCACGGGAAGTACCCTGTAGGTTTTGATTCCCTTGCGAGTGTCGAAAAACTAGATCTCGTTCAAACCAATTTTCGGTGGAAGTTTACATGGTAATGTACATCATATATTTTTTATAGTTTTATCATTCTCTTATTTTAGAAGTTACAGGGGGGGGGGGAGACGTACACATTTTACCATTTTACCATTGTACCACTTTGGAAGTGTCTCTCGCGCAAACTATTCAGTTTAGAATAAAATGATATTAAAAACCTCAATATCATTTTTGAAGACCTATCCATAGATACCCCACACGTATATAAATATATAGCTCCTGGCCGATTTCGGCTACAGCGACTGCTAAACTAGTGGATGAGGGCTGCGGTTGTTCGCCCTTTCATGTGCCCTTAAATGGCTACAGTACCCAATTTTATTAGAGAACGTGCGCGAACAGTGGCAGCACGTGAGGACACCTTCAACATAGTGATAAAAGATGGCTGTAGGTGGTTTGGCCTTCAGGGCGTCACGTTTCGTGTCCAGATCGGACCGCCTCTGTATCTCGTAGTCAGTCACCTTGTCTTTTACAAGGCGTCTCCATTCGGGGCGGCAACTGGCCTGATCCTCCCAGTAAGAGGGATCAATATTGCATCCTTTCATGTGTCTTTTCTGAACGTCCTTGTATCGCAGGAACTGGCCGTCTTGTTTCCGTTTGCCATTCTGGAGTTCAGGAAAGAAGATGCGCTTTGCGATTCTTGCCTCAGATATCCGCGAGACATGCCCACACCACCGAAGCTGACGCTGCATCAGGTAACACTCCACACCCAGGACGTTTGCCCGGCGAAGCACATCGGTGTTTCTCACTCGATCCGCCCACTTGATGTTTAAAATGTCCCGCAAGCACTTAATGTGGAAACTGTCTAGCGTGCGTATTTGATGGCGATATAGGACCCAGGTCTCAGAGGAATAGAGGAGATTGGGGAGCACAATCGCTAAGTAGACGGAGATTTTTGTCGACAACCTGAGATCGTGCGAACGGAATACCTTGAGTCGCAACTTACCGAACGCAGCCGCCGCTAACCCAATGCGGTGGTTTATCTCAGACTCAAGGTCGCACGTTGCTGTTATATTGCTGCCTAAGTACTTAAATTTCTCCACCTGCTTCAGCCTTATCTCACCGAGAAAGAATTCAGTAGAGTTATCAGCATCATTCCAATCCATTGCCATAACTTCAGTTTTGGCCACACTGATTTTAAGACCAAAACGGCAGCATGCAGTTTGTAGGTCT
The DNA here is from genome assembly GCA_947563465.1 of Archips xylosteana. NCBI lineage: Eukaryota > Metazoa > Arthropoda > Insecta > Lepidoptera > Tortricidae > Archips > Archips xylosteana. Next base: position 6,737,335 of record OX387362.1, read on the forward strand.
GAGATTAAGGTATGGTAAAGGGTTGTGGTAAGGTGGTGGCATACCCCACACGTATGGGTTTGATGAAAAAAAAATTATGAGTTTGCCCTAGGAGGGAGCCTGGCAGAAACCGTGTCGTCCCTGTCACACGCTATAAGTTTCGGTTCTAAGTATGGGGACCCAAAAAATTTATTGTTTTTTTTCTATTTTTGTGTGAAAATCTCAATGCGGTTCACAGAATACATCTACTTACCAAGTTTCAACAGCATAGCTCCTATAGTTTCGGAAAAAAGTGGCTGTGACATACGGACGGACGGACGGACAGACAGACAGACAGACGAATCCATAAGGGTTCCGTTTTTTACCATTTGGCTACGGAACCCTAAAAATGAGTGACGAATGATTTGGGCTTTGTAGGCAATGTTTGTCTCTATTCTGCATGTTCATAACAAACCCAAATTGTACGGTTGGTGACCAAAATAATGTTACATTTTAAGGCCAGCGCAGACCAGTTGTAATAAATGACCTGTAAGAAAGATGGCGCACTAAATGCGTGCACATGGCGTGCCATCTTTCTTACAGTTCCATTCAATACAACTGGTGCGTAACACGCACACGCATCTGGTCGAACTACGGTTCAAGCCCTTTCATTTATTCATAAGTAGATTTTCAATGGTGTGTGTAAAGTTCCCAATCCGCATTGGGCCAGCGTGGGAACTATGGCCCAAGCCCTCTTAATCTGAGAGGAGACCTGTGGCCAGCTGTGGGACTTATATATGATGGGATGATGATGATGATGATGAATGATGGATGATATGTGCTCAATCCTAAAGTAGGTTTGATAATAATGAGGATGTTGATCTCGATCTGATCGCCTTGGCTGACTCAACGTGAATGGTCATTTTGGTTATTTCCACGATTCGGTGATCATATTTGCCACACTATAAATATGACGCTGATTGCACCAATCACAGCTTACCGTAATAGATGTCGTATCATGACGTGTGTTTACATGATTACCTACTACCGTAGTATCTTTACAAAATAATTTCACGATGATTTCTTTGGCACATATATGACAGTCAACAAGACATTTACAGCGAAAAGGTTTCACTCTCGCATTGTGCTTCTGTTTTTACGACTAATATTCAATCAATTTATTTATTTATTTGGAAACAACTCCCTTACAATGTTATTTCAATCATTTCAGCCGTACGACGTCCACTGCTGGACATAGGTCTTCCTCATTGATTACCAATCATTACGGTTGGAAGTGACTTGCATCAACCTTGAACCTGCGGCCTTTACCAAATCGTCCGTCCATCTCATTGGTGGACGTCCCACGCTGCGCTTGCCAGTCCGTGGTCTCCATTCGAGAACTTTTCGGTTAGCAAGGTCAATTGGTGTGAATATTTATTATTTGCTTATTTCAATGAAATTTCCTTTTTTTGTTACTCACCACGACATGTGACGTGGCCTATGTGTCAACAAAAAACTGGCCAAGTGCGAGTCGGATTCGCGCACGAAGGGTTCCGTACCATTATCAATAAAAACGACAAAAAAATCACGTTTGTTGTATGGGAGCCCCCCATAAATATTTATTCTATTTTAATTTCATTAGTATTAATTTTTAAAATGAATATATAACTAAAAATTCTGTGAATATTTCAAGCGTCTACCTGTTGCTGTTATCAATATCGAGCAAAAACGAGTAAAAAAAAATCACGTTATGTTGTATGGGAGCCCCCTAAATACCTATTTATTTTATTCTGTTTTTTTAGTATTTTTTGTTATAGCGGCAACTGAAATAGATCATCTGCGAAAATTTCAACTGTCTAGCTATCACGGTTCATGAGATACAGCCTGGTGACAGACGGACGGACAGACGGACAGACGGATGGACAGCTAAGTCTCAGTAATAGGGTCCCGTTTATACACTTTGGGTACGGAACCCTAAAAAGGAAAATTTCATAAAAATTAACCAGGACATTTTGGGAGGTTGTGCTAGTTAGGTTCACAATCAGTTGCATTCACGCTACATACTTTTAATTTTGTTTGCAATTTGGAGTCCAAAGTTAAATTACTTGTTTGAGAAATGCTCAGCTACAGACTGACAAATTACGTGAGAAACTTCCATTTGCAACTAATATAAAAGTTCTAAACGTGTACCTATCTCTATCCATCCTTCTGTTTATTTAATGCTTCCTGCTATGTGTAATTGTGGATAATCATACACTTATTCCCATTTACTCATAATACCGGGTTCCGTATCAACTCCCTATCGCTTGAACACGTCACAACAAAGGCAGAACTATCCCTGGGAATTATTTTCCCGGGCGTGTCGCCTGTCAGCGAGTTTGACACACGTCTATATCCCGAATGGTGGAGGGAATTACTTCCACAACTATTTTATGTGCCAAAGAAAAAAGAGTTTTCGATTCATATTAAATCATCGTAATCAAAGTAAAATAAACAAACGTGTTTTTTTTTGCTCGTTTTTGCTCGATATTGATAACGGCAGCAGGTAGACGCTTGAAATATTCACAGAATATTTAGTTATACATATATTCATTTTAAAAATAAGTAATTAAATTAAAATAAAACAAATATTTAAGGGGGGCTCCCATACAATAAACGTGATTTTTTTGCCGTTTTTATAGATAATGGTACAGAACCCTTCGTGTGCGAGTCCGACTCGCACTTGGCCGGTTTTTTTAAACCGCTGTCGAAGTAGATTACCTTTATATTTTCCTTGCAATAACTTTGAGTAATATTTATTGCGAAATAAGCCGGGTTAGACCTCCAAGAATAAACGTTCAAGTTACATCACATATCGAGGAAGCAAAACGAATGAGATTGAAATTGTCAATCGAGCACCGCAATGTAATGCAACTTGCACAGTTTTTCTTGCAGATGTAAACTGGGTTGGGCATATTCGAGCTTTTTAACCGGCTCATTTATCTGCTCAATTTTTTAAGAAATGGCGGAAGATTCTGATACATATTTCATTTATATGGTAGACGTATAGGACCTCTAATATATAACCGAAAGCCTCATCAAAATCTACAGCCGTTTCTTGAAAAATGTGACCAGAGAAATGAGGCGGTTGAAACGCTCGAATAAAAGCTCGGCTATAATCTACGTTTGTAGCTTTGCAATCAAACATTACAAAAAATATTAAAATATTGTCAATCGAATGGTGATCATTACCATTGGTCATCAATCATCGCGCAAGTCCAGTATAAATGGGAACATCTTAATGATGATGGAAAGCCCCAACTTATTCGTAGCAATGCAACGAAAAATGATCGATTTTGGCAATTACAATTTAAAGTTCAAAGACCAAATTAAAAAAAAATTAAGAGACCGAATTTTGAAATCACGGCACTCAAAATTTCCATTCAAAAGTGATGAAAATTGTGCTGTACAAATACGAATAATAATAATATAAATAGATTAGAAATGATATCACTATAGTTTAAATTTTTCAGGTCATATATTTATTTATTTATTTATTTATGCAATATTGATCCTGAGCACTTACAGCACAGGCCAAGACGTCCAGCAGGATAGTAGTAGGCATTAAAACTTACTTAACCTAAGAAATATTCATTCGCATGCAGTACATTAAAAATACAATATGTCAAAATCTAAAATGCTGAATTAAATAAACACGAAAATGAAAAGTCCAAATTAAATAAGAATAGAAATAATAACAATCAAATTAATTAATTTTCAAATACATTTGACACTTCTCTATTGTTTTTTAGGGTTTCGTACCTCAAAAGGAAAAAACGGAACCCTTATAGGATCACTTTGTTGTCCGTCCGTCCGTCTGTCAAGACCCTTTTTCTCAGGAACGCGTATCATGCTGAAATTTATATCAAATACTCAGGTCTACTGTCCCTTAGAGCTGTGCAAAAATCTAATTTCTAAGCCAACGCAATCAAGAGATAATGCCGCAAATTTCCGCAAATTTTCGAAACTTCACGTGAACTCAGAATCTTGAAATTTGGTACGAAGCAAGGTCTTATAGCACAGATAAAGGAAAAATTTAAAAAAAAATAATTTTTTTTGTCTGTCTATATCAGTAACCAATCTACAATGATCCCACACTGCGCACATTTTGCTTAGGAGCAGGGGTCTGCTAAGACTGGATGTTCATAGATACATATAAATTTTTACGGAACCCTCGGTGCGCGAGTCCGACTCGCACTTGGCCGGTTTTTTTTTTAATAGTAATTTGTTTTACTGTATTTTCTTTAGGGTATAAATTTATCGATGTGATCGTTTTCTAACAATTTACGGAAAAAATGGACATGGTGCGTAGCTGTGTCTATTATAATGTTTTTTTATCATAAATACTCCAGATTATGATAAGAAAAAATTAAACATAACGTAGGTTTGAGGAGTAGACTTGAAGAGCCCTACGAGCCCTACTTTCATTTACGTTATTTGGATAAAATATATTACTTATAGATAAACTATAATTAATCTTGGCAACTAATCGAAACTTTTATTACAGCTGTAATTTTGAAAGAATACAAAATTTGCATCATTTTAAACTGACTTCAAAAAAGGAGGAGGTTCTTATGTTCGACTCTATGTAAGTAGTAGTAGTAGTATTTTCTAGTGATGTAAAAATAGTGCGAATTGGTGTATTTCTACAAAAATACCACTTGGGATGAATTTTTGACAAGTGTGGTAAATGAACTAGAGCGGTAAATTTCTCCTATCCAATCACAATTAAAAATTTTCCACAACATAGGCTATTTCCAGTTTCGAACGGTATTTTGTTAATTCATTTCCATTCATCCCAGTTCCAAATCCAAAATATTATGCAGGTACATCACTTTGTGATTAAACAGGTCATTCGGCTACGAATGGCTACGAGCAACAATAACATTGTAAGTAGATATTATTTTTCTGTGTAACATACCCTACTAAATAAATGTGGATCGGGTACTGCCGTTTCGGCAAAAATTATTTCGCAAAATGATTCATTTTTGGCAAATGTTTCATTTGGTAACTGTTTATTTTTTCTGAAACTATAAACTACTCAGGATATATTTCAGGACTATCCTGTAGGTTAGGTTGGGTTAGGTTTGTTTTATAACAATCCTAAATGTTTACATTTTCAGAAAAAATAAACAGTTGCCAAATGAATCATTTTACGAAATAATTTATCGCCGAAACATTAGTAAACCTTGTGGATGCATTATCAACAAAGGAAGAACAACAAATTTAATTCAAAAATTAATCTTTAATCAACATTCACATTATAGCGTTAATTAGGCGGAGGTGTGAATCAATGAACGGTAACAAACTTAATCAATACCACCTACCTTATGAATCACAAAAGCTAATTGTAACTATACGTTATTTAGAAGGGAAACACACAGTACCACGTTTCACATACCCGAGAGGGCAACGGCCCACTCTAATTCCACTACGATACCCAATATCTGGCACAAAGTCTTCATCCTCCGTTACTTCCACCACTTTTCCTGGCGGCATCTGATCCGCGGCGTCAAACAGCGTCATCGTTTTATTTTCTCCATTTATCTCTATTTTCATCTTCGCAATAGGACTGGTCTCTTCGGAACCCTCAGTCTTCTGCCTTACAATAATATCCATCACGATTGCTCCATTAGGTAAAGTGATCTGCCTTGATTTAAGAGCGCGAGATTCAGCTGCCACAATGAATAGGCACAAGGCCAAAGCAACGTAGTAATGTTGAGCCATTTTTTTAACTATTTAAATAAATGCTGAAGGTGTTGTAGACCATAAGCGCCCACGACGCGTATTTAAATGGCTATGAGCTGTCAGAGGCAAAACAAGTCTTTTATATAGCTGTTCAGCTGCCCCTTGTGACGTTTATTGCAGCACTAAGCTAGAGCATGATTGACTCATAATGAATTTTAAGGAATGACAGGACGCGACATCAATTCACCCACTTACGAGTAAACCCCGCTTTCAATCAAAGAATATTATAAAATCCATATCCATACTTTAACATTATAAATGCGAAAGTGTGTCTGTCTGTCTGTGACCTCTTCACGCTTCAACTGCTGAATTGAAATGGATGAAATTTGGTATAGATATAGTTTTAGTTCCAGGAAAGAACATAAAATAGTTTTTATCACGGAAAAGTATGTATATTTAGTTCCCGTGGGCGAGCGATTAACAAATTCTGCGCAGACAGAATCGCGGGCAATAGCTAGTAATAAATAAAATGATCCCACGTATATGACGTATGTGACCTAAAGCTTAATAAAATTAATTCATATTAGTTTAATCATTTATAATTTAAAACTAGTTTTCCGATTAACGTAGCATATAAAATCCAGTTAGAATAGGATAATGTTTGCATGCCAACGTATTTGGTTCTGACATGTCACTGCACATGCATACCTACTATGTATATAGGTAAAACCAAAAAACCGATTGTTACCATCTCTAAAGCGGAATACAATTATTAAGCTGCGTACGGACTGCGCACACATTACGCGTACCCTACGCGAACCCGGGTACGCGTGTCCTGGAACGCCATGTCCGTACGCTATGTACCTACGCGTAGCTGCAAGTACGGACATGGCGTTCCAGCACACGCGTACCCGGGTTCGCGTAGTAAGGGTACGCGTAATATGTGCGCAATCCGTACGCAGCTTTACATTTCATTTCATAAACCTGAAAGAGTACCTACCTATGGTGTTCCTATAGTATAGTTAAAGTCAAATTGATTGTGGGTACCTACCAGGACCAGTTTGTTATTTTGTTCACAAAGAAGAGTCTATATGATGAAATCCGAGCAAGAACTAAAGTCACCGACATAGCTCGAAGAATCGCCAGACTCAAGTGGCAGTGGGCAGGGCACATCGCTCGTAGAATTGATGGCAGATGGGGCAAAAAGGTTCTCGAGTGGCGTCCACGGACCGGAAGATGCAGTGTAGGTAAGCCTCCAACAAGCCAAGCCTGGTTAAGGTTGCGGGATCGCGTTGGATGCGAATGGCACGGGACCGATCTGTTTGGCGAGCCTTGGGGATGTTCAGCAGTGGACGTCTTTCGGCTGAAATGATGATGATGATGATGATGATTGTGGGTACCTACCGGGACCAGTTGGTTATTTTGTTCACAAAGAAGAGTCTATAATAGGGACTCCGCTAAACTGATGGGCCAAAGGGCCTCTAATAAGTCAAACCTGGCAGTAATTGGTAGATAATACCTAGGTCTGTTTCAGTTAAGTTTGTTGTTAGAAAATGTTTTTGTTTATTTTTTTCTAAATTATTATCTTTTCTACATCTACATCTACACTAATATTATAAAGAGGAAAGATTTGTATTTTTGTATTTTTGTATGTAATGAATAAACTTAAAAACTACTGGACCGATTTCAAAAATTCTTTTGCCGTTAGAAAGCTACATTATCACTGAGTAACATAGGCTATATTTATTACTAGAAAAAATTAGAGATCCTCAGAAAATCTTACTAAAACCAACCCAAGGTGTAAAAAAATTAGCCATAAAATGTCTTTCATCACATGTGCTGCAGAAAGTATTGATGATAGAAAAAAAAATGTTCTACAATATTATAGAACGTATTAATATCTACAAAAAACTTCGCAAGACTATACGTCCAACTATTGTAGTTATGTCATTATTACTACTTTTTTACATTTTAAAAGATGATAGAAATGCCTATCAAAATCAGACCATGTTATCCACACCTTTGTATTAATTCTTATCCAAATAAATTACTTCGTATGCAAGACTGGTTCAATACCTGTCGATTGTTTTTTGAATTATTGAAATCAGACATTCCATTCAAAAGATAATACGAAATTAAAAATGTCAGTATAAATTAATGTCAGTTTTTAATTTTGAAAATTTGGGCCTCCAGCTTGGATTCTCGCTAGCATGCCTGCTCGCATGCTTGCTTGCTTGCTTGCTTGCATGCATGCTTGCTTGCTAGCTTGCATGCTTGCTTGCATGCTTGCTTGCTTGCATGCTTGCTTGCATGCTTGCTTGGATGCTTGCTCGCATGCTCGCTAGAATCCTGCTTGGATTCTCGCTTGCATGCTTGCTTTCATGCTTTCTTGCAAGCATGCTTGCTTGCATGCTGCTTTCACGCTTGCTTGCATGCTTGCTTGCATGACTGCTTGCTTGCTTGCTTGCGTGCTCGCTTGCGTGCTTGATTGCGTGCTTGCTTGCATGCTTACTTGCATGCTTGTTTGCTTGCATGCTTGCTTGCATGCTTGCTTGCATGCTTGCTTGCATGCTTGCTTGCATGATTGCTTGCATGTTTGCTTGCATTCTTGCTTGCATTCTTGCTGGCATGCTTGCTTGCATGCTTGCTTGCATGCTTTTTTACATGCTTGCTTGCATGCATGCTAACTTGCATGCTTAAATGCTTCCTTGCATGCTTTCTTGCAAGCTTGCATGCTTTCTTGCAAGCTTACATGCTTGCTTGCATGCTGTTTCCATGCTTGCGTGCATGCTTGCTTCAGGCTTGCTTGCATAATAGCTTGCTTGCTTAATTGCATGCTTCTCTGAAATATTTATGGTTCACGCGAGCGAAGCCGCGGGTAAAAAAGCTAGTATTTTATATTTTCAAATTAGAAAAAACTGAAAACAAAATGTCAGCAAAAAGATAGGTACCTACATACAAAATTGGTTAGTAACAAAAACAGAAGACTCTTAACTATGTTAGTGAATTGAAAAAAAAACCGGCCAAGTGCGAGTCGGACTCGCGCACGAAGGGTTCCGTACAATTATCTATAAAAATCACGTTTGTTGTATGGGAGCCCCCCTTAAATATTTTTTTTATTTTAATTTCATGATTTATTTTTAAAGTCAATACATAATTAAATATTCTGTGAATATTTCAAGCTTCTACCTGTTGCCGTTATCAATATCAAGCAAAAACGAGCAAAAATGAGCAAAAAAATCACGTTTGTTGTATGGGAGCCCCCTTAAATATTTATTTTATTCCGTTTTTTAGTATTTTTTGTTATAGCGGCAACCGAAATACATCATATGTGAAAATTTCAACTCTCTTGCTATCACGGTTCCCGAGATACAGCCTGGTGACAGACGGACGGACGGACGGACGGACCGACAGCGGAGCCTCAGTAATAGGGTTTCCGTTTTTACCCTTTGGGTACGGAACCCTAAAAAAACCTGTCAAACAATAGCAAGCAAACAAAAAATACTAAATTATTCCTAAAATTAAGCAGAATTCATCAAATAAGAAGCCGTGGTGGCCTAGCGGTTTGACCTATGGCCTCTGAAGCAAAGGGTCGTGGATTAAAATCCCGACTCGCACCTCTGAGTTTTTCGGTATTTATGGTGAAGTTTACGGTGAAGGAAAACATCGCGAGGAAAACTGCATACACCTGCGAAGAAATTCAATGGTGTGTGTGAAGTTCCCAATCCGCACTGGGCCCGCGTGGGAACTACGGCCCTAGCCCTCTCATTCTGATAGGAAGCCTGTGCCCTGCAGTGAGACGTATATAGTCTGGGATGATGATGATGATCAACATTGTAAATGCGATAGTAATACTGTCTGGCTGTCTAGCTGTTACCGCTTCACGCTTAAACACCTGAATCGACTTGACGAAATTTAGTATGGAGATACTTAGTTTGAGACTGGACATACATAGGACAGATTTTATCCCAGCATGTTGCATATTTTCCGCGAGATAGTGATAAACAAATTCTTCGCTGACGCAAATATACGTCATCACTCGTCACATCATTAAGGTTAGGTTAGGTTTTTATGATGACGTAGACGTTGAATGCACGCCAGTATTTTAGGGTCAAGCGTCGAACAGTCATTTTTATCGGAAAAACGCTTTGATCAATTATAACTGTAGATCTTAGATTATTTATGCACTAGATAGAGCTTTGGTGGCATGGAAACGTCCCGTAAAAATATAAGCCAACTGTTGGCATATATGTCATTTGCGTCATTTGCAGGGTTGCCAATAGTAATATGCTAAAATCCCCAAACGCATTGTCGAAATTCCCCACGTGTGGGGAATGAAAAATTATGTGGGCCGAGTAAATAATAAAATTGTAGGAAATTAATCAAGACTAGCAGAAATTTGATGTCAAATGTCGCGTATTTGTGTTCATACTTAAAATTCCCTCATTTTCCCCGAATTGAAGCTCTCCCCACACATTCCCCAATCAGCTTCACTTTCCCCACATTTTGGGGAATGTGAAAATAACTGGTATCATTAAGCACGCACACAGTGTCAACCGGAATGACGTAACGCGATCGTAATATGAAGCTGTCAAATGGATTTGTGGACGTTTTGTATCGCAATGTTTGTTACTGACGCTCCATCTAGTGCATAAATAATCTAAGCTGTAGATCCACAGTCGCGCGCCCGAAAATGTCCGAGCCAAATGAGCGCCAGTGGCCTTCTTTTTTCTCAGTACGTTGCGTGAAATTGTCAAGTTTAGCTGTCAAGTGTCAACCGAAATTCGACTGTAGTAAAGTAAAGATTAGGTTCAAATTTCTGTGTAGGTGATGATTTTAATTGTTATGCAAACAAATAAAAAAGTTCGGACATTTTTTGAAGGGGATTTTGTTCGGCAATGTGTATCTTCAGTTATAATTGATCAAAGGAAAAACGTGACTCCCCGTTCTGAATCATAGCGGAACTTTTTTCCAAATCATTTCAAGAAGAAGTTTAATCTAAGTGACCCTTGCCACAGTCTTGGAGGCCAGCTTGCGTGTGCAAATACCTACTTTATTTTTATCCAAATGCACTCTGACAGTTTATACACGGGGTTTAAGGACAATTGGATATAATCCGTTTTGGTCTACCGTTCAGTCCTATTAATAGGAATAAACGGACAGAAAATTATCCATTTAGTTCCACTAATAGAGCTTAGCAGAGAGACGTTACGGATAGATGGTTTTCATGCCATCTGTCTCGCTGCTGAGCCGCTGGCACGCCAGCCCCAGCAAGTTCAAACCAATATAATCTGAAAATCTCTTTGATACCTAAAGCCAACTAATATGGACACCTGATTGTTTAGATTCCTAAAATATGATAAAAATTGAAAAGAAATAAAAAAACATAATCACTAGGAACCTAGACAATTCAGTGTTCATCTCAGCTGGCTAGAACTGTCTACGAGATTAGCAAAGTTACAGTTTGCAATTAATTCATATAAGGTAAATGTCCCTGTGCTCGACACTGACCCAATACATGGCACCTTCAATCGTATGTCATAGTATGAGAGGTGACAGATGGGTGTCATCTACTGGGCGTTAAGGTGTCGAGCATTGGTACGTTTACCTTAGTCACTACTTTGAAAAAAGCTGATTTCTAAAATCAATAATGTAAACTAATCTGAACCTTGATGCGTGTGCGTTAGTAAAGTTCACATGGCCAGGATTATCGATTTTAAGATACGAGATTTTGCTTGAGCATAACGCCGGAGTCAAAAAATTTATTTAACAAAATGTTAATGTGAAGTACCTGCTGCGGTATTCTCGGACCGATATGACCTTCAAGCTTTCAAAAAAAGAGCGTACTCCTACCTAAAAGGCCGGCAACGCACTTGTGACTCTTCTGGTGTCGCAGGTGTCCATGGGCGACGGTAATCGTTTACCATCAGGCGATCCGTCTGCTCGTTTGCCCCCTATACCATAAAAAAATGTTTAATTCCTTCCATAGGGTACATTATCTATAGAACTGTCATTATTTTATTTTTTATTTATCTTTTTTAGGGTTCCGCACCCGAAGAGACACAGACAAATATTTACTATCTTAGAGTTTGGTCTGAAAAAAGGTTACGGTAACATTTTTAAACCACAGCGTTCGCTCGCAAGTTACAATATTATCCCACGGGAATGCATTAAATTACCGGAATACTAAGTCTCAATCCCGATTTTTGTATATCTGTACGCCAAGTCCGTTGAGCCGTTATTGCATAATTAACGGTGCCCCTTTTCTCCCATAAAATTTTAAATCATAATGTATCATTAGTCATAATCATCGTTAGTCATATTTATTTCTGAAACGGTATTGTTTTCAGAACTTTTTTAAATGCCATCTTATAGAATGCAGTAGGTTAGGTTAGGTTTGTTTTATAACAATTCCAAAAAATAAATTGTTTCAGAAATAAATCACTGTATGACTAACGTTGATTATGACTAATGATACATTATGACTTAAAATTTTATGGGAGTCATTATAGACCCGCTTAATTAAGTAATAAATATTCAAACATCCAAACATCTTTCAACACAAATTCAGTAGGAAGTTTGTAAATCGTGTAGGTAAGTAGGTAGTATCGGAAATCAATGTTTTATCCTGTGTAATTCCCGTTCCCACGTTAATTTCGAGAAAATATAACTTTATGCCACTTTTATATGACACCTCGTACTTTAAAATCCCTAATGCCGTTTAGGTTGAAGGGCGTTCCAAAGAATAAATAAGTTAGTAACATAATTTACGAGTATAAACTTATTAGACAAAGTAACGATTACGAAATAAACACAAATTGAAAACAAAAAATATTTTTATTCGACAAGCAGAGAACACACGGTACTAAGTACCTAATACCCCAAGGGGCAGCCTCTTGTAACATTATTTGTGAATTAATTAAGTAAATTAATAAATAAGACACAAAAAAAATTGTAATTAACTATTTTTAATTCACAAGTAGGAAATAAACGCCACTCAACAAATACTAAATAAACAAAACTGGAATATTTTCTAAGCAGGAAAACACACGGTACCACGCAGTTTGTAACCTAAGGCGCAGCCTCTCCCTCTGATGCCAGCACGAGATCCAATTTCTGGCACAAAGTCTTCATCCTCCGTCACATCCACATCTTTTCCTGGTGGCATTTGTTCAGCAACTTCAAACAGCGTTGTCTTATCATTGCCATTAATCTCTATTTTCATCTTCACTATGGGACTGGTGTCTTCAGAACGCGCAATTTTCTGCCCTACAGTAATATCAAGTACGATTGGTTCATCAGGCAAACTGATTTGCCTTGATTTTAGAACCCGCGACTCGACTGCCAGTATAATTAGGCAACACGTCAATGCGACACACAGATATTGAGCCATTTTTTAATAAATTAAAAATATATAGCTGATGTTGTTATAATTATAAACCATTTAGCGCACACGACGCTTATTTGAATGGTTGTAAGCTGTCAGAGGAAGGCACGCGTCTTTTATAGCTGTATAACTTCCCCTTACAGCACATCATCGGGCGGGGTCAACTTAAGATGTGATTCACCGTGTGATGCATTCTCAAGGAATGACAGGACACAGCATCTTTGTTGTCCCGGTTATGTGTATGGGACTTCCCCATGGTGCTCTTAGCTACATTAGCTAAATTACTCAACTGGGTTGTGTATACAATTTGCAGTTAATTATCATCTGCTAGATCTTTAGTAAACACTCTAAGATCAAAAACATTACTAGCGTTGTATCTGTCATAGACGAGGACAACAATTGTATTTGTAAAATCGATGTTTAGTTTCACACTAAATTTATGATTATATTGTGTTAGCTTTTTTATGACGTTCGAGGGAATCGTTTTCCCTGGGATCCACTCAACAGATCCTTGACTTTGGTGCCAGGGACCTAATTGAAAGTATTCTCTATCCAACGAAAAAATCCTATAAATAACGAAGTTTTGAGGTAACGTCCATTAAAGAAACTCCTTCTCTTTTGGAGTCGGTTAAAAATCATAGCTATCAGTCGGACTTCTCTAACCACTTTCTGAAATAAATGATTAAAAATATTAACACTTAACGCTGTTAACTGTACAATGATAAAATATGGTACATTGTCATAGTGAGATGTTGATTACTTGTTGTTATATTATTTACAAACCCGTTCTTAGAGATTTGCATTGGTAAAAATAAAAGCGTTGCTCATTACTCAATAATTAAGATTAACGAACACACTATCTTTTTTTGAAACAAAGACGTATTTTCGAAAGAAATACAGTCCAAAGCGACTGTGATCACTTTGGCTTACAAAAGTGGGATCAATGAAGCACGTAAAATTAATCAGCAATTTAATTAAAAGTTAAATGAATGTTTGAGCTCAGCAAAGTTAATGTAATGAGCAAAAGTAAGTAAGCTGGCTGGTATAACGTACTCGTAGGTTCTATTTAATTATCGGTAGGTATAAATTAGTTTTACTGAAATCGATGTTGAATCTTTTTAAAAATAAAATAATAATAAATCAAAATCACTTGCGGTACAACCGGTAATTAGATTTCTAAGATAGATTATACGAAATCATAATAATTAAAATATATTAATGATCCAAAGTCCTAATCCTAAGTCTAAACTTAGACCTCACAGTCAATTGCACCTCAAAATGGTCGGCGCAATAGTTATAAGGCGTTTAGTTTTTATCTTGCCGTGTGTTAAAAATGAACTTTTAACTTGAAACAACTATTTACACCTACTTTAGTGATAGGATAAAATAGCTGAAATATTTTAATTTATTAAAATTAAATCTTATCTTTCTACTAATATTATAAAGGCGAAAGTTTGTAAGGATGGATATATGGATGTATGTAACGCGGGAATTAGGCAATTTTCCGGGATTTACTTTTTATCCCGGAAAATTGCCTAATTCCCGCGTGAGAGCAATAAACGAATTCTTTGCAGTTGGAGTCGCGGGAGCAGTTAGTTTATTATAATATAGTTTGACACAAACTATCAGTTGTGTTATGGAGACAAAACTGCTCTATAAGGTCCTGCCACACAAGCGATTTTCTTCGGCGATTTTACGGCGGAGCGCAATCGAGGCGAGCACGCTACATCCCATGGCATATGCCATACCTTTTATATTAAATTCATTAAAATCTGTTTTTTAAATTCATTTTATAATTGTAAATTATGCACTTGTACTCAATGAATATATATTACATAATAATTGACTTAATTTAACATATAATTTTCCTTATTGTTCTTCTAACCAATAGCCATTTAACGTATATTATCCTTGTTAGTGTTTATTGACGTGAATGAACACGCTTTTGACGAGTGCAGTAAAATGCACATTGCAAAGTAATTAACCTGATTAAATATTATACTATTGTGTAGGTGGGCCATTAAACTGTCAGTGTATATAATAATATTGTAATAACGAATTAACTGCGCGATACAGGGTGTCCTTGAATACTAGACAAACAATGAAATTTGTCCTGCGCCATCCGCATCCAACCCGTTTCCGCAACCGCAGGTCGTCGCTCCATCTTGTTGGAGGCTCACCTAAATTGAGTCTTCCGGTCCGTGGACGCCACTCGAGAACGTTTTGACACCATCGGCCATCAGTTCTACGAACTATGTGCCCTGCCCACTGTCACTTGAGTCTGGCGATTCTTCGAGCTATGTCGGTGACTTTGGTTCTTGTATGAATTAAGTTCTTGTTTTGTTGCTTTCCGATCTGTTTGGCGAGCCTTGGGGGAAGCCTATGTTCAGCAGTGGACGTCTTTTGGCTGAAATGATGAATGACACTTGTAAAAAAAAATCTTTTTTACTTAGAGCGCGCGCAGATAGAGAGCGGTCTGGAGTTCCGAGTTCCGCGTTCAGTATGCTTAGTATAAGTTTTCCTTCACTTCAATACTTCTCGATCGCGTTTACGTAAAAATTTCAATTCTATGGAAACATAGACGCGCGCGCGCGGAGGCGCTGTCCATGTTTCCCTGGTAATTGAATTTTTTACGTAAACGCGATCGAGAAGTATTGAAGTGAAGGAAAACTTATACTAAGCGTACTGTATGCTTAGTATAAGTTTTACTTCACCAAAATACTTCTCGATCGCGTTTACGTAAAAAAATCAATTACTATGGAAACATAGACAGCGCCTCCGCGCGCGCGCGTCCATGTTTCCATAGAATTGAAATTTTTACGTAAACGCGATCGAGAAGTATTTTGGTGAAGTAAAACTTATACTAAGCGTACAGTACGCTTAGTATAAGTTTTACTTCACCAAAATACTTCTCGATCGCGTTTACGTAAAAATTTCAATTCTATGGAAACATGGACGCGCGCGCGCGGAGACGCTGTCCATGTTTCCCTAGTAATTGATTTTTTTACGTAAACGCGATCGAGAAGTATTGAAGTGAAGGAAAACTTATACTAAGCGTACTGTACGCTTAGTATAAGTTTTACTTCACCAAAATACTTCTCGATCGCGTTTACGTAAAAATTTCAATTCTATGGAAACTTGGACGCGTGCGCGCGAAAGCGCTGTCCATGTTTCCCTAGTAATTGATTTTTTTACGTAAACGCGATCGAGAAGTATTTTGGTGAAGTAAAACTTATACTAAGCGTACAGTACGCTTAGTATAAGTTTTACTTCACCAAAATACTTCGAAATACTTCTTAATCCATGTATCCATTCCAAAAATCCTTAATCCTTAAACCTACTTCTATGCCAAATTTGTAGAGTCTTGTAATTATAGTTCATAGGATTCCGTTGAACTGAATATATAAATCCCGTTTTTTCCTTATCCCGTGAGAATTTTGAAAAATCCTGATATTAATATTTTAACTAATGTAATACCTACTTGTGTATTAAATTTGAAGAGTCTAGTTTTTATAGTTACTGAGATAGGGTCACTCGGAATCGAATATATAAATCCCGTTTATTCCCGTTCCCGTGGGAATTTTGGAAATTCCTTTCACAATGCTCTTCTACACTCCCCAAGCAACCTACATGCCGAATTTCAGCTTTCTACGACCAGTAAAACGAAAAATCCCGTTTTTTCCTTATCCCGTGAGAATTTCCGAAAATCCTTAAAATTGTTTTTTACTATTATAATTACCTACTTCTATGCCAAATTTGAAGAGTCTAGTAATTATAGTTCATAGGATTCCGTTGAACTTTCCTTATCCCGTAAGAATTTTGAAAAATCCTGAAAATATTGTTGTGACTAATGTAATACCTACCTGTGTATCAAATTTGAAGAGTCTAGTTATTGTAGTTACTGAGATACGGTCACTCGAAATCGAATGTATAAATCCCGTTTTTTCCCGTTCCCGTGGGAATTCCCAAAAATCCTTGCTTAGTGGATGCCTACATTGTATAAGGTATCTATGTGCAAAATTTCAAGTCTCTAGGTCCAGTGGTTTGGGCTGTGCGTTGATATATCAACAGTCCGTCAGTCAGTCAGTCAGTCAGTCAGTTTAGAATTTTATATATACATATAGATAAGGATAACATTCACTACGCATACGTATACACACACACGCAGCAGCAACATACACATACAGACACTATACATATACTGCACTGTCTGCTTTAGCTTGCCAATAAAGATTCTAGTATGTATGTAAGTATACATAAATTGTAGCTCGTAGAACTGATGGCCGATGGGACAAAAAGGTTCTCGAGAGGCGTCCACGGACCGGAAGACGCAGTGTAGGTATGCCTCCAACAAGATGGAGCGACGATCTGGTTAAGGTTCCTTATAAGACCCATCGTACCCCATTACCCATTTAGTTTTTTACTTAAATTTAAATCTTAAAGTAATCGTATTAAGCTTGTGTTTTCAGATTCTGCTTAGAAAACGATTCTGTTTCTTTGAACTAGTATTGGGACACCAGTGTTCATTCATAGAAATGGAAAATATAGTAAATGGAGTATAGAAATTTGGCTTTGTTCACTTACTAGATACCTTCCTACTAATCCTATGTATGAACAACGTAGGTAACGATGGACGTAATTTTTTTATGTCAAATAGCTGGCAAACGAGCATGCGGGTCACCACATGGTAAGTCGTGATCACCGCCTTGGAATACAGAAAGGTCTTCGATCAACAATCTGAAGGTACTGTACCTACGTGATACCTACCTCAAGTTTTTATAAAATAATTGCTGAAGAAGAAGACTTTGTTTTATGTTGAAAATGTTTTTTAAATGTTGACACAGAATATATAATAGTACTAACGTACAGAATGGACACGCTCCGCCCCGCACCGATTCGAGTTACCCCACCCCTCAAGGCGCAGATTTCCGGACACCGCCCGAATCCAGAAGAGTGCGCGCGCGATGTATGTAGGCGTACGCGTGTACATCCGTCGTCGTGCTTATGTAGATTTAAGAACGCGTATTTTGTACATCGTGTCCGCCGTGTGATGTTGATTAAAACTATCTAAATAATGTTCATCACAGGGTTTTACTATGCTCATTCATTAACTTTTTCGTTCATTGACTAGGTTTTAGGGTACTTTTTTACAAATTCTTCCATAAATCAAAAACTATACACGTAATAAAAAATCGGAGAAATTAAATTCTTGTTTATTAAATGACGATTGATTAAATTACATGAAACCATTACAATTATTAATAAATACCTACAGAGTAATGAATTTTTAAAGTAGAAAAATTTCTTTAGTGTTCATTCACTGGAGGTTTTACCCCACCTACTTCATAACGACGTTTGACTTTTAGTTAGTCTAAAGACAAGTCAGCCAGCAAAGCAACCCTAAAAGGACCAAGTCTTTTTTTTAAGATAAGTATTTATTCACTTTTACAAGACACACAAATACAAGGAAATGCACACAATTTCATACAAAAAAGTAAAGAAGTAGTAATGATGTGATCTTTTAAAAATAAAATCTATGTCAGATATTTTAGAGGACCTTGCACCTTGCCTTTTATTTTTAACCGACTTCAAAAAAGGAGGAGGTTCTATGTTCCACTGTTTATATTTTGTTTTTTTTTTTTTTTTTTTTTTTTTTTCTATGTTTGTTCATCGATATCTCCGCCAATTGTGGGCCGATTTTCAAAATTCTTTTTTTGTTTGAAAGAGTATACTTCCGAGGTGGTCCCATTGGCACCAAGTCAAGATCTGATGATGGAATCTTGGGTAAATCGACGGAAACCCTTAAATTTTATAGGCACAACTATGACGATTTTAGAATTTTTAGCATCTAGTCAAACATTTTCATTCAGAAAATGTCATTTGGTAATAGAGGAGCTATGTTACCTAATATATTAAATAGCAACATTTCTTCAAGAAATGGGGTAGGTAAATAAAGGAAAGAATGATACAATTGTGGGATGCAAAACATATTAATAGAAACACTTTTTGCAAAAAAATAATAATAAAAGGTTTTTGCTAACTTTGCTTGCATTATTATTGTTCCACATAAGTCAATTTGACGTCTGAAATTTGACCCATACCTGCCCACTAACGTTCTAACAATGAAAGTGTACTCTTTGGCTGCCCACCATACTTCACAGGGTCACTTGCACAGTCCAGGGTTAAAAAATTAAATCGTTAAACCCGGGTTAATACTGACATTTCCATACATTTTGACACTTCTTAACCCTGGGTTAGCAGTTAACTCGGAGTTAAGTACATAGCTAACCCAGGTCCGCGCAAGCCAGCGCTAGGTACTCCCACGCCCCATACTTTAGTTATTCCACCGGTGATGCTCTCAGCATCGCCCTATTATACCTACTGAGGTTAGACAAGTATTTGCTAGGTATCTAAAAATTCGAAATGTTAAGTTTTAAATGCTGTAAAATTCCGTAATTTTCACTCATAATTAAGTAGGTATACCTATACTAACGGGACTTATCACGCAAGCAATATTTATCTCGACTTTTCGGCCACATTTTCAGCCGAAAGACGTCCACCGCTTCACATAGCCCTCCCCCAATACAACATAACAACTAAATAATAATATAACAATAACAACAATTCAATACAAACAGCAATAGCAAAACAAATAACAATAATAACAATAGTTCAATTTATTGATATTTTGTTTAGACAATATTAGGTAAGTTAAGTAAGTAAGTGCTAGTGTGCGGTGTGAGTGTAACAGTGAAGTTATAGTATAAATCTTCCCAGGTGAATTTTTCGCTTCGAGCCCTTATCTTTCAAAACAAACGGTATCGTCATAGTATTAGGGTTCAAATTGAATGTAATGGCTCGAAGCGAAAAATTCACCTGGGAAGATTTATACTACACTTTTTTTCACCTGACGGTACCCATGTGACAAGGTATTGAAGATAAATACCTACACACTATTTCCTTACTAGCCTACAGCTGGAGTTCCCCTCACTAAACAAATAGCTTAAAGGTAGGTAAGCGAGTCCATATTTCCCAAGGGAAACGTCACTTCAGATGAATCACAATCTGTGGTCGAGAATGATCCATTTTGCGTAATAGTATGTATGAGCCTACCTATTAATATCACAATAAACGTTTGTCTCAAAACAGTATATAAGCTTAAGCCCTCTGTTCTTTACGGCACAACCATTCATATATGCGTCTAGTACGCTCATGGTTTAATAATAAACAATTTGAAAAAAAAAATGGCTACAGCCGTCTATTTCAAATTGGCTTTGTGCTTGTTTCTCGTCGTGGCTGTGGAGAGCTTTATCATTATACCGAGGCAGTTCAAGAAGGAAGGTCTTGCAATGGAAGCTATCCAAAAACCGGGCGATACCGCCGGCAGCACTCAGCATATAACAACAACGACAATTGATATTGATGGAAAAATAAGCTTAGACGACGGCGAGAAGATGCTAAAATATCCTGTTGAAGCTGAGGATGCAGATATTGAACCAGAACTTGAAACAAGAAGTGGCATCAGGGTGTCTCACTGTGCTTTTGGCTCTATGAGGATAGGTCGTCTTTGTGTCCCCAAACATTAAACATTGTTGTTGTTGACTTTGTTGTCTTATTTGTTTAATTTGGTTAAGAGATCATTTGGTACTAATGAGCATTTCCCAAAAAGTTGTATACCTACTTATGCACCGGGCACCGGGAAGGATAGGTCCTTCCAGACTCTTGGAAGCAAAAAAAAATAGGTAGGTACCTAGATAGGGTACTAATGTCTTTGTTTACTCGCATATAGATGTTAGAGGCAGTATGAGGGAGAGTGGCAGCTGCTTTCACATTTATCTGACATCTTGTGTCGCGTGACGCATCAGAGCAGTAGGTATCAGTTTAATACATTTACCATGGTTGCGTTTATATTTCTCTGATGCAGCGTGTTGTTAGGGCTTGTTTTAAATGTATGAAACCGATACTGTTCTGATGCATCACGACACAACACGTCAGATAAATGTAAATCCGGACAGACGTTACAAATTCCCTTAACAGCAAACTTAATGCTAGGTGCATCTTGGTTAAATAATACCAAAGAGAACCGTTGAAATTTATCTAAACATCATCTATCTAAGCATGAAGCTTTACTACCGTATTAACTCTTGTAGATTGTGGATAAAACGAATATACCGCGGTCTGGAGCCACGTGAGGTCGATCGGTTCGCAGAGTCTCGATAAAGATGAAATACGGCGCGGCTACTCAGATTATAGTAATAAATATTGTTGAAAATATGCTGCGTTTCGTACTCGACCTCATATGAAAACGGTTCGCCGGAGATTGCTTTCACTGTACCTAGTTGAACGTTGTGCTAGAAGGCCATTTTGTTTCTAATATGTTAGAGAAGATAGTTAAAAGTGGTATCATGAGACATTTTAGCTTAGCTGGTTAAATAAGATTCGTATCAACTCGACATAAAGATATTTCAATATTAGTCCTTTATAGGTACGTACGTACCTACTTCTTAGTGCAGTTTTTCATTAGTATCATTTTGTAGTTAGTACAAACCTCGATTAGTAGTTGTATAACTTAACTTATTCAAAGTTTTTTTCATTAATGAAAGATTAATGAATACTAACGATAGAGCACTACGCAAAGGAAAACTATTAAAGTGCTTATTGGATTTCTGTCAACTCTTAATATTCTAAAAAGACCGATGAACTATAGGTACTAACTATTTATATATTTTGCAAAGTTATACATACCTACTTATTATGATAATGTGCCCGTTATAAGCAGGTATATTTACAACAAAAAAAGAGAAATCTGGCGAAAGAAGCAGATCCCGTGATTTGCTAAGTCACGGCCTTGATGAAAAAATATTTCGTGGGGTCCTTAGGGAATTTCGCTACTTGCAAGTCACCACTAGCGGCACTGGCGTAGATTATACGGGTTCTCTTTTATTAATGAGCACACATAAGAAAACTCGTAGACCCATGACTAATTTTATATTTATACACTACTTATCACACGTACTTACTTATATACATTTTTAATAATTATTGAGTTGTTAAATACTTTCTTAAACACACACATAGTTACTTTTGCACTTACAAAATCGACAGCAAACGACAATTAACGATAGTGCTGAAGTCCATTAACCACTTAAGTCCCTTAATAAATAATAAAACTGGAACACTCTCACTGCAGTCCAAACTGTCGATGCAACAAATATTCAAAAAAGAACACAGATACCGATATAACGTATCCAGACAACAGTACCGTGAACACTCCGTATAATCCTTTGAGCGATTGTGGCTTCTTCCCCGGAGGTTGATTGAAGCGGTATTTCAAGCGCTCTTGGAATTGAAGTCGTTCAACATATTTATTAATAAATCCTCCAGACCGTGCCCTTAGAAGAAACCTGTTAAATGGCTCTGCAAGAGAAGAACCTCTCCGAATGTACATCGTTTGCAAAAGAGTTCCAACTGATTCACTTATTGTGTAAACTTTTAAGTCGCCATGTCTGTTAGCAAATTTCCAAATGTAGCTCTCGTGGTAAACATTCGATGATATTGTGTAAAATAGTTGGTGCTCATTATTCATAACTTTCATTATACAATCTAAAGTCACTCTACATAATTTCTTACTGTTTGTTAAATTTACTATCGGGTTACTGTTGAGATAAGAATAGAGGTTCGGGCTTAGTATTAGCTGATAATTTTCGACCACCTCATCCACAGTGTGGACTTGATAATCTCGGATCGGGTGCGTAGTAGCACTCAACACTGAAGCCTGAGTAGCACACGACAGTATGAACACGTATAGAAGTATACTTAATAAAACTAGCCTATGCGGGATCCTGGTTTCAGCATTTTTTTTTAATGTAATGTTATTCAGAAAGTAACCCCAAACGATAAGCACATCTCGACTCGTATCCTTCACAGGGTTCTTGAAGATATCCAGGAACGTGACCACAACACAACATATGCAGAATGAAATAAATATAGCCCATATAGTGACCATTTTGAGCTGTTTCAGAACTGCAGCCCACTTTCCAAGTAGGTTCGCACGAGCTATTACTATTTTGTAATGGTCTACCATGTACGGATATATAAAATCTAGAGTCTGCTTACGATTCGAAGTTAGTATGTATCCTCCCACGGCACCTTCGACGTGGTACATTTCTATCTCGTGCAGCATACCCGTGTAAGTGAAGTTTGGAAGCAACATTCCGAACTTTTCACTTTGTCCATAATTTATTAATTCGACCGTAATATTCTCAAATTGTTGTATCAATGTTAGCAGATATTTTTCGATCGCATCGTTTCTATTGAAAGATATGAAAGGCCAGTAATTATGCGAGATGAATTTTACGTGGCAGCCTCGTAGGCTAGTCTTTCTGGCTTGTATGTATATCTTTTGTGAATTTTGAAGATCCGAACACAGAGATAAAAATTGCAGCGTTTTATTTAAAGGTTTGTCGCATTCATCGTGCTCTAAATCAAAAGTGTATATCACACCATTGTTCTCGGAGTCCAAGGTAACAACCGCTGCATCATAAATATGATTATACATCAGAGAAACAGACACGTCAGATAAAGATTCATCAATGTTCATGATGATAATCACAAATTTAGCTTTTGGATTCCAGAAAGGGTCACGTTTGATTAAATCTAGTCCGATTAAAAAATTGTAGTAATCCGTGAAGTGGATAACATAGACATCATTAAATACCGTATCATTTGGCCAGAAAAACGTCCTTGAAATAAATCTTGCGGGATGCTTCAAGGATATATGAAGCATCCTAGAAAGTGAATCGTTTACATTAATTAATATAATATCTGTAGAATTAGTGAGTTTGACTCTTTTCATAATTTTCCCTACGCACTCGTCGATCTCGTTCTTCTCGGTAAAAACTAAACTTTCCAATTTACCGTCGCAAAATGGAAGAAAGATAAACATGAAACAAACAAGATATTTTTCCATTTTTTACAGACCAATTTACTGATAGGCTTGACGTTGAATGCAAGAATAAAGTGCCTCTACCGTTCCCCTTGCCATTAACTTTCATTCAACAAAGTGATACATAAATCAGTAGGACACCTTTTAGTGGTAATGTCATTAGATTGAAATTTATTGAAATACACAAACGATTACTTCAGTAGGTACGAAAGTATTTAGGTTAATATAAATCTCTGAAATAGACAAGTAATTATCGATTTCTACTTCCTACTTTACACTTGGATAACATCAAGCAAGCATGGTTTCTTCTATAGTGGTTATTTAGTCCCTATTTAGAGCCAAGAAGAACTTTTTGCAAGTAAAGGAAGCTGTGGACCTAATAATAAATTGACTAATAAAGAGATTTGCTAGTGTGTTTCCGTGTGCTTTTCGCCATAAGGGTAACACTCCTCCCCCTTTCTGCAGGATTTACCCACCGGCTGCTGAAGTCCTCTTCGAGATGGCAAGATAATCAGTCCTAGTGTACTCCGGCCAAAGCACACTAAGTTCCAGCTCTGGGAAGGACCTTCAACTTTTAGCACACAAGGTGTAGTGTATACTATAGGAGGTTAATCCTATTAGGGCCACTTGCACAGTTAGGGGGTAAAAAATTAAATCGGTAACCCTGGGTTAAGAACTAAGGTTAAGAATTACAGTTCTATGCATTTTGACGCTTGTTAACCCTAGGTTAGCAGTTAACTCGGAGTTATGTAGCTAACCCAGGTCCGCGCAAGCCGGACTTAGGTACACAAAAATTTTACAGCGGCAGACTTATACCTACTAATATATTCGATTTTCGAAGGTGTCGTGCCGTCTAGGTACCGTTCACGCTAATAGCATTAAACAGAAGAGTAAAAACGACAGCACAATACGTACCTACTTCGAATTTCAATTTTCGTAATAGGTATATTCGTATAAGTTTTAAATCATCATTTAAGAGACTACAAAATAAAAAAATAAAAATAAATATAATTTATTTCGGACAACTTACGACGTGGTCCATATGAAAAACAAACTATATTTAACAATAAAAACCGGCCAAGAGCGTGTCGGACACGCCCAAGATAGATTTCCGTAGCAGGTACGAAAAAATCTTTGCATACTTTATTGTGGTTGTTTGGTCTCAACCACGGTCCTTTCACTTCCAACAATGTCTATTTTTAATTCCGTCAATTTGCACTAGATGGCGATATTATTTATCAAATCATGTAGAAAATAGATGAAAACAACTTTAAATTCTAGTTTCAAAAAAGCTGTGGCAGTGGCCCATGGGCAGTGGCACAGCAGGGCTGGTATTGGTACGTGTGATTATTGGTCCTTGATATTATAGGTATGGTTCTTAATAGTAGTTACGGGAATTTGCGTTAGATGGCGTTGTGCCGTTGAATAGAGTGATATCTCTATCCTCCTATATATAATGTACTCTGTGGTCTCAACTCCCACTGCGCGCTAGGGTTAACAGGCGCGATGTAGAATTTCAACGTCAGCGATACAGCGCCATCTATCGGTGAATTGGGTAACTAATCTAATCTGCAGTCTACTAGAACTAGTATGTATGTTGATGGTTTTTCAGATGTAATTCTTTATTATATATGAACCGATTTCAATTTTTTTTTTATTTGAAAGAAGAAACTTTTAGCGTGATCTTTTAGAAACTTAAAGAAAAAAAATGCTTGCAACATTGTGACATTACAATCTTATATTTCATACTAAATACAAACTGAAATATGGATGCACAGAAAAAACCCAGAAAAAAGACCAGCGCTGGGAATCGAACCCAGGTCCTCAGCATTCCGTGCCGTGTGCCATTCCCCTACACCACCACTGGTGGCAAATATTTTTTAGACGTGCGGTTCAAAAGTTAGAGGGGGGGACACATTATTTTGAACTTTCGGAGTGAATATCTCAGAAAACATTCACTTTATCAAAAAATGGTTGTATCAAACCCCTATTTATTTTCAAATACCTATCCAATGATACCCCACACTATAGGGTTAGTCGAGAAAAAAATATCACCCCCACTTTACGTCTATGGAAGGTACCTACCCTAAAAAAAATATTTTTAATTTTTTTCATTTAACCACTTTGTCGGCGTGACTGATACATAATATATTCATGCCAAATTACAGCTTTTTAGTACTAACAGTCTCTGAGCTTAGCCGCGGACGGACAGACAGACAGACGGACAGACATTGGCGAAACTATAAGGGTTCCTAGTTGACTACGGAACCCTAAAAACTATAATATATTAACCGAAGTTATCGCCAAATCAACAACGATTCATCAAAAAACTTTTCGGTACTTTTTTTTAAATAGACGTATCTTTTCTATTTGTGAATTGATTTAAATGAAGCAAACACTAAATGTTAATCCAAAAAATACCAACACATCGGTGATGACTGCATCTTTCTAGTTTAAGCCGTTTCTGAGATTAGCGCGCACAAACGCACAGACAAATAGACAAACAGACAATAAATCTAATAATCGTTGTTTTGGGTTCCATTACGCTAATAAATAGCCCTAGTATAGTGACTGTTTTTCTCAAATATCTTCAATGGACAGGCACAGACTTGTTACAGATTTATTACAAGTGTCGAATAAAATAGATAGAAGATAGATTACCCTATTCTCAGTAGGTATTCAAGTTCGTTCAATTGCCGCGCCGCTGGTGTTTTGCAGTTAAAGAAAAAAAAAGTTATTACTTACGTCTTTAAACATGAAACACACTCACTTTCATACTTACTAGCTGGGCGCAGTGACCCGAAGTGGATCTTGGCCTCCGACACCAAACTACGCCATGCCTCGCAATCTTGGGCCAGCTCTTGCCAGCCTTCGACCCCGAGATCCGAAAGATTCCTCTGCACCTCGTTCCTCCAGCGGTACCTGGAGTGGCCAACCGGTCACCGTCACCGGTCTACGTCCACTCGGTCGTCCCAAGTACGCCCTTTTCACGGCTCGATCCTCTCCCAACCTTTCCACGTGTCCAAGCCATTGAAGTCTGGACGCTTTTTCTCTCCAAAATATTGGACTCTGACACTAGGTCTTCAATCTCCCTATTCTTCCTCACTACCCTCCAAAAAAAAAAGATTCCGGCGAATTAAGAACCTCCTCCATTTTGAAGTCGGTTAAAAAGGACGTTACATTACGTGCTTGAGTAGTAAGTAAAGGTATTGGTAGTCCTCAGTAAATTTTGATATTGTTTTGGAACTGAGTAGTACCCTAACACCGTCATAATTATCACAGCATAGTTAAGTGGCATACCTACGTAAACTCTTTTCTTATTCCCGCAATATTTTTTGTACGGTCAAGTGCAAAAATAAGTATCGATTTAATCCTCCCATCGTTATATACCTATGCCTTAATTCGACGACATAAGAGCTATGGGACATATTTATGAGCAAGTTGTGTGCACCCATATTTTTTACACTTGACTGTAGGTACCTCATCCGTCTCAAAATCTATTAAAACTGAATACAGCTGAACGAACTGTCATTGTCACAAATGTCGGTAGGCACTTTCAAACGTCAAAAGTCAAGAAAGAAATGTACGGTTTTTATAACAGTGACTGAATAATCTTAAATAACTATGATCTCACGCTCCTTTTTTGTTTTAATTTAAGTTTAAATAACTAATTATTTCGTAACAATGCAACAGTCACCGTTTGAGAATATTTTTAACATCATTGGTGGTCTATCAGAAGGGAATGAGAAGCCTATGAAACATGGATTTTATAACGCCTTTGCCCTATTTATCCTGGTTGTCTGCTGTGCCGCTGTTTATGTACTGTTCCTTATATTGGAGCCGTTCTTTAAGCCTTTGTTTTGGGCCTTGCTAGTCGGTTCTCTGCTGCACCCATTTAAATACAAACTATCCAAGAAGTTAAAGTCATGGTTTGAAGATTTGGAGAAGTGCAACACATCTGTGATATTTGGTTTAATGATTTTACCTGTGAACGTCGTCAATGTCGCTGCAGATACAGTGGGACACCAGTTCATAGAACATTACAAGGTAATAAATTATAATTTACTAAATTCACCTCAATATAGTAAAAAAATATTGTATACCCACATTTGTTTGTATCTGTTCATTCCAATAAAATAACCCTGACTGAATTTTTTGTTTATTGTACTTGCACTACTTACATATGTATAACCAATCTTGAATCCAATCCAACCACTAGATGTGGGTCAAATATTATTGCAATCTAATATATAAAAATCTTGTGTAACGGTGTTTGTGATCGAACTCCTCCAAAACAGCTTGACCGATTTTTATGAAACTTTTTCTGTGTTTGGTAGGTCTGAGAATAAGGTTGTATGCTATTTTTTATACCCCTATTTTTCGCGGACGGAGTTACAGGCAACAGCTAGTTATTTATTATTATTTGATACTCACTAACCAATTAAATGCTTTAAACTAGCTAACTAGTACAGAAACTTAAATAGAAGCTTGTCAAAAATTCAATACACATGCGGCGACTTGTCTGACTCTTATTCTGCTACATCAAGAAAAAGTTTTTTTTTTCAGAGTGTGATTGGCTTGTTATCAGCCATATTTATTTTACCATGGCTGTACAACGCAATTCCCCGCAGTGTGCTCTGCTTATTTTGGCAACTGAGCAGCTTCATCGGCTTATCAACAACAATGCTCATCAATTTCTGCAGCTCATACATTGTAAGTTTATGTCAATAGTTTGTTTTGTTATTGTTGTCAGTAAATTTATTTAAAACAAAATTAATGGTATAATAATAACTAGAAAAAATTACAACTTAACCATTTAATGGAATCTGAGAGTTATTTTATGGAGGGTTATAATGTGGGAAGTGAAAAGAAACCTGTATTCTACTCTTGACAGTCTTATATAAATCCAGTTTTAAAGATATAAATAAAAATTGAAAGAGAAAGCCTTAAATTTTGCATAGATCCATGGATCTTAAGCATACAAGGGGTTAATCCACTGTTAATTCCTATTGTAAAAACACCCATATTAATCTTAAAATATTGTTTTGCAGACTCTAACAATAGCTCTTGCTTATTTAATAAGCATATGCACACTATGGAGACCGGAAAGAGCTGGCATATTTAAAGCAACCTCTCAATTTTTGTGGTTGGTCATCACAAGCTTCCTGGCCAGTTTGACTGGGTCCCTCCAGGTCTATACATTTGTAATGCTGCAAGGGTTGTGTGTTACTGGTTTTGCGCTGGAAGTTATAGATGTTCATAAACAATTGCTGGTTAAAGGTAAATTTAACTATGTGCTACTACACTTCGTTTTTTTTAGCATTAGAAATAAGGTAAACAATCTTAAAGAGTCTTTTTATTGAAAAATGCTTTTAAATAAATAATAATTATTACTTATGAATTCAAAATAATGTAAATGACCATTATGTCCTTGTTAATTGTTGCATATTTGCTGTAAATTTTTTCAAACGTGTTTTTCAATAAAAAGACACGTCAAGACCTTCTTTCTAATGCTAAAAAAACGAAGTAGGTATATGTCTAGTAAAAAAAAGAAAGAAGATGAATAATGAGAAAATTGAAGTAGTCCTTAAAACGCCTATTAACTCTCATCTTAACTACGCCACATAGTATATCTTTTAATATCAAATAAAATAATGCAATCATCCATCTACTTAAGTACAAATAAAATAATAAGTCCAAAATGAAAAATCAAGAATCAAACAAAAATTTCCAGCTTCCTGCCAATTAATTACAATAATTAGCCTAATTTATTCGAACACCTTTTTGGAATGAGATGAATCAGCTAATGATGTGTCATACATAGTCCTTCACAAATCGTAAACATGTTTCTTATGCAAAGCAGAAATACACTATCTTTAATGCAAAACAAATACTCTCAGGAATTATTACCTACACTACACAGCATAATATTTAGAATATGAGTAATTTTAAGAATTATGATTATTTGTATTTATTTATAGATCCTGAAACATCAGCTTTTGTTGCTATCCATAAAGTACTTACAAACACACATAACCAAGATGCAATCACGCCTGAAGAGAAAGTGCCAGAACAGAGTGCCAGCGAGCAGGAGTCAACTCCTGAGAAAGATACTCCTTCCCCAATGACACCAGAAGCCGCCGTCAAGAGAGGCAGTTGGGCCGAGACTGATCAGACTAACAATTCCCCGCGACACGCCAAAATGCTTTATAAGACGCGAACTTTATCAGCCTTACCACTATCGAATACGAAAACGAAATCCGCTTTCGAAAATCGCCTCATTGCGTCTTTCAAGCAAAGATCTTTAGACGAAAATTATATGAAGAACAGCTTCAACAGTGATGATGAAACAGCCCTGTATTTCAAGCTTCTATTCTTCGGGTGCCTTTGTATGCTAGTGTGGAAGCATATTTGGCTACTGCCAGTTATGCTGTTCTTTTTGGCAATCCATGTCCTGAAGAGATTACTAGACTTCTTTGGCGTGTGGTTGTTCTGCGAAAATCATTACAATAACGTTATGGGCAGAGTCAAATGTTGGTGGTCTGACAGGTATGGTAATAAAATAAACATTATCAATGCAAACTTACGACGACCAGACGACCAGACGACCAGATGGCCTAGTGGTTAGAGACCCTGACTATGAAGCTTGAGGTCCCGGGTTCGATTCCCGTGTCGGGGCAGATATTTGTATGTTTTGTTTATCCGTTACCTAGTACCCATAACACAAGCTTTGCTAAGCTTACTTTGGGACTAGGTCAATTGGTGTGAATTGTCCCGTGATATTTATTATTATTATTATTATTATTATTGTTGTTTTTAACTTTCTGTTATCTCTCCTAGGCTAGGAGGTAAATTATTGCACGGGCCTAAGCCAAGTGCTTTTGAATTTATATACGACTAATATAAAAAATAAATTTTATATTGACCTACTTAATTATATCGAAAGAAACTTGCGTACTATGCGGCATGTGTTTAGGATGACAGCTTTTTGTAAGAGAGTGTAAGTGGAAGGATGAATATTGAGTGCCCGGAGGCTTGTATGAAGTGTTTTCGGTATGATGCCTGTTGTGGAGAGTATGATAGGAATTGTTTTTACGGTCCTTACTTGCCACTGTGTTTTAATTTCTATGGAGAGGTCGGTGTATTTGGCTATTTTTTCTGTGTGAGTGTTTCGTAGGTTATGTGTGTTGCAGATGGCAATGTCAATTAAATATACTAGCTTTTCACTCTTGTTTAAAACTGTGATGTCTGGTCTATTACAGTGAATCGTCTTATCAGTCATAATGGTTCGGTCCCAGTATATCTTGTAATCGCTATTTTCTAGAACTGTCTGGGGCTGATATTTGTAATATGGGACTTTGTCTGTGATAAGTTTGAACTGGAATGCTAGGTGCTGGTGAACTATTGCTATTATTAAACTAGAAAACAACTATTGTAGAATTTATATTACAAGGTTGAAGACAAAGTTGCATTTAATATGCCTCTATATGTGTCACTTGCATAATACCACTTTGCATCCTCATGACATGCCATTGCCATATATTATTCGAACGAATATTACCTTGACTTTAAATTAACTCTTGGTGACTTTTAATGATTCATGGTTAATTACCCGTCCACTCCTGATCATTATGCATGCAACTGCGTCAAAATATCAAAAACTCGTAAAACGTCTCACGATCTACATCTCGTAATAATGTATCTAACTCTTATTGACTTCTGATACTTGTGTAATTTCTGAGAATTTATGATAATTTCTAAAGTTTGGTTGGTAGACTTTCATCGGATCTGATTAGTACAATTGCGTCATAATGTGTCGAAGAGATGCAAATGAACAACTTGCTTTATGTTTAAGACAATCGGCGGCGATACCAGCGCACATTCGCGGAATGAAAAAAATTCTATCAACCTGTAATAAGACTATCCGCGACGTGGCCTACGGATCCGTAGATACAGTATCCACATGTATCGTTATCATAGGCCTGATATCCTTCCTTATTGTCGCTACAGTATTCATTTGCATACAGGTCTGTATTTTTCTAGTTTTATTTCGTATCATGCACTGCTAAAGGTCAAGAGAGATAATACGGATGACGACTGGGTTATAAATATGTCATTCTATTTAGTCCGTCAGTTAGACTATGGAAAAATATGGGACACGTATTTTTTGGTTTATCAAATTATTAAAAATCGACAAAGGCATACATCATCAAACTTCCGAAGTGGGGGCTTGTGTCGTCACTCTTAGGTAAAAATTGTACCATATAGTGACGTCACTCGAAACTTCTAAGCACTGTATCCTCGTCTTTTTTTGTTTGTCAAACAAAAGAAAAAGTACGTGTACAATATTTTTTAATAATCTAACTGACGGACTAAACAGTTTCTTTTAGTCGTCTAGCCTATTCCCATTATTTTTAATTAATGACTGAAATATTAATCAATCTACTTAATTATTTTAAGATATATTCGGAGGCGATTGTCGTAGTGCAATTGAGTGGAAGTTTGCTGAACAGCACATTTGTACAGAACAGTGAATTGCACGCTTATTTACCTGAAGGTTGGGAAGAAAAACTTGACTCGCTCATTGATAATGCATATACTTATGGAAAGGAAGGAATATCTACAGGCGTGAGTACCCATTAATTGCAGCTATAATGTACATATAAAAGTAGATTTTTTATTGACTAGAATACCACAAAAAAGCATGATATTAATTATTAGAACTTTAAGAGCTTTTTACGAGTTTTTCTACTAATCAATAAATTAAAATACCTAAAGGGTTATTCTATTCTAACACTAAATTACATTTCTCATAACAAAATGCTTTCCTTGTTTGGGCAGGTGCAAGGATATGTAAGTATATATACTACAAATGTTATGTATCGAATGTTAAGTTTTTATTTAACTTTAATAATTTTATTTACCTAATCTCAAAATACCTAATGGCTCAAAACACTCCAAATCGTTCCGCTATTTCCTTTTTGCCTGTCTCTAGCATCAGAATACTAGTCACATGAAACACAGGTTAATAATAATAATACAATAAAATAAGTCTGAACGTCATTAGTTCGACTCGACGGCACCACAATAAATTTTATGAATCCTGAATTCATAAAATTGCTGTTATTTTATTCATGCCTATAAATGCCTCATAACCTTTGATCAATTATAACTGAAGATACACATTGCCGAACAAAATCCCCTTCAAAGAATGTCCGAACTTTTTTATTTGTTTGCATAACAATTAAAATCATCACCTACCTACACAGAAATTTGAACCTAGTCTTTACTTTATTACAGTCGAATTTCGGTTGACACTTGACAGCTAAACTTGACAATTTCACGCAACGTACTGAGAAAAAAGAAGGCCACTTTTATCAAAGTGGCGCTCATTTGGCTCGGACATTTTCGGGCGCGCGACTGTGGATCTACAGTTATAATTGATCAAAGCTCATAGCATTACCATATTTAGTTTATGTTTCTATCTTTGAAATATTTGTAATGCTCCTCTGAACTTCTTGGCTTTCTGTGATGGCCATGCGACATAGTTAAGCAAACTCTGCATTTGTGAATGGGCTCTTTATCTATTTAATGACATCACAGGTAAGGAGCATCCTTAAAGAAGGAGACCCTGATAAAATAGCTCGCGTAGAAGAACAGATCCTCGAGATATGGGACCGCGTGTACCAGAGCTGGGTCTCGGGCCATTTCGCACCGCAAGTTGGGCCACAAGTCGACGGTTCGGCAGTACAAGACTCATGGGACAACTTCGTTAATGACATGTCTAATACGCCTGGTACGTATGGTTTCAAAAGTGATCTGAATGAGACTGTATTCTGAATGATGACATCGCAAGTACCTACCTATAGCAAAGCAGACGTACAAAATATAAAACTATATTCTTCCTTGTACTTGAATTCGAATTTTTTGGTGTTGAGATATTTGCTTCATTATTCATTATTAAGCATTGACATCAATCAGGCGTCATCATCAACTCAGCATTGATAGGTACACTCAAGGAAGCTGAATCGCGTACCAGGGTGGAACCTTTTCACTACCAATTTCACGACGATTTCTTTGGTAGATGTATGGAATGTCAACATTATATTTACCATGAAAAAGTTCTACCCTGACTCTTCTCCTTTAAAGTTAAGGGCCTCGTTTTTTGCAATATGTACCTACATAAACAACATAATTGACGTAGGTCATAAAATGAGCCTGTAATTTATTTCTCAGAACTTGTAACCACGTTTATGACTTAGTGCGTATCTGTTTTGTGGGTTGTTGCCTTGGCGTTTCGTTCGTAGAAAAGTCGTTACGTTTTGTGGTTTGCGTGATACAAAGAAAAAACCGGCGTTGAATTAATTAATATAAAACCGCAGTTACATTACACACACATGCTTTATAAGGATATAATTGTTTTGTATTTAACTAGGTATGCGAGACTTACGACTTTTTAACTTATTCATCTTAAGTCTATATTGCATTTGGGATCCTGGCGTTTAGACCACCGATATGATTATCTGTATCCAAGATATACGATCTTTGACTTATCTGCAGCTAAATCCTCCCTTATGTATGTAAATATGTTACCCGTGGTTTGGTTGAATAAGCTCGCACTTCGGAAATTTACCACGTTTTCGATGAAAGAAACGTCGCGAGATGACCTGCTCACACTTGTGCGAAGCAACCATCAGTTGTATGAAGTTCTCAATCTGTTTTGGGCCTGCGTAGGAGCGACCGCCTAAAGGGCTTATTACACGTGGCTAAATTTAGGATTCTAAGGGGCTGTTTCACCACCCATTGTTTAATTTTAACTGACGGATAAACAAAACAAACAGAGACGGCATCACATTTATCCGTCAAATAAATTTGATCAATGGATGGTGAAACGGGGTAAATGATTTAGAAACCTAATTTAGTAAAGTGTAATCGCGTTTAGCTAGTAAGGATCCTAAAAAATATCCTAATTAGAAGCAAGAATGGTTTCTGACAAGTTGAATGATTTAGCGTCCTAGTTAGGACAGGTGTTAGGATGACTAAATTTAGCCAAGTGTAATAAGCCCTTGAGCTCTCCATTCTTAGAGGAGGTCTATGCCCGGCATTGACGTGTTTATGCTGGAGATAATAATAAAATAAAATAAATAATAAATATTAGGGGACAATCTTACACAAATCGACCTAGTCTCAAACTAAGCAAAGCTTGTACTATGGGTACTAGACGACGATAAACATACTTATATAGATAAATAAACACATAGAAAACATCCATAACTCAGGAACAAATATTCGTGCTCATCACACAAATAAATGCCCTTACCGGGATTTGAACCCAGGACCTCTTGCTTCGTAGGCAGGGTCACTACCAACTAGGCTAAAGCGGTCGTTAATGATGATGATAATGACGTGACTAGACAAGTTAGTGCTCTATTTCAGGTATGTTCGACTACTCCGGCATCGTGGCTTGGGTACAAGCCAATGTGGGCACCCTAAGCGCAATAGCGACAAGTATTTGGGCGCCGCTAGCCAGCAATGTGTCGTTGCTAGCGGGCTCGGTCGGAGCTTTCACGTCGCTCCTTTTCTCTGGAGGTGGAGCCATCATCAACATGTTCATTAACTTGGTACGTTAATAGCTAAATCGATCGATCGTCAATCAATTGAAATCATTTTATATGAATCGTCATCATTTATTTGGAAAAGCTGCAAAATTGTGACTATGGAATAATTACTTTTTTGTTATGAGAGGGAGGCAAATGTGCAAGAGGGTCATCTGATGGGAAATGATTAATTAATCACCACCGCCCATCGTCTGTTGCCGGGCTTTAAAAGAAGAATTAAGATTGATTCTGCCCCTTCAATCAATCGATCGACATAGAATCGATATTTCATTGTCGTAGGGTGTATCTATGAGGAACTTAGTGCAGATTAGTTATTTAACTGCTCAGTAAGTTCGTCCACCATTTTCTGGCTTGATTTTCTAACATACTACATTTATATTTATACGTAGCGACGTTAGCTAAAAAATAGGGCTGACCGTGAGTAACTGCGTAGCTGTCTCTCTTTGAATTGCAGTTAACGTTCTTTATACAAATTTAATTTGCTTCTTTTGTTAACGGGCTACCGGGCTACCGAGTTTTTCGCTCTAATCGATTTTGGGTGGGCGATTTCGGACGTGGGGCCGCGTGGGAGAGGCACGATGGCTCAAGATAGGTTGGTTGGACTGCGCGTGTTTTTGGGTATTTTTATCTTATTACTAAAACAAATACATATTTTAAAAATGTAGCAAAACTATGCCCTAGAAAACATCTTGTTTTATTAACTTTCAAAAAGTCATGACCTTCCGTGCAGTATTGGCGTCGTACTACGAGTTTATTTTATTTTTTAGAGACGACTTTGGATTTTTTTTCTATCGAGCGAACTACAAGTAGGTAATCGACTAATCGTGTTTCGAAAAAAACTGGTCACTAGAGTGAATCCTCAAATAACTTACATATGAATTTCAAGACTATAGCATTGCTAGTAATGATACAGCACGAGTTTAAATGAATGCAATAAATGCGCCAAAAACACAGTGGGGCCTTAAGACAGCTAAGGCAGGACAAGTTGTTCTAATGCTTTCTGTACTGAATTTGCTCCTGTTTTGTTCTAGGTAGTGTTCTTTACAACACTTTTCTACTTGCTGGCTTCAAGCAACGCACTCTACAAACCTGTCGAGGCCATCACACAGTTGCAACCTAACTTAGGTCCTAGACTTGGCATAGCCTTGTCTGTTGCAATAAATCAGGTAAATCATGGTGTATAACATTTAACCTTTAAACTAGTTGACAACTCTGTCAAGACATTCGATTTTGGACCGTAAATGTTGCTAATTTGAATCCGTTTTAATTTCTGTTTGACGGCAAATATGTTGCCGGTATCGGTTTAAGGGTTAAACATCAATAATATTGAACAAGTAATGCAGTACATATTCGAAGCTACTGACTAACGAACGAGTATTAATAATAATAAGTATTACTATTCTATCAATTGTATAATGTACTTGCTGCTGCCCGCGTCTCCGTCTGCGAAGGATTCGTTTATCCCTATCCCGCGAGAACTACGCAATGCGACAAAGACCATCCTATGTCCTTTCCCGGGACTCAAAAACTATCTCTATACCAAATTTCATCTAAATCGGTTCAGCGGTTTAAGCGTGAACTAGGATCACCTAATATACAATTATTGTACCAGGGGGATCCAAATAGGTGATCCTAGTGGACATCGCGGTGAAGAGGTAAAGACAGACGCACTTACGAATTTATAATATTTGTATGTTTTTTTTTTCATATTTTCAGGTGTTTAGGGCTTCATTCAAAATGGCGCTGTTTTACGGCCTATGGACCTGGCTGGTACACAATTTGTTCGGCGCCAAAGTTGTCTACTTGCCGTCTGGTAACTTTCAAAACATTAACTTTGGAAAACACTATCATTATTAAAATTCTGTCTTAAACTGGACAAATAGCGATCAATTGTACGGTTTAATAGTAAATTGCCGAATCGTGTAAGCGTTATAAATAAACCGAACCGTAGGTACGTTATGATAAATTTGATGAAGTAAAGTAAACACCGGGTCGTAACATTTGGTCTAACGTAAATATGCCAGATAATTCTGAAACCTTCATTAGTAGTGGCATTGGCAAAATTTGACCAGAATGTCATTGACCTCTAAATCAATTCGTTGCTAACAGATAAATAAGTCATAATTGTTTTTTCCTGCGTCACGAGCTTCGCTAAGAATTATCTCCGGATGATATTCACTCGCGGCTGGTGAGCCACTTTTATCAGTCGTGTTTTGTTCGGCGAATCGATTCGTGATACGGGTGAAAAGAAATGACAGTGAAAAGTGTCGGGGGAAAATGCAGCGTGTAATATTGTTGATTCTTTTACCGTTTGTAATCGGCGTCAGGATCAACTTTACTGGTTGCCAGAACTCCGGCTGGAGGTGCGCTAACAATCTCCCGAATGAGATCATTTACACTTGCTCGTCGGACGTAAATGTAAGTGTTTAATAATTACCCTTCATTAATTTTTTGTTTGTTAATAATTAAATCATACTTCTAGGGACGTTTTAAAAAAATGCATAATTAAGGGCTTAATGAAAACAAAATCACGATCGCGTCCTTTGTGAAACGAAAGTTAGTCACACAAACTATATGGGTAACTTTCGTTACACAGGGGAAGTAATTAGGTTTTGTTTTAATTAAATCCCTTAATTATGTACAATTTTTGAAAATGACTATAGTCGACCAAGAAATTCTTTACCACCCTAAGGTCTTGTACCCTGTGAATCCAATACACTGTATCTTCAGTACACGTCTATCGGAGTTACAGTGTATTGGATTCACAGGGTACTTTTGTTGTAGTATGACTTAAAACACCAAAGGTTATTTTCACTTCCAAGTCCAAATGACAATCAGCCTTATTGTTTTTAATTTGTTATAGGAAATGTCATAAAAAATGTTCAAGCACTTACTTGGTCGACTGTACACTGCGAATAGAGACCAATGAAATTTTTAACGTTTGTATGTCAATCTAAATATTGTGTTTCGTCTTTCCCTATCTACAACGCGCCCGAGTAACGTGGTCTAAGTATGAAAAGGTTTCAAATAGAACATTTCTCATTTCAGGATTACGTGATACACTTGAAAGACTACTACACGGACCATATAACCAGTTTGACGGTCCAACAATGCAAAAAATTAAAGATTATTCTGGATTGTTCCATTTTGCAAAGGCCGTCTCGATTACAAGCATTCAGGGTAAACAACTGTGCAACAATAGAATTTGGTTCTTTAGCAAGCAACTCTCTCCTTCAAACACCACCTGAAGTTACGATTGATAATGTTCGAGAAATCATATCCTTACCTAAAGGCATGTTTAAATCGCCGATAACAAATACTGAACTGAAATGCTTGGGAACCACCTCATTGAGCAAAATACGGATAACGAACAGCAAAATTAAACTGATCAAAACAAAAGCTATTTATAACGTTACTGGATTAAGGAATATCGAATTTGAGAATGTCACAATAAATGACGCTGAAGTTCAAGCAATAGAGGCTAATATGGGGTTCAGTTCGACTGCCTTTACAATAACCAACAGTAAAATTGATAACTTACGTTCCAAATCAATTACCGTCCAAAGTAAAACAGTGACAATCTCAAATACCATTTTTGGAGATATACCCACTAAGTCCATGAACATTAGTTCAGACTTCTTGCATTTTACTGACAACTCGATAAAAGACATATTTAGCGATGGCATCATTTTTAAATCTGCTTATATTTATGTATCGAGAAATCGTATCCGTTCTCTAAAAGGTAACGCATTGGCAAGTGTCCGGTGCTCTAAGAAAATAACAAACGGAAAGCAGTTTTCTTTTTCCAAAAACTCGATTGAAAATATTGAGTCCGGATCTTTATATTTTGACTATCAGAGCTGCAAGAGTGCTGGAACGGTTGTCAATTACAAAGACAACCAAATGGATTGTAAATGTCACAACATCGCTTTTCTTGTAAGCCCAAACGTTAATCAAGAACTGAATAATTTGATTTTGGATGCGGCAGCTAATAACACATGTTTAGCAGCTCCTTGTTCTCTTCCAGTAGATGTAATAAGGATGCTATTGGAAAGTAATATGTGTCAAATTAACCTTGATTCTCAAGTCATGTGTTTGCTCTACAATGACAAGAAATCTAAAAACAATGAAGTCAACGCTGACGAAGACGTGACTGAAACAGCTCCCACATTCTACTTAATAAGACAAGCAAACGGACCCAATGGAGGCCCAAGTGCCGCTATGACGGCTATAAACAAAGATGACCTCATAAACGACAGTCACTTGAATATGACTAATAGAACCACTATCAAAGTAGTCTTCGATTCATCGAAGGATTTCGTTGAGACTTTACGTAGTACTAGTAATTCCAGGAAAAGGCCAGTGGAAGAGCCTAAAACTCCACCGAAGACAGAGTACACTAACCGATGCGTAGGGGCTCAGTGTAGAACAAATGCCTATGACAGACAGAAAGCCTTGGACTTCTACAAATACGTGTACGCACAATTACGACCCCCCAAGATAAATGAAAAAACTTAACTTATGTTTAGCGTCTAATAAAGTTGATCGTTACATATGGTTTTTTTTTACTGTCTTCTGTAGATATTTCTATCTTGAATCCGAGGAGAAAGACAAGAGTCTTTAATTAAATAGATCAAGCGACCTAACCGCCTACTTTATCCCATGAACGATAACAAAACTAGCCTCTGAACAAATCCAGTCTTTACATATCTGTGACAAGACCGCGCGATATAGCAGTACTGAATTTTCTTTTTTAGGTTCAATCAAATCACGTGAACTAGGTACCGTTTCTATTTCATTTTTGGTGCGATCAAACTCACATCATCTTTAAATGTTCTGTAGTAGTAAAAGTACTCTCTGAGCAAACAAAACGTATAACCTATAAATGGAAACTAGAGTAGCTTATCAGTGGCGATCCTTACATAGAAGCCCAAAAGCCGGGCTTGCCTTATAAATCTCAAATCACGATTAAAAATAAAAACCAAACATTGTCCAAACGAAAAAAGTTCTAATAAAATCACTTTCATAATAACGCGCTTTATTTTACGTAAAATACCAAGAATTGCATAACAAATCCGCTGCGCGGCCCGGCGGCGCTGAACGGCGATAGTAGCGACGTTATAAATAGCATGACATCTCGCTCGCTCTTGTGGGCTTTTACGGGGCTTCCAAGCGCTCTCTTCATACATAGGAAAACGTTAGTTTTGCAAATATCTATGTATAGCTGCATATATAGCACTTTCTTTGCAATTTTGAATCTGGCTTACGGTGTGAAGTTTGTTGCGTTTGGTTTGGAACGCGAGTGCGCGGGCGAGATGAATAACTTCACGATTGTTTATATCGAATCGTGGGCCATGCAAGGCGTTAAATGCGTGATTTGATGCAATTACAAAATAAATATTCTTGTTTTGGTGCGGTGTACAGTGCGGTGCGTGTGAGAATGAGTCTGTAAAATTCTTTTTAGTAATAGAATGTTTAATGTTTAATGATTAATGTTTATTT
Source organism: Archips xylosteana (assembly GCA_947563465.1). Lineage (NCBI taxonomy): Eukaryota > Metazoa > Arthropoda > Insecta > Lepidoptera > Tortricidae > Archips > Archips xylosteana. The sequence goes on from OX387362.1 coordinate 6,778,472, forward strand.
GGGCAAAAAACGGCACAATATAATGAGTGAACTTAAAAAAAAATAGATTGAAGTGTGCTTTGGTAAGCTTGTCCAAACTGAAGAGTAAAGCGGCAACAAGATGGATTTACCTACATTAAATAATAATAAAATAATAAAACATGATCTCTCGGCTTGCCATAGCTTGATACCCTAGGCACGCTACTGTAGCTTATGTATTAACCTTAGGAGCTTAATGAGAGGTTTTCAAAAAAAGTGTACACAATCAAAAGTAAATTGATTCCTTTGTGTGACGAAAGTTACCCATATATTTTGTATGACTAACTTTCGTAACACAAAGGAAGCGATCGTGATTTTGTTTTGATTAAGCCCTTACCTTAACTATGTACAATTTTTTTGGAAACGACTCTAATATTATTTGTGTTATGCACACATGTTGTTAAAATGAAAAATATTGTTTTTTGTAGACATCGACATCCACAAACCTTATTTTTTATGTTTCAGTGTTAGCAGCGGTTTTGGGTGCTGCGCCTTTCCTAGGTCCTTACCTGGCAGGTATACCGGCGGCCCTCGACGTCTGGCTCCAAGGGAGGCCTATGGCGGCCCTTCTACTGCCCATAGCTCAGGCAGCCCCTATTGCCTTCCTCGATGCAGCGGTTTATGCTGAGATCAAAGAGTGAGTCGGATTTACAATAAAATGTGATTGATTAGATAGTATCGAGTCATGCTTTAGTGAAGTTCTATGTAGCTCATTGCTCAGTTGCCTATAATAAGAAGGTAACGGGACGAAAGAAAATAAATAATAATAATAATAATCTATGCGTAGTAAGTGGGTTAGGGAACTAGAGACAAATACTTTTACCAATTAAACAGAAAAGTACCTTTCAAGGGCTCAGTCTCTTTTTTGACTAGGCTATTTTTATTCCGTAATTACTCTTTAATTCTTATATAAAAAGTAATAATTAGGGAAGTTTGCAATAAAAAATGTTATTTTTTTCCAGTGGTGGTCATCCTTACGTCACTGGTTTGGCGATAGCGGGAGGCATATTCTACTTAGGTCCGGAAGGTGCAATACTTGGTCCACTCCTTCTGTGTTGTCTAATGGTGGTACTCAACCTTTCCTCCACATTTTTGAGGGACACTCCATCAGAAGAACGCGCTGCGTTGCACTCGCGAGTCAGGTAAACTCAGTCTTTGTAAAGATGCCAAAAATGTGTATATTATTTTGTTTTTTTTTTGTGATTTTTATCCTACTGTGAGATATGAACCGTGGAATTTGAAGAAGACAGTCACTTCTTACAAGTTATATGATTAGATATATAAAATAAAATGTAATTTGTTCCTTTGTGTAACGAATTCTACCCATATATTTCGTATGACTAGCTTTCGTTACACAAAGGAAGCGATCGTGATTTTGTTTTGATTAAGCTCTTAACTATGTACAGTTTTTTCATTCAAATGATCTTTGTATTGATCTCTGGGTTCATATAAGTATGTATGTTTAGTTAAAATATGTAGTAAAATTTTGATTACTTACACCAAATATATATAGAGCCTTGTTAACCCTAGTCAACCTCTGGCGTATGATACACGTGTTCTTCAAAGTCCTTCACGTTCATATCAAAGTCACTACGCAATTCTGTAAATAACTTTTTTTTTCCTGTTGACTCTTAAGAAATACCTAATCGTATTGTTTCGGCGCATTCAAGTGATATTTGTGGTAATTCTTGTTTATTTAGGTCGTTATTTGGATGTTTTTATAACTGAGGTGTGTATTTTCCTATTGCTTTTATTATAAATAAGGTGCACTTTCTCTAGTTATTTGAGCACTGCTAAAGTTGGAAGACAAAAACACGGAGCTAAGTGAATGTTATTTCATTTATTTTAGTACTAAGTGGATGTATACTTGCATGCTGGTTTGCAGATTTCATTGTAAAAGCATGCTTTTTAATACAAATGTGGTTTATTTGCTGTGGGTACCTACTTGAGATTGTGCATGCATTTATACATTTTTTATTAACCGTATTATACCTTTATGTAAGTTTTTTTCCTAGATGGCTAAGGATTAAAATACTCTAATTTGAAATTTCTTAATATTTTCATCATTATTAGCCCAGACGAGAAGTTTTTTTAAGAACAGTTGAATTGATTCTAAATTTATTTACAGGTTCGGTGCTTATCTCTGACGGGCTTGCATGGACTACTAACACACAGTCAGACGTCCTCTGACACCTGTCAATTTGTTGTAAGCAATTTTTTTATGAGGATGAATCAACTTTTTCTTGCTACCCGTTGTTATAGTTACACAAATTTTGTCTCGTGGACAGCCTAAGCATTTTTCTATCAAAGAGTCACATTGTTAAAGACATGTGTTAAAGAGTAGATGCCACTTGAACAACTGGGGACTGAGTAAACAACACGAAAAAGAAGATTCGTCCATAAGCTCACTTCATTACTTAGTTAAAAATCAAAGTCTCGAAATGTTTATTAAAAATAATATTTATTGCTTTCTGTGTTATGTCAATAGCGGCACTATAATCAGTGGAAACCAAAGCTCGTATCGTTTTGTGTCAGCGCGCTCATATGCATTTTTCAAATTGTACCTACCTATTATCAAACCGCAATCAGAATGGGACTGTCAGAACTGCCATTTCATACATATTTTGACGTAAGCATATAGAATTACTGTCAACTCCAGTCCCTTTCTAATCGCGGGCGAATAATACATAATATCTCATTTGTTCCGTCAAGCTTCTTCTACTACTTCTGTGCACTGGAGGCATAAGTGTTTGATCTTTTGATATTCGAACAAAAGTAGCAAAAAGTCATGCGGTGTCAATGTCGTCACTACTTTTATAAAAAAGTTCGTGTGTCAAATCAATATGTAAACTAAATTTACTTAACCTTAAAAGGATAAGTTCGCCTCTGTATAAGTACCTCACCGTTTGACAATTATGCTTGTTTCTTTATTTTTATACAATAAAGAGTTTACATACTTACGTATTAAGCTGAACTTCTAGTACACCGAGTAAAAGGCACTTGTATGACTATCGATTTAGATGGGAGCTTTTAAAATTAGTGACGATATTTATTTATAACCCTCATAATCATTACGTTACATTACGGTAGTGGGAGTCAGCCCCTGGCCTGGCCTGGCCTGGCTTGGTTTATCGACTAAAAAATTCTAACTACACATTGTTGTCAAAGTATTCCGTGGAGCACGTTTTTGCTTATCAATGTATTAAATAATAAATTAATCATAAAACAAAACATTGGTGGAAAAATACAATTTGTTTTTAAAATGTAAATGATATTACATGAAACGGGTAATGTTACATAAGGTAGTTATTTATAAATATTTAAACTTATTTATTTAAAGTTTTTTTACACGAGTGTGAGATGATAGATTAAAAGACGAAAGCTCTCGTACCTATTCAATGAACTGAAAATGTATACGACAAAAACTATTTACGAGACATTATTATTTAACTACAACATTTAAATGTGTTTAAAACGATTAGACATGCAGAGCTTCCGTACTGTAAAAGTCAATCTTGACAAGAGACATTCCGGTACAATTTATATTTTTGAACTGTTTTAAATCTTAAAAAGTTGACAGCCCCATTACTTTGAGTCTAAGGCTAGTGTGGTCTACTGATATTTATCAAATATTGTAGTATTTGATCTTGTAATGTATTATATTGACAGATGTCAATATTCAGGTATCACAAAAATCTAAACTACTTAATTCCGTATTGTGAATTCTTAGTAAATATTAAACGTCTGGCCTTGCCTATATTAGGTATGGGAATAGAATGTAATCCATCAGTTTTTATCATATTGGAGTAGTGGTTAATAGTAGTAGTTTTAAAAATAAATACATAATTAAAGGCTTTAATTAAAACAAGACTTAATTTATTCCTTTGTGTAACGAAAGTTACCCATATAGTTTATATGATTAACTTTCGTTACACAAAGGACGCGATCGTGATTTTGTTTTCATCATCATCATCATCATCAGCCTATGTTCGTCCACTGCTGGACATAGACCTCTCCCATGGCACGCCACTGAGCACGATCCTCGGCCACTCTCATACAGCTCTTGCCAGCCGCCCTGCGAAGATCATCGCTCTGATTTTGTTTTCATTATATCTTAATTGTTTAATTAATTCATGTTTTTTTTTGAAAACCACTTATTGATGGACCATAGTATTTATTGAACGTTTAATTTAAGCGTAGTATATACACAATGTGTACCACTGGGGTGACAAAGATTTTTTCGCGTGGTGCATATGGAACACCACTGGCATATGAATGGAATGTGTTAAATTGTACTGGGATGACAAGTGTTAAAATGTACTTTTTACCTTACGGCAACTGTAGCGATAGTTGGTGAAATAATAAATGAGCAATAAAACCCGTTTGTTTGTCGCGTGTAATACTGTATTATTTGAGTCTACTTATAAATTAAGGGCTCGCATACGTATATATTTTTAATTGTATCTGTAAATAAAAATAAAAAACAGATTAATTATGTAAAATATTTCGCTTGAACTTCAAGTAAGGTTGTAACCTCGTCATCTTAGAGTAAAAAGGTTCTATTGAACATTTTCGTGTAGTTCTAATTGTTATGTTTTATAAAAAGAAATATATTGATATTTATTTATTACAGTTGCTACCTGTTTATTCTGAGGTCACAACTGCTTCTTTTATTACTTATATCGAATGCAAATGATCCTTTGTGGAGAATCTCATAACTGCTTATTCGTTTACACTTCAAAGTTATTATTGAGAGATTAATGTTAAAGGTACTTATTTAATTAATTAATTTATATTTTAAAATTGTTTTTTTTTCTTTGCGTTTAGTCAATTTTCATTCTTTCGATTTGATTTTCCAAAATTTTATTTGTTAAAAACGTTAACTGCTTATTATCTTTTTTTAATAACTTGAGCTATATAAATATTAACTTAGCTAGTACGAGTATTAGCTACAAAAACGTAATGGTGCTTGTTAGTGAACTTATATTTAATTTGATCAAGTACTAAAATATAGGTCTTGCATACATACGTCGGAAATCGTGTTCAAATCATAGCTAAGCTACAAAATCTAGTAAAAATAAAGATTAGCCACACTCAACACTGTCCGCGAGCGGTTACTCGATATAAAGTTTACTCATCGCCACATGAATATTTATTTTGCACTAAATACTTCATAATTCATAAAACGACTGTGCTGCGTTAAAAAGAAGTTTTATTTTCAACTGAAACCTACATTTTTGCATTCACATACCAAGATATAAGCATCAACACAAAAATTAAACAATTGTAATTAAATAACTTGCACAAATCGAATACAGTTAAATACAATTATTTCAATTTGTCTACAAATTACTCTTTAATAGACTCAATATACATACATACAGTGAATTAGTTTGCTGGTAATGTAGGCATATTTTGACCAAAATGCAGGGAGCATTAATTGTGACTAAGCAGATCAAGAATTATTTTGAAATTTCCCGTTACCTTGAGATGGCAGTCCTATATGCAGTTTGTATGTAATCATATTTATTTAATAAACTGAGCCTATACTGTTTTGGCTGTCAGGTTCAAATAAAATAACTTATGACGGTAACAGTGATAATTTAATCTGTAACCAGGCGACTCGGATGGTATTGAGTATAAAGGAAAATTTTAAAATATTGTTGTAATAACATCTAAGAGGACAAAGCACTCAAGAATATCTTAGGTAACTCTAATCCAGTAGACGTTGACGCGTACCAGATTTTTATGAGTGCTTTGTCTTATCTGATATTATTGTCGGACTGCTGTGACTGCACATTGTCTAGTTAGAGTAATTTTAACTAAATGAGCCCCACATAGTAGGGATATAAGAGTGATTTTCAAAAAAAAAGTACACTAATAAGGGATTTAATTAAAACGAAACTTAATTTATTCCTTTGTGTAACGAAAGTTATCCATGAGTCGTTTTCAAAAAAAGTGTACACAATTAAGGGCCTTAATAAAAACAAAACTTAATTAATTCCTTTGTGTGACGAAAGTTACCCATATATTTTGTATGACTAACTTTCGTAACACAAAGGAAGCGATCGTGATTTTGTTGTGATTAAGCCCTTAACTATGTACAATTTTTTTGTAAACTCCCATAAAATTGGTATCGTTACACAAGGGACGCGATCGTGATTTTGTTTTTATAAAGCCCTTAATTATGTCCATTCTTTTTAAAACGACCCATTATTTTTGGTACAGTATAACTCTACTGAAGATTTAAAAAACGCTTAATGTTCAGCTTAAACATACAACACAGCTATGTAGTACTAGATCGCCAAATAAAGGCTTCCAATATGCCATAAATTATACATACGGTTAATGATATGAAATATACTACTTGCATACATATGGGTACGCATTCAATAGTGTTTATAATGTATTAATAACCGACTTCAAAAGAAGACCGAACGAATTCGACCCGTATGTGTGTAATGATATTGATAATATTGAATAAGATTGTAAATATTTGTTTTATATTAATACGCGTTTTTAGATTTTCTATGTTAATATTTTATATGTATACTCGGCGAAAAATGGTATGTTTCTTTAATTTTAACAACAGCAATCGGGCCATATTGTTAAATAAGTATAGCTTGATTTAACTTTCATTCACTACATATTTTCCAACACAAAGTACTAAAAATAGAATTAAACAATGCATTAAATACTTAAAATAAATATATTTGTGTATGTCAAGTCAGCAAGCCCTTAACAGTTCAGAAAATATCGTCCAAAGATGAGATAAGCTTTATCATAATACATATATGATATTGTATTGCAAATATTTGCATTAATATTAGTTCATAAAAACACGCATATTCGCATTGTGGTCAGATTAAACGATAATATATTGATTTGCTTTTACATTGCGTTTTAATTTTCTCTTACACTTAATTTTAAGTATACTTATTAAGTGGAACATGATAAAATATTTAATGTGATTAGTTAATACTTTTGGTAGACTGTCTAGGAATGGCCTGTACACCTTTGATCAATTATAACTGAAGATACACATTGCCGAACAAAATCCCCTTCAAAGAATGTCCGAACTTTTTTATTTGGTTGCGTAACAAATAAAATCATCACCTACACAGAAATTTGAACCTAGTCTTTACTTCATTACAGTTGAATTTCGGTAGCGGCAAAACTCCACTTGACAGCTAAACTTGACAATTTCACGCAACGTTCTGAGAAAAAAGAAGGCCACTTTATCAAAGTGGCGCTCATTTGGCTCGGACATTTTCGGGCGCGCGACTGTGGATCTACAGTTATAATTGATCAAAGCTGTACACCATCATAATTGGTTTCCAGCCACAGGAAGAGCACGACTGTGTCCACGATGATTTGTATGTTGTATTGAATTCCTTCTGGTACACTGTCTGTCTTGTTCAGCTCAACACTTTTATCTGTGAAAACAACAAACAATTACAATTTATGACTATTTCCATAATACGTATCTATATACGTTATGATGACGATTAAAGCAAGTGCATATCCAGATAGTGTACATTCTTATTCAAAGTTGGAGAATCTATCCACAATTTACCTGAATAGATGCCTTTCTAAGCCCAACCACGGGTATGAATGGTGTCGGAAATACATACCTATTATACTATAGTTGTACGCCGTCCTAGTCACCCCGTTCGCCGTTAGTTAGAACCTTGGAAATATCTCACACATCTTCTCTTTCCATAATTCAGTATTGATATTGATAAAGTTTCTTGGAACTATATAAGCAGCGTAACGTTAGCGGTAAACATTTTACCGATTTGACAGGCATCACACTCGACCAGTTAAAGTAGCTACTCCACTGCTTACGGGAACTCTATGGGCCTGCACTAGCTGACGCGGACGCCCGCCGCGTGCGCCCGCTCCGGACACCCGCCGCGGGCCAGCAAGTCCGCGACGGGCGTCCGCGGCGGGCGCACGCCTAACTCAGCGCTGCTGCTAGTATACTTTTGGTTCCCAGCGTGTGCCCGCCGCGTGCGCACGGAGCGGACGCCCGCCGCCCGCCGCGCGGATTATAATCCGTCGCACGCGCCCGCGCTAGTTAGCGCTGTTCATACAATTTCATGTTAGACGGGCGTCCGTTCCGGGTAATCCGCGTCAGCTAGCGTAGGCCCTTAATGTCCACCACAAAGAAAATACAGAAAAACAAGTACATGGAAAAATATATACGGTAAGCAATAGGCGACCTTATCGCTTCGGAGCGATCTCTTCCAGGCAAAAAGGGTTGCCTTGTTGTCAAAAAAGAATGACAGCAAGGAATATATTAAAGCAGGGCCCAATTGCATAACAAAGTACAACTAATATTACAAGCGGAACTCTCGCTTCAGTTATATTAACTAGAAAGGGAGTTCCGCTTGTAATATTAGTTGTACTTTGTTATGCAATTGGGCCCAGGTGGTGCAAATACATACAAAAATAAATAGTACCTAATATAAAAATCATACAAAAACAACCTAATAGGTATACAACATCAAACACACATAGATAAAACAATATACTTTTAAATATATAAACATCCCATGTCCTATCCCGTTGTAATATTGAAAAATCCTAAAGCTGTAATTCAGGCGACATTCGAAAAATCTAGTAATCATAGTTACGGAGATAGGGTCACTCTGAATCGAACATATGCCTAAATTCCGTTAATTCTCTATCCTGAGAAAATTCCATCAAATTCGTCCCAATTCCTTACCTAACATCATAAAGGCAACCTCTATGTTAAATTTCACCCGTCTAGGGTCAATGGTTTGGGCTGGGCTTTGATTGATTGGTCAGTCAATCAGGACATTTCTTTTTATATGTATAGACAAAGATAAAGAGATTAAATAAATAAATGCTTGTTTGCGGGTCAGTTTTTTTATTTTTATACATCATGTTTCTCATTATTATAAGTCTAGGTATAGTCGACCCAGAAATTCCTGTACCACCCTATGTTTCAATGTCTTATACAGCTTTAGACATCAAAGACCATTTTCACCCAAAACTCAAATGTTTTTTTTCTGATGTAGTGTTAAAAAATGGCAAAGCACTTATTAGGTCGACTATACCTAATTCAATTGATCCATGCCAGGTATTTCTCGAACTTTATAATTATTATGTACGTTATATTAGTTTTCAACACAGTAAAACCGTTTTCGTTTCATGAATTATCGTCCTAAGATAAATTAGAAAGCATTTGCACTTAGTTTATAAATTACACACTCATGTTTGTATTTTTGTCACGTAAAAATATCGTAGATTGATCTTTTCTTATAAATTGTTTTATTTTTATGTATTCATTCATAGAGTACAGAAACGTTACTACAGAACAGAGGCTATATACTGTCTAACGCACTCGGAATCATAATCGCTTTCACCACTTCTTCTTGTCGCACGGTATAGGATGAGAATAGAAAGAGATGATAAACGCAATCGCGAGTGCCCGTGCGTTAGACAATGCCACCTCAGAAGCCTTATTGTTATTGTCTAATGCACTCGGAATCATAGTCACTTTCACCACTTCTTCTTGTCGCACGGTATAGGATGAGAATAGAAAGAGATGTTAAACGCAATCGCGAGCGCCCGCACGACAACACAATACAATACACAATGCCACCTCAGTACGCTTAGTATAAGTTTTACTTCACTTCAATACTTCTCGATCGCGTTTACGTAAAAAATTCAATTACTAGGGAAACATGGACAGCGCCTCCGCGCACGCGCGTCTATGTTTCCATAGAATTGAAATTTTTACGTAAACGCGATCGAGAAGTATTGAAGTGAAGTAAAACTTATACTAAGCATACTGAAGCCTTATTGTTATTGTCTAACGCACTCGGAATCATAGTCGCTTTCACCACTTCTTTCTGTCACATGGTATAGGGATCGTTTTCAAAAAAAAATACACAGTTTCATTTGCACCATTGACTAGCACCATTACGGTTCTGAAATGTTATGTATCGTACTGGTGTAAATGAAACTTTGGCAGTTAAGAGCCTAATCGAAACAAAATCACGATCGCTTCCAATGTGTAACGAAAGTTAATCATTATAAAATATATGGATAACTTTCGTTACACAGAGGAATCAATTAAGTTTTGTTTCTATTAAATCCCTTAATCGTTTACGTACATTTTTTTTTGAAAACGACTCCTAGGATGAGTATAGAAAGAAATGGTGACTGCGATCACGGGCGGTCGCGCGTTACACAATACTGCCTCAGGACGTTGAAATTAATGAGTGCGCTTGCTCATGACCATGAGATGCATATCTCTACTGACACTTAAACCTATTTCAAATTAATTTAGATAATACTTGTAGGCAATCGATTTTTCCAAATCATGTGGTAAAACTTGTTTTTGGTTTATATAGTGCACTGAAACAATGTTATTGGTTATAATAAAACCGTTTTCGTCAAAATGTCCTCCAGGGACATTTGTTTCCAGCCAGAGGAAGAGCACGACTGTGTCCACGGTAATGTCTATGTTGTATCGGATACCTTCTGATACACTCTCTGTACTGTTTAACACTTTGATCTGAAACAAAATATGGTGCTTTAAAGGGTGTTTAAGGAATGTATAACGAGCCTCTGGACTCCAATGTCAGGGTTGTCAGTTCCGGAACAAATGAGATTATTTTTTTACCTATATAAGTATAAATAAACTAATTCGATCTACTACTACGTACGTGAAATGGTATGAGAAAAAACGCGGGACAACCAATCATTATACTAGTAGTAGACCTAGTACCTGTAGCACCTGTAGGTACTCTAAAATTCTCTTTATGTGTTATATACATATTTATTAACAAACAACAGATAATTAAGTACAATTGAAATAAATAATTAAAAAAAAACTAACCTAAAAATAACCTATCTATATATACAATTCGCCTAAGTCCTGTCTCTGCGGAAAAGTATCCATAAGGCTGGCAGCATTTCCGCGCTAGATTGTGATGCCAATACGTTAAGCGAGAAATGCACCAGCCTTATGGTCACGGCTAATTTCGAGCAATTTATGTTTTATTTGGCCAAAAAGTTTGTTCGAGCGTCCGGGCTCCACAGACATAAGGTTTCTACAGCAAAAGCTGCAAATGCGTAGTCTTTTGAGAGCCCTGCGTATTTGCGGCGTTTTGCTGATTCAGCCTGTGCTGCTGCCCCGCCCGCCTTGAGTGATGATGTAGCTAAATGGGACGGCGCTAGGGTATCCACACATGTTGCATCCCAGATAAGAGGCCGGTCTATTTGCCAAGGTATGAGTGTCAAACCGTCGGGTCTTTTTCCATCATCGCGAGCAAGGCCGGGAGGCTCCAAAATAGCCGGCACATTTACGCTAGAAAGAGCCCGGCGGATGATATCATTAAGGCAGGCGTGGCGTGACAGACGACCGGCACTCCTGTTACACGAGAGTCCGTGGTGGCCCAGACTATCAACAGATGTTCCGCAGGGACAAACATGGGGCACTAAAATCTCTGCTCCTAAACGCAGACCTACAGCCAACCTAAAAGAATTGTTGTCTAAAAGAGTTGAAAAATTTTGTGTTATTGTCTTATTGTACTCATGACTGAAATAACGAAATATTTTGTTCAAGTTGTTAATAGTTATCCGCGTTACATATCGTGCTAGAGTTGGTCAGGAGATGCATCAGTAGAACATAGGTACATAAGAAAACTTTACCTGAATAGATGGCTTCTTTAGACCAACTACGGATTTGAATGGTTTCGGAAATACGTAGTTGTATGGCGTCCTAGTCACCCCGTCCGCTGTTAGTGAGAACCTTAAAAATATCTCATCAATCTTCTCTTTCCATAGTTGAATATTAATTGACAGTTTCTTAGAACTCAACGGCTCGGCGTTGGCGGCAAACATTATCGATTTGATAGGCGTCAAACTAGACCAGTTAAAGTAGTCAATAGTAACGATTCCGCCGGTTACGGGAACAAATCTATCGTTTAGTAAGTATATTTCGACGTCATTTGTGAGAAGTCGTCGAGGTGAAATCAAGACTGGGGCGAAAAACGACTTTGCGAAGTAATGGAGCATTTTCCATTTACCTCCGTACTCTGAAAAAGTAAACAATAAGTTAGTTATCCAAAACTAAAGAAACGATGGACTCAAAAACCCATAAATAACATACCAATGCTAGACCAAGAAGGAGCCTGCCAGACGTCATTTAGCTGCCAGTACAGAGCACCCATAGTGTACCAGTCTGCTTGGCTTTGTCGGTAAAACTCGGTTTCCGCTTTCATCGACATTGCTTGTGATATCTACAAGTTTAAAATAGTGAGATACAAAATGTTCACCTCAAAAACTAAAAAGTACCTACTACAAAAAAAAGTGTACCCACTTGACTGTAATAGATGTACTTTTCGAAGTGTTTCGGATCATTAGTGTTCAAATTTAAGTGGCGTGTCATTTGGTAGTCAATGTAGCCATAGCCTCCAGGGCAGTGTTGCCTATGGACTGAGTACTGGCTATGCACGTTGTAATCCGATTCGTTTTTCGTAGCCGTGCTCATTGTCAGAAGCGAAGGCAGAGACTGAAACCCATATTCTGAAGCAAATCTCGTTTTTGGGTATATATTCTGGTTCCAGTTATCTAAAAAGTAGTTGTAATAATGGGTATCCCCATAACTTGGGTCGTAAGGATTTTGTGCTATGTAGCCTTCTTGCTCCGATTCTCTCCCGTTTGATGGACTGGACACTACGTAGCGTCTACCTGGATCTAAACTTTCAACGATGGGTTTTATGGTATTAACGTATAGTTTAATGTAATCTTCTTTGTATTTGAGAAATTCCGAGCTGGTGGCGTACCAATTGCCGCGTAACGCAACCTCATTTTCATTATTTCCAGCCCATATGGCTATTGAAGGGTGATGCTGCAGACGAATCACATTCTGTTCTATTTCTACCTTTACAGACCTGTAATTTGAAATCAGCAAATAAGATTCAAACTTTAAACAATTAACCGTTGAGGTAAACGTGGGTTTTGAAACTTACTTAAGAAATTCAGTGTCAGCTGGGTACATAGAGCAAGCAAATAGGAAGTCTTGCCATATTAGGATACCTAGCTGGTCGCAGCGCCGGTAGAAGTAGTCTGACTCGTATACCCCTCCACCCCACACACGAAGCATCGCCATGTGAGCTTCACGAGCGGAAAGCAGAAGACTATCCACTACAAATATTTAAAATTATAATAAAACCATACTCTATCAAAATAGTTTGTCTTTAAAAACTGTAAATAAACGACACTGTTTAACTCTACCTGTTTTTTTATCTCCTCCGAGTTCGGGAAGAATGTTAGCTGGTATCCAATTAGAACCTTTCATGAAAATGGGATAGCCATTTACTTTAAAATGAAAAGTGAGGCCTGGACCAGCTGTATTGTTGCCTGCATGAACAAACTTATTTTCAATGTTATTTATAAACAAACATCATAATGCAGATAATACAGAAGGTGAAACTCAAAAATAAATGTGTTAAACAGTGACAAATCTCTGACCCGGTAATAAAGATGTATCCTCTTCTACCACTTCTAAAGTGCGGAAACCAATTTTTTGGTGTACATCGTATATTTCTTTCGTTTTGTTCGAAACAAAAATCACGTGTACATCGTATAACGGCTGCTTTCCAAATCCATTTGGCCACCAAAGGCTTATGACATTCTGCAATAGTAACATCCACCTTATAGATTGTTAAATAAATTCATTAGTATTTACTATTGGTATTTCGATAGTACCTTGCTTATAGTCATATTTAGTTCAAACTCATATGCTCCGTCGTCCCTCATGTTAATTTCCACGAATTCTCCAACTTTGATAGTTTGATTACCGTCCACATTGATAGTTGCTGTCAGATACCCGTGCACCTGCTTTCTTCTGGTGGACTCTAAATGTGCAATTATCCTTAGAAGCCAATGTGCGTTAACTTTACTCGTGTGGATAGTGACTGATCTAATTATTGCCGTATCATAGAATTCGATGTAAGCAGGTCTCCTATAAAACAAAAACTTTGTTATTATATATTTAGAGCCACGTTTTGATACTTATTACAGCAACAAAAATTGGGTACTGGAACGACATATTCCTGGTTGCGCGAAAGAACTTATTGAGAAACCCACCATAGTCCCACTGATGGAAAGGCTGGACCCCAATCCCATGCAAATGATGCTTGCATTTTCCGCAACTGATTGGCGTGACACTCCCCGTGGTATAATTCCGGCACACACGCGGGTGCTGTAGAATACTTCTTCGACCGCGCCCGAGCCACTTCTATTGGTGATGCGAAACTCACTTTTATTTCATTGATGCCTGCCTACAAAGAAAAACAAAATGGTTCGAAAAAAACTAATGGATATTTTTAATAATATCCTCTAGAATTCTGTATTCTTTAAACTATGTGTCCGAAGTCTTTTAGCTAACCTTGAGGTGAGGTTTGACATCAAAAACGTACCGCACAAACATATTGTTTGTGCTGCCGACAGGACTTCCGTTCACTTCGATGAAAGCTACCGTGTCCACGCCTTCCAGCACCAAATGAGCCACATGAGTTGCCGGCACTTCTTTTACTAAAATGAAAAATAGTTCGATTTGTTTCTGTGCCTAGATAAAATTACGGGACTATCTGTACAAAACAAAAATACCTTAAAGCATGAAAAGAATATAAATTTCATAACTACTGCAATCTTACTTGTAAATTGTCCAGTATACGTCCAAGAATCATACGCAACCCATCTCGAGGCGACATCGTTGAAGCCGGACAGGATGTCACCAATTATACCCGCTTTCATGAGATCCGAGTATATACCACCGGGAACTGAACCAATATCTTTGACAGCTGTGAATACACAAATTACCTACTACACGTATGTCACAATTTGTTAATCTAAATAAAAATATTTAGCTGTAGTGAGGCTGTAGTTATATTAATGCGTCATAACGATTTTTTTTTGAGCGGCTGACAAACAGAATATATGGACCGTAAACCAACTTATGTTAGAAACTGAAGATAGATATACTCACATCCATTTTTGTTCTCGAAAGCCCACGTAACATTTGACTTAGACGATAGATCGATCACGGTAATGCATGCAACATTGCCGAAGGTCCATAAGATAAACAATGTGATATACGTCTTCATGACAGCGATGTTTGTTGTGAACAAGTTTCGAGTTATGATCAGGAGGTCAGTGCTGATAACGGATTGCTTGGCTCCTAATCGCATTGCATGTTTGTGCTCGAATTGTGCTGGACGAATGTACACGCAAACTGTCGATAAATGGAGAAAGTATTTAATGCAGTGGTAATTAATGTATGATTAAAAATTGTACAAGTAGGTATACTGAGTAACAGGATTTTATTACAAAATCCGTACAAGATAAACCGTAAAGAACAGTTTAGATTCCTGCTAAATTCTAATTGTTTATGTAAATTTTACCATACATTGTATTTTTAACCGACTTCAAAGAAAGGAAGAGGTTCTATGTTCGACTGTATGTATCTTTTTTTTTTCTATGTAACTATGTTCATCGACATCTCCGTCAATTGTGGACCGATTTTCAAAATTCTTTTTTAGTTTGAAAGAGTATACTTTTGAGGTGGTCCCATTGACACCAAGTCAAGATCTGATGATGGAATCCTAGGGAAATCGAGGAAAACCCTCAAATTTTGTAGGCACACCTATGACGATTTTGGCATTTTTAGCATCAAGTCAACCATTTTCAGTCGGAAAATGTCAATTGGTGAAACTAGATCTGATGAAGAAGACCACAGATGACCAACGGAACTACTCAACGGGCCAAAACTTGCAAGTTAAGCAACCCACCCACCCACTTTGCGATTTCCGATTGAGCTAAAATTTTGCATGCATGTGTAAATCGGATGACAATGCAATATTATTATGCCATGAAGCTGATCTGATGATGGAGCTGGAAGGTGGCCATAGAAACTTTGTAATAAAATGATACGACCGCACTGAGTTTGGGCTCGTTTGATTCGTATTGACGAATACCTACTTTGATCCTTAATGGTAACCAGGGTTTGACGATGGAGCTGGAAAGTGACCATAAGAACTCCGTAATAAAACGACAAAACACCATCAAGTTTGGCCTCGTTTGATTCGTCTTGATGAGTACTTTGGTAGCCAGGGGTTGAAATAAAATATAAAACCGCCTTCAAAAATAAACAAAAACTAAAAAACAAAAAAAAATATGAAATAAAAATTGAACCGGCTACAAACAAAAAGCATGTAAATATCGTTCTACTAATCTGTTTGGCGAGCCTCGGGGCGAGGCCTTGGGGAGGCCTATGTTCAGCAGTGGACGTAATGTCTTTCGGCTGAATGATGATGTGAATCTGTTTAAAGTTGGTGACTCAGCAGGAGTGGACCTAGTCATAGTCATCAAACTTACCTACATACTATCTATTGGGTTTCTACCACTCCTATTGGTTGTTAAATTTAAGTAGAATTTTGAACTTAAAATTATACCTATACTAGTTAGCTGTTGCCCGCGACTTCGTCCGCGAAAAATAGAGGTAGGTATAAAAATAGCCTACGACCTATTCTCAGACCTACAAAATGTAGAGAAAAAAATTTCATAAGAATCGGTCAAGCCGTATCGGAGGAGTTCGATAACAAACACCGAGACACAAGATTTTTATATATTAAGGCGAGGTACCTCGAAGAAACGTAATTTTTAATTTCATTTTATTTAGAAACGGTAATGATTAAACACGTGAAAAAAATATATGTTGCTTTTGAAACCTTTCTGTAAGTACGTCGGGCACTCGTTACATAATTGGACAAACTTCGCTCGATAGAAAAAAAATCCAAACATACCCCTATTTTGTACCTTTAAACTCATTTCATTTCAATATTATACTACTTGATGTATTGAAAGTCACATCAAAATAAACGTCTGTAATGATGTAATGTCCGTCGGGTTTAATTTTGTTAATTTTGTAAAATATATAATTTTTAAGCCAATATTAACGAAGTTCACGGCACGATTTACTGGCGCCCCGCTGCCAGCCCGCCGCTCAGTCCCGAGCGGAACGTGTTGGAGGTCGGACGCTTGCCAATTTTTGAAGCGCTCCACATTAAGACTAAATAGGTATCCTTGATGTGGGTAGTAGTATCGTCATTTATTTCTGTTATTTACCACTACTCGTATTCAATGTAACCGCCACACACAAAAAGAAACACCCATCCACGCAGCTATACACAGTACACAGTGTACAAAGAAAAACAGTACGAGCACAGAGTAAAAATGTAACCAGTTATTCAACTTCATACTAGAGCGCCCGAATCGACGCACGCACACAGCCAAGCGTATTACACGGCCGCTAAGTAATCTTCGGAATACAAAACAATGCTGCAGTCCCACGCGGTGCGCCGTCTATGACGCTTGGCTGTGTGCGTGCGTCGATTCGGGCTCTCTAGTATGAAGTTGAATAACTGGTTACATTTTTGCTCTGTGGTACGGGTCTATCAAATTTTTTACAAGTGCCTGTAATATAAATTCGCAATTATTGACAAAATTGCCACAGTACAAAGTTTACTAATGTTACCGCTGCAATCGCCGAAATGATAATTCTTATTATTTCAGCATGAAGGTGACAAAGATGACTGTTTCACACATCTAAATATACACGATGATTTTTAATCGGTGATCAGGAGTTGAAAAATCGTGATCCCTAGACAAAATGGAATTTAATAGACGAGATCTTAAAGCAATGAGGTCTCTGATTAATTAATAAATAAAAAAAAAATGTTAAAACTTCTTCCATCCACCGAATGCATGGTCATCGTACATTTGTTTTAGTTAAGTAGTTCTGTCAAGTTTAGTGTCATCGCTTTGGCGGGAAATATGACAGGTCTCACGTCAAAGTTTGTTAAAGAAACTGACTTGTCAAAGAGGTTTCAGGCTCATAGACTAAACCATGCGTAGGGTGACAATGATTTTAGTTAAAAAGTGATTTTCCAAATAATTATTGTTTAAAAAAATTGATGGATTTTTTCGTGTAACTGCGACTTAAACGTGGTCGCCATCGAATACTGATCTAGAAAAATTGGTTCCTGATCACCGATTAAAAATCATCGTGTATAAAAGAAGAAACTGACTGACTAAATGACTGAAATATCAACGCACGGCCCAAACGGCTGGGTCTAGAGATTCCAAATTGCCAAAAGGTTCCTTATAAGGTCTAGAGGTGCACTAAGAAAGGATTTTTCAAAATTCACAACTTAAGGGGGCGAGACGGGGGTCCGAAGTTTATATGGGGAAACAAGATTAGTTAAGACTATTTTATTCGAAATTTTTCAGGAGAACTAACGATAAATGAGTAAACACGTGTTTCAGGTTTTTTGGGAATTCAACCCCTAAAAGAGGTCACAAGACCAACATAAGGGACAAGGTCTGGAAATCAACATGGGTATTGTTTCTATAGTTTAGGGACCTTATCGGGTCGCGCTGGTTACGAAAACAGTAACAATTTTAAAATCCAACGTGGTGGACGTGAAATACCATCTCCCCCGGTGGGGTGCGAGGCGTTGAAATATCTAAATATCAATATGGGTGTAGTTTTAATGTTTTTTTTGGGACGTTAATTACGAAAATGACATCGATTTTGAAATTTAATATTGTGGACTCCTGACACCTATCATTATCCTAAAGTTTATAATCTCAGTGACTTTTAGGTTATAAACAATATGGAAATGACAGGTGTCAGGATTTACTTCTTAACTGCCGACCACTATGTATATGCTCATTTTTTCATAAATCTCAAATTCGGTTTTTACAATATTGACTTAGACCGCTGACTACCGAGACAGTGCCACTTTTAGCAATTTTTGTAGTGTGTGGGAGTGTGAGAAGTATGGTGTCATATGGCTTACGTGGCTCCTTCGAGTGTATACATATTTTTGACCACTTGATCCGTGAAGAATGACCGACAACTACCGTTATTTGTATTTTAGCGCCATATATAGTTTAGTTTTGTATCTAACTGAAATTCTGGAACTGTACAAGCTGCGGACAAAGAAGTATCCACTTCGAAAACGTTTCATATTTTACATTTATAACACAAAAGTAATCTAAGTAATTGCACCTAAACATTTAAATTACAGCGTGATCTTGGCACAGATTACTTAATAGTTACTTCGTAACAGATACTGCATCCCGTACAAAATCTTGGTACTTACCGCGATTGTAGCCACAGATTATACTACTCCGTCTCCTTAAGAATGTGTGCGTGCCGACAGTGACAAGGGCTGGCAGTTTGGATTAAAAATTTTTTTCTACATGTTGTTTTACCATTTTGTCGGGATAATTGCTATATATTATATCCATGCATACTTTCTAGCACTAATATTCTTTAAGCTAAGCCACGGACGGACAAAGAGACAGACGGTCATGGCGAAACTATAAGGGTTACGTTTTTGCCATTTTAGCTCTGGAATCCTAACAAAAAAGGATATTTATTGTAATGCGCAGAACACATTGCCATGCTCACAGTACCCTAGCGTTATACTAAATACGAAGGTCAACTTTCGAACTTCGCATCGTGCCATCCCGCTCACGCTTATAACTTTTTATAGAAGAGTACGAGGGACAGCACGATACGAACTTCCAAATTGTTATATTAGCTATTAATTCTAGCATAGTCATATTAAAATTTGCCCCCTGTTTCACCATTCACTTATAAAAGTCCAGGCGGCGTATTTTTTCCGTGGAACACGAATGAACGTGCGTCGGCGCGCGCTTGTGATAACCTACTGGAATTTCGATCTTAGCAGATCGTCCCCGCGGTAGGTAAATATCGCGCGTAAGTACATGGCATGCATGAGGCCTGATCTTGGTCTCGGTCGCAACTTACACTACTGTAAATTATATTACACTGTTGCTGGCAAGCGTGACCTCCGTCGGCGAGTTCACGGCGCGCGCGGCGATCGTAGCTTTTGCGCGGGCGGGGTGCGGGGTGTAAATTAACGTGGCGCGCTTCAAGAACCTCGCCTTAAAAGACTAGCTGTTGCCCGCGACTCTGTCCGCGAAGAAAAGGGGTATATAAAAATAGCCTACGACCTATTCTCAGACCTACCGAATGCAGAGAAAAAAGTTTCATAAAAATCGTTCAAGCCGTTTCAGAGGAGTTCGATAACAAATACCGTGACACGAGATTTTTACATATTAGAAGAAGATATTATTAACCAACTTCAAAGCATGACTTTGGCCCCGTTCACTAATGTCAAGTACCAACTTACCTACTTAATTATTTTACTAAATTGAAACCCAAAAATGTAGGTGTGAATGTATAAAAAAATATACTACTTAATTTAAGTTAGGTAGATAGAATTAAAAAAAACAACTTCCTACCTACTACAAGTAGTATAGTTTGGAAGCTATCAATTTGCTAATTGACAGAAGAGAGCATCATCCTGTCATGAAACTGACAAGGCCAAATTCTTCTATCTCTTTCATTTCTACAACCTTTAATTGATCTTTTTTACCCGAATGCAAGGAGAGGTTTATATTTTTTTTAAATAAGCGATCTATTGTCGCCTTATGCATGAGTTGTGCACATCACTGTCCGGTGTCCAATGATTATCAGTCAAGTATGTAGTAGGTACGCATTGTGTTCGCAAAACGATTGTTACATTCTCATATTATTTGAACACCGTTTTACTTACATAATATCAATATCAGTATAATTTTGCAAGTAATAGTCGGTCATTATCACGAGTTTAAACAGGACGTTTAAGAACCAGCATTTAAGCGAAGATTTTCAATCTTTTTTAGGGTTCCGTAGTCAACTAGGAACCCTTATAGTTTCGCCATGTCTGTCCGTCTGTCCGTCCGCGGCTATGCTCAGAGACTGTTAGTACTAGAAAGCTGTAATTTGGCATGAATATATATATCAGTCACGCCGACAAAGTCATTAAATAAAAAAAACTTAAAAAAAAATTTTTAGTACCTCCCATAGACGTAAAGTGGGGGTGATTTTTTTTTTCTCGACTAACCCTGTAGTGTGGGGTATCATTGGATAGGTATTTGAAAATAAATAGGTGTTTTCTAAAACCACTTTTTGATAAAGTGAATATTTTCGGAGATATTCACTCCGAAAGTTCAAAATAATGTGTCCCCCACCCCCCTCT
This sequence comes from Archips xylosteana, assembly GCA_947563465.1. Lineage (NCBI taxonomy): Eukaryota > Metazoa > Arthropoda > Insecta > Lepidoptera > Tortricidae > Archips > Archips xylosteana. The sequence continues at coordinate 6,799,654 of OX387362.1, forward strand.
AACTTTAAACCGCACGTCTAAAAAATATGAAAAAAATCACGTAAGTTAAACTAAATAAAAACTTTCTAGAAAAATTATTTTCATCTTAATCAGTTGAGCAGTTTTTAAGTTTTTGTAAAAAAATATTTCTAAACTAAGATTGTATTTTAACCTTCATTGCAAGCATTTTTTTTCTTTAAGTACCTATAAGATCACGCTAACAGTGTCTTCTTTCAAATAAAAAAATATATTACATCTGAAAAACAATCAACATACATACTAGTTCTAGTAGACTGCAGTAGATTAGTTACCCAATTCGCCGATAGATGGCGCTGTACCGCCGACGTTGGGACCAATACAACCACATTAATAAAGTATGCAAAGATTTTTTCGTACCTGCTACGGAACCCTATCTTGGGCGTGTCCGACACGCTCTTGGCCGGTTTTTTCATGGATTCTGTCATTTGATGTTTTGACTCGGTAGTAATAAGCCTACACTAAAATATTCAAAACTGTCTAGGGATAAAAAATACCCTTAGGCACTTTTGATGAATGTAAATAGTTACAAAACAATCAAGCCAAGTTCCTTTTGGAGAAATGCACTGATTTTCCCCAACAAAAGTAAAAATTCTGATCAAGCTTTTAATTTTTTTTACGTTTTGACACGCATAAATCTTTTTGTACGGACAGGTCAGCATCAAAAGTAGCTGGTCACTTTTTTACTTTGTCGTAATAACACAATTGTCAATCAAGTATGACGTTTTGCACCTAAATGTAGAGCGACAAGGTACAAAAGTGACCAGCTACTTTTGATGCTGACTGTACAGACTGGACAGAATCAATGCTGATATAAAGAGTTAGGTACGTTACTGAATGACTGACTGGTGGACAACGCACAGCCTAAACCACTGCAGCTAGACACTTGCTTAACATTACCTAAGATACGTTCCAAATAATCCACAGATCTCGTACTCCTCGAAACAGCACACCCGTCTCCATCGACAGGAAGTACACTACTAAATCTATTTATTCGCGATGCTCTCTTATCATATGTGTCTACATTAATATTATGAATACAAATGTACAAACATGTTGGCTTTGTTTATAAATCATCCCTCAAAAATAAAGTAATCGAATGAGATAATCCTTTGTATCCATTGCAGCCTGAGTCACACAGCTCCACCCGGAATTGGGTCATCGCGTACAGTAGGTACAGATACCTGGATGAATGATCAACGTTTTTCTTTTCGTCATTACCGTTTTAGTAAATATTAAAAAAAATATATATGCTCAGGGTTACTTTTTATGAAAACTAAAAGCAGATACCGATGCTAAATCTAGTTTGAACAAATATCTTGCGACTTGTCTTTCCATTGTGGTAATAATCGGGATGGTAATGATGCGTAACCGAGTGGTCAAAACGTTTGAATATTCACCCACCTACCTACATTGCTACAAACAAGAATTAGATTCATTTGAAATTCACCAATGACTTTTCGGTGAAGAAAAAACATCGAGGAAAACTGTAAGCATCTGCGAAACGATTCAATGGCGTGTGAAGCTCCCGATCCGCTCTGAGCCCGCGTAGGAATTACATGTAGCACAAGCCATCACATTCAGAGAGGTCTGTGTCCAGCGCTGGTACGTAAATGGGCTGTATTATTTATTAGACACGTATATTGTAATGTATGTGTCAACGCTAAATGAATCAAATTAGCCTGAAATAGTCAATAAATAAGGTCCAGTCGAGTATAAATAGTAGACTGTTCAACAAGGGAGGAAAATAACCAATATCATACGAGATTACTTGGCACCCGAGCACAGCGAGGGTGCCAATATTTCGAGGGTGATATTGGTGTTTTTCCCGAGTTAAAAACTCTGCTTTTCATTTCGACTACAAGGAAAGTAAGAAAATATAAGTATAAATAAATAAAAATGTCTAAGTAGTGAAAATAAACGGCTCACTCACGTCTCAAAACGAGTTTAACTCGACATGTTTCGGGCTAATCCGTAGCCCTTCCTCTCGGAGTCGCACGTCACGGCGGCTGCCAAACGTGCACTGCGTGCTAACGCCCTGGTCGCGCGGCTACTCGACGCAACTGACAGCGACACACAACTACCCCCGTTTTCATCATCACTTTTATTGTCATTGTCAAATGTAGGGTAGCACACAACACTAACCACATCACTTTGTAAAGGTTCGCTCACACTCACAGTTGACGCAGTACGAACATTCAACACTGTTTTCCAACTCGGGGGTACTGACCAACCACTATCCCGGTTAAAATTGGGATGACGACCAATCTCGATGGCTTCACGCACCTTCCGCGGAATGAAAAACTTTTCTCTCGCAAGTACGGAAGCCTTATCAAAACGGATGTAGTGCGTCGAGCCCGAGTCCATTGAGTGTTCGGCCACCGCAGACCCCTTGCTGTCTTGCTTTTTCATACTGCGTATGTGCTCCGATAACCTTGTGCAAACATTACGTACAGTCTCTCCGATATAATCCTTGCCACAGGAACATGGAATTTTATATACTCCGGGACCACTAAAGGGCTCCCTATCTTTCGGTGAACGAATCAACTGCCTGAGCTGCATATGAGGACGGTAAATCGACCTGATACTGTATCTTCGGCGTAACAATTGCCCGATTTTATCCGTTACCCCCTTTATAAACGGCAAGTATACCGGCAGCCTATCAGCCGCCCTTGGCCGTTGACGAGCCGATACGTTCAGGAACCGGTTACTCTGCCTCATGCACTCTGTTTCATGTTTAAAGTAAAAATGTCTAAACTGGTCAATATGATCGTTGTAAAATATTTCAATAGAGTTTATTGTTATAGTATTTCCAATCATTTACTTTCTCGATGACAGCTCCCGTAGAATGTAACTGCGTTTTTTACGCAAAAATTAACTTTTAAATGCGAGGGATAAAAAATACGACAACTGCCTAATTTTGTTCCTTGATCCCATTCATCTAAGACGAATTGAGTCCATATATGCAGTAAATTTTTTTTAAAGTACGATAAATAATAAACGTTTTAATAAAGTTACATTCTATGGCAATACAAATAGTGATGTTATGATTGAAATATCGATATTGTATCGGTATTGTATATGTTGAACTAGATGTGTTCCCGCGACTTTGTACAGTCAACGTCATAAATAAGTGATCACTATTGTACCTTGTCGCTTTCAGTCGTTACGTAATTTCGTATGGCTACGTTAAAGTGACAAGGTACAGAAATTATCACTTATTTATAACGTTGACCCTACGTGTTGTAATATTTTTCCCGGGATATAAAATAGCCTATGTCAAGTGAAATAATTTTTATTTGTCCAGTAGTTTTTAGCTTATTCATTACAAACATACAAATCTTTCCTCTTTATAATATAAGTAATATAAGTATAGATAGGTAATCGACAATGAAAATGAAATAATTATAATAACAGGTAATTTTTATTTATTAATTTTAAAATTGGTTCGATATCGTACCTATCTACTGATCACTTATTTGGTCACAACACTATAACTTTCAAACTATAGATCTGTCATCGAGAAAATAAATGATTGGAACTACTATAAGCAATAATTAATTTAACAAAATTTAAAATGTTCAATAAAATAATCAATGAAAACTGTTGATAAAGTAGGTATTTTAGTAAATTTATTTGTAAAATAAGTAAGTAACCAGTTCGAACCAAGGAGTTAAGCTGTATAGAGATAGGCTGTGTGGACATACAAATTGTCGTTTATCGTGTTTTATTCTTAAAATTTTTTAACTTTTTTGGCTTAAGTCAATAAATAAGAAACTAATTTAAATTAATAATTTTATTCTGGAAAAAATAAGAAAAAAATCCATGCCACTTAGTCAAGCGATAATAGAATCACATAACATCACTTTTAGTATTAGATACTTTAAAAAATATCTATTTTCACTTAACTCTAAGGGACACGCTTTGATCAATCAATTATAACTGAAGATACACATTGCCGAACAAAATCCCCTTCAAAAAATGTCCGAACTTTTTTATTTGTTTGCATAACAATTAAAATCTGATGAATGACACAGAAATTTGAACCTAGTCTTTACTTCATTACAGTCGAATGTCGGTTGACACTTGACAGCTAAACTTGACAATTTCACGCAACGTACTTACTGAGAAAAAAGAAGGCCACTTTTATCAAAGTGGCGCTCATTTGGCTCGGACATTTTCGGGCGCGCGACTGTGGATCTACAGTTATAATTGATCAAAGGGGACACGTCTCTCAGGATGAAAGGGCTTGAGCTGTAGTACCCACGCGGGCCCCGTGCGGATTGGGAACTTCACATACACCATTGAATTTCTTCTCAGGTGTGTGTAGGTTTCCTCACGATGTTTTCCTTCACCGTAAAGCTCATGGTAAATTTCAAATATAATTTCCCACATAACACATAAATTCCGAAAAACTAAGAGGTGCGAGCCCGCGACCACAGAATATATAATAGTACTCCGCGACGCTCTGCTTGAGAGGCAATCGATCAAACCACTAAGCCACCTCGGCTTTTGAGAGGAGGCCTGTCCCCTGCAGTGGGACGTATTTAGGCTGGGAAGATGATGATAGTAGCGAGCCAGCAAACTTCTCTCGTAAGAAAATAATATTTATGTATACTGTAGTTCCACCACACGACATGTAACTAGCTTTCTCTAAGCCGTGGAATTGCCACTCGTCTATATGCAGGCACCTTTTTATCACAATGATTTCCCTCATTCCAAAAAGTCATGATGAAAATAAATTTTAGGATTTTCTCGTGAAGTGCCAAATACGCGACGTAAGTACTTACTTGAATATCCGATGGTGATAATGGTCCCATTCGTTTCCATCCGTTTTATTTCCATCGGGGATACAATGGATTTAAATGACAAATATTACAATAACATGCGTGACCACCCAATGTCATAGCAATTATTATTAATCTTCGTTACTGTCGGCGTCTATGGGCTTGTGCCAAAGTCAGTAAACGTATAAAAAAGGTATTAAAAAACATGTCGAAAAGGCAATGATATTACACAGCGTAATGTATCTAATGTCATTGCAGAAAACCAACTGGTTATAACGCCCTTCATGACGGAATATTACCTATAAATTTGGCAGCAAATCGTTGAATGATGCCCAGGGTGCCGGGTGCACCGGCTTAAGCACTACTCTTCCTTCCCGGAGCACACCATTTTTGAAATAATTTAATAAAACCTTCGGTTAGAACTGGCATGCCTCGGCTGTGCGTTTTTTACACGACTACCCTAAAAAAGGCCAAATATTTTTCCCACTGTTTTTTTTATGACTAGGTACTATGAAATTAATAATATGGTGTGAAATAAATTTTGTATACCAACCAAGATACCAACCTAACGTCAGAGATGCGCCGGATCCCGGATCCATCTTGTCACCTGCCATCAATGTCTAATAAATCTGATAATATAAACTTTATCTCTGCCATTTAGTTTAGGGGAATAATAATAAATTTATTACTCTAAAATACATAGACTAAGAATTAACAATGGAAAGGATAACCCTGTATCAAGAATTTAGATTAATCGAACGCAACGAGAACGAAGTTAATGTTGCTTGGAAAGGTAAACTTACAAAATAGTTATAGTAGAAAAACCTTTTTGTTTTAATCATAGGTACTAACCCCATTTACCATAAGTGTTTTGCGGTGATTGTGAAAGACTACGAGTACCCTTTTGATGTCATTGACGCGTGCTGCGTAAATACATAGTAGGTACGTCATCACAGGCTTTACGTATGCTCAAGAAGGACATCGATGCAACCTGATGCAACTTAACGGGACCAAGATGTCTTGAACGGCCGGTTGTCCTCACGTAGCTTATATGCGTCTCTATTGCTCTCGTTTAACTAGAAAGGGACACCCTTACTAAATATGCAGGAAAATCCGGAGTTTCGCCAGAATGCGAATAAACTTGTCAGTCAACTCCAACCGAATTATCTTTGCCGAAATAGTTACTTAATCCAATGTGACATAATAACCACGCGCAGGCGTGCGTAAGGTATTTCCCAAATTATAAACGAGTTTTTTAATGTTTCACACTATAATTTACTGTCTCGGTATCGGTACGGGGTGAAATGATTGATTACCCCTCCTCTGTAGTCGTTATACCCAAAGACTATTGAGATTTCCCAGGACAGTATTTTTACTTCATCAATTAATTATCATACCTCATTATTTCGTTTTATGTCTACACTGGATCTCCTAAATTTGTAATGTTTTTGTAATGAAATAAACAAAACTGCGATAGCGTTCGCTGATTACTGCGTTGTATCCAAGAAAGATGTGGTAATGGTAGTTAATTAATGCACATGGATGGATATCCTTGAATTCTTCGAAATGTGGTGGCTCTTAGTAGGTAATCGTAAAGTGGCATTGTGTTGTCTTACAACACCTTTCTCGAGTGTGTCGCCATATGTAAACACTAGCTGCTGCCCGCGACTCCGTCTGCTAAGAATTCGTTTATTGCTATTCCGCGAGAACTATGTCATTTTCCGGGGATAAAAGTACTCTATATGTTAATCCAGCTCATAAACTAACTGTGTGCCAAATTTCATCAGTATCCGTCGAACCGTTTTAGCGTGAAAGAGTGACAAACAGCCATAGATACATCCATGCATACAAACTTTCGCGTTTCTAATAAGTCATACATCCAGACATCCATCCATACATCCAAACAAACTTTAAAGAAGAAAGAAAGAAAGAAAATACATTTATTTACAACAACACAAGACACAAATATTTTTACAAAAAGGACAATACAAAGGCTAAAAAAACCGGCCAAGAGCGTGTCGGACACGCCCAAGATAGGGTTCCGTAGCCATTACGAAAAAATCAAGTAATATTTTTCTAAGGATTTCGTATGTGTACGGAATCTTCCAAGTTAGGTATCGTCAATACTTTGAAAAAAGCTCGTATCTCAAAATCGTTAATCTGGCAAAGTGAACTTTATTACGCGCGTATCAAGGTTCAGTTTTGTTTACATGCTGTTTTGAGATACGAGTTTTTCAAAGTAGTGACGGTATGTTTAATACCTTAGGCTACTATTTACTCTTAAACTACAAATAATTCCCAAGCAATCTTAGCCGCTATAATTTTCCTTGTAAATTTAATATATTTACTACCATTTTGAATTTTTTCAAATTTTTCCACCCAACAGTTTAGATTTTAGAGGGGGGGGACGGTCGATTTTAATGAAATTTTTCACTTTAAAGTTGAATATTTCGCAAACAAATCACTGAATACAAAAATCATGTAAGCAACCCCCCAATGGTTTTAAAAGACCTACCCAACGATACCCCACACTATAGGGTTAGTCGAGAAAAAAAAATCACCCCCACTTTACGTCTATGGGAGGTACCCAAAAAAAATTTTTTTAGTTTTTTTTATTTAACCACTTTGGCGTAACTATTATATATATTCATGCCAAATTACAGTTTTCTAGTACTAACAGTCTCTGAGCTTAGCCGCGGACAGACAGACAGACGGACAGACATGGCGAAACTATAAGGGTTCCTAGTTGACTACGGAACCCTAAAAAGAGTGTGTCATTGCGGTTGTAAATTGGACACTGGCTCAGTATAATGCTGAGGCGTTTATAACACCCCAGCGCTGATTTTCAGCCAGCACCGTCGGTAATACCCGGAACGCCACACAGATAGATAAACTGTACACTTATAAATATAAAGCGATAAACTACATGCGTAAATGGATAATTTGTAGATCATAAAAGCAAATAATTTCAACAAAATTACTTAATAATAAATTACTATACTCACTTGCCAAGTATACAACTCTGCGCGGACTAAAACAAAAAGTGAAATAACCGAGACAAAGAAAAATTAAAGAACTTTTGTGAAATAGTACTGGAAAGGAAAGTAATTAAGTTTTCTGAAATGACAACAAATACCCTTTAAGCTTTCGCCCAAAGGTGTACCTGCTAGTCACTCCTAGGATGGGAGGGGGGATGTCATTCCAGCACTTAGACGCCGCAAACCTGAAACTGCCTCGAAACGCCACCGTCCGGTGCGGCATAAGCACTTTCTTACCTAATATGCACTTTCGTGTATATTAGGTAAGATTTTTGTACCTCAATTAAGTTTCGCATCACAGTCGTGATTTAAGGCTTAGGTAAGGTAAGGTACTGAACTTTATCTACTAAGTACGAAACATATTTTACAAAATTAAAAATTAAAAAAGTGTTAGTGGTATGGTTGGTATTCTTGGAACCCATTGGGAATAGAGAATATTTTCTTATATCAGCGGTCATTACAATAGAAAATTTCAACTGTTACCGTCCAAAAGATACAGCTGTGTAATGAGCGGACCATAGCAAACAGGCAGATAGCGGGGCCTTGGTTCGGAAACCCTAAAACTGTATTCATTGAATTTATTCTCACTTAAATAAAAGTAACTACTGTAGTAGCGTTTTCAGATTATCCGATCCGATATCGTATCATATTTCATACATTTTACTTGCCCCGATATATCGTATCGGCGTCCGATCCGATATCGGTATCGGATAATCTGAAAACGCTCTCCAGGTAGAATTAAACTGTGCATCTACCATAATAGTGCGAGGTAGCCAAGCGGTAACCTACGAAGAAAACATCTTACTAATATTCCTACCCTCACTCAGCACAGACCAGGACACCGATTTTTGAAATCACAGCACTTAAAAATACCATTCATAAGTGGTGAAAAATTCTGCTATATTTGAAATACAAGTAGCCTAACGGCAGCGGAATATTAAAGTACCTAAGAATCTTCCAATGAATCTTGTGAACTGGTCGAAAAATTTATTTTACAATGCATATGCTCGGAAAGTGCCTCTTGACGCGAGTCAACATATCTATAGAAAGTTAGTCATCCCAGCACACTTCCGCAAGTGTGAAAAAAAATTGTATGGATTTTACTTTCCACACGCGTGCGGAAAAGTAACTTTTTAAATTGCCAATTCTCAAAAAGTTGTGTCCAAACTAGTGTTTAAAAAATAAGACTAGAGAATTGTTGTGTCTTCATAATTCAGCTTTGCACAAATAAGAAAATGATTGTTGCAACCAAATGAATATTTACTGATAAAATAATAAAACATTGTTTTAATATTAAAACACACAAATTTTAATTTCGTCAAAAGTTTTGAAATAAATAATTTAGTACTAAAATAATTCCTTGAGTCCATTTCGGACCGTACGACATCTGCGTTTTCAGTGCGCGCGCATGGCGTAACACGAACCAATAATGTTTACCCGTTCGCGCCTGTCAACCAATGAGCTTTCAGTGTGCGCGCATGGCGTAACACGAACCAATCACGGTTACCCGTTCGCGCCTGTCAACCAATGAATTTTCAGTGCGCGCGCATGGCGTAACACGAACCAATCATGGTTCATTCCGTTCGCGCCTGTCATGAAAACCCGCCACAGTAATGTTCATGAATACAGCCCGGAGAATTAATTTAAGTTTAGTAAATTAAAATGGAGAGTTCAAGTGATGAATTTACATAGGACTTAACGCCGCCTGACGTCCTAGAGACCAAGCACAAAATTAAATGTGATAGCCTCCTGCTGACTAAACCGATGCTGAAATATGTAAACATCTACGAGACTTTCCCTCAATGAAAGGTAAATAAGAACGCAACATCTTTTTCTGGAAATGTTTATGAGCGCGCGCAGACAGAGAGCGGTCTGGAGTTCCGAGTTCAGAGTTCTGCGTTCTTTCGAATGTACTGCATCTCTTACGATAACGCACACAGCAGGCGACTGGAACTCTCGAGCGATGAAAACACAGAACTCTGAACGCGGAACTCGGAACTCCAGACCGCTCTCTGTCTGCGCGCGCTCTTAGCCCCAATTTTTTTCCTCGTTTAATGCATTGTAAAATGTTGTATGATATACGTGTCGAAAGTAGGAAATTCCCAACTCATGTCGGCTAAACCAAACTCGCTTCGCTCGTTTGTTTAGATCACCGCCATTCGTTGGGAATAGCCTACTTTCCGCACTTGTATCATAAATAACTATTAATTGTACCTAGTTTTTGTAGCGATACACAGATATGATTTTAAAAATCGGTAACCTGGTCGGTAATTGGGCTTAGCAGAGCGAGATTTTTGTACATAAAAAACGAATGAGAAATACGTGCGACATGTGAGTCAGGATACAAGGAACGCGAGCGAGGAAGGTAATGTCAATGCACTTATCTGAAAAGAGTCCATAATATCTTCGCAACGCCAACTTCACAAGTTTTCAAGCTCTGGTAGATACGCAGCCATAGTGGACTCAAATTACACTAGTCCACCCACTTCAAGCAATCTTCGAACTAAGTTTCTTTTATAATTTTCAGGGGCCCATCTTCTCCTATTCTTCATGGCTTTTGTGTTTGGCTCATTCTGCACTTTCTGCTTCCACATCCTGATGTACATGTTTGAACAGAAATGCGTGCTGTTCCCGAAAATAGTGTCACATGCGTCGCTGCGTCAGATCGTCTACGAGTTTTTCTCTATCAACGCTGATACTAATGAAAAGGGTGATTATTACTTAATTACTTAACTATTTAGGGTCTTTTTATCTCTAATAACTACCATGTAAAAAAACTAGGCTGTGAAGAGATTAAGGGAACGACATGATCTCATTGGTCGACTTTTGAGTCGTAAATTTGTACACAATTATGGGATTAATTAAAAACAAAATTTAATTAATTATTTTTGTGCAACGGAGTTACCCATATACTTTGTATGACTAACATTCGTTACACAAAAATAGCGATCGTGATTTTTGTTTTGATTAAGCCGTTAACTATGTACAAATCTTTTGAAAACGATCCTTTTTCCCCGCCAAATTTCATCATGTAGGTACGGTCAAGTGCAAAATAAGTATCGATTTAATCCTCCCATCGTTATACACCTATACCTTAATTCGACGACATACCTAAGAGCTATGGGACATTTATGAGCAAGTTGTGTGCACCCATTTTTTACACTGGACTGTACATAGCCTAATCTTCTATTAGTGTATATTTTTATAGAATGAAACGCTGCGAATGCGTTTGCGTTAACGTCTTAATTAGTATGGAAAAATAGCAATCCCTCTAGATTTCACATTGACATTGTGTTTATGTAGGTACGTGCAAAAGAAAGAATCAAGAAAGTCAATTATATACGTTCTTGTCGAAATTTTATCGTTCCGAAAATAAGATTAATAAAACGTAAGATTCGATGTCAAGTCATTCGGAGATATAGACTTTCTACAGAAATTTTGCATCTGAGAACTGGGCCTTATGATGATTTCGTCGTTTTGATAATGTAGGTAGTCGTTATGATACCAACCCGGCACACCTTGATTTACCATAATTTAATAAGTCATATCATTATGAAGAACTAGCTTTTGCCCGCGACTTCGTACGCGAAGACAATAACGTTAAGAGTTGTTTGCATGAAATTTGGCACACAGGTAGTTTATTACGTTAACACATAGGGTAATGCCAGGAAAATGCAAAGTTCCCGCGGAATTTGAATAAGTGAATTCTAAAGCCGGTAAGCCGCGGTGGCCTAGTGGTTTGACCTATGGTCTCTGAAGCCAAGGGTCATGGGTTTGAGCCCGGGCTTGGACCTCTTGAGTTATTCCGAATTCGTGTGCTAATTTACGTTTGAAGTTTACCATGAGCTTTACAGTGAAGGAAAACATCGCGAGAAAAGCTGCACACACCTGAGAAGAAATTCAATGGTATACATACACCCGCACTGTACAAATCGCACTGGGCCCAAGTGGGAACTACGGCCCAAGTGTTCTCGTTCTGGAAGGAGGCCTGATTGAAACAACAACATTCTATCCCGGGAAAGTGCAAAGTACTGACAGCATACCGCAGGATAGAAATAACTGCCAAGACATTTTGAAAATCAGAGACAGTGTAGCTTTTTATTAGTGAAATAATTTTAAAAATCAGCCCCCACTTTCAATTCACTTATTTCTATCCCGTGGGAATTTTGCATTTTCCCGTAGAAAAGTAGAATAGGTATATCAATCAGGGATATTGTAGCTTTGAAATTGTAAAATATTTTTTAAAATCAGCCCGTAAGTTGAATTTACTTATTTCGATCCCGCGGGAAATTTGCATTTTCCCGTAGAAAAGTAGCCTATGTCAATCAGGGATATTGTAGCTTTCAAACTGTAAAATATTTTTAAAAATCAGCCCCTATGTTGAATTTGCTTTATTCTATCCCGCGGGAATTTTTCATTTTCCCGGAAAAAGTACTTTATGTCAATGAGGGATACTGTAGCTTACTATTGGTGAAAGAATTTTTAAAATCAGCCCCAAAGTTAAATTCAAATTTTTATATCCCGTGGGAATTTTGTATTTTCCCGAAGAAAATGTAGCCTATGTCAATTGAGGATATAGTCATATCAAATGTAACTAATAATGGGAATCAAAATTTTAATTAATATATTTAAGAAAATAAAATAACTAAAACTAACTTAAAATAGCTAAACAGAAATTAAAAACTAAAAATTATTATCTAAATTTGGACCCTTAGGTAGGGTGCCCATCACGCAGGCAGCATTCCCACGTTGAATTGCTATAGCAAGTCTTTGTGCGAGAAAGCTGCCTGCGCGAGGGTCACCTGTTGCCATATCATATTATATGAAAGAATTTTTAAAATCAGTGCCAAAGTTGAAGTTACTTATTTCTATCCCGTGGGAATTTTGCATTTTCCCGGAAAAAAGTACCCTGTGTCAATCAAGGATACTGTAGCTTACTATTGGTGAAAGAATTTTTAAAATCAGCCCCAAAGTTGATTCCAAATTTTTCTATCTCGTGGGAATTTTTAATTTTCCCGAATTAAAAGTAGCCTTTGTCAATCGGGGATAGTCATATCACATAATGTGTAAGAATTTTTAAAATCAGCTCCGAAATTGAGTTAATTTATTTCTATCCCGTGGGAATTTTGCATTTTCCCGGATAAAAGTAACCTATGTCAATCAAAGATAGTGTAGCTTTCTAATTCTGAAAGAATTTTTAAAATCGTCTCTATAGTTTCAGAGATTCCGCTTCAAACAAATAAACAAAGAAAGTTGAGATATTTCCCTATCCCATGGGAATTTCGAAAAATCCTTCCTTAGTGCACCTCTACAATACTCAAGGTACATGTGTGCCAAATTTCAAGTCTCTAGCCCCAGTAGTTTAGGCTGTGCGTTGTCTGTCAGTCAGGTAGTCACGGTATTGTTTTATAGGTATAGATGATGCATTATGTGAAACTATATAGACCCCTTCTTATGATATTTAACTATTACTTTCCAATTAGCTCCTGAGCTGCCAGTAGACTTCTTAAGCACCCAGTGGGTAGAGAAGAGCGTGTGTTATCTGCCAACTTACGTGCCACTTGTGTCGGGACTGTTCGGCCTTGTCTGGACGACTATGTATCTGATGTGTTCCTCGGGCGCTTCTAATCTTACTGGGTATCAACTTCTTCTTCTCTTCATATTTACATAAAAGTAGCTAAAACTTTCAAAACATGTCAACTTGACTCCGTAACGTGTTCAAATTTTTTTTTGTGCGATGCCATGGTGGCGAGTAGTGCATACCTATTTACATTGAACCTGAAAATGCTAATGAAATGAACAAGCTGAAGTAATAAAGTATGTAAAATCTACTTATTTGTCTTCATGGAGTTCTCATCAGTGCCCTTTTGCCGGTACACCTCATAAATACTTGATGCCAAAATTGACAAGTGAAAGCGATGAACCATGTTTGAAATGACTGTTCCTACACATCAGAAGAAACAAATTTATGTTCTATTCTATCGTTCCTTTGTAGTGCAAGTACCCATTGTATTAGTAGCACTATGCAACCTTAAGATCTTTATTGTAAATCCATAATCGTAAACATCTTTTGCAACATCGACGTACTGGACTGATGTGTACCTCATACGCGCGATAGTTGTGAATCCAGCCCCACTTAAATAATAATAGAGATATTTATGATTATACACCAGGTTACAAAGGCAGTGGCGCGCCCAGCCGCCTATGTTCGTATTCTCAGTAGCAATGGGCGGTCTGTGCATCTACTCTTCAGTCATCACTCACAGCGGACTTCAAGATCTCTGCAAAAAGCTGGCTGAGGTCACTGGTAGCAGCTCGTAAGTACAGTCAAGGGCAAAAATATGTATACACTTTAGAACCTTGTCACTTTAACCACTGTGACAGTTCATATATGGCAGCAATAATACGACGAAAATAGACAAGGTACTAAAGTGTATACATATTTTTGCCAATATTTTAAGCAGTTTTTATTCTATGGACGCCATGTTCAATGCCGTAAGCCATCAACTAGCGTTGACAATGATTCAATATTACATATCCGCTGAACAGAGACGTAATCTGAGAACCTTATCACTTCCGGCAGCTAAACTAACATCTCATCATTAGAGGTTTATAATAATTATTGTACCTCTTGTCAATAACCCGAACTTCAAAGTTCCAATAGCAATAGTTCAGGGTTTCGTCTATAAGTCGTAATTTAAAATGCAGGAAGGTCAAAGTCAAATGGGTTATGTCAGTCAATCAATCATGAAATCAATCATTTTCATCAGTTAATTTTCGCTGCATTGATTGATTTCATCCTCTCAAAAGCCCAAACCCAAGAATTAAAATAATAGAATATCTACTTGCATTCGTCTTAGGTATTGCATTATAAATTATAACTCATCGATGATCACGGTTCTTGGTGAATATACTTAGCTGAAAATGCTCGCCTCCTATCACATTTGCTCTCTTACCACGCTTCATACGGACCTACTACACCATCTCTCCCTCAATTAAAGCTGTATCTAGTCTTATCCTGACGGTCACCATTGGTAACTATCGCTATTATTAGAAACCAGCACGGACGGGACGTAATCAGTTCATGTCTAAACAAAATACGCACACCCTTGCATGACCAGTGGCGGATCTAGAATTGTCGTCTGGGAGGGGGCTCTACCCTGCTCAGGGTAAGTGTTAGCAAAATCAGCTTTGATCATTCAGCTTCAGTCACGAAAGAACTCCAATGCCTTTGGAGGGTAACCCCTTTAGCACCTCCCCTAGATCCCTCGCTGCACACCACCGAGACGTCAGTATCTATTGCCGTAGTTATTATTCACAGCTGCACGTACACTGTGAACGTGGCAACGCTGGCGTACGAACGGCGTATCAGAGGCGTGTACCAAGCCACGCAACTTACGATCGTGACTGCCTGGCTCCACACAGCTTGCTGGCTGCTCTCTGCCCTGCTAACTCTGGTCCGCGTCGTACTCGCTGTTGACTTCCAACTCGTGCGCGTCAAGGCGGACCTGATCGGGGATGTCGATAGGATGCTGGTATGTACTATCGAGCAAACAGAATCATCACCCACTGTGGAACCATTTCACAAATAACTAGCAATCCTAAGAACATTAAAAACATAATTAAGAATTTATTTATTAAGGGCAACTCATAGCCTAGCAGTTAGAATCTTTAAAAATAAAGATTGGCTAGGTATGTCATTATTGTATAATTGTTATGAAATAAACAGATATATATATATATTTTTTTTTACTAGGTCCTAATGATGCATTGTTAGGAATCAAATGGTTCGATTGCATTATCAATATTAACTAAAGGATACTAAGTGAGGTGACTTTCCTTTCTTGTATCATGATCGGCAACTATACAAGTTGATAGTTCATTGAGTGTCACGCTAGCTTTCTACCTGTAAATGTATTTTTTTAAACCTCGGAGTTTATCGTAGAAAGTTTACAACTAATCTCTGTCAATAGTCTGTACGATAGGGTTATATTTCTAGCTTTTCAATTACAAACACTTTTTTTCTTTCTTGTTCACCTATAACTAATTATTTTGTAGGAAAAATATGAAAGTCACATTCGCTCCGTATCACCAGAAGCTTTGACAGGAGACGATTCATCAAGTGATGAGAATGATGATATCTTCGTCTTACCTACTAGAGAAGGAGGTGGAGTAGTGACTATTGATATGCAATCTTCAAATCTGAAAGCTGATATATCATCCGATTTTAAGAAACAAATTTTCTTGTCTGATAGTGATACAGTATTCATATCGGATCAGCCACCAGGTACATCAGAACTGTCTTTAGTACCCGAAGAAAACAACAAATTAGCTAGGTTAATGGCTATCCATGCGGTACCAAGAAAGCACCAGTTCATTGTCAAACTTATTTACCGTCTACTAGAAAAATTAGAATTGCCAGACACAGAAACAAATGAACCTCAGGTTTCAAGGACCTTGAGTGAAATGACCACTGGTTCATCGACAATTATACGTCAACTTGGACGACAAAACATTGTTTTCCCGCGTGAAAGCCTCAATGAACTTTTGAGTCCGGAGCAAGCCAACGAATTGGCGTTAGAGATCAGGCGAAATATTCTTGATCATAGAACTGGCGAATTAGCCACAAGTAACGCGACTGATTCACAGAGCTCAGATGAATCGCGGACTAAAGAGACGCCAACTGTGCATCCACTTTTAATACAAGACTCATCATCTTTCAACCTTATACCTGAACTACAAGCGGCGTTGGCAGCCAAAGAACGAGCAGACGAAGCTGAGTTGGACCCCTCAGAACCTTCTACTTCCAAAAAACCACTACGATCTGCAGCCGTTCAAACAGAGGGACAGAACCTATTTGAACGAATTTTAGATTCAATTCGGGCATTTAAGTTCGAATCACAGAAAGATTTAAGTGAAGCCGATGAAACAGTCGAATCTAACACCGATGAAACTGATGGTCAAAAAGATAAAAAGAAGAACAAGAATACGCAAACCCCTAAAGAAAAACAGGATTAAGAAACCAATTATTCTGCACTCTGTAGAGAGTTTCTTAGTTTATTGTATTGGTCAATAATGCTTCGCTACATCGTAATTCTTTCCTTTTCTTAATTATTATTGCTCAAGATTGTGGAGACACAGACCAGTGTTTTACATCCTCTCTCTCCAATTGTAACCATTGATTTAAATTTCACACCATTAAGGTAAATCAATAACTTTCACTAGTAAAAAATATTAAGAATTACGACGCTTTAATTTTAATTTTTCGCTTGAAGCAAAATATACGCAAATTTAACTTTACAAAGAAAAAAGTACATTCGCTAAATGTACAAATCGAAAAATTCATCATTTTCCGATTTGTACATTTTGCGAATGGGTCATACAATTTTATTGTTAACGTCTCTGCTGTGTACACGGCAAAAGTTAACGGTTTATAGCTAATATTCTTTAGTCAAGTCTACATCGCGTGGGACGGGACGCCTGGCCAACATTCGGCCCATTTCAATAAATCTTAAGTTTGCTGAGAATCGCTAAGTTTATGTCCACAGGAAAGACAACTTTTGTTTCTTAGGCACGGTGTGTATGACCCGTAGGTACATATGCACTTTTGTTTTTTTTTGTAGATACGTTCCGCATGTGTCACAATATGCGTTGTATACTGTTTGCGTTTCGTGCATTTTACTCCGAAGCGTCAAAAGCTATATTTGTAAATATACAGATACCGAAATATACAGATACAGATACCGACTCTATTCGATTCGAATTTAAATCAAAACCTTTTAGCTGACTGTACTCTTTGTTGACTATACTTGCATTGTCATCCAACCTATCTAAGTAGGTATACCAAATTTCAAGATAGAGCCCCGTGACAGACGGACGGATATCACAGTAATCAGAGAAAGTGAAACGAAAATATAGTAGGTAACTGAAATTATTGGCTGTTACGTAAATAATTATAGTAAAACCGTGTTTGTACAGCCAGTAGGAGAAGTGGATGAGCGGTTGTGGTGTTCGAAATTATCTACACGTGTACGCCTCTATTTCCAAGGTGATGAGAGAGTGTGTAGATGATTTTGAGCACCACAATCGATCATCCACTTTTACTGCTATGCTGCTTTAGCTGCTATGGTGCTTGTTGATTATGTATGATTGATTATGAATCTATCGGTTTCCTCAGGAGTTAAAAACAACTTTCCGACTGTAGACCAACCAACATAATACACACTGCGTGAAATTTCGTTACCGATATGGAAATTGCCGTGTCTTTGCTTTCATCATGATATTAATTGCGTCAGTGTCTCGTAGCAAGCGGTGTCACGGCCACCATGTTGGTCCCTGCCGTACACAACCAAGTTGGAAGCGAATTTCGCAAACTTACACACGCTCTCTCAACAATCTACATATTTATTTTGTTCTTAGTGCTGGATCGCCGAAGCCTACCCCTTAATTTACCGCACGTGCAAACGTTGAATTAGCTAAATATATTGCATAGCTGTTGCCCGCGACTCTACCTATCTGCGAAGAATTCGTTTGTCGCTGTCCCACGGGAAATATGTAATTTTCCGGGATAAAACTATCCGATGTCCTTTTCATAGTCTCAATTAAACTATTTTCATGCAAAATCTCATCAAAATCGGTATAGCGGTTTAAACGTGAAGAGGTAACAGACAGACAGACATACTTTCCCATATACAATAGTATGGAAGTATGGATTAGTATAGGTATGGATTCAAGTGGAGTTCAAAAATTTTCGTTTCGTGTCAAAGTTTTTCGTTGTGCTTGAAAATTAAAATTGCCCATACATTTGTATGACCATATAATTTTCATGTCACAACGGAACTTATCCAGTTAGTCGTCTTGTATAGTTAACCACCATTTAACGTGTCCAAGTCTTTAAGGTGATAAAAGAGGAGAGCATCCGTGTCCTAAATAAAAGAACATTCCCTCTGACTCTACATTAACCAAATTAGAGCATATCATTAAAGTTCTATTATGATGCCGTAGTCGAAATTATGGCCCGTAGATTATGTTTCTTTTACAACATAAGTCGAAAATGTTTAGCTAGTTAAGAGCTTGTGGTTTTTATGGTCTTTGTCAGAGAGTACACGTATAGGTAAGGTACTAATTATATTGCAGATTTATTAACAAGTTTAGAACATAACGAGTATGCGCCGCGGTACCTTACACGGCATTATAGGGATGAACTTGTTAAGTCATTGATATAATTAAATAAATAAATAATAAATATCACAGGACAATTCACACCAATTGACCTAGTCCCAACGTAATCTATGCAAAGCTTGTGTTATGGGTACTAGGCAACGGATAAACATACTTAGGTATATAGTTATATACATACTGAAATACATATTAAACACTATATTATTATTTATTACAGTATTTTCCATACATATATCTGCCTCGACACGAGAATCGAACCCGGGACCTCAAGCTTCGTAGTCATTTTCTCTAACCACTAGGCCATCTGGTCGTCATAATTAGTAGGTATAATTAATTGTCTTCTCCGACTAAGACCTTAAAGATGTACAGATTTAAAAGAACTCTTGACTAACATTAAAAAGCTCATTACGAACACGTAGAAATTTAAACAGCACAGACAACCTACTCCATCATCGTCTTATTTTAAATACTCGCTGCGTTTACATATAGTTGAGTTGTCAGATTCGACGTCGCCGGGCCGGGTCAACGCCACAAAGTCCTCGTTATTGCAAAATCGCTGCACCTACATACGTAAACTTGAGACGAAATGTGAACTTGACTTACTAGCTCAGGCGTGGGGAATATTTTTCGCATTCAAGGTAAAAAGACGTTACACAAGCTAAACCTGCACACTTTTTGTTGCGCAAGCAACCATCTAGTTACTTTTGTGCAAATATATTTAGATGTGGTCACTCGTGGATCTCTTGGCCTTGTCCTGGCTCCCGATTGATAATGTATTGCTAATGATAAATCACGGAGTTTTGTATTAAATATGAAATGTGTTTCAAGGTAATAGGATCTACTGATCATATTATTACATGTTATCGCTATCCATTTAACAAATTATTGGGCCTTGGGTAAGGCTCATACACGGCGTAGGAAACAAAAGCTGTAACTCATGTGGACATAAAATTACTGAATAAATTAATGACTATAGATAGACCCTTACTTAACATTTGCCATGCCAACAGGAGAGACGTGACTAATTTCTTCTGCTAGATTGTTGTAGGAGTTACAATTCAAACACGTATTTACTCAGATAAAAACAATACTCAAAGTTAAATTAGTAAACAGCAAGTAGTAAAAAACAAAAGGGCCACGCCACGCTGCGTTGCTGGTGAAGAGGTCAAAATAAAATTCGATGTATTAAGTAACAGTAATTAAATATTACGTTAGGATTACAATCAGCACATTTATTTATCTTTGGCATGAGCGTTAAAAATTCACATCTTACAAAACTCTTATATCTATTACGGATTAGTTAAGATTCTACGCGCGTTGCACGGTTGCGCGAAGTGAAGTAATCTAGGTGTAGCCTACAAACTCCTATTGCTATTTCGGAATTAAGCAAAACATTCCCACCACCCACTCCTTGCTTTTATTATGCGACACATGTCCGGTCTTTGGTTGGACTATCAAACAAACAAATGTGCATCCCATCATGAATGGCTGTAAGAACTTTGTGTTGTGTTTGTTCCTGGAAACCACGTGCTTTATTGCCAAAATTGAAATGCATACAATTATATTATGATATGAATGATTTAGGATTAGATTAGTGAAAAATAAACATTTTTTTTTCAAAATGTCCAAAAAAAAACAGTGTTCTTTAGAAAATGCAATCCGCAAATTTCAAAATCGTAATGCTCTCCGCATGAAAAGAACCTCAGTTACTTGCTACTACTACCTATCGCTACTACGAACGGATAAATTTCAAATAACATAAATAAGCCGTTTGAAAAATAAATATATGCCATCTAATCATCTAATCTGCTCAAGTATACATGTTGCATCGTTTTGTAAAAAAAGTGACTTTGATCCTATTACTTCCGCTCTCATTAGTCTTAATCAGTCATTTTGCTATTGAATTTTAACCCTAGGTTTTTTATGTATTAAGTCACTTGCAGTCGGATGCGGGAGTGAACTGCGGCGTGGACCATCCATACTCATGCCAGGGCAGTTTATCCAGTCACGTCCTAAAGCGTTTCATCATTATCAACCGGAAAATGCCCACTGTTGAACAAAGGCCTCACCATAAGAACGCCACAATGAACGGCACCTTGCTACCTACATCCACCGGTTCCAACTCTCGCGATGTCGTCAGTCCACCTAGTTTTGAGAGGTATAGAACCTATATTCTCCAACGGTTCTATTCTTGTAGGGATTTGGCCTGCCCGTTAACTCTTATATTCATCGAGCTATATCGGTGACTCCAGTTCTTCGGCGAATTTCCGTATTCCAAATTCTATCTCTACACTGAGCTGAGTTATACGCAATTGACGCCTATCTCGATTGTTTTCTACAAAGACGACAAGCGGTCTTAGTAGTGGCATCCCCTCAGCTATGACCGGCGTTTGTTTTTGCTCATTCCCGTGCGATCTGCTTCAATTTGAGCCAGACTCCTCCATCGGCAGTGTACGCCATTGAAGAAGCCTTCACCTTCATGGGCACTGATGTCCGTTCGTCGAGGATCAATTCGTATTTGTTCAGTATCTTTATCAACGCCATTTTTGATTGTATGTAGCCTTGACGGAGACCTGAAAGATTTTGAAATTATAATAAGGTTTTCTTTGATATCTACTACAATGTAGAAGTAAATAAACAGGTGAAGAGTTCAAAAAGATTTACAAATCCTTTTATCATCGTGGCAGTAATAGTAGAGTCGTGTGTTTTCTAAGCTCTACAACTATTTTTATTCTTCTACTGCACACTGTACTCGCAATTAAGTTAACATACGAAGTATCTACAATCACCGTCATACATATACATACTATACGTACATATATTTGCAGGTTTAGTTATTTATGTATACTCTACAGTACCTTGTCGCTTCAACTCATTTGTCGACTCTCGTAGCTATCTGGATGGTTCATTACTAAAATTGAAGCGATAAAGTCACTCAAGTTTGCAGATGTTCTTGTGCATACCTGCCTGACCAAGATAAAGCTGGCCTTTATATGAGACCCGTAAGTGAAGGCTGAATCTAAGACTAACGTCATCGTCGAATTGATTTGACTGTTACTTCTGGTACAAGGCCAAATCGATTTGAACTCTTGTTGAACTAACTCATCATTAACTTGTTTGAAGTTAGTGAATGGAATTAATTTGAAATGAAGTTGTTGTATTGTTCGGTAAATTTTAAAGATACCGGATCTAATACTTCAAAAGCCAAGGACATCTAAAGGCACGCTTATCGTAATTGTTAAAAAAAATGACAAATAAAGATAAAATATGACTTATGATTGTTAAGTTAGTATGTAGTTATTCGAATACAAGCTTTTATATTTACTGTACTGGCATTGTGTTCCAATTCCCTTTGGTTAAATATTTTTTTGTATTTTTTTTATATTTTTATCATTGAGGAATAATGTTATACAACCATTTTCTGTAGTCGGACTTAAAAATAAACAGCTAATAGCGAAGATATTCCAAAAAAACTGATGTCTTTCATTTGATCTTCAAATAACGTCATCAAAGGTTCAAAGGCATTTTTCTTTTACCTTTGCTCTCCCGCTTCACTTAAAAAAAAATGTCTATGTCTGTCAAAATGTCATTTCAATTTAACTGATGTCAATAGGATAGG
The DNA here is from genome assembly GCA_947563465.1 of Archips xylosteana. Lineage (NCBI taxonomy): Eukaryota > Metazoa > Arthropoda > Insecta > Lepidoptera > Tortricidae > Archips > Archips xylosteana. Next base: position 6,822,294 of record OX387362.1, read on the forward strand.
AAACAAAACAAAAAGGCTATTTTCATTTTTGAAACTAAAAAATGGACTATAGAAAGTATTTTATTTGTTCAAATGACTCCATGAATAGCCCCGGCAAAATATTCGTCCGTGTTAGGGAAGATCTACGTGAGAACTGGTGTCGTCTTGCAAATGTCGAATATTTTAGGATATCTCTCTTGTACTGCTGCGAAGATCATATTGATGTATGTAAATGGACCTATTTCGCATTTTGGGTAGATTGAGCGTGTCAGCCTTGACAAATTTTTCACCGGAGTTTCCACTGGTAAGCATTTTTTCAAAAATTATTGTGGAAAATAGACTTTCAGAACCAGAAGGTTAGAAACTTATTGACGACATGACGACGTACGAATGACAGATAACAGTATTTTTTCTCTAAGCAGATGGGCAAAGGAAATCAAGAGTTTCGAGCTACTGGATGACGTATATCCGGTCAACCATATCCGGTATTTAACAAATTAAATTTAAAAAAAAATACGCGACCAAATTTTAAAATATTCAAATTAGTTTCTTAAATTGGCCTAATCTGTAAGAAAAAAATATAAAAAAATACATTTTTTTTTTCTATCCAAAGGCAATTAACACGCATATTATTAAGTTTCAAATCAAAACCGACCCATTGGATGTTCTGGAAGTTAGTGTATAGGGCCACTTCACTATACTCATACTCACCCATACATTTGCGCGGACCTTCACCGAACGGCATCCAATGGCACGGATGCATCTTCGACTTGGACCCAGGTGAAAATCTATCCGGATCGAATTTGTCCGGGTCTGGGAACACGTCCTGACTCATTTGTATCGCTTCTATGGGCACGAATATTAGCGTACCCTCGTCTATAACCAAATCACTGTGTGGTATTTTGTATTTTTTCGTGCACTTTCTGAATAGAGACCGCATCGGGGGGTGCATTCGCATTGCTTCTGTAAACATATAATTTGTCCACATTATATAAAAGAAGAAGCTTACTGAATGGACTGACATGACATGAGCACTATAAGGAGGATGGAAATTCAACTCCTAAAGTGGTGAAATAAGGGATGTCGTTTTGTATGGAAAGTCAAAAGCTGCCTAAACTCTACATGGTGAAATGTAAAGTACGCTACGTAAATTAAAAAATATAGCTCAAATCGTTTTTCTTTTTTATAACAACCCCCAAAGGATGTGAAATACGTCACAAAATCTTGTATGAAAAACCGAAACTTCTAAAGCTACAGAGATCGAATTTTAACACGTTCAGTAACAGTGACACAACCTCTGGGATCATAAAAATTTTGTCCTATGCCAGTGACACGCATGCATGTCAACAGAATTTGTATAGTCGGGGTAAGAAAAGGTTCGTCACTTTTCGACTCTTATGTCAACGAGTTAAGGTCGAAAAGTGACGAACCTTTTCTTACCCAGACTATACTCCTATCTTATCTTTGATTAGGATTACGATCATCTTGGCCGGCATAGCGTAAGGCATGTCTTAAATTTTAGCTATTTGTCCTTACGTTACCTACTAAAAATAATGGCATTCATTGTCTACTCCTAGGAGAGTGTGTTTTTTTTAATTCTAAAGCACATGATTTAAATCTAAAGTAGGTACTCACCATCTATAACCATGTTTAAATAGACCATTTCGTTCTGCGCCTCATAGGTGCATACCCCGTGGTATTTCGCTAACACCCTCTGGACCTCCTCCCTTGCCTTGTCTTGTATAGCCGGACTTCGCGCAAGCTCGTACGCCGTAAATTGGCCGGCTGTTGCCGAAGTCTCGTACCCAGCGAACATATACAACATCGTATTGGCTACTATATCATCCATAGACAATGAAAAAGTCTTCGTACCCCCTAAAATTCACATTTCAAACTCTAAATAACTAATTAAAAAGTAGAAAAGTATGCATTCATAAATTGGATTGAAATTAGTTGAGGTTTTATTTAAGTACCTGACGTTTTCGTCTGTTCTTCATTCATCAACTCTACGAGCGTCTGTAGGAAGTCATTGCGTATGTAGGAGTGCTTTTGTCGATACTCTACGCTTTCTTTTACTAAACTATAAAAGAAATTTGTGATTCTTGGGCTTATTCGTTTGATGTTCAATGATTTAAAGAAGCTTGGCATGTAAAATGCTAAAGCGCGAACGAATGTCCTGAAAATTAGGGTAATTGTTGTTTAATTTATATTATTGTTAATGCACCAATTACTTTGATCTAGATAAACAGTATAATTTTTTTTTTGTTTTATTTGGGCTTGATGTAATATCTTGTAATGTTTCTGTGTGAGCTACTTCTCTAGTTAAATCGCTCTACATCCAGCTTGCGAAGTTACATGTAATGAACTAAAACAATTACTTTGCTCACCCGCGACCTTACAATAGTTACGTTTATGCAACTCCGAAACTAACTCCGAAGATGAGCTCTGGTTGAGTTCGAAACGCGTCAGTGTAGCTTGGTGGTGGTGATGGTTGTGTTTATGTGATTTGTGTGTGTTTGTACAGTGTGGAGGTGGAGGAACTGCATGAACACACATTTCTTGCATAAACGTAACTATTGTAAGGTCGCGGGTGAGCAAAGTAATTGTTTTAGTTCATTAATATGGACCTCCGCAAAGTAACGCCTGATTCAATAAATTAAGTTACATGTGGTTATTTAATTTTGTGTAAGTACAACTTAATTCATTAATAAAATAGGAAGTAAACAGCTTTCGAGCCATTTTCACGTATGTTATGATACGGATTAAAGGAAGATTTTAGTTATAGGTATTACTAGTAAATTAAATATTTTCAAGATATTACTAAAAAAGCCTTTTCCAAGACAGTATTTTTTTCAAAAATTGTTTTTTAATACGTAATTGACAATTAAACGGCTCGATTTACGGTTGTGATTTGGAAACATGTTCAATTTAATTTCGGTTAAATAATAAATAGATATCACGGGAAAATTCACACCAATTGACCTAGTCCCAAAGTAAGCTAAGCAAAGCTTGTGTTATGGGTACTAAGCAACGGATAAACATACTTGTATAGATATGTAGATACATACTTAAATACATATTAAACACCCAAGACCCGAGAACAAACATTCGTATTTTTCATACAAATATCTGCCCCGACACGGGAATCGAACCCGGGACCTCAAGCTTCGTAGTCAGGTTCTCTAACCACTAGGCCATCTGGTCGTCTAATACTATTATGTTTTTTATTTACTAAAGATAAATATTGTAAGTTTTTTTACTAACCAATACATCGTTTTCGGGTCGAAGTATTCGTGACCGCGCAAACAAAACTCAGAATTAGGATTTTTAAATCCGTTGCACTCCACGCCGAACCCCACACTCCCAATTATTTCCATAGAGTACTTCGCGTAGAGGTCCGAAAAATTAACCGTCTCGCCGTTCGAATACAAAAGATCCACATAATTCAATGCTTCGTTCGCAATATGCTCCACCAAAGGGTACATAATCTTTAACTTTCCTGCAGTGAACGAAGGTGATATCTTCGATCGTAGCATTTTCCATTTTTCTCCGTGCACATTGAAAAGATGGCCAGCTAAAGGGTCGCCCTGTCCTCCACTGAATATGCCATGAGCTTGGAAATGATCAAAATCCTTGATCAGAATAAGCTTTGCTATGTCAGGATCGTTGATGGACAGCACCGGCCGGTGGAAAGAATACGTGCCCACATACGGCAGATGTTTATATTTATCATAACTATCGATATATAGCTGGAAAAACTGAGATTTCCTCTGTATCACTTCCTTTATGTTACCGAAGGGAAATGTCGGTTTTGGACCACTGACTCCTTTTCTCTTCCAATAAGTGAATTTATATTGGAACCACAGATATAAACACAGAAAGCCAAAAACTAAGGAGCTGATCACCTCGGTTGTTAAAATGTGATACAGGAAAGTCATTTTGATGCTTTTATTTAAATAAACACATTAGTTAAAATTTAATTGAGTGTAGGTATTCCATTATTAAAAAAAAAAACTTTTTATTGTAATCCTTTGAATGCACTAGTGGACTGGCTGTCAAACTGTAAATAAACGCGATTTTTTTTTAACGGTAAAGGGAGGTCCGTTTCGGCTGCAGCGAGAGGTATCTACTAACTTTCAAGTGAGCTCGACCGCTTACTTACCCTTCCATAAATCCGCGAGCCCGCCCAACTGGCCTACCAATGCTAATAAGCATAGGCCGCACAACTCTGGTGCGCTGACAAAAAGCATTCGAGGCGTTACATAATAAAATTAATAAATATCGCGTTGTTATTGTTTGGTAATAAATAATATTTCAAAAACGTATTGTCGCCGCTTGTGAGAGCAGTTTTAATCCGTTATATTTTCTACACCGATGGCCGCTGAATAGTGTAGTGCCAGCATGAAGGAGCGCTTCGATAGTAGAAGCAAAGTGAACACATCTTTCTAATATATAAAAATCTCGTACCTATCACGGTGTTTGTTAGCGAACTCCTCCGAAACGGCTTGACCGATTTTTATGAAACTTTTTTCTCTTTATTCGGCAGGTCTGAGAATAGGTCGCAGGATATTTTTTATACCCCTATTCTTCGCGGACGGAGTCGCGGGCAACAGCTAGTGCAATATATAAAAATCTCGTGTCACGGTGTTTGTTATCGAACTCCTCCGAAACGGCTTGACCGATTTTTATGAAACTTTTTTCTCCGTACTTGGTAGGTCTGAGAATAGAGTGTAGGCTATCTTTTATACCTTCCCCTATTCTTCGCGGACGGAGTCGCGGGCAACAGCGAGTCTAATATATGAAAATCTCGTGTCAAGGTGTTTGTTATCGAACTAATCCGAAACGGCTTAACCGATTTTTATTATTTTTTTCTCTGTATTCGGTAGGTCTGAGAATAGGTCGTAGGCTATTTTTATACCTATTACCCCTATTCTTCGCGGACGGAGTCGTGGGCAACAGCTAGTATACTATATTATACAGTACTTATACTCTTACCTACGTCACGTTGGATAAGCGAGGCGAAGGCGAGACATGGATTTAAACTAACGTGTTTGGCCTGGTTTTTCACGACTCTGCTCTGCCCCTCTTCAATGGATGCGCGTCCTAATGTAAATCTATAAAATATTTAAGTAGGTAATACGTTTAGTGGCAATATAAGATAATATTTAGCCCCTTAATGTGTGTACCTTTTATCCTAAATACATAGCAATAAAACGTCGCTATTGCCAGTGACACTGAAATTCTTATTGGTTAAGACTAAGCTGGGTTTAATGCCTAGTTCACAATAAAATTACTAGAGCCAACAATGGTACATTAGAAACAGAAAGGTCTAGAAACTTATGTTGAAAGTGTCACGGATCTACTAAGTACAAATTACTCTGTAGGTATTAAATTTTAGTTATTGTTTACTGTACTTTCCTTTACTTTAAATTTTAAATTTTAAATTTAAATTACAATATTGCGTCAAATCCTTTATTTGAATATAGTGTCACTATTAGAGCTTGTCTAGTTTGAAATGACGCGCCCCACCACCGCGTTTGCGCACGGGATTTAGAGCTCAATTTGAGCTACAATAGAATCTATTGTAGCTTGAATTGAGTTTCGTATCCTGTGCGTGAGTGCGGTGGTGGGGCGCGTCATTTTAAACTAGACAAGCTATACTACAAGTATCATTACGGTGGAATATGGTTACGATGATACCGTCATACCAACATGTCATGTCAAAAAAATATTTACCATGGGAAATTGGCAAAGTTAACAGTTAACATAAAACTACCGTAAGACTCACTCATAGTGAAAATATACGGATTACTCACGTCTTAACACGTCTTTAAACTCGTTTTAAGACGTGAGTGATCCGTATATTTTCACTATGCATTTGCAAAGTAAATAAAAAACAACAAATTTTAAGTTTTTAGAAATTTATTAAATGAAACCAAACCACTATCACTGCAAATGAAAATATACTAGTACTAGGTAGTTATTTCACTTCATAGCGTATTAATTCTACGTACCATTAGAAATTAAACACTAGTTAGTATTTATTTAGGTACCTGTTGTAGAAAAGCTACAACTACATATATATATTCGTAAGTACTTTACTTACATCTAATAAGTAATATAACTTGTAAACTTCACGCGACTATACATACTTATAACATTTATTTTAAATAATTTATTGAATCAGGCGTTACTTTGCGGAGGTCCATATTAATGAACTTAGTTCATTAACATTTATTTTTTTTACTAGTACCTGGTCGATCGAGCGTTGCTCACAACGTGCGACAGCCGTTCGACAAAAGAAGGCCCAAAGAAATAAGAAATAAAATTAATCTATCTAAAGTGATTTTCTCGATCGATTTCTAAACCCAAAATATTTCTAATCCTATATTTTCGTCGAAATCATTAAAGATCGTCGTAGCATATCTACCAATATGTATTAATTTGGACTCTCGGTAGCATCGCTGTCAGCTTTTATTACCTCTTTCCTGAGCTGCACTAAATGTTGCAAATATTTCTTTGGAGTCCTTTCTTGTGTAATACCCCCAGAATTCCTGCGATGATTCCCTAGATACATCTCATATTTATCCGCTGAGCGTTCGAGACTATTACAAGAATCAAATATTTGTCTTTCGAGTAAATCGTATTCATCGTTTTGAACGTTATACTTCTTGTATTGATCTTCAAAGAATTGCTTATTTCGTAAGAAACTGTACTGAGGGTGATCAGCCCGTACGCTTTCACTAGAACTGTAGTCTCTAGTACTATCTGAATTCAAGGATCTACAAACTCTGGATTTATTTTCATCTAGATATTCTTTCTCTAACCCTAAAAATTCTTTGTACAGTCTTGTCTTAGCTGTCCTGTACTTAGTGCCGCTCTTATACACAGGTGTATAATGATTCTTATAACTACATGTTTTATTATTATAACCTCCACCTCTCTCCCAGATAAATGAATCAGAGTCCACTTTGCCCGATGCTACGGACTCTGAAGAGTTGCCTGCGTGAGAAGACGTATCATCATCGTACTCCTTTTCTGAAGTGGTATCTGATATATTTTTGTTATTGTCCAATGCATTCGTATTCACATTTTTTTTATCAGTACAATTTAATGTTTCATTTTTTTTTGATTCCCCATTTCTTACACTGTTTACTTCCATAGTATTTGATGTTTTATTGTTCTCAAAACCGTTGGCATTTAAGCTCTTTATTACAGTAGGATTTGTGACATTGTCATTGAATTTAACTATCCTTTTACTGCTTTCTTTTTCTCGAAGTGGAGAAATTGCTATGTTATATGGATAAAGATTATCATTGCGGCCCAAGATTATGTCTTTAATTTCATTTTGGCTTACTTTACTTGAACAGTTAACAGACACACGTGGTAATGTAAGATCGTCTGCTTCAGGAAAGTCTTCAGTAATCATTTCTGTTAAACCTGACACATTTTGAATGCCTTTCTTTACGCTTAAGTGATTCCCGCTAGGTAAATCTTGATTTCCATTAACTTGAATGACAAATAGTTCCTTGTCTTCGTTTGATAGAGGTTCAATAGCACTGTGATTGGTTAACAGATCAGGAGTCGTACATACAAAAATATTATCTTTACTTCTGTTTTGATTTCGATTAGCTTTCGTAGCGACTTCTAATTCATCTTCAGAACTTTGTGATTCAGATTCTACATATTTTTGAGATATATTTATGTGAATAATAGGAGTAGCTATAGATTCATCGGTTTTCTTACTATTATTGATAGCCATCGGTCTTTTTCTTCTAGGGGGTGGTATAACTCTAGTCTGCGTGTATCTATCGGATCTTATTGTGTCATCCGTCATCATAAATGCACTCTTAAGTACGACTTGCTTGGGTTCTGTTCCCGTAGACTTATCATATAAGTGCAGTGATCCACACTTTGGTCCAATGGCAATGTCTTTGCATCTTGGAGTCATCGGATTGGTTTCTGTGCAGGCGTCGCGATAGACAATAAATAACGATTTATCCCTAGCAGCATACGATTCTAAGTCTGTTTGTACATCGACTGCTTGATCTTTAACTCTTATTACTGTCCTTCGTGTTTGAGTGTGAGCTGGGATACCAATTCTTCTCTTATTTCTTAACGCTCTCTGGCTCAAATCCATCAACCGCTGTCGTGCGTTTGTGCAAATTTTTAATTCACTCAACGGTTCCATTATCTTCTTGTCCATCATTGATTCTACTTTTGAAACTGCAGCTTCCTCTTTCTTTTTTAGTTTTGAGTATAATCTTTCGGTTACAGATGCCACTATTTCAGCTCTTTGATTATCGTAAAGAATGGGAACATGTGAAGTCTTAGGTATATCGTCAGTACATATTTGACCCTGACTTTGACGAGGCAATGGATCATGCAAAGTCTTTTCAATGGGTAAAACTTCTTGTGATCTATAGTGACGTCTTTTGTGCCTAAGCGGTGCAACAAGCTCCAGTTCGCTGCCACTTCTAGTTCTTTCTAACGTTGGTGCTAACAATTTATCTACTTCTTTACTAATTTCATTGGCTATGTTTGCACTTGTATTCATACCACTTAGTTCATCTGAACTTGCAAGTGGCGAAATGATCACTTCCGTAACATTATCACTATCAGCCTTAGGTTGCAACATCTCTAGAAAATTACCTATTTTTGCTACCTTTTTTGAATTATCTTCTACATGGTCGGATTGATTCGATTGGAGAGCCCAATGACGGTCTTCATAAAATAGCTTGCCCGTTTCGGGAACCTGCAATATTACGAAGAGTTCAGTCTAGAATTGACTTACTTCAAGTGAACTGGTATGAAACTTTAGTAAGTCGGTACTTTGTCCGGTATGCTTACGTATTGGATATGGTGTCTGTTCAGTTCAGCGAGTAGGTTATTGTAGTGAGCCAGAAGGGCAGTGCGGGGTGGTGCGGCGCGCGGGGGCGGTAGCTGCCGCGCGCGCGCAGACCAGCGGAGGGTGGACGCCGACTCGCCGTAGCAGGCCACGCTCGGGGATACCGCTGTTGGAGAAACGAAAATACATATACTAGATAGAGAGATTTCTCTATGTTAAGCCGTGCTGACCTAGTGGTTTGACCTATCGTCGCTGAGATAGCCAAATCCGCTGTGTTCGATTTTTAATTGACAAATAGGTACCTAGCAACATAACATATAGGTATTAATTGATTTGATTAAAATCGAACGCATAATGGATTTGGCAATCTCAACAACGCTATGATCTCCCAAGTTAAGGGTCGTGAGTTCGAGAATGGGCTCGCACCTCTGAGTTTTTCGGAATTTATGTGCGAAATTACATTTGTAATTTACCATGAGCTTTACGGTGAAGGAAAACATCGTGTGGAAACCTCTATACACCTGAAAAGAAATTCAATGGCATGTGTGAAGTTCCCAAACCGCACTGAGCCCGCGTGAGAACTACGGCCCAAGCTCTCTCATTCTGAGCGAAGGCTTATGGCATGCAGTAGGCTGGGGTGATGACTCTTTCTCTCTGTAGGAACCGCACCAGAAATTAGAAAACCCGTGGGACTAAAATTACCGACATACCTCAGCAGATACACCTGAAGTGGCACTGGGTGAGGCACATTGCTGCCTCGTTGAAGAGGTCATTAAATTCTGGAGTGCGGCCACGTACGGAAAGCGAGATTTTGGTAGGTGTCCCTCAAGGTGGATGGACGATCTGGTAAAGATCTCGGGAAGACATACATTGGCTGCGGTTCCACAAAATAAATCGCGGTGGAGATCCTTTTGAGGAAGTTTTTGTCCAGCATTGAACATCTTCCAGCTGATATATGATGATGATGACTCTTAATAGGTACAGCTTCAATGGTCTAATACATGTCACCTATAATGTTTTTAATTGGGCTCGTTAAAAATTAACATCTCGAGTAGAATAAAGAAGATGCAATTGGTAGGTATTCTTTTAAGCGTAGAAACGAGTGTGCCATAAGTGTGTGTGTGTGTGAGTGTGTACCATAAGGCTTCAAGCAACGCATGAAACAACAGGAGTTATTTCGATGAAAACTTAAGTGAATATCCGTTTTGTAGAGTAGTATTCTAGGTAACTTACTGGCTATTATAAATGTGCAGGCGCCGCCAGTAAAGCAGTCTTTCAACAGCCACGTGAGAGCGGAGTCGCGGTACGGAACGAATCTTCCGCGGCCGCTGCCACCACTTACTGTCAAATAAAAACATATCGTCACCATTTTGAAAACCCAGCCAAGTGCGAGTTGGACTCGCGCACGAAGGGTTCCGTACCATTATCTATAAAACGGCAAAAAAAAATCACGTTTTTTGTATGGGACCCCCCTTAAATATTTGTTTTATTTTAATTTAATTGTTTATTTTTAAATTGAATATACAACTAAATATTCTGTGAATATTTCAAGCGTCTACCTGTTGCCTTTATCAATATCGAGCAAAAACGAGCAAAAAAAATCACGTTTGTTGTATGGGAGCCCATTTAAATATTTATTTTATTCTAGCTTTTAGTATTTTTGTTATACTTATCGTTACCGAAATACATCATCTGTGCCTAGCTATCACGGTTCATGAGATACAGCCTGGTGACAGACGGATGGACGGACGGACGGAGGGACAGACGGACAGCGGAGCTTCAGTAATAGGGTCCCGTTTTTACCCTTTCGTTTTTCAAGTCAAAGTGTAAACTAAACTGAACCTTAAAGTATATCACGTAAAGATTACCTACTTATTGTTCGTAAGCTTATCGATTCTGAGATACGAGCTTTCTTATATTATACATTAAGTTGCTTAGGTGAATTGTAAAGAATAAATCTTCCCAGGTGAATTTTTCGCTTCGAGCCATTACATTAAATTTGAACCTTAATGCTATGACAATACCGTTTGTTTTGAAAGATAAGGGCTCGAAGCGAAAAATTCACCTGGGAAGATTTATACTATACTTGTAAATTACATGTCCTACGATCCCTACGATCGATATCAGCAGTAAGTCTGAATTTCAATCTTTGGAAAAATCAGACTTAGGATATCAGCAGTACCTACCTAAGTCCGTTTTGAATCTTTGGCATAATCCGACTTAGTACTGCTAATATCGATAACACGACAATGTACATATTACATGGAAGGAAAGCCATGATGAACATAATATTATGTATAACATTATTTTGATAGCATTTTTTGGTGTTGTAGCGATAAACGAATTCTTGCAGACGGAGTCGCGAGCAACAGCTAGTAGTTAATAAAGTTTAAAAGGCAACAGCGAAAGCGGAAAGCTGTGCATAAAGTGGCGAACGATTCAAATTACTGTTATTCCGTGTTAACTGGTACAAAGTTCCGAAAGTTCATGCCATTAGCGATTAATTTACAATATCGTTCTGATAATGAAGAAAGCCATTAGTGGCATTAGTTAAGAATATTTAACTAAGCTCGCTCAAACTTCAATATCGTTTACCTACCTTTACTTGCTAGAATTTCATCTGCCATAACGTTTGCCATAAAATATTAGAAGCGTGCATGTTTCACGATTTTTTTTATATTTATGTCATAGAATACAGTAGGTTAGGTTAGATTTGTTAAATATTTAAGAACGTCACATCTTTTTCCGAAAATGTTTAGCCCCGATTTTTTTCCTCGCTAAATGCATTCATCATCATCCCAGCCCATATATATCCCACTGCAGGGCACAGACCTCCTCTCAGAATGAAAGGGCTTAGGCCGTAGTTCCCACGCAGCGCGGGCCCAGTGTGGATTGATAACTTAACATACACCATTGACTTTCTTGTCAAGTGTGTGCAGGTTTCCTCACGATGTTTTCCTTCACCGTAAAGCTCATGGTAAATTTGAAATATAATTGCGTATCTACATAAATGCCGAAAAATTTAGAGGTGCGAGCCCTGATTCGATCCCACGACCCTCTGCTTGAGAGGCCATAGGTCAAACCGCTAGGCCATCACGGTTTATGCATTGCATTGCATGATATACGTGTCGAAAGTAGGAAATTCCCAACTCATTCCGGCTAAAACCCACTCACTTCGCTCGTGTCATTCGTTGGGAATTGCCTACTTTCCACACTTGTATCATAAATGACTATTAGGAATTTTGAAACTGTGACTTTTTGCAATTCTGGAGTTTCCAGTTTAAGTTATTTTAAAATATTGTCGTATCTGTAATTCGGTATTTTAAGGATAGTACCTGGGCGACCGAGCTCTGCTCGGGCAGAAACTCGGTACCAAGCGTTTTCCCAGAGATAAGACCAAGCTAGATCAATTTTTCATCCCCGAAAACCCCCAAGTACCAAATTTCATCGAAATCGTTTTTTTTTTTTTTTATTTTTTATTTTTACAATATTATCCCCTGTCATAGACAAGGCCATTATTAATCTTTACTTAATCATTTTCACAACTTTTATCTTATTTTCTAGTGGTACCCTTATGGGTTCAGGCATACACCCATTCATCCCTCATCATTCATTCATTCACCTGACATCTAAATTCTATATTAACTTATAGTACAAAACAATAATATTTCTAATCTTACTTAAACAAGGCGATACAGTTTTATTATTTACCTTACTTTTACCCCCTGTTTCACCATCCATTGATCAAATTCATTTGACTGACAAATGTGATGCCGTCTCCGTCTGTTTTGTTCGAATAGACGGAGACGACATCACACCTATCCGTCAGTCAAAATTAATCAATGGGTGGTGAAACAGTCCCTTAATCTACCTTCAACAATATTGCCTACATACTGGTCAACCAGTGTTTTATTTTTATAATCCTGACTATCTTATCACATTATTAATGCAAAAGTACAAAGTAGTCGTTTACATTTCCTTTCCGAAATCGTTGGAGCCGTTTCCGAGATCAAAACACCGGAGGGGTGGGGGAGGTGTGAAAGGGGGGGGATGCGGGGGAGGGAGCGCGGGGGTATTAAAGGGGGGATGAAAATTTCATTGATTTTGCCGTAGGATGCACCGTTTTCAAGATATTTGACAAAAACACCGGAGGGGGTGGGGGTGGGGGGAGTCACGTTAAACTATCGTCCGTAAACCGACTTTACAGACAACCGGCTTTTCCTGTTCTGTGCTCCCAATAGGGAACGTGCACATAGACGGTGCTGCCAACTGGTACCATAAGGGTGCCATCAATTTGAATGTTTTACCCAAAGAGTATTGTAATATTATATGAACAAGAGTGGCAACTCTATGGTCAAAAATGCATGTATGGAAGGTGCTGCCACCCTACGGCAGCTCAAGAACTAATGTGACGTATCTATAGATATATATACCAATCTATATTTATATGTTGGTAGTGATGTACAGCTATAGATACGCGTACCTATAGCAATGTACAGTCAAGGATTTTAATTGATAGGCTAATTGCCACTATTCGTATTTTAGCCGTCTAATTCAAATCAGCATATACGAAGTATAAGCGGCTAAACCCGATTTGCATTATACGGCTAAAATACGAACATTGGCAAGTGGCCTATCAATTAAAGTCCTTGACCGTACAATTTGGTACGCCATGGCCATGGCCGATGAATGACAACTGACAAGTTTGACAAGTCAACCAAGATGGCCGCTAATTTAGTTCTTCGGCAAACACCAGAGATCGCTGTAGTCGCATGAAAAGTGATGATATATGTAAGTGTGCCCCCCCTGGTTTTACCTTGATAAGTTTGTTTTACTGTCCGCATAGTGTCTCTTCTGTAGCATTAGTGCTGCCGCCTATAGTTACTGCACGTTCCCTATAATACTTTTTCTCACAAAAAAGTAACTTTTTCTCACAAAAGAAGAAACTTGACGTTTTCTCATGAAAAATAAACTTAAAAAAAAAAAAAAAAAAACAAAAAATCTTGAAAAAAAACGTGGAATCGAACCGAGGTCGGCTGGATCCGAGACCACCCGATTTCTAATGTGCCATTATGATCTGCTCGAAGTCAGCGAAATTTAGCTTCATATTCTAATGCAAACAAAAATAGCCGGAAAACACGAGTAAAAGCGATTTTCTGAAAATGAAACATAGCTAGATCAGTTTTTCATCCCCGAAAACCCCCACATACCAAATTTCATCGAAATCGTTGGAGCCGTTTCCGAGATCCTGATTATATATATATACATATATACACATATATATATATATATATATATATACATATATACAAGAATTGCTCGTTTAAAGGTATTAGATGTACATTTCAATATTTAGGCATATCGGACATAAGAGGTTTTAGGTTAAAGTTATTTTGACATTTGTTAATTTTAGTAATGAGACAATTTGATATTAAAGTATTATGAGCCCATTAGACATGCAAATTGGGTAGAATAAGCCCTACTCCTCTTCCCTTATGGATGTCATAAAAAGGGGCAGATGGACAGCAACCTCTCTATTGCCCATTACATACCTACTCCTGACACCAGCAATGCGGCGTGGAAGGCAAGGAGAAACTACCCCAAGAAAGTTCTGATGAAGGTTCACAATCATTCTGTCAAGAGTGTAGATAGTAACTTAGATGAAGAAATTGCTCGTTAAGTGTTGATAGTAGGTAAGACAAAGTCCCACTAATATTATAAACACGAAAGTTTGAATGGATGGAGGGATAGATGTGTGGATGTTTGTTATTCGTTCACGCTAAAACGGTTTGACGGATCCTAATTAGCACACAGCTAGTTTATAACCGGGATTAATATACATATAAGTAAGATAATTTTCCTGGAAAATTGCATAGTTCCCTCGGAAACGAACGAACGAACGAACTCTTCGCAGACGGAGTCGCGGAGGATTGAACAGAATAAAATAGATTTGCTAGTAAATAGGTACACAATTTAGGTGTTAGTGGTGTTACAGACAGCCCCCTATGCATAGCGTGCATGGAGCCAGAAGAAACGGCCTCACACATCCTGCTGGAGTGCGCTAGTGTGGCGAGCTACAGGGCACTACACCTCGGGACACCGAGGTCGCTCCAGGAAGTCGTCGGCAACGTGAAGGGTCTGCTAGGCTTCCTTAAGGAGTTGGGCTGGCACGAACAGTGCCTACAGCCAGTTACGCAAAATAGGCGCATAGAGACGTCGAGTTGCGGAAAATAGCCCGTTAATACCAATAATACCAATAGGTATAAATGTCTTACCTAAAGCCGATATAACGTTGCTAAGCGCGACAAGTGACTTGTTGATGTTCGCACCTTCCTTTTGCCTCCCCCCGCAGCCACCTTCCCAGCTCGCTTTTTCACTGCACGGGAAATAAGGATTGGTAATTTTTATAATGCTAGCCTTTTCTTAAGTAACGTGGCTTGATTATGGTGTAAGTAGTCCGATGATTACATACGCTTGCCATATTTCAAGTTCAACAGACAAATGTAGGTAAAAATCTCAGAAAATTTAAAGCAAATGAATCAGATACCTAACTTTGTGTAACTTATATACCGAAAAGTCAAAATAAATATTATATAGAGTTCTTACCTCTGCTTTCGTTAATCCTACTCCTTCATCATCAACCTACACGATTTAGAAACAAAAAACTTATAGTTTGAGATAATTTTGAAGTGCCAACGAGATTTGGCAAGTGTAGCAGAGAGATGCTGAGTTCCATCCAGCATTTTGTGTTACCTGAATGACGCGGCATTCCGTCTCCGATAGTATAAGTTCTATCTTACACCAAAACTAGGAATATCGCTCAACGTCGCTCATAGTCATGCAGCAAATATCTTAAAGCTATCATCAGCCTACCTGCCAGCGAGATCAGCCAAGTGTAGAGTGGCTCTAGGGGTGCTGAGCTCCAGTAGTGCATGAGACCTGGACGAAGCGGTGTTCCGTCGGGTGGCGGCTGTGCGCCGGCGACGGCCTCCTTCCGACACCAAAGCGAGGAGTGTCTCTACGTCATTCACAGCCACTCGACGAAGGTCTGACGAGACATAAAATTGTGGAAAAATAATTGTGCACATTTATTTCGTATTTTCATCGGAAACCATAGGCGTCGGGAGAGGAGTGCAGTAATAACGTTAAAATATGTACCATCGCCCCAGACGTCAGATACCCATTTTCAAAACAAATTTGCTTGCAGCCGTTGATGTTTATTGCTATGGATTGTTATGGACAGATGTCTAGCCACTGCACGCAAACTGGGCCTTTAAGGTGGTTATCTGGCGCTTGGGGCGATAGTACCTTCCTTAAAGTACTTAAATCTTGCCGGCGCCTATAACTACACGCTTACATGCAAATTCAACTGAAACCAATTAATGTTGGAATTGATGTTATCGCGGGTATTTTCTTCACAATCGATGTCGTCGCTTTTTCGCACCTACCTGTTCTAATAGATTATTATTTACTCGTCACTAAAATGTAATAATCCTGTTTTAAAAGAGAAAATAAATTGAAGGCTTTTTTAGCCATAATGATGGTAACGTTCTTAGCTCACGTAACTTCTATTCCTTTCATCACTACTTCCATGGAAACCATCTTCACTGAAAATAGGTTAGGAAAAAAATGATTTTATTTTCGCTTACTCTGTACATAAGGGCCCTTGGTAGGATGCTGTCTCACACGCAGGTCCTTTCGCGCGTTGCCTCGCCTGCGCGGCAAGGAATTGAATGGGAGAGGAGGATCTTCCCCAACCAAAAGGTCGTGGACGCGCTCGTTGTAAATTTCCAGGAAACTAGATGCAATGAAATAGACATTATCTAGGTATATAGAAATGCATCTGATGAGAAGAAAATTAATAGAAAAGGTACAATAACAAGACGATTTTGGAAACGTGATCAGGACCAAACCTAACTAATTTAATTATAGGCTAGTGTTTAAACCGACCGTCCCAATACGTGTACTTTCTCTAAAAGTGCACTATCCTCAATATGCACACTTCCGAAACGTACACTTTCTCAATTAGGGCATTTAATCAAAATATAAATAAATATACCAGCCAAATAAGTACATTTTTCAAAAAAGTACACTTTTCCAAAATGCACATTTTACCAAAATGCACACGTTTATGAGACGGCCGTTTATGTAATATTAGTAAGGTATGAACAAATCCGGGTCCTTGGAAAATATACGATCAAAGGTCTAGGCATCTGAGAAAGTGCAATATTTGAAATACGCACATCGAGAAAGTCGGTTTTACGAGCCAAAACCTTTCATAGCAGAAATTAGTGAAATTAGACTTCTTTTGTTTTTAATCTTTTCGTCGTGTGCGATGTAGGCTAGTACAAGTACCTAATGCGATTTGCAAGTTAAATGGTGACAGCGATCCGAAAAGAGCTTAGGCAAGGTCCATATGGGGTGGTGAGGTGAACCCGCAACTAGTTGCGGGGGATCCGAGCCAGGTGAGGACGGCGTCTCGCCCTTGGGCGGACGCCTTTGACGGAGGCGAACCCGATCTGAGTACCTGCTCTGCCACGGCGGACAGGGAAAGGCGAGGGGGAGCCTGGTGGGCGGAAGCGACCGTACCCTCGGTACCACTCAGCTTTCAGAGTAGGACATGAGGGCGCGGGAGCTAACGTGAGGGCACGTAACCCCGGCTTGCCGGGAACGTGGGCATCTGCGGAAGCCACGAGGAGTATACCTCTTTAAACAATCCTTCACCAGCGGGGGAGGCCGGGGAGTGCCGAGCCCGCATTGCACGGTGTCGACAGAGGAGCCCCATCCCGGGGCGGCCGGTGGGCGTTGCGGTGACACATTTTGCTCCCGTGGCGTTCACAATGGCAACGAGGGAATCCGTGTGGTTTTTAGTGGGTAGGCCCCTTGGGGAGAGCCCCACACACCTCTGTTTCCCCGAACGGAGACGATGCATAAGGTGCATTTTCCACACCAAAAAAAAAAAAAAAAGGCAAGGTCATACCATACCACTTTTGTTCATAATGATAATCGTTTACACGATTAGGTTATAGTTAGTCATTTTTCCTGTGACAGGCTAGTTGGCGCTAGAACTCGTATCGTGAAGTCCGTTTGATAAATTTTATATTTACGTCACGTTTGGAATTGGTGTCCCACTAAATGAGCCAATCGCTAGAAAGATGGTAAGGTTCATTTTTAGGGTTCCGTAGGTACCCAAAGGGTAAAAACGGAAACCCTATTACTGAGGCTCCGCTGTCCGTCCGTCCGTTCGTCCGTCCGTCCGTCGGTCACCAGGCTGTATCTCGGGAACCGTGATGAAAATGAAAAAATGAAAATGAAAAATGTTTATTGGTTTAAATAAACAGTTTTAAACAAAATAGGGTTGGGATCTCCTTTTAAGCAAAACAATGCTTGTGTCAGGAGACCCCGCTCCTCCACTCAGAGTATTCATGAGTATAAACCAATTAACTAACTAACTTAAACTTAAGTTAAGTAAGATAACTTAAAATTATGAGTGTGCATGTGTGTGTGAGTATGTGTGTGTGTGTGTGTGTATTCACGTACGTGCGTGCATATGTGTGTGTGTGTGTGCGTGTGTGTGTGTATGTGCGCATGCGCATTCGTGTTGTGTAATAAATTACTATTAGATGGCAACCCAGAAGATGGCGGCAAACAGACATGACATGGAGGCGCGTTCCAGTGGGGCGGAGGTTATAAGAGGCAGAGCAGCTGTCATTCGCCCTCTTTTTCACCGGAGTGCTCGGAAGGGATAGTTAGGTCTTATAGGTCGTACTGCTAGGCTTTAGAATAATTAAATTAAGTGTTAATTTGTAATTAATCGATAAATACATTCTGATCCTTATTTGGTTTTAAAGTTATTTCATAAGTAGTTAAAATCAGAAGTGGGGTAGATCCACGTCAATCAAATTTGTCGTTATCCTGATTTCAAAAACTTTTCAAGAATGTCTGACTCCAGTAGTAAAGAACCCAGTAAACGTCGTAGGCACAAATCACGGGAACACGCACCCGACCCAGCGCTCCAGCTCTGTTTACAGGAAATTTTGGGGCGCTTGACGGCGCTGGAAGAAACGTCGCGACTCCCGGTGGGTGCTGCGCCTTCGCCAGCCACGGCAGGCACGGACGGGGACGCGCCCGTCCTCGTGGCCAACGTCGCGGCGTCCCCTAAGCTGCCGGTGCCTCGGCCGAGGACGGTGACGTCTGCGTCGACCACCAGCAGCGCGGGCACGAGTGACGTTACCGAAAAACTTTTAAGTGCCTTGAACGCACTTAATCCGGTGAGATCGAATCATGTATTTATCTCAAATTTTGACCCGAGTGTTAATGATTTTGATTTGTGGTGTAGTGAAGTTGATCACGTGCGAGCTTTATATAGGTGGGACGAACGGGAATGTTTGTCAAGGATAGGCAACTGTCTCAAAGGCGATGCACGTGTTTGGCTTAACGAGTGGGTTACTAATGATCGTAGTTGGACTAATTTCAAAACGGATTTTCGTGCCCTTTGTTCGCGGTATATTGATGTAGCTTCAATTTTATTCGAAGTCATGAAAACAGATTCGAACAAGTATCCTACCTACGCTGAGTACGCGAGACGCTCATTATTACGTTTGCGAATAGTCAAAGGCTTAAGCAATGATCTGGTTGTAGCAATAGTCTTACGCGGTATTACTGATCCCCAGCTACGTGCAGTAGCTACCAACGCGAAATTAACACCAAATAATTTGGTCAATTTTCTGTCAATATACGTTAAACCAGTCGATGATAAAACCATTCGTAGATTGTCTAATGTAAATAAAAACGATTTGCCAAACGATTACCCCCGTAAACGCACTTTTGTGAATCATGAACCCACAAAAAGATGCTTTTCATGCGGGTTTTATGGTCACAAAATTAACAATTGTTTTAAACAGCCAAAATTAACTACTGCTACAACTAGTACACCTGCGACACCCCACGACACACCCTCCATACATATAACCGGGCCATCTTCAAGCAGTAGCACTGTTGAGCCAGTACCATGTTCGTATTGTAAGAAACTAGGGCACAAGATAGATGATTGTTTTGCTAAGCAACGTGCCGAGTCTCGGGGCAAGCCTATTTAATGTAAATTTTTGTCGAGAATATGAAAACGATTATAGAATGAATGACATTACGAGTGCAGTCATTCAAGGAACTCCGGTAGATATTTTAATTGACAGCGGCTCAACTATTTCACTTATATCAGACGCACTCTTAAAACATCTTCACTGCAATAGAGTACCCTCACTTCATATTTTACGCGGGATCGGTAGTCAAGAATTAGAAACTACTTGTTTCACTACCCTAACTGTTGAAATACCGGAAATAACATTAGAAATTGATTTCTTTGTAGTACCCGCGGCATGTATGAGAATACCTGTTATTATCTGTACCGACGTGTTGAACCGAGAAGGTGTCACTTATATTCGTATAGTCGTGTATGGTGTTGAATCAAATGAGCATCTGTCAATTAATACGCCTTTAGTAGGTAAACAGAAGGATGAGTTGACGTCGATTATCAATGAATTTTCTCAATTTTATTACTGGCACGGCTACCAGTACTGTTACAACCGGATCAATGCATATTAAACTTAATAATGAAACTCCGATTGTGTATAGACCGTACAAGCTTTCTCATACGTACTGCGAACTTTGACTAACGCTGGATTAACGATAAATTTAAAAAAATGTTCTTTCCTTACTACTCAAATTGATTATTTGGATAAAACAATTAGTAACGGTCAGGTAAGGTCGAGCAAGCACAAAATTGACGCGTTAGTCCAAGTACCAGTTCCTAAAAACATTCGTCAAATTAGGCAGTTCCTCGGATTAGCCGGTTACTTTCGACGCTTTATAGCCAATTATTCGATTAAAGTGGATTTAACCTATACTATCTTACTAATCTTTTACACAAATGTAATATTCAAATGGGGATCCTAGGCTATTCGGAAATAAATTCAACATTGCATTATTGTATAACTTGCTTACAAAAAAAAGTTCCACGACAGCCATTGCAGCCCATTGAGTCTTGAACAAAATCTAATATACTTACCTTTTGAAACTGTGCATACAGATGTTTTGGGGCCACTTCCTGAATCAAACGGATTTAAATTCATCATCATTGTGATAGCTGCATTTACTAAATATTGCCTTTTATACGCGATTTACAAACAGGATTCAAATGAACTCAAACGAGCTTTTAGAAATGTAATTTCTCTTTTTGGAACCCCTAAGTTGATTGTTGCTGATCATGGTAGAATGTGTGAAATGTATTTGATCACACCTGAAATGCATCAAAGTAGGTAATGCTCAAGTTGAGAGGTATTGCCGCACGGTGATGAATATGATTTGTATTGAAGCAAACTAACAGCAAGAAAAATGGTCCGATGTCTTGTGGAAAATACAACTCACCTTGAACATTACTTTACAAAAAACTATTCAGTGTTCACCTTTAAATTTGTTTGTTGGCAGTGATGCATCAACACCAGTCATCCGAGCACTCGTGCGTGACATCGCACTCCAAGGAACCAGCCCCAATCTGGAGTCTTTGCGAGAGCTTTCACGACAACGCTCCTTCGAGCGCCTAAGAAGTAATCAAGCTCGTCAAGATGCCAGGGTTAACGAAAAACGTAACCAGCCCCGTGCATTTCAACTGCACGACATCGTGTTTGTCCATAAAAATGTCCAAGCGACTGGTAAATTAGATTCTGGTATGCGTGGGCCTTACAAAGTGGTTAAGGTGCTACCTCATCATCGCTATGAGCTTAAATTTTAATCGCTGGTGCTTACGGCAAGATAACTCAAGCCGCTGCCGAGTATCTAACTCTCTGGCGTGGTGAATGGACCCCGGAAGGGTGCGCCGCTTTCTTTGAAAGTGAGATATTTTTATTATTTATTCGCTAACCGAACAGGTTCGCCTGGGGGGTAACTGGCCACTATCCCTAGGTCAACGAATAAATAATAAGGACATGCTGAGGCCTCTGTCACTTCACTATCCCCAGGTCATCGAATAAATAATAAGGACATGCTGAGGCCTCTGTCACTGAGCACGTTGAGACCTCTGCTCAGCGGTAGGTACTCCTAAAGGTGAATCCAAAAGGAGTAATTTTTACTACACTTTTCCTGGACATGCTGAGGCCTCTGTCACAATTGCTTGGAAAAGTTATAACTTTGTCTTGTCGTCGCTTATTCTATTTCTAATTTTCGTTTTAGCTAAAATACCTAAACCAATACTTAAATTTATTCTTTCTTAAAATTAATCTTAATACGTTCTTAATTGTAACCACATAACTCTATTAAGTTGTTTGCAAAAGCAGATAAGTAGTTTTGATTTATCATGAAGTTCATTAGTACAAAAATAACCCTCTCTGCAGGTCTCTGCCACCATAATTTATTCACAAGACTGATCCCAGTGATAATTGTGGTTCATAGGTATATTTACTGATGTAAACAATTATTTTTTTTAGCTGAAGATGACGAATCGCAAGGTGATGAAACTGGGTCTTCGGGCAGAGACGAGACTGGGAAGACTGCGGGCGAGGACGCACCGCCGTCAGGAGAGGCCGTATTAGATGGCAACCCAGAAGATGGCGGCAAACAGACATGACATGGAGGCGCGTTCCAGTGGGGCGGAGGTTATAAGAGGCAGAGCAGCTGTCATTCGCCCTCTTTTTCACCGGAGTGCTCGGAAGGGATAGTTAGGTCTTATAGGTCGTACTGCTAGGCTTTAGAATAATTAAATTAAGTGTTAATTTGTAATTAATCGATAAATACATTCTGATCCTTATTTGGTTTTAAAGTTATTTCATAAGTAGTTAAAATTACTAAATACCATATACCCTCCATTTATATTCATTATTGTTTTCTTTGTACTGGACAATAAAGAGTTATTGTATTGTATTATGTTGTGTTGTAATTTTGCTCAATTGTACACCCCAAACATTCACAGTTAAGTCTTAAAACAATAGCACTTCTATTTCCTCGTAACTTAGCTTTTTTAGCAATAACGTCACAGTTCTTTTACAATCAGAGACAAATAAGATAAAGCCTAGCAGACTGAGAGCCAAACTGTCTCCTAGCAAACTTTGAGTTTGTAGGGGGAAATTGGACAGCATTTCCTCTTCTCCTACGGGTTACAGTGGTTGGTTCATACATTGTGGTCTTGTGTAATTTTATAATTGTATTTACTACAAACAGTT
This sequence comes from Archips xylosteana, assembly GCA_947563465.1. Lineage (NCBI taxonomy): Eukaryota > Metazoa > Arthropoda > Insecta > Lepidoptera > Tortricidae > Archips > Archips xylosteana. Next base: position 6,845,331 of record OX387362.1, read on the forward strand.
GCCTTATGGACAATAATTCACACTCTCTATACAAATCAAAAGTAGGGAATCTATATGGTTTAGAGAACATCACTTTAAGAAGACACCTTTGCGCTCTTTCAACCTCAATGAATTTCGTTTTGTTAGCCCCACCCCATATTGGGATGCAGTAGGTCATAATGGATTGGGCTAATGCAACATATACTTGTTTTATAAGATTCGTGGAGGTGACATGCCTTAATATTTTAAAGATCCGTCGTGATAGCTAGAGAGTTGAAATTTTCACAGATGATCGGAAATATTTAATACAACAAACGTGATTTTTATAGGTAATTGTACGGAACCCTTCGTGCGCAAGTCCGACTCGCACTTGGCCGGTTTTTTATTTTGTTGTATGTTTTGACTTTTTTTAATTTGGAAAGTTTTATGCGATTTCTGCTCAGAATCACGAGCTTTTCGATTCTACTAGGAGAAAAAAGTGTCCCAAAACATTCATATCATTTTCGATTCTTCCATTTAGTTACGGCTCGTACCTCTGAGTTTTTCGGAATTTATGTGTGAAATTACATTTGAAATTTACCATGAGCTTTACGGTGAAAGAAAACATCGTGAGGAAACCTGCATCCATCCTGCGAAGAAAATCAATGATGTGTATGAAGTTCCCAATCCGCCTGCGTGGGAACTACGGACCAAGCCCTCTCATTCTGAGAGGAGGCCTGTGCCCTGCAGTGGGACGTATATAGGCTGGCTGGGATGATGATGATAATGATGATATAAAATCTAGGTAACTCAACGGAAAAGGAACTTTGGATATTTTGTTCTCCTATACTATAGTAGGAGCGAAAAAGCTCGTAATTCTGAGCAGAAATCACATAAAAATTTCCAAATTTAAAAATATCAAAAACATACAACAAAATAAAAATCGTCCCGTCTCACAATATTAATGCCATCTAACGATATTCCACCTGGAGATAACACTCATTGGTTACCTACTTTTATACCTTTAAACAGAACTGTAGACAGAAATTTATAGCAAAAACTTGTAAGATTGCTGAAAACTACCAATGATTGATGTAGAAAAGTAGTCAAGTTTCATGTTTAATAGCTAGCGCCAAACTTAGAACCAGTAATTAGAAAGTATTTAATGTCTTGGTAATTTATCAAACCCTTAACACGACTTGATTGTCTTGTGGCACCATTTTTGGTTTCATAGTATATCTTTTAACTCTGCCTGTACATTTTTAAGGGTTCCGTTGTCCTAACAAGGAACCCTTATAGTTTTGCCAGATCCGTCTGTCACATTCGACTGTCTAAAACATTAACAATTAGAATGTCAATTAGATTAAATCATTTACCTATTGCATTTCTTGTTGTACATACATAAGGTCTTACATCATTTTACAATAGGTATAGGGACCCGTTTGCGAGATTCTTTAAATTTTTAACTAGTTAAACTGTCGTCCTTAGTGTTTCAGTTACTTAAGTGAATTTTAATAATTTTTAATTTTATAACTCAGCACTAAAACTAATGTAATTAGGTAAATATTTTTAATTCATGAAACGAAATCAGGTATTCCATAAAACTATAAAAGCCTATTACGAAGCACTAAGTGTTAATTGCAATTAATGAACTCCCTAATTCTGAATAAAATAATAACGTTAAACCTTACATCATCATTGAGTTGCTTAAGCTATCTAGTTATACTTACCAGTTATTACCAGTTATACCAGTGGAGGTAGTTGATAGTACTGTGTCTGCACTTAAAAAAAATATCTCTACTCACCAGAGTTCACCTTGTATAAAGATTAAACTTCTACACAGCAACAATAATTTTCTCACTTACGATTCAAATTAATTATTATTGCGAACCAAACCATCGGCATATCAAAACAATGACTAAAGATAAAATTAAATTTATCGCTTACCCAAATTGTTGTTTCTAACAAAACTTGGGAAAAATAGAAACGTCGTGAGCTAGGGCGGGTGGCGCCTAGGGCGGAGAAGAGTTAACTGTTCGCGCCACTAGCCGAGGTGTGAAGCCTTAGCAAGCCGGGGTAGTGCAGGGCCATTATATATTCTATGTAGAATACTAACAACGCTAGAAATGTTACAAATAATGTAGAATCTGTCCTATCATTAATACTAATTTCAAGAGTTGAGGTGGTATTTAACTATAATATACCTACTAAATACACTAACGTCGGTTGGCTGAGACGGGTCAAGTCATGGGTCAAGTATTTACACCAGTCGATGTAAATTTAAATTCGCTAGAACCAGAGCCGTATTAACAATGTTGGTGCCCCCAAGCCATGCAATTTTCGGAGCCCCCTTTCAGCCAAGTATCAACTGCATTTTTCAAGAAGTCAAATGTAAACTGGTAGCATGCATCGAAAAATAGCGAGAATACCTAATTATTTCTTTGCTGCGCGCAAGGCGCCCGTTGGCGATTGCCGGTGCCCTTAGGCAGTTGCCTACTTAATCTGCCTAATGGTTAATCCAGCCCCGGCTAGAACTTCTATTTGGGAAACATTATCAACTCGTTATATTTTGTGGTCATTTATTGAATCAGGCGTTTTATTGCGGAGGTACTTACCTACTGTGGTACTTTCTAGTAATTTCAAAACAACTCCCGGCCGAGGTAATTTTAACGATATGTTTGTGTGATAGAATTAGGTATAAAAATAAGTTACCAATTGTTACTTACATCGGGCTTTCTACTTAATATTCCAATCCCAAATCACGCCTTTTAATTTGTACGCGACTTCATAATGTTAAACCGCTTAAAATTCTTGAATTAGGTTACCCAACTACAATGAGGGTTTTCTGACAGGTGGAATATCGCTAGATGGCGTTAGTATCGTTAGGTCTATTTGACGTTACACCCATACAACAAAATATGTCAAAGTTGTCAAACGGACCTGACGATACTAGCGCCAAATAGCCTCTCATAGAAAACCCTCATTCAAAGCCACCCTTACGACATCTAGCAAAATATTTCTTCGGCCGTACTTTATCGAACACGTAGCCAATAGGTACACATGTTATATAAGCTTACGGTACATGTAAGATATTAGTTCAGATAAAGCCGTAATCGTAAGGCTAAGACTACATTGGGCCCTTACCTAAGGGCCAAGTACTTAGCTCGAAAGAACATTCTTACGGCGACATCTCTCAGAAAAACCAAGGCAAGAATATAAGGGATACACATTTTTTTGTTGGGGTCTCTCCTGCGGACAGCCAATATTTTTTAGTCTAGCCTGCATCAGCGCGTCCAGCCTAGACAACTTTGGGGCCATTAAAATAAATCTTGTTAGACAACTTTTGTTTCTTATGGTGTGTATGACTCGTAAGCGTCCTATCTCATTTTAAGTAATTTAAGTTAATAGTGGAATAAATTTCACTCGCATTATGTCTGGCAGTGACTACGGCTTTCCCTTTGTTCTAAAGAATCGTAAAAGAATGAGGCAATAGAGGTCAAAATCGAGCTCAATCTACTTATAAATTCTAAGGAACTACCTACTATGCTCTATTTTTTACTATAGTAATTTGTATGACACGAATAATTTATTGAATCAGGCTTTACTTTGCTGAGGTCCATGTCAATTAACTGAAACAATTACTTTGCTCACCCGCGAATTTTAAAAAAAGTCGCAAGTTTAATGTCGTGGGTGAGCAAAGTAATTGTTTCAGTTCATTGTATGACACGCTCATTTGTTTCTTGTGAACAAATTGTATGGTATAGTACTTGATAGACATACAAAATAGACTAGGTAAGTATAGGAATGCAAGGTAAGTACATTACATTCATTCCTGTTATGTGCTTCTAACAATAACTTTACTATCTTGGTTAAAGGGTCTGGCTAACAATGCATCTGCGATCCGTCTGATGTAGCCGCCGTATATTTTACTGATACTGCAATATGGACTAATAATTCGCTACCGATGTAAAGTCTGTCGTTAAAATAATGGGTGCCTACAACTTGCTCATAAATATGTCCCATAGCTCTTGTGTCCTCCAATTAGGATACATAATTATGAGAGGACTAAATCAATACATATTTTTGCACTTGTTTGACCGTTCGTACATGCTTATCTAAAACAACGGCCTAATTCGGCATGATACGATGTGTAATTAGACACCTTATTTGCAATAATTAAAGTATTAAGTTGCACACCGTAGTATTTTGGAATAGAGCGCCACATTGTGACGCCAGCTAACAAAATGTTAGAGTGACCACTGACGGTCGCCGCGACAGCACATAAGATATCTTGGAGCATGCACGGCTGACAACCCGTACCATCATCGTGGGAGTTGTGACAAAGAGCGTACCACCTCCGGTGTAGCGTTAGCCTAAGCAAAGGGTGTTAAAGGTTGCGTGCCGCTGTGGCCTTGCGCCGAGGCGCCTCCGTTTATTACGCCATTCCAACTTAATCGAATACAACCGACAATAAAACAATAAGCGATTAAAGACTGATGCAGATACGATACGACTGCGAACTTTCTTAATACACAATTTTGATTTCGTTTACTTTTATTCAAACGATTGACTATCGGAGGAAGAACGTGAGAATTATTCCAATTATTAATTTTTAGGACTATGAAGTTTTTTTTTAATGATATATTTGAAAGTCTGGATTTATTCAGGATACAGCGCAGACAGACGCTACCTACTATCAAAATGACAAACTGGTTACGATCTCCTTTAAACATACAAATTGGAATAAGCCAAACTACCCGCTGAAAAACATTAAACCTTGCTACTAAGATATGGATACGTTGATGGACAGACGCGATAGCATTGCATAACAAATAACGTATCGTTGGTAAAACTCTATTGATAGCATCAAATAAGTCATATACGTCCCACTGCAGGGCACAGGCCTCCTCTCAGAATGAGAGGGCTTGGGCCGTAGTTCCCACGCGGGCCTAGTGCGGATTGGGAACTTCACACACACCATTGAATTGCAGGTTTTACTCACGATGTTCTCCTTCGCCGTAAATATCATAAATTTCAAATGTAATTTCGCACATAAATTCCGAAAAACTCAGAGGTGCGATTCGGGATTTTAACCCACGATCCTCTGCTTGAGAGGCCATAAGTCAAACCGCTAGACCACCACGGCTTCTCGTCTTGCATCTGCCATCAATATGAAGGTATAAATATAAGTTGGCAGCCGACTCCACGCAGCAGCAGCAGACGACGTGTCGCTAGCTACGCGGACTTATACCTTATTTCTATGAAATTCCCTCCGCAGCTAGCGTAGCTAGCGACACGTCGTCTGCTGCTGCTGCGTGGAGTCGGCTGCCAACCTTCCTACCTACATACCTTTACTTACATAAAATCAGCAAATAAACTATGAAATAAGTAAAGGCGCTGAGTTGAAATCTTAATCATTTTGTGTACTTATGGCTAAGTTTCGGATGGATTTCAAATGCAAATGAAAGGTGGTGAAACTCATTTATTTTTTGACTGTGAAGCGGTCGCGTGCTATTGAGACTATTGCTTCTTCACACGAACTGCATAAGTAAATGACATCGAAACAATTCAAACACTTCTTCACTGTCTGGAGTTGGTGTTGCAGACTTGGGTTTGGGTTTAATCGATACTGTTGCATATTGAGACCACACTGGCACAGTCCTTTATACTCAGTCAACTAAATTAAGACACAGAATAACGCTATACGGGTATAGAGACGGTGGGTCAACGCAGGACGAACCCTGGAACAGACGCCTTTTTGTGTGAGATGTCGTACCATCGCCCCAGACGTCAGATACCCATTTTCAAAACAAATTTGCTTGCAGCCGTTGATGTTTATTGCTATGGATTGTTATGGACAGATGTCTAGCCACTGCACGCAAACTGGGCCTTTAAGGTGGTTATCTGGCGCTTGGGGCGATAGTACATAGTGGTTTTCACGACTTCTAGGCCCTACAGTAGGCGCATACTTTTGGCGCATTTATTCCAGTCATTTAATCCCTTACTGTATCATCATTACTTAGCAAAGCTTTAGTTCTGAAATTCATGTGTGGTGTGTGTGTGACCAGTGGTTTTCGAAACACGATTACTTACTTGTAGTTTGCCCGATAGAAAAAAAAAACCAAAGTCGTCTCTAAAAAATAAAATAAATCCTTAGTCGGCGTAAATACTGCACGGCACTGTTTGAATGTTAATAAAAAAAGATGTTTTCTAGGGCCTAATGTTACTACATTTTTAAAATATGTATTTGTTTTAGTAATAAGATAAAAATACCTAAATACACGCGCGGTCACCTATCTTGAGCCGTCGTGCTTCCCCCTTGTCCGTATAGTTAGTTGCTATTATGTCCTCAAGTGCATAATCCTCAGTTTAAAATGAACGGAAATATAAGATAGAATAGCTCATTGAAATAACGACTTTATTATTTACAGAAGAGAGTTTATTTTAAATTAAACTTTGTTGGCAGATAATGTTTTTCAAAATTGAATGCGTCGTGGACGTAGCCAAAACAACCAAAATAAACAAACAAACAAAGTTTCATTTAAAATGAACTCTCTAAGTATTATCTATACTAATATTATAAAGCTGAAGAGTTTGTTTGTTTGTTTGTTTGAACGCGCTAATCTCAGGAACTACTGCTCCGATTTGAAAAATTCTTTCAGTGTTAGATAGCCCATTTATCGAGGAAGGCTATAGGCTATACATATATCATCACGCTAACACCAATAGGAGCGGAGCGGAAGAATGTTTCAAAATCGGGGGTTTTTGAAGTAAAACTTCTATAGGCAGGCGCTAATCTCAGGAACTACTACTCCTATTTAAAAAATTGGGGGTGGGGGTTTAGGGGGGGTAAGGGTGGGGTGCGGGTGCGGGGGAGGTGGTGTGGGAGTATTAAAGGGGGATGAAAATTTCATTGATTTTGCCGTAGGATGCACCGTTTTCAAGATATTTGACAAAAACACCGGGGGGTTGGGGATGGGGGATGAGGGGGGACGTGCGGGGGTTTTAGAAGTAAAATTTCTATAGGCACGCTTGACATGGGACGAACGCGGGTGTGCGGGGGGTGCTGTGTGGGGGGGCGTTCGGGGGTTTTTCGGGGGGTGCGGGGGGATGCGGGATAGCTGTGCGAGCGGGAGCGGGTTTGAGGGAGCGGGGGGTTTGCGGGGGGGCGGGTAATTTTTTTATAGGTATCGAGGAACTAAGGAGAGTCATAATTGATGAAAAAGCAAATTGGATAAAAAAATAACCTGCCCAAATTACTAATTCCACGCGGACGGAGTCGCGGGCAAAAGCTAGTAGAATATAAATAGCTTTGTTCGTAAGGTGGGCTGCTAACGAGATCGGGACACCTCAAAAAATTCATACTACTTATACTAAGAAATTTAATTTTCTTGCTTCGTATTGTGCCGTTCCGTTCACGATAATAGTGAACGGAACAAAAGAGTGATAGGGATGGCACGATGCTAACTTCGAATGTCGTAGTAGCCCCCGGAGCTTCGACTGTACAGTGAGCTGCAAATCCCTACTCACCTGACGGTGACGTCACAGGGCTCGGCACTGGCGAGTTCTCGGCACAGCCTCGGCACCAGCCCGGGGTCCAAATCCGTGCCCATCATGGTGTGAGTCTTGCCCGTAGCGCTCTGCCCGTACGCGAGGACACAGACCGACGAGAGGCGGGAAATGCACGACATGACGTCACGACCGATGCACTCGAAAACCTGAATGTGTGAAATAATTAATAGCACATCGTCACCGGCTTGGGTTGTAGTTCCCACGCGGACCCAGTGTGGATTGGGAACTTCACACACACCGTTGAATTTCGCAGGTGTGTGCTGCTTCCTCACGATGTTTCCCTTCACCGTAAAGCTGATGGTAAATTTCAAATGAATTCGCTCATAAATTCCGAAGAACTCAGAGGTGCGAGCCCGAACTCGAACCCACGACACTGCTTGTGAGGTCGTACATAAATCAAACCACCCCTAGGCTAGGTAATTCTTCGATACCCAACTATTTTGGTTTCTAAGCGACTAGTGCAAACTCATAGAGATTCATACAGAGGCACGCGTCGCCGACGCAGGACTCACGACCAAAATCGTCGGGTATCGAAGATTTGCGTAGCCTTGTGTATTAAGGGCCTTAGTCAGTAAGTCAGTCACGTTAGGCCGTTCGTACATTACGCTACGGAAATCTTCGATACCCGACGATTTTAGTCTCCATGCGATTACCGCAGTACAAAACTCGTAGGCATGCGTGTCGACGACGACAATGTGTGTACGAACCTCTGTGAGATTGTACTGCGGTAGTTGCATAGAAACTAAAATCATCAGGAACGACCTTACTATTTAATTTTACAGGTGTACATACCGTAATCCGTGGTGACTTTGATGAAATTGGGGCTACTTTAATCATTTTAAAATCGCTATAAAGCCGACATTATCCATATGAGGTAAATGATTTGATTAACTTGTAGGTACTTAATAGACAAAAATGAAGATAGATTAAGACATCGTCAAGGATTAGCAAATGCTAACAAAAATGCATGAGTTTGTCGGCAAACTACTTTTTAAAGTCGCCCCGCAGTTCAAAGACACCCCAGTTTACGGTACTTGGATAAAGAGTCACTGTATCGTATTGCGTGGTAGGGTCAACGTCATAAATAAGCGGCCACTTTTGTACTTTGTCACTTTAACGTCATGTTTGAAAAGCCATACGAAATTATGTAACGACTGAAAGCGACTAGGTACAAAAGTGATCACTTATTTATGACGATGACTGTACATGGTATTGTATCTACCTTTTCCTGCGACGCATACTCCGGGTGTTGTGGCGGGCAGGCGCTGTTGAACGTGTAGTCAGCATGGTAACTGCGCACACGCTCACGACTGTCGCCTGCGCCTGACGTACTCACCTGCGCAAAAGCAACGACTCAAGCGAAACGCGGGTGCGGTTAATACAGGGTTATTTGTAATTCACTAGCATCCTTTTAACCCTAAACTCCTACCACTAAAACAAATGTTTTTTGTTTTACGGCTTTTGTCATAACTTAATATTTTTGGTGTAATAACGTTTTGAAAATTTGAGATTACCTCTTATTTTTACGATACTCTGTGTATTTGTATGGGAAAAAAGTGCTTCATTTTAAAAAGTCGTAGAACAAAAAACATTTGTTTGAGTGATAGGAATTCAGGGTTAAGAGGATGTTAGTGAATTAAAAATAACCCTGTATACGACCTGTAATGTTTGACGCGGAATCATCATCATCATCATGCATGCTGGCATGTATATAATCCATACACTAGAAATTGCTCGTTCCAAAGTAGGTATGTCGAATCCACGGATTTGTTCTTCATGAGTATGATCACTTACTTTTAAATTGGTGATCGTAACCGTCTTGTCATCAACAACGTTGACTACTGGAATCTTGTCCTTTTCCGATCTCAACTCCCTGTAAGAAATGATGCTGTATAAATCTTCAATCAGTATTCATCATCATCATAATCATTTCAGTCGAAAGACGTCCTTTGCTGAACATAGGTCTGCCCCAAGGTTCGACGAACAGATCGGTCCTGCGCCGTCCGCATTCAATGCGTTCCCGCAACTTTAACCAGATCGTCTCCACTAGGTCCAGATCTAGATCCAACCAGGTTTGTCGCACATCAGAAAATTGTTTAAAAATTCTTTACATGTATTCTTTACATAATTCTTCTTTAAATTAACTATACGCCAAGCAGCGACCTCTCTACTCACTCACGGTACTTAGTCGCGCACTAGAAAATGTTTTTAATTTCTTGATATTTCAGCATTTCAGCTACATTGCAGCGACCGCGGCTAAGAGTATGAGTATAGTCGACCAAGTAAGTGCTTTAACTTTTTTAATGAAAATTCCTACATCAGATTTAACAACAATACAGCTGATTGTCATATTGACTTGTAAGTGAAAATAGCCTTTGACGTTTAAGCCGTTTTGTACAACTGATATTGAACCTAACTATATACTACTAAATAACTATAATTATGATAACTGGGCCGCATAGACATATTTTTGACGCTTACAAAATTATAACTCAAACCTTTCTGTGAACGGACGAACTCGGATCGCTAATTTCACATTGGACATCATAACATAACATAAACATTATTTGTTCCACGAAGATTGTTCCTAATCCTCCACTACTTTTACACCATTAATTTGTTTTAAAGTTTTAACCTAGAATCTTAACATAAATGGTGTCAACTGCAGTGAAAATTATATTAAAATCGAAAATGTCTTGTGCTAAAACACAAAGAAGTCTTTGAATAGCTTCGTTTACATTATCACAGCACTGAATCTTCGGTATCAAAACTATACATTTGTAAATAAAACAATCAGAAATCAACGCACACGTACGCGCTGCGTTTCTCCAATGCACGACGAGCGCATTTTCGTTGGACGAAGTTATTTTCAGCTTCGCGCTCGTGTAGGTACTTCCGGCTGAAGGAGTTTTAATTAAATACTAAAATAGTTCTTCCTCAACTGAAGAGAATACCGCATCTGTTCAAAATGCGACGGTAAAGAAAAGTTAAACTTTAAATCAGCAGAATGATCTGGTTTATAAACTAACGCTAGTAAAATCTGCTAAGCTAATAGGCCAGTACAGTACAGTCATCGCGTCATAATAATAAACATCAACTTATTTATGCCTTCGACTGTACCTATCAGAAAAATATTTTAACAACCCAAGATAAGAGGGGCGCCAAATGTGAATAAATTTAATTTAATTACAATTTTGCACCCGGACAACTTACGCGAAAGACCACGATATGTCGTTTAGTGAATCCCATAATCCCATGTCCATGATAGGGGCTACTACGAAATTCTAAGTTCGTATCATACCGTCTCTTTCGCTCTTCTGTTTTATACTATTAGCGTGAAAGGAACAGCACGATACGAAGTTCGAAAATCGAATTATAAGACCAGGCCTTATACTACGAAGTGCAAAATTCGAACTTCGGATCGTGCCATTCCTCTCACGCTAATAGTATTTAATACAAAAGCGAGCAAGACGATGCGATACGAACTTCGATTTTCGAATTTCGGAGTAGCCCCCCAGTTCGTTAAATAGATAAATATAAATAAATATTAGGGGACAATCTTACACAAATCGACCTAGTCCCAAACTAAGCAAAGCTTGTACTATGGATACTAGACGACGATAAAAAACATACTTATATACATAGATAAATATATACTTAAATACATAGAAAACATCCATAACTCGGGAACAAATATTCGTGCTCACACACAAATAAATGCCCTTACCGGGATAAACTGCATCATATCGCTCTTTGTTTTTGGTAGCGGTACTAGGTATGTACCTACCTATTGTTTCAGTATCCTAACTAACTAACTGTATCCTAACTGCTACACGAATCGGACATAAATATCTGCCTAATTATTAAAATCAAATATCAAACATCCCTAAAAATTTGCAAGTGTCCCGCATATTCAATTTTACTTTATGTAGCTGTGTGTGTAATTATACACCTCAACTCTGGTGGCGTTACCTATATCCAATGAGTATTGTAATATTATATTAACCCTATATCTAGCTAGATACCATATTTATTTATTTTATTTATTTATTGAGAAGAGAAACAAACGGTCATATACAAGAATGTGTACAGAAATACTTATGATTAACATAAGACCTACAGTTTCCTTAAATTGTAAAAGTGCTAAATACAAAATAAAAAGGATTATAATTACAATTATTTTAAAGTTAAAATTATTGATAATCATTTTATGACGTCAGATTAAAGAATCTTATAACATCTTTACTAAAGAGTAAAGATGTTATTGAAATTTAGAAAGTTTAATTTTGGATATAAAGGTAACTTACGGCATGTACTATTTTGATACGGATTCCGACATCTTAAAATTATCATTATTATTTGATTTTTTAAGTATAAATACAAACAATTAGAAATATGTCACATGTAACATTATATGATATATAAAGATGCATACGTCAGTGACATTATAGTTAAATGTGTATTTTAGAAATACCTACAAAATTACACATTTAAGTTTAGAAACAGTTGTGTATGTAGTGCCAATCAATGGAACAATTTCTTCAAAGATAATATAGTACCATTAAAAATATCAAAATTTGTTAGTTTTACACTTTTATTAAAAAGTCTGCAAGCACGTCTGATAAACATATTATGAGCGTAATATGTTCTGCTAGTAGGGATAGAGAACAATTCCTTTCAGCGACATTGACGAATACAGGCACGAGGGACCTTGAGATAAACCATATGGAGTAAGGAAGGGATTTCCAACTTTGCATTTAGTATTTTATAGAGTAAAACAGAGTCTACGCAGTCACGCCGATCGCTCAGTGATTGCATTTTATGGCGTTGTAAAGAGTCAGCGTAATTAACATAACTATGACCAGTTCTAAAATCAAGCGATTTCATAAATTTCTTTTGGAGCCTTTCAATTCTATCAATATGGATAGAATAAAAAGGCTTCCAAACGGCACAGGCAAATTCAATACGACTTCGCACATAGCTGTTGTATAATATTTTATAAGTTGATACTCTATTTAAAATTGCATCTCCAAGTGTATAACAGTAATCTATATTTTTCTTTTTTCTTGAGAAAGTTATGATACTACATTTATCATTATTTAGGAAAAGATTATTATCGAGGCAGTACCTTTCAAGGTTTAGTACATCCTGTTGTAATAAGTCAGAGTCGGTGAGATTCTTGATTGGTCTAAATATTTTAGTGTCATCATCATAAAGTAATACGTTGGAATATTTTATATAGTCTGTAATATCATTTACATGTAAAATAAAAAGTAAGGGGCCCAAATGAGAGCCCTGTGGTACTCCGGAAGTTATAGATTTGTATTGTGATGTGTATCCAGACAAGACAACAGCCTGAGTCCTATTCTCTACGTAGGATTTTACCCAGCGAAATAGATCGCCATGTATACCGAGTCGCCAAAGTTTTTTTAATAAGGTGTTGTGACAGATTTGATCAAATGCTTTGGCAAAATCGGTATACATGGCGTCTACAGTGTGACCATCCTCCATAGCACCCAGCACAACTCCCGTAAATGTCAATAAATTTGTCTCCACAGACCGCCCTTTAAAGAAACCATGTTAACATGGGGTGAAGTGATGTTTGACGACTCCAAAAAGCTGTTCCTTAATAATTTTCTCAAGAATTTTACTAAAATGACAGAGTTTAGAAATGGGTCGGTACTTGTCTACATCCTTAGTAACTAATCCTTTAGGTATAGGGGTAATCCAAGCTTTTTTCCAGATTTTTGGAACACAGCCTTCCCTTAGAGATTTGTTGAAAAGAATACATAGCGGCTTTGCCAAACAACTAGTAGAACAATTTTTAATTAGTGGATGAATCCCATCAGAGCCAGAGCTTTTGTGAATATTAATAGAATTTAAATGTTTAAATACAATATTAATATTAATGTCTATAGTATTAATGTCTATAAGAGGGTTTAAAGTCGGCTCTAAATTATTAGTGGAAATATCACGCGTTTCAGAATATCACGCATTTTCACAGCTGGCAACCTCTAAAATTGACAGACATTGTCACTGAACAAACAACACAAACAGTGTAGCCAACAAGCAAATTAGTAGCTAAATCTTTTGACGTTTGAGGCTGCACTACTACACCAGCGATATTTTTCAACAAGCGTTTTAAACTTTGACTTTTTTGTCAGTTGTTCCTACATACATATAGCAGTTGCTTGGAATTAACATTTTCGTAGGTAACCCGAAGAGAGAAAGAAGGGTGGGCTAGGCTTAGATTATTTATGCACTAGATAGTGTCAGTAACAAACACTGCGATACAAAACGTCCACAAATCCATTTGACAGCTTCATATTACGATCGCGTTACGTCATTCCGGTTGTCACTGTGTGCGTGCTTAATGATACCAGTTGATTTCACATTCCCCAAAATGTGGGGAAAGTGAAGCTGATTGGGGAATGTGTGGGGAGAGCTTCAATTTGGGGGAAATGAGGGGATTTTAAGTATGAACACAAATACGCGACATTTGACATCAAATTTCTGTTAGTTTTGATTAATTTCCTACAAATCATTATTCGCAATAGCTCTAAACTAAGTCACTCGGCCCACATAATTTTTCATTCCCCACACGTGGGGAATTTCGACAATGCTTTTGGGGATTTTAGCATATTACTATTGGCAACCCTGCAAATGACGCAAATCACTTATAAGCCAACAGTTGGCTTATATTTTTTCGGGACGTTTTCATGCCGCCGAAGCTCTATCTAAAGGGGCTAGGTATGTCTTCAGCTACAACACCTCGCAGTTAGTGTACGTTAGCATTAAATAGTTGTCATAACAGTCGTCTTGTAAAAAAATTTAGGCATCCTGCGCTGGCAATCGAGTTGTTACGGCGCTATTCCACTAACATAAATTATTTAAAGCTAATTTCCCACAACTGGGGGGTTACTACGAAATTCATATCGTGCCATCCCTTTCACTCTTCTGTTTACTACTGTTAGTGGGAATGGAAAGGAGCGATACGAAGTTCGCAAATCAAAATTCGTAGTTTAAGGCCAGACGACTTTTGCATAATTTGTAGCTTTTTCAGAAACAATGAGGTGACAACACTGAGTACAAGTGTCAACTGTCACTGTCAAGTCAAAATTCAATGTCTGGCCCTATACTACGAAGCGCGAAATTCGAACTTCGTTTCATGCCGTTCCGCTCACGTTAATGGTATTTATTACGAGAGTGAGAGGGACCGCACGATCCGAACTTCGAACTTCGAATTTCGTAGTAACCCCCCTGATTGTCTGTTTCTATCGAGTGTCGAATAAATTAAGCCACATTCGCTTTCCATTTACTTACAACACGAAAGCGGACGAAATTCTGAGCTTGCCTGATTCAAATTCGTTATGAGTTTAATTGTTTAATTAATCGTTAAAATTCTATGCTTTGAAACAACTTGCGGTAAGTACATTATTGCTATACTTGAACTGATTTTTGTTGATCTGAATTAAGTAAATTTGACCAGTGTATTATCTTAGAAGATTGTTAAGGATCCCACCAGATAACAATCACGTCATATACACCAAATACATCTTTTATGTTTACAAGAAAATTAAAGTTTCACAATTTAAAAATAAATAAGACCCAACATTTTCAAATAGGCAAATAGTTTTGCCAATATGCTATATTTCTATTGGAGAGCCGATAATCTGCGCGTTACATCAAACTTGACTACAATCATTAATTTCCCATAATCTTTGTTGGACTAAGGGAGCGCTTCCATTGGAGCAGTTACAATTTCCTGATTCCTGATTTTTTTATTTTTGCGAGTTCCTGTTTAGAATTATGTTTCCTTTAATTATACTGTAACTAGAAAAGGCCAAAAAACGAGAATAGATAAGGTAAAGATGGAGATTGAACCTGGACTCTCATCTTACTGTGATGTGTTCTCAACCCATAGACCAATTTTAGCGGTTCACTGATTCTGGTATCTAGTTTTTTCGGTGTGTTCTAATCACAATATAATTAAAAAGAAAACATGCAGAGTCAACGAATAACATTACTCAAAATCCAGAGGTTGTATTGACAAAAGAGAGAGTGCCTGTAATCACATTGGCCATCTCTTTCAATCCTCATCCAATAGTGTGAAGCAGGAAGAAGTGGTGAAAACGATTTTGATTCCGAGTGTGTTAAGCCTTAAGACCTCAGGTCACAATATGAGAATACTATGGGAGAAGAGCAAGATATTCATTTCAACTTACGTGATTTGTTGGCTTCTGCACATCTCTGCTTTGCTTCACATCACCAAAAGCGTACCCTAAGAAGCTTATCTGATTGAATAGTACAATAGTTACTTATAACAAATAAAAAGTTATTGTACTTGGAATTCTTATCATGCGCATGTCATTAGCATTTCTTTTGTTGTGAGCAGTACAAATGGTCCTATAAATATTTTCAACTGTAATTTGACGTTTGTGTTCAGGGAAAATGCTCGCTCGTCAACTGTCTCGGAGTTTTTGGAATGCTCTCCGTGTGGAGACCAGGTTTTTGTCATCGGACCCGGCAAAGCCTCTGCCTGAAGTGAAAGATGGTGTTGAACCTGTTCAGGTAAATATTAGCTTTAAACAAAAAAAGCCTTGTTATAAATAAATATATATAAAAAAAAAATTAAGGGACAAACTTACACAAATCAACCTAGTCCTACGGTAAGCTTAATAAGGCTTGTATTGTAGGTACTAGACACAAAGATTATGTTCTTTATTTGTTTATAACTAGCAACGGCTGCAACTTTGTCAATGCAGAGATAAAATTTAAGGACAATTCCCATCCGCTATCCTGTGGGAAATTAGAAAAATCCCTTCTTCTTTACCTGTATGATCCTAAAAGATAGTATTTTCCAATTATCAAGTCTATATAACAGATACTAAGAGAGATAAGGATACTTTGAATCAAATATTGTATCATGTATATTACTGAGACCATGGATTTTTTCCATAACAACCTACAAAGTACTAAAAAACATTTAAAAATAAGATGAATAAAGTTAGTAAAGCCATTCTCGAGTTATCTGCTTAAGAGCACATTTGATGATTCATTTTTATTTATATCTTTTCTAATATTATAAATGCATTTATTAATTATAAAGTGTGTTAGTCTGTCACCTCTTCACGTCACCGCTCAACCGATTTTGAACAAATTTGGTATAGAGATAGTTTGAGACCCTGGGAAAGACACAATAGTTTAAGTTCCAGAAAAATCACATAAGTAGCTCCCGCGGGATAGCGATAACAAATTCTTCACAGACAGAGTCGCGGGCAACAGCTAGTAGATTATAAATTTAATTTCTACCCAATAAAATACTATATTTGAAAAGTAATACATAGTTACATGGAAAATACATCATAAGTTGATTGCAGGCTGCAGCATTGGACAAAGACATTTGCCTGTTGGTGGATGAGAAGGATAATATGACTGGGACGGCTACAAAGCATGAATGCCATAGAGTGGGTCCGAACGGTGATATCCTGCTCCACAGGGCTTTCAGTGTGTTCCTCTTTAATAAAAGGGGTGACATGCTGATGCAACGGAGATCAAGTCAGAAGGTAACTTGTACAGCCAACAAATTTCTACATTAGTGTGTTTAATTCTACACCAAAACTTGTTAAAAAACACATAAACTACGAACTAAAGATTACTTATTTAAATTCAATAAATATGTAAATATTCAAGCATTTTTAACCCATTCATTGCCAATGAACTAAAACAATTACTTTGCTCACCCGCGACCTTACGATAGTAACGTTTATGCAAGAAATGTGTGTTCATGCAGTTCCTCCACCTCCACACTGTACGAACACACACAAATCACATAAACCCAACCATCACCACCACCAAGCTACACTGACGCGTTTCGAACTCAACCAGAGCTCATCTTCAGATCTATCAGTTAAGCGAGTGTCTATGGACAGTGGTGTTCATTTCACATCATGTGACCCACTAGTACGTTTGTCTGGCTTCACTAACATAAAAAAAAAATGGGAAATCTCCGGACGCGACTTGGTTGGTTTAACGCATTCACTGTCGGGAACGCACATATGCGTTTTCGTTCTTTCGCCTAGTTCTGCTGTCTTAGTTCGGCAGCGGCAGTCATTTGAACGCGCATGTGCGTTTGTGGCATTTGAAGAAATCTCGCTCCTGACAGCCGGCAGCAAACGCGTTAAGAAAGAGGTTGTTACGTAACATATTATTATATATTTATCAGGTGACATATCCAGACTACTATTCAAATGCGTGCTGCAGTCATCCGTTGCTCATAGACAATGAGCCAGAGGACATCATAACAGCTGCAAGAAGGAGGCTGAATCATGAACTAGGAATCCCTCTGGACCAGGTAATGTAAAACTTATTATAAGATTCTCTAGTGGCAACCACAAACCGGAAGACGCAGTGTTATTATATTGTATTAGGTGAGAATGTCAAAAAAAATATTACCCATAGTTTTTGCATATATTTTTTTTGTATAGAAAAGTCAAGATTTTTGTTTTTTTTTTTTGTCAAGAAAATTATTTCAATAGTTTTTCATTTAGTTCACTTCAAAATTAAATTAAATTCACCATCATGATGGGATGATGACGATGATGAACTAAAGCCGCGAGTATAAGCTAGTTATAACTTAACGTAATAATGTGTCGTGACATAACACAACTTCGTTACCTTAGACTAGTTTGTACACTGCCTAAGTAAGTACTTAGGTATGTATTTTTTTATATTAGATGCACGACACGAAATGGCCGTCTGCATATTATTTCTTTCCTTTCGTAAGTAGATAGGTACTTAACAAGAAGCAACATAACGAATAAAGGATTTGACGAAAAAGAAGTCTGACAATAAACTAGTCTTGCGGAGAAATTACATTATTTAATTACATTTTGTCAAAATGCATTTTGAACGGTATTATTTTTGGTCAAACAAAATTCGTAATGGTATTCTAGTAGACGATTTTTGTAGGGGTATGTTAAGATCTCACTCCAAATGATATTTCATATTTCAAGTTTGACTCCATTTATTGCGTTTTACACGTTACGTTAGTACCTACATAATGGTGGGCGAGAGACTACTGACGCTCCGGACTGCCTAGTAGGCGCGTGACATCCATTTCGCAAGCTAAGCAATCCTGTTTCGCCACAACAGTAAATCGTACCTGTGCATGAGGGGCCTAAAAAAACAATACCTCATCATCCTTTTTTTTTAATTTAAAATTGGCTTCTGTCCTATTTTAGGACAATTTCGCCAGTGTCAAAGTAAACGACGTAAAGAGCGAAGTAAAGAGGAGCGACGTTGTACGGTGATTGTAGTTTTTGCAACTTGATAGTAAAATTCCAGAAACCACGTGGAGACAACTTGCGCATTAAAAAATAAGAGAGCAATATAGAATTTTGTGATCACTGTTAATTAAGGTTAATCGCCGCATAAAACACTATCAAAATTATACTTCAACTAGCCAAAGAAACAGAAATACCAAAATTAAATACTGTCTACATCCGCCATGTTCGAATGCTACAAATCGAATCCTCATCATCCTTGTGCAGATGAAGCCTGAGACGTTCACGTTCTTGACGCGTGTGCACTACCACGACCCCGGCGATGGCGTGTGGGGCGAGCACGAGATCGACCACGTGCTCGTGTTGCAGGACGATTACAAGATCAAACCCAACTCGGACGAAATCTCCGAGTACTGCTACGTGCCTAAGAACGAGTTTAACGCGTAAGTGGTTGCGGTCACTTCTCTCTTTGAGTGGAACTCTCTGCCGAGGTCAGTTTTTCCGGAACGCTATAATCTGGACATCTTTAAGGTCAAAGTGAACAGACACCTTCTAGGCAAGCGTGTTCCATCTTAGGCCTCATCTTCGCCTTCCATCAAGCGAGATCGAGGCAAAACGTAAACCTATTTTTTATAAAAAAAAAAAAAAATTCGGAGCGGAGGGGGAGTTGCAGTTTGTCATAAAATCGAGAATTAATCCAAGAAGCAAGGCAAGACCTCTTCTATGATCCTATACCGGAAAAGTGAAGAAGCAGGAGTTTGTAACATAAAATTGTTAATTAGAAATTGTCACATATAATTTCAAAATGTAAACAAATAGCGTACCTACATACAAATTGTCACCGAGGTTATTTAATTCATTATAGTAGAAATATTATGTTTGTATTGTACTTTGATTGAATTTTCTAGATAGGCACAACTTAATTCATAAATCTTGCGCAACATCCCTTTGAAAATGAGGAAACATTTAAGTACATATTAATTTATGTGACTAATAAACCTACCTAGTACCTACAAGGCTAAATTCGTGGAGTCAGACTCTCACTTGACCATTGTTTTGGATTAAAAATTAACCCTTAATAAGGCCCCATTTATTGGATCATACTACCACAGAATCAAAAGCAGGTATCGAATACATACCTGATAATGATAAAGTATATTTTTAAGCTAGTCGTATTTTCAATAATTACAAAAGATATTGTGACGTATTATAAAAGCAATAAGGTTGAATTTCCAAAGCAATGCAGCATTTTTTTTTAAATAAATAAATTCAGTTAATCGCTAAGTAATAATTGTCCCCACTAGAAACAAATACAAAGAATTCCTAAAAACCCATCATTTAACTTGTATGATGTATACGGTACAACTTACGGAGTATGAATAGCCGGATGAATACGAACATGATGTTACAAATGGGACAATATTCATATAATCATACTTATTACATAATTAATCAAAATGTCAACAAAATTGGTTAGTAAAAAAAAAATAAAAAAATATTCATATTGTTTTGTTTTTCAGATTTATCCCAACATTGGAAGGACCCATCACGCCGTGGTTCAACATGATCAAGCGGCACAGACTCAAGCTTTGGTGGGACAACCTGCATCGCATCAAGGAACTCGCCGAGCCCGAGAAAATACACAAGTTCATAGAGAAGTAACCATTTCTATGCCTGTCAATGTTATCAAGGCAATTATATTCATAATTTATTACATTTTCTTTTTTTTTCTAATGTTATGGCAGATAAAGCAAGCTAGCTCCTTTCATTTCACGCTCTCATGCGTTGTTCTCAAATCTGCTGAAGCCAAAAAAGAAACTTATTTTTTTATAAAAGCTGTATAATTATAATAGATACTAATTTTTAATCATTAGAAAAAATGAAAGCTAGGTAATTAGGGAACCGCATTTTCTTAACGAAAACTGGTTAGCACTTCCTAGCAAAACTATGTTTTGCAACGCAGGCAGCATTATCTAATAGTAATAAATATATGTTGTTTATTTAGATGTTAATAAAAATAAGTAATGAAGATGCAAAGTGTGAGATCACTAGCTATATTTAAATGATTAGCTAGACTACATATAATATATTATTAAGCAATAATTTAAACATTTCCACTAACATTTGCATAACATCTGATCAAACTGTTGACGCCATGCATAGCGTTTTATTTACACCGAACTTAAGTAGGTTAGGTAGTTAAACTATGTAAAATGGGTGCTCCAAATACATATTTCATAATCATAATGTTTACTTTATTTAATCATTCGTAAATGGGTTTCAGTAACTCGTCTGAACTATTCATCTCAGATGCTGACGAGGTTAAGTAACGTATTCTTCTGGGTTTAAACGTAGCGCTTACCCATTGAAGGGTACGTGCCTGGCGGACTTTCTTCTTTCTGTACACTTTTTTCTTTGGGTAGTCTATCTGCTGAGACAGGGTGTCGACTGCTGGGCGAAGCAAGTACGCCTCGCACTTCACTTGGTTGCCGATGTGAAGGCCGTTTCGGTAGGCAGTGTGGAGGTATCGAACAGCTGTGCCTTGAAGAATCTACATAAATTGTTATCATCTTATACCTACGTCAGTTATTAGTTATTATTCTATTGAAATAAATTATGGTTTATTCTACTTTTGACTGCTAGACTAGTAATAGATAGAGTCTGTCAAGCGACTCATGTCCATTGAAAACAGGCGGCATTTTCAAAAATCTTTTATATATCAACACTAATCAGGCTTTGAATACTATTATTTATACTTGTCTTTATGTAGCTGCCTTTTTAACTACTTACTGCTACATAAATTCGAGTATCAATCATAGTTTTCAGTATTATTTGTGTTGAAATATAAAATATTTTTGAAAATGCCGTCTGTTTTCAATGGACACGACTCGCTTGACAGACTCTACTTCCATTTTCTACACGAAATGTTTTTAAGTAATGAATAGAATCCTAAAGTTTTTTCATAACTAAACGCCTATTAAGCTTTGGTTATTTAATGCATTCAATACCGAGAACGCATATACCTTTCGCCTAGTGCTGCTGTTGGCAGTCAATTGAACGCACATGTGCGTTTGTGGCACCTGAAGAAGTCTCGTCTGACAGCCGGCAGCGAATGCGACAAACATTATTCCGTCTTTACTTTTACATTTGCAACTTTTCAGGTCCGTGAGAGAAATGCTTATTTGCAAAATTAGTCATTAAATACCATTGCCACTATTATAAGCGCCATAACTGCATTAAATCGCCATGACACCGCCATCATTTCAGTTATCAATTTTTCTTCACACCCTGCATTCCATATTGTTAATTGTTTCTGCAAATAACAACCAAGGAATTAACTTCTCCAAAACTAACTCTACCGGCAAGATGTAGACGACGGGCGACTACATTTTTGCCGGATATTAGATGTAGAAGAGTATTGAAAGAAACTAGTATGTAGATGATCTTCAGGAGACTGCTTGTTTAATATTATTACCTTATATTTATAAAATACTCGGAACGCTAAACCTACAATATCTACATGCCATAAATCACTTCCGTTACTAAAATAGGTACCTTAACCTATCACACGTACCTACGATATTATGCTAAGAATGTGGCTTCCGCCACACTAACCTAAAGTTATTTTAAACAAGCGTAGGTATGCAATGGCTTTAGTCAATTGTAGGGTGTGCACATGAAGTAGATGCCGACGTAAATCTTGATAAAGTTATCAAGCTTAATACGTAAGGCCTGTACCGAAAAGTTTTTTACGTTTTGTACTTATTTGAGATATCAATGAAATCTAAAATATTTTTGAGATATTTTAATTCTGTTAGGTACGTGTTACATAGTGCCTATTTACAAAAAAATATTATAGAACTATAGCTTAAAGGCTAAAACTGCGAATTTTTTCTTGAATAAAACCCGGCATTAAATTTTGCAGTGGTTTGATTTAATTTTTTTTATAAATTTTATTAGAAGAACCCTTCGGTCCTCCACTCCGAGCCTAGTCCAAAGCCTCGAGTCTGTACAGAAACAGTATGAAGAAGTCACTTGGACAACCGAGGACAGAGTAAACAACACAAAAAAGTTGATTCAACCAATTTCGCACATAAATTTCGATAAACTCGGAGGGACTTCCACCCACAACCCTCTCTCTGCATGAGAAGTCATAGTTTGAACCACTAGGCTAGCATGACTTGCATTAAATGCGTTAAAATTTTAATGTAAGGTGTATAGTAAAATTACATAAAGTTTACCACTGACAGATGGTTTGCCTTCATTTCATATTCAACTTTAACGACCTACAAATAAAGCCAATTTTAAAATACTGTTACCCACGTTTGCAGATTTTGTAATAGCTACTTTATTTGTATGGTGTTAAAGTTGGAAATGAAATGAAGTCAAGCCATCTGTCAGTGGTAAACTAAAAGTAAACGTATTGTACGTACACTTGGGTCATATTTATAAATAGTCCCCACGTGCGTAACGCTGTGATGGACGCACGGCCGCAGGACGTCCATGGAACAGCAACTGTATGGGACATTGTCGCCCACAAACTTGTGGTTAGGCCTGCATGACGAATGAAATAAGAACATTGTAGACTACTAGCTGTTGTCCGCGACTACGTCTGTAAAGAACAGGGGTATAAAAACCGCAGAACGGTCTAGCTAGAGACCACTCTAGGATTTGGGTATCAACTCTGCTTCGGCCTTACGGCCATAGCATCTCGGGGGCCAGGCCCCCTGGAAAATAAACCTAGATACCACACTCTTTATAAAGTAAGCATAAACTAACGTTTTTAGCAATGTATTGATGTCGCCGCTCGCTCCGTTAGTATACCAGGGTATGTAGAACCACTCTTGGTAATTGACCCTGCCGCAACAATGGAACCGGGTTTGCAGACGATCTATGGCCACCTTTGAGGGCAGGTGACTGGCATAACGCAGCATCGCTTTTGTTATGCCACCTTTGATTTTTGCTGGAAATTCAAATACACGTTTTGCGTTAGGACCACAACTACGCGCGAGCGGCGGCACGTGACTGCGTGACTAAAACGCTCGCTGCACTCGCTATTGCGAAAACGCTCGCCGTGCCGTCGACCGCGCGAAGTTGTGACTTTGTGACCGGGCCTTATCCTACGAAATTCGATTTTCGAAATTCGTGTCGTGCCGTTCCGTTCACTTTGATAGTATTAAACAGAAGAGTGAAAGGGACGGCATGACACGGACTTTGAATGTCGTAATAGCTCCCTGGGTTACGGTCGATTTGGCAATGATTTAATTCCTCTTCCACGGAACAGCGATTTAAAGTACACCTAACAGTATCCTGATGTGGGAGAAGGCCACAGTAGAGAGATCTTATGCCTGAGAATTGGAAATTGTATTTATGCAGCCGAGTTTAAAATTTCGATAGCGCGATGCAGAATGTAGCTGTTTCTCCATCTGATGACTAGATGGCGCTAGGAGTCGCTACCTTGGTATTGGTATTCCTGTGGCATCTTTTTCTATTAATGATTGCTAACATCGAATCCCCACCCTCCCCTTTTTTCCCCTCCTCTTTTTTCCTTATAAACCAAAATGTACCTCTACTCGCATTCGTCGCACAATGCGGGTGGGTGCCCGCTAGTGGCGATTTTTAACTTCCATCATGAGGCCGCTTGCTTGTGTTACTATTACTACTTACTTATGTAAATAACAACAACAAAAATATATAATTTACCTCTTATAATAGTAGATTGAAGACCAGAATAGAACATGATCGCTAAGAAGATTATGACGATGATTATGAGAGCCCAGATGTAATAAAAGAGACCATTTGTCACGTTATGTTCTCTTTTAGGCAATCCAGCTTTGAAAAGTTGATACAGTCCATACAGCTGAAAAGATTTATTATTTAAGTGATCAATGCTCATCACTCACAAAATTATTTATTTTAGCATACTTCTATAATAACTGCTAATACAGCTCCGCACGTGATAATAACTGGAATAGCATTACCATCCGGCCAACACACGAGATCTAACAATGTGCCTTCCTCGCTGCGTATGGCCTCGGAGGTGTTAACTAGCCAAATCAAATAGAAAATTACTATTGGCATGCAAGCCATTAACAACATCCGAATGTTATTAAAAGATGCCCAAGTTAAATACGTGGGGGTAATAACTTTGCTCGACATATCAGGTTGTATTTGAGGTAATCCAAAGAAAACTATAACGTAATTTTAGTTGGACATGACAACGATACAACATTCATTATATTATAAGCTGATAGAGATATTTAAGCAGAAGCAATTAGAAAAAGGTTGTATTGAAAACTGTGAAGAGAGTAATATGTGGCGCGGCATTATGGAAGACTTGAACAGCTCGAGCATTTATGACAGTGACAGTCTGACAGACAGTTCCAATTTGATTTTGACATTTGAACAAAATAATATTGAAAATATTTTATTTGCATAATAAATATTGTAAGAATATTGTTTGTTTTTAGTTCTTTTCGTTAATTATGAATGAACACATTACAGTGAAACTATGGGTGATAAAGTTCTGCCTGAAAATTATTTATCCGAAGTATAATTCCTACATGTTCCTCGTGTTTCTTGCAATAAAATTTAGACTTTCTTATCACAAAAGAGTCTTGGCTCAAAAGGGCATAGATATGTTCGGATTAAAGACTGTTCCACCACACGTTAAGTGGTACCTTCTGAAACCAAATTTAGAAGTAAATCTGCCAGTTCTGCAACATAAATGTCTGGTTATATCTAAAGAACAATTTATACAATTAAGTGCTGAAAATTTGTTTTATATTGACAATGGCGTCTTGTGGCTTGCGCTGAAATTAACCCCCGATATTAAATCAAAATACAAGGAGAACCAAAGTTCTGAAAGTAAGGATAGCATACCAGTTAGATACAATTTAGATTTTTTAACATCCAAATTACACAAGAAGTTATGGACTGATAAAAAATCGAGCAGCCTAGAATATGTAAGAATAGTACCTGTAGTTGGATCGAAACTAGTGCAAAATGATGTTGCCATGGCATCAGAGAATGAATTGTATAACATACTCTCATCATTTGGTTTAATTAATTGCAAAGAAGTTACCATTTCATTTCATACCATACCATCATTACAATATGCACCAAGCATTGCAGAAAATGCAGAAGTAAGCCTCATTGTGAATGAGTATGACCTGTCTAATGAATTTATCAAGGAAGTATTGAGCAACCACTTTGAAATTCCAAAACTAGTGAGTTTGAATGATGTATTTAGCATAGAACTAACCCAAGACATCACAAACAAGTATCATTGTAAATACTTAGACTTGGTTGAAGCAACTGGGAAGCTGTATTTCAAATGTAGGAAAGTCAATGGGCGCAGAGACTCTGAAATAAAACATAATGAAAACATAGTTCAGTCATTTTTCATTGTGAGAGGAGTAACACAATTAAATTTAGGGGAAAATATTCATGTTACTAAACCAAGAGATGAGTTCTTCAAGCCACAGCTGACAAACGAAAATATGCAAGTGCTACACCTGTGCCCTACTGGTCTGCGGCAGAAATTTGATCAAATACAAGAAACAATAACTCCTTTTATCACCGGTGAAATAAGTAAGTTATTATTGAAGTAGATGCAGAAATTCTTCATTAGTTTTATTCAAAGCTATATTAATTTTTGCTGTTCTGATTTTCAGATGACTTGTCTACATCTCTATCTAACCCTATCATACCAATGCTGCTCCTCACTGGCCCAACAGGTTCTGGGAAACATCAACTTGTTAAAATGTTAGCTAAATGCAATGGTAAGAAGAAAACAACTTTAAGCTTTGAGCTTTTTTTTTAAAATTTGAGTTGTTGATATTTATGGGTGGTGGCAATCATTTTCCATCAGATGACCCGCTTGCTTGTTTGCCTCCCTCTCATATAAAAAAAATGGTAACTTGACTACAACCTATCTCATTTTTGTTCAACTTTATGCTTTTTGACTATCATAATTTGAAACTTAGCAAAAATCAATCAAGAAAAATTTATATGACATTAGCTTTGACATATTTACTAAATTTAGTATACTGGGCCTTATGTGGCTAGAAAGAAGTTAAACAATTTGGACCTGTCTTTTTGTTCAAAAACTCTTAAAAAATGAATAAGATATAGTATTTTTTTTTTCTATAACTAAAAAGACAGATCAGGAGTATTTATACATATTTTTTCTAATGCAGAAGAAAACAAAGTAAAAATTTAATTTATTCCATAACAGCATATTTAACTCAAGACTGATGTAATTTGGTGCTACTTCTGTTGAAAATCATCACTAGATAGACATTGTTCTATGTGAATAAGAACCATTGTAAATATCTGCTATAATTTCCTTTGTAAAGACTGTTGGTATATCAATAAATAAATAAGCAATGCTCAATGTAATTAAATGCAACTGCGTTGACAACTGATTGAGGTTTGTTTGTTCTTTGTTGTTGCTGGTTTATCACAGCAGCTATGACCAGTTATTTGCTGCACAAGCAGTTAACTGAAGCCATGAATGTGAATCAACTTTTTGTGTTGTTTACTCTGTCCCCGGTTGTCCAAGTGACAGTTCATACTGTTTCATAGAAAAACGCTTAGGTTGTCCTAGGGACAAAATTTGTGTGGCACTGAAAAGTTGATTCACCCAAATACTTTGCTGTTTATACATTGGTGAATCAACTTTTTCTTGCCATCCGTTGCAAAGGTTACACAAATTTTGTCCATTGGACAACCTAAGCATTTTTCTGTGAAACAGTATGAAGATGTCACTTGAACAACTAGGGACAGATTAAACAACACAAAAAAGTTGATTCACCTATATATGGACCCTCAGTCAAGAGTTACATTTCCAGGACTCAATTGCCTGCCTATTGACTGTAATTCACTTCAAAGTTCTACAGCAAAACAAACAGAAAGTAAAATCAACTCTGCAGTGCAGAAAGCAAAGGCTGCTTCCCCTGTCATTGTTTTACTGGACAATTTTGAGGTAATTTAATTTCATCTTTATTAATTAATTATTTAGCAAATGAAATGAGTAACTAGAACCCCTAAAATGCGAGTACTACTATTTAGTGATGATATAGATTTATGATATTTTATTTATTTAAAATTTACAGCTTTTTGCTGTAGACCCGGAAAACAATGAAGACTGCAGAGTAATGGAATACTTCATGAACACAATAATAGATCTCTTTCAAAATTACACAAAGCACCCAATTATATTCATAGCTGTCTCAGAAAAGGCTGATTTAAAGCCGAATATAATCAGAATGTTTTTGGAGAAGTTTCATTTGTCTAGGTTAAATGTGCAACAGAGATATGAAATGTTGGCTTGGTATGCATCGGTCATGCAGTTGAGTATTGATGGACAGCAAAATTCAACAAATAATATGTCCAAAGATGAAGAGAGTCTTCCTAAAAATACCAAAGATGTTTTACAAAGGGTTGCAGCTAAAACAGAGACGTTTTTGTGCGGTGACATCGACACGCTAGTCCATTTTGCGATGAGGGAATCCTATTTGAAGCAACACAACAGTTATATTCATCTGCCTTTCGAGGATCCGGATTTGCGTCTTCTTCAAGAGGAACACTTTAATTGCGCTTTAGGTATGGTATTTTCTTTGTAAAATTTGAAAATACTGGGGCATTGGGCAACGCAAAGAAAGTTCGCTAACCGACGGGCAACGCCGTGTTTCGAGCCACATTCTACCAACTGAACCACGCACGCCACTCAAGACCTGATGAAATTTTCAAAATGTTGTTATCTATAGTCAGTTGGTCAGTCATTCAGCAGGCTTCTTTTTTTATATAAATAGATTAAGCCTAGGCTAACAAACAAACAAATTTCATAGTTCATTCGTAAAATTCTAGAAATATGTACAAATGTAATGATTCACTTTCAGAATCAATAAGATCGCTCCAAAGTCACCACTTGGATGCTCCTAAAATACCAAAGGTTCATTGGGAAGATATTGGCGGATTGGACAAGCTGAAGACAGAACTACTGAAGACTATAGAATTTCCAATCAAATACCCACATCTGTTTAAAAACTCTAGTCTCAAACGTTCAGGTAACATTAACATGAAGATATTTTATACTATATTGCGCTATTCAGTATTTGCGAGTGAAATGGTTCCAACGGAAGGCCAGCGTCGGCTGCAAGTTCGACATCATGCTTAGTTGGAACCATTTCGTGACCGTTCTTTCCGTTTTTCTCTTTTAAGAACCTTAAATGTCATGAATAAGTCTTGTTTTTCTTTCTTAAAAGAATATTCAGAGGTTTCTGGCATCTTTTTCGTTTAATGAGAATATGTTTTTGTGGAGCTATGAGTTACGAAAGTCGTCAAAACTCCATCCCGCCCTTGTTGTACGGTATACGTACCTTGTAAGCCGGCTTCAAAAAAAGGAGTAAGTTCTCAATTAGACTGTTATTTTTTCAGAGAACGATTTTTTTAGTCGGATTTTAGTTTTTATACTTATTTATTTGTTATTTTTAATTGTAACTCTCTTGCACATAAATTGCGTATATTAGATGTCACCATTTTTTGTTGTAAAGCCCTTCAATTTATTTTTTAGGTATTCTACTGTACGGCCCTCCCGGTTGCGGCAAGACGTTAGTTGCTAAGGCGGTCAGCACCGAACTGAATGTCAGCTTTATGAGCGTGAAGGGGCCGGAACTACTGAACATGTATATTGGGCAGTCTGAGGAGAATGTCAGGAAAGGTAATTGCATATTCATTGTATTGTCTTACAAATGTATTATAATTAAGGCTCGGAATTTTGCGTGCGGCTGATGACAGATCGTAGGGCGAGAGCACCGCTTTTATCGATATTATCGACAAATCGACAGGTTTTTTTTTATTTATGTTTTTATTAAATAAAAACTTCCAACTTTCCGATGATAAGTACGTTTTCAGCGGTCAATGATGAAAAAAGTTCGAAATATCGGAAAGTTTAATCCATTTAGATTGCTTTATTTAAATCACTATAATTACGAATACCTTTATATTTTATAACTTGAGAAAAGATCCCTCTGAGACCACTTAACGTTAGGTAGCTTGTTTGCCTACCCTTTGATAAAATAAAAGAGAAAATATTCCTTCAGTTCTTACCATAGCCAATATAAATTATTTTGTAATAATATTCCAAGCAAAAATAAATTTACAATTGTAAGTATGTATTAAAGTTACAACTTAATTAACAGTTTGTTGATAACATCGATAAAAAGCGGCGCTCTCTCCCTACGATCTGTCATCAGCCGCGCGCAAAATTCCGGGCCTTAATTATAATTATACAACTACAATTATATAATTATACAATTAATTACGCAACGTAATACTCTCACAAAAACAATTCATTCGCGATCTCTAATAGTAAATGCCGGTCGGAAATATCAGAATTTATACACTCGCACATTTAAATAATTCATTGACTAAGACCCACACCACTCCAGGCAAACGTCGCGTGTTTACGCTACTTGGACAACTCGGGATTAAGCTATTACATTTAAAAAAAGACTTTGTGTGTTGTGCTAAGGCTCATTTTCACTTTGCTTGCCGCAGCCGAGCGTGAGCGGCTTCTTGGAACATTTTTGGCGCTACGATCGCGTTTAGACTTATACAAAATTACTGCAGCGAAATGGAACGTAAAATATCGATTATTTAGTGTAAAACAAAAATAATTATATTTTATCTGCTTTTATTTTTAAGGCCTATAAACTGGCGAAATTAATATTAGATTAGAATTTTATAAAATAACACCGTCACTTATTGGAAATAATTGTAATGGCAACATTACGATTGATTTGTCATTGATTACAAACTTCATATTTCGTTTCTTGTGAAGTATTATTATTGTTTGTTTGTAGTACGCATATTGTTTTAATTTAATAAAAAATACATAGCCAGATTAGTGTTGATACTCAAAACCAGTGAAATTTCTTAATATCGGATTGTGCAAACTTATAGTGTCAAGTGGTCAGTTAAATTTATATTTTATCTTCGGTCGGACTCGTTAGATAAATTATTTTGTATTTACTAGGCTTAATAAAAGTAGAAAAGGCTCCTTTAATTAAAATTGATTGTGGATGCGAATTTGTTGAGTGACGATTTTAGAAGTTATGTCCTAATTTTCAAGAAGAGAATAAATAAAAAGGGTAAGTTAAAGGTTAGTAGTTTTTGCCAGAGGCGGCGCTGGGCGTGGGCGACGTGGGCCACCGTCCACGGCCTCGCGGTCTGAGGGGCCTCGCGCCTCGAAAGTTTCCCGTTTTTTGCAAATTTAAACATCATTAATCTAATGTGTGGCGCGCCATCACAGGGCCTCGCAAAATGTGTCTTGCCCACACCAAATTTAGGTCCAGCGCCGCCACTAATTTTCGCTACGGCTTTACCTGAAAAAAAATTCACGCTTCGCCACTGATAAGTATATATCCATTTATCCACTGTCTAGTACCCATAGCACAAGCTTTGTTTACTTTGGGACTAGGTTAATTGGTGTCCATTGTCCCGTGATATTTATTTAATAGCGAATTCTGTGTTTTTGGCAGTGTTCGAATCAGCGCGGGCGTCTTCCCCGTGCATAGTGTTCTTGGACGAGCTGGACGCGCTGGCGCCGCGACGGGGCGCCGCCGGCGACTCTGGCGGCGCCAGCGACCGCGTGGTCAGCCAGCTGCTTGCCGAACTGGACGGCGTCACCAGCGAGGAAGGTTGGTCATCATAGTCATAGTTCAAGACTTTTGAAGTGAAACTTCTAATGCGACTTCCAACAAGGTTGCGTTAAACGTTTAACGCAACGCAACGCAAGTTGACGTTTACGAGATGTTTGCGAGGGGGGTGAGGTGAGGTTTCAAAGAGGGGGGTGAAAATTTCATTGATTTTGCCGTAGGATGCACCGTTTTCAAGATATTTGACAAAAACACCGGTTCTCGTCCGATCACCGAAGTTAAGCAACGTCGGGCGCGGTCAGTACTTGGATGGGTGACCGCCTGGGTTTTTTATTTTTTATTACGAAGTTTCACTTCTTCCGCGCGGAGGGACTCCACGCACTATCTTTTATGCCTTTGACTCTACATTTAAATAAAATTACACCACATCGCGTCTAATCTGACAGTGCTGACGCCCCAATTCAAGGCACAAACTTACACAGCTTCTTTTTTTTGTATCCAAAATACTTAGAGCTTGTTTACACTAGTGTTTTTTCCGGCGGTTTCTCGGCAGAGCGGGAATGCGGCGACCAAGCCACGTACGGCCACTTGATTACTTGATTTAGTACTTGGCTTGAGTACATACTTGATTTATGCCTTGTTTAGGCGGCTCCATTTTTCGAGCGGCGATCGTGATACAGCCATGTCTGATGATCACATGACTTTATAATTCTCTGTACCATACCATTAAATTACAGACGCCGAATCGAGCAGTCTCGTGTTCATAATGGGCGCGACGAACCGGCCAGACCTGCTGGAGCAGTCGCTGCTGCGACCGGGCCGCCTCGACAAGCTCGTGTACGTCGGCCCTTACTGCGGCGTAGAGGAGAAGACCAGAGTGCTCAAAGCTCTGTCTAGAAGGTATAATATAAATAAATAAATATTAGGGGACAATCTTACACAAATCGACCTAGTCCCAAACTAAGCAAAGCTTGTACTATGGGTACTAGACGACGATAAACAAACTTATATACATAGAAAACATCCATAACTCAGGAACAAATATTCGTGTTCATCACACAAATAAATGCCCTTACCGGGATTCGAACCCAGGACCTCTTGCTTCGTAGGCAGGGTCACTACCAGCTAGGCTAAAGCGGTCGTTAAGCTTGACCTTCGCGCCGCCAGTCGGACGCAGCCGTAGCTGGACCATTTTATTTTACTGATCCACGAGAAAGCAACTTTCTTGGAGTCCCCGATGTCATAGTAGTAGGGGAGACCCAGGGATTTTGGGATTTATTCAATGGCGGCAGATTAACATGTCACTTAAACCTTACACCCTGTTTAAGTACCACCACCAAATCCAAGTCGCCTTTTTATTGTAGACGCGTGTAGGGTAGCCGAACAGAATATTAAAAAAACTACCGTATACATAGTTGGAAATACTCGAGCGCGTGAGATTAACTTATGGTGGGTTAATTATTTGCTATCTAAATCTAATAGGTCGCCAAGACCTATAACGGCGATTAATATAAGTGTATGATTGTAATAATAATGTAATTTTCTAATTTCATATAATTGACAACATTTCATATTTCTAAGACTATAATTTGATTCGTTCTCTGTATTCTCTTTGGAAAGAGAAAGACGCTGATTGTTTTAAATTTTCACTAGGATTATTAATTAATTTGTTACAATTTTTTAAAGATGTGCTTATTCTAAAAGAGCGCAACGATAGAATAGATCCATTACTTTTGTCTAGTCTCTATTAAAAAAAAGTGATGACGTAAATTTGACGTTAAGGTTGTTATCTAATTTAAAATTATGACAGCTCTTTTTTCTAGTGAAAAGGGTAAAGGAAACATATCTATTCTGTGGATGTATTTGTAAGTACATATATGTTTTTAAATTTGTTGTATTTTTTAAAATATGGAGAATTAAATTATAATAAATATTTTTCCGTGTTCAGGAGGCGAAACTATTTCGATTCCTGCAGTAATTTACAGGTGTTAAAAAAATAAAAGGTTGTCAATTTCTAACATTTCATCTTAAGTTTGGTTATAATTATAATTATTATTATTATGTGCCCTTACAGGGCGTCATGGACTGACTTAAATATTATAACACCTTGTTTCGATATGTACATGACTTAACAAATAAATAAATAATCTATGAAAAAGACGCTTGAGTAAATCCCAATTTAGCCTTTCGGGCTCCCCTACTATATGTAGTAAGGGTGTAAATCAACTTTTTCATTTTCAAATTTTGTCTCCTGGACAACCTAAGCTTTCTTCTATGAAACAGTATGAAGATGTCACTTGACAACCGGGAACAGAGTAAACAACACAAAAAAGTTGTTTCACCCAAGTAACACCTCTGACGGGTGTCGACTTTACAATTTACTTTTGGTTGGGTTGTAAAGGAATTTCTTGGTCTACTATACATTTTCGCTGTCATTTACGCTTATTATTAATGCAGCTACAACCTGCGTCCCGAGGTGAGTCTGCCGGACTTGGCGGCGGCACTTCCGGAGAGCTGCACCGGCGCCGACTTGCTACATGTCGTATCGACCGCGCGCGCCGCCGCCGTCAGAGCCCTAGTGCACAAACTGAACAGCGGTGAGTGACCAGAGGCCATATTGTCTAACGCGCGGGCGGTTGCCTTCGCTATCACCATCTCTGTCTGCACCATCTTATACCGTTTGACAGAAAGAAATAGTGAATGCGATAGCAAGCACCCGCGCGTTAGACAATAAGCGTACAACAATGGACGCGATAGAAAACGAAATGAGCTATTTGACACTACCAATCAATTCACACGTTTTATGAGCTGTCAAAACACGATTCTCCAATACTATGATAGATCCAATTAATTTTATTTCCGGGTTTTTAAATTATTTTTTGTTAAAGCTCTGTCCTGTCCTAGAATTATTAGTTCATCAACCAATAATTCCAGGACAGAGCTCTAACCAATTTCTCAAATACCTTAATTGTAAGCTCAGAACTTTAGGCACATGGCGGACACGACGTACAAAATACGCGTTCTTGAATCTACATAAGCACGACGACGTCTGTACACGCGTACGCCTACATACATCGCGCGCGCGCTCTTCTGGATTCGGGCGGTGTCCGGCAATCTGCGCCTTGAGGGGTGGGGTAACTCGAATCGGTGCGGGGCGGAGCGTGTCCATTCTGTACGTTAGTACTATTATATATTCTGTGCTTTAGGTAAGTACTTGCTACATCAGAAGCAGCTCATCAGAAGCCATGGTGGCCAATTAGTTTGACCAATGGCCTCTCAAGCAGAGGGTCGTGGGTTAGAGACCGGGCTCGCACCTCTGAGTTTTTGAAATTTACCATGAGCTTTACGGTGAAGGAAAACTGCACACACCTGAGAAGAAATTCAATGGTGTGGTCCGATTCGCACTGGGCCCGAGTGGGAACTACGGCCCAAGCCCTCTTGATCTGAGAGGAGGCCTGTGGCCTGCAGTGGGACGTATATAGACTGGGATGACGGTGATATCCCTCCCTCGCAGACTTTCTAATACATTGTTACAAGGAAAATAAATAAATTTTCATTTTCTTTTTCATTGTTTGGTTCTCAGGTTTGGTGAAAGAAAGCGAGCTAAGTCCGGACTCAATAGTGCTGGGGGTGTCAGAACTGTGGGAAGGCGTGGAAACCTTCCGGCCGTCCGTCACCAACGAAGAGCTAGCGTATTACGAGTCCTTACAGTCGCAAATGTGAATCACGCCTAGAATTCATTATTTGTCTGGTGTTAATGTTGTTGGGAAATTTTTAGAGTCATGGTCATGGTATGTATTTCCAATCATTTATTTTCTCGACGACAGCTCCCGTAGAATGTGACTGCGTTTAGTTACGCAAAAATTAACTTTTAAATACGAGCTATAAAAAAACGACAATTGCTTAATATTGTATTGCCATAGTATGTAACTTTATTAAAACGTTTATTATTTATCGTACTTTAAAAAAAAATTACTGCATATATGGACTCAATTTGTTTTAGATGAATATTATATGGGATCAAAGAACAAAATTAGGCAGTTGTCGTATTTTTTATACCTCGCATTTAAAAGTTAATTTTTGCGTAACTAAACGCAGTTACATTCTATGGGTGTTGTCATCGAGAAAATAAATGATTGGAAATAATATAGTAAATTTGTTTACCAAGAAAATGTTTGGCTATTGTCTGCTAAAAGTCCATATAGACAAAATATTTACATAAAATTTTCGATCGACACAGTGTGTGGGTTAGGTTGCGAAATAAACATCATTTGACCTCGGCGTAAGAAAGTAGACTTTGCTAGCCCTCCTGAGCTTTCTCGTTTGTAATCCAGATATATGTGCTGTGAGATTTCATACTACATTTGACACCATATAATCTCATAGTTGTGTAATCTGAATGACAACGAAAATTAAAGACAAGATAGGTTAGTTGTTAATGACATGATGTGGATGGTTTACCTGGCTATTAATTAATTAGTTATAGCCTATTAGTTTATATTATGCAAAGTGCTTAAAGCTCAAGATGGGTATTGCAATTTATAATAATGTGTAAAATATAATGTTTATGTAATTTGTAAATACAGTTTTATTTGTTGGGTTTGCAAAAGTTTTATTTTTTCCAACTCATTATAATTTTATTAATCCTTTGCCCACCAAATCAGTGCAAGGAAGCTTAGCGGTGAGGTGAGCAAAGTAGAAAATGAGTCTGCCTGTCCTTATTCCTCGCACAGCTCAGCCACATACTCAGCGGTCTCATCTGTTTATTAATAATAATAAATAATAATGGTTTATTTCACAAAAACACTTTTTACATAAGGAATCACTTTTTACATGTTGAATCAGGCGTTGGCGTCCAACTATCACCTATGGTAGCATGGTAAACGGTTGTGATACTCGATGAGCTCTGTAGAGTTCGAAACGTGTCTGTGTAATTTGGTGGTGGTGGTGGTTGGGTTCGTGTGTGTTTGTACAGTGTGGAGGTGGAGGAACTGCATGAACACACATTTCTTGTATAATTATAAGGTCGCGGGTGACCAAAGTAATGGTTTCAGTTCATTGATTTCATCTGTGTTTCCTCTTTTATTACACGTCGCAACGTTGGCGTCAGCGTCACTTTCTTCATAACGCACATTTAAAATAACGACTTGGCTTAAAGGTCTTGCAACCAAGCCATAATCTCCAAAAAAAAAAATTCATAACGCACATTTTTGATATGGCAATAATTTCGCACGTAAAGGCCAACACAAATCGGAGCGCGGGGCGCCGACGGAGCGTGCCCAGCGCGCTCTATAACACTGAATCAAATATACGGTGACACACTCTGACGGCGTGGCATACTGTATCTAATACATTGTTATTGATCGCGCTGGGCGCGCTCCGTCTGCGCCCCGCGCTCCCGGTTTATTGTGGCCTTGATTTTTCGTCTGTTTTCTACTTTTTAATGTCTTACTCTATCTGTGGGTCGAAAGGAAGACACAAAAAAATCTGATAATTGTGCGCTTGTGCGCCTAACCCGAAAGAATTCGATGACAGTAATAATCAGATATTAAATTACTTATTTTTTAATTTAAATAGAAGTACATGGTATTTTAAGGATATATGAATAACGAATACTAAATAAAGTTTCTCTAAATTATCAAATTAAAAACGTTAAACATCGTAAAAATCGGTTTTTACTCATATCCCACCACTACAGATACTGTAGCAACACCGAGCGACGTCCATCTTTCTTTCCGGTTTCCAAGATGGTGAGTATTCAGTGCGGGGATTGAAAATTTTTTGAATAAAATAATTTAAAATGATATACGCAATAGAAATGCATCTTTTAAAGTGAATTTTAATTAAAATATTGATTACACGGAAAGTTACTTAGAATCTGTGTTAGTGGAAGTGTTCATTCGTAAACCTCGTGGCGATGTCACTTGTCAACAATATTTTTGTGATTTTAGCCGCCCAAGAAGGACGCGAAATCCTCGGCCAAGCAGCCGCAAAAGACACAGAAGAAGAAGGAGGGGTCAGGTGGCGGTAAAGCCAAGAAGAAGGTAAGCAAGTTGTAAGTTAAATTAAGTGAGGTTATGTCCATGTCACTTCAGTGAATTCCGCTCGTGGTACTTTTCAACAGAACTCGTGAGCAAATTAGTTATTAAAACTGGATATACCAGATGATTACACACTTTATCTTGAATTTCATTGAGAGTAAATACTGATATATTGAGGCTGATGGTATAAGTTACTTTTTAACCTAAGCTTCTGTAACTCTTGCATCTTCTTCATGTCATTACTTTTTGTCTTGCAGAAGTGGTCCAAAGGAAAAGTCCGTGACAAGTTGAACAACCAAGTTCTGTTCGACAAGGCTACCTATGACAAGCTATACAAAGAAGTGCCCCAGTACAAGCTGATCACACCCGCCGTGGTCTCCGAAAGGCTAAAGGTCCGAGGCTCCCTCGCGAGACGAGCGCTCGTTGAGCTCAGGGAAAAGGGTAAGATGTTTGTGGTATTTTAATTGAGTGAACTTCTAAAGTTGTGTTAGGCTGCACATTCACAAAAGCTGCGTGAGGAAGCTAGGAACTGATAAAAAAAACTACCATTAGGATTGCTTTATTTTCCTAACCTCGCTCAGTGCAGCATTTCTATTTGTAGTTTTTTTAGATCCCTTGCACAGCTCTGATAGTTTAGCTCAGCTATACTCAAAATATGGCCCACCAAGCTTCTATGTCTGGTATTATTTGATTATACAACGTTCAAGGGACTGCAATACTTGGTTGTTAAACACGGTTAGTCATTATAACCAGTGTTACTTTGGTATATAAGATTGTGTTGGGTATTTTTCTTGGTTGTTACAATTGTGTTATGTTGATGTAATTGGTGTTGCTATAAACGGTTTTGACTGTATATATAGCCTTTTATTCTGAAACTATGATACAAAGACAATGATATATTTTTTTTAATAAAACTAGGATTTCCTGCAGTTCTGTGTGCCTTTTCATTAGGCCTCCTCCAACTTTCTCCATTACAATCTGTCTTCTGCAACTCTAGACCAGTACGGCCCCAAGGTTATGTGGATGTCATCTCCCCATCTTGTTTTTGGACGGCCTTGTTTTCTAATTCCATCTCTTGTTTACTCCATTTTGTTGAGGATGTAATTCATTTGACTTGCTCCCAAGTCCTTCATTAAAGGTTATCTGTTACAAGACAATTTAAGTTGCTTAACTTTAAACTAGGATAAATGCAATTCTGGTTATTATTAAGATTTTGGTTTTAAAACAAAAGGTAAACCTAATATATAAAAATCTCATGTCATGGTGTTTGTTACCGAACTCCTCTGAATTTGCTTGTCCGATTTTTATGATATTTTTTTTGTCCATATTTGGTAGATCTGAGAATAGGTTGTAGGCAATTTTTTATACCCCTATTCTGGGTAACATCTAGTAAGGTAGATAATCTCCTAAGAGAGTAGAGTGGATTTATCCAAGTTTAAATAAATAAATATCACGGGACAATTCACACCAATTAACCTAGTCCCAAAGTAAGCTAGGCAAAGCTTGTGTTATGGGTACTAGGCAATGGATAAACATACTTAAATACATACATATTAAACACCCAAGATCCGAGTACAAACATTTGTATTTATCATACAAATATCTGCCCCGACACGGGAATCAAACCCAGGACCTCGAGCTTCATAGTCAGGATCTCTAACCACTAGGCCATCTGGTCGTCTAAAAGTTTGGAGTTAAGAGACTCTTTACACTTTTACACAATGCTACATGTCTATGTAGGTCTCTACCTTTGATACCTAACAAACTTTGTAATATCCTAATGATGATCATTTCTTCTGGATAACCCATGACAGTTACAAACTGATATATTGAGTCTGATTTCACAACTCTTCTATCAATCTTAACTTAATTATTAAAACAAATGACTAATTGCAACAATTTGTATTTTCCAGGTCTAATCAAG
The DNA here is from genome assembly GCA_947563465.1 of Archips xylosteana. Classification (NCBI taxonomy): domain Eukaryota; kingdom Metazoa; phylum Arthropoda; class Insecta; order Lepidoptera; family Tortricidae; genus Archips; species Archips xylosteana. Next base: position 6,884,776 of record OX387362.1, read on the forward strand.
CAAGTAGTCCAACACCACGGACAAGTGATCTACACTCGCGCGACGAAGGGTGACGATCCCGTTGCTTAGGATTATGAATAAGTTTACAAAATAAAAAAAAACACCAACTCAGTTGTTTCAATTTTTATTCCCTTTACAATATACTGACGAAATTAAATTTTAACCCTTACTATGAAATTGGCGCTGTTCAACGCTGCCCCTGTTGTGTGCCGGAGCACTGATCAGTGCCAAAATCATAAAAGATACATTTTATTGAATTTTGATTTATTAAATTCACTCATTTAATTTGATTCATATTTAGTGATTTTGTCACTGATCAGTTCTAAATCAAAGGAAGGGTTAATCCATAAAATCCCTTTTAAACGCTTAGTCAAATGGTTAATCAACTCGACAAAATTTACATTTTTTTTTATCTTGTAGAAAGTTTGTGTCTGTCGTCAAGATCCACAATGGCGAATCTTGCGGTCGGGTATAGATCTCGAACATGGTCCTTGAAATTAACGGCGTGTTCTTCACTGCCTGTTTCCACCACGACATTAGCCTAGCAAATAAATATTGAATATTAGTTTGCATTTTCAATAAAAAGAGGAAAAATATTTTTAAATGAGGAAATTTTGCGGTTTTCTCAGAGTCAAGAGTGCTATTGATTTTGGTGATAAAAAATATCCCTAACTTTTCATACAATTTTTTTGTGTTGTGAGGAGCCATACAGGATTTTTTTTTTTGATAAGTGTTCACATTTTAATTAGTGATGCAACGATGCCGATACCGATTATCGAGCTTTAGTACGATAATCGGCATCGTAAGCACATTATACGATTTTTACGATACGATATTTGAAAGAAAACATACATGTTTTGCTTGAAACGAAACGCAACTCGGTGTTAATAATAGAGTAATAATTTGTATCTGAACCTCAAGAAATTGGCAAAAAAGTGTTTGTCTATTAAGCCAGCCACTGTGGACTCAAAGAGATTGTTTTCTACAGCTGGTTTGATTCAGATATAAGAAACCGACTTAAGCCAGATAATTTAAACATGTTATGTTTTCTCAACAAAAATTTGTCAGAAATTAATTTTAAATATTAAAATTCATAAAGTATGTGTGTAGGTTTAAGTATACTTAAGTGTACCTTATGTACACTTAAGTAGGTAATATCAGGAACAGACTGAAACAAGACATTTATGTGTTCGCTACTAGTATTATTAGATAGAATGAATAATTGGTAAATTACCTGATGTTAAACATAAAAAGTACTTATATTAAAAACTATAATAGATGTTGATTTCAAAGAGATTTTTAGTTTTTATTTAAAGTATCGTATTGTATTCGTATCGTATCTGTATTCATATTCGTATCGTAATGATATATCGTAATCGTAATAGCTTAAACGATATTATCTGTATTCGTATCGGTATCGTAATAGAGATATCGTTGCATCACTGATTTTAATATTTGCTTTGCTATTGTTAAATCAAAAACAGATGTTTTATTTTTACGCTTAAAAATATAAGAGATATTGCCGAATGAATGATTCCACTAACTTAACGATATTCATAGACCCTAACGCAGCAATAACATGTTTTTTTTTTAATTATCGTAATATATTAACGATACAAAATCATGTATCAAAATTTGTGCATTGATAAAAAAAATTACCCTATATAAACTATGAAAAAAAAAACGCGAAACTGGTTTAAAAAATAAGGACACTTTTTTTCTTTAGGAAAATGAACATGATGAATGAGGGTACACTTCTTATTGAAAATGCCCATAGGTACCTCCTAAATTTTTATTCTTTACTAGCTTAAATAGTATCGAGTCAAGGCTATGTGCGAAGCCACCACCGTGGGGGTACAGAAAACGATCACAGCGCACAACATGGCAAAAATTGGAAGTAAATTCGGAAGAAATGTTGTCAACGCTACGCGGCGCCACCGTCGTGCACGTAGCCAGGCTATGTGCGAAGCGGGTGGTGGGGGCACAGAAAACGATCGCAGCGCATAACATGGCAAAAATTGGAAGTAAATTCCGAGGAAATGTTGTCAACGCTACGCGGCGCCACCGTCGTGCACGTAGCCAGGCTATGTGCGAAGCGGGTGGTGGGGGCACAGAAAACGATCGCAGCGCATAACATGGCAAAAATTGGAAGTAAATTCCGAGGAAATGTTGTCAACGCTACGCGGCGCCACCGTCGTGCACGTAGCCAGGCTATGTGCGAAGCGGGTGGTGGGGGCACAGAAAACGATCGCAGCGCACAACATGGCAAAAATTGGAAGTAAATTCCGACGAAATGTTGTCAACGCTACGCGGCACTTTGCTCAGGAAACTATTGACTTTTAAAAGTTTTGTGACATAGGTACTTCCGACTTGTGCCTCTCGGCCTCGAGAACTAAAATTATAACTATAAATTAAAAAAATTTAAAACCCCCAACGCAATTAGGTCACACATCTGCGTCTAAGATCCCTTCCGCAGCTAACAGAAGAGCTGATAACTTTGAAACGGCTGAACCAATTTTGATGAAACATGTCTAAGAACCATCGCCAAGAAACCTGATTTCAAATAAAAACCGCATCCAAATCGGTTCACGCGTTCGAGCTATGATGCCACAGCAGACAGACGCACACACACAACAGCGGACAAACTTATAGCACCCCTCTTTTTGTGTCGGGGGTTAAAATTACTTACCCACACAGTTCCGACATCACTATGGACCCACATCTGCTCAGTAACGATGCTTTTGAGCACCGCATTCTCTTCAGAAATGGTTTTGGCCAGGTTTTGTAAACCACTCCGTTGGTCGGGCACCGGTACTGCAAAGCGGATCAACCTCCCGCAAGCTCCCAGTCCGCGCTGGATGGAACGCGCCAAGCGCCCAGAATCTATGTTGCCTCCACTTATCACGCAGACCGCGCTGGAATGTTGCAATTATATTTGTAATAAATAACCCTGTAAAACCAATTAAGTTCTTGAGGAACTGTAACAACCATCTTACTCGTTAATTGTGGCGCTATATAGAATAATTTTATTTTAGGCTGCATAGGCCCATATAAAAATACCTTAAAGACTAACATACATACAGTCAAAACCGTTAATAGCGACACCAATTACAACGAAATATTGGATGTAACGACCGAGAAAAAAAGCCCAACACGATCTTATATACCAAAGTAACACTGGTTATAATGACCAACCACGGAACAGAAAAAACTAGTTTTTTCTGCTCTGTGTGACCAACCGTATTTAACGACCAAATATTGCTGTCTCTTGAATGTCGTTATAAACGGTTTTGACTGTATTTATATTATACTTAATTGCCCTGCAGTGGGACGTATATAGCCTGGGATGATGATGATGATGATTTTATGTGAGAGGTATCTGTAAGGCCAAAAACAGATGGCTTTACAGATAGCAGTCACTCATGTATGTATGTATGTATGTAAAACTCTTTATTGTACGTAAAACATGAAAAATAACAGTTAACAAGAAAAACAGATGTACAAAGGCGAACTTATCCCATAAAGGGATCTCTTCCAGTTAACCTCATTATACCAGGAACAGAATAGGATCCAATAGGGATGTTGACACCACCAATCAACTGACGTTCTTTTTATAAGCTGTCAAAACAAAATCTCCTATAGAGTTTGAATGGCAATAGCGACATATGACGTCATTGTTCGCATACTCAATCAACTAACTATTTATTTGTTTTAAAGCAACAAAAAATCTAATTTTGCATTTAATCGAAAATCAATCTGGTTTTCAGGGCTAAAATAAAGCGATCTTTTACTGGAGTCGTGTCTTTGAATTCTTTTTTAATGGCGTCAACATCCCTATTGGGTATCAGAAAAACGGGTGTGGTTATAGTATAAATCTTCCCAGGTGAATTTTTCGCTTCGAGCCATTACATTAAATTTGAACCTTAATACTATGACGATACCGTTTGTTTTGAAAGATAAGGGCTCGAAGCAAAAAATTCACCTGGGAAGATTTATACTATAAACAGGCTCTGAATGTAAGTACCGTTTCCCCCTGAGCTCAGGCACCAGTCCCTGCATGACGGCGGCCACGGCGCAGACGCCCGCGCCGTCCGCGACCAACCGCTCGCGCTCCAACACGCTTATCAGCGCCTGCGCTATGAACTGCTCGTCCACCACCAGCTAGAAGTTTACAGCGGGACCATAAAGATCACATTAACATAAATAAAGAATTACTTATAGCTAACTAAGTCTTCGCCCACGCGGTACAGGGGCTGGGGGGTATGACGACAAAGGGGGCCGGGAGAAGTGCGCGCGATGAGCGTGTCAGTTTAGCTATAGGTATAGGTAGAAAACATCATCGGGGATGGTGCAAATCCGCGTATCTATCATACGTAAATATCGATCTGCACTACATGTGGGGATGGTTTTAACACCATAGTTGTTTTATTTTAAAGAATTTGTAATATAAATTTAAAATTGGCTAAATTTGTCAGATACGCGGAATTAGCACTACCTATCCCCGATGAAATGACTTCATTATCATCATTTCAGCCGGAAGACGCCCACTGCTGAACATGCCTTCCCCAAGGCTCGCCAAACAGATCGGTCCCGTGCCATCCGCATCCAACGCGATCCCGAAACCTTAACCAGGTTGTCGCTCCATCTTGTTGGAGGCCGAACCTACACTGCGTCTTCCGGTCCGTGAATGCCACTCGAGAAAAATGACTTGCTTGTATTTTATCGGATAGGTATACGCATTTTGCGTTTCATCACCGTATTACCAGGTGGGGAGCATACAAAAGCGCTTCGCTTTACCTTTTATAATGCGGACTGTTAAGGAATAGAAACACTTCGTTGTCTATTTACTTGATATTTTTAGTTAAGGGTATGCAGGGCCAGAGTAAATGGCTGTTACAGTAAAATTACATAAAGTTTAACACTGACAGATTATGGTTTGCCTTCATTTCATATTCAACTTTAACGACCTACAAATAAAGCCAATTTTAGAATACTGTTACCCACGTTTGCAGATTTTGTAATAGCTACTTTATTTGTATGGTGTTAAAGTTGGAAATGAAATGAAGGCAAGCCATCTGTCAGTGGTAAACTAAAAGTAAACGTATTGTACTAAGCCAGTGAGCACATCTTCGGCATCATCTGCACTTACTTTTAGAGATAGAGGTCAATCTCTGATCGGTTTTAAATAATACCTAAATGGTAAAAAAAAATCCAGAGATGGCGTTAGCAACATTTCCATTTTACATATATTATGAAACGTTAGGACACTTACCATTCTGTCGAGTCTACTCCTAATGGTGGCGAATGCATTCGTTCCGACGATCGAAGAGTTCAACGCGTCTGCTATGTTGGGAACCACGGGTACGGACACCGGTTTCCCAGCTTGGAGTGCCTTCATCATCTTAGGGACTTTAGCGCATTCTGCTCCCTGCACAAAAATCAAAACTAAAAATCATTTAACTCGTTACTCCGCAATCGCAAGTGGCTGTATAGTAGCAAGGTAGTCATTTTGTTGTACTTCACGAATATGAACTTAAATTTAGCTTAAACTGCTTAAGTGATAAATTGCTAGAACTAAAGGCAGGTATAAATTAATTGAAGGCGCCATCTTCTACGTAACTTCAAAACTGAACATTAACATTTTCTTTTTCCTTTATTTTGAACTAAATAAGTATTTGTCGCGATTAGATTTGTCTTATTTTCTTCAAATCTTAATGAATCAAACTGCCGGTTTGTCGTAACAGTTCAACTAGTCGATTACTAGATGGCGCTAGGGCCGCTACAATACCAATCAAGCCGTACAGTTGAGAAATTAGATTTTCTAACTTCGTATCGTGCCATTCCGTACACGCTAATAGTAATAAACAGACGAGTGAAAGAGACGGCACGATGAGAAGTTCGAAAATCGAATTTCGTAGTAGCCCTGCTAAATCGCATACCAGGGTCTTTTCTCAATCAATTTCACGATGGTGTCTTTGTCGGATGTATGGAATGTTGTCGTGATATTTGCAGCGAAAAGGTCTACCGTGGTACACGATTTAGTTTTTTCGTTCGTACGTAAACAAGACAGGAGCACTTGAGCTTTTTGCAGGCGACGAGCACGCCGGCGAGCAGGCCGCCGCTCGCCACCGGCACGATCACCGCGTCGAGCTCCGGCAGTTGGGTCACGATTTCCACACCCACCGTGCCCAGGCCCGCCATCACCGATGGATCGTCAGAACTGCCCAATCAATCAAAAAATATTACTGTAAGCGGGCCGTTAACGGCCGAGCGACAGCAGCACCGCCTAGTTATGGCCACTGCAGTAGGCGGACAGATTAATGTGAAGATGACGTTCATTGGCCGAAGTAGTTTCAAACAAGTTCGGCGAACGGTTTAGGTGAACGAAGTGGTGTAATTGCCCCTGCCCCATCAACTTTGACAGACCTCAAAAAGTACTGCCGGCTCTCTTGAGACACCTTCCTCGCGTAGGCGGTAGCATCGTCGACTGTCTCTCCGTACAGCACGACGTCGGCACCGAGCTCCGAGCAACGCTGCGCCTGCGCTGGCGACGTGCGCTCCGGAAATATTACCGTCACCTAGAGGACAATTTTTGAAATCATATCCATGTAAATAGCACTCGAAAACGGTAAAAAATTAAAATAAGACTGAATCAATGCAAAAATTATGGCTCTTTATTACTACAATTATTCTACTACTACGTCATACTTCAATTGTAGTTTTATAGTAATACACTCATTTTTATCAATTGACGAAATCCCGGATCAAAGCCTGCTAATTTCACTAGTGATCTGTATAATGGCCGTACGTATTGCAAGTGCGCCGAGCGGTTGGTAGAGTCACAATTTAACGGGCATTGACTTTTTAAACCAAGCAATCGAACGAAATGACGTGAAGGTTCCCATGTAAATAAATATCACAGACAAATCGAACAGGCAGAGTTGGTGTTGAAAAGGTGCTAAATGCTAAGCGGTGGTTATATTTTGGCGGCCCCTAAAACTGCCGCTTGTATGCCCCAATAGATCGGCTATCAGGAAAGTCTACTCAGTAATTGTTCCTTAGAGTCAGCGATTCGGCTGACGATGACGGCTATAGACTACTGTGGCAGAAGACAATTTACCGGGACACCAAGAGCGCCGCCGTGGTAAGCTGCTCCCAATGCCATGCTCCCGCTGGATGCCACGATGACCCCGCGCTGGGTTACGTCGTCAGTCGCTGAGAAGAACGCATTGCGGGCCCCACGCTCTGCGCAGCTGTGTCAGTCATTTTATGCATTATTAACCGTTAGTTTCTGCCTAAAAATATACCGAAGTACGAAAGACCGAATGTATTAAAACATCGAATGGGTCAAAAGACCGACACGATTTTTTTCTGAAACTGTAAACTTCTCAGAATTTATTCAAACGGCATCATACAGAACCCATTAGGTTGTGTTAGGTTTATTATATAACAATCTTAAAAAGTTAACGGTTTCAGAAAAAAATCGTGTCGGTTTTTTGACCCATTCGATGTTTTAATACATTCGGTCTTTCGTACTTCGGTATTGTAATACATACCCGTTTCACCACCCATCGATTAATTTTAACTGACGGATAAATGTGATGCCGTCTCCGTCTATTCGAACAAAACAAACGGAGACGGCATCAGTGGGGATCTAGTGAAAAAGGGGTTAAGTCTGGATCTATTTTATGTGTAAAGGGGGTTAATTCGAAATCAACTGTTCAACTTCTGCAGAATTAACCCCTTTTGCACTAGGACCCCAGATTATAATCCGTCAAATAAATTTGATCAATGGACGGTGAAACTGGGGGTTAGTCTACGTTCTATAGTCACTGGTTGTAGATAGATGAAGAATTGAAGACCAGTGGTCTTATCCGTGATTATATTACACGGTCCCAATAGATTTAGAAGTGATTTATCACCCTGTAAGTAGGTAAGTACTTTGTAAGTTGTGTAAATAGAATTTCAATTTAATTACTCACCTTCCAGTGTATTGCAGGTTTTCGCATTTTAAGTAAATATTGTAATCCATGTATTTACTTAGTTTTGCTTCCTGTAAATAGTGTTCAAATGAATATTAGGTGCCTGGTGACATCTTTAAATAGGTACTTCCTCTACTTCTAAACTTACCAGCAAGTTAGAGTTGGTGCAACTCATGGGAGCTAGTAGACAGTTATGATTACGTCTTTTATGAGTCGTAGGGTCAACGTCATAAATAAGTGATCACTTTTGTACCTTGTCACTTTAACGACATGTTTGAAAAGCCATGCGAAATTATGTAACGACTGAAAGTGACAAGGTACAAAAGTGATCACTTATTTATGACGTTGACTGTTATAAGAACAGTATAAACCCAGATACAGTAAAATTGGGTATGTATTACAATACCGAAGTACGAAAGACCGAATGTATTAAAACATCGAATGGGTCAAAAGACCGACACGATTTTTTTCTGAAACCGTTAACTTTTTAAGATTGTTATAAAACAAACCTAACCTAACCTAATGGGTTCTGTATGATGCCGTTTTAATAAATTCTGAGAAGTTTAAGGTTTCAGAAAAAAATCGTGTCGGTCTTTTGACCCATTCGATGTTTTAATACATTCGGTCTTTCGTACTTCGGTATTGTAATACATACCCAGTAAAATTACATAAAGTTTACCACTGACAGATGGTTGGCCTTCATTTCATATTCAACTTTAACGACCTACAAATAAAGCCAATTTTAGAATACTGTTACCAACGTTTGCAGATTTTGTAATAGCTACTTTATTTGTATGGTGTTAAAGTTAGAAATGAAATGAAGGCAAGCCATCTGTCAGTGGTAAACTAAAAGTAAACGTATTTTATCTAATGTTTTTAAGCTATCATAGATTTGATTAAACTTACACATAATGGAGTGTGTATAATGCCGCCTTCTATTCTGTCAGCCGCATGTTTAATTTCATTGAAGGTCAAAATATGCGGTGTCTCGTCCTTTAGCTCGTACTCTTCCTATAAACAATTGAGGTAAGTTACAGAATAATTAATAGTACAAGTAACGTAATAATGTCGTAATTGATCTACATTGTTGTAAGTAGTTATAAAAAATATTGTCACAAAATCTAGCAAAATTAATCATTACAAAGTCTAAAGTTAAAAATATGTTTAAAGTCGCCGTCAATTGGTGAGGTGTGGTGCCCAGAAGGTCAGCAGCAGGCTTTTCCCAGGCCATTTTCTGGGCCCCCTTTCAGTCTAATATCAACGCACTTCTCAAGAATTCAAATGAACTGGTATCATGAATCGATAAATAGCAATACTAATTGTCATCTACGATTCAAATTTTCCAGTTCAATTTCCACTTTGAGACATTTTTAATCTATTTCTTTCGCGCGGGGTGCCCTTTTGTGATGCGGGGCCCCTAGGCAGCCTCCTACTGCCTATGCATTGACATGCTGTATGATAATGTTGATCCACTAGGCGGAGCACTAACTGGTAGGTAGCCCTAATCACGGGGACTTCTATGAGGCGCACCGAGAAATGTTCATAGAGACTGCTGAGCTTTTTTGTGGTCGAATTTCTGGGCCATATGAGTGCTATCATATGGCCCCAGAGTTTCGACCAAAAAAAACTTTATATATTTAGTTATTTGTTTTAGGTTTTTCTTTAACACAATCATAGGTAGAGATAAATACGTACCATGTTTATTAGATTTATTTTTACTTATTGATAAACTAAAAATTTAAAATTTTGACAGTTTTTAGAGTTATTGATTCAGTTGATAGAAGTGATGGATGAAGTGACTTAAGAATGATCGTAACTTTCAAGTTTGTAGTTTTGAAAAAAGTTTACACACTATGCTTATAATATGTACTCTATGTAGGTAATATCAGAGAGGAAACTAGCTAGCTAGCCTGCGACTTCATCTGTGAAGAATTAGTTTATCGCTATCCCACGGGAACTATGCAATTTTCTGAGATAAAAAGTATCCTATAGTTAATCCAGGTTATAAGCTATCTGTGTGCCAAATTTCATCAGCGTCCGTCAAATCGTTTTAGCCATAGAAACTTTCACGATTATAATATTAAGTAGGAAGTAGGATTTATTCATCCGTAATTCAGTGAAAACCTACAAATTCGACCGCGGGGCTCCTATTTCTAGGCGGTTTGCCCTTCGGGCATGAGAAGCTACCTAACTAACCTAACCTACCTATTTTCTGGACTGAATTATGGCTGGATGAATTAACTCAAGGTGCATTAAGTCTACTACACTACTTTGTGTGCTGCACAAAAACTTAACTAAGTGTCCAGTCTAGACCAAAATAAAATAGTCTGCAATATAATTTCAATCTTTATTTACTGTTCTGCATAAACTTCGATGGTTATAAAACAATTTCATAACAAAATATAACATGTTTTTAAACTTCAGATTTGGAGTTTGAGACGTGATACTTCATGCCTCATTCGGATTGGAGATGGAAGTGATGCGAGAGTGAGGATAGTCCTTCATCAACTTCTTCTCGACTTCTCTTGCGTGGTTGATGTCGGTCGTCTCAATTACTAACTTTACCTGTAACAAGATATACTTACCTTTTAGATTCATGACTAGTGACTACACTGATGTGATCCAAGGGGCGGAATTTTCATAGCAAAAATGAAACCATTATTTTTTGACTATCGATGATTAATTGTCACTTAACATGTTTTAGGTACTTGATTAAAGTAGACCTTAGAATTTTTATAGCAGAATTCAAATTTCAACGTAATTTTCAAATGTAATTTCGCACGTAAATTCCGAAAAACTCAGAGATGCGAGGCTTGAGGGGCTCAAACCAACAAATCTTTTTTTGATAAATTAGCAGGATTGTATTACAATTAATAGGTATCACGCCCGAAATGCGGCTGTTGCTTAGTTACACCAAGGATGATATAGACTGGATTGGCAGTCGCCATAGTACGGATCGGCCGCGGTTTTTGTAGTTCGATTATTAAATCTAGATGGCGCTGAAATATAGCCAGAGGCTTTGAAGGCAAAACAATAAGACTACAGATATTTCATATCACTGCAAACGTATTATTATGCAATATTTTTGAAAAATAATACATTTGTAGTAATATGAAACATCTGTAGTCTTATTGTTTTGCCATCAAAGCCTCGGGCTATATTTCAGCGCCATCTAGATTTAATAATCGAACTACAAAAACCACGAACGACCCGTACTATGGCGACTGCCAATCCGTCTATATCATCCTTGTTAATACAATGTATAATAATCATCAGTCCCAAGTTTCGGTCCACATTCGCACTCACAAAGAGAGAGAACGGGTCCCGCTTGCCCCAGGAGCGCTCCGTGGTGATACTCTTGGCGTCAGCGCCGGCCTCCGTCAGCTTGGCCAGCAGGCGCGCCAGGGCGCCGGGCCCGTCCGACACGGCCACGCTCACCGACACGAGCCGCCCCGCCGCCGCCATGCCGCGGTCTATCACGCCCGACATGCGGCTGTTGCTTATGTTGCCACCCGTTAGGATGCAAACCACTCTGGAAAGAAGCATATACGTCAGTACATAGGAGTAGAGCTGATCTGGCAACGATGCATTTTTGTTAGTTTTTCTCGATTATTCCATAAAAATTGAATGAAACGAACCAATTATTACCTAACGGTTTTTAAAGAAAATAAAAGTCTTATCACGAATAATTATTGCACTAGACACATTAACTTATATATTAGAACTTATTATTAGATTCGTAGGTATACACCACATTTTTAATTTTCATTCAATTTTTATGGAATAATCGAGAAAACTAACAAAAATGCAACGTTGCCAGCTCAGCAGGTATAAACCCTCTTAAAATGTGCTTCACTGAGCCACTGGCACTTGGAGATAAACTGCAGAGCAATTCTGGAGATCCAATCAGGCAGGACCAACCCTGACCAACTAAGTTAAAAAATCGTAAGTCAAACGTCGATAGCGCCGTCAGTCATCTTAGTTCTTCTAATTAATACAACTTAGCACTGAGTTACGCTAAACGTTAACACAAAAAATCTATCACAGGTATTTAATTTACCTACTATGCGTTTTTCGTTATATTCAAAACTGGCCCTATACTACGAAATTCGGTTTTCGAATTCCGTATCGTGCCGAAAACGTAAAACGAAAGTTCAAGCTAATACTTAGTATTAAACTGAAGAGTGAAAGGGACGGCATGGTACGAGCTTCGAATTTCGTACAGTAAAATTACATAAAGTTTACCACTGACAGATGGTTTGCCTTCATTTCATACCTACAAATAAAGCCAATTTTAGAATACTGTTACCCACGTTTGCAGATTTTGTAATAGCTACTTTATTTGTATGGTGTTAAAGTTGGAAATGAAATGTATTGTAGTGGTCTCCCTGTACGTGTTTATTACGTTTTGCCGCGTAGTTCGGGCACTTTTCCGGCCATTAGCGCAGCGACAGGGCACGCCGCGGCCCCTTCCACCACCATCTTTTCCTGCTCCAATAGAACCAGCATGGCGCGTGATATCCATAGTTCTTCGACTGTTATCTGTTAGGAATACAAATTTTTCAGTATTAACTTAGTTATTTACAGTTACAAGTTTAACATAGGTAAGCTCAGACTAACGTTAAAGATGGAGTAGAAAACATTATAAAAGAGGTTTATTTTCATACAAATTGATGCAATTTTATGTATCAAAAACTTTACATTTACAATGAAGTTTCTAGGCTGGCTACGCTTCTGCAATCCTCTGATGTCGAAGGGTGGTGATGCTCACGCACCATTGCTCGTATTCGACCCTCTACTTCATGTTCATAAAACAAATAACTTCGATTTAAAGTTACAGTTGTTATCCAATGGCCATAAAAATTTTTAATGCTCTTCCACAAGATTTTAAAGGTCTGCCCATAAAGGAGTTTAAACGTAAACTCTCTCACTGGCTCCAAAATGAATGTTTTTACTCGTTAAACGAATTTTTAAAACGTAACCAAATTGGGCGTGGTTACTAGAATTGTAAAATTTTGATTTTATTGTCAATTGAAATTTGTTTTGTTATTTTATTATTTTGTTATTTTACTATTTTGACATGCATAATATGAATTATACGTAGTTAACTATTTATTTAGAACATATTAATATAATTGTACCTACTTACAGTGTAACTTAAATAATTAGATTAATTAAATTTATTAAGATTAAATTTAAAATAAGTATAATTTGTACGTCATATACAGTGGTGGTCATACAATTAAGAACGATTTGAAGTTTCCGATTTTTTTTTATCTAAATCATGTCATATGTCTAGTTGTGTTCCTTCTTAGAAGTAACAAGTTATGTTATAAAATAGCCACATGGATAGAGCAAACGGGATTAAAAATAATAGTGTATAATTGCTAACATTTTTTTTTACAAATTTTATTTGTTCTCTATACTAATAAATTCAAATAGTAATGAAGCTGGACAAATAATTAAGAACGATTTATTAAACTGCTCGAGAGTTGTTTTATATGAAACTTAGATTAAATAAATCATATTAATGTGAAGTTGGTATAGAAAAAAAAAGCAATTTAATACATTTGAATTAAAATTAATAGTTAGTAGCATGTCCACGGCTTTTAATTACGGCTTTACACCGGCGAGGCATTGAATCTATCAATTTTTGACATTTCGCAAGAGAAATAGAGTTCCATTCTTCTAAGAAAACGTCGTACAGCTCTCTCAAATTGCCACACTGTCGATATGAAACCTTTTTCTTGACTTCGCACCAAAGATGCTCTATTGGGTTAAGATCTGGGCTGTTGGCTGGCCAATCTAAGACAGAAACTGATTGTGATGTGAGGTATTCCTTAACGGTGCGTGCAGTATGCTTTGGATCATTGTCGTGCTGGAATGTCCAAATAACCGGAAGCACGTCTTCGGCATATGGTAACATTGTTTCTTGCAGTATATTTTTGTATTGGAATTGATCCATGTTTCCTTCTATCAGCCTAACAGGTCCAACGCCATGTCCAGAAAAGCACCCCCAAATTTTCACATTTCCCCCGCCATGCTTTAATGTCACTTTTGTGTACTTTGGGTCGAATGCTTTATTCGGAGGGCGTCGTACATATCGTTTTCCATCAGAACATACCCTATTTATTTTTGTCTCGTCAGAAAAAAGAACGTTTTTCCACTGTCTGACTGTCCAGTTTTCATACCTTCTTGCAAATGCAAGTTGGGCTTGCCTATGACATCGTTTCAACATAGGCACCTTCCTCGCTATCCTTCCGTTCAACTTATTTTCTACCAAACGCCTTCGAATAGTGCGTGCAGAGATTGCTGAAGGGTTGTTTTCGCCAAAATATTCTTTTCTCAACTCATTAGACCCTTTAAAAGGATTTTGTTTTGCCAAACGAACGATATTTCGATCATCTCGACGAGATGACTTTCTTTGTCTAGGTCCACGTGGAACGTTTGAAGTAGTTTGATACGTGGAAAAATGCTTTACGGCATGGAAAACCATTGTTTTTGAACATTGCAGATAGTCGGCTATCTTTTTATACGACCAATTCTTCTCGCGAAGTTTTATTATTACTTCTCTTGTAGATTTATCACAACTTTTATTTTTCCCCATTGTTTTTATACGAAGTAATCACTTTTAAGACTTTAACAGCACGAAATGGCGCCAAAATTATACGAATAATAATCTACAACCACAGAGCCACACAGTGTTCTCTATTTAAATTTGAAAAAATAATAAACTATTCCAGCGTTCTTAATTACGTGACCAGCCAGTAAGTACTAATACTATGTTCAGATCGAATGTATAAAGTTTCTCTATTAATTTTTTAACCAACTATGTTGCATAAATGAATGTACCGGTAGTACGGAAAAGTTTCGCAATACCGAGAGAAATAAAAAAAATACGGGCAATTAGTTATACTTGTTACTTTGAAAAAATCATCTCAATAAATAATCGTTCTTAATTATATGGCCACAACTGTAGTGACAAAACATGTGAAACTCTTTCTTCCATGCCACAAAATATATACCATGTTTTATGCAAATAAATGATTTATGATTTAAAAAGGGCAATTAAGTTATTTAAAATTTAATACTCAAATTCTGTTCAAAGACTGTCCTAGAATTCCACAAATACTTTTTGCTGGATTAATGTATTCAGATAAACACGCAAAGTATTTTTTTATTTTAATTTTACCGATGAAACTCGAGAGGCCCTTATTTTCGTTCAAGTAAAAAGTAGGTGAGTATATGTTAAAGATTTAAATATATGAATCTCACTCTAATTTAGATCCCAAGTTAGCTTAGCTATGAAGTATCTTTTTGTATTTATTTTTTCAACTTCATTTTTTATTACTTTTACGGTCATCCCGTGAAATCATATATTTCATACTAAGTATTGTTTAAAGTTGCACAGTTGCCATCTTTTGTCCAGGTGAGCGGTTAGTTTCGAAGGAGTGTTAAAATCTCTCGATAGAGGGTGTAATATAGATGAGCGCTTGTCACTGCATAAGGTGATGATTTAGCAGACTGAAATGTATGATGTATAGGAAAGATTCGTGTCTAATCTCTAGACCAGTGGTGGTGTAGGGGTATGGCACACGGCACGGAATGCTGAGGACCTGGGTTCGATTCCCAGCATTGGTCTTTTTTCTGGGGTTTTTTCTGTGCATCTATATTTCAGTTTGTATTTAGTATGAAATATTAGATCCCAACATGTAGAGCAGACAATACAATACAATGACTCTTTAATGTACACCACAAAGAAAACAATATGTGCAGAAAAACAAGTAGATGGAAAAATATATATTAGGTAAGCAAGAGGCTTATTGCTTGAGACTTTATCTATGAGTGATTTTTTTTCTTACCATTTTGTCCAAGTACCCTCTAACGATGTTGTACGCGTTGTTGCTGGCTATGGGCGCGGAAAGGCTGTCGGCGACGGACGGCTGGGCCTGAATCATCACCGGCTTTCTTTCCTGCACCGCCCGCGACATCGTGGGCGCTGCCACGCTTTCTACTCCCTAAGTAAACATAGTAGAAAGATAAAACAAGATTGGTAGGTCACTATCAAACCATTTCATTCACTTTTTAGACGGCCGGATAGCCTGGTTGTTAGAGAACCTGACTCGAAGCTTGAGGTCTCGGGTTCGATTCCCGGTCGGGGCAGATATTCGTGTGAAAAATACGAATGTTTGTGCTCGAGTCTTGGATGTTTAATATGTATTTAAGTATGTATTTATCTATATAAGTATGTTTATCCGTTGTCTAGTACCCATAGTACAAGCTTTGCTTAGTTTGGGACTAGGTCAATTGGTGTGAATTGTCCCGTGATATTTATTTATTTATTTATTTTTTGGTACGGAAAATGCGCCTTATGCATCCAGCCCAAGGGGTATATCCGTTAAAATCCATACGAATTCCCTCGTTGCCATTGTGACACGGGAGCATGTAGTTGACACCGGGACGCGCGACGCCCACTGGCCGCCCCGGGATGGGGCTGCTCTGATCGACAGCGTGCAATCCAGGTTTTTTCATCCCTACCTAATCCATTTTGATCTCACAGTAACGCGGACTTGACTTTATAAAAAAAAAACCGGCCAAGTGCGAGTCGGACTCGCGCACCGAGGGTTCCATACAAATTTATATATCTATGAATATCCAGTCTTAGCAGACCCCTACTCACAAATAAAATGTGCGCAGTGTGGTATCATTGTAGATTGGTTACTGATATAGACAGACAGACAAACTAGATCTCGTTCAAACCAATTTTCGGTGGAAGTTTACATGGTAATGTACATCATATATGTTTTTTAGTTTTATCATTCTCTTATTTTAGAAGTTACAGGGGTGGGGAACACACATTTTACCACTTTGGAAGTGTCTCTCGCGCAAACTATCCAGTTTAGAAAAAAATGATATTAGAAACCTCAATATCATTTTTGAAGGCCTATCCATAGATACCACACACGTACGGGTTTGAAGAAAAAAAAAATTTGAGTTTCAGTTCTAAGTATGGGGAACCCCCAAAATTTATTTTTTTATTTTTTATTTTTTTGTAAAAATCTTAATGCGGTTCACAGAATACATCTACTTACCAAGTTTTAACAGCATAGCTCTTACAGTTTCGGAAAAAAGTGGCTGTGACATACGGACGGACAGACAAACAGACAGATAGACAGACATGACGAATCTATAAGGGTTCCGTTTTTTGCCATTTGGCTACGGAACCCTAAAAAGAACCTCCTCCTTTTTGAAGTCAGTTGAAAAAAGTTCGATTATCTCGGAAGATCATGGCATTTTTACTAGACCTATAAAACCATTTAAAAGACCAGCCTAAGGTGTCTTGCCGAGGTGTACTTATTGTCCGTTATTTACTGGGGATTCTGTAGGTACAGCTGCACGCTAGTGGCGTACGGTAGTCTGACCTGATTATGAGACAACGTCTTCGTCGTAAATGCCTTCGAAGATACGTTTTATGGGTCAGTTTAGTCCTGCCGTGTGGCAAATATTTAAGCATTAAATCTTATTTACGTAAATAAGGCAGTTGGGCTTGAGGCTTTTGACGGCGAGCACGATGCCGGCGACGAGGCTGCCGCTGCCGACGGGACACAGCACGGCGTCCATCTTGTCCAGCTGCGTCAGGAGCTCCAGCCCCAACGTGCCGTAGCCCGCGATCAGGTCAAGTCGGTCCATCCTGCCACAAACACTCACGGTCTATCTATGCGTATCTATACTATACTAGCCTTCCGTCCGCAGCTTCGCCCGCGATAAATTAATTTATCCGTAGGAAAAGGTATTTTCCCGCGGTTAAAAGTAGCCTATGTCACTCAGTGATAATGTAGCTCTCTAACGGCAAAAGAATTTTTGAAATCGGTCCAGTAGTTTCGGAGCCCATTCAATGCAAACAAACAATCAAATCTTTCCTCTTTATAATATTAGTAGGTATAGACATGTCGTATGAAGACGGAATATGTGTCCAGTCGTTAAGCAAGTCCAAATGGACACGCTGTAAAGATTTTTCACTACAAATGTCAAATGACGTGGCGCTTTGAACATCAGCTGAGTAATTGTATAGGAACATTTGTTGCTTTCACTATTTCTGACTTTTTAACTTACTCTGTGTCGGTCCCTTAATAAATGCTCCTCTAATCCACTCTAAGGTTGACTGGTAGAGATCCCATAAAGTATAAATTCGCTTTTGTACATGTACCTATCTCAACGGTTGTCAGTAGCGTTCTTTTTCTCTTTTTTTGTACAATAAGGACAATACAAAGGGTTTACATACATACCTACATTTGGCATCTCTATTAAGTATAAGTACTTAGCTGGTATCTATTGAAAAACTTTTACAAGGATATTCAAGAGATATAACCTAACCTAACCTAACCACTGACTAAAATAGTTCGGATTCATTTTGTGACACCTTTTATCATTTATTATTTATTTATTTACTTACTCATCACAAATTTGTACCTTAACAGCTAAAGCCAAGACAGCACAAACTTACAAATTATCTTAAACTAATTACACATTATACATATAACATTTAAGCTACAGAGCTCTCAGGCATCTGGGGGCTTACCATGATCTTTCAATAAACGATCCAAACGCAGAGCAGTTCAATTTAGGCACCTAAACTGAATCGTGAAATTGGTACCACGATGTCTATGTCTCAGAGCTGAGTCTCAATCGCTTACAAGTGAATGAAAGACAGATATTGTCTCTGGTCCGAAACTGAAACGCTAAGTCGCGAAAGGGATGCTGCTATATGCAAACCAAATATATCTATCTCTTTTAGTGTCGACTGACGTTTGGACGTTCGAAACCCAAAGTACTTTTAAAGTTAGCTTACGGTTTGATTTTTTCTTCATTTTTAAAGTACTGAAAACTTAAAAAAAAAAACTCATTTTCTTAAATAATGTTTCTTTGTCATAAAATATGGCTTTTTTTAGAACCAAATATAATTTTTAACACAGTGGTTATGAAACCTTTGTACAAAATGCAGTAGTTATAATCTGCAGCTATGATTCGGAACGCGAGGGCTATCGCGTATGAATTCGCCTCTGGAGGCGCTAGTGTAGCTTGAGGTCTTCGAAATGTCAAATGTCACTGTTTACGGTTTGGCTTCGCGGGTTTATTTCTATTTATATTAATATTGCGATATTTAGCAATACGTTAGATTAATTATGGCAAACATAAGTTACGGATCAATGAATGTGATTGCTTTAAAAGCGGAGTTAAGAAAAAGTGGTTCAAAATTAAACGGTCTGAAAGAACAGCAATTCAGAGGTTAGTTTTTTACTATATAAACAAACAATTTTTTGTCTAAAATTTGCTTGTTTACCTAGATTACAGCTGTTTTTTTCTTTTTGCAGGCTTCAAGACTATGAAAGGAATAATAATTTTGTTGGAAACATAGGAGATGAAATACTAAAAACCGATTTGGCGTGCATACTGTTGAGTGGCCTTCAAACAGTTCGTACAGCAGTGTAACATCGAGAAGTGTACTTATCACTTGAGTTATCATATTTTATGAGCATTGCCTTTGAATAAGATGGAAAAATTGTTCAATCCATGTGTGAGTGTGCTGCTGGTTTGGGACCAAAGGCAAAGCAAAAAGCAAAGTTGTCTGAATGGCGTATTAAGAAAACACCCACAGAAAACAAACAGATATGGCATGAGCCGAAAAAAAAGAAAATGAACTTGTCTCCTAAAAAAGCTGAAAATCTTACATTTGAAATACAAAAATATAATGTCACCAAACCAAAACGAAATAATATGTGTTTTGATCCACATCCTGATAACACTTGCAGCACTGTACAATGGTATGATTATGTTAGGAACAATGTAATAAACTATTGCTCTTTAGAGAAAATACGGCTGGGCATAAAGTGGTGTGTTTGAAGTTGCTTCCTTACATGGAATATCTAATGACCATAATTACCTTAAATTAGTACAACGAAACCCTACCTACTCTTCTTCTACTATGTTATATGTGTCTATTTCATGTGTTATTTATACTTGAAAGGTTTAGGTAGTTAACTAAATGTAAACAAACTTCAGTTTCCAAATTTGGCACATTCAAGGATTCAAAACATTTTGTTTATCTATCATTGTAATACAAACTAGACTAACGTATTTTAATACAGAAATGTAAATGTTTATATAGTTTAATGGGAGAGTTACAGTATTTAAGACATATTATATTATCACACATATTTACATTTAGTTAATTACCTAAACCTTTCAATAACCTTCTCTTCTTCTTTCTTCTTTTTTCTTTTAACCTTTTGTTAATTATTATAGTAGATAATAGGGATGATTATGTATTGAAAGGATAAATAAAAAGTTTAGATGATTGATTTATTTTTACTTTTATTTAAGTACCTATAATTAACTGTCCAAAATACTTATTTACATTATATTTTTCCTGAAATTAGTGAGCATAAAGCATACAAATATGATTGTTCCTCCAAGTGGTACTAAATTAGATGATAACTTATTACTAAGAATCTTAAATGTTTTTCCTAAACCAATGACATGCTGAACATTGATAGGTTCAGATGACAATTTATTTGATTGTCTGAGTTGAGTGCTTCAAACTGATTACACCCTTTTTTCAGAAACTGTGGCATGTTTACTGTTACATTCATATGTGAAACAAGATCTTGAATATTAAAGCCACGATCACCAAGAATAATGTCCCCTTTGTCCCCTTTTTGAAGTAGATTTATTATGCCACACTTTTCGAATAAGTTTCTGTCACTGACAGATCTATCATATGCATCTGAAACAAAGGTCACACACCCAGAGCCAGAAATTCCTACCAATACTTTTAATGTGTTCGCTGATTTGTATTTAGAATATGTAGCTAGTTGTGATACTGGGTTTTGTGGTTTTTCAATTTTTGTTTCTGTGCAATCTATTATTTTATTACTTGTACAGTTATTATTAATCTTCCTTTGATACAATACATTTTGATCAATTGTTTCCTTCGGTACCCATACATTCCGATCCTTGAACTTACAGTAAAGATAATTAATCCATGTTATGAAGTACTTGCTCACAGAAGTTTTGCTTATTTCAAAATGGAAAGATAGCTCTTGGTTACACATATTTCTTCGCAATATTAATAGTGTTAAATAAAACTGATCTGTTGATGTCACTGCATGTTTTACTCGAGCTGGCTGCATTGATGGATCCTTTAAATTGTTTACTTCATCACCAGAAAGGTTGAACACGAACATTAAATGGTTATAATTCTCAAAACCAGTGTAAAATAGTATGACATCACATCAGGCTTCTCTTTAAGATTTACAATTCGAAACATGTTTGATGTGATTTTTCTATTACTTCCATGTTCTGACAACTTAGCAGTATTAGTTAAGCTCTATTCACATTTGCATAAAGAGCATTGTACTGAGACATCTTTATTTGAATTTTCTATACTTATTTCTTCAAATGTTTCTTCAAAAAACTGGAAATTGAAAAAATTGTTTATTTGTTACATTGAAATAGGTACTCCTAACAACACTATTATTATTAGATACGATACGCAGTTTATGTCGACAAAGGCTGCTGTGATAAATGTGTATGAAGAAAGTTTTTCATTTACTTACAAAATGTTGTTCACATTGATTTTCTTCTTTATTTGAAGCAAGTGTTGCAGTTTCACGTTTCTTTTGACGTTGAAGAGCTCTCTCGGTACGTTTTCTTTTAATTTCCTTTCTCTCTTCACTTTCATGGTTCCAGGAAAATCGACTAGGCACCGCTTTTGGTTTTAGTAGGAATAGCTGAAATTTTTTAACAAAAGATGAAAGTATGCAAAACTTGCTCAGTTTCAAGGTTGGGGTAAATCAAATGTCTGATGCAAGCACGGTATTTAGAGCGCGCGCAGACAGAAAGCGGTCTGGAGTTCCGAGTTCCGCGTTCAGAGTTCTGTGTATTGACCGCTCGAGAGTTCCGACCGCCTGCTGTGTGCGTTATCGTAAGGGACTCAGTACAATCGAAAGAACGCAGAACTCTGAACGCGGAACGCGGAACGCCAGACCGTGCTCTGTCTGCAAGCGCTCTTAGGAATAAGAAAAATCATTAGGTACTTACGATTTTCTGTATTTGATTCTTTAGGTACCTAATGCATAATCGTCAAGGTTTAAATGTTTTTTACAAACACGTGAATGTTTTGGAGGGACATAGTTGACCCTGCGAATCGCTACTACCACTGCTTTGAGACACTTTTATCTTTCGGAAACTTATGTCCGCCTTCCTTTTCCGAGCAAAACGGGACTGCGCAACACTGTGGCATGGCCAAAACGTTTCTATTGTATTAAATATGAAATTAATAGTTAAATATTAAATGTCAATTTTTTTTGGCACCCGTAATAACAAACTTTGACAGGCGTAATGAGTAACTTATAATGAATCGCTAAATTTGACACTGAAGCTATTCAATTCCTACTCAAGTTAAGCGTCATGGTACGAAAATCACTTGAAGTGAGTGAATAAAAATGTCTGTATCGCTACCGCTGAACCGCACTTGAACTGAATCGCAAAAGTAACGTCGTGGTACGAAATAGCGATGCAGTTCAGTTTAGAGCCTAATCTGAATCGTATTAAGAGATCATGGTAAGCCCCCTGGCCTTCAGCCACTCTCTTGCACTCAGTCATCAGCTGCCCTAGAGCACTGGCAAACAAGTCGAGGTGCGGCGCGGCCGCGAGCACGGAGTCATCTGCATTTTACTTACTTAATACTGTATCCAGCTATCGTGCTACTTGCATAAAACAACAATGAAGGCAAACTCAAAACAGTTTCTTCGTTCTGTGGCTATAGTGATAGATTAGGTACCTACCATAGCTAATGAAATAATACTATTCAAATATTATTTGAGCTTTTTATGTCAAAAATGCGATAGTTACCTATAAAGTATCTCTAGCTTAATTTCTACTCTTTTTTGTCGTGCTCTACCATTCAGGAAGTAACTCCCTTACATGCCTAGAAATAATTCACTGATGCAATAGTTGCACGTAATGGAAAGCCGTTATGAAAGTACTTAAATGTTAACACCTTTAGCTAAGTAGATTATTATGCCGTAAACCACATTATACTCATACCTGGGCCAATCAACTTTTAAACCGACTATAATCTGTCCGCGACATTTTTCAAACAATTGCAGATTTTTGTAAGTAAACATGTTTTTTCTGTAATTTAATAGATGAATAGCATGAATACATGCCGTCCTACGTAAGTTTAACCTATTAAACCGTGAAATATCTTGTTGGAAGTACGATTTTTTGGTAACGCCAGAGACAATTTTGGTAACGCAGGAGACGCCAAAAACGTCGGTTTAAAAGTTGATTGGCCCACCTATAAAAGAGTAACGCGACTGATTGGCTGACGGACAACGCTGTCTAAATCACTGGAACTAGAGACTTGAAATTTGGCAAAAATATACTAAGTACAAGTAAGTAATCTAAGAACGCATTATTTTCGAAATTCTTACGGTAGGTAGTCAAATTCTTATTCTTCCGCGAGAGTGAACCCCCAGGATAAGGCTAACATATCGCACTCCTAGATCAAAAGTACCTATATCGACTCAAAATAATACATAATGCGTGTTATTGGCTATGTGCGAAGCGGGTGTTGGGGTATAGAAAACGATCGCAGCGCTTAACATGGCAAAAATTGGAAGTAAATGAGGAGGAAATATTGTCAACGCTACGCGGCGCCACCGTCGTGCACGTAGCCAATACACCAGACCAGCCCGCCGTGGCGTATGCTCCGAGAGGAAGTGCTACGAATTTGTGAGTTGAGTGAAAAGTGAGTTATCCGATTTTTTCACTTTAAACATGAAACTACCGCGAGACTCACCCATAGTGAAAATAAACGGATCACTCACGTCTTAAAACGAGTTTAACTCGACATGTTTCGGGCTAATTCGTAGCCCTTCTTCTTCTTCTTCTTCTTAGAGTCACATCACGGCGGCTGCCAAACGCGCACGCGCGCAAAAACCTCGCGCGTCGCGCGTTTTGTGTGCGCGTTTGGCAGCCGCCGTGACGTGCGACTTTAAGAAGAAGGGCTACGAATTAGCCCGAAACATGTCGAGTTAAACTCGTTTCAAGACGTGAGTGATCCGTTTATTTCCACTTTGACAATATAGATTCTAAAATTACCCGTGAATATAATTAGATCCAATCTGGTTGATGTAGCTAAGGGCATGGAGGCTTGCGTCGTTCGTGTCGTTGCCGTGCACTTTCACAACAGCAAAGTCCTCCTTGTATCTGTGCCGTTCGGTCGAAGGACATGTTTTTGGCACCACCACATTGACAGGCACTGAGTGTCTGCATCCATAATGCGTCATAGCGCGAACGAAGTTTCGCCCGCCAGATATCGTACAGCCTTTAGCCTTGTCTGATATAGACATACTGGCTAGCACATTGCAGGCGCCGCGAGCTTTAAAACTAAAAAATGGACAAGAAAGTTTTCAATAAATGTTAAAGGAATTGGAACCTTGTCGCGATTAATTACAGCACTACGACGTCTACTGTGAAAAGGTCTCACAAATAGAATTCATTGACTGCACATATTTTGTTAGGTACTTACTAACAAGAACTAATTGGGTAGCCGGTCTTACCTCCCAGTATTTTGCAAGTTTTCACATTTCAGCAAAACATTACAAAAGTTTTTGCCAACCTGTTTTGCTTCCTGTAAGGGAATATGGTAATAGAAGGTGATTATTTTCTAATTTTTCTCTATTGTTATATAGTTCACAAATGATCCATTAACTGTGATAATATTGATACTTACTATGTTCTAAGTCAAAATAATGGCAGACTTGTGGCTTTTGCATATCAGAGCTACTATAAAGGCGAATATTTAAGGTTGTAAAATAAAAGTAAGCAAGATACTTACAACAACTGGAGTAAATGAAACATCTTGTTTGATTCTGTTATGTGCATCTTGGATATCTTGTAATTTGAGTGCTATCCTGCTAAAGGTCTCTACCACCTTCTTGTGACTTCCCTACAATCATCTTAAACATGTCATATTGTAAGAGTTGCAAATGGGGTCATCTTACTACCTCAGTTTTGTTCAGTCGAAATTGGCTTTTCCGAATGCAAGTTAACGGGTAAGGTAAGACATGATAGAAGTCATAATGCAAAAGAAAAAACGTAACAAAACAATTAGGATAGTTAATGGACTTTTAGCATAAGTACCTCCGTAGCATAAATATTATCGCCCGCTATGTTCAACACAGATTCAGGTATATTTATAGACATTATGTATCCAAAAACAAAAGTAATTAAAAATTATAAATGTGCAAGTATTTTGCAAGAATTTTGTGCAGCTGTCCCTGATATCTAAATGTGTGATGAATTGATGATTGACATGTGACAAATTCAGTAGATGAAGTATCACTCTAAAATATCAGATATGTCAAGTGACTTGTGCTAAAAAAGGTTACTTTAGTATAGAAGTAACACCACAAAATAGGTAATATGCTCTGGTTTATGAACTCTGAGTCTGAGATACACAAGCACGAGGCTAGTTTTTCAAGGTAGGATAGCAAGCTGGCACTCTGGTTTTCAAGTGTATGGAATTAGCTAGAAGTAGTTGTACAGTTATTTGAAGCCACTTTTCTTTTGGAGCTTACCAGTTCATAATGAAGATTTCAAATGGAACAAGTATATTGCAACACTGATTACCTATTAAAAGAGATTTTGCAGCAACATTTTTTTTTATATTGAGAAGCCTTTTGATTAATACCTTAGCCATTAAAAGCAATTTACATTGTTTTAAATCAAAACAGTCTTTCAGTAATAATTTGCATTAATCTCTTTCAGATCTGATTTAAGTGTTACCAGTCATGGCCAAATACCAGAATACATTCACAAGTAATTATCATAAAAACTTGAATAATAACATAACTCTAGTGGGTGCAGTAATTTGCGATTATTAAATTGCACATTGTATATAAGAGTGAATGCTACAGACTGGCTGTTGCATTCACCTGTCAATTAACAGAGAGAAAGTTAGAAAGGTGCACAAAATGAAGAAATATTTACGAACACTTGAAAGCCGTCCACCTCTTGATGATGTATGTATCAATATTTCAATTAGTATATATTTTTAAGTATTATCCTAATAAGGAAACATTATGTTGGATTTAATTATTTTTTTATTACGAGTCATTACATATTTTGATAATTAATTAATAGCTAAAGCATCATTTTGTGCTTCTTGTGCTAATTGCATTTGAAGATTTAATAACTTGTTTTTCAATACAACAATACCCATTAGGACTATATTCTCTGGCTTCAGGGCTCCTGATGACTCAACATTATAAAAAAACTTGTTAGGTTTAGCTTCCCAGTTGAATTCAGCCTCATACTGGTCTTCATCTAGCTCAGTGTGCTCACTCTTTGGCCATTCGTCTGGTTTGGGGAATAATGTGTGTCTCATGATGTTGTCCGGGTCATACTCAAAACAAACGCCTGCCGTTGGGTTCCACTTAGCATGCTCCTTCCCAAAACCTTTTTTAGCGTATGCTCGCAATTTTAGTTCTTGTCCTTTTCTTAACTTGATAATCAATATTTCATCTGCCTCACCATAGTCTGCTTGGTCCTCGTCTCTGTGGCGTGACGTCACGGGGACCACGCGCGGATCGCTCGACTTCAAGTCGGCTGTAGTGACGTGCCGCGTCTGATCGTCCGTACACTTCACGTCCAGCGTAAACTCCACACTGCACTCTGAACAAAAGTCGGCGCACATACAATCTCTCGAGTATCTAATCTTGTCTACAACATCGTCAGATATTAGAGGGATGAGCCCCACGCGATGTGCAAGGAACTCGTCACTAAGGACGGTCGAATTAGCTTCCAATTGTACCCAATCTATGGCCATTGTCGGTGTCTCAGCAATAAAAACACGCCGCATGCTGTTGGCGACGCTTAACTCGGTATCCTCGACAACGAACTTCACGTTGTCATCTGTTAGTTCCGTAATGTGAACTGATGGCTGGTTTGCGTACGGCATTATAAACAATGTTTTTGACTCTCGTTATTAGAGTTAGAACAGAAAAACTTATATTATAAGCTTCATTAGGTACCAAATTACCAAACAAGCACAAGTGAGTGACAGACAATTGGTGACAATCTGAAATCTGACAATCCACTTTTTTAAAATATTAGTTTGCTTCAGAGATAGACAAAGGAACTAGTATCCATGCAGCCAAATAAATCCATCCATCAATAAACGAATGATTGAGTATTGAATTCCAGCTTTCTGACTAAAAAAGAAAGCAAAAGTAAAAAGATTGCGATGTTAGGAAAATATTTCTCTCTCTCTTTGTTTATCAAGCACTAAAGCACGCACCTATCAATTTAATAAAGTAGTATTAAGTAGTGTGCTTAGATAATTTATTTAGATATTTTTTTATTAAGTGCTCTGTGATAGCATAGCATCATCGACGCATTTCCTTTAAATTAAGTACGTATTGGCAACCTGAGGTGCGTGTAAAAATTTAAAGCTCTTGATAAATTTAAGCGTGTCCGTTGGTCTGTGTACATATAGGTTATGGGCCAAATGTCCATTATTTAACTGACCAAAAACATTTTTCCGATGCCGCATTCATCTGGACTAGTTCCTTGTGGCGCCACTATCTACCCGCCAACGAGCGGCCGGCGGCTGGTCGAGGCGATCGTTGTACTTATCTATCACGCTACTGTGGTAATCTACCCCCATATACATTATACGAAAATAATCATGATTGTTTTTGTTAAATAATTGTCATAGCACCCACCGCAAGTTGTTATACTACAAATTATTGTCATGTACTGCACGATCTGAATTATTTGTAACTGTTTTAATGTTATCATTTAAGTGAATTTATGTTTCTTTTAAGAATAAATTACATCTTTAACCCGAAAATAGAAATGCTCGAGGCTTGGTTGGTGAACCAGCCAACTTGGCTAGGTAGGTTTGACTAGGTTGGCAAAGTACCTATAGTCGGGGTAAGAAAAGGTTCGTCACTTTTCGACCTTAACTCGTTGACATAGAGTCGAAAAGTGACGAACCTTTTCTTACCCCGACTATACATGGTACTTGTAGCTGACTTTCTATCAAAAATATAACAACATTAAATTATCATGAGTTAAATTTAATTTTTCAAGGTTATATGCATGCCTAATGTCGGCTATGTCTAATACTGGTTGAAATGGACGATTCTGTTCAGTTTTGTATAAATTAAAGCAATTAAAATTACTTACATCTTCAATCAACGTCAATTAAGTTTTAAGTTAGTTACTTATCTAAAAACAAATGAATCAACCTTCGTGTAACTGCGTTGTCGTACTTTTGTTATCGATCAAATTATATAATAAGTTAAAATTAACGTGCTATCGAGTCATTTGAGTAAAAACAATATAAGTAAGCAGTCAAACTCTGTTATCATTTACTTAAATTATAATAAATTAATAAATCCAAATTTAAAATGGAACGGTACATGTATACCACAATTGATGAGAGCGACGAATACAACAGCTCAACGCACCCTGTGAGTATCCTACAAATAATACATAACTTTCAATTTTCCTAAAATTAACTGCAGGTATTTGTATCATACGTACATTGGAATATTTTCGCTATGAAATTAAGATACCTATTTACCTATAAAGTGAAAACTATCACCTGTTGTAAAATTAACATCACATCCAGGGAACATACAGTAGCAGAACAAGGGACTATTCAAAGATGGTGCAAATCTGTGAATTGCTCAAAACTACTGCTCGATTAAAGTCGAGTGCTTCAAAACGTTGTTGGGAGCTATAGAATTCTTCTACTGCATCCGTACTTTAAAAATTCAATACAAAATAAATAAATATCACGGGACAATTCACACCAATTGACCTAGTCCCAAACTAAGCAAAGCTTGTACTATGGGTACTAGACAACTGATAAACAACTCATTGCCCCTTAACCCTCTAATTACAAGACAACCTACCTAGACGTCTTAAGATAACAGAAGCTCTCATTCACACTGATTTATCATTACCGCTCGAGGAGCCGTCGGGGGTGGTCAAAATATGCAATAGATACTTATATCATACTTGCTTACAATAACGATGGTGTTACAGCCGATTGAGTTCGATCCTATGTGCGACAAGGAGAAACCGCAGAAGATTTCTTTTGAAGATGTCTCAGCTGCTGCATACAGAATACAGAGTGGGATTGTGAAAACGCCATGCGTAGTAAGTGGTTTTAGACTTTCATACAATATCCCTTGTTTGCCTTTAATTGTATCATCATCACCAGCCTACTGAAGAGCACAGGCGTCCTCTCAGAATGAGAGGGCTTGGGTCATAACTTCACACACATCATTAACTTTCTTCGCAGGTGTTTGTAGGTTTTCTCACGATGTTTTCCTTCACTGTAAAGCTACATACATAGGTACATAAATTTCAAATGTAATTTCGCACGTAAATTCCGAAAGACTAAGAGGTGAGAGCCCGAACTCGGATCCACGACCCTCTGCTGGAGAGACCATAGGTCAAACCACAAGCTATAGGTAACGCCACGAGAGTTGAGGTCACGCACACAACAACACGTCATGTAATGACAGAGGATTTTAATAGCAAGTTCAACAGACTCAACAGTTGACTCACAAGACTAAAAATTTCAAACAAGTCAGATATGAAGTATCTTTTTTTATTTATTTTTTCCAACTTCATTTTTTATTACTTTTACGGTCATCCCATGAAACCATATATTTCAAACTAAATACAAACTGAAATATAGATGCACAGAAAAAACCCCAGAAAAAAGACCAATGCTGGGAATCGAACCCAGGTCCTAACATAACCTGATCCTGCATAACGTGATTATAACAGACTGAAATGTACGATGTATGGGAAAGATTCGTCGCTAACCTCTAGACCAGTGATGGTGTAGGGGTAAGCACGCAGTACGGAACGCTGAGGACCTGGGTTCGATTCCCAGCATTGGTCTTTTTTCTGGGGTTTTTTCTGTGCATCTATATTTCAGTTTGTATTTAGTTTGAAATATATGGTTTCATGGGATGACCGTAAAAGTAATAAAAAATGAAGTTGGAAAAAATAAATAAAAAAAGATACTTCATATCTGACTTGTTTAAAGTTGCACAGTAGCGCCATCTCTTGGTCCAGGTGAGCGGTTAGCTCCGAAGGAGTGTTAAAGTCTCTCGGTAGAGGGCATAACATAGATAAGCGCTTTATCACTGCATAACGTGATTATAACAGACTGAAATGTACGATGTATGGGAAAGATTCGTCGCTAACCTCTAGACCAGTGATGGTGTAGGGGTAAGCACGCAGCACGGAACGCTGAGGACCTGGGTTCGATTCCCAGCATTGGTCTTTTTTCTGGGGTTTTTTCTGTGCATCTATATTTCAGTTTGTATTTAGTTTGAAATATACTAAAAATTTCTTCAACCTATTTTCTTTAAGAATTATTTAGGAAAATACATCTAGTTCAAACAAAACAGAAAATAAAATATTTTGATCTATTTTATTTAAATCAGATATGCATATTTTTCGCTATTTACAAAATACCGATTTTTTTGTGTTGTTCAAATTGTTTTATTTTAAAAATAGGTTACATATATGAAAAAATAAAATTTATAATATGCATAGTATTGTGTACTTATGTATTACAATACCGAAGTACGAAAGACCGAATGTATTATAAAACACAGACACGATTTTTTTCTGAAACCGTTAACTTTTTAAAATTGTTAAGTATAAAACTAACCTAACCTGACCTAATGGGTTCTGTACGATGCCTTTTAATAAATTCTGAGAAGTTTACGGTTTCAGAAAAAAATCGTGTGGGTCTTTTGACCCACTCGATGTTTTATTTAATACATTCGGTCTTTCGTACTTCGGTATTGTAATACATACCCATAGTATTGCATAGGCATTTTATCATAAGATCATATAACTCACATTTTCATTGACTCATTCATTACATTCATTCTCTACTTTTTTGCAATCAGTACTTTATGTAGCTGTGTGTGTAATCATTCGCCTCAACCCTCGTGGCGTTACCTATACAAGCGGAACTCTCGCTTCAGTTATATTAACTAGAAAGGGAGTTCCGCTTGTAATATAAGTTGTACTTTGTTATGCAACAGGCCCCTGGTTACCAGTCGATCATTCAATATCGGTAGAGTTGTGGTACTTATATATTTTAGTATGTACACGAATGTAACAAAGACTAGGAGGTATAAACATTTAAATTCATTACAGAAATCTCACACGTCTTCTCAATATGGTATGGAGATTTATCTTAAAAACGACTTTCTTCAGCATACCGGAAGGTAAGATTTTCTTTGAACCTGCCATAACTTTGCCTGGCGCCGCGCCTCATTTTTTTAATTTAACATACGTTTTCGTTGTATCTTAATAACAACAATCTGTTATGCTAAGCACTATCTTTCTAACAACAATAAATTAATCAGATTTTTTTATTTTCTTCTAGAACGGATGTCGCCACTTTTTCGCCTCTCCTGCTAATATACACTATCATCATTATTTTGGCCTATACAGGTCTCATTGCTGGGCACAGGTCTCCTCTCAGAATGAGGGCTTGAGCCGTACTTCCCACGCGGGCCCAGTGCGGATTGGGAACGTCACACACACCAATCGCTTCCCAAGTGTGTGCAGGTTTTCTCACGATCTGTCCTTCACCGTAAAGCTCGTGGTTAATTTCAAATGTAATTTCGCACATGAATTCAGAGGTGCTAGTTCGGGATTAAAACCTACGATGTTCTGCTTGAGGGGCCATCTGTCAAACCACTTGGCTACACAGTTTTTTTACTAAATTACGGTATTCACCAGTAAAATGGATTAAATTTTTGAAGCAAAATCTGCAATAACCCATTTTTGAGAAAACAACTCGAGTAGCTCGATTACTTTTTAATCCTGATAGGCGCCTCGCGCTTACAGCTTCAGCTAGCATGTCATTTATTCTCTTGTTTAATGAGTTTCATGACCTTTTAACTCCACATTATGGTAAATTACAACAGTTTTAAGGAACGCGGGGCGCGCAACGCGATGATCCTTCTCTCCCCCGAAGCCCGCCAGCAGGGCGTCATCTCCGCGTCTCTGGGCAACCACTCCCAGGGCATCAGTTACCACGCTAAGCTCCTCAAGATCCCAGCCACAGTGGTCATGCCGAATGTTGCGCCAATCATGAAGATCCAAAAGTGCAGGTCGTTCGGAGCGGAGGTCGTCATACATGGTCACGATATGAGAGAGGCGAAGCATCATGCCATGGTGCTAGCTAAAGAAAGGAACCTTACCTATATTAATGGGTAAGATATCTTTTTTAACCCCCGACACAAAAAGAGGGGTGTTATAAATTTGAGCGCTATGTGTGTGTGTCTGTCTGTCTGAGGCATCATAGCTCTTAAACGGGTGAATCGATTTGGATGCGGTTTTTTTTTAAAGAAAGCAGGTTTCTTGGCGAGGGTATGTATTACAATACCGAAGTACGAAAGGCCGAATGTATTAAAACATCGAATGAGTCAAAAGACCGACACGATTTTTTTCTGACACCGTTAACTTTTTAAGATTGTTATAAAACAAACCTAACCTAACCTAATGGGTTCTGTATGATGCCGTTTTAATAAATTCTGTGAAGTTTACGGTTTCAGAAAAGAAAAAAAATAGTGTCGGTCTTTTGACCCATTCGATATTTTAATACATTCGGTCTTTCGTACTTCGGTATTGTAATACATACCCCTTGGCGATGGTTCTTAGACATGTTTCATCAAAATCGGTTTAGCCGTTTCAAAGTTATCAGCTCTTTTATTAGCTGCGGAAGGGATCTTGAGACGTATAATGGGCATTGACTTAACGTTTAAACATACGAGTGACATAATTGCGTTGGGGGTTTTTAAAATTTTCAATTTATAGTTAGTTATATTATACGTAAGTAGACGAGCGACCGACCTTTGCACGGAAAAACACGTTTACCCAGAAATGAGATCAGCTAGATCGGTAGATCGATATTTCTTCTCAAAACTCTTGTATTAAGTACTTACAACAAATTTAATCGATATCTTTGAGCCGAAATAGTTAAACATGTTTAGATAGTTAACACGGTGTTATTTTAGATGTCCTTTAACTTTTAAGGGAGCTTACAACTTGTCAAATGAAGTTAATTTCTCTATGACACTGACGACCTAACACTTATTTGTTAAAATGATAATCATCATCATAGTAAACTATTTAATTTAAAAGAATCATAGTTTATGACGTGGAAGTTAAAACGCTGTCATATTTGACACTATTTTTTTTTTAACTCTAAGGGGCTGTTTCACCACCCATTGATTAACTTTAACTGACGAATAAATATGATGCCGTCTCCGTCTATTCGAACAAAGCAAACAGAGATTGCATCACATTTATCCGTCAAATAAATTTGATCAATGGATGGTGAAACAGGGGGGAAATGACCGTGAACTGTGAATGTGAGCAGTGACTGTGAACTCAAAATTATTTATTATGCACAAAATTTTTTTTTTTTCTATTTGTCCAAAAAGTTATTTACGAGGTACTTTAGTTTCTATCGATGTACAGTCAAGGGCAAAAATATGTATACACTTTAGTACCTTGTCTATTTTGAACTGCCATATATGAACTGTCATAGTGGTTAAAGTGACAAGGTACTAAGTGTATACATATTTATGCCCTTGACTGTACAGTCAAGTGTAAAAATATGGGTGCACACAACTTGCTCATAAATATCTATGTCGTCGAATTTAGGTATAGGTACATATATAACGATGG
This sequence comes from Archips xylosteana, assembly GCA_947563465.1. Lineage (NCBI taxonomy): Eukaryota > Metazoa > Arthropoda > Insecta > Lepidoptera > Tortricidae > Archips > Archips xylosteana. The sequence goes on from OX387362.1 coordinate 6,918,582, forward strand.
GAGGATTAAATCGATACTTATTCTTGCACTTGACCGTACTAAGCTATTTGTGGAGTTAACGGGTATCAAATCAAAGAAAACACGGTGTTTATATAAATTAAATGAACAAATAGGTATTGCTCAAGCAAGAACGTAGGTATACATTTAGCTAAAACTTGTGCTATTCCGTAAGTACATACTACATACTACTTCTCTACTTTTTTACGAATATAGTCCGACCAGATCGTGCGCGACCCTCCGCGGAACCCTGTCGCAGTCAACGTTTGCCGCACTTATTAAAAACAATCTTGTTAAGGACAGCAGAGGCTCCTGCGACAGGGTTCCGCCGAGCGCCGCGCACGAGCTGGTCAAGGTATAGCCAATATAGTTCCCTACGTATAATTGTCGTCATGTAAGGCGCACCCACCTCCCGCTTCCACGTTAATAATTGATGATCCTTGTTAATGTATTTACTGTTCGCCTATCTTTTAAGTTTTCCCTTTCATACCAGGTTAGCTTGAAAAGATCCCTTTTAGGGATAAGTTCACCTTTGTACTCTTTTTGTTATGTATTTATTTTTGTGTTTTAAAGTATTTATACATACATACAATATCTAGATACGATCACCCCCACATAATGGCCGGGCAAGGGACGGTGGGCCTGGAGATCATGGAGCAAGTTCCTGACGTGGACGCAGTACTGGTGCCGGTGGGCGGCGGTGGCCTGCTGGCGGGCACGGCTACTGCCATCAAACACTTGAAGCCCCACGTTTTAATTTACGTAAGTATTTACTAGTACACTATTTAAAGTTTTATTTAAAGTATTTCAATTCAAAGTACTGAAAAAAAGAAGACAGAAAGAAAAACATTTATTCGTGACATTTTTATATTCATATTCATTTATTCATTCAGATTCACAACGGAACAGGTAATCAGAAAAGGGCTAGCACAAATTTTCCTTGTAGGTTTTTTATATTATTGTTTAAATTAGTATTATTTAATTTAGTATAATAGATATTTATTCCTTAAAATGTTAATTATGTACTAATACATTGTTTCAGATTCATGTTCATTACATTATTAGGTGGTAGTTTTACAAGATGGTAGGTACAGTCAACAGCATGAATAAGTGATCATTTATGTATCTTGTCACTTTAACGTCATGTTTGAAATGTCATACAAAATTGTCAAACGATTGAAAACGAAAAGGTACAGAAATGACCACTTATTACATGCATGGATGAATTATTTTATGTCAAAACAATTTATGTTTATGTTAATTATTAAATATTAATTCAGAAAAATAAAAATATTAATATTAATGTAAATTTTCATAAATTATAATAATTAAATATTTTATGCGGTACTTACATGAAATCTTATATTATAGGTACAATAGTTCGCCCCTACATAAGTCCTGTTAGGGCATTACAATATTTAAAACAGTAGTAGCGTTATTCTTAAATTGATACAAAAAAGAAAAAAAAGCTAAAATAACTTATTATATCTTTGGCATTTAAATAATCATTCAATTTATAGAAACATTTTTCTAATAAATACTTTTTCAGATTCTTTGTAACTATTTTTATACTAACACAATTTTATCCCGTATATTTTATTCATGTGAAAATAAGTAACGTCTGTCAGATCTGGGATCTTGGACCATGACGAGCAAAAGTACCGTGTCTCTGATATGGAACTTTCCATTCGATCTTTGAGCAATCTGACTCATGAAAATACCATTAGCTTGGCACACGTGTCACAACGATTATTATGGTTGTAATATTTAATTTTGCTATCTTATATAAACATGGTCGGGTGGGAGGTCGGTCATTTGATAAGTCGATGTTTGAAAATACGCCATTTACTCAGCTAGCTGATATCCTACTTAATTTTTTTAGAGTAAGCCATATTCATTAATTACCTAATTAGACGGACAGTATTAGATATTAGCTATACTTATTTACTTTAATTACTTGGTTGTTAAGTTTGCTGTATTATCAAAAAAACGATCAATATCATATGTACGGTCAAGTGCAAAAATAAGTATCGATTTACTTAATCCTCCCATCGTCATATACCTATACGGGTATGTATTATAATACCGAAGTACGAAAGACCGAATGTATTAAAACATCGAATGGGTCAAAAGACCGACACGATTCTTTTCTGACACCGTTAACTTTTTAAAATTTTTATAAAACAAACCTAACCTAACCTAATGGGTTCTGTATGATGCCGTTTTAATAAATTCTGAGAAGTTTACGGTTTCAGAAAAAAATCGTGTCGGTCTTTTGACCCATTCGATGTTTTAATACATTCGGTCTTACGTACTTCGGTATTGTAATACATACCCACCTATACCTTAATTCGACGACATAAGAGCTATGGGACATATTTATGAGCAAGTTGTGTACACCCGTATTTTTACACTTGACTGTACATAAGTACGCAAGCAGTGTTAGGATAGGTGTCAAGTTGTCGACGCATCTTTTCAAGATGAATCAGCATTCCTATTTGGAACCAAATTGCCCTTTGAAAATGTCTGATGCTAACTGTAATAGCAGCAAAGGTGTTTAAAAATATATAAACTTTTTATCAAACTAAGTGCGATTTAGAACAGTTCGCAAAAGCCACTCCATAACCTCGGTTAGATTTGTCCTTGATTTGTCTTAAACTTGTTTGTGCTACCCCTTTTCTGATTAGCTGTTCTGTTTTTGAGATCTTTTCTGAGATGCAGTAAAAAGAGCATCTGACGTTCTCGAAATATGTTATTTAATTTTATGTTCGCCCTCAGGGTGTGGAGTCCGAGAAGTGCGCTAGCATGACAGAGGCGCTGAACAGGGGGGAGCCTGGGAGCGTGGACATCCGCTCGACTCTGGCCGACGGTCTCGCCGTGCCCACTGTCGGATATAATGCTTACTTCACTTCTAAGTCACTCATCGACAGAATGGTGGGAAATACATTAATTTTTACCTATATCCTTAAGTATAGGTAACGCCACCAGAGTTGAGGCCACGCACACAACCACATCTCATGTAATGACAGCGGGATTTTGACGTTGTGTTGTCGTTAAACATCAACACAACGTCAAAATCCCGCTGTCATTACATGAGATGTGGTTGTGTGCGTGGCCTCAACTCTGGTGGCGTTACCTATACATACTATACGAACATACAATAAGTATGTGTTGTATTGAACAAGAACCTCCCCTTTATTAAGTGTGGTAGAACTGTAGAAAAAGACCCAGTAGTCTCGTCTAAATACTCGTAAATGCTAATACTTAATCTACCTATACTAAACTAAGTAATACTTCTTAATCTTATATTTTTCGGGACCTTTTCATGCCGCCTAAGCTCTATCTAGTGTATAAATAATCTAAGTGGACCGATTTCAAAAAATTCTTTCACCATTCGGAAGCTACATTATCCCCGGGTGACATAGCTGTATTATATTTAAAAAAAAATAGGGATCCTTACTAAAACTCCAAAAATATAACCCAAGGTGTAAAAAAATTGAAAAATATTGGCAATAGACCCTTGACTTTTACCATGTCGACAGGAGGGGCGCAAATAAAAAAATGTGTATGACGACCCATTGTCAAATAAGTTAGATGTTTAGTTGTTGATGTCAGATATCAGTGCCTGAGGATTGGATCGCGCGCGCCATCTTGTTGCTCGTCGAGCAAGAGAAGTACGTTGTGGAAGGCGGTGGCGCAGTCGGCATCGCAGCCATCATGGCTGGCTTAGTACCCGAGCTGGCTGGCAAGAAGTAAGTGAAAACATTCCTAGTTCATGACCCTAGCCACGATAATCTCATATGATCAACTACACCCAATCTTACGAAATCTGTAAGGGTGGGAACGAAGGTGATCAAAAATCAGTCAAGTCAGTCACAAAAAAGGAAGTCTAAGTTTCAAACTTATTTTACGACTAGATAACAGTATCTCATCAGGTTCATCAAAAGTCAAACTAAGAGGGATCTTGATAAGAATAGGAATGGTGACATCATTAAAAACTAATTCGAAAACACGACTCTAGTAAAAAAACGCTTTATTTTAGCCCTGAAAACCAGATTAAGTAATTTTCGATTAACTGCAAAATTAGATTTTTGTTGCTTTAAAACAAATAAATAGTTAGTTGATTGAGTTGGCGAACAAGTGACGTCATAAGTTACTATTGTCATTCAAACTATGGGAGAATTGAGTTTTGATAGCTCATAGACCGGGGGATGGTGACACAAAATACAAGGTCATTTGTGTACCAGTATGGCGGTTCTTCAGGGGTCTAATTACGTAATGACAAAAAGGAAAATGATGGTCATAGCGCTGGTACCGGCGGCCCAATCGCGTGGGCGTTAATCGAACGATTTGTTCCACAAAAATTCTTGTATTTTCCGATAGTCGATAAAAAAACAGAAGGCGGTAGCGCAATGCCATACTTCTCCGGTGTGGCTTACAGCCCGCCATACCGACGCAAACACGTTAATTTAAAAACAACAATTGAACCATTTGTACCAAGCTATTTTTTGCACAGATAATAATCGTCGAGTAGCCATTCACGAAAATCACCATGCCATACTTTTCTGACGGTTCCATTGGGCGCCATACCGCCGCAAAGAAGTAATTTTTATTTTTTTTGCATATCGATTTGTACTTATTATATTTGCCATACTTCTAGTAAGGGGAAAAAGTGCTGCCATACTTGAAAAACTTATTTATTCGACGAGTTTTAAAAATACGACTGTAAAATACGTGTAATAGTGTGGAACCTAAAGGCCTCTACAATTCGAGAAATCTTTCGAGTGGTGGTAGCCGTACAATTATTATACAACATAATATCTGGTTATAAGACAAGATATTTGAAATTTTGTATTTGTATTTTTCAAACCTCAAACTTACAGGAAACATTAGTGCCATACTGGTACAAACCGTTTGAATTACGAATAAAACTTAGAATTTTGAAAAAATATTGTACACATTCGCCACCTCCCACAGGTATGGCAAATATAAAAACGGTCACATTTAATCAAGTACTTTCCAAAAATCCAAATGCAATACTGGTAAAAATCGTTTTGCAAAAAAAATAAAAATTACTCCTTTGCGGCGGTATGGCGCCCATTTGGAACCGTCAGAAAAGTATGGCATGGTGATTTTCGTGAATGGCTACTCGACGATTATTAGCTGTGCAAAAATTAGCTTGGTACAAATGGTTCAATTGTTGTTTTTAAATTAATGTGTTCGCGTCGGTATGGCGGGCTGTAAGCCACACCGGAGAAGTATGGCATTACGCTACCGCCTTCTGTTTTTTTATCGACTATCGGAAAATACCTACAAGAATTTTTGTGGAACAAATCGTTCGGTTCTCGTTATTTATCCGACACGTTCGATTAACGCCCACGCGGTTGGGCCGCCGGTACCAGCGCTATGGCCAACATTTTCCTTTTTGTCTTTACGTAACTAGACCCCTGAAGAACCGCCATACTGGTACCTACAAATGATCTAGTACTTTGTGTCACCATCCCCCGGTCTATCATAAAAAGTACGTCAGTTGATTGGTGGTGGTGTCAACATCCCTATTTTATCACATAATGTTTAAAAAGAAAAGTAATAATCTTTGTTAGCTATAGGGTATAAACCCTGGTCTATTTCACTACAAGGTGTAGGTACCCTCCTTTAAATGAAATCTCTGTTGCGGTATCATGTCACTGTACGATGACACCAGCCAGGTTTATCAACGAGTCATGTATCACATTGAGTACATATAGTTTAATTAGATAAACAAATAAACACGCAACAAACATGCCCATAATCATTTAAAAGCAGTTTGGTCTGGAATAAGTTGCTCTGAGCAAACTTTTGATAATGAATTGCTGTGTGGAGAGGAGATAAGTAAAATGCGAATAAGAAGGACGACTTGGTCTCAAAGGGCAGATATATGAATATATATAACATAATGACGTGAAAGTGAAATGACTAAAGTGTATTTGCTTATCAGAATTAATAGCAAAGATTAGAATAACAAGATGGGAGAAGGAGGGGAGGATTCAAGTGTTGCGCTTCGAAAAGATTGTAGACCCGTAACTGAGCACAAAGCTATACATATTGATATTCCGCTATCAATTTTAGAAAAATTTGATACTTAGTATAAACCAACTATTGTTTCGCTATCCAGCGGGAATTATGCAATTTTCCGGGATAAAAGTATCATATTTGTTAATCCAGGTTATAACCTATTGTGTGTGTGCCAGTCTGCCAGAGTTCATCAAACCGTTATAGCATGAAAGAATAACAAACATCCATCTGGTCGCACGTTTTTTCGTGTTCTCAACTTCAAGTAGTTGTAAAAAAATAATTTTAACAGATAACCTTATTATTAAAATAACTCATATTGCTTACACTTTGTTCTGCTTAAAAAACTTCTAACAGTTTTTTATTTATAAGCTATATCTAATGGGAGAAAAAAAAATGTAAAGTCGCTGGAATGGAAACCCCATTTTGGCCTTGTCCCACTTCCAATTTTCACTATGTATTAACGTTTATTTCTAAAACCAAGCAATGAAACCAGTATATCTTACTGTTCATAGCAAGCCAACTACTTTATGAATTAGATTAAACTAGCTGTTGCCCGCGACTCCGTCTGCAAAGAATTCGTTTATCGCTATCCCGCGGGAACTATGCGATTTTCCGGGATAACAACTATCCTATGTCTTTGCCAGGGTTTCAGTTAATCTCCATACCAAATTTCATGTAAATCGATTCAGCGGTTTGAGCGTGAAGAAGTAACAAACATACACACTCGCACACTCACAAACTTTCGCCTTTATAATATTAATGTGATGTGATTATCTAAATATTCCTTTTTACCTTATCTTTTTTTTAAAACTATATTAGATAAATGTCCCGAGAAAAGCGTCTTATATCCAATTTCGTTCATAAAACTCGTCTTACTGCTCTTACGCACACTTCAAGAACATCAACAAGAGTCTTCCATGAGGCTTTGCCAAAGTCACACAAGTCTCGAAAAAAAACATATTAGTTACGCTACATATCTACCTTTAAAATTAGCCCACCTTTTCCTTCTACTAGGGTGGTCTGCATTCTCTCAGGCGGCAACATCGACACCACTATCCTGGGCCGTTGCCTGGAACGGGGCCTGGCAGCAGAGTCCCGTCTCGTCAAGTTCAAAGTCACCGTGAGCGACCGCCCGGGAGGCATCGCTGAACTTTGCAAGCTGATTTCCTCGATAGGGGTCTCCATTAAGGACATCATACAGGAGAGAGCGTGGGTGTGCGGGGATATATTCAGCGTTAGGGTGAGTTCTTCGGTTGTGATACTTTCTTTATACCAACCTATCTAAATAACCCTAAAGATCAGCATGGGAAGCAGGTGATATTAATGTCATACATTCCATATTGAATGTTGCAAGCTTTGAGTTTTAGCTGAATACTCAAAGGTTTCAAGTGATAATATGTATAGGTACCTAAGTGTTTTTTTTTATATTATTGAGTCAGAAAATTCTTATTACTTTTTTCATGTCATTGCATGTGTTAGGCTAGATAGAGCAAGGCTGTCCCCACCAGATAGGATGAACCGCAGAAACAATTAAATAAAGTAAGTAGGTACTTACTACTGGGTACGTATCAAAATGTATAAAGTTTAAAATAAATAATGGACGAAATACATAATGGTCATAATCTATATCTATACATATAATAAATCTGTAACAAGTCGGTGTCTGTACATTGAAGATATTTGAGAAAAACTGTCACTAGGGCTATTTACTAGCGCAATAGAACCCAAAACAATGTTTTATAGAATTATTGTCTGTTTGTCTGTGCCTTTGTGCGCGCTAATCTCAGAAACGGCTTAACCTAGAAGGATGCGGTTTTCACTGATATGTTGGTATTTTCTTGGATTAACATTTAGTGTTTGTTTCATTTGAATCGGTTCACAAATAAGAAAGATACGTCAATTTTAAAAATTTATAGAACAGTTTTTAGAAGTAGTGACTTGGGAGTAGGTACGGTGGTGAATGTGAACGCGGGTGTGTGGGGGGGGGTTCGGTTAGGTTAGGTTAGGTTAGGTTGCGGGAGGGGGGGGATAATTTTTTTTTTATCGAGGAACTAAGGAGAGCCATAATTGATGAAAAAGCAAATTGGATAAAAAAAATAAGCTGCCCAAATTACTAATTCCACGCGGACGGAGTCGCGGGCAAAAGCTAGTACATACTAAAATTTTCTATGAAACTATTGATGAAACGAATTTTTTTAATCGTGTAATCTACAGATTGGTTTAGGTTAGGTTAGGTCTATTTTATGAAAATCCTGTAAAGTTGAGAATTTCCAAGAAAATTGCGTTATATCAACTGACCATTATGTATTTCGTCCATTATTATTTTTAAACTTTATATATTTTCATACGTACCCCTTACTACTAATTATCTACGAAATTAACTTTGTAAAATAAACAAAAATGTTTATAGAAAAAACGTACCTACGGCCATAAAAATATAAGCCACGAGCCATGTTTTCGACATACCTATGCTGAAGCAATAAAAAATCTCCAAAAATACTTAGATATTGTTTTTAAATAAGAGCTTTTAAGAGGCAACGTGACCTTTAAGATTTTCAGTAGCATAAATATTACAAGAAAACTTGAACAATACGACCAAAATATTTTATAATACTAACGCTAACGCTTCTTGAGATAAAATTATAGAATCAACACAAACATGAGCTCATAGTCATAGCTAAGGTGCTATATACTTAATTAGGTACGGACTAAATGTTGCCTGCAAGATCATCTGCGTCCCATGCTGTGATTTTTACATTTTCCCGGATAAAGTAACTCATATTAATAAAGGAATGAGTTAACTTTACATTCATTATCATCATTTCAGCCGAAATACTTCCACTGCTGAATATAAGCCTCCTCCAAGCCAGTCCACTGCCGGTTCTGTGCCATCCGCGTGATATTAGCAAAAGAATTTTTAGGATCGGTTCAGTAACTCCAGAGATTTCTACGTCCAAAAAAAAACACACAAAGTTTACCTACCTCTTTACTTATGTTATATTAATCACTAACCATAAAGGAGGCCTGAGGGCTGCAGTGGGACGAATATACGTCTATATAGGCTCGAATGATGTTGACGATGATGAATAGGCCTATAATATGTAATGGTATATATACCTACTATACATTAATACTCAGATGACTTCTACAGGAAGTAAAAGACACGTGTTAAACGAAAGTCAAACTCGAAACAAATACTAAGGGCCTAACACACGGCGTTTTTTAAACGCGCCGTCGATGCGCGTTTATATGGCTGTTCTATGGAATGAAAAACGCGCTGTAAACGCGCGTTCCTAAAACGCGCTCGACGGCGCGTTTAAAAAACGCCGTGTGCTTAGGCACTAAGTACCCTGGCTGGCACTTCCTTTCTGTCACTCAGATCACCACCACCAGTCACCAGCGTAACAGCTTAATCAAATTAACGATTTTCACCAATATCTTTCTATGCAGGTAAAAGTGGTGTGTGAGACCAGAGGCCCCGAGCACACAGAGGAGCTGCGGGGGCTGATCGCGATGACTTACCGGGAGTGGTTTTTCACGCGCGAGGGCGACGACGAAGGCCTGCGGACCTGTGGCTCGCTTGACAACGTCTCACACTAGCTCCCACGCTGGCAGCTCCGAAACCTGTGGATTTTTTAGTTAAATTACTGTTCTAGATAATATATGTAACTAGCGATCCGCCCCGGCTTCGCACGGGTGCAACTATATTATGCATGTACATATTATATAGGTATCCCCCCTTTAATACCCCGCACCCCGCAACCCCGCACCCCGCACCCCAAATGTGATCCGGAGAAGCAAATAATTTGCAATAAAATGATATTGCGTCTATAAATTGAGATGTAAGCTATCCTATCTCTCAAGTTGGATCAAACTGCATATGGTGTTCAAATTGTATTAAAATCGGTTAAGTAGTTTAGGAGTACATCGCGGACAAGATTGCGAATCAAAAAGTACCCAGTACCTTTAAAACCCGTCTGGAGAAAACAATCTCATATGATACATTGCAATACTCGCGCTGCGACAGAGTTTTTTTTTTGAAGAGTTGATCTCTACATATCTCTATCTCACCTTTTTTTACATAAAACTGGCCCGTGATAGACCACTATCTCACCTGATGAAAAGTGAAGATCAGGCCAAAGGTGTACCTCACTAGTTCAGTAACAGCCTATTCACTCTAGCATTGAAGAGCCCTAGGCTGTATTTATCTGGAAATACAGACGACGGAAGCGAATTCCATTCCTTAGCAGTTCGCATTAGGAAAGATGAAGCGAAGCGCTTCGTACGGGCCACTGGAGTACTAACCACATAAGGATGGAGACGCTTCTTCCGCCTGGATGTCCGTGGCAAAATGGAGATGGAGGAATTAAATTTTGTACCTGTTACCTGATGAAAAGTACAGATGAGGCCAAAGGTAACAGCCTATTCACTCTACCCTTGCAGAGCCCTAGGTTGTATTTATCTGGAAATACAGACGATGGTGCGAATTTGCAATACTTCATTTGTCAAAATCGTCCAATCCCTATAGCCTGAGGCTCTAGCAGTCTAGCAGGGAACAAAGAAACGGGCATACCCACGTATGTACTATCGCCCCAAGCGCCAGATAACCACCTTAAAGGCCCAGTTTGCGTGCAGTGGCTAGACATCTGTCCATAACAATCCATAGCAATAAACATCAACGGCTGCAAGCAAATTTGTTTTGAAAATGGGTATCTGACGTCTGGGGCGATGGTACATGCAAACTCTTCCTTTCTTTGTTTTGGGCTTTCTTTGTTTTATTTTGTTTTGGGCAACATCATACCGGCCTATACACGTTCCACCGCTGCAGGACACAGGCCTCATCTCAGAATGAGAGGGCTTGGGCCGTAGTGCGAGCACACCATTGAATTTCTTCGCCGGTGTGTGCAGGTTTCGTTGCTATGTTTTCCTTGACACCGTAAAGCTACGACATGAACCCTTAATTAAAGTTAAAGTAGGAAAATCTTTTAATAAGTATTTAATAATAATTTTAAGATTCATAATTATGTATATATATTCATATGTAAGATAATATTCATTCGATTAGTTATTTAATTAGATAAGACAGACAACTATAAGATCTGTAAGCACCTTAAGATCTGTGATATATATTTTGAATAAATATTTTTGGTGTCTATACGGCGTTTTGATAGAAAATGAGTACCTAACCTATACAAGCCTATACATAATGAATGAAGGATACACGGAGAGAACATGTATTGTCTAGTCACCTTTGTTGAAAAATGAGATTTTTATCTGAAAAAATGTAGAGCTCGCAAAGTAATTATAACTTAAAATTGGATTAAATATGGATAGCTGAAAATAGCAATTATATTTTTTTCACTTTTAAAATAAAAACCGGCCAAGTGCGAGTCGGACTCGCGCACAAAGGGTTCCGTACCATTAGCTATAAAAAATTGCGGTTTACGATTTATGACGTATTAAAAAAAAAACTACTAGTAACTATCTAGTAAGATCTCGTTCAAACCAATTTTCGGTGGAAGTTTACATGGTAATGTACATCATATATTTTTTTTAGTTTTATCATTCTCTTTATAAGTTACAGGGGGGACACACATTTTACCACTTTGGAAGTGTCTCTCGCGCAAACCATTCAGTTTAAAAAATAATTATAGTAGAAACCTCAATATCATTTTTGAAGACCTATCCAAAAATACCCCACACGTATGGGTTTGATGAAAAAAATTTTTGAGTTTCAGTTCTAAGTATGGGCACCCCCAAAATTTAATGTTTTTTTTCTATTTTTGTGTGAAAATCTTAATGCGGTTCACAGAATACATCTACTTACCAAGTTTCAACAGCATAGTTCTTATAGTTTCGGTAAAAAGTGGCTGTGACATACGGGCGGACAGACAGACAGACAGACATGACGAATCCATAAGGGTTCCGTTTTTTGCCATTTGGCTACGGAACCCTAAAAATGGTTTGATGACTAACTTTCATTCAAACCGATATAACTCAAAAAGTTGCATAGGTGACTACACCATGTTCCTTCCGTGTACAGTCGGCCAAAAATATGGTCTACCCCCCTACGGTCGAAGTTCATTTGCACGTCATGATACAACGAGGTCGATTTTCCCTTGCAATAACATGATGACAGTGACTTAGGGATATTTTGATGTCACAGAAACTTTTGTCAAAACTGGCAGACCACTTTCTTGGTCGACCGTACCCTGCATATACATTACTTATTCTGCGGTGCTGGTTCTTTTGCAAAGCCTCATATCATATACTAAAGTATTTAATAATTTATGGAAAGTGTTTTTTAAAGAAAAACCCTTTTTAACCCCCGACACAAAAAGAGGGGTGTTATAAGTTTGACCGCTATGTGTGTGTGTCTGTCTGTGGCATCATAGCTCTTAAACGGGTGAACCGATTTGGATGCGGTTTTTTTTAATAGAAAGCAGGTTTCTTGGCGATGGTTCTTAGATATGTTACATCAAAATCGGCTCAGCCGTTTCAAAGTTATCAGCTCTTTTGTTAGCTGCGGAAGGGATCTTAGACGCATAATGGGCATTGACTTAATGTTCAAACTTCATACGAGTGACATAATTGCGTTGGGGGTTTTTAAAATTTTAAATTTATACTTAGTTATAATTTACAAACTGTAAATTAACTGTTTTATCCGAACCATTCTAATTGCACTTGCAACCTTTCCACAATAAAGCCTATATAGTGACTGCCTTAATAGGTACAGTCAAGTATAAAAATATGGGTGCACACAACTTGCTCATAAATATGTCCCATAGCTCTTATGTCGTCGAATTAAGGTATAGTATATAACGATGGGAGGATTAAATCGATACTTATTTTTGCACTTAACTGTACATGGAAAAAGCTCATATTCGGAGGCTGGTAGATATTTTAGAGAAGGTATTTGAACCTGCGTCAAAACATGTACAATATGTACTTCCTTTAACCCTTCGTATGCCTTGTACCGGATCCGTACCCAATTTAAGGCTTTCTTTTTGTATTTTTTTTAAAATCTATATCATTGGATTTATATGAAACTGTTGAGGCTAGAAAGCACAACTTTTTTTTTTTAATTCCGGCATACGAAAGGTTAACATATCTAAGCAAACACGAAAATAAGGACCTCGCTGAAGAGTAGGTATAAAGCTACTTAATAAGAACTTTTTATTATTTTACCAGTGGTAATATTTTGTTAAAATTCTCAAAATAGTTTATTTTTATTTTTTGGATTATATGTATAATTTGGGCAACAGCGGTAACACAGCGGATTCCATTTCAATTGCAAAGAACCTGTCTTTATAACGCCTCTTTTGCTCTTCATCAAATCAAACAATGACATGAAAAGGAAAATAATTTTGAAGGACCACTGTCTGGCCGAAGTATGTCTGTCATGTTTCTATAAAATTTTAAAACACTAAAAATATACCTACTGCTTTTTTGTAAAATTATAATGATTATAATAAATTATTAGTAAAATACGAAGATCTTTGGTTTTCAAAAATGAATAAAGATGTAAGTATAGGTATAATCAGTTCAGTTTTTACTTAAAACTCAAGAGTGTACGTACCTAGGTATCACTAATTTTACTGTCAACGTAAGAAAATACATTTTACCACCCACTAAACTTTACCGTTACAATAAATACCAGTCTGAACTATGTAAAGTATTGATGAATAAATATAACAATTCTATTATTCATTTAGGATATAGAATTTGATGAAAATTGTGACCCGAGTAACCCTCGCAAAATAAAGTATGACGACATTCTGGCGGCGTCGCGACGAATCGTCGGAGCGGTCTGTAGGACGTCATGCTCGGTTAGTACAACTTCCATTAATAATTACTTACGTATATTTTTGTATTTGTTTTTCAATAACTTCAGTAGGTACCTATCTAAAACATGCCATATTGGCTTTACAGAGGGCCCACATGTCTGATAAACTGGGCATAGAGCTGTATTTGAAGCAAGAATTTCTACAGCAAACCGGAAGGTAAATAACTGACTGTATTTAAACATAATTAAACGATTGATATTAGTAAGTATATAGGTATATACAGTAACTACTGAAAGCACGAAAAAGATAGTGTTTTTGTATTTTTCTGATGTACAAAAAGATAGTAAATCTACGCTATGTTAGACGCGTGATTTTGTCAAAATTAGACATCAATGCCATTGCAATAAGAACAACGGCACGCGTCATCCATCATGAATGACTCATCTATCTATACCATGCGATTATCAATATTTAGACAACACATAGTCAACTCATGCGCTCTGTTCTCGGTAATTCAGATATCCATCCTTGAGCATTACTTTGAACCATTGAAATTGTTTTATGAAAATTGTCTATGTGAGAGCCTTTTTCTTTTTCAAAGTATAGCAATTAGCAAGTATCTCGATAAAGTGTTACAGTGCTCTTTTAATTTTTATATACTTCTCATTTATAGTTTCAAGGAGCGCGGGGTACGTAATGCGTTGATGATGTTATCAGAAGATCAGAAAAAAGCTGGCGTGATCGCAGCGAGCACGGGCAACCATGGCATGGCTCTAGCCTTCCATGCTACCGCCCTGGGCATTCCATGCGTCGTAGTCATGCCTCAGCGAGCCCCTTTAGTAAAAGTCAGTAAATGCGAAGTATACGGCGCCAAACTCATACTTTTCGGCAACAACATATTGGAAGCCAAGCGCCATGCCTTGGGGATCGCTAAGGAGAAGAAAATGGCTTATATTAATGGGTAAGAAGTGCCATCTGTGTACTTTTGATGTTATGGTGGAATTTATGTTCTAAAGATGTAAAGAAAACTTCAAGGTTCTTGTTTAACACACGTTAGCGGATAAGTATTAGTAAATCGGCGAGATGTGGCCAGTACAGTACAGTACAGTAAATAGTAACCTAGCTTGTTAAACCACATAAGATGTCCTCACTTAGGACGCTCACCTACAAGACACTTTGCTGGGTAACTTAGGCACAAAACGGGTTGAAAATTGGTCGACGAGAACCCGTCGCTAGCTTGATAGCTCAATCTAAGTAACCCACGCATGATACGAGGCGTAGGTTAATTATTTCTATTTAACAATGGTGTTTGAAGCAAATTAAGTATAATAGATTACTCATAATATAAAAAAACCGTCGTAGCCTAATGGTTTGACCTATGGCCTTTCAAGCAGAGGGTCGTGGGTGTAAGCCCGGGCCTGAAAAACCTGAAAGTTTTTGAAAATGTGCGAATTTTCATTTGAAATTTGCCATGAGGGCATGTACTTTACGGTAAAGTTAAACATCATGAGGAAACCGGCACACACCTGCGAAGAAATTTAATGGTGTGTGTGTATTTCCTATTTCGCTCTGGGGGCTCGCGTTCGGTGAGGATTCTGAGAGAGAAGGGCCTGTGCCCTGCAGTGGGTGTACGTAAGCTGGGGCGACTCATAATATACTCATTGACCAACGTTTCCCCTTAGCTTCGACCACCCGAACGTGATAGAAGGTCAAGGGTCCGTGGGTATTGAGATCATTGAGCAGCTGCCTCAAGTAGACGCGGTCTTGGTGCCGGTTGGCGGCGGAAGCCTGATCGCTGGCATCGGGGTTGCTATCAAGCATCTTAAGCCTGATACTGAAATCTATGTAAGTTTTTTACAAGAAAATTAGATATTGTTTAACTTGAGTTTTATATGACAGCGTGTGTAGAGAAAACATTTGATATGATCCACCTCGTGCTATCAAATATGCTAAGTCTATAAGATTAAATTTTCTCTGATCGAACATTTTGAATTAGGTTCTCCGTTTATTGCGTTTTTTATCATGATAAGTAAGGGGTGAACGAGCAGGCGGTCACCTTATGGAATCATCGCCGCCCATGGACACCCATAACATAAATGGAGTTACGGATGCGCTGCCGGCTCTTTGAGAAAACGCAAATATAGAATTATCTCTTTTCACGCATAGGTATATTTGTACACTATGTCTCATACATAACTTCTTTTGGTACAATAATTAATACTGTAATAATTTACATAGGGAATTCAAACTGACAAAACGAACAGCATGGTTGAAGCTCTAAGGAAAAATGAAAGAGTTTTCGTTGCTATTGATTCAACAATTGCCGACGGTCTGGCTGTGCAAATGGTTGGAGTAAACACCTTTCACACCGCGAAAGGCATTATAGACAAAATGGTGAGTCTATAAACATAGTTTCATAACTCTTTACCAAAACACGAAGAACCAGTGTGACTGATATGGAGATTGGATTAGCCCCTCGTATGCGGGAAGTTAAAAAAATCGTGCATTCTATTCCAAACTGTTTCATACCAATCCAATTAAACAGCTTTAAAAAAATACATAAAAAAAATGCCTTAAATTGGGCACGGATCCATGTCTTAAGCCTACGAGGGGTTAAGTACTTACCTAATAAAAAAACCGTTAAACGTCATCAGGCGTAGCTTTAATTTTAAATTTTTTAGGTGGTTGTGAAAGAGGATTGGGTGGCACGGGCTATCATGCACATTGTTGAGGAAGAAAGGTTCGTAGTGGAGGGTGCCGGAGCTGTCTGTGTCGCCGCCTGCATGGCTGGACTATTTCCGAATCTGCAAGGGAAAAAGTAAGTCCGACCAATAAGTCAGTATTGACCAAGGATGATATAGACTGGATTGGCAGTCGCCATAGTACGATCGGCCGCGGTTAAATCTAGTTGGCGCTGAAATATAGCCAGAGGCTTTGAAGGCAAAACAATAAGACTACAGAAGTTTCATATTACTACAAATGTATAATTTTTCAAAAATATTGCATAATAATACATTTGCAGTGATATGAAATATCTGTAGTCTTATTGTTTTGGCTTCAAAGCCTCTGGCTATATTTCAGCGCCATCTAGATTTAATAATCGAACTACAAAACCGCGGCCGATCCTTACTATGGCGACTGCCAATCCAGTCTATATCATCCTTGGTATTGACTGACAAAAGTAGAGTCAAAAGGTCAGAGCTCCGTGCGCTTCTGCCTGCATCGCCCCTAAAGGCTATATATCAAAGTGACAAACTACAAGTGGCATCACTATTTGGTGGCCAATATAGCTGGTTGAGGTTGCGGGAACGCATTGGATACGGATGGCGCAGGACCGGTCTGTTTGTGGAACCTGGGGAGGCCTATGTTCAGTAGTGGACATCCTTCGGCTGAAATGATGATACAAATAAATATTTATCGCTGTTTAACACGGCATGCATTTCAAGCCACGTATTTCTAATTGTGATAGTCGTGTGTTTGTAAAATAGGGACTAGATGGAATAGTGGAAAGAATTACTGACTTAGGCCGTCTTACAGGAGTAAAATAAATTTAGATTTAACCATTTAACGTACTTAGTTAGTTAAAGCTTGACAGTTTCATAATTTTGACAATAGGTACTAAACTAAGCTTAACACTAAAACGATGTTTAATTTTCCCAGAAACTTTACATTATTCCGAATATTTTTAATTCGTTGGACAATTATTAACTAAATATAATAACATAGGATAGTGACGGATGGTGGCGCCCAGATACGTTACTAATGTATATTAAGGCCGGGGCCGCACTGGTAAGGCGACCGGCGACGCGACGCGACGGCGACTAAATCAAACATATTTGATTTAGTCGCCGTCGCGTCGCGTCGCCGGTCGCCTTACCAGTGCGGCCCCGGCCTTAAAGTATATTTAATATATAAAAATCTCGTGTCACGGTGCTTGTTACCGAACTCCTCCGAAACGGCTTGGCAGATTTTTATGAAACTTTTTTCTCTATATTCGGTAGGTCTGAGAATAGGTCGTAGGCTATTTTTTATACCCCTAGGTGATATGGCAAAACAACGTTTGCGGTGTCAGCTAGTATAATATATATGGTTACGAAATTTGCTATCATCTGGTTACGCTACTGCAGGGTGGTGTGCATATTGTCGGGCGGCAACATCGACACGACGATACTCGCGCGCGCGCTTGAGCGAGGCATGGCCGCTGAGGGTCGGCTGGTCAAATTCAAGGTAAACATACCACAACAATGTATCTGTACGTTATGTATGACATATTTCGTCGAAGCCACAACATAAGTACAGTAACTTCATTGCACCCGCGGCTTCTCTATTCCGTGTGAATTTCTAAAGCATTCTCTATTCCTTATTTACATCATAAATGCAACATCTACTTATGAAAAAATTAAGCTTTCAAGATCCAAGGGTTTGAGCTGGTAATTGATGAGTTAGCAATATCACGATATTGCGCGCGGTTCAATAGATCCTGGCTTAAGATCTCATCCAAGTTATTTCACCGTTTTTGACGTGACAACGTCTAATAAATCGATGAACGCCGGCTGCATACACGAATAAGGATGACGCAAAACGTTGCATGTAGGTACATGTACGTTACGGTACGTACGGGGGGTTGGGGGAGAGGGATTGCGGGGGATTCAAAGGGGGGATGAAAATTTCATTGATTTTGCCGTAGGGTGCACCGTTTTCAAGATATTTGACAAAACACCGGTTCTCGTCCGATCGCCGAGGTTAAGCAAAGTCGGGCGCGGTCAGTACTTGGATGGGTGACCACCTGGTTTCATTTTTGTTTTTTGAATGTTTTGTTATGACGTTAACGACGTTGTCACGTTAAACTATCGTCCGTAAACCGACTTTACAGACAACCGGTTTTTTATCAAGCTTTCTTCGTTCAGCTCCTAAGATTACCTATCTGTTCCAAAGAACGCAGAATTGAAGAGCTGGCTGAGTGTACGATGCGTAGGATGATGCCAAATTCTGCAGGAAAAAAAAAATTATGTAAGTACCTAATCTAATTTATAATTTCTCAGGTGACAGTCTCGGATAGACCAGGAGGTATGGCAGAACTGTGCTCGCTGCTCTCAGGGGTCGGCGTGACATTACGTGACTGCATTCCCGAGCGAGCCTGGGTTAAGGGAGACGTGTTCAGCTGCGAAGTGAGTTACTTAATTGCTGGTTGTGAATTACAGTATATAATTGTGTTGTATTCGTGCTGCATCACACTGCAGTATACCTACCTAATAATGGTTATGCAGCACGAATAAGCGGCATCTGTAGTTGCGAATTAAAGCCTTTTGCCACACAAGATGCATTCTGCGTCCTCCGGTCAGGTCCGGACAGCTCAGGTCTTAAACTTAAATTGTGATGAAAATCTATGATGTGATGAGCTTACGGAATCGGAAGACGCACAACATCCTGTGTGACAAAGCCTGTAGATGTTAATTTTTCGGTTGTTTTATTACAGTAACCTTAACTATACTCCGACAAACTCGTGCGAGACCCTCCGCGGAACCCTGTCGCGGTCAGCGTTTGCCGCACTCATTAAAAACAATCTTGTTAAGGACAGCCGAGGCTCCCTGCGACAGGGTTCCGCCGAGCGCCGCGCACGAGCTTGTCGAGGTATATATCACATCATTGTTTCAGTTAAAGATAATAGCGGAAACAAGAGGCTGGGACCACACTAAGGACCTTATCGAGAGTGTCAAGAAGAATTACAAAGATTACTACTTCCAGGAAATGGGCGATCAAAAGGACAAAGGCCCGTCGGCGCGGCGCGGGCCCTGTCTCGCGCCCAACCCTGTTTGCATGCAGAAGTAGTTGTACTACCGTGCCTCTACCATGAGTTACACTAGTTTACAGTGACCGTACTCGCTAGCGACGGCGTAAATGATTTGTATGGAGAATTGTGTACAGCGCCTCTAGCGGTCACTTACGGAAGTACAATTCTCCATACAAATCATTTACGCCGTCGCTAGCGAGTACGGTCACTGTAAACTAGTGTAACTCATGGTAGAGGTACAGTTCACGTGTCTTTTCTAGCCTTTTTAACTCCCTAGAAGTGCCTTGCAAATGGACAAAGCGGGTTTCGTTAGATATGTAACGCAATAAATTGGTTAAAGCCGTGGTATAGTTAAGTATATCCCTGTCGATATAACTCTGTGCCGTAATAATAGTGATACAAATACGATCTAGTAATTAACTATCTTATTAGATAAATCCAGTGAAATGTATTATGTGGGATTGAGCGAGCGAAGCAAGCGAGATCGACGAGGCGGATCAGGTCCACTTTTGTTTTACTTGTATTTATAATATAACTATTTCATTAGGGTGAGGCCAGAAAGCGAGCAGAATTTCGGTTGCGCCATACATTGTGTCATGTGAGTGTCACGTGATGGCCCGCATATTGTATGGCGCGAACCGAAATTCTGCCGCTCACGACTCACAAAATTACGCTCGTGTGGCCTCACCCTTAAACTCTAGCATTTAGCTAAGTTTTATTAATTACTATTTGAGTCGTATCATAGTCATATCCTAGTAAGATTGTTATGGACAATATTCACATAATATACACAGCACATCACATAATATATACGCGTATACACAGCAAATATCCTTAGGGACATAACGATGTACGATGGCTTTGACCTTTGACCTTGTTACTACGACATGTGTAATGTACTTACTATGGCAAGAGTAAGATATATCTATATTCTTCAATTATTTTTTTAATGTGCTGCTGATGCGTTATATAGACGAAATTCTACTTTCGCTACCAAGTATTTTTTTTACGTTTTTAACATAACTTTTAAATACCGATTTCTTTAGGTAGAGTAATGTAACCGGTTCCTGCACGACACTTAGGCCCATACTACACGGGTGATCTCCCGCCGCGGGAAACCGCTCGACGGAGCTGCGCAGTGTAGTTTGCACCATACAACTTCCAGATAAAATTGTGTCTAGTGGCGGTTCAGAAGCGGTTTCCCGCGGCGGGAGAACCGCCCGTGTAGTATGGGCCTAATTTGAATGACTGAACCGAATTCATTATGAAATTATTAACATTATTGACATTTATTTTTACCCTGATATAAATCGTTGCGACTTGTTTGTTAACTTATAAAATTTGTCTAAATACCGACATACTTCAATAAATTATTTTAAAATAGTATTTTATTTTATTTCATCTGTATACCTAAGTAAAAAAAAATTGGAATCACTGCTATTTTAAGTGATGGGAAAATGTATTAAACTCCAGAGACGAAACCAATCTTGCTTGCTGCCCATCTTGATAAAATGACACATTATAATATAACTATAAATTAAAAATTCTAAAAACCCCCAACGCAATTACGTCACACGTATGTTTGAACACAAAGTAAATGCCCATTGTGGGTCTAAGATCCCTTCCGCAGCTAACAAAACAGCTGATAACTTTGAAACGGCTAAACCGATTTTGATAAAACATATCTAAAAACCATCGCCAAGAAACCTGCTTTCTAATAAAAAAAACCGCATTCAAATCGGTTCACCCGTTTAACCCTTCGTATGCCTTGTACCGGATCCGTACCCAATTTAAGGCATTCTTTTTGTATTTTTTTTAAAATCTGTATCATTGGATTTATATGAAACATGTTGAGACTAGAATGCACGACTTTTTTTTTTATTACTTCCGGCATACGAAAGCTATGATGCCACAGACAGACACACACACATAGCGGTCAAACTTATAACACCCCTCTTTTTGTATCGGGGGTTAAAAATAGGTAAGTTAACTGAGCGATTAGTTCAAGTTCGGGGCATCGTACCTATACATACGTTAAATAAATGACATCCAATATCATAACATAAAACGTATACAGTCTTGTACGGTCAAGCGCAAACACAATTAACCCTTTGAACGACCCCATTTCGAGTACAAACATGTCACCAACACGCCGAGTGTAGACGAAAAGCAACGAAAAGTAACGCAAATTTCAATGGTAATGTTGCGTTGCGTGTCAGTTTCTTTGACAATAAACGTCATGACCACTATAAGCGTCGGTGGCGTGGTAGGCGTGGCAGTACACGACCTCTTTAGGCGTTCTTGGCGTTCAAAGGGTTAATCCACTCCCATGATCCACTCATAATTATGTACTGATAAATTAATTCGTCAACATAAGAGCTATGTGACATACTTATTTATTTTATGAGCAAGTTGTATGCACCCACAAGTAATTATGTGCAACACAAGCTGGAAAAAAAAAACAAAAATATGATCTAAAAGACCACGGGAAAAGACTTCGACATCACAGAAAATTCATAGACAATCTCAACTCGACCCATTTTCAGAAATCGCTGACGTTGTTTTTTTTTTGACGTCACGATGCAAAACTCTTTGTCTTGAAACCATGTTAGAACTGATAACTTTGTCAAACTACCATCTTTCATCCCATCATTCCGTCCATATATCTGCTATTTTGTAGAGTAGAAGTCAGGCAGAATAAAATGCAGTTTTAACAAAATTGGGAGTATAAAATTATTATTATGCCTAAAGCTGGAAGTGAAGTCACAGAACACGTCAAGGCGCCTCTGGGACAGTCCCCGGCGTCTCTCGCGAACCGGAAGTTCGTCAAACCCAGCCACTGGTGTCCTGTAAGTGGTTATTATAATTAGTAACGATTTTACTCTATCTGGATCTCATTCTAAATCCCTAACATCGTTTGTCCTAATGTAATGTTTGTCCTAATGATCGTTTGTCCTAACATTTTTTTTCTCGGAAACCGTGAATTTTTTAGGAACTTTTTGTGATTATCCTCTAGAACTCTATAGGTTAGGTTAGGTTTGTTTTATAAAAATCCAGAACAATTAAGTAATAGATTTTAAATAAAAAGAGTTAGGACAA
Organism: Archips xylosteana; assembly: GCA_947563465.1. Taxonomy (NCBI): domain Eukaryota; kingdom Metazoa; phylum Arthropoda; class Insecta; order Lepidoptera; family Tortricidae; genus Archips; species Archips xylosteana. The sequence goes on from OX387362.1 coordinate 6,941,310, forward strand.
ACGATCATTAGGACAAACATTACATTAGGACAAATAATCATTAGGGATTTAGATATAGAGCCCTCTATCTATCATAGTCGTACCTACTTGTTTACTTCTCCTTACATTACTTTAATATGAACTAAATATTGGTATATTATTGAAAAATGGTTTAAATCCCCTAATATCCCTGCTGAGGAACGAGATAAAATAATGATGAGGACAAAGTCTAAGTACAAGTTTGCGATTCTTATGCGATGAAAAATTCGGCACTAAATAAATAAATAAATGAGCTTCCATCATTTCTATTTCTTTATACATAGCACTTGGGGAATGGATTTTCAAAGCAGAATTATAAGTAATTGAGTTAAATTGTAATTTTCAGAAGCAAGATTTAGAATTTGATCCGTGGTGCGACCCAGACAATCCAAAAACTATAACTTATACCGAGGTAATAAAGGCATCGTCGGTTGTCCGAGGGGTCATTCCAGATGTGAGTGAAGTTAGCACCGCCATTTTGGAAATTCAAAAAAAAAAAGGTTGTGCTAGGTTGTGCTAGGGTTGTGCTAGCTTGTGCTGCAATCCATTTTTGGAAATTCCTATTAACAGAGCGAATATTTAAAAAAAACTTTTTTTACGGCTAGCACCGCCATTTTGTCAAAATTAAAAAAAAAGACTTGTGCTAGGTTGTGCTATACTTGTGCTAGCATGTGCCGCTAATAGTTTTCCGATATCACTAATAGTGGCTCAAAAAATCGCAAAAGAAAAAAACGTCTCAGCACCGCCATTTTGGAAAATCGAAAAAAAAATTATTGTACTAGTTTGTGCTAAGCTTGTGCTCACTTGTGCCGAAAACCGTTTTTCGATACTAATAATAGCCACAGAGAAGATCGCAAATAAAAAAAAAAAATCAGCACCGCCATTTTGATAAATCATTTTTTTTAATGTTGTTCTAGTTTGCGCTAAGTCAGTGCTAGCTTGTGCTGAAGTCGATTTTTTTATATCTCTTTTAGATGATCAGAAAATCACAAATCAAAAAAAGTACTAAGTGACATTTTTTTGAGATTTTTGAAAAAATGAATATAGCGGTAGAATGTGCTAAGCTTGTGCTCACAAATGCTGTAAACTGTAACCTGATATGACAGTTAGATTTTTATAAAACACAAAACATAGTGTAAGAGGAAATATCTGTCATGAAATACACTTAGGATCAAAAAACTATAAAAAATATATATGTTATAGTTTGTGCTAGACTTTTGCTCACTTGTGCCGAAAACCGTTTTTCGATAACAATGATAGCCACGGAGAAAATCAAAAATAAAAAATCGGTACACCCATTTCTGAAAATTTAAAAACAAATCATTTTGCTAGTTTGTGCTAGGCTTGTACTCAATTATGCCGAAAACAATTTTTCAATAACAATATTGGCGTTGGAAAAAATTCGAAAATAAAAAAAATTCGGCACACATTTAAATGTAAATCTAAAAACAAATCATTGCGCTAGTTTGTGCTAGGCTTGTGCTCACTTGTGCCGAGAACCTTTTTCGATAGCAATGATAGCCATGGAGAAAATCCAAAATTAAAATTTCGGTACCTCCATTTATGAAAATCGAAAATTGAATGGTTGTGCTAGTTTTTGCTAGGCTTATGCTCAGTTGTGTCAAGAACCGTTTTTCGATAGCAATGATAGCCACGGAGAAAATCGAAAATTAAAATTTCAGTACCTCCATTTATGAAAATCAAAAATTGAATGGTTGTGCTAGTTTGTGCTAGGGTTGTGCTCACTTGTGCCGAAAACCGTTTTTCGATAGCAATGATAGCCACGGAGAAAATCGAAAATTAAAATTTCAGTACCTCCATTTATGAAAATCAAAAATTGAATGGTTGTGCTAGTTTGTGCTAGGGTTGTGCTCACTTGTGCCGAAAACCGTTTTTCGATAGCAATGATAGCCACGGAGAAAATCGAAAATTAATATTTCGGTACCTCTATTTTTGAAAATCGAAAATCAAATGGTTGTGCTAGTTTGAGCTAGGGTTGTGCTCACTTGTGCCGAAAACCGTTTTTCGATAGCAATGATAGCCACGGAGAAAATCGAAAATTAATATTTCGGTACCTCCATTTATGAAAATCAAAAATCAAATGGTTGTGCTAGTTTGAGCTAGGGTTGTGCTCACTTGTGCCGAAAACCGTTTTTCGATAGCAATGATAGCCACGGAGAAAATCGAAAATTAAAATTTCAGTACCTCCATTTATGAAAATCAAAAATTGAATGGTTGTGCTAGTTTGTGCTAGGGTTGTGCTCACTTGTGCCGAAAACCGTTTTTCGATAGCAATGATAGCCACGGAGAAAATCGAAAATTAATATTTCGGTACCTCCATTTTTGAAAATCGAAAATCAAATGGTTGTGCTAGTTTGAGCTAGGGTTGTGCTCACTTGTGCCGAAAACCGTTTTTCGATAGCAATGATAGCCACGGAGAAAATCGAAAATTAATATTTCGGTACCTCCATTTATGAAAATCAAAAATCAAATGGTTGTGCTAGTTTGAGCTAGGGTTGTGCTCACTTGTGCCGAAAACCGTTTTTCGATAGCAATGATAGCCACGGAGAAAATCGAAAATTATCATTTTGGTACCTTTATTTTAGAAAATGAAAAATAAAATAATTTTGCTAGTTTGTGCTAGAGTTGTGCTCACTTGTGCCGAAAACCGTTTTTCGATAGCAATGATAGCCATGGAGAAAATCGAAAATTAAAATTTCGGTACCTCCATTTATGAAAATCGAAAATTGAATGGTTGTGCTAGTTTGTGCTAGGCTTATGCTCAGTTGTGCCGAGAACCGTTTTTCGATAGCAATGATAGCCACGGAGAAAATCGAAAATTAATATTTCGGTACCTCTATTTTTGAAAATCGAAAGTCAAATGGTTGTGCTAGTTTGTGCTAGGGTTGTGCTCACTTGTGCTGAAAACCGTTTTTCGATAGCAATGATAGCCACGGAGAAAATCGAAAATTAAAATTTCAGTACCTCCATTTATGAAAATCAAAAATTGAATGGTTGTGCTAGTTTGTGCTAGGGTTGTGCTCACTTGTGCCGAAAACCGTTTTTCGATAGCAATGATAGCCACGGAGAAAATCGAAAATTAAAATTTCAGTACCTCCATTTATGAAAATCAAAAATTGAATGGTTGTGCTAGTTTGTGCTAGGGTTGTGCTCACTTGTGCCGAAAACCGTTTTTCGATAGCAATGATAGCCACGGAGAATATCGAAAATTAATATTTCGGTACCTCTATTTTTGAAAATCGAAAATCAAATGGTTGTGCTGGTTTGAGCTAGGGTTGTGCTCACTTGTGCCGAAAACCGTTTTTCGATAGCAATGATAGCCACGGAGAAAATCGAAAATTATCATTTTGGTACCTTTATTTTAGAAAATGAAAAATAAAATAATTTTGCTAGTTTGTGCTAGAGTTGTACTCACTTGTGCCGAAAACCGTTTTTCGATAGCAATGATAGCCATGGAGAAAATCAAAAATTAAAATTTCGGTACCTCCATTTATGAAAATCGAAAATTGAATGGTTGTGCTAGTTTGTGCTAGGCTTATGCTCAGTTGTGCCGAGAATCGTTTTTCGATAGCAATGATAGCCACGGAGAAAATCGAAAATTAAAATTTCAGTACCTCCATTTATGAAAATCAAAAATTGAATGGTTGTGCTAGTTTGTGCTAGGGTTGTGCTCACTTGTGCCGAAAACCGTTTTTCGATAGCAATGATAGCCACGGAGAAAATCGAAAATTAATATTTCGGTACCTCTATTTTTGAAAATCGAAAATCAAATGGTTGTGCTAGTTTGTGCTAGGGTTGTGCTCACTTGTGCTGAAAACCGTTTTTCGATAGCAATGATAGCCACGGAGAAAATCGAAAATTAAAATTTCGGTACCTTCATTTTTGAAAATCAAAAATTAAATGGTTGTGCTAGTTTGTGCTAGGGTTGTGCTCACTTGTGCCGAAAACCGTTTATTGATAGCAATGATAGCCCCGGAGAAAATCGAAAATTAAAATTTCGGTACCTCCATTTTTGAAAATCGAAAATGGAATGATTGTGCTAGTTTATGCTAGGCTTGAGCTCGGTTGTGCCGAGAACCGTTTTTTAATACCAATGATAGCCTCGGCGAAAATCGAGAATTAAAAAATTCGATACCCCCATTTATGAAAATTGGAAAATTGAATTGCTAGGGTTGTGCTCACTTGTGCCGAAAACCAATATTCGATAGCAATAATAGCTTCGGAGAACATCGAAAATTAAAAAATTCGGTACCCCCATTACATTCGAAATTTACCATGAGCTTCGTGGCGAAGAAAAACATCGTCGAGAAACCTGCACAGACCTGAGAAGAAATTCAACAGTGTGTATGTGCAGTTCCCAATCTGCACTGGGTCTGCATGGTCCGCTAAACTCCTTTAATTCTGAGAGGTGGCCCGTGCCCTGCAGTGGGCGTAAGCTGGCTGAGATGATGACAATAAAAAAAGAAAAAAAAATCTTTAAGAAATTCTTTAAAAGATTGTCACTGACCACATCTGTATTATCGTGGGCCTCGTCTATGTTGGTGCCGGCCATAACCAATTTTAATTTTCCTGGCAGCAAGAGTACACGGGTTGTCACAAATTTGTCAACACGCATCGTTGACGCGACATTTTTTAACGTACGTACGTATCCAGCTCGCCATGCCCCCAATATTTGCAGTAGCAGCTAGTTTCACAATGGAGTTTCGTCTGATCTCAGTTCGGAGTTTCAGCGTGTTCATTAAAATCTCTGCTCTCGTTTAAGTAAATGTTTTTGGAAAGCCCTGGCCCTGGCAGCTCGAAGGCGCAAGCGAAGATTGGAAATGTAGAGTCATATTGACTTGTTGCAAACGCCACAATATGACATATACTGTCTTTTTTATTGCGCCAGTTATGCTTAAGTGCATCAGCCAATAAGACCGCCCTATATGACATCCACTTGTCAAAATTTACTGACATTAAAATGTTTTTTTTTTGTGTGCTTTCCACCTCGTAAATTGGGCAGTACTTATTTTTTTTCTTACGCAGCTAAGGTCGTTTTTTAACATCTAGTTCGCCATGTCCCAAATATTTGCGGTAGCACCTAGCTTCACAATGGCGTTTCGTCTGATCTCAGATTGGAGTTTCAGAGCGTTCATTAAAATCTCTGCTCTCGTTAAGTAATTTTTTTTGGAAAGCCAGGCCCGAGCAGCTCAAAGGCACAAGCGAAGATTGGAAATGTAGAGCTGATTGTTTTTGACTTATAAACGTCATAATGACTCGTTGCAAGCGCCACGATCTGGCATAGACTGTCTTTTTTATTGCGCCAGTTATGCTCGGCTCGCATCTTGTCTGTATGGATAATATATTGTTATCGCCCTCAGTTTTATCTGCGTTTTTAGCGGTGGTGATTAACGGAGGAGTAATTTTTATGGAAAACTTGTCATTTTAGGTTTTGTTTATTTCGTTTTTGACCTTCAATTCAAGATTGTCACTGACCAAATTTGTATTATCGTGGGCCTCGTCTAAGTTGGTGCTGGCCATAACCAATTTTAATTTTCCTGGCAGCAAGAGTACACGGGTTATCACAAATTTGTCAACACGCATCGTTGACGCGACATTTTTAAACGTACGTACGTATCCAGCTCGTCATGTCCGCAATATTTGCGGTAGCAGCTAGTTTCACAATGGAGTTTCGTCTGATCTCAGTTAGGAGTTTCAGCGTGTTCATTAAAATCTCTGCTCTCGTTAAGTAAATGTTTTTGGAAAGCCCTGGCCCTGGCAGCTCGAAGGCGCAATTGAAGATTTGAAGATTGTAAATAATGAAATATTCTTTTATTTCAATAGAAGAATCTAAGCAATCACTGAAAACCGCATCAAAAATTGGACTAGTAGTTTTGGAGAAAAATTACACAGGGCTCTATATCTGGACACAGCTAGACACTTGACGACGACTTAGCCTTTAATAACAGTTGGTTGGCTGGGAGCTTGGCGACACTTCGCTAATAAACTAAATAAACTAATAACATGAAATAGGTATTATTATTATCACGCAGGACAGATTAAACTTAAGTAAACACACACACACACACATACAACAAGTTTGATGCAATTATTTGAAGGGTTTGACTAAAAATCAGCGCTGTAGCAGGCACCTATTGCAGCTTAATGCCGAGTCAAATTCCTTTTCGACATCATTATATTAGTTTCAATCATTTATTTTCTCGATGGCAGATCTAGTTTGATAGTTATAGTGTTGTGGACAGGATTACCGGGCAATGGAGCAAGATAATAGTAGTAGTTTGTTCAACATGGGAATAAAACAAGCCGCAATGACACACGATATTTAGCCACCCGAACAGAGCCAGGGTGGCTATTAGTTCGCGTGTCATTATGGTGGTTTCGTCTCGCGTTAAACAATCTACTTTTCACTTTGAATGCGAGGAAAAAAAAACCGGCCAAGAGCGTGTCGGACACGCCCAAGGTAGGGTTCCTTAGCCATTACGAAAAAATCAAGTAATATTTTTCTAAGGATTTCGTATGTGTACGGAATCATCCAAGTTTAGGTATGTTTTATACCTTAGGCTACTATTTACTCTTAAACTACAAATAATTTCAAAGCAATCTTAGCCGCTATAATTTTCCTAGTAAATTTGATATTTACTACCATTCTGAATTTTTTAAAATTTTTCCGCCCAACAGTTTAGATTTTAGAGGGGGGACGGGACGGTCGATTTTAATGAAAATTTTCACTTTAAAGTTGAATATTTCGCAAACAGATCACTAAATAGAAAAATCATGTTAGCAACCCCGCAATGGTTTTAAAATACCTATCCAACGATACCCCACACTATAGGGTTAGTCGAGAAAAAAATCACCCCCCCTTTAGGTCTATGGGAGGTACCCTAAAAGAATATATTTTTTATTTTACCACTTTGTTGGCGTGACTAATATGTATGTTCATGCCAAATTACAGCTTTCTAGCAATAACGATCTCTGAGCTTAGCCGCGGACGGACAGACAGACTGACAGACAGACATGGCGAAACTATAAGGGTTCCTAGTTGACTACGGATTCCCAAAAACGACGAACGCTCAATACGAATAATGGACAACATACGAAATTACAACGAATGCTCAATACGAATAATGAACAACAACAAACTTGAAAACTATTTTAAAACTAATTGGACTATGTTTGAAACATGAAACTACCGTGAGACTCACTCATAATGAAAATAAACGGATCACTCACGTCTTAAAACGAGTTAAACTCAGTGCCAATGAGATTTTATGATATAAACATGGACCTATTATTTTTATTTGTTATGTTTTTCCTAGGAATGTCATAATATATTAGTATATTTTTATAGAAACTAGTTTTATTCACAAGACATTAAATAATATAACTTCGTCAATCATTTACGTAGTTAATAAACAATGATATTGATTGGAACGATTTAAATGATAAGAATGATGGACAGTTTAACTAGTTTTCTTTTCTTCTTTAACTGTAAACTATTTATTGGGCAGTGTTTTTTAATCAACGAAAAAAAAATTTTTTGTATTTATTAATTTATTATGACTTTTGATGCTTGATTGTTATGATCGTGTTTATTAGATAATCGTTCTCTCACACAAATGCACTAATGAGCTGACACTTTGAATTTGTCACCTACATTATTAGGGCCTTGCTTAAGGCTTGGTGTCGTCGCACAACAACCAAGTAAGAGCCAGTTTTGACGTATGCTACATAATGCCCTATGGATGATTTTGCTGTAGAACCCTTTGTAGGCTACAATGCCAGCCAACTGAAAGGCCTCACCACCCTCGGGCATTAAGTCGATATGTTATGTTTTGTAGCGCAAGCAAGAGTGCTTGTCTCCAAAAATGTCGGTTTCTATACTTAATTGTGGACCGTATTGTACTGTACAAACCGGAGGTTGTCAGCAACATAGCCGGGGTTAGTCAACTCGATTAAGTGCATCAGCTAATCCAACCGCCACTTGTCAAAATTTACCGACATCAAAATGTTTTTTTTTGTGTGTGTTTTTCACCTCGCATATTGGGCAGTATTTTTTGTTTCTTACGCAGCTAGGATCGTCTTTTAGCATCTATTTCGCCATGTTCTCAATATTTGCGGTAGCAGCTAGCTTCACAATGGCGTTTCGTCTGATCTCAGTTTGGAGTTTAAAGAACGTTCATTAAAATCTCTGCTCTCGTTAAGTAAAATTTTTTGGAAAGCCCTGGCTCGAGCAGCTCGAAGACACAAGCGAAGATTGAAGATGTAGAGCTAATTATTTTAGACTTCTAAACGTTATGATAGCTCGTTGCAAACGCCACGATCTGGCATAGACTGTCAAATAAACAAGTGTTGATGACGATTATGGATCATTCCTGTTAAACATTGGATACGGATCAGCGTATTGGAATGGGTTAGAGCGACTGTCATTTTTATTGCGCCAGTTATGGTTGACGCGCATATCGTTCTATTTCGACAATATTGTTATCGCCCTCGGTTTTATCTGCATTTTCAGAGGTGTTGGTTACCGGAGGCGTAGTTTTTATGAAAAGCGTGTAATTTTCGATTTATTTCGGTTTTGACCTTCAATTCAAGATTGTCATTGACCACATCTGTACCGCCGTGAGCCTCGTCAATGTTGGTGGCGGCCATAACCAATTTTAATTTTCCTGGCAGCGATAGTACCTATATGGATTGCCACAAATTTGTCAACACGCATCAACGACGCGACGACATTTTTTAACGTGCGGTTTTTTTTTAACATCCAGCTCGCCATGTTCCCAATACTTGCGGTAGCAGCTAGCTTCACAATGGCGTTTCGTCTGATCTCAGTTTGGAGTTTCAGAGCGTTCATTAAAATTTCTGCTCTCGTTAAGTAATTTTTTTTTGGAAAGCCCTGGCCCGAGCAGCTCAAAGACACAATTTTTTTCACTTACGATCCCGCACCATCGATGCAGCATACAAAGTCATGATAATGATGGTACCTACACCATTTGCTGATCTTAGATCCAGTGCCAATTAAGTGGATCGTCAGGACTTTAATTTAAAAAATAATTTATTTTCCTAATTTTATTTAAACTAGCAGAGTGACAATCCAGTCTTACATTTAAGAGTATTCTAACTTAAGATTAATTGATTACTACTATTTATACTAATATTATGCATTTCAGCATTGACGTATTGTTCTCAATTCGGCAGTGCTGAAGACGCGTTAGTTTTTGCTGACAAAGGAGATGTTTTGAAGTAGGCCACATCATCAAGGAGTGCGCAAAAAAATCTGAACCAGGGAGGTGTGCCACGTGCTACAAATTTAAGAAGCCGCATAATCACAAAACAGGTGACCCTGAGTGCCCCGCCAAAAAAATCGCCGAGAAAAGATACATCAATACAATTGATTATGAAGGCGTCTAAGAGCGCTGCGCACCTTTTATTTTTTTCGACTCTTTATTACAGTTTTATAAGTTTAATTACTTAACAATGACAGATAGTTTAATTTCTGATTTAGATGATTTTACTGTATCGGATTCAGCGACATGTGAAGTTGAAGAGTGCAAACAATTTCTATCTTCTTTCAATGATCCTCTTACAATAATCACACAAAACATACGAAGTGTATATAAAAATTTTGACAATTTCACAATTTTTCAACAAAGGTTAAATTTCAACTGTGACATTATTGTTTTAACAGAGTGCTGGTTAGGTAAACATAGTCACATACCGCAGTTACCCGGCTATAGTGTATACAGCACTACAGTAAATTACAACCAAAATGACGGAGTAGTTATTTATGCTAGGAATAATCTAAATATTACCGTAGAGGAACCTATTATTTTGGATTGTAATCGGCTCTTAATTAAAATTGGAGCTGATTTTGCAATATTAGCATTGTATCGACCGCCATCTTTTAGGGATAGTAGCAGTTTTATTGAGTCTCTTAATACAACATTACAAGATATGTCTAAAATTAGGAATGTAATAGCAATAGGCGACATAAACCTTAATATTATTCAAGACAACTGTGACTCCGCTGTCCAAAGTTACCTAAACGTTTGCTACTTTCATGGCTTACTCCCTGCGCACACGCTTCCCACACATCAAAGCGGCTCCTGCCTAGATCATATCATGCTTAAAACCGATTTCCCATCAATAACATTAGTTACTAACTCGACGATAACCGATCACAGTGCTGCCCTACTAACCTTAAATTGCAAATTACCTAACACAACTTGCACAAAAATAGTGACTAAGATAAATTTTGATAACCTTGAAGACGATTTATGTAGACTTCACTTTGACCCAGTTTATCATTCTGATGACGCGGATGCCTGTATGTCGAACCTAATACAGTATATTCAGCAATCAATTACAAAAAACACCAAATATGTGCGATTGACCAATAAAACATACAATATTAAGCCCTGGATAACCCCGGGGCTTATTCGATGTATGAGGCATAGAGATAAACTACATAAAAAGGCAAAATCGAATCCTAGTAATATGGCTTTACAGTTATCATACAAAAGATACAGGAACTTTTGTAACAATCTTTTAAAGAAAATTAAAAGTATTTACGACCAAAACCAATTAGAAAAGGCTGGAAAAAACCACAAAAAGGTCTGGCAGATTGTAAAAAATGTCACACATATAAAAAAACAGCAGGAATCATCTTCAAGGTTATTACAACTTCATTCATCACAGCTGACATCTGCAAATAGAGTAAATGAATATTTTGTTAACGTAGGAATAAATCTAGCTCAAAAATTTCAAAATAATCAATCAACTACAGGCTATACGAATCCGCTAAATTCATATGTGTTGTTAGATACGGACGAAGCTGAGGTCCAAAGATTAATTAGGAACCTAAAACTGAGGGCCATAACAATATATTATCCATACAGACAAGAAGCAAGCCGAGCATAACTGGCGCAATAAAAAAGACAGTCTATGCCAGATCGTGGCGTTTGCAACGAGTCATTATGACGTTTATAAGTCAAAAACAATCAGCTCTACATTTCCAATCTTCGCTTGTGCCTTGGAGCTGCTCGGGCCAGGGCTTTCCAAAAAAAAATTACTTAACGAGAGCAGAGATTTTAATGAACGCTCTGAAACTCCAAACTGAGATCAGACGAAACGCCATTGTGAAGCTAGGTGCTACCGCAAATATTTGGGACATGGCGAACTAGATGTTAAAAAACGACCCTAGCTGCGTAAGAAAAAAAATAAGTACTGCCCAATTTGCGAGATGGAAAACACACAAAAAAAAAAACATTTTAATGTCAGTAAATTTTGACATGTGGATGTCATATAGGGCGGTCTTATTGGCTGATGCACTTAAGCATAACTGGCGCAATAAAAAAGATAGTATATGTCAGATCGTGGCGTTTGCAACAAGTCAACATGACGTTTTTAAGTCAAAAACAATACAATCAGCTCTACATTTCCAATCTTCGCTTGTGCCTTTGAGCTGCTCGGGCCTGGCTTTCCAAAAAAAATTACTTAACGAGAGCAGAGATTTTAATGAACGCTCTGAAACTCCAAACTGAGATCAGACGAAACCCCACGATAATACAGATGTGGTCAGTGACAATCTTGAATTGAAGGTCAAAAACGAAATGATCAAAACCTAAAATGACAAGTTTTTCATAAAAATTACGCCTCCGTTAATCACCACCGCTAAAAACGCAGATAAAACTGAGGGCGATAACAATATTATTAGGAATAAATAAGACTTGCAACACCATTGCGTTGATTTTAGAGATCGTCAATTGACTTCCGTCGCCGTTATGTCAGTGGTGAGCGCTGGAGCTCAGTCTCTTGAGCCATTCTTACCGAGCACTGGCATAGGACGGTCGTATTGCTCTGAGCTTATCCTTTCGCGCCTAATTTTAAGATTAGAAAGTGTTTTCTCCATATTTTCGTTCGTTTTGCAATTATTTGTAACTTTACCTATTGTGATTAAATAAAATTAGTAGTTGTCATTTTTCGTTTATTTTGATCATCCCTAATATCAGAAGTGGGATCAAACTGCGTGCTTTGCTTTTCCATCCGGTGTTATTTAGTTTGAAGTGCTTTAACGTAATAAAATATGGAGAACACTTATCGTCGTAGTCGTAGTCGAAGCCGTAAGCGGCGTAGTCACGAGCATAAGGCGCGGCGTCGTAGCGGTTCGTCGAAATCAAATAGTGTTCGCGAGTCCTTACAAATAATAGTGTCGCGTTTAAATGCGTTAGAAAATCGAGAATCATCTGCGGTGCGTTCTGAAACTCCACTCGTACCTGCCCCTCAGGCTTCCACGGTTAAGAATTCTACGGAGAAAATAGTCAAGGCCATAAATTCTTTAAAATCAGTGCATACGCAGCGGTATTATGTGTCTAATTTCGATCCAAATGTGCATGTCGTTGACGCGTGGTTTCAAGAGGTAGACATAGCTCAAGCGTGCAATAAATGGGACGATAGCGAGTGTTTGTCACGTGTTGGGACTTTTCTTAAAGGTGATGCGAGCACCTCGTTAAGCGATTGGGTCACTACCGATCGGACGTGGTCCGATTTTAAACGCGATTTTAAATTTTTATGCGTTAAGAAAATTGATATTGCGGGTATTCTTTATGATGTTATGTCCACTGATTCTGACGAATAGACGACTTGTGCGGATTACGCTAGGCGTTCATTGTTGCGTTTAAAAGTCGTGAAAGGTCTGAGCGATGATTTAGTATCGGCAATTGTGGTCAGGGGAATACAAAACCCTCACGTGAAGGCGTGCGCGGCGAATGCTAATTTGTCTTCTAACGAACTTATCTATTTTTTATCGACGTTTGTTAAGCCAGTTCGTAGTTCACGATCAATTTCTCTTACGAATAATAGCCACCGACATTCTAACCTAGAGGTAACCTTAAACGACCAGCCAGTTCTGCGCCAAAACAGCGATATGATAACTGCGGTCATTCGAGGTATATCTACAGACGTTTTAATTGATACCACTTTCGTGTGCTAGAAAACCCATATTTTGTGAGTAAAAGGGGTTAAGTACGTCAATAACGAAGGTTTCGTCAAATGTGACACTACCCGTCGAGTTTAGCAAAATTACATTAGAGATAGATTTGCTCATAGTTCCTAGCGAAAGTACGAACGCTCCAATTATTATTTGAACTGACGTTTTGAACCGTGATGGCGTTACATTTGTTCGAACGAAAAATCAGTAAATACCTACACGTGATAAATCGGTTTTCAATGTGGCAACAGTTTGGTTAGAAAAGCTACCTTTGCCTGTAAAAACTGCTCTGGTTTCTCTGCGTCCATGATAGCTGGTACTGCCACGTCAACTGTTACCACAGGCAGTATGCATAAAAGTCAATAGTGACTCGCCAGTTTGTTATCGCCCTTATAAAATGTCGTTATGACAGTTTCTTGAGCTAGCGGGATATTTTAGGCGGTACATCCCTAATTTTGCTAGGGAAACCGCATATATAGCTCGCTTAACACGAAAAGACTGAGTTTATTTGGGGTCCTGAGCAAGAGTCTGCTCATACTGAAATTATTAACTGTCTTACTAATGAGCCAATCCTATTTTTGATTCTTAATTGCCAACTGAGGTACAAACAGATGCCAGTAGCGCTAGTTACGGGGCGCCGCTTTTGTAAGTTCACAAAGATGTGAAAAACGAGTAGTCGCATATTTTAGTAAGTTTACTTACCATTCATATGAGCCTGAAACATTAGCTGTGCTGTGTTTAAAGATATACGGCATTGTAGACATTACGTGTTAGGACTAAAGATTAAAATAGTCACTGCTTGTAACGCGTTTAAGGCTACGCAGTTTAAAAAAGATCTTTTACGACTAGAAAGCTTTTTGATTTGCTCAGTGAGGGTAAATTAGACTCTCATCGATATGTGAAGCGAAACGACATTCTTTATTACAAGTATACACCGATGCGGTAGGTGAAGAGTCCAACTTATTATGTTTTGTACCCAAGGGGCATCGTTTAAGCCTACTTAGTCTTCCACGACGAACATAGCCATATTTATGCTGATAAATCCATTGACCTCATTTTGAAACATTTTTGATTTCCTGGCCTAAGACAGTTTGTCGTCATATATATTTCCCATTGAATTGTTTGCTTATCGTGCTCTTATATGTGATATAGCCGTAGAGGTGCCGCGTGGAGGTCTGGAATCATTTATTTGGGACTGTGACAAGACAGGACGGCTGAGCGGTTACGATGAAACCAAGAAGCACAAGACGAATACGTCAATAAAGACAGGCGACCGCCTATGGTATTTAAAGTAAATGACTGTTTTTTTAATAAAATATTCGCAGTCTCTAGGCAACCAGATCCAGGCATGCGCGGGCCGTATCGTGTTGACAAGGTGTTGAAGAATGATCGTTACGAGCTGAAGCTACTGGCCGGGTCTGATGGTAAGACCACTTGTGCTGCAGCCCAGTTTATGGTACCCTGGAGTGGAGAGACGCCCGAGTCCTGCGTTGCCTTCTTTGAGGGTGTATGTTGAAGTCTGAGCGGTATGCTAACTTGGAGCCTATGCCGGCAGCCACTGGGAGGTATGCGAACTTTGCGCCTATGCCTACAGTATTGAAGTCTGAGCGGTATGCTAACTTAGAGCCTATGCCGGCAGCCACTGGGAGGTATGCGAACTTTGTGCCTATGCCTACAGTGTTGGCCACTGTGTGGTATGCTAACTTTGTGCCTATGCCAGCAGTACGAGTAATGACATATTTTGTCGACTGTGTGATATGCTAACATTGTGCCTATGTCAAAAGTTCAGTTATAATTTTTACATACCTGCTATAAGCGTGGTAAGCTAACAAGGTGCCTATGCCAGCTTGTTAATAGGGACTAAAACTTCTGACATTTATTTTCTAACTTTTCTTTAAATACATGTTTCCAGTTATTTTTCATTCCCGATTAAAATTTCGAAATTAAAGTAATACTTATGCTCCATTACAGTAATGTGGTGACTTGTTTGTTTAAAAATCTGCCTATCAGTCGATAGCTCATTAGCAGTATCCGCTTTAATTTTGCTATTGCATTTTTTTTTTAATTGGTGACCTTTATAGTGAAACCTTTGTTTTCTGCCTACATCTCCGATACGTTATTACGTTACTTAGATATGTTTCCAGGTTAATTAACACTTTATGTTTAAGTATTGATGAATGTGACGCGCCTAGTACAAGAGTCTGCAACCATTGAAGCATCAGCTGGACCTGGTCACGATGCTACGTCGACTGAACCAGCTGACGACACGAAGGCTAGCCGCGACTAAGGAAGGACCTGCCGAGGACTGCAGGATATCAGGATTGGCCGTATTAGGAATAAATAAGACTTGCAACACCATTGCGTTGATTTTAGAGATCGTCAATTGACTTCCGTCGCCGTTATGTCAGTGGTGAGCGCTGGAGCTCAGTCTCTTGAGCCATTCTTACCGAGCACTTGGCATAGGACGGTCGTATTGCTCTGAGCTTATCCTTTCGCGCCTAATTTTAAGATTAGAAAGTGTTTTCTCCATATTTTCGTTCGTTTTGCAATTATTTGTAACTTTACCTATTGTGATTAAATAAAATAGTATAGTTGTAATTTTTCGTTTATTTTGATCATCCCTAATAATATATTATCCATACAGGCAAGATGCGAGCCGAGCATAACTGGCGCAATAAAAAAGACAGTCTATGCCAGATCGTGGCGCTTGCAACGAGTCATTATGACGTTTATAAGTCAAAAACAATCAGCTCTACATTTCCAATCTTCGCTTGTGCCTTGGAGCTGCTCGGGCCAGGGCTTTCCAAAAAAAATTACTTAACGAGAGCAGAGATTTTAATGAACGCTCTGAAACTCCAAACTGAGATCAGACGAAACTCCATTGTGAAACTAGCTGCTACCGCAAATATTGCGGACATGACGAGCTGGATACGTACGTACGTTAAAAAATGTCGCGTCAACGATGCGTGTTGACAAATTTGTGATAACCCGTGTACTCTTGCTGCCAGGAAAATTAAAATTGGTTATGGCCAGCACTAACATAGACGAGGCCCACGATAATACAGATGTGGTCAGTGACAATCTTGAATTGAAGGTCAAAAACGAAATAAACAAAACCTAAAATGACAAGTTTTTCATAAAAATTACGCCTCCGTTAATCACCACCGCTAAAAACGCAGATAAAACTGAGGGCCATAACAATATATTATCCATACAGACAAGATGCAAGCCGAGCATAACTGGCGCAATAAAAAAGACAGTCTATGCCAGATCGTGGCGCTTGCAACGAGTCATTATGACGTTTATAAGTCAAAAACAATCAGCTCTACATTTCCAATCTTCGCTTGTGCCTTGGAGCTGCTCGGGCCAGGGCTTTCCAAAAAAAAATTACTTAACGAGAGCAGAGATTTTAATGAACGCTCTGAAACTCCAAACTGAGATCAGACGAAACGCCATTGTGAAGCTAGCTGCTACCGCAAATATTTGGGACATGGCGAACTAGATGTTAAAAAACGACCTTAGCTGCGTAAGAAAAGAAATAAGTACTGCCCAATTTACGAGGTGGAAAGAACACAAAGAAAAAACATTTTAATGTCAGTAAATTTTGACAAGTGGATGTCATATAAGGCGGTCTTATTGGCTGATGCACTTAAGCATAACTGGCGCAATAAAAAAGACAGTATATGTCATATTGTGGCGTTTGCAACAAGTCAATATTTTTTTTTTTTTTTTTTATGTTAGATAGGCCAGACAAACGAACTAGTACGCTTTACACGATGCCAGTGCGTTGTCGGCCCTTAAGGAGAGGGAATAGGGGAAGGGGGAGAGGGAGGGGGAGAGGGAAGGGGTGAGGTATTGGGCCCCCGGCACTCTCACTGACCGTACGAAACGCAAGCAGGATTACTGCTGCTTCACGCCGGTGTTCTGTGAGAGGGTGGTACTGCCCCGGACGAGCCGACGTTTATAAGTCAAAAACAATACAATCAGCTCTACATTTGCAATCTTCAATTGCGCCTTCGAGCTGCCAGGGCCAGGGCTTTCCAAAAACATTTACTTAACGAGAGCAGAGATTTTAATGAACACGCTGAAACTCCTAACTGAGATCAGACGAAACTCCATTGTGAAACTACTTAGCTGCTACCGCAAATATTGCGGACATGACGAGCCGGATACGTACGCACGTTTAAAAATGTCGCGTCAACGATGCGTGTTGACAAATTAGTGATAACCCGTGTACTCTTGCTGCCAGGAAAATTAAAATTGGTTATGGCCAGCACCAACATAGACGAGGCCCACGATAATACAAATGTGGTCAGTGACAATCTTGAATTGAAGGTCAAAAACGAAATAAACAAAACCTAAAATGACAAGTTTTCCATAAAAATTACTCCTCCGTTAATCGCCACCGCTAAAAACGCAGATAAAACTGAGGGCGATAACAATATATTATCCATACAGACAAGATGCGAGCCGAGCATAACTGGCGCAATAAAAAAGACAGTCTATGCCAGATCGTGGCGCTTGCAACGAGTCATTATGACGTTTATAAGTCAAAAACAATCAGCTCTACATTTCCAATCTTCGCTTGTGCCTTTGAGCTGCTCGGGCCTGGCTTTCCAAAAAAAATTACTTAACGAGAGCAGAGATTTTAATGAACGCTCTGAAACTCCAAACTGAGATCAGACGAAACGCCATTGTGAAGCTAGGTGCTACCGCAAATATTTGGGACATGGCGAACTAGATGTTAAAAACGACCCTAGCTGCGTAAGAAAAAAAATAAGTACTGCCCAATTTACGAGGTGGAAAGCACACAAAGAAAAAACATTTTAATGTCAGTAAATTTTGACAAGTGGATGTCATATAAGGCGGTCTTATTGGCTGATGCACTTAAGCATAACTGGCGCAATAAAAAAGACAGTATATGTCATATTGTGGCGTTTGCAACAAGTCAATATGACGTTTATAAGTCAAAAACAATACAATCAGCTCTGCATTTCCAATCTTCGCTTGCGCCTTCGAGCTGCCAGGGCCAGGGCTTTCCAAAAACATTTACTTAAACGAGAGCAGAGATTTTAATGAACACGCTTAAACTCAAAACTGAGATCAGACGAAATGCCATTGTGAAGCTTGCTGCTACCGTAAATATTGGGAACATGGCGAGCTGGATGTTAAAAAAAAACCGCACGTTAAAAAATGTCGTCGCGTCGTTGATGCGTGTTGACAAATTTGTGGCAATCCATATAGGTACTATCGCTGCCAGGAAAATTAAAATTGGTTATGGCCGCCACCAACATTGACGAGGCTCACGGCGGTACAGATGTGGTCAATGACAATCTTGAATTGAAGGTCAAAACCGAAATAAATCGAAAATTACACGTTTTTCATAAAAACTACGCCTCCGTTAACCAACACCTCTGAAAATGCAGATAAAACCGAGGGCGATAACAATATTGTCGAAATAGAACGATATGCGCGTCGACCATAACTGGCGCAATAAAAATGACAGTCGCTCTAACCCATTCCAATACGCTGATCCGTATCCAATGTTTAACAGGAATGATCCATAATCGTCATCAACACTTGTTTATTTGACAGTCTATGCCAGATCGTGGCGTTTGCAACGAGCTATCATAACGTTTAGAAGTCTAAAATAATTAGCTCTACATCTTCAATCTTCGCTTGTGTCTTCGAGCTGCTCGAGCCAGGGCTTTCCAAAAAATTTTACTTAACGAGAGCAGAGATTTTAATGAACGTTCTTTAAACTCCAAACTGAGATCAGACGAAACGCCATTGTGAAGCTAGCTGCTACCGCAAATATTGAGAACATGGCGAAATAGATGCTAAAAGACGATCCTAGCTGCGTAAGAAACAAAAAATACTGCCCAATATGCGAGGTGAAAAACACACACAAAAAAAAACATTTTGATGTCGGTAAATTTTGACAAGTGGCGGTTGGATTAGCTGATGCACTTAATCGAGTTGACTAACCCCGGCTATGTTGCTGACAACCTCCGGTTTGTACAGTACAATACGGTCCACAATTAAGTATAGAAACCGACATTTTTGGAGACAAGCACTCTTGCTTGCGCTACAAAACATAACATATCGACTTAATGCCCGAGGGTGGTGAGGCCTTTCAGTTGGCTGGCATTGTAGCCTACAAAGGGTTCTACAGCAAAATCATCCATAGGGCATTATGTAGCATACGTCAAAACTGGCTCTTACTTGGTTGTTGTGCGACGACACCAAGCCTTAAGCAAGGCCCTAATAATGTAGGTGACAAATTCAAAGTGTCAGCTCATTAGTGCATTTGTGTGAGAGAACGATTATCTAATAAACACGATCATAACAATCAAGCATCAAAAGTCATAATAAATTAATAAATACAAAAAATTTTTTTTTCGTTGATTAAAAAACACTGCCCAATAAATAGTTTACAGTTAAAGAAGAAAAGAAAACTAGTTAAACTGTCCATCATTCTTATCATTTAAATCGTTCCAATCAATATCATTGTTTATTAACTACGTAAATGATTGACGAAGTTATATTATTTAATGTCTTGTGAATAAAACTAGTTTCTATAAAAATATACTAATATATTATGATATTCCTAGGAAAAACATAACAAATAAAAATAATAGGTCCATGTTTATATCATAAAATCTCATTGGCACTGAGTTTAACTCGTTTAAAGACGTGAGTGATCCGTTTATTTTCATTATGAGTGAGTCTCGCGGTAGTTTCATGTTTCAAACATAGTCCAATTAGTTTTAAAATAGTTTTCAAGTTTGTTGTTGTTCATTATTCGTATTGAGCGTTCGTTGTAATTTCGTATGTTGTCCATTATTCGTATTGAGCGTTCGTCGTTTTTGGGAATCCGTAGTCAACTAGGAACCCTTATAGTTTCGCCATGTCTGTCTGTCAGTCTGTCTGTCCGTCCGCGGCTAAGCTCAGAGATCGTTATTGCTAGAAAGCTGTAATTTGGCATGAACATACATATTAGTCACGCCAACAAAGTGGTAAAATAAAAAATATATTCTTTTAGGGTACCTCCCATAGACCTAAAGGGGGGGTGATTTTTTTCTCGACTAACCCTATAGTGTGGGGTATCGTTGGATAGGTATTTTAAAACCATTGCGGGGTTGCTAACATGATTTTTCTATTTAGTGATCTGTTTGCGAAATATTCAACTTTAAAGTGAAAATTTTCATTAAAATCGACCGTCCCGTCCCCCCTCTAAAATCTAAACTGTTGGGCGGAAAAATTTTAAAAAATTCAGAATGGTAGTAAATATCAAATTTACTAGGAAAATTATAGCGGCTAAGATTGCTTTGAAATTATTTGTAGTTTAAGAGTAAATAGTAGCCTAAGGTATAAAACATACCTAAACTTGGATGATTCCGTACACATACGAAATCCTTAGAAAAATATTACTTGATTTTTTCGTAATGGCTAAGGAACCCTACCTTGGGCGTGTCCGACACGCTCTTGGCCGGTTTTTTTTTCCTCGCATTCAAAGTGAAAAGTAGATTGTTTAACGCGAGACGAAACCACCATAATGACACGCGAACTAATAGCCACCCTGGCTCTGTTCGGGTGGCTAAATATCGTGTGTCATTGCGGCTTGTTTTATTCCCATGTTGAACAAACTACTACTATTATCTTGCTCCATTGCCCGGTAATCCTGTCCACAACACTATAACTATCAAACTAGATCTGCCATCGAGAAAATAAATGATTGAAACTAATATAATGATGTCGAAAAGGAATTTGACTCGGCATTAAGCTGCAATAGGTGCCTGCTACAGCGCTGATTTTTAGTCAAACCCTTCAAATAATTGCATCAAACTTGTTGTATGTGTGTGTGTGTGTGTTTACTTAAGTTTAATCTGTCCTGCGTGATAATAATAATACCTATTTCATGTTATTAGTTTATTTAGTTTATTAGCGAAGTGTCGCCAAGCTCCCAGCCAACCAACTGTTATTAAAGGCTAAGTCGTCGTCAAGTGTCTAGCTGTGTCCAGATATAGAGCCCTGTGTAATTTTTCTCCAAAACTACTAGTCCAATTTTTGATGCGGTTTTCAGTGATTGCTTAGATTCTTCTATTGAAATAAAAGAATATTTCATTATTTACAATCTTCAAATCTTCAATTGCGCCTTCGAGCTGCCAGGGCCAGGGCTTTCCAAAAACATTTACTTAACGAGAGCAGAGATTTTAATGAACACGCTGAAACTCCTAACTGAGATCAGACGAAACTCCATTGTGAAACTAGCTGCTACCGCAAATATTGCGGACATGACGAGCTGGATACGTGCGTACGTTTAAAAATGTCGCGTCAACGATGCGTGTTGACAAATTTGTGATAACCCGTGTACTCTTGCTGCCAGGAAAATTAAAATTGGTTATGGCCAGCACCAACATAGACGAGGCCCACGACAATACAAATGTGGTCAGTGACAATCTTGAATTGAAGGTCAAAAACGAAATAAACAAAACCTAAAATGACAAGTTTTCCATAAAAATTACTCCTCCGTTAATCACTACCGCTAAAAACGCAGATAAAACTGAGGGCGATAACAATATATTATCCATACAGACAAGATGCGAGCCGAGCATAACTGGCGCAATAAAAAAGACAGTCTATGCCAGATCGTGGCGCTTGCAACGAGTCATTATGACGTTTATAAGTCAAAAACAATCAGCTCTACATTTCCAATCTTCGCTTGTGCCTTTGAGCTGCTCGGGCCTGGCTTTCCAAAAAAAATTACTTAACGAGAGCAGAGATTTTAATGAACGCTCTGAAACTCCAATCTGAGATCAGACGAAACGCCATTGTGAAGCTAGGTGCTACCGCAAATATTTGGGACATGGCGAACTAGATGTTAAAAAACGACCCTAGCTGCGTAAGAAAAAAAATAAGTACTGCCCAATTTACGAGGTGGAAAGCACACAAAAAAAAAACATTTTAATGTCAGTAAATTTTGACAAGTGGATGTCATATAGGGCGGTCTTATTGGCTGATGCACTTAAGCATAACTGGCGCAATAAAAAAGACAGTATATGTCATATTGTGGCGTTTGCAACAAGTCAATATGACTCTACATTTCCAATCTTCGCTTGCGCCTTCGAGCTGCCAGGGCCAGGGCTTTCCAAAAACATTTACTTAAACGAGAGCAGAGATTTTAATGAACACGCTGAAACTCCGAACTGAGATCAGACGAAACTCCATTGTGAAACTAGCTGCTACTGCAAATATTGGGGGCATGGCGAGCTGGATACGTACGTACGTTAAAAAATGTCGCGTCAACGATGCGTGTTGACAAATTTGTGACAACCCGTGTACTCTTGCTGCCAGGAAAATTAAAATTGGTTATGGCCGGCACCAACATAGACGAGGCCCACGATAATACAGATGTGGTCAGTGACAATCTTTTAAAGAATTTCTTAAAGATTTTTTTTTTCCTTTTTTTATTGTCATCATCTCAGCCAGCTTACGCCCACTGCAGGGCACGGGCCTCCTCTCAGAATTAAAGGAGTTTAGCGGACCATGCAGACCCAGTGCAGATTGGGAACTGCACATACACACTGTTGAATTTCTTCTCAGGTCTGTGCAGGTTTCTCGACGATGTTTTTCTTCGCCACGAAGCTCATGGTAAATTTCGAATGTAATGGGGGTACCGAATTTTTTAATTTTCGATGTTCTCCGAAGCTATTATTGCTATCGAATATTGGTTTTCGGCACAAGTGAGCACAACCCTAGCAATTCAATTTTCCAATTTTCATAAATGGGGGTATCGAATTTTTTAATTCTCGATTTTCGCCGAGGCTATCATTGGTATTAAAAAACGGTTCTCGGCACAACCGAGCTCAAGCCTAGCATAAACTAGCACAATCATTCCATTTTCGATTTTCAAAAATGGAGGTACCGAAATTTTAATTTTCGATTTTCTCCGGGGCTATCATTGCTATCAATAAACGGTTTTCGGCACAAGTGAGCACAACCCTAGCACAAACTAGCACAACCATTTAATTTTTGATTTTCAAAAATGAAGGTACCGAAATTTTAATTTTCGATTTTCTCCGTGGGTATCATTGCTATCAAAAAACAGTTCTCGGCACAACTGAGCACAAGCCTAGCACGAACTAGCACAACCATTCAATTTTCGATTTTCTAAAATGAAGGTACCAAAATTATAATTTTCGATTTTCTCCGTGGCTATCATTGCTATCGAAAAACGGTTTTCGGCACAAGTGAGCACAACCCTAGCACAAACTAGCATAATCGTTTGATTTTCGATTTTTAAAAATGGGGGTATCGAATTTTTTAATTCTCTATTTTATCCAAGGCTATTATTTTTATCAAAAAATGGTTCTCGGCACAACTGAGCACAAGCCTAGCACGAACTAGCACAATCATTCAATTTTCGATTTTCATAAATGGAGGTACCGAAATTTTAATTCTCGATTTTCTCCGAGGCTTTTATTGGTATCGAAAAACGGTTTTCAGCACAAGTGAGCACAACCCTAGCACAAACTAGCACAACCATTTGATTTTCGATTTTCAAAAATAGAGGTACCGAAACATTAATTTTCGATTTTCTCCGTTGCTATCATTGGTATCGAAAAACGGTTTTCGGCAGAAGTGAGCACAACCCTAGCACAAGCTAGCACAACCATTATATTTTTGATTTTCAAAAATGAAGGTACCGAAATTTTAATTTTCGATTTTCTCCATGGCTATCATTGCTATCGAAAAACGGTTTTCGGCACAAGTGAGCACAACTCTAGCACAAACTAGCAAAATTATTTTATTTTTGATTTTCTAAAATAAAGGTACCAAAATTATAATTTTCGATTTTCTCCGTGGCTATCATTGCTATCGAAAAACGGTTTTCGGCACAAGTTAGCACAACCCTAGCACAAACTAGCACAACCATTTGATTTTCGATTTTGAAAAAATAGAGGTACCGAAATATTAATTTTCGATTTTCTCCGTGGCTATCATTGATATCGAAAAACGGTTTTCGGCACAAGTGAGCACAACCCTAGCACAAACCAGCACAACCATTTGATTTTCGATTTTCAAAAATAGAGGTACCGAAATATTAATTTTCGATTTTCTCCGTGGCTATCATTGCTATCGAAAAACGGTTTTCGGCACAAGTGAGCACAACCCTAGCTCAAACTAGCACAACCATTTGATTTTCGATTTTCAAAAATAGAGGTACCGAAATATTAATTTTCGATTTTCTCCGTGGCTATCATTGCTATCGAAAAACGGTTTTCGGCACAAGTGAGCACAACCCTAGCACAAACCAGCACAACCATTTGATTTTCGATTTTCAAAAATAGAGGTACCGAAATATTAATTTTCGATTTTCTCCGTGGCTATCATTGCTATCGAAAAACGGTTTTCGGCACAAGTGAGCACAACCCTAGCACGAACTAGCACAATCATTCAATTTTCGATTTTCATAAATGGAGGTACCGAAATTTTAATTCTCGATTTTCTCCGAGGCTTTTATTGGTATCGAAAAACGGTTTTCAGCACAAGTGAGCACAACCCTAGCACAAACTAGCACAACCATTTGATTTTCGATTTTGAAAAATAGAGGTACCGAAATATTAATTTTCGATTTTCTCCGTGGCTATCATTGCTATCGAAAAACGGTTTTCGGCACAAGTGAGCACAACCCTAGCACAAACTAGCACAACCGTTTGATTTTCGATTTTTAAAAATGGGGGTATCTAATTTTTTAATTTTCCATTTTATCCAAGGATGTTATTTTTATCAAAAAACGGTTCTCGGCACAACTGAGCATAAGCATAGCACAAACTAGCACAACCATTCAATTTTCGATTTTCATAAATGGAGGTACCGAAATTTTAATTTTCGATTTTCTCCATGGCTATCATTGCTATCGAAAAACGGTTTTCGGCACAAGTGAGCACATTTCTAGCACAAACTAGCAAAATTATTTTATTTTTCATCTTCTAAAATAAAGGTACCAAAATTATAATTTTCGATTTTCTCCGTGGCTATCATTGCTATCGAAAAACGGTTTTTGGCACAAGTGAGCACAACCCTAGCTCAAACTAGCACAACCATTTGATTTTCGATTTTCAAAAATAGAGGTACCGAAATATTAATTTTCGATTTTCTCCGTGGCTATCATTGCTATCGAAAAACGGTTTTCGGCACAAGTGAGCACAACCCTAGCACGAACTAGCACAATCATTCAATTTTCGATTTTCATAAATGGAGGTACCGAAATTTTAATTCTCGATTTTCTCCGAGGCTTTTATTGGTATCGAAAAACGGTTTTCAGCACAAGTGAGCACAACCCTAGCAGAAACTAGCACAACCATTTGATTTTCGATTTTGAAAAATAGAGGTACCGAAATATTAATTTTCGATTTTCTCCGTGGCTATCATTGCTATCGAAAAACGGTTTTCGGCACAAGTGAGCACAACCCTAGCACAAACTAGCACAACCGTTTGATTTTCGATTTTTAAAAATGGGGGTATCGAATTTTTTAATTTTCCATTTTATCCAAGGCTATTATTTTTATCAAAAAACGGTTCTCGGCACAACTGAGCATAAGCCTAGCACAAACTAGCACAACCATTCAATTTTCGATTTTCATAAATGGAGGTACCGAAATTTTAATTTTCGATTTTCTCCATGGCTATCATTGCTATCGAAAAACGGTTTTCGGCACAAGTGAGCACAACCCTAGCACAAACTAGCAAAATATTTTATTTTTCATCTTCTAAAATAAAGGTACCAAAATTATAATTTTCGATTTTCTCCGTGGCTATCATTGCTATCGAAAAACGGTTTTCGGCACAAGTGAGCACAACCCTAGCTCAAACTAGCACAACCATTTGATTTTCGATTTTCAAAAATAGAGGTACCGAAATATTAATTTTCGATTTTCTCCGTGGCTATCATTGCTATCGAAAAACGGTTTTCGGCACAAGTGAGCACAACCCTAGCACAAACTAGCGCAACCATTCAATTTTTGATTTTCATAAATGGAGGTACTGAAATTTTAATTTTCGATTTTCTCCGTGGCTATCATTGCTATCGAAAAACGGTTTTCGGCACAAGTGAGCACAACCCTAGCACAAACTAGCACAACCATTCAATTTTTGATTTTCATAAATGGAGGTACTTAAATTTTAATTTTCGATTTTCTCCGTGGCTATCATTGCTATCGAAAAACGGTTTTCAGCACAAGTGAGCACAACCCTAGCACAAACTAGCACAACCATTTGATTTTCGATTTTCAAAAATAGAGGTACCGAAATATTAATTTTCGATTTTCTCCGTGGCTATCATTGCTATCGAAAAACGGTTCTCGGCACAACTGAGCATAAGCCTAGCACAAACTAGCACAACCATTCAATTTTCGATTTTCATAAATGGAGGTACCGAAATTTTAATTTTCGATTTTCTCCATGGCTATCATTGCTATCGAAAAACGGTTTTCGGCACAAGTGAGCACAACTCTAGCACAAACTAGCAAAATAATTTTATTTTTCATTTTCTAAAATAAAGGTACCAAAATGATAATTTTCGATTTTCTCCGTGGCTATCATTGCTATCGAAAAACGGTTTTCGGCACAAGTGAGCACAACCCTAGCTCAAACTAGCACAACCATTTGATTTTTGATTTTCATAAATGGAGGTACCGAAATATTAATTTTCGATTTTCTCCGTGGCTATCATTGCTATCGAAAAACGGTTTTCGGCACAAGTGAGCACAACCCTAGCTCAAACTAGCACAACCATTTGATTTTCGATTTTCAAAAATAGAGTTACCGAAATATTAATTTTCGATTTTCTCCGTGGCTATCATTGCTATCGAAAAACGGTTTTCGGCACAAGTGAGCACAACCCTAGCACAAACTAGCACAACCATTCAATTTTTGATTTTCATAAATGGAGGTACTGAAATTTTAATTTTAGATTTTCTCCGTGGCTATCATTGCTATCGAAAAACGGTTCTTGGCACAAGTGAGCACAAGCCTAGCACAAACTAGCGCAATGATTTGTTTTTAGATTTACATTTAAGTGTGTGCCGAATTTTTTTTTATATTCGAATTTTTTCCAACGCCAATATTGTTATTGAAAAATTGTTTTCGGCATAATTGAGTACAAGCCTAGCACAAACTAGCAAAATGATTTGTTTTTAAATTTTGAGAAATGGGTGTACCGATTTTTTATTTTTGATTTTCTCCGTGGCTATCATTGTTATCGAAAAACGGTTTTCGGCACAAGTGAGCAAAAGTCTAGCACAAACTATAACATATATATTTTTTATAGTTTTTTGATCCTAAGTGTATTTCATGACAGATATTTCCTCTTACACTATGTTTTGTGTTTTATAAAAATCTAACTGTCATATCAGGTTACAGTTTACAGCATTTGTGAGCACAAGCTTAGCACATTGTACCGCTATATTCATTTTTTCAAAAATCTCAAAAAAATGTCACTTAGTACTTTTTTTGATTTGTGATTTTCTGATCATCTAAAAGAGATATAAAAAAATCGACTTCAGCACAAGCTAGCACTGACTTAGCGCAAACTAGAACAACATTAAAAAAAATGATTTATCAAAATGGCGGTGCTGATTTTTTTTTTTTATTTGCGATCTTCTCTGTGGCTATTATTAGTATCGAAAAACGGTTTTCGGCACAAGTGAGCACAAGCTTAGCACAAACTAGTACAATAATTTTTTTTTCGATTTTCCAAAATGGCGGTGCTGAGACGTTTTTTTCTTTTGCGATTTTTTGAGCCACTATTAGTGATATCGGAAAACTATTAGCGGCACATGCTAGCACAAGTATAGCACAACCTAGCACAAGTTTTTTTTTTTAATTTTGACAAAATGGCGGTGCTAGCCGTAAAAAAAGTTTTTTTTAAATATTCGCTCTGTTAATAGGAATTTCCAAAAATGGATTGCAGCACAAGCTAGCACAACCCTAGCACAACCTAGCACAACCTTTTTTTTTTTGAATTTTCAAAATGGCGGTGCTAACTTCACTCACATCATTCCAGAAACCCAGCTCGTGGTTATTATCACTGAATTATTAACTTTAATCATTTATGTTTGCATGTTCTTTTGCTCTTTGTATTTTATATCGGAGATGTGCAAATTTTACTGAAATAAACATATTTCCCTGACCTTAAAAAAATCCTTTAATTTCGGCTACACACAACTCCACAGAACAATAATAAAGTTTTATCATTATAGCGATCTAAATGGTGCAAGGAATTAAAAATGGAACTTTATCATAAAAATGAAATTTGTCATCGATCTGGAAGGTATCGCGGTAATTAATTACCTAAAAATGCTATTGTAATGTTTTCTATCGTACAAAATAATCTAAATGATTTCAGCTTCAATGAACGCGGTGCTCTGTACTGCCTCTTGATGTTGACGCCGGAACAGAAGCAAGCGGGCGTTGTGACTGCCTCCACGGGGAACTGGGCTATGGTAGGTACATATTTTGTTTGATACATATGGCTTATTTATTTTATAGAACATTTTAGTTTTAAGTAAATAAATATTAGAGAGACAATCTTAGGTACACAAATCGACCTAGTCCCAAACTAAGCAAAGCTTGTACTATCGGTACTAGACGACGATAAACATAATTATATAGATAAGTAAATACTTAAATACATAGAAAACATCCATAACTCAGGAACAAATATTCGTGCTCATCACACAAATAAATGCCCTTACCGGGATTCGAACCCAGGACCTCTTGCTTCGTAGGCAGCGTCACTACCAACTAGGCTAAGGCGGTCGTTAAAGTACTTGTTTTCATCATAAGGTTAAACTCTCTTCTGCATGGAAACCAGTGATAGGCAAATTTGGGCAAATGGGGGCAAATGTAGGCGTCGAGATGTACTTTCGGGTAAATCGCGTGATATTGTGATTGTTGCGTGTCGAAGTGATTATGTACCTACCTACAAGAAAATCAAGTGCGGGTAGTTTGAAAAACTCGCGCAGCTAAATGAACGTGATATTTCAATCGACCCGTGACCACGGCCGCTGCAATGTACTCGAAACGTCGAGGTAATTTTAGCATTGAATATAGTTCAACGTTTCTACCCACGCAAGCTTGTAGTTTCGGAGTAACATGATAAAACGTTGTAGATCGTAGATTCATACTTACTAAATATTATTGTTAAGGCAATGGCACACCAAGGGCAAAAGCTGGGCGTGCCAGTAACAGTTGTGATCCCAGCGCGCGCGCAGCCTTACACACAAGAGAGATGCGCTGAGTGGGGTGCGACTGTCGTGCGTCATGGAAACGATATGGCGGAGGCCAAGCGACAAGCGTTCGTGATCGCAGCAGAAAAAGGGTTTTCTTATTTAAACGGGTAAATTGCATTTGTCATTTCAGTAATTTGTTTCCTGTAACCTAACATCAAAACACAAGACACACGATTGTTGAGCGGATCTTGGCGGATTAGTGTGTTGTGTTGAACCTACGAGGGATACACATCCCTCATCACTCAGCCACACGGCTGTAATACACCAAGAGGAGTAAATGTAAAAGAGATGTCGAGTTTTCTGTTAAGTAATAGGTAGGTAGGTACCAAGCTAGGTAATTTTGCTGAGTCTAGCACCGTTACTAAGATGCCCTGAGCGAGGGTACTTGAGTTTGATGGACCACGTGAACGTAATGGCGAAAGACAAACCGCCATAGCGTCAGAATGCTCACTGGCGAGCACAGAAATGCACTTAGCTGTAACTAGTGTAGCGACCCCTGTTTTCTCGTGGTCCCATTAATAAAATATCGCTTCCTGTATATAATATTAATAAGTACGAGTACGCATACATATAGTAGGTACCTCTTTGTACAAACTTGTCTAATACAGAGTGAAGTGGAAGACGATAAATCTATATATATAAAAATGAATCACAGAAATGTTTGTACGCGCATAACTTCCGATCGACTGCACCAAATTGGATAATTCTTTTTTTGTTGCGTTTGTTATTGACAGCAGAAATAAATTATAGATAATAAATTTAAAAAATACAATGGGGGCGAAGCCGCGGGCATCAGCTAGAAGTAAATATATGACAACTTAAAAAGTGTTAGAATGTGAAATTAAATTAAAATACAGGAACACAACGTCAGCAACGGCTGAAAATCCACCTATAAATTTTTTTTACGCTTTAATAATGCAATCCTGAAATCCGCTGCAACTAAATAAGGCGTTTGCAAAATATATCCAACGTGGAATTTATTTGTTCCATCAATGGGACCACGAGGGAGAATTATTTCTCGTGGTCCTTTCTGTACAGTGTGCATTTTATACAGGAAGTTCAAGATACCTAACTCCAATTGAACTGAATGGGACCACGAGAAAACGGGGGTAGCGACCTCTAGCGCCACCTAGTCGTCAATTAGAGAAACCACTACGTTCTACATCGTGCCACAAAATAAAAAGGTACAGAAGTCAATCAAGTGTATGTACTTCACTTTTCATACCTACGCTCGGCGGTCGCTCTAGGGTTGTCAATTATGGCATATGCACACAAAACTTACCGTGAAAGTGGCACTCGTTTTTAGTTGTTTGGCTTATTGTTGATGTTCAAACGGAAAGAATGGAAATATAAAATAATAATAATTAAAATACCTACCTACAAAATTTAGCGTTTGTCAATTTTCACTGTCGAAAATCCCTAATAACTTCTAAACGGATTATCCTAGTTATACAATTTCCATTGTCCTATCGGTTTTAGACCTAAACCTATCTAATGACACTAAAAACAACACAATATCTATACAAACAAAAAAACATGTTTTCAACTTACGTAATATTAGTGGCATCAATTTACCTTACAAAAATAAAGTTAGGTATAAGTACCTAACCACATTTTTTGTAAGGTAACGTTTATTTATACTGATTCAAAATAGGAAACTATTATTACTTTGGGAGTCGGGGCGAGGTGCTTACCTATCTACCTAACTATTCTATGTAACGTTAAAATGAACCATCGAAATACAAGCAGATACCTACTAAACTTACCTCTCTGAAACCACTGGTAGCTTAAAAAACGACCATTCACCGTTTAGGGTTGAATTTAAACAACCGTCCACTGAACAGTTACCTATAATAACCTTTTTTTTGTTGCTCCATTATTGCACTCGAAAAATTCCACAGACGCGCGACACAAAATAAATAAGTACGCGCGACCACAACGCGCGCCTCGAAAAATTCCACTGACGCGCGACCACAGCGCGTGCCTCACGCGGATGGCAATCGCGCTAGGACTGATCCGAACTGATCCGAGATATCGTGTCTGTGAACAGTGTCTATGTGTGCGTTGCTCGAGCGCGCTTTGTATGTAGATTTATTTCTGTACCTTTTTATTTTGTGATCGTGCTATCAAAGTTTCTCTACTCGGATGCAGAAATACAACATCCAGCCGGCTCTCTTCCTCTGAACTTCGGTCCCCAGGTATAACATCGGCCTCTCCAGGCAAAACGCTATTGATATTTTGTAGACCTAACTGATGTGGGGGGTTTTACCCCCACATCAGTTAGGTTATGTTAGGTATGACTTATCTGACATTATTACCTACTGAAATGCTTAAAAATTGTCGTTGGTCTAAGTGTGAATAAAAACCGGCCATACAAATTTATATGTATCTATGAACATCCAGTCTTAGCACACCCCTGCTCCTAAGCAAAATGTGCGCAGTGTGGGATCATTGTAGATTGGTTACTGATATAGACAGACAGACAAAAAAATTTATGCTTTTCGCAATTTTTCCTTTATCTGTGCTATAAGGCCTTGCTTTGTACCAAATTTCAAGATTCTGAGTTCACGGGAAGTACCCTGTAGGTTTTGATTCCCTTGCGAGTTTCGAAAATATGCGGAAATTTGCGTCATAAACGGCTGTATCTTTTGATTGCGTTGGCTTAGATGTTTGTTTTTTTTCACAGCTCCAAGGGACAGTATACTTGAGTATTTGATATAAATTTCAGCTTGATACCTCCATGCGTTCCTGAGAAAAAGGGTCTTGATAGACAGACGGACGGACACACGGACGGACGGACGGACAACAAAGTGATCCTAAGTGATAAGGGTTCCGTTTTTTCCTTTTGAGGTACGGAACCCTAAAAATATGAGTAAAGCATTTTCCTATTTAATCTAAAATTAAGTATGAGCTTTGGCCTCCAGATACGATCATCCTCATGCTATCGCAGCCGCGGGTGCGATCGGAAAGGAGATCTTAGATCAGCTACCGGAAACGGATGTCATTCTGGTACCGGTTGGCGGAGGTGGTCTCTTGGCTGGCATTGCCGTCGCTGTCAAACACATCAAACCGGAGATTCTCGTCTATGTATGTATTATCGTCTCTATCGTCAAGGGACCCGATTCACTAGGTAGCAGTGGCGAAGGGTACAAACAACACGATTGACTAAACTTTAGAAGATACCAAACGCTTTCTTCCATTACTGCACTTTCAAGAAGAGGATCAATGAGGTTTTAGGTTTTTTTTTGCTCCGGCTTTACTTGCAAAAATATTTATGCCCCGCCACTGCTATGTAGACTAAGTAGGTATATATAAAAGAGTCGAAATTAAATGAAGGGCACTCTCTCTAACACATGTTTGATGTTTGCTTGAATGTGGGTAAAATTTTGCGTGTAAATATTTAATTCGTCTTTCATGCGTTTTCTACTAGTTTACTTGTGTGGGAGTCTAGGACATTTTCTGTAAAATGGTTTGATATTACATTGCCGAGCTACAATGAATTGTTTAGAAATTTTACAACAAGGTAAATTTCTTTATTCTCTTCCATTAGGGTGTAGAGTCCGATAAATGCTGCAGTTTCTTCAAGGCGCTGGAAAACGAGCAGCCGTACAAGACGGCAGTGTCGCGGTGCCTCGCGGAGTCGCTCGCTGTGCCCACGGCTGGCTTCAACGCGTTCCACACGGCCAGGTCTCTCATAGACAAGATGGTATATAATATAGAATAATACTTAGCTTGATTCTCCGCGTCTACATGTGCGAGACGAGACGTAGTACTCTGTGCAACTCATTTAAAGCGCCGCCGCAGTTACAGGGACCCATAATCCAATGAACCGTGTCAGGCCCCCGTAAGTAGGTATGACTCACAAATTTTGATACAGGGTCTAGCTAGGGTAAATTATACCACTGATTCAGAAATAAAGAGCATGACCATAACCGTGCCGAGAGAAAAAAACTGGAATACCTCCTGTATTTGCATTATTTACGGATTAAATTATGAATATTATCATTATCATTATTACTTATCACGATCCATATCACAACAATATCCCCTCGTAGTCTCAAATAATAGGTACTAATATTATTACAGATTAAACTAAAAATACAAAAATATATAGATACTTAGCCTTAAATCTAGCGCAGATCTGCGTTACGGTATCCCAGAGGTGACGTAGGTATCTCAGTCTCGTAAAAATTCTGCAGTGAATTACCGGATGTTTTGAAATCCGCGATAATATTGTCATTAATAGTATCGCGATATATTGATAGTCCAATCCAATCAATAATACAATGGAACGTAAGTAAGCACCTTCAGTCATATTATAAATAATGTCCAGATCCTCGTCGATGATGACTGGATAGCACGCGCTATGCTGCACTTGACCGAGCAGGAGAGGCTGGCGGTGGAAGGCGCGGGCGCCGTCGGCCTGGCCGCCCTGCTGGCAATGCCGCAGATACTGCCAGAACTGAGGGGCAAAACGTAAGTGCCAAGGAACTCTGATGCAATCGCTACGATTTACCAAAAGCAATGTCAATGCCGGGGGGAAATTATATAAATCGTTTAAAAATCGAAATACCATTCAATATGAAGAAAAAGTATGTTTAAATAGAAAATTATACCTAAGTACACAGATTTTTACTACGTTCGAATATTTTCACGAATGTGTTTTCCATAATCAGCTTTGGGAAACGCAGCGCACCTTTTGCATCTCTACAAGATGTACGCTAACGCTGGGTCCATAACCTATGGTACTTGGCGACTTGTAACAACACAACAGGACCCTACTTAGAATAAAAATTAATGTACACGTGCATTACAATTTTCGTGTCAAACAGACAGATGGCCATGGGGAAAACCAGTGAATAAATGTAATTGTTGCAGAGTGGTTAGCCTGCTAACCGGTGGCAATTTAGACATCGTGACGTTGCCACATTGCCTGGATCGGGGCAAGGCGATGGAAGGTCGGATTATTAAAGTGACGGTGAGAAATTATAAATAACCGATGGAGCCGTAAAGCGTTTCAACCGCCGTGTCCCGTGCGTTACGAAAATCGACAAATACTCGTTTGGTGTGGTGTGTGTGGCCTCAGAATTTCAATTGGTTTGAGTTCATGGACATTATCCTTAGATTTTCGTAACACACATGACAGGATGCAGTGGTTGAAACGCTTCACGGCCCCACCCAATTACTCGTCGACAAGAAGCCTACCAAGCATTAGCACAGGTGTTTTTATATACAGGTAACTCTACCGGCTGACGGCACAAAGGAACAACTTCAAGTGTTTAGCATAATCTCAAATGTTGGCTGCAATATTTTAAAGTGCTACTCGGATCGTGCTTGGATTGTGGAGAGTGACCTGTATACCATTTACGTAAGTACCAAACAGCTACTGTTCTTGCAAGTCCGAAGGCGAGCGGGATTTACTTGTGGTAACCACGTATCTTATAATTACGCGTCAAGGCTGCGTGAGAGCATAAGAATTAAAAAGAAATGGTCAACATATTTATCGTACAACACAAAGCTTACACACAGCAACAAAAAGTACCTAAACACGTTCAATCACTTGTAAAGCTGCTCACCTTCGTGTAGCTAGTGGTGGAGGGTCAAATTTTGACCCAAATTCAAACGCCTCCGTTTGAAGTTATTACTTACTT
This sequence comes from Archips xylosteana, assembly GCA_947563465.1. Classification (NCBI taxonomy): domain Eukaryota; kingdom Metazoa; phylum Arthropoda; class Insecta; order Lepidoptera; family Tortricidae; genus Archips; species Archips xylosteana. The sequence goes on from OX387362.1 coordinate 6,976,283, forward strand.
GGCTTTGACACTAACTATTTTGTCTTATTTGGCACTGTATTTCAATATTTTGTCATCCAATATACCTACCTACCACAGTGTCTCAAGTCAAAAGTCTTCTGATGGAGAAGGCTATGCTCGGAGTTTCTCCGCGGGATCACATTAGAAATGATCAAAATTCACGGAAGAACTAAAGTCACCTACATAGCTCGAAGAATCGTTAGACTTAAGTGGCTATAGGCAGGGCACTTCGCTCGTAGAACTGATGGCCGATGGGGCCAAAAGGTTCTCGAGTGGCGTCCACGGGCCGAAAGACGCAGTGTAGGTAGGCCTCCAACAAGATGGAGCGACGACCTGGTTAAGGTTGTTGGAACGCGCATCCAACGATGCGGAAGGCGCAGGACCGGGTCTTTTTGGCGAGATCCCTATGTTTAGCAGTAGACGTCTTTCGGGTGGAATGATGATGATGATGAAGACTATTTTGTCCTTAATCAGGCTTTGTTTTCAGCTATCGCTTATTATTGAAACCTCGAATCTGGAGCATGCGTGCCGTCTGAAACGAGTGATGGATCGCCTGTTCCCGGGCATGTGTGACTTCCTCGGAGAACCCTTCAGCCCGTTGCCTGTGTGTACGTGTTTCCCCAAAAAAAGTTCCTAATGTTGGTACCTACTTTGTTTTTGTTGGACTGTTGGTAATAAAATAAAATAAACATGGAGTGTTATTGTGTAAGTAATTTATGTGTGAAATAAATTCCTGTTATTAACGTGTTTTAATTATGCTTTTGACTCTCTTGTCTCATGCCGCCACGCACGAGCCTGTTTAGCAAGTAAAGAGTAGGTAATTAGCTGTAGTAATTATAGGTAACGCCATCAGAGTTGAGGTCACGCACACAACAGCACGTCATGTAATGACAGCGGGATTTTGACATTTATTCGTACCGATAGCAAGTTCAACAGACTCAACATAGAATTACAAGATTGACTAAAAATTTCTTTTCTTTTCTTTTTTTTATGTTAGAGAGGCCAGACAAACGAACTAGTGGGTCACCTGGTGTTAAATGATCACCACTGTCCATAGACACCCGCCCGCAGCGCTTACGCGATGCCAGTGCGTTGTCAGCCCTAAGGAAAAAGGAGAGGGAATAGGGGAGGGGGAGAGGTATTGGGCCCCCGGCGCTCTCACTGACCGTACGAAACGCAGCAGGTAGTACTCTGCTGCTTCACGCCGGTGTTCTGCGAGAGGGTGGTACTACCCCGGACGAGCCGGCCCATTCGTGCGTGATGCAGCGGCTAGCTACAACATGGCTTTACCACTACAAAACAAAAACACTACACTTCTTAAACCTATTTCTTTAATAATAATTTAGGAAAATACATCTAGTTCAAACAAAACAGAAAATAAAATATTTTGATCTATTTTATATAAATCAGATAAGCATATTTTTCGCTATTTATAAAATACCGATTTTTTCATGCGAATATTTCTTATCGGTTTCAAATTTTTTTATTTCAAATATAGGTTAAGTATATGAAAAAAGAAAAATTATAATATGCATTACGAGCTGCTGCCCGCGACTCCGTCTGCGAAGAATTCGTTTATCGCTATCCCGCGGGAACTATGCAATTTTCCGGGATAAAAAGTATTCTAAGTATATGTTAATCCGGATTATAAACTATCTGTGTGCCAAATTTCATCAGAAACCGTCAAACCGTTTTAGCGGGAAAGAGTAACAAACATCCATCCATCTATCCATCCATCCATACTTACAAACTTTCGCGTTTATAATATTAGTAGGATTATGCATAGTATTGCGTAAATATTTCATCATTAAGATCATATAACTCAAATTTTCATTCACTCAGTCATTTCATTCATTCACTATCTTTTTTGCAATCAGTACTTTATGTACCTAGCTGTGTGTGTAATCATTCGCCTCAATTCTTGTGGGGTTCCTATACTTAGCAACAACCATAATGACAATCAAGCCCCAAACAAAAAAGCGCATTAGACGGCAGAGGACATTAAAATTTTCAATTGATTATATATTACTAGCTGTTGCCCGCGACTCCGTCTGCGAAGAATAGGGGAATAAAAAATAGCCTACGACCTATTTTCAGACCTACCGAATACAGATAAAAAGGTTTCATAGAAATCGTTCAAGCCGTTTCGGAGGAGTTTGGTAACAAATACCGTGACACAAGATTTTTATATATTAGATTTTATTAGCTATTTTACGATGTGACGCTTTCGCCCTGCTAGGTATATTAATTTCAGACGCTCTTGGTATTCTAGCGCCATTCTGGACGAATTTGGAGATTTTGACAACTTTTCTGTATTTTCCCTCATATGAGATATTTTTCCTTTAACCTCTACCCTCCATAGTCGGACCGTCGGACCTTTGCGAACTGTAAAAATCTCGTTAATCATCGATGTCTCTGATTAGATATGAACACAATAATCGATTCTTTTTGGAAGTACGTGTTACTGACTGTCATCTTGACACAAAATCCGTAAAATGTAATACTTATTTTAATAAATTTATATAAATGCAACCTTCCCTAAATTTAAAGTGAATGGAATTTACAGTGGCTGTTTCACATTTTGCTATTAAATAAATATGTCCAAAAGGCGTGTAAGTAGCTCAACTATGTACATACTTACTTGAATTATTTCCAAGATATTAAAATATAGATGTTCCATTAAAGTCACCTCAAGGAACAGAACTAGGTAACGTTACTTACACTTTCTAGGATGATTTTGATGAGTTCTCTGATCCGGAAAAACCAAGAGAACTTAAATATGAAGAAATCGTGAAAGCCGCAGATCGAATCCGGTGTCGCGTTGTGAAAACGCCATGTCTCGTAAATATTATTTACTTAACATAGTTTTCAATCAGTTATTTTAAAATTATACCCTAAAATTTAACAACAAATTGGTATGAATTTCAGGCTTCACATCATTCAAAGGAGTTCATTATGCACATTTATTATAAATTAGAAAATCTTCAAAGGACGGGCAGGTAATGAAATTAATTGACTACCTATGATTAATTGCGCTCATTTTTTACACGCTTTATATTAGCTTCACCTGTAAGTTTGTTTGTTTGTTTGTTTGTATGTATGTATGTTTGTTTGTAACAGACTCCTTAGGGCGCGATTTTGACCCACTTCCCGGTTTCCGATTGAGCTGAAATTTTGCACGTATGTGTAAATTGAATGACAATGCAATATTATGGTAACATGGAGCTGATCTGATGATGGAGCTTTATGGTGGCCATAGGAACTCTGTAATAAAACGACACAGCCCCGTCGAGTTTGGGCTCTTTTGATTCGTCTTGTCGAGTACTTTGATCCCAGATGGTAACCAGGGTCTGATGATGGAGCTGGAAGATGGCCAAAGGCACTCCACAATAAAACGAAACAACCCCATCGAGTTTCGGCTCGTTTGATTCGTTTTGACGAGTACTTTGGTCCTAGATGGTAACAAGGGTCTGATGATGGAGCTGGAAGGGGGGTAGGTGGCGGAGTGGGTGGGATGGGGGTGGGGGGTAAGGGGGTCGGGGGTTTAGAGGGTTGGGGGTAAGGGTGTGGCGGTTGGGGTTAGGTTGGGTTTGGGGGAAATAGGGTGGGGGTGTTGGGGGGTTCGGGGGTTAGGGATTTTGGGGGGTTGTGGGATATGGGGAGGGGGTAAGAGGCCTAGAGGTGGAGGGGAAGGGGGTTTAAGGGGTTGGGGTTAAGGGTGTGGGGTGTTGGGGGGTTCGGGTGTTAGGGAGGTTGGGGAGTTGTGGGAAATGGGGAGGGGGTAAGGGGGGTTGGGGTTTTAGGGGGTTGGGTTGGAGGGTAAGGGGGTTGGGGTTAGGGGTTTGGGGGAAGTTTGAGGAAATGGGGTGGGGGTCCGGGGTTAGGGGGGTTGGGTTTAGGTGGTTGGGGGGTTTGGAAAATGAGGAGGGGGGTAAGGGGGTTTCAAGACCAAGTATAAGTTAGACTGATTCTATTTAAGACGAGCAAAAAACCGTTTTGTGTCTCTTTTTAGCACATGGAAACTCTCACTGTGAAAAAATGCAACTAAAAAATAGAAAATAAATAATAGTTAAAAAAAAACTAAAAAAACACGCTTTAAAAAAAAACAGCTAAAAAATAAAAAATAAATTTTAATAAATTTAAATTCACTATTCTTATAGTGCAGTAAAAAATCTTAATAAGCAATTATTATATTGTTATATCCAGATCAAAATTTGTAAACAATTCTAAATATTGATAAAATAAATAATAATAGTTTAAAATATTTTATTGTAAAAAAAGCGTAGGGTGCTTTTTAAGATGTTACCCCACGCTTTTTTTACAATAAAATATTTAAAAAAAAAAATAGTTATCTGATGAAGATACGTTTTTTTTTAGTCTGTTAGCGTGTCCCATTGCTGAACGAATACCTCGCCCTACTCGACTTTTACCTATACTCGTTCCTGTAGAAAAGCACACTCACTACCTTTTATAAGACAAGTAAACTGCCGTACTCGTAAACTCGACTTCTATTCCATTTTCACAATAAATGCCCCTGACTCCTTTGATGAGTACAATGATGGCTTACTGAAACTAAGGCTGTACTTACTGCGGATTGAGCTTAACGCGCTTTTACACTAGTATGAAAAATTGTGTAAGTTGCAGTACATTTCCGCGTTCAGAGGACTAAGTTCTTCCAACTCGTTCGATTCACGGCTTGGCGATGTAATGCAACTTAGGGCCGGCGCTCACTGGCGGCATGGCAGGCATGGCATTCATGTTACTTTATTGGTTATGCGTTGCGTCATCCCTCGGCACGTCGCGGCATCGTGGTATCGAAATAAAGTAACATGAATTTTAAACTCATTGAAATAGGTAAGATTCAAAATAACTTGATAGTAATAAAATGCCATGCCGTGCCATGCCGTCAGTGAGCGCCGGCCCTTACTTACATTCTATTTATACTTAATCATGTTATGCTGGCACTACACGATGGGCTATCGCGATGGTCCACTTGACTATGATGGGGGCCAGCGTGTGGAGGGCGTAGCTTGGCGCGTGTGATGGTCGTGGGATGGCGTCGGTGTCGTTTTTGGCCGCACATCAAAGGAATCAAAAGATCACAACTGAACGTCGCCATCGTGTAGATGCGTTGCAGCCCTCGCTGGACCATCGCACCGACCATTTAATGGCCCATCGTGTAAAGCAGCTATTAAGTTTCAAATTATTTCGGCAGCTTCAAAGAACGCGGCGCGTTAAACGCTCTGCTAGAACTCACTGCGGACAAAAAGAAGCTTGGTGTAGTGGTTTCATCCGTCGGTAACCACGCCGTGGCCATGTGCCACCACGCGAGTTTAATGAACATCCCCATGACGGTGGTGATGCCTCCAAGCGTCCCCATCAACAAGGTGCAGCTGTGCCATGCGCTCGGAGCCAAGGTTCTGTTGCAGGGAAACAACATATCGGACGCGCAGCGCTTCGCCCGCACTCTTGCCAGGGAAAAAGGACTCACATATATTAACGGGTCAGGTTTCAAAAGTTTACCCATTCAAAAATATTTGCGGCATCCCTAGGGCGCGATGATCTCGTGTCCCATGGATACAAAAAAATACTAGTCACAAGTAAGTATATTTAGATTATATTAACGACGCTGCTGAACGGCGTTATACCTACCTGCAATTACCTTTGCTGTAATATAATAATGTCTAGAACCTCACATAAACTACCTACCTTACCTATATATTTATATCCGACTGACCGCAAGAAAGGTTGACAAGCACTTGTTGCATATTCGTACTACAAAGCGAAAATACTGTTTACATAATCCAAGACCGTTTGAAACTTTTTGCTTATCTTTAATTGACATAATTACAAAATTTACACAGTTCGCCCAGACGCAAGTTATGCAAAGCTTAAATTATCATGAGTGTCAGAGAACGGTTAAAAATAGGTCCTTATAATATACCTAGATAAATAAAATTATTAATTACCTACACACTGAACATTTATAATTATAACTCGGTTAGAGACATCGTATTCGTCATGCAAGTGCCTACCCCTGCCGGGATCCGAACCCAGAATCTTTACCTTCATACCTAGTCATGGTTCGATCACGACTACGCGCGACCGGCGGCGCGGCGAGCGTTTTCTCGGGTAGATCCCATTCCATTTGTTCTATAGAACTGATATACGTATTTGGTACAATTTTGAACTCTGTTACATCACGATTTCACAGTTTTATATGACAATTGGGACCTACCCGTTTTTTCAACCAGTTGCGTGTGCTTTTAGGTTAACCAACCACTATGTAATGGGGCCAGCGTCTCAGCCCTATAATAAATGGAGGAAACGCTGTCGCACTTGTACTAAGTACCTATTTTGTATCTGTCGCGCGTTGTTGGGGCCGGGCCACGACTCCACGGGATACAGCTTAGTGATCAGATCAGGCTGCATCCTGTCCGGTGGTCTATACATGACTACGTTACATAATTACTTAATATTGTAGACGTGATCACCCCGCCATGCTGGCCGGCCACGGGACCGTGGCGATGGAGATCCTCGAGCAAGTGCCGTTCGTGGAGGCGGTAATCGTGCCGGTGGGCACCGGCGGCCTGGCCGCGGCCACCGCGGTCGTCATCAAACAAATCAAACCCAGCTGCCTCGTCTATGTGAGCAATATTTTTTGCTCGTTTGTCTGTTTCTATCTGGATACCTAAGTACATTTTAGGGTATGCGCGCACGAGCAACTTTTGTCTCCGCGACTATTTTATCAAGTCTATGGGTTAGTATGGAAGTGCGCACACGTAGCACCGCGACTCCCGCACACATATTAACACAAAAAAATCGCCTTGCGACTAAGTTGCTCGTGCGCGCATAATATGGATATAATCCTTAGGGAGCGTGCGCTGCGCAAGGATTACATGAACTTATTTCATCGTCTCCGTTTTACTATCGCATTTGTATAAAAGGCGAAGATGAAAAAAATACGGGCGTTTATCATACCCAACGTTAAATAACTTCTATGTGATTTCTGATAGCACCCGCTCAAACGCTTTAAGTACCTACTATTAAAGCAAAATTGAAATTTTTTTTTTTTAACTAAGCAATGAATGGGAAGCAATTATCTTGCTCACGAGATCGCTCAACGAGATCATTCAAGAGAATAAAAAAGGATCTAATCCAATCTTCAATTGTGAATTTAAAGCTTTATTTAGACGGCGTAAAAAATATCGTATGTATTATTTGTTATTTTGCGGGGCCGCGCAGCTATGAATTTATAAGTGATAGATATATCATTTACAGCAATTTATGTATACCGCAACTCGCACAATAGTTCTCGAATCACCTAAATGTGGCTTAATTTTCAGGGCGTCGAACCAGAAGTTATGCCGGCATTGTTCAGCTCTCTGGAGAGAGGGCAGCCGGAGACCTGTCCCATTGTGAACACTATAGCCGACAGCATCGCGATACCCGGCGTCGGGGTCAACGCCTTCTGCACTGTCAAATCACGTCTCGACAAAATGGTGTGCATCAAACTGGTTGTACCACCAACCCCAATATACCTACTCTAGGTACTAATCGTGAAGTTGATCGAAGTTTTGCAAAGACGTCAGAGCCATATTTTCGAAATTCATATCATGCCGTTCAGTTTTCGCTATACTATTGTATTAAACAGAAGAGGGAAAGAGACGTTACGATACAATACGTTTACTTTTAGTTTACCACTGACAGATGGCTTGCCTTCATTTCATTTCCAACTTTAACACCATACAAATAAAGTAGCTATTACAAAATCTGCAAACATGGGTAACAGTATTCTAAAATTGGCTTTATTTGTATGTCATTAAAGTTGAATATGAAATGAAGGCAAACCATCTGTCAGTGGTAAACTTTATGTAATTTTACTGTACGAACTTTGAACTTTGTAACACACACATAAACTTCCAAAACTAAACATGGGCGCCAGGAGATGGGTGTATGGGCCGCACTTACACCCTCCCGGTGTACAAGAAAATACACAAAACATGATGCTCTCTTTTAGATGCAGTTGCAAGATCCAATCCACGCCTTTAAGCAATATCCTGCCGGCGCCTATTATGGAACTAAATACAAACAGGCGATCTAATAATGTTCTATGATTTATTGAATCAGGCGTTACTTTGCGGAGGTCCATATTAAAGAACTAAAACAATTACTTTGCTCACCCGCGATCTTACGATAGTTACGTTTATGCAAGAAATGAGTGTTCATGCAGTTCCTCCACCTCCACACTGTACGAACACGCACAAATCACATAAACACAACCATCACCACCACCAAACTACACTGACGCGAGGTCGCGGGTGAGCAATGTAATTGTTTCAGTTCATTAATATTCTATGAATTTTAGTTACTAGTAAAAGAAGACTGGATTGCACGTTCTATACTGCACTTGATCGAGAACGAACGGTTGGTAGTGGAAGGAGCCGGCGCCTGTCCTCTCGCTGCAATTCTAGGAAACCTAGTGCCTGAACTCAAGACAAAAACGTACGTGCTTAACTCCTCCGTTTGACTACTTTCCTATAAGCCCTCTTTTGGATAGGAAATCAAATAGATTAGTAAATATTTCCTCGTCAATTAAAGCAAGCTTAAATATCCGGTCTGCATCAAATGCAAAGAACTAGGTACATAACATACATACATTATGATGGATGACGGTCGAACATAACTCGAAGATTACGGAGCCAATGGGCGTTAGCAATTTGAAAGTAGGTAACAGCTATAAAAAACCAAACGGTGCCAAATAAATAAAGGTATAAGGATGCTCTTCCACCAAAGATGTGCTATGCAGCTACGCTGCGAGGATGTGAAAGCTACGCTACGAAACCATGTGACCGTTTCCACTAATAAGCTACGTATCCGTTCGAGGCAGATGCGCTATGAAGATTGTACAGCCATGAGCTATGCGATGCCATTTAGCTATGCGAGGAAGATGCGCAGCTCGAGCTATGCGATGTATCGACAGTATGGACCATCATTGGCCGCACCCATAGCATGCATTTAGAGCACGCATCCTCAGCTGTGAAAGCCACGCTGCGAATCTATGTGACCGTTTCCATTTCCACTAGTGCTAAGTTATCTAAACTGATCAAGGAAAATCCAGAGAACGCATCTTTCCATATAAAAAACATAGCTTTAGTTGAACCCGTATCCAGGGGTGTAGCTACCGCCGTATCAGCCGTATCTATGATACGGGGCCCCCGGGCTACAGAGGCCCCTATCGTGTGTAGGTAAGCAAAAATTAGTAAAATGTTATCCACAATATCACTTAAATCTCGCGCTTCCCGGGAAAGCCCCCAACCCCAACTAATTTTGATACAGGGCCCCTCCAAGGTACGCTACACCACTGCCCGTAGGTATCCACCAGTGCTATGTTATGTGGACCAATGAATAATATGATTGGTGGATATCAAACGCATCCATGGCAACGTAGCAAGCACATCTCTGGTGAAAATGGCACCCTAGGAGTCGTGAATAATTTCTTCTCGGTTGATGGGCAACAATGTCAGCATTACGTAGATACCTACCTACTAACTTGCCATTTTCCCACGGTTTTCTTGCAGCGTGGTCTGCATCCTCAGTGGCGGTAACATTGACACGATTCTGCTCGCTCGCGCCATGGACAGGGGACTGGCCGCAGAAGCCCGTTTGGTGAAATTTAAAGTAAACTAACACTTATGAGTTTTAAAACAGCTAAATAATATAATACTGTGGTTCCGTTAAGTACAGTCAACCGTTTTTTTCCTAACCCACCGTAAAACCATTCTCATAATAATAATTGATAATGGTTTTCATCGCATGACGTCAGTATGAAATTTTCTGTGAAATTGTTCCAGTACTATGATACAGTCGCGAACACTCTACTATAACTGACTACGCATAGACATTATAACTAATCATTTAGGTACCTACGTGATTTACAAAAGTTTGCGAATTGCAAATGGCGCTGTTATAGTAATAGCACAGATTATACTTAGGTATGGCTACTTGGTAATAATCATCATATTGAATAATCATATTGAAGTCTAAAAAGTACTTCTGTACTAGAGAACGCCTTTCAATTTTAATTAAGTATCAAAGTATGCCTTATTTCTGGATAATGTGTCTTTCTCTAATTTTATTAAACTGAAAAGGAGATTAATTTAGTAGCGACAGAACGCGTGGCCTTAGGGTGAGGCAACACGAGCGTAATTTTGTGAGTCGTGAGCGGCAGAATTTCGGTCCGCGCCATACAATATGCGCGCCATCACGTGACACAATGTATGGCGCAACCAAAATTCTGCCGCTCACAACTCACAAAATTACGCTCGTGTGGCCTCACCCTTAAGCCCTCCACAGACCGCAATGAGGGGCGTGCGCGCGACGCCGACGGAGCGTGCCCAGCGCGTTGCATAACACTGAATCATATACGCTATGCTGCGCCCCGGTGTGTGTCACCGTATATATGATTCAGTGTTATAGAACGCGGTGGCCACGCTTTGTCGCAGTCGTCGTGCGCACGCCCTGCGCTGCGGTATGTGGTGGCCGTTCGAAAACATAAACCGCGCTAGGCGTCCTGATGGCTACTGTCCAATCAAAGTCAAAGATAATTTACACTTTACTACCTTGTCGCTGTAACTTAGCGTTTAAACTTTTGTAGAAATTTGTCAAAGGCGTGCAGTGACAAGGTAGGTACTCAAGTGAGGTGCGGGTAGTGTACGACCCCGTATTAAAACCTTTAGCAATAACATGAGGGTTTGAATAATAAAGTCGTACCTGAGTGTTATCGTCATTCATTCCAGGTCGACAATTGCAAGTTGTATTTTAACCGCATCCCTAAAGTGTAGATATCTTTGACCTCGACTGTAGTGCTTGGTGTTGCCAGGTCGGACTCAGAGACACCAACGAGGATCTAACGCAGCTGCTAAAATTGATGGCCGCGAACAACTACAACGTCACGCGCCAGTTCCGCGACCAAGTGTGGGTGGAAGACGACGTGTATCATTGCGAAGTATGAAATTTCTTTTGAAAAAAGTACTCTGAAAGCACATCCATCAATAAACAAAATTTAATGTCTTTACTTATCATCATCACAGCTTATATACTTGCCACTGCAGGGCACAGGCCTCCTTTCAGAATGAGAAGGCGTGGGCTGTAGTTCCCACGCAAGCCCAGTGCAGATTGGGAACACCAGACACACCATTGATTTTTTTCTTACATGTGTGCAGGTTTCCTCACGCTGTTTTAATCAACCTAAGGTGTTTCTACCTATTTTTAACCCCCAACACAAAAAGAGGGGTGTTATATGTTTGACCGCTATGTGTGTGTGTCTGTCTGTGGCATCATAGCTCTTAAACGGGTGAACCGATTTGGATGCGGTTTTTTTTAATAGAAAGCAGGTTTCTTTGTCGATGGTTCTTAGATATGTTTCATCAAAATCGGTTTAGCCGTTTCAAAGTTATCAGCTCTTTTGTTAGCTGCGGAAGGGATCTTAGACGCATAACGGGCATTGACTTAATGTCAAACATACGAGTGACATAATTGCGTTGGGGGTTTTTAAAATTTTTAATTTATAGTTATTATTCAAATTTGCTTTATTTCTATTTATTTCATTGACTAAAAATTATTAAAAGTAAACATTATTTTCTGTGCAGTTTAAATTTGTGGTTGAGACAAGAGGAATGGAGCATGCACTGGAACTCAAAAGGATAATGGAGAAAGCATACCCCTGTTCAGCTATCTTTGAAACTGAACCGTTCAATGACCGCAGAACTTGTCCATGTTATGTTCGAAAAGCAGTTTAATAAAGAAAGTATGCCTACCGCTTAGATTTGCCAAGAAGAAACATGATTTATGTAAAATAAAAAGTGAAAATGTCCATTGAAATTAAAATCATCTGAACATATTAAATATTTTATTTATTGTTTCACAATTATATTGCTCTGAGCTCTTTTATCACAATGGAAGAACAAGAGTTCACACTTTACTGTAAACAAGTGATAGCAAACTTAAAATATTATTAACTCACAACATCAATATACATTCCTTGGTCTGATATTTATTGTTTCTACTGATGCAAGGTGTTCATAAATGTAGCCATTTTAATGTCACGCTTGCTCAATCCATTTACATCATGGGATGATAGTGTCACCTGAAATAAAATAAAAACGCAAGTTAAGAAAATTACAGGGGGAAGGAAACTTGCGCCTTATATAAAATACAAATTGTTCTGTGATATTTAATATATCACTTGATGCAACTTATAATTTCGATTCAGGATTTTGTTGTTAAGTTAACCCTTTATAAGGAAGAGGCGATTTAGCGACCACATGCATTGAGTTGGAATTTAAACTTTATTGATTACACTATACATCACAATTTCCATTGTGATTATTGAAAATATGACTAGATTTAAAAATATTATTTGTCAGGTATGCATTTGATAGCTGATTTGATTCTGTGGTAGTATGCTCCAATAAATGGGGCCTTATAAAGGGTTACACTAGAAACCAGAGGCCATATTGTCTAACACTGTCTAACTCTCTCTGTCTAACTCTGTCACCATCTTATACCATTTAACAGACAGAAATAGTGAATGACTAGACAATAAGCCTGCAGGATAACAAAGATATGGAACTAACCTGAACTTTGTTGTAAACATTGAACCATTCTGGATGGTGGTCCATTTTTTCTGCCAACAAGGCAACCCTGCTCATAAAACCAAAAGCTTCATTGAAATTCTTGAACATGAATTCTCTTTCAATGGCATCTCTATTGCTTTGCACTTTCCAGCCAGCTTGAAGGAGGGGTTGAAGCAGGTTGTCACGTTCGTCTTGGCTCAACTTGTCTGCCTAGAAAACCAAACAGGGTATTAAGAGAAGAGCTATTACTTATCTCAAAAAATAAAGTCAAATTCTTCCATAAAATAATTTCTTAAACGAATAATTCATTATCAATTACCATTTTCCTTTTACTTGTTGCGGGCGGAGAAATACTACTAAAACCAGCAGCGGCTACTCGACTGGGACTGGCATTGATCGCGACCCGCGCGCAGTGAACGGGCCTTGCGGGGTGAAAGTGTATCGCAGCTAAACAGGCAGCTCTGCACCAAATACTGTTCAAAGCCATAGTTACAACTATAACAGTAATAAAATATGTTAAAAAAAACCGCGATCACCAGTGAAGTCTACTAACTCTACTCTTTGATGAAGTCAGTGAACTATCAGTTTGACATCAAAAACAATGTAAACATAAACAAAACGTGAGTTTTGGAAAGTGTATTTTCCTTTACATTTTCCTAAAGTTTTATTTTGGCAATTATGTAAGCATCTAATCCCAACAAACATTGAAAAAACAAACTGATTTTGACAGTACAATATAAGGTGACAGCGACAGACAGACCAAGAAAGAAAGGCGCGAAATGAAAAACACCGTCCTACTAACTATACTACAGCAAATAAATACAAACAAAACAAATGCAATTTGCTTTGCTTTGCCCTTTTATAAGTAAAGTTTTGGATCTATTCTATTGTACTTTGTGTTATTTTAATGTTATCAAAATAAATAATGGACCCGCTCAAAAATGTTCTTCCACAGAAGATATTTGAAGTTATAGAACGAGCTGGAATTAGCACTGCCAGACAAATAATTATGCTGTCGAAGTGGGATATCAAAAAGCTAACAAACTTGAGCAACGAAGATATATTCTTGTTAAAATCCATGGTTGCAGATTTTATATCACCAGAAAGTGTGGCAGGTGATCTTTTATTGCAGAAAGAAAATCAAAACCCAAGAATATCTAGTGGGTGTAATACAATCGATTCTTTACTGAAAGGTGGGTTCCTAAGAGGAACATTGTCAGAGATATATGGTGAAAGTGGATCTGGAAAAACTCAGGTGTTAATCCAAGCTGTGGCACATAATTCATTTTGTGGCTGTGTCTACATATGCACTGAGGACTTATTCCCTCTGAAAAGGCTTGAACAAATTATACAAAGTATACCAGACTATAATTCTGAAACTGATTATGGCAAAAATATATTCATTGAACATGTAACAGAACCAATTGAATTGCTATCCTGTGTAAAGGTGCGTTTGCCAAAACTTTTAAGTAGAAACAAAGTTTCACTAATTGTGGTGGACTCTATTGCGGCCCCATACAGAACTGATACTATTAATTATGTTCAAAGAGCTGAAGATCTCAGAGAGTTGGCAATGTCCTTGATCAAAACGGCTCAGGATGCTAATTTAGCCATTGTTTGTATAAATCAAGTTACTGCAGCTTTTGATGGGTCTGATAATTGTTTACCTTCCTTGGGCCTTGCTTGGTCTAATATGGTATCAACTAGATTAAGTCTTAGGAAAACATCAGAAACAATTGATATTGAAAAGGAATCTGTTTCGGTTCAAGAAAAATATTCACATGTTAGAGAGATGGCAGTAGTTTTTGCTCCACATTTAAGCAATGAAACGGCTAGATTTATTATTACAACTGCTGGCATTGTAGGCATCTGAATTTCAAATCACTTTATTATACTTACATTTTGATTGATTTCATGTTTCATTTTAATCCAAACCTTTCAATTCAATACTTAATTTTCTGTTAGCCTATCCAAATAATAATGCATTGTATGCAAAAATTCCTTAAATCTTAAGAAAACATTCAGAACACCATGTTTTTCCCCTTGTATAAAGCATCTTAAATGTGCCCAATGATGGGGGGGGCTACTGTTATAAAATTCTTGTGGGGGGTACACAGTAAAATAAAAGCAGCATCATGCAGTTATTTAGGGCAACTGTTGTGCAGACCATGCATTAACTGTATGACGCGAGGCGACGACCCCAAAGAGTATTATTTATTACTGACGACCCTAACGTAAAAGAGGTCAGGATGCACATACTGCACAAGAAGGACCCATATGCATGAATTGATACTCTGCATCTGTGCTCAAATGCTCTACATCAACACTTACTTTCTATTCCGTGTCCGTGTATCAATCAATTAGGATTGGCAAGGCTTTTTAAGTGCCGGTGGCAGACTTTTTTATCAAGTACTCGAACAAACTGTCACTGTCAGATTCTAAGATTTGTTTGCCTATCCTATCCCTAATCCCTATCCCAAGTTTCTTGACTTTCTTGAAATGAATCATTTTTGGTTTTAAAGTATTTCTTTTATTGCTTTTACTTTTGATTTGATCAACGATGGCCTGCAATACGTGTGCGAAGCCATTCACTTTATTACGTAAAGAGGTACATCTCCAATGTCTTCAACGCGACAAAAGAAAGTGAAATGAACAGAGTATTTACAATTTTGAAATTTTCAGAAAGGCTGCCCCGGTTGTGGCTTCAGTTATTGTTCAAAATGCATAGATAGTAAAATATTTTTGCAAAAAATCAATTCGGAAACAAAGGTAACATCTTAACATATTAATCATCGAAACACATAGAAGTTGAAAGCCTTAAAATCCTTTACTTATTTTTATAATTTTGTTCAATCACATCCTATAGGTCTGCACTAAATGCAAACAGGCTGCTCAAAAACCAAACAAACAAAAACCCATTGCACCACCAGATGCATATTACAAGTATGTTCAACTACTTTGCTCTTATTATTTTGTACTGAATACTTAATTTTGAATTTTAACTTGTTTTTTTTACTTAGGCGAGTGGAAGCAATTGAAGATAGTACTAAAACTTATGTTAGTAGTAACAAAGAAACACTGGATGAAAAAGATCAAGAAATCAGAGATAGATTAGAAAAGCTAAAACAAAAAGAAAAAAAAGTGGAAATGTCTGAAGAAGAAATAGCAAAACGTCTAAAAAATATAAAAGGCGATGTGCCTTCTACATCGGATGCTGAACTTTTAGATAGATTAGCTAAACTACGGGGTGTACCTGTTTCTACACTAAATAATAAAGTAATTAAATCAAATGGAGTGAATTACTTGCTGTAGTTACAAACAATTGTTTAAAAAAGAAGTGTTTCCTTACAGCCCGTGTTGGTTACAGCAGATCCAAGGTCTGATCAGGAGCAAATAGAGGACTTGCTGAAGCAGGTTCATGGTCAGGCAGCCATGGATACCAAATATGCTGATGAGTTTAATAATTTGACTGCTGATATGGAAAAAAGACTTTGCCATTTGAAGGGTGATCCGGGTCCATCTCAATGCACAAACAGTAAGCCAGAGCCAGAGGAGGAAAACTCAGAGGATGAAGAGGATACTGTAATGAAAATTATAGAAAAGGTAATTCTGGGCTTCTAGGGAGTTTTATACTTCAATTAAATCTCATTTCATCCAAATTGAAGTTGTTTTCAAAAAAATTGTACACACATAAAAGCTTAATGAAAACAAAATCATCATTGCATCCTTTTTGTAATGAAAGTTAGTCATACAAACTATATGGGTGACTTTTGTTAAACCAAGGAATCAGTTGTTTTGTTCTAATTAAAGCCCTTAATTATGTAAAAAAAATTTGAAAAAATCTTATTTCACAAGGAGGCAAAAACTATGATGTTAAAGTTTCTGCCTTGTGGGGAAATAATATCCTGTATTTAAATATTCTTTGAAGATATTGTCTAGCATATCTATCATCATATTTTCAGCTTAAAACTGAGGCTTTTCTTGATATCAATGAGATAAACCCATCAACCAATGATGAGCTACCATTTTGTGAGATATGCAATGAAGATGCAACAATGCGCTGTCTTGGCTGCCGGTACCTGTTTTGCAAGCGCTGCTTTATGGAACACAAGGATGATGATGATGGCTGTAACAGATATGAACCTTATACATCTTCCAACCGCACCTCTGTTTAATATATGTAGTTGTTGATTTTATTAAGGAATTCCTACACATTGTTTGAATTAGTATAAGAATTAAAAAATTAAATTTTTATGTAAATCAGTTAAATAAAATACATATATTCTTGCTTATGAACTCATAATTTATTTTCTCATGTCAATTTTTGCTATAATACCAGGTATCAATTTTGCCAAATCTTCTGCTGTCTGTATGTAATTGTTATCTATCCATATATCTTTGAGTTTTGAAATGATGGGGCCATACATCTTTCCTGGTGGCACACCATTGTCTTTGAGAATTTTACCGCTCATTGGGAATCTGGGTAATTCCCATTTATTGAATTCTTCTAGTAATTTTTCCTCTCCTCTGTACTTTAAAACTTCCCTGACATAATCCACAGCATCCTTTTGTTTTATTTTAGTGTTAAGGACTAATTTTTCATAGGGCCTAAAATAAAATACAATATTATTAATTAACACTCATATACACATTTGATATCACACATCTAGATGAGGGTCAACTCAAAATAATATACTCTAGTTCAGACTTCAGTCAATTTCTAAAAGGTCTGAATTAAAATGGTATATTATTTTGAGTTGACCCTCTTTAGATCTGGATGTGCAAATTATGTTTTATCATGTTATGGTAATTTACTAATAAAATGAATTCACTTACAACAAGGGTCTGTGAGGATGGGCTTCTTTGTTTTCTCTGTGCTCAACAATGTAATACAGCATTTCCCTATCATATCCTGAGAACTTGAGCCTCCTGTGTAGCACTGTGACCTCATCCATGTCTCTCAGTAATGCTGCTAAATAGCTCATGGGGTGTAAGCCGAGGTGCCTGCCCCTTATCAGCACTCTATCCAGTTCTTCTATGTTAGGTTCTAGTGGTAATCCTGAAAATTGTACACATTAGCTCCAAGTTTAAAAAAAAATATGAAGTGGACACCAGAATTAAATTTATATCAATCATGTTGCCACAAATTAATGTTCAAAAGCTTTAACAGTGTCATTATTCTTTGAAGGTGTCTAATTTGGATGGCAATATGACTTTAGCATGTAGCAGTGAACCATCAAAACTATTCTTACCAATATGTTTCCCTATTCCTACATCCAACATTGTCTTCAATAAAGCTCCTGAAAATGATCCCTCTAGTATCTTTTTGAGTTCCATCCAGATCCTCTCACCAGATATATTTTGTAAACCATCAACATTATTTTTTATAACTTCAAGAGTGCTTTTCTCATGGTTATCAGGTTTTTCAGATATTCTGCCATAAAACCGGAAGTAGCGCATTATTCTGAGATAGTCCTCCTTTATTCTGACATCAGCATCACCCACAAAAGATACTCTTCTTCTTTTAAGATCATCATAACCAAAAAAGTAGTCATACACATTACCTTCAAAGCCTAAAAATATAATTAACACAGTATTAAGCTGCTATAGAAAGTTTTTTCTTTATTTTATTGCTAATTCCACAAGTTTAGTCTGCAGCTGCATCTAAACCTAATATTGAACTCCATATTAGATGTAAAATTATAACATAGGTAGAGCTTGTCTAGTTTGAAATGACATGCCCCACCACCGCGTTTGCGCACGGGATTCGGAGCTCAATTTGAGCTACAATAGAGTCTATTGTAGCTTGAATTGAGTTTCGAATCCTGTGCGTGAGTGTGGTGGTGGGGCGCGTCATTTTAAACTAGACAAGCTATACCTAAAAACATAGAATTGACAGTGAGGTCTCTTCTGTTGGCATCAAGTTTCCAGTCAGTAGTGAATTCCACCTCAGCATGCCGGCCATCCGTAATAATATCCACTCTTAAGGTAGTAACTTCAAAGTTCTCTCTATCATTGATTCTGGGAGTAATGGTCCCATGTTTTTCTCCACTCATGTTGATCATTCTAACATTTTCTGCCATGAACATATCCTTCATCTGCTGAGGTGTTGCTGGTGTAGCAAAATCGAGATCCTTTGGTTGGTGACCCATAAGTAGATCTCTAAAATTTAAACACAAAATATAGACAATATAATTTTTTTATGGTCTCAGGACAGAACTTGTAAATTTACTAACCTTACAGCTCCGCCGGCTATCCTTATTTCATAGTGATATTTATCGAATAACTTTTTCAGATCCATAACCTCTTGCGTAAAGATACTGTGAAACTCTGGCGAATCGAGCGTGACGACCACGGGGTTTTCCCGACTTTTCAATTCCATGTCCATTTTTGAGCGAACTTTTCGCCGTTCGGGAATAGTATTACTACAGAAGCTCTAAAATATAACGATAGAGGGTTAGTAACCAGTGTTTTATAAGAAATAAAGCTAAAAATTATAAAATAAAAAAATACCCTAGGTTTTAAATAACGACAAAACTTTAAACCGATTTGATATCCTGTAATCATTACTAGAATTTCAATAATCAAACATATTACATGAGAAAATCGGATTTATCATTTTACAAGCCGAGGAACCATTTAGGTTGTCATACATAGTGACATTGACAACTTTGACAAGTGGCAAATACAGTGTTGCCAAGCTGAAATTATCGTATTTGCACGACGAAATTGTCGTACGTAAAAAAATAATTTAGCTATAAATGATGAATATGATATAAATATGAATGATGGATGATAAATGATGTAAAATAAAATAGCATTTACAATGTAATTGTAATTGAAAAGAAAACGCAAAAACAGTAACAAATTAACCGGAACAGCCAAAAAAAAGTCTTCACCAAAATTAAAATGGTACGTACATTTCCTGCCCGAATACGCAATATTACATGCAATCACATGCTAAGGTGGAAGGGCACGCTCTAGTCGCAAAATTCAAAATTTTCCCTGGTTAATTTATTTTGAGATAACGGTGTAACTGTGTAACTTCATATGGTACTTGCGCTTGTAAAACAGTGTTCTTTGTATTATTGTGTAAAGCTTTTTAAGAATAAAACTGTTAACTTGATATAAAAGTTGTCAAACATAGAAATTTTTATTCTTAAAAAACTTTACACAATAATATAATGAACACTGTTTTACAAGCGCAAGTACCATATGAAGTTAAATAGTTACCCCGTTTACCCAAAATAAATTAAAACCCTTTGATCAATTATAACTGAAGATACACATTGCCGAACAAAATCCCCTTCAAAGAATGTCCGAACTTTTTTATTTGTTTGCATAACAATTAAAATCATCACCTACACAGAAATTTGAACCTAGTCTTTACTTCTTTACAGTCGAATTTCGGTTGACACTTGACAGCTAAACTTGACAATTTCACGCAACGTTTTATCAAAGTGGCACTCATTTGGCTCGGACATTCGGGCGCGCGACTGTGGATCTACAGGATCTACAGTTATAATTGATCAAAGTTAAAACCTGTAAAAATTTTGAATTTCGCTGGATTGGCAACAGTGTATGAATATTTTTCAATAGTACGTCCATGATTTTTCAGCTACTATTAAGGCCACCATAAACCGAAGCACGGGGACCAGCACGCTCTATAACACTGAATCATATACACGGTGACACACACCAGCACGCGGCACAGCGTATATGATTCAGTGTTATGTAACGTGCTGGGCACGCCTGGTATTTTAGTGTGAAAATTAAGACTGATGCTAGATATAGCAATGTAGTACATGAAATACTAGAAAACAAAAAATTACATTTAAATAATGAGATTAAAAAACCGGCCAAGTGAGTCGGACTCGCGCACGAAGGGTTCCGTACCATTATCTATAAAAACGGCAAAAAAATCACGTTTGTTGTATGGGAGCCCCGTTCAATATTTATTTTATTGTTTTTTAGTATTTGTTGTTAACCGAAAAACCGTTGCGGTAACCGAAATACATCATCTGTGAAAATTTAATCTGTCTAGTTATCACGATTCGTGAGATACAGCCTGGTGACAGACGGACGGACAGCAAAGTCTCAGTAATAGGGCTTCATCTTTACGCTTTGGGTGCAGAACTCTAAAGCTTAAAGAAATAAAATCATTCGAATCCATATCCAGTTCTTTATTGGTTATCATATTTATTTAATTACAGTTCGGTGGCTTAGAATAATAAAAATTACTGTCATTTGCCGCCCATCAGACTATTTCCACTTGAGCCTTGCTGCAACTGCCTCATCATGTTATGGAGTCCTGACATGCCGCCCATCTGCTGTAGGATTCTGGGGTCCATCATCTTAGCCATTTGTTGGTTGAGCTTAGCCATCTGGGTCTGATTAACGTTCTTTGCCATGTCACCGCCTTTGAATAAGCCTTTGATGCCGCCCATTTTCTTGACTACAGCCGCGAATTTAGTGTACTGAGCAATAAGGTCTTTGACATCACGTTCGGTGACGCCTGCGCCCTGCGCCACTCTGGTTATGCGCGTGGGCTGTTTTGAGAATAGTTTTGCGCCGTCACGGTGATCTAGCTCACCTTCATTCATCGAGTCCATGATGGTCATGAGCCGTTTTAATTTCGCCATTGACTCCTGTTCGCTGCCTTTTGACATCAAGTCTTGGGAGAACCCTGGGATCATGCCCTGTGGAAACAGAAAATAGATGCTAGTCACTTATATATTCATTCGCACAAACTGACATGAACGGAATGATCGTAACTTATGTTATGTAACATGTTATGTACGAATGCCGTCGTTACACAGAATGATCTTATTCTTGAAAACAATTGAAATTTTTCGTCATTTGAAAAATATAAACAATTATTATACACATACATCATCATCATCATCATCAGCCTACGTTCGTCCACTGCTGGACATAGGCCTCTCCCATGGCACGTACGAGCACGATCCTCGGCCACTCTCATCCAGCTTTTGCCAGCCGCCTTGCGAAGATCATCGCTCCACCGAGTCTGAGGACGTCCCACGCTACGTTTGCCGATCCGTGGTCTCCACTCAAGAACTCGTCTACCCCAACGGTTATCGGTTCTTCGGGTTATATGGCCTGCCCATTGCCACTTCAGCGTGCTAATGCGGTGGGCTAAGTCGATAACTTTGGTTCTCTGACGGATCACTTCGTTACGAATTCGATCTTTTAGAGAAACTCCGAGCATAGCCCTTTCCATAGCACGTTGAGCAACTTTAAATTTGTGGACCAGCCCTACAGTGAGTGTCCATGTTTCGGCACCGTATGTGATGACGGGTAGGACGCACTGATTGAAGACTTTCGTCTTTAGACTCTGTGGAATTGGCGACGTGAAGACTCGACGCAGTTTCCCATACGCTGCCCATCCCAGCTGTATTCTTCTGTTGGCCTCTTTATACACATACAAGGCGTTTTTAATTTATCCTGGAATATTTTAGCAGATGGTTGGGTTAGCTTGGCTTAACAGCAGTAAAGGTACTATTATTCACTAGAATTTTAGAATCAAGATGTAGTCACGCCTTTCTATGCTGAACAGAACACTGACCAATATATGGAAACATTTGTCAAATACAATTAAAATGCCCTAAAAATGTTAATGTGTTCAACCAATCTACCCCAATCATCTGCTGAAGTATCCTGGATTAATTTTAAAATACGGTGTAGCAGTGAAAAGTTCATTAAATTAAAACAGAATAGCCCACCATAATCTGTGAGAATGGCCCCATCTTCATTATATTCTGGAACTGCTCGTACATGGCCCGCAGTGTGAACTGCCCGTGCTTGAGTTTTTCCAAAAGCTCATCATTATCATCTAGTTTCAATTCGTTAACTTTGTCCAAAAGGCCCTCAATGTCTCCCATTCCTAAGAGTTTGTTGATAAATGGTTTGGTTTTGAATGGTTCTAGATCATCTATGTGCTCTCCTGTGCCTATGAAAATGATGGGACTCTGTGTTGCTGCCACACTGTAAAACAAAACATTGGTTTATTACTTATTGTTGCATATAGGAACGGCTAAAACAAAAACTGGAAAATTAAGAGGCGAACACGAGTGGAAAGGGTTCTGTACGATAAAATGTTTTGTGCCCCCATATTTAAACTACGCATTTCTTATAGGTTTTCTTGTAATCTACAATAAAAAGTTTCAGGGGTGAGGAGGGCTGTCAATTTACCTTTTTTTATAAACATACTTAAATAGATAGATACATACTTAAATACATAACACCAAAGACTCGAGAACAAACATTCGTATTTTTCATACAAATATCAGCTCCGACGCGGGAATCGAACCCGGGACCTCATGCTTCGTAGTCAGGTTCTCTAACCACTAGGCCATTAACTTACTAACAAAAACAAAATTTCATCACATCGCCAATATGCAGTTGCAATACGAGGCTGAATAGTTTACTTCAAATACAATCAATAGTTGCCTATGCTACGATGAAGCAACGGCTACTAGTACAAGCGGTTGACTTTATGTGTGCAGTTCTTTAAGACAATGTTTGACCTTCTAGGCGCAGTAGACATACCAGCATTACGATCGGCTTCTGCGTAAGCCCTTATTTAAGACTTTGTCGCGCGAGACAGAAAGGGATCTCGGGATCATAGGAGTAGACCACAAAGAGAGATCTTTTTCCGGGCAGATGTTATTCCTGGCGACCGAAGTCCGAAAGAAGAGAGATGGAAGTTGTATTTACGCATCAGAGTTGAGAAATTTCGATAGCGCGATGTAAAACGTAGCGGTTTCTCTAATTGACGACTAGATGGCGCTAAAGGTCGCTGCAGGAAATTCAGTCGTGGTGGACTTAGGTAGGGGCCATTCATTTATTACGTAAGACGATTTTTGCCAGTTTTTGACCTCTATGTAAGAAAGGGAAGGGGAGGCCCCTATGTAAGAAAAAATAAAAAACGGCCAACCTCCTCCCCCTTTTTATTAATATTTATTACGTAAGAATCTGAAGGCAAAAATTAATACACTTACTATTACAATTAGGTACTAATCATTTTTTTTATTCATCTTTATTTATCTTTATGTATTTTTGTGATCTTACGTAAGAACTATCAAAACTCCCTCCCACCCCCTTGTAAGAAAAAATAAAACATGGTCGACCCCCTCCTCCTAAATCGTTTTAAGTAATAAATGAATGGCACCTTAACCCTTTAATGCATAGCGTGTCCAAAAAAAACGCTGCCTTTAAAGTACATTTCTTAATTTAAATATTGACAAAACTTCAAACCTTACTGCACTAAGCATGTTGCATGCTATACCTAATGCACGCTATTTGTATGCCGCTAGGCAAAGCATAGTGAAACAAATTAATGTAAGTAAACCTAAAACCTGTATACACCTATGTTTTGACAAATAAAATTCTGATTCTGATTCTAAGTTATAAGTTTTTTGAATTTACTTAAAGTGTGTTTGAAAATGAACTTTAGACACAGCGTTGCCTTTTGGCCTTTTTTTTCTCTCTAACGTGGCTTATCCCAACAAACACATTGACTAACGAGAACACATTGACCTCGGTCCCCGGCATAACATCTGCCAAGAGAAATATTTCTCTATTGTAGCTTGTAGGTGTTATGTGTTGAGGGTTAAGACAACGAATTGGAACTTACGCTGAAAGCGCACCGCCTCCCTTGGCGTGGCCGTCCAACTTGGTGATGATGACTGACCCGATGTCCACCTTCTCTTTGAACGCCCGCGCTTGCGCCTCGCAGGCCTGACCTATTGTGGCGTCCATTACGAAAATTATGTTGTCTGGTTTCTGTTTAACAATGAAGAAATTGATTTTAATATCTTTAAAGCGCAACACACACAGAGAGCGGGCACGGGTCCCGCGCGGGCCAGTGCAGTGTTGCCAACAAGAATAATATAAAATATGCTAGATAACAGTAAAAAACAACACTGCACTGCACTGCACTGGCGCGCTGTTTGTGACGTCGGGCGGCGGGCGCGGGCCCGCACCCGCTCTCTGTGTGTCGCGCTTAACCAGTACAATATAAAATCTGATGCGCCCGAGCATTTCCATCTATCGATTTTTGTTTACTATTCTGATCAACTGCTTTACATACGCGGCTCTACATATATAGCAGACTTGAATTATCTCCCATATTATGATAATCAGCCTCGCTCGAGTAAATTCGAAAATTCCCTTTCCTGCTATGGCATGTTTTTTTTTATTTTATTTAACTTTTAGAGAGGCTTTTTCAGGTCAAATGAAGCTTATTTTTCTAAGACACTAGTATTTTCTTTTTACCCAAATGTTAAATTCCGTTAAGACAAAGGTCAAAGACGTGAGTTTGTTTAACATTAATCTCTTTGTGTTTGATGTGTCAGTCAATGTCATGTTATTATAGTTCAAACTCATGCAAAAAATAAGATGCCATAAGCAAATGGGCATTATTAACTTAATTTTGAACAATAAAACATCATATGGGTGAATCAACTTTTTTGTGTTATTTACTCTGTTGCCAGTTATCCAAGTGACACTTCATACTGTTTCATAGAAAAAGATTAGGCTTAGGCTGTCCAAGGGACAAATGTGTGTAACAAAGGGAAGGGTGGCACTATAAAAGTTGATTCACAAATATCTACTTACAATGGCATTGGCAACGGCCAACATCTCCTCGAACAGAGATTCCTCCTGCTTGTGCCTTCCACTCGTGTCCACGATGATCATCTCAAAGCCTTCCTTCTTGAACATCTCCACACCAGTGGTGGCTATTACCACCGGATCTACTTCTGTATAACTGTAAATTAAATATAATACTTTTTACAATATTTTGTCCATAAATGAAATAAACATTGTTTGCTTGCATGTAGGTGGTTGGTAATATTCGGAAATATTGCAGGCCTTCAAAAAATTCTTCAAAGACTAGGTATGTTTTATCCAAAAGGAAGGAGCAAAATTTCCACAGGATGCAGAAAAAGTGGCAACAACACCAAGTGACACATATTATTGGATTTTATAATTAATTTAATCTTGTGAGGCTCTCAACTCTTTTCTAGATTCATTTTATGTTCAAAATTCTGAAAAACTAAATTTTACTTGGTTCTCAGTAGTATATTATATTATAACTCAAACCATAATAAATTAACTGTACTTTCCTTGAAGATGTTTACTTAGGGGAAGCTCTAAAATAGGAAAATTACATGTATAAACCCTAATGCAAAAATATAAACTTTCAATTTTAAAAGAAGCTATAAAATAGTTTTTCTGTTTTTGCCAGGAAAAAAACTATAAACAGTCATACCACAGATTACTTAATAGTTACTTCGTAACAGATACTGCATCCCGTACAAAATCTTGGTACTTACCGCGATTGTAGCCACAGATTATACTACTCCGTCTCCTTAAGAATGTGTGCGTGCCGACAGTGACAAGGGCTGGCAGTTTGGATTAAAATTTTTTTTTCTACATGTTGTTTTACCATTTTGTCGGGATAATTGCTATATATTATATCCATGCAAACTTTCTAGCACTAATATTCTTTAAGCTAAGCCACGGACGGACAAAGAGACAGACGGTCATGGCGAAACTATAAGGGTTCCGTTTTTGCCATTTTAGCTCTGGAATCCTAACAAAAAAGGATATTTATTGTAATGCGTAGAACACATTGCCATGCTCATAGTACCCTAGCGTTATACTAAATACGAAGGTTAACTTTCGAACTTCGCATCGTGCCATCCCGCTCACGCTTATAGCTTTTTATAGAAGAGTAAGAGGGACAGCACGATACGAACTTCCAAATTGTTATATTAGCTATTAATTCTAGCATAGTCATATTAAAATTTGCCCCCTGTTTCACCATTCACTTATAAAAGTTCAGGCGGCATATTTTTTCCGTGGAACACGAATGAACGTGCGTCGGCGCGCGCTTGTGACAACCTACTGGAATTTCGATCGCAGGCGATCGTCCCCGCGGTAGGTAAATATCGCGCGTAAGTACATGGCATGCATGAGGCCTGGTCATACATCCATCCACGCAAACTTTCACATTTATAAAAGTAATATTATTTACCTTCCATAAAAGGGTATTCTGGCTTTGGTACAATTTTGTTTGACCTGATCATAGGCACCAGCTCTGAATGTGTCTGCGCACACTAAACTTGATTTCCAGTTCTTCCTCAAGTAGTGGTAAGCCAGCTTGGTACATGTTGTGGTTTTGCCAGACCCCTGCAGCCCTACAAACATGATAATGTTGGGCTTTCCTTTTACTGGCTGATAGGGCTTTACTCCTGGGTCCACGAGCTGAAAATTAGATTACACATACATTTTACAGATAAATAGATGGAAAACAGAGTGACAAATTACTGTTTTCAAAACCATAATTAGTATTTAATGAATATGTTGTAGTTTTGCAATAATTCATTTATTATCACCTCTCCTTATACGTTTCTAGATTTATTTTACAGAATAACAGCAAACTACACTAAACACTGGCAAAATTGTCATCTGATGGACAAAGGCATATTTTTTAAAACACAACTACTAATAAGTAAATAACTAATAAATATTGTAATAATCATTATTTAAGTTAGGATCTAATTATAATATAAATAGTTTAAAAATTACACAGAATTGAATACATAGCAGAACTATAATTATTATTAAAGTACTTTTATACTAACTAACTTATATGACTGACTAAGACTATAGAATGTACGTACCTTGACAAGTTCTTTGAACACAGCAGACTGGATCATCCGCCGCTTGTTGAGACCCCCTGCCATTTCATCAAAGTCGATAACTGCGCGTACATTCTCACGGAGGTTCTTTACCAAACGGATATTCACATCAGCTTCCAATAGGGCTGCGCATATCTCTTTCAGCATAGAATTTAGAACCTGCATGGTGAATACAATTGCACGAATGTAAAGAAGTTCGAGAAGTAAACTAAAAGGATCAAGGTGCTTACCAATAATAATTAAACTTACTTCTTCATTGATGATGGTAGCCCGACTAAGGGACTGTAAAGCTGTCGTGATTTTCCGACCTAAATCTGCTAATACCATCTTGAATATTTATCGTTTCTTTGCTTTGTAAAGAACCCTTCTGTACACCCAACGTTTTGATAGAAGTTTTTTTAAGAAATTTGTGACATCTTATGCTACTATTTTCAAATATAATATAACACTATACACTTTCTATTTCAATTCAATAATTTTCCACAACACCACTGAAATTGAAGGAAGTGACAAGAGACGAACACGACGAGACGACACGTCAAAAAACACTGAAACGTTTAATTATTGCCCAACTTAAATAAATACTTCTTAGTAATCGTGCGACCACGTTGTCTCATTTAGAGATTGCTCACCATTTTTTTGTATCTTAAGTATTTGTTTTAATAATAAATAGATGTTAGACATTCTTACAGCGCATTTTTGAGAAAATAAAACAGTTCAGTTCAGTTAAAAACCAAAACAGCATAGCACTAACTAAACGCAATTTGGTTGTTTATGATGCAAAATTCTTGTTTGTACGGTAAAAAACCGATAATTGCCACACTACAATTTTGTCGATTTAGTTTCTCACTAGCAAACCAAGAAATTAAAAGTAAAAAATACGCTTTGTAATCGCTGTCATTGGGGTTATTATTTTGTGAATTTGTTAGTTAAATTAATTCGTAAATAAGATAGAAATATAGAATGGTAAGTTTTAATACTACTAAGCATTAAAATAATCTCACAAATTATAGTATGTATAAAATTCTTCCTTTCTGATAAATATTAGGGTCAGAATCAATCTGGCGGAGGCAGCGGTGGAGACAAGAAAGATGACAAGGATAAAAAGAAGAAGTACGAACCCCCAATCCCTACAAGGGTGGGCAAGAAGAAGCGCAAGGCTAAGGGCCCTGATGCTGCCTTGAAGCTGCCCCAAGTCACGCCACACACTCGATGCAGACTAAAGCTCTTAAAATTGGAAAGGATAAAGGACTACTTGCTAATGGAGGAGGAATTTATCCGCAATCAAGAGAGACTGAAGCCCCAGGAGGAGAAGATTGAAGAAGAAAGATCTAAGGTATCTCTAAATTGCTGATTCAGCACTTATGAAATTTATGTTGTTTATGATATTGTAAAAGTAGGATAGTTGGCTGCTTCCTTCTATGATCTCTTATGTTACTCAATTTTTCAACTAACTTGACGAATAATCTAAATCTATCTGTATATGTGAATATGTGATGAAAACGGCTTTTTGTTTCAATTGAATGATAAAGGTGGTGTTGTATTCTGCCATAGAGGGTAAGATATCCAGAGAAATCCCTCTGTTGTGTTCATGAGCCATGTTAATTACTTACCATCTAATGAAACTGATAATACCATTTGATAGAATCACATTTTAATTTAAAAAAATCTTCCACACTTCTCTGATCATGGACAGTTTACTAATAAAGATAATAAACATTTATATTTGAATCAAAATACATGTGAAAAAAAAATTATAAGCCAGTCCTTTGTCTTTCTTTAACATTTATAATTTTTTTATGGGGTGAGAAAAGTAATAATGTTTCAGTTCATTAATATGGACCTCCGCAAAGTAATGCCTGATTCAATAAATTTTATGAGGAGTGTTCTACTGAGCATCTTATCAAGTGCTATCAATGAATTGATTTATATGGCTCAATATCCTGCTGGCTTATTGTCTAATGCTTCTGGTGCTTGCCTTCGCAATCACTATTTCTTTTTGTCAAACAGTATAAGATGATGACAGAAAGAGATGGTGAAAGCGAAGGCAAGCGTCAGAAACGTTAGACAATACGGCCTCTGGCCTTATATTACTTTATTCCAAAAAATCCTGCTTGATGGTGCTAATATACAAGATGTATTATTCTATCTTAGGATACATAAATGTATGAAAGTATAGAATATTGTTGGTGATACTTCAATACTGCATAACTAGCTTTACCCATAAGGTCTATTTTATCTAATTTTCCCTGTTATTTAATTTCAAGTTGAACTTTATAGAAAAAGCTAGTTACGCGGTATTGCAGTATCACCAACGATATGTAATTGAATCGTGGATGAACTTAAATAACTAACTTCTCTTTGTCTATGCAGGTTGATGACCTTAGAGGAACACCTATGTCAGTCGGTAACCTGGAGGAGATCATAGATGACAACCATGCGATAGTGTCCACATCAGTGGGTAGTGAGCATTATGTGAGCATTCTGTCATTCGTGGACAAGGACCAATTGGAACCAGGCTGCTCTGTATTGCTAAATCATAAGGTAATTTCTTCTAATTTAATAATTATGTAAATATGATTATTTGTATATTGATATTATATACTAAGTACATAGTGGGTGAGTGTGCGTGAGTCGCAGCCCACACTACAAATGAATAAACCTAGATATAAAACCCTGGTGACAACCTGGATGCGGAACTGAAGGAGTGGCCAAATATAGCTCTGGATAGGGAGATTTGGAAGTAAAGGGGAGAGACCTTTTCCCACAGTGGGACATAAATATAGGCTGAGTAATAATAATAATAAAACCCTGGTATTGTATTTAATTCAAGCTTTTGCCCGCGACTCCGTCCGCGTGGAATTAGTAATTTGGGCAGCTTATTTTTTTGATCCAATTTGCTTTTTCACCAATTATGGCTCTCCTTAGTTTCTCGATATAAAAAATTACCCTCCCCGCACCCCCCTCACATCCCCCCCACCGACCCCCCCCCCCCCCCCGCACACCCGCGTTCACATTCACCACTGTACTCCCAGCGTGATGATAATAATATATAGCCTTCCTCGATAAATCGGCTATCTAACACTGAAAGTATCGTATCTTTCTTATTTGTCAACCAATTTAAATGAAACAAACACTAAATGTTAATCCAAGAAAATACCAACATATCAGTGAAAACCGCATCGGTCTAGGTTAAGCCGTTTCTGAGATTAGCGCGCACAAACGCACAGACAAACAGATAAACAGACAAACAGACAATAATTCTAAAAATCATTGTTTTGGGTTCTATTGCGCTAATAAATAGCCCTAGTGACAGTTTTTCTCAAATATCTTCAATGTACAGACACCAACTTGTTACAGATTTATTATATGTATAGATACAAATAACATGGTTATAAATTGACTTTGTATTCTGATGATGTATACAATGATTTTAATAATATTTAGTCTGTGATCAGGAGTTGAAAAATATGAATAACTGTCAAAATTTAATTCAATAGGTGAAGTCTCACAAAATTAACTGTCTACTTAATTAACTACATTTAAAGATATTGTTAACACTGGCTGTGTTTTTCTAACCCTCAACCTTAATGAATTAGAAAAATTGGTAATTGATCATGGATTAAACCATCAAATGTGTAGAAACAAACATGGGAACAAAATGTTTGAACTTAAAATTACACACATTAATAATAATTTAGCTTGTAAACTTTTTTTAATTCATTTAGTACAATATCTGTATGATCTCGACAACATACATACTACATAGTTTGTGTTGGTATTGTTTTGACATAAAGTTAAAATCAAAGTCAAAATTTTGTATTCAGTTTAGACTTCAATTAAAGCTCTTATGAGTATCAAAGAACTTACCACCGGTTCGGAAAAACCCTGTTGAGAAGAATCCGGCAAGAAACTCAACAACACTCAAGAAACATAGGTGTGCCTAGGCACCAGTAAGAGACAGATTAAAAAAATATATGTTGTTTTAGGTGCATGCAGTTGTGGGTGTGTTGGGTGATGACACTGACCCCATGGTGTCCGTCATGAAGCTGGAGAAGGCTCCACAGGAAACCTATGCAGACATTGGTGGACTGGACACACAGATTCAGGAAATCAAGGTTTTGTTTAGTTTTTATTTTATTATTCAATTCAAAACTGACCAATGATTGACCTCTACCTCATCTGCTAGTAAATGCAGATGAAGCTAAAGATATTGCTGACTGGTTCAGTAATAGCCTATTCAGTCTACCCTGGAATAGCCCTAAATTGATTTTGATTTGTTGATTATCTATTTTTTAATTTTTTAAGAAAATACACATTATGCTCACTATGTTGTCTATGTCCATTCTTAAAATTTGTTTGGTTAATGTTAGCTAATCAATTAATAATTTTGTTGTACAAATGAGTAACCCCCCTTTTCTACTAATAGAACTGGAATTATAAACATTTCATTCCCATTTCTGTCTATAGAAGTGCCTACATTTATCTATCATTTTCTAAACTCACTAAACAGAATTCTGACTGAAGTTATGGTTATTCAATGATACTTTTTATATTTTAAAATACCTGCAGGTATTTTAGTCACATGCATACAATACAAATGAATTTAGGAGAAAATACTGAACTGAAATACTGAGTTGCATAATTATAATTTTCACAGGAATCAGTGGAGCTTCCTCTCACTCACCCAGAATATTACGAGGAAATGGGTATCAAGCCGCCCAAGGGAGTGATACTGTATGGGCCACCTGGCACAGGCAAGACTCTCCTGGCCAAGGCTGTAGCCAACCAGACCTCGGCTACGTTCCTGCGTGTTGTTGGCTCTGAACTTATTCAGAAATATTTGGTAAGATATTATTATTGTAGGTAGACAGATATAGCCCTACATTACCCCTGTTAGAAGAAAGAAATATCAGAATGCCATTTTCCTCAGAAATCTTACCCCTATAAAAGGTTCAAGAGCCCATTAGGGGCTAACAAAGTTCTAACTAATCAAGCTAAAGTTTCTCGATTATAGTATAACAATAGCTGCTGCCCGCAACTCCGTCCGCAAAGATTTCGTTTATCGCTATCCCGCGGGAACTATGCAATTTTCCAGGACAAAACTATTAATCCAGGTTATAAACTATCTGTGTGCCAAATTTCATCAGAATCCGTCAAACCGTTTTATCGTGAAAGAGTAACAAACAACCATACATCTACTCAATACTCAAATTTTTATTGCTCTTCCACAATGTATGTTATAAATGTTATATTACTAGGATACAATTTTGATCATCATGGATCCTGTTGGGCATCTATACAAACTTTCGCGTTTATAATATTAAGTAAAATTGTTCAAAAGTAAATTTTTAAATTATGATAACACCCACAGGGAGACGGGCCCAAATTGGTTCGGGAGCTGTTCAGAGTGGCCGAGGAGCATGCGCCGTCAATTGTCTTCATAGATGAAATTGATGCTGTAGGAACAAAGAGGTAACTTATGAGATTTAGATAGTTAATAAAAAAAAAATTAAAATGAGGTTGTTGTACAAAGTGGTTACAAAAAGTTGAAATATGATTACTTTCAGATATGATTCAAACTCAGGTGGTGAACGAGAAATTCAAAGAACTATGTTGGAGCTGCTGAATCAATTGGATGGTTTTGATTCCAGAGGTGATGTCAAAGTAAGTTATAATTATAAATTAAAAAAAAAGCTATTCAGAAACTCACAGCTTGACTATATTTTTTTTCCTGATTTGACATAATAATAGAACCTACTCTTGAGATGGGAAATCATGTTGTTACATAACATGTTTATTGAATACGTTCGCCCAGCCAGATATAGCGCCATCATCAAATAGTTTAATTGTATTTAAAAATACTGTTGGGATATAAGAAAAAACATTTTTCTCCAAAGGTCATCATGGCGACAAATCGAATTGAGACCCTGGACCCCGCCCTGATCCGTCCGGGCCGTATCGACAGAAAGATCGAGTTTCCCCTTCCCGACGAGAAGACTAAGAGGCGAATTTTCACCATCCACACTTCACGGATGACACTCGCTGAAGACGTCAACTTATCGGAACTCATTATGTCGAAAGATGATCTCTCTGGTGCAGATATTAAGGTGAGCATGCCAATATTCAAAGAAATAAGTAATTAAGGTTCCGTAAGTCGCGGCAAATAAGGTATTGTTTCATTATGTTTTAGGAACAAAATCTGTACTCATATCGAGGCTTTGTGACAATACCTTTTGAAATTCGTTACTTTCGTTATAGCGCAATGGCGTGACTCCCTCTGGTAGTAAATACGGAAAAATTGAGTAGACAAAATAATCATTGCTTGTACATATCAGTGTTGTTACGATAGCAATTGTTTCAGTCATACTATCGATAGTCCTATCGAAACTATCGACCCTTGACGATACTATCGATAGTATCAATAGTGAAAATTGGGCGATACTATTGAACTTGATCGATAGTTGAAAATAAGTAATACTATTGCTAAAACTATCGATCCTTAGCAATAGTACAATACAATACAATACAATACAAATATTCTTTATTGATCACCAAAAACAGTACAGTAACATTACAAAAATAAAAAATTCAGGTAGACAATAGGCGGTCTTATCGCTAAAAAGCGATCTCTTCCAGACAACCAATTACTCATAAATTAATAAATATCAACAGACTAATGTAGGTGGCAGAAATAGCAGACAAGAGAAACTTAGTATTAATAGACAATAAACAATAAAATCAATACAAATATAATATATATTTTATAAATAAACACATATATTCAATATAATACGTATACACTACATATACTTAATACAAAATATCAATGGAAAAATGTCAAAAGGCCGCATGTGAGAAAAGGATTTAAAAAGGAAATTAAAGAAACAATATAAACAAAAAACAAAAAGAACAAAGAAGTGTGTATTATGGTAGTGACAAATAATGAGCCTTTAGAAGGTTTTTAAAAATGGGAAGGGATTTTGCTTGCCCTAACGCCAAAGGAAGAGAATTCCAAAGACGAATGGCGGTCATAGTAAAGGAGTTATGATAGAATTTGGAGGAAGAAGGAGGAACGGTAAGAAGAAAATTTTGTGCAGAGCGAATAGAGGACATGAACATAAAACGCTCTTGAAGATATTGAGGAGTTGCAGGATTAAAGAGTATGCTGTATAAAAGAGAAAGAATGTGAGTATTACGGCGAAAACGGATGGGGAGCCACTTGAGATGGGTGCGATAATAGGAAACGTGGTCATATTTCCGCAAACCAAATATAAACCGAATACAGACATTTTGGATACGCTCAAGCTTATTCAATTGCTCCTCTGTAAGATCTAAATAGGAAACATCGGCGTAATCTAAAATAGGAAGAAGGAGAGAATTAGCCAACGCAATCTTGGTAGCGAGCGGGAGAAAGTTGCGAAGCCGTCTCAAAGACCCCACAGCAGCAAACATCTTCCTACTAACCTCATTAACTTGGGGCGCCCACGCCAATGACTGGTCCATGAAAACACCCAAGTTTTTTACCTTAACCGAGAAAGGTATCAGGATACCATTGAAAAATATAGGCGGCAGATTAATAAAATTTACTCTGGATATAAAATGTGAACTGCCGACTATAATAACCTGAGTTTTTGCTGGATTAACGCTAAGACCATAGCGACCACTCCAGTCGGCTATTTTGGCCAAATCGAGATTCACGGCATCAATAACATCCGGGAGATCATCAATTACACCCTGAGAATAAATCTGGAGATCGTCGGCATAAAGGTGATAAGAAGAGACAAGATTATGAGAAATGGAGTTTATAAATATGGAAAATAATAGAGGCGACAGTACACCGCCCTGCGGCACACCAGCTGACAGGCTGCACCAAGAAGAACGAGAAGCTTCCACCTTTATGCGTTGCCGACGCCCAACCAAGTAACTACGAAACCAATCAATTACCGCAGGAGATATGTTAAGAGAACCCAAGATCCCCAGCAGAACATCAAAGTCAACAGCATTAAAAGCGTTGCTAAAATCAAGCAGCGCAAGAACCGTTAACTTTTTGCTGTCCATGCCCAACCGTACGTCATCTGTAACTTTGACAAGAGCGGTAGTCGTACTATGACCAGGACGGAAGCCAGACTGGAAAGAGTTAAGGAGGTCATTACGGGTTAAAAAATGTGATAATTGCCGATGCACAAGACGCTCCAAAACCTTAGATAGAAATGGGAGTATGGATATAGGACGGTAATCGGAAAAACAATTGGGATTTGACTTCTTGGGCAGTGGAACAATCTCAGCATCCTTCCATAACAAAGGAAATACATTTGAGGAAATTGAGTTATTAAGGATACTGGTAATCACTGGAAGAAGTAGGTCAAGTAATGGAAGGATCATTTTACGACTAACACTGTCAACGCCAACAGCATTGGACGCAATGGATAATATGCTCTGCTTAACATCACTATCGGTAAATGAATTGAAACAGAAAGGAACAGTTGCAGGAGTTGGGATTGATGAAAGATACTTAAGGGTCGCGTCCTTTTCAGGGCCAGTAAAAGTAGCGGAAGACGAGAAATGGTGATTAAGCATATCAAAGTTAACATCGCTGGAAACAGATTTGGATTGCGACTTCCCAACTCCTAGCGTTTTAAGAAATTTCCACACTTTAGCGGGATCCCCGTTTTCAACTGATTTGTGGATGTAACGTCTTTGAGCATCCCGACAAACAGTACTGCATCGGTTTCGTAAGGCGCGATATTTCGCCTTATTACGATCCGAAGAGTCTGCCTTAAATCTCGATTTAGCCAAATTCTTCTTAGCAATCAACGTTCTAATTTCATCAGTCAACCAAGGAGCAGGAAGATGCTTAACCTTAACCGGCCGAACCGGAGCATGAACATCATAGAGCTGAGACAAAAAAGAGTTGAAGAGTTCAACCTGCTCATCAACCGAAGCAGCCCCGGACACAACACCCCAGTCCATCTTCAACGCATCCTCGCGAAGCTTCTCAACATCCATTCGACCAAAATTACGCTGGAGAAGAATTTTAGGTTTAACTTTTGGAGGCCGGATTTTATAGGAAAGATACAGCATATCATGATAGGAGAAAGCATCTGCAGAGTATTGTTTAAATTTTGCAACATGAGCAAGGGAAGAAACCAGAGTGAGATCTAGAAGAGAAGGGGTACAATTTGGAAAACGGTGCGTTGCGTCAGAAGGAAGAATATTCATATCGCAAGACCCTACAAGAGATCTTAGGCGTCTAGACCGGAAATCATCTTTGAGAAGGCAGGTATTGAAATCACCCATGATAATGTGATGCTCGTATGATGGCTTTAAGTCCTCAAGAAGTTTTTCGAAAGATGAGAAATAATCGACATGAAGTGAAGGAGAATAAAAGACTCCAAGAAGAACTTTTGTATGAGATAGAGTTATACTTAAGAAAAGGTACTCTGCAGTGTCAGGAGTCTGGGAGGGAGATGACAAACTGATAACGGAAAAGGGAATGTGAGATCGAAGGTATATGGCAACCCCACCTCCTCCCCTACCAGAGCGATCATTTCTAATTAAATTAAAACCTGGAATATTGTAAAGAGCAGATGATAAACAGGGTTTAAGCCATGATTCTGACACAAGGATGGCATGCAAGCTCTCGTGCTCAAAACTTAACAGCATGTCATTAAAGTGTGCTGGTATACTTTGAGCATTAATATGCACCACATTAAAATTTTTAGGCACAACGCTGCACTCTGCATCAATAATTTCATGTAAGGAAGGAGGGAGACTACTAAAACTAATGTCACTAACAGAATCAGAAGATAAGGAAAAATAAAGATTACTATTGTTACTACAGTCACTTTGGCCTGACATCATTCCAAACAATATTTATATGAATAAAATATACTTAACAAAACAAATAAAATATATATATATAAAGTATGTTTTAACTACCCACCAGCAGTTAAAAGAAAAATACAACAGTTAAAAACAACACTTAACACTTCGAAGGACAGCACGCCTATAGGCGCCAATCGCCTTTAGATTAAAAACTCAAAGTTAAAAAAAAAGTACTATCCATCAGTGTCAAGAGCAACAAAACGCAAAAAAAAAAAAAAAAACAACTTAAAAGAACTATAAAAAAAAAAAAAAACAAAATAACACAAACAGAACGCAGCCGATTACGCAGCAACACTCGGATGGTGCTGTCAAAGTTTAGTGCGCTCCGACCGTCAAGTCAATGTCAGTGTCATGACAATGCCAATCACTGCGAAAAGTTAAAGTTAAACAAAACTAAACCGAAACAATAATATAAAAAAACAAGAAAAAAGATAGCCGTCATAACAGTACAAGAAACAGGAGGATAATAGCTATTTATAATGCAGATAAAAAGGAAAGGCACTGACACTCCACCAAAACAAAGAAATCACAGACCAAACAACTACTTGTTGTCCTTTCTAGCCGCCCTTTTCGGTCGCGGCTGCCGCCCGGATGAAGATTGAATATTCCCAGATGCTTTTGTGGGAGCGGCAACACCATCAAGTTCGGCTACGGACGTAACACGGTGCCGCCCGCCGTCACCACCAAGAACCACCACGCTCCCGTCCTGTGTCCAACTGTTTCTCACGCCGAAACGCTCCCGTGCTGCCTTGAAGGTCTCATGGCGTGGTAGCGTAAGGAACTCCGACAGCGTTATACCAGAGCCCTTCAACGCAGTCTTCGAGTACCACACCTCATCACGGAGCGTGACATCCTTAAAGGTGACCAGAATGGGTCTACCCTTGCCAGCCCGAGAGCGTCCCGTGCGAAAACTGCGACCGATGTCATCCGCTGAGACCTGACACTTTATGCGATCTTTAAATACACCAACAGCTAAAACAGCAGTGTCCTCCGAGTCCGTCTCAGCCAAACCATGCATGAGCAGCATCTTCCGACGTGACCTCTGCTCCAGGTGATCCACTTGTCCCGCCAAGCCCTCCACCTGTGCTCGCAGGCACTCCAGAGCCTTCATTACAAAGGACCTGAATGCAATAAAGTCCGCAGCTACCGAAGACAAGGTCGGGCCCCCAGAGTCAGCATTCGACAGATTGCTCTCAAACTCAGCCATCCTTGCCTGGAACATCTGTGCCAGCTCATCCACTGACTTCGAGAGTGCTTTTGTATCCATGATGTCTGCTTGATGACTTGACAAATTAGGTCAGTTGTGAAACTTCCACTTGCCTTGAAATTAATTAAAGTAAACTGCTGGTAGGGGAGATTTATCAGTTAATCATTTGTTTCTGATGTAATTTAATGTAAAAAACTAATTATTTATTATTTTAAAGTTTCTGTACTTAAAAATATGTGTTGTCACTTTTTCTCCACCTACCCGAAAAAAACTACTTAAAGTACTTAAAGTACTGAAAGTACTTATGTATGATCGATACTATTGATCTTTAGCAATAGGATTACTTATTTTCATCAATCGATAGTATCGATAGTATTGTCTTTTTTGACGCGATACTATTGATAGTATCGACCAAGTTAGATAGTATCGCCTAATTTTCACTAGCGATAGTATCGTCAAGGGTCGATAGTTTCGATAGGACTCGATAGTATGACTGATCTTCAGGTCCACGATAGTATCACGATACTATCGATAGACTATCGTTATCGCAACAACGCTAGTACATATAAACGAATTTAACTGTAACAGGAAATGTAATCGTGATTTTTGATATTCCCTAGGCTATTTGCACGGAAGCTGGACTGATGGCGCTCAGAGAACGACGTATGAAAGTCACCAATGAAGACTTCAAGAAGTCCAAAGAGAGTGTGTTATATCGCAAGAAAGAAGGCACTCCTGAAGGGCTCTACTTATAAGTTGCATTTGAGACGTCTTTCCGTAATAGTGTATTAATGTTCTGTTAATTAACATTGAATATATATTTACTTAAATAATATGTATCGCAATTATTTTAAAAATACAGCGCTAGCTAAATTTGTTTTTTCTTTAAGAATGTCTACTTGTGGTTTACATCTTGGTGAGGGGACCTAAAGCCCGATAGTGGAACATCCAGACCACCAGAAAAGAAATTGTTTTCAGTAAATATAAGATTTTGATAAAAAAAAATTAATACAAGCTTTTTTTGCCGATTGTACTTTTTGCCCTTGGTTACCAAAGTACTCTTCAAGATGAATCAAACCTTTCGGCAAACTCGGGTGCTGAAATTTTATCAACCAATAATAACCAATATTACAATTTTTTTTTTTTTTTGGATGTCTATGGACAGTGGTGTTCATTTAACATCGTGACCCACTAGTTCGTTTGTCTGGCCTATCTAACATAAAAAAAAAAAAAAAACCGCTAGTTTAAATTGGAACCCATGTTCATCATATTGTACTTAAAATTAAAATCACACCTCATTTATGTTGTAATGTGAATGACTGTCTGTATTATCTGATCCGTCTCAATGGAAACGCACCCTAAAGCCTTCCACAGACCATTGCGCACGACGCCGACAGAGCGTACTCAGCGCGTTGTATAATACTGAATCATACATATGGTGACACACTCTGGCAGTGCAGCGTATCATATCTGATTCAGTGTTATACAACGCACTGGGCGCTCCGTAGGCGTCGCGCGCAGTCCCTCGCTGCGGTCTGTGGTAGTTAAAGGCCTTGTATTATAAGCTATCGCCCATATCCATTGCATACTATTCTTGCAAAGGATGTTACGACATTATATTGTAAGAAGTTAGTATCTATATAATACTCCTATATGATTAAACTTTAATTTCTAACC
This sequence comes from Archips xylosteana, assembly GCA_947563465.1. Lineage (NCBI taxonomy): Eukaryota > Metazoa > Arthropoda > Insecta > Lepidoptera > Tortricidae > Archips > Archips xylosteana. Next base: position 7,016,422 of record OX387362.1, read on the forward strand.
TAAAAATTATGAATGTTTCTGAACGCATCGTGAAATGTCAAAGCGTTCCTACTATAACCCGACTTATTTGAAAATAACATTTTGAAAGGTCTATAAGAAAGAGAAAACGCCCGCGTGTCTATGAATTTCTAAAGATAAAAATCATCCGTTAGGTACTTTTTGACTGGGTCGTATATTACAATTGTCAATAATTTCTGGGAAAGCCAAGTAGTTTTTGTATGAAGAAAGTAGATTAATTGACAATATTATTAATAAACATTAAGTTGATAGGTTCGGTCATTTACAAAATGCGAGTAAGCTATAGGATTGATGAATGAGTGACACAGGTAGTGAATCAGAGGAGGCGACCGAACGCACGGCACTCATGGACGGCCACATCGCAGAAGCTCGTCCTGATCGGGAAATCGCCGAGAGGATTGCGCGGAAAAAGAAAACAAAGTCGGAAAGCCAGCGCACATATGGCGTGAGTAATGCGAATGTATGTTCTGTAGTTTTTCTTCTTCTTTCTTTCTCTAGATTGACGGGCGATGACTAAACCAAAAGTCAAGTTCCACTTCCACCTACACTACACCTACAGAAACATTATCCAGTCACAGGGCTTTAGCTTTGAATTGTTTATAACATATATTTGTAATTTTTCCTCAAATGGTTTTGTTTTTATTATTAGTCTAATATATTTTCTTAATTGGTTACTCTGCAAAGTAATATCCAATGAATTCTTTTGAAATGACTCAGAGTGTGGAGCGGAGTGATGGCGGTGGGCCCAGCGGGCCCAGTAGGTCAGCCCCGAGTGGATCCAATCCTCCACCTCCTGTGGAGGCCCAGATTGAGGAGTTGGAATTGAAATATGGAGCGCGCCATGTCATCAAGCTATTTGTACCTGTTACCCTGTGCATGCTGGTTGTTGTTGCCACAATATCAACAGTCAGCTTTTACTCTGTTAAGGATGTTTATTTGTGAGTATGAATAGATTTTGTACTTTGTTTAGTTGAGCACTTGTTTACTGAAAAAAAGACAAAAGAAAACAATGAAAATCTGACCTAGATCTGCTTCATAGAGGGACAACAAGTTAATGGACCAAATGGGAGTTTAAATAAACACTCTGTAATAACTTTTCAATGTGTAATTTATACTACATTGTTACAGCAGAACACTACTACTTTACATTGTATCATTACAATAATAGAAAATGTGTATCTGTTGGTAATAGATGGAATTGTCCAGTGGGTGTAACATTAATAATCTTTATAAAGTTTTTTGCTTGTGGTGTTACAATAGGGATGACGACTGGGTTAAAAATATATCATTCTATTTAGTCCGTCAGTTAGATTATGGGAAAATATAGGACACGTATTTTTTGGTTTATCAAATTATTAAAAATCTACAAAGATATAGATCATCAAACTTCCGGAGTGGGGGCTTGTGACGTCACCCTTAGGTAAAAATTGTACCATATGGTGACGTCACTCGAAACTTCTAAGCACTGTATCCTCGTCATTTTTTGTTTGTTAAACAAAAGAAAAAATATGTGTACAATATTTTTTAATAATCTAACTGACGGACTAAACAGTTTTTTTTAGTCGTCTAGCCTATTATGGTCATGTTACGGTATAATAATAGTGTAGTGGGCGATTTTATGAAACAAAAAGCATCACACCATGAGCTTAATGGTGCCGTCATTTAGTAATTATTCAACCTTCTTTTTTCATATAATGATACTTGATAAGTTGCTAAAATTTATTAAAACATTTGAACATCTTTATTTATGTGTTTCACAAAGAATAAAATACTAAATTTTATTACAGAGCATACACTCCATTCCATGAAGAAAGTCCGCATGCAGTGACCAAAGTGTGGAATGCGCTCGCCAATTCCATGATCCTGCTGTGTGTGATTGCACTAATGACAGTCCTGCTCATTGTACTCTATAAGAAGCGCTGCTACAAAATTATCCATGGCTGGCTAATTCTCTCCTCTCTAATGCTACTGTTTCTGTTTTCATACCTGTATATTGAGTAAGTAAAAGCATACTGGTAATTTACAGACTAGATATAATTTTTAAGTACAACATTATCAATAGACCTACTTTTTACCCAGCTGCGAAGAAGGAAGGGTTATTGTACATATTAAAAATAGGAAGTGTAGGGCTATGTGTCATATTATCTGAACTACAATATTTTGTAGTCAACCACATTGTAGTTAATTCATATAGACACCTGCAAAGTAATAAATATCTGAACCAGTCAATTAATAATTTTATTTAACCCTTTCACCGCCGCGCCTCAACAAAACGTAAACCTGCTTTGAATCTTATGTCATTGTGTCAAGGTCACTTTGACACTGTACTTTGTGACCTATATATGTGTTGTTGGCGTTGAAAAGGTTAAACATAATGGGAGGAAGCAATTAACAAATTGCTGTAACTATTATAAACTGAGTAGATAGGTGGAATTTTATTTTATTTTATTGTCCCGTGATATTTATTTATTAATTACATTGTACTTATTATCACACACTATCATTCTTAGACTAATGTGCTTCTCTGTTCTAAAACTGTTGTATACAATTAATGTATGACAAAGTATTTGTCAACCTGATATTTATGAATAACAATACTAATTAATAATTAGGTTGCACAATCCAAACAACCAATATAAAATTACCTCACACTGCATACATTTTGTTTAGAACCATGTCTCTGCAAATGCTATAATTCTATAGATACGGCTGACCGTTTATAGCGTATGTAACAAACTGAAACAATTACTTTGCTCACCCACAGACCTTGGTTTAAGGTCTTCCACAAAGTAACGCCTGATTCAATAAATTATAGCATATGTTTTGACATACTGATATATGTTTTGAAATTTGTACGCAACCCTCTGCGCGAGTCGAACTCGCATTTGGGCGGTTCTGAGTGTTATCAAATGTCTTCTAAGAACTATTTCTTTTTAAAGGTCAAATTTCATGTTACTTAGGCTACATGTTGTATTAACAATTTACAGAGAAGCGTTAAGAGCATACAATATACCAATGGACTACATAACACTAGCATTTGTAATGTGGAACTTTGGAGTTGTGGGCATGATTGTGATCCACTGGAAGGGGCCTCTGCGTCTGCAACAAGCGTACCTTATCTTCATTGCTGCACTAATGGCACTCGTCTTCATCAAGTACCTACCAGAGTGGACCACATGGGCAGTGCTTGCTGTTATATCTATTTGGGGTAAGAAATGCATTTTTCTTTTTTGAAGATAACTGTCATGGTTTTATGTGCTATTTCATAGCAATTCTAAAAATTATATAAGTATGTATGTAAAAATCTTTATTGTACATAAAACATGAAATTATCAGATAACAAGAAATGTAGATGTACAAAGACGAACTTATCCTCCAAAGGGTATCCAGTTAACCTTTGAATGATTGGCAGGACATCAGAAACAAGATGTAATGTGTGTAGGAGTAAATGTCCCTTATCATCCTCAGTAATCCCAGTGAACTGCTTTACAAAATAAATGATGATTATAGTTTTACCCCCTGTTTCACCATCCATTGATCAAATTTATTTGACAGATGGATGTGATGCCGTCTCTGTTTGTTTTGTTTGAATAGACGGAGACGGCATCACACTTATCAGTCAGTGTGGAGGTGGAGGAACTGCATGAACACACATTTCTTGCATAAACGTAACTATTGTAAGGTCGCGGGTGAGCAAAGTAATTGTTTTAGTTCATTAATATGGACCTCCGCAAAGTAACGCCTGATTCAATAAATTACTTATCAGTCAGTTAGAATTGATCAATGGGTGGTGAAACAGCCCCTTATTATATTAAAGGTTTTTTATGTCTGTTTTTTTATAGATCTGGTAGCAGTACTGACACCGAAAGGTCCCCTGAGGATCTTAGTGGAGACCGCACAAGAAAGAAATGAGCCCATCTTTCCAGCCCTCATTTACTCATGTACGTATCTGACAAGCGAGCAAGCGTATTATCCATGTTATCATTACGTGGCCTATACATATTGTCTTGCCTTTGATAAGTCTGTGTACAAAATAAGTGCCTATTTTAAATTTTGTATGCACTAGCTTCGCACCCGTGATTCCGCCTCTGTCACACCTCAATATTCTGTGGATTATTCGCTAAATCCATCCTTTCCACTTGTCTACATCCCAAAGTCAACCTTTATGCAAAATTTTAGCTTTCTAAGTCCAAAGGTTAGGTGGGGCGTTAGTAAGTTAGTCAGTTAGTTAAGTCTTTCCTTTTTGTTTTTTATAGATGATTTGAATCTTATAATACTGTGGATAAAGTGTATATATTGTAACAAATTTAGAATATACCACCGATTAACCATTAGGTAGAGTAGGCTACTTAACTACCTAGGGGCCCTGCATCGCCAAAGGAAAATTAAATTGGTAAATTTGTATCTTCGATGACAATACTATTCTTGCTATTTTTCGATGCATGCTACCAGTTCATATGATTTGACTTCTTGAAAAGTGCAGTTGATATTTGGCTGAAAGGGGCCCCGAAAACGGACGATAGTTTAACGTGACAACGTCATAACAAAACATTGATGAAATGATTGCATACTTTTGCCGTGTGCCTTTCGCTCGCTCGTGCCGCGCGCTCGCTCCGATCGTTCATCGCCTCGAGCGTAACGGGACGCGTAACGGGACAGTGCGTTATGTACGTTACACTGAGTCATCCTTTTTCGTGCGGGCAGCCGGCGTTCATCGATTTATTAGACGTTGTCACGTCAAAAATATGTATGACTTATCATCATCACTATCATCATCGCATGGCGTTGTTTGTTGCAGCGACGGTGATGTACTGCCTGGCGGCGACCACCACGACGACGGCCGGCGAAGGTGAGCGGGAACTGCGGCCGCTCAACTCGCACGGTCCGTAGCACGTACATTGCAGTACGAGGAAGGTTCTGGAAGTTTCTGGCCCGCTATGCAATACTTTCAACAAGCTTTCATTACGTAATTGAATCCCGCGAGTGGTAGTAAAGGCCGGCGCAGACCAGATGCGTGTGCGTGTCACACCAGTTGTAATGAAAGTAACTGTAAGAAAGATGGCGCACCATGTGCACGAGTGGATATCGCGAAAGTTTAAATAATTGATTTTGAAAACCAAAAAGTATTTCACTCGCTCTAGCTAGGTTTTATATCGTTACAGAAGCCACACAAAAAAAAGAAGTCTTTTTTTTTTTTAATGCAAAAAATATTTTTATTTGTATTAATATTTATTTTCTATTTGTGTTGCTTTCACCTGTTTAGATTCTAAAACCTAGTACTTTTTTTTCTTACTATTACTAAATCTGACTAACATACTAAAGTCTACATTATCTTCTAAAAAAAAACGATAAAAAGTAAACTATCTGCAATTGTTTGGCCAGAAACTTTTAGAATCGCCGATGTGTTCCGTGCTTGTTGCCAGTACCGCTTCAGGCTTTCTAGAGTTTCCGCCAGGGCTGTGACAAAACTCTTTGGAGTCACATCTCTGATGGAAACCCATATGGTAATACTTTGTCTGCTAGCAAGTGCGGCGTAGTTACGAAGCTGGGTGTGAATGGATCTTCATGGATTTTTGGTGGTGGTGAAATAGTCTTTCGCCGGTATGTTTTGTATCATTATTGTAACACTACGAAAATCGATTTTCGAACTGCGTATCGTACTCTTCCTTTTGCGTTAATAGTATTAAACAGAAGAGTGTAAGGATCGGCACGATACGTAACTTCGAATTTCACATTTAGTAGTTGTCCTCTTGGCTCTCAAGAGCGAATGAACAATTATTGTCTACTGGATACTGGATTGACTGTTGATGGTGAAAATGTCTTGATATTTATAAGGGTAAGTATTTAACATATAGATAGTTGTGGATTTACGACGTAATATTATACATTAGGTATATTTAGGTAGCGCAAAAGGTTCACCCCCACTTGACCGAATATCATAAAAGCAAAATTCATCAGGCCTACCAACATTTGATATAATTTTGATTAGTCCTAATGTCATGGTCATGACAGCTAAACTTGTATGTCCTAATTGATTACTAGACCTAAAGTTATACGCCTTGATGTTACTAAACGTTAAATGTTGTAATATTACTAAAACTAATAATGATTATACAATGATTAATATACCTAATGGCCATAAGTTCTAATCATTGTTTCACCTTTACCTATTGCGGTCGTTTAGCTCCCTATCATATACTTAGCAAAAAAAATTGAACGAATTAAATCAGGTTTTTTAGTACATAACATAAGGTATAATATTCGGTATTCATAGGAATTGGACAAGTAAAAATAGGCCAATTAAGAAATCGGACAAAAAAAAAGATTAAACGTAAATTCGGAATGCTAAAATTAGGGCTAATGAGTAGTTAGGAAAATTTAAAATTCGTAATTTTGATTTTAGGCTTTTTTCTTTTCGGTTTTTTAAATAGAAACTTAACGTGAAATGGGGCACCGCTATTATCCGTTACCAATACAAACAGCATTGACTTATACACACACACACACTTATAGTAAGTACACGATGTAAGTATACTTTTGATAGAGCGCAAATCCCCGCAAATTTACCGAAACTATTCCCTCTCGACTTAAGACTGATCTGACTGATCTTAAGTTTAGGATCGGGTAAGGTAAGTCTTGGATTTATGGTGGTGGTTTTCCGAAAAAAGGTTGTTTTGTGAATGTAATGTGCTCAATTAGCTTGGTTGGGGTATCAAATTGTGTCTAAGAAGCAAATTGCATCCAATCATCACAGCCGTCCGAAAATCCCTCTAGAATTTTCTTCTGATTATTATTATACACAGATTCGGTGGTGGAATTCCTACTTAGTTGAGTCGGTGAAGGCAAACGTCGTGAGCAAACCAGCACACACTGCGAAGCCATTAAATGGCGGGTGTGAAGTTGCCAATCCCCACTTGGCCGGCGTGGCGCCGCACCCAAGCCCTCTTATTCGCATGTGCCTAAAATACCACGTTCCCAAAATAGAAGATTTTTCAAATTACTACATTATCTATTTACCACATTTCTAGTTTACCAGATTCTCGTTGCACCACATTGCAAAATCAAAGATTGCTCAAATGCTCAAGAAAGTGGTTTCTCTTGGTGCAATGTCTTATTTTGGACATCTGCAGGCTTATTGTCTAACGGTTTGACGCTTGCCTTTGCAATCACTATTTCTTTCTGTCAAACGGTATAAAGTGACTAGCTTTTGCCCGCGACTCCGTCCGCGTGGAATTAGTAATTTGGGCAGCTTATTTTTTTTATCCAATTTGCTTTTTCATCAATTATGGCTCCCCTTAGTTCCTTCCGGAAGAAGCGAAACTTCATAATAAACCAACCAGCTCCCAATCCGCCCCTAACCCTCCCCCAACCCGCTCCCAACTCGCCCCCACCCGCTCCCATCCCGCTCTCAACCCGCCCCCAACCCCTCCCAACCCACCCCCAACCCGCTCCCAACCCGCCCCCAACTCTCTCTCTCACCCCGCCCCCGACCCGCTCTTAACCCGCCCCAACCCGCTCCTAACCCACCACCAACCCGCTTCCAACCCGCCCCCAACCCGCTCTCAACCCGCCCCCAACCCGCTCCCAATCCGCCCCCCAACCCGCTCCTAACCAGCCACCAACCCGCCCCCAACCCGCTCCCAATCCGCCCCCAACCCGCCCTATCCAACTGGGCTATCTAACACTGAAAGAATTTTTCAATTCCAGAGCAGTAGTAGTTCCTGAGATTAGCAAAAACCCCCGATTTTGAAACATTCTTCCGCTCCGCTCCGCTCCTATTGGCGTTAGCATGATGATATATAGCCTATAGCCTTCCTCGATAAATGGGCTATCTAACACTGAAACAATTTTTCAAATCGGAGCAGTAGTTCCTGAGATTAGCGCCTATAGAAATTTACTTCAAAGCCCCCGATTTTGAAACATTCTTCCGCTCCGCTCCGCTCCTATTGGTGTTAGCGTGATAATATATAGCCTATAGCCTTCCTCGATAAATGGGCTATCTAACACTGAAACAATTTTTCAAATCGGAGCAGTAGTTCCTGAGATTAGCGCGTTCAAACAAACAAACAAACAAACGAACTCTTCAGCTTAATAATATTAGTATAGATGACAGAAAGAGATGGTGAAAGCGAAGGCAAGCGCCAGAAGCGTTAGACAATACGGACTCTGGTATAATGGGAATGTAATAAATAATGGTAATGGTAATGTAGTATTTTGAGAACGTGGTATTTTACGCACAAACACTCTCATTAAGAGAGGAGACCTGTCTTGCGGTGAGACTTATATAGGCTGGGATGATGATAATGTTTAATGTTTAGTTGGGCGAAAAACGTTACAAATAAACGTAAATAACTTTAATTTTAATAATAGATTAAAAAAAACCCCGTCTGTATAATGCCCGTTTCCATGGAAATTCCGGAAAAATATACATATACCCTGTGTCACTCGTGCAACTGAGACGAATCTGAAATTACACCTCACACTTCAAAATCCATTGAGCTGTTTAGGCTGCATGGCGTGCGAAAGAATGATACATTAGATACATACGTACGCATAAGCTCGACAGTCGGGTGATAAAACTTAAATTAAACGTTGACCAGCAAATATTCCACTGTTAATTTATACAGTAGTAGTAGTAATGATGATGATGATTAAATAAATCCAGGCACAGAAGCGCGGGAAGGCACCGCGCAAGCCGCGGGCGACGGCGGCTTCGACGCGGCGTGGGAGGCGCGGCGCGACGCCGACGCGCGGCAGCCGCGGCGCATGCGCGTCGAAGGGACCGCCCCGGCGCAGTACACTACCCGCATCGAGCGCCCGCCGCCGCCAGAGCTCGAGGAGGAGAGTAAGTTAAACCTAGCACTTCGTGAATATTCGTGTTTCGGTTTCGTGATTATTCGGCGCGGAGCCGACGCGCGGCAGCCGCGGCGCATGCGCGTCGAAGGCACCGCCCCGGCGCAGTACACTACCCGCATCGAGCGCCCGCCGCCGCCAGAGCTCGAGGAGGAGAGTAAGTTAAACCTAGCACTTTGTGAATATTCGTGTTTCGGTTTCGTGATTATTCGGCGCGGAGCCGACGCGCGGCAGCCGCGGCGCATGCGCGTCGAAGGCACCGCCCCGGCGCAGTACACTACCCGCATCGAGCGCCCGCCGCCGCCAGAGCTCGAGGAGGAGAGTAAGTTAAACCTAGCACTTCGTGAATATTCGTGTTTCGGTTTCGTGATTATTCGGCGCGGAGCCGACGCGCGGCAGCCGCGGCGCATGCGCGTCGAAGGCACCGCCCCGGCGCAGTACACTACCCGCATCGAGCGCCCGCCGCCGCCAGAGCTCGAGGAGGAGAGTAAGTTAAACCTAGCACTTTGTGAATATTCGTGTTTCGGTTTCGTGATTATTCGGCGCGGAGCCGACGCGCGGCAGCCGCGGCGCATGCGCGTCTAAGGCACCGCCCCGGCGCAGTACACTACCCGCATCGAGCGCCCGCCGCCGCCAGAGCTCGAGGAGGAGAGTAAGTTAAACCTACCACTTCGTGAATATTCGTGTTTCGGTTTCGTGATTATTCGGCGCGGAGCCGACGCGCGGCAGCCGCGGCGCATGCGCGTCGAAGGGACCGCCCCGGCGCAGTACACTACCCGCATCGAGCGCCCGCCGCCGCCAGAGCTCGAGGAGGAGAGTAAGTTAAACCTAGCACTTCGTGAATATTCGTGTTTCCCGAAGACTCCCGAAAGCCTCATGGTAGGGAAAGCTGAGAAAGGTAGTTTTTAGGGTTCCGTGCCCAAAGAGTGCCAATCCCTATTATTGAGACTCCGCATTCTGTCCGTTCATCCGTCCGTCTGTCACGAGGCTTTTTCTCTCGAACCGTAATATTTTATCTAGACACTTGAAATTGTATATTATTATGTACCCTATTGCTCTGGCCACTAGAAATAACAGCAAATACTTACTAAAAATAAATAAAGTTAAAAATGACAGGGGTGACTCATGCAAGAAAAGTGAATTTTTTTCAACGTTTTTAACTCTATCTTTATAATGGCATTTACTAGATACGTATTACTATGGCCGCTATAGCAACAGTTACTGAAAATTAAATAAAGTAAAAAATTGAAGGAGATCGTCATACAAGAAACATGTTTTTTCAGCTTTTTAACTTGATCTTTAAAAATTGTTTTACTGAACTATGTATTTTCAAAACATTGTACGGTCGTACGGGAACTCTTCATGGACGAGTCCGACTCGCACTTGACCGGTTTTTCTCATTCAACATACGACCATGCGGTTCAGTGATAATAAACGATCAACGTCCCCCATAGACACCTACAGCACTTAGCTAGTGCGTGCTTTGCAAGAAAATGAACTAAAACGGCTTTCATTCCTAGAAGAATAGAAAAAATTATCCTATGATAATTTTTTCTATTCTTCTATTCCATTCATCGGTTGAGCGGTTTGACCGTGAAGAGGTAACAGACAGACAAACACACTTTCGCATTTATAATATTAGTATGGATACATCGATCGACCGAATATTGATTGATATTGAACGACATCCACCTTAAGAATTAAAGTGATCTGTGAATTAACGTTATACTTCCTTTTCCAGAGGGCGTGAAGCTCGGGCTCGGGGACTTCATATTCTACAGCGTGCTCGTCGGCAAGGCGAGCTCGTACGGCGACTGGAACACTACTCTCGCCTGCTTCGTAGCTATCCTTATTGTGAGTCCATGAACGAACATACATTAGCTATGATTTCAAAATTGGGTGCGATTAAAACTTGACTCCACATTAGTCGACTCTGAATAAACGACAATAATGAACGACCTTATCCTTATAATTATCCTTTTAGACGACCAGATGGCCTAGTGGTTAGAGAACCTGACTACGAAGCTCGAGGTCCCGGGTTCGATTCCCGTGTCGGGGCAGATATTTGTATGAAAAATACGAATGTTTGTTCTCGGGTCTTGGGTGTTTAATATGTATTTAAGTATGTACCTATCTATATAAATATGGATCATGTTGTCTGAATAAATAAGTTTATTATTATTATTATTATATAAGTATGTTTATCCGTTGCCTAGTACCCATAACACAAGCTTTGCTTAGCTTACTTTGGGACTAGGTCAATTGGTGTGAACTGTCCCGTGATATTTATTTTATTTATAATACAAACCCTGAATTAGGGCCCTACCGAGCTCTTGCGCTAATCGATTTTAGGTATTCTATGCGCTAGTGTATGTGTAAAAAATACAACCGAATTGAGAACATTATTTTCAAGATTGTTTTTTTTTGGGAGTCTTTTTGTATTTTTATTTTTCAACTCCATATTTTTTTTACTTTTACGGTACGGTTTTCCTAAATAGATTTAACCTTTTGAACGCCAACGTCGTCTATAGCCGACAATATGGTAATATTGGTAATACAAAAAATAATCTACCCGCATCGGCATAAGAATCAATTTTGTTCATTGCAAAAACGATGTGTAGCGTTCAAAAGGTAGGTACTATTTTGTTTGAACTCTTGACTCTTCCGGGTAACACAATAGCAATAAATATTCATCCTCTTCGTAAGCTCCATAGACATGTATTTATAGGTATTATGCGTAGTCTTTATGCCGCTACAAAATCATGCTTTTTTTTCAGGGACTCTGCCTAACCCTACTACTGCTAGCGATACTCAAGAAAGCGCTACCAGCGCTACCCATATCTATAACATTTGGTCTCATCTTCTACTTCGCGACCCGCGGCGTCGTCAAGCCGTTCGCCGATGCGCTCGCAGCGGAACAAGTGTTCATTTAGCTACCGCCTATCATGAATTATCGCGAATTTAGCCAATTCAAATATCAATTATCGTGTTAAGTTAATCAAGTTGTTTCGTGGTCGTCCTGTTGACGTCCATTGCTTATAACCCTTTTCTAAAGAGGTAATTCTTTCCTACTTGTTACTAAGTATAGGTAACGCCACGAGAATTGAGGCGAATGATTACACACACGCTACATAAAGTACTGATTGCAAAAAAATAGTGAATGAATGAAATTAATGAGTGAATGAAAGTGTGAGTTATATGATCTTATGATGAAATACTTACCTACGCAATACTATGTGTGCATATTATAATTTTTCTTTTTTCATAGAACCTATTTTTGAACTGTTGAACTTGCTACCGGTACGAATAAATTTCAAAACCCCGCTGTCATTACATGACGTGTTGTGTGCGTGACGTCAACTCTCGTGGCGTTATCTATACATAAAAGAGTTTAAATTAAAAACATGAAAATACATCATCGCTCTTCTGTTTTTAATCGCCTTTTTGGACGAGGGTTAAAAGTAACAATCACAAAGGCGAGAGCTGTTTATAGCGAGTTTGTTGTTAATGAATAGGTATGTAGCTGAACCATTTCATACTATCCCGTATTTCTGACTAATATTTATAATCACCTTATATGTATAATGAATAACACTTCAATGGCAGTTCTTAACTTTGTGTGTACCAATTATTTGTTAAATATCATGACATAAAAGCACTTTGTGTTTTGATACTAGGGACTCTGTTACAGGTGTTTTGGTCGAGGACAATAATTTCTTGAGTGAATTTGATACTTTACGTCCGCCAAAAACGTTAGGGCACAAAGGCGACAAGTTCGTTTAGATTCATAAAACAATGGCGTAAACATTTCCATGCCCTATAGAAAAAAATACTATTTGATTTGCTACGTTTTTTTTAGTTTCAACATTATTGAGGCTGCTAACTTTTTATTGCCTAGTTAAATATAAGAATGATTGTTACTTTTGGAAAACTAAACGTATTGGGCATTCTTTCTCAAAAATAACTTAAGTGCTTTAGTTTAGCCAATAGCTCAGACAAAACTTCCTCGCTTTTTCTTTCGTTCAATAAATTTTAAGAGGTCGCGTGCACTAGATTTTTGCAATAAAGGGTCTCGACTGGCTCATATATCTAAACAAATTCTTAGCAGTCTGGTGCATACGCACCTTTAGCTTGTCAGACTTAATAATATTGGTTGATATCGCTTGACCAAATTAGCTTCGGTCGTTGGTTAACTAAAAGAATGTAGATAAGGTGATATAGTATTAGAGAATCAATAATGAATTTAATTTGTAATGTTAAATGATAATAAAATAAATTTGAATAGACACCAACTAGAACCTTGTGTACATAATATTAGTAATTCCGCTCAGGAAGACTATTTCAAAGAAATGAAAATGACCTGGTTAACAGTAATGAATAGATCTTCGTCTTTTAAATATTTTCATTTAATTTTTTTTTTTTCATCTACTATTGATATTATTTATTATTCATTAAACAAATATTAAATAAAAACAGTAAAAACTTAGGGCTAACTTAAATCTAACTAAAACTAACTAAAGCTAAAGGTAAAAAATCTGTCGCAAGTCGCCGCCAATGGGGAGAGTGCCCAGAAGGCTGGCAGCATTGCCACGTTGGATCACGTCTGGTCACGGGAGGCCTCTATAAGGCGCGCCGAAAGATCTTTATATAGACGGCGCGCGCTTGGCCCCCAAGGCCCCAGAGTTTCGACCCCAAACGGCTCAAATATATAACTGGCTCCAAGGGAGCTATATTTGCGGCGTTTGAAGTTTTCCGCTTAATGACTTTGTAACATTCCATGATATATTTAGCGCTCTAGTAGAACATTCGGCCTTGGCCAAAAGTATTGAGTACCTAACTTACTTATTTAACTTACCAAATAACTTAGCATTCCTTAAAGGTGGAAAGTCAATATTATTATACAAGTAAATGACTTTGACAGCTTTGAATAATTATTAAAATTAGACGGTTTTTAACATTTTGCTATACCTAATAAGACGATTTTTTTTCGTTAGTGAATGCACCTACATGTCCAATACTTTAGAACAAGGCTGTAAATAGGGAGACGACGGTACTTAGGCATACAAGGTGATTCATCATGATGTAATAGATTAATAATAAACTGCCTCTAATGTTTTTTGGAACAAATGATTCACAAAATTCCAGTGTGAAAGTGCATAGGTATTATGCTTGTTACATACTGAAGCAAAGATGTCGTAAGTTTCTTTATTCCAAATTATCTTTAGTATTCTATTGATTTGTTGTCGAAATAATTATTTTCACAGTTAAAGCATGCTGAGTACCTTAAAATAATTTGACTGAAGTGAGCAAAAGATAGGAAAAACTAACAACATCATTTATTACACTCCGAAAGACTTTGATTTGACTAAAACGTAAATTTAAATTATTAGCTAGGAAGTTTGTAAAGCAAATTAGGTAATATAACTTTTGATATAAACAACTTCGCGTTATTATTTTGTTTAATTTATCCCATATCTTCGATAAATCTAGGCTGAGATGATTTGGTGATGAGCGGATGATCAAAATATACCTCGTGTGTTCATAAGTTTTGAGACAAACTTCGAGATTAAAAATAAAACAAAATAATACTGGCAGCTGTTTTATTTCTTTTTCTAATTTTGAATTTGGAATGTTCGTGTTCTATTTGTGCATTTTATAATTCATTTCAACAATTTTTCTCGTGATGGAGAGAACAAAAGAATTACGTGCGACTGTTATTTCGCTTCATATGGGTGGAAAAAAACCAATGGAGATTTTCCGTGACATAAAATGTTTTGGGATAAGCCGCAACTTTGTGTATTACACCATAAAACGTTACAAGGAGACTAATTCTCTGAAAGATCGCCAAAGGAGTGGCCGCCCGAGGTCTGTAAGAACGACTGCGAATATCAAAAAAATTAGAGAGCGTCTTCGTCGAAATCCGTGTCGCACTCAGAAGAAACTCGCTCTGCAGACTAACATTTCGCGTATTTCAGTAAACAGAATATTGAAATACGATCTCAAGGTGAAGGCTTATAGTCGTAGAAAAGTTCACTTCCTAAATGATCGCCTCCGTAAATTACGACGCAAACGTTGTCCAGTGCTGCTTAAGAGACACGATGCAAAAAAGATACTCTTCACCGATGAAAAAATTTTCACGGTCGAAGAAAAGTTCCACCGACAAAACAATAAAGTTTATGCCAAAAGCAGCAAAGATGTTCCAGCTTCAGCACGAAATGTCTGGCGTACCCATCATCCGGCGAGTGTGATGGTATGGTGGGGGGTTTCGTACGAAGGTGTCACTCCACTCCATTTTTGCCAACAAGGCGTGAAGGTGAAAGCAAAAAATTATCAAAGTGACATTTTAGAGACTGTGGTGAAACCCCTGTCTAATACTTTATTTCATGGCAAAGAATGGATTTTCCAGCAAGACTCAGCACCGGCCCACAAGGCTAAAACGACTCAAGCTTGGTTAAGAGACAATTTGCCAGACTTCATCGCGGTGGAAGAATGGCCACCCTCCAGTCCTGATCTCAACCCACTGGACTACTCTTTGTGGACTGAATTGGAACTCAGGGCCTGCCAAAAGTCCCAACCAAACTTGGATTCTCTAAAGCGGGCCCTCATCAGAGAAGCGAAGCAAATCCCACTGGAGAAGATTCGTGCTGCGATTGAAGACTGGCCCGAACGTCTAAGAAATAAAAATAAAAAATCGAGGCGGTCATTTCGAGTAGAAATTGCATGTAATTGTTGGTTAGTGTCAACTTATCATTAGCTGAAAATTTTATAAATATAACTTAATTTTTGAATTTTTAATGTAACTTTTATTTCGTCTCAAAACTTATGAACACACGAGGTAATACAATAGTAGATACACCAAGGGGATAAAGCACTGTATTATGTCACGGGCGCGATATTGAATCCTGAGCGTAACGAAGGACTCCAGATTTAACTCCCGAGCGTAGCGAGGGGGTTTTGAGTTGATTCCCGAGCGAAGCGAGAGCAGAGTAGGAGTCCTGAGAGCAGTGAAGGATTTAAGCGCACCCAAGGCAAAATCAGTTTTATCCCCGAGGAGTATACTCTACTTTTCTCACCTTTTGCGAGACAATAAAAACCAAGGCTACACCCACATACACACTGATTCCGATACAGATTTTGCGCCTTTTGTAGTTTTCCATTTGTCGAAATCGTCGTAAGCAAAAAAGCGTCGTAAGTATTTTTCCTTCGACTTCTCTGGGAGAAGATTATTAACAACGTCTAAGGCCGGCTTGTGCAGACCCGGGTTAGCTACTTAACTCCGAGCGAGTTAACTGCTAACCCTGGGTTAACAAGTGTCAAAATGTATGGATCTGTCATTCTTAACCCAGGGTTACAGATTTAATTTTTAAACCCTGAACTGTGGAAGTGGCCCTAAGGTGTCTAAGTTAATGGAATCAGGAGTCAAATCACTTTCGTCACTCGATATTTTCTTAATGTTTTATCTTTTGCAGTTTTGATACTTAAAATTACAGCGTAATGAAACACTCGCCGCTTTTATTTTAAGTATTTGATTTTGTTTTCGTTCGGCCGCGGAGTGCAAATAAATGAGGCGCGGCGCGGCCTCACCGCCGCCGCCGCCGGCCTGCACGCCGTGCGATTTTGAAGAAATTAGACTTTAAACTCATAGCAATAAGAACTACGATAAGTGACAATCACATTGCTGCCATTACAAAAATAAAAATTCGGGCAGACAATAGGCGATCTTATCGCTAAAAAGCGATCTCTTCCAGACAACTAATATCACCTTGTGAATAAAGCCATTCCAATACAAAGAAGAAGGGAAGAGGAAACTTCAAACCACCTGGATAAGTAATATTTGGAGGTTCGCTAAGTAGATCTTTGAGAAGAAGACAAACAACAGTGACACAAGTAGTTCCACATGATTGGGAAAGGAGAGGTTAAAGTAGCAGACTTTCCCATAGCTTCAGTTAAACGACTTTTTTAATAAAAACGTATTTATTACTTAAGTATACACATAAATATTGCTTTATTACAAAACCTTTGTGGTACTTTACTTGTCAGATATTTTAACTGAATCATTCAGTCTTTTTTTATGCAAAAGGTACAGGGCTTGTACTACAGGCCATTACTTAATTCCTTTTTGTACCTTTTTCAATCGGTTTTCTAGAGTAAATATATTTTATTTAAATATTTGCTAAATAAAATTGTTATTTATTGATTAACAAAACTACTAAAAACTTGTGATTCAATTAAGAATAACCAGTTATCCGGAAATCAAATTACACAAATATAGGTACTGTTGACTGATTGCACTGATCGTTCATTGGTAACTTAAAATAACATGTAACATTTCAACATTATTTTTTATGATTGTTTGAGGTATATTAACAATCAACAACAAGTGTAAGGAATACTTATTGTAAACCTTATCTTAACAGTAGGTAAAGACGAAACAGATAAGAATTTAATAACCTATAGAATAATTTTCATACCTATTAAAGGCTACAAATTAATATATATTCTTATAAGCAGATCACAAGACATTGTAAATAAAACAAAACATGAAAATTTCCCTTAAAAAAAACGTCAATTACAGCTTTGCTAATCAACGAATTATAAATATGTACTAATAATAAGGGTGTCCACTTTCTGGAAAATCGGAAAAAAGTCAAGGAAAGAAGTGAAATCAAGGCGGCGGAACAGGAAAAAACATTACATTACATTTTTGGTTGCTCCACACACTTAGTAAGTGTATTATAGAAACAGGGATGAAATATAAATGAAGTTTTAATTAGTCTGAGTAGACATATGCTACTTTTGGTTGACGAGCATAAGAAAAAAACTTTCTATGAAACATATTGATAGACTTTTCAGAGAAAATCGGGGATTTTTTTTGAGCGTTTGCAGTGGACACGCTTGATAATGAATTAAAGGAATGAATAAGATCAAATTTCAGTCTAAAAATAATACGCTAATGTTAAACTAGCTGATGTCCGAGGCTTCGCCCCCGTTCTATTTTTTTCTTTCATAAGAACCTTCTGACAATAACCAACGCAACAAAAAAAGAATTATCTAATTTGGTGCAGTCAATCGGAAGTTTTGCGCGTACAAACATTTCGGTGATTCATTTTTATTTATATACATAGATAGATATAGATTAATTGGAATGATGAGCGTTGGAATATCAAAATAAAATATTATAAAATTAACAAAAGCGTCCCATGAACTTGGTAAAACAATATTCATTCAATTTAATTTTGTTCTAATTTTGTTCTAATGGACATTTAAACACTTTTAGTAGTGTTTGTATTTTAACTTTGAATAACCACAACCTTATCTTTAACATTCCTACTTACGGGTTGTGCTGTAGGTAGGTGTGTGAAAGAATTGAAAGTTCAATTATCACAACCAACATTATTTACAAATGTGGGTTAGGAATTTCGGTTGGAACTCCTTTTTTTATCACTTTTAATGTTTCCTTATTAGGTTTGGCTGTATCAGATGGAATCTCCTCCTCAATAGGTATTTGTTTTGGTGCAACTTTCTCATGTGGTACCTTAGCTGATCCACTCTTTGCTGAGTCTGTTGGTTTCGTAGTTGGTTTCTCTGATGGTTTTTCAGTAGGCTTTGGAGGAGCAGTCGGTGTGACTTGTGGTTTAGGAGTGGTTGATTTTGCTTCGATTGGTTTAGCTGTGGTTGGTTTGTTTTCAGGTTTCTTTGTGGTAGTTTCTGGTTGTTTTTGCGCTGGTTTGTCAGCTTGCTTGGGCGGCTGTGTAGGTTTGCTAGCTTGAGCAGGGGCGGGAGTAGGTTTCGCCGGTGCGGGTTTAGGTGTCGTTGTAGGAGGAGTTTCGACTCGTTTTGGCGGTTGTGTCGGCTTGGCCTCTTGTGTAACAGGTTTCACTACTCTCGGAACCTCCTTCTCTGCTTTAGGTTTTTCTTGAACTTTGGGGGCAGACTTCGGAGTTTGCTGAGTCTGGACTTTCGGGGCTTCTTTAGCAACATTGTCCGGCGTCTTAGGCTGAGACTTAGTGGACGCAAACGCTTTCTGTAGTTGGGGCGGAACCGGCAACGCGCCGATGTAGTTCTGTAAGCCGGGAGCGCCCGTGTACAACTTGTTATTGAACACAATGGCATCACTTATGTGTCCCAAGCTGCGGTCAGTATTAAAGTATGAGGCAACAATGTTACCGTTCCAGTCTATTTGAACCAATCCTGTCAATGGCGGCATAATACCGGACACGCTCTTGAAATGTCCAATCTGAAAAAACAAAATGATTAGAGAACCGAGCAATAAGAACGCTTCCGTTGGTATGAATTCATTCAAAAATACGTACATGGTAGGCGACGTCATCGAAGAAGAAATGAGGGTAAACCGTGTTCATGTAGAGGAATGGCAGTTCGATGAGGTGCAGCAGCCGTGCGAAGAACTTCCTGAGCACGGGGATCTGCGCCAGCGATCGCATCACCAGCGGGTGCTCCTCGTCGTACACCACGTACAGAGCCGCCAGCACGCCCGACCCATCCGGCAGCACCCTGACATTGTCCGGAACCCCTAAATCAATAAAATTTCTCAGTATCCACTCTGCGTTACGCATATTGCATTGTAGTCATTATTTTACACATTGTAATCATTACTCAGCAATAAGCAATGACAATAATCGACCACTTGTGTAAACATTGAACTCTTATAATAGTCAGTCTTACCATTGCGAGCGTGCAACGTGGTTATGTTTTACGAAATGTATTATTTAATTCTGTGTCTGCTACTGAGCCTGCGAGCATGTGCAGCCCAAATAGAAACATACCACACCGACATGAATTTTAGAGTGGAACCCGGTGCGAGAACATGCTTTTTCGAGAAAGGCAAAACGGGGCAAATTTTGGAAGCCGCGTACCAAGTCATCGACGGCCAACACGGCGACTTGGACATCTCGTTCGACATCTTGAGCCCGGACGGGCAGTCGCTCGTCTCCGATTACAAGAAGGGGTACAATTCGTACATTTTCGAATTGGAACAGGATGGCGACTACGTGTTCTGTCTCGACAACTCGTTCAGCGTGATGAATTCAAAGCTCGTGTTCGTGTACGTAATGATAGAAGACAAACCGGCCGTGGCGAGTGACGATGCCGACGCGGAAGTGAGTGTGGTTACGGAAGACGGGGAACATAAGGAAGAAGAGGTTTTGGAGTGGACCGGCGTGGGCCCGGACGGCGAGCCTTACTACATGGAGGTCGCGCAGATCGCAGATTCTCTCACGCGCACCCTCAAGCAAGTCGTGCGCGCGCGACACTTGATGGACGTGTACGGAGCCAGCAAGTCTCGCGACAGCTACGCTGCCTTTGAAGACACCTTCATAGTGGATGTATGGTCCGCCTTTCAAATCTCTTTCATGTGTGTTGTTGGAATGCTTCAAGTTTACATGATAAAGAAGCTGTTCAACAAATCCACCAAGGATGTGAACTTCTACTATTAGTTGCTTGGCAAGTTTAAATAGGGACGATTACATTCAATTAAAATTAAAGGATCTTTCAATTATAAACTGACCTGGCAAACCATCAGCAAACACTTCACTCTTTCCTTTCTTTGGTCCATCAATATAATACTTGACAAGCCTGAACTTGCAGGATTCAGCTACAACCAGAAATTGGTTATCAGGAGATACAACAAGACCATTGCTAAACCATAGGTGGTCAAGGAGCACTTTGCTTTCGTTTTTAGCCGCATTGTAATAGAAAAGTCTGAAAAAAACATAGTTTGTAAAGTAAACATTTTATGCAACACTAGCTTTTGCCCTTAACTTCGTCTGCGTCTTGAGGGAACTTTACACTTATAGAGATAACAAGATAGTCAGAGATAATGTCCATTTATACTAAAGATTTATTTATTAGTTAGAAAGAATAGGTAGAAATTACCCCTACATATTGAAGAACAATTACTTCTTTATTGTATTAATTGTAGATTCTATACCATCTATACTCAACCTGCGGCCGGCTGCGGCCTACGGGCCACATGCGACCGCCAAGCTTCTATGAGTGGCCCACGAGGCATAAAATGTTTATTTTTATTTATTTTTTTTCTCTTTTTTTTTTCGAGGCTTAAGTGCACCTGTGTGACTATGCCAGCCTCATTGGGAGACTCAATGATAAAATGTTTATAAACCATGGGTATAGCAAATGACCTCTAGTCATAAGGCAGATTTCTGAGCCCCTCAGAAGTAAAAAACTTTATTTGAACCTAGTGTCTAATTCGCAATTTTAACTGTCCTTTTGTTTTCAAACAAGTTTTCAAGATAACATGGCCTTAGAAGGAGCTGGCAATTCATTCTAAATTGTTTATGAAGTTATGTTATATATAAAAATACTTTAAGATTGAAGAGTGGCAACGTTGCCTATTATTAGGGTGTGTTGGACTGCAGAGTTTTTCAAATTAATTATATATTATTTTTTAAATTAAATATCTCCAAAGTTTATGACAACACAAACAAGGAAATCGAGAGAAGAATTGCAAACGGCTGGCATAGATACTGGAGTATGAAAGAGGTGATGAAAGACAAGACACTTCATATAGCTACTAAAAGCAAACTTTTTAATACATGCATATTGCCTATTCTTATGTATGGCTGTCAAACATGGTTTATGTCTCAAAAGCACATAAACAAACTCATCACCTGCCAACGAGCTATGGAGAGGAGCATGTTGGGTGTGCGAAAATCTGACAAAATAAAATCGTCTAGCATTAGAAATAAAACAAAAGTCGTTGACATTATCCAAAACATAAGAAGATTTAAATGGCGTTGGGCAGGCCATATGATAAGAGGAAAGCAAAAGTGGTGCAAAATAGTCACAGAGTGGTATCCAAGAGAAGGACAGAGAAGGAGAGGCAGACACCAGAAGAGATGGGACAATGATATATGCCAGGTGGCAGGAAAGACGTGGTACAGAGTTGCACGCAACAGACATGAGTAGAAAAGGCTGGAGGAGGCCTTTGCCGAGGGGCAATTAGATTTACAAAGGAAGACCAAGATGCAAATAGTAAGTTCAACTAAAGAGGAAAGAAATCTGAATATAAGGCTAATAATAAATCTCCAAAGTTAAGCCTAATTTTTGGCTTGAAATAACCTGAGGAATCTATGTTTTATATCTGTAAAGTTACTCATCGGCCACAGTGTAGATTTTCAACCATTTATACTTTTAATGCTGCCCTCCGCTGAACCATTGCTACAACTTTTTGTAGTGGTAGAGCCATGTTGTAGCTAGCCGCTGCATCACGAATGGGCCAGCTCGTCCGGGGCAGTACCACCCTCTCACAGAACACTGGCGTGAAGCAGCAGTACTCCCTGCTGCGTTTCGTACGGTCAGTGAGAGCGCCGGGGGCCCAATACCTCTCCCCCTCCCCTATTCCCTCTCCTTTTACCTTAGGGCTGACAACGCACTGGCATCGCGTAAAGCGCTGCGGCTGTCTATGGACAGTGGTGATCATTTAACATCAGGTGACCCACTAGTTCATTTGTCTGGCCTCTCTAAGATAAAAAAAAAGACATATTTGTGGCCCACGCAGAAAAGGTTGAGTATGGCTCTTCTATACCATACTATACATGTAAGTGTTGCTTTAATTAATTGCGTGTATTTACCTTCCAGTGGGATCTGTCAGCATGCTTATTGCACCATCTTTCAAACTAAAATCACTGGTTGAGTCTGTCCAGTAGAGGTCACCATTTTTATCTAGAGCAACAGCATTGAATAATCTAGGTAACCGCCCATTAATTTCCACTCGTGGTGACACTAAAAGTTGCTTCTTGTCTGTCTTCAGGTTAACTCTCCAAATACCATGATATGCATCCGCAACATACATTTCGTTTTTCTTTGTATCTATTTCAAAGCCTAGCGGTCTACCACATATGTGTTCTTGGGTAAGTCCAGCTAAAGAAATAAAATTTTAAATTAATATCAATAGTAGAATATTACTGCTAATGCAACTAAATTGTGTACCTCTTATCAGTGACTATGTGCATGATAGGTACCTACAAGCAAGGACACTAATAAATTGTTATAGGTATGACTTTATGTATAATATTATTAAATAGCTGTTGTCTGCAACTCCATCTGCAATGAAGTGTTTATTGATATCCCACAGGAACTATGTGATTTTCCAAGATAAAAACTATCCTATGTCCTTCCCAGGGTCTTGAACTATTTCCATACCAAATATCATATAAATTGGTACAGCAGTTTTTAGTATGAAGAGGTAACAGACAGATAGACAGAGTCACTTACACATTTATGGGTGAATCAACTTTTTCTTGCCACCTGTTGCCAAGGTAACACAAATTTTGTCCCCTGGACAACCTAAGCATTTTTATATGAAACAGTATGAAGATGTCTCTTGGACAATTTTAAATAATTGCAATCTTTTTCTGATTACTTACCACAAGGCTGTCCGACTTTAGTGACATAAGTGACATGGCCACCAGGAGACAATTTTACAATCTCACCAGATGATAGGGAGGAGTACAGTTCACCATTAGCCACCTGAAAAGTCTCTGGACCTAAGACTTTGTCCACATATAAATGTTGAGCCTTGTTTAAGGCTTCGTTAGGCGCTAGAGGCCCCACTCTTGCTTGGGCAGGTGCATGCCTAAACAAAAAAAAAAGGATTTAACTTGACTTTCAATTAAATTTTTTTGCATGATCTTCTGCTTAGAACAATGTTGATAATGGTCACTTAAAATTATAACATAAAACTTGGAAAATCTTACTCAATGCTCGTAAACTTTGTGTATGGGGGTAGATTGGGGATCAGAACAATAATTCCGACAAATATAACCAAATACAGTATCAATTTTATGATTTTTTTTATAATACTGAAGATGAACCCCATTTTTTTGTTCCGAAGATCCCTGAAACAAATGGAATATTACAAGAAGTTCATAATAGTTATGTGCATTACATATAAAAGACTTGCAAATATCATTGCATGGGAAGACTTTCTCTATATCAATGCAAATCTTTTTTATTACTTATATAAAAAGTAAATAGTCTATTTGTTAATTTTTACAGCTTCACAAACTATAAGTCATGTCATGTTACAGTAATAAAATATACTGTTGCTGCGCATGCCAAATCTGTTGTGTTTGATTTTAATGAAACAAATAAATACTTGATATGTTATGTTGCTAGGTAGCTATTTGTCGATCAAAAATCAAACACCTAACAGATTTGTTGTGCTTAACAACGAGCCTAATGATTCTAGTAATTTGTAATGCAATTGTTTAAATGTTTGAAGATAGTTTGTCTAATGAATGTGGTAATGCAACAAGTTGTTAATAGTATTCAGAAACAATATGTACAAAATTAGTCTGTTTGTAACTCACAAGTTATCAAAAATAAAACATTTTTACAATTTCAGTCATTACAAAAAAGAAAGGTTGAAGTGAAAGTACATTTTAAGATCAAACAGCATCTTCTCATGTTTGCAAAGTAATTCATGTTCTTACTTTTAAATAAGCAGATGAGACACAGGAAGAATACCAATGCGATTGTAGCTCTTCGTTGGAACTCCAAACGAAGTACCTACTCTGTCCTGATTGGGATTCCACCTTAGTTGAAAGAGCAATGTGAATATTCCTTTTATTAATTCTACTATATACTAATCATCACGTATATAGTATATTTGCATATAACTTGATCTTTGGACGAAAGCGTTGTACGTGTAAAATGAAAAAAAAACTAAGCAAATATGCATACAAGCTCAGCATACATATGTTTAGGGTAGTCTCGAGAGAGAAACAAAAAAAAATGTATGTTTCTTCCCAAAACTTTAATTATTTGTTACCTTCGCTGAAATGTATAGAAGAAGCGTTGCACAAATTTATGCACCTCAAATCCACAGCGCTAAACGGACCCAACTGACTGAACTGAACTGAAGTCGGCCGTTGCGTTGAGTTGAGTGGCCGTTCACCTTCACCTTGACAGGTATGTATCACGTCATTGACTGATGACTACATGACAGTGATTTAAGGCGTTTTTTAATTCGGGTAATTAAATAAGTCAATGCAATTTAAAGGTCGGTTCCCTTCCCTCCTCGCGTCACCAAGAGCTACGGTTCCCTTTGGGATCCAGAAGCAGCAGTTCTTGTGCTGGTGTACCCTGTCAACGATTTCATGGCCAATTTATAAAATAGGTATCTTTGTCGATTCCACAGATTACTAATATGTAGCTAGCTAGTCGATTCGATAGGATTCGATGGCTGATAAACCAACATTACCATGAGGATTATTAAGACCACCACAAGCCGGAAGCACGGGGCGCCGACGGAGCGTGCCCAGCGCGTTGCATAACACTGAATTATATAGGCTATGCCGCGCCGTCAAGGTGTGTCACCGTATTCAGTGTTATTGACCGCGCTGGGCATGCTCCTCCTTCGGAGCCCCGCGCTTCGGCTTGTGGTGACCTTTATTTTTTTTTTATTTTAGTTATAGCCAGAGAAGAAGAAATCAGCACATAACCGGTATTAAATATTTTTACGGACATCACTAGCTACTCTGACAGATTATACAAAAATTTTCGATATGGTTGTTCATTTCATTCATTCAATCATTCGTATGTTTCGTTCTTTCAGGTTAGAGGCGTACGCCATTGTAGACGTTTTCTCGTCGCTTTTTAGCAAATTGTTGAAGTTATCTCAACATGGGTCACGCTAATATCTGGTATTCTCACCCCCGCAAGTATGGACAGGGATCCCGATCATGGTACGTTAATCAAATATGCATAAATTCTTAAACAACTTGGTTAGGTTGACGGTCGGGCGGAACACGTGTTACACTGCTACTAAATCGTTTCATTTTATTTTAGCCGGGCCTGCTCCAACCGCCACGGACTTATCCGTAAATATGGCTTAAACATCTGCAGACAGTGCTTCAGGGAATACGCTCACGACATCGGATTCAAGAAGGTAAGTGTCACAATCATTCTCCCTGCGTCTTTAGATAATCTTAACAACAAGTCTGTAAGTAATGTGATCATTTGCTGATGAGGACGTCTCAGAGGACTTGATCACCTGAACTTTTCTTGTATATTTTAACTCTAACAAAGCGCGCGTGTTGGTTTGCCAAATTATTATGTAGTTATCTGGTGTGAAGTATCATTAAAATGTAAATAACAGCATATGCCACCAGTCTAGACCGTAAATATTAATTTTAATAATGTGATCCAGGATGGTGTGAAAATTCTTAAGAGCACACAATATCGGGGTATTTCTGATTGTTCTGAAAAATTATAAAAATTATGTGAAGTATGAACAAGCTGATGGTTTTCAGGCTACAAGTTCTAAAAACCCTAAACTTAACTTTGTATATATATTATATCATTACTAGCTGTTGCCCGTGACTCCGTCCGTCAAAAAAGTTTCATAAAAATCTGTCAAGCCGTTTTGGAGGAGTTTGATAACCAACTCTGTGACATGAGATTTTTATATATTAGAAAGATTTAGGCATATGCATTGTAGGGCTTAGTCACAAGCTCAAATGTAGGGAGATCTAAAATAGCTTTATAATTTTCCAATGAAACTGTAAACTTTTCAGGATTGTTATAAAACAAACCTAACCTAACCTACAGGATAGCCCTGAAATGTATCCTGAATAGTTTACAGTTTCAGAAAAAATAAACAGTTGGCAAATTAATCATTTAGGAAATAATTTTTGGGCAAAAGGCAGGATATACCCCTTCAAGAGTTGATAATTTCATTTATAGACTAAAAATATTATCCTTTTCTTTGTTTCAGCTGGACTAAGTGGAGGTTTTAAGAATAATGTTAAGGTTTAATACATTCTAAAATCTTCATTCTTTTGTTTTATTTATTAGAGCAAAAAGCTGGTCAGCTAGATTTACAAAAACTAATGCAGATAAGATCCCCTTACCTCAGAAAACTGTTTACTCTGTTGGTATTGTAAACAGGCTCATAGATACTTCTTTTTCAAATGAGGATATTGCCAGCTAAATGTGGTGATCCCATGGTATAATGGTTACCAAATGGTAACTTTGTTCTGTGACTAAAGAAGCTTTAAATCAAACCCTGCAATAAAATTCTTGTCTCTTACATAGAAACTATCAACTCTAATCCCTCTGCTCTGTTGATGGCCTTTTTTTGTGTTAAATTTACCTATTGCATAATCTGCAGCCAAAGCAACTGATAGTCTTGAGAACACAAAAAAATCTGCAGATTATTGTTTTTTTTTTTTTTTTTTTTTTTAATGTTAGAAAGGCCAGACAAACGAACTAGTGGGTCACCTGATGTTAAATGATCACCACTGTCCATAGACACCTGCAGCGCTTTACGCGATGCCAGTGCGTTGTCGGCCCTTAAGGAGAGGGAATAGGGGAAGGGGTGAGGTATTGGGCCCCCGGCACTCTCACTGACCGTACGAAACGCAAGCAGGATTACTGCTGCTTCACGCCGGTTTTCTGTGACTACTACCTTTCTGTTCAGAAACTTCTGTCGCTACGTCACGCGAATTTTCCCATGGCAATATTACAGTGACGTTACCCTGCTGTGAGAACCCCGCCAAAGAACGAAACGTCAAAGTGAGTTAGTTCAAATATTTTTCTCTGCCGACCACAAGCAGTAAAGTTTTTGGTGTGCTCTAAGAGACTGGGACATCATACAAAAGCTAAGTATACTATACTAATTGCCCTACGTGTTGACAATTACTAACATATGACGATAACATGACAAAACGACAATACGACGATGTTACAATTGACGTAAGCCCTTTAGAATACATATTGTAGGAACTACTACGTGGACTTTCGATAATGGGACCTAAATATATGACTGAGCATAGGAGCCGTAAGCGCTCCTATGACATGGCAGGCCAGAGTTGTTGGCCGAAGTAAGTACTCGTGAGATTTCACGTGGGGCCAGAGTTGTTGGCCGTAATGAGTACTCGTATGACATCATGTTAGGCCAGAGTTGTTGGCCGTAGCAAGTATTCGTGATGCTTCAAGTTGAGCCAGAGTGGTTGGCTGCAATGAATACTCATAATGACATCACGTTAAGCCAGAGTTGTTGGCCGTGATGGGCACCGCACGATTATTCTTACTTAGCTACTAGGTGGACAGACTATAGCTAGTTCTTACTGACATTCCCTACTCTTTACTCCCTATACCAAGACGTAAACCCATTATCCATGTACATACTTAGAGTGGACACTATCTTTCAGCATTATTGGAGTCACCCTGGCTGTCAGCTGGCGGTGTGGCTCAGCAACAGAGGCACCACAAGCTGTGGTGTCATCTGTACAGTAACTCTACAGATGGCGAAGCAGATCATACTGGATAGAGATTGAGCCGTTCCAGAGAACAGCGAGATACACCCGGAGATACTCATGTGAGTCATAGCATACTATCTAAATCAAGCTCTATCCATAGAAACAATTTAGTTTTATTCTGTCGCAACCATAAACTATGATCGACCCAGGCACACATAAGATAACACGGCGACAACTTCTGTGGGTTTGGTTAAACTCGCACTAAACCTCATTAATAGAATAGGTAGTGCCTGAAGAATAGAAAATGGATGAGAGGTCTTCAAAATTTGACATAGGTACTAAATTGTTGCAATGTTCAGTATTTCCCATGAGGAAAGTCCCTCATTTAAATTTTCGGTACTTTTTAATTGTCATTCTTTAAATGCTTGTAACCTCTTGTAACGTTTCTGTTATTATAACTTATCATTTATTTGTCTCCTCTGTCACTGCCATTTATGTACTTCCCATTCACACAACATGTACAGTCAACAGCATAAATAAGTGATCATTTATGTACTTTGTCACTTTAACGTCATGTTTGAAATATCATACAAAATTGTCAAACGATTGAAAACAACAAGGTACAGAAATTACCACTTATTTATGCTGTTGACCCTACCAAAATATAAAACCGGCCAAGTGCGAGTCGGACTCGCGCACGAACCATACCATTATCTATAAAAACGCCAAAAAAAAATCGTATGAGAGCCCCCTTCAATATTTGTTTTATTTTATTTTCATTAATTATTTTTAAAGTGAATATATAACTAAATATTTTGTGAATATTTCGAGCGTCTACCTGTTGCCGTTATCAATATTGAGCACAAAAATCACGCTTGTTATTTATTTTACTCTGTTTTTAGTATCTATCTAATCTATATCTATCTATCTATCTAATCTAATACCTTTAAACGAGCAATTCTTGTATATATGTATATATATATAATCAGGATCTCGGAAACGGCTCCAACGATTTCGATGAAATTTGGTATGTGGGGGTTTTCGGGGATGAAAAACTGATCTAGCTATGTTTCATTTTCAGAAAATCGCTTTTACTCGTGTTTTCCGGCTATTTTTGTTTGCATTAGAATATAAAGCTAAATTTCGCCGACTTCGAGCAGATCATAATGGCACATTAGAAATCGGGTGGTCGCGGATCCAGCCGACCTCGGTTCGATTCCACGTTTTTTGTCAAGATTTTTATTTTTTTTGAGAAAACGTCAAGTTTCTTCTTTTGTGAGAAAAAGTATTATAGGGAACGTGCAGTAACTATAGGCGGCAGCACTAATGCGACAGAAGAGACACTATGCGGACAGTAAAACAAACTTATCAAGGTAAAACATTCAAATTGATGGCACCCTTATGGCACCAGTTGGCAGCACCGTCTATGTGCACGTTCCCTATTGGGAGCACAGAACAGGAAAAGCCGGTTGTCTGTAAAGTCGGTTTACGGACGATAGTTTAACGTGACTCACCCCCCCCACCCCCTCCGGTGTTTTTGTCAAATATCTTGAAAACGGTGCATCCTACGGCAAAATCAATGAAATTTTCACCCCCCCTTTAATTCCCCCATGCTCCCTCCCCCTCTCACCCCCACCCCTCCGGCGTTTTTGTCAAATATCTTGAAAACGGTGCATCCTACGGCAAAATCAATGAAATTTTCATCCCCCCTTTGAAACCCCCCTCCCCCGAACATATATAATCAGGATCTCGGAAACGGCTCCAACGATTTCGATGAAATTTGGTATTTGGGGGTTTTCGGGGATGAAAAATTGATCTAGCTTGGTCTTATCTCTGGGAAAACGCTTGGTACCGAGTTTCTGCCCGAGCAGAGCTCGGTCGCCCAGGTACTTTGTTATTATAGCGGCAACCAAAATACATCATCTGTGAAAATTTCAACTGTAGCTATCACGTTTCATGAGATACAGCCTGGTGACAGACTGACAGACAGAAAGAAGGACGGACGGACAGCGAAGTCTCTGTAATAGGGTCCCGTTTTTACCCTTTGGGTACGGAACCCTAATAATGTTACATAGTAATAATCATTTTACTTGAAATTTGTACTTTCCTACGGCTTTTATTTTGCGCCAAGTTGGTCCAATGATTTTCATTGCTCGCAGGTTTTCTACAGGAGTGGCCAGACTATTTTTTTTTTTTACTGAACAATTCACACGGTTTGACCTAGTCCCAAACTATTGTATTACATTTTGATTTTTTGGTTGTATCTATCATAGTGACTGACTGTTTCTGCTTGGGCCACAAAGGACCATCTTTACAACCAAGGATATTAGACTTCACTAGACAACGTGCAATAAACTACGAAAAAAATACTTTTCAAAATATCGATACCGGAAATCTCAAATGGCGTAAAGGACAAAAATGCGAAAATGAGTCTTAAATGCCATCGTATACAGCTTTTTTTTCCCTATCGAATGGCATTTAAGACTCATTTTCGCATTTTTGTCCTTTACGCCATTTGAGATTTCCAGTATCGATATGCATAGGTAGTGTTTTTATTTAATGACAACTGGTACAAAAATGACCAAATGTGTCGATGCATATAAATCTTGCCTCTCTCCGTAAAATTATATTAGATTTTAAGCTTAATCTAATACCTTTAAACGAGCAATTCTTGTATATATATATATAATCAGGATCTCGGAAACGGCTCCAACGATTTCGATGAAATTTGGTATGTGGGGGTTTTCGGGGATGAAAAACTGATCTAGCTATGTTTCATTTTCAGAAAATCGCTTTTACTCGTGTTTTCCGGCTATTTTTGTTTGCATTAGAATATAAAGCTAAATTTCGCCGACTTCGAGCAGATCATAATGGCACATTAGAAATCGGGTGGTCGCGGATCCAGCCGACCCCGGTTCGATACCACGTTTTTTTTCAAGATTTTTAGTTTTTTTTTTCAAGTTTATTTTTTATGAGAAAACGTCAAGTTTCTTCTTTTGTGAGAAAAAGTTACTTTTTTGTGAGAAAAAGTTATTTTTTGCGAGAAAAAGTTACTTTTTTGTTAGAAAAAGTATTATAGGGAACGTGCAGTAACTATAGGCGGCAGCACTAATGCGACAGAAGAGACACTATGCGGACAGTAAAACAAACTTATCAAGGTAAAACATTCAAATTGATGGCACCCTCATGACACCAGTTGGCAGCACCGTCTATGTGCACGTTCCCTATTGGGAGCACAGAACAGGAAAAACCGGTTGTCTGTAAAGTCGGTTTACGGACGATAGTTTAACGTGACTCACCCCTCCACCCCCTCCGGTGTTTTTGTCAAATATCTTGAAAACGGTGCATCCTACGGCAAAATCAATGAAATTTTCATCCCCCCTTTAACACCCCCGCGCTCCCTCCCCCGCATCCCCTCCCCCCCTCTCACCCCCCCCCCACCCCTCCGGTGTTTTGATCTCGGAAACGGCTCCAACGATTTCGATGAAATTTGGTATTTGGGGGTTTTCGGGGATGAAAAATTGATCTAGCTTGGTCTTATCTCTGGGAAAACGCTTGGTACCGAGTTTCTGCCCGAGCAGAGCTCGGTCGCCCAGGTACTTTGTTATATAGAGAACACACATTACAATATCAGTTTGCGTGGACTTAGAAGACTCCAATTTGCATCGGGTTTTATACCTAGGTATTATAAATATACTGAGTGATCAATCCAAATTGGTCAGTATGGAGAAATCAGAAACTATGAGAGATAGCGAAATCTGTTCTTAGGAACCGTGGCTTCGATTTCAGATTTAATAAAAAAACTCTCATACATAACCGGGAATCGAACCCGGACATAATGGTTCCTAAGAACAGATTTCGCTATCTCTCATAGTTTTGATTTCTCCATACTCTCCCATTTGGATTGATCACCTTGTATACCTACCTACCATATTCCTTTGTAATAAAACAAATACCAAATTACAACAACAATTTATATTTAAATATAAAAATACAAAATGCTTAAAATAAATTGTATACAGTATACAGATAAATTAAATACTTAAAGTTTATTGCTATCCCTATTCGCTTGCGCTTGTCGAAGATTCACTAGAGTTGTTCCAAATCTCTGCAACAATTAAAGAATTTCAATGAGTTATCTGCATTTAATTAAAGCCCATTCGTTCGAGACTACAAATGGTGAGCCTTGAGTAGAAACAAAAATAAACCGTTTATTTTAAAACCGGTTGTCTGTAAAGTCGGTTTACGGACGATAGTTTAACGTGACAACATCATAACAAAACATTCAAAAAAACAAAAACGTTGCTTAACCTCGGTGATCGGACGAGAACCGGTGTTTTTCAAATATCTTGAAAACGGTGCATCCTACGGCAAAATCAATGAAATTTTCATCCCCCTTTAAAAAACCTCCCTCAACCCTCCCCCCCTCCCATTAAATACATGCTGGCGTTCGCTGCTCTATTAGTACATACTGGCATAACATAATAAATACCGCTAATGTACATGTACATTTGTACATGTAGGTATTTTTAGTCACAAAATATGTATAAATCTTACCAGGTGAATTTTTCGCTTCGAGCCATTACATTAAATTTGAACCTTAATACTACGACGATACCGTTTGTTTTGAAAGATACGGGCTCGAAGCGAAAAGTTCACCTGGGAAGATTTATACGTGATTTGAAACGTGTGTTACCATTTGTCCGTTAATTCAAACCTAAGTATAGTGTCCCATTTCACTTTTGAGATTAATGCTAATAGCGTGAATGGAACAACTTTATGTGAAGTTAAAAGAGTACCTTTAAAATAAGCTAGTTATTGAGAGGTCTCTGTACCACCCATTTTGTATGTTAGTTAGACCTCTGTTTAATACAACATTATTGTGGCGCTATTGCACGCCATCTCTATTTAGTTTCTTCGTTGAGTTCATAGATGGTGTTATTGTGTAAAGCGGAGGGCAAAATACCATACTAAATTAATGGTATAAAGAGTATAAAGACCTCTCTATGGTAAAACTAGCTTCAGCATGTTTATTATTTTAAAGGAACTCAACTTTGAATAGACATTGACAGTCCTATTGATTATATCGTCCTATTTCAAATTGAAGCTGGGGGGCTACTATGAAATTAGATTTTTGAACTTCGTATTATGCCATTCCTTTCACTCTTATGTTTAGTACTATTAGCGTCAACGGAACGGCACAATGCGAAGTTCGAAAATCGAATTTCGTGATATAAAACCTGGAAACTTGTTCAACCCAGTGACAGATGAATAGATAAGGAACCCAAAAAAGGAAAAGGGGCGCTAAAAGTATTGTAAAGCGCCAATGAAGCAAAAGGGTAGTTCTAGCGTTTCAACCGCGCCACCACAGACCGCAGCGCGGGGCGTGCGCGCGACGCTACGTAGCGGGCCCAGCGCGTTGTATAACACTGAATCATATACGCTGCGTCGAGCTGCCGAATGTGTCACCGTATATATAGTTCAGTGTTATACAATGCGCTGGGCACGCTCCGTTGGCGTCGCGCGCACGCCCCGCGCTGCGGTTTGTGCTGGCCTTAAAACTGCTACTGTCTAAAGCCTTCCACACACGGAAGCGCGAGGCGTGCATAACACTGAGTTAAAGCCTGACCAGTAATATATGACCATGCGCCATGTTGCGGATTTAATTGGAACTAATTTCTGGGTCTCAATTTGAAGCCACTTGCCCTATGGACACCGAATTTGGATTCTGATTTTGATTATGGTGTATAAAAGTAGGTAGGTACCTAAGCCAAAATAACGAGTTGCCAATCCACATTGTTCAGACTATACTACCTATAAAATGTTTACACAAATGAAAATAGTAGCGCCCTCTTGACAATGCTCATATATTTCTGGTCAGGCTTTATATAAATATGATGAAAATGACGCACATCGACGGCGCAGCTTGGTGTGTGGAAGGCTTAAAGCAGAGTCATCAGGGCCAGTGATGCCTGTAAGTAGGTAAGGTACCTGTCCTACGCCAGCCAGCAGCGCCAGCAGGCTGCGCTGCGGCGGCCGGCAGTGCTTCTTGCCGCCCTCCGCGCAGCACAGGCTGGGGAAGCAGTCCACGCTGGAACTGCACTGCTTAGGGAACAAGTCGTACTGCGGCGGCGCTGTGCATTGAAGGTACTGCTCTAGCATACGGACGGCTGGAATCAGGAACAGGTAAACTACTTGAAGACCTGGACAAGAACTGGACAGTCGCTCAGATAATTTAAAGGTCTTCACTTATTAACTTCACACTGCTGCAAAACCATTTCTACTCGAACTTTCGATTGAGTAGTCAACTAGATGATCCACCCAATGGTCACTTATAGTGGACAACGTGGTGTCAACTGGTTCTTCTCGTCTTCTAATTTAGGTAGTGCCCGCCAGTCACAAGTGCATAGTCACCGCCGCCGCGGGACCGACGTAAGTGCATGGTTCGAGTTGATCTTAAGTGTACAACGCGTAGTCGACGCGTCGTACACCTTTACATCACTTTTGTAGAGGTACCTACTCTTTTCTCAAAGGTCGGCAACGCATCCGTTACTCAATTTCTGTTATGGGTGTTCATAGACGGCGTGATTGCTTTCCATCAGGTGACCCGCCTGCTTGTTTTTTAATGAACATTACTGGATGTTTCTAACCCATATCATACGATAAAAAGCAAAAGATAATTTCACTTAGGGTTGGTTCTAATCACGTGTCCATACCAAAATCACCTTGTAATAATATCAGTTGATGATATTTCGCAAATGCAGATTATCATGAACTTACCTGTACACTTACAATAATACCTTACATGTTAAGCAACAGAAACATTCCTTAATTTCAACGAATATTTACTTGCATAATAAACACGGATCTCTCTGCTGTATTGCTGTCGGGAACTTGATTTTATTTAGACTCGAGACGAATCTAGGTGAGCGAGCATACGGACTTTTCGTAATTAAGACGCTGTCAACACCAACGTCGGCGCACACTGTCTATTTGTATCGGAGTAAACGAGATGCCGCTATTACCGGGCAGCCGGGTATATTGAAATTTATCGGGCAAATATTGAATTAAAAAAAAACTGTGTATTATTTGTGAAATATGACTCGTTAGCGGTTTAGGTATGAATATGTTGACTTCATGTTTTTAATTGCAGACGCATACGCCAAAAAAATAAAGACATAGAAGCGTTTAATGATGATTTTAAGACCTATCTTTGCAATTATTTTCTATCGAGCCGATTTTGTCCAATTATGTATCGAGTCCGTCCACGGTCTTTGAAATATGATGATTATTAACATATAATTTTTTTGATGTGCTAGAACAAACAGTTTTTCTTAAAAAACTGTTTAAATGACATCAATTTCAACAAAATTAGGTGTTGTCAGCCTCTTAAGTTTTGTTCGTATCTTTGAGAGTTGAGACGGAACAAACTCGGCCAACATCCGTCGGCACAGGTGTGCGAGACCTTCAGTCACGACATGACCCAAATTGAAACCAGTAAAAGTAAGTAAGTATTTACTTATTGTTTCCCTCTTACTTGGCCCTCAAATATTATTTAAGTTCGTACCTAGATATCTATCAATTTAAACTGTATTATATCGTTATCTTAATTGATTTATCAGTTCTAAAATACCTTGACCCTTCGGTCTATCCGTTAAATATTAAAATAACTGACAAACGATGTCCTTGACTCTGGATAACAATTGATTACCCAATCGGCGACCTCGGTCAAAAGAGGTTATGAATTTCTACTTTACCAGTTTTTGTCGCAGCGCCGTCTTCGATTCAAGTTAATTATTATCATGACGGCAATTAAATAAAGTGCTACAAGACATGACATATGTATATGACACTCTAGTAATACGATTCGATGTCTAAAAATGTGACGAAGTGTTTGTACATACTCTTGTCATTACATTAATCTATTTATTAAGTGGAAACTTCTTATGTATGTCCTAGCTAGACGATAAACACTGCACGGTAGCGAGCTCGGGGAAGCTTGAATATAAATCATGTTCCCTTTTAATTACTTAGTTCCTAAAACGCGCGTCGACGGTGTGTTTAAAAAACGCCGTGTGCTTAGGCCCTCCGTGATATAACGCAAGTGCAAGTTTAGGTGTTTGTAGGAAAGATTGTAGGGTCAGTGGTGTACTAACGGGCATCGATTTGATTCCCAACCACAGGAACTAGATCGAGCCGAGCCTTCGCCGTCCGGCAGTAGGAGCGGTTGCCGTCCGGGCAGCACACTCTGGGCCAGCAGTCGGCATCAGTCTTACAGGATTGTACTTCGAAGAGTAACTCTCCCAGTGGCTGCGCTGGACACTCGCGTGGTATCACGCCAAGTAACGCTGTAACAGGAAATTTTAATGAGAATACGCGTTACGGCATATTCTCATACATAATATTTAATTGAGTAGTAGTAGGTATAATCTTTATGTGTGCTGTGCAGATGTCTATGTTTTATGTGTAGATACTCGTTTGAAAAAGGGTTCAATTCATGTGGTAGTAGATACATAACCTAAATTATAGTTAGCAGGCATTGCACCCAAGATCTGAAGACAGACACTGATGACAGCTAATGATGCAAGTTAGCTGAGCCTTTATTGCATGTTGTAATTTTGGTGGTTTGTGTAATCTTTCATGACAATAAACTCAGGAGACAGCGTTGCACCTGCCTGCAGCGTGCCTCATTGAGTTTAAATTAGCGTAACTGGAGAATGAGGGATAATGCAAACCGAGCATTCTTTGCAGAGGGCTAAAGTTATACTTGCGCTATATTTTTCTATGACCTTAGTGCACCTGTCGGGACATATACGTTTTTTGTTTGCGTCTCACCTGTGGGCATGGCAAAAGTTAAGGGTCTATAGTCAATATTTTTCAGTCAAGTCCACATCGTCGTGCGGGACGCCTGGGGAACATTCGACCCAATTAAATAAATCTTAAGTTTGCTGACTCGGAGTCGCTTAATTTTATGCCCACAGGAGGGACGGTACGACTTTTGTTTTTTACGTTGTGTATGACCCTATCACGAACATACGTTGATGAGAGGCTTGCTGCAGCTGCTGCGGCGCGGAGCGAGGCGCCGGCACGCCCTTGATGCAGCGCGCCTCGCAGCACACGTGGTCGGCGCCGCTGCTGACGCGGCACTGGGCGCTGTTCTCACATGGCACTGGGAACAACACGAACGACGCCTGCGCTGCCTTCGGACACACCAGTTTCTGCGGTTTACCTGCGTCCAAGAAAAGGTTAGATGTCACTTGGAGCGTTGCGCCGCCGCGGCGCGCGGTCGCGCTTCTCTTCTATAGTATAAATCTTCCCAGGTGAACTTTTCGCTTCGAGCCCTTATCTTTCAAAACAAACGGTAGCGTCATAGTATTAAAGTTCAAATTTAATGTAATGGCTCGAAGCGAAAAATTCACTTGGGAAGATTTATACTATAGGTACATGACAATTTGGCTTATAAATAAGTATATAAAATAAATCAAGGGATGATTGACATGACACCAATTGACCTAGTCCAAACTTACCAAAGCTTGTGTAGTCGCGGAATAAAAAGTTTGTCACTTTTCGATCTTAACTCGTTTACATAGAGTCGAAAAGTGACGAACCTTTTCATTGCGCGACTGTACTATGAGTACCTACTAGAAGACGTATAATAGTATTTTATGCAACGGTTGTATAAGTGAGGTCTTAAAAGGCGAGTGACGTGAGTTGCGATACGAGCGAATGCGAGTATCGCAATGGAAGACGGCACGAGCCATTAAGACCAAATTATACACCGTTGCATACAATATTTTTTCTACGACTCAACTCTACTGTACTGGACTGTACCCTACTGTAGGGTACAGTCGGGTACAGTAGGGTAAAATAGGGTACAGTAGGGTAAAATGGGGTACAGTCAGGTAAAGTAGGGTGCAGTCGGGTGAAATAGGGTACAGTAGGGTACAGTCGGGTACAGTATGGTAAAATGGGGTACAGTAGGGTACAGTCGGGTACAGTAGGGTAAAATAGGGTACAGTAGAGTACAGTCGGGTACAGTAGGGTAAAATAGGGTACAGTCGGGTACAGTAGGGTAAAATAGGGTACAGTCGGGTACAATAGGGTAAAATAGGGTACTGTCGGGTATAGTAGGGTAAAATAGGGTACAGTCGGGTACAGTAGGGTAAAATAGGGTACAGTAGGGTACAGTCCGGTAAAGTCGGGTACAGTAGGGTAAAATAGGGTACAGTTGGGTACAGTAGGGTAAAATAGGGTACAGTAGAGTACAGTCGGGTATAGTAGGCTAAAATAGGGTGCAGTAGGGTACAGTCGGGTACAGTAGGGTACATTCGGGTACAGTCCGGCACAGTCAGGTACAGGAGGGTAAAATACCCTTTTTTACCCTACTGTACCCTATTTTACCCTACTGTACCCGACTGTACCCAACTGTACCCTATTATACCCTACTGTACCCGACTGTACTCTACTGTACCCTATTTTACCCTACTGTACCCGATTGTACCCTACTGTACCCTATTTTACCCTACTGTACCCAACTGTACCCTACTGTACCCTATTTTACCCTACTGTACCCAACTGTACCCTACTGTACCCTATTTTACCCTACTGTACCCGACTGTACCCAACTGTACCCTATTTTACCCTACTGTACCCGACTGTACCCTATTATACCCTACTGTACCCGACTGTACCCTATTTTACCCTACTGGTCCCGACTGTACCCGACTGTACCCTACTGTACCCGACTGTACCCTACTGCACCCTATTTTACCTTACTGTACTCGACTGTACTCTACTGTGCCCTATTTTACCCTACTGTACCCGACTGTACCCAACTGTACCCTATTTTACCCTACTGTATCCGACTGTACTCTATTTTACCCTACTGTACCCGACTGTACCCTACTGTACCCGACTGTACCCTACTGTATCCTATTTTACCCTACTGTACCCGACTGTACCCTATTTTACCCTACTGTACCCTATTTTACCCTACTGTACCCGACTGTACCCTATTTTACCCTACTGTACCCTACTGTACCCTATTTTACCCTACTGTACCCGACTGTACCCTACTGTACCCTATTTTACCCTACTGTACCCGACTGTACCCTACTCTACTCAACTCAGCAGGTCTAAACTGGGCTTTAGTGTTGAGTGTACCCTACATTTAATATTATGTGGCAGCTAGGTGTATCGTAATAACGACATTACGACACAAGTGCTGTTATGGCGAATAGATTAAGTATAGACTTTCTGAAGTCATATAATCTACGTTCTTATATATTTGTTCGCGACCATGTAAAAAACAGATAAAAGTACAGGAGTAGGAAAACATTTATTTATTTAATTCATTACATTTTACAGCATAACAGATCAACCAAAGCACTGTGAAATACAAATAAGTATTTTTTTTTGCAAAGAATACACATAAGAACAATACAGGTTAAAAAAAACACAGACGAATTGAGAACCTCCTCTTTTTTATGAAGTCGGTTAAAATTTAACAGAAGAAGGCCGTACATATCCAATGAATGACTATCTCAATATCTCAAACATTCCTCACACAGTTGTAACCATCTGCTTGCAAACAAATCACAGCTTTGGGAGTGAGTTCATCTGGTGCAAATAATTAAATAAGTACCTAGATAAAATACTTACATACTTAAATACATATTATAAACATCCCATCCAAGACTCGAGCACAAACATTCGTATTTTTCGTACAAATATCTACTCCGACCGTGGATTGAACCTATAAAGCTTCGTTTATAGTCAGGTTTTATTATTTCGGATGTTCGAGGTAGGATTAGCCTACCTACTGTAATTGAATCATACATTGTTTAATGGAAATAGTGGAAAAAGCAGGTCATCTTTTAACATTGAATGACAGTAAACATGCGGAAATAATATCATTGTATTTTATGGGCCCGTCGTTACCTTTGTTCAATTATGATGCAATCAATATCAGTGAGCAATTCAGTAAAAGTAGAGGTTTCTTTCTGACAATTTTCTAGCAGCGGAACACAATAGATAATTCGTTTGTAGATCGCATTATGTCTCTCGTTAAAACACTGTCGGTTACTTACCTAATGCTACGTCTTATTGTAATTTTGCGTCAGTGCAGTACTTACTCGTAGTAGATATTAAAGTAGACAGGCACTCTTTGAGTATCAATTAAAAGTTTAACTCTGATTTCTAAGGTAGTAAAACAGCCGCAGCATAGTAACGAGAACAATTCGATGCGGTAACGTAAAACATCCAATTATTATTAAGTAGTTGGAAAATAGACCGACGTAGATTGCTTACCTACCTACCTACGTAAATATCTAAAAATCAGTAAAATAAAAAATGACACTATGGGAAAAATTATTAACAAAATTAATGAAAACAAAAGTGCAGGATTTGACATGATCAGGGCGAAAGATATTAAATTTATAACTAAAGAAATTACCCCTGTATTAACTCATCTTACTAACCAATGTATATCATATTCTACTTACCCGGATAAACTAAAAATTGGTCTGATTCGACCCATTCACAAAAAAGGTAAATTTACTGATACTAATAATTACAGACCGATAACATTGCTTTCTATCATAGACAAAATCATAGAAAAATACCTAGGGAAAAAAATCAATGAATTCTTATCGGGTAACGGCATTATTCACGAAAGGCAGTTTGGTTTCCAAAAGGGTAGGAATACCTCCCAATTATTAGCCCAGTTCACGGATGAAGTAAATATGCATTTGAACAATAGAGAACATGTAATAGTAACAATGATAGACTTCAGTAAAGCGTTTGATACCCTAGATCATGAAATTCTGTATAAAAAATTACAGCAGAATGGTATACAGGGGCCAATCCTTGAATGGTTTAAAAATTATCATAGCAATAGATTCAACACGGTCAGCATTGCGGGAGAGCAGAGCGAGCTAATGCACTCTGCTCAGGGCACAGCGCAAGGATCAATTATTGGGCCAACTGAGTATTTGACATATGTCAATGACATGTGTAACATATTCCAGTTGGCCTCTGTATACCAGTTTGCTGATGACACCTGCCTTGTCACAGCAAATAAGAATGTCAATATTGCAGAGAGTCAAATGCAAACTGAATTTAACATGTTGTGCAAATGGGCCCATGATCTTGGACTAGTTATCAATTACAATAAAACCAAAGTGATGTATATACACTCACCATACCTTAATACAGTAACAGTACCTACCATTGTGGCCCACGAGCACACATGCATGCATAACCAGAACACATCTTGTGAGTGTGAGCCGTTAGAACTCGTCAACTTGCATACCTACCTTGGTTTAAAAATAGATAGCAAATTTAATTGGGAACCTCATGTAACTCATGTATGTAATAGACTAAGGTCAATACTCAGTAACCTCAGTATATTGAAATATAAAATGCCATACAATACTCTTAGATTGTTGTATCTGGCACTGGCAGATTCAATAATAAATTATGGTATTTCTAGCTATGGTAGAACCTACAAAACATTTTTACAGCGTATTTATAACTTGCAAATAAGAATATTGAAAACAATAGTTCCACTCAAAGTTAAATACCTACACAGAAATAACTATAATAAATTGTTCCAATATTGTCGAGTCCTGAGTGTATTTGATAAGGTAAAATTAGCTGTGATATTAGAGTATAAGAACCAAATAGAGAAACTTGATAGGTATACTAGACCGGCCAACCTCCGGCACTTAACCAATCAATCCTATTTCAAGATACCTAAGAGCATAAATCAATATGGCAAAAGAGTGTGGTCAAATTATTTGCCACATATCCTAAACAGCTTCCCTAACAATACCATAAATTGTATACTTAATAAGCCTACACAGCAGACTAAGAGTATTGTGAAAAAGTACCTATTAACTAATATTAACTAATTATAATAAGTTAATGTAGTGTTAATGAAAGTAAGTTGTTAGTATATAATCTTAAAATTTAAAAGATTGTACTAATAATATTAATAATTTATTTGTATTCCTTGAAAGTAATAAACAGTTTAAATTTTTTTTTTTTTTTTTTATCTACTTGATGTTTTTGATGGAGATTGGTACGGAGGTACCAATCAATTAATATTTGTTTTTCCTCTTAATTACTTACTTACGTAATAAACCCTAGGTTGGTTTAGTAAGGGTCGTAACTAAACATTTCTTTAAATAATTGGTCCTTCGATCCGGATTTAGTTTACTTACAAATGACCCGACCATGAATATAGGTCAACTTGTTTTAGGTAAATCTTGTTTTAGTGCTTAGATGATAATAATGTGTGTGTTCTGAAAACCTAAAAGGTCATTGGTTCGAGGCTTTCGTTTCAACTGCCTCATTTTCGTAGACACATATTTTTTTGCGAATTGGCTATAGATTTGCAGATTTTGATGGAGTTTTCTGTTACTTTACTAGAGATCCTGTATACTTCTAAATGTGTGGTGCGCCAGCGCAGCTTAGGGCCACATAAAATTTAGGTCCTGCACCGCCACGGATAGATCTTTGGAACGAAAGGAAAAGGGGCCTCGCTGAAGCGCCTTCGACCACGTCTATATTTAGTCAACGCTACGCCACTGAATGTATCCATCCAAACGCTCAAATAATGACCATAAAAAGAGACCTAACAAGTATAGTCGACCAAGAAATTCCTTTAACACCCTAAGGTTCAATGTCGGTTGTACTGCTTAAACATGAAAGGCTATATTTTCACTTAAAAGTCAATTTTGACAATCAATCAGCCTTATTGTTTTTACTTTGATGTAGGAACTGTTGTAAAAAATGGTAAAGCACTTACTTGGTCGACTAATACCTATTAGCTTAACAGGTTTAAAAATTACGTAGGGTAAATCGCCAATAACTGGCCACCTCATACTAAGAATGGAGTTTATTTACCCATAATATAATTTAGTATATAAGGTGTTAATTACTGGCCACCCTTCAATAACTGACCACGTTATACTAAATTGAATTTTGTTCGTAGGGTAACAGAGTTCATTTTCAGTAGGTATGAGGGGGCCAGTTATGGAAAGGTGGCCAGTTATTGGCGATTTACCCTATTTTCAAAGAGGTTATTACCTTTTTTGGCGGGCGCATTAGGCTTCTGCGTAGTAACTGGCGAGCTCAGGATGGGCAGCAAAGTGAAGTACGGTCTCGGCGCCTCCGTGGTCGTGGTTGGCTTCGGCGTGGTCGTAGTGGTCGTGGTGGTCGAGCTGGTGGTACTGGGAGTTGTTGTAGTGGTTGTGGTGGTTGTGGTGGTGGTTGAAGTGGTAGTGCTAGTGGTTGTGCTTGTGCTCGACTGGGCGTTAGTCACGTTTCTATAAATAGAAATCACCATGTACGGTAGACTACATTTTGTAAGCGGACCGTGATTTATAGCTAGGGTTGCCAACCGTCCAGCTATACGCGGGACGTCTCGTTCCTGAAGCCCTAGAGTATTCGTCCCGCAAAAGGTCCGCGGTTCAGGCTAGACTAGATTAACGTTAATTTGAATATAGCGCGATTAACAAGCGCAAACACCGTGCGCTCGCTCATTCGGCACTATCCTATCTGTCTCTCCTCTTTCCCGATCGATATTAAACTAGATTTTAGATGTTTGCCTCATAAAACATATATTACGTATTGCTATGTGCAATAAAAGTTAATCTGATTTAATTTTTCAATACGTTGAGAGGCCATTACTTATATTATGTAGTTTGCCAAGGTGTGGGTAGGTGGGTGAAGGAGTCCCGCGTTTTAGAGACAAGTCCCGCAATTTGATTGCAAATGTACCGCCAATCTGTGCACCAAGGTTGGCAACCCTATTTATAGCGGGTATACATAACTTTAGTGAAAATTCTTACGTGGAAGCAACATTGCGTAAAAAGCGAGATGTGGAACCTTTGATCCGTAATTATGAGAACATCATTTCACCTAAATTATGATTTAAATAGAAATAGATAGGAGTAAGTAGGTAGTAATGAAGGCAGATAGGTACATCTATGTTACCTAATTACCACCACTTCTTTGTTCATATTATTGCTACTAAGTACCTTACTTAAATTAATATTCATCTTTCAACTTCCTATGAGGCGTTAATATCAAAAGTACTATCAATAAAGAAGTTCAAATTTCTTAAGTGTATTATATTAAGCAAAAACTACTAACAGACAATTTTGACTTTTATAATAAAAGTTCTCGAGTTCAAAATACAAATACAAAGTATAGTTTCGTTTTGAGATTAAAACGTACTGTTGAGTGACTGTGAAAGAGATAATTAGAGTGTAGGTAGTTAGTAGCAGAAGCATTACATTTGCATATCTATGTTAGTAGGTGTTAACGTACTCACTGGTTTATTACCACTTATACAATCTCGACCCGGTATACTTAACATTTATCCCAGTGTA
Organism: Archips xylosteana; assembly: GCA_947563465.1. Lineage (NCBI taxonomy): Eukaryota > Metazoa > Arthropoda > Insecta > Lepidoptera > Tortricidae > Archips > Archips xylosteana. The sequence continues at coordinate 7,060,937 of OX387362.1, forward strand.
TTATTATATTAAAGTTCGTGCAAGCAATGTGCGGAAAACATAATATTGTGCTTATAGTTTTTAAGTACGAACGCATTCAGCTATGGGTAGGTACCTAACTATATATACCTAACTGCGATATAACTTGGCACACGCGTACCTTAGCCATTGTCATTTTATTTGTGTTAGGTATCACGAAAACTTAGCTAGCCGTACCGTTGAAAATGTGGTTAACGGTTCTAAATATCAAAAGTCAATATAATTAATTATCCTAATTATAATTAATTATCGAATGTATTAAAATGTCGAATGGGTTATAAATAAAGTAATAATATTGAAGAGTTTTTTTTAACCGTATACTTCCCATGATTTATTACAACGCCCTCATATAAAAACGTATTATGTTAGGTTAGGTGAGTTTTATAATAATGTTAAATAATTAGTTTACGGTTACAGAAAAAAAATTTCGATAATTAACCCATTCGATACTTCATTCATTTCGATGCACCCGTGGTTAACACTTGTCAGTTCATATAGAATCATCCCGGCCTATATACGTCCCACTGCTGGGCACAGGCCTCCTCTCAGAATGAGAGGGCTTGGGCCGGAGTTCCCACGCTTGGTGTGTGAAGTTCCCATATAGAATACTTACTGTCATTTTAGGCATGTCTAAGTCGTGTTTAATTTTTTTGCGGTTAGGGTATATGATCACTAATCCAGCACTAACGCACAATAAGTACATGGAAACCACATGTAACTACATGCATTCATTTAAGTTCATATAAGCCAAGCGGCTAAAGTAAGTGTGGGCCTTTCAAATAAGTCGACAGAACGCGTCGAAGGTTTGCAAGCTTCATGACCCCCAGTCACAACCCCTGCGGTTAATTTGCTGTGTACTCGTAATGATGGATTATGCAATCAACAGTCTAGATAAACACAGGTCTTAAGAGTGGGCCTGCGGTAAGGGAACAAATGTACTTAATGCAAGTAACTTTACTTGCCCAATGTAAGTACTTACCTACAATTAATAATGAATGACGTCGAATGTCGATAAAGGTAGAATAAAAATCGACACAGCCTAATTCTTAAAGTGTCTATTACATCTATCTATGTGTAGTTTATGACATCAATTAAGTATAAAGCTGGCGAATACTATTGACGAGTGGGCGTCGTAATATAGATTTCAGTCGAAAATTATTCTAGCGCGCTGTTGATCAATCTAATCGACGTAACATATTTAAATTTTAATTCTGTCGTATTTCATCTTCTCCTGTACCTAACCTACTGTGGAAAGTCGGTATTCCGTGTATTTGGTCAACAGAATTGTAAAGAACACGATTCAAAAACTTTAGGACAAACTATATATAAACTGAAAACGATTAGTAGCTAGTTATGTATATGTAGGTAGGCAGATATGTTATATTATGCATACCTACATCAGGCTTTGAAGTTGGTTGGCAGTGGTATATCTGAACCAGTAATTAAATAACCTGGCTGAAACTAGTACTTACTTACATTACGACATAAGTCCTTACTTTAAGTATTTAGCAAACGACCAGTTCATATCCATCCAGCCTTCCATACAAACACTATTTTATAACTGGTTAAGATCATGTCGTAAGACGTAGCATGATGGAGTGGAGAGCGATTGCGCATTGACAATAAGTATCTTGTCAATGCGCGGTTCCAAATACATGTCAGCATTAGAACAAATTGCTTATTGTAACAAACTAATTTCGCAAACACATGAAGAATAGGACTCCATTTCAGTAGTGATGAAATTTGTGAATTTTCGATGATAAAATAGCTATTAACGCCTTTGCCACACAGTGGATTTGACGTGAACATTGTAAAAAGCAAGGACGGGATAAGGCAAAGCCATTTAGATTTGCAAGGAAAATAAAGCGAACAAGTGGTCGACCGAGAGCCGCAATGTAATGCAACTTGCGCGATCTTTCTTGCAGGTCTAAACTTACCTATGAGCTTAACGACTCTTTCATATTGTGCTCATTACAATGTCGTCAATTTTACCTGCCTACGTCAAGCCTACTAGAGTTTTAAACATGATCAGGTGCTTTGTACCTAACATAGAGGAAATAATTTTAGTGTAATCGTGTTTATAACTTCATGCATCATTCACTTGCATTGCATTACTCAAAATCAGATATTATAATAGTTACTGTACTACCTATATTTAACCTCTTTTACAGTTTTAGGTACAGTCAGCAGCAGAAGTGGATAAGCAGTTGTGGTGTTCAAAATGATCTACACACTCCCTTATTACCTTGGCAGTAGAGTCTAATGTAGATCTAGATCATTGTGATCACTAACCGTTCATCTACTTCTGCTGCTGACTGTACCTAATACTTGTCAATTGCATCAAAAAAAAAATTTATGTATTATAAAAAGGAGTCCCCTTAGAAGGTTCCGAAGATATAATGGCATCGTTTCCTCTTTGAATAGCTGAGCAATATGTAGCTCTATTATATTACAGTTCGTTATACTTATATATACCTACTCAAGCTTGTGTTCAAATTGAACTTTTCGAGAATATTACTTTCAAGGTCAGTGTTGGCAACTCTTGCAAAGTTTTGGAGCATTGGACTTTAGTAAGTAGAAGTACCTGCCTTGCCTACCAACACAAAAACGAACACTAGATATTGGTCACGACATTAACGAGAAATATAACGATGTGAAAGACACATTTTATCTTTTCTATCTTAAGCACGTTACGAAAGATTTTAATGCAATTTAAAAATTTCATAACTAAGTAATATTAAGTATCAACATTTCTTGCAATCAAGTCTATCACGGCCAAATTAAATTGAGATTCGATCGTACATAACCCTTAACGCCCTATCTATATAAGCATTCCCCCAAGCAAGCCATCCCCCATTTTTGGCTTGTTGATATGTTATGTACATCAACGTTTTTTTTTACAAGGACCTACAGTGGCGAGGCGTGAAAATTTTGGCAATTAAAGCCGGAGAAAAAAAAATCTAAAACCCCATTTATCCTCTTCTTGAAATTGCAGTAATGGAAGAGAAGCGTTTGGTATCTTCAAAAGTTTAGTCAACCCGGGGGAATCAGGTTGTTAGTACCCCTTCACCACTGAGGACCTTATCTATATATATAAAAGAAGAAACTGACTGACTGACTGACTGACTGACTGACTGACTGACTGACTGACTGACTGACTGACTGACTGACTGACTGACTGACATATCAACGCACAGCCCAAACCACTGGGCCTAGAGATTCCAAATTTGGCACGTAGGTTCCTTATAAAGTCTAGGGGTGCACTAAGAAAGGATTTTACAAAATTCACTCCCTAAGGGGGTGAAACGGTGGTCCAAAGTTTGTATGGGGAAACAAGATTCGTTCGACTATTTTATTCGAAACTTCACAGAAGCACTCCTAATGATAAAAGAGTAACCACGTGTTTCAGGTTTTTTGAGAATTCGACACCTAAAAGGGGGAAAAGGGGTAACAAAGTCTGAAAATCAACATGGGTGTTGTTTCTATGGTTTATCGGGTCGCTGGTTATGAAAACAACAACGGTTTTAAAATCCGACGTGGCGGTCGTAAAATACCATCTCCCTGATGGGGTGCGATGGGGTTGAAATGTCTAATTAAACTAAATGACTGTTGATATATCAACGCACAGCCCAAACCACTGGACCTAGAGACTTGAAATTTTGCACATAGATACCTTATACAATGTAGGCATCCACTAAGGAAGGATTTTTGGGAATTCCCACGGGGACGGGAAAAAACGGGATTTATATATTCGATTCCGAGTGACCTTATCTCAGTAACTATAATAACTACTCTTCAAACTTGATACACAAGTAGGTATTACATTAGTTAAAACATAAATTTCAGGATTTTTCAAAATTCCCACGGGATAAGGAAAAAACGGGATTTATTATATTCAGTTCAACGGGATCCAATGAACTATAATAAGACTCTTGAAATTTGGCATAGAAGTAGGTAATTATAATAGTAAAAACCGGCCAAGAGCGTGTCGGACACGCCCAAGATAGGGTTCCGTAGCCATTACGAAAAAATCAAGTAATATTTTTCTAAGGATTTCGTATGTGTACGGAATCTTCCAAGTTAGGTATCGTCAATACTTTGAAAAAAGCTCGTATCTCAAAATCGTTAATCTGGCAAAGTGAACTTTATTACGCGCATTTCAAGCTACAGTTTTGTTTACATGCTGATTTGAGATACGAGTTTTTCAAAGTAGTGACGGTATGTTTAATACCTTAGGCTACTATTTACTCTTAAACTACAAATAATTCCCAAGCAATCTTAGCCGCTATAATTTTCCTTGTAAATTTAATATATTTACTACCATTTTGAATTTTTTCAAATTTTTCCACCCAACAGTTTAGATTTTAGAGGGGGGGGGGGACAGTCGATTTTAATTAAATTTTACACTTTAAAGTTGAATATTTCGCAAACAAATCACTGAATACAAAAATCATGTAAGCAACCCCCCAATGGTTTTAAAATACCTATCCAACGATACCCCACACTATAGGGTTAGTCGAGAAAGAAAAATCACCCCAACTTTACGTCTATGGAAGGTACACTAAAAAAAATTTTTTATTTAACCACTTTGTCGGCGTGACTAATATATATATTCATGCCAAATTACAGTTTTCTAGTACTAACAGTCACTGAGCGTAGCCGCGGACAGACAGACGGACAGACATGGCGAAACTATAAGGGTTCCTAGTTGACTACGGAACCCTAAAAACGGTTTTAAGGATATTTGGAAATTCCCACGGGATAAGGAAAAAACGGGATTTTTCGTTTTACTGGTCGTAGAAAGCTGAAATTCGGCATCTAGGTTGCTTGGAGAGTGTAGAGGAGGATTAAGAGAGGACTTTCCAAAATTCCTATGGGAACGGGAAAAAACGGGATTTTTCGTTTTACTGGTCGTAGAAAGCTGAAATTCGGCATGTAGGTTGTTTGGGGAGTGTAGAGGAGCATTGAGAGAGGACTTTCCAAAATTCCCACGGGAACGGGAAAAAAGGGATTTTTCGTTTTACTGGTCATAGGAAGCTGAAATTTGGCAAGTGGGTTCCTTAAGGAGTGTAGGGGAGCATTAAGAAAGCATTTCCCGAAATTCATACAGGAACGGGAAAAAACGGGATTTAGCGTTTTACTGGTTGTAGAAAGCTAAAATTTCAAAATTCATAAGTTTATACTGTAAGTAGGCCGCAAAGGGATCTTTAACCGACTTCAAAAAAGGAGGAGGTTATGCATTCCACTTTATGTATTTTTTATGTAGGTATGTTCACCTATTTCTCGGTCAATTGTGGACCGATTATAAAAATTATTTTTTTATTCCAAAGAATACAATATACTCCTGAGATGGTCCCATTGTCACCAAATCAGGATCTGATGCCGGGATCTCAGGGAAATCGAGGGCAACCCTCAAGTTTTGTAGGCACGCATTACGTTTTTCATATACTTTCTCAAGCTATTTAAGTGTTTACGTCTGGTAGACATCATCTCATGTTGATGAGCTGATGATGGAAGGTAAAACCCCTTAATGGTTAGGAGTTGAGGATATTTTTTCATAAATTATAGGTACGTATAGACCGATAGTTGTATTATTTCAAGTTATCCAGGTGAGCTGATGATGGAAGGTTAGGTGTTACAGGAAGTTTCTCTAAATATCATATGCACGTATAGACCTTTAGTTGTATTCTTTCTGGTTATTCAGATGAGCTGATGGATGATGGACGGTATAACTCCTTAACGGTTAGGTCGCACAACACTTTAACAAAATACTATAATAATTATAATATCAATGCTATGTAGGTACACAGCGCTTTCAGTTACTCAAGTTTCCGTAGAAGGTAAGAAAACATTGAATTATACCTAATGCAGGACAGGGGAAAGTAATAATAGGTTTTATATTATTAACAAGCCTGGTTATTTTAGTGCCCGCTTCCGAATTACTGAAAAACATTGTATATAAAGAAATACTGAAAAGGACCGTATCTACCTGATGTTTAGTCGGGCTTGCTTGCACGCTTGCTTGCACGCTTACTTGCACGCTTTCTTGCACGCTTCCTTGCTTGCGTGCATGCATGCTTGCTTGCATCTTGCTTGCCTGCTTGCTTGCATGCTCGCATGCTTGCTTGCTTGCCTGTATGCTTGCTTGCTTGCATGGTCGCATGCTTGCTTGCTTGCCTGTATGCTTGCTTGCTTGATATCTTGGTTCTTTGGAATACTCATTGTACACGCGAGCGAAGCCGCGGGCAAAAGCTAGTATCCTATGTATTATACTAGTTGGTAGGTTAGGTATTGATCCAGTATGTATGTAAAGCATTGTAAGAGCATTCGATCCGACTCGACTCGACTGTGCCCCGATCCACAAAAAAAACCCTAACTAATTTAAAACGCATTAGAGAAGCGCGTGCCGTATCATTGACCATTGTATTGTAAGCAACTAATCTAGAAAAGCGTGCCGTATCATTGTAAGCAACTAATCACTCACCGAATTTGTGCCGGTGCGCTAACTCCCTTGGTGCAGAACCCTTTGCAGCAGGCATGTGTGGGCCCCATAACTGTGCGGCACTCTGAGCTCTTGCGGCACGGTAGTGGGAAAAGGTCCAGCCAACCGCTGGTCGTACGAACAGCTGGGCATACTACCGATTGTCCGTCTACAACTGCAATGAAACGTGACGGGTCAATTTAAATGTATACCTACCTGTGTTGATATTGAAATAATTTCGAATATAAACTTTTTAGCTTCGAGTGTAGATACATTACACTTTCTTATTTTTTGCTCTATGTGGATTAGTTTAGCGCTACATAAAATAGGTAATATATGTGTAACATTTACAGTTTTAAAGCTCTGTTTTCTTTGTATAAAGTTTACATACATCCTAATGATTCCAAGTTAATCACCGGTGTATTTTAAGAAAAAAAGCTCTGAGAAGCTTGACACTTGAGCACTTGTGTCAATGTGACACCTTTTTATTTCTGTTCACAATCGTTGAAAATAATAAAATTAATATTTAGTGATCCAAAATGGTATTATTAAAAGAAGTAAAGCTGCCTGAATGTAAATCACTTGACGTGGAAGAGGTGAACTTATCGACTGCGACCTTAATGTCTGCAGGGCCCTACATAGGGAAGGTATGCGAGTCTGTCAACAGCGAATTCATGCTCTGTCGCGAAGAAACGAAAGACCCGCGAGCTTGCCTGAACCAAGGGAGGCAAGTCACTGCGTGTGCCCTTTCTGTTTTCCGCTCCATCAAAAAAGAATGCAAGGACGAATTCAATCAATATGTCAACTGTGTGGACAAGAGTTCGGGAGACTTTAGCTTTCAATACTGTCGAAAGACGCAGGCGGTGTTTGATAAGTGCATGAAGGATAAGCTGTGCATTGATCGGCCAGAGTTCGGATATTTTTGCCGAGGGAGGATACACGAGAGTCCGAGACCGGAGCCCCCACTGCCACCTTGCCCCTGCAAGCCGAGGGTGGCTGATCCGACGCCTCATCTTCCTGACTGCGCGCCTAAACAGCCGGCCCGATTCGGAAGTCGATTTTTCTGGATGACGGAGTAGTTATGAGGCAGTGTGTAAAATTAATGCAAAGTGCACCACTTTTATGGTATCGCATAGGTAAGTCTGTCCCTTTGATTCACTGAGAAGTGACAGCTAATTATTAATTTCAATTCGACTTATTTATCTACAGCTTAGCTTTATTGGGCACTCTGACACCTTATGGCAATGGGAAATCATGAATTCGAAATTACATGTTTAATTGTAAGCTGTGTTTTGTTGTTTCTTACAATACAAACTAATATAAGGTACAAGTACTTGAAGTTAACAAGCAATCGTTAGCTAAAATCAGCCAAGGACCTTCACTTTTAATTACACTAACGCACGCAGTAAGTATGGCTAGACGTATTAAACACTTAATGCTCATTAATAATATCTCTTCATTGTTTGCGGCAGGGCAATGATACGGACATTTTGTATATGAATATGAAAATATGAATATTTTACTTATTAGATACATTATGTACTTTTAGATACAACTACTTACATACCTTACCTACATAAAATTGTGACTGATCTAATCGATATTTGGAATAAATTAGGTTTCGCCAGCTGCCAGATAACGGGCGGGGCTTTTGGACCAGTTCACGCCAAGGCCAGCCAGATGCATAAATGTTTCCCTTTTCAGGAGATTTGGACAAACAACTTTTTTTTGCCGAAGTACTTAATTTATTCTCATCATTCATCATTTCAGCCGAAAGACGTCCACTGCTGAACATAGGCCTCCCCCAAGGCTCGCCAAACAGATCGGCCCTGCGCCATCCGCATCCAATGCGTTCCCGCCACCTTCACTAGGTCGTTGCTCCACCTTGTTGGAGGTCTACCTACACTGCGTCTTCCGGTCCGTGGACGCCACTCGAGAACCTTTCGGCCCCATCGGCCGTCAATTCTACGGGCGATGTGCTCTGCCCACTGCCACTTAAGTCTAGCGATTCTTCGAGCTATGTCCGTGACTTTAGTTCTTGCGCGGATTTCATCATTTCTAATGCGATCCCGCAGAGAAACTCCAATTTATTCTAGTTCTAATTAAAGCAGAGAGTTAGTTAATTCCACGACAATACAACAAATAGGGAGAACTACATAAACTGTCCCAAAATAAATCCAGAATATTTCGTTCAGTGTGATTGAGCAGAGATTTTGCATTGGAAGTTTTAATTCGATGTGAATTGTGACGTCACGTCTTTTGACGCGTTACAGTTTGAACATTGCTAAATGTAATGAAACATGTCAGTCTCAATTGAAAATTCTTGGAAAACTTTTACAAAGATATTCAGTTGAACTTACCCAATCACAAGCTACGTATTTGGTTTGGTTTTGTGTAATTTGGTATGATTTTGAATTCTGTTACAATTTCACAGTTCTGTAGAACAAATGGGACATACCCAAATACTTATTCTTCACCCTGCAATACCTTTTAGGATTTGCCACACTGGATGCGTTCTGCGGTCTGCGGTCAGGTCAAATTGAACGCAGCCCGCATTATATATGTATGAACAACATTGTCGGTCTCTATATATTTTGTATAGATATGCGATCAGGGCCCAATTGCATAACAAAGTACAACTTATATTACAAGCGGAACTCCCTTTCTAGTTAATATAACTGAAGCGAGGGTTCCGCTTGTAATATTAGTTGTAATTTTTTATGCAATTGGGCCCTGACCGCACGGACAGATACTATCTATACAAAATATATAGAGACCGACAATAAATAATAAATATTAGGGGACAATCTTACACAAATCGACCTAGTTCCAAACTATGGGTACTAGACGACGATAAACATACTTATATAGATAAATAAATACGTAAATACATAGAAAACATCCATAACTCAGGAACAAATATTCGTGCTCATCACACAAATAAATGCCCTTACCGGGATTCGAACCCAGGACCTCTTGCTTCGTAGGCAGGGACACTACCAACTAGGCTAAAGCGGTCGTTACAATGTTGACAATGTTGTTGTTGTTGTTCAACGTTGTTGTGGTGTTTGTTGTAATGATTGGGCGTCAATGAGGGAGGCCTATGTATGTCCAGCAGTGGACGTCCTACGGCTGAAATGATGATGATGATGAATGTTGGTCATAATGCGGGCTGCGTTCAATTTGACCTGACCGCAGACCGCAGGACGCATCCAGTGTGGCAAATCTTTTACCTTGTGTAAAACTGCCCTTACTTTCTTGTGTTGAATCATTGACTGTTCTCAAAAGTTCATACCTATCAGTAAACCAGTGTTTAGGTTTTGCACGTAAAACATCCTGGTCACGGCACCAAAATGTAACATAATGATATATACATACTTACTTAAATATAAGCAAAAGCAGAGCACATGAATCTGATCAAACTATCAATGGATTTACTCTTATGTAACTCAAGGTGCAACTACGTTGGTTGTGTTTCGTCCGAGAGCGGAGTCCGGCCGCTGCATCTGCAAGGTCGTCGAAAATGCACCGTGAAGTGGGTTAACCGTCCTAATCGAGCCGGTTTCGTAACGCAATGTGCACTCACCAACTTTACAGTGTGCGCCGGAGATTAGGTATGTTAATTAAATGTGCTTATCTTGGTGATTGCTGGCCTGTAATATAAACTTAAAGCTAAAAGCTGACCCATGCTTTATTCAAATACAACCTAAACCTATTAAATTTTTGTTCAACATTGATTGCTAAAATTAAAATAACAACTTCTTCCTGGCTTAACGGGTTTCCCGTAATCGGGTAAAAAGTAGTAAAATGATTGTCCCATTGATACTAAGTAGTTAGGTATTCTATAATTTTTCATAACAATCAAAACATAAGGGTTAGATAATGCTAAGTAGCTGCGCTGTAAGTGCTAGTAGATACTATAATGTACCTACTTACCAATAAAATACCTATATTAAAAAAAAACTAAATTCAGCAGCAGATGTAAAATAATGTAGATAAACAGTTGAAGATCGCAAAGTAATCTATAGGTAAGTACACCTTATTACGTCTAAGATAGTAAAATAGGTTGAGTAAGTACCTAGTACGTTAATAGGTACTATTACTTATTCTGTGCTACTACCTAGATTTTTAGAAGCTCTTCGATGCGTCTGCTGCTGCTGCTGACTACAATTTGTCAATTTCTACACTCTAGCTAGAACAGGTATGTAAGTATGGTATGGGATGGGTATGACCGCATCAACTTCCACTTTATATACCATATGCAACCCTAAACCTAGTCAATCAGCAAGTAATAGGTAAGTTATAAAATCACATGCAATTAAGTTACTTTCGACATTCGACTGAATCGGTTCCTTGAGTAGGTAAGTAAATGATATTAATTGGAGAATAAGATAATTGCATAGGAAAAGATAGACGGCTCCGTCCGTTGCGACGTAATCGTTTTTTTTCCTAGTTCTTTTTTGAATGTGAACTTAATGTAGGAGCAAGCTCATTGTGAAACAAAAAGTGTTACGTTGATTTAAAGCGAGAGGTCTCGTTATTGACCCACAAATTATGTGTCAGGTCTGGAATTAATGTTAAACATGCAGTTTTAAAGAAATAAGTGAAAAGAGATTCATGAAATTCTAATCCCCCGCGAGCATGTTTAATTGTTTAAATGTTTTACTCGTAGTAAGTATTTGCGCGATTTTCCCTGTAAGAACACGATTCTGGTTTGTTTCATAATGGGATTAATATTGCAGCGGGCAGATCCTAAAATAAGGTTTAGCTACTAGGCCCTACTGCAACGTAAGAATCCAAGCTGCACGCCAACTGCGATTAAAATGTATGGGCAGTCGGCAGTTCCGGTTAGAATGCAGTCCAATTGTAACTGCCCTAATGCAACTTGCACGATTTTTTTTGCAAGTCTAAACTGGATATTTGACAAATAAGATAAGATAAGTTGATTTATTTGTAAAACATGAGATCAATAAATAAAATAATTTAGAAAGTTCAATTTACAACAATTGCTAATTTAGTAGTTTTGAACTATAAGAACAGAAATCTTGTATGTACTAGCTAGGCAAGAGACAAACATACGTAATCGTATACTTACCTACTTACTGATAAATAACTATAGGAAGATCGGATTCGAGCCTGGACCTCTGCATCACAGTTAGGGCTACTACCACTGGGCTATCCGGTTGCCACAAGTCCAATATACCTCTAGATTAGATGCCCTGGATACCTACTTTAAAAGAGATCATTATAGATGCCGATCGATGTATTCATTCGGAGCGGAAAACGATGAATAGTTTTATTTTGCTTACATAATAAATACCGGTCTGTTACATGCCTCATTCGTTCAACTGAACTTAGACGTAATTAAATGCTGTATATTTTCTAGGTAGTCATTCGTTCTGTTTAGAAACTTAGATGCAATAACTAGTAGCGGTACATATAACTAGGAAATATATATTGTGTACTTGAAGTTCATAAAGATTTCATACCTTTAGGTAGGTACTTTTACTTTCGTTCAGAGGTAAAACTTTCAATAACTTAATTACTATAGTTAGGTAAATTGTTGAAGTAACCCTTACCAAAAAAAAAACCGGCCAAGAGCGTACGAAAAAATCTTTGCATACTTTATTAATGTGGTTGTTTTGGTCCCATCGTCGACGGTACAGCGCCATCTATCGGCGAATTGGGTAACTAATCTAATCTACAGTCTACTAGAACTAATACGAGTACCTATGTTGATTGTTTTTCAGATGTAATATATTTTTTTTTATTTGTAAGAACATACTGTTAGCGTGATCTAATAGGTACTTAAAGAAAAAAAAATGCTTGCAATGGCGGTTAAATTACAATCTTAGTTTAGAAATATTTTTTTACAAAAACTTAAAAACTGCTCAACTTATTAAGTTGAAAATAATTTTCCTAGAAAGTTTTTATTAAGTTTAACTTACCTACGTGATTTTTTTCATATTTTTTAGACGTGCGGTTAAAAAGTTAGAGAGGGAGGGGACAAATTATTTTGAACTTTCGGAGTGAATATCTCCGAAAATATTCACTTTATCAAAAAATGGTTTGGTTGCTTGAACGTAGAAACTTGATTTTTAGGGTTCCGTACCCAAAGGGTGCAAACGGGACCCATTACAGAGACTCCGCTGTCTGTCCGCCGTCCGCCCGTCCTCTGTCACAGGTATATTTTAAACGGTAGTCACTTGATTATGTACTGTGGCCGCTATAAAAAAATACTGAAAATAAAGCCAAAAACCAATCAAACCAACCAAAGGGGGTCGTACGTCATACAAGAAATGTGATTTGTCAGCTTTTTTACTCAATCTTTACTTATATTTTTTACGGAACTATTTTTAAAACATTGTACGGAGGTACAGTCAACCAATTTGAATCATAGGCAACTATTGAACCTTGTCATATTAACTACCTACTAGATAATTACAACATCAGTGCGGGTTAAAGGATTATCATTATCAACTTTCTGATACAAAATTCAATAAACCAGTTGGGCTAGCACGTGATGTCGGCAAGAGACCTAACGGAATGACGTTAGTTCCTTGGGAGAGAAATGGGACGGCTGCTTATTCGGGACGCCACTTGTGTGGACACTTTGGCACCGTCCCACCTAGCTACTACGTCATTGAGGGCAGGCGCGGCGGCTGCATCGGCCGAAACAGCAAAACGCCGCAAATACGAAAATTTGGCAGACAGCTACATATTTGCGGCTTTTGCTGTTGAAGACTCTGGGCCGTGGGGATCCGAAGCTCAAAAACTTTTTAAATTTTTAAAAAGTATACTTGTCCGATCCACAGGACCAAGGCTATCGGATCCAAGGCTGGCTCTTTCCTCGGTCAATATGTTAATTTAAGTTTTTTTATCTTTGTCTTTTAAAATATGTTTCTGTAAATATGTATTATTTTGTGTATATAAACGTAAAGAGTTTACAAACGTTTTCGCTTCACGAAATGAGAAGAAAAAGAAGTTATTAATACACAACTATGACATGGTTCTATAGTGGCCTAGGAATCAAATTGATTAACTGTACGGAACCCTTCAGTACGAATGCGATTTGCTCTTGACTGGTTTTTTTACTGTTAGACCGTAGAAGTACTTCATATTAATTATTGTCTTGTATTTCATATTAATTTTAACTCGATACCAGTTTCTCAGAAAATAGTTTATGGAGACAACGACGTCATCTTTATGGATTACGGTTTCTTCTTTTGAGATACTCATAAACCTCCCAACCTCCTCAAAAACTTAAGCATTTCGATAACTTTATGGTTTGTGTACACACTCGTCGACAAAACCCCTGAACCACTGGTTCCCAAACAGTGTGCCCAATTAAGCGGGGCGGGTCTTACGGGGAATCCTGGCAGAATAGGGCATATCACATTTGCGCATCCACTAGTGCTGTGGGAGGTGATCCAATAGTGTATAGTCGCGGAATGAAAAGGTTCGTCACTTTCGATCTTAACTCGTTGACATAGAGTCGAAAAGTAACAAATCTTTTCATTCCGCGACTCGACAAGGAAGCCACCCATAGGATCACTTTATTTTTCGAGCCTAAGTCAGCGCAACTTCTCTGTTGGTGTTTTTTTTCCTTGCACACCGCTAAGCTATTTCGCACAGCACTGGTGGGTGCGCAGCCGAAGCCGCTCTAAAAAAATATTTTCCGCCACCCAAGATTATTATCTCGTATAAATTGGAGACCATGACTTTCCATATCAGTTCTTGGTGTTTATATACTTTTTACTACTTACCTGGGTATAAAATTCCGACTGTTGTAACAAAAAACAAAACTTTTTGAAAGTACATAATGATTTCCACGTTTGAATTTAACCGACAATTTTTTTTTTTCAAAGTCCACACATTGGAATAGTATCACTGGCCACTTGCACGTAAGGCTTTGATAACAACTTGACCAAGAAGTTTGTTAAGTTAGCGGGTGCAGTTAAGCGGAGAGTTGGTCGGTTACTGATGCTGGCGAATGCGCCGGAGCACTGGCCGTTGCATAAGTACCGTCGACGTTAATACAGATATCATTTGGGGGACACCAATACTTTCGCTACATTTTCCTTGTTAATTACAGCGTTAATTCAAGACTTTAGTGATTCAGACGAAGAATTTAGTTAAATTGTGTAACTAATAATTATTACCTACTAGCTGTTGCCCGCGATTCATCTGCGAAGAATTCGTATATCGCGCTCCGCGTGCCTATGCAATTTTTCGGGATAAAATCTATCTTATGCCCTTCTCAGGGTCTCAATCTGTCTCCATAACAAATGGCATCACGATCGGTTGAGCACTTTAAGCGTAAAAGCATAACAAACAAACAAACATTCACATTTATTGTTATAGTTTGGATGCGTCGGCGCCTTTGCGCTTTGCCTTAGGTAGGTCTATTTACGTAACATAGTAGTGTTTTTTATGACACATAACCACTCACTTGATTTTATAAATTTACTAGCTGACCCGGCAAACATTATTTTTGTCATATATAAATTATAGCCATTATAGGGTACCTACTTCTACGTACGACCTATTCTCAGACCTACCGAATATTGACAAAAACCAGCCACGAGCGTGTTGGACACGCCCAGGATAGGGTTTCGCAGCTGTTACGAAAATATCCTTGCAAATCTTATTAATTTTAAATACTATCAAATTATAGGTACTGTCCGTATTAAACAAACAATATTTTATAGGTCAGGCTTTACCGACTTTCAAAAAAAGGAGGAGGTTATATGTTCGACTGTATATGTATCTTTTTTTTATGTAGGTATGTTCATCGATATCTCGGCCAATTGTGGACCGATTTTCAAAATTCTTTTTTAGTTTGAAAGAGTATACTTCTGAGCCTTCCAGGCTGTTTGGAACTTATCTCGAAATACCCATTACTCAAAACGACCTAAGATCTAAAAGACCTTTCTCATAAGGGATGAACCCCGAAAGGACTTACTACCAAAAAGAGTGGTTCTCAATATACAATATTGTCAATAAGACTCAATTTCAAATGGACCCAGTCTCATTTAAACATAATCCCAAAACGTCTCATTCCCAAAATACACAAAATTTTAGTATCAAAGTACCCCATTATCATAAAAACTGATTCTCAAAACATTTCTGATTTCTGATTCAAAACACACTCAATTTCGACATTTATACTCTCTTAGAAAGACAAAATCATTAAGCACATTTTTGACGCAGTCAAATTTCAACACTATCAAAGAGGTAATAAAGATTAAGTTTCAGGTCGCAAAAAAATGATCTTAATGAGTTTTGCCTCTCAATAGACGATACCTATGCTGTCTCCAGGATATTCAGCTTTTTGGCACTAGTTTGAGAATCTCAGTAAATATTCAAGCTAATAATTTCGAATTTTGGTCACATATTTAATTTTGGTCATATGAAAAAAGTGCATTTAAATCGGTCCGTCCTTTTCGAAGCTACGTTGTCACAGACAGACACTGACGCAACATAGGCTTAAACTTTTAAAACCCTTCTTTTTGCGTTGGGGGTTAAAAACTAAAAACTGCTGAATCAAACATTTAGTGTGTTTTGAAAATTAGTCATTATGAGAATCGTGTGTTTTGATATTTCCATGTCAATATATTTTAGTGTATTTTGGGAATAAGTTTAAATGAGACTCGTTCCATTTGAAATTGCGTCTTATTGACAATAGTGTATAATGAGAACCGCTCTTTTTGGTAGTGTCCATTCGGGTTTCATCCCTATGAGAAAAGGTCTTTTAGATATTAGGTCGTATTCAGTATTGGGTATTTCGAGATTAGTTCCAAACAGCCTGGAAGGATTTTTAGCATTAAGACAAGCATTTTCATTCAGAAAATGTCATTTGGTAAACTGGATCTGATGAAGAAGACCACAGATGACCGCAGATGACCAACGGAACTACTCAACGTGTCAATATTTGCAAGTTAAGTTTGACCCACTTTGCGGTTTCCGATTGAGCTAAAATTTTGCCTAAATGTGTAAATCAGATTACAATGCAATATTATTATGACATGAAGCTGATCTCATGATGGAGCTGGAAGATGGCCATAGAACTCTGCAATAATACGATACGACCGCATCGAGTTTGGGCTCGTTAGATTCGTTTTGACGAGTAAGTACTTTGATCCTTGATGATAGATAACCAGGGCTTGAAAATGGAGCTGGAAAGTGACCTTAGAAACTCCGTAATAAAACGGCGACCATAAGGTCGAATGTTCTGAGAAGAACATTCGACCTTATGGTCGCGTCTCTCTAGACAACGTCAACTTTTTCCTTGAAAGACGTCAATCACCTACAACCCCATCAAGTTTGGTCTCGTTTGATTTGTCTTGATGAGTACTTTGGTAACCTAACCAGGGGGAAAAGTACAGTCAGCAAAAATTATTTTTATCCTAACCATCTATTTATACAAAATAATTTTATTTTGGGTGACACTATTAACTAAATAAATTTCTAACAATAATATTTTTTTTTTTAGGCTTAAAAGGTAAATTTATATATTAAAACAATTAAGAAAAAATAACAATGAATAAAACTTAACTATAAACTAAATATTACAAACTAAATTAAAAACTAAACTAGATCTAAACAAACAAAAATAATACTATTACAAACTAAATTAAAAACTAAACTATATCTAAAAACCGGCCAAGAGCGTGTAGGACACGCCCAAGATAGGGTTCCGTTCCGTAGCCATTACGAAAAAATCAAGTAATATTTTTCTAAGGATTTCGTATGTGTACGGAATCTTCAAAGTTAGGTATCGTCAATACTTTGAAAAAAGCTCGTATCTCAAAATCGTTAATCTGGCAAAGTGAACTTTATTACGCGCGTATCAAGGTTCAGTTTTCTTTACATGCTGATTTGAGATACGAATTTTTCAAAGTAGTGACGGTATGTTTAATACCTTAGGCTACTATTTACTCTTAAACACTCTTAAACTACAAATAATTCCCAAGAAATCTTAGCCGCTATAATTTTTCTTGTAAATTTAATATATTTACTACCATTTTGAATTTTTTTTAATTTTTCCACCCAACAGTTTAGATTTTAGAGGGGGGACAGTCGATTTTAATGAAAATTTTCACTTTAAAGTTGAATATTTCGCAAACAAATCACTGAATACAATAATCATGTAAGCAATCCCTCAATGGTTTTAAAAGACCTATCCAAAGATACCCCACACTTTAGGGTTAGTCGAGAAAAAAAAATCACCCCCACTTTACGTCTATGGGAGGTACCCTAAAAAAAATTTTTTTAGTTTTTTTTATTTTACCACTTTGTCGGCTTGACTAATATATATATTCATGCCAAATTACAGTTTTCTAGTACTAATAGTCTCTGAGCTTAGCCGCGGATAGACAGACAGACAGACGGACAGACATGGCGAAACTATAAGGGTTCCTAGTTGACTACGGAACCCTAAAAAGGCCCCTGCGGCATTGTGCCGAAGATGCTGGCAGCATTTCCTCGTTGAATCGCTAGGCTAATTCTTTGAGCGAGATAGCTGCCAGCTCTTCGGTCACCGGTAGCATCAATAAGCCTCTTCGAAATCTGTTTGAATACCTACAACTAAAAAGCAAAAAATAAAATAATTTTTAAATAAAAAAATAAAACCGTCTTCAAAAACACCCAAAATCTAAAAAGCACATAAAAAATTATGAAATAAAAATTGAACCGACTACAAACAAAAAACATGAGAGTATAGGTAACGCCACCAGAGTTGAGGCCACGCACACAACCACATTCATATAATGACAGCGGGATATTGACGTTGTGTTGTCGTTAAACGTCAACACAACGTCAAAATCCCGCTGTCATTACATGAGATGTGGTTGTGTGCGTGGCCTCAACTCTGGTGGTCTAGTTGCCAAATTATTCTATTGCAGAAAGATTGCAGACTTGACTTTGCCAGACTCTAGAATAGATGATTTCTGCATTTCTGCAGCAGAGTCTGTCAAGGTCTATCAAGTCAAGCAAGTCCCGTCCGTCACTCCACTTATACGATTTACACTATCCTCTCCCCTCGTTACCTCGCCTCGTGCTTCGTCTCGTCGTCTCGCTCCGGACGCGAGCCTGCAAATCACGAGACGAGGCGCGAGGCGAGCCTATTCACACTCTCGTCTCGTGCCTCGTCTCGCAGTTCGTCTCGCCACTCGTACGCGAGTGTAAACCAGGATTAAGTCCATGAAAGTATCACTGGCTGGCTGTCACTGTCACTCGCACAGCTCAACGCACGCACGAGCTAGTTCTGAATCAAAACAAACTTTTAAATTAATTTAATTTGAAAGAAGTTAATAATGCCGAAGCGTGATAAACCACTCGTATTTCTAGAGGAATTTCGCCTTAAGGTAAGGCTTGTTATAATAAGTAATAAGACAACGTTGTGGTGTGCAAAAATTTCAAGATAAATGACCACACAGTTATAATATAACCTCTGTTCCTTAATCGGCGAATGCGGCTTACTATTCACTTGCTTAGTTAATAATTAATTGTAATTTGTTTCTTTAAATTCATATTAAATTTATAATCTAATTTAACATGTTTCTATTTTTAATAAGTTTTAGTTACTTGCAGTGATTTTAGTTTTTTAAATTTTATATTGTTTGTGTTTTTAACTTTCAAGAATGCGGCTGACGACTATGGAATGTCAGACAAGAAATGGAGCTTTAAAAGATTTGTGAAGAGCTTTAGCATTGAAATCAAAAAAATGGATAACTCTGAGATGGAGTTTGATTTAATCGGCATACAGCCAGCCTTCGCTAACGCCTTTCGGAGGCTGATGCTGAGCGAGGTCCCCAGCATGGCTATAGAAAAAGTTATGATTAAAAATAATACATCAATTATCCAGGATGAAGTACTTGCCCATAGATTGGGACTGATACCTTTAAAAGCTGACCCAAGACAGTTTGAGTACCGGCCTGAAGGTTTGTATCTTCATAACATAAACAATTAACCCTTTCACCGCCGCGCCTCGACAAAACGTAAACCTGCTTTGAATCTTATGTCATTGTGTCAAGGTCACTTTGACACTGTACTTTGTGACCTATATATGTGTTGTTGGCGTTGAAAAGGTTAATCTATGTTTGAATTTAGATATGTAGGGAAGGAAGAATTATTATAATTTTCATTGTTTCCAGATGCCTCCAAAGGAACAGAATTTGATACATTGGAGTTTACATTAAAAGTGAAATGTACTGCTAACACTGCCCAATCTAAAGAATCACACCGAACTGAAGACCTATATGTAAATCACAGTGGTAAGTGTCAACAAAGATTTTTGTATTCATTCCCATCTTGCTTAACACCTTTGCTGCGGTATCGGGTCGGTATGACCCAATACATGTATTGTTAATTGCAAGTTAAACCAATTGCTGCAGCACACGTGTTAATGGATGATGATGGATTGATGTTGAACTAATTTATTTGATCTAATGTAGTGTCTTAGAACACTGTTTAATGTTATTGGGGTGAGTGGTTGCTTTGTTTTTTTAGCATTAGAAAGAAGGTAAGCAATCTTGATGTGTCTTTTTATTGAAAAACACTTGAAAAATAAGTCACAGCTAATATGTAACAATTTGAAAGGAAATATGGTCATGTACACTCTTTTGGTTTCATAAGTAATAGTTAATAATTTATTTAAAAATGTTTTAAAAAAAACGAAGTATAGGTGTGGGCGAAGCTGGCCCTCTCCCACGGCCGTGCGCTTTAAAAGGCTCTTGGTTTTTTGATGTGTGGTGGGCCATTGTATGGACTCGCAAAATATATTTTGATCTCTCAAAATTTATATTCTTACCTTTCTTTCTTTTCAGTTTACTCATCGCAGATTAAATGGCAACCCATTGGCAATCAAGCCTCTGTGTACAAAGAGGCTGATGTGAGCTCAGTGCATGACAAAATATTGATTTCCAAAATGAGGCCTGGCCATGAACTGGACCTTCAATTGGTTGCTGTGAAAGGAATAGGAAAGGACCATGCTAAGTTCTCACCCGTGGGTTAGTATGGTTTGGATGTGCATAAACTAATGGGGTTAATGTACTGCTAAAAGTAAAACAGGGGGGTTACTACGAAATTCGATTTTGAACTTCGTATTGTATCATCCCTTTCACTCTTTATGTTTAGTACTATTAGTGTGAACGAAACAGCACAATGCGACGTTCGAAAATCGAATTTCGTAGAATAATTTCAGATTCAAGTTATGGGAATGAGTAGTATATGCTTCGAGTATATGCCAAGTTTCTTTTGTTTCCTTTATGGAGGGTTTTCTACAGGTCAAATAAATTTAGTTTTTATTAGGCACTAGACTAGTATCTTACTTATGCTGTTTTTAATTTATCCCTTCAAAAATTTAATTTAATCATTTACACCTTGTTAAACCAGTGTAAAAGGTTCATGATCTAATATTTGTTTTAAATTTCGTAATTAAAGGGTTTTCAAGTCATAGATAGCAATGTGCTACAAGGAGGTTAAAAATGTAGGTTTGTTTGATGTTCAGGTTCTGTTTGTTTTACATGTCACATCAGTGCCACAATAGGTTCTGTCGCGTATGGACCCGTTCGCAATTCGTCCTGTTAGCAAGTCCCGCATTTGCACCTCGTCCCTTTCGCAACTCGTCCCGATTGCAACTCGTCCCGTTCGCAATTCGTCCCGTTAGCAAGTCGTCCCGCAGTCTCACGTCGTCCCTTTCGCGACTCGTCCCTTACGCAACTCGTTCCACTCTTTCTATCCGTCCCTTTTGCAAGCTCCACATTAGTGAAAACCATATCTGAATCGGTTTGTTTGTCTGTTTGTCGACTGTTGACTCCACTCTTATTCTTTTACTCTAGTTGTGACTTTTACCCTAAAGTCGAGACAATTATATAGTAGATATTCTATAGATTTTTATTTTCAGCAACTGCTTCATACCGCCTATTGCCAGAGATCACATTGACCCGTGAGGTGTCTGGCAGCCAAGCCACACTCCTTCAGAGCTGCTTTTCACCAGGAGTCATTGGTATAGGACAGGACGGCAATGCCTTTGTCCGTGATGCGCGCTATGACACATGCAGTAGAAACGTTTACAGATATGATGAAATCAAGGATGCTGTCATATTGAGTAGAGTCCGGAATCATTTCATATGTATGTATGAAATTTATAAAAACTAAAACCAAAGCGTAATTTTTTTTTTTATCTATTTTCTTTTCTTTTTCAGTCAATGTGGAGTCTGTGGGAGCTATGTCACCCAATATTATATTTGTAGAGGCTGTTAAGATATTGAAGGCCAAGTGTAAATCATTGTTAGATGAGGTAAATACATTCTAAATTTAAAGAAAAGGATGTTTTAACCCTTTCACCGCCGCGCCTCGACAAAACGTAAACCTGCTTTGAATCTTATGTCATTGTATCAAGGTCACTTTGACACTGTACTTTGTGACCTATGTGTCGTTGGCGTTGAAAAGGTTAATATTTCTACATTAATGCGCTTACATGATTTCATTGACTTTAAGAGAATCATGTAACAGATAAATATAATTATGAACATGCTTGTATAAAATGATTTTTTTTTTAATTTTTATTAGTAAATTTAAAAATATAAAACTTTCATTTTTAACACGCTTTTATTTATTATTATTATTTTAAACCCCTGAAACATAAAAAGAGGTGTTATAAGTCTCATCGCTATGTCGTGTGTGTGTGTGTGTGTGTGTGTGTGTGTGTGTGTATCTGTCTGTGGCATCATAGCTCTTAAACGGGTAAACCGATTTGGACGCGGATTTTTTATTTTTGGAAACAGGTTTCTTGGCGATGCTTCTTAGACATGTTTTATCAAAATTGGTTCAGCCGTTTCAAAGTTTTTAACTGCGGAAGGGATCTTAGACGCATAATGGGCATTTACTTTATTTTCAAACATATGTGACCTAATTACGTTGGGGGTTTTAATTTTTTCTAAATTCCTAGTTACCTAACTAGATTTTAGATTTCCGAAAATAGAGAACGACAAAAAATAAAAATAAATCATGGCAACACTTTCCGTAATACATATATCATGTAAAGGCCTTCAAAGACCGCAGCGGGGGCGTGCGCACGATGCTCACGGAGCGGACCCAGCGCGTTGTATTACGCTGGACCCATACTCTGTGCCGCACTGCCGGTGTGTGTCATCATATTTATTATTCAGTGTTATACAACGCGCTGGGCCTGCTCCATCGACGGCACGCGCACGCCCCCGCTGTCATTACATGAGATGTGGTTGTGTGCGTGGCCTCAACTCTGGTGGCGTTACCTATACTACACGGGCGGTTTCCGCGGTTTCCCGCCGCGGGAAACCGCTCGACGGAGCTGCGCAGTGTAGTTTGCACCATACAACTTCCATATAAAATTGTGTCTAGTGGCGGTTCATAAGCAAGCGGTTTCCCGCGGCGGGAGAACCGCCCGTGTAGTATGGGCCTAAAATAAAATTTTAGTTTCTCTTTCATTCATTTTCCACTGGGGGGGGGGGCAAAGACAATATCTATCTATCTATCTATCTATCTAATCTATCTATCTAATCTAATACCTTTAAACGAGCAATTCTTGTATATATGTATATATATATATATATATAATCAGGATCTCGGAAACGGCTCCAACGATTTCGATGAAATTTGGTATGTGGGGGTTTTCGGGGATGAAAAACTGATCTAGCTATGTTTCATTTTCAGAAAATCGCTTTTACTCGTGTTTTCCGGCTATTTTTGTTTGCATTAGAATATAAAGCTAAATTTCGCCCACTTCGAGCAGATCATAATGGCACATTAGAAATCGGGTGGTCGCGGACCCAGCCGACCTCGGTTCGAATCCACGTTTTTTTCAACATTTTTGTTTTTTTTTAAGTTTATTTTTCATGAGAAAACGTCAAGTTTCTTCTTTTGTGAGAAAAAGTTACTTTTTTGTGAGAAAAAGTTACTTTTTTGTGAGAAAAGTTACTTTTTTGTTAGAAAAAGTATTATAGGGAACGTGCAGTAACTATAGGCGGCAGCACTAATGCGACAGAAGAGACACTATGCGGACAGTAAAACAAACTTATCAAGGTAAAACATTCAAATTGATGGCACCCTTATGGCACCAGTTGGCAGCACCGTCTATGTGCACGTTCCCTATTGGGAGCACAGAACAGGAAAAGCCGGTTGTCTGTAAAGTCGGTTTACGGACGATAGTTTAACGTGACTCACCCAACCTCCGGTGTTTTTGTCAAATATCTTGAAAACGGTGCATCCTACGGCAAAATCAATGAAATTTTCATCCCCCCTTTAACACCCCCGCGCTCCCTCCCCCGCATCCCCTCCCCCCCTCTCACCCCCACCCCTCCGGTGTATATAATCAGGATCTCGGAAACGGTTCCAACGATTTCGATGAAATTTGGTATTTGGGGGTTTTCGGGGATGACAAATTGATCTAGCTTGGTCTTATCTATGGGAAAACGCTTGGTACCGAGTTTCTGCCCGAGCAGAGCTCGGTCGCCCAGGTACTCTAATACCTTTAAACGAGCAATTCTTGTATATATATATATATATATATATATATATATATATATAATCAGGATCTCGGAAACGGCTCCAACGATTTCGATGAAATTTGGTATGTGGGGGTTTTCGGGGATGAAAAACTGATCTAGCTATGTTTCATTTTCAGAAAATCACTTTTACTCGTGTTTTCCGGCTATTTTTGTTTGCATTAGAATATAAAGCTAAATTTCGCCGACTTCGAGCAGATCATAATGGCACATTAGAAATCGGGTGGTCGCGGATCCAGCCGACCTCGGTTCGATTCCACGTTTTTTTCAAGATTTTTAGTTTTTTTTAAGTTTATTTTTTATGAGAAAACGTCAAGTTTCTTCTTTTGTGAGAAAAAGTTACTTTTTTGTGAGAAAAAGTTACTTTTTTGTTAGAAAAAGTATTATAGGGAACGTGCAGTAACTATAGGCGGCAGCACTAATGCGACAGAAGAGACACTATGCGGACAGTAAAACAAACTTATCAAGGTAAAACATTCAAATTGATGGCACCCTTATGGCACCAGTTGGCAGCACCGTCTATGTGCACGTTCCCTATTGGGAGCACAGAACAGGAAAAGCCGGTTGTCTGTAAAGTCGGTTTACGGACGATAGTTTAACGTGACTCACCCCCCAAACGGTGCATCCTACGGCAAAATCAATGAAATTTTCATCCCCCCTTTAATACCCCCGCGCTCCCTCCCCCGCATCCCATACCCCCCCACCCCTCCGGTGTATATAATCAGGATCTCGGAAACGGTTCCAACGATTTCGATGAAATTTGGTATTTGGGGGTTTTCGGGGATGAAAAATTGATCTAGCTTGGTCTTATCTCTGGGAAAACGCTTGGTACCGAGTTTCTGCCCGAGCAGAGCTCGGTCGCCCAGGTACTATATTTCTATATGATATAATAATATATATATTTCTGTGACGTACGTGACACTACGAAAATCGAAGTTCGTATCGTACCGTCTCGCTCACTCTCGTATTAAATATTATTACCGTGAGCGGGACGGCACGGTACGAAGTTCAAATTTTGAACATCGTAGTTTATAGCGGGTTACAAAGATTCCCATAACAGCTGTGATATCGTACTGCCATACTAAAATATTATTTTACCTGTCAGATATTTTAGATAACACTTGAAATCATCACTAAGGGTATGCCCGCACGAGCAACTTTTGTCTCCGCGACTATTTTATCAAGTCTATGGGTTAGTATGGAAGTGCGCCGCGCTTCCCGGGATACAAATACACATAACACAAAAAAAATCGCCTTGCGACTAAGTTGCTCGTGCGCGCATACCCTAAAGTAACTGATAAGTTTTATTAATACTTGTAGAAAATATAATGGAACGAAATGCCTGCAGCTTCTGAGTTATATACAGCCTTGTTACAGCAAGCAAATCACTTTTTTTTAAGTGTCGTCTTAGGCTGTATGATTGGAAAACCCATGGGCTAAAAATATACATGATAAAATAAAAAAGTTTCATAACAAAAACAAGGAAAAAGAAAAAATAAGAGAGAGGAGAGAGAAGTGCTAACTAAGAGTGAAGAATCTATTTCGTTGTTAAATTTCGTTCAATCATTTATTTGATTAATTGGATTTAGGAGTAAATTAATCAAATACTAAATATTCAGAATATATAATGGGTAGCTTGGAACGAGGCGTATTAACGGGATTTATTTGTCGATTATGTTCTGATATGCATCGTGTAGTGCTTCATATTTATGGCGACGAAGGGATACGTATGTGCATTTCTGAAAAGATCAATAGACATCTATCTATAAACGTAAGTTATTTTCGAAAATATTAAATTTATCGATCGTATGATCCTTATACGATCGTAGTTCACTTTGAGATTAGATATTTTCATGTTATTCATAACAGATCATAACAATCTTTTTCCTACACTAGTTACGTAGATGACTTTATGTCTCCCATCATCTCACAATGCTTGGCTCTTTAAGTTTGTTTACAATTATGAATTATTTGTCTGATTGCTGACATTCAGTTCAATTACCAAAATTTCATTCTTGGAAGAATTTATTTGTGGACAGGTAACAAATAGGCAAACATTTCATGGTATTGATTTAATTTTTTTTATTTTTCAGGTGTCCCCATCAGATCCATTACCTAAAACAATTTGTAAAACTTGTTTAGAAAAGCTTGAAAGTCAACACAGGCTAGTGATGCGTATTGAACAAGCTGCAATTATGGTTAAACGTCAATGCCACAATAGGATAGGTTTCAGGCGCGAGTGCTATGTAAGTCGGTACGATGTGCCTCCTCAACCGCCTGCACCAAAATAAATAACATGTCATGATCTCTCACTGTAGAACCTTTTGCAAATAAATTGTTAAAATATACCAACTTTCCATTATTATTCAGTTAGAATACGGGCAACATCTAGTTTTAGTATTATCTCAATGTAGATTTAGTAGAAATACAATAGAATGTGATAATTATGACTCCGCCTATAATGACTAACTGGTCATTATGACTGGAATTTGTTTACTATGCAAGGTACCATGGGCATAACAGTAGAGTTCAAAAATTGAACATCTTAACACAGGTAGATAATAATTGTATGAAAATGATCTGGCACAAAAATTAACCATACAGTTATGTGGATAATTTCATGTCACAATGGAACTTTGAACTTTGTGTGTTTTTTTTTTTATTTAACCATTTAATACACTCAGTGCCAGCAACACAATGTCTGATCAAAAATTCATATGTATATGCCAGCAACATGCACGCATGTCAACAGAATTCATACTCCTATGCCAGTGACACAGTGACTGCGCGCAGGTGAGCAAGTAATTGTTTCATTTTATTGATATGGACCTGTGCAAAGTAACACCTGATTCAATAAATTATAGTATAGTGGAACATTGCAGGAGCTAAATGTGTTGACATGGTGCAAGTTTTTGGACTCCATAAATCTGTTTATATTGAGTTAGGTTACACATATTGGCATGGCATGGCATAATTTTAATGAATTTCTTTGGTTAAACTACATTTTTCCATAAGGATAATGACCTTGGCACCTAAAAAATACTTGCAAATGCTACAATTAAGGGTATAATTTTGAGGGCTTGTCACAAAAATGGCTAAACTTCAAAACATTATCATTAAGTTTGTACCCAAGTTGTGGATGTTAAATTGTATCTATCTACATAATATGTATATCTGTTGTCTAGTCCCCATAGTAAAAGCTCTGCTTAGTTGGGGCAGGGTCAATTGGTGTCAATTGTCCTATCATTAACCTTATACTCACTGGTTATTATGATTCCACAATTTTATTTCATATTGCTTTCTGTGGTGTCACCTTAGAACAATGTAAATTTGCGTTCCCTTCAGTGTCATTATGAATGTATACCTACTTTTTGTGAATGACATACCTATTTTATAATATAAGATATGGATCCTTAATGTATAAATATCCAAATCCTGTTCTGTATAAAGTTGGCTGAGAAAACTGAGGCATCAAATCCGCTTTTTATACACTTTGTTTTTTTTGTGCAATAAATTATAATGGTAACAAAAAAATATCTGTAATGTGTGTGAGCAGGAGGGAGGTAATACTTCAAAGGTAGCCAACCTTCACAATTTGAAAAGGATAAATAACCAAATTTTCATGATGCCACCAATTTCTGGGATTTAGTGTTTCAATGACCTGCCCTAGTGGTGGCCTAGTGGTTTGACCTATCGCCTCTCAAGCAGAGGGTTATGGGTTCAAATCCCGGCTTGCACCTCTGAGTTTCTCGGAATTTAGGCGTGAAATTACATTTGAAATTTACCATGAGCTTTACGGTGAAGGAAAACATCCTGAGGAAACCTGCATGCACCTGTGAAGAAATTCAATGGTGTGTGTGAAGTTCCCAACCCGCACTGGGCCCGCGAGGGAACTTCAGCCCAACCCTTCTCATTCTGAGAGAAGGCCTGCAGTGGGACGTATATAGGCTGGGATGATAATGTGATGATGACAAACAACCTGCCTGTTATTTTTAATTTCTTTTTTAATAAGATGAGTGTAGAAGGTTTCACTAAGCAGAATAAAATTAAAAAAGTTGGAAGTTGTAACTCCCATTATTAGAATTACTTAAACGCTTTTTTTACAGCAGCTAATTTTATTATTCGCATGTAATTGGTTAGGTATATATACAAAATAAGAGTACCTATAAATTATCAAGAAGTATATACTGTTTATTTTCTATTTTTGTGTACTGGATTGTACCTACCCATGTGCAACAATTTTGCTTAGCAAATATTTTATTAGCATATTTTTTCTTCTCTACCGTGTAGGTACTCAAAAAACCGCAGTCAGAAGTGACTCAAGAAAGGTGGAAAAAAAACCATAGTCTATTATAATCTATGCCATAATAATGGATATCAGTTTTACTTTGTCCAACAGCTCCAACATGCTAATATAAGTATTAATCAACTCAATAACATTTACAAATTTAATAAGTTGTATAGGTAAAATCGTGGGTAATACTCAAAAGAAAATAGAGAGAGGCTACTTGAGTTTAATTGGTAAAATGAAAATATAAATAAATATGATGCGTGTTTCTACCATATTAGTTAAGTAGCATTATTTTCTTTTGAGTGATAAACTGGTAAATAAATGTATAATAGAAATATAAATATAAGAATTACTTTTATTTAACATATTTAATTGAGGCTAATTATAAGGTATGAATTCTGTATTAATAAATTATGTTTGTCTCTTATTAGATTATAATAATTTGGAAATAATAATAGTTTTCTTAAAATCAACATTATCAAAAACATCTAAGTAAAAACATAAAGTGGAAAGACTACTATTTTCTACATTATTTATTTATCTAGTGAGGAATAGGTGTAAATTACATGATTCAGAACTTATTGCACACTCCCATTTGCCAGTAACTTTTCAATTCTGGATGAATTCTTGTGTATCACTATCTTGAGATCTTCAATTTTGTCTTGCTTTTCTTTTATATCGCCGTCCAACTGTTTTATCTTTGCGTGAAGAGGTAATAGAGATTCATCATTGGCCCTGAAATGATATTTTTTGTTATTAGTTAAGAGTGGTAATAATTCTTAGCTAAAATGAAGCCCAAACATTGAAACCATTTGACTCCTCCAAGTGTTTAATATTTTTTTCCTGTAAGTAGTTTTTTCTTAGCTCAAGAGTTTAAAACGTTGGCTGCGGCGCTGATTTTTACGTACATTCAGACCGTGCGTTACTTACGCGACACACAGCCCCGCCCGCACAGGCGGTAAGACGCGTACCGTGCGGAAAAGACATGGTTTCGCAGCCAACGTGTTAAAAGCATTCTTAGGGTAAAAAAATCTAGATCTTTTGATTGCTTTTCTCGTTCGTTGCTTACGCTTTCTGTTTCACGAGCTCCTTTGACGTCTCTTCATATGTTTTCGTCCACTGTTGCAACTCCGGCCGCATCACCTCCACATCTTCCTGTATGTGGTCCA
This sequence comes from Archips xylosteana, assembly GCA_947563465.1. Classification (NCBI taxonomy): domain Eukaryota; kingdom Metazoa; phylum Arthropoda; class Insecta; order Lepidoptera; family Tortricidae; genus Archips; species Archips xylosteana. Next base: position 7,090,445 of record OX387362.1, read on the forward strand.
ACAGTTTTCCTAAGGGATTGGCAGCACGCGACAATGCTTGAATATTAAATCTTACTAGCTCCATCTCCTGATTAGATGCCTCCCTTGCTTTTTGAGCACCAAATTGCCATTCCTGCAATATTATAAATGTGCTATGGTAATGACATCAATTATTTATCATTTTAAAGATATGTAGTGTTCTGGACTTACAATCTCAGTCTTGCCATTAACCTGAGAAAACTCCTTTTGAGAGTCCAAAATTTGTTGTACCAAATGACCATGCTGGTTTAATGACAACTGTTCTGTTTGTTCTACAGATGTATTATCATTTAATTGATGCTCCACAATAATGATGCTTGTTTCCTCTTCCTAAAAAAAAAATACTGTATAGCTTTTATAATTCTAAAAAAATGTTCAATCGCATACCTACCTACAATTATGCTAATTATGTTTACTAGTTTTACTATGTACCTCTTCGTTTGTTGTGTTCTCAGCAATTATGTTGACTTTACCCAAAAGGATATTATCAGCTCCCTGCTCTGTAGTTCCATGTTTGTCTCTAAAACGCGGTGCTCCAGGCCTAGATGACGATGGCCTAACACTTGTTGGCCTCACATTATTGGAGACTGTTTCATGATTCTTGGCTGATGTAACTCTATCTTGTTGTTTTATTTCCTTGTCGCTTGGTATGCTATTCTGTCGTAGATTTAAATGATTTTGATTTTTGTTTTCTGTAGTGTCTTGCTTATGTTCTTTAGTTTCAACAGTAGTGTCTTCATCCTTTATTTTATTTTCTGTGAATTCTTTTTCTGTAGCTACTGAACCACTAAAAGAAGCTACATTATTTTCTTGCAGTTGGTTGTCTTCTACTTTGTTGTTAGGTTCCATTAAATCTTGAGATGATGAAGAATTTATATCTGTATCTGCAATGGTATAAGAAGTATCAAGGTTTACCTGCCCCATTTCTTCTTTTTCTGGTTGGGGGATCTCCAGATCAGGAATGCTGATTTCTAGTTCCTTTTGAGAATTTGCCAAAGTTTCATTTTTTCCATCAACTGATTTTTCAAGACTTTTATTGGATGTTTTGGATGATTTTCTACTTGATTGTGAATTAGCAATTGGTTGATCAACATTTTGTACTTGAGTTGTTTTATTGATTATTTTCGATTTATGTGCTGGTATTTTTGGTGCACATTCTTGTTTGACTTTACTGCTCTCCCTATCTTTTGATTTACTAACTCTTTCCTGATTTCCGTTTTTTATGGAACTTCCCTTTTGTTCTTTCTTTTGACTTGTTGTTAACTTGTCACTGCTTTTGGATATTAAATTTTTTGTATCAGTACTTTTCTTCGTAATTTTAAGTTCTTTCACTTTTGTGTCTGATATTTGTGATGGATTTGTTCCTTCTTTGATTTTTTTTACAGCTTCACTTGAAGACAAATTACTGTCCAGTGCTTGTGCTAAACACTGAAGTAGTTCATTTGTTTTTTCGGGCTCTTGGCCTGCAACTATTTTGGATGGTTTTACTGACAAAGGTTTTCCTGTAGTTAAACCTGTAAAAGCAAAAAGATCATTAGGAAGTCCATTAAGACAAAGATAGGCAGGATTTGGCAGAAGAAAACCTACTGAAAAACTTAAGAATAACCAGAGGAGATAGAATAGGTTATGGTGCCATTCATACACATAAATTGCACTTACCAACAACTGATATAATTTTATTAAGGAATAAGATTTTACTTTCCCTGTCTTTTACATTATCGGATACTAATTCTTCTTCTTCAAATAAACCCTCGAAAAATCCTGTAGTTTTCAAAACCTGTGAAAAGTTGGTAAAATTAAAAGCAATAAGTAATAGGTAAGTTATACTATATGTAGACTAAAGCAATTAAAACGTCTGTCGCTGTACTATCCTATAGCATAATCAATACTTACCGATGTTATAATGTCGTGCAAAAATCGAAAGGGTGGCTTCTTTAACAACTTTTCAGTCAACGGAGGACGCTTTACGTATTTTCCAAGCGATGCTTGAGTAGCTTTTACTACACTTGGGTCCAATTCTTTTTCCATGGTTCATAATAAGTCCACTAATTACTCAAATTTATTTTCTTTCGTTTCCTGCTTATCTGCCTTTCAGAAGAAAACAGTATGATAATCTTTAATGACTTTGACTGAACTTTGTTTACATGGAGTTGTCGTGGTAACGGCTTTCAGGGTTCAATCATGTTAAGTGTTTGCACAAAGCCCTAGAGGCTCTTAGACCAGAGCGGAAAAAATTTAACACCGACAACTATGAATGCGGATGGCGTCACACAAATGTTTGTACTTCTAATTCCGTTTCATTCATAAACTTATTTTTCTTCCAAGGGACTGAGTATTTGCTAAATTAACTTTTTGCGCCTTTTTTGGGCTATGTTGGTATCACTGCTTCTAGCTAGATGATTTTGATTGTGTGGTATTAAGCCTTCCACACACCGAAGCGCGGGGCGCTGACAGAGCGTGCCCAGCGCGTTGTAAAACTCTGAATCATATACGGTGACACACACTGCCGAAGGGCCGCGCGCCCAAACTTTGGCGATGTGTCATGTCACTGAATATCATTCAGTGTTATACAACGCGCTACGCACGCTCCGTCGGCGTCGCACGCTCGCCCCTCACTTCGGTTCTTGGAAGGCTTTAAATTAAACTTAAAAAGGTTAAACAAGAGTAGAGACATGAAATAAAACGCCAACAAGTTTCGCTGTCTCCACCAAAACATGCCGCTGCCCCGTATTATAGCTGTAGCTAAAATAACTATACAGCCATCGTAAACCCACCACAAGGACTTAAAATTATATTACTTTTTTTTTGTAGAATGTAGACTTATATAGTATGGGTTAAGACTCTTTAGCCTTTTCTCTGGGGTTGTATAAAAAAATCCCATCCCATGTGTCAAATGAGTGACGTGACGTGGCTTGGCTTTGGCTATTCGACAGGCTGACTGACTGAACTGAATGAAGCCCTATCAAATCAAGACCAAGCCAACATCGAGCCCAGCGCCTGAGCGAAAGTAATATCAAAATTAGCTAAGGAGAGAAACTAGTTGTGTTGTTGTAAATATCCAGCCAAGGAGTAGATGGTAACAATCAAATATGCCACCTAAACGTAAAAGATTAGGACGGCCTCCAGGATCCAAGAAAAAGAAAAATCCCAATGTTAAAAATGAGTGCACCTTCTGCGGTTGCTCTTTTCCGAACAAAACATATTTAGGTAAACACTTACGTATTTGTCCCGAAAAGAAGACTATAAAAATCCTGGACATTACGGCCAAAAAGGTAAACAACATTTGGATTATATAGAGCTTTATTATTTTGCAAGTAGGAATGAAAGTTCCATGTATTAATTTCATGTTAATTTGTGACAGGCCGCATTTAGTTGCGTAGAATGCAGTAAAAAGTTCAGATTTAAAGAAAGCTACACCAATCATTTGAAGATGGAGCACTCTAAGCTCCCGGGGGCGGTATCCTGCGACCAGTGTACTGTTTGTTGCCCTGATAAGAAGGCTTTGAAACAGCATATTGCTGATGTGCATGAACGGGAGATATTTGAATGTGAACACTGCAAGAAGCAGTTTGTTAGAAGAGCTCATGTGCTACGTCACATAGCGCAGAAGGGATGTGATGGAACAAGTGTGAACATGTATCCTTGTGAAGTAAGTTCCTGATATTCATGTACTTTCTTTTTCTTTTGCATACATTAGTTCAGCGGGTATTTAGTTTTGTCTGCAACTGGAATACAACTGCTTCACTCAATACAGCCCTGCAAACCCTAAAAAAAACAACAAAACAAAGGAAGAGCAAAAAAGTGATTAGACCATTATGTTCCTTACAATGTGCTTGCTATAGTTCAATAATCAACAAGCGTAAAAACCCTCTTACTGCATTTTAGAGTCTGCAGGGCAGAATACTTGTTTTGTGTATCCAACAAGTCTAATGTAGTTTTATGTTCCACTATGGTGAACAAACTACGGCATACTTGGTACCTAGACTGATTAATCAGTACTTAACTCAGGACATTAAATGTAAACTTCCTCCAAAAAATGCAAAAAATATGCTCAAAACCAAGATTATACATAAATTTCGGGTATGTATTACAATACCGAAGTAAAAAAGACTGAATGTATTAAAACATCGAAAGGGTCAAATGACCGACACAATTTTTTTCTGAAACTGTAAACTTCTCAGAATTTATTAAAACGGCATCATACAGAACCCATTAGGTTAGGTTAGGTTTGTTTTATAACAATCTTAAAAAGTTAACGGTTTCAGAAAAAAATCGTGTTGGTCTTTTGACCCATTCGATGTTTTAATACATTCGGTCTTTCGTACTTCGGTATTGTAATACATACCCTAAATTTCATAGCGAATATGGTGCGAATGGGAACAGCCTGCGCGCAATCAGCAGGTAATGTGGTTTGAACTGGTTCCCCGTGCAATGTTATAGCATGAGGTAAGGGAATGTGCAACACTCATACAAAATGTGTGTAAAGTTTATGAGTGTGAAGTGATACAGTGTAATTTAATTAATGTTTGTACTGATATAATAATAATAAATAAATAATGTGTACCTGGAAAGTAGTTAGAATAGGACAGCCTTATCTTTAACCTCTCTTGTATAAAACATTGATCAGCAATATAGAAATGATACCTCAGTTTCCAAATACAATTCTTATTGCTCATGTATTACTTGTGTTAATCACTATCAAAAGGTTAATTAGTGTACAAAAATTGGGTCTTTACCTTTCCTTGCCCAAACATGTGTGCATCAGACAGGTCACCAGTAGGGTTGCCAACTATTTCTTAAGCAAATATATAGTATTTCCTGGCCCAAGGTACAAAAAATAAAGTACTCAGATAAAAAAATAGTACAAAATACTTAAAAGAGTGAAAATTGATTCATTAAACGTTAGTATAGTAAAAATGTCCTACCCAAACCGCATGCGTAAGGACTGACCGATTTGACCGAAATATAGTACTTTTGCGTACTATATATTTCTTCAACAGTATGTGTAGTGCTAGTAGAGCCACGTGGAGGCGATCAGTTGAGAAGGAGGCTGGCTCAATTGGTTTCGGCTGGGAAGAGCGGAAGAATCCACGCAAGATCGAGCCAAATGGAAACTCTTCTACGAGCCCTATGTCCCTAATGAGGGATAACAGGAACACATCATCATCCTCATCATCATCATATAGTACACAGAGTCAAAATACTATATATTATAGTATGGTTGGCAACCCTAGTCACCAGTGACTTTGAAGCAGAGCATACTAAGTTAATCTGGTTCTATCTTTGAACTACTTTAGGTTCCATATTTGAAATGGAAGAAATGGAACAGGATTACTTCATTGTACTAACTGTTAACATAAAGTTATAAAATTTTGGTAAGAAGTAAAGTTTCATAACACAAGTAAAAAAAATCAAAAGAAATATTTTTACTACGTATATCTAAATGACTTTTACCTCTTAAGTGTGTATGTGGGCCAATCAACTTTTAAACCGACGTTTTTGGCGTCTCCTGCGTTACCAAAATTGTCTCTGGCGTTACCAAAAAATCGTACTTCCAACAAGATATTTCACGGTTTAATAGGTTAAACTTACGTAGGATGGCATGTATTCATGCTATTCATCTATTAAATTACAGAAAAAACATGTTCACTTACAAAAATCTGCAATTGTTTGAAAAATGTCGCGGACAGATTATAGTCGGTTTAAAAGATGATTGGCCCATGTAAAGCACATCCATTATTGTACAAAAATAAAATACAGACAAAACCAAGTTGATTGATATTTGTACACGGATTGGCAGTAAAAGTTTTTTTGTGGTCTGCGAATGATAGTAAGGTAGCATTAGGTCCTAATGGTTAGGGAGTCCGCCCTAGAAAAACATTGAAAAACACTGCTTTAATCGTCTCTACCAGTCAACTTATGAGTGGATGAGAGGAGAGTTCAGTAAGGGACAGATAAAGAGTTTTTTTTTATTTTATTGTAAGTATTATTATACACATTTTTACTTATGAAATATTTCGCCAAATTGCAAAACAATTTGTTGGTTGGAAGTTAAAAATAGTGACAACTAGTTAGTGATAAAAAAATGTTGTAGAAATGTAACAGCCATTTAATATATATTCTATTATTCCAGATTTGTGATGCCACCTTCACCCGTAAAGACAATTTGATAGTGCATCTACGTTTGCAACATATCAATCAGAATCATTTCCAATGCAAACATTGTGCATATCACACAGGAAATTTTTCCAAGTTGATCATTCATACACAAAAATTTCATTCAGGTAAAAAATTGGAGTTCAGTCAATACTGCAAATTTAATACAGTATGTCTATTTAAATGCTTTTGATATACAATATTAAGTGATTGAAACTTCTTTAACTGTGGTAAGCATACATTTGGTATAAAATATCAATTCTTCCTTTAACAGAAACGCCTAATCAGTTTGAATGTGACCACTGCAGCAAGATCACAAGCTCACGAGCAGCTATGGCAAAGCATTTAGAAATACATGGTGACAAAAAATATGAATGTGATGTGGTAAGTTTTAAAAGATAAATGACATGACTGATTTGTAAGCTCTAATGATAAATTATTATTATTTTCTTCCTAATGCTGCTATTGGTTGCAAAGGGTAAGTAAAAGTTTTAATTGCTACTTGCACTCTAAGGAACATTGACTGTTATCTTTTTTATTTATATGGTATCTTAAAACAAGTAGTTGGCTATAGATTTTTACCAATCTGCAATGTTTAATGAAATATATTAATCAGAAGTGATAAGTAATTTATTAGTTACTAGCTGTTGCCCGCGACTCCGTCCGCGAAGAAAAGTAGCCTAGGACCTATTCTCAGATGTGCCGAATGCAGAAAAAATGTTTCATAAAAATTGGTCGAGCCGTTTCGGAGGAGTTCGGTAACAAACACCGTGACACGAGATTTTTATATATTATTAGATTTACTTTAGTGTAATTTGTTTCTAGTTCTCGTTTCTCAATCTATCTTCTGTAAATTATTTTGAAGGTTTAAAATTGAGCATGCTCAATTGTTTTGATATCAGGTCTTTAAAGCTCTGAAAATGTGGGACATTAATTTTGTAGCGATTCTAGCTTTTGCTTGTGTAAACCAATGTGATCCAGTGAAATTACTTTACTTTTTTACTTTTATTAATTACTTTTTTGTGGACTTTTCTTAATTCCTATGGGAATTCCCAAAAACTTCATCATATAAGACCAGGATGCAATTTCTATTGTGATAGAAAGTAATAAAATCAAAATAACAACGGGATTCAACAGTACCGTTAGCACAACAGTACTTATAAACACAATATTTTAGACTATCGCGGTCATTACTAATTTTATGAGTTAAAATCGGGTTTTGTTTCGCGTACCTTGATTTTGAAGAAGCCCAATATTTCGGCACAGTTGCATGCGCCATGATCACGAGTCGTCTCTATTCGAACAAAACAAACAGAGACGGCATCACATTTATCCGTCAAATAAATTTGATCAATGGATGGTGAAACAGGGGGATAGAATCGTAAATTTAGTCAAGTGTAACAATACGTTTACTTTTAGTTTAGCACTGACAGACGGCTTGCCTTCATTTCATTTCCAACTTTAACACCATACAAATAAAGTAGCTATTACAAAATCTGCAAACGTGGGTAACAGTATTCCAAAATTGGCTTTATTTGTAGGTCGTTAAAGTTGAATATGAAGTGAAGGCAAACCATCTGTCAGTGGTAAACTTGATGTAATTTTACTGTAAGCCCTTTTGTGTGGATGTTTCAGTGTGGCTACAGCACGTACACGATCGAGGTGATCCGGCGGCACGTGCTGACACACGTGGCGGACAAGCCGTACAAGTGCTCCATCTGCAAGTGCTCGTACATCCAGCGCGCGCAGCTGCAGCGCCACCTGGCCAAGCACACCGGAAACATGTGCAACAAGTGCGGCGGCACCTTCAAGTCCAAGGCCAGGTACATCCCAGCCTATACAAGGTGGAAAGTTGAGATGGGGCAGCAAGGGCGGCTACTAGATCCCTTGCTGCTACGCGAAAATGGTCTTAGGAGACCTTTACTAACTTTTTGAGTGATGACAATCGACATTCACAGATTTTTGATAAAATGTACGTACAGTCGGCGAGAAAATCGACAGATTTGACATTTTTTTTTAATGCCAATCGGTGCCATTTCTATCAAAGATTACTCTTTGAGACCAACTGAGGTTAGAGTACTAGAACACCCACAAATGAAAGAAAACTTTTTCCATACAGTATGTAGGGTAATTAATTACAACCAGTGGCGATCCTTACATAGAAGCCCAAAAGCCGGGCTGGCCTTATAAATCTCAAATCAAGATTAAAAATAAAAACCAAACATCGTCCAAACGAAAAAAGTTCTCATAAAATCACTTTCATAATAACGCGCTTTATTTCACGTAAAATACCAAGAATTGCATAACAAATCCGCTGCGAGGCCCGGCGGCGCTGAACGGCGATAGTAGCGACGTTATAAATAGCATGACATCTCGCTCACTCTTGTGGGTTTTTACGGGGCTTCCAAGCGCTCTCTTCATACTTAGGAAAACGTTAGTGTTGCAAATATCAATGTATAGCTGCATATAAAGCACTTTCTTTGCAATTTTGAATCTGGCTTACGGTGTGAAGTTTGTTGCGTTTGGTTTGGAACGCGAGTGCGCGGGCGAGATGAATAACTTCACGATTGTTTATATCGAATTGTGGGCCATGCAAGGCGTTGTAAAATGTGTGATTTGATGCAATTACAAAATAAATAGGTATTCTTGTTTTAGTGCGGTGTACAGGCGGTGCGTGTGAGAATGAGTCTGTAAAATTCTGTCTAGTAATAGAATGCTTAATGTTTAATGATTAATGTTTATTTGGGCAAAAAACGGCACAATATAATGAGTGAACTTAAAAAAAAATAGAATGAAGTGTGCTTTGGTAAGCTTGTCCAAACTGAAGAGTAAATATAATAAATAAATAAATATTAGGGGACAATCTTACACAAATCGACCTAGTCCCAAACTAAGCAAAGCTTGTACTATGGGTACTAGACGACGATAAACATACTTATAAGATAAATAAATACTTAAATACATAGAAAACATCCATAACTCAGGAACAAATATTCGTGCTCATCACACAAATAAATGCCCTTACCGGGATTCGAACCCAGGACCTCTTGCTTCGTAGGCAGGGTCACTACCAACTAGGCTAAAGCGGTCGTTAAAGCGGCAACAAGATGGATTTACCTACATTAAATTATAAAAAAATAATAAAACATATATCTCGGCTTGCCATAGCTTGATACCCTAGGCACGCCACTGATTACAACGTGAAAATTCAAACATATATGTGGCCCACGGACCGCAGATTGAATATAACTGGTATATCATAAATAACATCACACCGATTTAGATGGGTTTTAGACCCCCCTCTCATTTTGTTTGAGAACTCGACGGCTCGATCAGAAGTTATTTAAAGAGACTAATTTACTTGAAGGCTGTAAAGAAAATGATTGAGCCTCGATTCTGCCTCTTAAATATAGTCTTGTTTCCAGTTTGATAATTCACCAGCGCGAGCACATGGGTCTGGGCAAACTGCTGTGCCCGTATGAAAACTGCCCGTTCGCCAAGAAGGAGTTCGCTAACGAGGTCAGCCTCACCAACCACGTCAAGAGCCATTTGGACGACAGACGTAAGTACTTGAAATAAGATTTTGTTAAAAAATAGTACTTCACTGCAGAGGCCGTGAAGTAAGGGATTGATGGACGAGATTTGGGGTATAAAACGAGTCCAGCAATCCCGTTTCCGGCCGAGGATTGTATAGAGCTTTTCTCAAACATGCATCTCACCATCACCATCACCATCCACCCATCCGTCCATCACCAGTAGTTTAGGCGGTTTTATAGAAATAAAAGAAGATAGATTTTTTTAATGTCGTAAGTTGGCTGTATGTAATTTTTCCTTTAAATAAATAAATAAATATTAGGGGACAATCTTACACAAATCGACCTAGTCCCAAACTAAGCAATGCTTGTACTACGGGTACTAGACGACGATAAACATACTTATATAGATAAATAAATACTTAAATACATAGAAAACATCCATAACTCAGGAACAAATATTCGTGCTCATCACGCAAATAAATGCCCTTACCGGGATTCGAATCCAGGACCTCTTGCTTCGACGGTAGGGTCACTACCAACTAGGCTAAAGAGGACGTTCTTTATCAGTTTAATGTTAGTAAGCAAATTTAAAAAGTTAAAGCAGCGGACAATAATGATTTTTCATACTTACTTTTATGACCTCGGCCAAGAAGTAATGTAGGGAGCCATAAACAACAAATTTCATGGCTTCATTTCGTGACATTAACGCATACATTTCCAAGCATGTTTGAGAAATAGTACATTACTGCAGAGGCCGTGAAGTAAGGGATTGATGGACGAGATTTGGGGTATACGGCCGAGTCGGTCATCATCATCATCATCATCATCATCATCATCATCATCATCATCATCATCATCATCATCATCATCCATCCATCCAACCATCCATCCGTCCGTCCATCCATCCATCCACCCATACAAACTGGCCATCCATACATCCATCCATCTATCCATTCATCCATCCATCCATCCATACATACATCCATCCATACATCCATCCATACATCCACCCATACATCCATTCATACATCCATCCATACATCCATCCATACAACCATCCATCCATCCATCCATCCATCCATCCATCCATCCATCCATCCATCCATCCATCCATCCATCCATCCATCCATCCATCCATCCATACATCCATCCATCCACACATCTATACATATATCCATCCATACATCCATCCATCCATACATCCATCCATACATCCATACATCCATACATCCATCCATCCATCCATCCATCCATACATCCATCCATACATCCATACATCCATCCATACATCCATACACCCATACATCCATCCATACATACATCCATCCATCCATACATCCATCCATCCATACATCTATCCATCCATACATCCATCCATACATCCATCCATCCATACATCCATCCATCCATCCATACATCCATCCATACATCTATACATCCATCCATACATCCATCCATCCATACATCCATACATCCATACATCCATACATCCATCCATCCATACATCCATCCATACATCCATCCATACATCCATCCGTACATCCATACATACATCCATACATCCATATATCCATACATCCATCCATACATCCATACATCCATCCATCCATACATCCATCCATCCATCCATACATCCATCCATACATCCATATATCCATCCATACATCCATACATCCATCCATCCATCACCAGTAGTTTAGGCGGTTTTATAGAAATAAAAGAAGATAGATTTTTTTTAATGTCGTAAGTTGGCTGTATGTAATTTTTACCTTCGTCAGTTTAGTGTTAGTAAGCAAATTTAAAAAGTTACAGCAGCGGACAATAATGGTTTTTCATACTTACTTTTATGGCCTAGGCCAAGAAGTAATGTAGGGAGCCATAAACAACAAACTTCATGGCTTCATTTCGTGACATTAACGCATACATTTCAAAGCATGTTTGAGAAAATATAATTTATAGTATTCATTATTTTTTTTTTGCTGAATTTACTTGCAGTGCCTTGAAAGTATATGCTTGCAGTACTAGTGATGTGTCGAATATCCGCGGGTATCAGAGGGAGTAACTTCATTACTCGCATTTTTGACATAGAATACTTCAACATACCAACAATTTCCTATGTAACATTTTGGAATATTATTTATCTGTTTTCTAAATATATATTTTTATTATACCTTACACAAAATATACATATTTACACAAACATATTTTAAAAGAAAAAAAAACTTAAATTAACTTAATCTAAACCTAAAAATCTAAACCTATATTTTTAAATATCTCCCAGATAGCTGCTAATGGGCAGGGTGCCCATAATGCTGGCTGCGTTTCCTCGTTTTGTTCTGTTTTATATCAGATTCAACTCTTATGATAATCGTATTATGTTGGGGATGTCTATTTTTAGGGTTCCGTACCTCAAAAAGAAAAAAACGGAACCCTTATAGGATCACTTTGTTGTCCGTCCGTCCGTCCGTCCGTCTGTATGTCAAGACCCTTTTTCTCAGGAACGCGTGGAGGTATCAAGCTGAAATTTATATCAAATACTCAAGTCTACTGTCCCTTGGAGCTGTGAAAAAATCAAACTTCTAAGCCAACGCAATCAAAAGATACAGCCGTTTATAACGCAAATTTTCGCATATTTTCGAAACTCGCAAGGGAATCAAAACCTAAAGGGTACTTCCCGTGAACTCAGAATCTTGAAATTTGGTACGAAGCAAGGTCTTATAGCACAGATAAAGGAAAAATTGCGAAAAGCATAAATTTTTTTGTCTGTCTGTCTATATCAGTAAACAACGCACATTTTCGACACTCGCAAGGGAATCAAAACCTACAGGGTACTTCCCGTGAACTCAGAACCTTGAAATTTGGTGCGAAGCAAGGTCTTATAGCACAAATATAGGAAAAATTGCGAAAAGCATAATTTTTTTGTCTGTCTGTCTATATCAGTAACCAATCTACAATGATCCCACACTGCGCACATTTTGCTTAGGAGCAGGGGTCTGCTAAGACTGCATGTTCATAGATACATATAAATTTGTACGGAACCCTCGGTGCGCGAGTCCGACTCGCACTTGGCCGGTTTTTTTGTAAATCGAAAATCATTTCGAGATAAATGCTTTTTAAATCGTTTTCTGTAGTTATTTAATTTTAATATAATGTAATGCAGTTATTACATATCAAATTAGCAATGACCTTCATTTGGCATTGAAGTAAATGTTGTTGCCGGTCCAAGTTGTACTTTTATCGGTATTGAATAGCATTATTTAGAATTCTTTACAATTTACGCGTGGATTAAACTACGGAGTTTGATTTGGACCCGCTGTCTGACATCTAGCACTTTGACAGCGCCAGTAAAGTGACACTAGTTACAGTGTACCACTACGCAAAAAATAATTAAAGGGGTTGCCTTATCGTACGCATTTAGATAGATTTAGAAATTTGGCTGTGTGGGAGCCCACAATTATATTCTGACGTCATCAACCAAAATAGTTTCAATAATTAATTTTGAAAAAAGTAGTGAACTAAATGACAAAATATTGAAATCAGTTTCTTATAATTGACTTTTCTATACAAAAAAAAATATATAAAAACCACTGGTAATTTTTTTTAGACATTCCCAATTGAACCGATTTCGATTGATTATCCGGCTCAATTTTAATAAGTGTGAATAATATATAATTTTAAAAATACTCGTGTATTTTTTTGCCAGCCGTACTTTGCTACGAAAACTGCACGTCGATAACGATCACTAATTACGACCCACAGCGTTCGAATGCGCCGTGTGCAAGAAGAAGTTCCACAGCGAGATAAACATGCGCCGGCACGTGTCGACGCACACGCTGGACCGGCCGCGGCGCTGCATGTACTGCGTGACGGCGCGCGCCTACGTGCGCGGCGAGCAGCTCGTCAAGCACGTGCGCAAGTGCCACCCGGACCTGTTCCGCTCACACCTGCAGCACGTGCGCCAGGTGCTGGTGAGTACACGCGGCACACACTCTAACTCAAATCTTTGGTACCGTTTCGTAGCCAATTTTCGTAGCTGGCTACAAAATGGGAATCCAAAATTCCCTGTTTGGAGCTGCCTATGTATAGACGTGTGCGCCGATCGGCGTGGCGCACGCCGACGCAGCCGGTCATTGCAACGGCAACATTTACAACAACTTTAAGGTTCGGCCAAACTGCTGCTTACGTCACCCGATGTCTGTTTTGTTTTATAACAATTTTACAAGTGAAAGTAAACTGTTATTTTCATTAATAATTAATTTTGTTTTATTTACGCCAATCACGCCTGTTACGCGCCGCCGCCATCGGCGCACGCCTCTAACCCTGACTGAGTTCTCGCTTAGCGAGTACTCTAATATCGTGACTTGAGTCCGGCCGGAGCGGGATTTTCCCTTCTACCTATGTTCTTATTTATTCTTATGGCACCAGCACAGTTATTGTCATTAGCTAACTAAGTTACTGAATAAATTATTTTTCATTTTTTTAATTTTCGTGTCACAATGGAAAACGTGAATGGTAATTTTAACTGCCTGCTAATGCAGCTTTAACAGTGTGCAACTTTATGGTGTTCACCCACTTGTTTTCTGTCACAGGGCACGAATGTCAATATAGATCGCGTGAAGAAGTCCGAGATGGATTCGATCCTGGACGTGCTGGACGCGGAGTCGGACCGCATCCTGCAGGGCTACGGCGAGGGCGTGCTGTACGGCGGCGTGCAGGACGCCGACCCCGCAGAACACCCGGAGGTACCCCTCAAGGTAACCCCAATAACCTCACGTTTTCTCCGGGAAAAAGCAAAATTCAAAAGCAAATTATCACAGCATATTCGCAATAACTATTACTAACTTGACGACCGCTTTAGCCTAGTTGGTAGTGACCCTGCCTACGAAGCAAGAGGTCCTGGGTTCGAATCCCGGTAAGGGCATTCATTTGTGTGATGAGCACGAATATTTGTTCCTGAGTCATGGATGTTTTCTATGTATTTATTTATCTATATAAGTATGTTTATCGTCGTCTAGTACACATAGTACAAGCTTTGCTTAGTTTGGGACTAGGTCGATTTATTTATTATTAACTAGTATAACTACCGACATATTTTAAAGAAATGCATTTAATTAATGTAACTTGTTACGAAGCAAACGATTATGGTTATTTTATACTTTTAATTATTGTTCTCATGTAAGTGACTTGTCTTTTTTGAGAATAAATGTCTTTAAATCTAAATTCTTACGGGAACGGACTAAGGTTTGCCACATGACCACGGTCAGAACCGGGTTAACCATTAGGCAGAGTTGGCTAGGCCTAGGGGCCCCGCATCGCCAAAGGGCCCCGCGCGCGCAACAAAGAAATTATTCCTTTATAAGGCAGAGGCGATTTAGCGACCACATGCATTGAGTTGGAATTTCAACTTTATTGATTACATTATACGTCACAATTTCCATTGTAATTATTGAAAATACGACTAGCTTTAAAATATCGTTTGTCAGATATGCATTCGATGGCTGCTTTTGATTCTGTGGTAGTATGCTCCAATAAATGGAGCCTTATAAATGGTTAAAAAGCTATTGGAGTGAAAATTAATTTGGAAAATTTGTATCTTCGATGACAATAAGTATTCTTGCTATTTTTCGATGCATGCTACTAGTTGATTTGATTTGACTTCTTGAAAAGCGCAGTTGATAGTTGGCTGAAAGGGAGCCCCGAAAATTGCACCATGGTGATGTCTCCAGGCCCATAGAAATAAGTGAATTCAACTATGGCCTGATTTTAAAAATTCTTTCACCAATAGTAAGCTACATTATCCCTGATTAACATAGGTTATTTTTCCCCGGGAAAATGCTAAATTCCCGCGGGATAAAAGTAAGTGAATACAACTTCGGAGCTGATTTTAAAATTCATCGATAGATGCTACACTATCCCTGTTTGACAGGCTACTTTTTCTCCGGAAAAATACAAAATTCCCATGGGATAAAAATACACATCTATTTTGTTTCTGAAGGCTCCTACATCCAACATAGGGCTGCTCGATTTGTCGACAACCGGGCCCTCTCATATCTGATTCGTATGTCAATCGAAAACAGGTATACAGTCAAAACCGTTTTTAGCGACACCAATTACAACGACATATTGGATGTAACGACCAAGAAAAAAAATCCAACACGATCTTATATACCAAAGTAACACTGGTTACAATGACCAACTGTGTTTAGCGACCAAATATTGCTGTCCCTTGAATGTCGTTACAAACGGTTTTGACTGTATTTACTTCGTCGTGCGAAGCCCCTGCATGCGCGAGACCCTTGGCGATTCTGTTAAACACCCTAAGGCTGCCCCTAACTGTCAACTTAACCTTTTTTCAGACCGAGAACAGCACTTTGATGTCGGAAGAAGGCCTCGCCGAAAGCCTAAAAAAATTGCTAGCGCAGCTGATTGACGTGGAGAAACTGGAGTGCTTCGGTTGGCCTGATGAAAGCATCGACGTGGTAAGTTTTGACAATTACGCTTTAATAATTTCTCCTGACACGGTACAGCACTTATGCCTACGAACCGGTGGTGTCGCGCGTGGTTTTGAATAAATGAAGATTTCTTGTGTGTGTGTGTGTGTGTGTGTGTATAGAAGAAAACCATTCAAGGTTCTTAGTTAATCAATTTCACACTGTCTTGTTTATTTTTAATTATACTCTATCTATACTTTTTCAAGCAGTATTTGGACACAAGTAAATGTAAATGTGTATTCGAGTCACAACTGGTTGGTTTTCGGTAGTCTGTCGCATTCCCCAGATAGGTTCCAAATAAGCTTTAATGTGTTTGTAATAGTTTGTATTAGCTTTTATATTTAAGTGATCGTCTAGAAGAAATCACTTTTAAGCGATAAAGCTAAAAGGCCGGTTGTTGTCTACCCTGTTCTTTGTCTTTTTTGCTAACTGTTTATATTAATTTATGGTATTCACTAGGGTTGCCAACTTTTTTTTTCGGCCTTAAGGGACAAATGGTCATAAATCTTAAAAAAATACGGGATTTCTCTTTTTCACGCGGGACAAATAAAAATCATTGAAATTTTAGTCAAAATTTGTTTTATGTGGACTTAAAACATGCGATTTCCAGGCTTTCCTTAAGCAGTTGAAATTCCTGATAAAGCACGTCTTTATTTACTTCAATGCAGATTTTCGTAAAAAATACGGGACATAGAAATTTATGCATGAAATACGGGACGTCCCGTGAAATACGGCACGGTTGGCAACGCTAGTATTCACTAACGAATATTTGTACTGTATTGATGACGCGACAGCCCACACTATCGCTAAGTCCTGTATCGTATCGCATCGCGTAGCTCAAGTTGTGCCTTAACCTGTGTTATTTCCAGCTGCTAGAGAAGGTGATAGAGCAATGCGGCGCGCGCGTCGCCGACCGCGAGCGCTGGACCCGCGTCCAACGTCTGCGCGAGAACACCAAACAGCTGTTACTCTCCGTCATAGAGGATGCCAACATCGCACGCATGCTTGACACGCACACCATCGACCAAATCATCCAACATATACTCCAGCAGGTCGCTGACACCGAAGCTGCGGAGATGTGAGTTGCGATTTCGACACGGGTGGTTAATAGTAAGATGACTGAGTAACCTAGGGAGGGATATTGAAGTAGCGTTTAAACTTTAAAGTTTTGATTACGTCGTTTTAGTCAAAATGTCTACATTCTGTCGGCCACATATTCATTTTTGCTTTTGTTAAACGAAACCGCTTAAAGGTAACAGTTGTTGATTTAGGAAAATTCAAATTCGACATATCTATACTACGTTTTTTTAGCATTAGAAATAGGGTAAACAATCTTGTTAAGTCTTTATATTGAAAAACGCTTTTAAAAAAATATCTACAAAATTACTTATGAAACCAAAATAATGTAAATAACCATATTTCCTTGCTAATTGTTACATATCTGCTGTGATTTATTTTTCAAGTGTTTTTCAATAAAAAGACATGTCAAGATCGCTTTCCTTCTTTCTAATGCTAAAAAAACGAAGTATATACACCGAAGTATAAGTTCCGCATGTAAATACAGGTCCATGGTCGTGAGTAAATTAGTGAATTAATTTTAAACATTTTTAAACGTTGTTTGGCGACTTTTTCCAACTATTAATTGCCTAAGAGCACTTAAATGGAACAGAAAGTGCACGAGTAGTGCAGAAAGTTTTAAATTAACATGAAACAAACATCCAGAGCCTCGCTTTCGGTACGATTTCTGTGTGCAATTAATTAACAGACGGATTTTTTTTTACTGTAAGCAATTGAAGATTCCAACATTGTGTGCTCTATACTCTCGCAATAGACCATGTCGTCCGACTTAAATTAAATAGGTAGCTGATGCCCAAGCGACTGCCCGAAGTCATTTAAAATATTGGATTAATTTTGTTTTTAATATTTTATAATTTAATTTTAAGGTTGCAACCTTAAATGAAAAAAAGAAACATTTCGTTTGTCATCTTTTTAACGTCAAGTTTTAATACTCGCAAATAAATTAAAACCTTTATGATTTGTTGACCTCGAATCCTAAATTGCGGTAAGAAGTTATTTCTCAAGTCTTACGTTTTATTGTAAAGGAAGTAGTTCTTTTCACTTGTGTCAGATTAAAAAAAAATTAAAACTTACATTTAGTTTTGTAGTCTGTTAATCGACCAACACGCATGTCAAATCAAATCAATTCATATTTTTATTCACTTGAGTAGCAATTACAAAGATGTTCTGTATATTGTTGATGTGTCGTTATAGATATTGTTGTAATTAATGAATGTTATTTGTATTGTTAGGTACGGAACCCTCGATCCTTAATTAGTTTTTGGGGACGTCAAGAAAATTTTATTACGTACCAGAGTGGAACGTTTTCACTACAATTTCACCATGTTTTATTTGTCAGATGTACGCAATGTCAACAAGACATTTGCTGCGAAAAAGTTCTACCCAGGTACCCGATTCAGTTTCCTCGACCGCATAAGGTGCTAACAAATTAGGTACCAATATATTTAGAGCTTACATGTACTCGGCTCTTACAACATTAAAAGAGTACATGTTACTTTTTGGGGCAAATTAGGGAAACAACTTTGCTACGAAACATCACTTCCATGAAACAAACAATAGTCAGAGATTAAGACCTATTATACTGGCCACTTCACAATCCTACTAAATAACAGACACAAACAACGATGTTCACTTATGAGAAAGTGTAATGTAATAAAATGCATAGTGAATATTTTTCGTTCGGAAAATGAAAATAAAAAAGTTTTCATAATTTTTATTAGAAAATTAATTGTTCCGTTGTATGGCAACATCCCTATAAGTATTGGTATTTATTTGATATGAAACAGGACTCAGTAGCTAACTGATCGGGCATTGACGTATAAATAAGCTTATATCAATAAGTTGGATAACGCATTCCAAAGTTTCGAACTGCAACTTAACTATATAGAACTTAAGTACTAATAATTTATGTAAGCGAATAAATTATTAACACATGTGCGCTGAATGTAAAGATCTACTCTCTAGACTGCTTGAGCAATGGTAACTATCGCTCAAAATTTTTGTTTATAACAATAACTATATACTGTAGTAGGTAAGGTACACACTTTATATGGCGCGTCGACCATTTTCGCGTCGACGAACGAACTAGCCGATGATAGCCGAAGATAGGATTCAAACTTTAAATCAGTCTTATGTGATATAGTTACAAGGTGCAGATTACAGTGCACCTGTTATTTGTCTCACTCATTCGAAAGAATGGTGGCTGACTAACATGGCACGCGACGCGCGCTAACATGGCGGCAGCAACCCACCAATAGCGGCACAGGAAAAAGACGCGCCGTGCAAGGAGTGTGCCGATTGGTCAATTGGATTTCCCGCGATTCTAAAACGCGTCTTCTGAGCAATTACATCGGTGAGCCATAACAGTTGTTTACTTATTGTAAAATTATGAGAGGCACTGTCGAAGATAGTGTCGGAATGAAACTGATACCGTAACGAAAACCGAAACTGAATTTTGATTCTGGTTTCAGTTTTGGCCGAATCTGAAGTGTATGTTTTTTTTAAACTTGCGGCAAATTTAACCGAAACCTCAATTATACACCGAAGCCGAAAGTTCTGTCGAATTTTACTTATTGACATAGAAGACTTCAAAATATACTGGTTTATTAAAATAATTAGAACAAAATAAATTGTGAATTAAAAGATAGATAGCATAAGGAGTATAAGTAAAAGGAGTTGCAAACTTTAATTATTATAATCGTGTTATTATTATTAAATATACTAAGTTAAGTAGATTTTTATGTAAACATTTTATTGTTAAGCATGATAGCGATTTATTTTATCATTCTTATTGAATTCTTGCGGGTTAAGGTATTTTATTGTTCAAGGTTTTATACGATACGAGATTTTTAAAGGACGCAATATGGGACAAATACTGTTCGTTATGGGGTACCTTCATTTTATACTTAAGATATATTTTATCACCAATTCTGTGCCTTTTTTATAGTTTTACCTATGAAAATAAAGTTAAGCTATTTAAATTAAGCTTTTATTATTTATATTCCCTATAGTTCCTTATATTGGGGCTGCCGCACCGTTGTAGTGTGTCGGGCAAGTTGGTGGAGGCGGAGGCGCGCACGGCGTTCTTCCATGAATCCACCTGAGCCTGGCCTTAAGAGCGTTTTTACCTGCTGAGCTGGCAACGTTGCATTTTTGTTAGTTTTTCTCGAATATTCCATAAAAAATGAATGAAAATTAAAAATGTGGTGTATACAAATTGTTCTAATATATAAGTTAATGTGTCTACTGCAATAATTATTCGTGATAGATAAGACTTATTTTCTTTAAAAACCGTTAGGTAATAATTTATTCGTTTTTAAAGAAAATAAACGAATCTATCACGAATAATTATTGCAGTAGACACATTAACTTATATATTAGAACAATTCGTATACACCACATTTTTAATTTTCATTCAATTTTTATGGAATAATCGAGAAAAACTAACAAAAATGCTACGTTGCCAGCTCAGCAGGTATAAACGCTCTTAAACCAAGAAATACGATTTTCGAACTGCGTATCGTGCTGTTCCGTTCACGCTAATAGTATTAATGAAGAGTGAAAGGGATGACACGATACGAATTTCGTAGTAGCCCTCTAATGTGCTGGGTGCTTCATACCCATACCATAGCATCCTGGGGATTGTAGCCGACAAACCGGACCGCTCGCTCCTACTGTTGTGACCGGCATGGCTAGATTTTGTTATGACACGAAAAAAATTTAAATATGTTTATTCTTAACATTTATTAGTAGGTACTTAATTTACATAAATTATTGATTAAAGTTAAGAGACAAATGGTGCTATGGGTTATAGACACCAGGAAGCTCTACAGGTTAATGGGAATTTAATTTGACTATTATTTGATTACTGTAACTACTAAATTTAATATTTTAGTACCTGTAACTACTAAATTTAATATTTTAGCTCTGCTCGGGCAGAAACTCGGTACCAAGCGTTTTCCCAGAGATAAGACCAAGCTAGATCAATTTTTCATCCCCGAAAACCCCCAAATACCAAATTTCATCGAAATCGTTGGAACCGTTTCCGAGATCCTGATTATATACACCGGAGGGTTGGGGGGGGGGGGGTTGAGAGGGGGGGAGGGGATGCGGGGGAGGGAGCGCGGGGGTATTAAAGGGGGGATGAAAATTTCATTGATTTTGCCGTAGGATGCACCGTTTTCAAGATATTTGACAAAAACACCGGAGGGGGTGGAGGGGTGAGTCACGTTAAACTATCGTCCGTAAACCGACTTTAAAGACAACCGGCTTTTCCTGTTCTGTGCTCCCAATAGGGAACGTGCACATAGACGGTGCTGCCAACTGGTGCCATAAGGGTGCCATCAATTTGAATGTTTTACCTTGATAAGTTTGTTTTACTGTCCGCATAGTGTCTCTTCTGTCGCATTAGTGCTGCCGCCTATAGTTACTGCACGTTCCCTATAATACTTTTTCTAACAAAAAAATAACTTTTTCTCGCAAAAAATAACTTTTTCTCACAAAAAAAGTAACTTTTTCTCACAAAAGAAGAAACTTGACGTTTTCTCATAAAAAATAAACTTAAAAAAAAAACTAAAAATCTTGAAAAAAAACGTGGAATCGAACCGAGGTCGGCTGGATGCGCGACCACCCGATTTCTAATGTGCCATTATGATCTGCTCGAAGTCGGCGAAATTTAGCTTTATATTCTAATGCAAACAAAAATAGCCGGAAAACACGAGTAAAAGCGATTTTCTGAAAATGAAACATAGCTAGATCAGTTTTTCATCCCCGAAAACCCCCACATACCAAATTTCATCGAAATCGTTGGAGCCGTTTCCGAGATCCTGATTATATATATATATATATACATATATACAAGAATTGCTCGTTTAAAGGTATTAGATTAACTAGAATAGATATAAGAATTTCACTGACATCATTTATTTAAGTATACATATGTGACTAGAGCTCATAATGACCGTTGGTGCGCGAGTCAGTCAGACTCGACTCGACCTAACGAAACAACTGACCTGTTTGCACGAATATTTGTTCCTGAGTTATGGATGTTTTCTATCTATTTAAGTATTTATTTATCTATATAAGTATGTCCATCGTCGTCTAGTACCCATAGTACAAGCTTTGCTTAGTTTGGGACTAGGTCGATTTGTGTGAGATTGTCCCCTAATATTATTTATTATTTATTTATTTATTTGTACTGTAAGTAAAATGCAATTCGATATAATATCTATCTCGTTGATTATAAAACAATTTCTGCAACCTTATCTTAGGAAATACAATAGGTATTCGAAAGTTCATTCATAGTTCACCTTGAAAGCGAGGGCTTGTGTATGCTCAGTTTTAAAAAGTGACTGGAACTAACCTTGACTTTCTAAATAAATGTTGCCAGCCTCTAATTGACGTTTGTTATCAGATGCTCAGCTGTGACGTGACGTGACGTTGGTTCTGTTTGTAATTCAGGTACCGTTTGCTAACCCACTTGTGTGGTGTCGTGAAACAGAAACATAGTTTTCTTCTCTGAAAACGGTATTACGTGCATATAAAATTACAAAAATAAAATAAATAAAGATGTCGGTCAGTGCTCCTGTTATAATAAGACTGCTGGCTTCTTCAGTGTCCGTTGCTGGCCGGGCTGGCAAAATAGTTCGAGATGTAATGAGTAAAGGAGAGTTGGGAATTGTAGAAAAGGTCTGAAACACTTACTTATTTATTATTTGCTTCCGGGTCTATGTAACGTATGTGTTCAGTTACAGGTTTTTGAACGTCCTTGAGTAACTTCTTCCTGTCGGTTACATCATACAACAATATTAAAATGTTATCTTTACAATCATGATAATGTTATGATAACCTGCTAGTTTCACAATGCACGGCTGGCATTTGTATGATTTAGGCAAATTTTTCGCTTATGCAGTAATTGGTTTATAGAAATATATATGAAGGGTACACGGAAAGAACATGTCTAGTGATCTAAGCAACTTTTTGAGTTATAGCGGTTTGAAAGTTTGTCATCATGAATAACTATTAGGGTAAAATATGTATTACTTTTGTATATCCATATTTAATCCAAAGGTAAGTTAGAGTACTTTTCAAGCTCTACATTTTGAGATTAAAATCTCATTTTTCATAAAAGGTGACTAGACATGTTTTTACTGTGTACCCTTCATATAATATATAACACACTGTTTTTATTTCCATTAACTTTAAGGGGACATTTAACAGGCCAAATGAAGTCACTTTCTCTAAGAGAATACTGCCCCAATTTTGTAAGATAGTCAAAAATTAAATTTGTGTAATTAATTATGCATGGTACATTATGTACAACTAAGCTAAACATACTGTTGAAGTTAAAACACTGTAATACTTCACTCCAACTTTTTGTTACTCTACCTACCTTTTATAACTCAATATTTAATTATCATGTATGAAAAAAGAAAAAATCCTTTCTTGATTAGGCATAAAGTTGATTACTAGGTAATTTCTATTGATAAACTAAACCATTTATTGAAGTTAACGGAAATAAAAAACTTTGTGTGGTGTTTTCTTTTTTTTATCAGGGTAAAGATGACTATCAGACAGAAGCAGACAGGTCTGCTGAGAGATGTATTATCAACTCTCTTTCTCGCCAATATCCTAAAGCAAGCATCATTGGGGAGGAAGACAGCTCGCCCAATGAGGTAAAGCAACATTTATTAACCATCTTTTCATTAATAATAATAATAAAAGTACAACCTAGTAGTATCACTAAGACAAACAATAAACAAAATTGTACCAAAAATAAATTTACAAAGTACTTGTTTTATTCAGACTGAAGTTTCCCCCGAGTGGATAGTGCTGGATGCTGATAAGGACGTTTTAGGTATGGAATGCCCGGCCAGTTTGAAAGGAGTGAAGGAAGAAGACATTGTTGTATGGGTCGATCCTCTTGATGGCACTTCAGAGTATACTCAAGGTACATTTATCACATTTTTATCTGTGTCTGCCTATTTTCAGCAATCTGCATGTCCCACCTTGAAGATTATGGTGTAAGAAATACTTCTTAATATGTTGGAAAACAACTTTGTTGACAATGAATATTTTATAAAATTCTAGGTGCCCTCATGTTGAAGAGAGATCCTTGGGAAAGATGGAAAATGTATTTGAGCCACCCTTTTATCAGTATGAAGTGGTATTTAAGTCTGCTTCAATCCAATTTTGGTAAATCACATTTAGATTAGATGGGTTTCATTTTCTGTAAATTTCAGAACACTAACTTTAGAGATGCTGTAGTGTTTTGTTTGTTTTTCCTTGTGTATTTATAAATAACCATTCTTCTCAAGGATGTATTCCTATCATGCAGGGGAAATTTGCAGGGGGGGGGGGTTGTTTGCATGTTCATTCTTTTTAAACTTTAGAGTTTTTTTGCATGCTGCATGCCAATACTAAAAAAAACTTATAGGAAGTTTTGCTTAATTATTTAATTGTTTCAGGATTTCTTGAGCATGTGACAGTTTTGATTGGAATCTCTGTGAATGACAAACCTGTAGGTGGTGTTATACACCAGCCATATTTCAAGAACCAGGCAGGAAGTGAAGTTAAGATGGGGAGAACAATATGGGGGCTGTCTGAAGCTGGCGTAGGCGGGTTCACGCCAGCTCCCCCTCCAGAATCCATTATTATTACCACCACTAGAAGCCATTCAAACCCCGTAGTAGAGAAGGCATTGCAAGTCATGAATGCAGCTCAGATCGTTAGAGTTGGAGGGGCAGGGTACAAGGTTTGTATTTCTTTGTAAACTTCTTCAAACCTTTATGTATATTTTCACACATTTAATACAAATAATTAACCCTTTATAAGGCAGAGGCGATTTAGCGACCACATGCATTGAGTTGGAATTTCAACTTTATTGATTTCACAATACGTCACAATTTCCATTGTAATTATTGAAAATACGACTAGCTTTAAAAATATCCTTTGTCAGGTATGCATTCGATAGCTGCTTTTGATTCTGTGGTAGTATGCTCCAGTAAATGGGGCCTTATAAAAGGATAAGGAAAAACAGGAGCGCAAAATGAAGAGAAACAAATATTAACATTAATTTTCAGGTATTGCAGTTACTGGAAGGCAAAGCGTCGGTGTATGTGTTTGCGAGCCCTGGGTGCAAGAAATGGGACACGTGCGCGCCAGAAGCGGTTCTTTCTGCAGCTGGTGGCAAGCTCACCGATATCCTCGGAAACTTCTACAAGTATGGAGCAAATGAGCCAAAGCCTAACAAGACTGGAGTTCTAGCCGCCGTCAACGATGAACTACACAGCTATGCCCTTAACAGGATACCACAGGAACTCAAAGATGCATTAGCAAATAAATAGTGAAATAGTAGTAAATTCGGATATACGTAATCTATGGTGATATGATGGTAAAACTCTGAATAAAAATCTGTTTTAATTGTATATTTTAATGCTTTTTAAAATAAATATAACAATAGTTAATAAGTCATACATAATTAACATCACATTAAATTGACATGTCAAGCCTTCATATTAAACTATTACCTATTTCATTTCTTTGGTATGTTCTTATAGCTTACTTTTTTTATGTTTTTGTAACAGTAATTTGAGTTCTCGCCTTAAGATTTTACCAGACGCATTTTTGGGTATGTCGTCGACGAAAATGACTCCACCTCTCAAATGCTTTGCTGGTGATACCTGAAAAAAAAAAACATCTAATGAACAGGTAAATCTCAGCAGATTGCATCAGGCAGATAAATAACCAGTTTTCAAATTAATGTCAAATTATCACATCGTGAATATTAAAAAAAACCAAGTAAGAATCGGACTCTAGCATGAAGAGTATATTAAAATTGAAAAGCCGGCAAAAAATAATTTTTAACTTCATAGTATTTACGTAAAAAGGGAATAGTTATTTTTTGCGGTTTGAGATAGAAAAAAAAGTGGTGGTGGTTAAGACATTCCTACTAGCTAAATTTTATAATTCTATGCCACAGGAAGTACAATTTTTGTCTGTTAATTTGAAAAGGTTACATCTTTAAATCAACCAACCAAGAAGCATTATATTTTTTACAGTTGCAGTAGACCATAACCATAACATATACTTCATTTAATTTAGAATTGAAAACCACAACATCATTATATTGCGGTTCGTCAACTATTCCTTACCTAGCAAATAGTACAGTACAATAGTCTGGGAGCCGCAAAATGAAATTGTTTTAATGTCACTTTATTTGCGTGTCGCCAATTGTTACTCTAGTACAAATTGTAAAGAGATTACAGTTCACGAGCCGCAATATAATGTTGTTGTGGTTTATAATTCTAAATTAAATGGAGTATAGCTCTAAATAATTGACATTATTTTAAACTATTAAGTTAATTTGACGTTAATTTCAACTATTAAGTTGAAATTAATGTCAATAAACTTCTACCCATTCTTGAATTAAATTGTCTCAACAGAGAACTACCCTTTTGTTCCCCTTTTTGCACTGCCAACTAAATACTCGGATTTTTTCCCAAACTGTCTTGCACTGAGAATATTTGAAAAAAAAAAAAAAACACCAGTAGTTGGTTACGGTGACAATAAGTGTGGTCAGTGTGGTCTACTGGGAAAAACGAGTTGGGCGACTAATGTCTTTATTGAAAAATGACGACATTAAAAAATTAGCAATTTTTTCCCAATTTGAATTGATACAGAAGCATACGCAATAGACATACAACAAAATAATCCTATAAGGGTTCCGCTTTTTCTGTTTAGGTACAGAACCCTAAAAAGTAAACACGTTCTACAATATACTCATCAATTCCAAAGAGAATTTGCATAATAGTTAAGTTTATGCTGTGCTCTCAATTATTTAATTTATTTATTATTTAGCATTCTTTTCCATTGTATTCCTCTAATTCAAATCGAAGATAACGCAAGACAGATAAAGGCACAAAAATACAAAGTACAAAGGTTCTCTTTATCACTTCAAATGATCTTTCAAAGGAATAAATCAGCATATTATTATACAATACGGAAGTCACTTTTTGTTAAATCTAAATTTGTTTCAAATGAAAAAATACTTTTATAAGAAGCGCTGCTAAAGACGACACGGCCTTTACTCGCACTTTGATCTCATCGCTGTAGCTATTTCATAGCATTGAAGTTTTCTCAATTGTCGCCCAAATCGTCTCCTTAACCTTTTCAATGCCAAGCCTAGTTAATCGTAAAGCTACTACTTTGAACCTTATGCCATTGCGTGAAGATCACTTTGACGTTTGTGATACATAATATCCGACGTTGGCGTTGAAAATGTTAAGGTGAAATTCTATCTTTTTCTTCACTTGGAAGGCAATGCTATTTTCGGGGACCCCTTTCAGCCAAATATCAACCGCACTTTTCAAGAAGTTCAATCAAATTAACTGGTAGCACGCATCGAAAAATAGCAAGAATTAAATAAATAAAATAAATATTAGGGGACAATCTTACACAAATCGACCTACTCCCAAACTAAGCAAAGCTTGTACTATGGGTACTAGACGACGATAAACATACTTATATAGATAAATAAATACTTAAATACATAGAAAACATCCATAACTCAGGAACAAATATTCGTGCTCATCACACAAATAAATGCCCTTACCGGGATTTGAACCCAGGACCTCTTGCTTCGTAGGCAGGGTCACTACCAACTAGGCTAAAGCGGTCGTTAAAAAATACTTATTGCCATTGAGTATACAAATTTTCCAATTCAATTTTCACTCCAAAACCTTTTTAATTTCTTTGTTACGCGGGGCCTACTCTGCCTAATAGTTAATCCGGCCCAGTGTTGCAGAACTATCGATAGTTTGACTATCGTTCGTTGACCTCGCAAACTATTCAGAATATCGATATTACCATCGATAGTGTCGCACATGTCAATAAACAATACTATGCAATACTATACAATGTGTTTATAAACAATACTATTGATAATGGCAATACTATCGATAGTATCAATAGTATTTCAATAATGACCGAATACAATCGATACTATCGATAGTATCGATAGCTTTGTACAATCGATAGTACAAAACTATCGATAGTATCGATTGTTTTCGGTCATTATTGCCTAATTTTGCAATACTATCGATACTATCGATTGTATTGGACATAAAATTATCGATAGCATCGATAGTATGGCCATTATCAATAGTATTGCTTATAAATCACTATCGATACTATCGATAGTATTGACACGTGGTGATACTATCGATACTATTGGTTTTGTCTTAACTATCGATAGACTATCGATAGGCAACACCAATCCGGCCCTGCTCGGAAGGTCTTACGCGTAGTAGTGTAGGATACGCTCGCTCGTAGGACAGGACCGAAGAGCATACTGTATACCTTGACAAGTTCGTGCGCGGCGCTCGGCGGAACCCTGTCGCAGGGAGCCTCTGCTGTCCTTAACAATATTGTTTTTAATAAGTGCGGCAAACGCTGACTGCGACAGGGTTCCGCGGAGGGTCGCGCACGAGCTTGTCGGACTGTACCTTTTTGGCGACATATTCGACGAGTTCTGCCTCGGTGACGGGCGGCCCCGGCTGCCGGACCACGAAGGCGGTCGGCAGCTCGCCGGCGGCCTCGTCCGGGGCGCCCACCACCCCGCACTCCGCGACGCTTGCGTGCTGCAGCAGCAACGCTTCCAGCTCTGCTGGGGCCACCTAAAATAGTATGACCTACAAGTAAAGGTCGACTCATATCTACAGACAGCGTGCGTGTCAGACACGTACCGTGGCAGGATAAATAATATTCTTCTATTCTATACAATTTCTATTCATCATCATCCCAGCCTATATACGTCCCACTGCAGGGCTCAGGCCTTCTCTCAGAATGAGAGGGCTTGAGCCGTAGTTCCCACGCGGGCCGAGTGCCAGTGCCAGTTATATGGAAGCGTTTACTCCCTCTTTCATCTGTTTACAGTCTTTGCAACATTCTAACTATGTCATTGACGATATTTTTAGTTCAGCAATACGGTAGACGGTAACTTCATAGAAGATTTCAAAGGTATACTATAGTAAATACGTAGGTACGACATAAAACAGTAGAACTGAAATGGGGTGCCATTTCGTAACTGTTTCTGTTTTTCTTTGTACGGTCCGTTGTAATAGTGTCTATGTTTTGTTTAATCTATATTTATTTATTAACTCCCTAGGCTTTTGACGAAATTTGTTACCTATTTACAGTTATGATCTTTTACTTATGCAGAGGAATCATTCAAGATTCTGAAAAGCTAATATTCAATCGTGCATGATCCAAGTTGTACTTGTACCCACTTTATTTCTAGTAAAATTTACGTAACAATGGGCATAGAAAAATACAATAGATTATAGATTAACTGTTGCCAGCGTGAATGGTGTCTAGTTCTAGAACACGTAATTATGCACGGCTTTATCTAACTCAAGATATTATAATTGAGTTATCATCGGCGCATGATATCATGTTATCGTATTAGTTATTGTGATGCAAAGTTATTATTGGTCATGCGATTTATAGTTTTAATTCTGATTGATCTTAATTGGGATCTTAATAGATAGAAATCATTATACCGGTTCTACGTAATACCATGCGTTCGCTTTAATTACCGATATTATTGAAATTTTGACCCACGCCTCTGAATTTCTTAAATCTACTTTAAAACTTCCAGAACTCAGTCCTAAATAAGTTAAACAATTTTTTAAAAAGAAAATATCGAAAAGACGATCTGTCTTGCGAGTCACGATGATGCAGCGTGTAGAGGCGAAACGCGTGGGCAGTATATAGATCGGAGTGTTGGTTGATTTGATAGTTAAGACTGTTTGACTTGTTGTTTATTGGGAAGTAGTTAGAAAATGGATTTTGCATGATAAAATTGAAAACGGTGTAGTCTGCAAGACCTGATTCAATTAATTGGCGTAAAGTAAAAGTATTACCTGGAATCCCTTGTACTTGATGAGTTCCTTGAGCCTGTCCACGATGTAAAAGGCTCCGTCCTCGTCATAGTAGCCGATGTCTCCGGTGCGCACGTAGCCGTCCGCGTCGAACAGGGCTGCGCTGGCGGCCGGGTCGCCCATGTAGCCCTTCATACGCAGCGGGGATTTGATCCAAAGCTCGCCCTCCTCGCGTATACCCTTCAGCTGGCCTGTCTCGATGTCTTGTACCTGTCACATTACTTTGAACTTAAACTCAGTATAAAACACAAAAATTAGATTAAAAATTCTAAACAAAATTGGTTTAATCTCGCCAGAGAAACTCGCTCAACATATAAAAACGTAATCCTGTGAAATACGTGCACAAAAAATCTCAGTCGGACCAATGCTACATATACAGTGGTGGTCATACAATTAAGAACGATTTGAAGTTTCCGATTTTTTTTTATCTAAATCATGTCATATGTCTAGTTGTGTTCCTTCTTAGAAGTAACAAATTATGTTATAAAATAGCCACATGGATAGAGCAAACAGGATTAATAATAATAGTGTATAATTGCTAACATTTTTTTTTACAAATTTTATTTGTTCTCTATACTAATAAATTCAAATAGTAATGAAGCTGGACAAATAATTAAGAACGATTTATTAAACTGCTCGAGAGTTGTTTTATATGAAACTTAGATTAAATAAATCATATTAATGTGAAGTTGGTATAGAAAAAAAAGCAATTTAATACATTTGAACTAAAATTAATAGTTAGTAGCATGTCCACGGCTTTTAATTATGGCTTTACACCGGCGAGGCATTGAATCTATCAATTTTTGACATTTCGCAAGAGAAATAGAGTTCCATTCTTCTAAGAAAACGTCGTACAGCTCTCTCAAATTGCCACACTGTCGATTTGAAACCTTTTTCTTGACTTCGCACCAAAGATGATCTATTGGGTTAAGATCTGGGCTGTTGGCTGGCCAATCTAAGACTGAAACTGATTGTGATGTGAGGAATTCCTTAACGGTGCGTGCAGTATGCTTTGGATCATTGTCGTGCTGGAATGTCCAAATAACCGGAAGCACGTCTTCGGCATATGGTAACATTGTTTCTTGCAGTATATTTTTGTATTGGAATTGATCCATGTTTCCTTCTATCAGCCTAACAGGTCCAACGCCATGTCCAGAAAAGCACCCCCAAATTTTCACATTTCCCCCGCCATGCTTTAATGTCACTTTTGTGTACTTTGGGTCGAATGCTTTATTCGGAGGGCGTCGTACATATCGTTTTCCATCAGAACATACCCTATTTATTTTTGTCTCGTCAGAAAAAAGAACGTTTTTCCACTGTCTGACTGTCCAGTTTTCATACCTTCTTGCAAATGCAAGTCGGGCTTGCCTATGACATCGTTTCAACATAGGCACCTTCCTTGCTATCCTTCCGTTCAACTTATTTTCTACCAAACGCCTTCGAATAGTGCGTGCAGAGATTGCTGAAGGGTTGTTTTCGCCAAAATATTCTTTTCTCAACTCATTAGACCCTTTAAAAGGATTTTGTTTTGCCAAACGAACGATATTTCGATCATCTCGACGAGATGACTTTCTCTGTCTAGGTCCACGCAGAACGTTTGAAGTAGTTTGATACGTGGAAAAATGCTTTAAGGCATGGAAAACCATTGTTTTTGAACATTGCAGATGGTCGGCTATCTTTTTATACGACCAATTCTTCTCGCGAAGTTTTATTATTACTTCTCTTGTAGATTTATCACAACTATTATTTTTCCCCATTGTTTTTATACGAAGTAATCTCTTTTAAGACTTTAACAGCACGAAATGGCGCCAAAATTATACGAATAATAATCTACAACCACAGAGCCACACAGTGTTCTCTATTTAAATTTGAAAAAATAATAAACTATTCAGCGTTCTTAATTACGTGACCAGCCAGTAAGTACTAATACTAGGTTCAGATCGAATGTATAAAGTTTCTCTATTAATTTTTTAGCCAACAATGTTGCATAAATGAATGTACCGGTAGTACGGAAAAGTTTTGCAATACCGAGAGAAATAAAAAAAATACGGGCAATTAGTTATACTTGTTACTTTGAAAAAATCATCTCAATAAATAATCGTTCTTAATTATATGGCCACAACTGTATCACGTTTTATCAGGAAACTCTCTCTTTATACTCAAATTTCATCTATCCGAAAACGGTTCACAATTTTTTTAAATCCATACGTTTTGTTTACCCTAACTTTACAACACCACATATTCATTTAACCACAATGTGATTTCCCCTTGCATTGCTAATCGCCTATACTAACCCATATAGTGAAATACAAAGCAAAGATTTTGCGGAATAAATACCTACACATTTAGCAAATGATCTTACGAAACTTCATATAATTAGATTTTGAATCATTATTCATTTTTTTTTCAAATAAAAAGAAGGATTTTAAAACATCTGGCAAAAGAAAATAGGTAATATGGTACTTAAATAAAAATAATAATTTGGAAAATGAAAGAAAACAGTTTCGTTTTCGGGATTATTATATTCGGAAATAAATTTTTCGAGGGTGTGATAGGTGACCGCTTTACCTTAATCTTCATGCCAGGTGCCGGCGTCCCGCACGAGCCCAACCGGCGTTTGCTGGACAGGTCTACGCAGCAAGCCATGGTGACCTCTGTCAGGCCATAGCCTTGCCTTATGAAGTTTATACCTAATCTGAAACAGAATGTTTAATAGACGAAATGATTACTGCTTTAGTAGAATTGAATGGGTGTTATCACGCACAGAGGCGGCGCTTGGCGTAGGCGATGAGGGCCATCGCTCACGGACTCGCAGTCTGAGGGGCCTCGCGCCTAGAAAGTTTCTTGTTTTTTTCTCATTTAGACATCTGTCATCTAATATGTGGTGCGCCATCATAGGGCCTCACAAAATATATCTTGCTCACACCGAATTTATATAGGTCATGCGTCGCTACTGATATCGCATTACACACTTAGGGGTAGAAAAGTAAAAATTGTCTGTGTTTCAGGGAGACTTTGTTATTTAATTGAGCCACCAAGCTCGTGCAAACTTTGTGGGGTCCTGGCTACTTTAAGGGCTGCCTAATTATTCAACTAATTGCCATTTTGTCAATAAACAGCCTTCAATAATGATATACTAGGTTTTTAATAAGGGCTGGGGACTCTGGGGCCCTGGGCTGCACCCCAAAAAGGAATATATAGATCTGTCCTTGCTCAGCTTATTGATATCCGTTGCATGAACCCTAAATATGTACAGAATTTTACCACTTCCCATAGCTAAGGAGTCAGATTGAACTTTGTTTCTTACAAAAAATAAAAAATAAAAGCGGCCAAGTGCGAGTCGGACTCGCGCACGAAGGGTTCCGTACCATTATCTATAAAAACGGCAAAAAATCACGTTTTTTGTATGGGAGCCCTCCCTAAATATTTGTTTTATTTTAATTTAATTATTTATTTTTAAAGTTAATATTTAATTAAATAATCAGTGAATATTTCAAGCGTCTGGTCTGCCTGCTGCCGTTATCAATATTGAGCAAAAACGAGCAAAAAAAATAACGTTTGTTGTATGGGAGCCCTTTAAAATATTTATTTTATTCTGGTTTTTAGTATTTGTTGTTATAGCGGCAACCAAAATATATCATCTGTGAAAATTTCAACTGTCTAGCTATCATGGTTTATGAGATACAGCCTGGTGACAGACGGACGGACAGCAGAGCCTCAGTAATAGGGTCCCGTTTTTACCCTTTGGGTATGAACCCTAAAAAGCTAATATAAATGTTAATATGCATATAAGTTGGTTAAAGGTTTACCTTTGGGTCACGGCGTTTTGTATTTCGCGTGAAAGGGGCGCCGCTCCGCACCACACCTCGTTTACTGAACTCAAATTATATTTCAGTACGAGCGGATGCTTCGCCAGGAATACTGCAAGTGGCGGGACTAGCGTCATCATGTTTACCTGTGAGGAAAACACAGTTGTTAATGGTTCTACCTACATCATCATAATATAAGTAAAGGGACATACGGGGTTCAGTTCACCGTATGCAACTAGATCATTGAAAACTAAATATGAAGATGTCAGTGTTGGTAAAGACAACATAAGTTGGCCATACAGAATCAGCAGTTGTTTTGTCATTCTTGTCTTTTATTGACTCTAGGTTCTAGATTTTATATATATGTATATCTTTTTTTTGACAAAGAGCTCTCTCTTTCAGCTTTACAGGCTGACTATTAGTCACCCTTAGTATGCAATGGCGTTGCTAAATGCTGCCTTTGTTGAGTACCGGAGCACTGCTCAGTGCCAAAATTACATTTTAGAGAATTTTGATATATTAAATTCACTAATTTAATTTGATATATTTAGTGATTTTGTCACTGATCAGTGCTAAGTCATACGATTGTCTTATGTTTTTGTGCCTATTTTGCAAGTGCACAGAATTAGGTAGGTATAAATTAAAATCATAGGTACCTTGTAATTCTGAATTGTTTCCAAAAATAGTTGGTCTTCAAAACGGACCAGGAATACTATTTCGAGATGATTTGCAAGGACAGCAAATGATGTGATGAAACCATATGCATGGAACCAAGGTATTAAAGCTAAAAAGTTCTTAATTTCATGATTGTTTGACTCCATTGAGGTCTCCATATAATATCTGTAAGGAAGCAAAGCCTGGTGTGTTAACATGGCTAGTTAAATATTCTAAATTATTATTAACTAGCAAAGTGTGAAAAGTTAAAAAAATCTAACAATAAAAAAAACAACCAAGTGTGAGTTGGATTCAATTTGATCAAAGGGCTTGTAACACCAAACAATCTCTATCATTTAGATTGGATAAAACATGTTTATTTTATTCCCATAAAATTTTACCCCCCTATAATTTTCCAGTTTATTTTGTTTTTTATTTATTATAGCTACCATATTAAACAAATACAGTCTGGGAAAATTTCAACCATCTGCCTTAATATCTAATATGATTCACAGTAGGAAACATATTTTATTAGATATACATTAAGTATACTTACTTCATATGACGGGACAAAGTTAGGAAGTTAATGTGTGTAAGCTCAACTCCTTTCGGCAACCCAGTTGTCCCAGAGGAGCACATAACTGCCAGGGTATCCATGCCCCCAACATCAGCTAATATAAAGTCTTCCACTTTAGCTGTTTCCTTAACCAGGTTGTCGAACATGAGCCCCGGAACCACCTCATATTCTCCAAAAATCACAATTTTCTCAACACTTGAGTCCTCACTGCAATCTGATATGTTCTGAGCAGTAATCGGTGAAGTAAAAATTATCTTTGGTTTTGTAATTTTCAAAATGTGACTTATCTCGCCTGAAAATAAATAATTTAAATTGTATCAAGGTGCTGAAGAGTAATTTCTACAAAACAACAAACAGAAACATTTAAACAAATTAAATGTATAAAATAAAATTGCTTTTCATGTTTTTTCAAAAACATCATCTCAGGTTTGGTATAAATAAATACTTAGTTATTAACAGAGTGTCAATAAACATTGCAACAAAAACTAACTTACCAGGAGAATAAGTCACATTGAGTGTACACAGTACAGCACCACAGTACATGATGGCAAGGGCTGTAATAGGAAACTCAAAACGGTTCTCGCTGCAGAGTGCCACCACATCACCTTTCTTCAAGCCCAGCTTTTGCAGTGCCACGGCCAGGTTTACGCTGCGCTGTAGAATTTCTTGGTAGGTCACTGAGTCCCCCGTCTCTCCACATATCTGTTAAATAATTTTTACAACTTTGTTAAGAAGTTTTTTGACTCCAGAAGGACTAACTGCTAGTTAATGGATAGTTCCATTTTTTAAGCTGCAAAGGCACATTTAATAAGCTGTATTTAATATTAGGACACTAACCTATGCGATTTATTTTATTATTGTAACAAATAATCATAAAGTTTTAATAAACATGGATAATCCTAATGATAGAAAATAATTGCCATAGAAACTAATTGGCATTGATAATTAAATGAAGGATAACGTCCGCATTGCGGTACTTACTATTGCTTTTTGGTCGCCGCCCTTTTTCAGTTGGTCAAATAAAAATTGTCCGTATGACAAATGTGCTGGAATATCGAGCTCTTCCGGCCCAGATACTATTTTATTGTGTATAGAAACAGCCATTTCAATAATTAATAATGTATTAGACTGAGAAGCCGGCACCTAAGTCTAAATAGTGTTAACTAACCTAACGAGGAAATTAAACTAATATTCTCAGACAGAACGAGTCTCAGCTGTGATAAAATCGTATGATTTCGTGGATTAACGTCGTATTAGGAAAAAAGCAATTGATAACAGATAACATGTCTGATAACAGTGTATTTAAATATATTGAATAAAAAATTTAAAATCGAAAGATACTCGATGACGGGCGGGGCGAGGTTATCCTATCCTGGTTATCTTTCAAACTTGTTTGACGTTTGACTTGACGTCTCGTTTCAGTGTGACAATTTTTTTTTTAATTTGTATAGTTCCGTTTGGATACCTTAAAACTGCATCGTTGGAAATAAAACGAGGAGTGAAAACTGCGGAATTAAATAAACTTGGTCAGTAAACTTTAACTTATGCTCAAAAACGAGAGAGCTGAAAAGAGAAAGACTGAGCATGACGAGTAACATTATGATAGCTACACTACATGATGATTTCTTTATTGACACAATGATTGACACATGTATGGAAATTAAAACCGGCCAAGTGCGAGTCGGACTCGCGCACGAAGGGTTCCGTTTAATTATCTATAAAAATCACGTTTGTTGTATGGGAGCCCCCTTAAATATTTATTTTATTCCATTTTTTAGTATTTGTTGTTATAGCGGCAACCGAAATACATCATCTGTAAAAATTTCAACTCTCTAGCTATCACGGTTCCCGAGATACAGCCTGGTGACAGACGGACGGACAGCGGAGCCTCAGTATTAGGGTTCCCGTTTTTGCCCTTTGGGTACGGAACCCTAAAAAAGCCATGGAAGCCTAGTGGTTTGACCTTTTATGGCCTCACAATCACAAGCCTCGATCTGGTCGTGGGTTCAAGCCCGTGCTCGCAACTCGTGAGGTTTTCAGAAGTGACGTGCGAAATCACATTTGAAATATACTTACCATGAGTTTTACGGTGACGGAAAACATCGTGAGGAAACTTGTACACACCTGCGAAGAAATTCAATGATGTGTTGTGTTCCCAGTTATTCTAAGAGGAGGCATGTGCCCTGTAGTCGGACGTATACCTACCTACCTACAGGGTGGAAAGATCGAGAAGGCCACATGGAGGAAAACTACCTTAAATATTGGAAATAGCAAGGAAATAGCACATTCCATATAAAGGAGACATTAATTTATTTATTAAAACAAAAAATACTGCATTTATGGATTTTTGACAAATCGACTTTCTTAGTCGGGACTCGAACCCGGTCAAATGCGACAAAAATAACATGCCCTATTTTATAATGCACATCGATAGGGTTACTGATAAGGTTTATTTATCTCTAAATAACATACACAATCAAAATAAGAAAAAGCCATGAAACTAACAATTAAGTACTTACGTTGTGAATTTTGTTTTCAACTGTAACGGGAAATTATTGAAAATAATGAATAATTTTATTTTATGGTTGTTTTAGAAAAATGACCTTAAAAAAAAATTTCAATGCGTACAATTTGCTATTTCCAATATTTTAGGTAGGTATAGTATAAATATAAATCTTCCCAGGTAAATTTTTCGCTTCGAGCCATTACATTAAATTTGAACCTTAATACTATGACAATACCGTTTGTTTTGAAAGATAAGGGCTCGAAGCGAAAAATTCACCTGGGAAGATTTATACTATACTGCGGTCCATTTCTCGTGACGGGTGAAAATAAAATGAGCACATAATTATTAGTTTTCACGGCCTTCGGTTATTTTGATTGTGTATGTTATTTATATAAATATCTTTCCACCCTGTATAGGCTGGGATGATGACGATGACATGTATGGACGACCATATATGATATTTGTGATCTGGTGAAAACAAGTCTTGGTAGCCTGATTCAATAGGTACCATCCATAATAACTTAATTGCCATTTGAAGTCCCATGGTGCTGCTTGCCCGCCGTCCGGGCTGATATGATTGATTGTTCATGGGTGCCTATTCCAAACTTGAGCGAATTCCACATCTTTTCAAATTCTTTTTTTTATTTCTTCGGTTGTATGGGTTTGAACAATTAGCGTGTGTGTTGGTATCGTGGCGCCTACTGTACCCTAGTGCCGCGGTAACAACGGGTCACAAATTTCTTCTAGGTGCATACAAATTGGCATTTTATAAAAATAGCTGTTGCTCGCAACATAATCTGCATTCCGTGGCATCTTTGCACGTCTCCAAGATAAAAAGTAGCATAATTATATTAATCCGGAATAAAGTTTTAAGAAAATAATATGAATTGTTTATTATTTCAAAAAGTAGTTATAAATAGCTACCATAAAAACAAATCGTGTTAAAACTGCTACAAGGCCACAGCGACAAGTCCACAATATTCCGATGTAAAATGTAGGTATCTAGGTATTCTGTGCCCACAGTATTAGTAATAGTACCTGTTGCGTTTTGTCCACTAGGTAAGAAAGCCGGAGGTCCAATTGCAATCATAGGCAGCGTCGAATTCAAAATGTGACCTCAAAAAGACAATACATAGGTACAATCAGTGTTTCCAGACAACTATGACATTGGGGCTTTCAAGAAAAGGGTTTATACTTACTTTAAAGACCGGCAACAGATTGGTGACCCTCTTTGAGTTGCTGATATTTTATGGGCGGTGGTGATCATTTTCCATCAGATGACCCGCTTGCTCGTTTGCCTCCCTCTCATAATAATAAAAAATTACTGCGTCTTGTGACCCGTTCGTTAAATTTTGCCAACAAAACCTTACTAAGAAAAAAATCTGTAAGAGTAAGTGTAAAATAAAAAATAGAATAGGCACCCAGGGACGCGTCGCAAGAGACGCGTGTCCCCGGCACAATATCGCGAACCGATCCAATTATCCCTAATGGACGGCTCCAGGGTATGCCCACGCACGGGACTGAGCTACCTATTACAATTTCCGAAATTAATATCGAGTAAGTACTACACATGCCTAGATAGAGTGGAACGTTCACTTAACCGGGTATGTTTAATTAGGTTTCCCCATGTGTTGCTACTTAGGGGCAGGACATAGGTAGGTATATACATACTTACTATCGTTACTGTAAATATGGTTACATTCACCTACATTAGCGAAGTATCAATGTTACATTAATGAAAAACATTAATTAAAAATTAAATTATTATAGGCGGTGTTCTATTGCAGAAACTGAGTCCGTTTGTTCTAAATACAGGGTTATTTTTAATTCACTGACATCCTCTTAACCCTGAATTCCTATCACTCAAATAAATGTTTTTTGTTCTACGACTTTTTAAAATGAAGCACTTCTTTCCCACACAAATACACAGAGTATCGTAAAAATAAGAGGTAATCTCAAATTTTCAAAACGTTATTACACCAAAAATATTAAGTTATGACAAAAGCCGTAAAACAAAAAACATTTGTTTAAGTGGTAGGAGTTTAGGGTTAAAAGGATGCTAGTGAATTACAAATAACCCTGTATAAAGCTTATGAGGATATTAAAGTAAGATATAGAGTTTGAGTAAAGGTTTTTTTTAACCAGAATTTTTGATTCGAAACGTAAGTACATAGATATACCTATACATTCATCAGTGTATGGAAATATTTGTCAAATAATATTAAAAATTCCTTAAAAAAATTATAGGGGTGTTAAGTCAAGGTAACTAACATTTGCTGAAATATTCTGGATTAATTTTAAAACACCTTCATAGCATGTAATGAAGTACAAGCATTGGCCCTTTAATTGGAAAGGAATACTTATTGACACTCACTCGTAATTACAGAAGAACTAGTACTTAATCGCTCGATTAACAAAAGTGTCTCATCATCATTACTTACCTGCGATGTAGTGAGAGGAGTGGAGTGAGAGTGCGTTTAATTATCATTAACACAAATAGTGGATTAGATATACCTGACGCACAAAAAATTAACTGGTCATTTATTGGTGACGTGAGTTACAAGAGGGTAAATACCTCTACCTACACTAGATACCTTTTACGACTATACAACTAACTTGTGGTCCAAGAATTAATAAAACTACCTAATCATAAAGTAGAGTCTAACGCTATAGCTGGTTACGGAATGAATGATGTACAATTGTACATACACAATGAGATTAATCCTATTTGGTTAAGCTTAGTCCAACATCCAATTTGTTTTCGCCCAATGACATTAACTTTCGGGGTTTATGTTAACATCGTAAGTAGGTTATTCGTGGTAGCCGTGCGAGGAAGTCTTACACATAATCGGCTGTTAAACCATGCTTTTGCGGAATTGATCCCTTTACGTTACGAGGGCGTCCACTTATTTCGCAAAACTAGCGACCTGCGTACTTACTTGCTGTACTAATTTAAGGGTTTATTTGTTTTGAGATGATGGCAACAGGGTAACAATAATGGTACAGGTAATGGTACTGTCGCTATCAGAGAAAAAAAACCGGAGAAGTGCGAGTCGGACTCGTGCCAGTGGCGTAGCTACCGTAGGGCAAGCCGGGGCAGTGCACCGGGGCCCCCAAGCTCAGGGGGCCCCTCGGACTCTGACTTACAAACTATAAACGTGGACCTATGAGAAACGCGGCGCTCTTCAACAGCGTGATTATAAAACGCTACTACTAGTAGTGAATTTAAAATCGCGCGAGTCTAGTGAATTTAATGTGCATTCATCCTTACTTATTTTAGTTCATTAATATGGACCTCCGCAAAGTAACGCCTGATTCAATAAATTACTTACTTGTCTTATCATGTAAACAAACACGGGTTGTGGCCCTAGTTTATTTTTTGCCCCAGGGCCTTTGGTTACCTAGCTACGCCACTGACTCGTGCACCGGGGATTCCGTACAAATTTGTAGGTAAGTCAAAATATATTCCGTAAAACAGCCGTATCTATTATAATCCAGTGTTAGCAGAGCCCTACTTTTAAGTAAAATGTACGCAAAGTGGGATCATTTTATATTGGTAAGTCGGGACCCCCCTTTTAAAATTACAAAATGCATTGTTTTCAGATTTTCCCCTATATTTGCAGTATAAGACGGCATTAGGTACATATGTACTTGCCAAATTTCATAGTTCTAGGTCAACGGAAAATCTTCTTCTAATAAGTATATAAAAATCTCGTGTCACGGTGTTTGTTACTGAACTCCTCCGAAACGGCTTGACCGATTTTTATGAAACTTTTTTCTCCGTATTCGGCAGGCCTGAGAATAGGTTGTAGGCTATTTTTTATACCCCTATTCTTCGCGGACGGAGTCGCGGGCAACAGCTATAGTACCCTATAAATTTTTATTCCCTTGGGACTTATAGGTACGTTTTTTGCGGCATAAACGGCGTAACTTTTTTTTGTATGTTTTGATTATTTCACTGCTTCAAGGGACTGTAGACCTAAGTATATGGTTTCAATTTCAACTTGATACCTTCGCGCGTTCCCGGGATAAAGGGTCTTGACAGACGGACGGACGAACGGACAACAAAGTGATCCTATAAGGGTTCAGTTTTTTCTTTTTTGGTACGGAACCCTAAAGAAGCGGCAATAAAATTGCGATCGAAAATAATATTTAAACGCTTTAATTTCATTGAAAATACCTAGGTAGAGTGATTTAATGAGTGTGCTAAGACAGAAGTTCAAACATGGGTACAGTCAAGGAATTTAATTTCCAATCCACCTAAGTTTGAATATCGCACAACAAACTATCACCATAAGAGCTAGAGCTACGATGTTGCTTTGACGTGTTGCATTTGCCATTTCGACCTTAATGCATTGCGAATGTTTAACGACATTTTTACGAAATGGATAGGGAATTAAATTCCTTGACTGTGCAATGCGGACTGAGATCCTTTTCAGCATTAGGTAAATGTATACAAGGGGCCTGTTGCATATATATTTATGCCCTTGACTGTACAACTAATATTACAAGCGGAACTCTCGCTTCAGTTATATTAACTAGAAAGGGAGTTCCGCTTGTAAGGGCCCTCGCCCACGCCGACTTTTTGCAGCGATGCTATTACGAGCGTTAATCGCATTTGTAACGCGCTATAGAAGCGATACCAACGCGCTACTATAGTCCGACAAGCTCGTGCGCGGCGCTCGGCGGAACCTTGTCGCAGGGAGCCTGTGCTGCCCTTAACGAGATTGTTTTAATAAGTGCGGCAAATGCTGACTGCGACAGGGTTCCGCGGAGAGCCGCGCACGAGCTTGTCGTACTATAACGCGCTACAGCATCGCGACTGTATCGATGCAAATGCGCGACCGTGTCGGACGACATCGGGGAGGGAACGGAGGGAGGATGGCGCGTTAGTAGAGAACCGCGCGTTTGCATCGCGACAGAAGCGCCACGGTATCGCGTTTGCATCGCGTCAGAAGCGCGATGGTATCGCGTTTGCATCGCGACTGCATCGTGTTATGTGGGCGAGGGTACACAGCTAGCGACCGCATCGCGACGCGACTGTATCGATGCGAACGCGCGACAGCATCGCTACAAAAAGTCGCCGTGGGCGAGGGCCCTAATATATGTAAGTTGTACTTTGTTATGCAACAGGCCCAAGGTCTTAGGTTCGAACCAAACATTCCACCTTTCGTGGTAGGTCAGAATTTTACTTCAAGGAGCAATTTACCCTAAAACAAAATAGGTAAACATGAAATTTCATATAATTATTATTCGTTTTAATGGTAAAATTTTCATGACTCGTAAAACAAAAATATTATGAAAGCCGTTAAACTCCTCCAGTGGATTATCTGACTGTACACGTCTATTTTTATCTACCATGAATGAATTTCGTCAAAGCGAGTGCCTATAGATAGTACGGACGCGGGTACGTGCGGCCAGGGTAAGGATAGAGTGCCGGTGACGCGTCGATCATTCGCAAATCCGTGACGCGCGTAGTTGATCGGCTTAGCGGGAACAGTCGCTGCATGGTCGCGGGAGACGTGCCCCGACGCCACTCGCTCCCGACCGCGGCACCAGACGCCCGCACTCACGTTTTATTACATGCATCGGTCGTAGCGGGCTCGTAAAAGATGTAGTGTTCGGTACATGAGATGTCGG
Source organism: Archips xylosteana (assembly GCA_947563465.1). Taxonomy (NCBI): domain Eukaryota; kingdom Metazoa; phylum Arthropoda; class Insecta; order Lepidoptera; family Tortricidae; genus Archips; species Archips xylosteana. The sequence continues at coordinate 7,133,850 of OX387362.1, forward strand.
TGTGCGGTCAGACGGAAGAGGAGAGCGCATCAGAGGAGGCCGGGCCGGCGAGCCGCGAGGCGTACGAGCAGAAAGCGGTCAGCAAGGTGGTGCGGGTGCTGACGGTGCTGGCGTACCTGCTGTCCGTGTCACTGGCGGCCATCCTGCTCTCCGTGTACTACGTGTGCGTGTGGAAGTCGCCCGAGCTGCCGCTGCTCAACGGCACCGGCGACGCTGAGACGGCCGCGCGCCGAGACCTTCCGCCGCTCAACCATTCCAACGACACGCTCTTTTTTACTGGTAACTTTCAACTTTTTTAAAGTTTCGCGCTCTTAACAGAACTCATACAACGAAGTAATTAGCCGATTTCCGCCCAAATAATGTAGTGACAAATGATAATTACAACCAAATTTAAATATAAAAATTGTTTTAAAGGTAAGTAAAAAAAAGTAAGAGGAACTTTCAGAATCGACTCAAATATTTAATACTCTTTAAATAACTGATAGATAGAACTATACATAATAGAGGATTTTACTATGTTTGTCGTTTGCTGATTATGTATATGGAACACAATAAGGACAAATTTCCAAATCTCTTGCTTCTTGGTCTCTTTTGGTAGGTATGTTTGGCTGAATTTTTGAACAGTAAAATTCACAAACTTCAATGATTTCATAGTGTTTTAAGGGTTAAATTAAAAGTATCCGTATCCGTTTGAAAGCCCGCCTTACTTATATATGTGATGTACCTACTTTCTTAATTTATGACGACAATATATTTCTATGATGATAATAATGTAATAACGGCCTATGAATAACAAAATGATTACCCATTTATCTAACGGGAGTGTCCTACCATTCTAGTTGATACTTAATATATTAAGTATACTGAAAAGTTACATGCTTTCTTAAATATTGTTTTGTTTGTTAGGTACTAATGATTTTCTTCTTCTTCAAGTGCCTCTCCAACTAGTGAATGTCGGCTTCCAATACTAATAACTTTAGTAACCAATTTTATAATTCAAGTAGGTATACTTAAAATTGTAATTATGGGGCAAAGTAATTCGTTGGCTACGTGGTTTCTTAAAACTATTATATTCGTAATATAATTTATCGAGGATATTTATTATGGATAATGGACGTAATTTTAAAGATCGAATTAAAAACTAAGGGTTCCGTTTACGTCGACACTACGACATGCAGTAAATATGATCATAACTAACATGATATAGAAATATATTTTTCTGTAATTAATACACAAAAAATACAGAATATCTAAGAACTCCGTCAATTTTATTTTAAAGTCCAATATTTCAAAAACGACTGACCCGTTAATGAAACCAACCATCGCGTTTACAAATTAACTTTCTATTAAAGAAGTCATTTATATTCCGAAACGGTCCATCCGATATTTCCATAGACAGATATACAAATAATATACATGCACACGCACAAATATGTATATACACAGAACTCAGTCATGTTTATAACATCAATCTGTTATGTTCTGCATCGGAGGGTTTTAAACAGTGCGTGATACGGAGGGTCTACGAGATGTCGTAGCCGATCTACGGAAGATCTACGAATTCGTGGAGTGACGTGACTACCGTCACCGCGTCGCTAGAGTCGCTGCCGCGCGCTATTGCTACAATTTGTTTCAATGAAATGTACGAAATGTCATATACCTACCTACATAAATATATGTAGTTGTTATGAAAAAATTAACTAAAACCTGACCAGTAATATATGATCATGCGCCATGTTGCGGATTTCATTGGAACTAATTTCTGGGTCTGAATTTGAAGCCACTTGCCCTATGGACACCGAATTTGGATTCTGATTTTGATTACGGGGAATAAAAGTAGGTACGGTAAACTGGGGTTACTTTAGGAAATTTTAGGGCTACTTTGATAATGGTTAAAATAAAAACGCAAATATTCATAGCTCGATTGAGTAAATGACGTAAAAAGTTTGGTAATTTATCAAGGTAGTTAGTTATTTCACAGCCACATATGTTCTAAAAAAATAAGGATACGGCGTAAAAACTGTTTTCCAAAGTAGCCCCTGCATTTTAAAGTAACCTCATTTTACGGTACCTCAGTCAAAATAACTGGTTGCCATTGCACATTGTTCAGACTATACTGAAATGTTCACACAAATGAAAACAGTAGCGCCCTCTTGACAATGATCATATATTTCTGGTCAGGCTTTAATTAACTTTAAGATTTCACGGAATGTGTGGTTGTGGTTGATGTGGTTTCAAAAATCGACCTTCTGAATTCGTAAGAAAATAAATTGTATATCGTGAATTTCCTATCGGCCTAGCACCTTCATAGATAGATAACAGTTTCAGCTTGTCCATCTAAAAGGGTTTCCACCATGATATTTGTTTTAAATTCATATAAATCTAAACACCTGTATCAAGGCGCGAGTGATGCGATGTTATTTACGATGACGGGCTAATGAACGATTTATGAAGTCTTGGCGCCGCGATATATTTAGTTTTTATGATCTGTTAACTAAAAATTTAAAATAACTATGTTATCCATTTCTCACGTAAAAATCATTCAAATAGGTGCAATGTTCAATAAGAGAGAGCTCGACAGAACTACCGTTCTGAATCTGATTCTGGCCAGGTGGGTGTCTGTAGCCAGATCTTATACGAAGAAGTCGGAAATAGCTCTTGGCGTTGAGTGACCCTTTACTTAGGCTACCCGGACTGTGAGTTTGGTATGCCTTAGGATACAACACCCCGAAGTTAGTAGGTATACGAACCTACACAAGTTTTGCCATAGGTACCTGTCATCAACTCAATACTGAGATCACGTAAAAAAATTAGGTATCCCGAATCCAATTGGTATCGAGTTGTTATCTACGGCGCCATGCCACTGACTGTAGCCCTTATGGAGTCATACAATCGATCGAGAATACGTAATCTCGAAATTCAAAATGGTACCTACTGAATCCGCTTCGGATCTTGTATTTATAGTTCGGGTAAGTTAAGGAATATGGCTCTAAATAGGTATCACAGATGTGTGAGTGAAAGCATGCCATGCCTGGTCAAGGCATTGTGCATAATTGTGAGGTTGAACCTCGCGCTCACTGGGTATGGCGAATATCTCTTGCACATTACGCTTAGTATAAGTTTTACTTCACCAAACACCTTGGCGCTGTCCATGTTTCCATAGTAATTGATTTTTTTACGTAAACGCGATCGAGAAGTATTAAGGTGAAGTAAAACTTATACTAAGCGTATGTTTAAGCGTACTATAGAGTAAGCTTAGTATAAGTTTTATTTCACCAAAATACTTCTCGATCGCGTTTACGTAAAAATTTCAATTCTATGGAAACATGGACGCGCGCGCGCGGAGACGCTGTCCATATTTCCATAGTAATTGATTTTTTTACGTAAACGCGATCGAGAAGTATTTTGGTGAAGTAAAACTTATACTAAGCATACAGTACGCTTAGTATAAGTTTTACTTCACCAAAATACTTCTCGATCGCGTTTACGTAAAAATTTCAATTCTATGGAAACATGGACGCATGTGCGCGGAGGCGCTGTCCATGTTTCCCTAGTAATTGATTTTTTTACGAAAACGCGATCGAGAAGTATTTCGTGAAGTAAAAACTTATACTAAGCATACTGTATGCTTAGTATAAGTTTTACTTCACCAAATACTTCTCGATTGCGTTTACGTAAAAAAATCAATTAAGTACCTACTATGGAAACATGGACAGCAACTCCACGCGCGCTAGTCCATAATGTTTCCATAGAATTGAAATTTTTACGTAAACGCGATCGAGAAGTATTTGGTGAAGTAAAACTTATACTAAGCATACTTGAGAGTAAAGCTGAGAGTATAAGTCTAAAAAACTTTTTAACAAAAATTTTTTCAGTTTTTTCGGCGGTTTAATTTTTTGTTAAAAAGTTTTTATTTTATACTTTTTTTCCATCCTTGGGGTAATTTTTTTTCCAAATTTATAATACCAACTTCAAGGTATACCCTATCTATCCAATAAAAAAGAATTATGAAAATCAGACTACTCTGTAAAAAGTTATTCAATCATCCCCTGTTTTCCTACCCTTAGGGTAGGAATATTATTTCCAAATTTAAATGGGACCACCCTTGAGGTATATGCTTTAAAATAAAAAAAGAATCATCAAAATCCGACTACTCTGTAATAAGTTATGCGTGGTCATATAGTACAATCAGTAACTGAACAATCAATCATCCCCTGTTTTTCTACCCTTAGGGTAGGAATATTGTTTCCAAATTTAAATGGGACCACCCTCGGGGTATACGCTTTCCAATAAAAAAAGAATCATCAAAATCGGACTACTCTGTAAAAAGTTATGCGTGATCATACATAAAAAAATATATATACACGTCGAATTGAGAACCTCCTCCTTTTGTTTTCGTCGGTTGAAAACAGACCATTATGGCTCTATGTTATGTATGAGATTACCTTTTGCTGTCACGAGAAACTTTTCAGCCTACATCATATCAAAGTAATTATTGGACGATCGTAATTGTGTGTTAAAAGTTCATCAAATTACAAATACTTAGCTAACTAATCGAACACTATAATTATATGCAAACATGTCCAAACTTTTCCCCGCGGTTGGTTTCGCCGCGAGGGGTTTCCCTTAATCCAATTAGCCGTTTAACCCAATTGCGTCCAACACAACTCCAAATATATCGTTGTTTCACTTACTTGGCGGAGCAAAGGTCACACACTTACATAATTGTGTTGATACAGTTGTTTATAGGATTTAGGTTGGCAATACGAATTCACCACAAATAAATTGAAAAAGCTACTTGCCCTTATTTTATATTAGGCATTATTAGATTTTTTAATGATTTACGGTTAATTACATTATATAGGTACATATTTGCTACGAGATCCCGTATTCAGAAATTACTTAATTAATTTATTTATAAAATTACAGAACAGGCTTACTGTAAGCCGCTTACAGCATTTTACCAAGGTGCCTAGATTGTTAGAAATTTTTACTAATGTAACTGAATGAAATTTACACGTTTCCTTAGACTCCTCAATGAAAGTGGACCCTGAACCTTTTCAACGCTCTGTCAAATACAACAGCTCTTACTCGTACTCGTACGCCATGACATCGGAATGTCAAACACGAAGTTGAACCCTACAGAAATGGATGTATAGGTATATCAGTCGTTGGCGTCGAAAAGGTTAAATAACTTTGAGAATCTTGCATCAGGTTTCGCACCTCAGCGCACACATGCTCAATGTAATCCACCGATGTATTACGGAAGTCCGCAATCGGCCCGCGCGGGGATTATGCGGTTTACTCGTTGTAATTACAACATAAAGCTTGTACCCAGTAGTGGAGCAAATATACCTATCTAATGGATGAAGTTCATTATTTATTACTTATCAATGAATTATGATTATATTTGCACAATGTGAACTAATTTATTTAGTTAATCTATTTGCTTCCTAGGCTGGCTACCACAGAACCTTCTCATCAACAAAAAAATCAAGTACATCTTCCGCTAAGGATTTTTGTAAACAATAATTACCTACTTGTCATGCAAAGCTGGAAAGTTACTTTGATGCGAGTGCTTATATTTAAATCCAAGCACACGAAGGAGCCGATTCAAAACAAGAATCCTGAGCATATCCGAGGGTGACAAAGCACGAGGTGCTAAATAACTTTACTGCCGAGCGAAACACATAATTTTTTACCTCACTACAAACTAAGTATATGAAGAAAATAAATTGAGCAATCAGTTCAATGATACCTAACTCATAACTTGCACCCGCGTCTTCGCCTCGATTGCAGAACATTTTATCCCGTGGGAATATCGCGAAATACACCTATAAACCTTGTCTCCGTGATAAAGGAAACTTCTATGTAAAAGTTCAGCGTTCTAGATCTAAGAGTTTGGGGTGGACGTTGAAGAGTGTATCAGTCGGGAGTTAAAAAGTTTTAAAATTAAATAAATAAGTAAATATACCTACCTATAGATAAAATAAATTTTACTAGAGTTAATAATATTGACAGTAGAGTTAGTTGGTAAACGTTTTTCCCTCCAGTGCCTTCGTACCATAATAATAAAATCGTATAATAAAATCGCACACCTGTATCAAAAGTCTATTAATTAATTCAAAATAATCCACCATTTTAATTTAGATCTTCCAGATACCCAATGAAATGTAAATTTAATGGGGGATTATTTTCAGTTAATAAATATAGGAGTGCGAAATGTATTAACAGAGTTATACTGAAAGCGTTTTTTCACGCAGATTTCATACAAGAAAGAGCGCTTTTTCGAGCTAAATAGAGAAGTGAAAATACAATTACATAGACTAGCTAGTGTCCACGACTTCTTATCTTAATTGCACTTAAAAACTTTTATAATGACTGCCACTATCCGCGCGAGGTGCTTTTCTCTACGTACGTACAGACAAATGCGAGTTGCTAAACTTTGCCGTCGCGTGTGTCGCGTAAACGAGCTACGCACGTGATCAGTGTAACAAAACCTTTAACCCCGGTTTAGACATGCGAAAAAAATTGTACAAGTTGCATTACATTGCGGCTGTCGATTGAAAACTTTAAACTCGTTCGCTTTACAACCTTCCAATGTAATACAACTTGTGTCAGCATATGAAATATACAGGGTGCTTCAGGAGTCAAGAGCAATAGTGAAAGGGGTGATGGGGAGATCACACTGAACAACTTTTACTATGGGACCAAAAAAAAAAATAAACAAAGAGTTAATTGATTCGAAAATTGATCCGAAATGTATGGAACAGCAGATTTTTTTTTGCGATTTCGTGGCTGGTCCCATAGTGTATGTTGGGCAGTGTTGGCCCTCCTAATCATCCTTTCTCCTGATCATGACTCCTGAATTAGCCTTTATACAACGTATATGCATTATGACACGTCAGACAAATATAAATTGAATAAAAGTCTTTAATTAATATAAAACTTCACCTAAAGTAATGTAAAACAATTAATTATCTTTAATCTTTAGAGTGAATGGCATCGTGGGGAGTAAAAGAGTAAATACACGATCAACAACTTGTTGGGCATAAACATGAGCCACCCTTTGGGTGGCCACGAAGTAAGAATATCTTATTATATGTATATATTTGTGTATTTGTTTGTAGGTAGGAGGTATTTTCTGGAATGATGGACGAAATTAAGAAAAATTTTTTACTAGTACCTATAAAGGTAGTATTCCTGATTGACATAGGCTACTTTAACTTCTTATTCCGGGAAAGTGCTGTTTCCACGCGAGACGCAGGCGACGATTATTCTGTGACTACTCTCAATACAATAGTTACGAAGTCTTCGTCTCGTCTATAAAAGTCAATTTCTACATAGCTCTTCAAGTGTAATACCGAACATTCCACTTCCATTATATAACAACTCTACCATACTCTCACTGTAGAGTCTACAGGCATAGAATTTTTATGGAACTAGTATAAATGTAAAGACAGGCTAGTGGAATGGTTACATAATCTTGACTATGACCAAACCGAAAATATTTTTAACGGTGACGCGTTAACTCCAACGATGAAAAATTGATAATTTCCAATAATTGTAACTTCTAGATACGTTCGAATATTTACGTAACCTACTTACTTAATCATCAACATGTTTTTTGTTTTTATCAAAAAATTACGTACATATTTCTTCTATCATACATTCCGTGTGGGGCCCATTACGTAAGGAAGTCAGTGGCAGTCTGAAATTGTAGAAGACCGAGATTCTTTTTAACAAGCCAAGTACGGCCAAGCCAAAAAAACCGGCCAAGAGCGTGTCGGACACGCCCAAGATAGGGTTCCGTAGCCATTGCGAAAAAATCAAGTAATATTTTTCTAAGGATTTCGTATGTGTACGGAATCTTCCAAGTTTGGGTATCGTCAATACTTTGTAAAAAGCTCGTCTTTCACAATCGATAATCTGGCTAAGTGAACTTTATAACGCGCGTATCAAGGTTCAGTTTTGTTTACATGCTGATTTGAGTAAGAGCTTTTTAAAGTAGTGACGGTATGTTTTATACCTTAGGCTACTATTTACTCTTAAACTACATATAATTCAAAAGCAATCTTAGCCGCTATAATTTTCCTTGTAAATTTAATATATTTAATACCATTCTGATTTTTTTCAAATTTTTCCTCCCAAAAGTTAAGATTTTAGAGGGGGGGGGACGGTCGATTTTAATGAAAATTTTCACTTTAATGTTGAATATTTCGCAAACAGATCACTGAATACAAAAATAAAAATTTTGTTAGCAACCCCCCAATGGTTGTAAAAGACCTATCCAACGATATCCCACACTATAGGGTTAGTCGAGAAAAAAAAATCACCCCCACTTTACGTCTATGGGAGGTACCATAAAAAAAAAAATTTTTTTTTTTTTATTTTACCACTTTGTTGGCATGACTGATATGTATATTCATGCCAAATTACAGCTTTTTAGTACTAACAGTCTCTGAGCTTAGCCGCGGACGGACAGACAGACAGACAGACAGACAGACATGGCGAAACTATAAGGTTTCCTAGTTTACTACGGAACCCTAAAAAGGGTTACAATTTTAGCCTGTGCGTGTGTGTGACGTACGTATTCGTCTCTTTCCAGATACTCTTAAGCTGCGTACGGCCTGCGCGCACATTACGCGTACCTGTAACTTCACTTAGGACCTTTTAAATGAAGTGTTTCTATTGGTTCATGACAAACACATCCCTCGCAACGCATCCTCGCACAACTCCGGTGGATACGCAGCCTCATGTGTGCGCAGTCCGTATGCAGCTTTACGCATAATTTTCCTTAATAAAGTCGTACTTACCATGTTACTCGAAATCTAGATGTTTCTAGGTTTTAAGTTTGTCTTAAGTAGATATCCCTGTGAATTTGCTGTGAATAGGTTGCATGCATGCAATAACAACATTTATTGCTGAATGCAACATTTTATATTTTTTTCACTTCTCATGCTCTTAAAATGTTACTTTAGTCTCTGCATATCGGGACTAAAGCTCTTTTTTGATCTCTAGGGATTAAAGTAAATTTTTTTTATTTGACTATGGAAACCCCTAAACTGCCAATCACGGTGTTTGTGAATGGAGGATTATCGCCATTTTCAGTAACTGGGTATAGACAGTTTTAAAGTGTTCCACAGACCGAAGCGCGCTGCGGACGCACTGTAACTGTAGCGCCCTGCGCTTCGGTCTGTGGAAGCCTTTAGGGCGTGGAAATAACCTCAAAATGACAACTGTATAAAAAATATTTAAAAAATAATAATTTCGTGAAACTCATTGAATAATTACGAATATTAATCTATTTAATTATAAAATATTAAAGTTGAATTCATTTTATTTTGCACGTTAAGAAAGATTTCCTTTAGCTTAGGTGTTTTTTAATTTGTTTTTTTTTAAAAACGCTGTCGGCAAAGCAGTTCCCTGCTCTGTCGATAAAATAGCAATCCGCACTGTCGGCAAAGCAGTGCTGGAGTGTACGGTAGATAGAGCAGTTACGTTTGAAAGTTAATATGGCGTGACTTCAAAATAATGCGATGTCAGTTGCATTTAATAGCAAATAGAAAGTATAATTAGATATAATTTAACAAAGAATTGGCATATAGAAAATAAACTTAAAAAGTCGTTTCTTTATTCACGGGTAAGTGTTTCAGTTATCAATATATTTTGTGTGTGAACTTAGATCAATTAGGTTAATTTATTTGCCGATTCTAATGAATGAACAATTATCATTCTTACATGCATAGTCCAATTAGTTTTAACATAGTCTTTAAGTTAGAATCTGTTGGCTAATTATGCAAGCATTTAAAGCGTCACTTTACAAAAAAATATAAAAGAAAAGAAAAGACAGCGGTATTTTTTTTGCTAATTGAATTTTGAACAGATGTCCATTGCTCGTATTGAGCATACGTTGTAAAAAAGTAATTTTGTACTTCGTTTTTTTCCTCGCATTCAAAGTGAAAAGTAGAGTGTTTAACGCGGGACTAAACTACCATAATGACAACTCGAATTATAGCCTCCCTCGCTATCGCTCGGGTGGCTAAATATCTCGTGTCATTATGGCTTGTTTTAGTCCCTTGTTGAACAATCTACTATTGTTTATTTACATTGTCTGAGGGGCCAGCCATAAATTACGTCACACCAAATTTTGAGTTTACGAGAACCCAAGCCCCCTTTTCACACGTATTACTATGAAAATTGCAATTATTTTGTTCTTGTGTCACAAATTGTCAGACCCCCGCCCCCTTAATGTGTGATGTACCTACCTAATTTAGGGAGGTCTCCTAACAATTTATCTTTTATGACATGCAAATGTTAAACATATAAATAAATGGTGCCTGTTATATCTGATGGTAAATGATGTTCATGACGACTCTACCTATCTGCAAATAAATGAATTCCATCCAATCCTGGTAAACGTACTTAATTCCTTTGTGTTCTGGGCTATTGAAGATTTACTCAGTGCTCCAAGAGACGTCTCGTTTACAGAACAATCGTACCTAATCGTAGGTTGCAATAGCCAATATCGATGCTTGTAAATATTTATTGGAAGTCGCGCTCGCGCTCGCTCTTGAATCCTCCATCTGTGTTATATTATTCGAGCGTTTTTTTTCCAAATCACTTTCTTGGACATGGTTTTGTAGAAATGGCAGAAGATTCTGATACAGTATCCAGTTATCTGGTAGAAGTACAGGATATCTAATAAATAACTTAAAGCTCCTTCTAAATCTACAGCCAATTCGTAAAAAAAGTGACCACGATAATAAGGTAGTTAAGACGAACTGAAACAATTACTTACGATAGTTACGTTTATGCAAGAAATGCGTGTTCAAGCAGTTCCTCCACCTCCACACTGTACGAACACACGCAAATCACATAAACCTAACCATCACCACCACCAAACTACACTGACGCGTTTCGAACTCAACCAGAGCTCATCTTCAGAGTAGGTAGGCACCTCAACCGTACACTATGCTACCAAATGTTAAACAATGTGTTGTAGTTAAGACGCTCGAATAATGACCCATCTTTGCTATTAGCTATAACAAACTATATTGGCTCATACATAAGAATACTACTAATTTATTTATTTATTCATTGTTATGTCATAATTACATTATAAGATGTTACATTGATGTTAAAATTGCTAATTGTGAATTAAGTAGACAGATGACGCGAGCGGTAGTTAAGTAATTATTTTTCGCTCCTACGATACTAAGTTAAATATGTAAATTAAGTGCCACTTATTATTCTTCGTTTTATTATTTGACGAGAAATTGTTTATACCTAACATATGAAAAAAACCGACCAAGTGAGTGTCGTGCCATACGCAGTGTAGGGTACTAGACTAACCTGCGACAAATATTCAATTATAACTTTAGGTCGACTATTAGGTACTCCATTAATGTGATAGTTTTTCTTTTTAAAATGCTGCGCCTATCTGGGTTTCATGTGATTGAGTTGTCGGTACTTATTTATTTGAGAATTTGCATTTAGTAAACAATAAATTCGTTATGTGTACTTTTGTCCGCGACTTCTTCCGCGCCAAATTTGTGGCAAAGCTTTTTCATTTCTTTCATCGACAAAAACTTATGCTGCAGTAAGTAATGGAATTTTTAGCAATAGAAGAAGATGTATTATTAATTATTAAATCGAGGAGTTACGAATTAACTGACTTAACTACCAAGTTCCATATCTTTTATTTCAATATTACGGAACATCCATACAACCCTTCGCGCCCTTGCTTTACTATGGTAAGCAACGGAGGAACGGAGGCCGTGGTGGCTTAGTGGTTTGACTTATGCGACTTGCACGAGTTTTCTTCCACATCTAAACTGGCCTTAATTAGTAAGGATATAAAATTACAGCTTCGCAGCACTAACAGTCTCTATATAAGCTAAGCCGCGAACGGACAGACTGACAGACAAGATTTTTAGGGATCCTTATACGACTACAGAACCCTAAAAAGGTCCTAATGCCAAACATCGGTGTTTAGTACAGTTTCTTAAATTTAAAAGTCATCTCATTTGTTGAAATTATCAATTTTATTTCATGGAATGTATAAAGGGGAATAACATGAGAGAATATAGTTTTAGCGTTTGACTTATCATTCATCTAGGTGAAACAAGGGATCGCTGAGCCAAGAGAATAATGTTTGAAAAATGCAAATTATTCGCAAAATGAGTTATTGATCCGTGCAAAGCGACGGCGGCGCCGCACAGATTGGCGGCGCGGCCGGAGCGAGCGGGCCCGGGGGCGGCGCCCGGCGCGCGCTGCCCGCGGCCCCCGGCGCCCGGCGCCGCGCCGTCACACGCGCCTCCAACACTCGCTGTCATAACAACGGCACGACCTCTTCTCAATTAACTTCGTTAGCGTATTGTTATAACCCACCCGACAACACTCGACACAAATAACACCGACCGCGAACAACTGGCCCCGCTCCACGCGACTGCCCTGTATTTACCGAGCACATACTCACGACTGTGATACGTACGAGATCGCTTACGACTTGTACTATAAGCATCGTCCGCGTTAAATTCAATTTTTGAAAAATGGGCGCCGGATGAAAACATAATAGCTCATTAACTGAAACAATGTAAACTCAGCGGCGGCTTCATGACAGACGAAGCTCGATCGTGCGACTACGTCAGCCTAACTGGAATAGATTCACATGTACCGTGCGTGAAATTAAAGGATAAACAAATGAAGTCTGGAGCGGCGAGAATAATGAAACAGCAGTCCGCCTCAGGAGGTGTCAAGCAGCAGACACGAGCGTGACCCGGCGAACGGCGCGACTCGCCCGCGGCGCATCGGCCCAACTGGGCCATTCGATAAGCGTGCCCCATTTACCTGGATTGAGTGCGGACGGCGCTCAGCAGTGCGACGGCGGCGGTGCATCGTCGCGGACTCGGGCTCGGGCTCGTGGCAGCAGCGGCAGCAGGCACAGGCAGCATGTCGTGCAAGTCGTTCGGCGGCAGCATGCGGTCGGCGGCGGGGTCGGTGCGGCTGGGCGGCGGCGCGGGCGCACCCCACGAGCTGGTGCTGGACGCGCTGTACGAGCGCAAGCGCGACAAGAAGACCGTGCGCGTGCTCACCGTCATCGTATACGTGTTCTGCGTCTCGCTCGCCGCCATCATGCTCTCGCTCTACTACGTGTTCTTCTGGGAGCCCAAGGACGCGCAGTATGCGCAGCGCAAGGTGTCTCACACTGTAGACCAGCAAACCAGCACTACACCAATGCCTACATGCTTAATGCCCCACACCGGTAGGTCACACTTCCGAACGCTTCCCTTGCCCTTCTTTCCAAACTTTACTGTAATCGCGACTTTACAGTATGAAATCTTCCTATTTCTTCACTTGATAATATTTTTTGTAACTAGTCACTAGAACTGAATTCCACTGACAAATTAGACCCTTCACTAGATATATCCTTCGAAATTTACTGAACAAGAAATACTTCCCAAAAGGAATAAACACTGTAAATACAGTACCTACCTACTTGTACCTATCAGCTCTCACCTTAGCATAATTGTACTATAGCATCACTGATGTTTAAGATGCGCTTCATGGCACAACGATTATTTTGACACAGCAATTGCACTATGTTGTAGCCGTTGTAGGTCATAGTAAATCGCATGTTGCTGTGACTTACTTAGTGCCTAATTTAAATGTTTGTGGTCTTGATAGACGATTTCAGATTGTTTTCTACGCACAAACTTTAACCTAGGTAGATACTTAATGCGCAGGTATTTTTAAAGACAAACTTCACTTAAGTAGGTAAAGTCAGCTGAAGAGAAAAGGTACCCTACTGTAATGGCCGTAACCACCCGAGGCGGTAACTTTTCTCTGCAGCTGACAGTACATAATAATATTCCATCTAATACGAGTTTTGTCACATTAGGTTTAGTATAGTTCTCTTAAATTTCCGTTGCGGCTTTAGGTATGTGATCGCCCGCGCGCTTTTCTTTCGGGATCTTCATGGGTTAGTACCTACTAGGTACCTATGTATTTTGATTTCACCGCAGCTCTTTTTCGGGTGTTGGACTTCAATGAGTTCAATTTGTAGTTTTTGTGTCAGTTCCGGTGGGTGGGAGTTGAACGAACCCATGTCTCTTTTAGCAATACCACCTTCTCGCGTCATGCCCTCCCCCGCCACAGCAATACTTGAACAAATCGCACAAAGACCGAACGTAAAACAAAAGAGAGCAAGTGTAGGTAAATTTTGTGGCTGATAAACTTAATGGATATCGGAATTTAACGAGCGCATTGTAAGTGGGGATCTATCAAACACTATTTTAACGACACAACACGAAATTTTACGAGACGTACATGAAAACAACGTTATGGACGCGTAAACTATTAATTAGCTGTTCTTAAAGCTATAAAATATGACAAAGCAAATGTTAATACTTGATTGTCGTTTCTAGGGCCCATAAAATCTTCAAAAGATTTTATAATTGGCTTATCTGTATGAGAAAATATTCAAGACTATTTTGCAGGTATCGTGTAAAGTAATCGACAAAATTCGGCAATGTTTTGTTATATCATGATTTATTACTTCATCCCACTAACATTAGTAGATCGGTCAGTATGGGCAAGTCTGTAACTTCATGTTATAATATTTCTCGGGACAAAAATTTGCTTCTTGTAACTCTTTAGCATCGCGGCCCCGCAATGTCATGCTACTTGAGTGATTTTACTGGAAGAATGTAAACTGGACACTAAATTGTATACCTACTTGGTTGCTACTTTGCTTTGCTATAAATACCTACTTGAAATCATTATTGACGTCACATAAAAAAAGTAAGCAACCCGGTTATTCGTTCGTTCATTCGTTAACAGGCCATTCTCCGACTTTTTGATATTAAATTATAACTTGTACTAAGTACCTATAGTGAATGACAAGAATATATTGTTATTCTGCATGATTGGGAAATCCTTGTCACATGTTTAGGTACACTCAGACATTGACAAAAAATCGATGAGTGAGAAAGAGAAAGTCATATAAATTAATCTATATAAAAGCTTTCATCGGTAAGGTTTTCATCTCAATCATCAGTATAATAAATACCTAGTAATCGTGTTAACCAGCCAACCGTCCGCAGCGCGGGCTCGTTTCTCCCTCGTTAGGACAGCGCGGGCTGAGTCGGCTTAGCTCGTTCGTTTCCCTAAATTATGGGCGACGCGATGCTCAGAATACATAATGAGGGTACTTAAGCAAGTACATACGCAAGAAAAATATCTCCGGGTAAGGTAAGGTACAATTTTAAGACGGATAAATATTTTTTTTAAATAAATTAGAACTATTTTTATACAAACGTTTTTTTGTTTAACTTATAAGTTGCAATACTTTGGTTTGGGTCAAATCTTTTCACGTCTAATTTAATTAAAGTGGTTGGATCGTCTTGAAATTTGGTATATGTGGGTATATGTATTATGTATGTATACATAGGATTGGAAGTACTGCCAGCAAAAAAGCTTGTCACCTCAGAGGTGACACCTCTATCATCTCCTCTATATAAAAAAAACGTTTAGTTTGAAACTGTAAGTCCACAACAATTTTCAATTAATTAACTGAAACAATTCATTCATTCAATTCATTGATATGGACCTCCGCAAAGTAACGCCTAATTCAATTAATTAATTTTCAATTAACTGTAAAAAATAACTTTTAGTAACTTTGAAATAAAAAATAAGTATGTAATAAGTAGTTAGTTGTCTATGAAAGATGCGTTTTGACAGCTCATAAAAAGTAAATCAATCGAGTGGTGGTCAAGTAGCCTATGTACTTGAATGTTTAGGTAATTACTAATTAACTAAATGTAAACAAAACAATGTCAACTGATGTCTTAAATACTGTAATTCTCCCATTAAACTATCTAAACATTTATTTTTCTGTATTAAAATACGTTAGTCTAGTTTGTATTACAATGATAGATAAATAAAATATTTTGAATCCTTGAATGTGCCAAATTTGGAAACTTACATTACAGGTAGTTATTAACATTTACATTTAGTTAACTACCTAAACATTTCAAGTATAGGTATATATATCAAATGAATAACGAAAAGAAAAAATGTATTCTTTATGGACGCCCTAATTGTGCTCTACATTTATGTTCGAAACGTCAATAAAAATAAGTGGGCAGATGTTTCAAGAGTATCCAGCTCTGCACAATATCGGTATGTACATATACAGACACACCCACAATCCTGCATTACAAAGTTACACAAAGGACGGCTGGTGTTCACCATCTGTTCAGAAAAAAACACTGACAAAGTGCAGATAACTGGGTTAAGTCAGACAGTCAAAATAATGAATCATTCATTCTAAAAATATTAAGAGTTCATTTAAAGGAACGGGCCAAGAGCGTATCGGCCACGCCCAGGATAGGGCTCCGTAGCCGTTATGACAATATCTTTGCATAACTTATTAATTTTACTATTAATTATATCATCCGTATTAAACACGTAATATTTTTTTAAGGAACTAATAATTTTCAAGAAAACTACTACTAATTCTGAAGCAAACTTAGCCGTAAAAGTTTACATTGTTAATTTAATACATTTACTCCCATTTTAGAGGGGGGGGGGAGCACGACTTTAACAAAAATTTGCACTTTAAATTTGAATATTGTATCGGAAAATCGTCTTCACAGTCCTGGATGAAATTAAAATACCTATCCAAAGGTACCCCATACTATAAGACTAGACGAGAAGAAAAAAACACTCCCACTTTACGTCTATGGGAGGTACCCAAAAAAAAAGTTTTTTCTGCATTTTATTTTACCACTTTGTCGACATAATTTTTTACCGTGCAAAAATAAAGCTTTCTAGCACTAATAGTGTCTTAACTAAGCCGTGGACGGACGGACGGGCAAACGGACAGACAGACATGGCGAAACTATAAGTGTTCCGTTTTTGCGATTTTGCTACGGAACCCTAATAAAACGTTAATGCAATATATTGTGTAACTATTTGACCTCTACTACTACAACTAACTACGTGTAAGTATTGTAGAGTTCGTGCTCGGCGTGAGAGCTTTATATAGCAACTGGTGCAATAACCAGCATTGAGCATTCGGCTATTCACTGCCGATTATGTTTATAAGACATAAATCACCAACGAATCCGGCCGATTACCGAGAATAGCGCAAAGAGCAGCACATAACCTACAGCACTCGTCATGTGCTGGTTGGTAACACGTGTTTGTACCTACCGCATCGCGTGTAGGCAATTGAACTCAAGATTAACTAACTTCTTGACTGGTTGATGAGTTTTCAGTGACCCGGAAGATTTGTCTTGATTTTGGAAATTTGAAATTATTTCTATTATTATGCTCTACAAGGCGAAATTTAATTAACAGGGATTTAAAGGCTGGTTTGACATTGATTATCGCTTTAGTATGTTGACGCCACTCACTCTAGGTACCTAACTACAGTTTGACCAGAACTGGTAAATAAAGTGGTTTAGGTCAAACTATTAGTCCACTAAAATTGGTTATTGTTTTCAGTGATGAATGCAATGACAGCGCGTAAAGCGTAAAGTAATGACAAACATGTAATCTCTGCATTCAGAGTAATGATTAGTTTTCTGTTAAAGACACTTTTCAACGTATCCATAAATCTAGATTTATATTCGGTAAAGAAGAAGAAGAAATCAAATATCATGTCATGACATGACATAACTTAAATGGAAAAGGACTAAGTACAAATAAACGCACCACTAGCAAAGAGCATTTAGCAAATACAGCGTCAGTGTAGCCGTGATCACGCAGACCGCAGACATAATATGCCTGATATTTTTAACAGACTCGCATTTATTTCGAGAGACTTACAGTAAACTAAAAAGTACATAATTACTAACATTACACCAAGATGTATGTCGTAGGCATTTTAAATATTTACAAGACTCTCTGTCTATATAATCTTAACTGGAACAAACGTAAATAATAGCGTCTGCACTACATTTGCCGGCGCCATAAAATCCAAAACTGAAACTGTTACTGCTGCGAAATAGTTTGTACTCTACATATTACCTGTATAGTGTAACTATAGTATGGAACTTGTTCACGTGTTTCTAATTAGTATAGTGCAATGGAGAGTTAAAGTGTAGTCGCCGTCATAAACGTCGCGAGCTTACTAGGTGCTCAAAAATATTTGCACGCGCACCTACGCGATTGGACAAAACAGTCGTGTTCAGATATTTTTGAGTACCTAGACAGCTCTGATGTTTATGATGGCGACTGTATATTATACTGCGAGTGTAAGAAAGTTATAAGCGACTGTATACATATAAGACATTTAGCAAATACTTTTTACAGTACCTGGGCGACCGAGCTCCGCTCGGGCTGAAACTCGGTAACAGGCGTTTTCCCAGTGATAAGACCAAGCTAGATCAATTTTTCATCCCCGAAAACCCCCACATACCAAATTTCATCGAAATCGTTGGAGCCGTTTCCGAGATCCTGATTATTATATATACAAGATATGCTCGTTTAAAGGTAGTTTAGATAGATAGATTTTATGATTATAGCCAGTATGCCTAGTTCTAAAGTTCTACTTTTCTTGTGTACTTTTTTTCTATAACTATAATTTTTCATTGTTAGAACTATAATTGATTCCCGCAAAAGAGAAAAAATACAATGGGCAATATGTGTACATCACAAGTGTCACCTGACCGTACAATTAAAATTAAAATAAGAGAACCACGACACATCTAACCTGACTGTCTTCTTTGCAGGAAGAGGCGGTGTCTCAGTGAACGATTCGCTGACTCAATCAACAACAGCTAACATCACAGACGTCCCTGCGACCAGCAGCGCTCTCCAGCCGAGCTCAGATGCTGCCGAGGAATACTCAGGGTCACCTTACAGCACCCTCAATAACATTCAAAGCACGGATGCCATTCGCGCCGACAACTCCAGCGTCACATGACGGCGGTAAAACCATGACATCTTGTCTATGACTCTTAGAGTTTTCGATAACACGAATTTAAGATTCTCATGCTCTGCCACAAATCTCGTCATAATTCTAGAAAGTTACAGATCCGAACCCTCTTACTCATCATAAGCCTTACTAAGTCAAGGTAGTTCAAAAAATACAACCGAATTGATTAACTTCCCTCTCCTTTTTTTTGAAATCGATTAACATTTACCTACCTTTGCAAAAACACACAAAATATCGCACACCTAGGTAAAAAGTGATCAATTTAAAATAATAACACTGTTTTAATTTGGAACTTACACAAATTAATAAATTTTAAAAGTTATAATTTTGATTCGATAGTCTTTCTCTTTAAGGTGCGATATATTTAAACAAAAGGCGTGACTTTCTATGAATAAGGGGGTTACTCTGTAGTTGTACCTAATTGTTGGCGCCGATGACATCCCAAGGCTGATACCGAAACACCAATGTAAAACGATGGTTTACGTAGTGATATTTTTCATGTATAATTTTTTAGTTCCATAACTAGTTTTAAGATGAAGGTTTATTGCTTCATGTATTTACTAAACAATATTTAAGTGTACCTAGCATTAAGTATTACCAGATGTTAACTATGTAGAGAAATATTTTATTTACCTAAGTGGTTACTTAATATGTCACGTATTTATTGAATTATTAACGTTTTTGGTAGTAGACCAACTTGCTGATCTCATATTATTTTGCATGTTATTGTCGAACATATCGTAGCTACTTACAACCAGCTATATGCTAACCTTTACTTGTGTAGCCTAAGTCATATCTTCACTTTTTCTAAATTTTAGTAGTGCCTGTAGAAAACGATGAATGTGAAATTTCTCATTTTACCCATTTCCCGTTACTTGAAATGAATATTGAAAACTATGAAACTATTGAATACGTCCCGTATTAATGCTACAACTATTGTTGAATGCAGATACGTTTTATTCACAAACCTTACCTAAAGTAAGTACCGAATTGTATTAGATAACTTATTGTATAATATATTTTTAGATACTATGGAAACAATTTTTTTTAATGCTGACTTCCTAATTGTGTCCACTTTAAGGCCGTTGAACATTTATAAGTATTTAGCTACAATGTCAGTGGCACTAGCTATTTCTTATTGATTGAGTATCAACACGCCTGTGATGTTGTACTCACTTTTAGTCTTTGCGCGTAGTCGTGTACGGCTTCTGCGATATTGTCCCAATGGGATAGTGTTCCTACATATACCCTACTATCTATACACTCTATAAGGTAAACGTCCGAGTGCTCGACGTGTCAAAAGAAAATATACTTTAGTTCTTGCGCGGATTTCATCATTTCTAATGCGATCCCGCAGAGAAACTCCAAGCATAGCCCTCTCCATCGCCCTCTGAGTGACCTTGAGCTTCCTTATAAGACCCATCGTTAGTGGCCACGTCTCAGTGCCATAAGTCATCACTGGCAACACACACTGGTCAAAGACTTTTGACTTGAGACACTGCGGTATATCGGATGACAAGATATAATAATAATATTTATTATTTATAATATTTATTTGCTTCGTGATATTATGTTCATTTACACATCTACACAAAAGATATTTATCTATTTTTGGAGATGTGACCTTTACTTTTAATAAATGGAATTTATTTTATATGGTGACCATATCGAAATTTCTCAAAATATAATAAAACTAGCTGACCCGGCAAACGTTGTTTTGCCTTGCCATATAAAATTGCCTACGACCTATTCTAAGGCGTACCAAATATAGAAAAAAAGTTTCATAAAAATCGGTCAAGACGTTTCGAAGGAGTTCGATAACGAACACCGTGACACGAGATTTTTATATATTAGACTAGCTGTTGCCCGCGACTCCATCCGCGAAGAAAAGGGGTACCTATAAAAAATAGCCTACGACCTATTCTCAGATTTACCGAATACGGAGAAAAAAGTTTCATAAAAATCGGTCGAGCCGTCTCGGAGGAGTTCGATAACAAACACCGTGACACGAGATTTTTAAATATTAGACTAGCTGTTGCCCACGACTCCGTCTGCTAAGAACGGGTATAAAAAATGGGCTACGACCTATTCTCAGGCCTACTAAGTATGCAGATAAAAAGGTTTCATAAAAATCGGTCAAGCTCAAGCCGTTTCGGAGTTCGATAACAAACACCGTGACACGAGATTTTATATATTAGATTTTACAAGTAAAATGACTGCGACTTACGGAAAGACAGGCAGATATCACGAAACTATAAGCGTTTCGTTTTAGCTATTTTGGCTACGGAATCCTAAAAAAGGGATGACCAATATTGGATCTTTGAAATAATTTCGATAGTCCCAGTGAATGACAGTCGTGTCAAATATTAGACTTGCTGCGATTTTCAATCCTAATAGATGACAGTCTTGTTTATCAAAGTAACAATGAACGAAGTCGACATTTTATAACATAAATCATTTCCTGTACATTCTAGCATCAATATAATTTTATTACAAAATAAGTTCACGACTTGCCGTTGAAGTATCTTAAATAACTCACCAAACATGAGCAGAGCTTAAGCATATAGCTAAGAAAATTTTGAGATTTGATTGTTCATAACAATGTCATAACCAAGGAGCGGAATTTTTCATAGCAAAAATCAAACATCAAAGGGATTGAACATAAGTTTTATCGACTATCGATAAATATTTCAGCAAATAATAGGTACTTTTAAAATAGCACTTTTTAAGTTAATTACAATTAAAATATAAAACCTTAAACGGAAATGCAACCAAACTAAAATATAACCTTCATTCAAAATAAGAATCAAAATCTATTTCTGTACTAATCGCATTTTCTTCATCTTCTCTGTAGTAATAGAGAATTGTCATAATTTTTTCTACTCGTATATTGTCACCCTTTAAATTGGTCCTGTAGAACCATTTATAGCTTGAGAAAGAGTGTTCTACCTCCGTTGATGTAAGTAAGGGATGTTTTTTATCCATTTGTTAATCGTTTTTCTTTTAGGATTAACCATTTTAATAACACGAGAATGTCTTAGAAAAACTCAAGCGACATAAATGTCATATGTGAGGTTGACGCGATTTATTTTAATATGGAGATGCAAGTCGCTTATCAAGAGGTCAAATGTTACAAATAATGTTAAAAGGCGATAACAAGCGAAGAGTCGATTCGATAACATCGATAACTGGAATAGTCGATAAAACTTATGTTCAATCCCTTTGATGTTTGATTTTTGCTATGAGAAATTCCGCTGTTGGTCATAACTATTATTATTCATTAATTGAAAATAAGTTCTCTATTTTAAAATTGGCTTGTGAAATTCTAAAGCTACAAACATTTCTCATCGCTAAAATGAGTTGGTGATAAATTTAATGTTAATCTTATATATCGCAATTGAAAGTATGGGCGACGATTACTAGTACAGCAACGAGCACTGGGACATTTACAATACAATACAATACAATGACTCTTTATTGTACACAACAAAGAAAACAATACAGAAAAACAAGTACATGGAAAACAAAATATACAAGGTAAGCAACCTTACCTTAATTAATTATAGTAAAAAAAGTAAACTTTGTTTGTTTGTTTGTACGTTAGGTGGTAATGGTAATCTATGGAATTAAAGCTACACTATCCCTGATTAAAGTGATTAACGTAGGCTACTTTTAAACCCGGTAGATGCTAAGCTCCTACGGGACGTAGACGAATTTGCGGGCAACAGCTAGTGCCCGTATTTGCGTTAAAGCATAGGAATTTGATTGTTGCCAAGCTAAAATTGTTTTTATTCTGTTTTTTTATCAAAATACATATTTGAATGAACATTAGGTGTAATCTATGGGTGTAATAAATAAGCAGAGGCGTAGTAAACGGGTTCAGTCGCAATGATTTTGGATAAATACTGCTTGGGAATTACACAGAATATAATTTTATTTCCTCCATTATATCTGGAAAATTTAAATACATACAGTATTTACATAAAATATGATGTACTTTTACGTACAGCAAAGCAACATTATTAAATTAAAATACTTACATATTTGTAATATAACATAGGTACACTTTCAACACCAACCACACGGGTTTAACATTCTCTTCTCAAATAATATACCACCTAGAATCTAGAGACTCTCGTCTAGTCATACCTACTTATGTGTTTTTTACAATCCAACAACTACGCTACAGAGCTACAGAGCATTTCATTTGACGTATTCGCTCAAATATTTTCGTGTGCAAAACAGATGCACCACAAAGTTTTACCGAGATAGACGGAGATGCAATAGCGCGATTCCAACAGGCGACGTCAAATGAAGTGCTTGCTTTAGATATTCTGGTGGTGATACTAACAGCGTGCCTGGAGAGCTGCAGTTATCCGCCGGTGACGTACATTTGCACAGGTTTGTCAGAGTTCATGATGGCAGCGACGCGGGCGCCGCCCGTCACCGCGGCCGCGCGAGCCGCGTCGTACTTGCACAGCAGAGTGGTTACTGACATGTTGAACTCGCTTCCACCGTACTTGTTCTGATTCGATTCCTGCACCAAACAATAGATGGGTCATTATATGAGCTGTTGTTGCGAACCACTTTCGTGGACACATTCTTGTAGAAACGGCAGAACATTCTGATACAGTTTCCAGTTATCTGGTAGAACTTCTACCTTCATCTATTAGAGATCCTACATTTCTATCGTATTCTATCTCTAAGAAATATCCGAAAATGTCATAAAAAAACTACAGCCAATATAAGTGACCACGAAACTGAGGTGGTTCAAACGCTCGAATGACCCAGATTTATCCTCCAGAGTCCCGACCTTTTTAGGGTTCCGTACCCAAAGGGTAAAAACGGAAACCCAGTAATAACTGAGGCTCCGCTGTCCGTCCGTCCGTCCGTCTGTCCGTCTGTCACCAGGCTGTATCTCGGGAACCGTGAAAGCTAGAGAGTTGAAATTAACACAGATGATGTATGTCGGTTGCCGCTATAACAACAAATACTAAAAAATGGAATAAAATAAATATTTAAGGGGGCTCCCATACAACAAACGTGATTTTTTGCTCGTTTTTGCTCGATATTGATAACGGCAACAGGTAGACGCTTGAAATATTCACAGAATATTTAATTATGTATTGACTTTAAAAATAAATCATTAAATTAAAATAAAAAAATATTTAATTGGGTCTCCCATACAACAAACGTGATTTTTATAGATAATTGTACGGAACCCTTCGTGCGCGAGTCCGACTCGCACTTGGCCGGTTTTTTAACTTTAGTTTCGATATTTTATAGTTTATTTCAACATATTGAAGGTTCATTATTAAATTAAAGATTTGTACTTTATGAATTATATCAAGCAGTTCAGTTATTCTCTCTGATACTTAATTTGTTCTTTGCGAGGACTCGCGAGGTTAAAGGTGTATTTCGAAGGTGCGAGAAATATCGCGTGAGTTACAGTAAGTTGCCGTCGATGATCGATTGATCGATCATTAGGTAGTAAATCAATAGTCGCGCGGACGAAATAGCATTGCAACTATACTCTAAATGTAGTCATAGTCTGGCCAGCAAGTCCTGGCACAAGAAATGTACAGTAACCTCGTTTTGGCAACCCTGAAAATCAAACCGGCAAGCAGCATTGTAACTACCTTCATCAAAGGTCTACATCTAGGTCACTCACACCTGCACGAATACGTGAACCAACAAGACATTGAAAGGCCACATTTTCAAACGATCTATGTCGGCGTTTGAAGTAAGTAAGTACGTCAAAGTGCATGAACCTCGAACCTTAAGATCGCGTCCGATTGGGTTAGATTTCCGCTTTTGTTTGCGCGCTTGTAAGTGCTCGCTGTTACGTATTATGTATTATCAGCTCATTTTTTAGGGTATGGAACGTGAGCTTTAAAAACAGAACAGAAAAAAATTCTCACTCTCGAAACGTTCTTTTCGTGCTTTAATTTTTTCTCAATTTTACGCCTTTTACAAAGATAAGATAATATAACATTGAATTAAAACTAGTTCATACCTGCATAAAATTACACATTTCCGAATAGAAATGTGGGTAAGTCGGCGGCTGGTAGAATATTATATGTCGGATCCCTTTTATTCTGAATCGCCTGAAGAAATGAACTCTTTCAGAGTACAATAAAAAGTGTGCTTCCGTGTGGAAGAACATGTCCCTTGCGCGCGCTATTTTGCCATCCTAAAAAAAGATATTCATTTGAAAACAAGTCAAAATCTGTCTGTTTAATAGCGATGTAGAGATAAACTACGATAATATGGCCCGCCCCTCCAAAATTCAAGAAGTCGTCAATGTATTTGTGAAAGTGTTTATAAAGCACCACCAAAACTTTCAACGCATGTGTGCATGCTGAGACAGCAATCAAACAAAACCAAACTACTACATACACACTCTTTCGTAAGGATGTGACATAACACATTGAAATAGTAATTTGGAGGGGTGGGCCATGTTATCGTAGTTTATCTCTACGACTTCGCCTAGGTGGGCTCTCTTGGTAATAAATAAATAAATAAATATTAGGGGACAATCTTACACAAATCGACCTAGTCCCAAACTAAGCAAAGCTTGTACTATGGGTACTAGACGACGATAAACATACTTATATAGATCTGACGACCAGATGGCCTAGTGGTTAGAGACCCTGACTATGAAGCTTGAGGTCCCGGGTTCGATTCCCGTGTCGGGGCAGATATTTGTATGAAAAATACGAATGTTTGTTCTCGGGTCTTGGGTGTTTAATATGTATTTAAGTATGTATCTATCTATATAAGTATGTTTATCCGTTGCCTGGTACCCATAACACAAGCTTTGCTAAGCTTACTTTGGGACTAGGTCAATTGGTGTGAATTGTCCCGTGATATTTATTTTTATTTATTTTATTTATTTTATAGATAAATAAATACTTAAATACATAGAAAACATCCATACTTAACTCAGAAACAAATATTCGTGCTCATCACACAAATAAATGCCCTTACCGGGATTTGAACCCAGGACCTCATGTACATGTGTTTTAATTCTTGCATAACTACATATGTATATAAAAATATTTTTACTGAGCTGAGAGTTCCGTACATTTTGACACTGCTATACTTAACACTAAATCGAGATTTATTTTTCCATCACTTTCTTTGCTCATGGGTTAAGCTGTCCATAAAAAATAGTAGATAAATAAATACATATCTATATATATAAAAGAAGAAACTGACTGACTGACTGACTGACTGACATATCAACGCACAGCCCAAACCACTGGGCCTAGAGATTCCAAATTTGGCATGTAGGTTCCTTATAAGGTCTAGGGGTGCACTAAGAAAGGATTTTTTAAAATTCACTCCCTAAAGGGGTGAAAAGGGGGTCCAAAGTTTGTATGGGGAAACAAGATTAGTTCGACTATTTTATTCGAAACTTCACAGAAGTACTTCTAATGGTAAATGAGTAAACACGTGTTACAGATTTTTTGAGAATTCAACCCCTAAAAGGGGGGAAAGGGATAACAAAGTCTGAAAATCAACATGGGTGTTGTTTCTATGGTTTATCGGGTCGCTGGTTATGAAAACAACAAGGGTTTTAAAATCCGACGTGGCGGACGTAAAAAACCATCGCCCTGGATGGGGTGCGATGGGGTTGAAATGTCTAAATAAACTAAATGACTGTTGATATATCAACGCACAGCCCAAACCACTGGATCTAGAGACTTGAAATTTTGCACATAGATACCTTATACAATGTAGGCATCCACAAGGAAAGATTTTTGGGAATTCCCACGGGAACGGGAAAAAACGGGATTTATAAATTCGATTCCGAGTGACCCTATCTCAGTAACTATAATAACTAGACTCTTCAAATTTGATACAAAAGTAGGTATTATATTAGGAAAAACATTAATTTCAGGATTTTTCAAAATTCCCACGGGATAAGGATAAAACGGGATTTATATATTCAGTTCAACGGGATCCTATGAACTATAATTACTAGACTCTTCAAGTTTGACATAGAAGTAGATAATTATAATAGTAAAAAACTGTTTTAAGGATTTTCGGAAATTCCCACGGGATAAGGAAAACACGGGATTTTTCGTTTTACTGGTTGTAGAAAGCTGAAATTCGGCATGTAGGTTGCTTGGGGAGTGTAGGAGAGGATTGAGAGAGGACTTTCCAAAATTCCCACGGGAACGGGAGAAAACGGGATCTTTCATTTTACTGGTCGTAGAAAGCTGAAATTCAGCATGTAGGTTGCGTGGGGAGTGTAGAGAAGCATTGAGAGAGGACTTTCCAAAATTCCCACAGGAACGGGAAAAACGGGTTTTTTCGTTTTACTGGTCGCAGAAAGCTGAAATTCGGCATGTAGGTTGTTTGAACAGTGCAGAGGAGCATTGAGAGAGGACTTTTCAAAATTCCCACAGGAACGGGAAAAACGGGATTTTTCGTTTTACTGGTCATAGAAAGCTGAAAATTGGCAAGTGGGTTCCTTGGGGAGTGTAGGGGAGCATTAAGAAAGCATTTCCCGAAATTCTTACGGGAACGGGAAAAAACGGGATTTTGCGTTGTACTGGTTGTAGAAAGCTAAAATTTCAAAATTCATAAGTTTATACTGTGAGTAGGCCGCAAAGGGCTCTTTAACCGACTTCAAAAAAAGGAGGAGGTATGTTCACCGATTTCTCGGTCAATTGTGGACCGATTATGAAAATTATTTTTTTATTCGTAAGAATATAATATAGGTACTCCTAAGATGGTCCCATTGTCACCAAATCAGGATCTGATGACGGGATCTCAGGGAAATCGAGGGCAACCCTCAAATTTTGTAGACACACATTACGTTTTTCATATATTTTCTCAAGCTATTTAAGTGTTTGCGTCTGGTAGACATCATCTCATGTTGATGAGCTGATGATGGAAGGTAAAACTCCTTAACGGTTAGGAGTTGAGGATATTTTTTTAAATATTACAGGTACGTATAGTCCGATAGTTGTATTATTTCAGGTTATCCAGGTGAGCTGATGATGGAAGGTTAAACTCCTTAACGGTTAGGAGTTATAGGAAGTTTCTTTAAATATCATATGCACGTATAGATCATTGGTTGTATTCTTTCTGGTTATTCAGATGAGCTGATGATGGAAGGTATAACTCCTTAGCGGTTAGGTCACACAACACCTTTACAAAATACTATAATATGTATAATATCAATGCTAAGTAGGTACACAGCGCTTCCAGTTACTCAAGTTTCCGTAGAAGGTAAGAAAACATTGAATTATACCTAATACAGGACAGGGGAAAGTAATAATAGGTTTTATGTTATTAACAAGCCTGGTTATTTTAGTGCCCGCTTCCGAATTAGTGAAAAACATTGTATATAAAGAATTACTGTAAAGGACCGTATCTACCTGAAGTTTAGTCGGGCTTGCTTGCACGCTTGCTTGCACGCTTACTTGCACGCTTTCTTGCACGCTTGCTTGCTTGCGTGCATGCTTGCTTGCTTGATATCTTAGTTCTTTGGAATACTCATGGTACACGCGAGCGAAGCCGCGGGCAAAAGCTAGTAAATAAATAAATAAATATCACTGGGATGTCCCAATTTTTGGCAACGTATAATAAATCGAAAACCGTTTGGAG
This sequence comes from Archips xylosteana, assembly GCA_947563465.1. Classification (NCBI taxonomy): domain Eukaryota; kingdom Metazoa; phylum Arthropoda; class Insecta; order Lepidoptera; family Tortricidae; genus Archips; species Archips xylosteana. Next base: position 7,162,423 of record OX387362.1, read on the forward strand.
AAATAGGCTTTGTGAAGCGTTTTCAGAAATCAGATTCCAAAAATATGATAATCTGAATTAAATAAAGAAAATTTAAGTAATGACCTTCATTTGACCCCTGCAGTGAATCGTCACAAAGGCAGATATAAAGCAGGTCTACACTCTAAAGCAAATTGACAGTTTGAAATGTTGCTGTCCTGCTTATAATAGCAAAGAGTGACAAAGACAGAACTTTAATCACATGATGCACACCTGGCTTTAAACAGTTGTCATTTATCATAAAGTCCGAAATGTATACAATACTCGCAATGTATTTTTACAAATTTAATTATTAAATTACTACGTTACAAGTAAATATGAAAGAATTTAAATATCAGATTTTAATAAAAAATATCTATATACTATCACACCATTAAACAAACAGGAATAATCGAAGCTAAAAGAAGAGAAATAAATAAAACTATTTTGTCATGGTTCATTTAGGACCCTAAGCCGTGCTTGTAATATTGACAGTGACAAGACAAATCAGGGGCACTACTACAAAATTCGAAGTTCGTATCGTATCATCCCTCTCACTCTCGTGTCAAATCATATTAGCGTGAGCGGGACGGCATGAAACGAAGTTCGAATTATGCACTTCGTAGTAGGGCCACAGATTATGTAATGTACGACTTGAATTTTTCTAGGCTATGGAACGTGGCTCTCTCACTGTGACGTCATCCAACGTATTTCTAAAAAAAAATATAAAAATTAAATACTCAACCAAATTCAAAATCGATGAAAATGGTGTCTTAAAATATCCTATTCTTTCCAAAAAAAATATAAAAGCTATAGGTTATTTTTTTGGTGCATCCCAATTGACCTAGTCCCAAACTAAGCAAAGCTTGTACTATGGGTACCTACTAGACAACGAATAAACATACTTATCTATACTAATATTATAAAGAGGAAAGATTTGATTGTTTGTTTGTTTGTTTGTTTGTTTGTTTGCATTGAATAGGCTCCGAAACTACTGGACCGATTTCAAAAATTCTTTTGCCGTTAGAAAGCTACATTATCACTGAGTGACATAGGCTACTTTTTACCGCGGGAAAATATCTTATTCTACGGGAAAATTAATTTATCGCGGGCGAAGCTGCGGAGGGAAGGCTAGTATAGATATAAATACATACTTAAATACATATTAAACATCCAAGACTCGAGCACAAACATTCGTATTTTTCACACAAATGTCTGCCCCGACCGGGAATCGAACCAGGGATCTCAAGCTTCGTAGTCAGGTTCTCTAACAACTAGGCTATCCGGCCGTGTAAACTCCGTCCGTCTATACTCCCGCCGTCTATACTCGTATAATTGATGTTTTTAATGCGGATTGGCTCAGCTCAGTTTCATGTAAGGAACAATCTATTGTAGCGCAAGAAAAAACGCAAGCAGCAGAAGTTGTTCAAATTTAATAAAATATTTTGGAATTAGGACGCCCTCTTGCATCAAACTGAGGTATTTTTTTCTATGGGAACCAACTGGACGTTGGGTGATCCCGAAATGCGTTATCCAATTTATAACCCCGCGGTCGTAGGATTAAACATACCTAAATAAAAAAGGCGCTATATATAAATACCTTAGCATATTCGTTAATCTGCACAAAGCCAATGTCTTCCTTCTTGAAGTGATTGCGTATGCGCACGTAATCGAAGTAACTTGGCACATAGATGAGGGTGTGGCTCATGAGCGGGTCACGCTGCTTCGGCAGCACCTCTTTGATGAAGTATTCGAACCGCGCGTCCACCGCCGCCAATGGACTCGCTGCGTTGAATCTAAGCATAAATCAGTTAGATTTCATTAGTTTGTTTCAATAGGCTATGGTATGGAGCCTCGCATTCACGGACTTTTACTTAAGTGAATGATGTCTGTCACCTTGTGTATCATAAACAAACTCAGTCAAACTCTCATGTTAATAATTAACAGTGGCGAAGCGTGAAAATTTTTTCAGGTAAAGCCGTAGCGAAAACCAGTGGCGGCGCAGAACCTAAATTTGGTGTGGGCAAGACAAGACACAATTTGCGAGGCCCTGTGATGGCGCGCCACACATTAGATTACGGATGTAATGAGCAAAAAACGGGAAACTTTCGAGGCGCGAGGACCCTCAGACAGACGGTGGCCCACGTCGCCCTTACCCAGCGCCGCCTCTGGCGAAAACTACTAACCTTTATCTTACCCTTTTTATTTATTCTCTTCTTGAAAATTAGGACATAACTTCTAAAATCGTCACTCAACAAATTCGCATCCACAATCAATTTTAATTTAAGGAGCCTTTTCTACTTTTATTAAGCCTAGTAAATACAAAATAATTTATCTAGCGAGTCCGACCGAAGATAAAATATAAATTAAACTGACCACTTGACACTATAAGTTTGCACAATCCGATATTACGAAATTTCACTGGTTTCGAGCATCAACACTAATCTGGCTATGTATTTTTTTATTAAATTAAAACGATATATGTACTACTAATAAACAATAATAATACTTCACAACAAGAAACGAAATATGAAGTTTGTAATCAATGACAAATCAATCGTAATGTTGCCATTACAATTATTTCCAATAAGTGACGGTGTTATTTTATAAAATTCTAATCTAATATTAATTTCGCCAGTTTATAAACCTTAATAATAAAAGCAGATAAAATATAATTGTTTTTGTTTTACACTAAATCATCGATATTTTACGTTCCATTTCGCTGCAGTAATTTTGTATAAGTAGGCGATCGTAGCGCCAAAAATGTTCCAAGAAGCCGCTCACGGCTCGCGGCTCGCGGCTTCGGCAGGCAAAGTGAAAGTGAGCCTTACGCACAACACACAAAGTCTTTTTTTAAATGTAATAAGCCGCTTAATCCCGGGTTATCTAAGTAGCATAAATACGCGATGTTTCCTGGAGTGGTGTGGGTGTTTGTCAATGAATTATTTAAATGTCTGAGTGTACAGTTTCTGATATTTCCGACCGGCATTTACTATTAGAGATCGTGAATGAATCGTTTTTGTGAGAGTATTACGTTGCGTTTTGATTCTGCATCGTGTTGAAAAAAAGTTAAGTTTATTAGGGAAGAGTATGCCTGTATTACACACAACGGGTTATTAATAGAAGCGTTTGATTACTTCAAAATTTTAGGCAACCCGGAAGGAATCGGGTTGTTAGCACCCTTCGCCACTGATAATTAATCACATTAACTTTCACATGTCTAATGGCCGAACATATCTGGATAATAATATAATTAATTTTGTTAACACCCTATTTGTACCATATGTTCTGTGAATAAACTGTTCATTCATTCATTCATGTCGCCTCGAAGCGGCCGACAGAATGTACCTACTTATTACTACTACCTACCTACTTCTACTGGATAGGTAATATTGTAATTATTGCACCAATTTCTAAATTTACCTCTTGTTTCGCCACACTGTATCAAGTAAATTCCTGTTATCTTGTATGAGAGATATCTATGATGCCGTCTCTATTTATTTTATTTGATTATCCAAATTACAATTAATTAAATTTGTTCCTGTATTTTCGACAAAAATTTGTACGGATATAGATCCGTGACAATATAGATTGGTGACATAAATTAATATATTTGTGTTCGTATCCGATAGCGAAAATCAATGAGATGTTCCAACATTTCGTATCTTCAATTTAGACTTCGACGCAGATACCTACTTAATTTTGAATAAGAATATAAGTAGGTACTTGTCGTTCGGGAATCGACACAAGCTCGCCGTTCCTGTTCAGTTATATATTTCGTCATTCAAGTTAGAATCGTTTCGAGCCTTCATTGAACTTTTGGTTGTAAATTGAAATAGGTAATTAATTACCAGTGATCGGAACTCTGGGAGCTAAACTTAAACAAAACTTGCCAAGCGGGCATGAAACAGTGCTTACAGACATGAAAATATTAATAAACTACTGAAAATCTGAGATTTCGATATAGAGTTAAATTGAACACTAATCTGCCAATAATATTCTTATTTTTCTTGGTTGTAAATTCTCCTTAATGTCAGCTTTACAAGTTTTGTTAAAGTTTAGCTCCCAGAGTTCCGATCACTGGTAATTACCTTTCATTTTTCTTCTACTCGCAATACATAGGTAAGTACGTGACTCTTTAATTCATACAACATAGAAAATATTAAATCGGTGAAACTACTTTCAATAGTCAAAGTTAAAAAATGTACACCCCTAGAAGCTGTCGGATTTAGAATTAGCTGTATTCAAATTTATGATGACTTGACAATAATACTAAATTGATATCTGTGCCAGTAATCAACATACGTTTAAACGATTTCGACTCAACACATCTTGATTTTGTGACACTAACCGACTTCAGAACCTACTGGAACGTTTTACATCTCCACAGAATACCTACTGTCGGCTTGTAGTCCAGCCCAACTAAACTCGTATTCTATAAATAGATTCAAGTATCATAAATACCTATGAAATATTTGCGGCACTTGCAGTAAAACCTGCTGGATGGTGCCCACTTCAACAGGATTCGTGACCATCACTTTTCCGGCGTAGTTATGGCATTTATGATTCAGTATCGACTTTATCTCTGGCAGCGATACTGATGAAAAGACCAATGTCTGCCTGAAAAATAATATTAATCAAACATACGACTCCCGTTCCTGACGCGAATCAAATAAACATAAATCTTGTAAACAAGATTATTTTTGGTACAGCATGTGAAGCATAAATCAGTATCAGGCAAGCACTTAATACCAACCGCTATACAAAGCAGTATAAATAGATTGCGCTTGCCATTTACATACCGCGATCGGTAAAACGCATGGATATATTGCAAGTTAAAATCTTAATATTTTATGTAGATAATGCTAGCGACTCAAGCCTCGATTTTTAACGTCTTTTTGTTAGGTACATTTTATTGCTCTTTACTTTGTTTTTCGAGCATAACTCTACGTGGAATTACAATTTATTTAGTATTTTAATGTTAAGTAATATAATGTACAATAGCTATTTAAACACCAGCATACGCAAAACAGAAGCGACATGAGCTGTTTACTGTTGTTTCATTGACTTGAAACTATGCATATACGTGGAACAAGAAACATAGTGATACAAACCTATCGATACCTAGAACAAATTAGATACCTATTTAATATCCACTTACGTTTACAAATAAATTGATTTGACATAAATGCAATAGTAAACACAATTAGATTAGATTTGCCCTAATGCCTAACTGAATCTAACTGAAACGAGACCAAATAAATTACAGAGCCCGCGGCGCGTGCCGCGTGCTAAGAAAAATAAACTCTCTAAACAAGTGAACTCATTTACTAGTGCCATATTATATCTTTAGAGGCCGATATAGTGTAAGAAAAGTGGTCTCGTCTTTTTAGCTCGCCTTAACATATGCGTATTATACAGGTGACATTGGAGACGAAATCAGAAATGATATGACCTAATTAAGGATTAAAGTGGGATCATAATTAAAATAACATAGCTATGTAATTATACTTAGACCCAGTATACACATGCCTGTAGATTGCATATTTTTTTGCAAGTAGCTCACACGCTCGAGACATATTTGTATGCAGTTTGACGTTCGTACCCCAGCTACTGGCACAAAAATGTGCAAGCTACAGTCATGTCTATTCCGAGCCTTAATCACAAGAATGTTCAAACTTAAATAATTTAGTGCTAACAATATATGATCAATATGGTAGAAAGAGATGCAAAGATAAACGTATAAGTATCTAGGTATGTCTCATCTCATCATCATCACCTACTTGAAATGTCCACATCACCATTGCTGCCTATATCATTTGAATATCTAATATTGATAAGGGGAAAAAACAGTTTTTGTTTCGTGTAAGGACTTTTGATTGTAAATGGCTATCAATTACTGAATCTGAAAAAGTGGTTTCTAATTACGTCTTCGATGTCACCCTGTATATACTATATCTATGGTTAAAACAGAGATGCATCTTAATAAAACTATAAATTTAAGACTGAAATTGCGTTTAATGCATGCGTGCACAGCGCATTGGCGTCAACTAATGGCGTCCGGATCAGTGCATCAAAACCACATAAAGTACCGTGCTACTACAGGTTTTTTAAAAGAGTATTTTTTAGATTCTATTTTCACTAATCGCAAAACAACGCCAGACAAATGTCACTAAAACCTCTCATGAATATGTCCAAAACTTCAAAATACATTGATTAAAGTGCTCACCTGTAGTACTTCGACCATCCATTTATAGCCCAGGATCTAACTCGTGAGAAGTCGGTGTCGCGAGTTTTTTGCGGCTGCAAGTGGAAGTGGTCCAGGCAATGCAGCAAATGGTCCCAGTTCTGCATGAGCACCACGTCGGCCTGGTCTAGCACTAGAACCTCGATGGAGGCTAGAAAGTCGTAGTCGCGGTCTTCTTCGCCCTCCGCGCCTACTATCATTCGAAGCCCCAGAGGCGACGCTACTATGATGTCTGATGAATAGAAGTCTGTGTAAAGCTGTAAGGATAAGTTGGCATTTTTTTTATTGCAGCGAGGATAATTTTAACCATAGAGGAATTAGCCAATAGAGTGGAAATGTCATATAATTGGTTTAAAAAAATGCGCCATACCAAAAATTTGGCAAACTGTTGTTTTAGTAAAAAAAATCAGTAGTGTTGCAAAACTGAATAACTCTTACCTATTATCACTTGATTGGTTAATTTCTCTATGAATTTAACGCAATTTCTGATTTTAATCTACCATGAGACTCACTCACTCACTCACTCACATAGTGAAAATATATGGATTACTCACATCTTTTTTTTTTTTTTTTTTTTTAAATCTAATATTTTAACGAGGCTTGAGTACACCTAATGTGACTATGTCAGCCTCATGGGAAGCCACAGAAAACTACAACACTCTTAATTGTTTCCTAACTCAGAGATGAAGTCTCTGTATAAAAGCATTTCTGATGAATTTGTATATCAGTACCGCATCATCCGACACCGGCTTACTCAGAATTACATTTACACCACCATTATACAAGTTTAAATGAGCCAAATATTTCTTCCTAACGTCTCCAATCTGGTCACATTCCAGAAGGAAGTGCAAGAGGTCCTCGGTTTTGTTACAACCCCTACACAAGGGTGACTGCATGACTCTCATTAAATTAAAAAAACAATTCAGTGGAATGTGACCAGATCGAACACGTAAAGCTGACACAAGCAGGTCCCTGGAAAGGCCGGCACAATCAAACCAGGGAACCTTGAAAACCTTGTTCTGTATGGTGCTATACCAAATCCCTTTCACACTAGATGCAGTACTGAAAAGTTTTTGCCATTCCGAATAGCACTCCTCTTTTGCTAATTGCATTAATTCTGTACCATAGGGCTTAGACAAACAGCCAATCCCTCCCGTGACAGCCAAACCAGCTAATTTATCCGCTTGCTCATTACCAGCTACCCCAATATGAGATGGAATCCACTGCAAAACAATTTGGACATGGTTACATTGCAAGGAGTATATAATTTTCAAAATGTCATAGGCTATCGGCATACCTCTGCAACCCGAGACACAACGAGCCAGGTGTTGAAGTGCACTTCTTGAGTCTGAAAGTATAATCACCTTGTTCTTTGCAATAGTCTGAGCATATAAAAGAGCTTCATACAGGGCAATTAACTCTGCTCTCATAATACAAATTCTAGAATCCAATTTAAGCTGTTTAGAGTGGTTTAACTGTGGATCAAAAAATGCAGCCCCAACCCCCTCACTCTTGGATCCATCAGTATACAATTTATAGAATCCAGCATATTTTTCAACCATCATTTGAATAACACTATACTTAAGGCTATCCATAGGTATATTTCTTTTAGGTTTACTTATAAGCTCTATAAAACATTTAACACAAGCCTGAATGTCAATATATGATACCCATATACCGATTGTATACATATTCAATACTTGACTTTTATGTAAATCTACATTCTTAAAAAAATCGTTCACTGTAACAAGCATTGGCTTGGTTTTGTTGCTCCAGTATCTAAGTTCGCACTGTACCGACAAATGCTGTAAAAGTTCAATAGTTTCATCGTGTAATACAGAACCAACTCTAAGCCAGTACCTTGATGCCAACCATTGCCTACGGACCGAAAGAGGCGGCAAGCAAAGTTCATTCTGCATCACATGAATTGGAGTGCTTCGGATGAAACCTCCACATATTCGCAAAGCACGATTCTGTAGAATATTTAACTTGTTCAAGTGGGTATTTGCACATGAACCATACAAGAAACTGCCATAATCAATTCTACTTCTAATTAAAGATATATATAGGCGTCTTAAGTGTGTTGGGTGAACACCCCAAGAGGTACCAGCCAAAATTCTTAATATATTTATATATTTATATGCTTTTAAACAAACTTCTTTAATGTGCAAACCCCAACGAAGCGAAGAATCAAACCAAAGACCAAGATATTTAATTTCCTTAACTACATTTACCACATTGCTATTTATTCTTATTTCTAAATTATCATACTGTTTTCTAGACCTGCTGAATATACATATGTTCGACTTTCTGTCGGACAGTGACAACCCCATCTCATTTAACAGCTTTATGACAAGTTCCAGGCCTGTGCTAATGTTGGCAACAACAGAGCCAAAGCCATCTTCCACAATTTGGTACATAACAAAATCATCTGCATATTGCGATATTGAAATATTAGTTACCTTTTTGCAAATATCCATTGTGACAATATTGAAAAGTAAAGGCGATAATGGATCACCTTGGGCTAGCCCTAGATTTGTACATCTTTCCAAAATTTTATTATTTAAAACAAAGATTTGGAGCTTTCTATTAGACAAAAAATTCCACAAATACTGGCATATCTTTCTTCCCACTCCTATTCGTTCTAAAATTTTCACAAGAAAACTTATGTTAACTTTATTATACGCGTTTTCTATATCGAGAAAACAAGCAACAACCGCTGTCTTCTTTGAAAATGCTATCTGTATAGTAGAAACTAAACGTACCAGATTATCAATACAGGATTTTGACCTTCTAAAGCCAATTGTTGAAGGTGACAGAAGTCCTTGACTCTCAACATACCACTCAAGTCTTTTAACTAATATATAATGAAACACCTTACAAGGGCAAGACATCAGAGAGATGGGCCTCAGCGATGACGGTTGACCAGATTTTGGTATCGGAACCACTCTAATATTTCGCCACTGCACAGGCACTTCGCCGGTTATTAGGATAAGATTATAAATATATAGAAGCATAACTTTGCCAGAACTTGATAAATTGTACATCATAGTATATGAAATATTATCAGCACCTGGAGCAGTATCTTTACGTTTAAGTACGTTAACAAGCTCTGGCATAGCTACCCTTTTTTCTAATATACTATTAAAACCATCAGCAAATAAAGGTTGAGGCTCCTCGGAAGAATCTGGTGTCAATGAATGAAGCAATTCCGACGCCTCAGCTGGATCAACAGTACTATTTCCCCTAGTCTTCCCTTTCATCCATCTCATTTGCTTCCACATCTCTGAAGGCGAAGTTTCCGTGTCAATATTTGTACAAAATTTTCTCCATGCCATTGAACTTTTTTTCCTAATTAGTTGTTGAGCTCTCGAGATTTTTATTTGCAAGGTAGTAAAATTGCTAGGAGTTGGATTTCTTCTGAAATTTTTTAATGCAAGTCGTCTTTGTGCTACTGCTTCCGAGATCTCTGAGCACCAATATGACTTAGGAGAGAATTTGTTTGTTGGATCTTGAGATTGCTTAATCCATGGTATAGTTGTATCAGCTGCGGCATTGACACCATTTACAAATATGTCGTAATTTTGCTGAACATTTAATGACAGTTGTTGCTTATCAAAAAACGAGCTTGTTTTCATTTTATATTCCTTCCAATTAGCCTTTTTAAAGTTTCTTCTTAAAATAGGCATTTTCGATTTTTCGTAGCCGAATTTTAATTTAATTATTAAGTGGTCACTACCCAAAGATTCATTTGACACCATCCATGTACATTTAATTGAGATATCAGTTGAAGCAAATGTTACATCAGGAGAAGATTGCTGTATCTGACCATCTGCCATTCTGATTCTGGTATAATCTCCGTTGTTCAGACAAATGTAGTTGTGCTCAAACATTGCCTTATACAACTTTTCACCCTTGGTATCTGTCTTATACGACCATAGCAAGTGGTGGGCATTCATATCTCCTAATATAATGGTCTCTTTATCGAAAATTCCGAAAATACTATCCCAATCGCTTTGTCTAATACTTTGGGCGTTCGGACAGTATATAGAAATTATATTTTTTAACCCAGAGACATTTTCCACTGTCACAATCTGTATTTCAAGGTCAGTATTAGGTGAATCAAATGTATAGGAAAGCAACTTAATAGAATTGTGGGAAAAAACACACACCCCTCCATAACCATCTTCCCTGTCCAACCTCAACACATTATAGTTGCTTATATTAATGTAATCGTGTTCAGATAGCCAGGTCTCACTGATAAAACCTATATGAACCTTGTCTTGTATGAAAATATTCTCTAATTCTTTCAACTTAGCCTTGATACTGTGCGCATTCCATTGCAGTATATTCAAAGACTCAACTTTATTTTGTCTGGGCATTAAGAGAGAAACCCAAAAGATTCAGCAATGTATCCAAATTCCAACATTCTTTTAATAATAATTTCACTTCCTCTGATATATATGTCACCACCTTATGCAATTTTTCTTCCCAGCTATTTCTAGACATTAAAATCTCCTTCATTTTTGTAATAAACCTCATGAATCTCCCTATGCCTTTTTTATCATTATAGCAGTTTTGCTGTCTCCGGCACTCAGAATCCGACACTTCCTTCTCTTCTCTCTCCTTGCTCAAATTGGGGTGTTTTTCTTTCCTTTGATCCTGCGATTTATCTTTTCCTCTTTTATTTTCGCGTTGTCTTACTAATCTTGGCTTACTTATCTTTCCATTAGTATTTAAACTACCTCCCTTTAAAACATCTACATATGTATGAGTTGGCGTCTGTAGCACGGAGTCAACAACAATATCTTCATGATCAGAAATGTCTTCAATTTCCACTCTATCATCAGTGTACTCAGGGGTATGCATTCTCTCATGCATTTTCAATAGTGCAGTTTTATAAGTGCATTTGTACTCGGCCATAACTTCTCTAACTTTTTTTTCCCTGTGAAATGCTGGGCAAAGGCTTTTAACTACAGACATGTGACTTCCCTTACAATTGACGCATTTGAAAACGCTAGCCTCACAATTTTCATGATCTGCACCACATTTTGGACATACCGGTTTTTTAGATGGGCAAAAATTCTTAATGTGCCCAAACTTCCAACACCTACTGCACTGTGTCACAGGAAATATAAATGGCTCGACTTTCATCCTTAACCCATATGAGTAAACATATGAAGGCAAATCTGAGCCTTTAAACCGTAAGCGCACCTTTTCACTTTTAGCCCATTTGCCATCCCTGTCTCTTCTATTGAGCCTCTTTGCATCAATGATCTCTATCTCAGATTCTAACTCATCTTTCACCTTCTCTTCCTCAATGTCCAAATCAACATCTTTTACTACTCCATAAACATAGGATAGTACATTAACATTTCGACAGATCCAGCCTCTGGAAGTAATCTGTGTGCAATTAATAAGTGTGTCAGCAGACTCATTGTCCTTGAATAGTAGTAATATTTTATATGGGCTCTTATATGACACTTTTAATATTCCAGTAATATTTTGATTTTTCAGTATTTTTGCCATTCCAATTTTCATCGGTAGAACCTCCTTGCTGCTAATAGATACTTCTACAAAAGCATCCTGATTTTTATCTGCAAAACCCCTCTGTGATCGAGGACTTAGAGAGTCACGTTGATCCCTTTTCTTACAAAAGTAAGAAACCTACAAGTAAAGTAAAGAAAGTACCTTGCACTAACGTGAAACCTTGCGACAACAACATCTCATCCTCCTCTGGCGAGATATATTCTCTCCCCCTTTTACGGTTAGATCCACCCGCCTCCATGTCCTTTCTGTCCCATTCCAAATCCGGCCCCAAAATAATCTGACCTATTTCTTCTGGTGTCAAATTCGGTCTCTGAATTGCATTGCAATCTTCTTCCTCTTCACTAAACTCCATCACACACACACAATTTCCACTTTCTCCTTAAAAACCCACAATTAAATTATAATGAGGGTAGTTCAATAGTCACTTATATTAATATTGTTTATTTCACCAAAATTAATCAATTTCACCACATTAAAATGTTGGTAAACACTGTGTAGTCATCATTAGTACATAAATATTCACACTTTAAACACCAAAAGTCAATAATAAATTAAAATTTAAATAATTTAACAGAGCAAATCACAATCAGACTTTTCTGTCATCGAAAAATGTTACTCACATCTTAAAACGAGTTTAACTCGACATGTTTCGAGCTAATCCGTAGCCCTTCCTCCCCGAGCCACACGTCACGGCGGCTGCCAAACATGCACTAAAGCGTGAACTATACTGAAACGTGCACCAAGTGCACGTTTGGCAGCCGCCGTGACACGTGGCTCCGGGGCGAGGGGCTACGGATTAGCCTGAAATATGTTGAGTTAAACTTGTTTTAAGACCTGAGTAATCCATATATTTTCACTATGAATTTCTGATTTCATAAGCATTTAGGAAGTAAATATTAAACATTTTGATATATGATTTTAATACAGGAATATCATAATTATTTGTCAGTCCTTAACTACTGAATATAACTATTCAAGTAATTTCATAATAAACTAGCTGACCCCCGCGGCTTCGCCCCCGTTGTATTTTTTAAAAAATTTCTTGCAATAAGAACCTTCTCCTGACAATAACAAACGCAATAAAAAAAGAATTATCCAATTTGGTGCAGTTGATCGGAAGTTATGCGCTTAGCAACACATTCAGCAGTTCATTTTTATATTATAGATATTGAAATTTGCAAGGCATGTAACTTTGACATAAAACAATGTAAAAAAAATTAAAGATTTACTTTTACAACTTTTACCTTTAAAGTTTTCTTTGTTAGTGTCATAGCAAGTCGAAAAGTGTCCTCAGTGTTGCCACTAAACATGAGCTCATAATCCTCCGGTTTAGGGTTTTTCTGTGGCATGAGTAACTCTCCACCAGTGAAGTCTTCTTCAAACCTGTTTTTATTCACCACTTGACCTGCTTCTTTAGGCACAAGAATCTCCATCAAGGTTTTGACAACTTTGTATGCTGCGTTTTTGAATGGAACTAAGATCAAAACCTTAAATAGTAAAAATGTATGATTATCAATGAATAAACACAAAATAGGAAACAATTGAAAAGCAGTTATTCTTACCTTGGGTCTGACAAGCCCTTGGTCTCTATATTCCTCAGACGGATCAGTCTTTTTACTAAGTTTAGCATTATGATGCAGTATTTTTGTTCGAGTCTTTAACATGTGATTGACTACATGCAGGCAATAAGTGTAACGGATTTCTTCAGCATTTGTGAAATTCCTTTCAGGGTAATACAGATCCTGATAGTTGTTCATGATACCAAAGAGTTCTTTCTGAAGTGGTGTGAATACTTCAGTAAGTTCCAAGTCTCTTTTGATCAAATTTGTTTTGTTTGCTGATACAATATTACCATGTATTTGAGATTTAATAAACAGTTTTTGAAAATCTGTGTTAGCTATTTGGGGTACTGTGCCTGGTGAAGCATATGTTTTCTCTTCAAGTAGGGACACTTTTGGTTTCACTTTGGCCTTTATTTTGACTGGTTTTGGTATGGTAATAAAAAGGTTGCCAAGGGTTGGCCATGTTTTCTTCACTTGCTCCAGTGCTTCAGGTGAGGGGTTAGAAAGAGACACCAATAGGTCTTCTCCCAATTCATAATGGAGGTGCTTAGTGAAAGGATCATTTGAGGAATCCTGCTCATCATTTTCAATTTCTTGATTTGACACTATCTGCAATAGAATGAGAATCTTTTATCAAAAAAATACCATAAAATAGTATCCCAGCATTATTCTTATAGACATCTATTAGAACAGGGATAGAAAAATACAGTTTTAAACTTTCGTGATTTTCACTTTATTATACTAAACAAGACTTATCACGCAAACAATATGTACCTAAACATTGGTATCAACTTCTGACAACGGCTGCTGCATTGTGGCCAAAACTTTGAAGTAAATATTGTTTGCATGATAAGTCCCATTTAGTATAATAATTATGAGGGATAGCAAAGCTGTAGATTGCAGTCAACAAATTCGCAAATTTAGGTGAAGTAGCAGGACAGAAATGTATATGTTCATGCAGAAATATATGTATGAAAAACACTGATTATGTTAATTTGTAGATCACACACATTCTGGTCAATAAATAGTGGATCTTGGGTCTAATAAAGATGGCCACCCCTGTATATTAGAAAAATAATTACATACCTTAATATCTGAGTCACTGGCTTGATTATGTTCCTCTTCAATATCTTCAGAATCTTGCTCTCTGCCAATGTCTTCAGTCTCCTTGTCTTTATTACTGGGCTCCGATCCTGCGTCTTCAAGTTCGCTCTCCATGACCTCATCATCACTCTCCTGCTGCGATTCTACGTCGGTATCACTTTCATCACTCTCAGCTACAGTTTTTTGCTTTTTGGGCCGATGAAAACATGACACCAGTAAACCGTAAGGATTTTCTTCTTCCTCACTCTCCGAGTAAGTAACCTGCTGCTGTACGAGTTTCCTATCAAGCTGTTCCTTTTTTAAATTCTCTTCTTCAACCTTTTGTTTGTTTTTATATCGATTAAACAGAGCTTTTTTATTCACAACTTCTGTTTGTTTCTTTTTGAATGGTTTTGAGGGTCGCTTCTTTTTTCTATTGTTAAATTTACCCCCTTTACCTCGCGCCATCACCTATATAATGAGAAATAAATAATTTTAAAACACGAGGAAAATAATAAACAGTATTTAGAATCAAGTCAACGATTTCAACGAAAGAAAACGTGCGCTTGACACATGACGGTTGACATTGACAGGTCCTCGGGTGCGTGCGTTTTGCAGTTCTTTTTGCTATTAATGGTGGCACTTCACTTGGCGTTGCGTGTTCGCGTTGCGCTATTGCTATCTCCGTCTTTCACGCTAGAATCGGCATAGTGCTCCTCTCTCGCACACGCAAATATTTCGTGAAATACGCCAAGTGAAGTGCCAGCATAAGAGGATTGCAAAGAAAATTTAAAAAAATTATATAATAAAAAATTAACCATAACCACATTTTTTGTATACTGTACACAGATTATCAAGACGTACATTACGTGTTAAAACTTTTGGGGCGTACATTAACTGCTCCTGTCACACAAGTTTATACTGAAATCGTTTCTGACTGAATATAAAAATTCTATTTTAACAATATCTCGAACACTCCGAACAATATATCACTCACTTGGCCCTATACTACGAAGCGCGAAATTCGAACTTCGTTTCATGCCGTTCCGCTCACGCTAATGGTATTTATTACGAGAGTGAGAGGGACCACACGATCCGAACTTCGAACTTCGGATTTCGTAGTAACCCCCTTGGTCAATTGACTTATTTGACATGACATGTCAGGGGAGGGACAGCAAAAGTCATCCGCCGTGATGTGATATGATTGTATTACTTTGTGTGAGACGTGAAGCAGGAGTCGTTTTGAAAGATTAATCACAAAACAACGGAATGTTTTCTGGTTCCGGGATAGCGACGTGCCTTCTTTTAATGCATTTGCACCAGTATGTTGATGCGATTTAAGTTGCTTGTTATGATATAAAATGAACCGTTCCAATAACGTAGCCCAAAATTCCCAGCTAAACTTGACTACCATTGATGGAGCTCCCAACAGTACACCTCTACGAGTTACCAATAGAGCAGCACCATCTAAAGAAAATGGACGTGAAACAGACGACTTGCTGGATCTTAAAGGAAAAGTGGAGTCGCGACTACTGTCTATGTGGAACAATGTGAAATTCGGTTGGACAGTAAAATTAAAGACGAATTTTTCCAAAGAATCACCAGTATGGCTCTTAGGTCGGTGTTATCATCGAAAGTTAAGTCCAACCGGTTCCTTGGAATCGTCTACAGAGATTGGCACTGAAGCCACTGCTCTCCAACCAATGGAACAGATTTATGGAGAAGGAATTGAAGGTTTCAAGTCAGACTTCATTAGTAAGGTGTGGATGACTTACCGAAGAGAGTTCCCTATCATGTCTGGCTCATCATTCACTACAGACTGTGGTTGGGGCTGCATGCTGCGAAGTGGCCAAATGCTTTTGGCTCAAGCACTTGTGTGTCATTTTCTGGGGCGGACTTGGAGATGGACTCCAGAAAAACCCATCCAGAATGCAAGAGAATTCCATGAAGACTGCCTCCATCGAATGATAATAAAATGGTTTGGGGACAAATCATCAGTCAACAGTCCTCTCTCCATTCATCAAATGGTCAAATTAGGGGAAAACTTAGGCAAGAAGCCTGGCGACTGGTATGGGCCAGCTTCAGTAGCCCATTGCTTGCGGGCTGTACTTGCTGCTGCTTCTACAGAAAACTATGAATTTGACTCTTTGGAAATTTATGTTGCTCAAGACTCTACTGTGTATGTACAAGATGTTCAAACTTTGTGCAAATTGCCAAATGGAAGCTGGAAGTCACTTATTCTTTTGGTTCCTGTGAAATTAGGTACAGACAAATTGAATCCTATCTATGGACCCTGTCTCACTTCACTCCTCACACTTGATTTCTGTATTGGGATCATTGGAGGACGGCCTAAGCATTCACTGTACTTTGTGGGCTATCAGGATGACAGATTGATTCATTTAGACCCACATTACTGCCAAGAAATGGTAGATGTGTGGCAAGCTAACTTTTCATTGCAATCCTTCCACTGCCACTCACCAAGGAAGATGCCTATTAACAAAATGGACCCCTCATGCTGCATAGGATTTTATCTTGCTACTGAGAATGACTTTGAAACGTTTGTAAATGTTATCAAGTCCTTCCTAGTGCCACAAGGAGTCTCTTCAAACAATGAATACCCAATATTTACTATACATCATGGATCTCATAGTACAGTTATGAACCCACCAAATATAAGATACTCTATTTATGAATCCGAGCAGAACTGGGTTACTCCAGGTATACATGATAGTGATACAGACATAGAGTCTGAGGAATTTGTTTTAGTATAATTTAAACCAAAAGTTATGTTGATTCTATATTAAATATAAATACCAGCATTGTATCCTGGCAATTAATCTGGTAAATTATCTAAAACATATTTTATTGGGTACCTTAAATGTAAAACATATCTTATTAGGTTTTTAAGTTAATTTATTAATTCATTTATGTTAACATGCTCCGTGTGCTTGCACAAAGATATAAATCACAGAAGTAATAATAAGAGGCATAGAAATATCATCCATCCAGAACTAATGTTGCCACTTTTTCACATCTGCTATTATTGAAACAATTTATTTTTTAGTTTTCTTAGAATTTACTATCTTGGTACTCACTAGTAATCTAATAATAGCATAATCTCTGTTATAGCCCATTCTGAGCTGTACATATATGGCTTTTTAGCCATATAGACGCCTCACGCTTGCATGTAATTTGTTTCCTGTTTATTATTAGTTCTGTGATAAAACTGATGTTTGTGCTGGAACAGCACAATGTGCGTTGTTTCCTGGCAATAAGGATCCTAGTGTGACTGGCGCTTGCATAGTGATCATTATCTTCATAAATAATAATGTTTTTTGTCATCTTGCGCCATACAATCTCTACTTCGGAAGTGCCACAAATGTGTTCAAAGCTTACCTTAACTTAATGGCAGTCATAAATTTTTCGCAAGTAATGCTGATTGGTCTGTTGCAAAATTAAGATATATTAACTAACACATCAATCTTATCATAGCTAAATTATTGTTAGTCTAATAATTTTGAGTTGGGCTAAATTTTATCAATGTACTTAAAGTTTCTTATTTTTAAAAACACATTTATTTATTCTGTACATAAAATAAGACTTGTATTGTTATGCATTGTGTAAATCTGGCCACCCGAATAGCAGTCTGATATAAATATAATATAGTCTGGACAATAGTCAAGACAATATCTAGTAGTTTTCATTGAATGATATACATTTATTACCTTTAGTGTCACTTACTGGGTGCAGGTAATAGCGGGCTGTTTTTCGCAACTCGATGTCTATGTGCGCCTATTTTGTGTAACTCACTGGGTGTAATTAAAAACTACTATTCGCGCTTGTATATATTATTTATTTCGAAACCAAACATTTAATGATGATAAATAAAAACAACTTTTGCTAAAAGATTGTTTTATATTTTATTGATCATAAATTGTTGCACTGTGCATTTTTTTCATAATACATTACATACATTTAACCTTTTCAACGCTCTGTCAAATACAACAGCTCTCACCCATACGCCATGACATCGGAATGTCAAACGCGAAGTTGAACCCTACGGAAATGCAAGTAGGTAGATATCGCTCTGCACGCCGTGACTGATCAGTCGTTGGCGTCGAAATGGTTAAGTAAATATATGTATAATTAAACTTTGATAAATAATTGCGGTCTAAAGTTAAAACAATCTTGGATTTTACTCATTAGAGGATACAAGGCGGATAAGTCCCTGTTCAATAGGGTTATAATCAGTGAAGTTCTGGAATTTGAAGAAAATATTAAATTTATATCTTCAAGTTACATTTTATTATTACCATTAAACATAATTGAGTCATTCCAAATACATAAAATAAATACCATAAAAAAACGGCCTTCCTATTATTATTTGTACAAGACTAATAAGAAAGATAAAACATGTGATACAATATGATGCAATTTTTTAAACAATTCCATTTTTTTTTCCAATTCCTATTTTGTGGCAACTTCAAACAGATTGTATACTGTTTTCAAGGCGAATTAAGTTCACAGATAATAAGTTTCATAAAGACATACTTACTAATATTGTGATTCAATCACTCAATAAGGATACATAGAGATAAAATCACGAACTAAGAGTATTTTAAAGAGAAAATTTGTACTTAGTAATACTGGAATCCTGCCTGACTACCCTTTAAAAAAGATAAAAACTCTTGATGTACAAAATGTCCAGTATATCAAAGATAAATAATGTCTACTTGTTGTTATCCATTTTAGCTAGGGCGAAATCACTAATACAAGCCATACAATACACTGACTAACCGAGTAGCACAATAACAATACTATTTTGAATTGTAGCAAAATCGTGATCAATGAGCAGTGGCATAACTAGTGCTCTCTCAATCCAAAGAACCGCATAACCTTTTTGAACATGAAAATATTGTGACTCACTCATAGTGAAAATATACGGATCACTCACGTCTTAAAACGAGTTTAACTCGACAGTTTCGGGCTAATCCGTAGCCCTTCTTCCCGGAGTCACACGTCACGGCGGCTGCCAAACACGCATGGATACGGATTAGCCCGAAACATGTCGAGTTAAACGCGTTTTAAGACGTGAGTGATTCGTATATTTTCACTAGAACCGCATAAACGTTTATATTTTTGCATACTACTTATTTGTGCGTCGCGTCACTTTGATGCTGCTCGCTAAGTCAGTATGTACATAATCTGATCAAATGGGCTATAGCTGTTGTCCTCACACATATTTATGAACAAATTCCTAGGTAGTTAACGTAATGAAAACTGGGAATAACCCAATATTACACAGGGCGCTGCTTCGCCAGTTCCTTTTGCGTGTCTAGATAAAAGAGTGCGGTTAGTGTATAGTATAAATCTTCCCAGGTGAATTTTTCGCTTCGAGCCCTTATCTTTCAAAACAAACGGTATCGTCGTAGTATTAAGGTTCAAATGTAATGTAATGGCTCGAAGCGAAAAATTCACCTGGGAAGACTATACCATACGACCCCTTATTTATCGACTCAGAAAGAACGACAATAATGCAATACCTAATAATTCAAACCCTTATGACAATAACCAATTACATAAGGATTTGAATTATCAGGTGGTACATTATTGTCATTTATTCCGCGTCAGCAATTCCAGGTTATACTTTAACTGCACCCTAATAAAATTACAACTTAAGGCCTCATTCGCACGGGAGCTTTTTTAACGCCCGTTAAAAAAGCGTTCTAATAGAACAAATGCATTTTCAAGTAAGTCGACGACCAGATGGCCTAGTGGTTAGAGAACCTGACTACGAAGCTTGAGGTCCCGGGTTCGATTCCCGCGTCGGGGCAGATATTTGTATGAAAAATACGAATATTTGTTCTCGGGTCTTGGGTGTTTAATATGTATTTAAGTATGTATCTATTTATATAAGTATGTTTATCCGTTGCCTAGTACCCATAACACAAGCTTTGCTTAGCTTACTTTGGGACTAGGTCAATTGGTGTGAAATGTCCCATGATATTAATTATTAATTATTATTAAGTATATGTTCATACGACAGCGCTTTTAAAACGCGACGCTTTTTTATCGAGCAGTGTTGCATTTTGAACGCTGGGCGTTAGGCGTTAAATGAACAATCACATCGAGAAAGTTTATACAGGGTTATTTGTAATTCACTAGCATCCTTTTAACCCTAAACTCCTACCACTTAAACAAATGTTTTTTGTTTTACGGCTTCTGTCATAACTTAATATTTTTGGTGTAATAACGTTTTGAAAATTTGAGACTATCTCTTACTTTTACGATACTTACTCTGTGCCATGTAAGTCATTCATTCATTGCCCGCCACGACCGCGGCGCGTGGCCCCGCCCTCGAATTTCACAGAGTACAAAGTTGTGTTAGAAGTATTTTATATTTAAATCTCAAAAAATACGCCGTTAACACTGATAGCAACCAAGAATAGTAAAATTATCGTCTAAAACTTCGATTTCAAATAGTTTGCAAAAAACCGGCTAAAACCGGTTAACCGGTTTTGAATCCGTCGAGGCGGTTATTAACCGGTTTTTGCATTCCCTAACCCTGTCCAAGTTGAGTTGTGAACTGGATCAGAATTCACTATTTATTTCAACTGGATTCAGTATTTATTTATTCTTATTTATTTGTATGGAAAAAAGTGCTCCATTTTAAAAAGTCGTAAATCAAAAAACATTTGTTTAAGTAATAGGAATTCAGGGTTAAGAGGATGTCAGTGAATTACAAATAACCCTGTATAAGCGCCAACGCCGAGTTTTAACGCATCGTTATTAAAAGTCTCGTGCGAATGAGGCTCAAGTTACCTAATTGTTGTCTTTAACCGGCGGCGGATGTCTGATGAAGTAATGCACGGCGTTGTAGACGAGATGCGGCGCGACGTTGTGCAGCGGGTGTACGCGGTTGAGCTCGTTGCGCGGCGCGCCCACCACGAACGGGTCGCCGGCGCCCGCGCCGTGCTGCGCGACCGACAGCCCGCTCAGCGTGTAGCACGTGTGGTATATGTCGCGCGCTCTGGAACGTTCCATTCTGCTTTAATGCCGGCTCCACACTCTCGCGAGGCGCCTCGTAAACAACCAAGTGTGCGAGCGCGAAAGTGTGGTTCATTCCCTCACCTCACCCCCTCGCGTCCTTTGACTCGCGTCCGAAAACCGACACAAAGCGGAGCGACAGCGAGGCGAGGCGAGGGAAGACGAGGCGACACGAGCGCACCGTCCTCACTCTCGTACTCGCGTCCCCTCGTGTAGCCTCGTGGAGAGTGGAGTGTAGATGGGGCATAAGAGGGCTGGCAACGTTGCATTTTTGTTAGTTTTTCTCGATTATTCCATAAAAATTGAATGAAAAATGAAAATGTGGTGTATACAAATTATTCTAATATATAAGTTAAGTTAATGTGTCATGCTCAGTAAAAGAGTCGTCAAACTCGCGTCATCTGAGACACAACATGCACTGGTAGCCAGAGGATGTCCGCAAGGAGGGGTGCTTTCCCCACTGCTGTGGAACTTAGTAGTTAATGACCTCATAGCCAGACTGAACCAGCACTACTACTTCACGATCGGGTATGCTGATGATATTGCTATTTTAATTAGCGGCAGAGTCAGCAGTACCGTGTGCGATGTTACGCAGCAGGCGCTACGAATTGTGGAAAATTGGTGCATAGACAACGAACTGACCGTCAATCCCAGGAAGACGGAACAGGTAATGTTTACTAACAAACGTCTATTGGGCAGCTACAACCCCACTAGACTGTTTGGTACGGAGCTACAGTTCAGCTCGGAGGTAAAGTATCTGGGAATCATTCTTGATAGTAAACTGAACTGGAGCAACCATCTCAACAGCAAGATCGACAAGGCTACAATAGCCTTCTGGCAGTGCCGCAGAATGATAGGTAAAAGGTGGGGACTATCCCCGAAAATCACTCTGTGGCTGTACCAGTCAGTCATCAGGCCCATTATCAGCTACGGTGCAGTGGTGTGGTGGCCGAGAACCAAGCTGATCACCGTTGAAGCAAAGTTGCAACGACTTCAAAGGCTGGCTTGCATGGCGACTACGGGCTGCATGAGGACTACTCCGACTGCGGCCCTGGAAGCCCTACTGAACTTGCCGCCGCTGCATCTGTTTATCCAACAGGAAGCGGGAGCGGCTGCGGTAAGGCTCAGGAAGCTGAACCTATGGAGGAACGTGAATGTAACACACACAGGAATACTGGGTGTACTGGTAAATAGGGAGCCGCTCATCGAAGCGGTCACCGACCGGATACCTAAACAGTACGTATTCGACAAAAAATATAGGATACAATTACACGAAGACCCAGGGGAGGGCCTCAACCTCAAGGAGTTGAGGATCTTCACGGATGGATCGAAAACGTCAACAGGTACAGGCTCTGGAGTACATTCAGAGGACCTGAATATCAACATCTCATCGCCATTGGGGATCCATAATACCGTCTTTCAGGCGGAATGCATGGGTATCATAATGGCAATAACAGCGATTAACTCCAGAGAGGTACAGGGTTTTCCAATCCGTATACTGTCTGATAGCAGATCGGTCTTGCAAGCCCTGCAGAGCAACACTATGACATCGGGGCTAATATACGAGTGCCATCGAGCTCTGACGAAGGTAAGTGAGACAAACACCATTACCCTTCAATGGATAAAGGGTCACAGTGGATCGCGAGGCAACGACGCGGCCGATCGACTGGCGAGGGAGGGATCGGAGTTGAGGGTTTATGGACCTGAACCCATTCTGCCCCTGCCTTTCGGATGGTTGCGCGGCCAGTTGCGCCACAACACCAAGGTAATGCACCAAGAATATTGGACAAACCTAGTAACCTGCAGGCAGACCAGAGAAGCTCTTCCGAAGATCAACCCCGGATTATCCCGCAAACTTCGCGGTTATGGAAGAACTCAGCTCCGACTATTGGTTGGGGCTCTAACTGGACATGCCTTACTTAACAAACACTTACACAATTTAGGTGTTACAGACAGCCCCCTATGCAGAGCGTGCATGGAGGCGGAAGAAACGGCCTCACACGTCCTGCTGGAGTGTGTTAGTGTGGCGAGCTACAGGGCACTACACCTCGGGACACCGAGGTCGCTCCAGGAAGTCGTCGGCAACGTGAAGGGTCTGCTAGGCTTCCTTATGGAGTTGGGCTGGCATGAATAGTGCCTACAGCCAGTTACGCAAAATAGGCGCGTAAAAGACGTCGAGTTGCGGAAATTAGCCCGTTATTACCTATTATTACCTAAGTTAATGTGTCTACTGCATTAATTATTCGTGATAGACTTTTATTTTCTTTAAAAACAAACAAATTATTAATTACCTAACGGTATTTAAAGAAAATAAGAGTCTATCACGAATAATTATTGCAGTAGCTACATTAACTTATATATTAGAACAATTTGTATACAGCACATTTTTAATTTTCATTCAATTTTTATGGAATAATCGAGAAAAACTAACAAAAATGCAACGTTACCAGCTCAGCAGGTATAAACGCGCGATCTAACTAACATTATAAACGTGAAAGTTTGTATGGATTGGTGTGTGGATGATTGTTACTCTTTAACGCTAAAGCGGTTTGACGAGTTTTGATAAAATTCGGCACACAGGTAGGATACTTTTTAACCCGGAAAATTGCATAGTTTCCGTGGGATAGCAATAAACGAATTCTTCGCAGGCAACAGCTAGTACTTTGCAGGCCACACGAGTGGGAAAGTGACAATATATGCTAAGTTTAGTGACTGTGCTTTGTACACAAAATTAATGATCAAGTCAATGCAGGACAGTATTGGTAGGAATAAACTTTGTGATGCACTGATGATGCCACACTAGTGGTCTACTTTGCTTTAAATGAATGTACATTTTCAAAATTTCACTGTATTAGTCTACTCACTTGCCAGGCTTATCTACAAGCCCGCCTTCACTAGCTTGACAGCAAACAATAATGAACTCTTGTAAGGCCCCCTGATTGAACAAAACTGTTTCTATCAATTCTTTCCTATCTGAAACACAGAAAATAAGAAAATATAGCTTTTTAATGTAGTTCAAATTAATAAATAATACTCAGGCAAGCAGTTATTCAAACCTTGTGAAAGAATGGCACTTATAATTGGAAATGCAGCTCCTTGCCAAAATGAGTAACAACCATCAACAAGTTTGTTAGTCCTTCCTTGGAAACCACCTTCAAGTCGCATCTGGCGATTAGCGCACCACCTCAAGAGGGCTTCCACATCACACAACTGAGATCGGTTGAGCAGCGCCAGTGAGGCTATCCCACAAAAAGCATATCCTCCATGGGCTTCCATGCCATGGCAACCTGCAAATCCTCCTTCATATGTTTGGCAACCAACTATCCATTCTGCTGTCTTATCAAATAACAGATCCGTATAAGTATTTGTCATTTTAGCTACACTAATTGCACAATAAGCCCCTCTTATATCTTGTTCTCCTCCTTTATGCAAAGCAAAGGAACCGTCAACGTCTCGAAGTGTCCACAAGAATTTTTGCAGTGAACTTCTATCTATAGAATCATAAGCTTCATCTGTTCCAATGATGGCTAAAGAATTAATTGCAGCATATGTGGTTCCTAAGTGAGGATGTTGGCCAGGACCACCCCCGTAACCACCATCCTCATGTTGACAGTGAGTCAAAAACTGCACAGCATCAGATAAGGTTTCTGAATCTGGCATGTCATCTAATATCCACAGTGAATGTAATATCCAATAGACAAGCCATGGTCTGCTGGCATCCAAACACTCGTAGCCTTTTGGTAAAGTCTTTAACCAAATTTTCAATTGTTTACTGTGCACTCTTCTATTTAGTAGTGGCAAATCCGGATCAATAGAAGCTTCTTTCTCAAACTGTTTGAATATTTTGAGCACAACTGCCTCAACATCTAACTGAAATTTAATAAATTCACTGTAAAATTTATTTACAATACTTTTATCAACTTATTATTTCCACATTCGTATTATGGAACTTTGTTCACTCAAAACATTGTATGATGAATATATGAATATGTCAAGCGAGTCCTCAACCAACAAATGAGACGGTAAAAAATTTAATAAATGTTTCTTTCAGAGTTTCAATAAAAACCATTTAATTTTTTCTCTTGCAGCAATTAAATTATTAAAACCTCTGAATGTTCAATTACCTGGTCAGTAGCTGTGTCAGTCACTTTTTTCTCAGTGTTATAAGCTTCTGCAGAAATACTTGCATAGCATCGAATCTCATTTTCCATTTTTATCAAGAAGATCACAGTGCAATCTATTCAGACTACAAATCAAAACACCTGAAAGCTTAAAATAGATAATTAGGGCATCTACCGAAATGACAATGCTCTTTAAACTGTGCCAATAATTAACAAAAATAACTGAGTGCAGTGACTACACAAGATAGCAGGCAGTTTATTGGCTAGACCTAAATCCTAGAGTTCTTAGTCCACTAGTTCAATAGTTGTATTCTATTTATTGCGTTGTAAATGTAGACCGCTGGGTAATTAGCTATCTAATACTGTTTGGTAAATAACAATTTAGTAAATACAAATATCATACTGCAACTATAAATTGATCTAACCTAAATATCAGTATATCACCTTATACCAAGAACATTACTCACGATATATTATTTTTCGCTTAACAAGATAATTTTTTTTTAATTGGAGTTCTATTTTTCTATTATAGATATATTTATTTTTTGTCAAAAGAACTAAGGCCCATATCGCTCGATAAATAATGTAATTTTTCGAAATGTCAAAAAAGAAGGTCTATTCTATCTATAACTAAATAAAATATCGGCACATCGATAAAAAAAAATCGACTCGTTTGAATCGATCATTTACCGACACCACTAAGATCGATACATACGGGTGCGGCTGCTACCCTGTAAGAATTAGAATTACATAGTTGGCACTATTGCTTTCTAGCACGTTTTAATATAAATCTCTTAATGGGTCGCCCTCGCACACTCTGTGGTAAGCGCTGTCATTGTCTTGTCAAGTTGTCAGTGTCATTTGTGTGACAGTGTGACTTCAGTCAGTCAGACTTGCACCAGATAAATAATAGTACTATAATTTTAGTTTATTATTGTTTATTGAATATTTCGTTTATGCTAGTTAAGTAAACTTTAATTTGTATTCAATATGATGCCTGGAAGGATTGGCAATCTGCCAATAGCGGCGGAAAATCCCCTAGGACTATCATGGCATGATTCGGCGTGGATACCTTTGTTAAGCC
Organism: Archips xylosteana; assembly: GCA_947563465.1. Lineage (NCBI taxonomy): Eukaryota > Metazoa > Arthropoda > Insecta > Lepidoptera > Tortricidae > Archips > Archips xylosteana. The sequence continues at coordinate 7,189,114 of OX387362.1, forward strand.
CAGCTAATATTATGGACTACTTTTCAGAGAGATCAAATCCTTTTTTCGACCGTACTTGTAATAATGAAGTTGTTAAAATGCAGCGTCTCAGTATGGATCAATTACAGTAAGTTACTTTGCAATATTACAATCAGAACATTGTTAATAAAATTGACTTATTTGCGATTGGGAAATATGCATATTTGTGAATAATTTAGAATAGTAAAAATCGCAAAGTAAACAATTTTAGTCGAGGTATTTTTATTTGTAGGTCTATGACTGGTTTAGAGTACATGCTTCTACATGTCCAGGATCCCATCTTATATGTAATTCGTAAACAACACCGACACAGCCCCAATCATGTCATTCCGCTGGCTGATTACTACATCATTGCTGGGATTGTATATCAAGCTCCTGATCTAGCCAGCGTCTTAAACTCTAGATTGGTAAGTAACAATAATCATATTATACTTTATGCTATATTAAAAACAAAATAAATTTTGTGTTTGTTTGTTTCTTTGTATTATAGATAAGGGATTCTCTGGAACTATTATTAAACCAATTCTAAAAATCTAAAAGCAACCACTTGATCTAAAGCTACTGGCAACAGTTAGTCTATACTAATTTAGTAAAGATCCCTTACACACAGAGAAAACTCATGAATACATCTTCCCCGGAACAACTAACCTGATTTAAAACTCTTTTAATAGAAGAAAGCTATGTTCTTACATTAGTTATGTATGATTGTAATATTATTGCATATTTATAATATTCCACAAGTTGAAATCATTTAAACATAGGATTTGTTCCCTAGACAATTTTATTATACCTTGTTAAATTTTGTATTCAGTTGTCTGCAGTACATCACTTGCAATGTTCCTTTGAAGAAACAATGTCATACTCAAGGTACCATCCTAGTAAAGGGTACTGGTGGGATTTCAAGGCAAACAAAACTGGTAAGCAACCACTTACTATTTTCTATTTTAATTTATGATGAGAAGACAAATTTGTTTTAAGTCATTGACTGTGTTTTCCTATTTAAGGGCCCATGCTAAAGTACACATATTATTTAAGGTCTCAGCCCCTTCAGCGCCAGTTCATCAGCTCCTAAAGAAACATCAAATACTCCCAAAGAGGAGCCTTCAACAGTATTCCAGCGTCAAAGAGTAGACATGCTTCTGGCAGAGCTGGTGAGGCAGTTCCCATTGCCTGTGGCTCCGGCTGCTCATAACCAGGTAAATCTTAACTTTGTTGCTAGTTTTTTTTTAACTTCTTGTCAATAAAGAAGAATTTTTACAGTCATTTGTAAGTGTTATCATTATCACATGCTTTCTAATTTACTAGATGAAATTTCAAACATTATACAAATTAGTGTTTCTAGATCAGTTAACCTCCTCACTGCCCCAGTTACCTAGGCATGACAGCCAATGGAATGCATCACACGCCAACAACATCATCTACACATGACCAATATTTCAGCTAGAAATGAACCCTTTTACAATGGATATTAAAGTTATTTAATTTGAGGTGTCCATACATTGAGTTGACGCATTATATTACCTAAATTAACCCTTTTCCAGGCATAGTGCATATAGTAACCACATAAATCTACACAAAGATTCGACTTTGCTCCCTTTATAATATGGTAGCAAATCAATTGAATTTGATTAAAATATGCTTTGCTTTTAAATTAATCCTGCACTGCATAGGTAAACAATGTAACACAGTGATTAATTTTGTAGTAGCATATCTAAATAGACTGGGCCTGGAAAAGGGTTAACCAAGTTACAAATACTAATTTTGTATCATAATTGAAATTTCATCTGGAAACTTAGAAAGCATGTGATAAGCAGAAATATAAGCTACATGATAGGAAGGACACCGCTCAATATCGGGATGAATGGCGAAAATGGGGGGAGGCCTTTGCCCAGCAGTGGGACACTTCTCCAGGCTAATTAATATAATATATGATTACATAATATTGTAATGTAAAATTTTTAGGTGGAGTAAATGAGTTCACTTATTTTCCCCCAACTTCATTAACTACAAATTTTAATAATCATAGGAACTGCAGTCTGTAATTTTTCATTTACAAATTACTGTTTTGCTTAGATTTTGCTGATAAAAACAAATAATACTGTTCCAATTTTTTCCAGTCTCACTTACTCCAAACTTTAGCCGCGCCTCGTCAAAACGTAAACCTGCTTTGAATCTTATGTCATTGTGTCAAGATCACTTTGACACTGTACTTTGTGACACCTATATGTGTTGTTGGTGTTGAAAAGGTTAAAAATAAAACATTTATGCTTTTAGACAAATGGAGTTACTGTGAAGACAGAGAACACAAATGACAAGGACAAGCCATCAGAAACTAACAATGTCAACAATATCACTATAAAGCAGGAGCCGGTAGACCCTAGCAGTTCAGACATGACAAATGGAGCCATTCAAGGTCATGAGATCAAGACTGAAATAAAACAGGAAAATATGAAGCCTCCACCAGAGAAAAAGCCCAGAGTTTAATTATATTGTTTTTATTTAAAAAATTAAACATTCATTTATTCTTTTCTGTAAGTAACTTTCATTACACAAAGGATACAATTGTGATTTTGTTTTCACTAAGTGCTTAATTATGTACATTTTTTTTAAAACAACCATTTAATTTTGTCTATACATTGACTGAATATACTTTAAGTTCGGTCTAGTTCTGTTTATGTATGTATAGATTTGGATTTTTTTTCTTGAAGTATTTAAAACATTAATACTATTAGGATTATAATTTTGTAGTAAAAAAAATGTGGCAAAATTAATTCTTATACTACTAATTATTTTCTTCTAAAATACTCTTCATTGTTTTCTTTTTGAATATTGTACAAATTTACAATGTTTTCTTGTGCTCCTGTTCCAGTAATACACATCTGGCAATTTATTCTCCTTGGATCATGCAGATCAGTCATTTTGGATCCATTTTTCAAGTGTGCCCTGAAAATACAATTGAATTGCTCTGTAAATAAAGTAGTAGGTAATTAAGTAGAATAAATTGTGTATTATAAGTTTAATAATTACTAAACTGAGCTTCTTTGAATCCCAAGTCGAATCCAAAATTAAAACCTTGTTTGTAGCCAGAGTTAAAACTTGACTGAAATGACTCATTTTGTCCATCAGAAGCGCCATCCATATAACCAAGCTAAAACATCAAGAAGATGAAATTAGTTCATTATGCTAGTAAATTAATGAACAATTTGAAGAGGTCACTAACGTGGAGATATTTCCTTCATTTAAAAGCGTTAGGAGCAGCTAGGTATTTTATTTAATTGAAGAACTATGAAATAGTCTTTTATTAAAAAAATCATAATTGCTTACTTTATGGATGGGTTCCAGGGCTCGTGCCCTAGTTTTTGCAGAGAGATTTGCGCTTTCGTCCATTTGCTAAATATAAATTATATCACACCAAAAACAACAAAACAAAACCCAACAGGCAGAATTCAGATTTCTATATAATAATAATACTCTTTGAATTCAGAAGGAAGACAGACAGACCATGTGAAAGTGTTTGGGTTTTAGACAATACAATACTGTCACAACAATCAACAGACATTGTCGAGACGGTATTTTCAATGTCTCAAATAGTTTGTGACGAAGGAGCGTGCCCAGCGCGCTCTATAACACTGAATCAAATATACGGTGACACACACCGGCAGCGCGGCACACCGTATTTGATTCTGTGTTATTGACCGCGCTGGGCACATTCCGTCGGCGCCCCGCGCTCCCGATTCGATGTGGGCTTAATTCGTTAAGGAAAGAATATAAAAAAAAGCAACAGATAGTGACACAGAGTGACAGACAGTAGTACCCCCAGTATTATTAGGGATGCCGATTATTCTCGAAAAATATCGATTTTTAAATCGATTCGAATCGCTATCTGAAAATTCGAATTACAAAAAAATCGAAGTCTCAAAATCGGTTTCATAAAGTAAGATAAATATACCAAAAGGAATAGAGAGCGTATGTACTCAACCCAATTATCTGTCACCCCGTTTGACATGCCGCCATATATATATATTTTTTTTTATACTACCTAGCTGCCCTCTGTAAATTGGTGTCTTGTGGATGCCATATACATCTATCTAATACCTTTAAACGAGCAATTCTTGTATATATGTATATATATATATATATAATCAGGATCTCGGAAACGGCTCCAACGATTTCGATGAAATTTGGTATGTGGGGGTTTTCGGGGATGAAAAACTGATCTAGCTATGTTTCATTTTCAGAAAATCGCTTTTACTCGTGTTTTCCGGCTATTTTTGTTTGCATTAGAATATAAAGCTAAATTTCGCCGACTTCGAGCAGATCATAATGGCACATTAGAAATCGGGTGGTCGCGGATCCAGCCGACCTCGGTTCGAATCGACGTTTTTTTTCAAGATTTTTAGTTTTTTTTTTAAGTTTATTTTTTATGAGAAAACGTCAAATTTCTTCTTTTGTGAGAAAAAGTTACTTTTTTGTGAGAAAAAGTTACTTTTTTGTTAGAAAAAGTATTACAGGGAACGTGCAGTAACTATAGGCGGCAGCACTAATGCGACAGAAGAGACACTATGCGGACAGTAAAACAAACTTATCAAGGTAAAACATTCAAATTGATGGCACCCTTATGGCACCAGTTGGCAGCACCGTCTATGTGCACGTTCCCTATTGGGAGCACAGAACAGGAAAAGCCGGTTGTCTGTAAAGTCGGTTTACGGACGATAGTTTAACGTGACTCACCCCCCCCCTCCGGTGTTTTTGTCAAATATCTTGAAAACGGTGCATCCTACGGCAAAATCAATGAAATTTTCATCCCCCCTATAATTCCCCCGCGCTCCCTCCCCCGCATCCCCTCCCCCCCTCTCACCCCCCCCACCCCTCCGGTGTTTTGATCTCGGAAACGGCTCCAACGATTTCGATGAAATTAGGTATTTGGGGGTTTTCGGGGATGAAAAATTGATCTAGCTTGGTCTTATCTCTGGGAAAACGCTTGGTACCGAGTTTCTGCCCGAGCAGAGCTCGGTCGCCCAGGTACTACGTATTTATATGTATAACCATATATGTCTACTATACTACTCGTAAAGTCTAAGTAGGAATTGAAAAAAAACAAGCATTACATACAATTTTTATTATTTTTATGTTTCACATAATACAAATAAGAATCTTGTTTAATTTTGTCATCAGTACCATCGTTATTAGTTATCACTACCACTATGTTTGTAACCTAATGTACAACACATATCGAATGTCGCGATAAACACAAATTGAAACAAAAATAGCGCCCAAATCGCAAACACAATAAACAATAATTCAAAAGCGTCTTTTTACTAAGTAAAATCCCGCAACACATTTCAAGACGAGAGCGAATTTCTTACTGAAGTCAGTCAGTCAAGTCAAGCAACCGTTTGTACGCATATTCTTAGTCTAAGTTTGTACGACGTAGACCGTAAATGACATTTTGTCTTCTGTGTTGCTAATAAAACCTTGACAAATTTTAAAAGAAATTAATACATGTTTTTGAGAATAAATTAAAATAAACACTTGAATTGCGTTTGATGAATGAAAATTATAAAAAGCAAATTAAGATAGAAATTTATGAAAAAAAACTAACAGTGTATTTAAAACTAGATACTAGCACTCTAGTGACATCTATCGCATTATTGTGACAAAACTTCGAGACCAAAAAGAGCTGGGGACTACGTGATCTCAAGAGATGGCGCTGTAATGAAGTTTCAAATCTGTCAACACCTAATGCTCTAACTTGTCTACGTCTACCCCTGAGGCAAAGAGTATTGTAATATTATATGAACAAGAGTGGCAACTCTATGGTCAAATATGCATGTATGGAAGGTGCTGCCGCCCTACGGCTGCTCAAGAACTAATGTGACGTTTCTATAGATGTATACCTATCTATATGTATATGTTGGTAGTGATGTACAGCTATAGATACGCGTACCTATAGCAATGTATAGTCAAGGATTTTAATTGATAGGCTAATTGCCACTATTCGTATTTTAGCCGTCTAATTCAAATCAGCATATACGAAGTATAAGCGGCTAAACCCGATTTGCATTATACGGCTAAAATACGAACATTGGCAAGTGGCCTATCAATTAAAGTCCTTGACCGTACAATTTGGTACGCCATGGCCATCGCCGATGAATGACAACTGACAAGTTTGACAAGTCAACCAAGATGGCCGCTAATTTAGTTCTTCGGCAAACACCAGAGATCGCTGTAGTCGCATGAAAAGTGATGATATATGTAAGTGTGCTCCCCCTGCCCTGAGGAACAGACTGTTGAGTTCCGAGCATGGTTCCGAGTTAATGGTTCACGTTGAATTGAATTTTACGATTCGTGTAAATAATAATTAATAAAACGTGTTTGAAATTTGTGTAATGTTTAACAAACAAGCAGATAGAAATTAAATCGGATACTATGAAGCCCATGAAAGTGGAACTTTATAACGCTATCGTAGCTGATTTTAACAGACTCACGTCATTCAGTCGGAGGGCCGAAAATGAATTGAAAAAGAAATACAAAAAGTGGGTTCCTAATTCCAGACTTCTGTATATTTTATGAGTCAATTAGTCTTAATTAAACGTATTCTTTAATGAATTCACTTGTGTTTAGCTTACCGCCGTCAACACTGGGAAGTATTATTTCTCTACTGGTTCAGAGGTCAATGAAACAGAGTTACAGAAAGTCTCCGTCAATATCAAGTAAATACTATGAGTTATATGAGGAATTAATGAGAGAAAAGTCAACAGCAAGTGTCATCTTGCAGTAAGTATTGCAACAAACCTTTGATGGGGCAGTGAATATCATTTTGAGTTGTCCTGTATCGGAAGATGCAGTACGAATATACAGGTTCATCAAACATTCCTTTGCAGCCAGAGAATCTGGACGTAGCGGGAGAAGTGTTTGATGAATTTGGCCATTGAGTCTCCCAATGAGGGTGGCATAGTCACACAGGTGCACTTAAGCCTCAAAAAAAAAAAAGAGGAAAAAAAAAAACAAACCTGTGACCGTTTTTATAAACATGATAAAAGGAGAGTAGTCTTGATCATTATGATCACGGTTAAGGCCGGTGCAGACGAGACGAGATGCGTGGCGTCTAACAGGGAACTCCATCCATATAACACAGCGTCATCACTGCATGCGCGTGTGCGACGTTGGTTGCTCTTCCGCTGCACAGGCGCACAGACTCTGTCAGCTAGATGCAGCTCTGCGTGCGCGGGCACACGTGTGCGCGTCATGCATTAGTCTGCCATTCTTAAATTTCTATACATTACAACAGGTGCATGCCACTCATCTAGTCTGTGCTGACCTTTATTCTTTTCCATTTACTTAACTAAAGTGCCTAGAAACTAATAGATATTATTTTTGAAACTATATGTTACACCTAATTAAATACATTTTAAAATTTCTTGCAGGTTATCAGACGATCAAGGAATAAGTCCAGCTTTGTTTGCAAGATCCTTGTTACAAAATGTATATTCAGATTCGTCTATGGTCAAGAAATGTTTCAAGGACACAACTATAATTGAAGACAAAGAGTTAGCCTACCAGGTTTTTGTGGTAAGATTAAACTCTGAATGTTGTTAAGTTTAAGTTATTACAAAAATAACCTGATGTATAAACACCCCACTGCTGACCACAGGCTTTTTGTTTTACTTATAATTTAAAATGTTTTTAATTTACAACTATTATCACTATGAGACTTATCATGCAAATAATCTTAAATATTAAATGGTAATGGCTCTAGAATGGTGCATGAAGCGGTTGGATTTTTAAATGAAAGCAAGAAAATCATTGACGTACAATAAAACAACTAGACTCCCAATCGCTTATCAAAAGTTCCTCTAAAAACGTCCGAGCGGCGTTGTGTGTACGTATACATCAATTTATACAGATAACATTAAACAGCATTCATTCAAATTAACACCTTATTTCGTAGCAGTAATGTTTAATGTCAATTGAATACGATCGTTAGAAGTAGTGACATGACGTCACGAGCTGGAAACCGCCTAAAGAGTAAAGAATGCAGTGGAGTGGTCATGCGAAGCGGAAGCTAGACTGTCTGTCTCTTTTTTTCTTGTGCGTTTGATTACGGTGCGAAAGAGACATAAACGAATATGGGGCGAGAAGTGACGTTGTAATCAAGGCGTGGTCGAAACACAACTGAACCAAAACTCTGCACAATAGACGCGTGTGCAGACTTTTGCTTCGGACAATTTTTGAGCGTGATTTGGAGTCTAGTTGTTTTGTTGTACGTCAATGAAGAAAATATATTTCTACTAATCTGTCTTAAGTTGGTGCTTCAGCACAAGCCGGCAGGAGTAGACCTAATCATCTACCTTACCTACATTTTTTTTTTTTTTTTCTCTTTTTTTTTTCGAGGCTTAAGTGCACCTGTGTGACTATGCCAGCCTCATTGGGAGACTCAATGGCCAAATTCATCAAACACTTCTCCTGCTATGTCCAGATTCTCTGGCTGCAAAGGAATGTTTGATGAACCTGTATAACCGTACTGCATCCTCCGACACAGGACAACTCAAAACAATATTTACTGCCCCATTAAAAAGGTCCAAATCAGTCAAATATGTCTCACGGTTATCCTTGGTGTGTATACATTCCACCAAAAAATGTATCAAGTCCTCAATCCTATTACAATCCATGCACATTGGGGATTGGACAACTTTCATCATATTTAAAAATTTGTTTAATGGTACATGACTTGACCGCACTCGAAACGCCCACACAAGTAAATCCCTGGAGAGGCTGGCATTATCAAACCAGGGCACCCGGAAAATTTTGTTCTGAATTGTGTTGTACCAGATACCTTTTGTTTTTGATACAAAATTGAATGTCTCTTGCCACATATCCAAGCACTTATTCTTTGCAAATATCATCAACTCTGTACCATATGGCTTACATAGGAGTTCCATACCATCCATCACTGCCATTTTAGCCATTCTATCTACTTCCTCATTACCCGCTATACCAACATGAGATGGTATCCATTGGAAAACCAATCGAACACCATCAGAGCGCAATCCATGCATCAGTTTTAAGATGTTGTAGGCTATCGGCATTCCTTGGTACCCCGAGGTACACCGAGCCAGATGTTGAAGCGCACTTTTTGAATCCGATAGTATCAAAACTTGGTTTTTTCCAATGGATTTCACATAGATTAGTGCTTCATATAAGGCTACCAGTTCTGCTCTCATAATGCAAATATCTGGATGTAATTTAAACCGCTTACATATATTCAATTGCACATCTAATAAGGCGGCTCCAACGCCATTAATGGTTTTGGATCCGTACCTTACCTACATTACATACTATTTATTGCAGGGATTCCCAAAGTGGGTTCTATAGAGTAGTCATCAGAGTTCTGCCAAAATTATTTATTATTAGCTGATAAATAATACCATGGTCATAAGAATAAATAATAACAGAGTAGAAAGGAATCTCTTTTGACTGCGTCCAAAACGCCGCCATTTATATACCTACTTCCCCCCTCACGTCGCTTCACCCCTCTGACGTCCAGGCGTGTTGCTAGGGTTGCTTACTGTTAAATATTACTTACTCTAAAGATAATATCGCTAAAATATTAAGTTATTATTTACTTTGAAAGCATTATTTTATTCTAGTTTTACAAAATATGAGATTTATAAATCATTAGGTACAGTCAAGGATTTTAATTGTTAGGCCACTGTTAGTATTTTAGCCGTGTAATGCAAATCAGCATATACCAGTATAAGCGGCTTCACCCGATTTGCATTACACGGCTAAAATGCGAACAGTGGCAAGTGGCCTAACAATTAAAATCCTTGACTGTACGTACCTACATATTATAGGTAGGTACTTCTAAGTAAGAATTTATTACAAGTGCCATACCAAAAGAAGCCATTTAAGGTGATTTGGCATCGTTTTTGAATTGTTTTTACATACACCCAAATACACCACAATAACTTGACGTCATTAATTGTTATTTGTTTCCAATAAAACGAACGCGCAAACAGTTAACAGCCAAACGCGCGTGCGGCGACGCCGGCCGTGACACCCTGACTGAGTTCTCTGTCTCTCTTAGGGAGTACTCTAATATCGTGACCTTGAGTCCGGCCGGAGCGGGAGTTTCCCTTCTACTCTGTTATTATTTATTCTTATGCCATGGTTCGGTTACAAATATTATTTTGAAATAGCACAAAATATGTGATGAGAAGTACTCATTACTTTTATGTACTTACCTAAGTAGGTAGCAAGAATTCAGCCTAGATTATGGCACAGCAGCACACATAGCCAGAAACAATGCACAACATTGCGCATCAAGAAAATGATACTTATTGATACTGAATGAATACAAAATTCATTTATTGTAAAAAAGACAACTAGCAGTGCTGACCGTCCTGGATTATGAAGTATTCATAGATCTTCAAAGTTCACCCAACTTAAAACACACATTTGAATCTGTATCTTTGAATGAGTTTTGAGTTGGTGTTAGGAGTGAATACCCTGTAATAGCTAAAAAGGCTTAACATTGGTCCCATTCATCACAATACATTGTTGTGAAACAGGATTGGTGCTGTCACATTAATGCATTCACTGCCACCTGATTTCCACAGGTGCCACCGACGCACATGTGCGTTCAAAATGTATGAATAATTGCGGCACTGGGCAAAGTCCCGAAAACGCATATATGCGTCGGTGGCACTGAATGTGTTAAAACTTTAAGTTTAGAATAATGTATATTATATTCAATTAAATAAATATTGAAACGGGGTGGTGTCTTTTCTACGACAATAATATGACTTTGTGTATTGCACTTTATGTATTAACTATAATTCACAAAAGTTTAAAAGGAAATTATCATTTTAACAAATCCACAATTAAAATATGACTGTCTAGTACGCGCCATCGGCTAATCTCCTCGGGCGCGTTATTTGACGGCGCGGGCGGCCGGCGGAATGGTTCTCACCGTGGGCCATAGATGGCTCCACTGGTAGCTCGCCAGGAGGTTCCCGCGTTACATCCTCCCCCTCCAAGCTACATGGACGTCTCGTATGTGGCTTGGCCCTTGCAGTATTCACCTTTGGTCGTCCGCGAGGCCGTCGAGACTGAATAGGTATTTCATTCTCCCCATGTCTACTAACAAACGGAGTTAGGAAAGACGCATGGAACTTTCCTGCGCTAATACCACTATCCACATGTGACACCTCGAAAGTGGTCGGCGAGACCTTTTTCTTGACACAGTATGGCCCATCCCTTTTAGGCATAAATTTCTTAGTGATACCTTTACTGGCATTGCTAAGGGATGAATTTATAACCAATACCAGGTCGCCTATTTTGTAGTCGGGTGCCGGACGAAGCTTTTCGTCAGCGGTTCTTTTCGCTTTGTCTTGAGCGAATTCTACTCTTTCGCGAATAAGATACATTTTATCAATGAAATCCCGCAAAAAGGGTGTACATTGGGGCACAAAATTTTCTTTATCTAAAATAGACCTTATATCTGTTTGACTCTCGAAAGGGGTCCTCATCTCCCTACAAAACATCAAATACGCCGGAGTACAACCAGTGGAACAACAAACTGCGCTATTCAATGCGAACCTAATCTGAGGCAAATACTTAGGCCACGATGTATGCTCGTGCTTGACTAGAATCGACAACTGGGTCTTTATATCTCTGTTTTTTCGTTCCACGGGATTCCCTTGTGGATGGAACAAAGGTGTGAGATTTTGTTGGATTCCAAGCACAAACATGCATTGTTGCATAGCCGCAGCAACTAATTGGACACCATTATCAGATATAATACGACGAGGAAACCCATACCTCAAAAAATATTCGTTGATCAGGATTAGTGCACACGTCTCGGCTGATGCATCGAGGAGAGGGTGAAGATCTACCCACCGGGTAGCAACATCTTCTATTACAAGGACCCAAGTTTCACCTTTATCACCTTTCGGTAGTGGACCGAATAAGTCAACGGAGAGAACCTCACCTCGCTGCTGTAAGACGGGAGTTTGCAGGAGACCAGCTGGTTTCTGATTCGAGATCTTATATTTCTGGCATTCAGCGCAATTCTTCAGGTATTCAGTTACTAATTTACGCATACCTGTAAAATAGTATCTATTTCTGATTCGAGCCAACGTTCTTTCGATGCCTTGGTGGCCCGCAATAGGAACGTCGTGAAATTCTTCAAGAATTTTACTTACCATGGACGCTGGGACTACAAGTTGAGGATCATCAGAGTCGGAGTCAGGATCCAAGCGATAGAGTACTCCTTGCGACATGACATATCCGCGTTCGAGCCATCGGGTAGCAGCTAACAGGTCAGTACATTCCAAATCCTCAATAATCTTTTTTGTTTCAGGATCCTGCAGCTGAGCTTCGCGGAGATCGGTTGGACTGTACCGAGGTAAGTCGACTGTCATGGAACAAACTTCACACTTACCATCAGTACACTCATCGCAGCTAGGACGACTCAACATGTCTGCTAAAACATTTAACTTACCTGGAGTATACTCATATCGAATATCAAACGCTTGTAACTTCATTGCCCATCGAATTAGGCGTCCAGTAGGAGACTTAAGAGTGAGAAGCCAACGCAGGGGCTGGTGATCACTCTTGACTATAATAGTATGACCTTCAATATATCCTCTGAACTTTTCGACCGCCCAGACCACCGCTAAAGCTTCTCGCTCAGTGGTCGTATAGTTTCTTTCAGCTGGCGTTAGTAGTCTGCTTGCGTACATGATGGGTCTTTCATCATAAGCTTCCCCTTGCATAAGTACGGCACCTATAGCATAACTACTTGCGTCAGTGCGAATTACAAAGGGTTTACTATAGTCGGCTTGAATAAGTACAGGTGCAGTCGTCAGTTTCTGCTTAAGATTGTTGAAAGAATCACGCTGTTCATCGGTCCACGTCCATGCTACATTTTTGCGAGTAAGTTTAGTCAAAGGTTGAGCAATTTGAGCAAAATTAGGTATAAACTTACGGAACCAGGAGCATGTTTGGATGAACGACTTCAGATTTTTCATGTTGGTAGGCTCCTTCATCTGCATAATGGCATCGAGCTTCGAGGGATCTGCCTTGATACCATCTGGAGCGACCACGTGACCAAGGTAAGTAACACTCTCACGTACAAAAGAGCATTTTTCCCTATTGGCCCTCAGACCAAACAAACGAAGCCTATCGAACACTCTCTGCAGATCCTCCACATGCTTCTCGAAGGATTCGGATATGATGCAGAGGTCGTCTAGGTAGCAAAGTAAGGTAACGTTTTTGAGGGTATTACCTGAACGAAAACGGTCCATCAAACGTTGAAACGTCGCCGGTGCATTTTTTAACCCGAACGGCATGCGCGTGAACCTGTAGGTCCCAAAGGGCGTGACAAAGGCAGTCTTGTCACGATCCTGTGGCGCAACACTTACTTGCCAATACCCTGACTTTAAGTCGATTGTAGACATAAAACAGTTTTGTTTCGTTGCCTGGAGCAACTCGTCAATAACAGGAATGGGATAAGAATCAGTTTTGGTCACATTATTTAGCTTGCGATAGTCGACACAAAACCTAACACCATTACCTTTTTTTGGAACTAAAATGGCGGGAGCAGTCCAGGCAGACTCGCACTCTTCGATTACCCCTTCGCTTAGCATTTTGTCGAGCTCCTGTCTCATGATCTCCTTCTTAGCGGGAGTGAGACGGTAGGGTGGAGAAGATACTGGCGGATGGTTACCTGTGCTGATGTGGTGCTCTGCAAAGTTGGTCGCAGCTCCCCCTGATTTAAAGATGTCCTCATTAGAATAAAGCAGACCTGCCAGTTTATCACGTTGAGAAGGTTGCAGCATGATACCTTCGTCGCTCCGGAGTATGTCCGCTGATGAACACGTGACATGATTACTCGGCGACTCGAACTCTATAGGATACCGTGTATGTTCTTCAGAGAAGTGCCACTTGGAAGTTGCAAAATCCATCGAAATGCCAGCCTTAACTAGAAAATCAATACCTAGTAAAGTATCATTACCTGACGCGTCTGGTAACACAACAAACTCAAGTGACACGGTCGTATGCTTTACAACAACATCCAGTGTTGTCGTGAGCACCTTCATGTTCTGTACAGATCCATCTGCTAATCTAATGGACATATAAGATTCTAAAAATCTTTGCTTGTGTTTCTTTAACAAATCATACAACGAACAACCTACGACAGACCGTTTTGCAGCTGTATCTATAAGAGCCCTGCCCTTTATGCCTAAAATAGTTACACCCAAAATAGGTCGCTGTTGTTGTTTCACTGGTTTTGAGGATGAATGCAAATCGGCAGACGCGAAATCCAAATCTAACAAAACATTAGATTTATAAGCACAAGAAATCTGAGTGTGTCTATTACTAACAGCGGCATTACAATGTAACTGAACACTACACTTATTGTCATCAACTTGAACAGCTGAGCAGGGTGCGGCGGACAAGGTCATTGAACTTGAACTTATGTTACAGATTGGCTCTATACCTATCGCGGAAAACTGCGAGTTGCATTTAGAACAATTTGACCTAATTACGTCTTTTTCCCCGCACCCGTAACAATAAACATGATTAATACTGTTATTGTTATTATTATTACTATTGTGAATTGTATCATTGTTATCAATATTTCTATTTTTAAGTTTAGCACAATTGTCTTTAGAATGATTAGGCTTTTTACAATAAGAACAGAACATACGTTTCTTTTTGTGCGTATCCGCGATGCTTGTACTCGCGCCAGTCGGGGTCGGTGACGACGACGGCGGCGGCGGTGGCGGCGCGTTTGATGTCGAGCGGCGCGCGGGGCCGGCGGCTGGCGGCTTCCCTGCGCTTGAGCGAGACACTCCTGTTACCTCTAATGCGTCTTCGATAGAATGAGCTCTGCTGAGTAGCTCGTCAAAAGACTGGAACTCTTCACGACGAAGGCGTTCCCGGATGCGATGATGTAGTAAGCCGTACACCATATCCAGTCGTGCTTTCTCTGTGAGGTCCTCAACAGGAAGTCGGGCGAGTATTGCTCGAGCTCGAGCTACGAACTTGTCGGTATTCTCGTTGATCTGCTGCTCGTTATCGAATAAATCGCGATATAACCGGTGGGGTGGGCGACGGTCTCCGAAGGCTCGTCGAAGTCGATCCAGGGCCTCCGCCCAGGATGTCGTAGTACCCTTGATTCCTTGCCACCAGGTTGCGGCGGAATGAGTCAGCAATATTGAAAAACCTCTAATGGCGTTCTCGTCAGTCACTCGGCAGCAATCCTTGAAGGCTTCCACTGCGTCGATAAATCCCTCCAGACTTTCCTCGGCGCGGCCGCTGTAAGTGGCTTGGCATTTAGAAAAATTGCCGGTCACGACAGGGGCGGGGGCGGCGACGGTCACGTTGACGGGCTCGCCCGAAGCCGGGGTTGAAGAACGAACTTCGTGCAGTAACCGCTGGAACATGTCGGCGTTAGATTGCTGAATAGTTTGCAGCAAAATGGACAGGTTATCCATCGTCATCGTCACATTTCCAGGGCGTTCACCATAATCCTCATCCGAATGGTGATCTGCGGCGGCGGCGTCGTCGTTTGATGTAGACGCTCGCGGTTGATCTGGAGTACTCGGTGTGCGACCGGAACGAGTCATCATTGTGTAGGTGTTTTAAACACGTGAAAACACTCGAAAACAGCAAAAATGTTTATAAAAACAGTCAATGAAATGCACAGTTCACGATTTTCGTTTGCACAACACGTGTTTTTTCACTTTAAGACACACGTTAAGGGCGCCATGAAACGGGGTGGTGTCTTTTCTACGACAATAATATGACTTTGTGTATTGCACTTTATGTATTAACTATAATTCACAAAAGTTTAAAAGGAAATTATCATTTTAACAAATCCACAATTAAAATATGACTGTCTAGTACGCGCCATCGGCTAATCTCCTCGGGCGCGTTATTTGACGGCGCGGGCGGCCGGCGGAATGGTTCTCACCGTGGGCCATAGATGGCTCCACTGGTAGCTCGCCAGGAGGTTCCCGCGTTACATCATGTAGTTTCTTTAAAAAAATTGATCTTAAAAAAATTCAGTCTTGTTATCTTATCATTTGATATGGGGTTCCATTAAATAAAAGGTATTTGGTTGGTGTTCCATTATCTATAAAGTTTAGGAACCTCTGATCTATTACGTTTCTACCATTCCTGCTGGCTCGTGCTGAGGAACTGATTTCAGACAGATCATTTTCATGCTTTTTGTAGTTTTTCAATTTTTATTTCAGTTTTTTATTTGCTTTTTAGTTTCTGGGTGTTTTATGAAGGTAGTTTAGTTTTTTATTTAAAAATTATTTTATTTGTGCTTTTTAGCTGTGTTTAAATATATAAAATAAGGTGTGTAGGGTAAAATCATTAGTTTTGACTTTAAGTAAGGTTATGTTTAAAATTCTATTTTTAATACAAGTTTTTTTTGCTGACTGCACTTTTTGCCCCTGGTTGCCAAAGTACTCGTCATGACGGGGTATGTCATTTTATTACGGGTTTCAATGGTTACCTTCCAGCTCCATCGTGAGACCTTGGTTACCATCTAGGATCAAAGTGCTTCTCAAGATGAATCAAACCAGCCCAAACTCAATGTGGTTGTTTTTTTTTCTAATTTTTATCAAGGCTTGGAACACTCCAGGTGATCTTTCAGCCTCATGGGAGCTCACTCAATTCCCTATTCAAGAGACAGATCAATAAAATGGTATATGCTAATTGCTTTGTATGATACCAGCTCTGTTAGCCTTCTGTTAGCCAACAATTGACAACAATTGTACATGGATCCTCCAAGAACTCTTCTTCTCAATTCTGAATTCCGGACGCACTCCAACAATACATGGGTCAAATCATCACACTTTCCCAGGTTCCCAGAATTAAAAGAAGGAGCCTACAGAAATGGGAATACCATTTTGGTGAGCAGGGTATATCTAGGGGTGTAGGAATCTGGTACAGAACTATCCATGATAGCCCCCAGTGGACGCCTTGGTTTGACTCAGCCAGCCTTGCTAGAAGAGTATTGGTGTCTGCTTTTAGAGTTTGTTCCGGACACATCCCTACAAATAAGTTTCTATATATGATGAAAATTAAATCATCACCACTATGTGATGATTGTCAGAAGTGTGATGACTTGATACATGTGTTGTTGGAGTGTGTCCGGAATTGGGATGCACCAAAAAAAAATAACCTATAGTTTTTATATTTTTTTTGGAAAGAATAGGATATTTTAAGATACTATTTTCATCGATTTTGAATTTGGTTGAGTATTTAATTTTTTATAATTTTTTTAAGAAATACGTTGGGTGACGTCACAGTGAGAGAGCCACGTTCCATTACCTAGAAAAAATCAAGTCGTATATAACATAATCTGTGGCACTGCTGAGGGGCTACTACGAAATTCGAAAATCGAAGTTCGTATCGTATTATCCCTCTCACTCTCGTGTCAAATCATATTAGCGTGAGCGGGACGGCACGAAACGAAGCTCGAATTATGCACTTCGTGGTAGGGCCTCTGATTTGTCTTGTCACTGTCAATAATACAAGTTAGTACCGCTTAGGGTCCTAAATGAACCATGATAAAATATAGTTTTATTTATTTCTCTTCTTTTAGCTTCGATTATTCCTGTTTGTTAAATGGTGTGATAGTAAATAGATATTTTTTATTAAAATCTGATATTTAAATTATTTTATATTTACTTGTAACGTAGTAATTTAATAATTAAATTTGTAAAAATACATTGGAAATACTCGTAATACATTTCGGACTTTACGATAAATGACAACTGTTTAAAGCCAGGTGCGCATCATGTGATTAAAGTTCTGTCTTTGTCACTCTTTGCTATTATAAGCAGGACAGCAACATTTCAAACTGTCAATTTGCTTTAGAGTGTAGACCTGCTTTATATCTGCCTTTGTGACGATTCACTGCAGGGGTCAAATGAAGGTCATTACTTAAATTTTCTTTATTTAATTCAGTTTATCATATTTTTGGAATCTGATTTCTGAGAACGCTTCACAGAGCCTATTTCTCCAAACGGTTTTCGATTTATTATACGTTGTCAAAAATTGGGACATCCCAATTCAGACTTGAGGAGAAGAGTTCTTGGGGATTTGGGTTCCATGCACAATGGCCAGGTGAATTTTTGGCTATCTGAGCCGTTGTCAGACAAAGCAATCGGCATTTACCATTTTATTGATATGTCCCTTGAAATGGGGAATTGTGTAAGCACCCATGAGGCTGACATGATCACCTGGAGTGTTCAAAGCCTCGACAAAAATCAGAAAAAAAAATCACACTTCTGGACAATCATCACTTAGTGGTGATGATTTGATTTTCATCAATTTAATAACTTTTTTGTAGGAATGTGTCCGAAACAAACTCTAAAAGCTGAGACTAATACTTTTCTAGTAAGGCCGGCTGAGTCAAACCAAGGTGTCCATAGGGGACTAGCTTAGATTGTTCTATACCAGATAGATTCCAACACCCTTTGATACACACTGTTCACCAAAATGGTATTCCCATTTCTGTAAACTCTTTCTTTTAATTCTGGGAATCAGTTCACTAGCAAAGTTATTACAGAGTTTCTATGGCTACCTTCTAGCTCCATCATCAAATCAGCTCCACGTCATAATAATATTGCATTGTCATCTGATTTACACATACCTGCAAAATTTCAGCTCAATCGGAAACCGGGAACTGAATCAAAGGCTGTGCCAGGATAAGCTAAGTGATTCTTCCTCTCTCGAGTTTGGGCTTGTAATTTTTATGGACGGTGTGGCTCTACATTAGTAATTAATTAATGTGCAAAATTAGAGCACCCTAAACTTTATAGTTTTTGTTTAAAAAAAAAAAGTAATCTGATTTTTCTTCAATATTTTTTTTTCTAGCCAACCGATTTTAGTGTGCTTCACATATATTATACACATACTGAAGATGTTTATTTGACTAATTATATTTTCATTATGTCATAGAAAAAAAGTTAAAAAAGCTGACTAAACTTTTCAGATATTTTTTTATTTAGTTCCACGTTAGAGACCGCTCCATTTTTTTCACCAATAATACACCCACCAACGACCTATAATATGTATTTTTTTCGAAATTATAGCAGTGGGAGAACATGGAGATATCTTTACATAAAATACTTTACATACATTTCCTAGAACCGCTATAATATAAAAAGGAATGATTGAAACCTCTTTAGAGAAACGTGCATGACATACTAAATACTGGCCACTTACAATTTGTTTTTAAACCTAACGACCTTAAGGCTGCGTTTCCACCAGAGATGTGCGAGGATGCGTTGCGAGGGATGTGTTTGTCATGAACCAATAGAAACACTTCATTCACTTAGGACCTTTTAAATGAAGTGTTTCTATTGGTTCATGACAAACACATCCCTCGCAACGCATCCTCGCACAGCTCCGGTGGATACGCAGCCTTACGCCTTGCTGCGCCTGCCAAGCTAAGCCACTGTTCATCTTCTAATATATAAAAATCTCGTGTCACGGTGTTTGTTACCAAACTTTTGACGACCAGATGGCCTAGTGGTTAGAGACCCTGACTATGAAGCTTGAGGTCCCGGGTTCGATTCCCGTGTCGGGGCAGATATTTGTATGAAAAATACGAATGTTTGTTCTCGGGTCTTGGGTGTTTAATATGTATTTAAGTATGTATCTATCTATATAAGTATGTTTATCCGTTGCCTAGTACCCATAACACAAGCTTTGCTAAGCTTACTTTGGGACTAGGTCAATTGGTGTGAATTGTCCCGTGATATTTATTTATTTATTTATTTTAAACTCCTCCGAAACGGCTTGACTGATTTTTTATGAAACTTTTTTCTTCGTATTTGGTAGGTCTGAGAATAGGTCGTAGGCTATTTTTATTTTATACCCCTAAGTAATATATGGCAAAACAACGTTTGCGGGGTCAGCTATAACTGTTAAATTTTTTGTTTACAGGGAACTATGAATGACAACCAGTATGGCTCCTACGCAGACTTAGTAAAACAGTAAGTGGTCCTCTTGATCAAAATTTAGGAGTAAAAAAAAACAAATTATTAGACTCTGCACTAAGATGTACTGCATAAATTGTTTTATCTTTAGCATGTACCTTCTACTAATATATTACATTTTCTTAGGTCTATTGGCTTGGAATATGAGCTGAGATTGGAAAGAGAGTTAAGACTATTGAACATCACCTTCTCCGATGAAAATGTACTGCGGTCCCGTGGCTATGACAAAACTCCAGATTTTAAACTTGATGTGCCAATTGCAGTAGATGGCTTCATAGTGAACTGGGTGGAAAGCAAAGCATTGTTTGGAGATGAGGAGAACCATTCTGGTTATTTAAAAGACCAATTAATGGCATATTGGAACAGATTTGGCCCAGGGATGCTCATCTACTGGTTTGGGTATTTAGAGACTTTGGACTCAACTCCTGAGGTAAATAAGATGTTTATATTACGAACAAGTTTTCCTAAAAAAGAAACTATCACTCAATACAAAATGGATTTAGACTTGTAGTATAATTTATAAGTCAGTTTTTATTATTTTCTATAAAAATCTAAAAAAAAGTGAAGGAACCAAAAAAAGCAGGGGTATTCAAAAATATTATACATCTTTCTGTGGCCAGTAAATAGTTATGTAAGAAAAAGTTTTCATTATAATGTTGAGATGACAATCATGTTGTTAGTATTTTCGGGAGCGGTTAGTGTGCGACCCCGTACTTGTCGACCCGGAATGAAGGACAATAATGCACGACATGAATTACCGGATAATTCAAAGTATTCAAGCCCTTATCTCAATTACATGTGGATTTAACCTTTTTAACACTATCAAATACAACAGCTCTCACTCATACGTCATGACATCGGAATGTCAAACGCGAAGTTGAACCTTACAGAAATGCATGTAGATAGATAATATAATATCGTTCTGCATGCCGTGACTGATATATCCGTCGTTGGCGTAGAACCTGCGTTGCGGATATTATATGCGTCGTTGGCGTAGAAAAGGTTAAATTATCAGGATGTACATTATTATGATTAATTCCGGGTCAAAAATTACAGGTCATACTTTAACCGCACCCCTATTTTCCGGGTAAGTGTGACTAAAATATGTAGTCCATTGAACAATGTAACCACTGAATATTTGATAAATGTATTGTTATAGTGTAACCATACCATAGCTGTTATCAAGAATCTTATATACAAACTGGATATTGCAAGCCGAACATTCCTTTGAAGTCAGAAAAAAATTACCTTGAATTACGTCACGCCGATCTCGCTTGTCTTTCTTTAGGGTGTCCATGATTAAACATACATTAGGAATATCCCGCAGAATTTGACATATTTTTATACAACAGATTGATTTTGTAATTTATTAAATTCAAATCCGATAAAACTAAGTATCATGAAAGTGAACATCCATCCTCACGAATGTTGAGAGGCAACGTGGATCGAGTGGTGATTGGTGGCGTGGGCAGCGGAGATTAAAGAAACAACTGAAGTTCAGGAATCCGTATATTGATGACTTCTACTATTAATGTATTTTATAAATACACGTAAAGCACCGTGACATATTACACACAAACAGATTTACTCAGTGAACTTACAGAAAGATAATATTAATAGTAATACCGCACCCGGTCAGCAAGGAGGTTACAACGAAAGAGACAGAGGGGTTGCCCCGCTAAAAATAGCTCAGTATTATTGCCAGAGCAAACATAATGTAAAATACATTAAGTTATTGTTATAAAGCATATACCACACTGAATATTAAAATAATATTAACACTTCCCCTTATGCTCTATATATAACAATAGGTACCTAACATAAAAATTAACTTGCATGTGTTACAACAAACATTAGTACACAACATAATTACAGAATACCAATAAACACATGCTAAATCTGCTTTACATTACAATCTTTTCTGAAATTTGAATGCTTGCTGCTTGGATAGGAACCCACTTTCACTAGACACTTTACGAAATTCTTCTTGCAGAAGTCTAGTGCGGACCATCTCACTAGATGATGCTTGCTGTTTTGAGGTTAGATACCAATACGTCATACTCAGCCGGCAACCTGCTGAGCAGCAACTCTGCCACTTCACCATCTTCGAGGAGATGGCCAATATCTGCCAGTTGTTGAACTGCAGTCATGCTTGAAGGCTTGAATATATTCAGTCATGCTACTGTAATGCGAAAATTCCGCTTTATGTAGCTGACGCAGTAGCACAACACGCCGGTACAAACTTTTATCTTCAAAAACTTTTATAAGGTTGTCCCATGCTATTTCGGCCGTCGTGGTATTGTTTACATACTGATAGATAACAGTGAGATTTCAAGCAAAGGCATATTCGTGCAAGTGCACGTTGGTTCCTATTACGATCAGTATCCGATTCTTCGACACAAGCCCATAGGCCCTCTAGCTTAAGGGCCATTTTCATGGCAAACTTCCATGTATTAAATTTGCTCACACCATCTAGTCTATCTATCATGCCTCCAACACCGCCGCCGACAGACATAATGGAAGGCGGGTCGTTACTAGACACGGGTGCACGAGGCACGCCATCTTGGCTGTGGCCGCCATCATTCCCGCCTACATCATTAGGCATATTAAACGATGAGATAGATATTATCAAGTTCCTTAATCCGGTCCGCGCCCAACAAGCACACCAATTTTTATTTATTTCTTCTAACTTAATTCAATTTTTATTTAACTTCTATTAACTCTGGGGCCAAAACCTGTTGAGAGGCAACGTGGATCGAGTGGTGATTGGTGGAGTGGGCAGCCAGGGCCGTCTTTCACCTATTAGAGGCCCTGGGCACATTAGGATAATGGGGCCCCTACGATCATACCATAACAAAGGACTATTTTGTTAAATTAAACAAAGAACTTAGCATGCAAAATTTCAGCTTTATTTTTAGTCCTTTACAGTCAATAAAATTTGTAATCCACACTAAATAACCAGCGTCTGATCAGTCCTTATAGAATCAAACCACGCTAACTCCTCCAAGCAAATGAACTATCAAACCATACAAACTGACTCAGTTTGTATGGTTCGCCAGTTCATTTGTTTGGAAGAATTAGCATAGTTTGACTCTAAGTAAGATCTATGCTGATTGAAGAGGTACCCTTCTAGACTTGAGTTCAGCGACAAACTGTTTAATCTTCCTTGAAGCATTGTACTTCTTAGTTAATTTTTTATTCTTTTTAATTTGGAGAAGGAGCGTTCCCTACTGCAGTTTGTCACCATCATGCATAAAAATATTCTTAGTGCGATATCGACATTGGGAAAGGTGTCTTCAATTTTGTTATCTATCAAACAATGATATATATCCTGTATAGTATTAGTTCCTTCATTTTGACTATGATCCATTTTTAAGAATTCTGTTAAATGCAGACATTCCATTTCTAACTCCTTCTCGTGGACATCATCATAATAAATTTCAGCAAATTCTTTGCAACTTTGTTTCAACTCTTCGGAATTTAGAATTTTCAAGCGAAAAAATAGATCAAAACGTTCACTAATTTTCTTTCTTATACAAACTTAATCGCTGTTTAAGATGAAGGCTCAAGGTATCAATTATGGGGATAAAGGTTTCGACTTTAAATCGTTCTTTTCCATTCAGTTGGACTGAGGCGCAGAGCCATCAAAAAAAGTCAGGCGTGAGCTTCGACGTCTGGTTCTTTGTGATAGGTCCTTATAGTGAGATTCCGGGTTTTTCTTCTTTGCGGACGATTCGAAGTAATCAAATTTATCCCTGAGGCTATTAATATAATCATCGAGTGCAGTTAATAATTTAGTTGCAACGTCCAGTGTTACTGTTTCTTTTTGAAGAGAATTGCTTGTTTTGTCTATTCTTTCCATTATACAGCTCCAAATTTCTGTTAGTAGAATAAATTCCAGTTTTTCCTTTTTTCTGGACAGACTTAGGGCTTCTTCTCTGGTTTCTTGTGCTTGTTCAGTATCTGTTGCGATGCATGCAGCATGACCATATTGCTGACACATATAGCATCTGGTGACCAAAGTAAAGTCTAACAGGGCAGGAAGACGAATTAATAAACATTTTGTCCTTAGTAATTAGGGCTTTACGTATAGCTGCGGGCACTTCTATAACATAATTACATGTTTCTGAATCCTTTTTTCCCGACTTGTGACTCATCTTAATTGTGTCGTAAAACTTATCGAAACTAGCAGGTTGAGGATTACATATATCGGCCAGGTTTTGGTGGTACAAACAGGTACTTAATAACGTCGATTTCCATCATAGATGTGGGCACTCCTATAACTTCTGTTAGGCCTACGTTTCTGCGTTTCATCGATCGTAAGCCTTAAGTTTTTTATCTGGGCGGATTGTTAAAGGTTCTCGATACCCTCTTTTGTTTCTGTGCTAATTACGACATCACCGTTCCGAATCTTGCGCAAACCTTTAACGTGCAGCTTCATCTGTTCGGGGTTGATTAATTTTTGGACAAGAGATTTTGTCTCATCGCTAGATTTTACTTTGTCGTTGGGATAAATGGTCACTGAATTGTCATGTTGTATGAAATTAGTAGGACTTTTTTTACCATGTCTGTAAAGGAAGCCCCCGTCGTGGATGGTTTTACTGACTCCGGAATACACAGCTTGAGGTCTTCGAGCTGCTGCGAGTTTCTAATGTCTCCCTGTAAGGTCTGGACAGATGAATAAGCTTGTACGGTTTTTTGCTTAAGGAACTGATACGCCACTGCCATTTGGGAGTGTGCCGTGACCTACTTTTCGGCATAACTTACTGATGCGTAATTTCTGTTCCGTGTTCAACTTTCCTGCTTCTGTAATGGCGCATACCTCATTCAGGCAGTCTTCAATCGTCTTCATCATGTGTTGTATTTCTGGAGTTGAAATAAGGTCAGGTTTATCATCGTCTTCCTGGTGAGGCAGCGGCACTGCAGAGCGGGGCGTGGGAACGGTCGTGGACGGCGGGGAGCGAGCGGTCCTGCTACTCTGGGTAAATGGACTGTTTTCGATGTTTAGATATTTGAGATGTTACGTATAAACATTTCTCATATCAAGTACACTTAAAAACACCACAACACTTCACAAATACCTAAACGCATGACACGATTACTTTTAAATAATTTATTGAATCAGGCGTTTTACGATTACTTTTCTACCGACTTAGTCAAACAAGGTTACGACTCAGCATGTGATTATTCAATTATTTTTACATTTTATCGACACGTGTGTTCTTAACGATGATCACAAAGCGAACAGGATAGTGATTCTTATTTTAAACAATTATTGTTTCATTAAAATTATGGATGACATCTTCGTCTCACTTGGTTTTTGGTGAATCAGTTATCCCTCTTCCTTCTAATTGCCACAGCTTTTTTTTTATATTATCGGCTCTCAGTGGGGGATCAGAGATAGCATAATTACTCATTGATGAATGTGTCACTTCCTCAGCATAAGTAATGACACTATTTATCACTCTATTCCCCTTTAATGTTTCATATCTTTCAGATAGTATCCATCCAATTTATCGACACGTGTGTTCTTAACGATGATCTCAAAGCGAACAGGATAGTGACTCTTATTTTGAACAATTATTGTTTCATTAAAATTATGGATGGCCTCTTCGTCTCACTTGGTTTTTGGTGAATCAGTTATCCCTCTTCATTCCAATTGCCACAGCTTTTTTATATTATCGGCTCTCAGTGGGGGATCAGAGACAGCATAATTACTCATTGATGAATGTGTCACTTCCTCAGCATAAGTACTGAAACTAATTATCTCTCTATTCCCTTTAATGTTTCATATCTTTCAGCTAGTACCCATCCAAAATCTGTGTTGACTATGTACAAATCATCATGTAATTGTACCTTTTCATTGTGTAGCAAATCTATTCTATTTGCCTCGCTGTTTTTATCTGCCATAATTATGTGGTCACCATTCAGAATCAGCTGCATAGTGGCTGGTTGAATTTCTCCAACCTTTTCATGGCTGATAGTTGCTGTAGATGTGGAAGCAACAGATGAGGTAGCATTCTCCTTAGATCCTGTTTTGTAAAATGGGCACAAAGATCTGTGGTGTATCTTCAATCAGTGTACACATTTTTTCTTGAATTGACAATGTTTCGCGAAATGTCCTTCTCTAAAACAAATAATACACCTCTTTCCAAATTTTTCCTTTTTATTCCTGTATGGTAATCTTCATTGAAGTGTGATTGTTGACAAAAAATGCAACTAATCTTTCTCCTTTTATTTCGTATTGAATAATATTTTGATTTGTCAGTATTATGTTTACTAAAAGGTTCCTTCCTCTCATATGATGTGCTTCATAAAGTTTCCAAAGATTTTTTTTTATTTCTCTTGATTTAACCAGCCTGATGATTCTTTCGCTGAAGTTATTTTGTGAAGCGTTTCCCTGAGGTTTTCAATCGTTTCTTCGGTTCCAATTTTAATGAGATCTTCATATAAATGTTTCTCTGGGAATTTTTCTAAAATCATTACTCTTAGATGATAATGTTCAGCATTCGAGTGATTTTAAGACTGAGATGACTTTCCACTTCATTTAATGTTGTCTGGCAACCTATGACAGTTTTTGTCTGATGTTTTGATTCTGTAAAGAGCCATGTAGTGGGCTGGGCGTCAATGATGACAATATGGCCTGGCACCTTTGTTTTAGTGTTTCAATAGCAATATTACAGTTCTAGTTTGTAGTGTCAAAGCCTTGAATGACATCCCTGGCTTCACCTTCCAATGCTGATTGTAGATGTAATAATTTATCTACATCAGTGATGTTTCTATTATCCACATAGATACAAATTGGTCCCAAAATGGATGCCATTTTAGGACATCGCTATCAATCTTCGGTAGCTCCATAGTAGGCAGCCTGCTGGTTCGTGGGGTTTTCACTGAAGTTATTTGTTGCTTATTGTATTTCGTCCTAGCTTCTTTTTCTTGAACAGTTCAATTAATGTTTTTGTAGTGATAGTACTAATAACAATTTCAAAATTTATAATGTCTATTATCAAAGCCCTACCTTGAGGTGTCTTAGCAGACACAGACATGTTAGAAAATGATTTGGAGTTATTGTTTGTTAGAGGAGCGTGATTGGTTAGTATGGCTCCATATGTTGTTTTTGCCTGCCGATTATCCAATTTGTTTACCTCAGTGACCTTGGTCGCATTTACCGAGCAGGAGTAAGAGACTGCAGAATGTGGCCCGCTGCAGTTGGAGCACTTGAAGTTGTTTGGAGTGCTGCACTTCTTGCAAAAATTACAGCCAGAAAAAGTAGAGCATATTTGGGTGGCTTTGCAGGTACAACTTCCATGTCCAAATTATTAGCATTTGAAGCATTGTAGCTTTGGCCTTATATATTCTGAAACAGGAATCCAAATATTTTCATATGTGATGTGACATGATCTGCATAGGTTGAAGCCAAAAATGTAACAAGAACAGTTTGCAGTGGTTTGTCACATCCATTTTCTTGTTCAAAGCCATCCTTGATGATGTATGGGGACGCCATGCTGAGTCAGGCGGGCTGTCGATCGTTTTGCACAGTCATTCAGCCCAAAGCCATGCATCCTTAGCCTTGGTACATGTGAGCACGTATTGATAACACGCCGGTTTGAGCGACGAACATATGCGCCCGAGCGCGCGTTGGTTCCTATGTGGTTCGACGTCGTCCTCTTTAACGTAAGCCCACAGTCCTTCCATTATTAAGGACATCATAAGTGCAAATTACCATATTACGTAGTTAGATACGCCGTCCAACTTGTCGATGTTCATTCCTCCCATAACAATAGGCGTTCGCCCATCTTGCAATGTTTGCATTGGGCCTGTTTCTTGTCGGTCGCCACCAACGGCCTTCTTCCGGAATATTCTTCTTGTCTTCTATAAATAGCCGTAAACAGTACTGTCGTATTTGTTGGGACTAAATAACCTGTTAGAGGCACTGGTCCCACCGCCGGCGACGGGCGATAAACGAGTAGAACTAGAAACGAGTGGGCGAGCGGCGAGAAACGAGTGTGTAGTTTCGATAGTTTTGCCGCTCGGCTATAAGCGAGTGTTCAAGTGCGACGGGCGATTGTACGGTAGAATGATCGCTCTGATCGCCAAGCGTTCATCGCCGAGTACCGCTGAGCGAGTTTTATCGTTGATAGCTTATATCGCTCCGATCAACTAGTGAAGAGAGAGAGTCCTCGCCGGCAGTGTGAACAGCTAGCGATGAACTATAAATATATATCTCTCTCTTTTATTTACACGGGAGCGATTATCTTTTGTTCGTTTCTTGGGCGAGAAAATCGCCGATAGCTCATCGCGTACTCGCCGCCGGTGGTACCAGTGCCAATACAGAGCGTATGCGCAGGCAGCTTATACGCTGGTGTTGTCGCGCACAGCGTGATTCGCCATGTAACAATTGTTATGTATTTTATTAATCCTTACGTCGTCCTTACATTGATGTGAAATTGTGAACCCAGCATTTCGAACTTTCACACATAGACATAAATCGTAGAGGAGCGGCGATATTTCGGTGGAGGAGCTTAGATGCGATTTTTGCAATGAAACACTGTCACTGCCACTGCCACTGTCTAATACAAGTCTGCACTTATATTTGTTTCTTTTGTTATTGGGGTTGGTGACTTGTGCAACGGCTGTCTGCAAAAAAGTAAAACGATTTGTAATATAAAATTTGACGTTCACAAGTTCACAATACGGAACATCTTTGGACACAGTATCTAAGTGTGCCCTTCGTCACATCGGAAACATGCGATCTTACTGTTACACTGGTCTGTTTTGGGACTTCTTTTCAGACACTTGAGGCACCTGTCCGCTAACTGTTTCTTCCTGGATTCCACACTACTAAATTTCCTGCAGTTCATACTGCTATGGTTGTCCAGGTTACAGAAGATGCATGGTAATCTGTTCCTTTTTCTTAGTATGTTGTTATGGTGGACCTGATTTTCCATCTTTCTTTTAAGACTTTCTTTTAAAGCCGGTACTGTTCTGTATTGGATGTTCTGACTTTGTTTGTAGAGCTTCGGTGGTGATGACTTCTTGTTTAGTGTCTATTGCTTTTGGTGTTAGTGTTGATGCAGTTTGAGCCTTCTCCATAGCCACTACAATATTCAGTAGAATCTTTCTTACTGTGGATGTTAAATTAACATTAGTAGACTGTTGGGGCATGCGATGGTACTGATGAAGCACCTGTTCAGGAAATTTTGTCAGTATTGTTACACGTAGGTGGTTTCCAGAAGTGTTTTCTCCTAAAGATTCTAATACTCTCAAGTGCCAATTTCATCAATAATGGACCTACAGCTGGACGTCGTAAATATTTTCGGCTCGTTCTAGGTTAGTTAATGCAGTGTAGTGCGCATCTATTAGCGTGTCATCCGACCCATACCGAGATTTTAAAGCTTCAACCGCTATTGTATAATTGCGGTTAGTTAGATATGGACTGGGCAACTCCAAGGAGAATTTGATTCTTGTAGGTATTATGCTGTTGTCGAGTAATTCCTTAACCTGCTTATCTATTTCCTGTTTCTGGTGTGGAGGTTTTATGTAATTGCTCACGTAATTTGGTGAGTCATCGGTCAATCGTAACCTATGTTTTACAGTGTGTGTAAAAGTTAAGGGCTCTTTGTCCGTATGAAATACGTCCTTAAATTCATGGACCAATTGAGTTAATTTAGTTTTTTCTTCTTTTTTCATATAGTCTGTTCGTGTCGTCATAATAATTTGCTTTCATTGACGTACAATAAAACAACTTGACTCCCAATCACGCTCAAAAATTGTCCGAAGCAAAAGTCTGCACACGCGTCTATTGTGCAGAATTTTGGTTCAGTTGTGTTTCGACCGCGCGTTGATTACAACGTCACTTCTCGCCCCGTATTCGCACCGTAATCAAACTCACGAGAAAAAAAGAGACAGACAGTCTAGCTTCCGCTTCGCATGACCACTCCACTGCATTCTTTACTCTTTAGGCGGTTTCCAGCGCGTGACGTCATGTCACAACTTCTAACGATCGTATTCAATTGACATTAAACATTACTGCTACGAAATAAGGTGTTAATTTGAATGAATGCTGTTAATGTTATCTGTATAATTTGATGTATACGTACACACAACGCCGCTCGGACGTTTTTTGAGGAACTTTTGTTAAGCGATTGGGAGTCTAGTTGTTTTATTGTACGTCAATGTTTGCTTTCCTCTAAATTATTTATTTCATCGATTTTCATAATATCTGACAAAGTTTTTAGTTTGTCAGTGATTGGTTGTAAAAATTGGTCAAAATTAATTTTAACTTTTTGTGTTTCGTTACTTAAAATTGGTTACTCCTAATCTGTTTTTTTCGTCTTGACCGATATCAATGCGCTATTAACTGAGACGTTACCTGATCCGATTTGAGGTATGAAGTAATTGCCATCGGTTTTTTTATTGATACGCAAGTTATTAAATTATCCGAGAGTGGATTGATTTTCAAGATCTTCTCTGGGTAATCTATATTAATCGGTATTATTTTAATTGGTCTTTATAAGTTCACATTTATTTAAATTTATTATCGCCGCGAGTTTCTTCATTGAGTCAACTCTTATCATTCCTGCGTATTTAGGGTCAAAGTAAGGTACCCGAGGGTAATATGGTCACGTTAAGCTTTGAAGATTTTTAAAAAAATAAGTATAGGGGGGGTGGAGTTAAGAAATATACGGTTGGATACTTCAACTAATATATTAAGGAAAACATAACAATAAACTTTGGTAATAATTAGGAACAATTAAAAAAATAAACTTTTAAAAAAAGTGGTAAATGTCCATATTATCGGCACGTGCGGTTATTATGGACACCACATGTCCATATTTACGGTATGAAGTGAGTCTCCATTTATCGCTCGCACTTTGGGCACAGAAAATGTTCTTCGTCGTCTTTTGAGAGCCCTACACACTCTTCGTGGACGTATTGACAGAACGAGATGCAGATCCTCATATCTGCCACTCTGTCTTCTTGACAGAGAAAGCAGTACCATGACTTGTTGGCACCTGGACGCTTTGAATTCTTTTTTTGTTGAGGTCTGGTTATGGTCTGTCGAGCCATGTCCTAAAAACATAATATTTAACATAATTAGTTAGGTATTCATTGCCAAAACAGAATAAAGTCGTGTCACTAAATCATACCGAATATCATACCGAAAATATGGGCATTTGATGTTCATATTAACAGGCGCGTACTTGTTTAACTTTTTACGACTCACACAAAAACTTTCTTTTTAACCTCTTTATGTGCATACCATTACTTTAAAATATGATAAATTATCTGTTCACTTACCTCCAATAACATGTTCACACATATCTTTTTGAATTTTGCGAGATTTTAATGTTTACATGTTTTTTAGAAGGTTGATGTCAGTTGAGAATCTAACGCAGTTTTTGATCTGTCAAAACTCCGTCGGTAAAGCAGTCCCGATGAAACTCTGCAGCGTTTGAGTAGACTACTTGACGCTATTTACTACAGTGCCATTTATCCAGAATGTGTAGTACTTTTTGAAATCTATCGAAGTGACCATATTAACCGGATGACCATATTACCCTCGGGTACCTTAGTACTTACAACAAAAATTCATGTAGCACATCTTCTCCTAATGGTTTTAAATTTAAATCTAGGTACGTGTGTGCAGCCTGTTATAGACTTTTCTAATGTAATGATATGCTTTTGACGACAAAATGTCTCAGCAGCAGGATACTTGGTTGGCAACGATGACGTAGTAGGCGGCAAGGCCCGCTAGGAATCTTGTGAACTTTCATTCCCATCCTATGCCATAATGGACTAATGGAAGTCTTGCGATTTCGTCTAAAACACACACCCATAATATTTTTTGTGAGCCACTTTGTTCTACCTTCATTTTTAATGTATCAAATGGTTATTTTGTGAAGCCAGCCTCAGCATTCACATTCTTGTACCATTTATATAAGGTACGTGAGTGCGGCAAACAGGTGTTATATACTTGTCTAATGTAATCATATGCTTTTGACGACAAAATGTTTATGGTTAAGCATCCATATCAAGAAGATTCATGATGTAAAATTTCCACGCGGTAAAATTCGTGTCTCTGTCGAGCTTCTCAACGTGATAGCCTGAGATCGAGCAGGATACTTGGTTCGGCAACGATGGCGTAGTAGGCGGCAAGTCCCGCTAGGACTTTTGTGAACTTTCATTCCTATCCTATGGCATAATAATGGACTAATAGAAGTCTTATTGCGATTTCATTTAAAACAAACGCCCATAATATTTTTTGTGAGCCACTTTGTTCTACTTTAATTTTTAATGTATCAAATGCTTCTTTTGTGAAGTCGGCCTCAGTATTCACATTCTGGTACCATTTATATAAGGTACGTGGGTGCGGCAAAAAGGTGTTATAGACTTTTCTAATGTAATCATATGCTTTTGGCGACAAAATGTTTAAGGTTAAGCATCCATATCAAGAAGATTCTTGATGTAAAATTTCCATGCGGTAAAATTCGTGTCTCTGTCGAGCTTCTCAACGTGATAGCCTGAGATCGAGCAGGATACTTGGTTCGGCAAAGAAGACGTAGTAGGTGGCAAGGCCCGCTAGGACTCTTGTGAACTTTCATTCCCATACTGTGGCATAATGGACTACTCGAAGTCTTTTTGCGATTTCATCTAAAACAAACGCTCATAATATTTTTTGTGAGCCACTTTGTTCTACCTTCATCTTTAATGTATCTGTTATAAATGAAACACGGGCGTGCGGTAGGACTGCGTTTAATACACTGCCTCAATTACCCACTATTATCAAAATCCCAACATCCCTCCACCATATTTTCTTAACTAAATCACACAGAGATCAAACCTATTCTAAAAATATTTCCTATAGTTAATTCTTGGAATGTCCCTTAGAACTATGTCCGAACCACGGACGACTCTAGTGCCAATTGGTCTAATTGGTTCCGACCCGGCTGATACATTTTGGGTCGGCCCGGTAGGGGAATCCCCTGGCGGGGTGGTCGAGTCGCTCTGCCCGTCGACCTCCGTACCCTGGTCCGTCTCAGTACTCTCCTCCCTTGTAGTTTCCGGTTCTTCAGTCGTAGACTCTGGGTCTGATGGAGTAAGACTATCCAACATGGGCCAGTAAGGAAAATCTCCGGGGCTCGCTATTGTTCCGTCTGATGGCCCATTTTTCAATTTATAAATTTGGTTCTTATGCTTTTTTAAAATCTGATTTAATTCTGGTACAAAAATTTCAAACATACTTTTCCCTATTTTCTTCATAACCTTTCCTTCCACCCACTTATTACAAGAATGTGCCTTAATTATTACACTGTCATTTATATTTAAATTTAAATTTCGTTTTCCATTATAATGTTTAACCTGAGAAAACTGTTTTTGTTCAATTAATTTTCGTAAATTATCAGTTGACGAAAGCAACGGCAATGATTGAGGTTCACTAATTATTCCTAACAAATCGAACCGCGTTCGCAGTGGCCGACCAAACATTAAATTTGCAGGCGAAAGTTCCGTCGTGGTATGTTTGGAGTTTCTGTACCTAAATAGGAACTCGAGTAATCTTGAGTTAATTTCTGTCCACGGCTTCCCTTCCAGACACAAACTTTTTACATGGTTTTTTAAAATTTTTACATAAATTTCACATTGGCCATTACTCGCGGGCGAATATGTCGGTGATGTTAGATGAGTGATGCCATTTAATTTACAAAAGTCTTGAAACTGTTGCGACTTAAATGACGGCCCGTTATCACTAACTAACGTATTCATAATGCCAAACCGCGACATTACTTCTTGAAGTTTTTCTATGACTATCGCGGTACCGTAACCATTGTTCAAAGGGAAACATTCTATCCACTTTGTATAAGCATCAACTATGACAAAAAACATTTTTCCGTGTAGGGGGCCAAAAAAATCGACGTGGACCCTACCCCAAGGCGCCGGTGGGAACGGCCATGGAGTGAGCGGTGCTCGCGCCGGGGTCGGTTTTAATTGCCTACAAACCAAACAATTAGCAATCCATGTCTCAATGTCGTTGTCTATTCGCGGCCACCAAAACATCGATCGTGCTTCTGTTTTGGTTTTGGTTACCCCGAAGTGCGTTCTATGAAGTTCACTCAAAATTCTACTTTGCAACGTACGTGGAATTATTATTTTATGCCCCCTCATTAAACAGCCCTGTTCTACGTTTAAATCTCTTCTACATGAAAAAAACGGTTTTAATTCTACTTGACTTACTTTTTTAGGCCATCCGCACCTTATGAACCGTATCACCGTTTGAAGTACCGAATCATTATTTAGTTCTTCGCGTATTTCATCTAATCTTATAGGCAAATCCCCGTCCGTAACGAAACAAATATAAGTAGCCCGATCGTCAGGTGCATCTCGCGGCGGCGGGGAGGTCACTGACCTATTATCATTCGCTGGACCGTCCGCAGTCGCCCGGCTTAGGTAATCTGCACAGTTATGTGCGCTTTGAACGTATTGTATTTCGTAGTTATAACTCATTAAGAACAACGCATACCTTTGTAATCGGTTTGCACTCACTTCGGGTACACCCTTATGGGGATGGAAAATGTACATAAGAGGCTTGTGATCCGTTCGTAATATAAAGGGGGTTTCTAGGCCATAAAGATATTGGTGGAATCGTCGGACTCCAAAAATTATCGCTGTAGCCTCCTTTTCGATTTGGCTGTAATTGCGTTCCGCGCTATTTAATGATCTAGAAACGTATGCGACGGGCCTTTCTGTACCTTCCTCTATTTGAGCTAAAACTGCCGCAAGACCCCACGGCGAGGCATCGACTGTTAACACCAGTTTACAACCCGGGTTGTAATGCGCTAGAGTTTTGCTCGATGCTAACTCTGCTTTTATTTTATTAAATGCGTCTTGGTGTATTTGTGACCATTCCCACTTAGCCTCCTTTTGGAGTAAATTATTTAATGGACATAAAATAGTAGACGCGTGTGGCACAAATACCCTGTAATAGTTGACTAGGCCAAGGAAGGATTTTAATTCTTGAACATTACTTGGTGGCTTAGCATTCACCATTGCCCTTATTTTACTGGGACATTTATGTATACCCTCTTTATTTATTCGAAAACCCAAATATGTGACTTCGTCTTGGAATAAATGACACTTTTCTTTATTTAACACTAATCCAGCGTCCTGCAATCGCGTGAATACAAGTTCCAATCTTGTAGAATGGATTTCTTTGCTGGATCCTGTCACCAATACGTCGTCCAACAGGCATAAAACCCCGTCAATACCCTGTAGTAGATTTTCCATTGTCTTTTGGAAAATAGCAGGTGCATTGGACAGGCCATACACGAGCCTAGTGAACTTAAATAACCCTTTATGGGTATTTATTGTAGTCAACATTTGTGAATCCTCGTCTAAGCATAATTGCAAATAAGCCGTACTCAGGTCGAGTTGTGAAAACTGTTCGCCGCCATGTAATTTAGAGAACAATTCTTCCACCTTGGGTAATGGATATTTTTCTATTTGCAGCACTTTGTTTAATGTTACCGAGAAATCTGCACACAACCTAATTTCACCGTTATGTTTCAAAATAGGTACTATTGGGCTAGCAAAGTCGGATCGATCAACTGGTTGTAAAACGCCTTGATCGACCAGTCTATTTATCTCGTTTTCAATTTTTGTTCTTAGTGCGAAAGGTACTGTTCGGGGCCTAAAAAAAATTGGTTGGCTATCGGGTTTTAAATGCAACTTGATTTTAACTGTTTTTAAACACCCTAACTCTTGAGAAAATAACTGTGGAAACTTTTCTATATAATTAGTCACGTCTTTATGCTCTGAACAGCTATTTATTTTTGATATTTGCATTTCAAATAATGCCAAAAAGTCTCTCCCCAAAACCGCTGGCCCGCCTCCTTTTACGACAAATATTTCTATGTTTCTAGAATTGCCCTGGTACTTAATGAAAGCTTGAAATATCCCTGCAACTTCAATGATTTGTCCTGTGTAGGACTTTAACATTGTTTTAGGAAGTGAAAGAGGCAAATCATTGAAGTTTTGTTTATATGTTTCGAAGGGAATGGCCGTCACACACGAACCGCTATCTACCTCAAAGTTTATTAATTTTCCACATACCTCGACGGATAACTTAATCGCCTCGCCGCGGTAGCTGCGTATGTTATAAATAGTGTACTTCTTACCGTCATCATCGTGGCTTTCGTCAATTGGCTGTAATTGCAACATATTAATTTGACGTTTAGGGCACATTTTCTTTAGATGGCCTTTTTGACCACACTTGACACACTTATAATTTTTAAAACGGCACTTTTCAACACTGTGATTAGAATAACCGCACGATTGGCATTTATTAGTGTTTTGAGACGCTGATTGCGGCGCCACCCTGAAGAGATCCCCGGCAATAGGGTGCGCTGATGGCGCCGGCGCTGCTGAGTCACGCGCCGCTTGCCGCGCGCTGCTAACAGACACGGCGATGTCCAGAGCTTTGCTCAGTGTGAGATCCACTGGATTTTCCATGAAAAGTTTATCTCGTTCTGCACCTGGCTTCATCCCGAGAATAAAACGATCCCGTAGCATCTCTTCTAAACCTGAGCCGAACTGGCAGTCTGTCGATAGCTGTCGAACGCGCGCCGCCCACTGTGTGAAATCTTCGCTTGCTCCTTGTATCCCACTATGAAAAAAATGTCTTTCGGCGAAAAGTGACTTTTTCGGCAGCAGATGCTTATCAATATTTGTCACCAAGTTATCATAAGACAAGTTTTCCACTGATTCTGGAGCAGTCAATTCGCGTACCAATTTATACGCATTTTCGCTGAGTGCACTCAACAGTACCGCCACACGCCTATCCGCTCCACTCTCGGGTTTTAATATCAAGTTTGCATTTAACCAAATATTCAGCCGCTCCTTGAAAACACCCCAATCGTTTCCTATTTCGAAACTTGGCATATTCCCGACGTGCGAATACATTATGTAGCCGAGTATAATAATCACCGCGCGAGAACAAAACCGGTCGTTCGCCACTTGTTATAAATGAAACACGGGCGTGCGGTAGGACTGCGTTTAATACACTGCCTCAATTACCCACTATTATCAAAATCCCAACAGTATCAAATGGTTCTTTTGTGAAGCCAGCCTCAGCATTCATATTCTTGTACCATTTATATAAGGTACGTGAGTGCGGCAAACAGGTGTTATATACTTTTCTAATGTAATCATATGCTTTTGGCGACAAAATGTTTAAGGTTAAGCATCCATATCAAGAAGATTCTTGATGTAAAATTTCCATGCGGTAAAATTCGTGTCTCTGTCGAGCCTCTCAATGTGATAGCCTGAGATCGATCAGGATACTTGGTTCGGCAACGATGACGTAGTAGGTGGCAAGGCCCGCTAGGACTCTTGTGAACTTTCATTCCCATACTGTGGCATAATGGACTACTCGAAGTCTTATTGCGATTTCATCTAAAACAAACGCTCATAATATTTTTTGTGAGCCACTTTGTTCTACCTTCATCTTTAATGTATCAAATGGTTCTTTTGTGAAGCCAGCCTCAGCATTCATATTCTTGTACCATTTATATAAGGTACGTGAGTGCGGCAAACAGGTGTTATATACTTTTCTAATGTAATCACATGCTTTTGGCGACAAAATGTTTAAGGTTAAGCATCCATATCAAGAAGATTCTTGATGTAAAATTTCCACGCGGTAAAATTCGTGTCTCTATCGAGCTTCTCAACGTGATAGCCTGAGATCGAGCAGGATACTTGGTTCTGCAACGATGACGTAGTAGGCGGAAAGGCCCGCTAGGACTTTTGTGAACTTTCATTCCCATACTATGGCATAATGGACTACTCGAAGTCTTATTGCGATTTCATCTAAAACAAACGCTCATAATATTTTTTGTGAGCCACTTTGTTCTACCTTCATCTTTAATGTATCAAATGGTTCTTTTGTGAAGCCAGCCTCAGCATTCATATTCTTGTACCATTTATATAAGGTACGTGAGTGCGGCAAACAGGTGTTATAGACTTTTCTAATATGCTTTTGGCGACAAAATGTTTAAGGTTAAAGCAAATTTCCGAATTACTTCAGAAGATTTTTTTCAAACGGCAGCACTTTTGCTTTAGCGACCTGCCGCTTAAAGAAATCTTGAAACCCTCCGCATTGTTCCAAAAGCATGCACTATTTATTCCGTGTTTATGTTATGAGGGCCAATCAACTTTTAAACCGACACTAATCTGTCCGCGACATTTTTCAAACAATTGCAGATTTTTGTAGGTAAACATGTTTTTTCTGTAATTTAATAGATGGTGTACATGAATACATACCATCCTACGTAAGTTTAAACTATTAAACCGTGAAATATCTTGTTGGAAGTACGATTTTTTGGTAACGCCAGAGACAATTTTGGTAACGCAGGAGACGCCAAAAACGTCGGTTTAAAAGTTGATTGGCCCATGAACTTTGGAAACCTTCTTTCCAAGATTTAACCCTTGATGCTCTTGGAGCTTTAAAATAAATTCTAAATATTTAAAATCAATTTTTCTTCCCGACCCATCTGTTAACACCCTCAAATTGCCTAAAGGGTTGTCACTCCTTTGTCAACCTGAAATGATACGTTACGCGCAGCACTCTTCTTAAGAGTAC
Source organism: Archips xylosteana (assembly GCA_947563465.1). Classification (NCBI taxonomy): domain Eukaryota; kingdom Metazoa; phylum Arthropoda; class Insecta; order Lepidoptera; family Tortricidae; genus Archips; species Archips xylosteana. The sequence goes on from OX387362.1 coordinate 7,227,805, forward strand.
ACATCCCTATAAGTTAAGACCCAAATGCTCTAGTCTACCGATTTATGGCATTGTAGTAACAATGCCATAAATCGGCATTTGAACAATGAGATCCAGCAAACTTCATAGTATGTGATTCCTGCACTTGATATAGGACAGCCATCGACTGCTACTTTGCAACGGTAAAATTCAATCTATAAATATTCTAACTTTGACATGCAGACATATGGTGCTTGCTCTAGAAATGACACTTGTCATAAATAAAACACCCGTCATCCTTAAACACCACGACCATCTCATACATCTTATCAAGGATGATATAGACTGGATTGGCAGTCGCCATAGTACGGATCTAGATGGCGCTGAAATATAACCAGAGGCTTTGAAGGCAAAACAATAAGACTGATATCTGCAAATGTATTATTATACAATACTTTTGAAAAATAATACATTTGAAGTAATATGAAACATCTGTAGTCTAGTCTTTTTGTTTTGCCTTCAAAGCCTCTGGCTATATTTCAGCGCCATCTAGATTTAATAATCGAACTACAAAAACCGCGGCCGAACCATACTATGGCGACTGCCAATCCAGTCTATATCATCCTTGATCTTATTCACATAAAGCAAATAGCGCAAAAGTACGGATAACTCACGTCTATGATCGAGTTAAGCTCGACATGTTCCGGGCTAATCCGTAGCCCTTCTTCTTGGAGCCACATTTCGCGGGGGCTGCCAAACTCGATCAAAGTTTTACTGCTACCATTAATGCTTCTCGTATATCACCAACCCCAGAATTCACAATTTAATTTTCTCGTCAGTACCTATAGGTAATTAAAGCCTTATTTTTTTTCATTAAGCTGATAATGCCATTACACATATGCGACTATATGAACCACTGTCCACATTAAAGTTATTATTTTGTACAGCTGCTAAAACCGATGAAGCGAACACAGTTTTAATACAAATCAACGCGACTTCATGTGGCCAGGTTTTTTTACAGAAATGACAAACAATTTTCTTTTGAGCACTTGTTGAAGTTCCTTCTGCATTGGTGTTTAGATCTTCTAAAATTCTAAATTATTCTTGGATCAATCAAGCACGTACAAGTTCAAATGATAGTGCCTTGGTCATGGATGCTGTCTGCGAGGCTGATACTAGTGTGTCAAATTCCTGTGGGAGACCACATAGCAATATTTCTGCAACCTCAGCATCTTCAATGATTTTTCCAATGTTAGAAGTTGTTGCGTGATCGTAAAAACAGAGTCATTGTAAGCAGTCATATTTTCAGACCTAAAGTAGTCCACTCGGTGAAGTTGACTGTAGTAACAATAAAAGTCTTCTTATGCTGTATTCAGTTATTTATTCTCTCCAGTCCCGTCTCTCTGTATCCGCCATCCGCCAAGCTAAGTGTGAACCCCGCCCAAAAGGCTGTCAGAATGACAGCCACTAAACATTCAGAAACCTATCATTCTTACATCTTCCCTTTTCCAATTCAAACTCAATAATCAAATCAATACAATAGTTAGATAGAACTTTTACACATATCCTTAAGAAACATAATCGTCTAACCACCTAGGCGGGTTTCTTTTTCTTAAACTACGTTTTACATTTTCTGTATTTTCCGTTAAATCACAATCATTCTCCTTTACTAGATCAAAACGATAAAAGTTTGTGTAGTTTTTTTTATAAATTAGGAAATTCCTGATCAATCAGAATTTGTTGTTAACATATTGTCTCTTGGTGCCATGTGCGATTGCTTAGGATTTTCTTCTTCATTTACCTTGAACCTTTCTTCGGAGCCATTCTTACTTACATTATTATTAAAATTACTACTGTTACTGTCTACATTAATTTGTTCATTGCTTGATTGAGAATATGAGGGCAGACTTACATCTTTAACATGTGGAGATGGAATTAAATGCCACCTATTTCGGCGAAACAATCCCCTTTCTGTACTGATTATATAAGACCTTGGTTCTGTTGATTTTCTTACTACTGTCCCATATATTCTTAGTCGATGACCCACACTTTTTCTTCCTTCAATAAATTTCTCAAATTCCTAGTCCTGTGTCTCTTATTATAATATTTTTTTACCTTTTTTTTTTCTCAAGCTCTTTCTTTTTAAAATCTAATTTAAAATTTTGTCATGTTCCTCCATTGTATCTGCATATATTAATATATCATCAACATGAGTTACTACACCTTTTATTCTCAAATAGCTGAGAAAACTTCATTGAAAAATATTCAGGAGCACAATTAAGCCCAAATGGTAACCTATTATACATGTAACATCCAAAAGGAGTTATTATAGTTGTTAATTTAGCTGACTCTTCAGTAAGGCGAATCTGATGAAAACCAGCAGTGGCATCTAATTTTGAAAAAAACTTAGACCCTTTGAGCAAGGCTAAGGTGACTTCTACTTTTGGAATAGGAAAAATTGGCCGTAAAATATTTTTATTTAGTTCAGTGTAATCCCCCCCCACAAATTCTGACTTTACCTGCTTCTTTTGGAACCACCACAATGGGAGAAACATACAGAGTTGGCTCCTCTACTCTTGTCATTACTCCTAATTCACAAAGTCGGTCTAATTCTTGTTTCACTTTATCAAGTAATGGTATTGGCACTACTCTGAGAGTACACTGAATATAGCTCTTACTTGGATCTATCAATTTTATATCTATAAAAAGGTTGGGAAATTCCTTTTGAACAACAACTGTAGGTACACTATTTATTTAAATTACTGATACCCTTGATTTGAATAATTTTCATAGCTTCTAATGCTGGTACACCTAAGATAGGTGTCTTTAAATTTTTTAATACAAAAACCTCACCAAAGTATTGTTCACCCTCATACTTCAAAACGACATTAAGTTTACCTTGAACAATTGTTTTGTTGAATCTGGTCCGCTGATGTTTATCGCACATGGCTCAAAGCTGGCTAGATCTGCCACAAGTTCCTCAGGGATAGCTACTATTTCTGCTCCTGTATCAATTAAAAATGTCACATTAGTTTTAAATTTTCCCTCTATATGAACTTCTACTTTCACCTTGTACTTATTTCCATTCATTAAACAAACCTTAAAGCCGCTACCAGATGGTTCATTTTCCATATTATTAATCTGGCCGCCTTTACAACATCTAGCAAAGTGTCCTGTCTTCTTACATTTCAAACACTTAGAATGCAAAGCTGGGCACTGCTGACGGGTTTTGTGCATGCGTCTTCCACAAAACCAACACTGCTTGTCATCCATACTTACTTTATTTATATCTTTGTATTCTCCTGCAAAACCCCCTCTAACCTCAAAGTCTTCCACATTCTTTGCTATTTGTACTGCTTTTTGTAACGTAAGAGAAACATCTAATAGCATTCTTTCCCTCGCCTTCTTACTTGTCACACCTACAACTACTTGATCTCTGATCATTTCTTCCTTAAAGTCCTTAAAGTCACACACTTCAGCCAACACATTAATTCCCTTATGTACTCGTCTACACTCTCCCCTGGCTCTTGTTTCCTGCTATTAAACTTGTACCTCGCGAACACTGGATTTCTTTTAGGTGTAAAGTGAAATTCTCTTCAAGGCTTCTTCTATTGTGCAAGCGACTTCACTGTCGGCGTTGATGTTAAGTTGAATCGCCAAATCCTCCGCCTTCTCTCCCATGAGGTAAAGTAGCATATCCACTTTATCTCTATCGCTTTTATTGGCACTATCAGAGACTGCCATATAACGATCAAATCTTTTCCTCCATTTTATCCAATTCTCCGGCACAAAGTCAAAAGAGTTTGGCGCCGCTACCGAGCACGGCGTGTTCACATTGATAATTTGAACTTGCTTTCCGTCCTCAGTCATCCCGCTTTGAACATCCTCCCCTTCTAAAGTCATTTTGAAAATGCAAATTCTTACCCCGCTGCCACCATGTAGTAACAATAAAAGTCTTCTTATGCTTGTGATGGTTATATCAAAAAGGATGGTCACTGAGCAAAACACAGATTAGTTTGTACTGATATATCTATTATTCTATTATGTAAATGCACATTAGTTTTAGTTACAGGTTCGGTGTTTCCAACTCGACCGTATAGCTTCGAATGGCCAGCCGAATGATTTAAAAAGTTACCGCTCGTAATGTTACCAGCTTTCTGAGTGGTTATTGAAATAGCGGTAAATAGTTGAATGTATGTTATTGTTGTCGTTACAGTCGGCCATCCGACGCAAAACGAGTCCCTTCGTTTCTTTTACATCAATAAAAAAAATCATTAGACAGGTACATACTTAAGTATGGCCGCGCAAAAGGGGCTACTTCCTTCACCCACTAATAATGCGAGGCCGCGATGTTCAACACTCAAGGGCGGCTAATCATTTGCCACTCCTGCCCTGTGTTGAAACACCCCTCATCGTCATCGGTATCATCATATCACTATCATTACCGTTATCATCAGCAAATTATCATAATATTCATCAAAGTCAATCATCGTTGTCATCATCGTTATCAATGCTATCAATATCTTAATTAAAATCAGTCGATGTCATCGTCATTATCATTGCTCAGTATTATCCATTTATGTCGATCAGTATCGTAGTCATCATTAGCGCTATCATTGTCATCATTATCATTATCAAAATCATTCACCCTATCGTCATCATTATCTTAGTCATCATTGTCATTATAATCATTAACAAATTCAATCACCGTTATCGTCATCCTTATCTCATTCATCATCATTTCGTTATCAAATAGAATAGTCAAGATCAAGGGTTCATTGTTAATGAGTTAGTATCATCTTATACATAAAACAATAAGAAAGGTTATAATATCAACATTAATGAGATCACTATCATTACTAAATATTATAACTCTTAACTTAGCGCCCTTTTCGTATCTCCCCATATCATCGTTAGTTTAATAATATGGATTTAGATTGAATCATACATAAAGTGTAGTTTATTAAACTAACATACTTAATTTAAATCATAAGCTAATTTAGTTATTGTCGTTGCTATCACTTAGATCGCTTTCGTCACTAGACGTATAACTAGGTGCATCGAAACTCATCCACGGAAATACCTTATCTACGGGCACTACGTTGTTATAAGGTTTCCCTTTTCTCGTTAAAGGTGTGTCTACGATAATAAAACGATCATTAGGTAGAACTTTGGCTATCCTATAGGGGCCTCGGAATCTCGATTCTAACTTTTTGGACTGCCCCGTGCCACCCACAATCGACCGTTGAACCCTAACAAGGTCTCCTTCTTTATAAGAGGTAGCCGGTTTGCGATGTTTGTCAAATCTGTTCTTATTTAATTGTTGATTCCCTTTTATAAGCTCTAAAGCCTCTGCCCTAACTTTATCCACATTATTTCTACTAGAGTTATCGGTAACATCCTCTAAAATCTCGTTAAGTATGCCCTGAGAAGGATTGCTCGACTTTTGCCCGAATAGAAGCTCTGCAGGCGTTTCCTTCGTGACATCATGAACCGCCGTGTTTAGTCCCAACTGAACGTCTGGTAAGTAAGTGTCCCATGTGTCGCTGCCCTTCCCATGGGTCATAGCGCCTAGAGAAGCCAAGATCGTCCTGTTGTACCGCTCGACCTGGCCGTTTGCGCGTGGTGTGGCTACGGAATTTAAAACGTGCTTAATTCCTGCAGATTGAATGAACGCTTTGAATTTCTTACTAGTAAAGCTAGTTCCTCTGTCGGTAATTAAGCGCGTTGGGTTCCCAAACAGACTGAAAAATGTCTTAAACACTTTTACGCTCGCTTTAGTTTTCGTGCTACGAACTGGTGAAATATGTACATATTTGGTGAATGCGTCGACAATCACCAAAATGTATGTATTTCCACGCTTGCTACGAGGAAATGGACCTAGGTGGTCGGCGTGCAGTGTGTGAAGTGGAAGATCTACCTTCGGAATCGGATGTAAAAAGCCTTCCTTAGCACCCGATGGACCCTTATGGTGTGCACACTCGAGGCATGAAGACACATATTTCCTGATAAATTTGCGCATCTTAGGGAACCAAAACAATGAACGGATTCGTTGTAGGGTCTTTTCGAATCCGAAATGGCCCACATTGTCATGGTTGGCACGTAAGATTTGCCAGCGAACGCCTCTTGGCGCTAGCCATCGTAAACCTCCGTCTTGAATTACTCGATATACCCGACCATTTTTCAACTGATAATCCTTATTTATCGCCGCTATTTTAGGAGTCTGCGGATCTTCTAAAATTTCCTTTATACGTTTTGTGTCCTCATCAGATGATTGTACCGTTGATATCCAATCGTTCGTGCCAATAGCAAGGACGTCAAGTGTGTGTATTGGTTCCGGCTCTGTGGAAATCGGCCCTCTACTCAGAGCATCCACGTGAGCCATCCTTTCACCTGGACGATATTCAACGTTACAATCAAACTCTAAGAACTGGATCCACCACCTAGAAATTCGCGGAACCAAATGTCTTTTCGTAAAAGTTGACCTCAAAGCATTACAGTCAGAGACAATAGTAAATCTTATCCCCAAGAGATAAGTACCTAAGGAACTTATAACTGCAAGTGTTTCAAGCTCAAACGAGTGGAGTTTTTGCTCGTCTGGATTGGTCTGGCGGCTATAGTATGCTACCGGCCTCCAAGGATCAGTGCCACTTCTTTGCAGTAGAATTCCTGCTAGTCCTAACTTAGAGGCATCGGTATGCAACTGTGTTTCGGCGTTATGATCGTATAAGGCTAGAACTGGACGTTCTGTGAGCATTTTCTTCAGGATGTCAAATGCATTTTGTTGCATGTCACCCCAAATCCATCCGTTTTCCTTCTTCAGTAGGTTTGTTAGCGGTCTGGCTATCAGGGCAAAATCTTTAACAAACCTCCTAAAGAATCCAGCCAAGCCCAAGAACCTTCGTATATCGTGCTGATTACGAGGTACGGGAAACCTGCTGACGGCCTGTATTTTCTGGTCTCCGGGGCGTATACCACTCTTGTCGATCTCAAAGCCTAAAAAGTGAACGCTTTCTTGAAAAAAATGACACTTTTCCATCTTTAATGTCAAGCCCCCCTCACGCAACAGAACTAAAACCTCTTCAAGGCGCTGTATACCTTCATCAAAAGATTTCGAGGGAATGAGGATATCATCCATATAAATTATTACATATGGTACTCTACTAAGTAGAGCTACTTCTACTTAAAATCTTATGGATGACCCTTTGGAATACGGCAGGGGCGTTTGCCAGCCCAAATGGCATTCGATTGTACTCGAATTGGCCATCCGGGGTGACAAACGCCGTCTTTTCTTTTGACTATTCAGCTATAGCGATCTGATGGTAGCCCGAAGCTAGATCTAGTGTTGTAAATAATGTGTGCCCTGACAATTGGTCTAAAAGATCCTCAATCCGAGGTAACGGGTAGTGGTCCCTCTTTGTGCGACTATTCAGAGCCCTGTAGTCGACACATAACCGCTTCTCACCCGACTTTTTCTGCACCAACACAATGGGGCTCGCGTATGGAGAGTGAGACTCACGTACTATACCGGCCTCTAACATTTGCTCAACCATACCCCTAACGTGCTGGCGTTCGGTGTGTGACAAGCGGTAAGGCCTGTAGACGACCGGACTGGAGTCCTTTAGATGAATTTCCATCTCGGCGACGCTTGTGAAACCCAAGTCGTGAAGTCCATTGGAGAAACAATCGATATATTTGTTAAACAGGCTGATACATTTTTGTTTTTCAGTATCAGTTAACTGTTTCCCTAATTGAACATTTGAAATTATTAAATTGGCGTCGTCAGGCTGTGTATTAACCGTAAAAATACTTTTACCGGGTTTTACTATTACCGCTCTAGAAACAAGGGATCCCGTTTTAAAATGTACTATTTGTTCCCCTACGCTCTGTACTAGTAAACGGCATTCACCATTAACAACCTCGTACTCTCCGGGCAACAAATAGTATTCCATTCCTACTTTACCTCTGACAGACTCACCTACGTATATGTTCCCATTATAGCCATTATATGATTTGACCGCGATAGTTCTCAGTTGGCCTACTCGTAAGTCAAAACTTTCAGAAGCAGTTAGAGGTATTTTGGACTCATCACATGAAGCAACCCTCTCGAAGCGGAGTTCGTTAGCTGTCTTCATATCCTTAAGTGAGGTCTTTCTGTGAAACTGTGACCTAATAATACCGGTACATTTATGAGCTCATCATCTACTATGAGAACTTCAACCTCAGTCTCTAAAATACCTTGTACGTCTATTGTTACTAGAGACCTCCCCTTTGGCAGATACGGTATATTCCCTAACCCTCTTAACAATGGACCGTCTACCACTAGCCAGACAATGCCCAGCCTAGCAGCATCTGTTTCGCGGATTAATGTCGCTTGGCTACCTAGATCTACCTGACACATAATTAAGTTTCCGTTCATCTTAATCATTATTTTATACTTATCATTTTCAGTTTCTGAACATGTAACTTCTAGAACATTTTTAGTGTTATTTTGATTATTTTCTCTTTTGGGCATAATATTTTTTTTTGGGCAATCAGTCGAGCTGTGACCGAAAAAATCACATTCAGTGCATTTGTTTATGGGTTTAGGGCATTTAAAACTCGGGTGACCAGATTCCTTACAATTAAAACAAACAATAGGAACACCCCTGGGTCGAGATTTAGTCCTGTCATTGTCCCGAGGTACATAATTCGGATTCCTATATGCGGAATTAGGAGGGCGTCTATCTTTAAAATTATTGTTACTTTTAGATTCGATATTTTCTCTAATCTTAGTTTTTATAGATTTAAAAAATTCTAGGACTTCCTCAGGCTTGTCAAATTTCCCTGCCTGGGCACTTAAACGCACTCCCTTATCCTCGACTCCGAAAATTAGGCAGTCAACCGCGTCCCTACCAGACACCTTACATCTATTTAGCAGGTTAATCTTAGTATAGTAGTATAATTCAAGCGAATCTCCCTGGCGGGCCCTTCTACTAAGCATTTCGGTCAGCAGCTCAGTAAAGCTCTCGGTTGATGGAAAAGACTCTGTTAGTAATTGCTTCCACTCTGACAAAGAATGCTTAATAGAAGGGAGTCCCTGGTACCAAGTTTTAGTATGTCCAACCAATTTAGGCAGGGCATAGTGAACCGTTTGCTTGTCATTCCAGCTATAAATATCTGCACATTCATGGACTTTGTTAATCCATACATCAATCGTTTGCTCCTTGACCATTGGGTCAAATTCGGGAATTACGTTGTGCAGACCATGGAACGATTCACCATGTCCTGTAGCCTTGTTCTTAAAAATATTTATAAATTGTTCGAGAAAATCAGATGTCTCATTTCGCGGTTTTTCGCGCTCACTACTACGACGTTCAAGTACTCCGCTCAGAACTTCCGCAAATGCTTTACTAGTAGCCTCAGAGTCGTTAGGTTTCGACCTATCTTCACTCTCCCTACTCGTCTTCTTTGACTCCCGTTCCTTTTCTAATTTTTCTTCTAAAAATCGTATCCGTTTATATAAATCATAACTTTTCTCCGAATCATCGCTGTTGTGACTACGAAGACGTTTCTTAGCCCTCCTCCGACTATGACTGCGGCTATCTCTACTGTTTTTACCTCTGTCGAGGTTACGGCTACGATGGCGACTACTATGATGCCGTCGTATAGTGTGCCTACTACGGCTGCGACTTTGTCTGAGCTCTTGTGAGCTACTGCTATCTTCCCGTGTCCTCGTAAGACGATAACTTGAACGCCTGCTATGACCTGAACTCCTCCGGTGTCGTTGCTCACCCTTGCGTCTCATCTTGCTGCGTCGACGGTGCTCACTGCTACGTTGACTGCGGCTACCGCAACGCTGCTCGCCATCATCTTGAAGATCAGGTGTCAGCGTCTCTCGCCGGCGTCGGTCATAGCCGTACCCATCGTCATTTTCCATTTTCTGGAACTCGAAAATAATAACTATTGTGAGGCTGCTCAATATAGCATGAGGTAGTTATTGTAATCTTTACTCTACTTTGGCTCTGATCTATTTTTGGGGCAAGTAGGTATTTCCGGAAAATTATAGTTAATTTAAACAGGTTGAATTAACTGTGTTCTTTTACTGAATTTTATTCATTCTAGACAAAACAAAAATACCCTACCATAATCATGGGATAGACACGAATCAAAAACTATTGATTTAAGTAAAATCGCTTTTCATACAGATTTAAACTAAGCATCAAACGAACTACATGACTACATTTTTTTTATTTATTTTGTTATATTCACCGAGATACTCAATTGAACATAGTCCCAAATAAATTAGAAGCATAACCATCGAGAGGCATCTATAAATAGCTCCAGTGTTAGATTACGAAAACATTGAGACTCCAACCCGAGCCCAACTTCAAGCGGCAACCACTTGAAACGACAATCTCGCACCCAATACCTTGCTCTTGGGGACCATCGATTCCATAACACTGGCACGTCTTGTCCAAGTACTTGATCCAAATTTACCGTTATTTCACAGATCCAAGGCAGCTTTTCCTTTGTCGGTAGTTTTAGGATGTTTAAATTTTCTAGCTTCTTTCTTTTTTTTTTGTTAATTTCACGGGTTATAATAAAGCATAATAACTACTTAATAGCGTCTAAGTATTGTGCACACAAATCGTAAGAACTAAAAGTAATTATGTCAGGGTATATACTTAGATCTGTTAACTGTACAACTTTCAATTTCAGTATAAAAAAAATTATTTAGTGTTTATTATCATGATTCTTTATCTTTAAACAGCATCGACATTTACTAATATCATTAAGTCGTTAATCACAATAAAGTTGGTTTTCTCAAACAAAAAAAAAATCAAACTGTACCTTGTCAATCCACTGGGCGTTGCGAAATACTTGATTTTGCTGTAATCCCACTTCTGAGATGTGATGGTTATATCAAAAAGGATGATCACTGAGCAAAACACAGATTAGTTTGTACTGATATATCTATTATTCTATTATGTAAATGCACATTAGTTTTAGTTACAGGTTCGGTGTTTCCAACTCGACCGTATAGCTTCGAATGGCCAGCCGAATGATTTAAAAAGTTACCGCTCGTAATGTTACCAGCTTTCTGAGTGGTTATTGAAATAGCGGTAAATAGTTGAATGTATGTTATTGTTGTCGTTACATGCTGTATTCAGTTATTTATTTTCTCCAGTCCCGTCTCTCTGTATCCGCCATTAAGCTAAGTGTGAACCCCGCCCAAAAGGCTGTCAGAATGACAGCCACTAAACATTCAGAAACCTATCATTCTTACAACACGTAACAAGGTAACACGCCTAAATAAGCCTTTATCTTCAAAAACAGATTTGAAAACAAACAAAAACACAAGCGGGTCGAATTCCACTAAGTTCACTATACAACAGCTCGGCTACTTCACTATCATCTATGACTTTGCCGATATCAGCTAATTGTTACCCAATCTTCATCGTATTGACCAACATAAGAGTCATGATTCTGTTTTATGCAACTGCCTTAACACAAAGATTCGTCTGTATAGCCCCTTATCTTCGTATATGTCGCTAAGTATCGTCCAGGCCAATTTGGCGTTGCAGCAATTCACAATATACTATGTAAGGTGGCACGCGAGGGCGCCTTACAACTTACAATACAAGTATACTTACCAGGACAGGGAGTGTGGTTCTTTGTGCCAAGGCTATAATTATGGTACTACCGAATCAAATCACGTATCGATGGTTATAGAGTTTAATATCACAACATCACAGGCATAGAACATAGTAGTTAGTCATTTATATACCGTGCGTGGGTGATGGTTGTCTCTCTCTTTTAAGTAACGCCATTCTTGTGCTTATAAATTTAATAATTTAAAAGAAGACATAAAATGTAATATTAATCTGTTTTTTTTTTGTACTCACACTTGGCGACAATTTTACCAGTATATATCATAAATTCGTATTGTATAACTGTAAACACTTAATTAAGTAACTGATGCCTATTGTATAATTAAAGATAATTAGCACTAAATAACTTTCTTTTCATCACAGTTCTTAAAGCTACTGAACCTTTTACTGTGCCTTTTTTTAGTCATTACTAGCTGGTGCCCGCGACTTTTCCCATACACGCTCCGGTCGACCTGCGCAGGTATAACTGTACAGGTAGACTTCTCCGGCAGACCATTTCATGTATGGTCAGCATTAGAAATTATTAAAATCAGCCACGAAGTTCAATTTACTTATTTCTATCCCGTGGGAAATTTGCCTTTTCCCTGAGAAAAGTAACCTATGTCAATCAGAAACAGTATAGCTTTCTACTGGTAAAAGAATTTTTAAAATCAGCCCCGAAGTTGAATTCACTTATTTCGATTCGTAAATTACATCTATCTTCTGTACTATAATAAAAACAGTAAAAACAGTAAAAGTAGAGCTATGTCATTCTGTATGTACGTACACGCTAATCTCCGAAACTAATGAACGGATTTTATTGCGGTTTTCGCAGATAGATGAAGCATAAATTGGAGCAACATAATAAGCTTTGTTTCATTAAAATAGCGTCACAATAAAAAAAAAAAAATTAGGGGACAATCTTACACAAATCGACCTAGTCCCAAACTAAGCAAAGCTTGTACTATGGGTACTAGACGACGATAAACATACTTATATAAATAAATAAATACTTAAATACATAGAAAACATCCATAACTCAGGAACAAATATTCGTGCTCATCACACAAATAAATGCCCTTACCGGGATTTGAACCCAGGACCTCTTGCTTCGTAGGCAGGGTCACTACCAACTAGGCTAAAGCGGTCGTTAAAAAAAAGTTATTAAAGTTAAAGTTATCGTCGTTTAATCTATACTATTCGGGCATTGTGTTCTTTTAACCCTTTATAAGGCCCCATTTACTGGAGCATGCTACCACAGAATCAAAAGCAGCTATCGAATGCATACCTGACAAAGGATATTTTTAAAGCTAGTCGTATTTTCAATAATTACAATGGAAATTGTGACGTATTGTCATATCAATAAAGTTGAAATTCGAACTCAATGCATGTGGTCGCTAAATCGCCTCTGCCTTATAAAGGGTTAATATGAGGGTAAGCTTAGATTATTTATGCACTAGATGGAGCGTCAGGAGCAAACATCGCGATACAAAACGTCCACCATCCATTTGACAGCTTCATATTACGATCGCGTTACGTCATTCCGGTTGTGCTTAATGATACCAGTTAATTTCACATTCCCCAAAATGTGGGGAAAAAATATTAGAGGCCGATAGACGCGAGTAAAAGTGACTGTAAATGGTAATTAAATAAAGTATGAATAAATAAAACTAAAAACTGATTATATATATTTTTTTCTGTGGCAAAATCGAAATTTGAGCGGCCGCGGGGAAATCTAAACACGCGCTAGTGTGTCAAGCTAAGTTCAAGGAAATGAAACTGGCAAAGCAGCGCTGTGTGAATATTACACGAACCAATTGGAGCCACTTTTGACCCCTTCATAACTACAATACAAATAGATAGTAGATTGATAAATAAGGGTTGTACTACTCGGTACTCGGTGTACTCGGCAGTTTTTTTGATACTCGTACTCGGCCGAATAACTCGGTTCAAATGCCGAGTATACTCGGTCTAAATAAAATTATTATTAATCATGCGTATTAAAATAAAACGGGCTTGTAAAACAACCAGATTCGCAAACTTTTGCGTATACTCATTGTGTCAACAGTCACTGTACACAATCATCTATTTCCAATGTTTTTAAAATATTTAAGCAATTAATGTGCGGACCAAATGCGTATTACTCGTTAAACAAAAACTGACTAATTTGCGGGGAGAAGGCGGGGATCCCCGCGACGTTCGCTCGCGGTGGCTGATAGCGCCGCGCGAACCTGTCTAAACCCGTTTTCGCGCCTCAAAACAGAACCGAGTAACTCGGCCGAGTACTCGGTATGAGAAACTTTGAACCGAGTATACTCGGTAATCGGTTACTCGGTAAAAGTTGTACTCGGCGCATCTCTAGTTGTAAGTTGTAATTGATCATTTACACTCGAGTTGAACACTACTTTTTATCATAAATGCGAGGAAATAAAGAAAAACCGTTATGTTAAAAATATATACGCCATTTGTAAGAGAGCGCGTCGCGCCGCCCTTGCGGCCGGCACCGGCGTCACGTCGCCGCGGCCGCCTGCACACCTTGCTGAGCTCGGTGCGCAGGCGGCGAGGCGCTGCAGCTGCACGTGCAGCAGCGCACGGGCGGCGTGCGCGCGGCGTGGCGCAGCACGCGGCCACGGGGTTCGTGAATACAAAGGAGCACCATTCGATTTTCAAATTTACTTACATCCCTAAGGATGTAAATCGAATTTATATCCCGGATTTCAAGCTGAATGCAACCTACTTTCAGAGCTTGAGTGGTGAAAAAGAATTTATTTCCAAAAATAATAATGAAACACGGTTACATTACATTTATTTATTACACATTTAAATACAAATACAAATATTTTATTTAGCCAAAAAAATGCTTATTTCTACTTACATGTTTTATTATTATGGTAAAAAAAAACAAAGGCAGATTAAGCGTCAACTGACCCCCGTACTAGTGTAAACTGTATCACGGGGGATCAAGATTCACCGTCCTTACCACTTTAGTTTTAATTAGAGCATGCACTCACTTAGTTATAAACTTATAACGTATTTTTAAACTATATTCCTTCATAAGTATTTAAGGTAACAATAATTTAAATAAGTGGGTATATAGTTAACGACAAGATAGACAAGACTTCTATGACCATTAATACAACCGAACCGCGGCTGTTGCCGGGCCGGTTTTAGAAGTAAACAAGTAGTATATGCTAAGACTTAAGATTAATCATATTTTAATGAATAACAAAACAATTTTTTATATTATACGTTAACGTGTGGGTTTGTATGCATGCAAGTATGTGTATGTATGTGTGTATGTGTGTGTGTGTGTGTGTGTGTGTGTGTGTGTGTGTGTGTGTGTATATATGGGAGTGCATATATGTATGTGTATGTATGTGTGTATATGTGTGCGCGCGCATGTATATTTTTACACCGAGATTTTAAGAAGTAGTTCTGTGTTCTCATAATTTAGTTTCTGTAAATAACCTTGCAATAACTTTTTACATGAATGTAGATTTAATGTTCGCATTTCGATTTCTTTACTTAACTTATTGTACAATATAGGGCCCAGAACATTGGTAAATTTTTTGGAAAATTTCGTTTTATGTGGCGGAATCGAATAGACTATATCCTTTCTCCTTTTTGACACAGGTAAGTCTGGAATACTTTTGTGTTGTTTTATTACCAGCTGTTTGATAAAAAGTTGCCTAACCGTTAATACAAGCGTATCCTCGTAAAGTGCTGTAGTTGGATATCTGAATTTATTGAATGTCATAACCTTGAGTACTGCCCGTTGAGCTCTTTCGAGTCTAAGTATGGATGTTTTTGATGCTCCTCCCCAAGCGGCTATACAATAAGTAATCACCGATTGGCAAAGAGCATAATAAATAGACAATAATAGTTTCCTATCGCATACGTGTCTGAGATATTTGTATATATAAATCAATTTTCTAATTTTACCTGCAAGACTAAAAATATGCTCACGCCAACAGAGGTTTTTATCCAACAGGACTCCTAGATACCTAATAGATGCGGTTTCGGATAGGACTTGGCAAGAGCAATCAGCTGCACCCTGGCAAGAATGTATTTTAATAGATATGGTTTTTGACAATGATGGCTTCATGTTCTTTATACTAAATGGTATATATTTAGTTTTTGTATAATTAAGTGAAAGAAGATTATAGGAAAGCCACTCATGTACAAGGTTAAAGCCTTCCTGTGCTAGCCTGCTTACCTCTTCCCAAGAGTCACCGTGGAACAAAATTGCAGTATCATCAGCAAAGGCTACTATCTCGGAATTAACAATACTTAGGCGACACAGGTCATCGATATAGATTAGAAATAGGGTTGGGCCTAAGACACTACCCTGCGGCACGCCGTATTCAATATTATCTTCTTTACTGTAAATGTCTCCTACTCTTACTAACTGTTTCCTGTTTGTTAGATAATTACCCAAAAGTTGTAACGGAGTGCCCCGTATACCCATATTTTCCATTTTCTTAACAAGTATTGGGACAGAGACTGTATCGAACGCTTTTTTAAGATCTAAGAAGATTCCAATAACTTTTTTATTACTATCAAGTTTGTCAACAATATAGTTAGTTAGTTGTAGTACTGCATCCTCCGTAGATTTATGTTCTCTAAAACCATGCTGATTTTTGCTAAGTAAGTTATTGGTTTCAAGGTAGTTTTTCAATCTGTTTCGGCCCCTAAACGGCCGTTGGAGTGCACTAGGAACATCTACAAAATTGCTATTTGATTTCTTCAGGCATTTAATCTTTAGCCTCAAATGTGTCAAATGTCATGACATTCTGCTTTTTACTGTAACCCTTGTATGTCGTACATGCATTAAACCTTTTTATATAATTTTGGGTTTTATTAACTAAAGCCACGTTATGTTATAAAACATAAATTGGTGGCCCATGAGGGGAAATATATGTAAACGAAAGTCAATTAAATTAAATCAAGAAAGTTAAGCTTCGAACTCTGCAATCTATAAGGCGCGTATGCAGTATTGAAGAATCAATCATTTTGGAGTGGATGGAGTTCATGTGACCTTATCAAGACATAATCGTTGTTAAATCGTCAGTGGATCATCTAAGCATCGCAGCGAGCAGCGCAGTCTAACTACAAGATAAGTGCATTCCTCTGTTCCTTCCGCGCCCTATCAATTCATTCGCCCATATATTCTGTTTAAATAGTCAAAATTGTATACAATTTTCTATTTAAATAGTCAGAGTTTATCTCCAGTTATGTAAATATCGTCTTTTAAGTAGTCTAAACATTACTGTTTCTCTTAATTACAGCTTAACAACGATTTAATTGCGTTATTAGCCAGCAGTTAAATCTACCTCCGTTCATTTTTAAACAACTTAATAGTTAAGTTTATTGGTGGCCCATTGTTACAAATATGCAGTAAATTTCTTAATCAAAAACATAACATAAGCGCTATAATTGCATATGATTCGATATTATCTTGATTTGAAAAAATACGTAAATATAAACAGAAAATTAAGTCGTAAAGTTAGTTTCAATTTTATTTAATCTGCCTAGGTACACTTAAGGCTAAAATATAGTTATTGTGCCATTGCATTAACTGCGTTAGTTCTCACATACACTGCCGGCTATTCCAGGATACCTAGACTGCGCCGCGCCGGCCCGCTATCTCGTTACGTAACGCGGGTCATTAGCAGAGGGGGCTCAGGTCCGCTGTGCGGGCGCAACCGGTTTCCCAATATCGGCGAGTGCAGCGTTTTAAGGAACGTGAGCTATTTATATTATAACTTACCTATTTTGCCTACTTTTTTTTTAACTATTTTAATATTTTTTAACGATTTAATCGTACATTTTTTTACATCGCTATACCAATGCAACCAAGCGAGGCTAGTGGTTGTTTAAAGGAACTGAGGAACCTTTTAACGACGCGAAGTTCTATTAAAGGACAAATTACTAAATTTAAAAACTATCTAACTGGCATAGGCGAGCTCGCTGAACTAACGAATGTGCAGCTAGCCGAGCTTGGTCTTAAACTGAGTAAACTTGAAACTTTGTCGGTGAAGTTCGACGAGGTGCAGAATCAGATAGAAGTTTTAAGCCCTGATAATTTGGCAAATGAGGGTGATGAGCGTGAAAGCATTGAAAACAACATTGTAATTAATATTGCAACAGCTAAGACATTAATGGATAGGCACAATAAAATCGAAATGGAACAAAGGCGTCTTTCTGTTGCAAGTGAGGGTCAGTGCTGTCATGATCATCATCATCATGACCCTGGATTTAAATTACCTTTATTAGAGATTTCTAAATTTGATGGCACGTACTTCCGCTGGCTTGAGTTTAAGGATACATTTGAGAGTTTAATCCATAACAATAGTCGTATTAAACCAGTTCATAAATTCCAATACCTTATTTCATACTTGGAGGGCGATGCAGCGCGCATTATTTCGAATTTGGAAGTGTCCTCGTCTAATTACCCGGAGGCATGGGGTATGATTGTGGAGCGTTACGACAACAAACGTCTGTTAATTAATCATCACCTCAGCTCATTGTTTAGCGTTAATACTCTTACGCGAGAGTCTGAGCGGTCCTTGCGATTCTTAGTTGACCACGTTACAAAGAATTTACGTGCATTACACAGCCTAGGCCAGCCAACAGACAAATGGGACATGCTTCTCATATTCATGTTCGCTGCCAAACTAGACACACGCACACTTACGAAGTGGGAAGAGCATCGTAACACGCTCGACGATCTAACGACTCTTGAGCAATTTAAACAATTTTTGATCGATCGTGCCGATGTGCTTGAGGCATTAAATAGAAAGAAAGGCGACAGTTACGTACAAAAATTCACATCCTCATCACCGCGATCGTCTCCTACAACAAGTCAACGTTTTTATAATCAAGAGCGACCACAATTTAATAAATCATTTGCAGGCACTTCTCAACATTCAAAGTCGGTTAAATTTTCCAATCAAAACCAACCTGCTAGCTATTGTGTCATTTGTGACGAAAATCATAAAGT
The DNA here is from genome assembly GCA_947563465.1 of Archips xylosteana. Classification (NCBI taxonomy): domain Eukaryota; kingdom Metazoa; phylum Arthropoda; class Insecta; order Lepidoptera; family Tortricidae; genus Archips; species Archips xylosteana. The sequence continues at coordinate 7,246,399 of OX387362.1, forward strand.
TTATGAATGTCCATTATTTCGATCTAAGCCAATTCAAGAGAGGTTAGCCGACGTGACTAAATATAAGTTGTGTGCTAATTGTTTGAAGCAAGGCCATCACGCTAGTGACTGTCGCGGGGGTCCTTGCCGTCATTGTAACCAAAGGCATAATAGCCTGCTCCACGTGGGGTCTATGCCATGCGTTATGAATAATGCGGTAGTACTCCACCCATTGCCTGAAACTACGCCATGCGCTGCAAATGACAGTGCGGTGGTTTCACACCAAACAAATCGGACTGCGCCGTGCGTCGAAAACGTCGCGGCAGTTCCTAGCCAAGCAATCAAGACTGTGCCAAGTGTCGAAAACGTCGCGGCAGTTTCAAACCAAGCTTCAAGTAGTGTGTCACGCTTTGTAAATGACAATGCGACAATAATCAACCAATCTTCGGTGGTAAACGTCACAAGTTCGAATAGATCCGTCCTTTTATCGACTGCGGTCATAGAAATAGTCAACCCTGAAAGCAAAAATACCTTAAAGGTCCGCGCCCTTTTAGATAGCGGCAGCGAGTCCTCTTTTATATCCAAGACTCTTCAAAAAAAATTATCGCTGCATACAAAACCCATTGACTGTCTAAAGGTCATAGGAATCGGTAACAGTTCCGTCAGAAACGTCGTAGAAACCTGTAATGTACAAATAAAATCATTATACAACAAATATAAAGTCACATTAACTTGTTTAATTCTTGAAGAGCTAACTAGCAATGTTCCTAAAACAACAATAAATTTACACGGATTTAAACTACCAGAAAATATTAAACTTGCGGATCCTGACTTCAACCAGTCTGCCCCAATCGACGTTTTGATTGGAGCAGATCTACTCTGGGACTTAATCGGTAACGAACAACTGTCCACTGGTCTTTGCAGTCCTAAGCTTCGAAGCTCCGAGCTAGGCTGGTTGATATCAGGTCCCATTGATACTATAAAACTAAACAAAACATTCCGTTGCAATCACGCTACTCTTTCTAATTCATCTGAAGGTAAGGTAGACGAAATGTTATCAAAATTTTGGGACATAGAGGATGTCCCTGATAATTCAAATAAAATGAGCGAAACTGACCAGTATTGTGAGAACCATTTTTTATCTCACACCTTTCAGCTCGATTCAGGCAGGTATTGCGTAAGACTTCCGCTAACTAAGTCTCCAGAAACACTTGGTGACTCGTATTATATGGCAAAAAGACGATTTTTGAACCTCGAAAAGAAATTTAAACGCAATCCTGATTTAAAAGTTGAATATGCAAAATTTATCAATGAATACGCAAATTTAGGGCATTTATCGGAGTCTAGTATAGCCAAACCTTATCCTAATTATTTTTTATGCCATCACCCTGTATTTAAAAACAAGAGCGAATCTACATCCCTTAGAGTTGTGTTTGACGGCTCGGCGCCCTCCTCCTCCGGTCTCTCATTAAACGACATTCTCATGGTGGGTCCGAATGTTCAGGATTCTCTTTTCTCCATTTTGATTCGAGCTAGACAGTACAAATACATCTTAACAGGCGACATTGAAAAGATGTATCGCCAAGTGCTAGTACATCAAGATGACAGAGATTTGCAGCTAATTCTTTGGAGAGAGGACGAGTCTAGGCCCATCAGAACCCTGCAGTTGAATACTCTCACTTACGGAACCGCAAGTGCGAGCTATTTAAGCACACGCTGTTTGTCACAGATCGGAGAGGAGCAGGGCGACGAGCTCATTAAAAATATAATAAAAAAGGATTTTTACGTGGATGATCTTATTACAGGCGCTAATGATGAACGTGAACTGATATACATACGAAAATCTGTATCGGACGCTCTAAAAGCGCGTTGCTTCAATTTGAGAAAATACAAAAGTAATATGCCTACATTATTATTAGTCTGTTGATATTTATTAATTTATGAGTAATTGGTTGTCTGGAAGAGATCGCTTTTTAGCGATAAGACCGCCTATTGTCTACCTGAATTTTTTATTTTTGTAATGTTACTGTACTGTTTTTGGTGATCAATAAAGTATATTTGTATTGTATTGTATTGTATTATTTGAAAATTTCGATATAAATATTCAAGAAAATTTAACTATTAGCGAATCGTCAAGCACACTCGGGATAGGGTGGAGTCCGTCCAGCGACACTTTTAATTTTCCCATAAATATATCTTTAGATGATAATGGTGATGGCGTAATAACTAAAAGACATATAATGTCAAACGCTTTTAAAATTTTTGATCCGCTAGGACTGCTGAGTCCACTCATCATAAAACCTAAGATGCTGTTACAAAAACTGTGGCAGCAGAAGATTGGCTGGGACGACCCTGTGCCACAGGATATTAAAAAGGAATGGATCCATTTTAAAAATAATTTACCGTATATTCGAGATCTCTACATAAAACGACAAACAGTCTGCGACTCTCCCAAATATGTTGAAATGCACTCATTTAGTGACGCTTCCCAGGGTGCCTTAGGAGCTTGCATTTATTCTAAGTCCTTAAACGAGGACGGCAAGGTGTCAATTAGTTTATTATGCGCAAAATCTAAGGTCGCCCCCCTGAAGCCCACGACGATGCCTCGTCTAGAGCTTTGCGCCGCGCTGCTGGCCGCCAGGCTCTGCAAGGCAGTCAAGCAATCTCTTAGGTACGAACCGGATAAAATGTTTCACTGGTGCGATTCGACAATTGTTCTAGCATGGGTGAATAATAATAAAATATTAAAATCGTTCGTATCGAATCGCATCGGTGAAATATTAGAAACAACGAAGTCGGCAGACTGGAGATACGTACCTACCGCGCTAAATCCCGCTGATTTGATCTCAAGAGGCGTCGATGCTAACCATTTATCATCCTTGAAGCATTGGTGGTCGGGTCCTGATTTCTTGCTTGAAGACGAGTCTGCTTGGCCAGTCTTGAAATCCAACACTGAAATTGATAACTGCGAGATACCTGAAATAAAAACTTATACTACGTTAACTACAAACTACTTAATTAAATTTGAAAACTACTCAAAATTAACAAGACTGGAAAGAATATTTGCATATGTCAAGCGATTTATTTACAATTTGAAACATCCTAAAAATAAAAAAGACGGTATACTTACCTGTGACGAATTGGCTGATTCATTCAAATCACTTTGTATATTCGCGCAAGGTCAGTCCTTCCCTGAAGAATACAATAATTTAATACAAAATAAGTCACTAAGTCCTAGGTGCAAAATGTTGTCCCTGTCACCGTTTTTGGACAATCATAAACTAATAAGAGTTGGTGGTCGCATTGATGCATCTGGATATTCATTCGAGAAAAAACATCCCATTTTGCTTCACGCAAATCACCACTTAACTAGGCTCATTTTTGAGAGGGAGCACGTGCGAAATATGCATGCTGGTCCTCAGCTGTTACTGGCTGTAGTTAGAGAACAAGTGTGGCCAATAAATGGTAGATATTTGGCACGGCGCACTGTTAATAAGTGTGTATGTTGTAGGCGGCATAGAGGCAAAACACTATGTCCCAAGATGGGTAATTTACCATCTCAAAGAATTGAGCCTGATTTCCCGTTTGTGTCTGTTGGCTTGGACTTTGCTGGTCCATTTTATATCTTGAATCGCAAAGGACGAGGTAGCAAAGTTATAAAAGGTTATCTGTGCCTATTTGTATGTCTGCGTTTCAAATGCATCCACCTTGAAGGGGTCAGTGACCTAAGCAAGAACGCTTTCATAATGACGTTACGACGATTTATTTCTCGCAGAGGCAAGCCAGCGGAAATATTTTGCGACAATGGTCGTAATTTTGTCGCCGCGGCTAAAGAGTTAGGAGATTTTTTAAAGCATAATGCTGATCCTCTTTCTGATTTTGCATCTCAGGAGGGTATTCAATTTGTTTTCACTCCTACCTATGCGCCTCACTTCGGCGGTATTTGGGAAGCCGGTATTAAGTCAGCAAAACACCATCTAAAACGTGTCATTGGCCACAGTAACCTTACGTTCGAGGAGATAACGACGTTATTTACACAAGTGGAGGCAATACTTAATAGCCGTCCCTTATATCCCATGTCATCGTCTCCTAATGACCTCCTGTCCCTAACCCCTGGGCACTTTCTAATCGGTAGACCACTAACTGCGCTGCCAACACCTACCCTGATAGACAACAAGGAGACCTCACTACAAAGATACGCCCGCGTTGAGAAAATACGTCAGCATTTCTGGCAAAGATGGCAGCGTGAATACATAGCTGAGCTGCAACAGCGAACGAAATGGCGCACGAACACTACAAGGTTAAACGTCGGGGACCTTGTACTTCTGCAGGAAGATCATGTTCCTCCACTGTGCTGGCGACTGGGTCGAGTCGCCCGCTTGTTTCCCGGACCCGACAACATATCCAGAGTGGCAGATATATCCACCACGAGAGGGTGCGTGAGGCGACCCCTGGTTCGTCTGTGCCCCCTACCTACATCTGAAGATTTCGAGTGTTGAAAGGTGCTCCTTTCAACGAGGCGGGAAGATGTTTCGGCCCCTAAACGGCCGTTGGAGTGCACTAGGAACATCTACAAAATTGCTATTTGATTTCTTCAGGCATTTAATCTTTAGCCTCAAATGTGTCAAATGTCATGACATTCTGCTTTTTACTGTAACCCTTGTATGTCGTACATGCATTAAACCTTTTTATATAATTTTGGGTTTTATTAACTAAAGCCACGTTATGTTATAAAACACAATCTTTTATTAATAATTTTTTCCAGTATTTTCGCTAAACTAGGCAACAAGGAAATGGGTCTATAATTTGAGATACAGTCTCTGTCTCCTGTCTTATATATAGGAATAACCACTGATTTTTTCAGCGCATCCGGAAAAATACCAGTTTTAAAACAGCGGTTACATATAATGGCTATAGGCAGCGCTAGTACATCCGCGGCGAGTTTTAAAAAAGATGAAGATATGCCATTTAGTCATTTCTATAACGTTTCTCGCGCTGTCACAATGCAGACTGAAGGGAAAATGACAAATGAGTGTTGCCAATGTGTGCGGCAAAACTGCGGGGAAAGCGAAGCTGATTGGCGAATGTGTGGGGAGAGCTTCAATTCTGGGAAAATGAGGGGATTTTAAGTATGAACACAAATACGCGACATTTGACATCAAATTTCTGCTAGTCTTGATTAATTTCCTACAATTCACTATTCGCAACAGCTCGAAACTAAGTCACTCGGCCCACATAATTTTTCATTCCCCACCCGTGGGGAATTTCGACAATGCGTTTGGGGATTTTAGCATATTACTATTGGCAACCCTGTCATTCGGAATGACGCAATTGACATATAAGCCAACAGTTGGCTTATATTTTTATGGGACGTTTTCATGCCGCCTATGCTCCATCTAGTGCATAAATAATCTAAGAGGGTAAGTCACAAATGTCACAAGACTACGGCACAGAATACAGAAGTCAATCAAGTGTATGTACTTCACTTTTCATACCTACGCTTGGCGGTCGCTCTAGGGTTGTCAATTATGGCATATGCACATAAAACTTATCGTGAAAGTGGCACTCGTTTCTAGTTGTTTGATTTATTGTTGATATTCAAACGGGAAGAATGGAAATATAAAATAATAATAATTAAAATACCTACCTACAAAATTTAGCGTTTGTCAATTTTCACTATCGAAAATCCCTAATAACTTTTAAACGGATTATCCTAGTTATACAATTTCCATTGTCCTGTCGGTTTTAGACCTAAACCTATCTAATGACACTAAAAACAACACAATATCTATACAAACAAAAAAACATGTTTTCAACTTACGTAATATTAGTGGCATGAATTTACCTTACAAAAATGTAGTTAGGTATAAGTACCTAACCACATTTTTTGTAAGGTAACGTTTATTTATACTGATTCAAAATAGGAAACTATTATTACTTTGGGAGTCGGGGCGAGGTGCTTACCTATCTTCCTAACTATTCTATGTAACGTTAAAATGAACCATCGAAATACAAGCAGATACCTACTAAACTTACCTCTCTGAAACCACTGGTAGCTTAAAAAACGACCATTCACCGTTTAGGGTTGAATTTAAACAACCGTCCACTGAACAGTTACCTATAATAACCTTTTTTTTGTTGCTCCATTATTGCACTCGAAAAATTCCACAGACGCACAGAATAAGTACAGAAATAAATCTACATACAAAGTGCGCTCGAGCAACGCACACATAGACACTGCTCACAGACACGATATCTCGGAACAGTCCGGAACAGTTCGAGCGCGACTGCTAGCCGCTCGAGGCGCGCGCTGTGGTCGCGCGTACTTATTTATTTTGTGTCGCGCGTCTGTGGAATTTTTCGAGTGCAATAATGGAGCAACAAAAAAAAGGTTATTATAGGTAACTGTTCAGTGGACGGTTGTTTAAATTCAACCCTAAACGGTGAATGGTCGTTTTTTAAGCTACCAGTGGTTTCAGAGAGGTAAGTTTAGTAGGTATCTGCTTGTATTTCGATGGTTCATTTTAACGTTACATAGAATAGTTAGATAGGTAAGCACCTCGCCCCGACTCCCAAAGTAATAATAGTTTCCTATTTTGAATCAGTATAAATAAACGTTACCTTACAAAAATATGGTTAGGTACTTATACCTAACTACATTTTTGTAAGGTAAATTCATGCCACTAATATTACGTAAGTTGAAAACATGTTTTTTGTTTGTATAGATATTGTGTTGTTTTTAGTGTCATTAGATAGGTTTAGGTCTAATACCGATAGGACAATGGAAATTGTATAACTAGGATAATCCGTTTAGAAGTTATTAGGGATTTTCGATAGTGAAAATTGACAAACGCTAAATTTTGTAGGTAGGTATTTTAATTATTATTATTTTATATTTCCATTCTTCCCGTTTGAATATCAACAATAAATCAAACAAATAGAAACGAGTGCCACTTTCACGATAAGTTTTATGTGCATATGCCATAATTGACAACCCTAGAGCGACCGCCGAGCGTAGGTATGAAAAGTGAAGTACATACCAGGCCTCATGCATGCCATGTACTTACGCGCGATATTTACCTACCGCGGAGACGACCTGCTAAGATCGAAATTCCAGTAGGTTGTCACAAGCGCGAGCCGACGCACGTTCATTCGTGTTCCACGGAAAAAATATGCCGCCTGGACTTTTATAAGTGAATGGTGAAACAGGGGGCAAATTTTAATATGACTATGCTAGAATTAATAGCTAATATAACAATTTGGAAGTTCGTATCGTGCTGTCCCTCTTACTCTTCTATAAAAAGCTATAAGCGTGAGCGGGATGGCACGATGCGAAGTTCGAAAGTTGACCTTCGTATTTAGTATAACGCTAGGGTACTGTGAGCATGGCAATGTGTTCTGCGCATTACAATAAATATCCTTTTTTGTTAGGATTCCAGAGCTAAAATGGCAAAAACGGAACCCTTATAGTTTCGCCATGACCGTCTGTCTCTTTGTCCGTCCGTGGCTTAGCTTAAAGAATATTAGTGCTAGAAAGTTTGCATGGATATAATATATAGCAATTATCCCGACAAAATGGTAAAACAACATGTAGAAAAAAATTTTTAATCCAAACTGCCAGCCCTTGTCACTGTCGGCACGCACACATTCTTAAGGAGACGGAGTAGTATAATCTGTGGCTACAATCGCGGTAAGTACCAAGATTTTGTACGGGATGCAGTATCTGTTACGAAGTAACTATTAAGTAATCTGTGTACATACACTTGATTTACTTCTGTACTTATTTATTTTGTGACAGACGCGCGACACAAAATAAATAAGTACGCGCGACCACAGCGCGCGCCTCGAAAAATTCCACTGACGCGCGACCACAGCGCGCGCCTCACGCGGATGGCAATCGCGCTCGGACTGATCCGAACTCATCCGAGATATCGTGTCTGTGAACAGTGTCTATGTGTGCGTTGCTCGAGCGCACTTTGTATGTAGATTTATTTCTGTTGTTTTTATTCAGTGACTAGGGTCGGTTGTCGAGCTGTCAAGAGAGTTCGAGGTAAACGAACGTAGGGATCATACGTGTTTTTGGTGTGTATGTACTGTTCTTTTAACCAAAGTACTGGGGGTTACTACGAAATTCGAAGTTCGAAGTTCGGATCGTGTGGTCCCTCTCACTCTCATAATAAATACCATTAGCGTGAGCGGAACGGCATGAAACGAAGTTCGAATTTCGCGCTTCGTAGTATAGGGCCTGGTTTTTTGGTGATAATATTTCGGTCATCGGGATACTACATTTGAACATTATTGTGTATGTGACATTGTGGACTCTGTTCAGGCGCCTGAGAGCAGACCAAGGTTAGTGGCTTTCCTTGTATTGAGAGAGTGCCAATGCCAAGGAAATGCCTGGGGCTATCCTAAATAATCCTAATAGAAACCTAGGATCAGTGCTCTCCAGCTATCGAAGGGTTCTTTACACGAACATATAAAACAGTATTGTATAAATTTAGTTTAAAAGTTATATGTACTGAAATATGTACCTACTGCTTAATTTTAAGGTTAATTGGTTAATTGGTAGCAATTAACCTTAAAATTAAGTAGTAGGTACATATTTCAGTACATATAACCCAACAGGGCATCATTTTTGTACAATTTTTTGTAAGAAATGTTGCGATTTAATAAATACTGAAATACTGAAATACAGTACCGTGACTGACTGACTGACAGACAACGCACAGCCTAAACAACTGGTGCTTAGAGACTTGACATTACTAAATAAATTATTTTTCGAAATTCCCGTAGGATAGAGAAAGTATATGTTTTATTTTAATTTAATAATTTATTTTTAAGTGAATGTATAACTAAATATTCTGTGAATAAGTATCTCAAGCGTCTACCTGTTGCCGTTATCAATATCGAGCAACAAAAAAAGACAGATTTGTTGAAATTCCCACGGGATAGGGAATAAACGGGATTTATTTATTATTCTTGAATAAATAAATTATATTCAATAAGTAATATAAAAAATTATGAGACGATGGATTTTTGGATGTTGCCGTTGATGAAAGAAATGAAGAAGCTTTACTGCGCGGACGAAGTGGCGGACACCAGCTAGTTTAACATATGGCCGTTGGGGCCCAAAAGTAAATCCATCTCGTTGCCGCTTTACTCTTCAGTTTGGACAAGCTTACCAAAGCACACTTCATTCTATTACTAGACATAATTTTACAGACTCATTCTCACACGCACCGCACTAAAACAAGAATACCTATTTATTTTGTAATTACATAAAATAAAATCACGCATTTTACAACGCCTTGCATGGCCCACGATTCGATATAAACAATCGTGAAGTTACTCATCTCACCCGCGCACTCGCGTTCCAAACCAAACGCAACAAACTTCACACCGTAAGCCAGATTCAAAATTGCAAAGAAAACGCTATATATGCAGCTATACATAGATATTTGCAAAACTAACGTTTTCCTATGTATGAAGAGAGCGTTTGGAAGCCCCGTAAAAGCCCACAAGAGTGAGCGAGATGTCATGCTATTTATAACGTCGCTACTATCGCCGTTCAGCGCCGCTGGGCCGCGCAGCGGATTTGTTATGCAGTCCTTGGTATTTTACGTAAAATAAAGCGCACAGAAATATATCGAGATAGAAGGAAAATGCTCGGCAATTTGTAGCGAGACCGAGCCTGTAACATCTTGCGTAGGTACTTTGACGTCACGAATGTAATTTAGTGATGGGAAACATAAGCCGCGCGAAATCAATTCAAAAGCATCGATTCACAGATCGATTAGGGAACCGATTCTTATGCACAGAGGAAATGATAATTATTTTCGACAGAGGAAATGAGAAAGGTCAGAATTTCAAATCGAAAAATATAAATGTAGGTAGGTACCTACCTAACCAATAAATTACTTTACATTTGTCAGTACCTACTATAGCCGCTGCAGTTATTCATCATCATCATCATCATTTCAGCCGTAGGACGTCCACTGCTGGACATAGACCTCCCTCATTGACACCCAATCATTACGGTTGAAAGCGACTTGCATCCACCCTGAACCTGCGGCCTTCACCAAATCGTCCGTCCATCTCGTTGGTGGACGTCCCACGCTGTGCTAGCCAGTCTGTGGTCTCCATTCGAGAACTTTTGGGCTCTAACGACCATATGTTCTGCATGCTATATGGCCTGCCCATTGCCATTTCAACGAGCTAATCCGTTTGGCTACGTCAGTGACCCCGGTTCTTCTACGGATCTCCTCGCTTCTAATTCGATCCCGTAGAGAAACTCTGAGCACAGTCCTCTCCATAGCTCGTTATTACCTACCTACCTATAATCGTGTAAGTACAACACACACACACACACACAAACACACGCACATTTTTTAAAATAATATTTAGCCTTATGTAAATGTGTACCTTTCCATCATATGACATCATCACTACATCAATAGTCGGATAAGCTGTACTGATTACTCGTCGGTACTTTGATGGGCCAGTAAAGGTGTCTTCGTGGAAATGTATAGAACAATTCTTGCTGTTTTTTGTAGAAAACCATTTTTTACGACCAGTTGTTTTCAATCCATTTATTTTTAATATGAGGATCATTCGGAAAACTAAATTAAAATTGCAATATAGAAGTAACCATAACCTGTTTGTTAATAATATTTGCTTTGCACTACGTACATTATATAGCTACATAATAATATAAAAACGTAATTATCATTTCCTCTGCTTTCAAAATCGATTTTAATCGAGTAAGAACTGCGATAGTGTACTTGTACATCACTATTCTTACTTTTGACAGAAAAAATGATAAATTGACCTTGGACGTGACTCGATAGTTTGAATAGCTTATTTTTACATTGCTGGTTTTGAACGCACGCCATGTCTGGCTCGTCAAATTAAAGCCGCAATGGAAAGCTAGCGTGGACACACTATCGCCCGCTACTGTTCTGATGAAAATAATAAAATAAATCGTTTTTTAATTAATAACAGATATTTTAGGACAAATAGTATTTACCAATGAAAGGAAATACCTCGACTAACAGCTCCAACTTTATCTGTAGTATTTGAACAGTTAATTACTGAACAACGAGTCATTTTATTTTTAAAACCTGACGTCGCACGCAGATCGCGGTCGGGAGCAGACTGAAGTTCGCGGCGAGCATTGGGGCTTATAAACTCCATTTGGCCAGTCGGCGTACGTAAACTCTTTCCTTCTATCTCGATATATTTCTGTGATAAAGCGCGTTATTATGGAAGTGATTTTATTAGAACTTTTTTCGTTTGGACGATGTTTGGTTTTTATTTTTAATCGAATATTTGTTCCTGAGTTATGGATGTTTTCTATGTATTTAAGTATTTATTTATCTATATAAGTATGTTTATCGTCGTCTAGTACCCATAGTACAAGCTTTGCTTAGTTTGGGACTAGGTTGATTTGTGTAAGATCGTCCCCTAATATATATATATATATATATATATATATATATAATCTTGATTTGAGATTTATAAGGCAAGCCCGGCTTTTGGGCTTCTATGTAAGGATCGCCACTGTTCCACATAGCATAGCACTGGTGGAAACGGGTTCAACTAAGCTATGATTTTTATATGGTAAGATGCGTGCCCTGGATGCGTGCTATGGATGGTCGCGAGTCGTCTCCCCCCTCACCGCGCTGCCGCTCCGCGCGCTCCTGTCGATACATCGCATAGCTCGAGCTGCGCATCTTCTTCGCACAGCAGCCTCGCGGCTGCTCATCTACATAGCGCATCTTCCTCGCATAGCTACATAGCTTAGCATTGGTGGAAACGGTCACACAGTTTCGTCAGTATTGTAGATGTGAAAGCTACGCTTCACATCTTCGCAGCATAGCTGCATAGCACATCTCTGGTGGAAAGGCATCCTAATGATTGGACATCAATGAGGGAGGCCTATGTCCAGCAGTGGACGTCCTACGGCTGAAATGATGATGATGAATTTACCATAAGCTTTACGGTGAAGCAAAACATTGTGAGGAAACCTGCATACACCAGCGAAGAAATTCAATGGTGTGTGTGAAATTCCCAATCCGCACTGGGCCCGCATGGGAACTACGGCCCGTGGGAATATTGCATTTTCCGAGATTTTTCCGGAGAACAAGTAATCTATGCCAATCAGGGATACTGTAGCTTGCTATAAGTATTTTTTTTTTCAAGTCAGCCTCGTAGCTGATTTCACTTATTTCTATCCCGTGGGAATTTTGCATTTTCCTAGAGGAAAAGTAGTCTATGTCATTCAAGAATAGTGTAGCTTTCTATTGGCTGTAGATTCCCCTACAAACAAAGAAACAATGAAAGTTTTGATATTTCCCTATCCCGTGGGAATATTGAAAAATTCTTCCTTAGTACACCTCTTACGATACTCTAGGTACATGTACCTATGTCAAATTTCAAATCTCTAGCACCAGTAGGTACTTTAGGCTGTGCGTTGTCTGCCAGTCAGTCAGTTACGTTACTGTTTTATAGGTATGCATAAGTAGATTATCATTATAGGCCACCACATATTATACCGCAGCGCGGGCCGTGTACGCGACGCAGACGGAGCGTGCCCAGTGCGTTCTGTAATACTGAATCATAAATACTATGGACACACACAGGCAGCGCGGCATAGCCAAGCCAAGCTATATGATAAGGATGATAACGAGATCGGGACACCTCGAAAAATTCGTACTATACCTAGCTAGTTTTCGACCAAATGAAAAAAAAATAACCGCGTTTAAAAGAGTGGCTCAAACGGCAATTTTTGGACACTATGTTGTTTTGACAGAAACTGACTGACTGTCTGACTGACATTTATGACAAGCCAGTTGATCATCGTGTTCATGACAACATTTTTAAATCTTTAAAATGAGTGCTAGTAAAACAGAAGAGGCAATCAAGGAAAAGATTTTAAATGTAGCGAAGAAAAATCCTAAGGGTGTATCAGATAAAGATATCATTGCCGCCGTTCCAGAATTATCATCATCAGAGTTAGTAGCGGCGATAAACACTCTGTTACAGCAGGGACATTTCGACTTATTCAATCAAGGTGGCTCATTAATATACAGGTATAGTAGCCTCCTGTATTTGTTATTTATATCTTTAAGAAAACATAAATAAGCGTTTGGGTAAAGTTTGAGTAAAGTAAAGTCAATAATAATGTAATAAGTTAGTCTTTAAAATCAAGTATGGTGTGTTTTCCTTGTTTTACAGTTTTTTTCAAAACAAATTAAACATTTATGAAAGAAAGAAAAGAAAGAAAATTATTACTATTTTAATTTACTTAAATGCTTTTTCCAGATTAAAAACCCAAGTTAGTAAAACAGCTGTAAAAGGTGCAGACAATGAAGAGAAAGTTGTTTATAGTCTAATAGAGGAGGCAGGTAATAAAGGGATATGGATCCGTGACATCCGGGTGCGCTCCAACCTTACCATCACTCAACTTACAAAGGTCTTGAAAAGCCTAGAGAGCAAGAAAGTTATTAAGGCTGTGAAATCTGTCAATGTGAGTCCCCTTAGCTGTTGCTTTATTATTAATATATACAAGTTTAAATTATACCCTTATTATTTTTTTAATAGTACCCTTGCAGCACCTTTTGCACTTTTGTATGTAACATCCATCTTTTAGTAGGTACAAATTACAGATGTTTTTTCTTAATTTTATCTTAGTAATATGTGACAGACAAAAATGTTTCTGAGTTTACAAGAAAATATTTATAGTGTTAAATTTCTTTCAGGCATCAAAAAAGAAAGTTTACATGCTCTTTAACTTAGAGCCAGACCGGTCAATTTCTGGTGGTGCGTGGTACCAGGACCAAGATTTTGAGTCAGAGTTTGTGGACATTCTTAACCGCCAATGCCTTAGGTTCCTGCAGCAGCGGGCTGACAAGATAAAGAACAATCCACGAGGACCAATTGTGGGTAGAACCCAGTCATATGCTACTGGGGCTGAAGTCCACAAATATATAACTGATCTAGGAATAAGTAATGTAAGCTATAAACCTACATAAATTATTTTTTTATAATTTTAAAAACAAAATTGACTTATAATATCCTTTTTGAAATAAATTCATAAATACTTGCTGACTCATACCTAGGCATCAGAGTTTTCATCGCACGGTAAGATGTTAGCGAGCCATGGAGTCGACATTAGCAATAAAATTAAACTCATATTCATACTCATACTCATTAATGCTTATAATTCTAAAATGCATTTATAGCGATCGCGATTAAAAATCGTGAGCAATATGTGATTCAAATTATAAATAAAATGATTTTTCTATTAGATTACAAACTCATAGCTTCAACTATTTTAACATACAACTATACAAACTCTGATACAGAAATAACATCTCTACGATAGACCTTATGTTATGTACTGGCCAATTACGATTATGTTGTATGTGTCATTTGTCATTCACTGACATTTCCAGACATATCAGGACATTGAATCTCTCACTCCTGTTTCATCATGCTCTATGGAGATTTCTACTGATCAATAGATCCAATATCGTTACAGGGTAAGGCTGGAAAAATGGGATTATTTTGTGATTGAACTTTGGGTGTCACAAACTATATGCCTACTCATAACATAACATAAAATGTGTTCAATATCAACAAAAAACAGTGCCAGGGCTGGATTAACAATGTAACATAACAACAGATAACGAAAAAGATAGTGTTATTTTTATTTATTTTTAGGAACCATGTTGTACTGGTGTTACATTGGAACTCTGTTCATGCTATTATGTAAATCTTTTAAGTTTGAGTAACTCCTCAGCTCCTAAAATACAGGTATCTTTACCTAGTTTGGGGGCTAGAATCAAAACCTCTTCCAGGACTCCGTTGTATGATATTTAGATATAATGAAAATGTGTAAAACTATACTTGTAACCCTGTACAGTAAACCAATTATTATTATTATGAATATTGTGGCCCCCTGGCAATGTAATTTTCGGGATCCCCTTTCAATCATAATCATATATCAACCACACTTTTCAAGAAGTCAAATCAAATCAACAGGTAGCATGTATTGAAAAATAACAAGAATACTTATTGTCATTGAGGATACAAATTTTCCAATTAAATTTTCACTCCAAAACCTTTTTAATTTCTGTGTTGCGCGCGGGCTGCTTTGGCGGTGCTGGGCCCCCAGACAGATGCCTACTCAGCCTAATGGTTAATCTGGCCCTGGATAGGATGTTAATTAACATTTGAGAATGATTTGGTATTTTGCTGGTCTAATATTTAATGTTTGTGGTTTTCAGGTAACACTAGATTTAGAAGATGTTATAACAATTTTGTATACACTAGTGTATGATGGTAAAGCCGAGAGCAGTGTGTACCCAGATGGCAGCAAGGTCTTCAGAGCCATTGAATCTCTGCTGCCTCCTCCAGGACTCGTCCAAGTGCCTTGCGGCGTATGCCCTCTTATCCATAAGTGTTATTCTACAGGTCTAATAACACCACAAGAATGTACCTATATGAATGAATGGCTAGAATAATAAAAATCATTATAACTAATCCCTTTGCTATCTACCAGTGTTTTAAGTCTAGTTAACATTTTTAAACTGATCAGTCCGATAGTAAGTGTGGGTGATAGTGTTGCCTATCGATAGTCCAATAGCGATAGACTATCGATAGTGTATTGATAGTTAAGACATAACTAATAGTATTGATAGTTAGGACATAACTATTAGTATTGATAGTTTATCGATAGTAATTACCATGTGTCAATACTATTGATAGTATTTATAATGCTTTATAAGCAATACTATTGATAATGACAATATAATCAATATACTATTGATAGTTTTATGTCCAATAGAATCTATAGTAGGTATTGCAAAATCAGCTAATAGTAACCAAAAACAATTGACACTATCGATAGTACTGAAAATTCGATACTATTGGTGGTACAGAACTATCTATACTATCAACTGTTTTTGGTCACTATTGGCTGATTTTGCAATACTGTTGATTCTATTGGGCATAAAATTATCGATACTATCGACACGTGGCGATGTTATCAATAGTACTATCGATATCTTGAATAGTTTTCAAGTGCTTGTTCCCTAAATATCAGAATTGCAAAATACTAGATTGCCGTCTTAATCTATTTCTAAAATACCAAATTCCCAGAATACCAGACTTTCCTGTTACCGTGTTATTCTCTATATCGGATTGCCAAAAAAGCTTATTTTGCAATTCTGATATTTAGGGAACAAGCGTTTTCAAGATCAACAATCGATATTCAAACTATCGATAGTTCTGCAACACTGGTGGGTGTGGCCAAAGATGTAACTCACTGGTTTAGCAAAGGGTTTAGCCTTTTCACTCTAATCTTGATTGTTTTAATGACCCCACACGGACCTGCTTTTTATAATTTGTGAATTAATAGGGCCTCTGGGCATAAAAGGAGCCACAAATTATTTTCCATATATCCAAATAGTTACTCCTCGGAATTTGAAAGTGTGTTTTTAGAAGTCTCTATTCTGGGGAGCCCTCTATTGTGGAGGCCCCGGATACCATCCCAAGAAACCTACATATTTGTAATGAGCATATTTTGAAACTACTGTTACCTCCTTAGGGCCGGCGCTCACTGACGGCATGGCACGGCAAAGGATTTTATTACTATCAAGTTATTTTTAATCTTATTTCAATTTTCTTATTCATGTTACTTTATTTCGATACCACGATGCCGCGACGTGCCGAGGGATGCTGCGGTAAAATTCGTATGTAACCTGCCGTGCCATGCCGTCAGTGAGCGCTGGCCCTTAGGGTTTTGTTTTTAGAAGTAAAGTTAACCTCTTGAACGCCAAACATAGTTTTTGTTACGAACAAATTTTGATTCTTATGCGGATGTGGGTAGGTTAGTTTTTGTATTACCGTGTTGTGGTCTATAGGCGACGCTGGCGTTCAAAAGGAGAACTTTAATAGTGTTTTGATTAGATAACAGCAAGTTCAACCAGCGTCGGGAAGGCAACCAGCCAGGGCGCTCAGGTGCAGTTTTCGCCGCGCAGAGACACTTGACGCAATCCATGACCAAGCATCTCTGATGAATTTTTTAAACTGCCAGACGATTATTCGATATAATAATATTAGTGTGTTAGTAATCAAATCTGCTATGTTGCATTAATTATGCCCGTCCGACCCACCTTCACACCAGTGTTAAGGTAGGGAAATTACTTTCCCAGCCTTAACACTAGTATGAAAGAAGGTAAATTGTATTACCAACCTTCACACTAGTAGTAAGGATGGGAAACCTGACACATTAGTGTGAATGAGTGTGAATTAAGGTTGGGAACCAACTCGAACGGCACAATTAAATTAGGTTTAGGTTAGGTTAGTTTTGCATCGGCCCGAAGGGCCGCGGAGCTCCGTCGACTGTCACATTGGTGTGACTCAGCCTAAAATAGTCATCGTCATCGGTAATGTGACTATTTTAGGCTGAGTCACACCAATGTGACAGTCGACGGAGCTCGGCTCACGCGGAGCTCCTATTCCTGCGTGCTTTTAGCCCTTTGGGCCGATGCAAACTAACCTAACCTAAACCTAATGAGCAGTTGTGCCGTTCGAGTTGGTCCGTGAGGGTCATAAACTGTACCTACTCATATGTATGATCCACCGTCACACTGATTATTTTAAAATAGGTCAGTATGAAGGCTGGGAAAGTAATTTCCCTACCTTAATACTGATGTGAAGGTGGGTCGGACGGGTAATTATGTACGAGTGTCCCGTAATTTTCTACTTTAATAAACACAAAATAACAAAAACAAAATAGCTGGGATAAAGTTTATTTACATTTCACCTAATAAATAAAATACGATTAAGTTTAAAAAAGTTACACTTTTTTAAGGAGCTCTAGTCATGGTAACATTTTGTTTAGAATTCTACTCGCTACTCTGTAAATAGCATATGCTAATCTCGTTTTCATTTATAATAGATTGCACGCTACTTAAATGTTATTCTGGCTTCCAATAGAACTTCACAAAGTACCTCAATATAGTTTGAACCTGTATTGCACAGGTAAAATATATGCATACACATCTTTGGACTTAATTTTACAACAAAGTATGTGAAGAAGGTAATTCAATTTAAAATTCTGCCACATTACCTATTTTAAACAGACTCATAACCGTAACTCAAGCTAGGTTTACAAATGTGTCAACATTCTAACAGAAAGAAGTCAAGCACATGTTTGTCCTACAAAATGCAAAATATGGGTGGCAGTGACTAGCCAAAAAATAAGTCTAACAAATATTTGCATTGGATTATAGGTATTAATATATTTGTGAGAGTTCTGGTTAGATATATATGCAGTTTGTAGTTTTAACAAACGCCAATGTAAACACAACAAAAACACTTCGTAAACTCAGTAAAAGGCTATCAAATAACCAATACAGATTTTAAAACATTGCTAACTATTTACAATTTCTACACTTTTCAAAATAAGCTTCTGAAGTTATTTTCAATGTTGTAAAGTGCTTCCGAAAGCACTGCATTCTCTCTTTTCTGATTTATCTTTAGTTTTTCTTCTAGCTGTGTTTCTTGTTCCTCACTCTTACTGTGAGGGAATACTGAACTAAAGACATCCATTTGAATATAGTTCAATGACTGAAGTATGATTCCTTTGTCAGGGTATGGAGTAGGGGTGGCATGGCCATCATGCCTAATTGTTTGGCTACAATTTTTCGGTTTAGTTTTCGCTGGAGAAGCTGCAGGTCCCCCTCCCGAGGGGCCGTTGGTCCCCGAGGAACCTGCAGGCCCAGTGGGTCTAGAGGGCTCTGTTTGAGATTTCTCAGCTGTCTCAGGCGCCAACACAGGCAGCTTGGGTTCTTTGATTTCAGGAGCAGGTGTTGTTAAATGTTTCCCACCTTAAATGGTAAACAAAGTAAATGCTAGTTATAGTGCCCTTTTGAACACGCTAGACTTTTAGGGCCTACGCTAGCTGACGCGGATTACCCGGAACGGACGCCCGTCGTGCGCGCGTCTAATAAGAAATTGTATGAACAGCGCTAAGTGGCGTGCAACGGATTTTCGGTACATTTTAGACCCGCGAGCGGGCGCACGCGGCGGGCGTCCGCGTCAGCTAGCGTAGGCCCTTAGAGCAATTATGTTGCAATATACTGAATTGACTATATTTTTAAAGTATTGATGTAACATTCATACAGAGAAAAGATTATAACTGCTCTGAATTTCTGACTAGTGTTTGTTCACTTTGATAGTTGTTCAGATTTCAGCAAATTAAGGATTAGGACTTCTGGATGGTAAAACCAATTGAGTAGCTCTAAGAAAGTAAAAAAAAAAATCTGCTCTAGTCTTGTGTCTCAAATAGTACCAATATTACAGATTACATTAAAAATACAAAAAGATAGCCTACTAAAAAAGAAAAGGTAAATAAGGTAGAATAATAATAATATAATCTCCTAAGAGGGTAGAGAGGACATATCTGACTAGGGCATGCTCCCGGTAATGAGTTTGTATGGAGAGAACTGGGAATTCCCGGTTCCGGTACCATATTTGTATGGAAATCCAGTACCGGGAGCATACCCTATATCTGACTTTGAAATTAAGCTACTCAATTTACTTGTATACATAAGTATTCACTTTCACAAATATAACAAATATAAATTAATTATAATTAAAAATAGAAAAACATAAGGAAAAAATATGCTAACTCAATTCTGGATTCTTTTTTTACTTACATTGTTTAAAACATTTAGTAAAATAGAATATTAATAAGTTATAACTTATGCTTCTAATAACATAATTAATTAGCCTTTGTTTGTTTGTGTAAATTTTTGTTGAAAAAGTAATTGCTAAAAACACTCAAAATAAAATTGTGTGTAAAATAGTACAATAATTCAATTAATACTCACTGACTGAATGAATGATGCGCTCCATTTCACGGAGCTGTGTTTGCTGCTGCTGCACTGTAAAGTACAAGTCAGTTATGGTGCTTGTTATGTGAGTCAATTCTGCTATACGTTTTTCCTCCTTTGCTGTCTCTTTTTTACTCTGTCTGAAAAATAATTAAGATTTTGGTACAAATAATACTTTTCAGACATTAAAGTAGGTAGGTAATATGTGTAGTTACATTATTTTATATCATAATAGCTGCTGCCTGCAACTTTGTCTGAAAGCAGTTGGTTTATCTCTATCCTGCATGAACAATAAAAATTATTCTATGTCCTTCCTGGGACTAAACTATCACCATACCAAATTTTGCCTAAATTGATTTAGATAATATTGAAAGATTGAGTAACAGACATCATCACAAACTTTCTCATTTAGAATACTAGTAGGTTTTATTGATTGATCTTTATACTACTTAAGTAAAACTTAATATTACCTATTATATTCAATTATGAGTAATCCAGCACCTATGAAGAAGATGACAGATTCACCAAGCAGGTTGGCTCCCAGCTCAATGGCCATCTCCTGGCTTAGCACTGGGATGTTTACAGGCCTTCCCAGATTGAGGATCCACATTTTGGCTTTCACCTCACACCAGTTATAAACTGTTCAAAGAAATCAATAATAACAACAAGATTTAAATAGAACTTCAAACTTCAGTTACATGCGTTTATAATAAATAATTATAATACTTACACTGTGCAGGAGGCATACATACATAGGTTCTGAAAAAGGGATTATTTTTGGCTCGTTCTTTACAGGCATTTGCTATGGGTTTACTTATCTGTTTGATTAACAATACAGATAATTTTGCAATAGGAAATGCCCCAACAACCATTATTGTATCTTACAATTATATCGATTGTTACGACACAGTAATAAATTGGAAATTTTGCCCGTCGACGTCCAAAAATGAACGATTGTCTCACTCTTCCTTTCCTTCACAATCAAATCAACCAACAGCAAGCAAACCTGTCAATGTCAATAATTCATTTTGTACAATGTCAGTATTGTCAAAGCTCTGTCCACAAAAAAAAATCAACAATTTTAAAAGTGGCTTAAACAGCTTTGGATTTTTTAGACGCTGTGTTCTACTCGTAGTTACAGGCCACCACAAACCGGATGCGCGCGACACCGACGGAGCCTGCCCAGCGCGCTGTATAGCACTGAATCATATACACTGAAGCTCCATATGTACAGACAGCGGAGGCGTAGCAGTGCGTTGGCGGTGACGGTTGTAATATTTTAACTCGTATGAACGGTTGTGCGCTACCGTACGGCGAACTCGTTCATACAAGTTAGAATATTACAACCGTCACTGCCAGCACACCACCACGCCTCTCTTTCTGTGCGTTTGGAGCTTGACACACTCTGTAGCGCGGCGCGTATTGTGCCGACCGGGACAGCCGGCGTATGCGTATGATTCAGATTCAGTGTTAGAATACAGCGCGTTGGGCACACGCTGCGGCTTGTGGTGGCCTTAAAACTGACAGTTCGTTTTTTTTAATTACTGAATAGAAAAATGAAAGTTAGTAAAATAAATGTTTTCTTTACTTTCTTTATAATAAAATTTAAACAATGAGACTGTTACCTCTTTGGAAAATAGTATTACTGTTTAGTTTTAGTTTTTTGTTGTTATATTTATACTCTAATATTAGCAGTGACGATGTGAAAAGAAAAACGAATAACGGGAATGGCATAGTTTCAAGCACGAAATTGATAACATTGTAAGTAAACTGAATAAATTTTAACAATCATAGATCATAGTTAGTCACTTTTATTTCATTTTCTAATAACGGTTTGCAATTTTCTTTAACTTGCAGGAGCCCAGAGAAAAATGGCAAGGCTATCCTCAAAAGGATTGTGTTATCATTTGTTGTTTGTGACTCGAGATTTAATGAGTCCCTAAACGTTGTAAAGTCTGTGCTATTGTTTACAAAGACACCTGTGCATTTTGTCATATTCACTGATGACAAATTGAGATTAAAGTTCAATAAGACTTTGAGCGAGTGGAGAATAATTTCTGATCAACAACTTGATTTTGAACTGCATAAGATAAACTTCCCTGCCGAATATGCCGAAGACTGGATGAATTTATTTAGCAAATGTGCAGCACAGCGGCTTTTTATACCGGTGGGAAACTAAAACTTATTCAACCTATAGTATACTTAAGCATTGGTCTTTATGGATATATATTTTTTTTATTTTGATGTCTAAAATTTATATTATTTGAGACAAACAAGACTATAATGGAGTTATTTTTTTATTTTCTACATAATTATGACGTATGCAAAGAAAAGGCAAAAATAAAATTAAGCACATTTTTACTCATAAGAGTACACATTGGTTATTATTTTAAATCTTAACTTGATGCTAGTGTGGTATACCATGAGTGAACATTTAAGTAGTCTTTCTGTGTAATATTTACTGACTGGTGTATTTAAAAAATTCCAGAAACTCATACCTCACATAGATTCTATGATCTATGTGGACACTGACACGCTGTTCCTGGGCCCAGCAGATGAGTTATGGGATATATTTTCACAGTTCAACAGTTCCCAGATGTCTGCAATGGCTCTGGAAAATGACAATCCTAATGTATCATGGTACCCCAGATTTGCAAAGCATCCATTTTATGGAAAGTATGGTTAGTGATCATTGATATAGTAAATGTTGATACTCAGTGGCGTAGCTACCGTAGGGCAAGCCGGGGCAGTGCACCGGGGCCCCCAAGCTCAGGGGCCCCCTCGGACTCTGACTTACAAAACTATAAACGTGGACCTATGAGAAACGTGGCGCTCTTCAACAGCGTGACTATAAAACGCTACTAGTGAATTTACAATCGCGCGAGTCTAGTGAATTTAATGTGCATTCATCCTTACTTGTCTTATCATGTAAACAAATACGGGTTGTGGCCCTAGTTTATTTTTTGCCCCAGGGCCTTTGGTTACCTAGCTACGCCACTGTTGATACTACAATAATGGGGGAAGAGACAGCTTTAAAATATTTTCTGTGATGGGTCAATCAACTTTTTTGTGTTGTTTACTCTGTTCCTGGTTGTCCAAGTGACATCTTCATACTGTTTCATAGAAAAATGCTAAGGTGGTCCAGGGGACAAAATTTGAGTAACCATAGAAACAGGTAGCAAGAACAAATTTATTCACCCTTATCTTTCAATGTTTATTGTCTTTTTGGTATATTTAGTAATTTTGTTTCCCTTTACTGAACTAAATGAAATTTAAATAGACTCTGGCCAGTGAATGTTGATACTAGAAAATCACCTTGTATAGTGCAAAAAACCGATTATGAACTTATGAACGAAAATAATTTTACATCATCATTCTAGCCTATTATATGTCTCACTGCAGGACACAGGCCTCCTCTCAGAATGAGAGGGCTTGGGCCATAGTTACCATGTGGGATTGGGTGCTTAATTTCTTCTCAGATGTGTGCATTTCTCCTTACGAGTTTTTCCTTCACTGTAAAGCTCATGGTAAATTTCAAATAAAATCCGATATAGTTACGTAGTAGTATTTAAATGATAAATAAAGTATCAATATGCACATACTCGTACCATCTATATACTAACCTAAATTGTTGTCATTTAAACACTGTGAAATAAATCTCAGGATCAGCTTTCATTAGCCATAGTCTAGTAGCTTTATTTATTCCTTCTTTTATAGTTTCATTTGAAAAGACAAGACCTTTGTTCATTTAAATAAACGGGCTATATATATGAATTATATTTAATTTAATTTCAGGTCTCAACTCTGGTGTGATGTTAATGAATTTGACTAGAATGAGAGACTTTGGTTGGGTGGACTATGTGACTCCTATCATGTTAAAATGGAAACTGTATATTCCATGGGGTGATCAGGTACGTAATTATCTGAAGTTAAATAAAATCATGTGTAATGATATATTAAGGTGATTTTATATAAGCTCGTTATAAGACTAATTTTTTTTGATTTTTTTTTTTTTTGAATTGTTTGCAATTGCTATCCATACATAGTGTCTTCAAAAGCGTTAGTAGCATCCAGATTATTTTACTTGTAAATACAGGTAATGTTTGAATTATACATAACATCAGAGTAGACACAAGCACTTTTGAGAACACTTCTTAGAGTATAAGCACACTTTGCTGAAATTACGCGACAAAATGTATGCATGATTACGCCTGAAATGCTGTTTCAATTACTAGCAGCAAATTTGCTGAAATTATGTCGCGTTGTGGCGTACTAAGCCGGGTACTCATTAGCAAGCCGTAACCAAGCGAGCCGACGATTGTTGGTTTTTGCCGCGAATCAAAGGGCGCTCGCAGTGCGCTCGTGGACGTCAAAAGAAGTTGTTGCAAGCCGCAGCGAACCATCTATATTATCGAGTGTTTATTCATCGTGAGTGAATGGTCAGAAGATAAAATGTCTTTTGCTAACAGACGCCTACAAGGAAAATAGTGTAGAAACCCTAAGGACAAAGTAAATCATTTCTTTCCCGATACATTCTATGAATCCACCATCTTCGTGGTTGTTTATGATCATCGAGTAAAGCATCTAAAAGTATGTATGCTGCACAAGCGAGAGACACTTCGTCCGACATCGTGGAGCTACAAACCAAAACTGCGGATAGATCCGGCTTGTCGTTACGTTGTCAGTGATCTGGTCTTCTCGTACATACTAGAACTTCGTTACTGTATCTGTTTGGATACAGTTACAGCTCGCAAAATGAGTACGCTTGGTGAAAGCGTTCCGGCGACGTCATGAGCCTAAACTGTAACACGCGTACACACTAGAACCTCGTTACTGTATCACGCATGTTACGGTTACGGCTCGCTAATGAGTACCCGGCTCTACCGAACATCGGTCGCGCGTTACCGATGTTCCATGGTTGATCACGCCAAAACGCGACGAAGTTTAAGCAAATGTGTTGTTAGGAATTTAAACAGCATTACAGCATTACAGGCGTAATCACGCTGGAATTCTGACGCATTTTTTTAGCGCTTTTGGTATCTCATATCAGCCGAATACGTCAAAGCTAGCGATGGTGGTGGGTCGTCCACAATTTCAAGGTTTTAGCAACTAGACCGTTTACTTATGTTCATTGACTAGTCCATGGACTAATTGAATTGGACGACTAGTCGATGTGATGTCTGCGTTATGTAGATGTTGAAACATAAAGGCACGTTGATTTTTACGACTCACTAGTCTGTGGTTGCTCTTGTTCCATCTATCCCTACCGCCATATTTCCCCGATAGAGATATGTGGAATATTTTTCCTTTCTTCTCCACCGGTACCTACTCTACTCCGTACTTTGTACAGTGGCGTAGCTAGGGGTGGGCGAAGCGGGTCCTCTTCTACGGCCTCGCGGTATGAGGGGCCTCGCAGAATGGCTCTCGTTTGTTTGCTCAATCAAAAATTCGTACTATAATGTGTGTGGCGCGCCAGCGTAGGGCCTCGTAAAATGTATTTTTCCCGCACTAAATTTAGGTCCTGCACCGCCACTGGGTAGATCTTGGAAACGAAAGGAAAAGGGCCTCGCTGATGTGACTTCGCCCACGTCTATATTAGTCCACGCTACGCCACTGACTGTGTTTATGCTTGTACAGTCGGCCAAAAATATGGTCTACCCCCCTACGGTCGAAGTTCATTTGCACGTCATGATTCAACGAGGTCGATTTTCCCTTGCAATAACATGATGACAGTGACTTAGGGATATTTAGATGTCACAGAAACTTTTGTCAAAAGTGGTAGACCACTTTCTTGGTCGAACGTACAACTGTACACTTTATAATTATGGCGCGTCGTGCATTTTCGGGCGCGCAGACACGAATGAACTAGCCGATGATAGCCGAAGATACGATTCACACTTTATCAGTCTCTATTTGAGGCACCCTGAAAACTTGTCTAACACATCTCCTATATTACCCACGCTTTTACAATCAAATATTATAATTAAAAGCACATAGTTTACACTTCAGCCCAGAAATAGAGACTACTTGAACGATCCATAATTTATTTTTTGTTTTTACGTGCATTTATAAAAGCGTGTTTTTCTAATGTTTTTTAAACTATTTATTTATTTTATACTTTTTGGTCTTTGATAATGAAATATTTTAACATTTATTTTAAGTAGGCGAATGAGCCCGCATCCTCTCCATCTCCGCCAGTGCGTCTGTATTACATGGTGTTTTATCTGTCAGCTTAGAAAAATCTAGCTCTTCAATCTGGAGACCACTAAGTGATAAATAAATAAATAAATAAATAAAATAAATATCACGGGACAATTCACACCAATTGACCTAGTCCCAAAGTAAGCTAAGGAAAGCTTGTGTTATGGGTACTAGGCAACGGATAAACATACTTATATAGATAGATACATACTTAAATACATATTAAACACCCAAGACCCGAGAACAAACATTCGTATTTTTCATACAAATATCTGCCCCGACGCGGGAATCGAACCCGGGACCTCAAGCTTCATAGTCAGGTTCTCTAACCACTAGGCCATCTGGTCGTCTAAAGTCTAAGTGATTTTACTCTACTTAGGGCCACATACGCTTGTCCAGCCGCAAAAGTACGGGACCCTAAGTACACCACTGCGTGGTCTACCGTACAACCTTGCATCTTGTGCACGGTAGATGCCTAACTTAAAATCACTGGGAGTATGCGCCTTTCCACCGTACCGTAGCTATACTTGGCCGGGAACTGGATGCCATTAATGCCATAGGGAAACAGATAGAACCAAGCAAATTCTTCGGCTTTGATTTCATGTGCAACATTAACAATATTATTTGTTGTTTTTCGCAATATACTGTTGAGATTACTTGATACCTCAAACTCCTCCTCAACATTGGGCTGCACGACGTCAATCGGTGCCATTACAGACGTCTGCAAGGGAATATTTTGTGATGTTATTAACGGCAGGTCTGGAAGTGTGCGGTTTTCAGGAAATAGTTGGGGCTTTGAATTGCAAACCTAATCGTGTTCAAAGTCCATTACGTGGCTTTTCTCACAAGTGCAAACACGACAATGATATGATATTCCATCTTTCTATATTGCTCTACACTAAACCATCTGGGATCAAAGTGCTCGTCAAGACGAATCAAACGAGCCCAAAATCGACAGAGTTGTGTCGTTTTATTGTGGAGTGCCTTTGGCCATCTTCCAGCTCCATCAACAGACCCTGGTTACCATTTGGGATCAAAGTGCTCGTCAAGACGAATCAAACTAGCCCAAACTCGACGGGGTTGTGCCATTTTATTACAGAGTTTCTATGGCCACCATCCAGTTCCATCATCAGATCAGCTCCATGTTACCATAATATTGCATTGTCATCCAATTTACACATACGTGCAAAACTTCAGCTCAATCGGAAACCGGAAAGTGGGTCAAAATCATGTTCAAAGTAAACGTTACACGACGACCTAATAAAAGCGTGTTAAAAAAATAGCCTACGACCTATTCTCAGACCTACCGAGTATGGAGAAAAAAAAATGATAAAAATTGGTCGAGCCGTTTCGGAGGAGTTTGATTATAAATAATATTCTCTTAATTTAATTTCAGCATAGCTAGAAAACATTTTTTTTTATTTTTTGCTAATATCTGGCAAAGTTTAAGTTTAAACTAAATGATCTGGCTTATTTATTTTCTTTCTCTTAAAAATGTCAAGTTTTAAAGTATAAAAATTTCGAATTGCTTCAAGACCCTTTTCAAAAAAAAACCAGTTGTATTTGTAAAAATATGAGGGTTGATTTAGCCCCCGCCTCGCTGCCTGTCTGTCAGGTCTTTGGTTCTATGCTTGGGTATCATAGGGCAAGCATTAGACAAGTTTTCAGCGTGCCTAAAATAAATGCTCAAAAATGTCCATCAGTTCTTGGACCATAGCAAAGGGATTGTATATCATAGTTTTGACTACGTACTCTCGGAATATCATGCTATCGAATGTTCATTGGCTCGACTGTTACTGGATTGAATATTCGATGGGTCGAAAAGCGTAGAAACAATAAATCGTCAAATCGAAATTGAGGTTTCGATTGTCATCGCAAAGAAGATCTCAGACACGAATGTTCATTGGCTCAACTGTTACTGGATCGAATATTCGCTGGGTCGAAAAGCGTAGAAACAATAAATCGTCAAATTGAAATTGAGGTTTCGATCGATTGACATCCCACAAAAGATCTCAGACACTAAAAACCAGCGTCAAATAGTTCGTGACTATTAGGCCACTTTGGGTGTCACGAACTATTTGACGATAACTGTACAAGGCCAGAAGTATTTCGATCTAGCGAATGTCCGATCCAGTAACAGTCGAGCCAACGAACATTCGATAGCACGATATTCCGAGAGTACGTAGTCGAAACTATGATATACCTACACCCTAGCAAAGGATGGCAAGAAAAACATGATTCACCCATTTAGGAGTTGTCCCCAGGATATAATAAACGTGATATTCCACTACCACGAGCGCGCGGTGCTGGAGCTGCCGTGCCGCTACAACTACCGCACGGACCAGTGCATGTACGGGGACGCGTGCGCCGGCGCCGCGCGCCGCGGCGTCTTCCTGCTGCACGGCAGCCGCAAGGCGTTCCACACCAACAAACAACCACCTTTCGAGGTAACTATCCTTACTAATATTATAAATGCGAAAGTAACTCTGTCTGTCTGTCGGGCTTTCACGCCAAAACCACTGAACCGATTTAAATGTAATTTGGTACACAGGTAGTCTAGAGCCTGAGAAAGGACATAGGCTACTTTTTAACCTTCCCACCCAAAGTCACTATTCCACGCGGACGAAGTCGCGGGCACAGCTAGTTATAAATAACTAGCTTTTGCCCGCGCCTTCGTACGCGAAGACAATAACGTTAGAGTTGTTTGCATGAAATTTGGCACACAGGTAGTTTATTACGTGGATGAACACATAGGGTAATGCCAGAAAAATGTAAAGTTCCCGCGGAATTTGAATAAGTGAATTCTAAAGCCGGTAAGCCGCGGTGGCCTAGTGGTTTGGCCTATGGTTTCTTAAGCAAAGGGTCATGGGTTTGAGCCCGGCTTGGACTTCTTGATTTATTCCGAATTCGTATGCTAAATTACGTTTGAAGTTTACCATGAGCTTAACAGTGAAGGAAAACATCGCGAGAAAAGCTGCACACACCTGAGAAGAAATTCAATGGTATACTTCCGCACTGTACAAATCGCACTGGGCTCAAGTGGGAACTAAGGCCCAAGTGTTCTCGTTCTGGTAGGAGGCCTGATTGAAACAACAACATTCTATCCCGAGAAAGTGTACAGCATACCGTGGGATAGAAATAACTGTCAAAACATTTTGAAAATCAGAGACAGTGTAGCTTTTTATTAGTAAAATAATTTTAAAAATCAGCATCCCACGTTCAATTCACTTATTTCTATCCCGTGGGAATTTTGCATTTTCCCGTAGAAAAGTAGCCTATGCCAATCAGGGATATTGCAGCTTTCAAATTGTTAAATATTTTTTAAAATCAGCCCCTAAGTTGAATTTACTTATTTCTATCCCGCGGGAATTTTGCATTTTCCCGAAAAAAGTACTTTATGTCAATGAGGGATACTGTAGCTTACTATTGGTGAAAGAATGTTCAAAATCAGCCCCGAAGTTGAATTCAGTTTTTTCTATCCCGCGGGAATTTTGAATTTTCCCGGAAAAAAAGTACCCTGTGTCAATCAAGGATACTGTAGCTTACTATTGGTGAAAGAATTTTTAAAATCATTCCCAAAGTTGATTTCAAATTTTTCTATTCCGTGGGAATTTTGAATTTTCCCAAATAAAAGTAGCCTTTGTCAATCGGGGATAGTCATATCACATAGTGTGTAAGAATTTTTAATATCAGCCCCGAAATTGAGTTAATTTATTTCTATCCCGTGGGAATTTTGCGTACTATGTCAATCAAAAATAGTGTAGCTTTCTAATTATGAAAGAATTTTTAAAATCGGCTCAATAGTTTCAGAGATTCCGCTACTAACAAATAAACATTGAAAGTTAAGATATTTCCCTATCCCGTGGGAATTTCGAAAAATCCTTCCTTAGTGCACCTCTACAATACTCAAGGTACATGCGTGCCAAATTTCAAGTCTCTAGCCCTAGTGGTTTAGGCTGTGCGTTGTCTGTCAGTCAGTCATTCAGTCAGTCAGTCAGTCAGTCAGTCAGTCAGTCAGTCAGTCACGGTACTGTTTTATAGGTATAGATAAATATCACGAAACAATACCCACCAATTGACCTAGTCCCAAAGTAAGCAAAGCTCGTGTTATATTATAGGTATAGGTACTGTATGGTCAAGTGCAAAAATAAGTATCGATTTAATCCTCCCATTGTTATATACCTATACCTTAATTCGACGACATAAGAGATATGGGACATATTTATGAGCAAGTTGTGTGCACCCATATTTTTACACTTGACTGCACAAGGTAACGGACTAACATTAACTTATATGGATATATACATACATAAATACATATAAACACCTAAGACTCGCGAACAAACATTCGTATTTAACGACCGCTTTAGCCTAGTTGGTAGTGACCCTGCCTACGAAGCAAGAGGTCCTGGGTTCAAATCCCGGTAAGGGCATTCATTTGTGTGATGAGCACGAATATTTGTTCCTGAGTTATGGATGTTTTCTATGTATTTAAGTATTAATTTATCTATATAAGTATGTTTATCGTCGTCTAGTACCCATAGTACAAGCTTTGCTTAGTTTGGGACTAGGTCGATTTGTGTGAGATTGTCCCCCTAATATATAAATATAATATATTTTTTTATATATATAAATACGAGGGATTCGAACCCGGAACCTCATGCTTCGAAGTCAGGTTCTCTAATCACTAGGCCATTTGGTCATCATACTGTATAGATTTAACCCTCGCAAATTGCTTAGTTCCCAAGGAATAGCGATAAACAAATTCTTCCCAGACGGAGTCGCGGGCAACAACTAGTTCTCAATATTCTCTGTATCACAATCGAATTTTAAAGCCGAACTGAAGGCCGCTGTATCTGAAATACAATGGAAAAGTAAAGTAACACTAATAAGTTTTTCTACATCAGAAAAAACAACGAAGCTAATTTGTCACTGAGTGACAATAGTCTTCAGTGTTTTAAAGCACACAAATGACCTTAGGGTGCTAAAGGAATTTCATGGCATCTATTCCAAATTGGGAAAAGTGGGTCAAGACTCGTTTACAAAATTCTACACTGAGCACAACCATATCACAAGAAAAACAACGACTTGTTAACCGTTAAAGATACAAACAAAATACAATTTAGTAAGTTTTCTTAGGACATGGATGTGCTCGGCTCGGTGTACTTCTAGCTTTAAGAATGAATTTTTATGAAGTTTGCAACACTTTGACGTCTTGTGTGATGTTAGTGATAATGTGACTGTGTGGCATTATGTTGGTTAATGTGTAAGCGGAGGAGGATGGGCTTATGCATGGACATGCATGTGTTGCACAGACGTAGTTATCTTGTGACTCTTCTGGTGTCGCAGGTGTCCATGGGGGACGGTGATCGTTTACCATCAGGCGATGCTCGTTTGCCCCCTATACCATAAAAAAAGTGTTGGTTGCGCATTTTACAAATACAAAAAAAAAAATACAAAAATACAAAATATTTTATTCATACAGTATAACATAACTAAGCTTATTACAGAAAACTTATTTACTAGCCACGGTGTTGTATACTGCTCAAAAGTTACCTGATCGAATGCCTGTATCACCTACACTAGGCTAAGCCTGTACATCGTAGGATGACACTTTTGAGATTACCAACAGCGATATGAGTTAAAGAAAAAAATATTAATAGAAACAATAGAACAGACATTTAAAAACAAATTTGGAAATTAAGATTAAGTGGTAATAATGTGTGTTTAATGCGCGTATGTGCGTGCGTGCGTGCGTGTGCATGTGTGAGTGCGTGCGTGTGTGTGTGTGTGTGTGTGTGTGTGTGTGTGTGTGTGTATGCTCGTGTGTGTGTATGTTTATGAATTTGCTCTTCAAAATAAACCTCTGCAAAATAACGAAACTACTTATTCAATCATTGAGTTTAAACGTTAGTGTGGTAGATTTACATATTTGCTATTTTATTGTGTTCAGGCGCTGTATCGAGCCCTCGAAGAGTATGAGATTGGGTCTGACGCGGAGACTGTACTCTTGGTCATGGAGCGCAACTTAGCGGAGGCACCGCCCTCGCCGTGCGGCAACTTGAAAGATGCCTTCCTCAAA
The DNA here is from genome assembly GCA_947563465.1 of Archips xylosteana. NCBI lineage: Eukaryota > Metazoa > Arthropoda > Insecta > Lepidoptera > Tortricidae > Archips > Archips xylosteana. The sequence continues at coordinate 7,278,568 of OX387362.1, forward strand.
GTACCCACCAAAACGATACGCAAACTATATGGACAGCCTAATAGGTAGCGATAAAGACCGGCAGCTATTGACAAATGAAATGAAATAGTATGTAAGTCTCAATATCTGTAAGGCTATAAGTCTTCGATTGTAAACGACGGACGCGAGCGGCGCATGATTATGCGATATTTATGACGCTCTTTACAATAGTCGACAGTAAAAATATGTACTTGTGTAACACTTTAAAAATATATGCCACACATTCTTTTTTCGACGTAATAATGTTGTGGTAAATAGGTATTTATTTTATTTAAATAAATACATAACTGACAGGGTACTGCGCTTTCGCGTTTTATGGCCTCACTCACACGCAGCTAGATTTTGATACTATAGCCTTCTTTTGTAATCCCAATAAATCGTAACCTGAGAATATAAATGCTGGACTAACAATTGAGTCTTGCTTGATTGAACATAGAGTCGACATTCTTTCTAGATCGTCATTGCAGCTTAAAAATCACTTAATGGAAAAACAAGAGGAAAATGTCCCGGTTTGTAAAATAAATGTAGCCATTACCCGATCTATAAATGTCTTTAAAATTATTGTATTGCGAAAAGGACTCTGCGAACGCATTTAGATTTAATAAGTATTGAGTTAACTATGCTCAGTTAAACTTATTTTATGATCAGCGTGTCTCGTTGACATGCCATTTCGGCTTTTTATTTATTCCGTGCTAAAGATAGATATAAGTATAATGTTTTCAATCAGGCTGAACAAATTTTTAAAAGACATACCGCCTTGAAGTAATCTCATTTTTTTATAGAATGCAGACAGAGGAACTTATTATTCAATGTACAAAGCTTTGTAATTTATTTATTTATTCATGTGATTACCTAAGCATTGTATGGACTACATAGTCTTCTAAAATGTATTAATTACTTATTTATTAATGTATTGATGTATGATTAATAATCATTGATTATGATGAAGTATTTAAAAGTGACAGTATTTAAAATACATTGATTTACAGTAACATTTAATTATTTATGTATTCATTAACAATAATGATGAATTTATGAAGCACAAAGTGACCATATTTAATATGTATTGATAAGTTAACATTTAAGTATTGTATGTTTAACATGTCGACTAGCGACTTCACGTTTGTTTGTTACCAATAAACCAATTGACTTGCTAAAAGTTATATACAGGCTGAATCTCATGTTTACCGTACACAATTAATGATAAAAATGCCTATCAAAGTAATGCCAATGTAGCGTAGGACAAACTGCGTTTATTTTATTATGTTAATCTGATTGTATTATTGTTAGAAATTAGTTGTACTTTTTTACTTAAATTAATTTAAGTACGCATGTACCCATCTTATTCTGCAGGATTTCGAATTTGTACATTGGTCTTTAGAGTCGTACCAATTTTATTGATTCTTGCCTGATCGACCGTGGAATGTTATCACAGTAAGTGTTGCAAAGATTTTCCTTGCCAGGCACCACATGTTACTAAAATACTATACTAAGTGAGGGAGCGTTTTCTTTCGCAGTGGTCATCTTGCAGCACACGCAATGAGCAGAGACAACGCTCACGCTCACCACACTACCGGTCGCGTATATCAGTCTTGTATACTTCGTTTTTTTTTGCGATAGAAAAAGGGTAAACAATCTTGACGAGTCTTATTATTGAAAAACGCTTTTAAAAAAATAGTAACTATAGTAGTGGCCATAATTCGAGACACAAGCTTGACAATTAAAGGGTTACCAGGGTTAGACGAATTTAAATAGTGATGTGGCCGATATCGATAATCAGTGTCGACTGGACTATATGATTTGATATAAGACGGGTTTTTTTACTTCCTTTAACGATATCTTACATTGAAATGTAAATTGTTAAATTAATTTAATCATATCACCGTAAGTAATGAATAAATACCACAGGTAGCCAAAGCCGTAATTTTTTTTTATTATAGACACGAACAGCACTACCCTGTCTGTAGCAACATTTGAGCAAAATGAAATTGTCAAAGTTGTCTCTCGAATTATGGCCACTACTAGGTATATGTATTACTTTACTTATGAAACTAAAAAAATCGATCCCGTGCCATCCGCATTTAACGCGATCCCGCAACCTTAACCAGGTCGTCGCTCCATCTTGTTGGAGGCCTACCTACACTGCGTCTTCCGGTCCGTGGATGCCAATCTAGAACCTTTTTGCCCCATCGGCCATCCGTTCTACGAGCGATGTACCCTGCCCACTACCACTTGAGTGTGGCGATTCTTAGATTCTTTTTTCAAAAGTGTTTTTCATTAAAAAGTCACGTCAAGATCGCTTACCTACTTTCTAATGCTAAAAAAACGAAGTATAGTAGTGGCCGGAACGTAATCAAAAGTGGATAACGACAGAAAAACCTCAGTGTTAAAACCCAGATTACTAGTATGTACCTAATTATTAGGTATCTATTAGGTCCTAATAGAAACTTACAGAGGCGTTTCTAAAGGCTTGATTTCCTCCTACGCTGACGTCGGTCGCTGACTTCGGTCGAGCGTATCGTCAGTCGCGTATGACAAATGCGCGTCGCTGTGCGGTGCCCCATAGAGTATTGTGTATATTCGTACGCTCGACCGACGTCAGCGACCGAGACCGGTCAGCTTCTCACTGAGCACGCGATAGTGGTGTATAGCGCGTCAGCGCACCGACGCGCGCGGCGCTGACGAGCGAGACCGACGCGCGCCATCAGCGGCGCGTAGCAATAAATCTGCCGCGGACGTCAGCGTCGCTGTGCGGTGGCCCATAGAGTATTGTGTTTATTCGTACGCGCGACCGACGTCAGCGACCGATGTCAGCGTAGGAGGAAATCAAGTTTTAATATTCCTACTATAATTTACCTTTACAATTAAAATTGACACATGGGACCTTTTACATTTCATTGATGTTGTCATGCCATTGTTATTTATTACTTGTATAGCGTACTCATGTTTTAAACTTATGTTTTTGGAAATAGTATTGTCTAACTTATCTGCCTCATTGTATCTCTGCTGTTTAATATTTTTAGTAGGTATTTAGAATTTTTGTTGTAATTTACATCTTTTATACTATTATTACGTTAAATGTAATATTATTAAATTCTATTATTGAACATCCATCGTCTTAAGATTTGTTACGTCTGAGATATACGAAAGCACCCAGTGGATTTATGGCATGCTAGTTATTCCCCGCGAGTTTATCCGCGATTTAAGGATTTGCCACGCTGGATGCGTTCTGCGGTCGCGGTCAGGTCAAATAGAACGTAGCCCATTCATTATGTATGAACAACAATACAATACAATACAATGACTCTTTATTGTACACCACAAATAATACAATACAGTAAAACAAGTACATGAAAAAAAAAGAAATATGGTAAGCAATGGGCGGCCTTGTCGCTTCGAAGCGATCTCTTCCAGGCAACCTTTAAAAAAAAAAAGAAGGAAAGGAACAACATTGTCGGTCTCTATATATTGCGCGTGCGTGCGATCTGACCGTGCGGACCGTGCGGTCAGATCGCATATCTATACAAAATATATAGAGAGCTGCGTTCAATTTGACCTGACCGCGACCGCAGAACGCATCCAGTATGGCAAATCCTTTATGAATCCTTTTGCACGCAGCACGGAATGCTGAGGACCTGGGTTCGAGTCCCAGCGCTGGTCTTTTTTCTGGGTTTTTCTGTGCATCTATGTTTCAGTTTGTATTTATTATGAATTATATGGACTTCACGGGATGACCGCAAAAGTAAAAAATTTGGACTTGAAAAATAAAAATACAAAAAGACTCCAAAAAACCAATCTTGAAAATTTATAAAAACAAAAATTGAACAAACTCCAGATAAAAACGCTACAATAATTTTGTTATACCTCTAATGTTTGAAGTTGCGCCTCAGCACGAGCCAGCAGGAACGGACCTAGTCATATACTTTACCTACATAGGTACTCTCTATTGGGCTTCTATCACTTACTTAAAACATTACAAAATATTGCTTCTTCTGATTCAGAGACTTAATTGTTGAGGAGTCCTCTTGGTACTTCACTATCAGTTACACTTCACCGAATTGAGATGAGCATAAACTGCTTATCAACTGTAGTAATCGAATCGCTACCCGTGAAATAGTTACTCTTGAGTAGTCCCGTTGGCCAACCACATCAGTTCTGCTTCACCAAAAGATGAGTTCCAAGAGCAAATGCACAGTTTGCTACTAAATAGACTTTATGGGTGAATCAACATTTTTGTGTTGTTTATCCTGTCCCCGGTTGTGCAAGTGACATCTTCATACTGTTTCATAGGAAAATGCTTAGAATGTCCAGGAGACAAAATTTGTGTAACCATAGCAACGGGTGGCAACTAAAAGTTAATTCACCCCTAATCACTATAGGTGTCTGTCTATACGACATTTGAAGAGTTCCCTCGATTTCCCCGGGCTCCACTCATCAGATCCTGACTTTAGTGACAATTTGATATATTAATTAAAGGCATTCCCTATCGAAACAAAAAACAAAACAATTTGGTTATGAACGACAGAGTTCTGAAGTGACAAATATAAAAAAGAAAAATAGGTACAACCGAATTGATAACCTCCTCATTTTTTTCAATCAAATTGGTTAACCCAGGGATGAAAATAAAATAATTATAAATGCTATTCAAGGGATTTCTGTGTGAAAGATTGAACAACATCTATTGATTCATCCTCATAAACTTTCGCTTTTAAAATACCTATTAGTTACTATAGGACCTTACTTACCTGTATATTCTCTTATAAAATCATGGTGTAGGGTGATTCAATAAAAGAACATGATTTTTAAATTTTCTTGGTTGTGTTAGTTAACAGTGATAAGAAAAGTTATGAGCAAAAACAAAACTAAACTGTAAATTAACCAAGGGAACATTCCTTTGGATTTTAATTTGCCGTACCTCGCCGGCATTCCAGCCAGCCCGCAGACATGTTCCTTCCGAGGAAGGCATCCTCAGAAAAACAAAACAATGGAGGGACCTCATGCGATGCGGTCTGGTCTTGAAGAAAAAAGTAGTCTTGTCTCGAGATGTTATCTTTATAAAACTGGTTTCGCTGCCGATTCAACTTGCAGCGTATTTTTATATGCTTAGATTTCCGTAAACCAGGTTAGGTAAGCCAGTTAGGCATTAATTTAAAAAAAAAAAAACAAAAATATGTGATATGTCCATTTAATGATTTTACTGTTATTTATTTAGGTACTTGTATGGTTTGAACATGGGTTGCATAGTATCCTAGTGCCTACTTATACTTTAAACCTCCCCAATTAAGGAAGCAGATAAGGTGCTAAAATATGTTAACCTTTAGGTTTAGACTAGTTCACGTATTTAATAAACACCGCGTTTATCCGCTCCGTTAAAAAAAATATCAGGACTGTACAGATTGAATAGACGTCAGAGAGAAAATGGGTAGGTACCTATTTTATTGTATGTACCTACCTAAAGGTTGCGTACCTACTAGGTTGTAAAGCGACAAGGTACAAAAGTGAACAGTTATTTTTGACGTCAGTCAACTACTAGGTCTGCATTTTTCAATTGTTCGGACAGACTCACTACAAATTGTTCTGTAGCTCATGTTTACCTAGTTACATGATTTAAACAAAAATTACATTATAGTAGGAAGGCACAGATCAGGGCCCAATTGCATAACAAAGTACAACTTATATTACAAGCGGAACTCCCTTTCTAGTCAATATAACTGAAGCGAGAGTTCCGCTTGTAATATTAGTTGTACTTTGTTATGCAATTGGGCCCAGGTCATCAATATGTCACAAATATGTACTCAAAGGCAGGTACACAGACAGACTGATTATCGTGTTGATATGGTTAATGTATTAGGGTGTGGCTACACTGAGGTGGAGACGAGCGGAGCTGAGTGGAGCAGAGCTGTGAAAAGAGTTAAGTGATTTCACTGAGGCAAAAACGAGCAGCGCCGAGAAAAGAGTCAAGTGATTCCATCTCATCTCCGCTTGACTGTTTCCATTGAAGCGGAGTGGGGAAGAGATGTTGATTTCAAGTAATATGATTGGTCGATCCCTGCACGTCTCCTCTTCGCTCCTCTCGTCTCCGCCTCAGTGGAGCCGTAGCCTTAAGTCTGAATTATGCACTCCTGTGCGGAGCCATATTTTTGACCTTGGCTGTACTAACAAGTCGTACCTAATTTAGTAGTGTTTTCTAAAAAGGCAGCTTAATTCCACTATAATTTTGAGAAGAAATCATTAAAACACATAATCGTGACTGTCTAATTTTAAGGAAGAAATAAGCCGTTTTGAACCTTGATACTTATTTGTACCTTTTTTTTAAACAACAAAATAGTATTTTTAAAAATCTTAGTTTCATTTATTTTAAGCAGGACTGCATTCACTGGTTAAAAAAAGGAAAAAATGAGAACGAGCCCTTTTGAAAAACGCTTAGCAATTAAAATGAAGTCTGGAACTACTTTATTCTAGCTGGCACTTCGAAGCACGTGATGTCTTTGCCGTGGTGTTGGAGCGCCCAGTGGACCTTGACATCGATGCTGGGATAGACCGCAAGCACGGGGAACGAGTCTTTGTAGACGTAGGTGGTTCCCGCGGCCAGGGGGCACGCGGCCTTCTCGCCGGCCTCAGTCTGCAGCTTGTCGCACACGGAGCCCCCGTCCACCCCGATGAACGGCAGCGGCACCCCGAACACGTCAGCTGTCACACGATTCTTCAGCTCTTTGATTTCCTTCTCTGCAATTCAAACGCCTTCCTGTTACTTTAAATATACTTAATGCTGAGCGTCTTTTGTGTTTACGTCTAGATCTACGTGAGTTGGGTTTTTATAAACCCACTTAGCGTATAAATATAAGCAAAGAGGTTTTCCTTATTGATAATGGTGTTTTTTGTTTTTCCTAGTTTGATAATAGCAGTTAAATCAAACCATTATTCCTGGTCCCCCGTATAATTTACAAATGAATAAGATGAATTAAGATACTTAGGATAATTTATTTAAAAAGTGGATTTTTATTCTAAAATTTCTAATACATAATAGAAATGGAATGTATTCACTAAGTGCTATAATGATTTTACTTGTTCAGCAATGCGCGATGTCCAGTATGACATTTTCTGTGAAAATGTTCCACAATGGGTCATGCTTAAGATTGGGTTGGTTCAGTAGGTTAGTTTCTTACCGGGTGTGAATTTGATGGTGATGAATTCAGTTGTCCCCTTTTTGAGAGGGCAGGGCAGGCGCTTGCATGGCTCTAGTTGCACATTAGCCTTGAGATTTTCGATCGTGCGACCCCCTGTGAAAACATAGGACTCTTTATGACTAACAGAAATGAGAGAGAGAAAATTAAACATGGCGATCGATCATTCACCTAGTGTTTTTGGCAGCAAGAGGGTTTTTTTGTATAGCTAAGAAGATAAACATCACACTTAGGGGCTGTTTCACCACCCATTGATTAATTTTAACTGACGGATAAATGTAATGCCGTCTCCGTCTATTCGAACAAAATAAACAGAGACGGCATCACATTTATCCATGAAATAAAATTGATCAATGGATGGTGAAACAGGGGGTTAATCTTCTCTAATATATAAAAATCTCGTGTCACGGTGTTTGTTACCGAACTCCTCCGAAACGGCTTGACCGATTTTTATCAAATTTTTTCTCTGTATTTGGTAGGTCTGAGAATAGGTCGTAGGCTATTTTGTATACCACTAGGTGATAGATATATGTATATGACAAAACAACGTTTGTCGGGTCAGCTAGTAATATTATAAAGGCGAAAGTTTGTGAGTGTGTATGTTTGTCACTTCTTCACGCTCAAACAGCTGAATCGATTTACATGAAATTTGGTATCGAGATTGACTGATACCCTGGCAAAGACATAGGATAGTTGTTATCCCGGAAAATCGTATAGTTCCTGCGGGATAGCGATAAACGAATTCTTTGCAGACGGAGTCGCGGGCAACAGCTAGTTAAACATAAGCCAAAAAACAAAAAAAAATACAAAAGCTTGTGCAAGGAGGCAGCATTCCTGGAAAATAAATATGTATTGCAATGATTTAAAACTCTACAAATCATGGAACTATGACGACATTGTTTGTCTTGCACGTAGAATGCACAACATTGTGATAAGTCACAATTTCAATGCCAATTTATATTCAAGTAACTACTGTTTTATTTGCATTTGTGATCAATTATTTGACTACTTAGGTACCTACGATACTACAGAACTAGTTACATTTTTTCATGAGATTTTTAATTACTTACTTAAGCAAATGTAGAAAAACTTGGTTTAGTTCGCTCGTATGACGGATTGCACGTAAGAGTAGGTAAGTAAGTATGCTTTATTCCACGTTTTTAGTTTATCCCCGACATAAGTACAATGCAGGCATTTCTTAAAAAACTGACGATTAGCAATTATGTTCAAGAGTTATTAGGCAAGTTCAAATTACTTATGGCAACTATCAGAATAACAAGAAGGCAGATGCCTAGCTAGATCTTTATATCTAAGGGTGAGGCCACACGAGCGTAATTTTGTTAGTCGTGAGCGGCAGAATTTCGGTTCGCGCCATTCATTGTGCGGGCCTTCACGTGACACAATGTATGGCGCAACCGAAATTCTGCCGCTCACAACTCACAAAATTACGCTCGTGTGGCCTCACCTTAAGTCTGCGCACGACGTACGCATCTCTCCTGCGAACTTTTTGTTTGTCCAACCCACTTCTTAAAATATTCTATTACTTAAATACCTATAAAAAGTGGCTTACAGCTATTTTATCTGAGCACTACCAACTGCACATAAACACATTTTTTTAGATTAAAATTTCCTCTGTTCTGGAGGTATGTTCTTTGAACGTCAACAGAGTTCCTACCACAAGAGACCCTACTTAATTAAGAGCAGACGACTTAAGTAGGTAAATACTAAATAAGTATACTTATACCAATTTGGAAATTACGTCAGTAAATTAACTATTTTTTTACACTATGAATCTCATGAACAAATGAGGAGCAAAACATGTTGAAAATGTTTTGTTCGATCTGCTACCTACTGCTGGTGTATCAATGGCCGTGTACTATTAATTCACACACACATAGAAGCCACCGACGCGCCCAATAAGCTGCCCGAGTATCGCCGCCGCTCAGTCGGTTAAAAGTAAAAAAAATTAAGTTGAAAAAATAAAAAATACTAAAGATACTCAAACCAAACTTGTTATATTTGATAGGTCTGTGAAAAAGTCTTAGGTAGACTATTTTTTATATCCTTATTCTTCGTGGACGGAGTCGCGGGCAACAGCTAGTTATAGTATAAATCTTCCCAGGTTAATTTTTCGCTTCGAGCTCTTATCTTTCAAAACAAACGGTATTGTCATAGTATTAAGGTTCAAATTTAATGTAACGGCTCGAAGCGAAAAATTCACCTGGGAAGATTTATACTTACTATACACATAATGGGTACTCGACGCTGCATAACCGGTTGTAGTTATGACGCGAGGCATTTATTTATGAGATAATTACTTGAAACGATAAATATAAGCGTATTTTTTTTTATTATTACGAGAGGGACAACAACTCAAGGAGAGTTACTTAACAGATAAGTGACCTCGCAGGCCTTTACACCTTAATTAAAAATAGATATACTTAAGTATTTCTACATTTTGCCAGATATACCTAGACCTATGGCCTCTCAATCAGAGGGTCGTGGGATCAAATCCCGGCTCACACCTCTGGGTTTTTCGGAATTTATTATTGAAGTAAATTTAATTTAGATATTGGTTGCATGTCTGTTTGCCTACGCTTTTTTGTTTTTCTTTTCTTAATGCACTACAGAGGTCGTCACCTAAGTATTCTTGCAATAAAAATATATATTTAAAAACAATCAATCAATCAAAAACGGAAACGTATAAGTAATTAACAACTGATAGAAATGGAAATTTAATATTTAATCGTTCACCTGAGTTACTCTATTAAGCTCAAGTCGAGCAAGCTGTGGACTCTTGACCGTGGCCTATACACATAATAAATCAATGGTAAAGTTACTAGATCTATATCTACTTCTAGATTCTTGATTTCGACCGCCGTAGGTATTCATAACTTAACTAAACTAGGTACTTAGTATTTATTTAACTTGGAAACTTTTTTTTATTATGAGAGGCAGGCAAACAAGCAAGTGGGTCATCCGATATCGCCATCGCCCATAAATATCAACAATTCAAAGAGAGTCGCTGCTCTGTTGCCGGCCTTTAAAGGAGGTATAAACCCTTTTCTTGAAAGCCCCGATGTCATTATCTGGAAACACCGCTGCCGAAGTACCTATTTGTGCACGTAATGGCAAGTAGGTAGTAATAGTAGTAGGTACAGTCGAGTTCACCAATATATGCATCGCCAACCTTTCATAAATATCTATACACAGACCTTATGTTACCGTAATAAGGTCTATGTATAGATATTTATGACATGTTGGCTATACAGATATTGGTGAACTCGAGTTATGAAAGTCTATGTATATATAGTTCTGCAGATATAAATTCTTAAATTGAATGATAAAGTAGATACTTAAGTTGTGTTAAACTGAAGCTTAAGATTTGACTTAATCGATTTGCCATTTAAAATGGCAAAGATACAATGATAGTCACAAGATGTTTAAACCTGTAAGTAATTCAATATCTCATTTGTAATGAAGCACATGCGCATCACGAGCGCACAAGAAATTGCAATCCAATGAAGCGCATGAGCATCATGCGTGCGTGAGAGCGTACAATCCCATGAAGCTCACGGGCATCATGCGCGCGCGAGAGCGTACAATCCCATGAAGCGCACGGGCATCATGCGCGCGCGAGAGCGTACAATCGCATGAAGCGCACGGGCATCATGCGCGCGCGAGAGCGTACAATCCCATGAAGCGCACGGGCATCATGCGCGCGCGAGAGCGTACAATCCCATGAAGCGCACGGGCATCATGCGCGCGCGAGAGCGTACAATCCCATGAAGCGCACGGGCATCATGCGCGCGCGAGAGCGTACAATCCCATGAAGCGCACGGGCATCATGCGTGCGCGAGAGCGTACAATCCCATGAAGCGCACGGGCATCATGTGCGCGCGAGAGCGTACAATCCCATGAAGCGCACGGGCATCATGCACGCGCGAGAGCGTACAATCCCATGAAGCGCACGGGCATCATGCGCGCGCGAGAGCGTACAATCCCATGAAGCGCACGGGCATCATGCACGCGCGAGAGCGTACAATCCCATGAAGCGCACGGGCATCATGCGCGCGCGAGAGCGTACAATCCCATGACATGGGCCGAAAGAAAGATGAAAAGAGAGTCAGAAACGCAGCTACATGGTAACAGGCGGTCGGAGTGCGGTTAGTGCCCGTATTTGTCGACCCGGAATGTACGGCCATTTAATAATGACATTAAAACCGCTGTAACAGAACAACATCGTGCTTTAATCCTTCGCTCCAAGCATACTTAAGTATTCAAAGTCTGTTAGAGGCTCAGGTTAGAGGTCTCGATATGTTTGGTCCAAGTGATTAATGCGGGCATTATTATAATGTCTAGCTCTATCGGGCAAAGTGATTAATTGTTTAACATTTAGTTTATTTTGAGTTAAATGAATGCAATAATAAAAAAATAGTAATTAAATATGTTTGTATTACTCTGCCCAAAAGGTGATGGACATTATGTAATAAAGCCCAGTCAATTTGATTATTTGAATAATTATTATCTAATTGCCCTCTCATATTGGGCATTTTCATAGTGCCCGGTCATTATGGAAAATGCCCGATTTATCATTTGGTCCATAACAATATCCAGAACAGACTTTGAATGGAGTGAAATCTAAGCTTCTTGCTCAACCGGAAGGTGAAATTAGTAAAAGTTACTAACTACTAGTACACTAGTTAAGTCTCAGAATAATTATCTCTGAGTTGAATAGAAGTCGAGGTGGTTTTAAATTGAATTGCTAATCAATAAACCTAAGACAGCATTAATTATTCGAAGAACATACCTATTGTAGGTTCTTATAATTGTTCTTTCGTGAGCAGGCGGGCAGGCATCGAGCTGAGACGGGAATTGTTAGCAATTATTATTTTTTGTGCGATCAGACTTCCATTCAAATTCAAATACAGGGTTATTTGTAATTCACTGACATCCTCTTAACCCTGAATTCCTATCACTCAAACAAATGTTTTTTGTTCTACAACTTTTTAAAATGAAGCACTTTTTTTCCCATACAAATACACAGAGTATCGTAAAAATAAGAGGAAATCTCAAATTTTCAAAACGTTATTACACCAAAAATATGTAAAACATAAAACGTTTGTTTAAGTGGTAGGAGTTTAGGGTTAAAAGGATGCTAGTGAATTACAAATAACCCTGTATAATTCAAGTACTTAGGTAGGTTACCTGCGTCATGGTTATTGTTCATGCTTGTAGCTACGACAGTAGCGTAGCGTAGGGGGGGCGATGGGGGCGACCCGCCCCGGGCGGCACGTTTAGGGGGCGGCAAATACTTTGTAAATATTTGGACAATTCCATATTGTAGTTTTTTAAATTGGCTAAGTAAAATTTTTTGAAGTAGGCAGGTATAGGTACAAGAGGGCGGCAAAATTTTCTTCCGCCCCGGGTGGCTGACACACACGCTACGCCACTGAGCTACGATAAAGTTCTGTTAGTAAATTTACTCACACTGGGGTTCGTGGTTCTGTCTCAGACGGTCCGCAGACAAAATTAAAATTAAAAGTTAAATATTTTTTTCTTAAAAATTTCACTTTTAATGCAAGCTTTTTTGCTGTCTGTGCTTTTTGTTGACTGTACTTGCATTGTCATCCAACCTACATATGTATACCAAATTTCAAGTAAATCCGACCACTGGAAGTGGGTCAAATTCGACTTCCAAGATTTGACCCGTACCTACTGTCCCGTACATACATACCTACTTGCATACATTGCAAGTTAATAAAAAGCTTTTAAAATAGATTCATGCTTTGAAAAAGGTTGAAAAACTTTGCTGTAGTATGACAAAAATTAACAAAAAAACGAAACTTAGCCAAGCTTAAGGTGACTTGTTGGTTTAAAAAAACTATAAATCAAAAACAAAGGACCATGAAAATCTCGTACGTTTTATATAATATTTATATTTATTATTTATAGTTATATGTATATAATCTGACCCGGCAAACGTTGTTGCCGTTATCAATATCGAGCACAAAAATTACATTTGTTGTATGGGAGCCCCCTTAAATATTTATTTGATTCTGGTTTTTAGTATTTGTTGTTATAGCGGCAACCGAAATACATCATATGTGAAAATTTTAACTGTCTAGCTATCACGGTTCATGAGATATAGCCTAGTGACAGACGGACGGACAGCGGAGCCTCGGTAATAGGGTCCCGTTTTTACCCTTTGGGTACGGAACCCTAAAAATCAGTTGAGCCGTTTCGGAGGAGTTTGATAACAAACACCGTGACACGTGTATTTTCCCGCGGTAAGAAGTAACCTAAGTATGTCACTCCGTGATAATGTCTCTTTCTAACGGCATAAGAATTTTTGAAATCGGTCCAGTAGTTTCGGAGCCTATTCAATGCAAACAAACAAACAATCAAATCTTTCCTCTTTATAATATTATAGTATAGATTCAAGTGGTATTCAACGCCATTAAATTCCTACTACAAGCATTAGGTACCTTAATAGCTTTACTCCTCATAAAATATTAATTACTTACTGAAAAGTATCTACTTACATACTAAAATAATGAGCTACCTATTTAAATGCGTAGGTTGCTATGTAAAGGTAGATACTTAACTTAATAATGACCTTACCTAACTAATTTCCACTGCCCTTGTAAAGTCAAGTGTAAAGATATGGGTGCACACAACTTGCTCATAAATATGTCCTATAGCTCTTATGTCGTCGAAAACGATGGGAGGATTAAATCGATACTTAGGTATTTTTGCATTTGACCGTACGTTAGGCATTGCATTTTTCAACTGGTTCTATTTGACCATAACTAAGTACGTATTATATTCCCTATCAAGAGTGCGATAAAAATTTAAAACGTTTGATTTGATTTTGTCGTATTTAGGAACGGCAGTCAAGTCACGTGTATTGTAAAGCCAATACATAATAACCGGTTTTACTATTGATTACACAATTTTAGCGGTCGTCGTGAGTCTAGACATCAATGTAAGTAAATAATTACAAGTTCACATAATATATCTACAAATAAAATTCATGATTAACTCTCTTACTTAAATGCCAAAGCTATATACATATTTAGAAAGCGAAGTCTGTATGCAAACTTCCGATAACTTTCAAGTAAACAATCACTAAGTGTACCTATTCTTTTATTTTTTCAAGAACAATACATGCTATCAATAACGTCCCCATATATATGGGTATCTTATGTTTATCTTGTTTTCGTTAGGTACTTACTAGGTTAGTCAATTACGAGATGTTGTCAGACAAAATACCCCTTTTTTTAAAGTAAGTATACAATACAATATATCTATACATATAATAAATCTGTAACAAGTCGGTGTCTGTACATTGAAGATATTTGAGAAAAACTGTCACTAGGGCTATTTACTAGCGCAGTAGAACCCAAAACAATGTTTTTTAGAATTATTGTCTAATTGTCTGTTTATCTGTTAGTCTGTTTGTCTGTGCGTTTGTGCGCGCTTATCTCAGAAACGGCTTAACCTAGAAGGATGCGGTTTTCACTGATATGTTGGTATTTTCTTGGATTAACATTTAGTGTTTGTTTCATTTGAATCGGTTCACAAATAAGAAAGATACGTCTATTTTAAGAATTTATAGAACAGTTTTTAGAAGTAGTGACTTTGGAATAGGTACGGTGGTGAATGTGAACGCGGGTGTGTGGGGGGAGGGGGTTCGGTGAGGGGGGGGTGCGGGGGGTAATTTTTTATATATCGAGGAACTAAGGAGAGCCATAATTGATGAAAAAGCAAATTGGATAAAAAAAATAAGCTACCCAAATTACTAACTCCACGCGGACGGAGTCGCGGGCAAAAGCTAGTATATACAATGACGCTTTATTGTACACCACAAATAAAACAATACAGAAAAACAAGTACATGGAACATCAAAAACTGTACGTGGTTTTGTCTGTACCTGTTATTCTTACCCAAGTTAAATATAAAACTTATCGTTATCTCGCGGGAACTACTTATGCAATTTTCCGGGTTAAAAACTATTCTACATGTTAATCGGTTATGACTATAGCTTTGGATCTCAGACCTACCGAAAATAGACAAAAAATTCATAACAATCGGTCAAGCCGTTACGGAGGAATTCGATAACAAACACCGTGACACGAGATTTTTATACATTAGATGTGTACCAAATTTCATCAGAATCCGTCGAACCGTTTTAGCGTGAAAGAGTAACAAACACATCCATCCATACAAACTTTCGCGTTTCTAATATTACTAGGGTTTGATTGAATCTAAAACGGTGGTAATTAAGATCGAATAACAATATTGAATCGAATTATCGGTAATATTTTGTCAAAGATGAGTATGGAATGGACATGACAAATGTGTTAATTTTTTAAGCCGCTAGTCCAACAGGCTATTCTTCATTGTGTGCCGGAGCATCGCAAGAATGCTTTCTGCGAACGTAAGCCGAGACGAAAGCGGGTCGAGTAATAATGGGCTTATGTAAAGACTTACCGGGGCATTGCTGCACATCGGTGGTGGCGGCGAGGGCGACCAACGAGCACACGACTACACTCAGCGGAAACATTGTGGCAACTGACTTGACCAGTTAACTGGCTAACTTGACAAGTTAACACTCGGACGAAAGCCTCGCGGCACTGCGCTGCCCGGCTCGACCCGCGCAAATCTGCTCGCGGGACTTCAACGCTGCACTTTTGGTTGTTTCATCAAGGTAAAGGTGGCTTGGTTTACATACGAAAAGGATGCCATTGGGACCCTTTTACTAAGGCTCCTCTGTCTGTAAAGCAGTTTCTTTCAAGACCTCTGTACAAATCTTTTCTATATTGGTGTATGTTCACCCTGTTGTAACATTTTTAATATAATTTTTTTAGCATTGTTCCCGAACCCCAGCTATCCACGAATCCTGTACATTTTTTTATAATATAATTTGTTTGAGTGCAACAATATTTTAATTTGTCTCTTTAGAAGTAAGTACCTTTTCCTGCTTTAGGTTTACAAAAGCACGGTGGCGCCCCTAGAGCATTTCTTTTAATTTTTTTTGTGATTTTATTGTTTTTCTTTTTCCTTTCTATCTTTTTCCAAATTGCCATTTGTCAAACCGAGCCCCAGCTGAACCTTCACCCTGAGCAGCTGGCCCGGCATATCATCTTGTGTGGAAACCTCACAGCCACCCTCACACCGTTACATTTTATAGGGGTTCCCAAAAAACATATTAAGTACTTATTTCATTGGCGTTTTTGCTATATTTAATTGTACGGTGATAATGGTGCGAATCCGACTAGCACTTGGCTGGTATTTATTTAATAACTTAAATACCGATTGGCAACTTAAGCTATTTAACCTCGGCTTCGTTTGCGTGACCAAGGATCTTGCAGTTGAATAGAAATTCTGAAAGTAGGTACCTACCTACTACTAAATTTTTAAAAATTTTACATGGGTCTTTAATTGATGAAGAACTTCCGTGCAAAATTTCATGTCACCAATAATTTAGATACTTAAACCTAGATACCTAGTTATAGTTATCTATCATTACTATATTGCTGAAATTGTCCTTATGTGTCTTTCAATACGAACCTTCATTTTCATTACATGTGTGTCAGACAGAAATGAATGTTAGCACGTTGGTATAGTCACTCAATTTGATTCCTAGGCTACCGTAGAACTTTGTCATTATGACATACACGTCAAACGATATTAATTTACTATGGTAAGATAAGGTTCACTGACATTGGCCCAAGCCTTAGGGCCCTCGACCGATCACGGCGACTTTTTGTAGCGATGCTGTCGCGCGTTCGCATCGATACAGTCGCAATGCGGTCGCTAGCTGTGTACCCCCGCCCACATAACACGATTCAGTCGCGATGCAAACGCGCGGTTCTCTACTAATGTGCCACCCTCCCTCCGTTCCCTCCCCGATATCGTCCGACATGGTCGCGCGTTTGCATCGATACAGTCGCGATGCTGTAGCGCGTTAGTAGCGCGTTGGCATCGCTTCTATAGCGCGTTACAAATGCGACTAACGCGCGATAGTAGCGAGATGCTGTCGCGCGTTTCGTAAACGCGCGACAGCATCGCTACAAAAAGTCGCCATGGGCGAGGGCCATTAAGGTGGAAGCGCACGCTCTAGGCGCGAAATTCAAACATTTTACAGTTTTTAATTTATTGTGGGTAAACGGTGTAACTGTTTAACTTCATATGGTATTTGCGGTTGTAAAACAGTGTTCTTTATATTATTGTGTAAAGTTTTTTAAGAATAAAGCTATTAGCTTGAAATACAAGTTGTCAAAACGTTGAAAGTCCGAATTTCTATGTTTGACAACTTTTATATCAAGCTAACAGTTTTATTCTTAAAAAGCTTTACACAATAATAATATATAGAACACTGTTTTACAACCGCAAGTACCATATGAAGTTAAACAGTTACACCGTTTACCCAAAATAAATTAAAACCTGTAAAAATTTTGAATTTCGCGCCTAGAGCGTGCCGTTCCACCTTAAGGGAAATAAATAAGATAAGGTTCGACGGTGGCCCAGGAATCAGGTTGGCACTTACAGTACAGTCGAAGGCATTAATACAAATATCTATACAGCCATGCATTGCGTCAAATATCATATGCACACACCAACTTTATGGTTAGTGGCATAGAGTTGTATAGATATTTTTGACGCCTTGTTAACGGACATATATTTATGATCTAGACTGTACGTCGACGTCGAACAATAAAAGTACCTAACGAAACCGGGAAAGTAAAAATCGGGAAGGAAAATTTCCGAGTTTGATAGTGAATAAAAGTAGGTAAGTATTTGGCTTAGTCCTTGACTTAATTGAGAGTAGGTACCTAATCTACTTAGATACAATAGAAATAAAGCTGTCTGTCAGTCAGTTAGTCATTCAGTAACGTTTTTGAAATTATGCATAGATAGGCGATAACGATAACAATAGATACGAATGAGAAGTTTAGAATAATGTTATTTGGGTATCTTACCTAATGGCTAACTTAATTAGCGCTGCGTAGTTAAGCAATGCGGCTATTTTAAGGTAAGTATCTAGTCAAGCACAACAGTTATTACATTATTATCTATCACCAGTGTTAGTGTCATGAATAAGTACTTATGAAGAAATTATTATTTCATCTTCCTAATTATTGAGCTTAAGCGATATATTATGTTATGGACCAAGTGATAAATCGGGCATTTTTCATAATGCCCGGGCATTATGAAAAATGCCCAATATGAGGGGGCAATTTGATAACAATTATTCAAATAATCAAATTGACCGGGCATTATACATAATGCCCATCACCTTTTGGGCAGAGTAATCAAATTAGATTTTCCGGGTGGTCATAAAAATAATAGGTACTTACTTAACTAACACCAAAGGCTAATGCGGGAGCTTCGCACCATACGGCATGCGGTGTATACTTATAAGAGTGATTGTGACACTCAGCCCAACATGTTTATACAAGCAGCAATTTCTGATGTACCCAGTGTTAACAATAATTGTTAGTAAACCTTAAATAAATAAATAAATACCGAGTCGCTTCCGCTCCGATAGGTCTTGCTCGCTCGCTGGCTTTGGTTTAGATAGTAATTATTTTAATCACTTTTCCCGATAGAGCTAGACATTATTAATAATGCCCGGGCATTAGCAACGGCAACTTAGCTTTATTATCAAATTGCCCATTTGTCACTTAGCAATATAATAATCACCGGGCAATATGATAAATAATGAAGTTTAGATAGTAATTATTCATGTTAATCACTTTGCCTGATAGAGCTAGACATTATTCATAATGCCCGGACATTAATCACTTGGTAAATAACATATATATACCTAATAATGAATATATGATACAACTTTAATTGCGATAGATTACAGAGGATTATAATATAAATAAATAAATAAATAAATATTAGTGGACAATCTTACACAAATCGATCTAGTCCCAAACTAAGCAAAGCTTGTACTATGGGTACTAGACGACGATAAACATACTTATATAGATAAATAAATACTTAAATACATAGAAAACATCCATAACTCAGGAACAAATATTCGTGCTCATCACACAAATAAATGCCCTTACCGGGATTTGAAACCAGGACCTCTTGCTTCGTAGGTAGGGTCACTACCAACTAGGCTAAGCGGTCGTTAATAAATAAATGGGTACAACAATTAAACGTTAGCTCGATTTATTTTGTGTGACACATGTAAAAAGTATAATAAAAGCTTGTAAAAATATTTAACAATAGGTGCTAAGTATCGTAAAAGAGGCATTGTAAAGTAAATTCTAATTTAATGATATACACAAACTCAATCCTTTCAAATTCATAAGAATTACGAAACAACCATGAAACAACGTACTTAATACTTATTAAATTAAAGCTTGGTCACACCAAATGCTATACCAATCAACGGCTTTAGATAATTAAGGAAACCAGGTACCTAAAGCCAGCAAATTGCGATTCATTGACGATTGGCAGCGCTTGGTGTCCCTTACAGTCTTTAAAATAATTATGATAAATATAGCAACTTTACAATATACTTGCTGTTTTAAACTTTCGTGATTTTCACTCGTAATAATATTGTTTGCGTGATAAGTCCCGTTTAGTATAATAATTTATAATTTAATCACTTTACAATAACATTATCTAGGAAATCATATTTGATTAATCACGTCATGACTCGTTTTGTGACATCATCACCATGGCTAAACGCAATGCTGTTGTGTTGGTATGGTAGGAACGCTTCATAATGTCTTTAAGATACGAAAAATCAGAGGTATTTCCTTTGTTTATGTTGAGAAGCGATGCATGGGGTATTTTAGACTTCTCGATTTCGTTATTTTGATGTTCAGAGCCGTCGGACAAGGCTTTAGCAGCCATTGCTTCGCGGAGCATCTTCTGTGTTGGGGTTTGCGTCTGCACTAACACAGCGTAGCACAGCACTAGCCTTCCACTTTCATTGAGGACTCGCCAACGCAAATAGCCTCGTTGATTCTGTAAAGGAACAAAACATAAGAATTACACACACATTTGGTTATTGACTTATTTACAACTAGTCTTCCGTCCGCAGCTTCGCCCACGATAAAATTATTTTTCCCGTAGGAAAAGGTATTTTCCCGCGGTAAAAAGTAGCCTATGTCATTCAGTGATAATGTAGCTTTCTAACGGTAAAAGAATTTTTGAAACCGGTCTGGTAGTTTCGGAGCCTATTCAATGCAAACAAACGAACAATCAAATCTTCAAAGTGTTCTAGTCATAGGAATACACGTCGTAAGTATAAATTCAGATTTATAATAAAGGGAACAGAAAAGAGAAATTTTAATTATAAAAGATTAAAAGTAGATTTAATTTTAAAGTTGACGCTTGATGAAAATTTTATTCCAAAGTTACCAACAATTTCATAAAAATCAACAGAATATGCTTTACCTAGTTTGCCACTTGAATTAAGTAGGTACGTATCTCATGTCGAATGCTGCATGCGGACTTTACCCAGCATGCCTTGTGTTGTGGTGGGTGGGTACGTGTGATATACGCCATCAATGTTTAAGCTTGGCAAATTTAATATAAAGTGGTAGGTAGGTAATCATTGAAGCCGTGGAGGACTTGTGGTTTGAACTATTGCTTAGCATAGGGTCGTGGGTTCAAATACGGGCTCGCATTTCTGAGTTTTTCGGAATTTATATGCGAAATTATATTTGATATTTACCGCGAGCTTTACGGTGAAGGAAAACATCGTAAGGAAACCTGCGCACACCTGAGAAGAAATCCAATGGTGTGTGTGAGTTCCCAATCCGCACTGGGCCCGCGTGGGAACTACGGCCCAAGCCCTTTTATTTTGAGAGGAGGCCTGTGCCCTGCAGTGGGACCATATATAGGCTGGGATGATGATGATGATGATGTCATTGGAAGGGGCATAATTTACCGTCACGATAGCACGAATTGTTATACACCTAATCACTCGGGGATATTTTTAACAACGACTTCAAAACTTAGTTTTATACAAATAATTAGTTACCGCACCCCTGTCATTTAGTGCTGACGCAAAGTCAGTTTGTTAAAGGGAGTTTGTTTTATGGGATACCCCTTAAATATTTATTTTATTCTGTTTTTTAGTATTTTTTGTTATAGCGGGAACCGAAATACATCATCTGTGAAAATTTCAACTGTCAAGCTATCACGGTCAGACAGACGGACAGACAGATAGACAGACGGACGGACAGCGATGTCTTAGTACTTACCTAATAGGGTCCCGTTTTTACCCTTTGGGTACGGAACCCTAAAAAGAGGGACCATTTCTCAGTAACTGAACACATACTCAAAATAGCTTACCACAGCCATGTTAGTCGGCACAGACATGATGCTAGTGAAGGACGTTGCAGCGTTAGTCCTTACTGGGCAGTGCACTGTTTCACAGGGTTCTGGAATAGGAAAAACCTTTAGAAAAAGCAAACAACGTGGGTATGTAAAGTCGAGGAAACTGAATCACGTACCAGGTGGAACTGTTTTGTTGCAAATGTCATGTTGACGTTCTCTACATCAACGGGAAATTAACTGATGAAGAGGTTCCACTCTAGTACGCGAACGCGATCCAGTTTCCTCGACTTTACACTCAAGGAAACTGAATCGCGTACCTACCAGGGTGGAACCTTTTCACAACCAATTTCACGATGATTTCTTTGGCAGATGTATGGAATGTCAACATGGCATTTGCAATGAAAAGGGTTCATCCTGGTACGTGATTCAGTTTCCTTGATTCATTGACTGTATACTTACTATTCCTAAAATTATTGTGTTGTCCTACATACAAATGTACCAACTAGAAAAGGTGCATCACATTGAAACGACTGATTCGAAACAGTTCAGCTGTGCCCAGAAATTAAGCATACAATAATAATTGTAATTGTCAAAAAAATATTAAAACTCTTTAACAAACGTTTTATTGTCAAATCTGATTAAGCAATCAAATCAATATTGATTTACTTTTGATACAAAATGCGTAAAAGTACCTGGGGTAACATTAGTTCTCAAACTTATTTGATTGATGTTAATCACCACCTCTTGATCCAGCTGCGTTGAGACGAAATCTGTAAAATGGTAATTCTATTAAAACACATAAAACATAAATAATTCCAAAGACCACATGAATACCTACTAACAACTTTCTGTACACCGAAGTTTGTAGCCTACACAGGGTTATTTGTAATTCACTGACATCCTCTTAACCCTGAATTCCTATCACTTAAACAAATGTTTTTTGATTTACGACTTTTTAAAATGGAGCACTTTTTTTCTATACAATTAAATAATAATAAATAAATACTTCTAACACAACTTCGTACTCTATGAAATTCGAGGGCGGGGCCACGCGCCGCGGTCATGGCGGCAATGAATGAATGACTTACACGGCACAGATTATCGTAAAAGTAAGAGATAGTCTCAAATTTTCAAAACGTTATTACACCAAAAATATTTAGTTAAGTATGACAAAAGCCGTAAAACAAAAAACATTTGTTTAAGTGGTAGGAGTTTAGGGTTAAAAAGATGTCAGTGAATTACAAATAACCCTGTAGAGTAGGACACAAATGGGTCGAAATAAAATGAGGGCGCTACTTTTACGGGATAAAAATTCTCAATTGGAGATCAGGGACTGGCAAAGCGTGGGACGTCCACTAACGAGATTCACGGATGATTTGGTAAAGGCCGCAGGTTCACGGTGAATGCCAGCCGCTTCCAACCGTAATGCTAAGGTTGAGCAGTAATGAGGGAGGTCTATGTCCAGCTCCAGCAGTGGGCGTAATACGGCTGAATTGATGATGACTGGTTAATACCTTTGTGAACATACCTGCGTAAAACTTAACGTTGACAGGTACGTTTTCTCCCAGAGTAACGTAACAGGGCAGCCGCATCCCGCATCCTTCGATCGTGACCTCGTCCAGGTCATACGCAGATCCTGAAAAATCAAAGTTGGGTCGAGATTACCAAACCTACTTGTGTGACCGCCATCATTTAATTTAAGTTTAGAATAAAGATATGTTTATGATGAATAAATGAAGATGACAATTGCCTATAGTTTTATAATCTAGTTTATAATAGAGATATGTTAATGACGAATAAAGTGAAGATGATAATTTCCTATAGTCATAAGAGTCGTATGTCCATAGTCTAGGTTATATTCATGTGGAAATGGTGTTATTTTAAGTGGTAGAGTCCTGGGGCCTCGCCCTGCCCCAAGAGGTAGCCCCGCGACTTCCAGACTTGGATAGGGCTTTCCCCACTTGCTTTGAAGAAGCATATACCTTTTCCTTGTTTAGGCAACAAATGCATTACGTTATGTAAATGAGAG
The DNA here is from genome assembly GCA_947563465.1 of Archips xylosteana. Lineage (NCBI taxonomy): Eukaryota > Metazoa > Arthropoda > Insecta > Lepidoptera > Tortricidae > Archips > Archips xylosteana. The sequence continues at coordinate 7,302,121 of OX387362.1, forward strand.
GACAATTCAAAGGGGTCCAACCTGTGATCACATTGCCCTGCAATAGCTAGCCGGACTTCTGTAGCAATTGTAGACTTCGATGAATTATCATAATGACTATTGAGTAGCTACCAGATCCTTTGGTACCAGTAAGCCACTAACTTGCATCTGCCTCAGTTATAGTCAGAATGACGGTTTGTAAAATAAGTATTTGGTAAAGCTTTTACCGTTTAGATTTAGTAAGTATAACTAGCCACTACAGGACCAGATAATCCAAGGTTATTTCACCAGGGACGACCGCCGACTTCAAAGGAGACTCTACTTTTCAGCAAATAAATATTCATAGTGAGTTTGTTGAGTTTTATTTTGACTCACTTAATTGCAACTACTAAGGTTTATAGGTAGGACATATGAATGAAAGTAAACCCTGAAATCTTCCATCCGTCGGTAAGTATAGTGAGTCATAGTCAAAGCCAGTCAACACCTCAGGCTGCAATAATTAGGTCTACAAATGCAACCCTTTCCCACAACATAAAATAGCATAATAAAGAACTGCAGTATTTAGATAATAGTATTAAGTAAGTCAGATGGCATAGCACTGCCCTTCAACATCAAATAGTATAATGAAGAACAGTAGGTAATATTTAGTTAATGATAATAATACCTATCCCCGAAAAACCTATCCTAACAGCTAAACTATCCATCTATTCTACACGAAATTGGCAAGCTAGGATTCCGGATTCCACATTTACAATTACCGCGGGGCCCCTCTCCAACTGATAAGAGAGGGCCTATCCGAAACTAATGCCTACGTTGAGCGGGTTAACTCAGTTCCTATATTCTATACCCGTGTGATTCCGGTATCCATCTGAGGGGATTGGGTTAGATGAATACCAGAGTGTAAATATATATATAAATAGATAAGCGGACTAGATATTGAAGAGGTTAAAACACCGGTTGTGGCGCTTCAAACCCCTCAAAACCCCGGGAGAAATTAGGTCCGACTCTTGAGTTATAATACAGACCCCCACCCTTCTCCAAAAGGTGGTATTCTACACTTAAACGCTTCCAGGGAGTGCTAATCTATCAGTTAACATCGCAAGATGACCCGACTAGCACACTCTAGAACCCGACTTATACTTAGTCGAAGCCCGGTTAGGTTCTCCTCAATCACAATTTAAACAAAACTTTATATTAATATCAAACTCTGTAGCTAGCGAAACAAAAGAAGAAAAGAATTTTTCTTCTTCAACTTTTACAAGTTGACATTATTCTTTACATATCAGGCCTTATACTACGAAGTGCAAAATTCGAACTTCGTATCGTGCCATTCCTCTCACGCTTAATAGTATTTAATACAAGAGCGAGCAAGATGATGCGATACGAACTTCGATTTTCGAATTTCGGAGTAGCCCCCCAGAAAGTGAAGTGCATATTTTATGGTCAGTAAAAAAGTTAAAAACATTGCAGGCGCGATAAACTCGACAACAATGTCGCATACAAATTCCATTATTGTCGAGTCTCAAACTTTTTAAATAGTTAAAACGGCCATGGTAATTAGTTGGCACTATTCGTATACAGCCAATTCAAATGACCGGTATCAGTTGTTTTGTCGGAACTCCAGACTTTTTTTATGGTGTTTGAAACAGCTTGTGGTGTTTTCGGTAGAAAAATACACCTGCAGTTTTTTTTAATGAAAAAAGGCGGGAAAGGGTTGAATGACATTTAATTTTAAGTGATATGCAATTCTTTGTACCCATTAAAGTTAATAAAAGGTTATTCTATTTTTTTTTCCTTCACCATTTTTGAGAAAAGCTCTATATTAGTCTCGGCTGGAATAGCAATTGCTGGCTTCGTATTAGTTAAACGGACCCGCAAGCTCGTCCGTTTAATACTCATACTCAGCCAGCAATTGTCTACTTCCAGGCCACGACAATAATGTACTATAAATTTTAATCCTGCTATTTCTTAAAGTTGCGTTCCGATACCGCACCCGCTCTATTTATCACGATGTTCAAGATTGATAAAATTATTAATAATTATATAGATACATGTTAAACTTTGTATTTTTTCTACAACATTTTTACTACTGTAAAAAATATAATCAAATTATTATAAAAATATAATAATTAAATTTGAAACCTTAACAAACGATTTACAATTTTAAGGTTAAGTACCGTAGAGTTGCGTATCTTCGCCTGATACCTTTCCCAAAAAATCTTTCAAATTTGAAAGCATTTTAGTCCGTTGTGGCAAAAAAACGTTTTTAAGTACTCCTGGCTATTAAAGCACTAAATCATTGAATTACATTGGTTAACTTAGTAATAAATGGCCCTGAAGGCAATAGGCGAAGTATGGGTATTTTCTCCTATCTTCGCCTATGGCAAGCATTACCACCAATAACAAACTTTCTGTGACATACACATGTTAAGTCTTATCTCCTTGGAATGTGCTAATAAAATATGAACCTTAACTTCATCACACTAGACATATTTTAAAAAAATGCGTAGTATGCGAAGATGGGCTACAGTCTGAAGTTATTTCCATACATTTTCTATAATGATGCTAGGGTTGCCTAAAATTAACCAACATGCCAAAAAAGGGGAGTAATGGTTTATAAGTAAAAAAATATATTAACAAGATTGTTTTTTATTTAAACAAAACGCTACGCCACTGATTGCACCACATTTCATACTATGTACTGGGATCAAATAAATATACCTCGACATGTCATATCTTTAAGGCATAGCTTAATCTACTTAACTTTCCTCCAAATCTTTAAAGCCGTTTTCGACAAACCAAACACAAGAAAATATTTAAATTTGGAAACAAATAATGTCTTCCACCAATTAATGTGGTACAACAAATTTGACAACCCTAGAGGTAGGCGAAATTTGGCAACAAGGTGGACGCCAAATACCCTCACCAATTTTTTATCCAATTATGACTTAAACGTAAGCTAGCCATTAAATAATAGTTCCATATGAAAAACAAATAGTTATAGGGTATAATAATAGGCCTTTACATCTGTGACAGATGATTTAAGTAGCACCCTAGCGACACTTGCGCTCGTGGCTAAAAAGACCGATACGGGATAGGATAGGGTAGTTATAGTTATAGGGTATAATCATGTAAAAATTGTAACATTACGGGTTGTTGTAAAAAACCTGTGTTTGGTGTCGCGAAAAATCTCACTGAACGTCAACTGTGTGAAGTTAGCCGCAGATCGTACGAAAAATGTTGACAGCCGTAAAAAATACTTTGTATTGAGCAGTTTTATGTAAGGCAAGCACTAGAAACATTTCGTCAATGTCAACTTATGTCAAACTAGGCGAACATAGGTAGCTTAGGCGAAGATACGAACTCTACGGTACTTATATCAGTATCCGTACATTGAATCGTTCATTTATTTATTAGGCCTACTAGGTATAAAATTTGAAAATTTAAATTAGAATCGATTTGATCTTATCTCTCGCTCTTTTCGTATCGAAATGAAAGTGACAGATCAAACTGAAATTCGAAATTTTCGAATTCAGTGAGTAGACCCACGCTTGAAATATTCACAGAATATTTAGTTGTGGTCTTTCTCCATCTTTAAAAAATTGGCCTATAGTGAAACACGGCCATATTTATATTTACTTAAAGAAATACGTATAAGTTTTTTCACTTTAATAATGTAAACAACCTTTTTTTTTAATTTTAGAGAGTGAGAGAGTATGAGAGTGTGTGAGAACGTGACACGCAACGTAAAGTTATTTGTTTCTTGTAAAAGTTTGTCAACGTTTTTTATTGTAGTAACGGTATCAACGTGACACGCAATGTTGTATCGGGGTATTAAGAATTATACCACGCTCTATCTTTACTTTTTATGTGATCTGAGGCCTGAGGTCCAAGGAATAAGAAAACCTAATCATCAAATTCTTAGAACTGGGAATTTACATGCATTGAATATTAAATGTTCTGTAACATTTATGCGATTTTGACTTAAGTCCTACAAGAAATGCTGTAATTTAATTTTAAATGTGTTTAGGTAAAAACTGAAATGTGCTTAAGTTGTTGAACTCTATGTACCTAATTAGATTACAGCATTAAGTACGGAGTAAACAACTTGAAGATTAAGCCTTAAGCTGCATCTACTCAATACAAATCTAATATATAAAAATCTCGTGTCACGGTGTTTGTTACCGAACTCCTCCGAGACGGCTTGACCGATTTTTATGAAACTTTTTTCTCTGTATTCGGTAGGTCTGAGAATAGGTCGTAGGCTATTTTTATAGCCGTAATATGGCAAAACAACGTTTGCCGGGACAGCTACGTTTGGCGGGTGTTTGATACCAAACTCCTCCGAAATGGCTCGACCGATTCTCATGAAACTGTGTGCATATCGGGTAGGTCTGAGAATCGGCCAACATCTATTTTTCATACCCCTAAATATTAAGGGTGGTTCATTACCCCTTAATTTTTGACGTGACAACGTCTAATAAGGGCCTACGCTAGCTGACACGGATTACCCGGAACGGACGCCCGTCGCGCGCGCGTCTAGTAAGAAATTGTATGAACAGCGCTAAGTGGCGCGGGCGCGTGCGACGGATTTCACGGATTTTAGGTAGATTTTTTTACGGAGCGGGACCCGCGAGCGTGGTGCGCACGCGGCGGGCGTCCGCGTCAGCTAGCGTAGGAGGCCCTAAATCGATGAACGCCGGCTGCATGTATACACGAAAAAGCACGCAATGTAAGTACAAGAGCCGCGAGGGCCAGTTGCAAGAGAGCGGCGAACGCCAGGATATACGATGCGGGGTGCGGGGGGGTTACTGTAAGGCTGCGTATCCACCGGAGCTGTGCGAGGATGCGTTGCGAGGGATGTGTTTGTCATGAACCAATAGAAACACTTCATTTAAAAAGTCATGATAAACACACCCTCGCAACGCATCCTCGCACAGCTCCGGTGGAAACGCAGTCTAAGGCGGAACAAAGTTCGCCGAGTGAGCTAGTATGTTTGTATTATTCTGCCCAAAAGGTGATGGACATTATGTATAATGCCCAGTCAATTTGATTATTTGAATAATAATTATCAAATTGCCCTCTCATATTGGGCATTTTTCATAGTGCCCGGTCATTATGAAAAATGGCCGATTTATCATTTGGTCCATAACATATAGGTATGTAATAAATCTGTAACAAGTCGGTGTCTGTACATTGAAGGCATTTGACAAAAACTGTCACTAGGGCTATTTATTAGCGTGATAGAACCCAAAACAACGATTTTTAGAATTTTTAGATTTTTTATATCGAGGAACTAAGGAGACTCATAATTGATGAATAAGCAAATTGGATAAAAAAAATAATAACTAGTAATTGTCTATGTCGGGACAAAGACCGCCAAACTGTGGGACTGGGCGGGACATGTCTGCCGAATGCATTCGGTTCGCTGGGCAAAAATCGTCACCGATTGGGTTCCAAGCGACGGGCACCGGAGCAGGGGCAGACCAAAAACGGAGATGCCGGATGACTTGGACCGTTTCGACCCATTTTGGCGGGATTTTGCGAGGGACAGAGACGGGTGGAAAGGAAAAGGGGAGGCCTTTGCCCAGCAGTGGGACACTGTACAGGCTATTTAAAAAAAACTGTATGGTTACGGTGATGAGATGAAGTCGGATCACTTCGTGTAAGTTTGTTCAAGATAACATGAACTGCAGCTCAGTGTGCCACTGTGCAATTTTTTGGCATCTGGTGTGTTTATGTTATGACTTAGTATGTTAAACTGTTCTTGCATTGACATTTGATTGTTCAATGCATGAACTAAAGGGGTGGGGTACAAGGTCTAACAATATGTAATGCATTTCCTATCTTATCATACCTAATTTAATACATACCCAATACCCAGTTGTTTTTAGGTGCCTGTTCTTATTAAGCGTTATCAGCCAAGGTGGGATTAATAGATTATTAAAGTGGTACCTACCAAGACAATTGTTCGACCGTAATACAGAAAAACTATAGGGTGACCCAGTCACCGAATTGTCTACAGCGTAAAATGTTAGGAAATCGTAATTGAAACTCTCGAATTAAGTAGGTAAGTACAAGTTCATGTCCTTCTTACAAAATTATTTCCTTAGGTAAGTCGGTAAGTACCTACCTACTTACTTATTTAGTAATTTTGAAAACGGTCTTACTATACCTATGTCTGATAAAAATGCAATTTTCTAGAGATTTTCAATCAATAGTAGCAGTAATGAAGATATAAAATCAATAATTATAATCTTTATCTCATTTAAAGCAATAAACATCAATCACAGCCGCAATCGCTAATCTTTTTATTACTTATAGCCGTCGGCCAGGTAAGAAAGAGTGTAGGTACATTATCATTTATTACTCGGAAAAGTATACGTAAATAGTTATTAATAGTTTTACCGTGATTTTGCGAAAGACTTGAGCCATTGATAAATATAGTTTAGGTAGGTACCTACGGCAAAAAATATTAGCATTAGCATTGTCCCTCGTTACTACCTAAATACAAATTTATAATGGTATTTTTATCTATCATTCACGAAAAGCGAGGCAAATCATATACAACATATGGGAATGGGATCAAGATATAAGCTTATTAAAGTGCCTATAGTCCGCACTAATCAAAAACAATAACTTCCTTTATATTTTTCCTGGCTATTAAATTTACCGTTACAGGTGGTCCTTTGAACCGGATCAAATTTAAAGTAGGTATTGCACAACTTTAATGATATCCTTAAGGTTATATGACGTCATAAGCGTTAGCTCAGAAAATGTATACCTACAGATACCTATAGGTAGGTAGATGCTTAATCTTTCGTGTCAACTTTGTAATGGACACCTTGTAACGAGCTATTGTTGGCATAATGTGTTGTTACATGAGGTAAAGCTATGCTAAATACAATGGATCAATCTTCAGTTTGCCATTGGGTAGTTAATGAACAGTCTAATAGCTAAGTATAGCGCAAAAATGTGCAATAATTTAATAAAGAGATAGATAACTAGATAGAAATCTAGTTATAAATCTAGATAGAAATCTAGTTATCTATCTCTTTATTAAATTATCGCACATTTTTGCGCTATACCTAGCTATTAGACTGTTCATTCTATACTGGGCCAATCAACTTTTAAACCAACATTTTTGGCATCTCCTGCGTTACCAAAATTGTCTCTCGCGTTACCAAAAAATCGTACTTCCAACAAGATATTTCACGGTTTAAAAGGTTAAACTTACGTAGGATGGCATGTATTCATGCTATTCATCTATTAAATTACAGAAAAAACATGTTTACTTACAAAAATCTGCAATTGTTTGAAAAATGTCGCGGACAGATTATAGTCGGTTTAAAAGTTGATTGGCCCTACTACGAATAATACGAATATTCTATACTTAGTATCAGGTAACAGGATGAGCGAGCATTATGGAAAAAAAGTCACGAAGCCGCAGTGTTCCGCTTGTATATATCGTCTACAACGTGATATACGCAGTTTGATAAATATTTACATAAAAATAAATTTCGCAAGATCGTGAATCGAATCACCCTCGAATATTGAAAAGAAAAACATTTTAAACTCACAAAATTAAATTTAGCAAGCAACCCTGCAGAGATAGGTATAGTAGGTACATATTTACATAGCTTATCAAGACTTAAATTAAAATACACTCATCAAAGCCGCCTAGGAATATTATTTTTTGTACCTAGACGGTTTTGAACATTTCAATAGAGGCATACTTATTACTACTGATTCAAAACATCAAATTTGTCTAGAAATATCCCTAGGCACTTTTGATGAGTGTATGTAGGTAAGCAACCATTTAAATGACCTTTGTGTGTTCATATTTTAACATATTAGTTTTAGTAAGTTTGTCTCTATCTAAGTAATTAAACTTAATTTAATGGATTGAACAATATTCGCACACACAGCATCCGTCACAGTTCATATTAGGTCTATTACAGAATAGAAATATGGAAATTGCCCTTGACCTTTGGAAACTTTAAGTTCTGAGGAAGCTGCGGATTAAGGTAGCTTTATAAGTACCTATAGTGACACTATAGCTTGCTGCATGCAGCTTCTAGAATGGTAATCAAAACGGCAATATTTTTTGCTCAGTCATCTACCTACGAAGACAAGGCATCTGTATTTTTAAACTCACCACAGTCTTCAAAGATAACTGCCGTTGCGACAGTTACAGCTACCACTTGCAATAATACATTAATTAAAATCATTTTTTTACATTTAGAAGTGCACAAATCACAACACTCGTGTCTAATCGAAGTTTTGGACTGAAACTATATCAATTTGTAGCTACCTACGTATTGCAAGCCCAAGAGATTATCGAATGAGATAACATAGTCACAGCCACTGGGAATCTGTTGCAATTGACAAAGGTTGATTTAATTACAAATCATAATTTATAAAATTTTGTGCTTATCATGTTTAACATGATTCACTAATTTTGGAATCTAGATAATGATCCGTTGAGTTTTGTTTAGGTGAGAAATGATGACTATTATAACCTCACGTCCACATAAAGATGTATCCGACCTAGTACGTCTCATTCTCAGATTTCAGCCCTCGGCATCTTTTATGAAATTATGAACCACGTTGAGATCAAAGCATAAATTTCAAAATTCATTAATCAAAGTGTGATCAAGTTCCACTGTGGAATTTAAATGTCAATAGAGGCTAAGGGCCGTGGTGGTCTAGTGAGGGCCGTGGTGGCCTAATGGCGGCCGTGGTGGCCGTGGGGGCCTAGTGGGGCCGTGGTGGTCTACTGGTTGGTGGTCGTGGGTTCAAATCCCGGCTCGCACCTCTGAGTTTTTTGGAGTTTATGTGCGAAATTACATTTGTAATTTACCATGAGCTTTACGGTGTAGGAAAACATCGTGAGAAAACCTGCATACACCTGCGAAGGAATTCAGTGGTTGTGAAGTTTCCAATCCGCACTGGGCCACGTGGGAACTACGGCCGAAGCTCTCTCTTTCTGAGAGGAGGCCTGTGTCCTGCAGTGGGACGTACATAGGCTGGTATGACGATGAGAGACTTAGCTTAGCAATAAAAAGCTAGGCTTGATTTATACTTTCATTTAAGTATTTTGATTTTTCTAGATTGCTAAATTATGTAGGTAACTACCTACATAGAATGATATTCATAATAAACATTAGTACCTAAGTGCTTAGAAACTATGTTAGGATAGCGTTTTAACTCATAATTCTGTGGCTCTAGTGAAAAAGGGGTTAAGTCTGCAGAAATTAAACAGCTATTTTCTATTTTATGTGTAAAGGGGGCTAAGTCGAAATCAGTTGTTCAACCACAGAATTTAGGTCCGGGAAAAATATACGAACATCAAATAAAAAAAAATACAACATTAAAATAAAAATTAAATTCATAGCCAGCTAAAATAAATAAGCCCGTTGGTGTGCATTTACTCAACAAGGTAGAGTCAACTGTGGTTCAAGTACAAGCTTGCTAGTTTTTATAGTGGTATTGAATATTTCTCGCTTTCTTAGCAGAGTTAAGCAGAGACTTAGAACAGTTAGGTAGGTCTAACTTCGAGCAAGAGGTCAATCGACGAATCCGACTCGTTCGACCAGTTCGGGAAGCTCCGCAATAATAATAATAATTCTTTATTTCGAAGTATGAGTGACTTCCATAGATGTTAGTAACAATATCTTATCATCCAATATTCTTTGTCTTTGACCAGTGTGTGTTACCAGTGATGACTTATGGCACAGAGCCGTGGCCGCTAACGATGCAATGGGCCTCGTAAGAAAGCTCAAGGTCACTCAGAGGGCGATGGAGAGGGCTGTATGCTCGGAGTTTCTCTGCGGGATCGCATTAGAAATGATGAAATCCGCACAAGAAGTAAAGTCACCGACATAGCTGGTAGAATCGCCAGACTCAAGTGGCAGTGGGCAGGGCACATCGTTCTCGAGGGGCGTTCACAGACCGGAAGACGTAGAGTACCTACTAGGCCTCCAACAAGATGGAGCGACGACCTGATTAAGGTTGCGGGAACGCGTTGGATGCGGATGGCACAGGACCGATCTGTTTGGCGAGCCTTGAGGGAGACCTATGTTCAGCAGTGAACGTTTTTCGGCTGATATGATGAAATCCTTTAAATCCCCTTCAAATACAGAGGGCCTACCGGCATTGTTTCAAATCGATGACATGACAGGGATCGAAAAATGGGAGCAAAATCTATTGAAACGACGTATGACAACCAAGTCAGTTACATATCATTAGTTAGCACTTCCATTACTTTTGCTCGCATTTTACGAACCCTGAACATGACGAAGCACAAAAGATACAGGTTACAAATTATACGGCTGTATTGTATAGGCTAGATCCTTTTGCCTTTTCTACAAAATATTAATTAAGAAAAGGTTGTGTCAATGTCAAAATACAAGAATAAAAGGGTTCTATCTGCAATAAAAATGTAGACCAAATATCAACTTTAGTCACATGGACTTAATAGACATATTTAAACAACGTGCAAAAAAATAAAATAGAGCTCATTATCATCCGAAGTAATGTAATGTGTCAAAACTGTCAAACACACATGTTCTAACGTTCTACCAGTTGTTTTGTATTTATATTTCCAATATTATGATTATTTGCGATAATAACTAAGAAAAATCTGCGAAAACCAATGACATATAATACAATGTACTTAGCCTTCTAAACTGGAAGAAAAGAAAACTAACGTCGAGGAGATAAGTTTAAAAGTTGTTTACAATGATACAGTCAATAAATAGAATTCGTGTTAACGTACGAAATTACCCGGTTACAATAAGTTTGAGACTACAACACAAACAAGCTAAAACAAAGGATGAAAAACCACCTCCAAAAGCGGCTGCGGATGTCGTAAACTATATTGAAAACTCCCCGGAATATGCTGATGTGAAAGACCGCTTGCCTAGATCACTTCTTAGAAAGTACAAGACACCTGAAAGTATGTATCTTATTAATAAGAGTACCGCTAAAGAAATAGCACAAACAGTGAAAACATATTTAAATGAGGACTCACCTATAGTTGAAGTTAATCCAGGTCTTGGAATTCTTAGCATGGAGTTATTACAATGCCAAAATAAACAACTTTACATGTATGAAACCTCAAACCATTTTGGGCAGTACTTAAATGTAAGCTTTAATTTTATTATTCAATAATCATCTTTCTTTTTCTTAAAAGTTGTGGCAGTGGTTCAACCTATGGCCTCGCAAGCTTCAGTAAAACCATTGTGGGGAATAAAACATTTGGGAAAAAATATGAATGGAAAATTTGCCACTAGGAAATAACAATTCTGGCAAATTGATCTAACAAATCCCTGTGCCCTGCAATCTATATAGGCTGGGATGATGATGATGACAGTCAATCATATTTGATAAATTGTGGTAACAATTATCAACTTTCAATTGTGTGACAGGCTTTGCAGTTGGAACATCCTGGCAGACTGAAGTTAAAAATAGCTGACTTTTTTGGAATGTGGAAGCTGGCATTCCAGGATAAGATTGACCAAGGTAACAGGATCAAAGAGTTGTTGGGTGATCTAGCCACGGACAATCCTGGTAAGTTTTTGGATGACACAAAGGTTGATATTAAAAAAAATGGGTCTATAATGACTCCCATAAAATTTTAAGTCATAATGTATCATTACGTTGTTGAGAATGCCAAATAAGCTATGTGTTTGATTTTTGATTGACAAATAGGTACCTAGCAACATAACATATAGGTTATAATTGATTTGATTAAAATCAAACGCATAACGGATTTGGCAATCTCAACAACATAGTCATAATCAACATTAGTCATACAGTGATTTATTTCTGAAACAATTTATTATTCGGAATTAAACAAACCTAACCTAACCTACTGCATTCTATAAGATGGCATTTAAAAAAGTCCTGAAAAAAATACCGTTTCAGAAATAAATTAAGACTATGACTAATGTTGATTATGACTAATGATACATTATGACTTAAAATTTATGGGAGAAAAGGGGCACCGAAAAAACATACATAATATAATTTGATTTTGATTGTTACAAAAAATCTTCAAATTAGATTATAAATACATGCATTGAAAAACTCATTGTTTGATATATTCACTAACTTTAAAATTTTGATCACAATATTTTTTTTAGATAGAGAAGTGAAAATAGTTGGGTCAATGCCCGGTTTATCATTTGTGAAACATTTAATAAATAACATAGTTTTTCACAATACTACAAGTCAACTGGGAAGACCTGATCTCTTTATTACAATGCCTGGACATCACTATGAGGTATGTAAAAAAACTGCATTTGCTTTCTATAAACTTAAATTTCATATCAGTTGGCAAAGACAACTGGATAGCCTAGTGGTTAGAGAACCTGACTATGAAGCTGGAGGGCGCGGGTTCGATCCCCAGTTGGTGCAGACATTATGTAAGTATGAAAAATATGAATGTTTTTTCTTGAGTCTTGAGTGTTTAATATATCAATTTAATTTTATTTAATTTATAGTTTAATATCTTCATATAAAACAAGCTCTGCTTATGTTGGGGTGGGTCAAGTGACCCGTGCCGTGATATTTATTGTAATTTTTTATATCACACTAGTTTACGCCCCGTAACTTCGCCCCCCTTGCCAAATTTCCTTTCATACAAACCTGAATACTAGCTAAAAAAATATTTGGGTATTAATTTTCTTTCTCTCATTGCAGTTTCTTACAGACACAGAAATTCAGCTCGGTAAGCATATGGCAGTACCAACATTGTTCCAATTATTGTTTGATTATAAAATACTCACTAGTGTACCTAAAGTCCACTTTTTGCCATGGACTCATCCAGCCACAAACAAGAGAGTTACACTGGTAAGAAACAATTGTACCTATTAGAATTGGGTGAATCAACTTTTTTGTGTTGTTTACTCTGTCCCCGGTTGTCGAAGTGACATTTTCATACTATTTCATATGAAAACACTTAGGTTGTCCAAGGGACAAAATTTGTGTAACCGTAGCAACGGGTAGCAAGAAAAAGTTGATTCACCCAATTAGTCTCCAATAATATCTATCTATATATATTATACTAGCTGTTGCCCGCGACTCCGTCTGCGAAGAATAATAGGGGTATGAAAAATAGATGTTGACCGATTTTCAGACCTACCCGATATGCACACAAAATTTCATGAGAATCGGTCGAGCCTTTTCGGAGGAGTTTGGTAACAAACACCGCGACACGAGAATTTTATATATTAGACTAGCTGTTGCCCGCGACTCCGTCCGCGAAGAATGGGGGGGGGGGATAAATATTAAAAATGAATCACAGAAATGTTTGTACGCGCATAACTTCCGATCGACAGCACCAAATTCGATAATTCTTTTTTTGTTGCATTTGTTATTGTCAGGAGAAGGTTCTTATGAAAAACATTTTTAAAAAAATACAATGGGGGTGAAGCCGCGGACATCAGCTAGTATCTAATATTTAAAGTTTTATTATGTTTGAAGATGAAAGTAGGTAGTTAATAACTATTAATTCAAAATTTCCGAATGATTATGTCAGCCGATTTTTAAACCTTTGGGGACTTTTTCGAAATCACTATTATGAGTAGGTACATACATTATATTAGCTAACAATATTTAACTACCTGCTGCTTTTTTTCAAATTTAAAAATCCTGAACCTATGAAATACCCCTAATCCTGATTCTATGTATAGACATATATATATATTTTTAAAATTTTAAATATATATATGTATATAAATGTTAGTTGCAATTGAAAATTAAGTTAGTACAATTACATAAAAATGTTTTATTTGCAGATGCAATGCATATTTAAAAGTTGCGTCCTTTAGCTATTACAAGAATTTCGCAATATTTTTGGTAGAGATTACAACAAGACATGTAAAACCCCTTTGTTAAACTAAGTTTAGTAACCAAAAATATTATTTTTTTTAGATGGACGAATACCAGCTGTACTTGGTGAATATAACGCAAAAGAAAGACCTGCCAGTGCCGCCGGAATACCTGTCGCTGCTGTGGTATTTCTTTAAACCCCATATTTTCTCAAAATCCACAAGAGTCATACCAATGCTCGAGTAAGCGTTAATCATTTCGTAAAACGATTTGCACTGTACAGTCAAGGGCAAAAATATGTATACACTTTAGTACCTTGTCTATTTTCGTCATATTTGAACTGCCATACATGAACTGTCACAGTGGTTAAAGTGACAAAGTACTAAAGTGTATACATATTTTTGCCCTTGACTGTACCTTTAAGCTTACTTTAGATTTGCAAGAAAGCTCGTGCAAGTTTAGATTGCATTGAGCGGCCGTAAAGCGAACGAGTTTGAAGTGGTCGATAGAGAGCCGCAATGTAATGCAACTTGCACGTGTTTTCTTGCAGGTCTAAACTGGGCTTTAGATGCATAAGGACAAATATGTTCTAATGTTTTTGTCAACTCGTGACCACGGCCGCTGCGATGTGGCCGAAACATCGAGGTAAATATTGTTTGCGTGATAAGTCCCGTTTAGTATCTATCTATCTAATACCTTTAAACGAGCAATTCTTGTATATATGTATATATATATATATATATATATATATATATATATACATATATACAAGAATTGCTCGTTTAAAGGTATTAGATAGATAGATACTAAACGGGACTTATATATATATATATATATATATAATCAGGATCTCGGAAACGGCTCCAACGATTTCGATGAAATTTGGTGTGTGGGGGTTTTCGGGGATGAAAAACTGATCTAGCTATGTTTCATTTTCAGAAAATCGCTTTTACTCGTGTGTGTCGTTTTTTTCAAGGTTTTTAGTTTTTTTTTAAGTTTATTTTTCATGAGAAAACATCAAGTTTCTTCTTTTGTGAGAAAAAGTATTATAGGGAACGTGCAGTAACTATAGGCGGCAGCACTAATGCGACAGAAGAGACACTATGCGGACAGTAAAACAAACTTATCAAGGTAAAACATTCAAATTGATGGCACCCTTATGGCACCAGTTGGCAGCACCGTCTATGTGCACGTTCCCTATTGGGAGCACAGAACAGGGAAAACCGGTTGTCTGTAAAGTCGGTTTACGGACGATAGTTTAACGTGACTCACCCCTCCACCCCCGCATCCCCCCCGCACATCTTCCCCCTCTCACCCCGCCACCCATCCGGTGTTTTTGTCAAATATCTTGAAAACGGTGCATCCTACGGCAAAATCAATGAATTTTTTATCCCTCCTTTGGAACCCCTGAACCCCCTCCCCCGCCCCCCCTCCCTCGCACATATATAAATCAGGATCTCGGAAACGGCTCCAACGATTTCGATGAAATTTGGTATGTGGGGGTTTTCGGGGATGAAAAATTGATCTAGCTTGGTCTTATCTCTGGGAAACCGGAAAACGCTTGGTACCGAGTTTCAGCCCGAGCAGAGCTCGGTCGCCCAGGTACTAATAATTATGAGTGAGAATCACGAAAGTTTAAAACAATATAATGTTATTATTGTTGGGTGAGCGGAAGCGATGCAATATTATCGTATACTAGCTGTTGCCCGCGACTCCGTCCGCGAAGAATAGTAGCCCACGACCTATTCTCAGACCTACCGAATGCAGAGAAAAAAGTTTCATAATAATCAATCAGTTTCATAAGTTCGATAACAAACACCGTGACACGAGATTTTTATATATTAGACTAGCCGTTGCCCGCGACTCCGTCTGCGAAGAATAGTGGTATAAAAAATAGCCTACCACCTATTCTCAGACCCACCAAGCATGTATAAAAAAAAACATAAAAATCGGTCAAGCTGTTTCGGAGGAGTTCGATAACAAATACCGTGACACGAGATTTTTATATATATAGGTAAACTAGCTGTTGCCCGCGACTCCGTCCGCGAAGAATAGGGTATAAAAAATAGCCAACGACCTATTCTCAGACCTACCGAATGCAGAGAAAAAAAAAATCATAAAAATTGGTCGTGCCGTTTCGGAGGAGTTCGTAACAAACACCGTGACACGAGATTTTTATATATTAGATTACTAGCTTTTGCCCGCGGCTTCGCTCGCGTGTACCATGAGTTTTCCAAAGAACCAAGATATGAAGCAAGCAAGCATACAGGTAAGCAAGCAAGCATGCAAGCATGCAAGCAAGCATGCAAGCAAGCATGCAAGCAACATGCAAGCAAGCATGCATGCACGCAAGCAAGCAAGTGTGCAAGAAAGCGTGCAAGTAAGCGTGCAAGCAAGCGTGCAAGCAAGCCCGACTAAACTTCAGGTAGATACGGTCCTTTACAGTATTTCTTTATACACAATGTTTTTCACTAAGTCGGAAGTGGGCACTAAAATAACCAGGCTAGTTAATAATATAAAACCTATTATTACTTTCCCCTGTCCTTCATTAGGTATATTTAATTCAATGTTTTCATACCTTCTACGGAAACTTGAGTAACTGGAAGTGCTGTGTACCTACTTAGCATTGATATTATACATATTATAGTATTTTGTTAAGGTGTTGTGTGACCTAACCGTTAAGGAGTTATACCTTCCATCATCAGCTCAACTGAATAACCAGAAAATATACAACTAAAGGTCTATACGTGCATATGATATTTAAAGAAACTTCCTATAACTCCTAACCTTAAGGAGTTTAACCTTCCATCATCAGCTCACCCGGATAACCTGAAATAATACAACTATCGGTCTATACGTACCTATAATATTTGAAAAAATATCCTCAACTCCTAACCGTTAAGGAGTTTTACCTTCCATCATCAGCTCATCTACATGAGATGATGTCTACCAGACGCAAACACTTAAATAGCTTGAGAAAATATATGAAAACGTAATGCGTACCTACAAAATTTGAGGGTTGCCCTCGATTTCCCTGAGATCCCGTCATCAGATCTTGATTTGGTGACAATGGAACCATGAGTATTCCAAAGAACCAAGATATTAAGCAAGCAAGCAAACATGCATGCACGGAAGCAAGCAAGCGTGCAAGAAAACGTGCAAGTAAGCGTGCAAGCAAGCGTGCAAGCAAGCCCGACTAAATTTTCTTTATATATACAATGTTTTTCACTAATTCGGAAGCGGGCACTAAAATAACCAGGCTTGTTAATAATTATAAAACCTATTATTACTTTCCCCTATCCTGCATTAGGTATAATTCAATGTTTTCTTACCTTCTACGGAAACTTGAGTAACTGGAAGCGCTGTGTACCTACTTAGCATTGATATTATACATATTATAGTATCTTGTTAAGGTGTTGTGTGACCTAACCGTTAAGGAGTTTAACCTTCCATCATCAGCTCACTTGGATAACCTGAAAGAATACAACTATCGGTCTATACGTACCTATAATATTTGAAAAAATATCCTCAACTCCTAACCGTTAAGGAGTTTACCTTCCATCATCAGCTCATCAACATGAGATGATGTCTACCAGACGCAAACACTTAAATAGCTTGAGAAAATATATGAAAAACGTAATGCGTGCCTACAAAATTTGAGGGTTGCCGTCGATTTCCCTGAGATCCCGTCATCAGATCCTGATTTGGTGACAATGGGACCATCTCAGGAGTATATTCCATTCTTTCGAATTAAAAAATAATTTTTATAATCGGTCCACAATTGACCGAGAAATCGGTGAAGATACCTACATAAAAAAATACATAAAGTGGAATGCATAACCTCCTCCTTTTTTGAAGTCGGTTATAGAGCCCTTTGCGGCCTACTTACAGTATGAACTTATGAATTTTGAAATTTTAGCTTTCTACAACCAGTAGAACGCAAAATCCCGTTTTTTCCCGGTCCCGTAAGAATTTCGGGAAATGCTTTCTTAATGCTCCCCTAAATTCCCCAAGGAACCCACTTGCCAAATTTCAGCTTTCTATGACCAGTAAAACGAAAAATCCCGTTTTTCCCGTTCCCGTGGGAATTTTGGAAAGTCCTCTCTCAATGCTCCTTTACACTCCCCAAACAACCTACATGCCGAATTTCAGCTTTCTACGACCAGTAAAACGAAAAGTCCCTTTTTTTCCCATTTCCGTGGAAATTTCGGAAAGTCCTCTCTCAATGCTTCTCTACACTCCCCAAGCAACCTACATGCCGAATTTCAGCTTTCTATGACCAGTAAAACGAAAAATCTCGTTTTTTCCCGTTCCCGTAGGAATTTTGGAAAGCCCTCTCTCAATCCTCCTCCACACTTCCCAAGCAACCTACATGCCAAATTTCAACTTTCTACGACCAGTAAAACGAAAAATACCGTTTTTTCCTTATCCCGTGGGAATTTCCGAAAATCCTTAAAACTGTTTTTTACTATTATAATTACCTACTTTTATGCCAAATTTGAAGAGTCTAATAATTATAGTTCATAGGATCCCGTTGAACTGAATATATAAATCCCGTTTTTTCCTTATCCCGTGGGAATTTTGAAAAATCCTGAAATTAATGTTTTACCTAATGTAATACCTACCTGTGTATCAAATTTGAAGAGTCTAGTTATTATAGTTACTGAGATAGGGTCACTCGGAATCGAATATATAAATCCCGTTTTTTCCCGTTCCCGTGGGAATTCCCGAAAATCCTTCCTTAGTGGATGCCTACATTGTATAAGGTATCTATGTGCAAAATTTCAAGTCTCTAGGTCCAGTGGTTTGGGCTGTGCTTTGATATATCAACAGTCATTTAGTTTAATTAGACATTTCAACCCCATCGCACCCCATCCAGGGAGATGGTATTTTACGTCCGCCACGTCGGATTTTAAAACCGTTGTTTTCGTAACCAGCGACCCGATAAACCGTAGAAACAATACCCATGTTGATTTCAGACTTTGTCACCCCATTTCCCCCTTTTAGGGGTTGAATTCCCAAAAAACCTGAAACACGTGTTTAATCATTTATCGTTAGGAGTACTTCTGTGAAGTTTCGAATAAAATAGTCAAACTAATCTTGTTTCCCCATACAAACTTTGGACCCCCGTTTCACCCCCTTAGGGAGTAAATTTTGAAAAATCCTTTCTTAGTGCACCCATAGACCTTATAAGGAACCTACGTGCCAAATTTGGAATCTCTAGGCCCAGCGGTTAGGGCTGTGCGTTGATATGTCAGTCAGTCAGTCAGTCAGTCAGTCAGTTTCTTCTTTTATATATATAGACTAGCTTTTGCCCGCGGCTTCGCTCGCGTGTACCATGAGAATTCCAAAGAACCAAGATAAAGCAAGCAAGCATACAGGCAAGCAAGCAAGCATGCAAGCAAGATTGCTTGCGTGACAATGGGACCATCTCAGGAGTATATTATATTCTTTCGAATAAAAAAAGAATTTTTAAAATCGGTCACACAATAGACCAAGAAATCGGTGAACATACCTACATAAAAAATACATAAAATGGAATGCATAACCTCTTCCTTTTTTTGAAGTCGGTTAAAGAGCCCTTTGCGGCCTACTTACAGTATAAACTTATGAATTTTGAAATTTTAGCTTACAACCGGTAAAACGCAAAATCCCGGTTTTCCCGTTCCCGTAAGAATTTCGCAAAATACTTTCTTAATACGGGGAAAGTCCTATCTCAATGCTCCTCTACACTCCCCAAGCAACTCATGCCGAATTTCAGCTTTCTACGACCAGTAAAACGAAAAATCTCGTTTTTTCCCATTCCCGTGGGAATTTTGGAAAGTCCTCTCTCAATGCTCCTCTACACTCTCCAAGCAACCTCATGCCGAATTTCAGCTTTCTACGACCAGTAAAACGAAAAATCCCGTTTTTCCCGTTCCCGTGGGAATTTTGGATAGTCCTCTCTTAATGCTCTTCTACACTCTCCAAGGAACCTACCTACTTGTCAAATTTCAGCTTTCTACGACCAGTAAAACGAAAAATCCCGTTTTTTCCCGTTCCCGTGGGAAATTTGGAAAGTCCTCTCTCAATGCTCCTCTACACTCCCCAAGCAACCTCATGCCGAATTTCAGCTTTCTACGACCAGTAAAATGAAAAATCCCGTTTTTCCCGTTCCCGTGGGAATTTTGGATAGTCCTCTCTTAATGCTCTTCTACACTCCCCTAGGAACCTACCTACTTGCCAAATTTCAGCTTTCTACGACCAGTAAAACGAAAAATCCCGTTTTTTCCCGTTCCCGTGGGAAATTTGGAAAGTCCTCTCTCAATGCTCCTCTACACTCCCCAAGCAACCTCATGCCAAATTTCAGCTTTCTACGACCAGTAAAATGAAAAATCCCCTTTTTTTCCGTTCCCGTGGGAAATTTGGAAAGTCCTCTCTCAATGCTCCTCTACACTCGTCAAGCAACCTCATGCCGAATTTCAGCTTTCTACGACCAGTAAAATGAAAAATCCCGTTTTTCCCGTTCCCGTGGGAATTTTGGATAGTCCTCTCTTAATGCTCTTCTACACTCCCCTAGGAACCTACCTACTTGCCAAATTTCAGCTTTCTACGACCAGTAAAACGAAAAATCCCGTTTTTTCCCGTTCCCGTGGGAAATTCGGAAAGTCCTCTCTCAATGCTCCTCTACACTCTCCAAGCAACCTCATGCCGAATTTCAGCTTTCTACGACCAGTAAAATGAAAAATCCTGTTTTTCCCGTTCCCGTGGGAATTTTGGATAGTCCTCTCTTAATGCTCTTCTACACTCCCCAAGCAACCTCATGCCGAATTTCAGCTTTCTACGACCAGTAAAATGAAAAATCCCGTTTTTCCCGTTCCCGTGGGAATTTTGGATAGTCCTCTCTTAATGCTCTTCTACACTCCCCTAGGAACCTACCTACTTGCCAAATTTCAGCTTTCTACGACCAGTAAAACGAAAAATCCCGATTTTTCCCGTTCCCGTGGGAAATTTGGAAAGTCCTCTCTCAATGCTCCTCTACACTCCCCAAGCAACCTCATGCCGAATTTCAGCTTTCTACGACCAGAAAAACGAAAAATCCCGTTTTTTCCCGTTCCCGTGGGAATTTTGGAAAGTCCTCTCTCAATGGTCCTCTACACTCCCCAAGCAACCTCTTGCCGAATTTCAGCTTTCTACGACCAGTAAAACGAAAAATCCCGTGTTTTCCCGTTCCCGTGGGACTTTTTGATAGTCCTCTCTTAATGCTCTTCTTAAAACTTCCCAAGCAACCTACATGCCAAATTTCAGCTTTCTACGACCAGTAAAACGAAAAATAACGTTTTTTCACGTTCCCGTGGGAATTTTGGAAAGTTCTCTCTCAATGCTCCTCTACACTCCCCAAGCAACCTACATGCCGAATTTCAGCTTTCTACGACCAGAAAATGAAAAATCTCGTTTTTTCCTTATCCCGTGGGAATTTCCGAAAATCCTTGAAACAATTTTTTACTATTATAATTACCTACTTCTATGCCAAATTTGAAGAGTCTAATAATTACAGTTCATAGGATTCCGTTGAACTGAATATATAAATCCCGTTTTTTTCCTTATCCCGTGGGAATTTTAAAAATCCTGAAATTAATGTTTTAACTAATATAATACCTACTTGTGTATCAAATTTTAAAAGTCTAGTTATTATAGTTACAGAGATACGGTCACTCGGAATCGAATATATAAATCCCGTTTTTTCCCGTTCCCGTGGGAATTTTGGAAATTCCTCTCTCAATGCTCCTCTACACTCCCCAAGCAACCTACATGCCGAATTTCAGCTTTCTACGACCAGTAAAACGATAAATCCCGTTTTTTCTTTATCCCGTGGTAATTTCTGAAAATCCTTAAAATCGTTTTTCACTATTATAATTACCTACTTCTATGCCAAATTTGAAGAGTCTAGTAATTATGGTTCATAGGATTTCGTTGAACTGAATATATAAATCCGGGTTTTTTCTTATCCCGTGGGAATTTTGAAAAATCCTGATTTTAATATTTTAACTAATGTAATACCTATTTGTATATCAAATTTGAAGAGTCTAGTTATTATAGTTACTGAGATAGGGTCACTCGGAATCGAATATATAAATCCCGTTTTTTCTCGTTCCCGTAGGAATTTTGGAAATTCCTCTCTCAATGCTCCTCTACACTCCCCAAGCTACCTTCATGCCGAATTTCAGCTTTCTACGACCTGTAAAACGAAATATCCCGTTTTTTCTTTATCCCGTGGGAATTTCCAAAAATCCTTAAAACAGTTTTTTACTATTACAATTACCTACTTCTATGCCAAATTTGAAGAGTCTAGTAATTATAGTTCATAGGATTCCGTTGAACTGAATATATAAATCCCGTTTATTCCTTATCCCGAGAGAATTTTGAAAAATCCTGAAATCGATGTTTTCATTATTGTAATACCTACTTGTGTATCAAATTTGAAGAGTCTAGTTATTATAGTTACTGAGATACGGTCACTCGGAATCGAATCTATAAATCCCGTTTTTTCCCGTTCCCGTGGGAATTCCCGAATATCCTTCCTTAGTGGATGCCTACATTGTATAAGGAATCTATGTGCAAAATTTCAAGTCTCTAGGTCCAGTGGTTTGGGCTGTGCGTTGATATATCAACAGTCAGTCAGTCAGTCAGTCAGTCAGTTTAGAATTTTATATATATAGATTAGCGCAACGGGATCACGCAACCACATGGAAATACTTACTTAACCCTTAACCTTTTCAACGCTCTGTCAAATACAACAGCTCTCACTCATACGCCGAGACATCGGAATGTCAAACGCGAAGTTGAACCCTACAGAAATGCATGAAAGTAGATATCGCTCTGCACGCCATGACTGATATATAAGTCGTTGGCGTAGAACCTGCGGTGCCGATATTATGTGTCGTTGGCGTCGAAAAGGTTAATAAGGCCCTATTTATTGGAACATACTACCATAGAATCAAAAGCAGCATCGAATACTACCTGACAAAAAATATTTTTAAACCTAGTCATATTTTCAATAATTACAATGGGATTGTGACGTATACATAGTAAAATCAATAAGGTTGAATTTCCAACTCAATGCACGTAGTCGCTAAATCGCCTCTACCTTATTAAGGGTTAACTACTACTGACAAAAATCCGTAACACGAATTGACGCTTTTTAGGGTTCCATACCAGAAGGGGGCGAACGGGACCCTATTACTGAGATTCCGCCGTGTTTGTATATATAAAAAAAAAAAAAACTTTATTTGCATTTAACAGAAGTTTTACATAAAATAATTTATTGAATCAGGCGTTACTTTGCGGAGGTCCATATTAATGAACTAAAACAATTACTTTGCTCACCCGCGACCTTACAATAGTTACGTTTATGCAAGAAATGTGTGTTCATGCAGTTCCTCCACCTCCACACTGTACGAACACACACAAATCACATAAACACAACTATCACCACCACCAAGCTACACTGACGCGTTTCGAACTCAACCAGAGCTCATCCTCGGAGTTACCACAACCGTATGCTATGCTACCAAATGTTAAACTCCACAACAACATTGTGTTGGTTTAACATTTGGTAGCATAGCATACGGTTGTGGTAACTCCGAGGATGAGCTCTGGTTGAGTTCGAAACGCGTCAGTGTAGCTTGGTGGTGGTGATAGTTGTGTTTATGTGATTTGTGTGTGTTCGTACAGTGTGGAGGTGGAGGAACTGCATGAACACACATTTCTTGCATAAACGTAACTATTGTAAGGTCGCGGGTGAGCAAAGTAATTGTTTTAGTTCATTTTACATAAAAGGTTGAGGCCTCCCATTAAGTTGGAACTTGTGTTAGGAGGCCTCGCTCTTCCAAGAAAAAATTATTACTAAGACTATAACTAAACAAAACTTAAACTTAAATAATGTGTGTGTGTGTGTGTGTGTGTGTGTGTGTGTGTGTGTGTGTGTGTGTGTGTGTGTATGTATGTGTGTGTGTGTATGAGAGTGCGTGTGAGTGCATGAACGTGAGTGAATGTGTGTGTGAAAGTGTGCGCATACGTGCGTGCGTATGAGCGTGCATGTCAAGTGTGTCAGTGCTCGTGTGACTGTTAATGTGTCCAGTGAATTTTTGGTGTTGCTTTACATCTGCATGTTCGTGAGAGCACCAGTATATGTCTGTCCATCCCTCTGACACAGGGATCTATCTCTTGAACAGTACCTAATAGCTGACACTTGAAATTTTCACCGATTATGTATTTAGATACTGTGGCCGCTATAACAACAAATACTAAAAATAAAATAAAGTTAAAAATTAAAGGAGTCATACAAGAATCGTGTTTTTTTTCAGCGCTTTTAACTCCGGCGACGGTTGCTAGGCGACAGCCGGCAGTTGCTAGGCAACGACTCTGTTATGCTGTGCGTATGTTTTTCGAAAACCTACCTATAAGTTTACGATTTTAGTGGTTATATTTTGGCGATTTTTTTACTGAACTGTTTTTATTTCTTTATTTTAAAACATTGTACGGAGGTAGGTACGAATCCGTCTCGCACTTGACCGGTTTTATTTTACAATTGCTGACCCTGAGATAGTCTAAGAGAGACCTACATCCAACAGTCAGTGTTTTCTGATGATGATTTTTTCTTATAGGCAGTGGATACCGGGTTGTGGCGTGTGGCTGATAACAGGACAGGATCCACCAGACACCAACAAGAAACTGTCTCCAGGGAAAGACGACGCACCATTACCACACATGACCATATTTACAGAATTCGGCGACCTCAATCTAAAGCAGAAAATTACTGTTTTTAAAAAGTGAGCCATTAATAACATGTCATGGGAATTGTTAAAAAAAATGCTGTTATTTGCATTAAGAAAGCCGTGGTGGCCTAGTGGTTTGACCTATGGCCTCTCAAGTAGAGGGTTGTGGGTTCAAACCCATGCTGGCACCTCTGAGTTTTTCGGAAGTTATGACTAGGTGTGTATACGGTGAAGGAAGACATTGTGAGGAAACCTGCGTACATCTGCGAAGAAATTCAATCATCTGTGTGAAGTTCCAACCCGCACTGTGCCTGCGTGGGAACTACGGCCCAAGCCCTCTCATTCTAAGAGGCAGGTCTCCTGCCAACATTGGGACGTATACAGGGTAATTTTTTAATAAGTGCATATTTTTTAATACGTGATTCAGTGACGTTAAAATAACAAATTTCAGTATTTTTCGTTATAATATCTATCACTTATTTTTTTTTTGTTTTTATAGTAACTCGACCAATTATTGGATGAATTATTACTATGAAAAACCCAAATTTCAAAATGTAAAAAAAAATCTTGAACAGATAATCGTGATCTATCAACGATACTGAATCACGAATCAAAATTTGTGCACTGATTAAAAAATTACCCTGTATAGGCTAAGATGTATGCAGTGGCGTAGCTACCGTAGGGCAAGCCGGGGCAGTGCACCGGGGCCCCCAAGCTCAGGGGCCCTTCGGACTCTGACTTAATAAAATTATAAACGCGGACCTATGAGAAACGCGGCGCGCTTCAACAGCGTGACTATAAAACGCTACTTAGTGAGTTTACAAGCGCGCGAGTCTAGTGAACTCAAAGTGCATTCATTCTTACTTGTTTTATCATATTAAACAAGCACGGGTTGGGGCCCTAGTTTATTTTTTGCCCCAGGGCCTTTGGTTACGTAGCTACGCCACTGGATGTATGTGTACGTAAGTAATTGCTACAAATTAATGTAAAATGTGTAATGTGTATAAATTTTCCCGTGAAATGTAGGTATCCAAATAATGTCTACAAATGGATATAGGTACTTAATTGTTTTGTTACAGATTAATATCATGGCCCGAGTTCGAGCAGTGCCAATTCCGCGTGTCCATGGAAAACAATTTGCCCAAGTTCGTGACAGCGGTCGAAGATGACGTTAAAACTAGTATAGGCGGGCACATAGACGACATTGAAAGCTCAGATTCCGACAATGAAACCTAATTGTTGATAAAAATAGTAATAAAACAATATTAAAAGGATATAGGTGTTTTTATCTTTTTCTATTAACAGTACCTACATAATGTACAATTTTAACAATGTTAGGTAATACAGGACATAACCATACATTTTAGTTGATTGCAGCTTTGATTTAGAATTATAACACGCACATAAGTAGTAGTAACACATATCAAAGGTTGCCTAAATCCAAGGAATTAGTATCGTAATATATTGTAATTAAAGATGAAAAATTAACTAAGTAGTACAAATTTTTGAAGACTTAGGCAAGTTTGATTTGAATCGGCACATTATATAGTCTTGGAAATACAACGTAATTGATACGTACTCTGTGTTAGGGTGCATGTGGAAAACCACCAGAGATGTGCTATGCTACATTGCTATGGATGCGTCTGATATCCACCATACATATTCACTGGTCTACATAGCATAGCACTGGTGGAAACGGGTTCAACTATGTTTTTTACATTGAAAGATGCTTGCTCTGAACGCGTGCTGTGAATGAGTGCCCTGGATCTTCCTCGAACGGCTACATGGAAAGGATCACATAGTTTCGTAGCGTAGCTTTAACATCCTCGAAGCATAGCTGCATTGCACATCGCTGATCGAAAGACACCCTAAGTGCGGGGGAGAGGAGCGGGCTATGGTGTCGGTTGTCTTCCCGCAAAGCTATGGGCTTTTGACGGAGCTACGACAAAAAAATACCCACCACTCAATTTTTAAAAGTTGGTTAAAAATCTAAACCTACCACCTTCCTGTTCTAGTCTTCTTCCTCGAAACGTCCATGTTTTCCACTGATTGTGACTTGGTAATATGTGTTGAGAATTCTGTGAGTTGTGTGCTAGGTGGGTTGAACACATATGGTGCGACGATCGGTAAAAAGTTATGGTTAAAATCACGTTAAAATACTGAGACAATATTAATCGTTCCTAAAAATTTTAATGTTACATAAGCTTTTATATCTTATAGATTTTTAATTATATTAATTGAGATCAAATCAATTGAATAAAAATAAAACACAACTAGTGCAGAATCCGGTTGGCTAGAAAGCGTGGAATGTCATTTGAGAAATATTGTTTACATTTCCTTCGGTAAACTTTACCGGATAAAACTGTACTAAGTAGCTGTATTTTAAGGAAAAAGGAAACTACGTTCAGTGATGGAGCTAGGTGACTACTGCAATGGCCACCCACCCAAGCCACTAATATTATTAAAAATTCCAACTTAACTGTTAGCAAAACAAATAATCGTTTTTGTCAATGTTTCAATATGTAGAGGATTTTGTTTACCAGTTCCATCATCTAACTAAACATTAGTTTAACCAAATGGATCCAAAATATATATTATTAAAATTAAAATATACAAATTCAAAATTTACCATTATTTGTTTATTCATTATTCCGTAAAACATATTTTAGTACTTACTAAAATTATACTGGACCACTATAAAATGCGAATGGTGTGATGTGTTTAAACAAATACTACATTTTACACAAAACTTCAATCATCATCAACAATAAACAATCGAATTGATATTAAATTATTGCTTCGCACAATGAATTCATAGACAAATTGATCAGTTTATATTATCTACTTAAATATCTATATATAGTCTATATCTAAAATTCACAAATCTATTTACATATACTATAATCACAATTTTATTACTTTGCGATACGTTTTGTTTTATATCGCCTCCAGATTGGACGGGATTCTATGACTAAAAATAAATAAAGCTTTAGTATTAAGTATAGAAAACGGCATTATTTATTTCTTTTAAGGGCAGTTTAGATCTTCGCTTGTTAGAACATTCATGATCATAGGTACCCAATTTCATAGATTTTCGTTAGTAACTTTCGTTTAAATGCCTACAAAAAACATTATCCCAAAATATAAACAGGTAAATATTTACAGAAAACTCAAATTTCTTTTTCTTGGGGCCCAAGCCTTACAATACAATACAGAATAAACCCGACTGTTTACGCTTCTTATTGTAAACAATATTATTACTCTCAAAGAGAACAATAATTATATTTTGAACCATAGAATACCTCCCCGATTCAAAATACGACATGATTACTCGTTTTTCCGTCTATATCAGAGGTTTCCAAACTTTTTTTTCACATAGACTACTTTCAAAATTTAGCTGGTTCCGGTGGACCCCTGCAGCCCTGCTGCCTGCTTGATTTCTACCATATTCCCAAATCCCCCATTTTTATCTCGCCAACGTAGACGCCCCTCGAGTCTCCTGTGGACCCCTGGGGGTCCACCTGGACCACTTTGGGAATGAATGGTCTATATCCTCAAGGTTTCGGCCATGTTGCAACTCAACGAACGAGATCACGAGTAGACTTGGGTTTATCCAGCGCATATTTTGCTTTGATTCCGGAAACACTTGGACACACACTGGACAACGCGGCTTCTGCTTTATTCTATATTGAGAGTTATTTGCTCATTTGTTTCATACAACTTTAAAAACAAGCTCATCAAACTACTTTTAAAAGAATGGTCTTAGGAGGAAAAAAGAAGGAGAATCCCACTTTTTCTACACAATATGGACGATTGCGATGCCCGAATTGCTTTGCCCGAATTAAACTTTTACTATTGTTTTGCTGTAATAGTTGCAGATAAGTAAAATTGTCATTTTTAATTGCAATTTTCTATACTTTATAAATTACAGTGCGTTATATTAAAGAGTGAGAAGGAAAGTTCTTAGAAATAATAATCTAAATATGGTCACAAAAAAGTATATAGCATCCATAAAGGTGCTAATAATGGATTAAATGAATAATACTATATCATATATTTATATAATACCATCACCCTATTTACATGTACATGTATGTAAGTACGATTAGATTAAGTAGTTTGTAGTAAAGTTATTGTTGATTTGTTATAAATTTTGGAAGTGTCGGCTGTTGTATGAACTGTGGTTGCTTGATTTGGGTGTTATGTAATTTAAACTAGGAATTTCCAGCGCTTGGTCTTGAACTGATAACTTATTTTGTTTACTAGATTTCTGCAAATTTAAATTAGTGTGAACATTGAAGCTAATCGTATTGACACCGTTTTGAGGCGGAACTGTTGGACTTGACACAAAATCTGTCCATTCGTCATCATCGGCGAACGTCGTGACCTTCTTTGGCAACGCTTGTTGCGGCTTAGGCTTGCTCGACACGAACTCGCCCCAGATATCGTCATCTGGTGAGTGATTCTGCACAGAGCTTTTGTGGTGAACGGGCGAAGCACCTTTACTGTTGCCACTAACGCTCAGGTCAGTTTTTAATGAATTCAGTGTTTCCACTGGGTTAAACCTTGACAAATCTTGCAAATTTATTCCCGGATTAGGCCAGTTGATTTGCGAAAAACTCTCCAGTGACAAGGGCTGCAAAATTTGAGTAGTGTTAGGTTGAATTGGCGAAGACGTCACTGTGGGTTGCAGAACGTTGGTGGTCATAGACTGAGCGCCGAGTAACTGCGGAGCCGGGATTTTTACAACAGGCTCCATAAATTTTGAAGTATTTTCTACAGTAGTGCTAAGCATACTAGGTTCAGTATATTTCAAAATATCATTTGGTCTTGTTAGTGATATGGCATCAGACTTAGCATTATCAATTGTAGGAAAAACAATATCCAAATCAGTTTGCAGTTTTGGGGAAAATTGTAAGGAGTTATTCTGACTCAAATTTGTTGCTTCCACATTACTGAAGTTATCAATCGAAGGTACCGCTGGAGTTGGTATGGATGTTGGTAGAGCTGATTGGAATGTATCAAAGTCGTCATCGAAGGTATCATCATGTTTGCTAGATGTATCTTGAATATTTGTACTGCTATTAGTTAATGTATTTAAACTGTCAATGTCCAGGTTGTGAGTTTTTTCTGATCCGACATTTGCAGTTTGTATTTCATGGGTTCCATTATTCCAAGTTGAATGAGATGCGAATTCGGAAAAATCGTCAAACGTTTCTTTTACTTCTCCAGGAGAGGGCCAGTTTAAAGTGGGCATGGTTGGCTCTATCTTAATAGGCTGTAGGATTCCAATGGAATAAGTCGCGCTGGTACTCGGTTGCTGGGTTGGAGGAGGTTCAACATAGTCTAATGATGTCCCATTCGTTGGCTGTATTTCCTTAGCTTGCATGCTAAATGATCCTTTAAAGTCTTGGAAGTCGGAATAATCACCATCATCTAAACTTTTACTATCTACATTACTAGGCGACTCTGACAATGTTACTGGAGTTGACATTTTTGTATCTTCTACAGAAGATTGAGACATAAAAACGGAAGGTCCGTCATAGTGAATTGTTTTAGATCTAGGCGTCTCAGAATCAGTAGGTGTAAAAATGTGGGTATCAGGTAAGTTAATTTGACGCAACGGCTGCACGCCAAGTGTACTTGAGTATATTTTGTCAGGTTTTGTTGATAAAGTGGACTCAAACACATCTAATTCTGTCGGCCTCTTTGGTGCAACAGCATTGTTTTCCTTGTTGCTAGCTGAAATGTACAATAACATAAATTAGGCAAACTATTAAAGTGGGACTGATCACTCAAAGGACTGATCTCATATAAGGAAGCGTACCCATACTACGTGACCCATTTTTAAAAAAAAAAATTACCACCCTCCTCGCCATCGGTGAAAACCGTTCGTAGTAGATGTTTACCCAAATATGTTTTTAATTTTTTTTTGCAAACAGAAAGTTAAAAAAGAAAAATTGGCTAATATTTGTCATGTGTGAAAAATACGAATGTTTGTGCTCGAGTCTTGGATGTTTAATATGTATTTAAGTATGTATTTATCTATATAAGTATGTTTTTCCGTTGTCTAGTACCCATAGTACAAGCTTTGCTTAGTTTGGGTCTAGGTCAATTGGTGTGAATTGTCCCGTGATATTTATTTATTTATTTATTAATACGGCACTAGTCGGGTGACGCCAAGAGTGCGTGCATATAAGTGAGTGAGAACTGTAAAAAGCGCAAGATTCCCCTAGAGAATGTTAACTACGCGATGAAAACATAAGGTATTTTAGAAGACATCCCCCCCTAAACGGGTCACGTAGTATGGATACGTTCTCTAAATTGACTATGATGTATGTTTTGATTATGATAAGACATAGCTAGAAATGTAGTTTTTTTTTGCAGATAGGGAAATGTTAATTATATCAAAAGGAATCTGGTACATATTGGACAACAAAGTACTGGTATATAGGACACAACAATTGGTAAGTCATATTTAAAAAATCGGGACTTCTTAAAACGACAATTTCTCATTGGAGATTTTAATAGGTATCTATGGTTTCCCATAAAAAGTTCAGATTTTTACAGTCCATAACGTTTTCCGTCATAATTTTTATAAGTCATATTGTCAAAAGTCATAAAATTTCAAAATATAAATTGAATTTTCGGTTTTTACAGGTCAACATTACTGTTAGTCATAAAATTGGTTACTCATAACATAACATTAAATTTCCAGATGGTATGCCATTTCATAATGATAAAGGCAATAAACTTGCTTGTGATAATTTTTGTAAGGTCTTTTTTCGCAGGTCATAATGATTAGTTAGTCATAACATTCAATGTTATGGTGATGCCAGACTTTATTACCAAATATTATCAAAAAAATTAGTTTTTCCAGGTGGTCATAAAAATACTGACACCAAAGGCTAATGCGGGAGCGTAGCGTAGCGTTTAAACCTAACTATTCTGAGTCGCTTCTGCTCCGATCGTTCTTGCTCGCTCGCTCGCTTATTAGTTAATGCCTAAACTGAGTTTAATGGATATAATTCATTTTAGGTATTAAAACAATATGAATAACAACCATTTACGTTGAAATATATGCCTTAAACTATTTCTAAATAAATAGTGATAGTTATGGTCATCAATTTTATGTCATTTGTGGTTATAGTATTTAATATTAATAGGTCATTTCATTAATGCAATACCTCCTATGTATACTGGTACAACTGCATAATGGTGATTTTACAGTAAAGACCATATTGTTTAACGATACGGTCTTTACTGTAAAATCACCATTATGCAGTTATACCAGTATACGTAGGAGGTATTGAATGTTAGAACTATTAAGAATTATACTTTGCAAAATTTATGACTGTTGATGTTTATGTGTCAACATTTTATGGATAACCTTTTCTGACTATAGAAATTCGAAACCATAAAATTGTGGGAAATCAAGGGATCCCCATTTTAATCCATACTTCAAACATCATGAAAATAGAGGTAAATTTCTGCTAGGTATTTTAAAGTCAAGTAGATTTTTCCTAGTGTTAACAACATATTGTACTTACCATGTGACAGTAATTCTGATATCTTGAGGTTGGAATGGTTGTGGGTCATTTGGTCTAGGGTAGCCATGAGGTGTTCTAAGTCTAGGAGTAAGGCTTCTGCATAGGTGACTATGGGAATAAGGTCAAGCAGAGTATACCGGGAGGTGATTGTTAGTCCATGTGCAAGACATGCAAAAGAATTTACAGTGATATAAAAATATTAGTAATAAGCTTATTGTTTTTAGCTGTCTAGCTATACATACTGAGCGTTTTCCTGGTCACTTAGTTAAAATGAATAATATTTCTTATGACTAATGTTAAATCTCTGTGCAACAATTATGCTTTTTGTGGTTCATGTTTTCATAAAATTAAAACCTTGTTACTTAGTTGACTAATTGTGTTAAAATGTACATTGTTATTGCAAGTGATGAAATTAGGTGGATTGGTATATGTACTTACATTCTTGGCCATCTGAAGTGAAAGGATCAGTCCAGGTGCTGGAAGGCTTGGTGGTGTTCTTTTCTGAGTTCATTTCAGATTGGCTGGGCCCTGAAGGTGTGGATTGCTTCTGGGGCTGCAATGGTGCAGCACTCAAGTTGGCCGCATATTTTGGCATGTTGTAACTCCACTTAGGTCCAAATAACTGTAAATTATATAAAAATAAGTCTAAGAAGAAAGAAAGTGCTATTATGACAGACAAATACATAGGAATTAACTACTTACAATATTTCTTGAATCTATACAAAGAGCCTTCAAAAGTGTTTTCTGACCAAATGAGCTGTTCCAATTGACTATGTAAGGCTGTCTCACATCAGTCTCAAGTAAGTGTCCCCATGTCTCACATAGCAGAGCCTCTAGTTTACCATCAAATGCACTGTCAGGTACAGGTACATCTTCTTGAAATATTGGATGTAGTATTTTATTAATATTTTCAAGTATCTGGCTTTCATTGTCTGATGTTTGAAAGTCTAATACCGGGACATGAGATAGTGGATCATGTATTTCTTCTTTATCTTTATTATCTTGCATAGATGATTTAAAGTCATCAAAATCTCCAAAGTCATCATCATCTTCTGCATCAATATGGTGGGTTTGGCTAGCAGGAACAGTTTTGTCTTCATCGTGAAATACTGGTGCTTTTGTATTTTCTGCTTCATCAAAATGTGCCTCAAAAGCCCCAAACTCAGAATCTGGTTGATTGTTTTCCCAAGGATTGTCACATTCGGCCAAAATTGTAGATGGTTTGTTATCAGATGTAAAATTGAAATCAGTAAAGTCCCCAAAGTCGTCATCCATTTTATTATTTAATTCATTTAATACAACTTTAGAATTTGACAATTCTATAACCATTTCATCCACAGATTTTGTTTCATCAAAGTGTTGTTCAAGTATTTGTCTATTGTTAAAATCAGATCCATCTTCAGGGTGCTTTATTTGATCTTCTTTAGGGTTTGATGCTTCCTCATTATTTGTGCTGGAACTGGTTAATGTGATATCATCTGCAGAGAAAGTAGTCTCATTAGCATTACTACCATCAATACTGCTTGTCATATCATCTGGAATGTATGTTGCTTTGTCTTTGTCAGAGGAGTCAAACTTATCACTGTCTATGTCACCACCTGCTTCATTTTTAATACCGGAGGCTGATGATTCCTCTTCTTCCACTGTTAAATTTAAATCTTCAATATTAATTTCTTCTTCATTTTTATGTTTTTTGTCAACACTTTCATTTTCTTTGCCTTCCAGTGTGTTTTCAACACCCTGATTACATTCAACATTTTGTATCCTTTCAATTGCTAGGTCTTCAATATTATTTAATTTATCTTCAAGTTCTGGTTTAACCTGTTCAAGTTCTATTCCAGCTGTACCATCGCTCCACTGGGATATTCCACTGTAGTTTTTGTCTTTATCTATTTCTGTACTGTCACCATTATTTACATTGTTATTAGTTCTGTTATTAAGAGGAGTTTCCGATGGTTTATTATTAGATACAGCAGATTGAAAGTGATTGTAAGTGGAAAAACTTCCGTAATCATACTCATCATCTTGAGACACTAAAAAAGACAAACTTAATTAGTTATCATATTTTAAAATATATTTACTACATGTGGAATGACACTGACCCAGATTAAGATTTACAAAAAATTTGATTCAGAGAGTTACGTGTTTCCATAATTTACGTAATTTTAATTGATTTCAGGTAAATGAGACACGTAACAGTGATCTCTAACACAATATCTAATTTACTATCATTTTATAAATAAGTCATTTCTGTGCGTAGAAAATTAATTGAATGACGAACTATAAACTTACGATTATACTGCAAATCGAAATCCTCGGGGTCTTTGTCGTTTTCGCACTGATCTGGTGGCGGAGGGGTGCTGCAAACAAGTGGAGGAATCGACATTGTCCACTAATTTAATGTTGTTTGTATCACTCTTTCATAGGACTTCCATGCGCATCAACTTTAAATATTTAGAGGCGTGTTAGTAATTTAGATATCACTACATAACATGAAACAGAATTAAGTGTGTTTTAATATAACGAGGCCAGCTGTTGTTAATTGACAAAATTTTGCTACGACGATTCACAATTGTAATATTGAACTGTCAGAATCGCTGTCAAATTTTAGACAGCTGCGTTCCATGAACGTAGTATAAGGCTGCGTTCAATTTCAATTAACAAAACTGAGTTGCACTAAAGTAAAATAATAATAATTCATTTTAAATTTCACTGTACAAATTTAAGTAAATCGTAATAAAAGACCGTGAACTGTGGTGAGTAACAGTAGAAAATGAATGAGTAGTTCTATCTCGCTCTAAATATAATTTTGGTGGAATCATCTTTCATTTCTTGACGAAAAACTCTACTAATATGACATGCAATCCCATTGCAATCCCATTTCGTTTCGTTGAAAGTTTCTGAACGAATGCCCTGCTGTTGGTTGGTTGGCCCGGTCCGGACTCATTGACTGCTTCGGCTATCTATTTTCGTTATTATTCTTGACTTTAAGTTAATATAATATAAATGACGATATTTCCTGATACTTGAAACACAACAAATCCGACGATATACTCATTTTGACCTTAGGATTTCCGTATACAGGTATGTAATTATTGGTACCGCTTAATAGTTTTCAAGGGAACAGAAATTAAACGAATGAGAATTTCGACTTTCTCGGTTCATCAGTTACAGAAGTAGAGCAATTTGCTAAATCTTGATAAATTAGCCTTGATTTCTGTTCTGGTAAAAAATTACCGAGCTAGGGGAAAGTACTGTCAATAACCTTTGACATGACATGTGTCATTCCATCCATTCATTGCTTACGTGTCAGCTCGTACCTTCATTTTGTGGAGTAGTTGTTCGTGATTTTTTTAAATTGCTCACATTATTCTACTGCTTATTAATCGTGTGAGAGCGTTAATTTAAAGAAACTTTATAAATCTAAGAATCAATTGAAAGGTAAGTTCTTTTTACTTACCTTATCATAATGAAATCAAAAAATTGTGGAGTGCTACGAGCGTTTTAAATTTGATATTTTCGCATTAAATAGAAGCCTCATAATGTAGTAGTTAGTAAATCTTGTAACTGAGAGAGATGCTAAAAAATGTTCTGCACTTCCCTACTAAGTAACTTAAATGATTTATGCTGTGTTTATACAGTTTATTAGCCTCGTCATCATTTTCGTGCTGAATTGCAGTGCGCCGGTTATTATACGAAACTGATTTTAACACTCATTATTATTTGTAACCTAAGTACAGTCAAAAATGTCTTGGATAAAAGCTTCTTAGAACCTAAATAAGGTTTAATCTTGCAAGAATCTGATTCTGCCCTCATTTTGCACAATATACTAATAAAAATAGCTATTGTTTCATGTTTGAATAACAATTCCGAGTTCTTATTAGAATTTGAGTAATCGAGTTCTTATTAGAATTTGAGTAATCTAATTGTTACATGTTGTAGGTGAATGCGGCAGATCCGATGGAGCTGCAAGCATTGCTAGTGTTGGGCGGAGTGGGAGTGGTGGTGGTGGCCGTGCTGCTGCTCATGGGACTGTTCTCAGCGTCGGGCACCAGCTATGAGGAAGCTATTGCTCAGCAGCGCCGGGCCACTACAGAGCTGCTGGCTCTAGCTGAAAACAAGAACAAACCTAAAAAAAATAACAAGAAGGCTATTAAGAAGGTAATTCTTTAGGACATTCTTTTTATTTAGCATCTTTTTATTACTATGGACTTATAGGTTGTGGCTACATTCCAACAAGATGCTTTTTTTACCCATCTAGCATTCTATGTGCCACATGTCCTCTTCATCATCATCCTAGCCTATAAACGTCCCACTGCAAGGCATAGACCTCCTCTCAGAATGAGAGGGCTTGGGCCGTAGTTCCCATATAACCTCCTAAAAAGCAGTATAAATAAAATAAAATAAAAATAAAAAAAAAATATATAAATATAAAAATGTCCTCTTAAAAAGCTGTATTTAACCCGTCAAACGTCCCGCTCGCCACAGTGGCGCGTAACTAACTGTTCATGATTTGCTAATTTTTGTTACTAGTTTTGATCACCTTTTAACCCGTCACGCGTCCCAGGGACTACGTTAGTCTTAACTTTTATTTGCGGGAAATGTCCTAGAGACTACTACTGAAGTCTCTAGGATTTATCCCGCATAAAAATAAATTTTACTAATTTTAGTATGGTGGACGCGTGACGGGTTAACATAGCATACTTAGAAAAAATTGCCCAAAAATGTTGTTGGTTGTGCAACAGGTTAATTACCATGATAGACCATAAGACAATTTTTTTTAACATAAAAGCAATTTTTGAGGACCTGAAACTGGTTAAAGTAACTTAAATTTCTCTAAGTTTTTATGCTACTGTAATATTAGTTTTTTTCTTTAGAATGTTTCCCTATTATATACCTACATAATTCATATTTTTCAACAACAAGATAAGGATTATGTTTTTATTGCAGTTAGCAAGAAAAGAGAAGAATAAGGAAAGTAATGCAGCAGCTACCGGCAGCGAGGTGGATAGTGATGTGCCGGCTGAGAGTGGAGTGGATGAAGACATTGTATCTCCACCTAAGCCACATGTTGAATTCTGCCCTCCTGTTATTGTAGACATTCCCAGAGATACTCCCCCTAATGTTAAGGTAAGCTTCAATTCATAATACCCTACAAGGCATTACTGCAATGATGCTTTTGGTATGCTGTACTGGAAGGTTTTTGGGTGCTTTACAAACAATATTATTTTATACCCTTGAGATCCTGATGCTTGCTGATTTCAATCATTTTAAATTTAACATACATCCAAATAATACCTATATATTTATTTTGTGTATACAACTATTTCACATAAATATGCAAAAAAATAGTTATTATACTCTGATGGGCATGAATAACTTGATAAGTTTTAGGTTTTGATGTTTTTACAGTAAGTCTCAAATTTAAAAGATGTTGCATGTATCAAGTTACTGACAAAATTGTTGAGTGTGTTTACATCTATTACACAATTGAATTCATATTTACAAACATTGCAATGTAAATAATATTAATAGAGGGTAGGTGTATGGGTATCAGGTATGTAGGCAAATTGTACAGATTGCACTACTGTTTGTGCAGATTCGCAAACGCGGCAAGGATCCAAAAGTAAAGCCGATACTGATTAACAAAGAGGATCCAAGCTGCATTAGCGATCCCAGCACGCCGCCCTCCCCCACTGGCTCGATCTCCAACCACTTTGAGGAGATCCACCCCAAGGACGAATTTGAATTGTTGCAATCCTCACTCGCCGCCGAAAAAGTGAGTCTCGCGAACCTCGTCCGTCCCCCGTAGGCCCGCCATTCATTAGCTGTCACAGAAACTACCCATCACCCACAGTACGCCATGGCAATATACAAAAGTTTTATGTTTTGGGTGTTTATATTTTTTTTTGTTGTAGTCCTTTGCGCTTGATACAAATTGGATTGGTAGTTGCTTGTCTTTATTTAATTGGCATAAACTGCAGAGCGCTAGAAACACGAGACTTTATTACAGCCAAAACACGCATATTATCAACAGCTATTGACAAAATGGAAGTAGCGTCATCAACAACTCAAAATTCATCAATTTGACGGGTACTTTGTTTGCATCTCTGTGTATTACTTCTGTGATGATTAATGAATGACGGTGATACATTGTTCTCCTCTCAGTTTTGTGTGGTGTTTATTTAGTTATTTTGGGATAAATTTGGTAATCATGGTTTTCGCTTCACATTGTATTCTTATGGTAATAGTATAGTAGCAATTATTTTATATATTCTAATTACTGGTATTAACTAATTGTCATTAAAACTTAAGGACTGCTGCACTAGAAATAATCCGCTGCAATAATCTTTTGTGGTTGCTTCTTTATTCCCCACTTAAATAGAGTGGAGTGGAAGTTGCACTCAATTTGCTGCTGCCTTTGTGCTAGAATTGCGCCCATTGTATAAATATGAGCATGATTTAACTCTGCATGTTTAATTTATCGCGGAATATATGTGCTGCTTTTAAGGCCACATCAGTGGTCAATGACTTTTTAAGTGGTGGGTGACGTAATTGTAAAGTAAATATGTAATTTGAAACAATTTACACAGGTTTCATGTAAATTTTTATAGATGTTCTATGTATATTGTAATAACAATGAAAGTCGAGCTTGTTATGTTAATTTGCTGCATATTTGTAAATTTAAAAAAATGTTTTGTGTCCCATAAATGTGCGAAAATAGTTGCTAAATGAGAACTAAAATTGAAATTTTAAGAATCTGCTTGGGTTTGATTTTTATTTAGTAAAATTTGGCTTTTAACTTTTGGATCACAAAACACGTAACTTAATTCCTTGTTGGCTTTGATCAATTATAACTGAAGATACACAATGCCGAACAAAATCCCCTTCAAAGAATGTCCGAACTTTTTTATTTGTTTGCATAACAATTAAAATCATCACCTACACAGAAATTTGAACCTAGTCTTTACTTCATTACAGTCGAATTTCGGTTGACACTTGACAGCTAAACTTGACAATTTCACGTAACGTACTGAGAAAAAAGAAGGCCACTTTTATCAAAGTGGCGCTCATTTAGCTCGGACATTTTCGGGCGCGCGACTGTGTATCTACAGTTATAATTGATCTAAGCTTGTTGGCATTGAATGTGTTAAGTTGTGAACGCCAGTATCGGCTATAGACGAAAATACGGTAGTACAAAAATTAACCTACTCGCATCCGCATAAGAACCAATTTTGTTCGTAACAAAAACGATTTGTAGCGTTCAAAAAGTAGGGTCAGTCATATTTGTAAATGCTGCTTCTCTGTATTTGTAATCAGAAATTAACATAATAACAAATGAACTGAAACAATTACTTTGATCACTCGCAACCTTAAAAAAGAAGAAGGTAGGAAAGTAATTGTTTCAGTTCATTAATATGGACATCCGCAATAAATTATAATAACTAATTAATTAATTTTTTACTTCTCTAAATTAGTTTTATATCTCATACATAATGCTTATTTTCGCGCTGAGTATCAGCGTACTACCCTTCTGGACAAAAATCCATCAAAATTGTTAATGCTATAGGCAGCGGAAAAGAAAGAAGAAGTAGTGGAGAAGAAGGAGAAACCAGCCAAGGCAGGTAAAGGCAAGAGCAAGCAGCCGGCGCCGGCGCCCGAGCTCGCCAAGGAGGAGCGCGAGCGACGCAACAGCGTCGACCCACCCAAGGAACAACGCAAAGGTAGACTGAACTTGATATTTGTATTCATCTGATCTGATCCTCGTGAAAGAATAAAAAATATGCACTAGTGAACTATCCCTATCCCAAGAGAGTTTTGATGGATCCGTTCTTAAAACGCGGTTATGCTACAATATAAATCTTGGCCAGTCTTAATTTCAGCCTTCTGGATGTTTACAAAGTGTAGATCTACTAAGCAGGCATGCTACAACTTGGGCCACTTCATCACTTATCATTAAGTGTGACAGTAGTTAGACGCAAGCCTATTTATAGGTAGCCATGATGATGATGATGATGATGTATGGGGACGCCGTGCCGTTATGCACAGTCATTCAGCCCAATTCCCCGTGGTTGGAGCCGACGGTTACTGTCCCAGCAGCGCTCCCACACAGCATCTCTCCTCGAATCTTCTCGTTCTCCTGCTGAACATAAGGACATCTTTGAGACTGACATCCTTTAGCTCCTCCTCCCTCAGCTCGCACTCCCGAATACATCACGCCGCGCTGCCGCATTCATGACGCACTCGGCTAGGATGTGCTCACTCGTTTCCTCCTTCCCACAATGTGGACAGGAGGGGTCACTTTTTATACCTATTACGCTTAAGTGTCTATTTAACAAATTATGGCCAGTAATTATGCCAGTTATAGTTCTTAAGCTACTCTTACCTAGATTTAGGAGATACCTAGTTCTTCTGTGTTCGATACCATCCAGCATCATCTTAGATTGTCTGCACCCTACAGCCTGTTTCCACTCACTGTTTGCTTCCTGTTCCTTCATTCTATCTATTACCCCCTTGGTGACTTCTGCAGATATTGGAAGTACCGGTTCAGGACCTATGAATCCCGTATCCGCTCCCTCTCTCGCTAGCTCGTCAGCCTTCTCATTACCTGTCAATCCCTGATGTCCTGGGACCCAGGCCACCGTAACCTTCGTACTCTCCCCTAGTCTATTAAGTGCATCTCTGCACTCTATTACCAAAGAGGAGTTAACTGTCGGCTTGTTTAATGCCTTTAGCGCAGCTTGACTAATATAGGTAAGGTAGGTAATATAGGTAGCCATATGCAAGCTTCATGTTTTGGCTGTCATTATTTTTCTGGTTAATATCCACAGTAATATTTTCAAGGAAGTCCTTATGTTACCTGTAGTTCGCCACATTTCAACGCCAAGCCTAGCCAAACGTAAAGCTACTTTAAACCTTAGGTCATTGCGTGAAGTTCAATTTGACGTTGTACTTTGTGACGCATATATCCGTCGCTGGCGTTAAAAAAGGTTAAATGAAACTATGGCAAAGCTTGTGTACACTAACTCGGAATTATATCCAAAAACATACCTAACTCACGCTTCTCTCACTCCGCATTGCCTAACGAAATTGTTTACTCTATGCCACTGCCATCCACAAGTTTTTTGCATTGCCTAACGAAAACGTTAACTCTACGCCACTGCCATCCACAAGTTTTAAGTCCGAAAACTAATTAGATGAACAAGACATCTGTTACTCAACCGCTACTTTGTTATCAGGCAAGAAAGACAAGAAGCCGATTGAGGAAGTGACAGAGCCTTCTCGCGAGGAGTTGGTTCCTCCACTGAATGCCCCACAACCGAGCGAGCTGACTACAGATAAGCTGCTGAAGCAGGCGCTCGCCGCCTCTCCCCCCGCGCCCGCGACCGCACCCGCGCCCGCGCCCTCTCCTCCCGCTGGCAAAAACAAAAAGAAGAAGCCGGAGCCAAACGTTCTGTCTCTTATGGGTAAGTTATATTTACAAAATAACTAGCTTATAATATAACTAATCGACTCGTAACCACGGCGGCTGCGATGCGGTCGAAACGTTGTGTAATTTCAGCAATTAAATAGTTCGTGATTAAGTCCCGAAAAATATTAGTTAAGAGTTATGAGTAATGATGAGTGAGAATCGCGAAAGTTTAAAAAATTATATTAACTAGCTTTTTATTCCTAAATAGCTTTTTAAGTAGAAAATTTTGAAAACCCTTTATTGTGCTGTGCATCTATA
The DNA here is from genome assembly GCA_947563465.1 of Archips xylosteana. Lineage (NCBI taxonomy): Eukaryota > Metazoa > Arthropoda > Insecta > Lepidoptera > Tortricidae > Archips > Archips xylosteana. The sequence continues at coordinate 7,343,976 of OX387362.1, forward strand.
AGATATTTAGAGCCACTTGCTCGGTTTAGGGTTAAAAAATTAGGTAGGCCTCCAACGAGATGGAGCGACGACCTGGTTAAGGTTGCGGGAACGCGTTGGATGCGGATGGCGCAGGACCAATCTATTTGGCGAGCCTTGTAAGAGGCCTATGTTCAGCAGTGAACCTTTTTCGGCTGAAATGATGATGATGAATACTTTTTTAACCGTGGGTTTGCAGTTAACACGGAGTTAAGTTGCTAACCCTCGACCGCTTAAGACAGCCTTAAAGTAGGTATTATGTCTGCCAAATTTTTAAGCCTCTTTAGTAAATCGGGCAAGTTACTTTGCTATAGGTATAGATTTTAACAAAGAAACCAAAATTTTAATCCTCTTTTACTGACCCGAGGAAGGAGCATCATTAAACGCTTTATCGGTTCTGATTCTCGATTTTGTTTTTTTTTACGTAATATGTATGTAATACGCAACTGCGACATGACCTAACTATCTTTGACTTATCTATCTGTATACTAGCAGCACATGCAATTCAAAATGAAAATAATTCGATTAAAAATCTAATCACTTATAATATAAAACTATGCGGCTCCGTCACACTCCTCTTCCTCCTACTGAGAATCACTTTTTATACCTGACTACGAAGCTAGAGGTCCTGGGTTCGATTCCCGGTCGGGGCAGATATTTGTGTGAAAAATACGAATGTTTGTGCTCGAGTCTTGGATGTTTAATATGTATTTAAGTATGTATTTATCTATATAAGTATGTTTATCCGTTGTCTAGTACCCATAGTACAAGCTTTGCTTAGTTTGGGACTAGGTCAATTGGTGTGAATTGTCCCGTGATATTTATTTTATTTTATTTATTTTTATTTTATAAAGTGGGTTACTGAACGGGACATCTTTAAAGGTAGTGAACCATTTTATATACCTGGGTCACATATTGACCTCTGACCTAAAGGATGATGCAGACATAGACAGAGAGCGCAGGGCGTTGTCTGTCAGAGCAAACATGGTGGCTCGACGGTTTGCTCGGTGCTCTAGAGAGGTGAAGCTGTCGCTATTTAGAGCATACTGCACGAACTTCTACACGAGCAGCCTGTGGCTAACCTACACCCGCAAGCAGTATAGTGCCCTGCATGTACAATATTACAATGCATTTAGGGTGCTGGTGGGGCTGCCTCGATTCTGCAGCGCTTCGGGTATGTTCGCGGAGGCTAGAATGCACTGCTTTTATGCTACCATGAGAAAGCGCTGCACATCCCTGGTGCGCAGGGTGCGGGCCAGCTCCAACAGCATCCTAATTGCATTCGCGCAGAGGTTCAACTGTCAGTACATGAATCATTGCAGTATGGTTCATCACTAACAATAGAATCTAAGCTTTTATGTATTACTAACACTATGATCCTATGTTGGTCGAAATAAAGTATTATTATTTTCATTATTATTACTTTGCTAACCGTACAAGCCATTCTTGGGTTAATACTGATATGCCGGTCATTAACGTCATTATTCATTTATTATCAACATTGATATCAATAGCTTCCTGTCATTTGACATTTAATTTGTGCCCAAAACATGATTTAGGTTCAGAATGTTTCTTACAATGTGGAGAATTGTAAACGCACCAAAAACTCCTTCGTTTAAGTTTATAGTCTTTGATGTCAGCTAATTAATTGTTGAATACTTTCGTATCCCCTGCGGCGTACAAGTAAATAATGGCGTTAGTTAGAGGCTAGAATTATTGGTGCAAATTATATCGTATTGACATAAAACTACACACAAACGTCGCCACCAAGCCCAAGTATGGCGTTTTCACTTTTCCATGTACCATAGATAAAAGTATGGCAGCCTGTTTTTATGATCTTTGTAGTTCACTTTGTTGAATAAATGCAATGGTACGAGTATACCGATGATGGGAGGTATTTAAATGGCCGCCATGGTAGAAAATCAATCAATTTTTTACTACGACACTTACAAGCTGCCTGACTTGCTAACTTCTCAAAAAGTTTTGAGCTATGATTCGTGGTTTTTCTGGCTGAGTCTCGATGTAGCAGTATGAATCCCAGGCACGGTGGAAATAAGACGCTCCCGGCATGCCATGCATTCAGGGACCGGACAACCCTTTCCTTGATAAACCCCTTTCACTAGGCATTCCTTTCAGACCAACCCAGTGAAAGACTTGCCAGTTCAAACTGATAGCACTTTCTTTTTACTGTCTTTTACCGAAAAACTTGCAAACCAATTAGTGAGAGATACGGTATAAGAAATACCCTTATCTGTTATTTACTAATGTTATAAAAAATTTGATAGATAATTTATAATACTATAAGTAATTTGCGAGGTGTTGGTGAGCGGATGATAAGTGTTTTTTAAAGGGATTGGGGTACCGATTGATTAAATGGGTTGCCGTTATGGGTTTGTGGGGTGCTTTATAAAGGGTTTTGTCGGGCAAAGGGTATGGTGAGTTAATCTGTATGAAAAACCCATAAGCTATGTCCACACCAGAGCGCTTTCACGTTCATCTTGCGTTTTCCTTTGACGCATGCCCGAGGAACCATAACGCATGCAATAACGCATGCCTCAAAATTAATTGAACAGCAGCGCGTGCCGCTAGTGCATGTCTATCCAACACCGGTGGATCGGCGTGCAGAATTTCGTGCGTCAAAGGAAAACGCAAGATGAACGTGAAAGCACACTGGTGTGGACATAGCTATAGACCCTGTGGAAGGTATAGCGGGCGGGCGGGTGTTAGTTAGTAGAGGTTGCATAGGTATAGCGTGTGCGTGTGTGCAGCAGCGGGCGACGGCGGCGGCGTGAACGTGGGCGAGCTGGTGCGCGTGGTGCGCGAGGCGGCGCTGTCCCGCACCGAGATCCAGATCCTGACCGACGCGCTGCTCAACAAGCACCACGACCCGCTGCCGCAGCACTCCGAGTGGACCGAGGTAAGAGTCAGTGCCAGGCCTGAGTGGACGCTCGAGTTTAGGTTTGGGCGCATAACGTCCCACTCGCAAAACGTCTTCTCTGCAAATGGTCCCTTATGTAAAAAACGTCCCTTTCTCAAAAGGTCCCACCCATTTCGCAAAACGTCCCTTCTGAGAAAGCCCCTTTCGCTGAAAGTCCCTACTGCATAACGCCCCTTTCGCAAAACGTCCCGTCTGCGAAATGACCCATTCGCAAAATGTCCCGTCTGGATAAAGCTTGTTTCAGTAGAGACCAGGAGTCTTCTCATGGGATAAGGGATGGCCAATCAAACGGGTCATTTTGCGAAAGAGACGTTTTGCGAACGGGACTTTATTTATGTGCAGGGACGTTTAGAAAAGGGGCATTTAGAAAAGGGACATTTCGCGAAAGGGACACAGGGACATTATGCGAGTGGGACGTTATGCGCCTAAACCCTAATCGGGCGTTTGAGCGTGAGTTGCATGTTAAACAAATGAAAATCATACTGGTGTCCTGAGTCGACGCTGCAGAAAGCGAACGCAGAACGGGCAAGTTTGCGTGCAACAGAGCGTCGAGCGGAGCGTCGCGGACAGGTTCAAACCTGTTTGTGATTTCTGATTTGCAGCGGCGGTAAAAGCGTGCAGTCATGTCATGAGGCCAAACAGAATCGTTTTATGTCACTGGCTTGAAAAATAGGCCGGCGCTCTATTCCCGCCAGTGCTGGGAGCCAAGTAGGATAGCGGAGTAGTCACAGCATTAAGTGTTAATAATGGTTTCAATACTAACTGGTTTATTTTCCTTCTGTAGGGCCCCAACGATCCAATGCAGAAAATGAAGAAGCAGCTCGCCGACAAAGAGAAAGCCCTCGCCGATGAAGTGGAGGCTTCGCAGGCGCTCCACGCCAAACTGAAGGAGCTGAGGTCAGTACTTCAATCGTACCTAGAAATATAGTCAGATACACGTTATATTGTTTGTTGTTTTTTTAAATTATGTTTTTTAACACGATATTGTAATCGTTGTATTGTCATCTAACTCGTTAGGTAATTAGGTTAAATTGAAAATAATCTGTAAATAATCTTGTATGGTTTAGTACTGATGTTAGTTATAGTATAGGTGTTGGCGTTATATCCGCAGTAGATTTCTTTGGGCAACTCATCAACGTTACTTTTATTTTAGCATATTTTATTTCATAAAAAATGAATTTCATTAAGTTACTTGATCGGCGCAGGTTGACAGTGACACCCATAAGAGAGCTTAGACTTCGTCGGTTGTGCGTAGCTCTACGAGCATATAAATCTCTAGAGACGTAGTGGAAGGCGAAACTAATCTGTCGACTAGTCAGTGATTTGTCACTGTTGCATTTCCCGACTCCTTGTTTTACCGTCAGTTTCGACCATAAAGTATGACCTAAGAGACAGCTGACATTTACGACGTAAATCAGCTTCAATATACGGCATCATGTCTTGTTGTGCAGTTAAATGGTGCGGAAACAACAGTAAAAATTGTAATGAAACAAAGAACAATGTTACTTTTCATTGGTAAATCCATTTCTTTATTTTATTAAAATACTAGCTTTTGCCCGCGGCTTCACTCGCGTGTTCCATAAGTATTCCAAAGAATCAAGATATCAAGCAAGCAAGCATATACAGGCAAGAAAGAAAGCATGCAAGCCAGATGCAAGCAAGCATGCATGCACGCGAGCAAGCAAGCGTGCAAGAAAGCGTGCAAGTAAGCGTGCAAGCAAGCGTGCAAGTAAGCACGACTAAACTTCAGGTAGATACGGTCCTTTACAGTATTTCTTTGTATAGGTACAATGTTTTTCACTAATTCGGAAGCGGGCACTAAAAATCTGAATAACCAGAAAGAATACAACTAAAGGTCTATAGGTACGTGCATATGATATTTAAAGAAACTTCCTATAACTCCTAACCGTTAAGGAGTTTAACCTTCCATCATCAGCTCACCTGGATAACCTGAACAAATACAACTATCGGTCTATACATACCTATAATATTTGAAAAAATATTCTCAACTCCTAACCGTTAAGGAGTTTTACCTTCCATCATCAGCTCATCAACATGAGATGATGTCTACCAGACGCAAACACTTAAATAGCTTGAGAAAATATATGAAAAACGTAATGCGTGCCTACAAAATTTGAAGGTTGCCCTCGATTTCCCTGAGATCCCGTCATCAGATTCTGATTTGGTGACAATGGTACCATCTCAGGAGTAGGTGTATTATATTCTTTCGAATAAAAAAATAATTTTTAAAATCGGTCCACAATTGGGATGCACCAAAAAAAATAACATATAGTTTTTATATTTTTTTTGAAAAGAATAGGATATTTTAAGATACCATTTTCATCGATTTTGAATTTGGTTGAGTATTTAATTTTTTATAATTTTTTTAAGAAATACGTTGAATGACGTCACAGTGCGAGAGCCACGTTCCATTGCCTAGAAAAATTCAAGTCGTGCATAACATATTCTGTGGCACTACTGGCTTTATACTACGAAGTGCAAAATTCGAACTTCGTATCGTGCCATTCCTCTCACGCTAATAGTATTTAATACAAGAGCGAGCAAGACGATGCGATACGAACTTCGATTTTCGAATTTCGGAGTAGCCCCCCTGATTTGTCTTGTCACTGTCAATAATACAAGCACGGCTTAGGGTCCTAAATGAACCATATGACAAATAGTTTTATTTATTTCTCTTCTTTTAGCTTGGATTATTCCTGTTTGTTTAATGGTGTGATAGTTAATAGATATTTTTTATTAAAATCTGTTATTTAAATTCTTTTATATTTAACTTGCAACGTAGTAATTTAATAATTAAATTTGTAAAAATACATTGGAAATACTCGTATACATTTCGGACTTTACGATAAATGACAACTGTTTAAAGCCAGGTGCGCATCATGTGATTAAAGTTCTGTCTTTGTCACTCTTTGCTATTATAAGCAGGACAGCAACATTTCAAACTGTCAATTTGCTATAGAGTGTAGACCTTCTTTATATCTGCCTCTGTGATGAATTACTGCAGGGGTCAAATGAAGGTCATTACTTAAAATATCTTTATTTAATTCAGTTTACCATATTTTTGGAATCTGATTTCTGAAAACGCTTCACAAAGCCTATTTCTCCAAACGGTTTTCGATTTATTATACGTTGTCAAAAATTAGGACATCCCAATTGACCGAAAAATCGGTGAACATACCTACATAAAAATACATACAGTGGAATGCATAACCTCCTCCTTTTTTGAAGTCGGTTAAAGAGTCCTTTGTGGCCTACTTACAGTATAAACTTTTGGATTTTGAAATTTTACCATTCTACAACCAGTAAAATGCAAAATCCCGTTTTTTCTCGTTCCCGTAAGAATTTCGGAAAATACTTTATTAATGCTCCCCTAGACTCCCCAAGGAACCCACTTGCCAAATTTCAGCTTTCTACGACCAGTAAAACGAAAAATCCCGTTTTTCCCGTTCCCGTGGGAATTTCAGAAAGTCCTCTCTCAATAATCCTCTATACTCCCCAAGCAACCTACATGCCGAATTTCAGCTTTCTACGACCAGGAAAACGAAAAATCCCGTTTTTTCCCGTTCCCGTGGGAATTTCAGAAAGTCCTCTCTCATTGCTCCTTTTACACTACTCAAGCAACCTACATGCCGAATTTCAGATTTCTGCGACCAGTAAAACGAAAAATCCCGTTTTTTCCTTATCCCGAGAGAATTTCCGAAAATCCTTAAAACTGTTTTTTACTACTATAATTACCTACTTCTATGCCAAATTTGAAGAGTCTAGTAATTATAGTTCATAGGATACCGTTGAGCTGAATATATAAATCCCGTTTTTTCTCGTTCCCGTGGGAATTTCGGAAAGTCCTCTCTCAATGCTCCTTCTACTCCCCAAGCAACTTACATGCCGAATTTCAGCTTTCTACGACCAGTAAAACGAAAAATCCCGTTTTTTCCTTATCCCGTGGGAATTTCCGAAAATTCTTAAAACTGTTTTTTACTATTATAATTACCTACTTCTATGCCAAATTTGAAGAGTCTAGTAATTATAGTTCATAGGATTCCGTTGAACTGAATATATAAATCCCGTTTTTTCCTTATCCCGTGGGAATTTTGAAAAATCCTGAACTTAATATTTTAACTAATGTAATACCTACTTGTGTATCAAATTTGAAGAGTCTAGTTATTATAGTTACTGAGATAGGGTCACTCGGAATCGAATGTATAAATCCCGTTTTTTCCCGTTCCCGTGGGAATTCCCAAAAATCCTTCCTTAGTGGATGCCTACATTGTATAAGGTATCTATGTGCAAAATTTCAAGTCTGTTGGTTCAGTGGTTTGGGCAAAATCTTAAAAACGACACCCATATTGATACTTAGACATTTCAACCCCATCGTACCCCATCCAGGGAGATGGTATCTTACGTATGCCACATCGGATTTTAAAACCGTTGTTGTTTTCATAACCAGCGACCCGATAAACCATAGAAACAACACCCATGTTGATTTTCAGACTTTGTTACCCCTTTCCCCTTTTTAGGGGTTGAATTCTCATTAAACCTGAAACACGTGTTAACTCATTTATCATTAGGAGTACTTCTGTGAAGTTTCGAATAAAATAGTCAAACTAATCTTGTTTCCCCATACAAACTTTGAACCCCCTTTTCACCCCCTTAGGGAGTGAATTTTGAAAAATCCTTTCTTAGTGCACCCCTAGACCTTATAAGAAACCTACATGCCAAATTTGGAATCTCTAGGCCCAGTGGTTTGGGCTGTGCGTTGATATGTCAGTCAGTCAGTTTCTTCTTTTATATATTAAGATTTACAAGAATTTGATTAGTTGCAACGCGGGTCAAGTTGGATTGGACTGGTCCGTCCCCCATCTTTTTCGTTCTCACTGCAATCGTGTATAGATATATATATCTCTCATTATCGTAATTAGTCTCGTGACGCCAATGACTAGTGTGGTGCGATGCATTTATTTTGTATTGTCGATAATTATCCACTAAATGATTATTGTATCTATTGATATCGGATTTTTTTTCGTGTCAGAATTTCTAAAAATTACGTCCTGGTCTTAATTGACATTGCATAAACAACAGTTCCAATACTATAATTACAATACTTCATATCATACCCAGTGGATAGGATTTCGGGATTTTATCCAGATCCCGTATGAATATCGGGATAAAGAGTAGCCTGTGTTATTCCTGCTGACCAGATATTTTTATGTCAAACTTCATCCAGATCCGTCCAGCCGTTTTAGCGTGAAGGAGTAACAAACACACATATACACACACACACACACACACACACACGCACAGACACAAACTTTTCCATTTATAATATTGGTGGGTTCAACAAACCATTAAAAGTACTTTTCAACTTGTTTAGTGTAAGCTTAAAATAAATTCAAAGTTGGCATTTATATTTTACCTGAGTGCTTGAAAAACCTTTTTGCACAACCTTTTGTCGATATCGATAGAAAGCATAAAGTCATTACGATGCACGCCCTAGCGATCGGGTTCGAAATACTTCGGAAGACTTCGCAACTCCCCCCGCACTTCAGCTAGTTGACAGAATCGTTTCCTTTTAAATTCGCATGCATTACGTCTCCAGGGAGGGGGTATATGCTCGTAGGCGTAGTTCTAGTTATAGAAATCGTGTTCGCTTTAAACATACACTGACTGAATGCGCATTAGTTTCTATAGCGATAGACCGGCCATATACGGACTGCTTCAAGCAGTCAGTGCGAAAAGCTTCAAGCGGTCGCCGTTGGATGATCTGCAGTTTCAATACAAAGTGGTCATTCGCAATACACAAACCGCTCAAGCAGTTGCAACTGCTTCGGGCGGTTGGCAGCGCGGTGAAATTTCACCATGCGGTCGACTGCAAGAGCGGTCCGTGTATGTTGATCACTGGGTTACTGCTCGAGCAGTCCGTGTATGGCGGCCCTTAGTTAAAAGCTGATACAGATACAGTGGGCGTTTAAAAAGCGCGCTTTGAAAATGTGCCTTTTAAGAATCAATACAAATTCGAATTTGGTGTACCTACGCATGCCGACACGCACTTCTAGTGTGGTAAAGCTATTTGTGACGTTTCGACTTCCTAAACACTCGTTTCCAAAGAGCGCTTTTTTTAAATGCTCAACGTGTAACAGCTCTAAGACTAATTACATGTTATGTATAATATTGCGATGTGTTCAGGGCCACATTGAACGCGGAACGTGGGCGGTTCGCGGCGGGAGCGCGCGCGGCGGAGCAAGCGGCGGCGGCGGCGCGCGTCGAGCTGCACACGCAGCAGGCGCGGCTGCAGCGCGTGCTGGACGAGCACCAGGCGCTGCAGCAGGACCAGCTGCTGGTAAACACCGCGCGGGCTGTGTGTAGCGGGAGCAGGCGGCGGCGCGCGTCCACTGCACACGCAGCAGGCGCGGCTGCAGCGCGTGCTGGACGAGCACCAGGCGCTGCAGCAGGACCAGCTGCTGGTAAACACCGCGCGGGCTGTGTGTAGCGGGAGCAGGCGGCGGCGCGCGTCCACTGCACACGCAGCAGGCGCGGCTGCAGCGCGTGCTGGACGAGCACCAGGCGCTGCAGCAGGACCAGCTGCTGGTAAACACCGCGCGGGCTGTGTGTAGCGGGAGCAGGCGGCGGCGCGCGTCCACTGCACACGCAGCAGGCGCGGCTGCAGCGCGTGCTGGACGAGCACCAGGCGCTGCAGCAGGACCAGCTGCTGGTAAACACCGCGCGGGCTGTGTGTAGCGGGAGCAGGCGGCGGCGCGCGTCCACTGCACACGCAGCAGGCGCGGCTGCAGCGCGTGCTGGACGAGCACCAGGCGCTGCAGCAGGACCAGCTGCTGGTAAACACCGCGCGGGCTGTGTGTAGCGGGAGCAGGCGGCGGCGCGCGTCCACTGCACACGCAGCAGGCGCGGCTGCAGCGCGTGCTGGACGAGCACCAGGCGCTGCAGCAGGACCAGCTGCTGGTAAACACCGCGCGGGCTGTGTGTAGCGGGAGCAGGCGGCGGCGCGCGTCCACTGCACACGCAGCAGGCGCGGCTGCAGCGCGTGCTGGACGAGCACCAGGCGCTGCAGCAGGACCAGCTGCTGGTAAACACCGCGCGGGCTGTGTGTAGCGGGAGCAGGCGGCGGCGCGCGTCCACTGCACACGCAGCAGGCGCGGCTGCAGCGCGTGCTGGACGAGCACCAGGCGCTGCAGCAGGACCAGCTGCTGGTAAACACCGCGCGGGCTGTGTGTAGCGGGAGCAGGCGGCGGCGCGCGTCCACTGCACACGCAGCAGGCGCGGCTGCAGCGCGTGCTGGACGAGCACCAGGCGCTGCAGCAGGACCAGCTGCTGGTAAACACCGCGCGGGCTGTGTGTAGCGGGAGCAGGCGGCGGCGCGCGTCCGCTGCACACGCAGCAGGCGCGGCTGCAGCGCGTGCTGGACGAGCACCAGGCGCTGCAGCAGGACCAGCTGCTGGTAAACACCGCGCGGGCTGTGTGTAGCGGGAGCAGGCGGCGGCGCGCGTCCACTGCACACGCAGCAGGCGCGGCTGCAGCGCGTGCTGGACGAGCACCAGGCGCTGCAGCAGGACCAGCTGCTGGTAAACACCGCGCGGGCTGTGTGTAGCGGGAGCAGGCGGCGGCGCGCGTCCGCTGCACACGCAGCAGGCGCGGCTGCAGCGCGTGCTGGACGAGCACCAGGCGCTGCAGCAGGACCAGCTGCTGGTAAACACCGCGCGGGCTGTGTGTAGCGGGAGCAGGCGGCGGCGCGCGTCGAGCTGCACACGCAGCAGGCGCGGCTGCAGCGCGTGCTGGACGAGCACCAGGCGCTGCAGCAGGACCAGCTGCTGGTAAACACCGCGCGGGCTGTGTGTAGCGGGAGCAGGCGGCGGCGCGCGTCCACTGCACACGCAGCAGGCGCGGCTGCAGCGCGTGCTGGACGAGCACCAGGCGCTGCAGCAGGACCAGCTGCTGGTAAACACCGCGCGGGCTGTGTGTAGCGGGAGCAGGCGGCGGCGCGCGTCCACTGCACACGCAGCAGGCGCGGCTGCAGCGCGTGCTGGACGAGCACCAGGCGCTGCAGCAGGACCAGCTGCTGGTAAACACCGCGCGGGCTGTGTGTAGCGAGAGCAGGCGGCGGCGCGCGTCCAGCTGCACACTTCTTCTATATTCCATCGAAATTGTTAAAAAAAATCAGTACTTGGCTATAAATGGTTTTGTTCCGTATAGGGCCATAATCCCTGAACCTTTGAACAATAAAGGTGCACAGCACATTACTAACGTGTTAATAACAGTGGTTTTTTTTTACAGCTTCAGTCTAAACTCGCTGCGGAGGAGGCTCAGGCCCAGAGAATAGTGCAAATGGAGATGCACATTCAACAATTATCCGAGGTACGTAAATCATCAAATCGGTATTTCAGGTTGCAAAGTCGACCTTTTCTTAGCGTAAATTCTAAAGCTTGTTTTTTAATTTATTATTTCGATACATTACACACTACTTAACCCTGGGTTAACAGTCTTGCAACTCTGTCTGCGGAAGCCCGCCTCAGAGACCATAGCCCTAAGTGTTTCATATAAATTAAAACTTGATTCCACAATATTTTCCTTTGAGCTACGAAATTACGTAACCCAACAGAATCCATTTGGGTATCGTACGATCGATACGTGATGTTTGACTTTGTATATTGCAGTCGGAAGTGACCCTGATGGCCCAGGTGGAGGCGCAGGCGCGGGAGGCGTTCCTGGCGCAGCAGCAGGCCGCCATGCTGGCGCAGCAGCAGGCCGCCGAGTACGGGCAGCAGCTGGGCGACGCCGCGCGCGCCCGCGCCGACGCCGAGCAGCGCGCGCACCACGCCGAGCTGCAGCTGCAGGACCGCCTCGCCGGTAACACGCCCGCAGCGTCTATATGCTGTGTTCGTCAATGTTCGGGAGTGGTCGTTCTGACCCGCCACCCGCGGCGGGCAGCGGCCCGTCGCCCGCAGCGTCTATATGCTCTGTTCGTCAATGTTCGGGAGTGGTCGTTCTGAGCCGCCACCCGCGGCGGGCAGCGGCCCGTCGCCCGCAGCGTCTATATGCTGTGTTCGTCAATGTTCGGGAGTGGTCGTTCTGACCCGCCACCCGCGGCGGGCAGCGGCCCGTCGCCCGCAGCGTCTATATGCTGTGTTCGTCAATGTTCGGGAGTGGTCGTTCTGACCCACCACCCGCGGCGGGCAGCGGCCCGTCGCCCGCAGCGTCTATATGCTGTGTTCGTCAATGTTCGGGAGTGGTCGTTCTGACCCGCCACCCGCGGCGGGCAGCGGCCCGTCGCCCGCAGCGTCTATATGCTGTGTTCGTAAGGCCGTGGTCGCTTTCACCCGCCGCACGCGGCCGACAGCGGCCCGCCGCCCGCGGCGTCTGAATGGTGTGTTCGGGAATGCTCGGGAGTGGTCGTTTTCGCCCGCCGCGTTCGGGATGTCGCACGCGGCGGGCGAAAACGACCACTCCCGAGCATTCCCGAACACACCATTCAGACGCCGCGGGCGGCGGGCCGCTGTCGGCCGCGTGCGGCGGGTGAAAGCGACCACGGCCTCAATGTTCGGGAGTGGTCGTTCTGACCCGCCACCCGCGGCGGGCAGCGGCCCGTCGCCCGCAGCGTCTATATGCTGTGTTCGTCAATGTTCGGGAGTGGTCGTTCTGACCCGCCACCCGCGGCGGGCAGCGGCCCGTCGCCCGCAGCGTCTATATGCTGTGTTCGTCAATGTTCGGGAGTGGTCGTTCTGACCCGCCACCCGCGGCGGGCAGCGGCCCGTCGCCCGCAGCGTCTATATGCTGTGTTCGTCAATGTTCGGGAGTGGTCGTTCTGACCCACCACCCGCGGCGGGCAGCGGCCCGTCGCCCGCAGCGTCTATATGCTGTGTTCGTCAATGTTCGGGAGTGGTCGTTCTGACCCGCCACCCGCGGCGGGCAGCGGCCCGTCGCCCGCAGCGTCTATATGCTGTGTTCGTCAATGTTCGGGAGTGGTCGTTCTGACCCGCCACCCGCGGCGGGCAGCGGCCCGTCGCCCGCAGCGTCTATATGCTGTGTTCGTCAATGTTCGGGAGTGGTCGTTCTGAGCCGCCACCCGCGGCGGGCAGCGGCCCGTCGCCCGCAGCGTCTATATGCTGTGTTCGTCAATGTTCGGGAGTGGTCGTTCTCGCCCGCCGCGTGCGACTTCTCCCCCGCCGCCCGCGACTGCCGCCCGCTGCACGCGGCCTCTTTAGTTTTCGCCCGGACGCCGCACGCGGCGGGCGAAAACGACCACTCCCGAGCATTCCCGAACACACCAAACAGACGCCGCGGGCGGCGAGCCGCTGTCGGCCGCGTGCGGCGGGTGAAAGCGACCACGGCCTTATTTTGCAGCATTGCGGCGGGTGGACGCTAGCGTTCAATATAGAAAAATTTAGCAAAGAGAAAGACGAACTTTTGATTAAGTTAGTGAAATGCAGTACAGTCAATGGCAAAAATATGTATACACTTTAGTACCTTGTCTATTTTCGTCATATTTGAACTGTCACAGTGGTTAAAGTGACAAGGTACTAAAGTGTATACATATTTTTGCCCTTGACTGTACGATGCACAAGACAAAAACTTTAAAAACAACATTTTGAAGTTCTTTTTCTTTTGTTTTGGCTTCAACATTATTAATAAATCCTCATCCTCTTCCTCCTGAAGCAATAAATATGCTAGTGTTTTTTCCATTTCGCGTACACAAGTCCCTTCGCAAACACAAAAGCTTGGAAACTGCCGCCGTTTTGGTCGCCGCGGTTACGTTTTAGAACGACCAAACGACCGCCGCCCGCGGCGTCCAGCGTCTACCGGCAGCCGCTGCACGCCGCGGGTGGCGGCTCAGAACGACCAAGGCCAAAGGCCGTGGTCGCTTTCACCCGCCGCACGCGGCCGACAGCGGCCCGCCGCCCGCGGCGTCTGAATGGTGTGTTCGTCAATGTTCGGGAGTGGTCGTTCTCGCCCGCCGCGTTCGGGACGTCGCACGCAGCGGGCGAGAACGACCACTCCCGAACATTGACGAACACACCATTCAGACGCCGCGGGCGGCGGGCCGCTGTCGGCCGCGTGCGGCGGGTGAAAGCGACCACGGCCAAACAGCACCGGCCGGCACGCGCAGCGGCTGGGCGACGCCGCGCGCCAACCAATAGGGATACGCGTCAAAAGTCTGTTAGGCCGTGGTCGCTTTCACCCGCCGCACGCGGCCGACAGCGGCCCGCCGCCCGCGGCGTCTGAATGGTGTGTTCGGGAATGCTCGGGAGTGGTCGTTTTCGCCCGCCGCGTGCGACATCCCGAACGCGGCGGGCGAAAACGACCACTCCCGAGCATTCCCGAATACACCATTCAGACGCCGCGGGCGGCGGGCCGCTGTCGGCCGCGTGCGGCGGGTGAAAGCGACCACGGCCTTAGAACGACCAAACGACCGCCGCCCGCGGCGTCCAGCGTCTACCGGCAGCCGCTGCACGCCGCGGGTGGCGGCTCAGAACGACCAAGGCCAAACAGCACCGGCCGGCACGCGCAGCGGCTGGGCGACGCCGCGCGCCAACCAATAGGGATACGCGTCAAAAGTCTGTTAGATACGCCAACAACTAAGTTTTCTCAACCGTATTTAGTCAAAATCTTGTATTTTATCGCAAACAGACGGAACAATCATGTATTAGAATATGTATCACGGTGTTATTACGTGTGGTACGGTCAAGATCATAAATATATGTACAGTCAGCTGCAGAAAAAGTGGTAACCACACTTTACAGCTGTATAGATTTCTGCTTTCGAATGTACGTATTTTTGAACCGTTATACAAGTACACATACAGTTATACTATGGTTATACATATTTTAACATCCATCAATAGGTAACTGTAGAATCCACAATGCAGATTGTTCGATTTCAAACGTTGCTTGACTTAGTCTGATGTCGTATTTTGTTGCAGCGTTAACTGACCTCCAGAATGAGGTGCAGCGGTTGACGAGCCGCGCACAGTTTGCCGAAACCAACGCTGAGAAACTAAAGGAAGAAGCTGAGTCACAAAAACAGCAGGTGAATATTACATAACCTAATAAACAGTTTATGAGAGACCCGCAACATTTGTATACCTTCAAAAAATTTAACTGTCTAATAGTATGTGAAAGATTTTCTGCAGCCATTTTCAGTCTGTTTGGTGCAGCTAATAAATAAACTCCGAATACCTAACTAAAACTGTTAAACGGGTGGCTAATATAGACTCTTATACTCATGATTTACTTTGCTAAAAGCTGCCATGAAATTTATAACCACATTTCTTTGTATTCCTTAGCTGTCGAACGAGATTGCATCGCTCAGGGACCAGTTGGCTGCGCTTGAGGCGGATTTGGCGGAGGCAAAACAAATGAAAGTCGCGCCCGCGCAAAATGGACTGCCCGCCAACGACCAACACAAGGTAGGATGGCGTTTAAGCTTTCCACACAGAATTTAAGTTGGCCCAAGTTATACTACAATAGCATTATGCTTGTTATAATTGCTGGTGATAAGAATTAATTCATAAGCGGCACCCATCTTTGATGTCAGTAAAACTGGGGGAAATCACTAACACGAGAGACATTCCATCTTACTACCCTCTAGACAGACAGCTTAATTATTAATTCTCTTCATCTCTCATCTTTTATACTTATTTTGTTCTGATTGACTTATGTCCCCCACCTATGAAAAGGTTAAAATTATTTAGAAGGACTTAGTTTTCAAGAAAAATATATATTTTTGGCTCTTCTCTCTTACTCTTTCTCTCATACTTTCACGTGCCTAATTCAATCTGGCACCCGACAACAGGGCCCAATTGCATAACAAAGTACAACTAATATTACAAGCGGAACTCTCGCTTCAGTTATATTAACTAAAAAGGGAGTTCCGCTTAATATAAGTTGTACTTTGTTATGCAACAGGCCCCAGGCCGTAGTTTTAAAAGCAATGTTAATGTGTCGACAGTCAGCAGAGCTCGCTAAAGTGGAAAGCGTGGTGGAGTCGCTCCGTAACGCGCTCGCGACCGAGCAGCGCGCCAACAGCGAACAAAAGGAGACGCTCGCCCGGCTGCAGGAACAACTCGGCCAATACCAGGATAAAAACAATGTGAGTACCGCCTTATGTATAGCTACCATCACAACTTTTCAAAACTTTAAACTAAGTCAATCAGTGCCGGGAGCTCGCTAACGTGAACCATATCTTTCATAAAAATATACAGGTAGTATTTGTTTCATCAGCCATCCATCAGCGTATTTACTGTAGGTAAAACTAACTTCTAACTGTTCTAAATTCTAAGGACAGCTGAAAGGAATTGTCAGCTTTTGAAATAAATGCATATTGTTAACTCTATGGCCCATACTACACGGGCGGTTCTCCCGCCGCAGGAAACCGCTTATGAACCGCCACTAGACACAATTTTATATGGAAGTTGTATGGTGCAAACTACACTGCGCAGCTCCGTCGAGCGGTTTCCCGCGGCGGGAAACCGCTCGTGTAGTATGGGCCTATGAAATCGATATTTCTCTATCTTTCAACAATAGACTAATACATATAGTTCTGTATTTAACGAATGATTATGTCAGTGACTCTTACCATGCGCACAAATACTCTTGCTCATTATAGAAACATTATTTAGCGCATTCAAATTAAAGTAAACTGGCTTAACCGTCTTGGTCACAACCGTCATCAATCTGTTCATACGAATTGTCTAACTCTTCATTGCTCCAATAAAATAATAAATCATGGATGGTTCACAAATAACGGTTTCTATCGAAGCCACTTAATACAACGCATGCTGTTTGAAGAGTTTACATAATGTTTCACAAACTTTCTCCAACGGAACCTAACCTTGCTCTGTTTGGACGTGTCCGTTTAGGAATTGCGAACTAAAAACTGGAAAGTAATGGAAGCTTTACAATCCGCCGAAAAGGCCCTTCAGAAGTCGGGCAGAGCGTTGCCGGCCCAAGACCTAAGCGTAAGTGAATCGCTTTTTAAATT
Source organism: Archips xylosteana (assembly GCA_947563465.1). NCBI lineage: Eukaryota > Metazoa > Arthropoda > Insecta > Lepidoptera > Tortricidae > Archips > Archips xylosteana. The sequence continues at coordinate 7,360,942 of OX387362.1, forward strand.
TCAAACCCTAACCTTCAACCAACGCAAAGTTTATACATACTGTGAAAAATAAAGTGCGCCGTCGCAAACGCTAAGCTAAGAAGGGGTATCGCAACTGTGGGCAAGTCTTCTTAGAAACTTTAGTTGTAGAATAGTTTGAAATGTCCCAAAGTCGTAATAGGCCCTCTCTACCTCAATCGGATCAGCTAGATGACCTTACAAACATTTAAAGTATAACAGGGAAACTCGGACACCGAAAGCTATTAAGTATTTATTTGGGTACAATCAAGGTCATAACTCATAAATATATGTACGTTACCAAAACCTCAAAAATATCTAAACACCTCTATGCCAATAACCATGGCATTGGTGTTTACATTTATTTGACGCGATGACTGGAGATATTTATGCCCTCAACTGTTCATGTTATTATTTCAAAAACTCACAAGGGATTAAAAATCCTACATGTCATTTGCTACCGGAAAGAACGCTGATTTCTACAAAGTTAATGTAAATTTCTAAACGTTGCAGGAGACATGTTTATTCTTTATTTTTACGGAGGAAGTGCGCTTTGTTCCACTCGGCATGTGTAAACTTTGCATAAGTCCTGCTTTTCCTCGTGCATTTTAAAGTCGGTAACGCATTGTAAATATTATCACATTCTTTGGCCGGCTTCGCTTTCTTAACCTTTTCAACGCCCACGACACATATATCAGCACCGCAGGTTCTACGCTAACGACTGATATATCAGTCACGGCGTGCAGAGCGATATCTACCTACATGCATCTCAGTAGGGTTCAACTTTGTGTTTGACATTCCGATGTCATGGCGTATGAGTGAATGCTGTTGTATTTGACAGAGCGTTGAAAAGGTTAAACGACAAGCTTTAAATGTATATTCTCATGTAACTAACTGTTTGCAACATGGGTGTTGTGTTGAGTTAAAATGGGCTTATCTACACAATAAAGCAGCAAGCAGTTGACGATTCCTAAGTTCCGACTGATCTCACCTTGGAGCACGATCTGAGGCGGCACATGATTGCTACATGGCACAGATAGTTGGGTGAATGACCATTTTGTAGGCCGCCCGTCAGGGTATGTAGTTATGGTGGATTGGAGCTTTCTCTTTACCAAGGTGACCGTTTTGGGGACGTGTAGTTCAAAGTGTAGGACCCGACAGTGTAGTTACATCCGGATTTTTACATAATTCTGGTAATTGATGCACAAACACAACGAGCAATACGGACCCGTGTCACCGAACTTTGTTCAAACTACTTCGGCCAACGAACGTCGTCTTCACATTGGTCTGCCCTCTTACTGCGGTAGCCGTGGGTTACAGCTGTCGCTCGCCGAATGTTGAATGTGTTCTTTGCACTGTTCCAGTCGGGTTAGGTTCGTAAGGACTAGATTGCATAACGACTCTATAAGCAAAACGTCTTAGTTGCATAAGGTCTTGGTAAGCACAATGTCTTTTTTGCAGAATGCCCTAGTGAGTAGAATGTCTTAGTTGTTCGATCGACAACTATAGCATAACGCCCGAAGTTGTAAAATGACTAATAGAGTTTACGTCCAAGTTATTAATAAGTCTTGATTGTAAAACGACGCATAAGGAAAAGTGTCTGGATAGCATATGGTCTTGGTAGCACAACGTCATGATTGCATACCGGCCAGCAACTCGACTTTGAAGTTTCTTTATCAAAGAGTTCCTTCACAAACTACGTTTGAGTTTTTCTTGTCATTCAACCATCTAGTCGTTATGCCATTTAGACGTTATTAATGTTTGACGATATGCCTACCTAGTCGTTTTGCTATTACACCATTTTGATATTAGGGCGTTATACAAACAAGACGTAATAGAACTAAGTCCAATCTTAAACCCGGGCATTCTACTATTAAGACGTTTGTACAATTAGACATTTAGCTACCAAGACCTTATGTAACTAAGATGTTTTGCTTATAGAGTCGTTATGTAATCTAGTCCTTACGAACCTAACCCTTCCAGTCATCGCATATTACATGCGGTGAACGATTTAATGTAATTGGGTATTTTTCAAATTTTGCGCAGGTAATGTACCAACCTAAAACAAGTCGTTTCCGTTTACACTGTCTATTTTCTGCAGTTATGAAGTGAAATGATTGATGATTTGCAATCAGATAAAGATAAATATCATAAATAATTATTGATTTTCGGAATAAAAAAAAGGTGTTTAGTATTTATGTAATATTTGTTATAATGCATAATTACAAAGTGGTACCTCCATAGTCTCCATACAAATAGTAACAGTGTTCTGCGCAAAATTTGAAACCCAATAGCTACTTTAAAATTAACTTAATACTGGACGAATGAAAGATCTTTCTTGAATGGAATGCCAGTTACTTTATAGTTGTGTGTCAAAGTGTGATTGTATTGACCAGGAGGCGATATCGAAGGCGCAAGAGGCGCAGTACGCGGAGGTGGCGAACGTGCTGAGAGTCGCGTGCCCGGCCGCCGCGCCCGCCGCCGCCGCCGGCCGCGCCTGGCTGCAACAGTTCGCTGACAACCTCAAAAAGGAGTTGCAGAAGGTACGGTACCCGTTAAATATCTAACTATTGTGTGCCTACTGGCAACGGAGAGAATATGTTAAGGATAAGGCTCTCAGAGGCAGAAATCAGAGACAAAACCAAAGTCACTGACTTACTCCCGAACAAATGGGGCAAGCAAGCAACTCACGGTACCCAAGGGATGGTGTTAGGAAAAAGGGACAACGAAAAGATTAGAAGACGGCATTGGGCTATTTGACACCACCAATCAATTGATATAATTTTTATGGTCTTTCAAACAGCGATTCTTCCATAAATTTTGTATTTGTATGAACCCTGCCATCACTTGGTAACCGACTTAACCGACTCAATTTACTATTTATTTATTCCAAAGCCCAAACTAAACTTTTGAGCCAGGTACAACGCGGATTGATGGTTTTTAGTTTGTATAGTAGCGGAATGAAAAGGTTCGTCACATTTCGACCTTAACTCGTTAACATAGAGTCGAAAAGTGACGAACCTTTTCATTCCGCGACTGTACAGTCGAGTTCACCAATATCTGTACAGCCAACATTTCATAAATATCTATACATAGACCTTATTACGGTAACATAAGGTTTAAGTATAGATATATATGTAAGGTTGGCGATGCTATGCTGATATTGGTGAACTCGACTGTACATAGTTTTTTCAGGTGGTAGGTTTTTAGTTTTAATTTAAGTACTTGCGTCTAAAATTCTTAAATAGTGTGAATAGCTTAGAAAAATATATATTCCGAAACTACTAAAAATCCAATTTTATCATCTGGATTTCCAAGTTAAAGTTAAATTGTTTTTTATTAGAGTTGTGCCTTGGAATTATTGGTTAACAATGTCAAATACCCTACTTGCCTCTTGAAAGTAAGAAACGTTTGGATTGTTTCCCTTAGGCGTCGGCTGGTGCGCCCGCGCCCGCGCCAGCCCCCGCCCCCGCCCCCGCCGCTGACGCTCGCGTGGCTGAGCTGAGCGCTCAGAACGAACAGCTGCAGGCGCATGTCGATAAATACAAGAGGATCATCGACGAAACGGTCAGTACTACACATTACAGGGCCTGCGGAAGCTGCGATCAGTGTGTTGCCCGTGATGACATATGGATCCGAGACGAGGTGCTTCACTATGGGCCTGATGAATAGGTTCAGAGTCGCTCAACGAGGTATGGAGAGGGCTATGCTCGGAGTTTCTCTACGGGATCGAATCAGGAACGAGGAGATCCGTAGAAGAACCGGGGTCACCGACATAGCCAAACAGATTAGCTCGTTGAAATGGCAATGGGCAGGCCATATAGCACGCAGAACAGATGGCCGTTGGGGCCCAAAAGTTCTCGAATGGAGACCACGGACTGGCAAGCGCAGCGTGGGACGTCCACCAACGAGATGGACGGACGATTTGGTGAAGGCCGCAGGTTCAGGGTGGATGCAAGGCGCTTCCAACCGTAATGGTTCGATGTCGCTTCTAGTCACCCTAACTCCTTGAGTTACCTGCACTTTACAAAGTTATAGCTAGTGACAAGTAAGCGACCATTAAGACCCTATTTTTGAAGCACTAAGAGTTATAGTACAATGTTTATCGAGTTTATCACTGGCTAACCGAATTCACCGCATCAATCACCTTGTTTGCGTTGAAGTGTATCGGCAGATATTTGTTACGTCTGTTAAATTGCCCTCTTTGTTTTTGTTGTTTCTTTTGCTCATTCCATAAAATGTATTAAATAGCTTTAAGTTCTCATGTAAGTGAATTTTAAAATTCTTAGTGGGAATAAAGAATCTTAAACCTTAAACCTTAATGATTGGGCGTCAATGAGGGAGGCCTATGTCCAGCAGTGGACGTCCTACGGCTGAAATGATGATGAGATGCTGCGAAAAAATAGTATCTACCGTTCGATTGGTACAGTATTGTCGTATCGTTTATGTTAGAAAACTACAGTTTTGTATTTTAGACATATGCCTTACGGCATTTAGACCGCGATTGCCGCAATAGCCAGATGGTTTGACCTATGGCCGGTTTTTTTAATACGTCATAAATCGCAAACCGCAATTTTTTATTGATAATGGTACGGAACTCTTCGTGCGCGAGTCCGACTCGCACTTGGCCGGTTTTTTTTTAACCCGTGGAGCGTCCCGCTCTAAATCCTACCCACTGTTGTGTGCACACCCGTACGCACATTACATACATATGTATTTGTTTTAGTAATAAGAGGAAATTACCCAAAAACACGCGCAGTCCAACCAACCTATCTTGAGCCATCGTGCCTCCCCCACGCCTGAAATCGTCCACCCAAAATCGATTAGCGCGAAAAGCTCGGTAGGCCCTTAACCACTAGACCGTGCAAGTGGTCCCTAACGACAAACAAATACTAAAAGAAATCGCAATACTTAAGTAAGTGTGTAACTTTAGGAGGGCGTCCTGGGGCGGCTGCAGCAGGACGTGTCGCGCGAGGAGCAGCGCTGGGCCGCGCAGCTCGCCGACAAGCAGCGGGAGCTCGACGAGCTGCGCACGCGCACGCTCACACAGGTACACACACACACACACACACACCGCTTCCCCACTGGACACTATGGGCATGTGCCCCAGGGCCCCCTAGTGACTTTAAATTGGGGATGTCTATTTTTTTTGGAATGTATAGTAAATCGAAAACCATTTAGAGATAAATGCTTTTTAACTCGTTTTCTGTAGTTAATTAATTTTAATATTATGTAATGAATTTATCACATAACAAATAAGCAATGTCCTTCGTTTGACATTGGTGTAAATTGCGAGACCGGTCCAAGTCATACTTTAATCTGTGTGGTTAGAATTCTTCACAATTTACGCGTGGATTATACTATGGAGTTTGATTTGGACCCGCTGTCTGACATCTAGCACTTTGACAGCACCAGTAAAGTGACACTAGTTACAGTGTACCACTACGCAAAAAATAATTAAAGGGGTTGCCTTATAGTACGCATTTATACTCAATTTAATTTAACATTTGAAACTTAACGATAAAATTTGCACACTTATTTAAATGAAACAACGAAACTATTTAAAATTGTGTTAACTTCTATAATGAAAACATAATAGATACCGCTAATAAATGTACATGTAGGTATTTTTAGTCTATTTGAGTTCGAAATACCGAGAAACGAGTGTTACAATTTGACCGTTAATTCAAACCTTAAATTAAATGAAGTATAGATAGATTTAGAAATTTGGCAGTGTGGCAGCCCTCAATTATAATCTGACGTCATCAAACAAAATAGTTTCAATAATTAATTTTGAAAAAAGTAGTGAACTAAATGACAAAATATTGAAATTAGTTTCTTATAATTGACTTTTCTATACAAAAAAAATATAAAAACCACTGGTATTTTTTTTAGACATTCCCAATTAGGGATGATGACACCATCAATCAACTGGCGTACTTTTTATGAGCTGTCAAAACACAATTCTCCCATAGAGTTGTAATGGCAATAGCAACTTATGACGTTACTTGTTCGCCAACTGAATCAACTAACTATTTATTTGTTTTAAAGCAACAAAAATTCTAATTTTGCAGTTAGTCAAAATAAATCTGGTTTTCAGGGCTAAAATAAAGCTTTTTTTACTGGAGTCGTGTCTTCGAATTATTTCTTAATGGCGTCAACATCCCTATTATACAGTTTAATGCATGTCGATTTTGGTTTGATGTGCTCCATTTATTGGTCATAGTCATAGTCCCTGGGGCCCTTTATCCTGAAGTGTCCCTAATAGTTAAAGACGTCCCTGCTCACATACTCGCTCGGTGACAGAGCCACTCTATACTTTGTTTTTTTTTTAGCAATAGAAATAAGGTAAAACAGTCTTGACCTATCGTTTTATTGGAATACACATTTCGAACATATATAAGCTTAGGTTAGGATGCGAGTATCGAAAATTGAATAACAATTTGATATACACAACAACAAACAAACAGCAACAATAATTAGATATATGTAGTGTGACGGGAGCTAGCTTACCGTTGATTCGCTCTGTTAGTGATTATCAGGGAGCGAAACTTTCGTGCCGATGACAGACGTATGACGTCAAGCCACATACAGAGTGTTTATATCTAGACCTCTTTAGTTTACTGATAATGATTAATGTCAAATATATCGTAGTCAATTTTCATGGATGGGTTTGGGATTTGGAATTGCTTTTGCCATCAAAAGGAATTGATTTAGATGAAGAAAGGTTGACCTTCAACAATATTTGCGGTTATGACCAGTACGACGCCAATTTTAATAACTGGCGGGAGATTCGAGAGTTAATATTATGCCTACATAATGCTAAAAATGCGATATTATGATTCAATTTTAAGCATTCTGCATAAAATTTTATTTTAAATTAAATTTTGTTGTGTTGTTTCATTCACTCGAGGAAAAATATATTTATGTTAGAATTAGATTAGTTAGGTATTTTATTCATATCGTATTTTTTAATTTACATCACCACTAAATTATTAAGAAACATTTTAAAACAATTTTGTTTTAAAAAAATCATGTATGCCGCTTCACGTCATAATTACGTCACCCGCACGAAAGTTTTGCTCTCTGGTGATTATTAATATTATGCATGATGTGTTTCCCTATAATTGGATAAACACTTTGTGATTATAAGGTAAACGTACCAATTGCTCGACACCTCAACGCCCACACCCATCTGTCACCTCTGTTACTATGACTTAAGATTGAAGGTGCCATGTATTGGGTCAGTGACGAACAGGGTCGTTTACCTTACTTATAATATTGTGTTACGAAAATCAACTAATAGTAGGTACGTCCGTCGACTAAAAATCCTAGTGACCACCACGACGCGTGGTGTGGTGTGGGACGGTTAACTGCTTTAAAAGAAATAAATAGTTCGTCGATGGAGTTGGCATAGAAGTGACGTCTTAACTAGCAATTGCCATACAAAATCTATGGGAGAATCGTGTTTTGAAAGATCGGTGGTGTCGTCATTCCTATTGTAATATTTTATTTGCCTCTGACCTCTGATCTGATTTGATTCATTCGTTACAAGTTAGCTCGAGTGCAAAGATTTCATGGCTTTGGGTGTGTGTCTTTCTAAGATAAACATAGATAACACCTTCAAAGATAGAAGCTCATGGTATCCCTCATTTTACATTGGAAACTAAGACAATTCATGTAATTTATTAGTCTTCGAAATAAATTGTGTGAATATTTTTCACGTAGGAACCATTGGCGTTTGCATACTCCTGCATTGAGAAAACCTTGCCTAACATCATCGCAGAGGTATAATATCAGCATCGACGTTGTCTCCTCACTGTGGACGTCTGTGTTGCCACTGCTAAATTAATGTTCCCCATGCTGCGTTGGTTTATTGGCCTTGAAAATTAAACGTTATAAAATCTTCGTCTTGACTTCATTTCTACAAGTGTTTTAATGGTCTATTCCGATTAGTTACATTGACAGTTCCATTGATGGAACTAGATGGAAAATTTTTTCCGAGTAGTTACATTCAACGAAGAGGGTTTCTTTAATGTAACTAGGTGGATTTTTTTTTCCGAGTAGTTACATACAACGAAGAGGGTTTCCTTAATGGAACTAGGTGGACTTTTTTTTCCATGTAGTTACATTAATAATGCAGAGTTAATTTAATGGAACTAAATGGAGGGGGTCTATATTGGAATCCATTATATCTTTTGTCCTAATTACAAAATCCATAATAACTTTGGTCATAATGATCTTTTGCTATAATAACGTTTGCCCTAATGTAAATGCCATAATATTGTTTGTCCAAATATTGAATATCCTAATGCTTATTTCCACTATTTCCTTAAGTACTAATAATCATATGTCTTAATAGTCACATGTCCTAATATTGTTTAACATAATCTCTTTTGTACTAACATTGTTTGTCATAATATGTATATGCATATTTATCATAATAATTTTATACTCCTCATCATCATCATCTCAGCCTATATACGTCCCACTGCAGGGCACAGGCCTCCTCTCAGAATGAGAGGATTTGGACCGTATTTAAGGTAATTAACATTTAATAAAAATTAACAATAATTCAACTATCCCTCATTTCCCATTAATTTTTGCCCCACTATTGTAATAAATAAAAAAAATGGGTCATATATCATAAATCATAAAAGTGATAAGCATTAGGATATTCAATATTTGGACAAACAATATTATGGCATTTACATTAGGGCAAACGTTATTATAGCAAAAGATCATTATGACCAAAGTTATTATGGATTTTGTTATTAGGACAAAAGATATAATGGATTCCAATATAGATCCCCTCCTTTTAGTCCCATTAAATTAACTCTGCATTATTAATGTAACTACATGGAAAAAAAAGTCCACCTAGTTCCATTGAGGAAACCCTCTTCGTTGAATGTAACTACACGGAAAAAAAAATTCCACCTAGTTACATTAAGGAAACCCTCTTCGTTGAATGTAACTACTCGGAAAAAAATTCCATCTAGTTCCATCAATGGAACTGTCAATGTAACTAATCGGAATAGACCGTTTTAATGGTTATTGGCTATTTCTTTAGAATTTATACTTAATTTGTCGTTTATCGTGATACCGTTTGTGTAGCCAAATTTTCTACTATCATTGTTGTGATGTAAAATCCAAAATATGACTCATTGTATTCTTATTTTAGACTTAAGGTAAACTATCTAACAGTTGCCACCTTATTGCAACAATTTTCACTCATTTATTGTACTTAAATATTTCTCATCCTTTTTACGTTACAACGTATATGAATAAAACAACAAGAGGTGTCAATGATAGGATAGTTTACTATACTTGTGACTCATGTTTTATATGGTGGCGGACTGTCTTGAGCAAAAATATTAGAAAATCGTATTGCATGTCTCAAATAAAAGAACAGAAAATACGATTATATATTTTTGGTCTCTCTCTCTCTCTCTAGTTGATATCAATTGATCGGTTATATTATACACGTAACGTATTGGAAACAGATGCAGAATAAAATTGATGCGCTTCAAGCAGAGCTGCAGCAGAAGCAAGCGGCTAACCACAACCATAGCTTTGCGGATTCGGAGCGACAAGCAGAGGTAAAAACGGCACTCGTTTGTAAATATGTATTATCATTACATTACATTGCTATACGTCAATCATGTAAAGGTCAGCATTAACCGTGAACAAAATTGGCATTTACAAACACAAACGCGGGTAGAAAAAAATACTTTTAAGCTTTAACCATTAATACCTAACCAGGACTGACTTTTATTAGTCAATCAAAAGTGACCCATATTACCAAGTCATACAGTTTAATAATGGCAACTGTCCGAGAGATTACACACAAACTAGAAAAACTAGAGAATTGTGTCCCACTCGCACCAGTACTTGATCACCCTAATTAGAACGAGATGCAACTCTCTGGCTTGTTTTTTTTTTCGGCCTCACTTTTTGTCGCAGTACTCAGTCCTGGTTAGGTATTAAGTCCATGGCCTTAACCCTATAACCTCCCCATAACCCTTAAGATACTTTGTTTTTTAAAATATAATTAAGTGATCTTCTTTTGTTGCAGGAGAGGTTATTGACTGATTTGTCAGAGAAATATAAGGTGGATGTGTGCAATGGACCTTTACAGGTAAGCATAGTCTGAATGGCACAGGGCACTTTTGTATTATAATTCGCCGTCAAAGTAAGATCACTGTACCCAGTGCAGTGCGTCATCTCTGCCGTCTAGACAGAGTAACCGTGTGAGCAGCGGCGTCCCCTCGCTACTGATAAATCGCAGGCCTCGTACTACCGCTACGACCTACAGTACGCTGCGGTATGCTCTCTGAGAGTTGTCGTTGTTTCGACATCTACAAATAAATTATTGATGGGACATATTTAACTTTATAATGCCAGGTTTACACGGGCTTACTAGCTAATGCTTAGTACTTATTACTAATATTTGTCACTTTTCGAGTGGTGTGAACATTCATGTCAAGTGAGTTTGATTAGTAAAGTGGTTTGTTTACTTTGGTGTCCCAGTTTTATATCTAGAAATTCAACATAATGATTTCAGAAAAATGGAATCCTGAAACCACTTCAAGTTTTATTCAGGAGTTTAGATTTTTTATCATATTTTTATTTATTAGTTTTGTTCATAACTATTTATTTTTGAACACATCTTCCTGCAGACCTTGTATCAATGTATTAAAAGAATATTTGAGTAATGTCTAAAAACATTTCTTAAAACGAGTCGACGGCGGTGATTTATGGCGAGATCTTGTAACTCCATTCTCTTGACAGTTGTCACTCTGCAGATAAGTCCCTAATCACTTACACTAATGACAAATACTAAGCCTGTGTAAACCTAGCATAATGCGTTGTTCGTGTGCAATACACGTAACAATTGTCTGTCTAAGTCATTTATCCAGAAATCAGAATGTTTATTTGCTTGAATACAGTCCATAAGATGTTAAAGCAATAATGTCCAGTGTATTCGGCCTGCATGTAGGCGTGCAAATGATTACAATTAATTAAAATTACAAAATGTCAACGACAAATTATCGGCATTATTTTTAGATTCAAGATGGCGGATGAAAATTTTGACTTTAGAAATAAATAAAAATATTATCCTATTTATATAATCGATTTGCGGATTTATTTTCTGACAGCCCTGACAAATTTGTAATGTCTAGACGACTGTCCGCATTTTGCGTCGAGACAAAGGAAGCATCTGCTGTACTCGTACACGATCTTATTGCGGTAAAATCGTAATCGTTCATGAGAAGATGAAGTAGAAAATTGCTATGATAGCTAAGATTTCATATATTTTCTTGTCTTTCGTACCGGGACGCCGTAAAGCCCCAATGAATTTTAAAAGCTCTCAGTATACGGGCATTTTATTTCACCCTAGTAATCATGAATTTTGTTTAACAGGTCGGATTGGAAGAGAAATAACATTTAAATAATGCAGATTTATACGGAGAAGTGTCGAGGTATCATTCCGTGCGGTGCGCGCGCGCGCGGTAGCACGGCGCGCGCGCCGCGCCACGCCGCTCACGATGGACGACTTGATACTTCGCGGCGGACTTTATTACACAGTAATGTCGCGAACAGTTCACATGTAGCATCGGTTCAAGTAACTTGACTGTACTCACTTCCCAGTAAAACACAAATTATGCTCAATTTAGATTATAGGTTTATTTTTTAACCTTTCGTAATTATGATAGTCCTTTTGAAATGCATGAGCGTTTATTTTTATTTTATCACAATTCATAACGTGATAAGAGTCAGTTGTAAAATAGATTGTTCAACTGCATTGGGAAGTGGCGACGTGAAAACGATGAACCGCGAACTTGAAGCCGCTATTAAATGTAAACTTGTACTAAATTTAAACGCTAAATCTGGATTCCTCAGTGAGTTATCAATAAATTAGCTCCACGACGCGGATGCCATGATACAATTCTGATATATAAGCGAAAGTATAGTTTTAGCAATTGAATGTAATCCCAGTCCTGGGTTCCTCTTCGTTCGTCGTTTGTGACTATATTTTAATATTTATTTATGATGAAAAACTATCGATACAATTAGGTAATGTGATCTTGCAATTTAAAATTCAAGGTAACTATATTTAGGTAGATATTTTACTTCGTTTTAATGAATTCTTGAAACAACTATCTATTGATACGAGAGATATGTTTATTTTTATGATGTTTAAGGAAAATTAACATAGTTGCATGTGACATCATCAAATCGATTTCTGTTATTTTTACTATCCTTTGCAGCTACCGAATTAACCTCGAGTGGTATTCTTATGATTTTTAAGGAATGTTATCTACTCTTTAGAAATATATTATTTATAAATAACTTTTGTATCTAGAGCATAATAATTTTGTCAGTGCCTTAGGGTAAGGTTTGAATTTGAGAAGCTGACCGCAAAACTTGAGTTTTTAAACCGGCGGAAGAAAGATAAAAGTCTGAACTGTGTCATCTGGCATTTACACGAACAACTCGGGTAGCGAAGGTAATGGTACAATTAAAGTTGATTAGCCGAAGTGCGTAGTGTAACATTTGTAATTTTAGTTAGTAAAACTTAGCAATGTGATAAAATCTTCGGGATATATCCTCGTTTATTTTAAACAGTTCAACCTTTTTCTTCCGTCCACCGCCTGTCAGTGCTTAGCTATAATTTCGGTAACCACTTGGTCCCTAAGCGTAGGCCGTAGGGTTGTCAGCCGCCTTGACTCATCGCGAAGGCAATAGTTTGTCTATTATAAACGCTTATTTTTAGAAAATTATGATATCATTACAAATTCGAAAGTATGTTATATTAAGTTAATGATGGGTTTAATATAGAACCATTATTTTAATTGTAATCAGCGTGTCAAATGTCCTGAATATTGAAATAGCAGTAGAATGTATTATGGAATCTAATTTGTAAAATAGATAAGTCACTTTGTATAATAATTAATATATTAGTTAAAGACATTATCAAATAAAAAATTCTTAATCATAATATTTTGTTTTAATCATATGCTTAGAAATCAATAACTGCCTGCTCACTTAGGCTGCGTTTCCACCAGAGATGTGCGAGGATGCGTTGCGAGGGATGTATTTGTCATAGGACCTTTTAAATGAAGTGTTTCTATTGGTTCATGACAAACACATCCCTCGCAACGCATCCTCGCACAGCTCCGGTGGATACGCGCAGCCTTATTCTCTTTACGCATACATACTCGTGATCACGTGACGTGTTAAACTAGAAGTGATTTCATCATCATCCCAGCCTATATACGTCCCACTGCAGGGCACAGGTCTCCTCAGAATGAAATGGCTTGTGCCGTAGTTCCCACGCAGGCACAGTACGGATTGGGAACTTCACACACCATTGAATTTCTTTTCAGGTGTGCGCAGGTTTCCTCGCGATGTTTTCTTTCACAGTAAAGCTCATGGTAAATTTCAAATATAACCGATATAGTTACATGCTTGTATTTAAATGATAAATAAAGTATCAAAATGCACATATACAAACCTAAATTGTTGTCATTTAAAAACTTTTAAATAAATCTCAGGATCAGCTTTCACTAGCCAGTCTAACTGGCTAATTCATAGGATAGGTAGGATATTACATTAGCAATGTTACTACAAGTAGAGCAAGACTAAATAATGACAGTTTGGCGGCAAAACATGTACCTCAATGAAACTTTATTTTGGCGCTGGAAATGAAGATCTGCCGAGTCCTACCAAAATTTACGAGTCCTACCCCCTCTCAGGGGGTATAGGCACGTTTTATAAATTACGCAAGCGAGGTGTCATTTACTATGCATTTTTACGCGCTGATCGAATGAGACCGTACTCATACCTATATAGGATTCATATTTTGCAAGATATCAAGGGTTTTTGTTGAACAGCCATAGAACAATCAATCCATTAATCCCGCGAAGCGTATAATGTTGCTTAAACCCAAAATTGGTCCTGAAACCTGAAAATGCATGTGCTGTGAGTATGTAATCTTTAACATTCACGTGCTGCTGTTGAACAAATATTTAATATAATTTATTTAATATTTAATTTTTTTTTATTTTTTTTTTTTGCAATATTTTTCTTTCAACTCGATCGATTTTGGATTTAAGCAACAATTTATATAAAATTACACTTAATTCACCTAGTTTGTAAAATATACATTTTTTAAATCCCCGCCCTGCCCATACCCCCTGGGAGGGGGTAGGACTCGGCAGTTATAGTGCCGAGATTAAGTTGTAAACCTATAGTACGTCTATGTTGTAAACAAAGTTTCATTGAGGGACATATTTTGCCGCCAAAATATGCTATTTTTCCTGTAGTATGTACGATTATGGTGGAACAGCATCCTAGAGATCTTAACCAGCGGTATAAAAATACTATCGACATAACTCCAGCCTTCTACAAAAACAAAACAATGCTGTATGGCCTGATTCCTTAATCTTTCCCAGAGGGGATAAATTAAAATAACATTTCTGACTGAAGCTTGAAGTGACAGTGACACTGACAGACAGTGAAAGAAATAAATACCAATAATAATACGGTATCTCTGTATACTTTTTTTCATTTAACAAGATTATTGTTCGCTTCGTCAGCTTTATGAAATGACTGAAATAGCGGTTAAGAACGTTGAAAATGCTTGCGAAACAGCTGAAGAATTCACAAGAGTATTCTATAAACAAGTGGACAACAGTAGACACCTAACCTCAAAATTGTATCTCGACACTGGACTTTTAGTTTGGAATGGTAATGGCATTAACGGCAACGATAGAATCCAGAAGTTTTTAATGGACTTGCCAGCTAGCAACCATGTACTGAAGACTTTGGATGCTCAGCCGATATCAGAGGCACTGGTTTCCAACAAACTGACGTACCTCATACAAGCTTGTGGCGACGTGACTTATCAGAATGACGACACCAAGAAGCCTTTCCAGCAATCATTCCTCATCGTTGCAGTCGATGGCAAATGGAAGATTGCATCTGACTGCTTTAGATTGCAAGTACCATATTCTACATGATATGCTTGCCAACGAAAACATGAGTAATAATTTGCACTAACATGAACATTTTTGAAAAATTCAAAAATTCAATTTAAATATAAGAAAAAATGGTATTCTTCTGTATTTAAATGTTTTTAGAAGTGTTTGAATGAGTGAATCTACCAAAATATAACCAATATTCTCCTGTGTTGCTGTTTTTCTATTTTCAATGTGTAATAAATACTTGAATTATTATTTATATAGATTTCGGTATTAATGATAATAATAACAACACACTAAGTATTTTTTTATAAGTATATAATTATATTAACACAAATATTTGGTATTGTTTTTATAATTTATTCTTACTACAGCTTAACCACAAAATATCAAACCATAAAAATAATAAACAGTGTAATTAATTATGTAAGTGCCCCAAAGAGGAGAGGGTGCTCAAAATCTCTACATGCTAAGTTTAAAACCTTTTTATTAAAATTTTATAATTTTAACTTAATAATCTTTTAATATATATCCATAGTAATATTATAAATGTGAAAGTGTGTCTGTCTGTCTGTTACCTCTTCATGCTCAAACCGCTGAACTGATTTAGATGAAATTTAATGGAGATAGTTTGGAACCCTGGGAAGGACATGGGAGTTTTTATCCCAGAAAATTACATAGTTCCTGTGGTATAGCGATAAACTAATTCTTTGCAGACAGAGTCGCAGGCAACATCTAGTCAAATTATAAATTACTTTTCTTTTTGGAGAAATTTTATCATTAGGATCAAAAATAAGAAAAATCATCCTTACATAATTAATGCTTGGTCTTATGTAAAGATTAGGTGTTATCGATAGAGGCATACAAAATTTAAATTGTGCCAATATTTTGTGGTTGCCCTGTATCTATTCTTAACCATAAAATTCTCACTTAACTTATTTGGTAGCCATGACTGGCAAATAATCAACATCTAACATCACATTAGTATAAGTAGTTAGTTGTAGAGATACTAACATAAAATGGATTTATGTTGTCCTACCATCCAACAATATACTTGATGCAATTGCCAGATCAAATCATGTATCATTTGCAGGTTGTTGGTTTTTGAAATCACCCATGACTCACTATCATTCTGTGACTCATTGTTGTGTTATGTTGTAAAAATTTACTGTTCAATTCTTCAGTGAGTATTATCTGCTGCTGTCATTTCACCTTTCTTTTTACACTTTTGAATAATCACCAAGAAATGTATTACAGTCTGGACAATAGTGTTCTATCTTTTTGAAGGTGGGTATAATATAAGGAAGTGCAGCCAGACAACAAAGAAGACACCAGCTGAAAAAAAATTGGAATATAGTAAACACAATTTCAAAAGCAAAAAAATTGAATTCTACCAGCAGTAAACTTGAATCTTACTAATACTATAAATGCAAAAGTTTGTATATTTTGAACAATATACAAACTTTTGCATTTTGCAGGCAGATAGTTTGATATTTTTTATTCTGGAAAATTTCAATTCCCATGCGATAGTGATGAACAAATTCTTTACAGCAGACCAAGAACAGCTAATAGTACATAATGTCACATTGATCATAAGTCTGTACATTTGTAAAACAGATAATGTTGTGTTGTTGTGTTCAGGTTAATCAAACATTTAGTTCAAATGCCAGTACTTACCAAGTAAGACCACAGATGAAACCAGCTAGCATGTGTGTTTTTTTTGTGTTTACATATTCCACTTTAGTCAGGACTCTCTTGTGGCAACGGGGGCATGGATAAAATAGAGGGCTATCTTTTAGTGGAGGTTGAATAATTACTGTCTCGCGTATGATGGTACGTGGAGGCTGTTCGGTGTAAGGAGGAGGCTGTTCTCGCTGAATGCCTGCAGTTTCAGAATCTACATAGAGCCCTGCTCGCACAGTGTCACTTTGAGCAGGATTCACTCCACCACTATTAGCCATCTCCATTAATACTTCTTGTTTAGCCGACATGTATGACTCGTAAATAGCTCGTATTGATTACACATAGCCTGCACAGGTATATTTCTTATCAGAGTGTTATTGGTACCCATATCTTATCGTTTTAGATAGCAATTAGATAAGTAAAACTCAATTTCATGAATACAATATCACGTCAATGTAGAAAAATACTTATCATTTTCAAAGCTTTTATTTAAGTAACTTCTTACACGCATTTATTATAGAAGGACGAATAATTATTTTAAGGATAATACTACAACACTTTCTTCATTGATAATATATTCTGTGTAGAAAGTTTGTAATATTACCTGAAAGAGCACCTAAGTTATGGAATTTCTTTTCACATAATAATTCATTTCAGTTATGCAAGACTGCCACAACAGTAATAATATTTAATACTTAGCTGATTAACATAAACTATACTAGGTATAAGGTTTATACAGTATGTTTACCTTAAGTTTACCATTGGTGGTTTGCCTTCAATTCATTTTGAATTTTAGTGTCATACACATAAAGCCATTTTCAGTATAATATAATTACAATTTTACCATTACAATTTTTTAATAACTGTTGTATTTGTATGGCAGTAAAGTTGAAAATGAAATGATAGTTAACTATCAGCCAGTGGTACCTAAACTTGAGAGTAATCATATCAATCACTGTATAAATTGTGTTGCATAATTTGCTAGCAAAATAAATAGTAAAACTTGTGATGAGTGGCGTTAGGATTGTAAAAATGTGTGCAATTAAAATAGGATCCCGCATTTGTTGACTTTGAGTGAAGGACAATAATGCACGCCCTAATAATTCAAACCATTACGGCAATTACACGAGGGTTTGCATTATCAGGCCGTGCATTATCGTTGTTCATTCAGGAACTTTAAATACAGGTCTTATTTTAACCGCACCCGTAAAAACATCTGTTACGTTATTATTATTAAACGTTTGGTCTTTGCGCACAAAACACTTAAGGTTCACTAACCTGGAATGATTTATTCATAAATATAGACAAAAAAATTGTATAAACAAGGTAAAATTATAAATACAAATAAAATTACTAACAACTACTTTCTAACAAAGGAATACATTTCTGAAGTTTTTAAATATAAGGTAGGTACATAAAACTATGGCTCAATAAGAGATATGATATAGGCCTTCCAAATAATCAATAAAAACCTTAATGATAGGATTACATAAAAAAACACAAATTTATTGATTACTTATTGTGATAGCCAAATCATTATTGCTTGTATTTTTATGCCCAACATTAACACTTCCACCTACTGCTTCTGCATGATAAATCCTAAGTTCTAATGAGTTAAGCACGAAAGGCACAAATAAATTAATGAGCCAACACTTAAGCTCAGTCTTTTTTAACCCTTTAAATGAATGGATGTATTTACCTCCTTTATTCATAAAATGTTACTAGCCTTTGACTTTGACAAGTGTTTTGTCCATGTCTGGCATAGGCAAATGTCGAAGTGAGGATAAAGACAAACAAATTTAAGTTAACAGGAACTTCACAAGCGTTTATGAATAAGGAGGTATATCTTTTCACAGTGTTTTAAATAGATAATGTTGGTTATAGTTACATTTGTCCAATCTCATGATGACAAATCTTACTTATTTCTTTCTTTGATATAGTAAAACATACATTTAAGGGTTAAAAATAAAAGGTATTTTAAGTATGTATTATCAATGTTCAATAAAAAAAATTAAATAAATTGGCAATGTGAAGCTAAGTTTATTGATACACATTTAATAAAAGCCAATGAATATTTATCTATTGTAAAAATTACATTTCTTTCAGGCAATTTCTGATCATAAACAAAGAATTCATTTTAATTTTTACTACTAGAGCTTGATTTCAAAAAATAGTAGTACTTACACATGCTTTAAAATCTTTGTAGAATATAGTAGTAAAAATTACAAATTACAAAGTAGGTATACATAACTAGCTGTAGTCTCATACTGAATTAGTGTATTGCTTTTCCCACACCAAATAAGTCTATTTACTGTATCAAATTGGAGTTTATTTATAAAATTTACACTTCAATATCACTCTAAAAAAATTTGACTCATTTTCATCATATAAACCCTTATAAAAAAAAATTAAAATAATTATTATTTTGCCGCTTACTTTTGGGATCTTATGATAACAGCGTATAGTCGAGTTGAGGGTATAAATATCCATACAGCTATAGAGTCAAATATATTTAAACACCAACCTTATGATTAGTGGTACTACAAGAGTTGTATGAATATTTTTGATGTTTTAGTAACATACATATTTATGACCTTAATTGTAGTTGTAGGTCTAGTATCGCATTTTTCCTTTTACTTGACAAAAAAAAGAAATTCACACAAGACATTTATTCACTTTCACAAGAAACTACACTTCTTCTATTTTAATTTTTTTTTCACTTGATTGGCAAATATTGTGATTTACAACTGGAAACTGTTTTTCATCAAAATAAAATATAATATATTAGACAGAGTTGGTGTGTAGTTTTCTATTAGTGACAGATTTTTGACACTGGCAGTTCTAGACATTAAGACGAGGCACCCAAAAATAATCCCCACGCTAACTCCATCCAACACCCACCCACTTATACAACTCAAAAAGTATAAAATGTTTGGAATCTACAATGCCAATGCCACAGATAAATATTCTGTAGATACACAGTAAATTTTAAATTTATAACATCCCTGTTTTGCGTTGTTGTTTAAAAAGTAAAAAAGCAACTAAATTAAATTATTTATGCCAGATTTCTAGATAAACGTTACTATTGTTTCTGAAAATTTTGTAGTTTGAATTTTTTATAGTTTCAGAGCACTTAGCAAAATAAAATAGTTTTGAAGGTTTTGTACAAGAATCTCAATTTTTGTCAATTGTGTTGGTTTCTTTATTTTTGTACATTAAAAGATTTACATAATGCACATACAACACAATTTGGAGCTCAATACTCTATGATGAAAAATAACACAATTACAATTCCATTCACATATTGTACCAATCACTTACAATATTGAAAAGAAAGTTGGCAAAAAAATCGAATGCCTTCTCTTCCCTAACTACATAGGAAGTTTACGCCATTATTATACTTATACCTACTACTCAAAAGAAATTGATGCCACTTGAGTTTTATTGGTAAAATGACAATACAATAATATAAATATAATTATTTCTAACATTTCTTGTCTAAGCTAGGGATTTAGTAATAGAACATGATAAAAAATATTTTTGTGGAAATGTATGTATTCAGGTAGAAACACAAATGGATTGTTTTAATTTTACCAATGAAGTTCAAGAAGTCCTATTTTTTGGGTCCCATTTGTCTTATAGAACAGCAAAATCGCGAAGTAACAGAGTTCAAAATCGTACCAAACAAAAGTTCTATAGAACAAATGGGACCTTCCCTATTTTTTTTGAGTAGTACAATATAGAAGATATAGATTTATGTAAAAATTATAGGCCAGTTATAATCATAATCACACATGATCGTGGCTGTGATGGAAAAGGCACTAGCAGTATAATTGTGTATAACTTGTATGAAATGTTACATCTTCGATTATTCATCAAAACTATTGAAATGGCTCAATCAATTTGAGACAATTTTCAAGTTATTGCTTTGTCAAAAGGTATGGGTTAAACTTGCAACAAGAAAGATTAACATTTGTTGGTCTTACCAACAAATGTGTTGCAGTTGGGGCAGTAATGTTCAGCATCTTTGAAAGAATCAAAACAGTATGGTACCAGTCCTAAGCAGCACAGCGAGCATACCCTGAAACAAAAATAGCTTTAGTTATACAGTTAGCACCTCAAATGCATATTATGAGGTAATAAATAATGGTGATGCTAGAAACAGCTACATATAGAATGTAGTTTTACAAAACAAGGTGTTATTTTTAATTTATGTTTTTTGTTTTATAAAAGGAGTTGTAAATCTCCACAGCCTACCAGAACATGTAGTGTCAGCACTGAATGTTAATCAATAAAAAACCGGCTAGACCAACACATTAGCAGTACAAAGAATACTTGACCAAGGAACATCTAGATACAGGCACCTATCAGTTGCCCCCAACTGCCTGCCTCATAATATAAATAATAATAATAATAAATAAGTGAAAGAGGACCTAAATGTTTTCACACAAGATTGTAGTAATATTCAAGCAATTTCTGTCAAAAATGTTCCAGTTACAATACATATTATTATAATAGAAAGTGGCACTCTTATTTAATTATGAAATAACTGTGAAAGTCTGATAGGACAATGCTAGGCTACCACCCCTAGTGAACTGCTGGCCCATAGCCTCAGGTATGTCTCCTTGGCCCTTGGGTAAGTACTAAGTACTAAGAAAATTCACATTCTTCATAACTCACATTTTTGATATAAAATGTTTGGAAAAAGCAAAAAACAATGGCATGTAAAATCTTAGTTCCTTGCTCTGTTTTATGCCGGTCTCATTACATATTGTATAATATAAAATTAAATGTCTGCTATGAGTGAGTCATATAGACTAACAGAAAATTTTACAGCAGTCCAATCACAAAAATACACATTTGATTAAGCATGTTGTCCCTGGACTTAAGAAATGAAAAAAAAATACTGTGCCATACTAGCTGTTGCACGCAACTTCATTGGCGAAGAATTCAGTTATTGCTATTCAGCAGGCACTATACAATTTTTCAGGATAAAATACATATAACCTTCATATTCAGGAATAGTTTTTTATGTGTGAAAGTTTTTTTTTGACCTATTCAGTAGTTCCAGAGATTACTCCCTGTATATTAATACAAAGAAAGTTTAACTCCTTATTCTGCCATGCAAAGTGCAAAAGTGGTTGTTTTTTATGCCACCGGATATCTTAAGAAAAATGGTATCTTATTTAAAACATGTGAAAAAACCCTTAATAAAGTTTTCCGCATCTCAGGTCTACCAGAAATTGATAAAAGAAATAGAGGTATATATACATACATAGGTGTAAACAGCTTTAAATATATTTTGTACCGCCAAAACTTTTAAAACAACAAGATAATTATTGCAATAAATAGGTAATAATTTAACATAAATCTATAAAGTACAAAGAAAGCTGTTTTTACAAAACTTAAATTTTCTCAAAACTAGCTTTCACTGAGATACCGCTTTTGCGCTCAGTACAGCAGTATTATATAAAGACTAGTAAGAGTACAGAGGCACAGGATCTAAATTAGTTTTAATCTTCAGTAATTTCATGTCCATTAGCTTAATCAAATAGGTAATTCCCGGTCCACATCTAGTTTAATTGTAGACAGTATGCAGCAGGCAGGTCTGTACTTATAATAATATGAATTAAACAACTACCATGTTGGTTAGTGATTACTGGCCACTTGCTGGAAAAATCTTGATAGTTTTTTTAAGCTTGGTTTAGTAGCATCACATTGATAAGCCTAAACCAGATTTAACAACTAAATCTAGATTATTTTATTCCCAGCAACTGAACTCACAAATATTGGCAAAAATAATAAAAGATTAGGGATTCTTTGATTTTTGGCAGACTTTTTTCAGACCAAGAGATTTGCTTGGACAAAATAAAGAGTTAGGCATAATGTAACAAATAATACTAATATTCTTAGTGTTCACATCTAGTTTTTTGAGGCAGAGTGTTGGTGATAACAAATTATTAAAAAACTTGAGACAAAGATACAATTTCCATAATGACAAGATCTAGGGCATGGATGTTACAATAATAATACAAGCAGTTGTTGATACTTACATTGTGATGACACACACTGATCCAGCAACCAAGTGAGTGTGCCAGGCTGTAGTGTAAGTGACTCTGGTGGTGACGACTTTGCCGCAGTTGAAGCAGGTGATGGTGGTAGGCTCGCTGCCCACGGCCTGCGGCATGACGATGCCCACGGGCACCGGCGCGGGCCCCGGCCCGCCCGCGACGCCCGCTACCGGCTGCACCACCGTCGCGCCAGCCGCCGGGTGCGGGTACACCCCCGGTGCAGTAAACCCTTTTGGCGGCTGGTATGCAGCATGAGGATCTTGGAATGACCCCTCCGGAGCCACAAAACCATAATGCGGACTACCCACGACTTCAGAGTACGCAGGCGGAAGATCCGACGGGGCGGACGGTACGTTACTTGCCATTGCGTCGAACAATCAGTAGTCTTCGTCAGACAATAATAATCACAACCAAAGATTCACTCGAGTTATTTCTGTACGCGCTATTCACGTTTCTAAGTATTACTGTAATCTATCACACTGAACTTTGAGTTTAAAGTGGCATTAACGCAACACCTAATCGAAAATAGTGCAAAACTTTTCGTAAAAATAAAATTCCCCAGGCTAAATGACGTCAAGTCTAGATAAAAAAAACAGTGAGTGAGAAAAGAAAACACCAACCAACCACACCATCCGTAGCCACAGATAATACAAGCACGGTATAAATACATTATATTTATTTATTCGTATCGTTTTCCGCATACTCTTTCTTGTCTATAGATTTACAAAAAAAAAGAAGAGGCAGCATGGATAGAAGTTCTATTAAGTTGTTAGCCTATTTTTATTGAAAAAAAAAGTAAAAAGGGAAAGTCCCTGAATTTGTTTACATCTCTTACTTTATTTACTTGGAGTTCGCTCACGCTCAAAACTGTGTCAAATCACACTCGCAATTATTTTGGCTAAGACGCCAAAGACCACCACAATCCAAAGCACGGGGCGCCGACGGAGCGGGCCCAGCGCGATGTATAACACTTAATCATAATACGCTGACACACACCGCCAGTGTGCGCCGCGCTGCCAGTGTGTGTCAGCATACTAGTGTTATACAACTACCCTTGGCACGCCCTGCGCTGCGGTCTGTGTTGGACTTAAAGGCCACAACAAACCGGGAGCGCGGGGCGCTGACGGAGCGTGCACAGCGCGGTCAATAACACTGAATCAAATACGGTGTGACGCGCTGCCGGTGTGTGTCACCGTATTATATTTGATTCATAAATCATTTATTTGCATAAAACATGGTACATATTTTGTGGCATGGAAGAAAGAGTTTCACATGTTTTGTCACTATATGACGTACAAATTATTATATTTTCAGTGTTAAAGATTTGTGTTGGCCATAAGGGTGAGGCCACACGAGCGTAATTTTGTGAGTTGTGAGCGGCAGAATTTCGGTTGCGCCATACGTTGTGTCACGTGATGGCGCGCATATTGTACTTAGGTCATACTGAAAGTTTCTGGATTCTAAAAAATAAGACTACGCATTTATCGTTATGACACATTTATTGTTTTTCAAAGTATATACCCTCCCTATTTACACACTTTATCATTCGCTGGAACCATTGTGAAAAACAGTGGGTCCAGTCTTCCTTAGGGACTTCTTCGATGGCCTCGTGGAAAGCATTCACTGCCATTTCCGGACTTGTAAACCGTAAACCTCTAGGTTTATCTTTAATCTTTGGGAACAAAAAGAAATCGCATGGTGCAAGATCAGGGCTGTATGGCGGATTTGTCATTAATTCTACATTTGAGGCCTCCAAATACGCATTCGTACATTGCTTTAGCGGAATGTGCCGACGCGTTGTCGTGATGAAGGACTATTTTGCTACGGGGACGCTTTTCACGAATTTTTTCAAACACTTTGGGCAATACCAATCTGCAGTTACTGTCTTTTGGTTTTCAAGTTATACAGTGGTGTAATGTCTCGATTTGCCGAAAAACGAAGCAACCATTTTCTTACCTGTACTTCGACTCTTTTTTACTTTCGTCGGCAAGTCTTCAAAAGGAAAGACCCATTCAGCCGATTGACTTTTCCTTTCCGGTTCAAAGCAGTATACCCAGGTTTCGTCACCTGTCACGATGTTATATACAGCCATTGATTGTCCTCCGTCAAATTTTTTTATCATTTTGCGGCACCACTCTACACGCAGTCGTTTCTGGTCTTCCGATAAATCATGCGGTATCCATCGGGTGCAAAGTTTCCGAACCTTCAGATGCAAATGCATATCTTTTGGACCTGGCTCATTCCAATTCCTAAGGTAGTACGAATTTGCTGACATGTAATTTTTTGTCAGTGTCAATTACTTGTCGTACAGTATTAATATTAATATCGGTACCCGCAGTTGCTGGCCGGCCTTCACGTTCATCGTCATGGAGATGGTCACGTCCTCCTCTAAACTCACTAAACCACGAATAGACAGAGCTACGACATGGGGCTTCATCACCAAATGCTAAGAGAAGTCTTTGACAACTCTCTTGCTGACTTAAACCACATCGGAAATCGTAAAAAATCATGGATCGAAAATTTTCACGACTTAAATTCATTGCAACAGCGACACATAAATTTCAATCCAACAGCACGATGAAAAAACAAATTTCAGTCTCGTAAATTAAAAAGTAATATACTGCCAGAGAGTTATTTTTTCAAATCCTATTATTGCTTTTTTAATTTTCTTTTTATAAGTGGCCAGTTCCAGAAACTTTCAGTATGCCCCACGTATGGGTGAGGCCACACGAGCGTAATTTTGTGAGTCGTGAGCGGCAGAATTTCGGTCCGCGCCATACATTATGCGCGCCATCACGTGACACAATGTATGGCGCAACCGAAATTCTGCCGCTCACAACTCACAAAATTACGCTCGTGTGGCCTCACCCTAAGAGTGGGTTGCAGCAAGTTATTATTATTACCATTATTATCAACTTATTGTATGTAGCGACTAGAATCAAAAAAGCTGTCAAATTTCCAGTAAAGTAAAATTTACTTAATCGGATATTTACACCTGTACACCATATTTAATTTTGACGTCTGATTTAACATTGGTTCTAGGATGTAGTAACTAAGTCAATTTTTACTTATCATGCTCGAAAAGTTCGTATTTATGCTGGACGTGAGCTGCATAAATTGACTTTTTATGCATTAGTGTATAAACTTTAAATTAAAATCTTCGACTACTACACCTACCTACTTTAAATAGTATATTTGATTCGCTCACACTATTAGCTATTATTTTATTAAAATAGCTAATACTATTAGCTTGTAATTTGTTATGCAATTGGGCCCTGTACCTATATATTCTTACAGGCAATATTATTTTCTTGATGAAAAGCATTGCTCCTCAATTTTTGTAGGCGCTGTAAAAATACGGGAACTTGAACTTCCCGTCGAATTACTAGTAGCGCCATCTGTGGGCCATGGCCCACCTACATTACATGTAAAGAAAGAACAAAACAACCGGCCCCTCGGGCCGACATGTACATTTTCACGATCAATTTCAAGATTATTTCTTTGGCAGAAACAACAATACCTAGTTACTTACATTTTTTTGTCAACATGACATTTGCAGCTAAAAGGTTCCACTCTGGTACTCGATTCAGTTATCCATCATCATTCTTCGACTGTACAGCGCCCGGAGCTTAAATTTAGCGCAGAGATTTGCCGATGGCGATTGAATCAAATTGTGAACGATCAAGTTTTAGGTTTAATATTATTTTCTCTCTTAGAGAGGAGGCCTGTGCTCTGCAGTGGGACGTATATAGGCTGGGATGTTGATGATGATTATTTTCTCTGGCGTACTTATATTGTAGTAAAAAATCACCGAAATTTAAACACTAAAATCACAAACTTATAGGTAGGTAAACATCAACACAGCATAGGGTCACTCGAGTTGTCTAGCAACGCAACTGTCAGCTGTCGCCTAGCAACCGTCGCCGGAGTTAAAAACGTTGAAAAAAACACGTTTTTTGTATGATGACTACCTTTATTTTTTTACTTTATTTTATTTTTAGTATTTGTTGTTATGGCGGCTACAGCTATACATAATCGGTGAAAATTTCATGAGTCTAGCAATAGCTTTTGATAATTGATCCGTAATATTCAAGAGATAGAGCCCTGTGAAAGACGGACGGACAGAGAGACAGACAGACAGACAACGGAGTCTCAGTAATAGGGTCCCGTTGGCACCCTTTGGGTACGGAACCCTTAAAAGCATTGTCCCAAACCCAACCCAAAGACACCTAAAATACGAGACTAAAACACTCGTTTACCTACATTTTTAACCGAGTTCAAAAAAAGGAGGAGGTTCTCAATTCGGTTGTATGTTTTTTTTAATGTGTGTTACCTCAGAACTCCGTCATTTATGAACTGATTTGGAAAATTGTTTCGTTGTTTGAAAACATATTATATTTTTTTAAATAATAGTTATTGTTATTCAAGCAAAGGATTTATTTCTATCCAGTTTTCAGGCGAAATCTTGGCAATATTAAAACTACCGGTTTATTTTTACACGATGACTATAGCGGATATGGATACGGACAGACGCAAAAAATATACTAAGCTTACAATGAGAAGCGTCAACCTCAACCTTGCTAAACCGATCATAATGGACGGTCCTAACTAAACCTAAGTACTCCATGATCCATAACCCGTAATCTGTCGAACTCGTAGGATCGAATGCCATAGGTACCTAATGCTCAACCTCGAACCAACCAACCACTGATTGGTCCGAGTGCTCAACAGACATTTCTGATACTATTTCTCAGGTAGTTTAAGTTATGTAGGTAGTGCAGTGAGCTTTATTTGTTTACAAACGTTTCCATCCATATCCATACGTCGATGCAAGCCAAGCAATATAGACATAGTATTGGATAACAGTCTGGTTCGGCGACTGTGGTGGTGGCGTGTTGGGTAACCGGCTTGGAGACTCCGCTTCGCCGCACGCGCAGTGGCGCGAAATACACAACGCGACGCGCGCGTTACCCAAACCCCGAACGGTCCCGACCACTCGAACCTAACAACCCCGTCGATACCTTTGTAAGCCTTAGTTCTTTGCAAACCAATAAGTTCAAGTGAGTGTTGTGTAACGGAGAACAAAAAAATCAAATCTAATCAGTGTTGCAAAAGCTCCCGATTTATCGGGAGATCTACCGATTTCGGTTCTTCCCTCCCGATATCCCGATTTAGCGACCCCGTCTCCCGATTTTCTATATTTCGAAATAAAGTGACAATTAAAACAATATTTTTAAGAGGACAACGCCAAAGGCAACCTGGTATCATTAAAACAATGCACGGGGATTCCCCAAAACTTCACGCACGGCCTTTTAATAATGTAGTACCCACAAAATACATTAAATCTAAATGCCCTAAAATAGAGTTTATTATTGTTTGGTGGGTGTATGCGGAAAACTCCCAAAAAATCAGGCAGGCTACTTCGAAATACGAAATTTGAACTTCGTTTCATACAGAATATTTTCATCGGTAGGTAAATTTAATGAAACTTATCGTAAAAAACATTACACTGAATCAATTATAGAAAAGAAATGGTATGAACATGAATAATTAGTAATCACTAAACCTACGTCTATATATATTTTTAAATAATTTAATACATAGTTTGTTTGTTGTAAGTGTGTAAAATATACAATTGTTTAACTTTGACTAAAATCTCCCGAATTCTCCCGATTTTTAACTGGACAATTTAACGATTTTTAAATTTTCACTTTTGCAACACTGAATCTAATCGCTTAGGTGAAATTATATACCTAATGATGTTGCAGTTAAACTTTTTTCTTTTAACAAATAGGTACTGTGCAAGCGCTAGTTGTGTTTTGACAGAAATTATTCGAATTATGATTTGCGTATATGAATAATCGAGAAACCGGTTCTATTTATAATTATTTTTCGTTCGATTGTCTGCAGGCAGGGATATAGTTAATAAATGTTAGGCAGCCATTCAATGTAAAGTTTATGCTAGACCTATTACCTAGACTGGTATTGGGACATCTACTTACCTCCTTTTGCTACCAGTCACCTGTACTTGAGACATAAATAATAAATAAATAGGACAATTTACATCTTTTGGAACCCGGAGCCTCGAGCTTTAGACACCAGTGAATTAAGTTTTTGTCATATTAAAATGTTTTTTTGAATTATATTGTACTTATTTATTTATTATATCGAAGTAGGAATTCTTAATTGGCTGTGAGATCAGATTAAAAAGATAAACAATCAACGTATTGTCGCAATTGTTGTTACATAAAAGAAAGGAAACAATAGTCGGCATTGGTATCGCCTGGAAGAGATCTCTTGCAGGTATTAGCTTTATAATAATCAGTAAGTATCTATAGAACAGTTATATAACTACAAATTGAAAATTTTAAAAACCCCCGATGTAATTTGGTCACACATATTTTGAAAATAAAGTAAATGCCTATTATGCATCTAAGATCCCTTCCGCAACTAGCAAAAGAGCTGATAACTTTGAAATGGCTGAACCAATTTTGATGAAACATGTCTAAGAACCATCGCCAAGAAACCAGCTTTCAAATAAAAAAACCGCATCAGAATCGGTCCACCCGTTTAAGAGCTATGATGCCACAGACAGGCACACAGACAGACGGACAGACAGACAGACAGACACACACACACATAGCGGTCAAATTTATGATTTTTGTGTCGGGGGTTAAAAAATGTAAACTAACATTTAACAAATTAATAGATATCGCATTATGATATAGTTCAAGAAACGTCTATGACTCCATGTGATATAACGAAATTCAAGCGAAATGTGTTGTTTATGTAATACATTTGCATAAACAAACCGAGCAAATATAAGGCAGTGGAGCCATTTGCTATTGATAAAAGTCGGTCAAGATCACACTCTTGATTTCGTAGGATATTGTTTTTCCATTGCTGATGTTGTTTTGGAAACTATTCGTATCTACCAGTAAGTAGGTATAATGTTACATATATATTTTTTATAGTGGGAAAACGATTCAAACAGGCGCGTCACCTGATGGATAGCTATCAGCGCCGCCCATGGACACCCATAACACAAGTTGAGTTCAATTATTAACTTTCCGGGTTATGAAGATGAGCGGAATCACTTTGTGCGAATTTTAGCGATGATAAGATAACATAAGCATGAAGACGGTATCTATTTCTGGTCAACCTGTAGATGAAAGAAGCCGGTGGAATAAAGTACTGTATAGTACCGATACATTAGTGGCGTGGAGTAAACAATTTCGTTAGGTAACTCGGAGGGTGAGAAATGCGCGAGTTAGGTATGTATTCTTCAACTCATAGTACATGAACATGACATGACGCTATACACGATCTTTGCTACACTTGACATCACTGATGCACCATAAAAATTTCAGGCAATTGGGAGGATAAACTCGCGGAAATGTAACATATCTATCTAATAAGTAACTTTAATCTAATCTAATCTAATACCTTTAAACGAGCAATTCTTGTATATATATATATACACAGTCAAAACCTTTTATAGCGACACCAATTACAACGACATATTGGATGTAACGACCAAGAAAAAAACACAGAACAACCGACACTGGCTACAAAGACCAACCGTGTTTAACGACCAAATATTGCTGTCCCTTGAATGTCGTTATAAATAAACGTCTTTGACTGTATATATATAATCAGAATATATGTATAATCAGAATCTCGGAAACGGCTCCAACAATTTCGATGAAATTTGGTATGTGGGGGTTTTCGGGGATGAAAAATTGATCTAGCTTGGTCTTATCTCTGGGTAAATGCTTGGTACCGAGTTTCAGCCCGAGCGGAGCTCGGTTGCCCTGGTACTATTAATAAAATAGGCAAGCTACTCCTCTGCGGTGGTTGAAAATTTACCGCAGAGTTGTCGCCGATACGTTCGCACATCAAGGATCACCTTCAATGCTGCCTATGCTTCATATAACGGAAATATACATTATGGTGCCCGCGACATGATGCTTGTGGTATCAATTAACCATTCATCCCTGTGAAATTCATCATCATCATTTCAGCCGAAAGACGTCCACTGCTGAACATAGGCCTCCCCCAAGGCTCGCCAAACAGATCGGCCCTGCGCCATCCGCATCCAATGCGTTCCCGCTACTTTCACCAGGTCGTCGCTCCATCTTGTTGGAGGCCTACCTACACTGCGTCTTCCGGTCCGCGGACGCCACTCGAGAACCTTTCGGCCCCATCGGCCGTCAGTTCTACGGGCGATGTGCCCTGCCCACTGCCACTTAAGTCTAGCGATTCTTCGAGCTATGTCCGTGACTTTAGTTCTCGCGCGGATTTCATCATTTCTAATGCGATCCCGCAGAGAAACTCCAAGCATAGCCCTCTCCATCGCCCTCTGAGTGACCTTGAGCTTCCTTATAAGACCCATCGTTAGCGGCCACGTCTCAGTACCATAAGTCATCACTGGCAACACACACTGGTCAAAGACTTTTGACTTGAGACACTGCGGTATATCGGATGACAAGATATTGCGGAGCTTCCCGAACGCTGCCCATCCGAGTCTAATTCGTCGATTGACCTCTTTCTCGAAGTTGCACCTACCCAATTGGATTGTATGTCCCAGATAGATATAGTCGTCAACAACTTCGAGCAAAGTATCTCCGATTACGACGGGAGTTGGTACAACATGGGCGTTCG
The DNA here is from genome assembly GCA_947563465.1 of Archips xylosteana. Lineage (NCBI taxonomy): Eukaryota > Metazoa > Arthropoda > Insecta > Lepidoptera > Tortricidae > Archips > Archips xylosteana. Next base: position 7,392,344 of record OX387362.1, read on the forward strand.
ACATGACCTTCGTCTTGTCCATGTTCAATTTAAGACCAACTCTCTCGGAGACTCTTCCGAGGTCAGCGAGCATCGCACTGAGGTCCTCCAAGGTCTCAGCCATAAGCACCACGTCGTCGGCAAATCGAAGGTGAGTGAAGTATTCGCCATTTACATTGATGCCACGCCCTTCCCAGTTCAGAGTCTTGAACGCATCCTCTAGTGCAGCGGTGAACAGTTTCGGAGAGATTACATCTCCTTGTCTGACTCCCCGCTGCAATAGAATGGGCTTCGACATCTGATCCTGAAGTTGGACGGACATTGTGGCGTTATTATACAGACACTTCAACACTTCGATGTACCGGTAGTCTACTTGGCACCGTTGGAGAGACTGCAGCACAGCCCAAGTCTCGATCGAATCGAAGGCCTTCTCGTAGTCCACAAATGCCAGGCAAAGGGGGCGGTTATACTCCTCGGTTTTCTGTATAACCTGCCGCAACGCATGTATGTGGTCCACGGTGCTAAAGCCTTTTCGAAACCCGGCTTGTTCGGGAGGCTGGAAGTCGTCTAACCTGCGCGCGAGACGATTCGTAATGACTCTCGAAAACAGCTTGTAAACATGGCTCAGAAGTGAAATGGGTCTATAATTCTTCAATAAGGTATTATCGCCTTTTTTGAAGAACAGCACCACTACACTTCTGTTCCATGCTTTTGGTGTTTTCCCTTCACGGATGGCGGTATCAAATAGTTTCTGAAGGGCTTTGAGGATCGGTTTTCCGCCCGACTTCAGAAGTTCGGCTGTTATTCCGTCATCACCAGGGGCCTTGCCATTCTTTAGTTGTTTGAGAGCCGTACTAATCTCGTATAGGCTGACGTCCGGGATGTCTTCGGTATAGTGCCGGGTTAATCTAGCTCTCGGGTCTTCAGCTAGATCCATGACGGGTTTCTTCGTTGATGTGTACAGCTGTCCATAGAACTTCTCAACCTCTAACAATAGCTCCGGTTTAGAGGTCACGATCCTACCTTCATCGGTCTTTAACTTTGCCAATTGGCTTTGCCCAACAGACAGATTCTTGGCAAAAACTTTAGAGCCTCTGTTGCGCTCTATCGCCACTTCAATACTATTAGTATTAAACTGGCGTATATCGCGCCTCAGAGACTTTGAGATCTGTCTGTTAAGCCGCCGGTATTGGCAAGCGTCACCAGATGTCTGTAGGATCATCTTACGTCGATCTTCCATGAGCTTTAGAGTAGAAGGTGTGATTTTTTTGGCTCTATTTGTACGGTGAGTCTTAAAGAACTTTGACCCAACCGTATGGACAGCTTCCACAAACCCGTCATTGTAGTCATCCATGTCGCTTCCTAGGCATTCGAAACGGTTTTGAAGTTCAAGCTGGAACGTTTCGAGGTTTTGTAGCTGGGCTGGTGCCGGGCGGAGCGTAGACTTTATCAGTCGCGATCTTTCAAGCTTGAACCGAATATTCAATGTGCCTCGTACCATACGGTGATCACTCCCGGTTTTAACCGCACTGATCACGGAGACATCATTGAATATTTGCTTCCTCGTCGACATAATAAAGTCTATCTCATTCCTCGTTACACCGTCAGGGCTCATCCAAGTCCATTTCCTGTGCTCTCGCTTCTTGAAGAAGGAGTTCATCATATAGAGTCCCTCCTTCTCCATAAAGCCGGCCAGTAGGTGGCCTCGGTGATTCCTACGCCCTACTCCAAATTGCCCCATTCGCAGCTCTTCACCATCCCGTTTACCCAGTTTTGCGTTGAAGTCCCCCATAACAACCGTGAAGTGAGTTCCGGAGCTATGCATGGCTCTGGAGATATCCTCATACATAGTTTCCACCTCTTCGTCGGAGTGTGCCGAAGTCGGAGCGTAAACTTGTACGACCTTCAACGAATACCGTTTGGTCAATCTTAGTACAAGGTACGCTACCCTGGTCGACACACTCACGATCTCCACGACGTTGTTTACAAGGGACTTGTGGACGATAAACCCGACACCGCCCTGGGACTGTTGGTCGCCCTCCCGGAAATAGAGCATGTTACCAGAGTTCAGGATTATCGTATCCTCCCCCTCTCTTCGGACTTCTGATAACCCTACTATACCCCATCGTAACCTACTCAATTCCTCCTCCAGTTCCATTAACCTATCATCCGTCCGCAGCGTACGGCAGTTATACGTTGCCAGGGCCAGGGATCGTTGGTGATGGTAGCCGGATCGCTTCCGGGGATTCTTAGCACCCCTTGCCCCGCCGCTACCCAGGCCGCTACCGTAGCCTGGAACAGCGGGGCTACCGGAGACTAGGGGCCGTTTTCGTTTGGACTCAGCCATAGGGGGGTATTTGCCGTAGTCACCACGCTTGGCAGGCGGGTTGGCGACCGCAGTGGAAAAACCGTACATATTAGGGACGCTGCTGCCCGTCCTCCGGTATTACTGGCCGCAGTTTTAGGACATACCCGGGTCCCGGACCCGGGTCCGGGTCCGGGTCCGGGTCCTGTGAAATTACTTTCACCTTATTTCAATTGTTTCAACTTTATACAAGAGCCTTAAGCACGGAACTCATGGTATTGTTACGCAAGTAGTTATCCCAGAACCCGGTAGTGTAGAGTAGATGGCTATCGCCGCGCCGTGCTGCCGGGTGTTAGATCCAAGTAATCTTACACGGGTCTGGAGCCTAACTGCTGCTTCCGCACCAACTGCACAACCAGTGCACGTTTCCGTCTATGTGACGCACTTTCTTCGGCAAACATAACTTGTTTTATTATTATCCTCGTTAACACAAAAAGATAGATTAATTTTGATTGAAATTTAAATTTTATTTGAGAAAGCTATCTCTGAATGTGTAGCTTTGTCGTTGCTTAATAGTAGTCGTATTTTCAGTACGTCTCACACCCATACTCTCTCTCACATACAGCAAATCTTATCTTAGCCCTAGCTTCGGGACTCGGCACTTTGAGGCCATGACCAAGGCCTGGGTCGAAAATACGCCCGTCATTTAACTTGTTAGCGTACAATGACTACAAAAAATTAGGAACCATTTGTTATGAGTCAAAAAAGTTCGTTTACAGCCTATAGATGTCATTGGAGTATTTGTAAAATCATCAATAAGTTTCTCCCACAGGTTTCTCCTACTTATATATAAAATTTATTAAATATTTAAAAAACCCTCAACGCAATGTGTTCACACATTGTGTTTGAAAATTAAGTAAATGCCCATTATACGTAACATCTCTTCCACAGCTAACAAAAGAGCTGATAACTTTGAAACGGCTAAACCGATTTTGATGAAACATATCTAAGAACCATCTCCAAGAAACCTGCTTTCAAATAAAAAAAAACACATCCAAATCAGTTCACCCGTTTAAGAACTATGTTGCCACAGACAGACACACACATTGCGAATGCGGTCGAACTTGTAACACCCAACTTTTTGTGTCGGGGGTCAAAAACAGAAAATAATTGGCATTTTCCCTACAATACAATACAATACAATGACTCTTTATTGTACACCACAAATAATACAATACAGTAAAACAAGTACATGAAAAAAAAAGAAATAAGGTAAGCAATGGGCGCCCTTATCGCTTCGAAGCGATCTCTTCCAGGCAACCTTTAAAAAAAAGAAAGAAAGCAAGGAATGCATACCCTGTTTACTAAGACTGCTGCAGTTTGTGATATTAGCAATAGTCTTGTAAGATTATGTTTAAAAATACTAACGTGGTTTCATATTACAATAAGTATCTATTTATGAAAATTAAAGGTTATAAATTAAAAATTTTAAAAACCCCAATGCAATTATGTTTTACGTATGCTTGAACATAAAGTAAATGCCCATTATGCGTCTAAGATCCCTTCCGCAGCTTACAAAAGAGCTGATAACTTTGGAATGGCAAAACCGATTTTGATGAAACGTATCTAAGAACCATTGCCAAGAAACCTGCTTTCTAATAAAAAAAACCGCATTCAAATCGGTTCATCCGTTGAAGAACTATGATGCCACAGACATACAGACACACACACATAGCAGTCAAACTTATAACACCCCTCTTTTTGTGTCGGGGGTTAAAAATAGCACAGCTACATTTGGTTTTGGTTGGTGGTTTGTATGCATGTACTTAGTTCATTCTAAATTTAGTTTCTATATTTGACCTAAATTATAATTTTAAACCATAATACTTTTACTATTGTAGTTCCATACAATAGTTTTTATTAAAAATGTATCCAATGGTTTTTGATAAGATCGTTTAAGTACCTATTTTTTCCGTACATAACACGCAAGTTTATCTGAAAAACATACAGCATTCGATTGGACACATTCATAATCAATCAGAAATACCACCCTTACTGTTTGGGCAATCAATCGTGAAAAAAGCTAATATTAGGTAATCGAATATTGAGTGCCATCTATGTATAGTAGAAAGCGCTCATTCTTATAGTAGACGGATGTTACTTAAAAATATTTAAGTAATCTGTATAATTAGGATGTTTGTGAGTCATACGCCCACGTATTAGTAATCTCATAATTGCACAAGTTCGGGTGAAGGAGGGCGCGGGCGCAGCGAACGCGGTGGTTCCTCGCCGTACGGTAGACTCCTTCCTAACGAAGGTGAAAGTGCAGTTTTAACAATATCGAGAGCGTTGAACACGGCCTGCTGAGCACTCTGCAAAAACCGGGCGGCGCGGGTCGGCGAAATAAACTGCTCAATTTACTTTGCTTGGTCAATAATATGACTGCCCTCGCTGTCGCCATACTATGATCGTATTCATGTTGAAAAAGAAGAGGCCACATGATGGAGTTTTAATAATGTAGGTAGTAAAATCTGGGATTGATAATCCCTTAAAAAAAATTAAAATTTTAAAAAACTCCAACGCTATTTAGTCGCACATATGTTTGAAGATAAAGTAATGCCCATTATGCGTCTAAGATCCCATCCGCAGCTGACAAAAGAGCTTATAACTTTAAAACGGCTGGACCGATTTTGATGAAACATGTCTAAGAACCATCACCAAGAAACCAGCTTTCAAATAAAAAAAGCCGCATCCGAATCGGTTCACCCGTTTTAGAGTTATGGTGCCACAGACAGACACACAGACAGACAGACAGACACACACACACACGCACATATAGCGGTCAAACTTATAACACCCCTCTTTTTGTGTCGGGGGTTAAAAACGAGTACTTAATAGGTATACGTGTGAAATAAAAATGTCATAAATACTTTAGATAAGTAACTCTCTCTAAATTACAGTCAAAATTGGGTTCTATTATGCCGTTATTAAATTAGTCACTACTTCATCATCGTCATCACTTCAGCCGAAAGACGACCACTGCTGAACATAGGCCTCCCCCAAGGCTCGCCAAACAGATCAGCCCTGCGCCATCCGCATCCAATGCGTTCCCGCCACCTTAACCAGGTCGTCGCTCCATCTTGTTGGAGGCGTACCTACACTGCGTCTTCCGGTCCGCGGACACCACTCGAGAACCTTTCGGCCTCATCGGCCGTCAGTTCTACGAGCGATGTGCCCTGCCCACTGCCACTTAAGTCTAGCGATTCTTCGAGCTATGTCCGTGACTTTAGTTCTTGCGCGGATTTCATTATTTCTAATGCGATACCGCAGAGAAACTCCAAGCATAGCCCTCTCCATCGCCCTCTGAGTGACTTTGAACTTTCTTATGAGGCCCATCGTTAGCGGCCACGTCACTACTTAACCAGATGAATCCAGTAGAATCCACAAGAAAAAACATACAAAGCTTGAATTTTATTACGCAACAAAGAACATTAAATTAAGGCTTTACAAGAATATCGAATACGGCCTGAATGTACTTATTTATTGCTGCTAACTAACTCAAAGTGCTTTCCAGGCATTCAAAACAATTTTATTTCGGTCGAAATTTGCTAACTTCAGCGAACATTGAAATTCAATAATTGCTGAAACAACATTGACGACAATTGGTCACAAGACACAAGGAGATTGGACACAAGAAGATCGACTTTTAAGACAAGTTAAGGAAGTTACCTACTAGCGAAGATAACACGAAGGAACGCACGAATATTTTTCTTGGGGTCTGTCTGTCGTTTGGGTGAAGCAGTTGGATTTCCTAAGCATCGTACTTCAACGCGGAGTGTGCCTGAAGCAGCAGTATGAAGATATCGTGGTGGTGGTGGCACGCGGTGGCGGCGTGCGCGTGCGCCCTGGCGCTGCGCGGCGCCGCGCTGCCGCCCGCCACACTCGGGGACGTCGTCGCCAATGCCGCGAACAGCCTCAACACTATGAAAGTGAGTATTTACTACAAAGTAGCTTTTAACATCATCATCCCGCCTGTTTACGTCCCATTGGAGAGCACAGGCCTCCTCTTAGAAAGAGAAGGCTTAGGCCGTAGTTCCCACGCGGACCCAGTGTGGGTTGGGAACTTAAAAGTAGCTTTTACGATGATGTAACCGTAAATGATTAATGCGTTAGCTTGAGAATGAGTCTGAAAATTGTGTCTAGCATAAGGCACCTATATTTTGTAGCCTAACCTATCTAGGTTGTACAACTTGCATAGAGCTATCTGGATGGAGCCGTGAAGCCTTTCAATCACCGTGTCCCGTGTGTTACCAAAATCGAGTAATAGTTAGTAGGTACGTCCTTCAAATAAAAATTCTAGTCCACCAGCTGTTGTCCTCTTCAGGTCGCATTTCACACCCAATTGAAAAATATTGTGCGCACAGGTTCGATAGTAATCTATACGGATTTTTTAGTCGATTCATTTTTTTTAAAAGGGCCATTGTGGTAAAAAGTAAAATACAGACTCGCGAGGACAGCAGCTCACGGTCCTCGCCTACGCTTATCAACAACTCTGGAACCTTGAAATTGGCTACTTAGACCTTTAGTGGGTAGTACATAACAACAACAACACTACACAAGTTAAAAGAAAATATTTAATTACCTATGTTAAAAAATATTTAAAATAATACCTACTTAAGCTACTTAAGTACCTACTATTTTTTAATTTCTATTTGTTGCTAAACAAATAAGTTAATTAATTTGAATTTGAATAAGTATACTTAGTCGGTGCCTTTATCTGTCACATTGTTTTAGTAAGCCAGACTCTATTTTAATATTTCCACAGAAAAGTAAGTCCAATAGCAACTTAACCTTAACTTGTTGACTGGTCGTCCTCAAGTTTTTTGCTTTAGGCTGAGAAACGTAGGTCATCTTTAAAAATTCCTTTGAGCTGTCATGTAAGTAATTTGACTTCCGTTTCTTACACCACAGATGACATAATAAGTACTATAACTTTGTACACAATTTGCAGTACCCGGTGAGGGTGTAGGTTGGTATAGGGTGGGCTGATCCCCCATTAGTGCCAGTTGTGGGAGAAGACCCACATTGCTCGGTCCTACACAGCGGATAGGAGGGTTAGTGAGCCGATGTGTTTTGATTGGTGTGCTGATTCGGTCTCTCACTCTAGGTAGATAAAGTGCTAAGGAGAGAGCCTCCACATAACTCCCACTATGCCTTCCCCGGTATGCGTAACACTTAGATTATTTATGCACTAGATAGAGCTTCGGCGGCATGAAAACGTCCCGAAAAAATATAAGCCAACAGTTGGCTTATATGTTATTTGCGTCATTTGCAGGGCCAATTCAATTGCCAATAGTAATATGCTAAAATCCCCAAACGCATTGTAGAAATTCCCCACGTGTGGGGAATGAAAAATTATGTGGGCCGAGTGACTTAGTTTAGAGCTGTTGCGAATAATGAATTGTAGGAAATTAATCAAGACTAGCAGAAATTTGATGTCAAATGTCGCGTATTTGTGTTCATACTTAAAATCCCCTCATTTTCCCCGAATTGAAGCTCTCCCCACACATTCCCCAATCAGCTTCACTTTCCCCACATTTTGGGGAATGTGAAATTAACTGGTATCATTAAGCACGCACACAGTGACAACCGGAATGACGTAACGCGATCGTAATATGAAGCTGTCAAATGGATTTGTGGACGTTTTGTATCGCAATGTTTGCTACTGACGCTCCATCTAGTGCATAAATAATCTAAGGCGTAACATATTTTTACTGCGCAGAAAAAAGTGTAGGTATGTTAAATAGTAGTTTCGGCGATTGTCGGGAACTTTTGGGCCAATCTTCATGACGATGTTTCTGAGCTAGCTCCAGCTGTAACGATGTGAAGGTGACTTCTATCAGAAAGTCCAGACTACTGCTGACTAGATGCTTTGTTCTCGCTATCTAAGTAGGTATGCTCAACTGCAGAAAAAGGATAGGTGTGGTTGCCGCCGTTTCAGAGGGGTACCTTTTCTTCGCAGCTGACTGTAACACCGAAAAACTAGAAATTTTTAAATAAATCTATGAGGCCCGATTTGGTAACTAAAGTAAACTTTCACGCCCGTTGATGAGGTCATTTAGGTCGCTATTGTAGGCAAAAAACGAAACGAAAAGCTTTACACAAAATATAAAAAATGCAAATGTTGACACGCAAAATAATGTAGGTAGCATAATGTTTTTTTCACTTCTCATGCTCTTAAAATGTTACTTTAGTCTCTGCATATCGGGACTAAAGCTCTTTTTTGATCTCTAGGGATTAAAGTAATTTTTTTTAATTTACTTTGGAAACCCCTTAACTGCCAATCACGGTGTTCGTGAATGGAGGATTATCGCCATTTTCAGTGACTGGGTATAGACAATTTTAAAGCTTTCCTCAGACCGAAGCGCTCTGCGGACGCTCCGTAGCGCTCCGTAGCGCCCTGCGCCACAGATTACTTAATAGTTACTTCGTAACAGATACTGCATCCCGTACAAAATCTTGGTACTTACCGCGATTGTAGCCACAGATTATACTACTCCGTCTCCTTAAGAATGTGTGCGTGCCGACAGTGACAAGGGCTGGCAGTTTGGATTAAAAAATTTTTTCTACATGTTGTTTTACCATTTTGTCGGGATAATTGCTATATATTATATCCATGCAAACTTTCTAGCACTAATATTCTTTAAGCTAAGCCACGGACGGACAAAGAGACAGACGGTCATGGCGAAACTATAAGGGTTCCGTTTTTGCCATTTTAGCTCTGTAATCCTAACAAAAAAGGATATTTATTGTAATGCGCAGAACACATTGCCATGCTCACAGTACCCTAGCGTTATACAAGGTCAACTTTCGATATTCGCATCGTGCCATCCCACTCACGCTTATAGCTTTTTATAGAAGAGTAAGAGGGACAGCACGATACGAACTTCCAAATTGTTATATTAGCTATTAATTCTAGCATAATCATATTAAAATTTGCCCCTGTTTCACCATTCACTTATAAAAGTCCAGGCGGCATATTTTTTCCGTGGAACACGAATGAACGTGCGTCGGCGCGCGCTTGTGACAACCTACTGGAATTTCGATCTTAGCAGATCGTCCCCGCGGTAGGTAAATATCGCGCGTAAGTACATGGCATGCATGAGGCCGCCTGCGCTTTGGTCTGTGGAAGCCTTTAGTTAGGGCGTGGAAATAACCTTAAAATGACAACTGTATAAAAAATATTTGAAAAAATAATAATTTCGTGAAACACGATGAATAATTACGAATATTAATCTATTTAATTATATTAAATATGAATTCATTTTATTATGCATACTTAGACCAATTAGCTATGAAATAATTTTCAAGTTTGAATCTGTTGGCTAAATATGCAAACATTTAAAACGTCATTCAACAAAAAAAACCGCGGAACAAATTTAAATTGCTATTTGAATTCTGAACAGACGTCCATTGCTCGTATAGAGCGTACGTTGTATAAAAGTAATATTATAGATTTGCATAAAACATCGTTTTTTTCCTCGCATTCAAAGTGAAAAGTAGAGTGTTTAACGCGAGACTAAACTACCATAATGACACGCGAATTATAGCCACCCTCGCTTTGCTCGGGTGGCTAAATATTTTGTGTCTTATGGCTTGTTTTAGTCCCTTGTTGAACAATCTACTATTCCTGTAGTAAACTTTCGGAAGTTAGGTAAGTATTTTGTTACGATCTATAGGTAAGTAGGTACCTTGGTAATTTGCAACAATAGGCGTTTGGAAGTTTGATCAGGTGTTTTGTAGAATTTTGGTCACCACGCATTATTGCGCTATATTCTCATGGCAATATACTTAATATGCCCCTAACAGCTATTACCTAAGCAACTAGAACTGTCTCGCATTCTTACTGTCCACATTACGCGTCGTTATATTGTGTAACGAAACTACTGTTATAGACTGCTCTTCTACTAACGAGGATCTCCATTCGTTAGTATAGAATTATTTAATCCATGACAATGTGGTAACGAAAATATAGTGTAATATCTAGTATCGACTCAGTATTGTATTGGTTTTGTAACTAGTTATTGCGAGAATAAATTTTCTCAGACTTTGTTTGCGTTAATGGCATGTGGATTGTTTGGGTTACTGCTGCAGTTAAATATACTTCAGCTGTGGGTAATTAGTCAAGAGTTGCAGCAAAGAATTCATGTACCACAGATTAGTAATTTGTATTTCTTCTTAAATTACAGCTTCAGCTTAGTATTCGTCATTAGTGAAAGTGATTAAGGACTTAGGTCTTGGACTTAGGTATCTGCATAGTGACAAGTGGCATGTAGCTGTCTACACATGGGTGTTAGAGAATGGTATTAGTAGTTACAAAGATCTGGGAAAACAAAGGAAACACAACACTTGAGAAATCAATCAAACTTCACTTGACATGAATGTTCACACCACTCGACAAGTGACTAGTACCTATTAGTATATTTTTATATAGGGGTAAGCACTTGTCACTAAGTAGGTAAACAGGATTGGCTTCTAATCACTTGCACTTGCAGTTACACTAATACTATGCACTTGTACAATATGTTTACACACATCTGACAAGTGTACGTGGCAAGAACTAAGCATTAGCTACTTACTAAACATGTGTAAAACCAGCATTAGGGTAGCCGCATAATCAATAAGTATATTACTTAGGGCAATCAAAGTATCTACATATATTAATTGCTTTCTTCAACAATTATTTTTAAGGTTTTCTTTACTTTATACGTTCACTTTCACAATGCATGACCACAGAAATAATTGCCTAAGTTTATTTCTTGTCACACAAAGGTGTTAAGTACTTAGGTTAGGTACCAACAGTAATGTATACTTACACTACGCAATTACGGACGTTTCATCATGATTCGGTTTCCCATATCCCACATCTAGGCTATGTCATTTTAGATCGTAGTGTTTTTCGCAAGTCTAATTTGGCCCACATTCCGTGTATCTAATCGATTTGGCATCCCATTAATGGAACATAATAATGGCCCAGCAACATAAATAATAAATAATAGACGTTTCCTACATTTATTAACGAAATCTTGAATTACAATTACTTGGAACACTAACAGGTCGTTAAATTTTTACCAGTCACGGGGGTCGAATGCATATGGTTGGGGTGGCCTAGTCAATCGTGATCAATCTGTCGATTGGGGCTATGTCCGATCGATTATGACAATGCAGCAATATGTCTTTTTAAACATTTAAGCAGGTACTCGTAACTGCTTGTGGGGATAGGTTAGGCGTACCCGAATTATTTCGTCACGTGCCACAACTGGCACGCGTGCCATTCATTCGCCATCCCTACAATAGAGAGATCTCTCTCCAGGCAGATGTTAATGCCTGGGAATCGAAGTCCGAAGGAACAGAGTTGGAACATGGACCTACTACCTAAACTGGACTAAGTACTGCGACAAAAAGTGTCTCCGAAAATAAAGAAAATAAAACCTTATGCTAAGGTCGTAAGAGTCTTGTTGCACGCAAAATAAAAATGAAGCCGTGTTTTGCCGAGTGAGAGGGCAACCAGTGACCGCTGTGTCCCGTTCTAACAGTGACCTAGAGTTGCCAGAGTTAAGTTTATTTCAATTCTTTCGATTTTTGTAGAACAATATGCGATTGGTGTAATGTAATGAAGTAAAAACATTTATTTCTAAAATGTTTCTAAATATAAATAATAATTTATTACCGACATGTTAAAGCAATATTATTTGTTGCTACGTGTAAAGCCTTATTAACGCAAAAATTTTGCGATTGTCGTATATAGGTTTTCTTTTATTTGTATGAAATACGGACACCTGTAGCGTTGAAAAGCCGGAAAAAATCAAATGTTTTTTTCGGAAGTTTTCGAAGTTTTCGTTTTTTTCCGATTTTTTCGGGTTTTTTAAAAATATAAGAAATAAATCATTAAATTTTATTTATTTTTTATTCACTGTTACTCTCATTTATTTCAATAATTTCTGCCTCCATGTCGTCGGTGTAGTCCGTTTGTAGGTGTAAATTAGTCCGAATAAAAATTAATTTATTAATCTATTGCTTCCCAACGTTTTTTTTCGGAAGTTTTCGAATGTTGACTAAGTGGGAATGTGGACGAAATGGGAAAAAGACGAAATGGGAAAGTGGACGAAATGGGAATGTGGATGAAGTGGGAATGTGGACGAAATGAACCTAAACGTGTCAAAGTACCCGCTGGCACTAAGAAAAAAATTTAAAACCTTAAAAAAGTATGTACTTACCAATTCTAATTAACAACATTCATATAGAAAACTTCATTCGTTTTTTTCTATTTCATTTTTTTCGGTTTTAATCGTTTTTTTCGGAAGTGAGAGCGGAAAGTTTCGTGGTTTTTTCCATAAATATCCGAAAAAAACGGGAAATTTTCCGGACTTTTTCAACGCTACTGACAACCCCACATGAACCATCCAACCAATCAACCATCGCAAGAGAGGGATAAGAGGTACAGTTACTGAGCTCTCGTTCGGCTTCAATTTTGCGACAACAGTTCATTCCGGTTGTACGTAGTACTTATTACTTCTATGAGTTGGAACTTGTGTTTATTTATGCATCCAGTTGAGAAACTTCGATAGCGTGATGTACAATGTACAACGTAGCAATTTCATTAATTGACGACTAGATGGCGCTAGAGGTCACTACATAGGTACTATTTAATCTGGTGTAAACAGTAGATCTTGGGGTCTAATAGAGCTAGCCAGCCACCCTTGCTATAGGAACGACCAAAATTTCTGCATAGCAAATATCATCAATCAATCTCAACTTAGAGTACGCTAGTAGTACTTACTAGCAAATCAAAATGTGTTTAGCTAGACATGACACCGGGTATAGGGAGGGAACTCTGCTAGCAGTCAGAGTGAGTGGTAAATAGTGTAAGACAACGCATTAATTTGCAATTTAGGAATTAAAAGTACTAAACAACATGGGCGGGTTTTAAGATAAGTACCTGTTCAGTTATGTTCCCATTCAAGGATAATATTAAATTTTCTGACAACGACTCACTTTGGATGAGAACAGTGACATCAATGCAAGTGTATAAATAAGAGATTACCGTGCGTAAAAGTGATTAAAAGTAATGTACTCTCGTATTTATCAAGTTTGGAGGTCCAAATGTGGTAAGAGTTAACATTTGTATTACCTCGTAATGAGGATTTAAAGCAGGATTGGCAGATTCATCGTTTCTTGTGTACCTTCTACCTTGGCAGTCTGGGTCGTATGACATATTTGGTAAAACCCTGTGCGTCAGAAGGATATTACGTAAAGGCCCTGTGACGGTTCAGAATACTGAAAACCGTCTCATTCACAAATATATATTTATATTATGTTTGCAGGCTCGTAAAATGACCAAAAAAGTACATTAATTTATATGTATTAATTTATCTTTATGGACCTTGAAAGGACCCAATCTATTTCCTTATAACTCACAGAATTAAATAGGAAATAACTTATAAATAAATAAAAATATTTAATTCCACCTACATTTATAAGTTGGTTCTGTTTCCAACAAACTTCGTTTGTCTTTTTCCACATGCTACTACAAACCAGTTTCATATAACGATCTCATTTTATGCCTATGTTCAGTAGTGGACGAATGTCGGCTGAAATGAAGATTATGATCTCATTTTATTACGTGCTCTATCTCCTTCACATCTAGTGACCTCATTAATTAAAAGACAAAATGCCCAAACTACAATTGATCATAAACACTCAGTAATAGGGTCCATATTCGAATAACTGACGCTGGAACGGTCAGGTACAGACAAATCACGCAAATTCCACGGAGCGCTTGGAAGCGCTGAAAAATGCTATGGTATCTCAAGTCGGACGGTCCGCCGAAACGGTTCGGCCTTGTACCAACACCAACTCTTCTGCGCGCGCAAACTAGAGATAACGCACGTATCGCGCAAAGCGCTTGAAGCGCTTGTAAACGAAATGGTATTGCGAGACATGCGAAAGACTGCAGCGGTTTAGCGCTGATCGGGAAAAAGGAGAAGAACTGGTGACTGAAAAAAAAAGCAAAAAAGGCGCGAACTCGGTGATGGGGGTGCAGACAGGTCGGATGGAACGTGAGGATGGGCTCCAGGATTTGATGAAAATAATAGAGGTTTAATCCAAAGCTGATGGTTAAGTATATCCCTATTTGGTGAGTGCTTACAAATCCTAATTAGAGAAGTAATAATATTGAAATATAGATGAAAAGATCATTGTACTGGTTTGGGTTGGGGAGGCGCTCCGAGGGCACGGCGTTGAGGGGCAGCAGGATTTTATTAAGGTATTAGAGGTTAGTGGTTAGGACTTATACATCTTTCAGAGATTGATAGGTAGTAGAAATTATCGGACACTTGATATACTTACTTACTTATAGACTTAGTTCCGACGGATGAAAGATTTCGGAGTTTACTTTCATCCATATGTCCTACGTTGCAAACTCTAGTAGTAGCAATTGAGTGAGATAAAATGAATTCAATAACTCACCATGAATAATACTTATTTGCTGAAAAAAGTAGAATCTCCTTTGAAGTCGGTGGTTGTCCCTGGTAAAGCAACCTTGGATTATTTGGTCCTGTAGTGGCTAGTTTACAAACTAAATTTAATGGAAAAAGCTATACCAAATACTTATCACTATAAACTGACAATGGAAGTCACTCTGACTAAAACTAAGGCAGATGCAAGTTAGTGGTTTACCGGTACCAAGGGACCCGGTAGCTACTCATTAGTCATTATGATAAACCAATGAAGTCTACAATTACCACTGAAGTTTGGTCTGCTAGTGCAGGAGTATTATGATCACAGGATTGATCCAGGGACAGCCTCGGGCTATAACTGACATTCCCTTTGATTGCCCTCTTATGATATAATATTATAATGTTATATTCTAATTACCTGCAAGGAATAAAGGTACTCCATCTGAGTTAATGCGGGAGAGGTGAGTCCCAGTTTGGAGTCGGATGCCATCTTTGAGAGCGGAGAGTGGGCTCTCAAACATAGCCGCAATATAAATTTCCTTGCCACATAATCACTACATTGACTATTGACCAATGACTTTACAAACCTGAAATTACCTTTTTCATTTAACTATCTTTACCTCTTTCTCATTACTAAATACTTAAGTTATCTATAACCTGAATCAAATATGGGCAACCACATATCTACATTACTAAAATAGATAGAATACTATTAAGTTAGAATACCATCTTACTGTCTAATGAATTTACTTAATAACCTGGGGCCTCAAGTAATGAAACATAATATCCACTCTAAACACTTCTGATTTACTTTTCTAGGCTATAATCTATTTTAAGACTTACTCACCCCAAAACATACCTAGATAAAAACTCTTTAATTGACTGTCTACTCTTATGAAATTCAATATTAACCTTTTTCTCTAAATAACTCCAGTAATGTACTATTAGCCGCTATATAACAATTAATTATAGGTATTTCAATCTTTACTTCTCACTGAAAAGCTCTTGGGTTACTCAGATGCGGGCACAACGAAGGGTTCGTTCTCTTAGGTACTAGACGATCACATGGCCATATCACATATCACAACCAATATAAATAATCTTAGGTTTCCTCGCTGTATAGAATTCATTATATAAGTTCAATATTTATTTGGCTTAGAGCTCTAGAGCTTGATAGCTTTAATAAGGTAGATAGGTAATTTAGTTCCTTTAGTGCAAGTGCAGCAATTTAATTCAGATTTTTCAGAGTTCAGTAGATTTTCAGTATAGGTTTAGTAGGGTGCGTGGTAAGTTTTAGAAAATTTAAACAGGGGGGGGGGGGGGGTAGGGACTGTTACAGCCCCCTAGTAGATAACATAATTAATGTAACAATCTATGCCATTTTAGACATAAAAATCATTAATCATAAGTATTACATATAATAAATATTATGATTTTTATAAAACTGTAAGCTTATACTAATTGGACCTTTGAGTTAAATGCGCATTGTTGGATTTGTTGATCGTTTGTTTACAAGTACTTAAGTAGGTATACAGAATTGAACTACGTATTAATGCCTACAAGAAACAAGTAGTTTATGATACCTTTTTTTTTTAATTAACGTGAAGCTACAACACTAGTACAAAATTTGAATATGAAGCCATTACAAATCTAATTATTGTAGCTACCAAAGTGGTAAATTAGGTACAATCGCCATCACAAAACAATGAAGCTGTCGTGCTCAAATTGCGCGATTCTCGCAATACAGTCGTGTTCAGATATTTTTGAGCACTTAGAAGGCTCTGAGATTTTTATGGTGACTGTACTTATATGTATATACCGAACATTAGCAGCATTCCTTTCATGACAAACCATTGTCAAATTCAGAGCACGCTGCGGTTAGCGGTATAGACGAGATAGTGGTACTTGACGAACCTATTGCACACTGTCAAATTAATTTTCAGTCTAAGCGCAAAAATTAATAAGGCACATCGCCTTGACATTTACCAAATAAAGACGATATTTAGTTTTGAAACTTTTATGTAACCTTTTTGAGTGGCATGCTGTACACAATGCAATCGCTTCACGCAATACATCGATGTTATCAAATGCAGACGCAGGCAATGTTTAATTTACGAATCTTTTGATAAGTTAAACGTTTTATTACTGCTTCATACATAACGCGTGTAGTCCTGAACATTGCTATTGAGACAGACCAGTATCTCTCGAGAAATTTTAAAGCATGTGTAGGTACAAAGTTAGAAATGAAATTAACCTAGGTAAGTAGGTAATTAATGTAAAAAAGTTTTGATACTTACAAGATTTTTTGCAAACTATAGTCTTGTTGAGTATACTTGCATTGTCATCCAACCTTTACATGTATAGGTACCAAATTTCAAGTCAATCCATAAACAAGAAGTGGGTCTAATTTGACTGGCAAATTCGAATTAAACATACGACATGAAGTTGCATAAAAGCTTGTACGTACTAGAAGAAAAGAAGCTAAGTAATTCAGAAGTAAATACCAATAAGAATTAAGTAAAGTAGTTACAATCTTGCTTGTATATTCACATTTTGATTGACTCAACCCCTTTATTAAAATGATATCTGGAGCGTTGCGGTTAACGTGGTGCCGAGAGGTCCGCGGTCCGGCAGCTCTCGTGCAGAAATTGAGCCATTCATGATCAACGCACTTTCGTTGCCGTAGTTTTATGAATTGCCAATACTTTAATTAATGGTTGGGAAGTATATAGGTTAGGTACAGTCTTGTCAGACTGGGTGCTGGCGACTTTGCAAAGAATTCGTTTATCGGTACTAATCGGTAAAATTAATTAAATTAGGTACTTTCGTAATGGGCTATAAAGATAAAAGTGAAATGATCGAATGTTATATGTAATTATCACATTGGCAGGTGACGTGACAAGTTACAAGAGCATGCACTGGCACCAATTTACTGACGTTAAACACAGTATTTACTGCGCATACTGCGAAAGTTAACAAAATTAAAGTACCTACTTACTTACAGTAAAAAATATTAATCACAAGTAAAAAAAAGTAAATCACTACTTAATGAGTAAAACTTACTTATCCGTTACAATTATAAATAAATAATAAATAAATAAATATTAGGGGACAATCTTCCACAAATCGACCTAGTCCCAAACTAAGCAAAGCTTGTACTAAGGGTACTAGACGACGATAAACATACTTATATAGATAAATAAATACTTATTTACATAGAAAACATCCATAACTCAGGAACAAATATTCGTGCTCATCACACAAATAAATGCCCTTACCAGGATTTGAACCCAGGACCTCTTGCTTCGTAGGCAGGGTCACTACCAACTAGGCTAAAGCGGTCGTTAATTATCAATAGGTATTGGAATCAGTCAGATCTTAAAACCTCCTCCGTTTTTTTCGTCGGTTGAAAAAACCAGCCTCAGCACCCGCCATTTTAATTGGAATTACAGGATTTCGCTAAATGTTCATCCAAATGAACTCCCATTTGGATGAACACTATTGCAAGAAGAACACCCGTGCCAAATGTCATGTCTACGTACGTACACTTCGATTCCGTGGGAATATTGAGATAAAAAGCACAATATGTGTTTTCCTAGAGCTCCATCTATCTACAACTCATACGAAACCGTCATGCTATATCGCGTAACAAACACACATAAGATACTTTCTCAGTTATAAGTAATTTGATAGATAGATAGATAGATAAAGACGTTTATTTGGTACTGCAAGCACACACAATCAAGATTAACAAAAATACAAAAGTCAGTACAAACTTAAAAGTAAAACATATATTGTCTGTATGCGCTGCAGTAGTGCAAAAGGGCTGTTCAGACCGAACATTCATTCAATGCATTCGATGTATGTAGTTCATTCGTGTCATTCCCGCTCTTCCATCTTTTCTCATACCATCTACAAGTGCTCTGTAAATTAATATTATTTAAAATTCAATAAACCCACGTTCAAGCTACAAAATGTGGTTTTCACCTCACTAGCTCGGAAAGCCCTTTTTGTTTGTTTGACATCTATTGAGAAAATCGCTTTTTATCCACATGTGAAGAAAGAGTTTTGACATTTGAGGGCAGCTTAAGTGATATTTGACAGCTAACAAAACGTAAAACGTTAAAGTGCTGAATTTTTAAAATCACAATTAATAAATTGCATCGAGTAAAAAACACTAAATACAGTCTTACAACTTTATTTTAATTCATAAATATCAGCATTCAACATTAACCTTCATTCTTGTTGTAAAAACGGATAAAATGTTATGACAGTCCAAGTAAGTCGATGTGCGAACAAAACGCATCCGAAATAATAAAAAAAAACTTAAGTTAAAACTTTTCAATTAAATATTCGCATGTTTTTCTAATTATTTTCCTCGCTGTAGTGAGGTGAAAAGTTTTGTGTTATACACGGGTGAAAAGTTATTTTACGTCTCGTGTGTTGAAACACTCACTATCGAAAGGATTCTATTTTTGAACCACTCGCTTCGCTCGTGGTCAATCATAGAATCCTTTCCATAGCTCTTGTTTCAAATGAACACTCGCTGGTGAAATACAACTTTCCCCCCTTGTATAACAAATAACTATTATTTTATGTTAAAAACAGGGCCGTGGCTCAGTGGCCAACATTGCTTATAGGAGCAAAACACTGATATTCTGCCACAACCAAGAGGATCGAGAACAAAATCATCATTCATCATTTCAGCCGAAAGACGTCCACTGCTGAACATAGGCCTCCCCCAAGGCTCGCCAAACAGATCGGCCCTGCGCCATCCGCATCCAATGCGTTCCCGCTACCTTCACCAGGTCGTCGCTCCATCTTGTTGGAGGCCTACCTACACTGCGTCTTCCGGTCCGCGGACGCCACTCGAGAACCTTTCGGCCCCATCGGCCGTCAGTTCTACGGGCGATGTGCCCGGCCCACTGCCACTTAAGTCTAGCGATTCTTCGAGCTATGTCCGTGACTTTAGTTCTCGCGCGAATTTCATCATTTCTAATGCGATCCCGCAGAGAAACTCCAAGCATAGCCCTCTCCATCGCCCTCTGAGTGACCTTGAGCTTCCTTATAAGACCCATCGTTAGCGGCCACGTCTCAGTACCATAAGTCATCACTGGCAACACACACTGGTCAAAGACTTTTGACTTGAGACATTGCGGTATATCGGATGACAAGATATTGCGGAGCTTCCCGAACGCTGCCCATCCGAGTCTAATTCGTCGATTGACCTCTTTCTCAAAGTTGCACCTACCCAATTGGATTGTATGTCCCAGATAGATATAGTCGTCAACAACTTCGAGCAAAGTATCTCCGATTACGACGGGAGTTGGTACAACATGGGCGTTCGACATGACCTTCGTCTTGTCCATGTTCAATTTAAGACCAACTCTCTCGGAGACTCTTCCGAGGTCAGCGAGCATCGCACTGAGGTCCTCCAAGGTCTCAGCCATAAGCACCACGTCGTCGGCAAATCGAAGGTGAGTGAAGTATTCGCCATTTACATTGATGCCACGCCCTTCCCAGTTCAGAGTCTTGAACGCATCCTCTAGTGCAGCGGTGAACAGTTTCGGAGAGATTACATCTCCTTGTCTGACTCCCCGCTGCAATAGAATGGGCTTCGACATCTGATCCTGAAGTTGGACGGACATTGTGGCGTTATTATACAGACACTTCAACACTTCGATGTACCGGTAGTCTACTTGGCACCGTTGGAGAGACTGCAGTACAGCCCAAGTCTCGATCGAATCGAAGGCCTTCTCGTAGTCCACAAATGCCAGGCAAAGGGGGCGGTTATACTCCTCGGTTTTCTGTATAACCTGCCGCAACGCATGTATGTGGTCCACGGTGCTAAAGCCTTTTCGAAACCCGGCTTGTTCGGGAGGCTGGAAGTCGTCTAACCTGCGCGCGAGACGATTCGTAATGACTCTCGAAAACAGCTTGTAAACATGGCTCAGAAGTGAAATGGGTCTATAATTCTTCAATAAGGTATTATCGCCTTTTTTGAAGAACAGCACCACTACACTTCTGTTCCATGCTTTTGGTGTTTTCCCTTCACGGATGGCGGTATCAAATAGTTTCTGAAGGGCTTTGAGGATCGGTTTTCCGCCCGCCTTCAGAAGTTCGGCTGTTATTCCGTCATCACCAGGGGCCTTGCCATTCTTTAGTTGTTTGAGAGCCGTACTAATCTCGTACAGGCTGACGTCCGGGATGTCTTCGGTATAGTGCCGGGTTAATCTAGCTCTCGGGTCTTCAGCTAGATCCATGACGGGTTTCTTCGTTGATGTGTACAGCTGTCCATAGAACTTCTCAACCTCTAACAATAGCTCCGGTTTAGAGGTCACGATCCTACCTTCATCGGTCTTTAACTTTGCCAATTGGCTTTGCCCAACAGACAGATTCTTGGCAAAAACTTTAGAGCCTCTGTTGCGCTCTATCGCCACTTCAATACTATTAGTATTAAACTGGCGTATATCGCGCCTCAGAGACTTTGAGATCTGTCTGTTAAGCCGCCGGTATTGGCAAGCGTCACCAGATGTCTGTAGGATCATCTTACGTCGATCTTCCATGAGATTTAGAGTAGAAGGTGTGATTTTTTTGGTTCTATTTGTACGGTGAGTCTTAAAGAACTTTGACCCAACCGTATGGACAGCTTCCACAAACCCGTCATTGTAGTCATCCATGTCGCTTCCTAGGCATTCGAAACGGTTTTGAAGTTCAAGCTGGAACGTTTCGAGGTTTTGTAGCTGGGCTGGTGCCGGGCGGAGCGTAGACTTTATCAGTCGCGATCTTTCAAGCTTGAACCGAATATTCAATGTGCCTCGTACCATACGGTGATCACTCCCGGTTTTAACCGCACTGATCACGGAGACATCATTGAATATTTGCTTCCTCGTCGACATAATAAAGTCTATCTCATTCCTCGTTACACCGTCAGGGCTCATCCAAGTCCATTTCCTGTGCTCTCGCTTCTTGAAGAAGGAGTTCATCATATAGAGTCCCTCCTTCTCCATAAAGCCGGCCAGTAGGTGGCCTCGGTGATTCCTACGCCCTACTCCAAATTGCCCCATTCGCAGCTCTTCACCATCCCGTTTACTCAGTTTTGCGTTGAAGTCCCCCATAACAACCGTGAAGTGAGTTCCGGAGCTATGCATGGCTCTGGAGATATCCTCATACATAGTTTCCACCTCTTCGTCGGAGTGTGCCGAAGTCGGAGCGTAAACTTGTACGACCTTCAACGAATACCGTTTGGTCAATCTTAGTACAAGGTACGCTACCCTGGTCGACACACTCACGATCTCCACGACGTTGTTTACAAGGGACTTGTGGACGATAAACCCGACACCGCCCTGGGACTGTTGGTCGCCCTCCCGGAAATAGAGCATGTTACCAGAGTTCAGGATTATCGTATCCTCCCCCTCTCTTCGGACTTCTGATAACCCTACTATACCCCATCGTAACCTACTCAATTCCTCCTCCAGTTCCATTAACCTATCATCCGTCCGCAGCGTACGGCAGTTATACGTTGCCAGGGCCAGGGATCGTTGGTGATGGTAGCCGGATCGCTTCCGGGGATTCTTAGCACCCCTTGCCCCGCCGCTACCCAGGCCGCTACCGTAGCCTGGAACAGCGGGGCTACCGGAGACTAGGGGCCGTTTTCGTTTGGACTCAGCCATAGGGGGGTATTTGCCGTAGTCGCCACGCTTGGCAGGCGGGTTGGCGACCGCAGTGGAAAAACCGTACATATTAGGGACGCTGCTGCCCGTCCTCCGGTATTACTGGCCGCAGTTTTAGGACATACCCGGGTCCGAGAGAACAAAATATTACTTACTAATTCAAAATAATTATACAACAAAAGAAAAACAAAACAAACAGTGCTAAGCATCATTAATACCGACAATAAAAAGCAGATTACACTTACAACAAAAGCACAAAACAAGCCATGCCACCCGAGACGTCCCCAAAACTACCCGAGCCGGTACGGCGAGGGCAGACAGACACGTCGAGGGGAAAATGGGTCCAATGCTCGACACTCTGCTCTTCACTTCGATTACAAGGAAAATAAACAGCAACATTGGAAACCATTTATTTACAAGCTGCAATTTTCATCCAATGCATTATTTATAATAATGTACCAGATTTGCGTAATTTTATTGATTTCGTAATATAAAACAATAGTTATATATAGCAGCTACCGAACCACCCCAAACAAACATGCAACCGCCATATAGTTCCTTCACCCTACCCTACGTTTTAAAATCACACTCGAAATCAAGTACCGGACAACCGCTTGTATTTGTAGGATTATTTCTCAAATAACTTTTACGTGGCTCCTCCGTTAACAAGCGATAAGGCCCTTACACACGGGCTTAGTAGCTAATGCTTAGTACTTGTCACTTACACTTGTCAGAAGTGTGTAAACATATAGTACAAGTGCTTAGTATCATACAATACACGCATCTGACAAGTGTAAGTGACAAGTACTAAGCATTAGCTACTAAGCTCGTGTAAACCTAGCCTAATACGTCCCACGCGAACCCAGTGCGGATTGGAAATTTCACACACACCATTGAATTTGATAGCAGGTGTGTGCAGGTTTCGTCGCGATATTTGCCTTCACCGTAAAAAGTCAGAGGTGAGAGCCTGGATTCGCACCCATGACTCTCTGCTTGAGAGACCATACGCCAAACAACTAGGCCACCACGAAGAGAAAATGAATGTAAACTATTTATGTTAATAGTAGATTTTTCAATAAGGGACTAAAACAAGCCATAAGACACGAGATATTTAGCTACCTGAGCAGAGCGAGGGTGGCTATAGTTCGAGTTGTCATTATAGTTGTTTAGTCGGGTCTATAATGACTCCCATAAAATTTTAAGTCATAATGTATCATTAGTCATTAGTAACGTTAGTCATACAGTGATTTATTTCTGAAACAATTTATTTTTCGGAATTGTTATAAAACAAACCTAACCTAACCTACTGCATTCTATAAGATGGCATTTAAAAAAGTCCTGAAAAAAATACCGTTTCAGAAATAAATCACTGTATGACTATCGTTGATTATGTGTAAGGGTCCGTTGCCTCGTAGGGAATGAGAACCTACCAAACTGACTCAGATTGGTGGACACTCAGATGACTTCGACAGGAAGTATAAGACACGTGTCAAACGAACGTTGATTATGACTCATTTTGTCATTAATACATTGTGATTTAAAATTTTATGGGAGAAAAGGGGCACCGTGTTTAGTCTCACGTTAAACACTTTACTTTTCACTTTGAATGAAAGAAAAAAAATCGGCGTTCTTTACAACGTACGCTCAATACGAGTAATGGGCATCTGTTCAAAATTCAAATAGCAAAACTTTTTGTTCCGCGGTTTTTCTTTTCCTTTATTTTTTTGTAATGTGGAGCTTTGAATGCTTCAATTTAGCCAACAGATTCAAAATTGAAAACTATTTTAAAACTATTTGAACTATGCATAATAAATAAACTAAAAAGGAGCTTTAGTCCCGATGTGAAGTAACTAAAGTAACATTGAAAAATGTATTTATTTGGAGACGTACCTCATTATTTACCCTTAGGTGACCGGGGCTTGGCGTCGTCTCTCGAGCACCGTCAGCGAGTCAGTGGGTTTGAAGCACGCGCTGCGGCGGCTGCAGGCGGTGCCGGCGCGCGCGGCGCGGCTGGTGCACGCGCTGGTGGACCGCATGCGCGTGGGCGGCGGGCCCGTCGTGGGCTCCCGGCTGGGCGCGCTGCGCGGCCGCCGCTTGCAGGCCAGGACGGCTTCGCAGACGCCGTACTACGCCTTCAAGGGGATCAGGTCGGTTTCGTAAAAGAAAGTGGTACCTATTGACAAGCGTTAACTGTTAAAATACGACTCAAATTGAGACTTGCCTACGTAGACCGCGAAAGTGGTTAATGCATGTTAATGTAAGTATATATCAGCCTTATTGTTTTTATTCTAATGTTGGAACTGTCATAAAAAAGTAAAAGCACTTACTTGGCCGACTATACTATGAAGTATACTAAGTACACTACACTATGAAGTGTACTAAGTATACTATGTACTAAGTACAGTCATGGGACTGTCGCGGCTTCTTCAGGTAAATTTTCTTACACACGAGCGCTTTTAATGTGTTGAACTTGAAATAAGTGATGCGCGATTTAGTAGGAGAAAATTGACGCAGATAATATACATACATCATTTTCTAAAGTTACACACCTATGTTTTTAAAAAAATTCCTCATTTATTAAAACATCAAAGGAAATTACCTAAACAGGTACACGAAAAATAAACCCTTTATAAAGTTCATTGTATGAAGCCAGAAACTTTCATACCCATACGCAAAGTTGTTTGTGAATAGATATGCGCAGCCGCCGCGCGGGCCGCTGCGGTTCCGGCCGCCGGCGCCGCTGGAGCCCTGGACCGGCGTGCGCGACGCGCTCGAAGAGGGCGCCGTCTGCCCGCACCGGTTCATGCTGTTCGACACTTACAAGGGAGAAGAGGACTGCCTATTCCTTAATGTCTACACGCCCGCACTACCTGACAAGCTCACAGGGTAAATATCTCGCATCATTGTTACATATGTGAATAGGGTATTACTTCTAGCCGTTTGCAATGAAAACGGTCTTTAGCACTGTTGTAGGCGACAAAGATGATAATAAATAAATATAGTAGTCGTAAGAAAAATCTGATAACTGCAGGTAAATTTTTAAATTTATTAAAATAAAAATAATTTGCAGATAATGTAAGTACTCAGGTACTAATAGTAATGAATTCAGAACGGCTGCATTCATTTGTCTAATTCTTTTTTGTTGTGTTACTACGTATACGTTAAGCATTGAGACAAGGTTTGTGTGAAAGAAAATGTTATTTTTAGGGTTCCGTACCTCAAAAGGAAAAAACGGAACCCTTAGAGGATCACTTTGTTGTCCGTCCGTCCGTCTGTCTGTCAAGACCCTTTTTCTCAGGAACGCTTGGAGGTATCAAGCTGAAATTTATATCAAATACTCAAATTGGAGCTGTGAAAAAATTAAACATCTAAGCCAACGCAATCAAAAGATACAGCCGTTTATGACGCAAATTTCCGCATATTTTCGAAACTCGCAAGGGAATCAAAACCTACAGGGTACTTCCCGTGAACTCAGAATCTTGAAATTTGGTACAAAGCAAGGCCTTATAGCACAGATAAAGGAAAAATTGCGAAAAGCATAAATTTTTTGTCTGTCTGTCTATATCATAACCAACACTGCGCACATTTTGCTTAGGAGCAGGGGTCTGCTAAGACTGGATGTTCATAGATACATATAAATTTGTATGGAACCCTCGGTGCGCGAGTCCGACTCGCACTTGGCCGGTTTTTTTAATCAATATTATACCTACCCGTGCAAAGACGGGGTGGGCAGCTAGTACTTAATCATCATCATCATCCCAGCCTATATACGTCCCATTGCAAGGCACAGGCCTCCTCTCAGAATGAGAGGGCTTAATAGATACCTACATATATTAATTGAGTACTTACGCACGCTATGGGGCCTTGCTATAGTACCAAACACTAAATCCCAGATAAAATTACACTTTCCCGGAAAAGATAGAGTACCTATCTACTTAGACACTGCGGGCAGGAAGCCAATCAATCATGTTGCCAAAATAATTTATAAATGAAGGACTTAGATAAGTTCTGAGTGAGTGCTAAATCGATAAGACAGCGTGATGGGTAAACGCAATGTTGTATATTATGTATTAGCCAACTCTATGAACATAATTATGTTCATCTCTCTTCCCTTAACTTAATTGACATCTGCAGAAAGACAATGAAACATTGTACTTAGTAGGTACTTAGTCGTGACCTTGTAGTTTTAAGCATTTATTCTATAACAAACGACGACACGGAAACTTGTGTACCTCTTAAAATTTCATAACTGTACGCAACATAATTGCTTGAGTTTATCAGCGTACTTAAATCATACTGGATTACTGTTCCATGGCAGCTAGCTAACAATAGTTTCAAAATGTCCGGTTTCTAAATTTAATTTTGTGTCTTGCTCAAGGTACAACCCTAAGCTAGCGGTGATGGTGTGGATCCACGGAGGGGCTTTCGCCGTGGGATCAGGAAACTCGTTCCTGTATGGCCCAGATCATCTAGTGGGGGCGGGCGTGGTCCTTGTTACTTTAAACTACAGGCTTGGAGCTCTCGGTTTCTTAAGTCTGCAAAATGAAGAAGTTTCTGGCAACATGGGTCTTAAGGTATGTAGCTCTTATATCTTCTTATAGCGTATGAATCATATTCTCACCGTATTTTAGATATCTCCAACAATTACGTTAAAAAAAACTGAGCTTTGCTTAGGTTTGGGAATTATCAGCTGAACGTAACGTTTTATTGTCCAAGGACCAAGTGATGGCTCTGCGTTGGGTGCGTGACAATGTGGAGCACTTCGGCGGCGATCCGGCGCGCGTCACCATCTTCGGGGAGTCCGCGGGCGCTGCATCCGTGCACTTACACATGCTGTCGCCACAGTCACAGGTACCAAACACAAGGTCAACATCTATCACCATCATCGATGTCTACTGTTGGACATAGGCCTCCTCCAAAGAGCGCCACGATGACCGGTCCCGCGCCGCCCGCATCTATCGGACTCCTGCGACCTTCACCAGGTCATTAGTCTACCTTGTGAAGGGCCTACTCCAGCTGCATCGTCCACTACGTAGTCGCTATTTAAGACTACATCTGGCTCCCAGTGATAGCAACAAAATGGACCACTTAGGTGGCACCCGGCGGATCATTATCTTCGGAAAATCCGCAGACATTGCAATCGTTCACCTGCCTTGCACTGCACACGCTGTCGTTAGAGTCATACAAATAGTCCTTGAAGAAAATGTCTGCGAATGTGCATGCATCGTTATAATTTTTTACGTAAATAAGAGTAGAGTCATAATAGAGATAAAATAACGCAATATTTACAGTGCTTGCAGTAAGAACAGTGAGACGGTTATGGGCGGATAAACTTATTAAAGTAGTAGTAGTATTTTTTTTTGACATGTTACAAATTCCACTCCAAGTCAGTCACTCTCCTCTTGCATTTAAAAATTCAAGATCAGATGAATGTTTATTTACTTTTATATATTTTCTATAAAAATATTTATTATTCAACAACACATAAAAGAATCAATACAAATTAAAAACTAAATAAAAAAAACTAAAACTATAATATTTTTGATACTTAATATATTTCGTTTACACAACAACATGCAACAGCGAGTTGCAACAGCCAAAAGCATAGAAGGTGACGCTGTAATCAATCTATAGGCATAATAACAATAAACTTTATTAATGTTCCTAACGTGTGTTGATGCGGATTATTTAGCAACGTTCGATTGTTATCATTACGTCACGCCGTATCAACACGACGCACCTTCATGTGAAAAGGTTAATAAGGTACCTATTGTGGATTAATCACCCGAGTTCGAGGGTTTCAATATGTTACCTACCACTGATATTGAGTCGATTACAAAGTATTATTAAATTTGTTAAAGAAATGGTGTTAATTTTCTATAAATGGAAACGAGCAACTTAAAAAATCGAATTTATATTGTCGTCATGTCATTGACTTAGACATGATGCGCTTTGACGGTTAATGTAGACTAGAGATGCACAAAATATGTCGCTAAAAAGATAAGATATTTCTAAACTTTGTCCACCGAAATATTTTATAATTCATTAATTTAGATTAGTTTAGTAAATGACTCACGAGAACGAAAGAGATACCTAAATGAATGCAATTTTACGAAGACTTGAATGAGTTGAATGCGAAACTCTTTTCCGTTCTTAATGGCTTCTACTAAATTTAATTAAAATTGACGAAGGACAATCAGCTTAGTTCAATTTAAGCGAATGAATAGGCGAAATAAAACATATTGGTATAGTTGGAATTTTATAAGCTGGGGGTTTAGAACTGCAGAACTCATCTGGTAAATATAACATTGTTCTCGTTTGTTGAAGCCTACCGTTAATAACAAATCAGAACAAGTAACAAAAAATGCAAACAAATAGCTACCGTCTTCTCTAAGTTACAAGGTTGAAATTGCAAAAGCTTAACTCATTAAGAAAGGCCTTTCGTCATTGTAAACGGTACTCAGGTGGATCGTCGGCGTTGTAGTGCGCCATAATAGAACAAACGTGAACAATGGGGTACGTATCAAAATATATAAAGTTTAAAAGTAATAATGGACGAAATACATAATGGTTATTTGATATAAAGCAATTTTCTTGGAAATTCTCAACTCTACAGGATTTTCATAAAATAAACCTAACCTAACCTAAACCAATCTGTAGATTACACGATTAAAAAAATTCGTTTAATCAATTGATTCATGGAAAATTTTAGTATGTATTATGACCATTATGTATTTCGTCCATTATTCGTTTTAAACTTTATATATTTTGATACGTTCCCGAACAATGTTATCTTTACCAGATGAGGTCTGCAGTCCTAAACCCCCCGCTTATAAAATTATAAAATTAAAATTAAAATTATAAGTACTGGACTAAATTGATTCTCAACTAAACTTGAGAATGACAGAACTGACAGAGTTCATTCAACTGAACTTGTTCATTTATCATTCAAGAACTATTTTAAGACGAGGCCTTCGATTTTTGCCAATTATTCTTCGAATATTGCGAAAAAGGCAGGGAAAGTAAATTTGTTAATATGATTGTGATATTATTTTTCATCCCACATTCTGACGAATTGCGAGTCGGAAATAGTAGATTGTTCAACAAGGGAAGAAAATAACCAATATCACACGAGGTTACTTGGCACCCGAGCACAGCAAGGGTGCCAATATTCCGAGGGTGATATTGGTGTTTTTCCCGAGTTAAACACTCTGCTTTTCATTTCGACTAAAAGGAAAGTAAGAAAATATAAGTATAAATAAATAAAAATGTCTAAACTGGTCAATATGATCATTGTAAAATATTTCAATGGATTTTATTGTTAAAGAATAATTAATTTAACAAAATTCAGAATGTTCAATATAATAATCAATGAAAACAGTAGATAAAGTAAGTATTTTAGTAAATTTATTTATAAAATATGTAGTAACCAATTTGAACCAAGGAGTTATGCTGTATAGAGATAGGCTGTGTGGAATAACATTGTCGTTTACCGTGTTTTTTTTTTAACATTTTCTAACTTTTCTGGTTTAAGTCACTAAATAAGAAACTAATTAATAATATAATTTAATAATATTACACTGGCATTATAAAATTTGTAATAATATGACTAATTAAGAAAAAAAAACTCAATACTTAATTATTCCATGTATATGCCGTAATGCTTGGCTGAATGCGTATGTGATCCATTGACAGCCAGTGCCTTTATTTTTTTTTAATTAATCTACCCTAGGGAAGAAAATAATAGTTATCATCCCGTATGTCAGATATGATTTGCCTCACTTTCCGAGTATGAGAGATGAAAACATGATTATTTAGTGAAATTTTTCTCAGCAGATTTGAGCGCCAAAGTAGCATCCAAAAATATTTTATTTTGCTAATTTTTCCGTAACTGCAAGAATTCAACTAGATACAAAAAAAGTACCACTATGTTGGCCGTACCTACTACTCAAAATTTATTTCGTAGCTCATTTTCTACAGCAGGTTGCCCATTTACCACAGCAGTCGAGCTGAAATATGGTAATAATTCTACTTATTGTTAGTAGGTAAGTGATCATTATGAACACTTCTTCACTTCACTTTTTGTCTTGCATGCGGTGTTTACTTATAAGTGATTGTGACACTCAGCTCAACATGTTTATTTAAGCAGCAATTTCTGATGTATCTAGTGTTAACAATTGTTAGTAAACCTTAAATAAATAAATAAAATAAATAAATAAACACGGAAATGTTATCACTAAATAAGTATGTATATGTATATGTATCAGATCCTTTATATCGGATTTTAATATTTTGCTGAGATTGGTAGTTTGACAGTCTTATCTGATTTAATTAATTAATAGGAGATTTATTTTTATATGTATCTGATAATTAGTGATTACTTCATGTACTTATCTAAACGCGTGAACATCACGTCACAATAATTGAATGAGATAGCGAATTAACCTAATTAAAAAACCGGTCAAGTGCGAGCTGAGCTTGCGCGGAAAGGGTTCCGTACGTTAAATTATTTTAATAATTGTTTGTAGGTTTGTAAAGACTTAGGTACAAAGGCGAACATATCCCTAAAAGGGATCTTTTCAAGTGAACTTTATTTTATTTTATACAATCATATAAAACGTAAAGTGACTTTAAATTTTACTAAATAAGTAGGTATGTACCGATTTTTAAAATCACATCACTCGAAAGTAGAAAGTGGTTACAATTTGTTTTGGAGTTGCATATGGTAAAAAAATATATACCTAGTCGTAAGTAATTAATCTTGTCAACTAGTCGAAAATTGTTTTTGGCTCGTAATAGTATTGAATCAAAATCTACGAATAATACTTAATCATTATTCGTTATGCAAAACATATTTTTACCACTTTCGAATGTTAAGTATTCCTAGAGATGGGTTTTGAAAAACCTGTACCCTGGGCCCAATTGCATAACAAAGTCCAACTAATATTACAAGCGGAACTCTCGCTTCAGTTATATTAACTAGAAAGGAAGTTCCACTTGTAATATAAGTTGTACTTTGTTATGCAATTGGGCCCTGATATCGAAATCAATAGATACAAAGTTTAAACTTCAATGTTAAAGGCCGGTGCAGAGCAGATGCACGCGATGAGCGTGTCACGTCACTCACACGCACCAGTTGTAATAAGTAAATGAAACTGAAAAGATGGCGACCTGGATGCTTGCACATGGTGTGCCATCTTTCTTACAGTTTTATTCATTACACCTGGTGCGTGACACGCACACGCATCTGGTTTGCGCCAGCCTTAAATGTTTGGTGGGTATAGTACGAATTTTTTGAGGTGTCCCGATCTCGTTAATAGCCCACCTTTCGAACAAAGCCATTGTATTCTATTATGTCCTCAAGTGAATAATTCTCAGTTTAAAATGAACGAAAATATAAGATAAAATAGCTCATTGAAATAACAACTTTATTATTTACAATAGAGAGTTAATTATAACTGAGGTTTATGCACTTAAGGACATAATAGAATACAATCGCTTTGTTCGAAAGGTGGGCTGTTACGAGATCTGAGTGCTTAGTATAAGTTTTCCTTCACTTCAATACTTCTCGATCGCGTTTACGTAAAAATTTCAATTCTATGGAAACATGGACGCGTGCACGCGGAGGCGCTGTCCATGTTTCCATAGAATTGAAATTTTTACGTAAACGCGATCGAGAAGTATTTTGGTGAAGTAAAAGTTATACTAAGCGTACTGTACCTCTACCATGAGTTACACTAGTTTACAGTGACCGTACTCGCTAGCGACGGCGTAAATGATTTGTATGGAGAATTGTACTTTCGTAAGTGACTGTGAGTGTAACTCATGGTAGAGGTACGGGACACCTCAAAAAATTCGTACTATACAACATAATGCTACACGCTTTATTGGGTCCATCTTCGTATTGTGCCAATGTACCTATTAGTTTATTGATTTCCTCGTATTGGCGCAGGGTCTTTTCCATGCGGCGATAGCGCAGAGCGGGCTGGCGACGTCGCCGTGGGCGCTGGCTCAGGACCCACTAGAGCGAGCCTTCGAGCTGGGCCGGGAGCTCGGCATCATCACCAACAGCACCGCTGAGCTGCTCGGTAAACACCATATTCATGTGTATACAGCTGTTACACAGCAGGTACCGGCTGTACCCTAAGTTAAACCTAGGATAGAGGTACTATTAATTCTTTAACAATGACAACATCGAGGATAGTGCAAAACCGCTTATCTACCATACGTAAATGGCGCGTATCTGCACTACGTGTAGTTTTACAGGGGATGGTTTTAACTTCATATGCGTTTTATTTTAACGAATTTGAAGTAAAAATTGGTTAAATTTCTTAGATACCCGGAATTATCCAATGTCAGCTGCTGCTTAGCGGATTTGCATTATCCCCGACGATAAGAATGAGAACGCGTACAGTACAGGTCGTAGACTGACTTTTGATTACCTTGCCCACAATTTCGTTATCAATAATCTACAATAACTACTTCCTACTCGAATGGATGGACAGTACTGTAAGTTAACTGGGCTCTTGTATTTTCTTTAGAATACTGACAATAGAGCAAAACGAAAATTAATTAAACTTTATAAAGGGTATTTTAATAGACATTTTTGGCTGTTTAACACAAGGCACAGGCTTCCTCTCAGAATGGAAGGGCTTGGGCCGTAGTTTGCACTCGGGCCCAGTGCGGATTTGGAACTTGACACACACCATTGAATTTCTTCTCAGGTATGTGCGGGTTTCCTCACGATGTTTTCCTTGACCGTAAAGCTCATGGTAAATTTCAAATATAATTTCCGAAATTCACATAAATTCCGAAAAATTCAGAGGTGCGAGCCAGTATTCGAACCCACGACGTTCTGCTTGAGAGACATAGGTCAAACCACTAGGCCTGACGGCTTCAGCTTTGGCTGTACCGTATAACCCAGATTATACCGCTCTTGTAGGCTACCTGCGAGCGACCCCAAGCGAGTTGCTGGTGAAGGCAGGCGCGCGGCTCGCGGGCGCGCCGGGCAAGCCCGCAGACCTACAGAGCACGGTGGCGCTGCCGTTCCTGCCCGCCGTGGAGCCCGCGGCGCCCGACGCCTTCCTCACGCGGCACCCGCGCGCCCTGCTGCCCGGGGCCGATGTGCCTTTCCTAACGGGCTATAACGCACAGGAGGGCATAATACTCTTCCGACGTAAGTTCATTCTACAGTCTAAACTTCTTATTTACTTATTTATTTTTAATACTTAGACTTAGTGTAAGTTTACAGTATACCACCAAGTCACTTACATACTAGAAGGTCATATTCTTAATAATAAACAAACAATAATGTTAGTCTAAAGAGAAAAAAACAATGTTTAGGTAAAAATGTAGTTTAATCTTGAAGCAGTGGCGAAGGGTAGTACTAACAACCCGATTTCGCCCGGGTTGACTAAACTGTTGAAGTGAGTTATCATACGCTTCTCCTCCATTCAAGAAGAGGATATACTAGGTGCCTAAACTGTGTAATCTAATAGTGAGAAAATGTTGACAATTTCTGCAATGACCGCAAGTGAACTCAACCCTGGACCACGATAACCGCGTAAAGTTGATTTAGCGATAATTTTCATACATTTAGCGACAGTCGTTTTTAAACTTGAGATAACATAATGCTTGAGGAGTAATGAACTTTTAGGCAGCGTTATCTGACATCTAGTATAAATGGGGCTTTTAGGTTTTTGCTCCGGCTTTACTTGCATAACTTTTCACGCCCCGCCACAGTCTTGAAGACATCATTATCATCATCCCAGCCTATATACGTTCCACTGCAGGGCACAAGCCTCCTCTCAGAATGAGTGGATCGAAATGGGCCGTAGTTCCCACGTGGGCCCAGTGCAGATTGGGAACTTCACACAAACCATTGAATTTCTTCGCAGGTGTATACAGGTTTCCTCACGATGTTTTTCTTCACCGTAAAGCTCATGGTAAATTACAAAATGTAATTTCGCACATAAATTCCGAAAAACTCAGCGAGCAACTTCATCTATACATATAAAATCCTTTGTCCTGACTGACGGATCAACGCACAGCCTAAACCGCTGATCGTAGAGACCTGAAACTTGGAGGGTGTGTTTTTTGTATGACGTAGGCATCCGATAAGAAAGGATTTTCCGTAGTTCTACTTCTAAGGGGGTAAAAAAGGGGGGCAAAGTTTGTATGAGACATCGTGATTCCTTGGTCCAATCTACTTCAAATTTTGCATAAACATTCTTTAACAAAATTGATGAAAGACGTGTTTCGTATTTTATTGAAATTCATCCCTTGACGGGGTCAAAAAGTAGTAGAAAGTTATTTTGGGGGTGATTTGCTTCGAAGTTGATATCAATACTCCTTAGTGCTTTTGATTTAAATTACATTTTATTTTGACACATTGTAAACGAAACGAAACTTCAAATATTGCAAACCATTTTTGTCTACGTTTGTCAACCACGTCTTGATCTGATCTCTGATAATAGCTAATTATATGTATTAAGTATTTGCATTTCACCAAGCTTTTGCTTTTACAAGCGCAGCGTGGGACGTCCACCAACGAGATGGACGGACGTTTTGGTGAAGGCCGCAGGTTCAGGGTGGATGCAAGTCGCTTCCAACCGTAATGATTGGACGTCAATGAGGGAGGCCTATGTCCAGCAGTGGACGTCCTACGGCTGAAATGATGATGATGATGAAGCTTTTATGCGAGTTCAACCTTTTTAGAATAAAATCGAATTGAGTATTCAAATATCATTGTTGAACTCGCATAAAAGCTTGGTGCAATGCAAATACATATAAAATGCTTTGTCCTGAAGTCCTAAATGACTGACTGCCGGATTAACGCACAGCCTAAACCGCTGTATGTAGAGTCCTAAAACGTGGAGGGTGTGTTCTTTGTATGACGTAGGCATCCGATAAGAGAGGATTTTCCGGAATTTCCACGGGATAAGGAATAATCGGGATTTATATAGTTCATCAAGAGTGACCCTATGCCCATAACGAAGATTACTAAACTGTACAAATTGGGCATGCAATTAGACTATTAGAATATAAAGCGAATATAAAGAATTTTGAAAATTTCCACGGGATAAAGTTAAATCAGGATTTATATATGTAGGTACTCAAATCAACTGGACCATATCTCCGTAACTACAATTACTAATCTTTTCAAATACAGTATTAACGAAAATGACCATAACAACAAAAAAACTTATTGCAGGATTTTTGGAAATTCCTGTGGGATAGATAATCTCTGAAACTTCCGAGCCGATTAAAAAAAAAAACTTTTACCAGTAAAAAGTTACACTATCCTTTATTGACATAGGCTACTTTTTTCCGGAGAAATGCAAAATTCCCAAGGGATAGAAAAAAGAAAATTCAACTTCGGAGCTCATTTTAAAATGTCTTACACCAATAGAAAAGATGCACTGTCCTTGGTTAACATAGGATGCTTTTTTCCGGATAAATGCAAAATTCCCGCGGTATAGAAAATAGTAAAATTAACTTCGGGGCTGAGTTTAAAAAAAAATCACCAATAGAAAGCTTCACTATCCTTTATTGGTATAGGCGACCTACTATTTATTCGGTAAAATGCAAAATTCCCCTGGGATATTAAGAAGTGAATTTCACTTCAGGGCTGATTTGAAAATTTCTTTCACCTATTAGTGAGTAGCTACACTAACCCTTACTTACATAGACTATTTTCTCCGTGAAAAATCAAAATTCCCACGGGAAAAAAATAAGTGAACTCAACTACGCGGCTGATTTTAAAAGTTCTTTTATCGGTAGAAAGCTTTAAGGACATAGGCTACTTTTCTCGGGGAAAATGCAAAATACCCGCGGGATAAAAATAAGTGTAATTTTGCAAAGAATAAGGACAAATTTGTTGAAATTCCCGCGGGATAGGGAATAAACGGGATTTATAATATTCACTAACTGATACTCATGATGAAATGATAATAATGATGGATGTTGCCGGTGCCGGATTTTTGTTTTATACAATGAAAGAGATGAAGAAGCTTTACCACAAATTGGAATTCTACGCGGACGAAGTCGCGGGCAAAAGCTAGTATAAGTATATACCTCTTCTAAAATATTCTACGCATCATTTAATTGTATGTAGCCTACTAAAGGAATGAAAGGAAGACTAAAAAAATCGATAGCGACATGACTTAGTAAGTTTATTCTACTCATTCACTTAATATAGTATAAGAGATAAGAACGTTAAGTATTATAACAACATAAGACAATCCCATAAAGATTGATAAAATTTGGCCTCATAAAAATGCATTAAACAGATTTGCGAGCCTTGGTAATTTTCAAGCACCTTGAATGTAAACGACCTTTAAACTATCATTTGCACTTCACATTGTGAAATCTTAAATCACTACCTAAATATAAAATCGTGATTGTCACAAGGCAGTCACATTTGGCATTCAAATGCGCTTTGTGTGTTTGCGGTTTATTACCTTGTACGTGAAGAAGATTGCTAACACAAGCACGGCTAAAATAGTGTTTCTATGTATCGGAATAAGTAGGTATTAGATAGAGCCCGGATATCCTTGGCGACGTTTTGCAAGAGAGCGGAACTGCACCTGTCATTGAGGCCCTTCCACCTCCCGTGCTCCAACGACAGCTCCGTTCTCCAATCCATAAGCATTACCTAGATTGCCTTGAAATCGTTTGGGTCGAAACAGTATTTATAATTCTAAACACTAAGTACTTATCTAACTTTGGACGCATCGGCCAATATTTTACTTTTCCGGAATAGCGGAGCATGGTAATTTTTTGCATTTCGCATCGAGTTAGCCAATTGGTCAAACTTAAGACTAGCATCACAGTCACAAATCAATCAAATGACACTCAAAGATTAGCTAAAAGACCTCTCCCAAAAAGAAACTTATATTGCTAACTGACGCCTTATGCAATTACTGTAAATATACTCATCTGTGTGTGTGTAGGTATCACGTAAAAAATGTAATGTTTCATTCAAGGGATACCGGAGGAAAAACGTGAAGAATGGAAAAATCATTTTACGTAATGTCTTGGATAACAACCACAACAAACAGTGCACCGCCTAATGGGAAGGCCTAACGGATGTTATGTCGTCCATGACCACACCGTAACCGCCAGTAGGTCACGCTAATAGGACAAATAGACCTTACAAACTTACAATAATACAGTCGTTTCACTGCACTATGAGTAACATTCAAACCACGTAAATTGCCAATTCCTGCTGTTCCTCAAAAGAAAGTTAAAGTTAACACAATTCTTTTACTCTTTACATCTGATGAACATTGTCGCAAGTCGACATACAACAAATGTTGTAACTCATGTTGGTTACTCAATGTTTAGTGACCCCTAACTACTAAAAGCTGAACTCGTAAGACTCGAAGAAATGGAATAAATGAGTAAATTTAAAAACCTTTAGCTGTACAAAACATGCTGACATAACTGCAATAACAACATAGGTACTAAACTGAATAAATTATTGACATAGATTCACGCAAGTGAATGCAGGTAGATAGACTAGTCGTTATGATAACAAATATAGCGCTATATGATTATGCCTAAGGCAGCCGTTTTGTTATTGTTGCAAGACTGACTCCAACTAATTACGCTCTACATTTTCTTTTGTACGAGTATTATATTCAGACATTGCGGCAAGGGGACTGAATTTTAAAATCATGCCACTCGAAACTACCATTCGAAAGTGGTAATTAACTGTATTCAAACTGCAGCTGAAATTAAATTTTCGATTAGTTAGTAAGTTGCCAATATTACTTAACTAGAGTTGTTTATGTAGTACCCTAGTCGCATTTAAAATTTAGTGCAATTTTTCATCGAGTGAAATATTATATATTTTCAAGCAATGTTATTTTAGAACTATATTTTATTTTTCCTGACTTGTGTGAGTAGAGTACAGAAGAAGATATAGAGCGTAATTAGTTGATGTCTGTCTTGTTTCTGTTATAAGTTATAAAACTCCAGACCCAAATGACAACCGTAAAACCAATCAAACAAATAGGTTTGTAGTCTTGCATAGAACATAGTTATTTCGTGTTCATTGTCGTGTACTAATTAAGAAATATGGAAAGTCGGTGGAACAACCGACGGCTGCAATAGTTGTGGTGCGGAATTTTTGTTTGTTTTCGCTTACGATGGCCTACCTCTTGGAAGCCATTATCAATATCAATGAACTAAAACAATTACTTTGCTTACCCGCGACCAAAGCAAAGCAATTGCGGGTGAGCAAAGTAATTGTTTTAGTTCATTAATATGGACCTCCGCAAAGTAACGCCTGATTCAATAAATTATTAATTTTAATGAAAATTACACAATACAATCACAGGATCCTGTATAAGTATTACTCATTTTTTTCTTCTAATGCGATTCTAAAGCTTCAGCTTTTAGAGTTCCGTACACGAAGGGTTACAAAAATAAAATTTTGTGATTTGTCTGTACTTGGCTGTACTTTTAGTGAACTCAAACCGATAGCCAGTTTGATTTTTTCAGATTTTGTGGTGATTTTTGTCCTCAATTGTACAGAGGTCTCGGTAATGTTGAAAAAAAATCCCGGTGGCATATTTGAGGTTACAATTTTGTTGGATCGTAGGGTTTTTACCCCGAAGGGTGCTAAATGGGTCCCCTATTACTGCTATTCGTAGGCTTGGGCTTCCCTTCCATCCGTCTTGTCCCAAAACTATATCTTGCGTGCCTTATATACCGTTATAATCTATCAGGGTCTTGAAATGTTTACTGAGCTTACCTACTGTAAGTAGCCACTATAACAAACAAAAACAAAACATTTACAGATTAAAATGGAGTCACTGTCGTTTGCCCGAATTTCATATGTCATAATGTATCGTTTTCCATACCTAATTTTCATTTGACATAAAGTAATTTATTTCCGAAACAGTATTTTCCTCAGAATTACTCAACTAACCTAACCTATTGCATTCTATAAAATTATATTTTAAAAAATCCTGAAAACAGCACGCTTCTATATATTTTTCACCTCACTAGCTCGGGAAGCCCTTTTTGTTTGTTTGACATCTATTGAGAAAATCGCTTTTTATCCACATGTGAAGAAAGAGTTTTGACATTTGAAGGTAGCTTACGTGATATTTGACAGCTAACAAAACGTAAAACGTTAAAAGTGCTGAATTTTTAACATCACAATTAATGAATTGCATCGAGTAAAAAACACTAAATACAGTCTTACAACTTTATTTTAATTCATAAATATCAGCATTCAACATTTTCATTCTTGTTGCAAAAACGGATAAAATGTTCTGACAGTCCAAGTAAGTCGATGTGCGAACAAAACGCATCCGAAATAATAAAAAAAAACTTAAGTCAAAACTTTTCAATTAATTATTTTGAGTGAATAAATAAATAATAATTGATAGTACAAACCCTTTTTCTTATTTTCCTATCTGTCGTAGTGAGGTGAAAAGTTTTGTGTTATACACGGGTGAAAAGTTATTTTACGTCTCGTGTGTTGAAACACTCGCTATCGAAAGGATTCTATTTTTGAACCACTCGCTTCGCTCGTGGTCAATCATAGGATCCTTTCGATAGCTTGTGTTTCAAATGGACACTCGCAGGTAAAATACAACTTTCCCCCCTTGTATAACAAATAACTATTACAATGCATATGCTCGGAAAGTGCCTCTTGACGCGAGTCAACCTATCTATAGAAAGTTAGTCATCCCAGCACACTTCCGCAAGTGTGAAAAAAAATTGTATGGATTTTACTTTCCACACAAGTGCGGAAAAGTAACTTTTTAAATTGCCAATTCTCAAAAAGTTGTGTCCAAACTAGTGTTTAAAAAATAAGACTAGAGAGTTGTGTCTTCATAATTCAGCTTTACACAAATAAGAAAATGATTGATGCAACCAAATGAATATTTACTGATAAAATAATAAAACAGATTGTTTTAATATTAAAACACACAAATTTTAATTTCGTCAAAAGTTTTGACATAAAAAGTTTAGTACTAAAATAATTCCTTGAGTCCATTTCGGACCGTACGACATCTGCGCTTTCAGTGCGCGCGCATGGCGTAACAAGAACCAATCATGTTTACCCGTTCGCGCCTGTCAACCAATGAGCTTTCAGTGTGCGCGCATGGCGTAACACGAACCAATCACGGTTACCCGTTCGCGCCTGTCAACCAATGAGTTTTCAGTGCGCGCGCATGGCGTAACACGAACCAATCATAGTTCGTTCCGTTCGCGCCTGTCATGAAAACCCACCACAGTAATGTTCATGAATTCAGTCCGGAGAATTAATTTAAGTTTAGTAAATTAAAATAGAGAGTTCAAGTGATGAATTTACATAGGACTTAACGCCGCCTGACGTCCTAGAGACCAAGCACAAAATTAAATGTGATAGGCTCCTGCTGACTAAACCGATGCTGAAATATGTAAACATCTACGAGACTTTCCCTCAATGAAAGGTAAATAAGAACGCAACATCTTTTTCCGGAAATGTTTATGAGCGCGCGCAGACAGAGAGCGGTCTGGAGTTCCGAGTTCAGAGTTCTGCGTTCTTTCGAATGTAATGAGTCTCTTACGATAACGCACACAGCAGGCGACTGGAACTCTCGAGCGATGAAAACACAGAACTCTGAACGCGGAACTCGGAACTCCAGACCGCTCTCTGTCTGCGCGTGCTCTTAGCCCCAATTTTTTTCCTCGCTTAATGCATTGTAAAATGTTGTATGATATACGTGTCGAAAGTAGGAAATTCCCAACTCATGTCGGCTAAACCAAACTCGCTTCGCTCGTTTGTTTAGATCTCCGCCATTCGTTGGGAATAGCCTACTTTCCGCACTTGTATCATAAATAACTATTATGAGTTTATGACAAATATTGATAAGGCAAGTGAAATTGCAAATGAAATTATGGTAAAAAATAGGATCCGATTAAAACGGTCCTCATACAACAAACGTATTTTTACAACTTTTTACTCGATCTTAATAATGGTCACTGTGCAGTGGCACGAAACCCTTAGTTTATGAAGCCGTCTCGCACTTGCCGCACTTGCGCTTGTTTTTTATTTCGACACTCTTATAGATACCTCTCCAATTTTCCGTTACGTTAATAGAGCTATTATGTTTATTCTTAAATTCAATACAGTTCAGCCTTCGACGCACAGCGGGCGGGGCGGGACCTCGACGGGACGCCGACGGGACGGTACAATCTGTAATGTACTACTTTAAATAGACGCCGTCAAACAACGCCGTTTGACGGCGTCTATTTAAAGTAGTACATTACAGATTGTACCGTCTCGTCGGGGTCCCGTTGAGGTCCCCCCCCCCCCCGACCGCTGTGTGTTGAAGGCTTAAAATATGCAAAGAGATAACGTAATTGCGTCTTTAAACTGATTAGTGAAGGTCAAGTAAGGGTCATTGCTCTTCAAAACGTATGCTGCAATGAGGCCTAAATCAAAAGATCTATTGTGATGCAATTTTCAATATAACGTAACAAGTGACGAAGCATGTAACGACAATTGAAAACAAATGACCGGCGTTAAGTAATTTTGAGTCGTTATTTGTTTGTCAGTCGAGTCGATTAGACACGTATTTTAGTCAAGATCATTCAAACGAGTTAGTCGATTATGCAACAGTTATGTGTGTTATATCATGGCGAAGTGAATTTACAGCTCGCACGAGCTAACGAACAACACGGTATTGCTCGAACCAGCATTTACATAATACAATATGTCTTTATTTAAGTATATCGCGTACTACTTTCACGTCGAAGTGTAATAATTAAGCTGCGTAATTATACATACTAGATAATGCATTTTATCTAAGGTTGGGTGATATTGAGATGATTGAAGTAGGTAGCCTAAGTGATTATTACTTAAGCCATTAATACTCAACCTGCGGCCCGCGGGCTGAGCGGCCCACATCCACATTGTATAGTAGGTAATTAATTACATATACTTACGTACATATATAGATTTTCAACCATTTCGACATTTATAAAGGACAACCTAAATACTAACTACAAAAAATTGTGGCCTAGGTATTTAAAAAACGGCCGAGTATGAGTTGGACTCGTGCAACGAGGGTTCCGTACAAAGTTGTAGGTATGTCAAAATATACGATAAACGGCCGTATCTATAAAAATCCAGTGTTATAGTATAAATCTTCCCAGGTGAATTTTTCGCTTCGAGCCATTACATTAAATTTGAACCTTAATACTATGACGATACCATTTGTTTTGAAAGATAAGCGCTTGAAGCGAAAAATTCACCTGGGAAGATTTATACTATAGCAGAGTCGTATTCCTAAGAAAAATGTACGCAGGTAGATGGTCGGAATCCCTTCGATTTTAAATTTTGTTTTGTTTTTATTATTTGTTGCTGTAGGAGCAATAGAAATACATTTTATGTACATGAATTTCAGCTAATATTACGGTCCGAACAGACGGACGGACGTAGAGTATAGCGTCATTAATTAAGTTCCGTTTGTCACCTTTTGGGTACCTACGGAACCCTAAAAATGGTTCAGTATAAGTAGGTTTAGTATGAGTATGACTGACTTAAGTGGAAAGTAGAAACAAACGCATCAGATGTGTCTGTTAATTGTTTTTATAAAAGTTAAATGCTCTTGTTAGTCTGGTCAACATCTACCTTTTTGCATAAAACTTTTGTTCTCCTGGTTTTTTTATGTTCTCCTGGTATCAGGAAGGTGAAAATAAATTTGTTAGAAATATTACTACTAGGTATTAAGTTTTATGTAAAGGCAACTTGCTTTGAGTTATGCGCTCCTGGTAACTTGCCTCTTGTTTTTAAAATTATTAAGATGTTCTACTTGCCTGTACTACCCAAACACTCTCGCTTATACCACACACACACAAATATTTGCTTGGAATATGATGGGACTCTTTATGAGATATGCGCTCCAGATATCTTGTCCCTTACCACTAAAATTACTCACATGTCTCACTTCTACACTCCACTTACACACTCTCGCACACCTCGCTTACACTTAACTTATGCATGCATAGATTATAATTATATGTATACAACCGCGAATCGTGGAACTTCCATATAATATTATAAATATTTTGAACACTGCTATACTGCTTCTTACGCTTGTTTTTAGGTCTGTGTCACTGATAAATCGATATCTAAAACTCAAATCTGTTAATAATAGGGTTGGAAATCAGTTTC
This sequence comes from Archips xylosteana, assembly GCA_947563465.1. Lineage (NCBI taxonomy): Eukaryota > Metazoa > Arthropoda > Insecta > Lepidoptera > Tortricidae > Archips > Archips xylosteana. Next base: position 7,436,006 of record OX387362.1, read on the forward strand.
TCACGCCCAGTTACCACTTGCGATCTCTTTTGACATGGGAATATGGCTAATCACCTCACTATTTTAGATGAAATCGATGATTCTATCTCTCCGTCCAAATCTTGTATGTGTAACCCTGAGGAATGTAGTAACTTTTTGGAGCCTCTTAGAAGTTATTTAAAGGTTCTTCATCTTAATATAAGGAGTATTAACTGTAATTTTAATGGCTTGCTGATCCTTTTAAGTAGAATTGACTTTGAATGCGACGTAATTATCCTCTCTGAATGTTGGCTTAATTCAGCACATTATATTCCAAGCTTACCTGGTTACCAAGTATTTCAATCCAAACATAGTAACCAAAATGACGGGGTGGTTATTTATGCCAAAACTGATTTGTCTGTGTCTATTGAGGAAACGGAGCTGTGCGATGCTAACTCTCTTATTTTGAAAATAAAGGAGTACATAGCGATAATAGCCGTCTACCGTTCCCCCTCTAAACACTGTACAGATGGTTTTGTATCCAGTCTGGACAGTATTCTCTCGCAACTATCCTCATTTCGGTGTGTTAGTGTTATCGGTGACATTAATATCAACATTTCCCCTAATACCGCAGACTCACGCTCTGATGAGTATCTCCTTCTGCTAGCATCGCATGCTCTTCTACCTGCCCACACTCTCCCTACTCGTGATGAAAGTTGCTTGGATCATGTTATGTTAAAGAGCAATAGTGAAGCAGTTGTCATGGTGCTAAACTCCTCCATTACCGACCATGCGCCTGTGCTTTTTTGTAGTGAATATAAATTAAAATCCAAATGCTATCAGTCTACTAGGAGGGTGGATATGCCGGCGGTTGTTGAGGATATCTCCGGAGCTGACTTTTCTTTTCTCTATTCTTTTCTTGATTCGAATTTAGCAGCTGATAGCCTTATCAAACTGTTATCTTCGATTATCAAGTCTCACACTACCCTAGTGTCAACTCCTAAAAGATCGCGTATTTTTAAGCCCTGGATTACCACTGGCCTTCTCCGTTGCATTAAAAATCGCGACAAACTTCATAGTAAATTAAAAAAAGATCCTAATAACCTTGTTTTGAAAACAACCTACTTACGTTATAGAAATTTCTGTAATCAACTTTTGAAAAAAACTAAGCTCACTTATGAACAGAGTTTGATGGAGAGGGCCAGAGGTAAACCTAAAGAGACATGGGATGCCATTAAACAGGTTGCAGGTATAAACCAAGTCAAATCGACTCCACATGAATTGCTGTCCCTTTGCTCGGATCCTCTTTCCTCTGCAAATTGCGTTAATAATTTTTTCGTAAACGCTGGTTCCTCACTGGCCCTTAATATTACTCGAGATAGGAACTATTTGATACATTCAAACAACTATAAACTTGATAGCCTAAATTCACAATTAAATTCTATGGCAATTCTTCACACTGATGACTCAGAGGTGGAAGCGTTGATTCTTGGTTTGAGGACTAACTGTTCGGTTGGCGATGATGGCATATCAGCTGCTGTTTTAAAAGAGTGTCGTAATGTTCTTATCCCTGTTCTGACATTTATTTTTAACCTAAGTATTTCCACTGGTAATTTTCCCACTGTTTTTAAGAAGGCTCTGGTTCACCCTATACACAAGAGTGGTAGTAAGGTAAGCATGAATAATTATCGCCCTATTTCTGTTCTCACGACCTTATCTAAGGTCTTCGAAAAGATTCTTAACAAACGCCTTGTTAATTTTCTAAATCGCCACAGCGTTATAGCTGCTAATCAGTTTGGCTTTAGGGGGGGCAGATCCACGGAGGATGCTGTAGTTTTGCTTACGGATACTATTGTTAAAAACCTTGAATCTAATCGTAAAACTATAGGTGTCTTCCTGGATCTCTCCAGGGCTTTTGACACGGTTTCTATCCCCATTTTGCTGAGTAAAATGGAATCCATTGGTATAAGAGGCCTTGCCCTGGATATTTTTAAAAGTTACCTTACATGTAGATCTCAGAGTGTGGTTATTGGTGGCAAAACAAAAAGTGACGAATTGCCTCTGAATTACGGGGTGCCGCAGGGAAGCGTTTTAGGACCGACCTTGTTTAATATTTACATTAATGATCTGTGCACGCTTCGACTACAAAACTGTGATATTATCGCGTATGTTGATGACACAGCTTTGATCATAAATGGTGAGAATTGGATTAGTGCTAGAACATTGGCTGAAAACGCTCTTCGTCATGTTTCTCATTGGCTTATGGCAAATCTTCTTACACTTAATGTAGATAAATCTAAATTTTTAACCTTCTCCCCTTCACTTTCAACTCAACCTAACAATGAGCTTGTTACGATTGTTGTCCATAGCTGTATTGATCAGTCTGATGTTTGTAAATGTCCGTCTCTCTCACACGCTGAATGCATTAAATACTTGGGTGTGATTGTGGATTGTAATCTGCGATGGAAGCTTCATATTGATAGTTTGGCTGCAAGAATAAGGATACTTTTATTTGTTTTTAAAAATTTAAGATCTGTAGTTGGACACCAGACTTTAATCACTGTCTACTTCGGGCTCGCACAGTCACTCTTATCCTATTGCATTGGTGTGTGGGGTGGTGCGGCTAAGACGTTTCTTCTGCGGGTTGAGAGGGCCCAACGAGCAATCTTGAAGGTCATGACCAAAAAAACTTTTAGGTACCCTACGATTGATCTTTACCGTGAATGTCAAGTTCTAACAGTGAGAAGTTTGTTTATTCGTCAGGTTATACTTAGGAAGCATAGGGAGCTGAAGTTTGATGCAGAGCTTATTTTGAATAAGCGACGTACGGATCGTGTCTGTGCAGTGAACATTTCTCGTTTGGCACTCTCTGGTCGCCTTTTCTACTATCTTAGTCCAAAGCTCTATAATAAAATTAATAAGCTGAAGAAAATATATACACTTACACTTAGAGAATGCAAATCTAGGATTACTAATTGGCTGGTAGGATTATCATATGGGGAGATCGAGGACTTGATCATGTTTCACTGACAGCGCCTGAGGGGCACATTTATACATTTATACATTTATTTATTTATTCATAAACCAATAGAATTTTATAATATTACAGGTTATACAATACAAAATAAAGCACAACCCAACATCACATACTTAACTCAATTTATAAATCTACACTCACTCACAAATGCACACCTACACACATACACACACACACACACACACACACACACACACACACACACACACACACATACACACACACACACACACACACACACACATTCACATACTCACACACACACACACACACACACACACACACACACACACACACACACACACACACACACACACACACACACACACACATGTACGCACGCATGCTCGTTTGCATGAGTTTGCATGTTAGTAAGTATAAGCTACTATTGATTTGTTTATAGCTTGTTGACCTCCTATAAACCTCATAATACGAGTATCTATGTTGTTAAATTGAAAATTGTACCTACTGAAATTGTCAGCACTTATCGGTGAGTTTCCGGGATGGGGGCCTGGAGATCTGTAATACAGGTTTTACCTAGTTCAGACTCCAGTCCCTCGCAAAAGTTACTAGTATCTAACTAATGTACTACCATAATGTTGTATTATTTATAACTATTGCTGTTACCTATGTACTTTTGTGAGGAGAAAATATACGATTATTATTATTATTATTATTATTATTATTATTCACCGAAAATTACGATCAAGGTGTCATTCGATTCGGAATATTATGTTAAAAGTTTAAGGAAAGGTCCCAAAAGAGGCCGATAAAAATTAAAAAAGTTCCATCCATCCATCCATTGCAGCCCTTAGTTCGTCCGTCTTCGGACATAGGCCTCCTCTCCATTTCTCCACGCCTGGCGATCGACAGCCATATGCATCCATCCTCCACCCGCCTGTCGGCAGATGTCGTCCTTCCACCTCATTGGTGGTCTTCCTCTACTGCGAGTGTTTTCACGAGGTCTCCACTCGAGTGTTCGCCTCGCCCAGCGATCGTGATTCATCCTGGCAATGTGCCCTGCCCATCTCCACTTATTCCTCTCGATCTCTTCCACCACATCTCGAACTTTTGTGACTCGTCTGATCCACTCATTCCTTCTTCGATGCATGAGAGTTATCCCGAGCATTGACCTCTCCATTGCTCTCTGTGCAACACGGAGTTTCTCTGCAGACTTCTCTGTCAGTGTGGTGGTTTCCATTCCATAAGTGAAGACGGGCAAGATACACTGGTTGAAGATTTTGGTTTTAAGGTGCTGGTGAATCTTCCTCGACTGAAGGACTGACTTATTTGCACCGAAGGCCGCCCACGCCCGCGCGATCCGACGTTCGATCTCAGCCACTTGGTCCTCAGAACCAAGCGTAATCCTGTGCCCGAGATACACGTAGCTGCTGACGACCTCGAAAGGCAATGGACAGTCTCCGGCTCCCGGCGGTATGTTGGTCATGATTTTTGTTTTGGTGGCGTTCATCTTCAGACCAATTTTTAACGATTCTCGTTGTAGCTCATCAATCATGACCACCATGTCGCCGACGCTGTCCGCAATCAGTGCGATGTCATCCACGAACCTTAGGTGACTTAATCTCTCTCCATCAACTACCAAGCCCCTACTGATCCAGTCTAGACCCCTGAAGATGTTCTCAAGAGCGGCGTTGAACAGTTTTGGCGATATGGTGTCCCCTTGTCGTACACCCCTCTCTAGTTTAAACGGCTTTGTTAGCTTATGAAGACATACAGAGGAAGTCGCATACTGCTGAAGATGTTTAATAAGCCGTATGTATCTTTCGTCAACTCTGCAGTCCGCCAGTGCCCTCTCCACTGCCCACGCCTCGACCGAGTTAAAGGCCTTTTCATAGTCGACAAAGGTGATGATAATCGGCTTATTGTACTCGTGGCATTTCTCAATCACAGTTTTCAATGTCTGCAGATGGTCGTTGGTCCCAAATCCAGATCTGAAACCAGCCTGTTCCCTAGGTTGGTTTTCATCGAGTTTCTTACTCAACCTATTTTAAAAAAGTTATAAGCAATTTATTAAAAAAAATAATAGGTTTTTGTTGTTTTTTTATTATCTCAAAAACTATCACAGATATTCAAAATTTGAAAAAAGATCTGAAAAGAGCAGGAAATTTCCAAAAAAAAAGTTTTACCTCATAGAACCGTATCTATAATATTTATAACTTATATAGAGCTCTGAAAATAGAGGTAAAAGCGGGTGGTCTGGCTTCCGCGCGCGATTCGTCACTCGGACACGGTAACAAAAAAAATCATTTTAACATATTAGATATGAATATTAAAGAATAAAAAAAATTGAGTACTTTTGGGATACATAAATAAACAATAATCCGCCGGCAAAAAATTTTTTATCCTAATTTTTTCATTAGTTATTCATTTCTTAACCAACAACTTTTTCTCAACACTTCGTGGAATTATTCTTAAGAGACACAATAATAGATCCCCGTTGGAAAAAATCAAAAATTTTAATTTTCCATTTATTTATTAACAATCTAAAATGTAAAAAAAAATAAAAACTGAATAAAGATAGGTAAAATTTATTTTTATTTTTATTACTCAAATGTTTTGATTTGAAACGGTTAAAAGTTACTTAAAAATATTTTTTTTTACTTTTTTACCACCATTATTTAAATAATTGTTATAAACAAATGCGTTATTTATAAGATAAAAAAAATAATTTTTTTCCTAATCTATTTGTCGATTTAAATTATGATTTTTAAGTAAAAAATTATTCCTTTAAAAAAATATTTATAGGTAAAAAATGCATTTATTAAATAACAATCGTTTTTTACCACTTAATATGAATATCAAGGAACCATTTTTTTCTCTAAAAAACATAAATTGTATCGTTTTTAAGAATTTTGGAAAAAATTTTTTTTTTTTTTCAATTTTTTAATTGTTTATTTAAAAATAATTTGTTATAAACTATTGTTTTTTTTTTAAATTCTTTATTTTACGATTTTTTTTCCATTTTTTTATATACTATACTATACAGTGTTCACAATAAATAAATACTTAACTTTTAATATTTTTATGTCCGAAAACTTGTCCTTTTATCTCGCTCTTTTGCTTTTATAATTGATATAACTTTTAAATTATTGTAGATACGACAGTAATACTTCAAGTTGTTTTTATTCATTGTAAGTTCTTGAACAATTTAAGCTTTTGTCTTAAGTTCTAGCTCTATTATTTTTGTCAATTTTTTTTTTTTTTTTTTTTTATGTTAGAAAGGCCAGACAAACGAACTAAAAATTAATACACTAATACTAATACTATTTATACTAATTATTGACAAGTAAAAAAAAATGCCGAATTTTTTTTTCTTATTTTTTCTAGTATTGGCACCAAAATTCACACTATAATTCTTTTTATATAGCTTCGGTTCGGTGACACTTGGTTTTTTTTCCATTCCATGCTTGAATGTTTCAGGCCAATACTTTATAAGGTTTGTTCAGCAAAGTTTCGGACGGTTTTAGGTGGGTTAAGATAATGTTGGATTTCCATTTTTTTTCTCAGCTTGTAAATACGTTACGTGCATGATTTAGCTATCAAAATAATAAGAATAAAATAATCTACAACTCTGATTTTTCTTATCTTTCTCCGGATAAAAGTGGGTGTGTGATAAGTGTTTAATCTTCAGAAACAAAAATAATTGACAACAATATTTTTTTTAAATTTAAAAGTCATATCAATTTTAAAAGCAAAAGAGCGAGATAAAAGGACAAGTTTTCGAACAAAAATATTAAAAGTTAAGTATTTATTTATTTATTTATTGCGAACACTGTATATAGTATAGTATAGTATATAAAAAAATGGATTAAAATCGTAAAATAAAGAATTTAAAAAAACAATAGTTTATAACAAATTATTTTTAAATAAACAATTAAAAAATTTAAAAAAAAAAATTTCTTCCAAAATCCTTAAAAACGATATAATTTATGATTTTTAGAGAAAAAACGGTTCCTTAAGATTCATATTTAGTGGTAAAAAACGATTGTTAATTAAAAAATGCATTTTATAGCTATAAATATTTTTTTAAAGGATTATTTTTTTTTTAAATCATATTTTAAATCAACAAATAGATTAGGAAAAAAAATATTTTTTTTTATCTTATAAATAACGCATTTGTTTATAACAATTTTTTAATTAATGGTGGTATAAAAGTAAAAAAAAATATTTTTAAGTAACTTTTAACCGTTTCAAATCAAAACATTTGAGTAATAAAAATAAAAATAAATAGGTAATATTATTATCTTATTATTATTATTATTATCTTTATTCAGTTTTTAATTTTTTTTACATTTTAGATTGTTAATAAATAAATGGAAAATTAAAATGTTTGATTTTTTCCAACGGGGATCTATTATTGTGTCTCTTAAGAATAATTCCACGAAGTGAAAATAATCCTACGGTTGTAGTTCAATAATAATCGGAATTTTTATGTTAACATTCAATTGAGAAAAAGTTGTTGGTTAATAAATGCATAACTAATGAAAAATGGGGATAAAAATTTTTTGCCGGCGGATTATTATTTATTTATGTATCCCAAAAGTACATAATATTCCGAATCGAATGACACCTTGATCGTAATTTTCGGTGAATATACAAAAGTTTTATGCAAAAAGGTAGATGTTGACCAGACTATGTCAAGCAAGCTCAAGTTTTGACGATTATAATAACACTAAGAGCAAAAATAATGGGTCACTTGGTAAAGAGAGTCCGTGTGAAGTCGCCCGTTATTTTTGCTCATCGTCACATGCTTTGCCTTGTCGGGACCTTGTTTCTTATAAAATTAACCATAATTGGGAACATTTTTCCTTGAGAAGATAATCATTTAAGTATTATGCCATTTTTATACAGCCATGCCTAAAATAGGTATAACGTGCGTTATTTATGATTGCATAGACACAGTTGGTAAAATGTAAGTTTTTAAAAATCGTATGTTTGCACTTGCACCAACTTTGCCCATCACTTCACCCAGTTCACTCGATATGTTAATAGCCTTTCAAAAGGTAAAAATAAAATCTTTATCGTTATTCAAAAGTTGCTACTAAAGTAACGGACTTAATTTCAAGAAAACACTTAATGCCCTTTTGCCCCATATCGGCCATCAGTTCTGTAAGCGATGTGTGTGTGTGTGTGTGTGTGTGTGTGTGTGTGTGTGTGAAAGTTACGTATTTACACTGCAATATTGATTTGTACAGGTCTCCAACGCTACCCGAAGCTGTTGGGCGAGTTGGACCGCGAGTTCCGCCGCGTGGCGCCGCCCGAGCTTCTCGCTGGCGCACGCGCAGCCAGCGTTGTCGACGACATTCGCACCTTCTATTTCCAGCAGCGGCCTGTGGACTTACGCAACATTGACAGCCTCATCGACGTGAGTATAGCGGTAGCGGGAGTTGGGAAGCAGTGGCGATGTCGGGACGAGTACTTCCCAAGTAATTTAGGAACACGCTGGTTTATGTTCAAATGCTATCATCAATATCATCATCATAGATAGAATTATTGTGACGTATAAATTTATATTTGTAATATGTACGAATGTGGATGGAGTTCAAAAAGTTGGATTAGGTATACTTAAAAGTGATACCAATATATTAAAAAAAACCGGCCAAGTGCGAGTTGGACTCGCGCACGAAGGGTTCCGTACAATTATCTATAAAAATCACGTTTGTTGTATGGGAGCCCCCTTAAATATTTTTTTATTTTAATTTAATGATTTATTTTTAAAGTCAGTATACAATTAAATATTCTGTGAATATTTAATGTGTCTACCTGTTGCCGTTATCAATATCGAGCAAAAACGAGCAAACAAATCATGTTTGTTGTATGGGAGCCCCTTAAATATTTATTTAATTCCATTTTTTAGTATTTGTTGTTATAGCGGCAACCGAAATACATCATCTGTGAAAATTTCAACTCTCTAGCTATCACGGTTCCCGAGATACAGCCTGGTGACAGATGGACAGACGGACAGACGGACGGACAGCGAAGCCTCAGTAATAGGGTTTCCGTTTTTACCCTTTGGGTACGGAACCCTAAAAACCGTATTGTAGTTAGACGTTTAGTATGGTTCACTATCGACTAACGTGGCGCAACTTTTTGAATTCTACTTTAAGTACGTACATGTATTCTTTATTTATTGCAGAGTTGCACCCTTTTATACGTAAATTTTAGTTTAGGAAACTAGTTCATCATGCATATTTCTGATTGACATCTTTTCCGCAGCTTTTCACGGACGTGATGTTCCTGCGACCTGTCCTGGACACGGTGCGACTCTACGCAAACAGCAACCGGACGAGTCCCACGTATCTGTACCGGTTCGCGTTTGACGGAGCCCTAGGGCTATTCAAGCGGATGCTGGGCATCAACCATCCCGGCGCCTGTCACGGGGATGAGATGGGATACCTGTTCTACTTCTCCAGGCTGAACTACAGACTGGACGATGATTCCCCTGAGCTGGCGGTGACCAGAAGGATGATTCAACTTTGGACTAACTTTGCGAAAACAGGGTCTGTATAATTTTTTTTGACGTGACAACGTCTAATAAATCGATGAACGCCGGCTGCACGCACGAAAAAGGATAACGCAATGTCCCGTACATAGTAGTAACGCCAGGATGTATGTACAATCTTAGTACTTAGCGCTCGGGTAATTTTTAATGGATGGGGGTGCGGCGGGGGGAGGTGGGTGGTTGATGGGGGGGGGGGTGCGGGGGCATTAAAGGGGGGATGAAAATTTCATTGATTTTGCCGTAGGATGCACCGTTATCAAGATATTTGACAAAACACCGGTTCTCGTCTGATCACCGAGGTTAAGCAACGTCGGGCGCGGTCAGTACTTGGATGGGTGACCGCCTGGTTTCATTTTTGTTTTTGAATGTTTTGTACGTCACGTTAAACTATCGTCCGTAAACCAACTTTACAGACAACCGGTTTTTTGATAAATGCTTGTGGTCACAAGCAGGTTTAATTTTTCTAAGCATTCGCTATTTACAAATAATATTATTTCTTTATGTAGCGCTTACATTTTAGATGGACAATAAGTTTTATTGACTCTGCAAAATTAATGTTTCAGGAACCCAACTCCACCGGTGGACTACGAGTCCGTCGTCGACTTCAACTGGTTGCCGGTGAACGACACTGCACACATCAACTACTTGGACATCAACGGCAACTTCACTCTGCTGGAGGACCCTGAGGCAGAGCGCGTGCAGTTTTGGGACGGACTCTACACCGCAGCAACGCCAACGGCAACGTCTTGAGCTCCGCGGACATTGACGTTGTACGTCTTTCAGTGTTAAGTGTACGAGCGTGACATGAACGCGATTCGCGAGTGCGCCATGAGTGGAAAGACTGTGATCTCAGTTCGTGTGACAAGGTCCAAGGTCTACAATGTTGCCTATAAACATCAACGGATGTCCTCAGAACTTTTTAAGAGCTCCATTCCATTTCCTAAAGGAAGTGGATGATAGAGCTTTTAAGTGTTGTAAATATTGTATTAAAAATCTACTGACTATGCTAATTTATCTGTATATTGTATGTTAGACATTTGTTTACGTTGTTTGCTATCCAACAAATTTAATTAGGTTAAGTAATTTTGTGTTGTATACAAAATACATTTATTTAAAGGAATTGTTGAGTCTTATTACATGTTTTGTTAAGTTAGACCAGTGGTTCCCAACCAGTGGTCCGCAGAAGCCAAAATATGGTCCGCGAATGATTTTAAATTTATAGTGTTTTGTAGCGTTTTTTAAATTTTTTTCTTTGATTATTATAGTTTAATATTTTTATTAAGTATACACCTACATAGTGGTCCCTGCTAACAAGAATAATATAAAAGTGGTCCCTGACCAAGAATAGGCTGGGAACCCCTGAGTTAGACAATCCAAACTTATGGGTTCCATTTCTATGCTACAAAAAATGGTTGTTCCGGTAGCGCATTTCACATACTAAGTACTAGTAGATATCACTGTTATATCAACGTTCGCAACAAGTCTTCCGCGTCTCATGGGTTTATGGAAATGACTTAAATTAAATTACCACGTAATGCACCATTGTTCGAACCCCGTAATATTCTGAATACATAACGCTGATAGTTACGCTTGTTTTGTATTTCTGTTTCGTAAAAGTGATCAATGGTTCTTTGCACCATTTAAACGAATAACGATACAATGGATACAATAAAAAATAATGATTCTTTGGTTTGTTGCAATCCGATAATGTAGATGTAGCTAAGGGAAAGCGTGATTTAAACCGCTGAGTACCGTAGTATCAAGTTTATTTTACTTATTCCATGATTAGAATCACATTTTAAGGAATGTACAAAGTGATCGTTCAGGAAACAATAGTACATTAGGCCTAGGCCTGGTGGTAGTCAATTGCTGGCGAAGTATCGGTTTAATTCAAACTAACGAGCTTGCAAAAAAAAAACGCAATTAAAACGAAACAACAAACAAATAATAAACGAAAGTTTAGCTGACATGAGAAGTATTAAGATATTAAATACTAGCTGTTGCCCGCGATTCCGTCTGCAAAGAATTTCGCTATCATATGCAATTTTCGGGGATAAAAACTTTCCTATGTCCCATGGTCTCAAACTATCTCCATGCCAAATTTCATCTAAATCGGTTCGGCTGTTTAAGCGTGAAGAGGTAACAGACGGACAGGCAGACACACTTTCGAATTTATAATATTAGCACATTATATGTGAACAATGACAACTTTTAGGGATATTTTTGAAAAAAATATGAGGGCATTCAGAACCGATTTTTTGTTTTTAAATATTGTGTTGAAAATTATATACTTAGTAGACCAGAAGAAAATCCTAAAATTTCATTTGAGCTGCAATTCTGTAGCATAATCTTCTAATATATAAAAATCTCGTGTCACGGTGTTTGTTACCGAACTCCTCCGAGACGGCTTGACCGATTTTTATGAAACTTTTTTCTTTGTATTCGGTAGGTCTGAGAATAGGTCGTAGGCTATTTCTTATACCCGTAATATAGCAAAAAAACGTTTGCCGGGTCAGCTAGTCTAACATATAAAAATCTTGTGTCACAGTGTTTGTTATCGAACTCCTCCGAAACGGCTTGACCGATCTTATTAAACTATTTTTTTATGTATTCGGTAGGTCTGAGAATAGGTCGTAGGCTATTTTTTATATCCCTAATCTTCACGGACGGAGTCGCGGGCAACAGCTAGTCTAACATATAAAAATCTCGTGTCACGGTGTTTGTTATCGAACTCCTCCGAAACGGCATGACCGATTTTTGTGAAACTTTTTCTCTATATTCGGTAGGCCTGAGAATAGGTCATAGGCTATTTTATATCTTCGCAGATAGAGTCGAGGGCAACAGCTAGTCATAATTATACAAATCTGTAAATTGCACAGAACTAATAATAAAAAGAGTATATGTTGTGCTACAAAACTTCAGCAAATAAAATGTTTGATGAGTTAATTAATAACCCGACTGCCGAAGGAAGGTTGTGTTTTTAGAGCTATTAATTGACAATGCAATGACAAAGAAAAATCACGAACAGAGAAATCACAAATAGAGATCTGCAATACAAATATGTATAGCAGGATTTCGATTGGTCGTTGATCGTTGGTCGTTGATTGATGTTGGTGTCGTACCACCAGAAAATAAAATAAATAAATAAATAAATATCACGGGACAATTCACACCAATTGACCTAGTCCCATAGTAAGCTAAGTAAAGCTTGTGTTATGGGTACTTGGCAACGGATAAACATACTTATATAGATAGAGATAGATACTTAAATACATATTAAACACCCAAGACCCGAGAACAAACATTCATCCGGGGATCGAACCCGGGACCTCAAGCTTCGTAGTCAGGTTCTCTAACCACTAGGCCATCTGGTCGTCAGACCAGTATTTACTTATAAAGCGGATTACGGAACCCTACAGTTTATTTACTATTAATATATTATATTAAAATTAAAATCATAAAACCGTACACCGTAAACATTTTAAAATAGGTCACTTTTGAAGAAAACTTCAATACGTATAAATATCAATTCAGGTTGAAATTTATTTAAAAGTGGGTTACACTTCCTCTAAGGAAAAAAAATTGCTTAAAAATAAATTGTGAGAAATGGCGTATATGGCAAAAGCAGGAGGAGCCAGATATCCAAACATGACGTAAGTCGCATACGAAGTTTTGTGGGAGATTAATTGTTGAGTCAAAGATTATTAATTTAGGAGATTCATTCTAAGTTTATTTCTTCATTATGTTGTAATCATATGCAACGTCGCTGCTAATCCATCACATAATGTCTCTGAGCTTAAAGGATTTGTCACACTGAATGCGTTCTGCGGTCGCGGTCAGGTCAAACTGAACGCAGCCCGCATTATGTATGAACAACATGTCGGACTCTATATATTACCGCACGGTCAGATCGCATATCTATACAAAATATATAGAGACCGACAATGTTGTGCATACATAATGCGGGCTGCGGCCAATTCGACTTGACCGCGACCGCAGAACGCATTCAGTGTGTAAAATCCTTTAGGGTCATACCTACACAGCGTGAGAATCAAAATTTGTCTCTCCTGTGCGATTAGCGGCTCCGAGTCAGCAAACTTAAGATTGTACTAAAATGGGCAGATAGACGGCCAGGCGTCTCACACGCCGATGTAGAATTTACTTAAAAATATTTCCTATAGACACTTAACTTTTACCATATCCACAGGAGAGACCCAAATAAAAAAATTTGTATGACGCTTAAACAAGCACATTGTCTATGCGAAAAGAGTCTAACGTAATAAAGAGTTAAACGCGTAACTGAACTTGGGTTTGGCATACTAGCTCGTTACTTCGTTATATTAAATACTTGTAGGTATCAAAAGCAGTGTAGGTAACTACATAATGCATACATACAGTGGACACTTAAATTGCTTCGTAGTATCCTATTATTTACAATGATGAGATGTATATATCCCAATCTCGGAACCAAAATGTACTTAGGATCCGGTACTTGATCTTGATTGAATGATAGGTATCCTCTATTTGGACTTTCTTCGTGTGGCAGAGAATGTATTTTTACCAAGATTTTTACTTACTTCCGCTCGCAGTGAGTCTTTTGAATAATTTTCCACTCACACACCATTTTTCTCTATGAATTAACAAGAAATGGATAGTTCTTCTTAAGTTTAATTTCAACCGCTATCAGTCTCCTGTCGCATATATTAAAGAAATTTATTTATTTATTTATCCTTCCATACATAAAATTATCATTAGATATAGGTTAAATACCCAATGCGATAATTTATACAAAAAAAAAGAAATAAGCTACACCTAGCGGAAGGTTTTATAACGATTAGCTGTTGCCCGCGACTGCGTCTGCAAAGAATGGGACTATAAAAAATAGCCTACGACCTAATCTCAGACCTACCAAATATAGAGAAAAAAGTTTCATAAAAATTGGTTAAGCCGTTCCGGAGGAGATCGATAACAAACACCGTGACATGAGATTTTTATATATTAGAAGAAGATAGAGAAAAAAGTTTGATAAAAATCGGCCAAGCCGTTCCGGAGGAGTTCGATAACAAACACCGTGACACGAGATTTTTTTAAATATTAGATACGACGCGTTGTGGTAACCCACCTATAATTTCAATTTGATGAAATTTCACGCTAACTGTAGCTTATTTCTTACGTATATGCGACAGTACCTCTACCATGGTACTCATGACACTCATGAGTTTACACTAGTTTACGTGACCGTACTCGCTAGCGACGGCGTAAATTATTTGTATGGAGAATTGTACAGTGCCTCTAGCGGTCACTTACGGAAGTACAATTCTCCATACAAATCATTTACGCCGTCGCTAGCGAGTACGGTCACTGTGAACTAGTGTAAACTCATGGTAGAGGTACAGGAGACTGTAGCGGTTGAAACGCAAGTAGAACTAAGTAAGTACCAAATACAGTTGACAACAATGACATCGATATTGATATTGGGTTTAGGTAAATGATGATCATGAATTCATTAGCAAACAAAACGAGTTTAAGAAATTCTATGAATTACAGGAATTTTGCAGACCATGGTTATTACGGAGAGCGTTTCGTGCACCGCACCATAATGGACTTCGTGGGCAACACGCCTCTGGTCAAGCTTAGCAAGATACCGAAGGACTATCACCTAGACTGCGAGATATGTAGGTTTATTTTGAAGTCATGTGCGACGTTATATATTTATTTTTTGTTGTCATTAATATTCGTCAGATAACAGTTAACTAGGTAGGTATATTACAACAGATACACACACACACACACACACAAGCTTTACATAGCTTACTTTGGTACTAGGTCAATTGGCGTGATAAATAATAATAATAATAAAATAATAAATATTAGGGGACAATCTTACACAAATCGACCTAGTCCCAAACTAAGCAAAGCTTGTACTATGGGTACTAGACGACGATAAACATACTTATATAGATAAATACATACTTAAATACATAGAAAACATCCATAACTCAGGAACAAATATTCGTGCTCATCACACAAATAGATGCCCTTACCGGGATTTGAACCCAGGACCTCTTGCTTCGTAGGCAGGGTCACTACCAACTAGGCTAAAGCGGTTAGCTACAATAGAGAAATATTTCTCTTGGCAGATGTTATGTTATTATTATTATAGATCAGATTTTGATTTGGTAAAATGATTGGACTTATGACTTAAATGTTGGAAAATTTTCTATCTCTAATTCAATATAAACCAACAAACCTGCGTAACACTTGGAATATCCCGAGTGCAAACTTTTATTTACAATACAATCAGTACAAAATGGGTAATACTGTGTAGAGACGCTCAATTTAAGTATTAACTTATTAAGTCACCTTCCAAAAGTTACTGCACACAATTCCTATTTCGACTTTAATTAATACCCCTAACATTTTAATCACGTAATAAAACGAAATGGTAATTTAAAGCGTGAACTACAGTTAAATAACACCAATAATTAATAACAATTTTCAATTAAAAGCCGTGGTGGCCGAGTGGTTTGACCTATTGCCCCTCAAGCCGAGGGTTGTGGGTTCGAGCCAGGGCTCGAACCTCTGAGTATTTCGGAATTTATATGCGAAATTACCTTTGAAATGTACTATTAGCTTTACGATGAAGGAAAACATCGCTAGGAAACCTGTACACACCTGAGAAGAAATTCAATGGTGTATGTGAAGTTCCCAATCCAGGCTGGGTCCGCTTGGGAACTATGACCCAAGTCCTCTCATTCTGAAAGACATGTGGTGGGACGTAAGCTGGAATGATGATGATGATGATGGTAGATTACGGTCGTGTTCATACTAAATTTATTTTTACCATCTTTCCTTCTGTACCCGTTTTCATACAATAAATTAATTATTACAATTAAGTCTCCAAAATGTTACATAATTAACTATAGCTGTCAGACTATACTATGATACGACTCCCCGATCAGATAAATCTGACCTATATTTGTTTTTAGGGTTCCGTACTCAGAGGGTAAAAAAACCGGCCAAGAGCATGTCGGACACGCCCAAGATAGGGTTCCGTAGCCATTACGAAAAAATCAAGTAATATTTTTCTAAGGATTTCGTATGTGTACGGAATCTTCCAAGTGAGGTATCGTCAATACTTTAAAAAAAGCTCGTATTTCAAAATCGTTAATCTGGCAAAAAGAACTTTATTACGCGCGTATCAAGGTTCAGTTTTGTTTACATGCTGATTTGAGTTACGAGTTTTCAAAGTAGTGACGGAATGTTTAATACCTTAGGCTACTATTTACTCTTAAACTACAAATAATTCCCAAGCAATCTTAGCCGCTATACTACCATTTTGAAATTTTGAATTTTTTTAAATTTTTCCACCCTACAGTTTAGATTTTAGAGGGGGGGGGGGGGAACTGTCGAATTTAATGAAAATTTTCACTTTAAAGTTGAATATTTCGCAAACAAATCAATGAATACAAAAATCATGTAAGCAACCCCGCAATGGTTTTAAAAAACCTATCCAACGATACCCCACACTATAGGGTTAGTCGAGAAAAAAAAATCATCCCCACTTTACGTCTATGGGAGGTACCCTAAAAAAAATTTTTTTAGTATTTTTTATTTAACCACTTTGTCGGCGTGACTAATATACATATTCATGCCAAATTCCAGTTTTCTAGTACTAGCAGTCTCTGAGCTTAGCCGCGGACAGACAGACAGACAGACAGACGGACAGACATGGCGAAACTATAAGGGTTCCTAGTTGACTACGGAACCCTAAAAACGGGCACTATTAGGTACTGAGACTCCGCTGTCCTTCCGTCTGTCTGTCCGTCTGTCACCAGGCTGTATCTCATGAACCGTGATAGCTAGACAGTTGAAAACACACAGATGATAAAAAATAATAAAATAAAAATAAAGGGGGTCGTCATACAAGAAACGTGTATTTTTTTCAACGTTTTTAACTCGAGCTTTAAATAATGGCGTTAACTAGACTCTTGAAAATTTCATCGATTATGTATTACTGTAGCCGGTACAACGGCAAATAATAAATATAACATTATATTAAATATTAAGGGGGGTATCGACCAAACCAATATAAAATTATCTCAAAATGAGTACATTTTACTTAGAAGCAGGGTTCACCAACATTGGATTATTATAGTTGCGGCTGTTTACGGCGTGTTTGGCGAGCCTAAGCCTAATAAGGGAGGCCTATGTTCAGCAGTGGAGGACTTTCGGCTGAAATGATGATGATGATGATGACGGCGTATATTTTGACATACCCAAAAAAGTGTACGGAACCCTCGGTGCGCGAGACCGACTCGCACTTGGCCGGTTTGTACATATGGTAGGTATGTATTATTTTTTTGTGTCAACTAACAAACACCAAGGTTAAATTGTACTTATTACAATTCTGGCCAATGTATGTCATTTAGATAAATAAATAATAATTGCAACTAGATGTAAAGTGCGAGTTCATGAACCCGGGCGGGTCGATCAAGGACCGCATCGCGCAGAGCATGATAGCGGACGCAGTAAGGAAGGGTCTCGTGCACGACGACTCCGTGTTTGTGGAGCCCACCTCTGGGAACACTGGGATCGGGATTGCGTTTGCTTGCACGCAGAATGGTCAGTACTTTAATTATATTCTTATTAAATAAGTACATGTTGGTGGCAAAGCGGAAGAGCAATGAATTGGCTTAGTGCCAGCAAACGGAGTACTTAGTTGACAATATAGCCACGATATTAGTCTTCTTCTTATAGTTTCCCTTCATTATTGAAGGTTGGCAGTCAGTTCTTTAAATCACGCCCTGTCCATAGCCAACAAAGCTGTTCTACAATCTAATCATAACATTTTGCGTCTCCCGGCCTTACGACGACGTTTTTCGGGCTTTTTTGCGGCAAATTTTTTGCCCACCATCATGATGGTTTGCAGAAGGCGATATTGTTTTTGTCGGAGAATATGGCCTAAATACGCAACTATTCTTTGTTTTACTGTCCGAATAAGTTCAACCCTCCTTCTTTTCCATACCATACCATACCTTACGATATCAGTAGGTACCTAGTCATTCTCAATCAGGCCCGCTGTTTTACATCTTTTCAAGCAATACTTATTATGCTGCTACCCTTTAAATCTTAATATAAAGTGTAAAGTTTTGTTCAGTTCACAAGTCCGTGATAGTTACATCAGAAAAGAACTCGGATGAGAAGGTTAACACGTTGAGACTGATGGGAGCGGAAGTCATCCAGACTAAGAATAGCGAGGAAGAAATGGAGGTTGCGGAAAGAATAAGAGAAAGCGATCCAAAGAAATATATTATGCTAAATCAAGTACGTCCTACTTACTTACTATGGCACCTTCGACTGAGACTACACTAAGTCGCAACTCGTAACTTAGTGTAGTCTCAGAAAACATGAATACCTACCTTACTTAATGTAATGTTAATACTACTCAATCATATTCATTTATATTATAGATGGTAAATTTACAAAATGGTAGGTACTGATACTCTGTTAGGATATGAATATCAATGTACTTATCATAAAATCATAAATTAATAATCTATATTAATATTATAAAGAGGAAAGATTTGATTGTTTGTTTGTTTGTTTGCATTGAAAAGGCTCCGAAACTACTGGACCGATTTCAAAAATTCTTTTGCCGTTAGAAAGCTACATTATCACTGAGTGACATAGGTACTTACGCTACTTTTTACCGCGGGAAAATACCTTTTCCTACGGGAAAATTAATTTATCGCGGGCGAAGCTGTGGACGGAAGGCTAGTGTACTTATAAGCTACGTTATAAGTTATTAAGTATGACACATCAGAGATGTGACATCCATCACTCATCTTTCTATCGGTAGGAAACGCCTGCAGGTTAAAATCGCAATAATTAGACCAAAAGAGCTTCCTCTAAAGATTTTTGCTACGAGTCAGCGTGATGATGTTCTATAAAACACTTACTTAATTATAATTATTCTTACTCGTAGCTTAATAGTGAGCTCGTCTGAACTACCACAGATGTGGAGAAAGTGAGTGAGCAAGGCAATTTCAATTTTTTAATACCATTTCATTTTTGTTTTATCTGGACAATATTCCTCAGTTTGAAAACCATGTCAACCCGCAAACCCATTACGAAACCACGGCGAAGGAGATCATGATGGTACTGCCCGAGGTGGACATGTTTGTGGGCGGCGTCGGCACTGGCGGAACCATCACCGGCGCCGGTCGCCGCCTCAAGGAACAGTTTCCCGACTGCCTTATTATCGCGCCCGAACCCGATGGCTCCACTATGATCCTTCACAATAGAAGGCCACACCCTTTCTTAGTAAGTCAGTTGAATTCTGTAATGCTCGTAATATTTTATTATTGATTAAAAACCTTCTGTATTGATCAGGAATTTAAAAATTTTTAAAACAATTATTACACAAACTTTTATTATACCTATACCTAAGGCTACACGAGCGTAATTTTGTGAGTTGTGTGTGAGCGGCAGAATTTCGGTTGTGCCATACATTGTCACGTGAGTGTCACGTGATGGCGCATATATTGTATGGCGCGGACCGAAATTCTGCCGCTGAGGACTCACAAAATTACGCTCGTGTGGCCTCACCCTAACTTACTCCACCACTGTACCTAACGGTTTCAGGTGGAGGGCATAGGAGGCACGAAACCCAACCCGGTATTTGATGAGAGCATAGTCGATCATGCTGAAGTTATTACCGATGAAGAATCTTTTCTGATGGCCAGGGACATGTCAAAGAAGGAGGGAATATTATGCGGTAACATAATCAATTAAGTACTTAATAACGGAATCTAGTAAAGCGGTAATTATAATTAAATAAGTACTCCTGCATAGAAAGGCTTTAATTTTTAACAACATTTTAATTGGCTTGTGTGAAAGTTCATTTACACAACTAGTGAATCAGACCAGTAGTTTTGTGACCGGATCGACACTATTTTCGAATAAATAAAATTAAAATTTAATCTGTTTATTTTAAGCAAAGAACATTTTACATAACATGCAAAACGAGTCCTTAATCCTAATTTTAAGGATTTTGAATGAATGGTCTTTCACCACACATGTGATATCAAACGTGGATAAAAATACGCTTGCATAGAAATTATCAATATTATCTAAGCAAACGGTCATGAATGAAAAGCATCTGATTATATGATTATGCAAATCAGGAAGGGAGTTACCAGTTACCATAAAAGCTTATCAAGATCCGACCGCATAAAGTAAACTGGCTAAATCATTTAGTTTCCTGGACATTATAAGAAGGTACTTTTGATACTGTACAACTATTTTAGGTGGAAGTAGTGGCTGTGCTATGATGGCTGCGGTCAAATCGGCAAAGAAGTATAATTTAGGAGTGGGCAAAAAAATTGTAGTAATCCTGCCTGACGGCATCCGCAACTACATGAGCAAGTTCGTCAATGACCAGTGGATGGAAGCGTATTTATTCTTAGATCCTCCAATGCATACCATGAGGTAAGTTCGCTAAACTTACAAGAGACGATTTGATTTTTAGGACGGTCGGACTTAGTTTAGGTAGGTACCTATATTTAAATAACTTTTGTTTGACCGACCTTCAACAGTAACGCGTAAATGTAAAAGGTGACAGCGCATGCATTTTCAGGTTTAAGGACCAACTTTGGGTTCAAGCAACAATATAGGCCGCCAAACTGTCATATTTAGTCTTATTTTGCCTGTACTGTACTTACTTACTACTTATATATATTTACGTATATTAAGTACTTACTCTGCGTAATCAAACGTCATCTAATAAATTCTTCTCATTACTTTATCGCTAAACATAGGATGAAAGAAATTTAAGACTGTGATATTGGGTCAGTCAAGACCACGATCGCAACGTCCTGACAATTTTAGCAATAGCAGTTGTGTATATTTATACATAATACATTAATGTATAACGTAACGTGTAGGTATTGTTGCGGTTAATCAGCCGGAGGTTTTCTTTGTTTGTTTTAATAAAAATTTATATTTTGGTGTTTTTGGTTAATTATCTTAATAATGAAAGAAACCAATAATTAAAGAACTATTGAATTTCAACTATTCTATTACTGTACTACACAATTATATATTTATCTCGACTTTTCGACCACATTGCAGTGGCCGTGGTCGTGATCACCTCGTGAGTTGGTCGTGGTTGACTTGGTCGAAAAGTCGAGGTAAATATATAATTTCGTGATAAGTCCCGTGTATATCCCGTATAGTTATGACTGTTATGAGTGAAAATCACAAAAGAAAACATGAATGAAAACATTATATTGAATTTCAGTTGGTATAATCTCCCTATCACAAAATTGAAGTTGAAACAAAAACTTCTTTTAATCGACGAGGAGTTCACCTGCTCTCAGGCTGTTTTACGGATGAACAACAAAGGTGTGAACGTAGGAGTCGTCATAGATGGCAATGGGTAAAGTACAGTTTTTAGGGTTCCGTAGTCAACTATTTAGTCATCATACGAACTAAAATATTGATATTTAATAAAGTTAGAGGAATTACAAATAAACACGTTAATATCACCAATTCACAGACGATTCGTTGGGGCAGTATCCAAAGATGGCTTCCGTTACTCTGCCACTAACCCCACAAAGTTGCCTGAGCTGGCTTCCGAGGGCATGGATTTCAACGATTCCGTGACTAAGCACCTAGTCAAGCACTGTTACAAGCTGGCGAGGAACGGCAAGAAAGGCATGCCAACCATCGGACGACTGGCACGGGTCCTCGACATTACTCCCTTTGTGGTTCTCGGAATACAAGAATTCGACGAAAAAAAGAATGGTAAATAAAAATTAGATAAGTACATATTTGCTCTCTTGGTTAATTTGTGAAAATGCCCCTCAGAAGCCATCAATGTCGGATAATTTATTCAGTTGCATAAAATTAAGATAACTTCATTGGGTTGGTAGAGAAGCCGTAGTAGCCTAGTGGCTTGATATACAGGGTTATTTGTAATTCACTAGCAACCTTTTAACCCTAAACTCCTACCACTTAAACAAATGTGTTTTGTTTTACGGCTTTTGTCATAACTTAATATTTTTGGTGTAACAACGTTTTGAAAATTTGAGATTTCCTCTTATTTTTACGATACTCTGTGTATTTGTATGGGAAAAAAAGTGCTTCATTTTAAAAAGTCGTAAAACAAAAAACATTTGTTTGACTGATAGGAATTCAGGGTTAAGAGGATGTCAGTGAATTAAAAATAACCCTGTATTGCCTCTCAAGCAGAGGGTAGTGGGTTCGAATCCAGACTAGCACCTCTGAGTTTTTTGGAATATATGTGTGAAATTGTACCTATTTGAAATCTAATCTATCTATCTATCTATCTATCTATCTATCTATCTATCTATCTATCTAATACCTTTAAACGAGCAATTCTTGTATATATGTATATATATATATATATATATATATATATATATATATATATATAATCAGGATCTCGGAAACGGCTCCAACGATTTCGATGAAATTTGGTATGTGGGGGTTTTCGGGGATGAAAAACTGATCTAGCTATGTTTCATTTTCAGAAAATCGCTTTTACTCGTGTTTTCCGGCTATTTTTGTTATCATTAGAATATAAAGCTAAATTTCGCCGACTTCGAGTAGATCATAATGGCACATTAGAAATCGGGTGGTCGTGGATCCAGCCGACCTCGGTTCGATTCCACGTGTTTTTTCAAGATTTTTAGTTTTTTTTTTAAGTTTATTTTTCATGAGAAAACGTCAAGTTTCTTCTTTTGTGAGAAAAAGTTACTTTTTTGTGAGAAAAAGTTACTTCTTTGTTAGAAAAAGTATTATAGGGAACGTGCAGTAACTATAGGCGGCAGCACTAATGCGACAGAAGAGACACTATGCGGACAGTAAAACAAACTTATCAAGGTAAAACATTCAAATTGATGGCACCAGTTGGCAGCACCGTCTATGTGCACGTTCCCTATTGGGAGCACAGAACAGGAAAAGCCGGTTGTATGTAAAGTCGGTTTACGGACGATAGTTTAACGTGACTCACCCCCCCCCCCCCCACTCCCTCCGGTGTTTTTGTCAAATATCTTGAAAACGGTGCATCCTACGGCAAAATCAATGAAATTTTCATCCCCCCTTTAATTCCCCCGCGCTCCCTCCCCCGCATCCCCTCCCCCCCCTCTCCCCCCCCCCACCCCTCCGGTGTTTTGATCTCGGAAACGGCTCCAACGATTTCGATGAAATTTGGTATTTGGGGGTTTTCGGGGATGAAAAATTGATCTAGCTTGGTCTTATCTCTGGGAAAACGCTTGGTACCGAGTTTCTGCCCGAGCAGAGCTCGGTCGCCCAGGTACTTTAAATTAACTAAACGTCGTGAGGAAACGTGAAGTTCCGAATCCGCACCGGGCCCGGGAACTAACGGCCCAAGCCGTCTCATTCTGAGAGGACGCCTGTGCCCTGCAGTGGGACGTAAATATATAGGCTAGGATGATGATTGTGAGGAAACCTGCACACACCTGAGAAGAAATTCAGTAGTTTGTGTGAAGTTCTCAATCCGTACAGGGCCCGCGTGGGAACTAAGGCTCAAGCTCTTTCATTCTAAGAGGAGGCCTGTGCCCTGCTGTGGGACGTATATAGGATGGGATGTTGGGTTGGTAGAGTCCCTCAGATTCCGAATGCTATAGAGTATGTACAAACACTCGTCTTTAATAAGTTTAATAACTCAAACATAATAACAACTTACAGACTCTAGAATATGGGAGAAAATGTATAAGTGACAGTGTTGCATAAAATTTGGTTACAAAACTGAATCAGGGCGCCGATTTTAGAAATCACATTTTTTGTAAATACCATTCGAAAAAAAACAAATCTCTTAAAGTAAGTCCTGAACAGTTTAACGCCACATACCTAACTTTAAACAATTTAGCGGATTGCGACACGGAAACAAAGTAAAGAAAAAAATGACTCTAAAAACCGAAACACCCAGGACACGCCCAGGTTAGGGTTCCGCAGCCATTACGACGTTTACTATCTGTATTCAACAAGTACCTAATATTATTCTAAGAATTTTGTATTTACGGAAAGTCCCAAGTAGATACATTATATTTTCTAGGTCAGGCTGTTATTTACTCTTAAACTACTAATAATTCTCAAGCAAACTTAGCCGTTATAGTTTTCATTGTTAATTTGAGATACTTATTTGATATTTCCTCCAATCCTTTTTTTTCAAAATTTTTATACCAACAGTTTTGCTTTTGATTATTTCACAAACGAATCACTGTATCGAAAAATCGTCATCACAACCACGTAATAATTTTAAAAGACCTATCCAACAATACCACACACTATAAAGTTAGACGAGAAAAAAAAATCATCCCCACTTTACGTCTATGGGAGATACCCAAAAAAAAATTTTTTTTACCTTTTATTTTATCACTTTCTCGGGGTCATATATATCCATCTATTTCGGGTGCTATATACATATCCATGCAAAATTACAGTTTTCTAGCCACTGCGCTAAGTCGTGGACAGACAGACGGACGTAGAGGTAACGCCACCAGAGTTGAGGCCACGCACACAACCACATATCATGTAATGACAGCGGGATTTTGACGTTGTGTTGACGTTTAACGACAACACAACGTCAAAATCCCACTGTCATTACATGAGATGTGGTTGTGTGCATGGCCTCAACTCTGGTGGCGTTACCTATACGGACAGACAGACATGACGGAACCCATATGGGTTCCGTTTTGCCATTTTGGCTCCGGAACCTAAAAACCAGGAAAAATTTTAGGAAAACGTTCTACTGATCTGTTTGAAGTCAATGCCTCAGCTCAGTAAGGTGAGGCATACCTACTACTAGGTCCACTGCTGCTGGCTCGTGTTGAAGCATCGACTTCGAACATACATATACTTAAGTAGAAAATTATTTTGGAATGGTTCGAATCTTATTTAAAGTATATATTTTTTAGACGTGATTTCTTAAACCTATCCGGTATAATATAATAGGAAAAATCTATTGATTTGTTTGGTCCGAAACTCAATAGGTACCTAGTTAGTTATTACGTAGGTAGATAGGGTCATCCTTCCTCTTAGAATAACCGCCAATGAAACGAGGTTAGTCGTGAAGCATTCATCAGAGGCTATGACGTTCTATTTAGCACGTCTTTCAAACTAAAGGAGTCAAATTTCGGAAGCCAAAGCCATTGTAAACTTTGTAATAAAATCGTCACTTATTTCGTGTTACAGTGTACGTCAATCGAGTAAATATTACAAATTACAATTAGTTACACTGTAACCGTGAGGTATTCATAAAGTTCATAATCAACCCAGCGAAAATAATGGAAATGATCTATGAAAATAGATAATCAGTCATAGGTTAATTAATTAGATAGATATAATGACAAAAGACAAGGGTTATCAAGGCTATTTTAATTTACCACAATATACCACCAAACTCTACTAAGTACATTACCACCTTCCTTTGCAGAATATTTTACACCTGATGCTGTTGCTACAACAGAAGAAGTGTTAGACAACATTTTCATGTTCTCGACACAATAATAAACAAAACGCCAATACCACAGACCCCGGCTGGACTACAGGACATGAGAAACTAATTTAAGATTTAATATTAAGTAATACATATAAATTTAGATCTCAATGAGACCATAATAAATATTTGATGTAATTAAAATGTACTATAATTATTTTAGGTAAAATATACTAATAACTTTGTACTTTTATTTAATTCATTACACTATTAACTGATTAAAAAAACTGGGCAATTAAGGATGCTTTTATTTAATCCCACATTTTCTAAACGTAGGTATACATATATGTATCTCTGTGTCAGCTTATTCGATTTTCCGTTGATTTTACATTGTTTAAATACGCCCACAATTAAACAGTGTAAATAGCGAATGGAAAATCCACTTGAAGCTTACCTAATATCCAAAGCTAAATAAAGTGGGTAAATACATCCAATTCAAAATCATAATTAAAATCCACGTAGGTCGCAAAGGGCACTTTTACATGCCTATCTTTGTATTACTGGCGCTTTCGGACAGGCAACAATTACCAGTTGGCAGAAATACATAAAAAAACGTATCTCTACTAATAAAAGTTAAATATACCTAATGTTAACGGCCTAGAAAAACACTCACAAAACTGTTTTTGTTTATTGTAAACACAAGATTATCGATACTTAATAGGTCGCTAATACATCTATGCTTTCATCTATGGCTTATTCATTACTAATCTTAAACAATAAAGGTACCTATAAAACTCAACCAATTACTCACTAAGGACTTTTATGACCATAGTAGGCTGTAATGCCTATAACCTATGTTGTCTATGCAAAATATGGAGTCGACAACCAAGATTAGATACATTGTAATCAATGCCGACCACGCTGAAGGACTTCCTTGCAATAACTATAAAACTTGTACCTAATGTAAATTCCTCCTGTGGAATGTAAGAAAAATTACTAGTTTAATGTATTCGTATTTATATTGCTATTGTTTCAAACGTTTAACGTTCATCATTGACATTCATGTTTCCGTGTTGGTAATAAAAACCTAGTTGATTCATTTACCAACTCAGTGCGTGCAGTAATTGTGTAGGTACTGTAGGTAATCCTGATAGCTGATAGCTCGATACTGATTGATATTTATTTCGGAGTGTTAGTACGAGCTCTTGTGCGTCGAGATCTAGACATTAGTATCCTACTGTGATTTCTCGTGTTATCACGTCTCCCAAGTTATAAGTATATCGTCGCAATGTACAGTACGAACGCGAAGCCTGATTTCCCATACATGAAAAATAACATAAATAACTGGAAACCACCGTAAGAATACATAATATCAAATTAAAAAATTAAATTTTGCCATTTTATAGAGTTACTGACCGATTGATATTTCGCAGAGGACGCGATGCCAAAGTTTACGATAATATATTACACGCAATCGGGAATACACCGTTAGTGAAATTAAATCGAGTACCAAAAGATCATGGACTTCAGTGTGATATTTGTAAGTACTTACATACAACACCGTAAGGTAAATCTCTGAATTGAGCGTTCTTAACCGTAAACGTTTTCTAAATCTAAATCTTCTCTTTCAATTTTCGGCGCGGTTTCTCATTTCAGTGTTTTTTTAAACCATCTAAGTACTTAATGCACAAAATCCCGAAAGAAAATTAAAAAATACAGCCTTGCTCCACTAACAGTTGTACATACTTACTAAGCTTCAAGTGTCAGAGAGTAGAGATAATGTTCCTCCATTCCCCTCAAGAAACTAAGTAGGTATGTTAGGTGTACGCCCATTTTCTTATAACAGAGGTATCTTCTTGTCTTATAACTAGATGCAAAATGTGAATTCCTCAACCCCGGAGGCTCGATTAAGGACAGAGTTTCGTATACGATGGTGGTGGACGCGGAGAACGCGGGCCGCGCGCGCGCAGGCACGCGCTTTGTGGAGCCGACCTCGGGCAACACCGGCATCGGAATCTCTTTGGTCGCGGCTGTCAAAGGTGAAATACCTTATTTCATAATTTATGTGCGTACTTTGTACATTCCCGCAACCTTAATCAGGTCGTCGCTCCATCTTGTTGGAGGCCTACCTACACTGTGTCTTCCGGTTGTATCAGCTTAGGTTAAAGATGTATGATCCGCGAAGAGACACGATGCAGTAAGTAACTATTAGAGTCATGGGTTATTTTATTAAGGAAAAATGTATTACAATAATATCAAAGCAATAATCAAAAATAAGAAAAACCATACACGGATGTAAAACACAAACTTGTACGAGTATAAAGTCACTAAGAAGTCTCATATTATACTGGAAGTACTTCAACAGCCCCAGCCGTGAACCTGTAAAGCACAATTAATCAAGCTTTACATAATTTCGTAAATACGAAAACAATTACATATTTAAATGTACTTGGTGTGTATTTTGTGGGTGAGGATCATAAACGAATTGTCGTTTTAAAAGGTTACAAAGCCACAATCGTGACGCCAGACAAGAATTCTGACGAGAAACTGTTTGCAATGCGGTTGCTCGGTTCCGACATCGTGCAGACGCCGTCCGCCGCCCGCCAGGGGGAAGCCGACCACTTCATGAACACCGCCGAGAGGCTGGTCAACGAAGACCCTGAACACAACATTAGCTTAGATCAGGTACCAAATGTCATGCAAACCAAAAATTTGGGTCTATAATGACTCCCATAAAATTTTTGTTCCGAATTTTCATGCCCATAACGTTTTCTGTCATAATTTTTCTTCGTCATATTATCGGAAGTCATAATACTAAACAACATAAATTGGAGTTACGATTTTCTTAAGCCATAATTATTGTAAGGAACAATAAGTAAAGTCAAATCATTCAGTGTCATGAATGCATCACTCTTCATAATTTTAAAGGTAATAAAGTCACTCATAATAATTATTGCATGGTCTTTTTTCGCAGGTCATAATTATTTTTAGGCATAATATTACTTTGTAATAACATTCAGTGTCATGGTTGTATGACATTTCATAATATTAAAGGTAATAATCCTTTTCTGTGCTGTCATAAAAAAAATACCTAACATCGAAGGCTAAGGCGGGAGCTACGCTACGCTTCGCTCCCGCCTTAGCCTTCAGTATGCTTAGTATAAGTTTTACTTCACCAAAATACTTCTCGATCGCGTTTACGTAAAAAAATCAATTACTAGGGAAACATGGACAGCGTCTCCGCGCGCGCGCGTCCATGTTTCCATAGAATTGAAATTTTTACGTAAACGCGATCGAGAAGTATTGAAGTGAAGGAAAACTTATACTAAGCATACTGAACCTAACCTGTCCGAGTCGCTTCTACCCTGAAAGGTCTTGCTCACTCGATTCGCTCGCTCGCTGCCAGCGATATGCCTTACAATGTTTCTGAATA
The DNA here is from genome assembly GCA_947563465.1 of Archips xylosteana. Lineage (NCBI taxonomy): Eukaryota > Metazoa > Arthropoda > Insecta > Lepidoptera > Tortricidae > Archips > Archips xylosteana. The sequence continues at coordinate 7,465,446 of OX387362.1, forward strand.
ATTATCGATATTTCTTTAGATGTTATAGATTTCGATGTATATGCTTAGTGCATTTTAGGTAATGCAAAATTATGACTGAAAACAATTATTACTTTAAGATATATGCCTTACAATGTTTCTGAATAATCAACGATATTCCGTTAAATTTTATGGATATCAATATTATGACTTTTTAAAGTTATGATCAATAGGATTATGGATCATTGCAGTTAGAACTGTTAAGCGATATGCTTAAAAAAAATTATGACCATCAATATTTATGAGCAAGAATATTATGGACATCGATTTCTGACATTCAAAATTCGGATAAAAAAGATTATGGGAGAAAAGGGGCTCCCCAAAAATTTACTTTTATAAGTTAGTAATTAAATTTAATTTACGACAGTGTGTTTTTCGATTAAAGAAAACATCTTAACTACGAACTTACACGCAAATGATGTGCATTAAATTCTCAGTCTACTCTGGGGTTCCTCTGGGCCCACACCAAGCCCAACCGAAACCCTCTTATTGTAACAGACTTCCTGACTGCAACGGAATGTTGGATGAAGACGTTAAATCATCGACAGTTATCAATGTTTAACATACTAGTTTAATCAGGGCGAGTTTAGAAAGGGATTGGAGTTGACAGTAATTCTATATGCTTACGTCAAAATATGTATGAAATGACAGTTCTGACAGTCCTATTCAGATTGCGGTTTGAAAATACGCACTTATGTAGCTTTATGTACGGTCGGCAAAGAAAGTGGTCTACCAGTTTTGACAAAAGTTTCTGTGAGATATCTAAATATTTCTGAGTGGAGTCATTAAGTCACTGTCATCCTGCCATCATACTATCGCAAGAGAAAATCGACCTCGTTATATCATGACATGCAAATGAACTTCAATCGTAGGGTGGTAGACCATATTTTTGGACAACTGTACCTCCAACTAGCTAAACCGTAGTTTTATCCAATTTCAGTATTCGAATCACGCCAATCCCCGGACTCATTTAGAGCACACAACTGCGGAGATATTGGACGCGTTAGGTCACGTCGACATGGCCGTCATGGGAGCTGGTACAGGAGGCACAGCCTCTGGACTAGCGCACGGCCTCAAGCAGCGCTGCCCCGAATGCGTTATAGTGGCCGTCGACCCCAAAGGGTCCACCATATGGGGGAAGGAGCTCGTGCCTTTCTTTGTAAGTGCTTTAAAAGTTACAGCTTTCATTAAATGAGATCAAACTAGGCTTGGACACGAGTATATACACCTACATGGCGATCCAGTACAGGTGGACAGATGGTATAAGTAAATGAAGCCTGAGAATTAATTTTCATGAAAACACCAGCAAGCAACATATACAACTTTTATCATCAGTCACACACACTCCTAAATAAACTAAAATTACGCGATTCTGACAAGGCCGCCGAATATCATTTCATACGTTATGATGATAAATGCAAGCAGCAACATGCACTGATTTTATCAAACGAAATTTCCAATCAGGTGAATAATTTATCTCGTTACGTCACCAATCTACCCAGACACAATTAAGCACTGTGCTGATATACGCTAATCTCTTTTCAGGTAGAAGGTATTGGGGGCGACTTCGTTCCTGATGTTCTGCATAAAGAAGACATTGACAATGTGCAGTCACCCAACGACTGTGAATCCTTTAACATGGCTAGAGAGGTCATTCGGAAGGAAGGATTACTATGCGGTTAGTTATTAGTGTTATTACTCCCCTATGGTTCGTTAGTAAAGGAACTAATATTCAGTACAACTGTACACCGTACAGTCGATTATAAATAAATCGATATGGCCAAAGTGGCAAAAATACAGGGTGACACAAAAATGGTGATACAAAATTAGTGTTTCTTACTTAGTTAATGTTGGACAACATAATGCATTAACTCAATTTTTAAAATAAGTCTGATAAAATTTAGAATGTTCATACTTAGCTGAAATTAAATCACGAACTCAATGTATGGACAGCTCAAATTTAATAAGACTAGTCAAAACAAATGAGTTAGAGCATTATATATTGTCCAGCATTAACTGAGTTAAGGGCCTACGCTAGCTGACGCGGACGCCCGCCGCGTGCACACGCTCGCGGGTCTCGCTCCGTAAAAAAAACTACCTAAAATCCGTCGCACGCGCCCGCGCCACTTATGTTAGCGCTGTTCATACAATTTCTTATTAGACGTGCGCACGGCGGGCATCCGTTCTGGGTAATCCGCGTCAGCTAGCGTAGGCCCTAAGAAACACTAATTTTGTATCACCATTTTTGTGTCACCTTGTGTATAAATATATAATACACGACTTTATTGTCTTAACATTAAGTGCATACATATTTTTGTAATAACGTCGATTTTTGTCTGTGTCACAGAACGCTGTGAAACCAGAACATTCGCTACTCACAAAGAGCGGAGGTGTTGTCGATAAAATTATCGATATTTGTTTCTGATTGTGAGTGTTAAGGCCACAACAAACCGGAAGCGCGGGGCGCCGACGGAGCGTGCCTTTAAGTAGAGTTGAATTTTCATTCCATTTTCTAGTTGTCGGGCATAAAAATTAAAATTAATATATCTATACCTATAAAACAGTACCCTGACTGACTGACTGACAGACAACCAACGCACAGCCTAAACTGATGTTAGAGAGTTGAAATTTGGCATACGTGTACCTTGAGTATTGTAAAGGTGCACTAAGGAAGGATTTTTCGGAATTCCCATGATATAGGTAAATAATCTACACTTGCTTTGTTTCTTTGTTGGTAGCGGAATCTCTGAAACTATTAAGCCGATTTTAAAAATTCTTTCACCATCAAAGCAATACTATCTTTGTTTGACATAGGTTACTTTTTATCCGGGAAAATACAAAATTCCCACGGGATAGAAAAAAACCGTTTGTCTGTAAAGTCGGTTTACGGACGATAGTTTAACGTGACAACGTCATAACAAAACATTCAAAAAAACAAAAATTAAACCAGGCGGTCACCCATCCAAGTACTGACCGCGCCCGACGTTGCTTAACCTCGGTGATCGGACGAGAACCGGTGTTTTGTCAAATATCTTAAAAACGGTGCATCCTACGGCAAAATCAATGAAATTTTCATCACACTTGCTCGTCAATGGTGTAATTCCAGCCTGTATACTAAATGACAATGGCCTAAATTGTTCTTAAGGGAGTTATGGATTTACGTACAGTTTTTCTACCCAAGGGAGTTCAAACTTTAGTTTTAAAATTTGCAAACAAGTCATTTCAGACTAAAGAGGTTTCAAGTCAGCCAACGTTTTATTTATTATCTTTAAAACTTAGCTATAACCCAAATTTTACAACATAAAACTTATCTACGCTTCATGAAAATTCGTTATTTTGATATTTTAAATTTATATCAAATAGTTTTGCAATAATTTTAGTAAATATATATTTTTAAACATGTTGGCAGAATCTGGCCGTATGACCTTTCGAATTCTAAACTAAACACAGTTTACATTATCTATGGTAGATGACTCGAAAAAAGTGGCAATCTGTATTGGCGGGTAGCCATTATTTTATTCAATTTATAAGTGTTTAGAGAAAAATAATTTCATTTTTGGATTTTTTTTCTCGCAATGTGATGAAAATCATTGTGTGTATCACGGGCAGTAAGGGGATTACAAACTCGAGTCATTAAAAGCCCTCCGCCTTCGGCGTCGGGCTTCTAATAGACTCTCGTTAGTAATCCCCTACTTACGGCCCTTGATGCACAATGTACTATTTCATCCCACTTTTGAAACCCCCGTACCCCCTCCCCGCAACGTCCCATCACCCCCCCCTCCCATTAAAAATTACCCGAGCGCTAGTACTAAGATTGTACATGCTGGCGTTCGCTGCTCTCTTGTACATACTGGCGATCGCCGCTCTCTTGTACATACTGGCCTTCGCTGCTCTGTAGAATGCAGCTGGCGTTCATCGATTTATTAGACGTTATCACGTCAAAAATAATTCAACTTCGGGGTTGATTCCGTCCCGTGCATTTGGTTTTAAACGATAGTACCTAGGTGACCGAGCTCCGCTCGGGCTGAAACTCGGTACCAAGCGTTTTCCCAGAGATAAGACCAAGCTAGATCAATTTTTCATCCCCGAAAACCCACCCCCACATATTTCATCGAAATCGTTGGAGCCGTTTCTGAGATTCTGATCATATTATATACATATATACTAGAATTGCTCGTTTAAAGGTATTAGATAGATAGATAGATAATGCAGCGCGTATTCTGTCAATCACGTCAACTGTCAAACAATTGAAAGTGATGCCAAAAGTCATAAGGTAACACTAGAAAAGTTAATATGGACGTTTAAGTTTTTAATTTTCCAAGAACTTTCTCCAGACAATAACGAACACAACAAAAAATAACTAGCGAAATCAGTGCAACCGTTCATGGGTGATGCCGTGATCAAGGGAAATAGGGATTCATATTTATTTAAAGACATTATTGTATTGACCTATGAATTATATCGATATTCTCATAAATGCACTCCGCCCATCTCTAATATTTACGATTTATGACGAATAATATTTTTCTCTCGTGTTGAACCCAAACCCTATCTCATAGAGTTCATTATTCAATGGAATATTTTAACGACCTCTGACGGCGAGTAGCGGCGAGTAGCGGAACTTTTTTTTGACACCTGTCATTTTAATTCAGCTATTCGATGAAAGACAGCAGCACTTTGTATGCAATTTTACTTACGTCCCCGTGTAATGTACTCTCAACGATATACCGTGGTAGTAAAGTTTAAATTGTGTTACCGGATTCAGAAGCTATGACTTTTTAGAATAGAAGCTACGACCAATGATTGCTAAGATTTCAATGTATTGCAAGAATGTGTATGTCTGCGTTTTGCCACACCTGGTTTCGATACAAAACGGGACTCATGGCACTTCCACTAGTTTTTTCTGTTCTGTGACTAGAACTAGTATGTATGTTGATTGTTTTTCAGATGTAATATATTATTTTTATTTGTTAGAAGATACTGTTAGCGTGATCTTATAGGTACTTAAAGAAAAAAATGCTTGCAATGAAGGTTAAATTACAATCTTAGTTTAGAAATATTTTTTTACAAAAACTTAAAATTGATCTGATTAAGTTGAAAATAATTTTCCTAGGAAGTTTTTATTAAGTTTAACTTACATGATTTTTTTCATATTTTTTAGACTTGCTGTTCAAAAGTTAGAGGGGGGGAGGACACATTATTTTGAACTTTCGGAGTGAATATCTCCGAAAATGTTCACTTTATCAAAAAATGGTACTAGAAAACCCGTATTTATTTTCAAATACCTATCCAATGATACCCCACACTATAGGGAAAATCACCCCCACTTTACGTCTATGGGAGGTAACCTAAAAAAAATTTTTTTAGTGATTTTTATTAAATCACTTTGGCGTGACTGATATATATATTCATGCCAAATTACAGCTTTCTTGTACTAACAGTCTCTGAGCATAGCCGCGGACGGACAGACGGACAGACATCACTTGTAGGCGAGGTACCATTTTTTTCTTTCATCATTTTATTTTATTAGTTTGTCCGCGTCGTTAAATAATACACCCATGCAAAATTACAGCCTCCTAACATCAACAGTCTCTTGTATAATCTGCAGACGGACAGATAGGCAGACAGTAACATGGTGAAATTATAAGTTTTAGATACTTGCAGGACTTCGGGACGCTAAAAAGTCAATGTCCTTGCAGGTGGCAGCAGTGGAGCAGTCATGTTCGCGGCGTTGAAGGCTGCGAAGGAGTACAATCTCGGCGCCGGCAAGAAAGTTGTCGTCATCATGGCAGACGGCATCCGCAACTACATGACCAAGTTCGTCTGCGACCAGTGGATGGAGGCGAACCTGTTCAAAGAACCACCGCTGCATGACGAGATAGAGTAAGGTGTTTTCGTTTTCACAACTTGGTATTGCCTGAGTCCCTAGTTAATAATAAGTAACAAGTTTGGTTTTGAAGTATCTTTTTGTATTTTTTATTTTTTCGTCTTCAATTTTTTTACATTTACGGTCATCCCGTGAAATCCATATATTTCGTACTAAATACAAACAGAAACATAGATGCACAGAAAAAACCCCAGAAAAAAGACCAATGCTGGGAATCGAACCCAGGTTTTCGGCATTCCGTGCCGCGTGCTTACCCCTACACCACCACTGATCAAACAACACCAGTGGTGGTGGTAGTCTTTTTTAACCGACTGCGAAGAAGGAAGGGTTATGTGTTTGACCCGTATGTATGTATGTATGTCCATTCCTATGTCCTCTCGTAACTTCACAACGGCTGAACAGATTTTGATAAATGATACGTCATTGGATTCGTCTTGATAACGCGAGTAACACTGGATACATGAAATTCTTGAAAAATCAAAATGGCGGATTTTTGGCGCCAAATTGTAAGTCATCAAAAAAATTTTTTTATTCAGACCTATCGAGTAGGGTATCAAAATAAAGGGATTTTAAAAGAGATTACAAAAATATATACAAGTCATGTGTTTAAATTTAATTTGGAATAGTAAATTGGCAATCAATGCATTAAAACAACGACGTACCTATACCTACTAAGATATCTTTGAACAATAATTTTCTCTATGAAACCCATGTGGAAAATTAAGTACCTACATATTTCAAAATTGGTTTTGAACTTTAACTAAATAGCAATGGATTCCTAATTCAAATAGGTACTCAATAATTTATCTGGGTCTCAGGAGGTTACACTAAAAAGCAAGAAATAAAAAAGTAATTAAAAAAACTAAAACCCCGCCTGCGGTGTAAATAAAATAATAAATTAAAAAATCAAAAACCGTGTTGTTGAACATTTTATCTTGTTTCCACCTTTTCAGTATTTCTGCAGGCGGGTTTTTGATTTTTTATTCTGGGGTTTTTTCTGTGCATCTATGTTTCAGTTTGTTATGAAATATAATAATAAGTACTCCAGCAATATTAAGTCTTACTTTAATAAATCGTTTTCTCTGTTCATTGCGTGTGCTGGCTGCCAGATAACCGCTATGCGGCGAGCGTCTCGGCCGCGCAATGAATAAAGAAAATGTTCGCCGTACCTCCGGTCGCGCGTAATCGTAGCTGTAACGATTTTTCATTTGAGCATTTCGGCCTTGGAAAACGCATGCGAAAATTTTACAATATTAAGTACAAAATTTTATATGTAAGTTTCTGAAACCTACCACGAAACTTTTTTGCAGATGGTGGAACCACCCACTCTCTAGATTGGATGTTGATACTTCTATTCCACACATGAACGAAAAGGCCTCATGTCGGGAAGCTATAGCGGCGATGGGCTCACAACACAGCGTAGCCCTTGTTGTTGACGATAATGGGTACTATTAATATATAATTTAATTTATTTACTTAGTTAGATAAATAATTGCTTCTATTATATTACACCTCAAAATAGAAGCAGCTAACCAACTTGATTGGAAGTCACAAGCTTATATTTACTTACTAAGTACTCGTATCTATCTTTGTTCATTCATTATAGACGGTTAATGGCTTGTTCCTGTCGGATATTGTGTTAATTTGGTACGACAAGGTTCTAGTCTCGTGTTTCACAATTTGCATGTGTTGACAGTCTACATCTAACTTGTTAAATCCTTTCAGAGTAAATAGTATTTAACTAAACAAGTTTAAACATAACTACACATGGTGTTACATAATATAAATTACAGGTGCTCATTTCAACCAAAACCTGTTAGCTAGGTACTCCTGCAAAAAACTGTTAGCAATAAATTGTGTTTATTGTATTTATTTCAGTTTATACAAAGGCGCAATTTCCAAGAACCAGTTACGATATGCGGCAACTAATCCAAAGAAAGAAGAAAATCTTAACTTAAACGACCCTGTCCAAAAATATCTCATATACAAGTGCTATAAAGTAATTGAGAATAAAGGAAATCCCACAGTTGGGCTTGTGTCTCGAATACTAGACATAACACCGTTCGTCGTACAAGTAGAACGAATACAAAACCCGCAGAGTGAACTTAAAGGTATATTCGTCACAATATTTTTTTCTCGGTTTGTTTATATACTTAGTTATAAATTAAGTTACTGTAATAATCTATATTATTATCGTATTTATCCAGAAATCTACAAACCGAAGGGAATCATTACTTCGGAAATGGTCTGGGAGTATATACTGCGACACCAGGACAACCACTGATTGAAGACTGATGGCTGGGATATCTGAGAATACTTACCTTACTCTCTATTTATTACACCTGGGTACCTAAAGTTTTGTACTATAATCTTTCCTTTCGCATTTGTATCATTATAGCGTTAGAAGAGGGTTATTTTTAAGATAGCTGGTACTTCAAGTGTAAAAATATCGGTGCGTACAACTTACTCATAAATTATGTCCCATTAGCTCTTATGTCGTCGATTTAAGGTATCTGTAGGTACATAACTATGAGAGGATTAATTCGATACATTATTTTGCACTTGACCGTGCTTCTTACTAAGTTCTTCGCGATGTATATTATATATTTATTTACATATACTCGTGTGTAGGTACCTGTAAAACTTTGGCACTTAACCATTTTATTATTTAAATAGGTACTACTTAAACTAGGTCAACGCTTAAAATGTACCAATGGGATATTTTATTTCGATCGACGCAAACTTGTTAAAGGAAAAAAAGACCGCTTCTAACTTTATAGACACCATGATGGATCTTTAATAGGTTAGGTAAGTATACAACGTGCCCACCAGGTTTCCGCGAGAGTCTAACCACGCATTCCTGAGGCCATATGGAGTAATAAATGTTATCTGAACTATAGGTTACTTTTGAGATATTTAAATTTTTACGTTTAAATTTTACAATGAAAGTGGTGGAGGTGCTGGGATTGCGTATTTATTATGTATGAAAAAATAAAAAAGTTAAAAAGCATATTTCGACCTAGGTTCACATAACATTTATTACTCCATATGGTCTCAGGAATGCGTGGTTAGATTCTCGCGGAAACCTGGTGGGCACGTCGTATAGTATAATACGAAATCAGTGATTCATTAAATTATTTAAATTTGACTATAATAAGTGTATATTTGATAAAATACATAGTTACATGTGGGAATAAAAGTTGTTGTTTTATTAAGTTTTACCGTGGTTCTACCTTTCTTCCATACATAGTAGGTAGGTACTCGTAACCGGATTCCTTTTTAATTTTTTTTCTTTTTTGTTTTTCTGATCCGTGGTTCTTTCCACGTCATTATATATACATAGTTCGAGTCATTCATGATGAGATGACGCACGCCGTGGTTCTTATTGCAATGTCATTAAAGCGAGTCACACACTGTGCAGATGCGGTAAGATTTTATCTGCGTATAAAAACTTATCTGTGTGAAGGTATCACACACTGTGCAGATGCGAGATGATACATACACTCTAAAATTTCGGAGCTGAGTAGACGTGTTTTGTGGTGCGGATTGTTTATACAGGATGTTTTTTTACATAACAGGGGGAAAACGAGCATGCGGATCACCTGATGGGAAGCAATCACCGCTGCCCATGGATACCCGCAACATTAAGGGTGTCACAGGTGCGTTGCCGGCCCTTTGAGAGATAGATAGTCTACAATGAATACAATACAAATAATAATAGTAGTAATAATAATAATAGTAGCGTTTAGGGTACAAATGATTTGTTTATAGAACGTAAATACTAAAAAAAATTAAAACAAAAAATAAAAACCGGCCAAGAGCGTGTCGGACACGCCCAAGATAGGGTTTCGTAGCAGGTGCCTACGAAAAAAATCTTTGCAAGATCTTTGCATACTTTATTAATGTGGTTGTTTTGGTCTCAACTCCCACCGCGCGCAGAATTTCAACGTCGGGGTACAGCGCCATCTATCGACGAATTGGGTAAGTAACTAATCTACTAGAACTAGTATGTATGTTGATGGTTTTTCAGATTTAATTCTTTATTATATGAACCGATTTCAATTTAATTTTTTTTATTTGAAAGAAGATACGCACGCAATAATAAATCTAAATTATTTGTTAATTCATTATCATTTTATTAATTTATCTTTTTATTAAGTAGTTTATATAGTATATTTGTGTATCGTTCCGTGAGTCACAGACGGTTCTGGCAGAAAATCAGCGCTGCAGGCGTCTAACGCCTCAGCATAATGCTGAGTCAGCGACCGTTTCACTTTTGCATGGACACACATGCAGATCTGTGTATTTATTACTTCGTTGTTTTGTGAACTTTGTTTATTTGTATGAATTTGTGTGTACTTTCTTGTATTTGCGTGTCTTGTAAAAGTGAATAAATGTCTTCTTTCTTTCTTTTAAGATACTGTTAGCGTGATTTTATAGGTACTTAAAGAAAAAAAAATGCTTGTAATGGCGGTTAAATTACAATCTTAGTTTAGAAATATTTTTTACAAAAACTTAAAAACTGCTCAACTGATTAAGTTGAAAATAATTTTCCTAGAAAGTTTTTATTAAGTTTAACTTACATGATTTTTTTCATATTTTTTAGACTTGCTGTTCAAAAGTTAGAGGGGGGGGGGGGACACATTATTTTGAACTTTCGGAGTGAATATCTCCGAAAATGTTCATTTTATCAAAAAATGGTTTTAGCAAACCCCTATTTATTTTCAAATACCTATTCAATGATACCCCACACTATAGGGTTAGTCGAGAAAAAAAAATCACCCCCACTTTACGTCTATGGGAGGTACCCTAAAAAAATTTTTTTTAGTTTTTTTTATTTAATCACTTTGTCGGCGTGACTGATATATATATTCATGCCAAATTACAGCTTTCTAGTACTAACAGTCTCTGAGCTTAACCGCGGACGGACAGACAGACAGACAGACAGACGGACAGACATGGCGAAACTATAAACGTTCCTAGTTGACTACGGAACCCTTAAAACGAGCTTTTTTTATTAACTATAAGTAGGTACATTGTTAATAAAAAGAACTAAAAAGTTGAAAATCATTTAGTTCTTATAAGAAAATAGACCATGTAATAAATCTTTGCATTTTTAACACGACCTCGATTGTTTTCAATAAAAGCGCGTTACACTTTCTTTATTTCTCTTCACGTCAAAATGTAAAAAAATGCGAAAATGCATTTCTACGCAAGAATGTTTGCTTAAGTAGTACGTAATTTTTATATTTATTTTATTATACACTGAATTTCCCAATCCGCAATGGGCCCGCGTGGGAACTACGACCCAAGCCCTCTTATTCTGAGAGGAAGCCTGTGCCCTACAGTGGGACGTATATAGACGGGGATGATGATGAAAGTGTGCCTCTGCGCAACCACCTGTATTTATCTATCTGCCGATAAAATCTTCACATCTGTCGATATAATAATATGTCGATGCTCACATTAGGATTCCAGGGGTTTGTGTCAACGGGGCCCTATTACTGAGATTCCGCTGTCTGTACCCATGTCCATGTCTTACCGTCCATCTGTCACAGGGTTCTACTCGCACTTAACCGATTTTTCTGTTCCGTGGTTCTTTCCACGTAATCCACGTCATTATAATAATAGTACCTATACCTACCTACGTTAGTCTTATTTACATTCTTTTCATTCATACAAGCTGCACAAATGGTGAATTATGAACGGTTGGTTGGCGAGGTTGGCGACTACATAAGATGTGAACAATGCTACAAAGTTCACTACTTTTTGGTTGTATAACAGTGAAATGTTTGTTTTGTTTATTTTATATTCCACTAGATGGCGCTGTACGGACAATCAGTCTAGCCGAATCGCGCTGTTAAGATTTTTGCGTGAGAGTATATATACAGGATGTTAGGTAATGAGTGGATAATCCTTGAACTACGGATAGAACTTAGGACGTTATAATAAAGCTAATGTATGTTTAGTAAAAGTCGCACGGTTTTCGAGATATTTGGACTTTTAGGTTTTTTTCGAAAATGAACAGCCTTGTTCAACGTTTTGATCATAGCACTATTTTGGACTGTTTTTTTTTAATTTTCGCTCAATATTCTTGAGGACTTGTGTAATCAGATAGGCATCACCATTTTTGTGAGACTTCATAAGATTTTTTTTAAAAAATCGCAAACTTAATTTCTGCGTTTTCAATCGTACATTGACCAATCTTTCAGCTCTCATGGGGTAAATAAAATACACTACCGTCTAGTTGCCAATAAGCTTAAAAACATGCCAATTTATTGAAGATGTAAAAATAGTAATTACCTTTTGAATTTAAAATCAAAATGCCAAAATAATAAAAAAAAGACACGCTCACCCACATTTTTCCCAATGTACTTTTTGTATCCCGGCCGTAGAATTCAAAACTTTTTGTTGCAGAAATAACATTACTGGTCACTTTTTTAAATGCCATTTATTCCAAATTTGAAAAAAAATCATGCCGACTGCTTTTTGTTTTTTTTTTTCGAATTCGATTTTGAATTAAAAATCATGCCGACTGCTTTTTGTTTTTTTTTTCGAATTCGATTTTAAATTTCGCTATTATTTCGTAATTAATGGAGAATTGAGTGTTTAGATTGTTGTGTTGAATTTTTTTTAGTTTAATAATGCTTCGAACACAATACACACCTTTAGAATATGCTCAAATGCATTACATTTATGGTGAGTACCAAGGCAACGCTAGTGCTGCTGCAATTTTGAACGCTGAACGCTACCTAAACAGACGCCATCCCGATTACCGGATTTTTCCTCGAATCCATAACGCATACAGTGCAGGCAGAGTTATTGGCCAGGGTGTAGGAGGAACTAGCGAGGGCAGACCGAGGGAGCGAGACGATGAAAATGTTCTGGATTTAATAGCGGCAAATCCTTCTTTGTACATACGGGACATAGCAAATATTCTCGGACTGACAACGTGGAAAGTGCATGTAACTTTTAAAACATACGGATTGCATCCTTTTAATTTCCAACGTGTGCAAGTTCTATGTTTGCCAAGACCTCTGCCTGCACTGTACGCGTTATGGATTCGAGGAAAAATCCGGTAATCGGGATGGTTGCCTCTTTGGGTAACGTCCTAAGTGCCCTCTATCCGTAGTTCAAGGATTATCCACTCATTACCTAACACCCTGTATAAAATTCTCGTGTCGCGGTGTTTGTTACCAAACTCCTCCGAAATGGCTCGACCGATTCTCATGAAATTTTGTGTGCATATCGGGTAGGTATGAGAATCGGCGAACATCTATTTTTCATACCCCTAAATGTTAAGAGTGATTCACCCCTTATTTTTTTCTAATAAATCGATGAACGCCGGCTGCATACACGAAAAAAGAAGACGCAATGCAAGTACATGAGCGGCGTAGGCCAGTTGCAAGAGAGAGGCGAACGCGTTGCAAGAGGATGTATGAGGATGGGTTTCATTTTTTTTGCCTCTACTCTAAGGCGGAACAAAGTTCGCCGGGTCAGCTAGTAATTATCTATAAAAAAAGGTATGTCCGCATCTCAGTGTATGTCCGGCTTTTATGGTAAAATGGTCGGCTAAGCGCCCAGTCCGGCTTTTGTGTTTTTAGACCTGGTAACTCTATATATGCTGCCTTTTTAAAGCAATTTCAGTAGTAGGTTTTACTACTGAAATTGCAGTTTGCAGCTACATTTTGAAAAATATTTAGCTAGTTTTCATGTCGATCATATAGCAACACTGACTACGTCCTTCATTTCAATTCAAATATTTCATTCATTTCATTTTCATTTCATTCATTCAGTCAGCGCTGTCGGTCACTGTCAGGCACAGCTGTCTGTCAGGTCAGGTCAGTTGAATTGAAAGCCTGAAAGGCGCGTGCGTGTGTTGTAAAGTAGAAGTTGGTCACAAAGTTGCACTGATACGATAAATTAAAACAAATTACTTTGATCACACAAGTAAGATAAGGATATTTCATTTTCCATTTGCAATTTTGTCAGTTCATTTACGGTATTTGAAGAGTGAATCTAATATCAGTGCATTTGTCTCTAGTAATAATTTTTGTGATTCAAAATCGGAAAATTGAAAATGTCTAACCACGTGGCAAAGGAAAATGGTCAAGCAAAGGACACTTCTAAATTTTTTAACCTCAAGGAAATGCCGCACATTGTGAAAGCACTGTAAGTATTCTAAAGATTGCAGTAGATACCTAATCATTTAAAAACCGGTTTGAAACTGTACTTGCTTATGATCTCCTCACCAAACCTTGAACAAAAGTTATCATGTGTACTTTTGAGATATCTTCTTTTATACATAAATGGTTGAAACAGGCTATGATAGCAAATCTTGACATTTCTAAGATGAATATAACCTGGAACCCTACTCGCCCGTCATTATTCAGTTCAGAATTGACAAAAAATCAAAGGATTGGAGAAACTTTAGTTCATATGTATTCCCAAGTACATGTATCAGCCCAAACAGAATATTGAATTAGTATATTAAAATTATGGTAATTCAAGTCTACTTTTTTGGATTCCACAGCTAAAATGGTAAAACTGAACTCTTTTTGTTTTATCATGTCTGTTTGTCCATTGTTGTATCTGTAGCTTAGGTCAGAGACTCTCATTTGTGTTTAATTCTTAAAACCAGTTTCTTTATTTCAGTGATAGAAATCAGAAATTCCATAATGACATTTTACAAGCTATTGGTAACACTCCATTGGTGAAACTTACCAGAATACCTAAGTCTGAAGGGATCAAATGTGAAATGTGTAAGTTTAATTTTCTATAGGTACTTCAGTTTCTTTAGTTTCATCTTAACTTTTATACCCTTTCCCCTTTCCCTTTTCTTAACTTTCCTGAATATTTATTTTTTTATTGCGGGGTCTTGGAAATGACTAATGATTTAAAAAAAAATGCTATAATCTTATGTCTTGGAAAACATGTATTTTCGAATTTTAGCCCAAGCAAAGCTCGGTCACCCACTTACTAAACAGTAACATAATTATGATAAAAAGTTTAATGTTTCAAAAATACTTGAAAAATTACATAAATCCTTACATCTTACTATATTATAAATGCAAAAGTCTTAAGTAAGTAAGTATTAGTCTGTTACCTCTTCATGCTAGAACCACTGAACTGATTTAGATGAATATTTTTCTTTCTTTTTTTTCAAAATTTAGAATGGAATTAGTTTGAGAACTTAGAAAGAATATAGGACATTATCTATCCTGGAAAATTGCATATAAACCTGTGGAATTGTGAAATCAATTTTAGACAAGTTGTGGGCAACAACTAACTATCTATAATTACTAATTATATCACCTTGCAGATGCAAAATGCGAGTTTCTGAACCCTGGAGGGTCAGTGAAGGATCGCATTGCATACAGGATGGTGCAGGATGCTGAAGAGCGAGGTGTCTTGAAACCGGGCAAGTCGGTGATCATAGAACCTACCTCTGGAAATACCGGTATCGGGCTGGCCTTGGCATCAGCTGTTAAGGGTAAGATACCAGTTTGTGTCAAACATAACAGGAAAAATTGTTGGCTTACACTCTGAAGTCTATTTCTAGCTAGCTGAATAATTTAAATCACTTGTAGTTGAAACATGGAAAAACTAATCTATTGTATTGGTTTTACATGTACATATTTATAAAAGAGTTGTTTGAGTAACTAAACATTTAAACCTTTTGTGTTTGAGTAGATTATCTCTTTGTTCATCATGAATGGAGTGTTATACAGTGATAATTCATCTGTTTACTTTTTAATACTATGGATGAGATTTAGGTAGTATGTTTGCTTTATTTACTTTCATCATCATCCCAGCGTATATAAATACATCCCACTCTCCACAGGCCTCCTCTCAGAATGATAGAGGTTGGGCAGTAGTCCCCACGCGGGCCCAGTGCGGATTGGGAACTTCACACACACCATTGAATTTCTTTGCAGGTGTATACATGTTTCCTCGCGATGTTTTCCTTCACCGTAAAGTTCATGGTAAATTTCAAACGTAATTCGCACAAAAATTTCAAAAAACTCCGAGGATAAGCCGTGGTAGCCTAGTGATTCGACCTATGGCCTCTCAAGCAGAGGGTCGTAGGTTCAAATCCCGGCTCGCACCTCTGCGTTATTTACTTTACTAACTTGTGTCCGCGGCATAGGTCGCGTGAACCACTAGGTCTGGTAGTTGAATTGAAATCCCGCGGTTTTACTGAATCGGCTAAAAATACATTGCGGTTTTCACTTCATTTGTATGAAATACACCTGTGAAATATTTTATGGCTCTGGCCTTAGTAGTTGAGATTTCGGATTTTCCATGCATACATCTCTATCCCATGGGAATATCGGAATAAGAAGTAGTGTATGTGTTATGCCTGAGATTTGGCTATCATCAACATACTAAATTTCATTCAAATTCATCCACCTGTTTAAACTGAAAGATAATAAATAAATAAATAAATAAATATTAGGGGACAATCTTACACAAATCAACCTAGTCCCAAACTAAGCAAAGCTTGTACTATGGGTACTAGACGACGATAAACATACTTATATAGTTAAATAAATACTTAAATACATAGAAAACATCCATAACTCAGGAACAAATATTCGTGCTCATCACACAAATAAATGCCCTTACCGGGATTTGAACCCAGATAAACAGACATTCGCATTTGTAATATTTATTTATTATTTATTTATTTATTTATTAAGTTTGGCACACAAAACATATTGTAAACATAAGATATAGTAATATAAATATTAAAACAAATGATTATTTACAATCCAAAACTATGTGTACACATCATAAAAAAAAGTGATAACAGTTGATTTACAAAGTCAGTTGTTGACTACAAATATTAGTAGGAATCATCGTAATTATTTGAAAAATCCTTACCTGAGTATAAAAAGGCTTGCATCTAAAATGTTCAGGTAATTTGAATTTAATAATTTTTATTTGAGTTGACAAAGAGTTAATTTTCTATCAAACCTTCATTGTAGTTGAAAATGTTGTCCACAAAATTAAAGTGACAAACTTTACTTTTTAATTAAATGTGTTTAATTAAATATTTTAATTGTAGTGTTATGTTTTCTCAGGATACAGATGCATCATAGTGCTGCCAGAAAAAATGTCAGATGAAAAAGTGAATACATTGCTAGCTCTGGGGGCTGAGATTGTGAGAACCCCCACGGAGGCTCCATCAGAATCCCCTGAGAGCAATATTAGTGTGGCCCATCGCATGGCCACGGAAATTCCTGATGCTGTTGTACTGGACCAGGTGACCAAACATCATTCTTATTCTAACTTTAAACCCTTATCAAAGACATAGGACTGTATTCTCATTTTTCATTTCAAGCAATTGTTTGCTTTGACTCGCAACTTTTTAACATCTTTACATGATAGAGGGCAAAATGGCGCCGCGCTTTTTATACGTAATGTGAAAGTGTTACGGTAATTTTTTGCCCCATCTCTTCTCAGTTTATAATTTTTTTTATATATATATGGCCTTGAGGAATAAATTATTATCTACTTGAATGATATTATGCCATGTTATCACATGACATGACTTGCGAATAATAGACAAGCTGATAAAACATGTGAACAGCTGCAGCACACAACTTCCAATACTACCTTAGTACCTTGAATATCAATTTACTACCAAAAACATTTTCATGTAACATGTTACCAAGACAACACCATATACTCACAATGTCGAAAAGTTATCGGATCGCATGTAGAGCCAGGCTACCAGTCCTAACTTTACAACTTTTACAAGTCCTGTCACAAACTCCTTCAATAACCCCTGAGCCATGTAAAGATTTTTTATACTTCTCTCTGTACGTTACGTACTACGTCCCTAACGTAGGTAATCAAATCAATTAGTGACCTCTTAAACTATTAAAAAAATAACTGACATCTCTAGATGTTGCAGAAAACTTTTAAAACTAAAATGTGGCTTTTCAAACAGGGTGTTAACAAATTAGGAACCAATATTTCTAAGGCTTAATCTACTCTTCAAAACAAGTCACTTTATTCTAACGACTTTTTAAAGTTTGAAAAAAAACCCAGGTTTTCGTTTGAGTTTTTTTTTTAAATTTTGAAAAGTTTTCTGAGTGAAAGTGACTTGTTTTGATGAGTAAGTTACGCCCTGGAAATATTGGTACCTAATTTACGAGCATCTTATATTTGCGATTTGAGGCATTTAATTAAACCTCTCCTTGGATGTGGATGGCACAGGACTGATCTGTTTGGCGAGCCTCTGGGGTGGCCTATGTTCAACAATGGACGTCTTTCGACTGAAATGATGATGATGATGATGATAAACCCTCTCAAATGCGGGAATAAAAAATACCTGCGTATCTCTCTGCGTAGTATCTCGCTTGTCTCAAATAATACCAATGTTACAGATTAAATTAAACATACAAAAAGATAGCCTTATATCCGGCGCGGATCCGCGTTATGGCATACAGAGGGTTTATTAATGTTTCGGCGAAAAACTTTTCGCAAAATGATTCATTTGGCAAATGTTTCATTTCCCAAATGTTTTTTTTCTGAAACTGTAAATTTTCAGGATTGTTATAAAACAAACATAACCTAACCTAACCTACAGGATAGTCCTGAAATATATCCTGAATAGCTTAGTTTCAGAAAAAATTAACATTTGGGAAATGAAACATTTACCAAATGAATCAGTTTGCGAAAAATAATTCGCCGAAAAGGCAGTAGGTACACGACATGAGAGGTGAGTAACAATTGTTTCTTATGCGCAGTATAACAACCCGTGCAATCCGCTGGCACACTACGACGGTACGGCCGAGGAGATTCTATGGTCTCTCGATGACGCCGTGGATATGGTGGTGCTGGGCGCCGGCACCTCGGGCACAGTGTCCGGAGTGGCGCACAAGGTCAAGGAGCGCTGCCCACGCTGCGTGATAGTCGGAGTTGACCCCTACGGCTCCATCCTGGCCCAGCCTGAAGAACTCAACCAAAGCGATGTGCAGACCTATGAAGTGAGTAGTTACGACTTGTATGTATCACAGGCGCTAGGCGGCTCTTTAGCGCGCATTGAGAGACATCAATGCGGCTGTACCTTTTGAACGCCAGCGTCGTCTATAGACGACAATATGGTAATACACAAATTAACCTACCCGCATCCGCGTAAGAATCAATTTTGTTTGTAACAAAAACGTGTGGCGTTCAAAAGGTTAATTAACACTCGCCTTCCAAATTTTTTAATTATTATTTTGTGTAGGTATAAGAAACTCTACGCTCGGTCATCGTAGTCCGATCGGTTCTCTATCATATCTTGTGCTATAATGTATCGTTTTCCATAAATTTATTTTTCATAAGTGATTTTATTTCTGAAACAGTATTATTTTCAGAATCGTTTTTACACTGACCTAACCTCCTACAGTCCTTCCTACATTCAATATAAGATGACAAGATTAAAAAAGAAAAAACTAAAAACAACACGGTTTTATATATTTTATGCCAGACGTTTTTATGACAAATTACATTAGTAGAAACTAAGTCATACAGGCTGTAGGTATCTTATAGACGCGGAAGCGTTAGGTGTGATAAGAGAGCTGGTCAGAACTCGTAAGAACCAAATCTTATCTAACATGAATAAATATCAAGGTTTAGTAGTGTAGAATTCTGCATTATAATTGATTAAGTAATTCAATCCTATACTTATTTCAAACTAAGACTCCTATGATTTCATGGCATGTTATTGCTAGCCTATGTAACTAAGCACATAGCAACTGCATGGCGTTATTACTCTCGGCACGTGTTGCTCGGTTTCCATTATTAAAACAAATGAACGACGCGATCGAGTATAATGGTCCTGATAAACAATGTTTTGTAAACCGATCTGAACCAGTAATATTACATGACCCAGTATTTACATTATTAATAAAAAACATATTTTTTTCACGACCATGTTTTTAACAATTCGTCACAGTTTCACACATGTGTTTCAAATTATAATGTTATGAACTTATGAAATATGCGTATATTCAAATAACAAGTCGTTTTTCTAAGGATTTTGTATTTTACACGGAACTTCCCAAGTAAGTATATTTTATAGGTCAGGCTGCTATTTACTCTTAAAAAACTAATAATTCTCAAGCCATCTTAGCCGTAATAGTTTTCCTTGTAAGTTTGATATATTTTTGGTTGGGTTTGTGTGATTTGTGTGTGTTCGTACAGGTGGAGGTGGAGGAACTGCATGAACACACATTTCTTGCATAAACGTAACTATCGTAAGGTCGCGGGTGAGCAAAGTAATTGTTTCAGTTCATTAATATGGACCTCCGCAAAGTAACGCCTGATTCAATAAATTAAATTAAATATTTACTCACATCAAGATTTTTACTTACAATCTGTACACCATTAATTCCAAAGAACGCCAATACCAAAACATATACTGTGGGTGGAAAAAGACTTTTCATCTCTCATACTCGGAAAGTGAGGCAAATCATATCTGACGGGAGGATAGCTATTATTTTCTTCCCTAGGGTAGAAATGAATTAAAAAAAATAAAGGCATTGGCTGTCAATGGAACACGTACGCATTCAGTTTAGTTTCTTACATTAGTTTCTTATTTAGTGACTTAAACCAGAAAAGCTAGAAAATGTTAAGAAAAAAACACGGTAAATGACAATGTTATTATCGACACAGCCTATCTCTATACAGCTTAACTCCTAGGTTCAGGGTCCGTTGCCTCGTAGGGAATCAGAATCTACCAAGCTGACTCAGATTGGTGGACACTCAGATGACTTCTACAGGAAGTAATAAGACACGTGTCAAACGAAAGTCTAAACATATAGAAACTCCTAGGTTCAAATTGGTTACTTACATACCTATTTTATAAATAAATTTACTAAATACCTACTTTATCTACTGTTTTCATTGATTATTATATTGAACATTCTAAATTTTGTTAAATTAATTATTCCTTAACAATAAACTCCATTGAAATATTTTACACCGATCATATTGACCAGTTTAGACATTTTTATTTATTTGCAGTGTTTAACTCGGGAAAAACACCAATATCACCCTCGGAATATTGGCACCCTCGCTGTGCTCGGGTGCCAAGTAACCTCGTGTGATCTTGGTTATTTTCCTCCCTTGTTGAACAATCTGCTATTTTTTTCTTGTAAGCTGGCCTCTTTTATAGGTGGAAGGCATAGGCTACGACTTCCTACCAAGAGCTCTGGACAGGACCGTGATCGACAAATGGGTGAAAACGGACGACGCCGTAGCGCTGCCGATGGCTCGGCGACTGATAAAAGAAGAAGGCTTACTTTGCGGTAAATATGCCCAATTTTTTAATACGGCAGTATTTACGGTACAGCTACAGCCAATCCAAATGAAACCTACATTGTTCTTTAGTTTCTTCTTTTGACAGGTGGCTATGTCTAACCAAAATGTCGCTATCAAACTCAGAATGTAAGAAAAATAATTGTTTCGGAAATACGTCGAGAAATTTAGTTTTTTATGCTCACACTTGGGTTGGTAAACAGCTCAGTTCTAATGAGTTGATGAGAACTGGGTATATTCCCAGCCCCAGCTATGGTTTTTAGTTTTTTCAATATGTTTTAGTTGTATAATTTAGAAAAAAAGCTTAAATATACTGAACCAATTTTATCTTATTAGTAACATAGGCTATAATAAATGTTATCTCGGGAACGCTGTCTTACTAATATTATAAACGCGAAAGTTTATATGTATGAATGTTTAACTCTTCATGCTAAAATGGTTTGATGGATTCTGATGAAATACACACACAGAAAGTTTATAACCTAGATAAACATATACGATACTTTTCATCCTGGGAAATGGCATAAACGAATTCTACGCAGCCGGGAGTTGCAGGCAACAGCTAGTAGTCTATATTTCATTTCGGGATCGTTGAAACTTCCCACGTGATGCAAACGAACTGCAAACAATGAACTCAAAGGGGTACAATACATTATTTTAAAAAGCGTAAGCGATGGAGTTACCTACAGCGCAATGCTGATTGAAATGAGGGCTTAAGAGCGTTTATACCTGCTGAGCTGGCAACGTTGCATTTTTGTTAGTTTTTCTCGATTATTCCATAAAAAATTAATGAAAATTAAAAATGTGGTGTATACGAATTGTTGTAATATATAAGTTAATGTGTCTACTGCAATAATAATTCGTGATAAGACTTTTATTTTCTTTAAAAACCGTTAGGTAATAAAATTGTTCGTTTTTAAAGAAAATAAAATTCTATCATGAATAATTTGTTGCCAGCTCAGCAGGTATAACGACCTAAGCCATAAGTTTGTTCCAGGGGGCAGCAGCGGGTCCGCGATGTGGGGCGCGCTGCAGGCGGCGCGCGCGCTGAGGGAAGGGCAGAAGTGCGTGGTGCTGCTGCCCGACAACATCCGCAACTACATGACCAAGTTCATCTGCGACCCCTGGATGGAGGCGCGCCGCTTCCAGCCCACCGTGGACAGGAAACTTTGGTAATACTCGCTTTTAAGCTCACTGCGTCAGAAGGAAAGTTGCCTTGTAATTAGGATCCCGTTCACTAGAGATATTTAACGAACGACGATTTTATTTTAACGACCGCTTTAGCCTAGTTGGTAGTGACCCTGCCTACAAAGTAAGAGGTCCTGGGTTCGAATCCCGGTAAGGGCATTTATTTGTGTAATGAGCACGAATATTTGTTCCTGAGTTATGGATGTTTTCTATGTTTGTATTTAAGTATTTATTTATCTATATAAGTATGTTTATTGTCGTCTAGTACCCATAGTACAAGCTTTGCTTAGTTTCGGACTAGGTCGATTTGAGTAAGATTGTCCCCTAATATTTATTTATTTAGATGTGCTATGGGTGTGTTTGATATTCTCCAAGCATTCATTTGTCCACATAGCATAGCACTGATGGAAACGGGTTCAACTAAGCTATGTTTTTATGCAAAGAAGCAAGCTCTGGTTGCTGCTCTGGATCTTTCTCGAGTTCTACATAGCTTAGCATTAGTGGAAACTGTTACATAGTTTCGCAGCGTAGCTTACACCATCTTCGCACCATAACTGCATAGCACATCTCTGGTGGAGTCACCCTTATCCAGGCTAGGCGCGCGCTGTTTTCTTGGGCACTTTATGTCTGCCGCATGCCGCCAAACCCAGTCCGGCTGTGGTAATACCATGATGACCATTGGCATGAGTACATTTGTGTTGTATACATAATTATTTTGACCTAATTTACTTAATATTGTTTTTTTTTTGCGGCGCAATCTGTATTATGATAAGGTTTATTATTACAATTTTGAAGTTCTGTCGTTGCACTGATTACAAAACATTAATACATACATACAATACATTAACATACATTTTTCGCTGGAATTCGACATCAACAAACTGTGCAAGTTTCAATTATATAGATAGTTATTGCGGTAATCGAATTAACTATCACATAGATAACTTTTGAAAAGATAAAACTTGATATTGGCGAACCCAAAGGAATAAAGTTTTTCGTGTTTATCGTCATTACTTAATAGTTTCCGAGTGATAGCGCCGAGAGCAGTTTAAAACAACAGTAATGCCCTTTGCCATGTATTACAGATAACGAAATCGTATTCAAAATATTTACCATAATATTCTGATTTAATCTTTAGAATTATATCACAACTGTTACTTATCTTTGCATCATTTAACCTTATACACCTACGCTTACGTTACTGGGGTAGTTGGATGCACATTTTTTAACGCAATACGACGAGCGCGGTTCATGTTCGGTGGGAGAGGAAATGAAGAATTCTAACAGCTTATACATCTTATCCTAAAAGCCGTGGTGGCGGTGGCCTAGCTGTTAGACCAATGGCCTCTCAAGCATAGAGTCGTGGGTTCAAATCCCGGCTCGCACCTCTGAGTTTTTCGGAATTTATGTGCGAAATTACCTACATTTGAAATTTACCATGAGCTTATACGGTAAAGGAAAACATAGCGAAGAAACCTGCATACATTTGCGAAGAAATTTAATGGTGTGCGTGAAGTTCCCAATCCGCACTGGGTCTGCGTGGGAACTACGGCCCAAGCCCTCTAATTCTGAGAGGAGGCCTGTGCCCTGCAGTGGGACGTACAGTGGTGGTCATACAATTAAGAACGATTTGAAGTTTCCGATTTTTTTTTATCTAAATCATGTCATATGTCTAGTTGTGTTCCTTCTTAGAAGTAACAAGTTATGTTATAAAATAGCCACATGGATAGAGCAAACAGGATTAATAATAATAGTGTATAAATGCTAACATTTTTTTTTACAAATTTTATTTGTTCTCTATACTAATAAATTCAAATAGTAATGAAGCTGGACAAATAATTAAGAACGATTTATTAAACTGCTCGAGAGTTGTTTTATATGAAACTTAGATTAAATAAATCATATTAATGTGAAGTTGGTATAGAAAAAAAAGCAATTTAATACATTTGAACTAAAATTAATAGTTAGTAGCATGTCCACGGCTTTTAATTACGGCTTTACACCGGCGAGGCATTGAATCTATCAATTTTTGACATTTCGCAAGAGAAATAGAGTTCCATTCTTCTAAGAAAACGTCGTACAGCTCTCTCAAATTGCCACACTGTCGATTTGAAACCTTTTTCTTGACTTCGCACCAAAGATGATCTATTGGGTTAAGATCTGGGCTGTTGGCTGGCCAATCTAAGACTGAAACTGATTGTGATGTGAGGAAATCCTTAACGGTGCGTGCAGTATGCTTTGGATCATTGTCGTGCTGGAATGTCCAAATAACCGGAAGCACGTCTTCGGCATATGGTAACATTGTTTCTTGCAGTATATTTTTGTATTGGAATTGATCCATGTTTCCTTCTATCAGCCTAACAGGTCCAACGCCATGTCCAGAAAAGCACCCCCAAATTTTCACATTTCCCCCGCCATGCTTTAATGTCACTTTTGTGTACTTTGGGTCGAATGATTTATTCGGAGGGCGTCGTACATATCGTTTTCCATCAGAACATACCCTATTTATTTTTGTCTCGTCAGAAAAAAGAACGTTTTTCCACTGTCTGACTGTCCAGTTTTCATACCTTCTTGCAAATGCAAGTCGGGCTTGCCTATGACATCGTTTCAACATAGGCACCTTCCTTGCTATCCTTCCGTTCAACTTATTTTCTACCAAACGCCTTCGAATAGTGCGTGCAGAGATTGCTGAAGGGTTGTTTTCGCCAAAATATTCTTTTCTCAACTCATTAGACCCTTTAAAAGGATTTTGTTTTGCCAAACGAACGATATTTCGATCATCTCGACGAGATGACTTTCTCTGTCTAGGTCCACGCGGAACGTTTGTAGTAGTTTGATACGTGGAAAAATGCTTTACGGCATGGAAAACCATTGTTTTTGAACATTGCAGATGGTCGGCTATCTTTTTATACGACCAATTCTTCTCGCGAAGTTTTATTATTACTTCTCTTGTAGATTTATCACAACTATTATTTTTCCCCATTGTTTTTATACGAAGTAATCACTTTTAAGACTTTAACAGCACGAAATGGCGCCAAAATTATACGAATAATAATCTACAACCACAGAGCCACACAGTGTTCTCTATTTAAATTTGAAAAAATAATAAACTATTCAGCGTTCTTAATTACGTGACCAGCCAGTAAGTACTAATACTAGGTTCAGATCGAATGTATAAAGTTTCTCTATTAATTTTTTAGCCAACAATGTTGCATAAATGAATGTACCGGTAGTACGGAAAAGTTTTGCAATACCGAGAGAAATAAAAAAAATACGGGCAATTAGTTATACTTGTTACTTTGAAAAAATCATCTCAATAAATAATCGTTCTTAATTATATGGCCACAACTGTATATATAGGCTGGGATGATGATGATGATACATCCTATAAAGATATCGATATGATAAATAAAATAATTCAAATGACGATCACTCCTATACTCGTTCCCAGATATCAAATTTTGTTTCGGTCGGAGCTAAAGAAACTGAAGGAACTAAAAGACCAATAGATTATAGACCGAGCGGGCGTAACTCTAAATTTAGTAGCTAAACTATTCGCTACTGCCTAAAAATCGTTCGCATTACAGTCGATTTTTTTCACGCCAACTAATGAACTCGACTAAATCGACAGGTTCGGACTGTTTAGCCGGCGGCCGAGTAAGCTGTCGCCGTGTTATCTTATGTGTGCCTGGGTCGATCATAGTTTATGGTTGCGACAGAATAAAACTAAATTGTTTCTATGGATAGAGCTTGATTTAGATAGTATGCTATGACTCACATGAGTATCTCCGGGTGTATCTCGCTGTTCTCTGGAACGGCTCAATCTCTATCCAGTATGATCTGCTTCGCCATCTGTAGAGTTACTGTACAGATGACACCACAGCTTGTGGTGCCTCTGTTGCTGAGCCACACTGCCAGCTGACAGCCAGGGTGACTCCAATAATGCTGAAAGATAGTGTCCACTCTAAGTATGTACATGGATAATGGGTTTACGTCTTGGTATAGGGAGTAAAGAGTAGGGAATTTCAGTAAGAACTAGCTATAGTCTGTCCACCTAGTAGCTAAGTAAGAATAATCGTGCGGTGCCCATCATGGCCAACAACTCTGGCTTAACGTGATGTCATTATGAGTATTCATTGCAGCCAACCACTCTGGCCCAACTTGAAGCCTCACGAATACTTGCTACGGCCAACAACTCTGGCCTAACATGACGTCATACGAGTACTCATTACGGCCAACAACTCTGGCCCCACGTGAAATCTCACGAGTACTTACTTCGGCCAACAACTCTGGCCTGCCATGTCATAGGAGCGCTTACGGCTCCTATGCTCAGTCATATATTTAGGTCCCATTATCGAAAGTCCACGTAGTAGTTCCTACAATATGTATTCTAAAGGGCTTACGTCAATTGTAACATCGTCGTATTGTCGTTTTGTCATGTTATCGTCATATGTTAGTAATTGTCAACACGTAGGGCAATTAGTATAGTATACTTACCTTTTGTATGATGTCCCAGTCTCTTAGAGCACACCAAAAACTTTACTGCTTGTGGTCAGCAGAGAAAAATATTTGAACTAACTCACTTTGACGTTTCGTTCTTTGGCGGGGTTCTCACAGCAGGGTAACGTCACTGTAATATTGCCATGGGAAAATTCGCGTGACGTAGCGACACTCCCGGCGGCCCAAATTAGAACAGGGTGACTAGGTTCTGCGTCCACTCCCGGATCTTCTCCACGGCCCGTGTGGCTGCAGCACGTTTAGGCTTTTCAACATTATCACCATTAAGCGATTCGTTATGAGTGTCAAGTGTCCGTCCTTGCTGATCGTCATCAGCTATGTCCGTTTCAGGTTCTCTTTCCTGACACGATTCCCTGTCATTACTGTATTCTATAGTTTCCATATCTAAGGCTTCATCATTTGAGTCGTCATCATGGTTCATGACGTTTTGTCTCAAGTCAGATAATATACTGTCATTTGCGGGCTGTGTGTCCTCAGAAAATAACTCATTGTACTCTTCCTCGGCTTCGAGAGGATACAGTTGTCCTACTGATCGCGTTTATTCTATATTACCTATTTTGACTTTAGCAGTTCTGCCAGATTCCGATAGTTCTATCAGTCGTCCGACTTTCCAGCTGTGACGGTTTGAAGAACCCCCTTTAATTTGAACTACTTGCCCAATTTTAGGTTTTGACTTGGACTTTACTCTAGGTTCCTTTGGAGAACTTTTGTATCGCTCACGTAAACTTAGCAGATAGCGATTGACAAACATCGACTTAAATTCTTCCAATATCCGAAGACCTCTCTTCCAGCCATTTATCAGATCAGTTTTCGTGATAGTTCCTTGTATAGTGAGATCGTCACAATCTACGTCCGGGTTTAAACATTTAGACATCGTCAAAAAGTCAGATGGTTTTAGGATGTGATCTTGCTCGGCATCGACACATGTGAGCGGTCTTGTATTCAACACAGCTTCTATTTCCTTGATGATCGTGAGTAGCTGGCTATCGATTAGCAGATTCTTCTGGAGGGTTTTTTTTCATGCAGTGCTTAACCAGCGCTACCAAACGCTCATAAAACCCTCCATACCATGGCGCCAGCTGTGGAATAAATCTCCACCGTATATTATTTTGGATGCAGAACGGTCTGGTTAAAACCTCAGCTGTAAGTTTGAACTGTTGAGCATTGTCTGAAGTTATTACTGCCGGGATGCCTCTCGTGGAGATCATTCTTCTTAGAGCGAGAAGTGTTTCTTCGGCGGTCATATTATGGACGACTTCGAGGTGTATGGCTCTGACTGCTAAGCACGTGTAAAGGCATATCCATCTCTTCTGAATACCGTTTTCTGTGTTAACTAACACGGGCCCAAGATAATCTAAACCTGTGTATGTAAAAGGTGAACTGTAATTCACTCGTTCCGGAGGCAAGGCCGGAGTAGGTGGTAATGGGAACGGACCACCTCCGTGTTTAACGCACTGTGGGCACTTCTTCAGGATTCTCTCTACTACAGCTCGTCCTTTTGGTATCCAATATCGTTGTCTTAATATACTCAAAGTGTGAGACCCTCCAACGTGATAGTTGCTCTCATGAACATCTTTGATGATTTTGTTTGTAAAGTCACTATGTCTTGGCAAAAGGATAGGATGTTTCATATCATATGACCAGTCTGTATTTTTAAACCGTCCTTCCGATCTTAATATCCCGTCGACGTCAAGGAATAGTCCTAGGTTACGACTGAGATGAGTTACCTTACCGTTATACTCGTCTGGAAAGTGTTGTTTTTGCAGAAGTTTTATTTCTTCAATTACTGCGTAATCATGTTGAGAGTGATTCTGCCTTGCTGGAATACATTTTTCTTTAATTTCCTTATTATTAGAGTCTTCATTCACTTGTTCTTCTGTCCTTGACAGACCCTCCCGGGCTAACAAGGAAAGTTCCTTAACTCTCTCTGTCGGCCATGTGGTTTCTTTTTGTAAGAGGAAATCTGGTCCTTGGAGCCAATATGATTTCTCTGATTTTGATTTCCCGGTTCGGGTACCTATATCTGCCGGATTTAATTCTGTTGGGACATACCGTATAACCAGTTTTTTATTTTCTTTTATCTCGCTTACTCGTCGGGTTACAAACGGTGTCAACAATTTGTCAGAGTTGATCCAGTCAATGACTATCTGACTATCAGTCCATAGAAAATGTTGGCTAACTTTTATGTGTAGAGAGTCCTCGGCGTATTTCAGCAGACGGTTTCCTATAACAGTTCCTAGTAATTCTAAGCGTGGAATTTTTAAATGTTCTCTGTCTTTAAACGGAACAAGCCTAGATTTCCCAATTATGAATCCCTTTCCATTGTTATTAACCAAATAGACAACAGCTGCGTAAGCTTTTGTGGATGCGTCTGTGAAGCAGTGTAATTGGTTCATTTGTTCTGGTTGTACTCTTGCTAAGTGTCTTGGTAGACAGATGTCGGAGATGTCGTCAAAGCTAGTATTTATTTCTTTCCACTTAGAGGTCAGTTCTGAGGGAAGTATCGTATCCCATTTAATGTTCTTTTCTTTCCACAGGTCTTGTAAGAAGAGTTTTCCTGGCAGCAGAGTTGGTACAGCAAATCCGCAAGGGTCGTATACTTGAGCTATGTTTCTCAAAACTTCTCTCTTCGTGTTAGCTTCCTTAAGGGTTTTAAGTCGTAATCTGAGTGTATCGTCTACCAGATGCCAATCTAAACCAAGAAGTTTAACAATGCTCTTGTCGTCTCTATCGGGAATTTGGTTTATAAATTCGTTGTTGTTGGAACTCCAGCTTCTAAGATTCATTGAGATCTCACGAAATGCCTCTCTAGATGTTTTATGCAGATTCAGAGCTTCTTCAACGTTGTTAGTTCCTGTTACTAGATTGTCTACATAAATATCATCTACAAGTCCTTTTAATTTGTCTATTTTGGATAAATGATGTTTAATGGTGGCATTTAGAAGGAATGGGCTCGAGATTATGCCAAAGGGGACTCTGCAGAAGCGTAAGTACATCAGATTGTCCTGTGTGACTGGTTTGTCTATATCCTTGATCCATAAAAACCGGGTTACATCTCTATCTCTATTCTGGATACCGATCTGTAAGAACGCCTTCTCTACGTCTGCAGTCAAACCTATTTTGTGGGTCCTAAACCTAATAAGTATGCTGGTAAGATCCTCTACAAGTGACGGTCCACAGTATAAACAGTCGTTTAAGCTTTTATAATCTTTGCCCTTTGCTGAGGCGTCATAAACTATCCTCATAGGTTTATCAGGTTGTTGCACCCCGTGATGCGGTATATAATGAATGGTCTTTCCCTTCTCCAGGTTGATTTCACGATCAGGTATTATTTCGATTATTCCGTTTTCCAGCTGATATTTGAGAGTTTGGTCGTACGATTGTAGAAATTTAGGGCTTGATCGCTTGATGAGGTTTGTTAATCGACCGAAAGCCATCCCAAAATTTGAAGGTAAATTTGGAGGGTACTCTTTCCAAGGCCACTGTATGGAGTATCTTCCATCCACAAACTGGGTTGTTTCATTGAAGTTTCTGATAGCTTCTTCTTCGCGGGTTAGCTTCGGTGAATCTGTAATACCTATTGACTCTAATTCCCACAGAACTTTCATATCTGACTTGTCTAATGGTAAGTCTGGTTTACTGAATTTGGTTATTGAGTTTGATTGGAGATACGTTATAACATCAAGCTCCGGTTTATCAGTCTCTGAAGTAATCTGGCCTGTTATTATCCAACCGAGTCTGGAGTCCACTAGATGCAGGTTCTCCTGGATTGTAATCTTCTTAGTCCCTATAAACGAGAAGTAGTAATCATTTCCGATAAGTATGTCAATCCTTTCACCTAATGAGCCGTCATCAGCTAAGATAATATTGTGTTGCAGGCCATCGATCTTCGTATGGTCGTACGGTACTACTTGGTGACAGATGAGTGGCACCATATTGGCATACACTGTCATCTTGTCGTCGGTTCTAGATGAAAGATGTAATTTAACGAGGCTGCTGTCATATTCCATAGGGTGATCAGCCCCGAAGGTGTAAACAGACAAACAACATTCTTCTTCGATGTCGAGTTTGAGTATTTTAGCCATTCTTTCAGTGATGTAGCTTCTCTGGCTGCCAGAGTCTAGCAATACACGGCATGATTCGCTATGAGGTTCATCTTTCTCTTTTCTGGCTTCCACTATCGCCGTTTGAAGAAGCGTTCGATTCGGCGTGTTAATATGCATTGCGCGTGTGGGTGTCCTCCCTATAGGTATCCTTTTTGGACACAAAGCACGATTATGTCGCCCTTCACAGTGCTTGCATGGACGAATAGTAGTACAATCTTTGATTAAATGACCCTTCTGCATGCATGCAAAGCAATGCCCCTTTAACATTGCCTTTCTTTCTTGGATTGTTTTATATTTACTGCATTCTTCGGAATAGTGACTTTCTTTGCAAAATTTACAAGAGTATTTTATCCTTTTTGTTGGGAATTTAGGTCTCAT
This sequence comes from Archips xylosteana, assembly GCA_947563465.1. Lineage (NCBI taxonomy): Eukaryota > Metazoa > Arthropoda > Insecta > Lepidoptera > Tortricidae > Archips > Archips xylosteana. The sequence continues at coordinate 7,496,859 of OX387362.1, forward strand.
GCCGCTCTGGCTGTCTAGCCTACGCTTATTGCCATTTTGAAAGGATTGGTTGTTATAAACTCGAGTTGCGTTTCTTCTGTTAGAATCTTGAAATCCTTTGTGAACATGACCCCCGTTGCGTTGACTCAAAGCTCGTCTGTGACGTTGTATCCTGTCACGTGGGCGCGCCTCCGATCGGTTCTCGTGTCTTATATGCAAAGACTCTACGGTGTACTTGTTTGGCCTCGTTGGATTTCTGTCCTGTATCAGCCGACTAGCTTCTTCTCTAGCAGATATAGTTTTCTCCAGTTCTGTTCTAATTTCGTCTATAGAATCCGATTTAATCTTGGTCTTTAGTTCATATACCAATTCCTCTGGAAACTTTTCTAATATAAGGAATCTAAGGTGATTGTGACTGGTATTCTCTCCTAGGGAGCTTAAAACTCGAAGGTGACGCTCGACCTCGCTCAGTACTCGTCGACATTCTTCATTGGAGGTACCCGCAGGTGATATCTTCGTCAGTGCAGAGTAGTGTGCATCGATGACCTGGTTTTCCTTGCCATATCTTTCTCTTAGCGCCTGCACAGCAATTTGATAATTTTTATTAGTACTCTCCAAGCCTTCAATGACCTTCGTCGCAGGTCCTTGAAGAGATGCCTTGAGGTATAGTAGCTTATCTACATCTGGTAAACTTTTTTCATGTATGTTGGATTTATACTGATCCCAAAATTCTTGCCATTTAAGTATGTCCCCATCAAAGGTAGGTAAGCTCAGTCTAGGTAGCTTGCTGCTGGATAACTTCTGACTATTATTATTTACTGTTGAGTTTCCCTCCTTTAATTTCAATGACAACTCTATTTGAACTTCTTCTGCTTGCAGTTGGATAGTGGTGAACCGAGAAATATCATCAGCAGACGGATCACTGCTTAGTCTAAAATAGTTGTTTAACTCCGAACCGAATTTAGAAATGAAGCTCTCTAATTTCTGACAAATGACTTGAGCATTTTTAGAATCATTATCTGATAGGACGGACAATTTATTTAACTCATCAGCCGAATCACTTAAGCCTTTTATGTGGGTTATTAATTGTTGAAGCCTATTTAAAATAATTTCTTCCATTTTGAAGTCCTGAAATAAATATTAATATCCACTAATAGTACACTCAAGCTACATAAAGACATTCCATAAACATGGATTATTAGCAGATAAAGCTTTAATTTCATTGAGTACTTCCATATTAAATGACAGAAGAGTAAAACATAAATTATCAAATAATATTCCAAACAAGTACTAGTTTTCAACCAATAATAGTGAATGATAAACAAATCCAAATCATAATAAGTAAAGTATAGATTTAGCAAGGTGCCATTATTTTTAATATTAATCTGATTTAAAATAAATAATATTCACATTCCGTTCGGTGTGCAAGTACCCTTATGACAATAAGTCATATGGCAGTCATAAATAATTTTATATCATTCATTATAATTAGTCACTTCATTTAATTAAATACTCGCGCGCACTTATATTAACGATACCTAATGGCATGGCTAGGCTAGTACCTTTCACAAAGACGCATGAATTTATCAAAATTAGACGTTAGTGACATTCCGATAAGAATCACGGCACGCGTCATCATGAATGATCATTCATACCAACGAATAAATGTAGTTAAACAAAGAAGAAAATTAAATGGACATGTACTATACACTTAATTTCAATTATTTTCTTCCATGTACTCACTTACTACAGCACTGAGTACAAACAATTAAAAAATTTTGGTTAGAAATTCCCTTTAACTGTACTAATATTGTCATCAAATCTACATGAAGTATATACCAAATTTCCGGTCAATCCGACCACGGGATGTAGATCAAATTAATAGAAATATTTGTCCCGAACAAAATTAGGTCATGCTAAACAAATTTGGTAATTGGTAGTACATAGACTAAACACAAGGGTTAATCTTCTCACTTATGTGATCAGCAAAGACATTGATTGAAAAGGAATTAATTTAGCTAAGACGCATTAATTTTCTTATTAGATACGAATATGAGGAAAGGGGGTGGGCGTATTTCGGCTGAAATAATGATGATGATGATGATTAAAGGGCCAAGTGTGTGATCCCTTGTTAGTTACTTATTCCGTGTGGACAAATATAAGTATATAACTACTCATACCTCGTATATACACGATTGGCACGTGCTCAAATCTTGCCGAGGAACAGCTACTCCAGCTTACAGGCTGCCTCAGTATGTTTTTGCAGAGGTCCGCCGTCCGAGTCAGCGATTTTAGCGAAGGCATCCGCTCCGCGTGGAGATTTATTTCCTATTACATGTTTAAACTGTTAAACGGTTGTAAAGACCACCATTGCATCGCTACTAAGTGAGTTTCTAGTAACCGTGCTAATTTGAATTGACAAGATGCCGCCGTACGTATACTCAGAGCGTCGGCGCAGTACCCGGGTAGGTAGGTACCTACTTATATCGCCTTCGCGGCGGTACCTGCCCTTGACGCATTTTAAATCGGCTGCCAAGCTATTGAATTATGATTTTGGCGAAATGTTATTGCACTATGGTGTTTATGTAATAACTGAAGATGTTACCGTAATTCGTTTCCAATATACAACACAATGGTATCGCCGTAATGGCTGCCTCAAAGAAATTTCGACCATGCGCCACCCTATGTACGACCAGATTATGCTTTAGTTAAACAAATTAACAACTTGAAAGGAGCCTGCGTCTCTTGCCTCGTCTTAAACTTGTGACGTGATAACATCTTGTCGTATTTTCCCAACAAGAGGCACGATTGGAGCACTTCGCGGAATATTCTAAACGACTTGCAAGGTCACACTAAGATTTCGCAACTTATATCATGTTCGCATCATTTATCCGCAAAAATGAACGAAATCTACATTATTCGCACTCACCTGTATATTTGCAGAACTTCTTTTAATTAAAATAAGCCGAGGAGCACTTTCTTGCACACAGTAAACTAAAGCTCGTGTCGTGCGCGCCGTTAAAGTGTTACCAGTGACGAAGATGAATTGCCGTAATAGTTCATTCGTTCCCAAGTAGTCGATACAATTTTAAAGACTTAAAAATAAATTCTTGATACCTTTCACTTTAAACGAATAACGTTCCTTTTATTATACTATAATAGAATATATTCGCACCTTTTAGTCGGCGCCAGCTGTGTATAATCTACGAAATACACTTATAACACTTACGTACATAATCGAACAATGTTAGCGTTTCTTATTTATTTAAACAATCGTTTTCGAAACCAACTTATTCGCTATGAAGTCTTATTTATAGAATGATATTTAAATGTATAGTTACAATCGCATCTTCGTTTTTTCTTCCTTTCTTCATCGTATCATTAAACGACTAGTCAAAATAAAGACGCAAACGGTAACCTTGAATAATACACATTATTATTTACGCTTCCTTAATTAGGATAAACATTGCATTTATCCCCAGTACACTTAAACCGAGTGCCGATCCGCACTCCCTAAATTCCTCAAGTAGTGTGTTTATGTTACATCACTGGCAACATTACACTTGCTAGCGGAAACCAATTCACTTATTTTATAATCTGAAATCTTATTTCTAGGCCTAAAGTTTAGCATTTTTAGTATTATATTGTAATAAGATTAAAATAATTAACCAGGAATTATTTAAATCCATACACAATTTAAAACTTATCGATTCTAGATTATTCCAGCGGGCGAGTCTATAATTTGTTCATAGTCTTGTTCCTAGATGGCGCTCGGAGTCTCATACCAACAAGTAAACTTTTAATATCAATATCTTTTAAAGTATTGGCTGGCGATTCATGCACATCTCAACCACTTGAATGTTGTTTATTTCGTATTATTTGAATTTTCTAAGTAAACATCTGGTAATGAGTACAAATAACAGAGATAATTAATTCATCTTTCTTTACTTAAATAGGTGGTTTATTCTTTAGGTTGGCTTCTTATATTGTAAATACACTGAGCCAATGCAAATGACAGTTTTGAATTTTACACTACTTCATGTGTTAGGTATATCTTACAACCATCTCCCTTGTCCTTTTATGGTTCCGTAGTTATTATACTTTATAGCACATAGCGTCATCATCTCATGCCTATATGCATCCTGCTGCTGGACACAGGCATTCTCTCGTTATGAGAAGGGTTGGGCACATAATCATACTTTTGTTTGTTCAATTACTAAACCCAAAGTGATGGGTTTTAGTATCCCAGTTGCACTTCACCACCATTTTCTGTCGCCGTGTTATCTTATGTGTGCCTGGGTCGATCATAGTTTATGGATTTAGATAGTATGCTATGACTCACATGAGTATCTCCGGGTGTATCTCGCTGTTCTCTGGAACGGCTCAATCTCTATCCAGTATGATCTGCTTCGCCATCTGTAGAGTTACTGTACAGATGACACCACAGCTTGTGGTGCCTCTGTTGCTGAGCCACACTGCCAGCTGACAGCCAGGGTGACTCCAATAATGCTGAAAGATAGTGTCCACTCTAAGTATGTACATGGATAATGGGTTTACGTCTTGGTATAGGGAGTAAAGAGTAGGGAATTTCAGTAAGAACTAGCTATAGTCTGTCCACCTAGTAGCTAAGTAAGAATAATCGTGCGGTGCCCATCACGGCCAACAACTCTGGCTTAACGTGATGTCATTATGAGTATTCATTGCAGCCAACCACTCTGGCCCAACTTGAAGCCTCACGAATACTTGCTACGGCCAACAACTCTGGCCTAACATGACGTCATACGAGTACTCATTACGGCCAACAACTCTGGCCCCACGTGAAATCTCACGAGTACTTACTTCGGCCAACAACTCTGGCCTGCCATGTCATAGGAGCGCTTACGGCTCCTATGCTCAGTCATATATTTAGGTCCCATTATCGAAAGTCCACGTAGTAGTTCCTACAATATGTATTCTAAAGGGCTTACGTCAATTGTAACATCGTCGTATTGTCGTTTTGTCATGTTATCGTCATATGTTAGTAATTGTCAACACGTAGGGCAATTAGTATAGTATACTTAGCTTTTGTATGATGTCCCAGTCTCTTAGAGCACACCAAAAACTTTACTGCTTGTGGTCAGCAGAGAAAAATATTTGAACTAACTCACTTTGACGTTTCGTTCTTTGGCGGGGTTCTCACAGCAGGGTAACGTCACTGTAATATTGCCATGGGAAAATTCGCGTGACGTAGCGACATAAGCACGGACGCGTGGTGGGGGGTGTTACTCACTACTAAACTACTAAAAAAATAGAATAAAATGGATTGACTCGACTAAATTTTACTTACTAATCTACTCCACTAATTTTTTGGTGTTCAGACACGTTTAACTACTAAATTACTCGCTACTAGACTAAAATACTAGCCTAGTCCGAACAAGCCTTAACCCTTTTAACGCCACGCCTCGACAAAACGTAAACCTGCTTTGAATCTTATACAATAATAACCTTACCCCACTAAGATCACTTTGACACTGTACTTTGTGACTCCTTTATGTATCGTTGGCGTTGAAAGGGTTAAGTGTCTGTGTTTAATTTCCCAGGTGGTGGGATACGCCGGTGAGCGAGGACTTGGCGGTGCCCGTGAGCAGCGTGCCGCTCGGGCACTCGCCGGCGCAGGCGCTGGCGGCGCTCGCGCCCGCGGCGCCTCTGCTGGCCGTGCTCGCCGACGACGGGTTAGTACCGTCATTATTGGGTGACGTTTGGTCAGCAAATACCACAATAGGGGATACGAATGGGCCGGCTCGTCCGGGGCAGTACCACCCTCTCACAGAACACCGGCGTGAAGCAGCAGCAATCCTGCTTGCGTTTCGTACGGTCAGTGAGAGTGCCGGGGGCCCAATACCTCACCCCTTCCCTCTCCCCCTCCCTCTCCCCCTTCCCCTATTCCCTCTCCTTTAGGGTCGACAACGCACTGGCATCGAGTAAAGCGCTGCGGTTGTCTATGGACAGTGGTGTTCATTTAACATCAGGTGACCCACTAGTTCGTTTGTCTGGCCTATCTAACATAAAAAAAAAAACTATAATTTATACATTACTAGCTGTTGCCCGCGACTACGTCTGCGAATAATATATAGCCTACAACCTATTCTCAGACCTACCGAATGTAGAGAAAAAGTTTCATAAAAATCGGTCAAGCCGTTTCGGAGGAGTTCGGTAACAAACACCGTGACACGAGACTTTTATATATTAGATTTGGGTGGATCAACTTTTTTTTTGTCACTCGTTGCTATACTGACGGTCTCCTGGGTAAATCTTTAAACCGTAAGTTTATCTGATTAAAATTTGCCAAACATGCATTTTTGTGGTAGTTTTAAACCCCTTCTACAATTGGTCATCTAATAAGCATGTTAGTTAATGTGACAAAACATTTCTTTTAATTAAACTGTACTACTTTTGTCCCCTCGCTGACGGGACAGAATAACAACAAGAAATAGTTGATACTATCTCTCCTGGTTTGGAAGTCATCATCATCATTTCAGCCGAAAGAAGTCCACTGCTGATTATAGCCCTCCCGCAAGGCTCGCCAAACTGATCGGTCCTGCGCCATCCACATCCAACGCGTTCCCGCAACCTTAATCAGGTCGTCGCTCCATCTTGTTTGAGGCCTAACTACACTGCGTCGTTTGTTGTGTGGCTCGGTCGTTCCGGTCCGGTCCATGGTGGATGAAGCTCGGTTGTATAATTTTTATTTTATTTGCCCCCGTGTCCCCGAAACTACAGCAACCGAAATTTCGAAAAAAATAGTACTGGAAATGATAGTCAGTTAAAGATTACAGGAAAACCTATAAGAAATCTGTGGTTTTCTTGTAATTTCGCTCTCGGTATACGATATATTTGTAATCAAAAATATAGCAGCTACCTTTGTTTTTAACACGCTTTTATTAGGTCGACCTGTATGTAACTATGTAATGTAACATGATTTTGACCCACTTCCCGGTTTCCGATTGAGCTGAAATTTTGCACGTATGTGTAAATTGGCTAAGTAAAGTTTTTTTAAGAGGTGCTAATTATATTTTTTTTCGACAGTCGGCGTTCTGAAGATCGAGAAACTGCAGCTGTTTTATTTTTATATCCTATTGTTTACTGGAAATATTTTTTTAAGTGTTCGAGTTGACATTTGTGTGATTTAATGGCTGACAAGCGGTTCGTGCTCAGTACTTAGTAGAAACAGAAAAAAAACTAAGTCATCTGTCACTTTTGTCCATGTCAAACCGTTTGCGTTTCGTTTGCTTTGCGTTTTGGTGTGATTTTTGGACTATTTTTAACAACCTCCGCACAAAATCCGGATTTACAATTTTACCGCATTTCTCCACGACTTATGCACGATAATTGAATCACGATTGAATATTTTTGATCATTATTTTGGAACTGCTTTTTGGACAATGCAAAGTAAACGAAACGCAAACGGTTAGATTTCATTTGACATTGACAATTGACTTCGTTTTTTTTTCTATTTCTGCTAAGTACTGAGCACGAACCGCTTGTCAGCCATTTAATCTCACAAATGTCATCTCGAACACTTAAAAAAATATTTCCAGTAAACAATAGGAGATAAAAATAAAACAGCTGCAGTTTCTCGGTCTAGAAGAAGACTACTGTCGAAAAAAAATATATTTAGCACCTCTTCAAAAAACTTTACTTAGCCAATTGGATGATAATGCAATATTATGGTAACATGGAGCTGATCTGATGATGAAGCTGGATGGTGGCCATAGGAACTCTGTAATAAAATGACACAACCCCGTCGAGTTTGGGCTCGTTTGATTCGTCTTGACGAGCACTTTGATCCCACATGGTAACCAGGGTCTGATGATGGAGCTGGAAGATGGCCAAAGGCACTCCACAATAAAACGACACACCCCCGTCGAGTTTGGGCTCGTTTGATTCGTCTTGACGAGCACTTTGATCCCAGATGTTAGGGGGTTGGAGGGGTTGGAGGGTGAGGGGGTGAAGATAGAAACAGAGAGTTACGTTTGGTATATTACTGTAGAGCAGTGCGCGCGCACCAAAGACTAAGTATAAGATGGACCGTTTCTATTTAAGACGAATAAAAACCTTCATGTGCCTCTTTTTAGCACATGGAAATCTGCCATGTATAAATGTTAAAAATATTTCGTTATCAAAGACCAAAAAGTATAAAATAAATGACTAATTTTGTTAACAAATACTAATACTAACTTCCTGGCGGAAGCTGCATGAGGTCGCACAAGAGCATAACGTTTATGCCGCCAAAGGGTTACCAAAGGGAAACAAAGATATCTCGTCCAGAAACAAGAACTACATTTTGCCACTGTTGACGCATCCAAGAAAGTCTTTCCTGTTCCAGCGCCCCACGCTTTTAAAATCAAATATTATAATTAAAAGCACATAGATACACTTCAGCTCCGAAATAGAGACAACTTGAACGATCCATAATTTTTTTTTTGTTATTACGTGCATTTATAAAAGCGTGTTTTTCTAGTGTTTTTTAAACTATTACTTTATTAATTTACTTAGGCTGACATAGTCACATTAGGTGAACTGAAGCCTCGTTAAAATATTAGATTAATTTACACTTGGTCGTTTTTGAACAATGCAAGAAACCCGCCGAGCACTGAACCATAGTCAATCTGTTATATATTTGATGCACGATACCTTCTTTTGCATCTACATCCAAACTTTATTTTACTGCAAACTCACTCTAAAGAAAAAACTGTCGATGACATATTTTAGTCTAAAATGTCATTGACATGTTATTAGCCAAAAATGTCAAAATTTTCAGTATTTATTTAAACGTTTTTATCTAATGTTTTTCCTGATTATTTGTATAATAGTATACATTTATGTCGTTATTATTTTCCTGGACCAATTAACTCGTGAATAAATAATCCAACCGTGTGCGCTGCGAGACTACACGCTGCTAAGTGAAGCGTGTTTTGACAACTCCGAACCACCTGTTTTAGCACTATGCTGGGGTCAGAGATATTCTCAATCGACGCGAACTTCTTAATGATGTCTTCGCATTTCGGACTGTGTAATTGTGAGCAGTTGTTATATAAACTTTAATTGATGTAATACATAGGTAAACATATAGTTTGATTGGATAAAGGTAATCTATGGAAGTACCAAATCGATTTTAAAAATTATCCTAATATATAAAAAACTCGTGTCACGGTGTTTGTTATCGAACTCCTCCGAAACGGCTTGGCCGATTTTTATAAAACTTTTTTCTCTATATTCGGTAGGTCTGAGAATAGGTCGTAGGCTATTTTTTATACCCCTATTCTTCGCAGACGGAGGCGCGGGCAACAGCTAGTTTCACTATATAAAAGAAAACTTCAATATCCTTAATTATCATAGGATGCTTTTTATTCCCGGCAACTAATATTATACTTATTTCAAATATTACAGATCCGTAGCTGGTGTATTCACGGCTGACAACGCTAGGCGAAGACTGGCTAATTTATCTGGCTCAACTACAGAAGACCTTGAAAAGTTTATAATCAAAAAGTTTTACAAAGTTGACCTTGCAGACAAGCCAACTTTGGGACTGGTGTCTCGGATACTCGATATTGCACCATTCGTACTAGTTGTTAAAAAAGGTAAGCGAGGATTCTTAGCGTAACACTCACTTCAGTAAACGCTTGCATTTCTAGCTATCCTGTTAAAACACGTAAAGACATTTAGACAAAAAATAATTACGTCATCATGGCTAAACAGTGCCTTTGTTTATTGTACGTTTTGCTAGGAGCGTTAACCAAACGCTCGAATCTAATCTTCACATGAACCAAACCATCTAACTGCCATTAATTTTGATTACAGATACATCGTCACAAGTTCAGAAAGCTGTCGGAGTAATAACTTCTAGTGACCTACTTGGGCATATCTCTATTGGAAATAAAACGCAGTATAAAAATGGTACTAATTAAACCTAAAATTGAGTCGTAACTATGTTCAGACATCGCGCTATATACTGATGGCACTTGTAAAGTCATAAAATAGCGATTGACATGAAAATAAATAGTTTTAAAGACAATAACACATGCCATCTGAACCGTTTTAAACGTAGCTCAAATTTTTCAATCATATGAGAACTTTAAATTTATGGGAACCATTTCCAAAGTCACGAAACTGTATTCTCGGCTCAGTCTGTAGCACTATGTCTGTCAAAATTAGTCTGGACTCTCGAGGATAATAATATAAACTGTTTTTTAACTATTATACGTGTGATCAGTCAATGACGCGATCAATCTTCCTTTTCTCTAAGTGTATATAATTAAAACACTCATCTTCAAGGAAGTTAAGGAAAAGTGTCCAAGAAACTTGCAAAAATGTGCTTCCTTAAATTATTGTATTTAACATGTCAATGGAACTTGATCAGATCAATAGTACGATTTTATAAGAATCTAACTAATCGTTATGTATTACATAAGTCAATGACATGATATATTATTATATTGTATTTAAAAGTATGGGGAGGTGTTTAGCATACCGTATGAAATCAACTTCGATGAATTGGAGTTTTTATAGCATACAGTGACTAAATAATAAATGATTTGTATGTAATTGTTTTATTTGATCAATTTTTGTTTTGATTGTAGTATCAATACAGCTCCAAATGCACAGGACAGTGGAGGCGTGGCTGTGCGGTGGCGGAGACGGTTGTAATATTCTAACTTGTATGAACGAGTTCGCGGTACGGTACCGCACAACCGTTCATACATGTTAGAATATAACAACGCTTCCGCTGTCTGTGCGCTTGGAGCTTACTTGGCTGGCATCTAATGGGGAACCCTCGAAAAAATACCGGGCGATAGGTGAAATTTTATCAGTTCTGGAAAAATTAAGAAAACGATCTGTCTTTTAGAAGCGATAATAGAGTCACATAACATATTTTAGGATTAGATATTTTCGAAAAAGTCTGTTATCGCTTAACTAAGTGACATTTTTTTTCTTATCTTTTCCAAAACTTAACTTGGCGTAACAACCAGTACCAAATTATTGTTAAGTTTTGGGACAACCTGTATACTTCCATTCGGAGCGAGAACATATACTCATGTTGTCGAATTTAAATAGGAGGAAAATGATTAATCATAAGGCACATCCACCAGAGTTGTGTTAGAAAAAAAAATCGCCATTGGGAAAGTGACTACTCGCGCATCATTATACATACTAAAGCTGCATATGTGGTCTGGTTACGCTTAGTTAAGCTTAGTATAGAAAATATGGTAATATGCTCAGTTATATCTTACATATTATGTAAGGTAAACATACCAATGCTCAACACCTCAACGCCCAATAGATGACACCCATCTGTCACCTGTCTTACTATGATATAAGATTGAAGGTGCCATGTATTGGGTCATTGTCGAGCACAGGGACGTTTACCTTATATGTTAAGTTAAGCCACCAATGTATGGCGATCTGATACATGCTGCAACTGACACTTATTTCTTAAAATCTACTAATTTTCTGGTGTGTTGTGTGTAAACTCCCCAATCCGCATGGGGCCCGTGTGGGAACTACGACCCACACCCTCTCATTCTGGGACGACGCCTGTGCCCCGCAGTGGTACGTAGATAGGCTAAGATGATGACTCCTAGGTAAGAAAAATTGCAAAAATATTGTCTACCAAACTAACTATCATTATCGTGGTGGGGCCATGAAGAGTTTCAACCGCCGTATCTCGTGTTGTGTGCCACCCATCATATAGTAATTACAAGTTTTACTAGTTTTTTTTTTGATTTATAAACAAAAAAAATATTTTAAATATATCAGCAAGCAAAAACTTAATAGAATAGATAGATAACAGTTATTTCAATATGTTGTGCAATACTGCCAAAAGTGCTTACTAATGGGAGATTTCTTCCAAGAAAATAAGATGGACGCTCTAGAGTACTAAAGAAAATGCCCAAGCTTAGTGCTCTGCTAATAGCAGTATGTACAAGGACATGAATAAAACAAAGTAGATAATAGAAGATATTTATTTATAATTAGATCTCAAATTTTTAAGGTGATGGTGGAGGTTGATTTTTGGCATTTGCTGCAAGAATTGCACCGGGAGCAGGGTACGGCCTCATCTGGTATAATGAGCCTGACGCAGTAGTGTCAACACCAGTTTTGGCATGGGTATCAAGCCCAGCACTCCAGGAGCCTCTAGCTATGTCAGAATATGCTGCAGGATCCATCGGATCTAAATCGTTGTCCTTAACTCTAGATCTTCCTTTATCTCTATGATGAACATTTGCTTTTTCTCTTTCACGTTTTTCACGGCGCTTTTCTTTGTTGGGTTGCTGAGGTACTTCTTGATCTGAGGCCTCGCTGCTGTCATCACTATCATCTCCCTCCTTCAGCAGTCTCTCTTCCCGCAAGTGTGCTGCGCTTTCAGTGAGGCACGCACGCGGGTGCGCCGGGGGCAACCAGGAGACCATATTATTGTGAACATTCCAGAAGTAGTGCTGGCCAAGCCCTGGGTCGTAAATTTCCTCCCAACCAGGCGGCAACGGCCACAACTCTAAAACCTTACGTTTACTCTCCAAATAAACTTCATCGGGAACCACTTTGCCTTGTTTCCAGGTTTTCACGCAAAAAATTGAGCACTCATGGAATATGTTGTTTTTGTTGGGGCAGCCTTTGTGACCTTTTATAGGATCGACGTTAACACCTTCTATACCTTCCCAATAAAGCTCCTTATTTTGTTCTTCTGGTTTATTATCGTAATTCTCGGCGATTATCTCTTCGTTTACTTGCGGTACAGGAATTTCATTACTAGCATCTACAGTAGTAGGCTTAAGAATCCCTCTCTTGGCTAAACGAGCAGCTAGCAAAGGTGGTAATGGCATCGCTCTGGGATTCAAATTTAAAACAGTAATCGATATTAACAGAAACTAAATATTTAGTAGTAAATGCGTAAATTTTTCTCAGCTAAATTAGCTAAATACACAACGCTATACAATTGAAATAATCTTACTATCGACCATAGAGAGAAAGATAAATATTGACAGGCAAGTTGACATTGACGTTCATCAGTGCTGCCAACCCTAGTTTTATAAAAACTGGAAAAATGGTTGATTTGAAAAAGGAGGATCGATTAACCCTTAAATCGATTCCAGCAATAATTTGCCATCAAACAGAACTCAAAGCCGATTAATTAGCCACATTTACTACCCAAAATCGAATGTCTTGACATTGTCAAATGATTTAAGGGTTACTTTTTTTTTGTGTGTGCTGGACTTGGGCTTAGTGAAGAGTTACGTTAAGACATAACACAATTTTCAATACAGTTGCTCAAAAAGTGCCCTTCTTTTGGCTGTATTGCGTGCGAAAAGTTCGTTTTTGCGAATTAGTGCGATTTACTTTTCTCGTTTTTTAAATTTGTACTTGTTCCAATTCATTGAAGTCGGATGGGTGGATGGATGGATGGATGGACGGACGGACGGATGGATGGATGTTGTTGGTGATAAAAATGTTTTGTTATTAAGTCTCAAATTATTCTGTTGTATTTTTTTTTCGCAACTGTATTAAAAAACGTCGTTCGATACACGCGCGGAAATTCATTCTTCACTCGTCCCGAGTCTTGCCACTCGCCTTCGGGTCGTGGCAAGATATCTCGGGACTCGTGTCGTAATGACATACTTTCCGCACTAGCATCGAAATGTACTATTAATTTAATTTTTATATTACATGGCTTTGTCCATCAGAGGAAATTTTTTCCAATTTCTAGTGAATTTTGCGGTTATTCGGTAAAAAAAAACGCAATAATTTAATAATCTTTTAAGCGTTAACGTGGTGTATAGGTAACGCCACCAGAGTTGAGGCCATGCACACAACCACATGTCATGTAATGACAGCGGGATTTTGTCGTTGTGTTGTCGTTAAACGTCAACACAACGACAAAATCCCGCTGTCATTACATGAGATGTGGTTGTGTGCGTGGCCTCAACTCTGGTGGCGTTACCTATAACCGACACTGAGGGGTCTACTATGAAATTCGTATCGTCCCGTCCCTTTCACTCCTCTATTAGCGTGAACGAAATGAGACCATACGATGTTCGAAAATCGAATTTCGTAGTTTAAATTTTATGATTCCTCCGTCGGCGCCCTGCGCTTTGGTTTGTGGTGGCCTTTATCATACCTTGCCAGAGACAATAGTGCGTAGTTTTTTACCCGTCGCGCGATCGGCGACTTTTTTGGGTAATTTTTTTAAGTACCCTCTGTTAAAAGGTGATCGAAACTAGAAACAAAAAACCCGGCCAAGTACGAGTCGGACTCGCGCACAAAGGGTTCCGTACAATTATCTATAAAAATCACGTTTGTTGTATGGGAGCCCCTTAAATATTTTTTTTTATTTTTATTTAATGATTTATTTTTAAAGTCAATATATAATTAAATATTCTGCGAATATTTCAAGCGTCTACCTGTTGCCGTTATCAATATCGAGCAAAAACGAGCAAAAAAATCACGTTTATTGTATGGGAGCCCCCTTAAATATTTATTTTATTCCATTTTTTAGTATTTGTTGTTATAGCGGCAACCGAAATACATCATCTGTGAAAACTTCAACTCTCAAGCTATCACGGTTCCTGAGATACAGCCTGGTGACAGACGGACGGACGGACAGCGGAGCCTCAGTAATACCCCTTGGGTATGGAACCCTAAAAATTAACAAATTTTGACAGTTAGTTTAGGCACCGCCCCGTGTGTGCCTAGGTCGCTCGAATGGTTAAATTTTTAATTATAATAGTCAATCAAACAACTGTTTAAACATTCCTTTTTTAATATTTATTTTTTCCGACGTAGCTCGAAAAATGGCCAGACCGCCAGACTCAAGTGACAGTGGGCAGGGCACATCGCTCTCGTAGAACTGATGGCTGATGGGGCAAAAAGGTTCTAGAGTGGCGTGTCCACGGACCGGAAGACGCAGTGTAGGTAGGCTTCCAACAAGGTGGAGCGACGACCTGGTTAAGGTTGCGGGATCGCGTTGGAAACGGTTGACGTGGGACCAATCTGTTTGGCTAGCCTTGGGGGAGGCCTATGTTCAGCAGTGGACGTCTTTCGGCTAAAATGATGACGATTTACTTTTTAGCCCAGCCGGCTTGGGACATAAATATTAAATAGCATTGCGAGCATCCGTTTTTAGGGTTCCGTACCCAAAGGGTAAAAACGGGACCCTATTACCGAGACTCCGCTGTCCGTCTGTCACCAGGCTGTATCTCATGAACCATGGTAGCTAGACAGTTGAAATTTCCACAAATGATGTATTTCGGTTGCCGCTATAACAAATATAAAAAAAAAACATAATAAATATTTAAAAATATAAAAAAACATAATAAATATTTATGGGGGTTCCCATATAACAAACCTCAAGTCCAACTCGCACTTGACCAATTTTTACAAGTTGTACGAAGCCGGTTTCAAAATAAAAAAAGAAATAACGTTTTACCCTGCTACTCCGCAACCACACGGATAAGATAGTTACGTCTTTGAGACATAAATTTCATTGATGGACCTCCGCAAACGCCTTACTTAATCAATCAATTATATTATACTCTTTTCTGTTTTGTAATTCGGGTCAATAAAGTGAGATCTATACAAAACGTGGCTTGTCCTTTTTTTATTTAGTTATTTTATCGAATCGTCCAAACCAACAAATTCTTAGGTCCCTTGAGCATTCAATATGCCTGTTTCTGTGTCTTTGTCTCCAAATGTATGATTTTCTTACCTTATATTAGGGTAAATCGCCAATAACTGGCCACCTCGTACTAAAAATGGAGTCTATTCATTCACCTATAATAGAATTCATTTTTAGTATAAGGTGCTAATTACTGGCCATCCTTCAATAATTTGGCCACGTTAAACTAAATTGAATTCTGTTTGTAGGGTGAGTTCATTTTCAGTATGTGCGGGCCAGCTATTGAAGGGTGGCCAGTTATTGGCGATTTACCCCCCTCCTTTATATCTAGTCATTTTACGATGATCCCTGAAATGATTGCAGCGACGGCTCTTAAGCCCGGTTTAGACATGCAAAAAAAAACATTGTTGCATTACATTGCGGCGGTCGACTGACAACTTGAAACTCATTCGGTTTGAGGCTTCGGGATGTAATGTAACTTGCACAAATTTTCTTGCAGGTATAAATTAGGTAGGCTTTAAAGTGATGTCAAAAAGTCAATGTTTTTCGACAAAGGTTTTCATACAGATTCAGTCACAGGTACAGTCAGCCAAAAAGTTTAACCCACTTCAAAGGGCAAAGATGTATCAATAAATTCAACATACATGCTTTTCATAACCATTTGCGAATATATCGCACTCCTAAATCTAGAATTTATAAACTCAAAATAATCCATCATTTTTATTTTGACTTTCCAGAAACTTAATAAGTCTCAATTAAAATGGGTTATTATTTTTAGTTGACATACCTACTCTCGACCCAGGAGTGCGAATATTTATTTGAATGCATGTACAACACTTGTCTCCCAATGTGGTCCTTTAAAAAAACCTCATAATGAACTCCATAAGGAAATACTAAAGCTGTTATTTGAAAGCTGCTTTTATTTTATGCATTTTTATCAAATTTAAATTACTTGCTTTGAAAAGATGTCTAATAACAATAAATCTATCAATTTATTTGAGAAATAATGACAACGGAACATACAATTTATTACGATATTGCAAATATATATTTGATTTTTTTTTTTTTTTTTATGTGAATGAAGCCAGACAAACGAACTAGTGGGTCACCTGATGTTAAATGAACACCACTGTCCATAGACACTCGCAGCGCTTTACGCGATACCAGTGCGTTGTCGGCCCTGCAGAAAATTGTACACTCGCCTCTTAAAGGCACCCAGGTCGTAACTCGATGGGAAGACCCCAGCGGGAAGCTCGTTCCAGATTTTGCAAGTTCGTGGCAAAAAAGACCGCTTAAAACGCACCGTCGAAGACTGCCATTCATCAACATGATGTCGATGAAATGAACGCTTACGACGGGAGGATCTGTAATGGAACCCCGCAGCTGGAATGAGGTCAAAGAGTTCCTCAGAGCATTCCCCGTTGTAGATCTTATAGAACACGCAAAGGGAGCTAACGTCTCTGCGGAGAGCAAGAGGATCGAGTTTAACGGAGAGTGAGGGGTTGCCGACAACTCGGCACGCTCTGCGCTGTATGCGATCAAGTGAAAGCAATCAAGTGTTTTAATAACAATATAATTACATATATTTTTAATACATACAGTAGATGTTAATGTAGACTACATTTTCACTAATTAACTATTAGCTTTACATTAACTAGGCTCTTTCAGTAAGAAAACGAATTGGGGATTGGTGGTGGTCGACCTTCTATGTCTTATCCCAAAGTAAGAAATACACCAGCACATTCTTGAACTCTGAAAATATAAAATGTTTAAATATAAAACAAATTTAATCAAAAAAGGCGTCTAACTAGACAGAAGACAACTAAAAGAAGACTAACATAATGGTCACTCCACGCTGCTGTAGCCTAGATTTTACTTTGACTGACCATTATAATAAAAAATTGGCCAAATCGGTTGAAGTTACAAAACGTTATCTATCACTATCACTTTGTAAGAAAGCGCTAGTTTTATCTTGTACTTCACTATTCTCGTAACCTTAACGAACTAAGCTAAAAAAAGGTATCATTGCGATATTATGATGTTTCGCAATGATACCAGAGACAATTTATTTTTTACTCATAAAAGGGTTAAATAACTTATTACGTCTAAATAGTTAGATCAAAAATTATTTTAACTACGTATTAATTAATGATTTATTACATTATGTCAAATTTTAATGTGTATAGTAAGGAATTTGTGCTCTGTATTTCCTTAGTTTTTGTAAAATCTCGTTTAAAATTTCGGGAAATATTTTTGCCTGGTAACACTAAGAAATGTCAGAATTCCACCACTATTGCGCGCTCAGTGCGAAGCTGACCGCTGACGTCGGTCGCGCGTACGAATAAACACAATATTCTTGGGGCACCGCACAGCGACGCTGATGGCCGCGCGTTTGTCATACGCGACCGACGGTACGCTCGACCGACGTCAGCGACCGACGTCAGCGTAGGAGGAAATCAAGCCTAAATATTACACCTTAGTTTTTTTTTATTTAAACTTTAACTTTGCTTGGTCCAAGCTTTGCCCTCTTTACTGATCAAGAAAAAATCCCTTGACCGTTGGTCAGCTCATTAGCTTAAAACGTTTAACAGACAGAGCTTAGTTTAGTTAAATTAGGCAGAAATAAGTCAAGAATGAAAAAAAAACTTGTTTTGCAATAAAAAAAATTACAATGAATTAAATTATTAATACCACAAGTGAAAAACCTTTTGTGAATAGCGCAGATTTTTCAGAAAATCGGAATACCTATCTCTAAACAGATGTCACTTTTATATATTTAGGAGGTGACCTGCCCACATTCCTCCCCCTTAAGTTTGTCGTGCAATACAACTCACAGGAAATTTTATTTTAGTTATTTTTTGTTACTTAATATTTTCTGGAATTATCAATTTCTGTAGTCCATAAATATTCCAACTAGTCCCGAGTCTTACAATACGAAGAGTCGGCAACGCACCAGTGATTTCCACGGAGTCGCGAGTGTCAATAGGAGGCGGTAATTTTTTACCACAAGGTGACCCACGTACTCGTAAATCCACTATGATGTAAAGGGTGTGTTTTACAATACCGAAGTACGAAAGACCGAATGTATTAAAACATCGAATGGGTCAAAAGACCGACACGATTTTTTTCTGAAACCGTAAACTTTTCAGAATTTATTAAAACGGCATCATACAGAACCCATTAGGTTAGGTTAGGTTTGTTTTATAACAATCTTAAAAAGTTAACGGTTTCAGAAAAAAATCGTGTCGGTCTTTTGACCCATTCGATGTTTTAATACATTCGGTCTTTCGTACTTCGGTATTG
This sequence comes from Archips xylosteana, assembly GCA_947563465.1. Taxonomy (NCBI): domain Eukaryota; kingdom Metazoa; phylum Arthropoda; class Insecta; order Lepidoptera; family Tortricidae; genus Archips; species Archips xylosteana. Next base: position 7,515,790 of record OX387362.1, read on the forward strand.
TAATACATACCCGATGTAAAATATAAATATGGAAAACAAATTAATTACTATCAGTAACAACTTTTTGTCCCAAACAAAAAAATACTGTGAAAATATTTCTGACTTGAGTTAGTATTGGAAGGAAGATTTCTTCAATGAATAGTTACAAATGTACAAGATTATTTTTATCGTTGCGATCAGTACTAAATACTTTCAAATAATACAACAAAAAAAGTCCTGTCTACTGGCAAGGCGGTGTAAACACATCGTACTAACTACGATCGGCCACTTAATGCATTTAGTATGAAAACCAGGCGTCTAAAAGTTCTGCAGAAGATACATTCGGATCAAAATATTGTTCTTAGAAATACTTTAACACCGATTTTTAGAATGTAGTTTAAAGCGAAGTCCATTAATCATTAAACAAGCAATGGTATGGGATGGTAAAGTATTATTATACGTGGTATATTTATCAGGAACTAATTATATTAGTATTTATTGGATATATTTACTTTTCATCTAACTACATGTGAACTGAATACCACACGCTGCGTACGGAAGCTATCGCGAACTATCAAGGCACTTAATTCTAAGCTGTTCATGCGGATAGCCCTGTTAGAACGAAAAAGATTTATCACCTGATAATAGTTGTCTTCACTCACCACGGACGACTGATGATTCACTCCGCTTCACCTGAGTTTGAAGCACTATGTCATGGAATTCCCCTGAATGAACCAACTTGGGTTTTTCGTCACTCTGAATCTCTTGAGCAGGTTTTTCAAGAGCATTCGGAAACGGCGTTACAACATCCATTTCATCAGAACTAAAGTTTGCCGCAGACTCCTCATTTTTCACATCTAGCTCTGAATTATGTTCAGGGCTTGATAAAACTTCTGCAGCATTGAAAGTTTCGGCATCGATAACAGTATCTGCCGTAGAACTTATCGTTAGAGTAGTGTCGCAACTTTCTGTGTCTATATCTGGTTGTTTACTGTTATTGGTCAGCAAATAGGTGGAATTCTCTTCCTGCTTTAATTCCAGACTATTTTTCACAGAGTCAACTTCTTCACTTAATTTTCCACTGTTGTTACTTGGAGGGGAAATAGACTGGATAGCGTCTTCTCTTTTCAACTGTTTACGAGGTTCACTCTTGTCATAACCGAGTGGGTGTAAATTAATCGAGGAAGGTGGACTATTGTCTAGAGGCAAATCGATCGACGTCAACATACTTTCGTCTCTGCTCATGAACTGTCCTCTCTCCGGAACAATATGAATATTTAAAATAGTTTTTTTCGGTTCATTTGTGTCACCTTCTAATGATTTGGATGATGGACCTTCGGAATTCACTAAGGAACTATTAGAGCCAGTTTTGTATGAAGCCATTCTATTTCTGACTAAGAAGCCCCTGACGTGTGCTTGTATAGTGGTAGCCGCACTAGACAGCGTAGAAGAATCGTCAGTAGAAAGCGACAGTGATTTCTCTTCGTTGACCGTCTGCAGCACGGTGTCCATTCTACTTATGCCTAACGGTCTACGTTCTTTGTTCAAATTAGCACTTGAGATAATATATTCGGGCTCATCCTGAAAGTTCTAAAACTAAGAATTATTAAACAAATATAAATCATTCTACTAGATAAAAACATTTTCTTAATCAAGAACACTTACCTTCTTTTCAATTTCCTCATCTAGGGAATTATCATTCGCGGTTTCATCTAATGTAGAAGCTCGACTTTTACTAAATAAAAAAGTTCTGAATACTTTTTGAATGGTAATTGCAGCAGTTTCTAAGTCCATACCATTTCCTTCACCATTTTCAATTGGTTCATCGCTTTCCGCTGTCATATCAGTTTTCTTGTCTGGTGTACTATTGTGGATATTATTTTCATCCACGTACAATTCTGTGGCAATATCATTTTTTTCACCTGTGACACTTTCAGTGACGTTAATGACCTGAGATTTCTCATCAATATCATTCTGAGAAACCTTTTCGCAGGCGTGGTCATTCGAATTCTCTTGATTTTCGAGATGTGATGCGTTCACTATTGTTTCATTTTCAATTACGTGTTGGGCTGGTATTACAGGTTCTGCTGGAGGATCAGGATGTTTGTCGCTCGGTTGGTTTTCCGGCGAGTTTTCTGATGCAGTTTCAAGAATTACCTCATCACTGTTTAAAACTACTTCGGTTTTCGATTCAGCTAAAACTGGTTTACTATAATTATTCTCATTGTTTGAATCACTTTTACCCTCAACCAGCACTACTTTATTTTCGATACTTTTTAAAACATCTCTATTTAGTTCTGAATCTGCTACTTTTTCTTTAATCACTTTATCAATTTCAATTACGTCGTTCTCTACGATTGAGGACAATTTTTCAATGTCCAGGTTTTCTTTCATTTGTTGATCAGGTTTTATCTTTTCCTCTTCATTTTCATTCTTAATAGCTTCTTGGAGATCTATAACGATTGCTTCATTTTCATTTTCATTTTCCTTAGTTTCTTTGTCAGGGGCAGAATCGGAAGATATTGAAATAACTTCTGAACTTGTAATAAAATCCATATTTTCTGTCTCCTGTGAAATACTTTCCGGATTTGAATTACTTATGTTTTCCGGCATGTCAATGACGTGTTTTACTTCGAGAACCATTTCTGTGTTTTCATCATTCACCTTTTCATTTTCCGTCATATCTACTTCAGGCCGTAACTCCTCATTCTTAAATATATCGGAAGAAACTAGTTCAGTATTAACTATATTCTCATTAGGTTCTTCTTTTACGCCATTTTTTGGTGCTTCACCTAGGTGGGCCACCTCTAATGGAGCTAGTGTATCCTTTTCCATTGCAACCTCGCTTTCTTCTGTTGCTTTTTTAAATTCATCTATCAGGTCGGCACTCTGAAGTGTCTCCAGCTGTGTTTCTTTTACCATTTCGTCTCTTGCTATAATATTAATTATGCTATCTTGAACACTCTCAGTGTCAACTGCCAAGCATTCCTTAACTTCTTGTTTTTGAATCAAGTCGCCTGTATTATTATCAGCTGTGGCAATCATTACGTCCGGTTGGTGGAATATTTCAACTTCACTAATCTTTCCTAACTCATCGCCGTGATGAACTGGCTGTTTCGACGAGGTTGTGCTTTCGACTGGATTTTCCATTACAGCTTGATTTTTCAATTCAGTAACATTCATCTTCTCTTCTAGGATTTCATTGGAAGGTTTTGACATCTCTTTTTGATACTGGAGCTGTCGATCATTTATTCGTTGCCGTATTTTTTCTTGTGCCCTTTTTATTTTTTCATCCAAAGACAATTGAAATTTAGGAGCTGTAATTTATGAACAAGTCAATGAAAATCATGCTCAAAAGAAATAACATTTAAAATAAAATTATATGAAGGGTCCACGGAAAGAACATGTCTAGTCACCTAAACAACTTTTTGAGTTACAGCGGTTTGAAAGTTAGTCATCACAAACAATTACTATGGTAACCATTTCTTTAAAAGTGAAAAAAATATATATTATTTTCAGATATCCCTATTTAATATAATGGTAAGTTATAGTGCTTTGCGAGCTCTACATTTAGAGATTAAAAAATCATTTTTCAAAAAAGTGACTAGACATGTTCTTTCCGTACCTTTCCGTTCCCTTCATATACTTCCAGGCATTTAAAAAAAGTGTACCCTGTACTTTTTTTCAAATGAGGAAATTTTGGGGTTTTCTTACTCAGAATCAAAATCACTATTGATGTTGATGATAAAAAAAATGTCCCAAATTTTTTTGTCAGTTTTGTGACGTTTTTTTCGTATAGTTTATCACATCACAAAACTGAAACCAAAAATAATGTATGGAAAAATTAGGAATATTTTTTACGAAAAGGGTACACTTATTTTGAAAATGCCCATATACCTACTTACCAGTACCGTCCCTTATTTCCAGCAATTTGTGCATATGTCCAGCACAAAACTCATAAATATTCTCGGGATTGTTCTTAAGGACATCTTTCGTCAGACCCTCCATTATCTCTAAAATTCCTGGGGGCATTTTAGGCGTCGGGACAGGCTTCCCGTAAGCACCTAAGCCAGTGAGCTTCATTTTTCACCTATAAGAACAGAAATTATCGTCAGAATTAGGCAATTTGATTGATCTAAATGTTCGAAAATGAAACGTTGAAACTTACTCAATGCAGGAACCCGTTAGTTCGGAATGTAAGGAAAGAATGGAAGGGAGTGGTGGCGGTGGGCTAGGCCTCGGCTCTGAGAGTCCAGTGTTTGGCGGCGGTCGCCATAGCGACACGCCAACATGAACTTGTGTTGGCGACGCGATCGATCCGCCACACCGCGGTTCAACGCACTTGGTGTTTACCGGTCTCTAGGGCCAATGAAGTTCAAGGCTATTTTCTATAAAAAGACATCGATTTCTTTAACCAGTTTCATATTTCACATTTAGAAACGTATAAAGTCTTGCTTGAATACAATTTCGAAAGAGGCGTTTTAAACATGAAAGGTGCGTTCCACAGGGTCTATGGCAATAAACTGACATCACAATAATCCCGCGTCGATACCATTATAATCAGAGGTACTCTTTTACACTAATGTACAATTACTAAGGCATAAGCTCTACCTATACTTATGATTAAACATGTTAAGAGTTAAACATAAACGAGTGAGGCCTCAAACTAGAAATGAAAAACCGAGCAATGTGAAAATTAGTTGTGTATTTCCTTAGCATTTGCGCAACCGAGCACGGGCACAGGGCGGGGACTCGGGAGCGGCGGAGCGCGCCGCGCGCGCAGCGACCGCGCAAAGAATTCAACGACAATATACATGTGAGTCAACTTTTTTATTTTCATACTGTGTTCTATAATAGTAATTTATATATAAGTATCATATATAATTTTTGCAATGTTAATACATTTGACATAACAAACATCTCCATAGTGTACATACATACAACCGCGGGCGGCGACCGGCTCGGCGCGCCCGCCGGCGGCGCTCTCGACTGATGATACAAAAAAATATTAACGCTACAGTAATATCATACAAATTAATGACTATTCCCTTAAAAATTATTATATCTACTTTTATCATTGTTCTACTCCAATATGATCAAATTAACATTTTAATTTTATCGAGCTGTACGCATGATACATGAAGTCTCCGTGCGCTCCGACCGATTCTGTCCCGACACAGCGCCACTCTCCCGCAGCTAGGTATAAAAATCACACTGCTTTAAATTTAAAATAAATAAATGCCTATTTACACTATGTAACTATACAAAATGATAGTACGACGAAATTACATTTTTGAATCGAGCATCTAATTTGAAACGAAAACTTCATACAACGATCTACGGTGGGGCGCCGGCCCCGCGCCGCCCGGCGCCCTCGCTCTAAACATTATTACAATTTCAAATTTCCCTAGTCATTTTGTACAATCATATTCAGCCGAAAGCCGGGTGCCCGAACGATACAATAAATCACCGGTGATACGAAATGCGGTACAATCGATCATGTATCAATAATACATACAACTTTAACTTATTTAAACAATTTAACAATATTAAAAAATCCTAATGTAAACTAGTGACCTAAGTAAACGTATATAAAATTGTAGTACAGCAACGACGGAGCGTTCTCGAGGGCCCGCGGGGCGGCGGCGCGGGGCCGCGCGCGAGCCGATTGGAGGTGTAAAAAATTAATAACGTCATTAACAAAAATGTAATCGAATAGAAAATATGAATACATAAGTGAAAATAGAACGGATCGCATTAGTCTAGGTGTGGCGCGGCCGCGGGCGCCATCACTTGCGCGCGCTCAGCTCCAGCTCGCCCAGCCGCTTCCACAGCTCGTCGCGCTCCTTCTCGCGCTTCTTCTCTCTGCGCCAACACGACAACCATCAATACAATCTCACGTCACTTATAGCTTATAGCTGTTGCCCGCGACTCTGTTTGCGGAGAATTCATTTATCGATATCCCGTGGGAAATATGCAATTTTTCGGGTTAAAAAGTATCATATTCTAGCTGATGCCCGCGGCTTCTCCCCCGCTGAAGTAGATTAAAACGGGTTTTCCCGTGGTAAAAAGTAGCCTATGTCACTTCTCCAGCCCTTCAACTATGTCCATACAAAAATCACGGCAATCCGTCACTCAGTTTCTACGTGGAAGAAGGATAAACAAACAAACACACTTTCACATTTATAATATTAGTATAGATGTTAAGAGGGTTTATACCTGCTGAGCTGGCAACGTTGCATTTTTGTTAGTTTTTCTCGATTATTCCATAAAAATTGAATGAAAATTAAAAATATTTCGAATACAAATTGTTCTAATATATAAGTTGAACAATTTGTATTCAAAACATTTTTAATATTCATTCAATTTTTATGGAATAATCGAGAAAAACTAACAAAAATGCAACGTTGCCAGCTCAGCAGGTATAAACCCTCTTAATCCAGGTTAAAAACTATCTGTGTGCCAAATTTCATCAGAATCCGTCAAACCGTTTTAGCGTGAAAGAGTAACACACATCCATCCATCCACGCACACTTCCACGTTTATGATATTAGTGGGATGAATCATCTTTGAAGTGTATGAATTTAAATTTATAAATTATATTATAAATTTACCAGTCTTTCGATTACGATTCACAAGGCAGCTATCGAGTTTAAGCACGAACAATATGAAACAATTACGATTATTTGTATCTTATTATTTTAACAATTCTTCTTTGGTTTGGCCACACGACTGTTGTCGACAATGAGCCTTTAATTTACGTAATGACGTTAGAGGAGATATCAACAAAAACGTCCTCATACAAAAAATTCATACAAAGTTAAATTGGAACAGATCACTTTTAGAGATAAGTTCGTCTTTATAAATCGGTTTGTCCTGTAGTCTGTTGATTTCATCTGTTTTATGTACAACTAAGAGTTACATACCAACTACCATACATACCAACTATGTATATGTCTTGTATTCTTACTCGCATTACATCACACACACTCATACACACACACGCAGCAGGCAAGCAAAAACATAAGAGTGCACGGACGTCATTGCGCGCATATAGTAGTTATTAAGTAGTGTAAATAGAAGCAATGGACTCACTTCTGCCGTTCCGCCTTATAGCTGGCGGTGAGCTCGTCAAACAGCTTAGAGTTCATCTCCATGAAAGTCTTGAGCACGTTGTAGACGAGCGCCACTATGGTCTGGTTCCAGTGCTCCTTGCTCATGCGGTACAGCGACGGGAACATTATCGGCATGATCACGTGGTTGTTCTCCTCCATCAGGGACATTATGTACTCGTTGTTCCAGAAGTACAGCGCCCTCTCTGCCACCTGGGTTACAAAATTGCCTAACTTGTAAGTTTCTTTCAAATTAGATAGATAGATAGATAAATACAACCTATACTTCATTTTTTTTCGCATTAGAAAGAAGGTAAGCGATCTTGGCGTGCCTTTTTATTGAAAAACACTTTTGAAAAATAAATCTCAGCAAATAATGTAACAATTAAGAAGGCCATAATTAACAACCTTTCATTTTTTTAACACCTGAAAATTACTGCAGGAATCGAAAGAGTTTCGCCTCCTGAACACGGAAAAATATTTATTATAATTTATTTCTACATATTTAAAATAAATACAACAAATTTAAAATCCTATTATGTAAATACTTCCACAGAATAGAAATGTTTCCTATACCCTTTTCACTAGAAAAATGAGCTGTCATAATTTTAAATTTGATAACAACCTTAACGTCAAATTTACGTCATCACTTTTTTTAATAGAGACTAGACAAAAGTAATGGATCTATTCTATCGTTACGCTCTTTTAGAATAAGCACATCTTTAAAGAATTGTAACAAATTAAATAATAATCCTAGTGAAAATTTAAAACTATCAGCGTCTTTCTCTTTCCAAACAGAATACAGAGAACGAATCAAATTATAGTCTTAGAAATATGAAATGTTGTCAATTAAGGTCATTTACATTCTTTTGGTTTCATAAGTAATAGTTTCAATTTTCTAAAAAGCGTTTTTCAATAAAGACTCCTCAAGATTGTTTACCCTATTTCTAATGCTAAAAAAAAAACGAAGTATTGGTCTCTTCAAGGCTTGAGTGAAAAGACTGTTACTGAACCAGTGAGATACCTACACCTTTGGCCTCATTTACACTTTTCACCAGGTGAGATAGCGGCCAATCACTAGTCAGTTTTATGTAAAAAGTACAACTTCATTCGGCATCAAAAATATACTGAATAATACAAAAAAAAATCAAAAAACATATTTAGTTAATGATGCCGAAAAGGAACTTGACTCAGTATTAAGCTGCAGCAGGTAGTGCAGGTGATAGGTGTAGCTAATCTAAGACTGAACCATTGATTGGTCTTAATGCCCTACCGAGCTTTTGGCGCATTTATTAAAAAACCGGCCAAGTGCGAGTCGGACTCGCGCACCAAGGGTTCCGTACAAATTTATATGTATCTATGAACATACAGTCTTAGCAGACCCCTGCTCCTAAGCAAAATGTGCGCAGTGTGGGATCATTGTAGATTGGTTACTGATATAGACAGACAGACAAACTAGATCTCGTTCAAACCAATTTTCGGTGGAAGTTTACATGGTAATGTACAATATATTTTTTTAGTTTTATCATTCTCTTATTTTAGAAGTTACAGGGGGGGGGGGGGGGGGACACACATTTTACCATTTTGGAAGTGTCTCTCGCGCAACTATTCAGTTTAGAAAAAAATTATATTAGAAACATCAATATCATTTTTGAAGACCTATCCATAGATAACCCACACGTATGGAATTGATGAAAAAAAAATTTTTTGAGTTTCAGTTCTAAGTATGGGGAACCCCAAAAATTTACTGTTTTTTTTCTATTTTTATATGAAAATCTTAACGCGGTTCACAGAATACATCTGCTTACCAAGTTTCAACAGCATAGCTCTTATAGTTGCTGTGACATACGGACGGACAGACAGACAGACAGACATGACGAATCCATAAGGGTTCCATTTTTTGCCATTTGGCTACGGAACCCTAAAAAAGCTAAACGCTGTTGGTGAGAAATCCTACACATCTCTTAAATAGGTTCTGCCAGTAGGTGTAGGTGGGGTTTTTAAGCAATTTGGGTAAATTTTTATAAATTATACAATCAATAAGTTAAACAAACACATACCTGAAAATGTGGACTGGAGACGCACTTGGCTATCTGTCTGAAGAGGGGCTCTTGTATTTTTGCGAATTGCGCAGGCTCGATAACGTCTAGTATCTCTTCTATCTCGCCCAGAAACATCACCTGGAATACACGATGGTATGGAAAGATTGGTTTCAACAATTATATTCGCCGAAATCCTGTTAAATACAAAACAAAATACAATCAGCAATGCATTAGGAAACTTCTGTAGTAATTTTCACCTTTGTTTCAATATGAATCATTTGGTTATTAGACAACTTGATACACTTTAAATTATATTTTTTCCTAGTTTTTAATTGCTCTAAAAGTGACATGTAAAAATTACTAAATTGTACTACTCAAGTAAAGACCTGAAAATATGAAGAAGACCGATACGCTCGTTTGTCATACAGATGGTGACGTTTGCGTCATGTATTAATGTTACCATTGTTCTACATCATACCCAGGTAATTATGTCATTACACTAAATGAATAATTAACTCACTCAGTAAAAAAAATGATAAATCGTTGCTAGGAAACGTTTTTACGCAGCAAGAAACCTTTCACGACAATAATTTGTAGCTGCAAAGATTAAGACGCGAGAATCGGAAGCCGATGATTCTGAATAGAGATGGCTGTATACTCTTTACAGTCTCTAACTGTAAGAGTGGAAAATCTGTACTATTTAAATTTCACACAAAGCGTGTCCATCTTTCATAATGAGGACAGCTAAAGAGCGGCACTGTCTGCCCGCGTGTTTTTCCTCGTCAAAGTTGAATGGACATAGTAGACAAACATCATCACGTAAGGACCATCCATAAATTACGTCACACCAATCATTTAGATACCAGACATTCGTGTTTACTCTTTTTCTAATGCTAAAATAAACTATGCATTATTTTGTCCAGCATTAACTTGTGGGGATGATAGGCCACATTAGAGACATCTCGCCAGACATATGTTAGGCAGTGTCGAGTGATGTGATTTCAAAAATCGATCCCTTGGCCGCGAGGCCGCGGACGCTCAAGTCAGCGGGCATCGGAGCGGCGCTTTGGGCTTAAAACCACTAAATTTCATAATACCTTATTCACTAATACCCCTAATTTTCAAATTAATTAATTTATTAATTTATTCACTAATACCCCTAATTTTCAAATTAATTAATTTATTAATTTGAAAATTAGGGGTATTAGTGAATAAGGTATTATGAAATTTAGTGGTTTTAAGCCAAAAGCGCGCGTTCTTTGTTCATTGTGCAGCCGTGACGCTCGCCAGTGTTTACCAGGCAGTACACGCAACGAGGCAAGCCGTGGTGGCCTAGTGGTTTGACCTATTGCCTTTCAAGCAGTGTCCTGGGTTCGAATCCAGGCTCGCACATTTCAAGTTTTTCGGAATTTATTTGCGAAATTATATTTGAAATTTACCATGAGCTTTACGGTGAAGGTAAACATCGTGAGGAAACCTGCACACATCTGAGGAGAAATTTAATGGTGCGTGAGAAGTTCCCAATCCACACTGGGCCCAAGAACTATGGCCCATGCCCTCTCATTCTGAGGGGAGGCCTGTGTCCTGCAGTGAGGCGTAGGTATATAGGGTGTCTCATTTAAATCGGTCAGTATGGGAAAGTCTGAAACTATAAGACATATACGAAGATCTGTTCTTAGGAACCATGTCATCGATTTTAATAAGAAGAAAAACAGCATTCATACATTTAAAAAAAAAATTGTACTTAGCTCGGGAATCGAACCCGGACGTTTTGAAAAATGAAACTAACACTATTTGTAGTGAAGCAGTGAATGTTACTATGAAACATGATGTCTAAAATGAATAAAATGGATTGTTTTCATATCCTTTAATTTATTTTTTTATGTATGAAGTTTTATTTAAAATGTATGAAGTTTTTTTTAAATGTATGAATGCAGTTTTCCTTGTTACTAAAATCGATGACATGGTTCCTAAGAACAGATCTTCGTATGTCTTATAGTTTCAGACTTTCCCATACTGACCGATTTAAATGAGACAGACACCCTGTATAGGCTGAGATGGATGGAAGACTCGCAATGAACGGAAAAAAAACGCTCGCCGCGCCGCTGCCCGCTGACTAAAAGGTAAAAAAGGTGAGTGACCTCTTTCTGCGAGCAGGTCTTGGGCCAGAACTTGAGCAGGCCGCGCACGACGGGTTCGGTGAGCGTGGCGTCCTTCTCGAGGAACTGCACGACGCAGTAGGCGAGCTGCGCGTGGTACAGCGACAGGCACTTCACCTTGTGCAGCGGGAGGAGCACCTTCACCAGGAACTGCTTGTGTTCGCTCTTCAGGGGGAGCGCGAACCCGTTGATTATACTGCACAACATTACATTCACGTTTATCATAAAGGCGATATCAGACGGATCATTTTTCTTTCATCTTGCATCTTTCACTCAAAATTATACGTCTGAACGCAAAGTGAAACAAAAATGGCGAATAAACTCATTAGTGAACCGATTCAACGATGTTGAGTCTTTTCATTCGGAATCATTCATTCCTCTCCGAATGAACGAAAAATGTACAGTCTGAACACACAGCGTTTATTCGGATTCGGCCATTTAAACTTATTCCAAAACGCACGACTTGATTCGACGCCATATTGAAAGAAACTAAGGATTAATGTTCATTTATACGTCATTCCAGCTAAGCCATGGAATAACGAACATGGAATGAAAGAAAAATGAAGCATTCACTAGAGTGAATATTCATCCAAGTGAATCGTCTGATATCATCTTAAGTCAAGACTGAAGACAGCGAAAACCCGTTATTATACTGGCAAACATTACATTAACGTTTGTAATAAATAAGTTCGAGACTTGTTATACTTGATTATACTATGGACAAGTTCCTTATGCTATTTCTATTTATTTGTTTGAATTTTTATTTCTTTATAAAGTCCGTCCTATATGCGTGCATCACATGTAAAAGGGACGAAGTACTGAACTTGCTTTCAGGTCTAGTATTTAATAATATGTTATCTTATATTGATCGTAAATCACAAATAAATTTTGTTCGCCACAGAAACTTCTGTTTGGTAATGGTATGATAACAACAAAAGAGAATTCATAAATGTAGTTAAAAATAAAACTTGTATAGGACAATTACCGACTGTTTACACGCATATAAACACTCTACTAGTGAATGTACTGCACTACACGCAAGTTACCTTGGCTATTATCAAAAGCAGATCACTAACCTTCCCAAAATTTCTAACAGTTCACCAACACCATTAAAATGTTCAGTTTCGTAGACGAATCGCAGGAATATGTTGTTGATCTGTTTCCTGATGAAGGCGCGCAGCCCGAGGAACTTGCCGTAGATGCGATGCAGCACGGTCTTGAGGAAGTCGCGCTCGCGCGGGTCCTCCGAGTCGAACAGGTCAAGGAGCTACAACAAATACGTCACTGTAACACCCCCCAGCAATACTCCCCGGGTTATTGGTCTTCGCGCTCTACATTATAACAACTCAACAGCTAATCGACTCAAAGTTAAATACGACATAAGGCTTAAGGCGCAAGCCACACAAGAGACGTGGGACTTGGGCGCATCGCATTCGCGGCGCCCTTTGAATCAGTTGTCAAGGTAGGTTTAGACAGGGTCAGTAACTGACTTTGAATTCGAGACAAATCAGCGCTGACCCGAGAAATACCCAATGTAAATTGATTTGAAGCGCTGACTTTCAATTTACATTGGGAATTTCTCGGGTCAGCGCTGACTTGTCACGAATTCGAAGTCAGTTACTGACCCTGTCTAAACCTACCTTCATACTAAATGTATGAAGCGGCGTGATTCAAAGCAGACAGAAGAGACGGGGCGAGGACGCGCCCCCGTCCCACGTCTCTTCTGTGTGGCTTGCGCCTAAGGGAATACCCTACAGTGCAATTTTCAAAATTTGTGTGAAGGTAGCGGACGACGTATGGTCACTTTAGGTCAATTAGAACCCATTTGCCACGCGTTGCCCATACGTCGGGTTGCGGCTGGCGGGCACTATACAGGATGACTTGTAATTCGACCAATCCCTTGAAAGGGGTTATTCTGGAGCTTATTTACAATGTTTTTAGTCCCGTCAACCGGGGATCTAAATTCAGTGGTTTTCGAGTCATTCGAATTTTTAGTTTATTTTTCGAAAAAATGCCATCTTCCGACCTAAGAATGGCAATTGAGAAAAAAGTACACGCTTTAGGCTCAGGCCTGAAATGTCCGTTTTCCTAAAATGTATATTTCACAAAATTTCTGCTTCTTCATAATATTGTCACGTCTTACTATACAAAAGACGTGACATATTATGGAAAAGCAAACATTTTGGGAAAGATACATTTTAGGAAAACGGACATTTCAGGCCTGAGACACGCTTTAGGATGGTTATTTTTTCTTGTAGCTTTCTTTAAATAAAGAATCATGTCAAAAAATTATCGAGGTTTTTGTAAACAAAAGGTTGTAAATCACTAGTTAAATTACTTAAGTTTATTAGTTTTATTACATTTCTTTTAAATCAAAGACGATTAGTCAAAAACAAAATCGCGTAAAAATTATTGAAATTAATTCCGTAATTCGTAACCTTTCCTAAAAGGTAGTACAAATGTCGACCTTTTTTACTGGTTGACTGGACTAAAAACATTATAAGTAAGCTACAAAACCCTCCCTCCCTTTCAGGGAATAGGTCGAATTACAAGTCACATGAATTGGAAGACGAGCTGACCCATTTGACTACGTATAGTCCACTCGTTGACACCGCCTTGTCCACTAATGACCATTGGGTGGATCACTTAGTTGACTACTCAACCGAAACTTTGAGTTGAGTGAGTCGGTGCCGCAGTGGTATGGAATGGATAAGTGTGCTAAGACCTTATTTCAGAGAGAACACGTTAAAATTCGAAAATAGTTAAAACCGATGCAAATACAGTTTGAGCCGGCTTTGTCACTGTGTGGCCGTGATACGTGCCGGTTTAAAGTGCCAAGATACAAGAGATGTGCTATGCCACGTTGCTAGAGAAGAGATGCATTTGATATCCACCATTCATATTCATTGGTCATTGGTCCATTGGTAGCACTGGTGGAAACGAGTTCAACTATGTTTTTTATTGAAACGATGCGTGCTCTGGATCTACCTCTAGTAGCTACATAGCTTAGCGTACTAACTTAACGCTGGAAACGGTCACAGTTTCGTAGCTGCATGGCACATCTCTGGTGGAAAGGCACCCTTAAGATAACATCTCGAAAAGCAGACTTTCTGCTTTGGCCGCTATCCTTATACGCTGAAGCGAATTTTATTAGGGGCACTAGCACCTAGATAAAGCTCAAGACTACCTAGTTCACGTTTAAGCAAAATATTAATTTTCAAAAATGACAATGACATCATCCCCATCCTCCAAGTGATATCACGAGAATCACGGGAAAGTCGAAAAAGGTTTCGAACCCCAATTGGAACATTACCTGATTATTGCAAGTGTGCTTTTTAGGGTTCCGTACCTCAAAAGGAAAAAACGGAAACCTTATAGGATCACTTTGTCGTCCGTCCGTCCGTCCGTCCATATGTCAAAACCCTTTATCTCAGGAACACGTGGAGATATCGAGTTGAAATTAAAACCATACACTCAGGTCTCTACAGTCCCTTGAAGTTGTGAAAAAATCAAACTTCTAAGTTAACGTAGAAAAGAATACGGCCGTTTATGCCGCAAAAAACGTATATAAGTATATTTCGACACTCTCAAGGGAATCAACATTTACAGGGTATTTTCCATTGACTAAGAACTATAAAATTTGGCGGTAATACTACAAATATAGGGAAAAATTTTAAAACTATCTAAAAGACATTGTATAGACATTTGTAAATTTGGTAAAGGGGGTCACGCCGTACCAATATTTAAAATGATTCTATATTGAGTACGGCGGCTGTTTACGGCGTACATTTTGTATACAAATTTGTACGGAACCCTCGGTGCGCGAGTCCGACTCGCACTTGGCTGGTTTTTTGCAAATGGAATCTGTAATAAGCCTAAACTGCTCATAAAGCATCTCCGTTTATTGTGCGTAGGGATCTCTGATGAAGTAGATTTACCAAGACGAGACTTGGCGAGCGGCACAAAGCTAAACGAGGTTAGCACGCGTGTGTCAATTGTATAGATTACGATTTGTTTTTGATAAGACTGATAAGCTGATAAGATAATTAATGTGAATGAACTTCCGGCTTAGGCTTTGGCAACGGTGGAACAATTCTCTTCGGCTTCAGCCAATAACTGACCCTTGGTTGGGCACTATTTGTGGGTCATTTTTAAAAATATGCGCAGAACACTGTTACTATTTGTATGGAGCTACCACTCTGTTACCACGCATTACTATGAACATTACATAAAAATAAGCATCTTTTTTTGATTCCGATAGTCAATAATTATGTGTGATATATGGCTGATTGCAAATCAAATCATCAATCATTTGATTTAAATAACCACAGAAAATAGACATTGTAAACGGAAACAACTTTTTTTAGGTTGGGACAAGTTTACCTGCACAAAAATTGAAAATTACTCTTAATACCAAACCTCAAAGAGCCCATTTATGCCCTCACACACAAGCTATGACAATAGTCTGACTTCTCTTGCAACTTGGAGCTTGAAACCCGAGATCGAATGTCTAGTTTGTTTTGATACCATAATAATTATTCATATACTTAATACTCATATTCACCGATGTAATGCACAACATGTTATTCGGCTAATTAGTTTGGGGATAACACGCGCGACCTGAACGAATAGTTATTTATCTATTTAGTCATGTACATACAGGGTGTTCGGCACATGGACCATCAAATTTTTTTGGGATATTGTTGACGTGATTTGCTATCTTTTCTCCCTTGGAACTAGGGTCCGATTGGGGTTACGATTTTGGAGATATGATTTTTGAAATGTTTTTCTCAAATTTCCCGAAATCCCACCTTTAATCGTTCATAACATTTTTATTAATGTTTGCAAAATTATTATTTTTTGTATTTAATACTTAGCAATAAATGCTTGTTCAAATAGCAATAAATTTGTATTCTAATTGATAGTCTCAAAGGGACGTACCAGGTTTTTTATTCCACAAAATTATTGATTGTGTGAAAAAATTTAACTTTGAAATTCAATTATTAAAAAACTAAAGACAATTGATAGCTTCATTTTATTTAAAATACTTCTTTAGCTTATGACCTTTCTAAAGATATGCTACACATTGATAAAAAATAAATCTGAGTCAAATTACGGGGACATTCCGTCAATAGGGCGGAAATTGTTTGGAATCTACGAGTAAAGCAACTTTATTTTTATTATCTTTTTTTTTAAATGGTTAGACAGACTGTGTTGTAGTTTACAAATTTTTTTCGAACTGTTCTCCCCTGTTCCTAATGCACGCCCGACATATCTTTCTTGAAACGAATCCGGTGGACGGAGGGGTCAAGTTTTAATCGGGCCATAACAAATATTCATAATTTGCATCATTGGAAAACCAAAGGCCAGAACCCACACGTAATGCGGCGAACCTCCTTTCAACACAAATTTAGCGTTAACGTATGGGCTGGTGTGATAGGCAGGCATCTCATAGGACCATATTACTTGCGGAATCGATTGACCGGGCCTGCTTATTTGGAATTCTTACAAACTGCGTTGCCAGAGCTGTTAATTTAAGTTCCCGTAATTAATGAAGACGTTCCGATTGTTTTCCAGCACGATGATTGCCCGGCACATTTTCAAAGAGATGTTCGAGAGCACCTGGATAACTCTTTTCCTAACTCGTGGATAGGCAGAGGCGGCCCAATACCTTGGCCCGCACGGTCTCCAGACCTATCGCCCTTAGACTGTTATGTCTGGGGCGGGCGAAAGAGTTAGTTTATGTTACGGAGGTGCCCACGCGAGAGGTGTTAATTGAAAGGATAAACGCAGCTTTTATGGCAATAAATGTCGCGCATTCCATGCACGAGTAGTCGTAGAACAATCGGTAAGTGTCAACCCTGCTTTAAAGTCAATCTATTTTGCGATGAGGTAACCTCAGCTTTATCTATGTTTTGACTAATGTGGGTATTTGTGTGATGACACTTCTGTCGGAGAACAGTAAAACGGCGCCCTACGTAATGCGAGACGGAAGGTACTTGAGCAGTGGAATGAAAGGTGTGTGGATGAGAGTGCTATCGTATAACCTGACTCCACACGGCCGCCAGAGATGAACCTGGTAAGTGCTCATGTATATTATAAACCTTTATAATCGATATAACTAGCTACGTGAATGTGGAATAATGAGCCAACTGACGGACCTCAATTGATTCCACTCTAACGGAGTCCACCCTGTATCTCGCAGGGACGTTGGACTAGGTAGCCCGGGGCTACTAAGAGTATGTATCGGAAACATACAGGCAAGCTATTGTAATACGGTCGATTATGAGTTGGAGCACACGAGTCGGGCCTGAAGGGGTTGGAAGGAGGGCCACGTGGCGGCAGCGCCGCCATGTCCAGCTGGTGTCAGGTTCAGGGTATTATGGGTTTTACGACCCCCATAATCTTTGTATAATAAGTCTCCCTTAATCACAGGTGGGAACTGAGGATACGTAGGACACCAAGACACACTCACGCAGTGTCTAGACTGGAGGCGTAATCGACTGTACGGAGAGGGTAACTCTGGGTAGACCAGGCCCTCATGCAATATGAAGCCACTATCGGTAATACTAAATAGCTATACACGGTCGAGGGTGACTCCTTCTTTTACATTCACGTAGCTATGTGTATATTATATAATAGTGGTACTTATCGTCCATACGAACCAATACCCAATCGAATTCAGGCAAGCGTATTTCGTACAGGTGGGTATAGAATGCACGATAATAAAAGCCAAGATGCCGATAGCTGCCGTAACTGTTCAAGTAAGAAAGAGCGACATCTGCCTGCCTATCACACCAGCCCATACGTTGACGCTAAATTTGTGTTGAAAGGAAGTTCGCCGCATTACGTGTGGGTTCAGACCTTTGGTTTCCCAATGATGCTAATTATGAATATTTGTTATGCCCTCCCGATTAAAACTTTGACCCATCCGTCCACCGGATTCGTTTCAAGAAAGATATGTCGGGCGTGCATTAGGAACAGGGGAGAACAGTTCGAACAAAATTTGTAAACTACAACACAGTCTGTCTAACCATTTAAAAAAAAAGATCATAAAAATAAAGTTGCTTTACTCGCAGATTCCAAACAATTTCCGCCCCATTGACGGAATATCTCCGTAATTTGACTCAGATTTATTTTTTATCAATGTGTAGCATATCGTTGGAAAGCTTAAGAAGTATTTTAAATAAAATGAACCTCTCGAATTGTTTTTAGGGCCCTCGCCCACGGCGACTTTTTGTAGCATCGCTACTAACGCGCATTAGTCGCATATGTAACGCGCTATAGAAGCGATGCCAACGCGCTACTAACGCGCTACAGCATCGCGACTGTATCGATGCAAACGCGCGACCGTGTCGGACGACATCGGGGAGGGAACGGAGGGAGGGTGGCGCGTTAGTAGAGAACCGCGCGTTTGCATCGCGACAGAAGCGCGACGGTATCGCGTTTGCATCGCGTCAGAAGCGCGACGGTAGCGCGTTTGCATCGCGACTGAATCGTATTATGTGGGCGAGGGTACACAGCTAGCGACCGCATCGCGACTGTATCGATGCGAACGCGCGACAGCATCGCTACTGCATCGCTACAAAAAGTCGCCGTGGGCGAGGGCCCTTAGTTTTTTAATAATTAAATTTCAAAGTTAGATTTTTCCACACAATCAATAATTTTGTGGAATAAAAAACCTCGTACGTCCCTTTGAGACTATCAATTAGAATACAAATCTACCTTTAAACGAGCAATTCTTGTATATATATAATCAGGATCTCGGAAACGGCTCCAACGATTTCGATGAAATTTGGTATGTGGGGGTTTTCGGAGATGAAAAATTGATCTAGCTTGGTCTTATCTCTGGGAAAACGCTTGGTACCGAGTTTCAGCCCGAGCGGAGCTCGGTCGCCCAGGTACTTTATTGCTATTTGAACAAGCATGTATTGCCAAGTATTAAATACAAAAAATAATAATTTTGCAAACATTAATAAAAATGTTACGAACGTTTAAAGGTGGGATTTCGGGAAATTTGAGAAAAAACATTTTTAAAATCATATCTCCAAAACCGTAACCCTTAGGACCCTAGTTCCAAGAGAGAAAAGATAGCAAATCACGTCAACAATATCCCAAAAAAATTTTATGGTCCATGTGCCAAACACCCTGTATAAAATCAAGATGTTACAATAGGTATTTAGATCAATCCATGCCACCCTGTGTGGAGAAATTGCAAATGCTTATAGGTTTTCCCATAAACAGTGGTAAGGATATGGCCAGTGAAGGTTCAAGTTTGTCGCATCCTGTCGGCCTTTGAATGAATCTTAATGGACTAGCCATATATAAAAAAAACCGGCCAAGTGAGAGTCGGACTCGCGCACCGAGTGTTCCGTAAAAATTTTTGAGTATGTCAAAATATATGCCGTAAACAGCAGCAACTATTATAATAATAATGAACTAGCTTATTCTTTTTATTCTTACACGTGGACAAACCATGAAGCCATGATGATGGTGAAGCCATGAGTATAGGTTAGACGATTACGCTATTGTCGACTAGTGAAAACTTATTAGAAAAATATCCTAACTATTGCCTGTATTATTAAGCCACAAACAAACTATTGAATAAATCTCCTTTATTTATTTACTTGCTAACTTCACGGTCGAGATTAACGTACATGAACTGACAAATCGCATATGCCACTACGCCTCCGAAGTAATGAAATTAGCGGCAGAAGAGACTTACGCGCGTTTGGAGGCTAATTACTAATTAATTAATGTTGGAAGATGGGTGTGCCATTTATAGTGCCGTTAAGGAATATTCGTGTAACATAATATATATAATGTAACGTTTAGGGTCTAAAATTCAAGTTACGAAATAATAAAAAAATCACATTACCTGCAAGACGAATTTTTGGTCAATGACCTTCTTGCCGATAGTAGGCTGGAAGTCAGTGGACTCGAGGAAGCGCAGAAAGAACTCGTAAACTAGTTGCAAATGGGGCCACGAGGCCTCCAAAGTTGGATCATCTTCCTCCGGGTCAAAGTCGGGGTTGTCACTTGGCGGCAAAGTGCGGAACAAGTTGGCCGAAATCTGGAGTTAAGGGATATTCATCATATTATTATAAAGTGAACATGGTATTTTTAGTCTCCTGTCAGAATTCACAAATATTATGTTGTGTACCAGAAGAATCAAAAAAGATTCACTGAAAAATCACTAACTCTTTACATTGGATAAGACAATGTTAAACAACCAAGGGGTCATTGACTTGACATTATTACTTTCTTTCACAGGTGCTTCATTTAATGCTTCATTGGAAATCCAAACTAAGAAAAGTTATCAACTATAAGGGGAAAAAAATCTCAAGTATTTTTCAAGTCACAAATTACACACGATATATACGAATAACATAACAAATAACATTCTTAAACAACTTTGTAATGAAATTCGAAACAAACACAACACAAGCACTTTAAAACTTGAATGAATCCTTATTAAAGAACACAATAGTTATCAAGTCATAGTTCAGCAATTTATTGTGATGTGCATACCACACAGAATTTGATTGGCAATTGAGAGTGATCCCATTTGTCAAGCAGAAATAAAGCATTTATGTCTCCCTCTTACTTATGATGGCATCCCTCTTAACTGCTAATCAAATCAGTCTCATGGATAGAGCATGTGTATTTTGTGATCACATTCAGCTTTGAACTCTAAGCACAAGTTTATAATTAGAACAATCTTGTGCTGCAGGTGCTTAATCTGTGGCTTATTATCTACTGATATTATCTTTTGTTAATTGAGTAAAAGTAAGAAATCAAATATAATCCTACCATTTTTATAATCTCTGGGTAGACAGGCTCAGTTAGTACTCCACGGCCGCCAGTGATGTACTCTACAAGCTCATTGAGAGTGGCACGTTTTATCTCCTTGCCTTTAAGGTCGGCAACAGGATCCATAAAGTCAAATGCTACACAGCACTGCCGAAGCTTGCGAATAAACAATTCTTCTTGCTCACTGCTAGGTACATCTGTAAAGATAACAATTATACTTGGTAATTGTACATTTAAATTCATATCATTACTTCAGATACTAACATAACTTATAGCCTAGTTGTGTTTGTATGACATAACATCAATGCATGATATTTGATGTGCTGATTTGCAATTTGATAGTGTTTTTAAGATAATAATCAGACATAGGAATTTAGGGGGCAAAATTTAATGACAGGTAGGGAGTTCCTTTATCGATAAACTCAACTAT
Organism: Archips xylosteana; assembly: GCA_947563465.1. Taxonomy (NCBI): domain Eukaryota; kingdom Metazoa; phylum Arthropoda; class Insecta; order Lepidoptera; family Tortricidae; genus Archips; species Archips xylosteana. The sequence goes on from OX387362.1 coordinate 7,537,325, forward strand.
CAACGCTTATCCCATATACTAGTGATGGCACAATTTTTTTTTTTGTAAAAATATAATTTTATAGAAAGTATAAAAACGAAACAAAATAATAAATCAATTCTCTTCTTCTTTATCCTCGTAAAGCCCACGTCAAATTTCGACTGTCACAATTTGAAACTTATGTATTGAATTTCGCAAATTGGGCTTTAAGAGTTTATTGTAAATATTTTATAGTGTAACAGTCCTCATTGCCTTTTATCATTTAAAATATGCTTTGTGTAAACTTTATCATATTTATCTCCAAAATAAAAATTTACAAACAAAGCTGGAAGGGCTATCACTACCATATGAGTTGTTTTCAAAAAAATTGTACATAGTTAAGGGCTTAATCAAAACAAAATCACGATCGCTTCCTTTGTGTTACGAAAGTTAGTCATACAAAATATATGGGTAACTTTCGTCACACAAAGGAATCAATTAAGTTTTATTTTTATAAAGTCCCTTAATTGCATACACTTTTTTTGAAAATTAAAGGCATAAGGGAAAAGCATTGATAGTTGAGTTTATCGATAAAGGAACTCCCTACCTGTTATTAAATTTTGCCCCTTAAATTCCTATGTAAATAATTAAATCTGTATGTGAATATTTTATGGTAATAAATAATAATTAATATTTAAATGAATTGATTTTTCTGTCAACATTATACTTTGCTATGAAAACTTCACATTGATAACAATCAATAGTAATTAGTGACACATTTGTTATAAATAAATAAAATAATAAATAAATATCACGGGACAATTCACACCAATTGACCTAGTCCCAAAGTACGCTTAGCAAAGCTTGTGTTATGGGTACTAGGCAACGGATAAACATACTTATATAGATAGATACATACTTAAATACATATTAAACACCCAAGACCCGAGAACAAACATTCGTATTTTTCATACAAATATCTGCCCCGACACGGGAATCAAACCCGGGACCTCAAGCTTCATAGTCAGGGTCTCTAACCACTAGGCCATCTGGTCGTCTGTTATATAGGTGGAAGTCAAAAAATGGGACATTTGACACCATAGTAGTTAAAAAAGAGCATGAATCATTCTATGGTGCAAAAGCATTAATGGTAATTTCTTTGACATAAAAGAACTTTTGTGAGTCAGTTGTTTTGTATGGTAAACTTTCAGTTAACATAATCTAACTTTTTGAACTCCATCCATATGTTATATGCAGGTTTACCTATTATGAATATGAATATAATTTTTATGTTGTACCACAGGCAAGCAATAGTATCTGTGTGATTGACGATTTTTTCTGTTTCAACAACATTTAAATTAGATCATTCACACAAAAAAAAGTAATTAAGTGTTAAAATACATTAATGCACAAGCTACCAATTAAGCAGAAAAATAAGTTTAGTTTAGTTTAACCTACAACCTATCTTTTTGACGACCTAATGGCTTAGTGGTTAGAGAACCTGACTATGACTATTTTTTCCAGGTATGTGTTTTTCTGTATTATTTTCTTTGCGGTGTACAATAAAGAGTCATTGTATTGTATTGTCTGAAGCTTGAGGTCCTGGGTTTGATTCCCATTTTGGGGCAGATATTTGTATGAAAAATATGAATAATTGTTCTTGAGTCTTGGGTGTTTAATATATATTTAAGTATGTATCTATCTATATCTTAGTATGTTTATCTGTTGCCTAGTACCCCATAACACTAGCTTTCCTTACTTTGGGACTAGGTCAATTAGTGTGAATAGTCCTGTGATATTATTTATTTATTTAATGTTTGTATAAAGCAAGGTTTATGTACCAGCATAAACATCAGATTCAGATCTATATATACATAGATGTTATTTTTATCTCCATGTGTCCAATAAGTTAAGCATGTAGTATTTGGAGTTCTAATACACAAAAACAACTGCTCTAGCCTAAGTTGGTAGTGACCCTCTCTGCCTACAACGCAAAAGGTACTGGGTTTGAATCCCGGTAAGGGCATTCATTTGTGTGATGAGCACAAATATTTGTTCCTGAGTCATGGATGTTTTCTATGTATTTATTTATGTATATAAGTATGTTTATTGTTGTCCAGTACCCATAGTACAAGTTTTTCTTAGTTTGGGACTAGGTTGATTTGTGTATGATTGTCCCCTAATATTTTATTTATTTACAATAAAATTAGTTTCACAGTGTAACATTTTGTAATGTTACATAGTGGACAATACAGAGATAAGCAAAGCCTTTATCTGGACAAATTACAGAAGTAATTGCATCTTTGGTTCTTTCCATCTAAATTAAAGATAGTAACTATCTTCACCTTTTAGATTTATGCACATTTCAGTGTACAGTTAACATCAGACTGGCTAGTGCTCAAAAATATCAAACACATGAAAATCAAAGTTCTGTTCACATATATTTCAGCAACTCAACTACTCTAATCTAAGTCATTCTGACTGTACTTAATACACTATGATATTGTTCTATGGATGTAAGATACTATTGATAGCACACTAGATACAGATTTCATGTATGATGGATCACATTCAAATTGGAAAAAAAAAATTATGACTCCCAATATCATTACAACATGGTGATTAAAAGAAAAAGGATGACCAAATATGTGTTTGTAATCAAGTCTTTAAAGCCTATACAACTAGACCAATTTGGTTGTATAATGTTGATGAGGGAAGATTAACTCTTAGTTAAAATAGAAATAGGTAGGTATAGTAGTAGCATAAATAGCTACATTAACTTATCTCCTTCACAATAGATTAAGTGAATGACATCATGATTCAAGGGGTAATAAATCTGATTTGGCAAAGCTTTCACTAATTTATACATACATGCAGGTATAACAGCACATGATCTTAATGATTGTATACATAAAATTATGATTCATAAACTAAATGTAATGTTGTTTTTAGGATGTAACAAGACATAATGCAGCTTGTTATCATTAGATTAGAATAGAATAGCAGTATCTAGTACACACAACATTGTGGCTGAAATGCCTCAGTTTCTTAGTTCTATTTCAGTTATAAGTTCATGTTTGTCAACACATTAATTTAAATGACATTAATAGGGACTCACTGATTTTATAAAAAATATACATAAGAAAAGGCTTCAAAAGTCATACGATTATAATATGATTTAAGTAGGTAATATCATATCATAGATCAGGAAGTAAGTATTCTAGTTAAATACATGTAGTGTCAAATAGAAAGACATTATCAATTAGACTGGGATTGGGTAAATGATAATCATTAGTAGTTTGGTTAAACAATCAATCCATACAGTATTGTATACTCCTAAAGAAGGTAAAATCCAACAAGTTTCATGCTTATAATATGATCACTCAGTAGGAATTAAATATAATTAGAATATGAATTCATTAGTGTAGGAGAGGTTAAGGAGGACGGGTAGAAGTGACACGAGCTAAAGAAGCGATAGTAAACAAGTGGTGCACCTTTGAGAAGTGGCAGCGCCTGCAGCTCCACGTCCTGCGTGTTGCGGTACCGCGACGATCCTTGAGACTTCTTCGTCTTTTTCTTCAGCGATCGCTTCGCGAAGGGATCGATCCTGTCCACAAACGTTCCCGAAGACATTTTGGTAATTTATAAGTGTCCCGATTGACAATAGTAGACAGCGATCAATGCGAAACTTGTTTTGATTCGGGCAGATTCATGATCCGACCCAGTTCACGAGACGAACGCGCACTTCCCGTAAGGTCGTAGCACAATATTAGAGCCTAAACAAACATTCCTTCGTCACACATGACGGTAATGGAGTGGTCACACTCAGGCCATTCTTTATACACTTCAAGATTCCACAATAGTTACGTAATTTTAAAACGACTATAACACTAAAATGACACAATAACAAAAACGAACAGTTCGATTCACAAATTTATCTTTATTTTCTGAGGCGTGTCACGAATAGCAGCAGGGAGAAGTCACATATACATACAAGCCTCGTGTAATATCAGCCGGTCAGTCAATGACAATATATTTCCTCAGTAATCCTTCAAGATTATCAAATATTTAGTTATAATAACACGTAAAACGGCGAAACAAAATGGTTTATGTCCTTCTTAGACGTAGTCGACGAATAAAGCGGTGATGACACGGAGCAAAATTTAACACCAAAAATCTATCACCGTACTCTCGCCATCGCTCACCATCCGCTTTGAATGTAAAACTGGACGCATTAATGCTTATAATGAGATTATTTCAGGATATTGCACTTCTACACGTCCGGATGAATGTTTTTGCGACTTTTTCCGCTGCGGAAAACGACCAATTTACAAAAGTTAATATAACTAAAAGATTATCATCACTAGCTTTTAGCTGCGAAAACGCTACACTCATAGAAAAGTACCTTATTCTGAAAATAGATGGAGATAGAATACGTTAGTTAAGTCAAATCATGTACTTTTTACACATTTTTTTAACGTTACCTGACAAATTTAGTCTCATAGTATGGAAAAAAATAATAACATTATTATATTCTACTCTTTTTTACACACTGAGCAGTTTTATACTTATAAAATCGATTAAAACAATTCAATATGAAATTTCTCTTTCCGTTTATATGGTGACGTTCAAGTTTGCTCAACTAAAGCAGCGTTTAAAGCACAATCAGAGCGTCGTAATTGGAATAGTGCTGTTTCACTTGTCCTATTGACTGTCATCTGTTGTAAGAATGAGATCAATGAATGTGGTTTTTTTTTTATTGGTATATAATAGTTTCAAAAGCATTTAAATAAACCTAAGTCATGCCCATTTTATTTCTATTGTTTTATTTTTACATAATACTGAGGAAGCAAAACAGATTTTCGATTACGATAACATTTTACCATTTTGATTAAATTTCATTTACAATAAATTTTAATTTTTCATATTTAACTTCGGAATTATACAAATAAATTTGAACACGTTATTAGACAAAATGAAATGATTTGCGCCAAAGTATTAAAATTGAGGTTTTTTTAAATTATATAGGGCACATTACGTAACTTGTCCAATAAATACCATAGACTAATTTAGTTGTCGTCAAACCCGTCATTGATGTTATTCCGCTTTGTGGACATTGGATTTGACTACGAAAGTAGCTTTCTATTTTGTGAAGATTATCCAGTATTATTTGTTTAAATACAAAAAAATCATTTAGCATACAATCCAATCAAATATTGGTAAACAGATCATCTTAGTGCCCAGTGCCGTGCGTTGAGAGTATTAAAATAGTCTCCTTGGGTGGTGGTGAAAACTAATCAGTTAGAAAGCAACATGGAAGCACTGACAGTTCCGCCATGAATGCAAAATAAATAGAAATTGTGAAGGTACCGAATATGTTTATAACTTTAATGTTTATATGAGCATGTATCTGTTGTTTAAGAATGAATATATAAACAATCAACATTGGTTACATCAGTTTTACTGAGTGTAAGCGTGATGCATGCCATAGATGAATGAGTACCAGAGTAGGTGCGTTAAAATCCAATGATAGTTTTTTGCAATCGTGAACATTAGAACATATTTCTAGTGTTTAATTTAAAGTGCATTCTTATTCAAACTTGATATCACGTAATGCATAATGCATGGTAAGATGTAAACGACGGTTTTTGTCCAGAAAAGTTGGTTGATACACTGAGCTATTTATAGTGGATACTTGGCAAGTAATTTATTTGCTTTTAAATATACCAATAAACCTTTAGAGCTTTATTATAATACTTACATTTCACTGTTTGATCATTTTCATGTGAGATTAATATGGAATCAGTATTTGTAAAACTTCCACAGCAGATAATTGATTGCTATTTGCTACTTTTGGAACATAAATTTTGAATTATTTAATTTATTTTGTTTCAGTGGCAGGACGTCAGTGGAAACGGGCTAGAAACTTCACAATGTTGAGAGGTGGGCGTGGAGGCCGTCACAGTCCAGAGCTGTATCCCCACACACTTAAGTGCTCCAATGCGAGCGACACTAGCTCTGCATACAGTGGCAGTGACACAATGACTTCGGTACATAGCTCACTTGACATGGACATGGAGGTTGACCTATCTGGTCTCCTCGAGTCCATTGTGGATTCTGATGAGGAAGAAGATTTGGAGGAGAGCATGGACAGCCTCACCGTCCGTGATGCTGTTCGAGAATGCCTTGAAAAGGATCCCAGCGAAAGGTCTGATGAAGATATTGAAATTCTCTTGGAATTTACACAACATTTAAAAGCATTTACAAATATGACATTAACTGTTCGCCGGGCGCTATGTGCTGTTATGGTTTTTGCTGTGGTGGAGAAGGCTGGAACAATTGTTATGAATGATGGAGAAGAACATGATTCATGGTCAGTCCTTATTAATGGTCATGTAGAAATTGAACATCAAAATGGTGAAATAGAGCATTTAAATGTTGGCGACAGTTTTGGCATGGCAGAAGCCACCTTGGAAAAATTATATCACAGAGGAGTAATGACCACACGATGTGATGACTGTCAGTTTGTATGCATCACACAAACAGATTATTATCGTATTTTACATCAAGGTGAAGAAAACATACGGAGGCATGAGATTGATGGTGTTGTAGTGCTAGTGACAGAATACAGAGGAGCTGCTGGAGAATCAGGGCATCAACAAGGGCATGTAGTCATCAGAGGGACTCCTGAACACCTAATGCTACAGCTAATTGAGGATAATTCACGTGACTCAACATATGTAGAAGATTTCCTGTTGACTCATAGAACATTCATTGAAAGTCCCTTAGTTGTAGCCAAACAACTACTTGCCTGGTTCTGTGAGTCCTCTGTCCGCGACAAAGTTACTAGGGTGGTTCTTCTTTGGGTGAATAACCATTTCACTGACTTTGAAACAGATCCAACTATGATGGAATTTTTGGAAAGTTTTGAAACTGCTTTGGAACGAGAGAAAATGGAAAGCCAATTAAGATTATTGAATATTGCATGTTCTGCTAAGGCAAGAACTAGAAGCGTCACACTGTCGCGACCTTCGAGAGATGATCCTTTGAACTTCAGTATTCTAGGTGGATATGAAAGAGGCTATGGAATATTTATTCTCAAAGTTGAAAAGCATTCAAAAGCTGAAGAAGTTGGACTGAAAAGAGGTGATCAGGTAATTGAAGTAAATGGACAGTCATTCAGGCATGTGAGCAATGCAAAAGCAATGGAAATTATTATGGGATCTACCCATTTAAGCATCACTGTAAAAAGTAATTTATTATCATTTAAGCAAATGCTTATTACCCCTGATAATCCCCCCAGACACAGGGGTTGCCCTAATATTAGATGGCAAACAGATCCAAGAGCTCGATTATCCACTGCAGAGTTGCTTAGTGATGATCCCATTACCTTAACACCTGCTTTTCCATCACCAACAAAAAAGCCTCAACAGTTAAGCATAAAGAAAGAGCCACAGAAAGGATTTATGACTCTTGGCCCCAAGAGAAGATTACATAAGGCTTTAATGAAAATGATTCTACCTAAAAATACAATAACAGATGGTTTACACTCAGATGATAGTATCCTCTCTAATTCTGAATCTCTCAATAAGGCCAACAGCACTACATCATTCTATAATTCACACAGTAACCCAGATTTAATATCAATTTGTTATGATGACTATCAGTCATCAGATTACCCTGAGCATGTGCTAAAGGTTTACAAAGCTGATCAAACATGCAAATATTTATTAGTCAATAAGGAAACCACTGCCAGAGAAGTGGTGATGCTAACTTTACAAGAGTTTGGTATCACTGATCCCAGTTCAAATTTCTCTTTATGTGAAGTTTCTGTTGCCCAAGGTGGCATCATTAAGCAACATAGATTGCCTGATCAGCTTCAAAATCTTGCAGAACGCATTGGCCTTAGCTCAAGATACTATCTGAAAACAAATGGAATACACGAAACTTTAGTACCTGATGAAATGGCGCCAGAGCTCTTGAGGGAAAGTGTTGTGCACTTTCTCCAACTTAATGCAGTGGAAGTAGCTGTTCAGCTAACTCTGCAAGATTTTTGCATTTTTCGCCAAATTGAAAGCACAGAATATGTGGATGATCTGTTTGAATTGAAAAGTAGATATGGTATACCTATGTTGGCACAGTTTGCTGAACTTGTTAACAAGGAAATGTTTTGGGTAGTTACTGAAGTAGTTACTGAACAGAATCATGTGCGGCGATCGAAAATCGTTAAGCAATTTATCAAAGTGGCGCGACATTGTAAAGAGTGTAAAAATTTTAATTCCATGTTTGCAATTATATCAGGATTGGGTCATGGGGCAGTTTCCAGATTAAGAATGACATGGGAAAAACTGCCTACAAAATATTTAAAACTATTTACAGATCTACAAATGCTTATGGACCCATCAAGGAATATGTCCAAATATAGACAATTGGTAACTTCAGAACAAGGCAGGTCTCCAGTTATCCCATTTTATCCTGTGGTTAAAAAGGACCTTACTTTTATTCACCTAGGCAATGATACAAAAGTGGAGGGCATGGTTAATTTTGAAAAGTTGAGAATGATTTCAAAAGAAGTCAGAACGCTCACAAACATGTGTAGCTCTCCATACGATTTCCTCACATTGTTAGAGTTGGGAAAACAGCCTCCTTCCAATGCAATGGTGGCATTGAATCAGCTGACAACTGGAGTTCAACAAGGTCAGGTGACCGTTAAGCGGAGGAAAAAGTCTTCAAATGTCCCAAATCCTAAAAAAATGTTTGAAGAAGCACAAATGGTTCGCCGCGTTAAAGCCTACCTGAATCGTATGCACGTGGAAACGGACGAGGAACGTCTTCACGCTTTGTCTCTGGAGTGCGAAGGAGCCGGGCCGGCACCCGCGCTGCCTCGCCGTCGGCACCCGTCGCCCTCCCTCTCAACAACCAGCAGCGCATCATCAGCCAGCGAGAGTAAAAAGAGTTTCGCCGGAAACAAGTTCGGAGCCGCCTCGCCCCAGGCGGTGAGGAAACTGTTGGCGCTGTCGGAGCCGGCCAAGACCAGGCCGCACCAGCCGCGGCCGCCGGTGTCGGGCCCCTCGCCGTGCTCGCTGCGGCGCGACGGGCCGGCGCCGGGCGCGTGCTGCCCGCGCAGCGCGCACGAGCGCTCGCACTCGGACACGCCCACGCCGCTGCCCGTGGACCTGTCGGCGGAGAGCAGCAGCGTGACGTCGCTGGTGAACCTGCCGCTGCGCAAGACGGGCTCGGCCACGTCCAGCGACAGCGGGCACGGCTCGTGCTCGGCGGCGGGCTGCGCGCGGCCCGTGCCGCCGCCGCGCATGCCGCCGGCGCCCTTCACGCTGGCGGCGCACGTGGCGCGCCTGGAGCGGCTGAGCCGCGCGCACTCGCACGAGGGCGTCACGAGACAGTTCGACTACTATAACGACGTGCCCGACGACGACGACGACGATCAGCAGGTCTCCGCCGTTTGAAAATTTAAATACTCCAAATCGATGTCTATTTATATAGTTCACTATTTTGTAATCTCACTCGACGAATAGTAAGCACGACTTATATAAATTTGTCTTATATTATTAAAATATTGTATGTACCCCCTGACGACTAAGTCTAAAGACTGTATAATTATAATTTAATGAATGTCCTAGTGTTATATAGTATACAATTCCATATTATAAATATAAGCCATGCCTCTTTAACTATTAATTATAAATGTGACCCACCATTTTCCAGTTTTATTATCTAGAGATATTTGATGTATACCGATTGATAGGTGAATCGTTATGTATCCACCGTTTGGTATCTCTACATTCCGTTAATTTTATATTCTTAATTATTATCATTCTCACTATTTATAATTGTGAAACTTAGACCAAATAATAATTAATGTACCTTTTTAACATGTATGATTCAGAATGATTTAAGTAATTTAGTTATTGTATTTTGTGGTAGCTTTGAGGACCAATAATAAGTTTGATTAATGTTATTTCTTGTAGTAGCAGCTCGAATTCTGTTTATATCTCGGTTTTATTCATATTATTGTAAATAACAAAATATATTAATTACCTACTTCACTATAATGTTTCTTATATCATAAAACATGGTAATTCATACATATCACTGAAACAACATATTGAAATCACAAAACTCTTGCCATTTTCACAATATGGGTTTATTATTTAATAGCAAACATTATCTGAACTGTGCGAGATAATCGAGCTCGACAGGATGCAGATTGGGGGCTGGAATGACGAGGCTGTGCAGTGGCGGCCCGAGGTCAAATTGCTCCATTTCCTCCAAAGACTTGACGGCTATTTTTTGATCTGGATTTCCAACCCTTGATAAACCCACCGCTATGCTCTGTTTGCTTAGTTCTGAAATTAATCAATTGTTTATATTTTGAGTACATTGAAATGAAAATAAAAAGTTTATAATATCATTATTCACATAGGTAAAATTTATTTCATGTCACCTACATACCTACATAATTGATTTAGAATCCCTAAATGCAATTGGAGTAGTTTCACCACTGACTCCAACATGATAAAAAGGTGTGACAGAAATATATAGTATGGCAAATTTGCCACAATATACTGGGTTGAGAAGTTGTTCATGCTTGAATGAACAACTCTCAACTTCACTGCAACATATTTTTAGACAAATTGCATCTTGAAGAGAAGTAACAATGGTAGGCAAATAAATAGTACAATGGTTACAAAATAAAACTATTGAAAACAATAGAGTGACACAACAATTAAACCTGATTAAGTACCTAATCTAATGGCATTGTTTACATGTACTACACCACCCATTGTGAGTAAATTATAAAGCATTTTGTTACCTGTGTCAGATTTGTTTTCTATTATTTGAACCAATTGCAGTGCTGCTTCTTTGACACTCATAAACTTAGGATCCATATATTGACGGATTTTTTTAGTCAAAGACTCCTCAGTTGGTTCCTTCACTTTAATATCTGAAACGTATCGATTTTAGGTAAGCCTTGAGTTATAAATATTTCCAAAGAAATATAGGAATACATTGATCAGTTGATCTCACACACACACACACCTGTGTCGTAATAATGGTCAGAATATTACTCTCATAACAGAATGGGAAATTGGTCTAGTGCAAGTTGCAGACATTGTATACAGAATGTAACTGAGCAAAGTGCAAAACTGATACCTGGTTGATGGCAAAGTGGAATATGATGGAATACATTTTATTAACTTTTTGTATTTTTTGTTGTTTGCTCAATCTAAAATTATTTAATATTTAATCCAATTTTAGATTAAATAATAAAAAGTGAAGTTCCCAATCCGCACTGCGCCCGCGTGGGAACTACGGCCCAAGCCCTGTCATTCTGAGAGGCCTGTGCCCTGCAGTGGGACGTATATAGGCGGCTGGGGATGAATAAAAAGTATGCCATTACACTATACCTACTCCACTTTGCCATCAACCAGGTATCAGCTTTGCCCTTCATTCAGTAACATACTGTATATCGACTGTTGATGTAATGAGTCACTGATAATATGTCACAACTCAATATTTAAATCCAGTGATGAAGTAGAGAAAAGAGACCAGCAAGCTTATTGTCTAACGCTTCTTACGCTTGCCTTCGCAATCACTATATCTTTCTGTCAAACGGTATAAGATGATGACAGAAAGAGATGGCGAAAGCAAAGGCAAGCGTCAGAAGCGTTAGACTAGACTATGAAGTTCGAATTTTGCATCATGTCATCCCACTCATGCTAATAGTATTTCATAAGAGAGTTAGAAGGACAGTATCCTTTGATGTTCCTCAAAGATCCCCTAGGATCCTTTGATTGAATTTCTGATTATATCATTACCCAAAAGACAAAGTGTGTGTAAGTTTCTAGAGTAATTTGCTTCAATTTTCTCATAGAAGCTGTCGGGTTTCCAGTTGTCAGTCCAGTAAGGGATTGAAACTGTTTCACCAAAGTTATATAGTTGCAGCCCACAGCAGCTGACAGCATTCATTATAGATGCATTGTGGACAATCTAGAAAAACAAAAAAGTGTTTATGTTGAGATTACTCTTATTTGCAGAAAATACTGACATATCTTGATGAAAAAATTTTAACAAACTTATACAAGTTAATTTCAGGAAATTTAATATTAACATTGTTGCTGTCTGAAACCTCTAATAAAAACGGAAATACTGTAAATGCAAAGATATGGATGTTTATTACTCCATCAAGCAATCATTACACTTTCTTTTGGCTTTGCCATGGTTGTGTAAAGAGTGATTGGGATTAAATTTGGGACACAGTGTTTAACTTGGATAAACACGGAATACTTTGCTGCTTATCGAGAACAGTGGCACAACTCAAAATGAAATGCTATTGCATAAATGTTATATCTTTTACTAGTAAGATTTGAAATCAAATTGCATTCCATTTTGTTTTATGCCCGTGTTCATGAGAAACAGCGACTTATCCTGGACAATTGCATTGTTGTGTAAAAAAGTCACAAATGCATTTTTCACAGACAAGTCATAGGCAATATCTAGTCTACCAGTACATATTACCTGTGTCTCTACACCCAACTCTTTAGCACGCAGGAGCATGTCAGTATGAGTAGTCGCTCCTAATGGATCTCCAACAACTAGCAAAGCTATGTGTTTGTCCTTGGCTTCTTTTAATATTTCATCAATATTACTTTCACATAGTTCTCGGTCTGCTAGAATCAGAGGCCGCTCATAAAATTTCTCCTAAAATCAGTAAAAAAGTGTTTGAATAAGAAAGCCAACATTTTTACGAAATAAAAGGTAAGGATATATTTACTAGCTCCTCTTTTCCAACTGTTAATATTGAAGTGTAGGATTCCAGTAATACTTTATCACATCTTTTTACAATCTCCAATCCTCGGACAGTTATGTCTTTAACATCGCCTAAACCCAAACCCACAAGGTAGAACATTTTATTGAAGTTTACTCGGGGTTTGTCTCTTGTCTCTTCAGTAACAAAGAAGATCCTGCAAAGAAACTTAATTAAAGTTAAGAACATTTTAACTTTTTTTAGTCAATATATAACATAATAAATTAAACAAATGTAAAGTGCAATAATTAGAAATATCTGAAAGCGTTGTACTAACAACAAATGGTTAAGCTTATTTATTTAATTTTATCTACCTTGTTCAACAGGTTAGAATCCCTTGCCTTGCCCGCGATATCATCTTCGAAATCGAATCTTTAGCTTGATTGGCTGCGGCGGTGACGTTTGCTTCAAGATGATAAACTTCCGGTTTCTTTAGCTCTCAGTTATATCGACTCACTCAACCGACGAATCGATCATTTGCGTGCTTAAACAGTTTTGTCCCATCGCTAGAATTAGGATATCCGGTACTTAATGCAATCTTTACGTTGGTACACTTCATTCAGTTCAGTTTTGTGATAAAATAATTGTCTTTAAAATATCCACTATTTACTTTATCTGTATTTAGTTAATTTTGATTTTCTGTTTATGTTCACTCACCTATTAATTTTACGAAATGAAAGTCTGTGATATAACTGTGAGTTTATTAATAAATATATGATTTCGACAAGTGTTAGGCTATATTTACAGAATGATATCGAGAAAAGGGCAAAAAGCTGTTAATGAAGGTGTAGTTGGTAAATATATAAAGAAAGATACACCGCCGGATTTACCTAGTAAGTTTTAGTTATGTATATTTTTGTTTGTAAGTTAATTTTTGTTCTTATTGTTTAGCTTGAATATAATCAAGTATGTGATTGATATAACAATAAGTCGAACAATATTCAATTCGTTAATTTTAGTAACCAATGTCTGGACAACGGGTCACAACAGACGTCCTCGTAGCCAACCTTTCGGCGCCAGTGATGGAGTGCCTAGTAGCCACGAAAATAAATTCGGAAAAGCCCAGACTATGAGTGGCCATGCCGGCAAATACACACCTAGCGAGTCAGTGCCAAATTTAGCCCATAGGTAAGAACTGAACAATAAACAGGGATCCCTCTTAGTTACCTACCAACAATGAGCATTTGTATTATTAAAAACTGTTACATATGTCACATATTTATGGCCAGGGCCGGATTAACAATGGCGGGGGCCCTAGGCGAATGCAATTTTCGGGGCCCCTAGACAAATAAATTTTTCGGGGCCCCTTTTCAGCCAAATATAAACTGCACTTTTCAAGAAGTCAAATTAAATCAACTGGAAGCATGCATCGAAAAATAGCAATAATAGTTATTGCTATCAAAGATACCAATTTTCCAGTTCAATTTTCATTCTAAACAATTTTATAATTTATTTTTTGTACACACGGGGCCCTTTGGCGATGCGGGGCCCCTAGGCAATTGCCTACTCTGCTTAATGATTAATCTGGCCCTGTTTATGGACCATTAAATAAGTGGGAACAATGGCGGCGTTAGACGTTGGCGACGGATTTGGCCCCCGAAACTTTCTTGTTTTTTTTTTGCTTATTTGAAAATCCATCATTTGTCTCAAAATATATTTTGCTGATGCCAAATTTAGGCCTTGCACCATCACTGAATGGGAGATGGGTAAATGTGTAAAATGGATATTCTGCTGCTTTGCTCCCAAAAACTGTTACTATGGGCAATTGAATTAAACTTTACTAAGTACCAACAGAGGCCGTATTGTCTAACGCTTCTGGCGCTTGCCTTTGCTTCCACCATCTCTTTCTGTCATCATCTTATACCGTTTGACAGAAAGAAATAGTGATTGCGAAGGCAATCGTCAGAAACGTTAGACAACAAGCCTGCAGGAATCCTTAAAAATCTGTGGTTTTCATTTATGTTACATGGGGAGGGGTGAGGTTAGTATACAACTAGGGGCGTAGCTAGCCGTATCAGTTGTATCAATGATACGGGGCCCCCGGGCTACAGAGGCCCCTAACGTGTGTAAGCAAAAATTAGTAAAATGTTATCCACAATGTCACTTAATCTTGTGCTTCCTGGGAAAGCTCCCCTAACTAATTTCAAAAAGTATCCTATGTGTTATTCCTCAGATCCAACTATCTACGTAATGAAATCTCATCCAAATCCATTCAGTTATTTATTTTATCATGAACAAGTAAACTCACAAACTTGTATTTATGATATTAGTAATATTTCTGGCTCAAGGACTCCATACTCCGTACCGATGATCAAAAATTATAATTTAAAAAATGACATTCATCATCATCATCATTTCAGCCGAAAGACGTCCACTGCTGAACATAGGCCTCCCCCAAGGCTCGCCAAACAGATCGGCCCTGCGCCATCCGCATCCAATGCGTTCCCGCTACCTTCACCAGGTCGTCACTCCATCTTGTTGGAGGCCTACCTACACTGCGTCTTCCGGTCCGCGGACGCCACTCGAGAACCTTTCGGCCCCATCGGCCGTCAGTTCTACGGGCGATGTGCCCTGCCCATTGCAACTTAAGTCTAGCGAAAAAATTACATTATTACTAAATAAATAATGTTTACTTACACCTGAAAAAATACGAAATTTGTCTTTCTTTAGGTTTGCCAGTTTATCTACCAGCAACTCTGCAAGCTCTTCCAGTAATTTCAATTCCCAGTGTTTCCTAGATTCTAATTTGGTAAGTGTAATTTAGAAACAAAAACAGTTTTGTACCATAAATACATATAACAGTCATTTGTGTTTGTTTTAGTTATTGATAGGGTCATGTTCACAATGTGGATTAAAACTAATACTTGTGTTTTTTATAGGCTTCCCATTCCACACTTAATGAAATAGACGACTCATTCAGTAGACAGACCAGTCATAGATTTTACAGACAACAACAGGAGGATCCCATATACCAGAATCAACAACAGGTAATAGCTGTCATATTCATTCATTTTAATTCTCTAGTATTGGGTAAACCACTTCATATTTGCACCTAAATTGCTTGTCATCTTTTATCTTATTGTTAAGGCAAGAAGCTTTTAATGGAAATTGTAGCATTACTGGTTGAGTAAGTTTAATATTCAACTTTATTGAGTTGTTAATTCATCTTAATTATTTACTACTCAAATGAATACAGGGGCCTTTAAGTTTTATTGCTAAAATGGAAAATGGTTCAATTAAAAGTTAAAAGCACTCTTATTTTCTTTTCAATAGTATGTGAAATCAATTTTTTATGTATACATAATTTTTATAAAATTAAAGACTGGATTATTTAAGTAACATAAAAACTCAATTAAAAAACAAAAAAGAAGCCTTTATTTAATATTATTATCATATTATAAAATATTATTTTCTTAGAAATTGAAGATATTATGAAATAGCCTGTCTGTTTATTTTTTACCAACTCATTTGATTACCCCCTAAGGTCCAACAGCAGAAGCAACAGCAGTATGGCTCTCGTGAATCCAGTATTCCTCGACTATCTTCAAACCTGAGTTTGACTCCACGCCTGCACCCCCCGTCGCCACACTCCGTCCGCCTCCACACATGTACTGAATGTAAGTATGAGACTTTTATGCATTACAAATCTACTCTAATTTCTATAAGTAAAAAAATCACACTTATTCTTTTTCTGGGCGCCAAAAATGGTTGCCATTTCCATTTTCCACATTTGTTCATTCACTGATCAGATGTTAAATAGGAACATTATATTAGGTAGAGAAACAGCTAAAACTTAAGAAATGAAAGGCCCAGGATATGCACAGATGTAGTATACAAAACTAATATGGAACTATACTCCATTTAATTTAGAATTATAAACCACAACAACATTATATTGCGGCTCGTGAACTGTAATCTCTACAATTTGTACTAGAGTAACAATTGACGACACGCAAATAAAGTGACATTAAAACAATTTTATTTTGCGGCTCCCAGACTATTGTACTGTACTATTTGCTAGGTAAGAAATAGTTGACGAGCCGCAATATAATGATGTTGTGGTTTTCAATTCTAAATTAAATGAAGTATAATAAGGAGACTGAGAAGAGCTGGCAGCTTCCTCGCTCAACGCATCAATCTTACGATCCAGCGAGGAAACGCTGCCAGAATTTTCGGTACCATGCCCCAGGGTCCATTTTTAGATTTATTAGTGTAGTTTTAGTTTATTTTATTTTAATATAGGCAAGGATGATATAGGCTGGATTGGCAGTCGCCTTGTACGGATCGGCCGCGGTTTTTGTAGTTCGATTTTTAAATCTAGATGGCGCTGAAATATAGCCAGAGGCTTTGAAAGCAAAACAATAAGACTACAGATGTTTCATATTACTACGAATGTATTATTTTTCAAAAATATTGCATAATAATACATTTGCAGTGATATGAAATATCTGTAGCCTTATTGTTTTGCCTTCAAAGTCTCTGGCTATATTTCAGCGCCATCTAGATTTAATAATCGAACTACAAAAACCGCGGCCGATCCGTTCTATGGCAACTGCCAATCCAGTCTATATCATCCTTGATATAGGTTAGTGTTTATGTAATAAGTTTTTATATGGAACTTAAGTTATTTTTGTAACTTGGAACGTAATCTTGGAACGTAATCTTACACACATGTTCCTACTACATCCAAGAGGGGCTTTTCTAATTGTTTTTTACCTACATTGACTTGCTGAACATAAACTATTCCTTAACCTAAATACCCACAGTTGTCAACAGAAAAGACAATTTTGGAAACTGTATTAGTCTATTATTGTTCAGGTTTGTTCAGTACAATTTTAAAATATTACATTCAATAGGTTTTATAAGTTTATTTGCGAAGAGTAATAAACAATGCATTTATTTGCACAACTAATCTAGTGATTCACTGTCATTCCAGCGTACACAGTGGGCAGCCAATCGTCACCTATTTACTCCAATTACGTGAACACATCAGTACTTCCTTATAACAACAAAGGCCATGGGAGCAATATCATTGCAACTACGCAAGGTAATAATAATTTTAACATACAAGGTGGGGAATTTGACGTCAAGACAAAATCAGAGATAAGAGTCGTTTTCAAAAAAAAAATTGTACACAATTAAGGGATTTAATAAAAATAAAACTTTTTTTTGTGTGACAGAGTTAGCCATATACTTTGTATGACTAACTTTTGTTACACAAAAAAAGCGATCGTGATTTTGTTTTGATTAAGCTCTTTACTATGTACATTTTTTTTTGAAAGCAATCCAAACAACAAGTTGAAAGTTGAGTTTTCAGAAAAATATAAAAAAAACCTATGGTGCACTTATTTAAAAAAAATCTAAAAAATCTTTCGCTCCTGTTGCTAAAATGTTTAGTTTTTTGTTTATTTATTTTTATTATGTAGTCTTCATAATGTTTCTGTGAACCAGTT
Source organism: Archips xylosteana (assembly GCA_947563465.1). Classification (NCBI taxonomy): domain Eukaryota; kingdom Metazoa; phylum Arthropoda; class Insecta; order Lepidoptera; family Tortricidae; genus Archips; species Archips xylosteana. Next base: position 7,555,562 of record OX387362.1, read on the forward strand.
TGTTTCAAATTTAAAGCCAACTAGTCAGTTGGCTTTCGCCAGTTGGCAGTCGCCAAGAAAATGACCATTTCCTGTACATGGAATGTACTCTTTCCAATATTTAAGGTATATAAAAGATACAAATTACATATATGGTTATTGAAACATTAAATAAGGGCGAAGACACATCTATCAGCATCGAATCGCATTTTGTAATACAAAAATGCAATATTGTATGAAGATGCGTCCGCATCAATTCACCCTTCCGCATTGATTCGGCTTCAGCATTAAAAGCGTATAAGTGTAGCTATCCATTTAACATACTGAAGAATGCTTATTCAAGATAAAGCATGAGAACGGCTGCTTACGACGTGAGACTAGATGCTTGCGAATCAGAATAATGATTACGCGTGCTTGCGATTGATAACGGCTGCTTAAGCTTGAGCCGGGATGCTTGCGAATGAGAAAGGCTACTTACTATATTTCTTTAAATCTGCCTCAAGTTTTACAAAGCTTCCATTAATAACCTTAGTTTTCTATAGTGGATTAATTCAAGTCCTTCGTTTTTTGCGTTTTTTCCTTTTAGTTGCTTCTATAAAATACACGCTAGGAAAAAAACGTTTATTTAGTTGACCTATCCATAACGGTTTTCAATTTCAACTGCGGCGTAACGTATAAGCGTACTGAAGCGTGCGTTGGCATCCTTTAGCAGCTGAAAACATGTAACAGCATACTTTAACTTGCGATGCGTAGTGTATCCCAAAATCATCCAGCTAAATGCGATTCGATGCTGACAGATGTGTCTTCACCCTAAGCTCAGAATATACAGGGTGTTTGGTAGCTACGTGCAAAGCTTTAAGGGGGTGATAGCCGAGGTATTTTTGAACATTTTTAGCCATATATGTCTTAGCCGAAATTTGATTTTTTTTTAAATTGAAGACTTAGAAATTTTAGGAAAATACCCAGAATTTGATAGTCACGAGTCAATATTACCCCAATAAGCGTTAATTTGGAAATTTTAAATATGGCACAGAAAAATGACGTAGACTTGTCTTTTTCACATGTTATTTACTAGTAAAATTTCAAGACTAGTGCATTCTTAGCGAGTGCTCCCTGAGTTTGGTTTTTACTTTTTATTTCAGATTTATGCAATGTTAATGAGTGATACCTTAAAAGAAAGAACAATAAACAGGCATGTTTCTAAAAATGTTTGAACATTTCAAGGATTTTTTTAAATTTGTTTTTATGGCACAGAAAAATGACTGTTCGAACCTAAGACATTTTTAGTAATTTCGAATGCCTCCATTTTGTTTTTGTGGCAAGAAAGACACTTAAAAATTATTTCATTTGGTCTAATACACATTAAACTATCCGAAATAAAAGATTTGGTTTCCAAATTAACACTCAATGGGGCAATATTGACTCGCGACTGTCAAATTCTGGGTATTTTCCTAAAATTTCTAAGTCATCAATTTAAAAAAAAAATATCAAATTTCGGTTAAGACATATATGGCTAAAAATGTTCAAAAATAGGTAGGGCTGAGCTGTGAGCTACTACCGGGGTCCATAGGTGGCGGATGATGTAACGGCGGTAAGATATTATCGCTAGCTGCTTCGGCAGTCCCCGACCATACAGCGGCAGATGTTGGAGGGTGTAGTGGGTATTTCTTGGGAGAGGATACTCTATAAAATGCTACAAATGACCCATTATGAATAACTCTGTGACATGGCGAGTCAGTGCCGCCAGTAAATAAGCACTCCCTGGGCCTGGGCAGCTGCAGGTACAGTAGGCTATCAAGTGAAGATCAAGTGGATCGGTACAGTTGATGGTCGTCATTGTTATTTCTATGACAAACAGCGATGTGGAAGGCAAAGGGAAAACCACCGCATTAACTTTCTCAGGACAATCATTATGGCTAGTACAACACAAACAACGGCCCTCAGTCCCCGGCAGATCTTAAATGGTCAGAGGGTGCTAAGAATCCCCGGGTGTGCCGTAAAGATTGCAACATGGAACGTGAGGAGCATGTACAAGTGCGAGAAGTATAAAAATGTTATACAGGAGATGCAGAGACTGAACATTGATGTTTTGGGAATCAGTGATTCAAGACTAAGAGGTACTGGAATACAAACATCGGATGATACCCTTACTTATTACAGTGGAAATGACGACAATGAACACAGAAATGGAGTCGCTATTATGATAAAAAAGCATCTTAAGACCTCTGTTCTGAATTTTCACCCGGTGTCGGATCGAGTTGTGCTGCTGCAACTAAGAGCCAAACCTGTCAACATCAATATTATACAGGTTTATGCCCCTACAGCTGCTAAAGCCCATGACCACCTGATTGAGCCCTTTTACGAAGACATCAAGCAAATTTTGAAGAAACTGAAAGCCCACGAATGTAACATAGTTATGGGTGATTTTAACTCTAAAATTGGCAAGGGTCCTATCGATGAAATAGTTGGTGGTTTTGGGTTAGGGGAAAGAAACGAACGTGGTGATCGCTTGGTCCAGTTTTGTCAGGAGGAACAGCTAGCTGTGACAAACACCTTCTTTAAATTACCACCTCGTCGTCTGTACACATGGACATCACCAGCTCATACCCCAGAACATATAGTAAGAAATCAGATTGATTTCGTACTAGTGAACAAACGTTTTAAGAACAGTTGTAAGTCTGCTAAAACATATCCAGGTGCCGATGTCAATTCCGATCACAATCCGGTGGTAGTGGTAATTCATGCCAAAATGAAAAAATTGCTGCCCCCTATGAAGAGGCCGAGAATAGATGTTTCTAAATTAAAAGATCCGGATACAAGACTGAAACTGCACGCTAAGCTTAACAGCCGGGTTTATGAGTTACAGCAAGAGGAGTCACTCCTTCCTGATGACCCAATAAGAACTTGGGATAATCTCAAAGCAGTATTGGTCGATACTTCAACTGTAGTTCTAGCTGGTACTCCAATGGTAAAGAAAAAGGACTGGATCACAAACGACATACTTGAACTTATGGTTAAAAGACGAGAAATGAAGAGCGTTGATGTGCAAAGGTACAAAGCATTAAATAAGGAGATTGGGCAAAGATGCGCAAAGGCCAAGGACAAATGGATTAATGATGAGTGCCAAGAAATAGAGAACATGCAGGATAAACATGACTATTTTAGCATGTTTAAGAAAATAAAAGAAGTTGTGGGCAGGAAAAGATCGAATGTGTCTCTACCTCTCATTGATGAGGATGGTAAAGTCGCTGTGTCTATTGGGGAAAAGTTAAGAACTTGGGAGAAATATGTGAGGTCCTTGTTTAATGATACTCGCAGTCAACAGCAGTTGAGTGACTCAGATGATGACGGGCCGGAGATTACGAGGGACGAAGTCATGCATGCAATAAAATCTGCCAAAACAGGAAAAGCCGTTGGACCAGATGAAATTCCCAGTGAAATCTTAAAATTGTTGATGGAGGAAAATATGCCGATAGTAGTTCGCTTATTAAATGGAATTCACAAAACTGGTATCTTACCCAGGGACTGGCTGTATTCGACTTTCGTGACTCTTCCGAAAACCGGCAACGCCAAGAAGTGCAACGAGTATAGGACAATATCACTGATGAGTCATGTTTTGAAAATTTTCCTGAAAGTAATCCACAACCGTATTTACAAAAAAGTGGAAGAAAACATTTCAAACACACAATTTGGTTTCAGAAATGGTTTTGGAACTCGAGATGCGCTTTTTGGTTACCAGGTGTTACTACAGCGTTGTTGGGATGTGAATCGGTGCGCATATATCTGTTTCATTGACTATGAAAAAGCTTTCGACAGAGTGCAGCACGATAAGCTTATACAGATTCTCAATGGCATGGGACTTGATCGCAAGGATTTGGCAATCATTAGAAATCTATATTGGCAGCAGAGGGCACGAGTACGAGTGGATCAAGATTTGACAGACGAAATTGACATCATGCGGGGAGTCCGGCAAGGATGCATACTGTCCCCACTATTGTTCAGTATATATGCTGAAGCTATATTCGCGGAAGCTTTGGGGAACGCTGAGGAGGGCATCATAGTAAATGGTCATGCGTTGAATAACATACGATATGCGGACGACACGATATTATTTGCGTCCAACTTCGACGATTTACAAAGTTTGCTCCAACGCGTAGACAGCATTAGTGCGAATTATGGTCTTAGCATAAATTTGAAAAAGACAAAAATTATGATCGTTGGTAAATCTCAACACCTTACAATAACTGATCTGGTTGTAAGGAATCAGGTAATCCAAAGAGTCCACTCGTACAAATATCTTGGATGCATCGTTAACGACCAGTGTGATCACAGCGTTGAGGTCAAGTGCCGAATAGAGCAGGCGCGTAACGCTTTTCTGAGACTGAGTCATCTTCTCTGCAATCGATCGCTGAAGATATCTACCAGAGTGCGGTTGGCACGTTGCTATGTGTTTTCGGTTATTTTGTATGGCGCGGAATCGTGGACCTTAACGCAAAATATGTGCAAACGTTTGGAGGCCTTTGAAATGTGGGTGTACAGAAGAATTCTGAAAATATCGTGGATGGATAGGGTATCGAATGTAAGAGTTTTGCAGATGGTGAACAAAGAGGTAGAGATCTTGAAAGCAGTCAAGAAGCGCAAGCTGCAGTACTTTGGTCACATAATGCGCAATGATAAATATGACCTACTCCAACTTATTATGCAAGGGAAAATCCAGGGACGGCGACCACCCGGAAGAAGGCGTACTTCGTGGCTTAAGAATCTCCGGACTTGGTTCAACCTTAGCACGAGATCCTTGTTCCGAGCTGCTGTGTCCAAGATAAGGATAGCATTAATGATAGCCGACCTCCGGTAGGAGATGGCACCTCAAGAAGAAGAAGTTCAAAAATACCTCGGCTATCACCCCCTTAAAGCTTTGCACGTAGCTACCAAACACCCTGTATAATAGTACTAACGTACAGAATGGTCATGCTCCGCCCCGCACCGATTCGAGTTACCCCACCCCTCAAGGCGCAGATTGCCGGACACCGCCCGAATCCAGGAGAGTGCGCGCGCGATGTATGTAAGAGTACGCGTGTACAGACATCGTCGTGCTTGTGTAGATTCAAGAACGCGTATTTTGTACGTCGTGACCGTCGTGTGCCCTAAGTGATGCAAGATAAGCCTTCAAACGATTTAGACACTGTCTTTCGTCTAGGTTCGGAGGAGTGTGATCTGCCGCTGCCGCCGGGCTGGTCGGCGGACCGCACGCTGCGCGGGCGCCGCTACTACATGGACCACAACACGCAGACGACGCACTGGACGCACCCACTCGAGAGCGTCCCGCAGCCTTGGCAGAAGGTCTCCACGCCGCACCACGGCGTTTACTACTTCAAGTATGTTCTAACTAAAAACCTGTTAAAGTCGATTTATATCTACAGAGATTGAACGTGCCAGACTATAGTAGATTGTACAAAAAGAGCATAAAACTGGCCATTTTACCCGAGACGTTCATATGGCTACCCGAGCCGATACGGCGAGGGTGGATAGACACGTCGAGGGGAAAATGGGTTTAATGCAAGAGTTTTACACTCTGCTTTTCACTTCGATTGCAAGGAAATTAAACAGCAACATTTGAAATTAAATTTACAAGCTCGTATTTTTCATGCATTGCTATTTCTATAATAATGTATTAGGTTTGTCTAGTTTTATTAATTTCATCATATAAAACAACTCGTTTTAATTTAATTTCTACTGTTTGTAGCTGTTTGCGACTCATTGCCTTGGTCTGAGACGAAGATTTTACTTTATGCACAAGAAAGATTAATTTAGGGTGCATACTATAGGTACATTCTTATTTATATGCTTTGTTTCATATTGTGTATGTATCTGTTTTTTTTTCTCCAATAAATAAAATAAAATAAAATAAGAACATAAAAAGCTATTTTATGCAGCATTCTCTCGACACAAAGAACAACTTTACGAGCATGAGAAGTGAAAAAAAATATCCTTCTATATAGTATCTATTAACGAATTCATATCTATCGTAACACGGCCGCGCGGACACCAACAGACACGGGCGCTGCCCGGCCAGTATGCGCGGAAATAATGTTTTTTCGGTGTCTGGTATAGCTTGTCTAGTTTAAAATGACGCGCCCCACCACCGCACTCACGCACAGTATTCGAAACTCAATTCAAGCTACAATAGACTCTATTGTAGCTCAAATTGAGCTCCAAATCCCGTGCGCAAACGCGGTAGTGGGGCGCGTCATTTCAAACTAGACAAGCTCTACGTTCAATGTCTGTAGGTACGAATCGACCTTTAAGGCTCCTACTATGCCAGCAGCCTGGCTGATGGTTTTTGCCACCCAGCACCCATTATCAGCACTTGCCACACAAGGCGGCCATTCCCGGCGGCGCAAATACCTAGCGTTGCATAACGATAGTCAAACTATCGATAGTCGACCTTAAAAAATAGTCACAATATCGATAGGCCTATCGATAGTATCGATACTATCGATAGGCATATCGATATTGTGACTATTTTTCGAGGTCACGATAGTATTGCCGATACTATCGATAGTTCGATCTATTGTTGGCAACGCTACAAATACCTACATGATTTATAGTCGGGTATGTTGGCGGCATGTCCGTCAGCCTGGCCACCGGTATAATATGTAGGAGCCTTTAGGGTAAGCCCGTACTGTGCAATCTCACCATGCGATTGTTCTCGTAGAATTGGGGATGTCTATTTTTTTGCAATGTATAGAAAATCGAAAACCATTTCGAGATAAATGCTTTTTAAATCGTTTTCTGTAGTTATTTAATTTTAATATTATGTAATGAATTTATTATATAACAAATAAGCAATGAACTTCATTTGACATTGGTGTAAATTGCGTGACCGGTTTAAGTCGTACTTTATTCTGTGTGGTTAGAATTCTTCACAATTTACGCGTGGATTATCTACGGAGTTTGATTTGGACCCGCTGTCTGACATCTAGCACTTTGTCAGTGCCAGTAAAGTGACATAGTGTATAGTGTACCACTATGCAAAAAATAATTAAAGGGGTTGCCTTATCGTAAGCATTTAGATAGATTTAGAAATTTGGCATTGTGGGAGCCCTCAATTATAATCTGACGTCATCAACTAAAATAGTTTCAATAATTAATTTTGAAAAAAGTAGAGAACTAAATGACAAAATATTGAAATTAGTTTCTTAAAATTGACTTTTCTATACAAAAAAGATATAAAAACCACTGGTAATTTTTTTTAGACATTCCCAATTCTGCTACATAAAGCAAAATAAAAAATCTTCAGGCAAAATACGCCGCATGTCTTAAGGGGGTACCGCGTTTTTCGCGCTAATCGATTTTAGGTGGGCGATTTCGGGCGTGGGGCCGCTTGGGGGAGGCACGATGGCTCAAGATAGGTTGGTTGGACTGCGCGTTTTTGGGTATTTTCATCATATTACTAAAACAAATGCATATTTTAAAAATGTAGCCAGACTACGCCCTAGAAAACATCTTGTTTTATTAACATTCAAAAAGTCATGACCTTCCGTGCAGTATTAGCGTCGTACTACGAGTTTAATTTATATTTTAGAGACGACTTTGGATTTTTTTTCTATCGAGCGAACTACAAGTAATCGTGTTTCGAAAAAGACTGGTCGCTAGAGTGAATCCTCAAATATCTTACATATGAATTTCAGGACTATAGCATTGCTAGTAATGATACAGCAGAGTTTAAATGAATGCAATAAATGCGCCAAAAACACGGTACCCCCTTAAATTCGCGGGAATCACCACCATAGTTGTGCACCATAGTTGTAGAAGGAATTTCATTCTGCATGTATTTGGGTTAAGATTTAGTATGTGGACTATTAACTGCTAGAAAAAAAACTAGCTTATCTTGGTGTACTAAACGCACGGTATTATTGTACACATTTATTTGCCGCTGCATACAGATGGTAAACTATAATTTTTCTGTTTCAGTGAAATAACTCATCAAAGAACCTACGCCCATCCTTGCTTAGTTGGTGGATGTTACTTAGTAAGCCCATATGTTCCGACTTTGGTACCGCCTTACTTATTGGAGGAAATTCCTCACTGGCTGATTGTTTACTCAAAAGGTACATACTATTATTATATTTGCTTGCTCCCGGTACTGGATTTCCATACTGGAATTCCCGGTTCTCTTCATACAAACTCAGTACCGGGAGCAAGCCCTATTTGTGAGAGAACATGCATTGTTAAAAGATTGCACTTTGTTGATTGTTTTGCCTCTTCACATGATATGAATTTAGTTGTAATCTTTTCTGTATAGTCGTAAAACACGTCTATGTGTGTGTAATATACGTACGCGTTCTTAGGCGCTGTGTGGTTTGATGGTGTTGATTGTAATTCAAATCATTTTCTTCAGCTGATCCAGAGATGGACCACAAGTTACATTGGAACATGTTCAGGCTGAGTGAACTTGACTGCTATTCCGACATGCTGACACGCTTATACAAGCAAGAACTGCAACTCATTGTCATGAAATATGAACAATATAGGTAAGGAATTAATGGATATCAAAGAAAATAAGATAATTATAAAAAAATTTAGAAAAAAAAATAGTTATAGTACCTACTATGCAAAAAACAACGGGTTGCACTCCGGGAGTGCCGGCAGAAGTGAAAACTTGAACATTAACGTTGTGCCGTCTTACGAACCCCCTCACCCAACCGTCTTACGAATTTTCGATCAGGGTCACGTGTCATGACGCGAGTTTAACATTTTTTACCTAATTTAATTTATTGAATCAGGTGTTACTTTGCGGAGGTCCATATTAATGAACTAAAACAATTACTTTGCTCACAAAGCGGGTGAGCAAAGTAATTGTTTTAGTTCATTTTTTACCCATCCCAAAAAGTGTTGTAGTTTAATTTGCACCATTGACCAGCACCATTACAATATAAAGCAGTAATGTAATGGTGCTAATCAATGGTACAAATGAAACTACTGTAACTGTGAAGCCCAACATTGTAACTGCCAAATACAAAAATAGAGTTACAATTAAGCTTCTCAGATATAGGTAACGCCAGCAGAGTTGATGTTTAACGACAACACAACGTCAAAATCCCGCTGTCATTACATGAGATGTGGTTGTGTGCGTGGCCTCAACTCTGGTGGCGTTACCTATACAATGGCTTCTCAGGTACGATAATATAACTGGGCTGAAACAGCAATTTGCAAAAATAATGTTTTCACTCAATGATATTTTTCCAGGTCTGCCCTGCTGCAAGAAATAGAGAGAAGGCGGCATGCTATTGCATACCATGCACACTCAAATTGTTGAGAGTTTATAAAACTTGTACATTTTATAATCATTCTGCCTTATTGAGCTGTGATCTAAATTGAAGTAAGGTAAACATCCCTGTGCTCGATACTGACCCAATATATGGCACCTTCAATCTTATGTCATTGTAAGAGAGGTGACAGATGGGTGTCATCTACGGGGCGTTCAGGTGTAGACCATTGGTATGTTTACCTTATGTTATTTTTATTATCATTATGCCAGCATCCAGCTGGTTATTGTGAGATGTAAACTCTTATTTTTAAGACTAATATTTTGTGCCTTAAGAATTAAACTATTTAAAATAAATTCTATTTATTTACACTCTGATTTTCACTCTATTTTTATTTTTGGTCTTCTTCATAACAAACTTCAAATACTAGTGGATTATAGGCTTCATCGTCATACATTCATTATTCTAAAGGTGTTACTTAATTTCTCTAACCTTTCATATGCAGGAAATAAATACAAAACTTTCAAGTCAGTATCTTACAGATAAAATAAAAGTAGAAAAAGATCACTTATATTTTGCATGGATCCATGCCTACTAAGCATATGAAAGGTTAAGACTTAAAAGTACTTGTTTTGACCTCTCTTATTGTAACTAAAATGGTCTAGTATTTATTTACAAAATAAATGTTTGATTATTCTTCAACAAGTTCTGATTCCGTCTCATTTTCAGATTTCTGCCTCACCTCTGCACCATCTACTATTTCATACTCGTCCACTTTTTTAAATCCTGATATTCGGTATACCTTTGCATTTTTTATTCCGAGCATGTTAGCAAAAGCCCGACCTGGAAAGATAAGAAATTAAATACTTTTATGAAAAATAACTGATCATGTGAATAAACTGGACTTCTTATTCTTACCTGGAGGCATGTCGTGTTCTTCGTCCGACTTTATACCATAATAATGAGCCCAATCGGCTTTTCCTTTAAAAATATTGTACATCACTATACCAATAGCATTCCAGGCAAATATGCCATACGCTATACTGAGGCGACGCTTCCATAAAACAGCTTGATCTACGGGAATAGGCTTGGTTCTTTTGCGGATAATCCTGTGCCACCATCGCTGCATCGTTTTGTTTAATCTAAAGAACTATATGGAGGTTATATAATAAATATTGTTAAAACCAAATTATTTAAAGGTTATATAAATAGACTTCACAAACCTTCTTGTTATATCAGAAAATGCTGGTATTTTTATTATCTTATATAGTAAAAGAAAACATCCCCGTTTGGATTCAATGTTTTGAACTTTTGACAGATGAGTGTGCCAAAATCATAGGTTATAATTATGAAAACCTTCCTGCTAAGTTAAACAACTTTAGCCAACATAACGACTATAAAAAACTAAAAATGAACCTTAAAATTTTAGAGTTCTTATACTTCTTCAGGTTTCCTATTGGTAACGCCACCAGAGTTGAGGCCATGCACACAACCACATCTCACATTTAACGACAACACAACGTCAAAATCCCGCTGTCATTACATGAGATGTGGTTGTGTGCGTGGCCTCAACTCTGGTGGCGTTACCTTTACTCTTAGTATAAACTGAAATGAAAAGAATTTCAGACTTCACCTACAATGCTTGCTTGCACAGCAGCTAGACAGAAGCGTTACAATTAGCTAATACGCTTCGAGAACAGAGGCCGTATTATCTAACGATTTTGACGCTTGCCTTCGCTTTCACCATCTCTTTCTGTCATCACTTTATACCATTTGACAGAAAGAAATAGCGATTGCGAAGGCAAGTTGGTACGACAGTTTGGCTTGCATTCGACTTGGCGGGGGCACTGCCGTGTTCCCTGATATGAGAGCGCCACCTTCTTCGTGAATCAACTTTAAGACAAAAAGCGTACGATCCCCGGATTTTGGAGCTCAGAAACCGGACACGTCCAGTGGCGTAGCTACCGTAGGGCAAGCGGGGCAGTGCACCGGGGCCTCCAAGCTTAGGGGGCCCCTCGGACTCTGACTTACAAACTATAAACGTGGACCTATGAGAAACGCGGCTATAAAACGCTACTAGTGAATTTACTACAAGCGCGCGAGTCTAGTGAATTTAAAGTGCATTCATCCTTACTTGTCTTATGTAAACAAACTCGGGTTGGGGCCCTAGTTTATTTTTTGCCCCTGGGCCTTCGGTTAACTAGCTACGCTACTGGACACGTCATCGTTTTTTGTTTGTTTTATTTTAATCTGTACTACTGCTAGCGGAACTACAATCTAACTAATACAATTCAAACCCGGACTACAAATGGAATCCCGCCCGGACGTTCCCCGGACGCTCTCTAAACCAGGACAAACTAGGGGAAACCCGGACGGATGGCAACCTTAACTGTGACACACACCGGCAACGTGGCACACCGTATTTGATTCCGTGTTATCACGTGTTATTGACAGCGCTAGGCAAGCTCTGTCAGCGCCCCGCGCTCCCGGTTTGTCGTGGCGGTCGTGGCCTTAATTGTAAGTGAAACCATGGTGAAATCAAACCAAATAATACTTTATTGTGAATGCGAATGAAAAGCAGATTTGGGAATAAAAGTTTAATTTGTGTCAGTCCGCACAACACACACATTCACACATAAGTAAGATTAAAATATAAGAACACTTAAGTTTGTTGTTGAGAATAAGATACAATAACACAGAGATAATAACAGAGATCGGAGAGGAAACAATACCGCGGAGCGAGCTCGGTCTCTTTCGGAGGTCAGGCGCGGGGCGGCAGCGCTTGGGCAACGCTTCTCACGACTGCCATTTCTAGGAAATGCGCCCGTTAAGAGTTTCGCGCCTAATTCAAATAACGGCCGGGCGGACGGCGGCGGCGAGTAGAACGGCGGGAAGATGATGGGTTTACTATAACTTGGCATAGACTGTAAAGGTCACCACAAAGCGAAGCGCGGGGCGCCGACGGAGCGTGTCCAGCACGCTGTAACGCTGTATAACACTATATTATTTACGCTGACACACACGGCCGGCGGGCCGCGCGCGCAAATACCACGTGGTGTGTGTCAGCATATATGATTCAGTGTTATACAGCGCGCTAGGCACGCTCCGTCGGCGTCGCGAGCACGCTCCGCGCTGCGGTTTGTGGTGTTGGTGGTGTTGTTCATTTAGGGAGCGGGTTGTCCGATTTGACCAGACCGTTGGCACATCCAGTGTGACAAGACCTTAAGACTTTAGAATAGAGAATTACAGCTGTGACTGCGTCAATCATTCATCTTTCAAGTAAAGTCCGTCCGTTACATTCAAATAGTTTGGTATTACAAAATAGCTCGCTTGCTTTCCTATATACCAATGGCCTCGGCACTGATTCTTGGTAGCGCTAACTGGAATATTTCTAAACACATGCTGATGTACAGCAGGCAATACACAACGTACGTAAATTATGATAGTATAACATCCTGTGAAAAAGTACTTATTCAGATTGTTTGTAGCATAGTAGGCAAACTAGTATTAGGGCCATCTGTTGGTGAGCAATCTCCGTCCCCTATGGGCACTAGAGACTTCGTGGGATTCAAGTCACTGGTGTTGCTGACTTTGTTAAAAGGCATAATAATTCGCTCATGTAGAAGAACACTGACACAATTACAAATTATTTTAATTTCAAAACTAAACTTTTTTTTTACATAAAGTTTAGTTATGAAATGACAATAATTCGCAATTGTGTCAGTGTTCTTCTACTTGAGCGATATGTTGAAGCTAACCGGGAACATCGCCAAGGGTTCATTCCACAACTACCTACCTACCTGTACCTACTGTAGGACAAAAAATACGAGGCGTGTTGTTTAAGAGCCATATCGGCGATTTGGGAACGTATTAGAGGCGGAGCAACGTGTTAAATACTTATGTCTAAATACGTTGGGCGTTCGCGGCGAACCCGTTGCGCCTCCGCCTGGCTCCGTTTCTAATACGTTCGCAAATCGCCAGTGTGGTATGGCTCTAACCATATCGACCTGCATTAGTCGACCCGAAATTAATGAAAATAATGTACAGACAGCTGCAGAGAAAAGGTACCCCACCGGTGTGGTTTTTTTTTATTATGAGAGGGAGGAAAACGAGCAAGCGGGTCATCTGATGGGAAATGTTCACCACCGCCCATAAATATCAAGGAGAGCCACTGATCTGTTGCCGGCCTTTAAAAGAAGCGGAAAGCATATATTTCATACTTAAATACAAACTGAAATATAGATGCACAGAAAAAACCCCATAAAAAAGACCAATGCTGGGAATCGAACCCAGGTCCTCAGCATTCCGTGCCGCGTGCCATACCACTACACCACCACTGGTCTTTGCGATGGTAGAACTCAGCGATTTCTATAAGGTTGATTAACTCCTAAAAGCACTAGCCATGATAGATGCGATAGAAAATTCAAAGGGATGCAACAACCCTTCGTGAAGCTCTCTAGCTCCAGCCAAATTGTCGGAATGCCTGGAATTGCCGTCAACTCTGGCCACCTTGCGTCGGATGCGATCATTGGAAGGGATTGATAATTTTATCTTATACCTATACCTACCTACGTACAAGGGTATCTTTGTCTTGTAATAAAACTTAAGCGTGTACCTAGCTACTGGTTATCGAACGAAGTCTCATTTAAATGGTGCGATCCTGAAATTGCGTCCCCCTAACTAGGTAACGACTGAGTTTTGGGAGAAAATTATTGCAAAAGAGTAAAGTCAAGTGTAAAAATATGAGTGCACACAACTTGCTCATAAATATGTCCCTAGCTCTTATGTCGTCGAATTAAGATATAGTAGGTAGGTATATATAGGTATAGGTATATAGGTATATAATAATAATAATATTATAACGAAGGGAGGATTAAATCGATACTTACTTGACCGTACATGATTTGAGGTCTTGTAGATGTATCGTTCCAGCGAACGCCTTTTCCATAGCGCCACTATGTAATATATATGTAAGTTAGGCCCAGGGACCGGCCCGCTATCGCTTACAAAGGGTTTTGTATGGGTTTTGCATAAGGCTTAACACACCAAACCCTTTGCCGGACGAAACCCTTTCATTTTGCTTTTAAAGCCCTTATATAAACGCTAACACATTTGAGTAATCGGCAACCCGTTACCCTTACAAAACCCTTATCATCCGCTCACCAACATCTTGCATATCGCGTATAAGGGACTAGCCTTATAAAGGGCTTCCCTTTTAGCATAAGCGTGTTAATTTAAATCGTCTACCTTGTTCATAAAGCACACATTACTCCGAATTACTATTGGTAAGCGATCGTCGATGATCGAATCCGCTGTAGATATATACTAATCCTGTCTCTTTCACGCAAGGCTCAACTACGACATTACTAAAAGGAAAGCTTTATAAAAAGCGCTAAGTGATAAGGGTAGGTAACCCTTATTAAGGGATAGTCAAATGAAGCAGTTCACACTGGAAAGTCTTTCAATGGGTTAGCCGTGTTTAAGGGATGCCCATTGAAAGGCTTTACTCGCGGAAAGGGTTGTCCGGTCCCTGTTTAGGCCATGTGACATTAATGTTGTTTACACAAAAAAAGACAAGAGAATATCGATTCATCATCATCATCATCCAAAATCAAGTTACTCAACTCCAAAATTACACTCTTGTCTGTGGAGTATCTTCCACTCATCCCTCCCGCTATGAGCCATCTTGTTGACCTCCTGATTCGTTACGACATCGGCTTTTTTCTTTATTAAATCCATTTGGCTGCGCCTAGAACGAATTCTTCCCCTGGTAATTTCCTTCTAAAATGGTCTTGTGAAGTTGTGTAGCGTGTCTAGTATCTATAGTATTCATATTCAGGATTGCTTCCGTTCGTTAGTTATTGCCAAAATTTCCTTATTGATTTTCCATTCCGTCCGGCTTATGCCTTTCATTCTCCTCTAGCACCACATTTCAAAAGAGCAACAATAAAAAATAAATAAAATAAAAATAAAACAAGCATAACTCATATTTGCGTCAGCGGCAAAAGACTGGTTAATAATTGAATAAAAAAGTACTTAATAGCAAACATGAACGTATCCCGAAACTGCATTGAAACTTCGTGTTCTTGGCGTGACATATCGACGTGGACAAGGTCGAAGGTCGCAGTTTCGTCGACGAACACGGGCAATATATTGTATGGTACCGCCCGATGTTACGGCGTACCATTAGCTGCCTGGCACGACCGCCCGAGCACTTACACACTTGATACACTGATACAACTGACGCATTTACCAGGCGACAACTATAAAAAGTAGGTAAATTTGTTTATATCCGCGGCTGGTCCACTAAGTCTGGCATTGAATTGAAATTCCGGGATAAACAGGACGATAAAACTGGGATATTGATTCAGGAAACCAAATGAAAATGAGCGTGTAGGTACGTAAAGGATGGAATTACCTATACCTACGCTGAGTTATCTTCCTTTCGTCCTATACCTACCTACATGTGGGTTCCTAAACATGAGGCTTTATTGTCTAATCACTCAGAATGACAATCCAGACTAGTAAGAGATACATGACAGTCGTTTTTAACCCCCGACACAAAAAGAGGGGTGTTATAAGTTTGACCGCTATGTGTGTGTGTCTGTCTCTCTGTCTGTGGCATCATAGCTCTAAAACGGGTGAACCGATTTGGATGCGGTTTTTTTATTAGAAAGCAGGTTTCTTGGCGATGGTTCTTAGATGTTTCATCAAAATCGGTTCAGCCGTTTCAAAGTTATCAGCTCTTTTGTTAGCTGCGGAAGGGATCTTAGTTAGACGCATAACGGGCATTGACTTATTGTCAAACATACGAGTGACATAATTGCGTCGGGGGTTTTTAAAATTTTTAATTTATAGTTATTCTTAGTTAGTACTGTCACATGATAAAGGACGGAGATAGAAAGAGATGGTGAATGCGTTCGTGAACTCCCGTGCGTTAGACACTACGACCTCTGTTAACAGTAACTAAACACGAAAATACAAGATCACAAAAATAAACTAATATAAGCAAACTTACTGCATACCTACCTACAATAAACGACGTTAATAAACATAATACTTAGTTAAGTTCCGCAGAAATTTGAAACTCATTTAATGCACAGGACTGTCTACTTATTGTAAGTCAAAAGTAAATTATTTCTTAGGTATATTCCATTCCAGCACAACTGTAAGTAATATCTGTACGATGCCTTCCACAATACGCGGCGTAGAACTATCTTATAGCAAAATCGTGAGCGCGAACCTTCGCGAAGGTCGTCCGCCATTGCTTTGTTTACATCCCTGCCCTGCGGGCGCAGCGGCTGGCACTCGCGGGATATCCACCAGTACATATGGGGAAATCTGATAAGAAGTACGTTTACCAAGTGCTAATTTATTATTCACTTTAAACAAATCAAATACACGAAGTTTAGTTGAGATGAAGCTTCTCGCGATTCAAAAATTGTATTTCGTTTGCAGAGTAGGCATAGGATCGTTATGCCACGTAACTTTTAACTCTTAGCTTAGATCGGAGCAGTAAAAATCTCACCAAAGACGAATAATTTAATAAATAAAATAGGCGAAGTGGCTGACGGAGGAGAAATGACTAAGCTTACGTCTAGTTAGCAGATGTAACATGTCGACACTAAATATAAATTGTTTATTGCAGAATACGAGCCGATAGTATCAACAACTTACGAAAGCGATATGACGCTTTTCTGGAAGAGGATAGGAAACGCAAGGAGCGCAACGAAGACATCCTTACAAAGCTTGACAAGATGCGGAACAGCGTTATGCGTTATAAGGTACAAACGCTTCTGTCCTTTACGCACACATTGTTAAAAAGGGATATATTTTTTACTAGCTGATGCCTGCAGTTTCCCCCTCCGCTGAAGTAGATTAAAAAAAACACACTTTCCGATTTATAATAATTAATATGGATGTCCACAACAAAACTTATCGTGCTAGACCCCTCGGTGAATCTAAATTGTCACTTTGTGCATCTCTTTTCTTAATAGTTCGATCAAATATTTTTTTTTTAAATACTTCAAATATTGATAATGATTTGAACTTCCAGGCAAACATTTACTTAGATCCGAGGCTACCTACAAATATTTTTGGAAACCCACAGAAAAGTCCCGTAAGAAGATACAATGAACCACAGATATCAACAGAATTAGATATTCGAACGAAACATGTGGATGAAACTCGCTTAATCAGTCAAATTAGCAAGAAGTACATTCTCATTCCTAAATTGAGGTCAGTTGATGTTGATGATTATGTTCCAAGAGCAATACAACAGGATAACAATAACGATAATGATTGGAAAAGTAAATACAGCATATTAGACCAACTTAAACAAAACGAGAAAGAAGGAAAAAATAATCCACCTGCCTTTAATGCAAGCAAACTCAAAAACTTCGATAATCTATCAACCGGACTATTAAAGTATCAAGAGAACGATGAGCCAGTCAAACTTTCAGTAAAACCTGACAATGTCGAACGTATGGAACCTGTAGCTGATAACTTTACTACCATACAACAATCTCATCCACAAAATAACATGGCGGTACCATTTAATGATTTTACTATTGACTCTCGCAAGAATATTCACGAAGAAATTAAAAAACAAACGATAGATAAATCTGCTATTACGAAAACTAAAGAACCTAATGTACTTAAAACTGAAATGGAGTTTACTAAGATAAATGAATGCGTCGATAATAACTTAAGAGGTGTCATTGACGAACATGACCAGCACCAGCCGAAGAGCGAAGCTAATTTTGTTGTTTCTGAGGCTCCTGTGCAAAATTATCGCGCAGTGGACACTCGTGAACATTTGGAACCTTTCCCATGTACAGCTGATCAACAAAACCACTCTGATGAAACTACTGATAAACATGAAACCGAAAATACCGAAAAATTGTACCCTGGAGAAAAACACATCTCCCCCGTAGTTGCTTTTCACCCCGAACAATCATACCCCGGCAACAATGACACCTCTCAAGCAAAAGCACTCCATCCTGAAAAATCGTACCCTGGCGACGACGACATAACTCACGTAGAAGTTCTTCATCCTGATGAACTCGTCCAAGAAATAACTAATGAAAATGCTAACATAGGTGGCGCCCAAGAAAATGATTATCCGATCAACATAATAAACGTCCAAGAATTCACACCAGGCAATGATGTGAATTTGGTTGATGATGATGGCGTTAACATTAACCCAGAAGGGCACAGTGTAGAGCAGTACATTCCACCGAGCCACCAGTATGACCATGAGACAGTTACAGTGGCCGAACAGGATAAAGATGTTACTTATCAAGAACCAGTCTACGCAGACGAACAAGTTCCAAATGAAGGTAATTATGATCCTTCTCAACAATATGAGTCGACAACGAATATGGATAATACAGATATTACGTCAGGAATTCAAGAATTTGAAAACGAGCAAAACGAAATGTATTACTCAGAGTCCAATGCGCAAAATTACGATCAATACAATCAGGGTGATGTGGTTGACGTTTACAATGCTGGATACACTGATCCAGTGGAAGGCTACGATCCATCGGCTTACTACGAAGGCACGCAACAGGAAGGCGCATATCCTGTGGAAATAAATGAACACGAGGAGACTTCGCAACGTTATGACCCAAATTACGAACAGCAATACGCCACTACAGATGCGGATCAAAACCAATATGTGGAACAGCCGCAAGGCCAACAGGATAATCTAGACGTAATAGAGCCGGTAGGAGATGCCGAAACGCTGGAATATGATCGAGGGCAATATGATACAGAGCAACGGGAGATCGCCGAACATATCGAACAGCAATTAGACATGGAGGATGGATATGTTGACGAGAATTTAGCTGGAAAAATCCGTGATACTATCGACGAATCAATTCTTTATCAACTAGCAGCCCCTGGTCAAACACTTGAACAAAACTTGGAAAACCTAACAATTCCTGCAGTTGAGACATAAGCTTGAAACACCAGGCCCCTATACCACAAACATTACAAGTCCTACAATTCTACATAATTGACAATTTTGGGTATAGCTTGTCTAGTTTAAAATGACGCGCCCCACCACTGCACTCACGAACAGGATTCGAAACTCAATTCAAGCTACAATAGACTCTATTGTAGCTCAAATTGAGCTCCAAATCCCGTGCGCAAACGCGGTGGTGGGGCGCGTCATTTCAAACTAGACAAGCTCTATGAGAAAGTTAATGATTATTTTGATTTGTAGTAAGTAAGTACTTGTAATTTTTGTGGCACAGGCGACAGAGATTTGAAGCAAAATTAAATGAACATCATAACTATACTTAAATCTTCTCATAAATCAAATAAGTATGCTATTTTAGGGCGATTTTTCAATCCCCAGACAAGCTCTTATTTATTACACAGGCAGAATATTAGAAGTGTGTCTGTATGAAGTTAAATGGGGATTTAAAAATCAAATAATCATTATTCTATAATTAACCTATTAATAAATAAATACATCAATTAGATTGTAACTAGCTTTATGTTGTATTAAAATCTATAAGCAACTAAGTTCATTCAGGAAGAGGCAAATTCTGCAAGACCTCTGCTTGTTCAGGGAAGAGGGGAACCACAACTTTCTTCCAGTGGTTCTCTTCCCACGGCAAGCGCTCCAGACCCGTGGCCCAGTGGTGGATCCGACATCTCACATTAACTGTCTCTGTTTTGTTAATCTGCAAGAAATTAATTTATTGGTAAATTAAATAAATAAAATCTATAAAAACGGAAAATTCGTGTGTTGATTTGCTTTATTAAATTTTCAATTAGAATTAAGTGTAACTATTAGGTCACCCAGTCAAACTATGTTTTTATACTTCTACTTTATATTTCTATCCATAAAATAAAAGGTATGCTACTGGGCCAGACTTAAAAAAAGTAATAATAAGAGGAATCTAGATCCATGGCAAACTAAATTGTGCAATACATGAAAATAATCCATAGGCCCTTTGCACATGGAGCTACTCAAAGAGAACTATTTACAAACTCAAATTACTAACGAGTTGCTTGAGCGTCACCCATACATTCGCCACCCATTCTCTTTGAGTAGCTCCATGTACGAAGGGCCTAACATGCATAAACTAGGCCTAAGAAAACATCAATATGGTTGTGCTATGATAGCATAAAAAAACAAAAAGAAATTAATCATTGCCATTCAAAAAAATTATAAAAGCAAAAATCAATAAAGGAAGAAAGTTTAGCAAATGGGCCAGACTACTATTTGCTAGTTATGGAGGTAGACTTACCGTAACAGTTACAAAGAATTCCTTTTCCTGAAGAGAAAGGTCTGGGCCAGACACTTTGCCAGGTGGCATTTTTATTGCATGTTCCGGTACCACAAAGCCAGCCTTCCGGAACGAGGTTTTTATATGCCACGGTTCTAGGGTCCAGGGCTCCTTTTTGCTCATTGTGATTTGCAGCACCAGACGAGACAGGCAGTTCATAGTCTGATAAATAGATAAAGCTTTGAAATTTATATAAAACAAAGTTAAAGATGCTCCGTAGGGAGGAGGTTAGAGTGCTCTAAAGACTGAGGAAGGATGATATGCCATGCCCATTTCTGCTCAACTTGGCTAGCGTACTTAACAGAGGTATAAGTTCAACCAGATGAAATAACAATTATCATTGAGGATACAAATTTCCCAGTAAAATTTTCATCCCTTGACACATTGACAATTTCTTTTGTGTGCATGCAGGGCCCCTAGCCAATGCCCCCGCCAGTTGCCTACTCTGCCTAGTGGTTAATTCGGTCTTGGTACTGCCGCATAATGCAGTAAAAATTAAGGAAATTTCAGGCAAGATCTTAAACAGTCAAAATTGTATAAGACATTTTGTTTCTTTATGACCAATCAGTATTATCATGTTGAAATGTAAATAAATCTTTTAATTTGGTTTAATTTCAACTGATTGGTTGATTTGGTTGGTTTTGATTGAATTGAAAGTTCAGGTAAATTTAATAATTGATAATTGTAGTTCATAGTGTAAACCAATGGCTATGGTCATAGTATAGTGTAAAACAATAGTTATGGGCTACAGTAAAATTACATAAAGTTTACCACTGACAGATGGTGTGCCTTCATTTCATATTCAACTTTAACAGCCTACAAATAAAGCCAATTTTAGAATACTGTTACCCACGTTTGCAGATTTTGTAATAGCTACTTTATATTTATGGTGTTAAAGTTGGAAATGAAATGAAGGCAAGCCATCTGTCAATGGTAAACTAAAAATAAAAGTATTGTACCACAATTTTTTTTTGTTTGCAAATACACTTGGTAAGTCCAGTCAAAAAAACTTCATAGTGAGAAGTTAATTATTACCCTTTGCACATATGGTGAACTAAATGTATCTTCGGATTTGGGTTTATTTTCATCTACTTGGTATTTTTCCATATTTTCAGGAGTAGCATAAACAGCAAGGCCGGGCATAAGGTAGTCTCGGTAAACCTCATTGGGCCGCATCGTCAGCACATCACCAGCATTACCAACACCTAGACAGCACCCAAATAAAATAAAAACATTTACTGCAAATAAGGAGTGCTAGAATGCCTATAGATAGTATATAGGTAAGGTAGAAGACTAGGTTCACTCCTGCTGGGTTGTGCTAAGACACCAACTTCAAGCAGATCAATAGAAATTTATTTTCATGGTTTTTTGGAGTTGATTATTTTCTTATTTCTTGCCTGGACAATTCAACTTACTTCAACTCATTAGGCCTTACTACAAAGATAGAAATTTGAACCTCACATTGTGCTGTCCTGCTCGTTCTAACAATATTTAGAAGAGTATGAAGGACAGTATGGTACAAACTTCAAATTTCGAATTTTAGGGTTGCCCCCCTGCTTATAGTCTAGGATTAGAAAAATAAGATATACAAGATCAAGCATTAGAAAAAAAGGGGTTTACTCAAAACCCTGCATGAAGTATCACTGATGCTGACCCATCAACAGAGGCAAAAGCAGGGCTTCTTCTTTAGGTGGATTACTGAATGTTTAGCCTAGTAAGACTGTAAGAAGTTATTTATGAAACAAAGTTCCTGCAATTAATACATATTTTAAAAATAAAATTAAAGATACGCACCTTCAACATACTGATTTAAAATGACTTTCATGTCAGGTTGCCTCACAACATTTTTGTCTTCAACCAAGTCGTACACAAAGTGACGGCCTCTTAGTTTTGTCGTTTTACCACCCTTCTTGTGTAGTGGTGGAGGCCATCTCCTTTTCAGCACAAATGTTGTCTGGATAAGGAAATATAGATAAATAAAATAAAAATAGTGCATATTTAGTAAATACGTGTAAAAATAAAAGTTAATATTTTTAGGTTCTTTGGCATAAATAATGTTAAGTGAACATACTCTGGTTTGTTGAAACAGGACTGTCTGTGCTTGAACAAAATTAGAAATAAATGAACGCATTCCCAACATTGTGATACAACTATTTAGTACCGATGTATTTTATTTCAGTAAAATTAGATTCTATTTACGTAAATGCTCTAGGTTAGAATATAACTTTGACGTCTTTGACATTTCTCGATATTTGACAGTTCAGATAAAGAGTTACCATAAAGAAAAAAAAAACTTGTAGTCAATAAAGGCTACCATAAGCCGAAGCGGAAGCGTGCGGAGCGTGGTCAGCGCGCTGTATAATTTAATGTTATACAAAGGTTATACAGCGTGTTGGGCACGCTCCGTCGGCGTCGCGCATACGCCCCGAGCTGCGGTCTGTCTGTGGCGGCCTTAAGTGTTTAAGCCTGGCAGCACCAGCACATCCCTCCCCCTCCCCAAACCCTTAAATCAACTTTCCGGAAGTTAGTGTTGTTGCATCTTATCCTTCATCAAAATATTACGGCATTTTTAATCGATTAATCGATCGTCGTAGAAACCATAGACAAGTAAAATCAGCCTTCGTTCATTTTAATTTCATTCATTCATTGTGTGATTTGTACGGACGGGTTGCTCGCTTGATGCTTGCTTGGTTTTGGTAGTACGACTGCGACTTGGATTTGTTGTTTCTTCTATGTCGCTAGGCGTTTTATCAATACAATAGTACTCTTATAAGTACAAGCGGATATATTATAACAACATAAATTGTAACTATCGATTAAAATTAAAAATGGATGATGAAGCTATTCCCGATTTGCAGGTATGTGGTGTTTACGAGGTTATAAATAAGTCTGTTTTTCTCAGGTTTCTAATGATCTTTTAATGTTCCAGAAGTGCTTGTCAGATGGGCCATTAGATGCGGATGATAATCCGATGGATACGGATGAGGGTCCTTTGATAAACGAGAATTCGAATGGTCTGTCACATTTGTTGACGGAAGGCGAGTTCAACAGTGTAGATGCTGTAGGGGTAGACGAGTCATCGACATCCAACCATGCCTTTCTAAACGCCGTGGAGTTCTCTGCTGGAAGTGTCGGTGATTATTTAGAAAACAACACCGACGGCTTTAACACGGATTCATTCGATGTTGGCGATAATGCGGTAACTTTTGCCGGAGACTCTATGAATAATGTTTTGTCGGACTGTGACTCGCGCCTGAGCGACGCTGCTTACAAGGCTGTCTCGGATACTGACAACGACATGGAGACACCGGCGAAAATGGAGATGGACAATGAGATCAGTGAGGTATCCAATGATATTGCAGATGATACTTTGGATAAAACTGATGAAGAAATTGCTGCTGTGGCCCATGAAGTTGAAGATGAGTCTGCCAGTCTGGATACAGCAGATGTTTCTCTGAAATCTGTTGATGACTATGAGAAAATAGAAGCTGCTCCTATTACTGAAAAAAGTGATAACCAGGAAGACATTGCAGAGGTATCATTTTATTATTCCTACTTATATTATAAACAGACATTGAGATTTTCGGGGCGGGAATGATTTGAGAAAGAGTAAAAATAAACAGATAGGTTACTCCAGCGGTTCTCAATCTTTTTTGGTAATTGAACCCTTTTGGAAAGCGTAATACTTGATGGAACCCTACAATAAAACAATAGTGATATTGATTCACGTGATACGCCGCGCGTCAGAACGGTCGACCAGAGAGAGGTGTTTTGAATTTTTTTTCAATTCTTGCGGAACTCATATAGGGGAACCCTAGGGTTCCGCGGAACACACTTTGGGTATGGCTGGGTTACTCTAAGAAAATATCATATTATGCCTAATGAATAACTACTGCTCTGCAAATTGTATTTTAATTCATGTAGTAGTGTAGGTAATAATAAAAATAACTTTAATTAATTACATGCAGTAAATTTAGTAGTCAATATGATTTTCAAAATAAATTATTAATATTTTTTTCTATATTTGGAACAGTTAATCTGCGGCGTCTTGCTGTAAATATCCATTTCAACAACGTGAATGATCTTTCCATGTCGGCAGTTGTAATAGGTTCATATTTAAATTTTTTGAAGGAATCAATTGTTGCACGAAAAGTTTGCTATCGCAGTTCTATTTTTTTGCTTTGTATCAATTCATTCATAGTTTTTTTTGTTTCAATTAATTATTCATTAGGTAGAAACCTGCTAGAGTAAATTCTATTTTTTAAGTCAATACCTACTCTTTGGCTAATGTCAAACATTCCCACACCAAAAACTCCGATGTATGATTATAAATAAGAAAGCTTGTCAAGATGTTCATGATAGAATATTGCAAATTTAGAAAATTAAACAAGTGAGTGTATGTGGCTGGCCTAACTTCTGTTGAATGATTCAGACCAATCACCATACTCTTGCTGAGATGTTTGACACAGATTCAGCAGAGGTGTGTTATCTTTACCTAATTATAGAATTGGCGCCAGACCAGATGTAAGGCTATATTTTCTGCAATCAGTTGATTTTTATTTATTTTTATTCTGGTTCTAGAAGACTACAGAAGACATTGAATTGGCAGAGATAAAAGAAGAAGAAAAATGTGGTAGTGATAAAGATGTTACTGCAGTTGGAGATGTCACTACTGTTAAAGATGTAACTGCAGTTGAAGATGTCACTGTTAAAGATGTAGCTGAAGATGTCACTGTTAAAGGTGTAGCTGAAGATGTCATTGTTAAAGATGTAGCTGAAGATGCCAGTGAAGATGTTGCTGCAGTTGAAGACATTAAATCTCTTGAAGATATTTCTGCACCTATTGAAGACTTAACTAATGAAAATGAGACATTGGTAAAGGAGTTTTATTGATTTTTAAACTAGTTTCATTAGCATTAGTAGACTTTACTACCATGGTATATAAACAATTTGGTGAGATGTAGATGTTTTTTTACAGGATACAGATATGCTTGAGAAAGTAGAACCACCTAAAAAGGAGAATATAACTGTTGAGGATGATCAAATAGTTCCTGAGAAAGCATCTTCTGAGGTAATGCTTCTTTTGATACAAATATTTTTTCTTTGTTGTTTGTTTATATTATCATGCAGTCATTTAAATGACTACAAGAGTTGTATGATTTATAGCGTGTCACTATCTGTGACTGCACCTTAATGAAATGAACTACTTTCTCCAGGTAAGAGGAGCAGAAGAGACTGAAGTAGTATCTGAAGATGAACTGCCAACTGTTCAGAAGCCTAGTGTTAAAGATGCTGAGAATGTCTCTGATGATGAGCTCCCTGGTCCCAAGCCAGCTGAGTTGCCAGCAGATACAGAGGTATATGTTGTTCTTCAAGTTTTAGTTACCTAGATCTACTGATTTCATTAATAATTATTATACATTAATGGTTATTACATGTATAACAATTATACAATAGCTATTATTTTAAATTAATTTTGGAATTTGTAGGTGGTTTCTGAAGACGAGCTGCCAGCCTCAAAGAAGGACTCAAAAGAGTCTCGAAAACGAAAAACTGATGATGACAAGGATGGTTATGATCCTGGATCTCCAACCTCAGAGAGTGAATCATCCAGCAAGAAACAGGCGGTAGTCAAGGTAACACAATATCGGGAAGCTAGAGAAAAATAAGTTATAACTTTTAATATCTGAGATTAATATGTTTCATGTTCTGTAATGCTTCTAGAATGGTGAAAGCAAACCTGTACCCTCAGAGAAGAGACCATCATTAGACGAGAAACCCAAGAAGAAAGTCCTTCCTGAACTGGATAAATACTGGAAAGTTGTCAATGATGATCCCACTGACTTTACTGGTTGGACTTATCTCCTGCAATATGTCGACCAAGAGGTGAGATTCAGTTAAAGTTTGAATAAATAAATCAACCAATCCCGCTTCCAAATATTTTTAATTTAAAAATGATGAAATATATTTGCTAATCTTATCTGCTTTATGAAGCGATAAGAACTGAATGGTAATGTTGATCGGCAAGGGCCATCTGATAATACATATGAGAGGAGGTGGAGTAAAGTTAGCATTGTCATGAAGCACTAATAGTGGTGTGTTGTTAGAGCGAGGTGGAGGCGGCGCGCGAGGCGTACGACGCGTTCCTGTCGCACTACCCGTACTGCTACGGCTACTGGCGCAAGTACGCCGACTACGAAAAGCGTAAAGGAAGTAAAAAAAAGTGCCTCGAGGTGAGTACCCACGCCTGACCATCCACTCTGCTATTTTATACGCGTGAGTTGGTAAGGCTTCCTTGAATACACCTGAATGATCACTTTCATATCAATGTGTCTTAACACTTGGATTTATAAAATTGTATTAGTCTTAACTGGTATTTTGCAATTACTTTTTTTTCCCAACAGCGCTTCGAGGCCCACGTTCGTAAGACAAAGCCGTCCGTACGCACCGGAGAGTTCTATTACCGTCACATTGATTTCGTTCTAGTGTTTCATTATTTGTGGTGTTTATCTGAAATCCTAGTGCTTATATTTATGATACTCTGTACACGCATGTATTGTAATACCGTTTCATGTATTATATTTAAGTACGTGATAATTGATAGTGATACTTAAGGCTTAATGACTAATCCATGGTAGCATGGAGCGCAACAGGTCCTCGTAAAATGCCAATAGGCAGTAGGAAGCAAGAGACGGCGCGGCGGCCCCGGCAGCGGCGCGGCGTGGAACAGGTGTAAAGCCCAGGCAAACCTTTTATATACGTAGCCGCGGCGAGGCGGGGCGTGCGCAGGCCGCACGGCAGACGGCAGACGGCAGCACGTCGCGTCTCGCTCCGGCTACTCAAAATTACATGAGATGAGACATACAATGCTATTTAATATTCCCTTGCTTCGTCGTGCCGCCGGCCTGGCTGGTGGCACCCCTCGCCCGCGGGACGACGGGTCAATGTTGCTATGTTTCAGGTGTTGGAAAGGGGGCTCAAAGCCATCCCTCTGTCGGTTGATCTTTGGATACACTACTTGAATCATATTAAAGCCACTAGAACGGAGGAACACGCATATATCAAAGCGCAGTATGAGAGGGCGATCGGTAAGTCGCAGAGTTTTACATTATCACTGCATTGTCTACGTTTCCTATAACGTTCCAAGTTTTTTTTCAATGGTAATGACGTTGTCTATTTTGCAGAGGCGTGCGGTTTGGAGTTCCGTTCGGATCGTCTCTGGGAATCGTACATCAAGTGGGAGGCGGAGAACGGCTCGGCACTTAACGTTACGAACATTTACGATCGTCTGCTGGCCACTCCCACGCTCGGATATACTTCGCATTTCGACAAGTTAGTATTGCTCACTCAATGAAGGTTTATGATTATTATTTATGGTTTTATTTATGAAGGGTGGACTACCAAAATGGTTGATTGATTCAGGCGTTACCTTGCGGAGTTCCGTGCCAATGAACTACAATATTTTTACCTCGCTTCACCGCTGCTAATACTTTCGTAATTAGTAGCGGAAAAGGGAAACAAGGGTATCATAGAAACAAACAAGTGGAATGTCGGTCGATGGCGTTAGTATCATGAGGTCTTGGGATTGGTTTATGACTATTATACTATCCATTACCCTTGGATTCGATGACACCATTAAGGCAGTTGATTGGAAATTCCCAAAAATTACATTGTGCTCTTCCTTAACGTTACATAAATTATCATACATTATAATCATCTGTGCCAAATTTCATGTATCTCTAAACCAGCTGTTGAGTTTTAGGATTTTGCCCGATCCCGGTGGAATATGGGGATAAAAAGTAGTTTGTGTTATTTAATTGGGATGTACCAATTTTTGACAACGTATAATAAATCGAAAACCGTTTGGAGAAATAGGCTTTGTGAAGCGTTTTCAGAAATCAGATTCCAAAAATAAGATAAACTAAATTAAATAAACAAAATTTAAGTAATGACCTTCATTTGACCCCTGCAGTGAATCGTCACAAAGACAGATATAAAGCAGGTCTACACTCTAAAGCAAATTGACAGTTTGAAAGGTTGCTGTCCTGCTTATAATAGCAAAGAGTGACAAAGAAAGATAGAACTTTAATCACATGATGCGCACCTGGCTTTAAACAGTTGTCATTTATCGTAAAGTCCGAAATGTATACAAGTATTTCCAATGTATTTTTACAAATTTAATTATGAAATTACTACGTTACAAGTAATTATAAAAGAATTTAAATATCAGAATTTAATAAAAAATATCTATTTAGTATCACACCATTAAACAAACAGGAATAATCGAAGCTAAAAGAAGAGAAACAAATGAAACTATTTGTCATGGTTCATTTAGGACCCTAAGCCGTGCTTGTATTATTGACAGTGACAAGACAAATCAGTAGTGCCACAGATTATGTTATGTACGACCTGAATTTTTCTAGACAATGGAATGTGGCTCTCTCACTTATGTTTTTATTAATTTAGTATCATG
Source organism: Archips xylosteana (assembly GCA_947563465.1). Classification (NCBI taxonomy): domain Eukaryota; kingdom Metazoa; phylum Arthropoda; class Insecta; order Lepidoptera; family Tortricidae; genus Archips; species Archips xylosteana. The sequence goes on from OX387362.1 coordinate 7,584,589, forward strand.
CCTGTGTAATTTTCGATGAAAATGGTATCTTAAAATATCCTATTCTTTCTAAATCTGCAAGAGGGACTTATGTGAAGTTTTTTTTATCTATAAGCGCGGTGAATGGATGTTGTTTTAATGAATGTTGTTGTAAAGTTTCCAAGAGCACGTGATGTCGGAGCCGGTGTCGGGCGTGGTGGCGTGCTCAGAGCTGGTGCGGCTGCGCGGGGACGTGCGCGAGGCGGTGCGCGAGGCGGGCGGCGCGCAGCCGCAGCTCGACCTGCCGCCCGGCGAGGACGAGCCGCTCGACCACATCGTGAGTCTAGACACGCCTCCACTCTAGCCGCGCCTGAGCGGCGCCGGCGTGTGGCGTGCTCGCAGCTGGTGCGGCTGCGCGGGGACGTGCGCGAGGCGGTGCGCGAGGCGGGCGGCGCGCAGCCGCAGCTCGACCTGCCGCCCGGCGAGGACGAGCCGCTCGACCACATCGTGAGTCTAGACACGCCTCCACTCTAGCCGCGCCTGAGCGGCGCCGGCGTGTGGCGTGCTCGCAGCTGGTGCGGCTGCGCGGGGACGTGCGCGAGGCGGTGCGCGAGGCGGGCGGCGCGCAGCCGCAGCTCGACCTGCCGCCCGGCGAGGACGAGCCGCTCGACCACATCGTGAGTCTAGACACGCCTCCACTCTAGCCGCGCCTGAGCGGCGCCGGCGTGTGGCGTGCTCGCAGCTGGTGCGGCTGCGCGGGGACGTGCGCGAGGCGGTGCGCGAGGCGGGCGGCGCGCAGCCGCAGCTCGACCTGCCGCCCGGCGAGGACGAGCCGCTCGACCACATCGTGAGTCTAGACACGCCTCCACTCTAGCCGCGCCTGAGCGGCGCCGGCGTGTGGCGTGCTCGCAGCTGGTGCGGCTACTTCTAGCTATAACGCCCAAGGCACACAGAAGAGACGTGGGACGGGGGCGGGTCGCAGTCCGCGTCGTTTGTTCGCAGGCCGCGTCTCCGCCCCGTCTCATCTGTCTGCTTTGGATCGCGACGCTTCTGTACATTTAGTATGAACACCGATCCAAGGGGCGCCGCTACTGCTACGCGCCCCCGTCCCACGTCTCTTCTGTGTGTCTTGCGCCTAACTGAACAATGATAGGTTCAGTTATGAAAGACTCGCCGCCCGCAGTGCCTTAAATCATCGGTACGCTGGAGACCGACGACGCATGCGGTGCGTTACTTCGAAACTGTAAAATTACGTTGTATTTTTAATCATAAAAAGCATTTTGTGGTTTGAAGCTCTTGAATGATATCTTATTCAGCTTATCCCATTTTGAAAATACAGTCTTAAAAATTTAAATTTGAATTACTTATTAATCAAAAATTCGATTAATGTAGGCTTCTGACGAGGAGGCGCAAGCGATTAAGGAGCGTATCATCGCTGCTCGGCGGAAAGTGCACAAGACCACCGGCGAACAGGTCGCTGCACGATGGGCCTTCGAAGAGGGCGTAAGTATACTGGATTTATTTACTAACTAGCTTTGGCCCGCGACTCCGTCCGCGTGGAAGTCGTCGTCGCGGTTCCTACAGGAATTGTGTAATTTCCCGGGATAAAAATTATCCTATCTCCTTTCCCGGAACACAAACTACCTCCATACCAAATTACATTTAAATCGCCGTAAATTTCAAATGTAATTTCGCACATAAATTCCGAAAAACTCAAAGAAGCGAGCCTCTGCTTGAGAGGCCATAGCTCAAACCGCTAGGCCACCACGGCTTTTTCCTAAACTTTTTCATATGTGACACGAATATAACCCATTTGATCTTATTTCATTGTCGTGTGCAGATCAAGCGTCCGTACTTCCACGTGAAGCCTCTGGAGCGGTGCCAGCTGAAGAACTGGAAGGCGTATCTCGAGTGGGAGAAGCAGCATGGCTCGCTCAAGCGCGCGCTCGTGCTGCACGAACGCTGCCTCATCGCCTGCGCGCTCTACGAGGAGTTCTGGATGAGGGTAATTACACCTGAAACTACCCCCAATCTCTTAAGTCTATTCGGACAGAATTTGTGGACAAAGTGTGAAAAATCTTAGCCAATATTTCTAGATGAATTAGCACACGAGGCTCTTCAAATACTGCTAAATATTATGTGATATTTGTTCAAGCAATCTTTAAAAATAGAAATTTAATCGGGATATACTTTAATATCTTTAATATCTATAAAATTACTCACTTTCTGACAATAAATGATTTGATTTGATTTATCTTTTTCAAAGTTGGGAATAAATATATTTGCAGTTCAGATTTTTATGACATTCCGTTGACAGTTTTTGGTCTTGTCTAACTTTATATTGCCCATGGAAGCCAATGATGGCCCTATTCAAATTAAATATGGATTATTATTGTTAGTGTAAACCTTACGGTTTTATTTAATTATAACTAACTATCTGGTGTTTAAGCCATTAAAACTTGATAGTAGACGACTTGGTACCTTATACACGCTGATACGTTGGTCGATTCCAAGAATGAATTAATAATTTTAATCACCCTATCGCAAAGCTATACATATAACATTATCAACATTTCCCAGTTGATAAAATTCCTGGAGGAGCGCACAGAGAGTCACCCAGAGCTGGTGGCCGTAGAGCGTGAAGTACTAGAGCGGGCGTGTACCGTTCATCACCTTGATAAACCGGAGCTGCATCTGCACTGGGCGCATTTTGAGGAGGCGCACGGGAACGCGGCCAAGGCGGCCGAGATATTGGACCGGATCGAGAAGGCTTGCGCGTGCATGGTGCAGATACAATACAGGTTAGTGCAGCCTTTATGTGTCACTTCATACAATAAATAGATTAGTTCCCCACTCCTAACTTCGACACAGTGAGTCTATCTTTAGTAGCTGACACTCGATAATATATTCTGACTGTTACCAAGGATGATATAGACTGGATTGGCAGTCGCCATAGTACGGATCGGCCGCGGTTTTTGTAGTTCGATTATTAAATCTAGATGGTGCTGAAATATAGCCAGAGGCTTTGAAGACAAAACAATAAGACTACAGATGTTTCATATCACTGCAAATGTATTATTATGCAATATTTTTGAAAAATAATACGTTTGTAGTAATATGAAACATCTGTAGTCTTATTGTTTTGTCTTCAAAGCCTCTGGCTATACCTATTTCAGCGCCATCTAGATTTAATAATCGAACTACAAAAACCGCGGCCGATCTGTACTATGGCGACTGCCAATCCAGTCTATATCATCCTTGTCGCTACTTAATAAATTCTGACTTCTGTTTGGTAGGTGAATAAAGCGGTGGTCAAACGTGAGTGTCGTCTCTGTTATGTTATGTAGTAACCATTATACAATCTGCTCTTTGGTCTTTGGACCAATCAGCCTCGGGGCACCAAATCTTGTATAATTTAATTTACTTAAAAAGACATTACGAGAAAAGCGTGCGACGCGGACGGGGAAATTCGAGAAAAAACGTTTAAAATTAGCTTCGCTAAAAAAGCTCGCATAACCAGTGTCATACATAACATAACACGCCACGACGCGTCATACGGCCAAGCAGTATATTTTGAATTCTGTATTTAACGCCTTCACTGCTGGGAACGTACATAGTAATGTCCCTATGTTATGAAAACAAGTTTCATAGTAATAATTCTTGGTGTGGTTTCAGACGTGTGAACTTGGAACGCCGTCGCGGTGACTACGATAAATGCGTACAACTCTACGAATCGTACATATCTTCGGCCAAAAACAAGGTACAGTTTAACTATCAAATTAGATCCAAATTCTTTTAGATTCCTTGGCTCTTATAATATATTCATTCCATTCACAAAAGGTGGTTTAGCGACGATACCTGATAGCCATATATTAATTGGTGCTGTAATAGTTACTTGTATCCATCAAAGTGAAAACGGAGGTGTGTCATGCCAAAAAGAGAGGAATGCTTAGGAGCTAGGGTTTATCCAGCCAAGCTTAGTACAGAGTTTTCAAGAAGATAACTAGTATAACTACTAAGAAATGGGGTATGTTTTTTGTTTTCTTTTGTTCCGGCTTTACCTGGAAAAATTTTCACGCCTCGCCACAGTAGACCATCGCCACTGTAGTCGCATAAACCAGAATATTTTGTAACGTTCCAGGCGATAGCATCGGCGATGTCGATCAAGTACGCGCGTTTCCTGCACCACGTGCGCTCGCAGCCGGAGGCGGCGCGCGCGGCGCTGGACGCGGCCGTGGCGCGGGACCCGCTCAACGCGCGCCTGCACATGCAGCGGCTGGACCTGGCGCTGCACACGCCCGGCACGCCTTACTGCCAACTGGAAGGTACTGCCACCTGCACCGCGCGCGCTGGACGCGGCCGTGGCGCGGGACCCGCTCAACGCGCGCCTGCACATGCAGCGGCTGGACCTGGCGCTGCACACGCCCGGCACGCCTTACTGCCAACTGGAAGGTACTGCCACCTGCACCGCGCGCGCTGGACGCGGCCGTGGCGCGGGACCCGCTCAACGCGCGCCTGCACATGCAAAACCAGTATACTAACTTCAAAGACTCGCTGCCTGCGGTACCATAAATCATCACTACGCTCCTTACTAGGAACAGCATACCTACCTACAGTGGTGGGTGTAGTTAGTTCACGACCACGTATCGCTCAACCCTTCGGCGTCGGGCATCTAATAGACTCTCGTTAGTGATCCCTTGTTACGGCCCTTGATGCATAAAATACTATTGTTGCAGAGCTGGTCCAATCGTACGAGAAACAGGAGGGCGCGGAGCTGGAGACGAGCGCGGCGCTGGCGTGGCGGCGCCGCGAGCTGGCGGAGGAGCTGGGCGACGCGGCGGCCGCGCGGCTCGCCGTCGCGCACGCGCGCGCGCTCGCCAAGCACCTGCGCAAGCGCGCGCGCAAGGAGAAGCACGACGCGCCGCCACAGCCCACGTCAGTACCATCACCAACACCTGAGGCCTTGGTCGATCTGAGCCGCCGTCCGCGGCGTGCAGCGGCTGGCGGTAGACGCTGGATGCCGCGGGCAGCGGGTGTTTGGTCGTTCTAAGCCCGCCCGCGCATTAGGGCCTCTGTTGAGTCGCGATGTTTCTGCTCTCCGCGCGGCCAATACGTGGTCGCTGGCCGCTGGTCGCCTAGTGCGCGCACTTGCATATGTCACGGAAGAATTAGTTGGCCGCATCGACCAGCAGGCTTATTGTGTAACGTTTCTGACGCTTGCCATCGCAATCACTATTTCTTTCTGTCAAATGGTAAATAATGATGACAGAAAGAGACGGCGAAAGCGAAGGCAAACGTCAGAAGCGTTAGACAATACGGCCTCTGGCCGCGCGACCTGGCCGCCTAATGCGCGGGGGCTCTAAAACGTAACCGCGGCGGCCAAAATGGCGGCAGTTTCTGAGCTTTTGTGTTTGCGAAGAGACTTGTGTACGCGAAATGGAAAAAACACTAGCATATTTATTGCTTCAGGAGGAAGAGGATGAGGATTTATAAATAATGTTGAAGCTAAAACGAAAGAAAAAGAAGGACAATATGCTTAAAGTTAGACAAAAGGAGGGTATTGTTTTTAAAGTTTTTGTCTTGTGCACCGTACAAAATACTGTTGCATTTCACTGATTAAATCAAAAGTTCGTCTTTCTCTTTGCTAAATTTTTCCACATTGAACGCTAGCGTCCACCCGCCGCAATGCTGCAAAATAACTAAAGATTGAATTGATATGAGAAGTCCCTATGACAGCCCAAAAAGTGCTATTAGAATTGCAGTCTTTAGTATAGTCATCATAGCACACATATCAGCTCAGGAATAGATCGTAACCGCCTCGCCTTGCCCCTTGCCGTCAAAACAATGCGAGACGATTACGTTACGATTCCGATTGGTGTGCGTTGCAGTCGGGAGTTTCATACAAATAATACCGAGTTGAATAATCCTTTCCGAGTTGATACGTGAGCTATGACCTTCAAAGTCCTATCTGACTGCATCAACGCGCAGCCAAAAACACTGAAGTTAAAGGCTTGAAATTTGGCACGCATATACCTTGAGCGTCATAGAGGTACACTTAAAATTTGACGTATTTCCCATGGGCTAGGGACTAAATTGGATTTATATTTGCGCTTAATCTCTCCTTATGCAAGTATGTGATATTTTAGGATTTTTCAGACAATCCCATGGGATAAGAAAAAACGAATTTTATATATTCAATTGAATGGGACCCTGTCTCAGTATCCATTTCTTTAGGATCATAGAAAGTGCAGTAAAAAGGGATTTCTGAAATTTGCCGTGGGAAAGTGACAAGGAGTTGACCATAAATTTTAATTGTGCGCGGACGAAGCCGCGGGGAAAAGTTAGTGATCAATAAAATCTCTATGACACTTAAGGTATATGTATGCCAAATTTCAAGTCTTAGGGGCTGTTTCACCACCCATTGATTAATTTTAACTGCAAGATAAATGTGATGCCGTCTCCGTCTATTCAAATAAAACAAACAGAGACGGCATCACATTTATCCGTCAAATAAGTTTGATCAATGGATGGTGAAACAGGGGGTAAAGCTTCAATGGTTTGGGCTGTGCGTTGATGTATCAGTCAGTGAGGACTTAGATTTTCAAATATACAGGCTGTTACAAAATACCCGTAAAGCGGAACGGGGGTTAAATGGTCCTTTATAAAGTGTTACGGGCTGCCCGGGGGTCCCGCACACATTAAACTCCGGTCGGGAATCGAACTTGGCTGGGCTTGGCTTGGCTGGCTGGGAAACTAGTTAAAGGGTAAAAATCGGAAGTTAAAACAATTAAACAAGTAATCGGAGGGGTTTTTCACCTGTTTATTTATCTAGGTAAACACGAACCTAAAGTACCATACGGGGGCTTAATGCCTTAAAGGCTTCGATGCCATATTATATTACTATACGGTGCCTGAAGGGCGGTACGGATCACGGACGTGATCCCGGTGGACTCCCGGGCTTACAGAACGGCTAATACGGGAGCGTAACGGAGAAGCGTTTGGGGTAACCAAACCCCGCTAAACAAGGCGAATCCGACCGCGCGAATACGGAGAAACCAAACCGCACTAAATCGGGAGGTAACTGACCGCACGATTCGAGAAGAATCAAACCGCGCTGGGCCAGGACAGGAGGTAGACCTAAATAGGACAGGTAGGGGGGCATAGTCATATATTCCGGCCGCCGAGAGTGATCCCTGGACCTCGGACCATACTGTATCACATAAGCCTCTGAATTAAAAGACTCTGGGTTCGGCCGCGCGTCGCTTTTTATGTTGTCTGAGTGGCGGGGATGACGCGCTTGACGCTGAGCCCCGCGCATGACGTCGGCGCTAGGACCTGCGTCAGCCAGTAGCATTCCCCCATCCCGTAGGGAGATTTTACCTGTGAAGCATAAATAGGTAAAAATTGCTGGTATTAAAAACAACAATGTGGACTGCAATAACACGAGAATAAATGGGTCCAACGGGAGAATTCTAATGAAACAGGAAAAAATAAAACATTTTTGCGGTGAGTGGCCTTACTTAACATTTTTTTTGCATGTGTATTTTCCTTCCGGTTTTAGTAATATACTAATAATCTTGTAATAATGTTACCCCTATTACAGTTTTTTTTTATTTGTTGAGCGTTTATCTTGATGACTATAATTGCGCTGATGACTACCACGTATTGTGGCAAGTTTCAACTCAATATCACCACCTACTGAAGAGTTCCCTTTTGCGGAGACGATCCTGACCTGCTACCTGGATTTCACTGTCTGGTAGTTCAAACTTGAAGGTACAAATAATTGCAATTTTTTTGTATATTTTGTTGGTTATTTGCCAGTACATTTTTTATTGTTAAATTATGCGATGAGTAAATTAATTAAGTATATGTTGGGTTTTTAAGTACCTTATTTTGTTCCTGCCTTTTTCCCTACCGTTTTGTACTTGGGGAGGCGGTGTAGGCCTTTTTTCTGGCACCTGGCTCTCTTTTCCGATCCTTAGCCGTCCCCTGCCCCGTTGCAGACTGGGGAGGCCCTTGGGGTTGTTCCAGGTCCAGGTCGCGTACAAATTTTAAGTACTCCTGGGGGTCACTTCGACCTGGATTTTTTCCTGCAGTGCTCTCCAGTCCTCTTCATAGAGGAGACCGCCGAGGACAGGATCTTGTTCCTTTAATATTTTTTTTAAAATAAATTTCTTTTTTCTGAACGGATGTTCACACGCGGATTATTTGGCGATTTTGCCATGTTAGTCGTCTAGTCCGCTGTCTCCCAAATTATTCACCAGTGCCCTCGAAGATCTTTTTAAAAGCTTAGCAGTCTTATGGGAAAACAGAGGCATAGTGGTTGGTGACAGGAGATTAACTAATCTCCGGTTCGCTGACGACATTGTTATTTTTTCCCAAACAGCCCAAGACCTCGAATTAATGCTGCAAGATCTTAGCACGGCAAGCCTTAAGATTGGACTAGCGATGAATAGGTCAAAAACCCAACTTATGACCAATAGCACGAAACCTAGGGTGATGGTAGATGGGCAAGTAATACATTATGTTGACGAGTATATCTATTTGGGCCAGATAGTTTCTTTCAGTAATAGGCAAGACAAGGAAGTCGAAAGACGCATCGAAAACACCTGGAAGAGTTACTGGTCCATGAAAGAGCTTATGAAGGGAAACCTTCCGTTAACACTTAAGCGAAAACTCGTCGACATGTGTATCCTGCCCGTCCTAACCTACGATGCCCAAACATGGTCTCTGACCGAAAGTCAAAAGTCCAAGCTTAAGGTTTGCCAAAGAGCAATAGAGCGCAGCATATTAGGTGTGAAAAGGCTAGATAAAATCCGGAACACCACGCTGCGCTCAAAAACACGCATAACCGACGTTGGGAAAAAGACTGCTAAGCTAAAGTGGGACTGGGCCGGACATGTTTGTCGCATGCACCCACAAAGATGGGCTCACACAGTCACTTGGTGGGTGCCGGAGAACGGCCAGCGACGACGAGGCAGACCAAGAAGGAGATGGCGGGACGATTTGGACGTGTACGCAAAGGACTGGCCTGACATTGCACCGGACCGGGAGTTGTGGAGGTCAAGAGGGGAGGCCTTTGCCCAGCAGTGGGACACCATAACAGGCTAAAAAAAAAAAGTCGTCTTTTATGCACTTTTGTTTTCTAATTTGCCGGGGAACATAATACTTTTTTGTTTGGCTACCGTCCCCGTTTGGGTTTGCCGACCGCATCTTAGCAGAACTTTTAGGTTCTGATAATGATTATTTTTACAGAGACTCTAGTTCGGAAAGTCAGCTCGACCCTCGGGTGTCCTTAAATTTAGTACGCAAACCGGAACCCGAAACATCCCAAGGACTCCCTGATGTGCCGGTTGCCAGGAAACGGAAAAGATCCGGAAGAAAGAGACTGAGGGGCCGTAAAATAGGCATATACCGCCTCCCCAATTACAAAAAGGAGAAATAAAATAAGGTACTTAAAAACCCAACATATACTTAATTAATTTACTCATTGCATAATTTAACAATACAAAAATGTGTACTGGCAAATAAGACACAAAAAAGTAAAAAATAAATTGCAAAGATCTGAACATCAAGGTTTAGAGAGAAAAAAAAAACAAAACCGTATAATACAAATCAACATAAATAAAGGTACACCACGGTATCCCTGCTGCGTTTCGTGCGGTCACTGAGAGCACCGGGGGCCCAATACCTTTTCCACTCCCCTATTCTCTCTCCTTTTTTAAAGGCCAGCAACAGATCAGTGATTCTTTGAGTTGTTGATATTTATGGGCGGCGGTGGTTATTTTCCATCAGATGACCGCTTGCTCGTTTGCTTCCCTCTCATAATAAAAAAAGTTTTTTTTTCTTAGGGTGTTTAGTTTTAGGGGGATCCCCTTTTCTCCCATAATCTTTTTTATCCGAATTTTGAAAGTCAGAAATTGATATCCATAATATTCTTGCTCATAAATATCGATGGTCATACATAAGTTTTTCAAAGCATATTGCTTAATAGTTCTAACTGCAATGATCCATAATCCTATTGATCATAACTTTAAAAAGTCATAATATTGATATCAATAACATTTAACGGAATATCGTTGATTATTCAGAAACATTGTAAGGTATAATATCTTAAAGTAATAATTCTTTTTAGTCATAATTATTCAATTCCTAAAATGCACTAAGCATATACAACAAAATCTATAACATCCAAAGGTATATCGATAATTATTCAGTAAGGCATATCGCTGGCAGCGAGCGAGCGAAGCGAGCGAGCAAGACCTTTCAGGGCAGAAGCGTCTCGGACAGGTTAGGTTCAGAAGACTAAGGCGGGAGCGATGCGTAGCGTAGCTCCCGCCTTAGCCTTAGATGTTAGGTTAGGTTAGGTTTATGACAGCACAGAAAAGGATTATTACCTTTAAAATTTTGAAATGTCATACAACCATGACATTGAATGTTATTACAAATTAATATTGTGCCTAAAAATAATTATGACCTACGAAAAAAGACCTTGCAATAATTATAATGAGTGATTTTATTACCTTTAACATTATGAAGTGTGATGCTTCCATGACACTGAATGATATTGACTTTACTTATTTAGTCCTTGCAATAATTATGACTTGAGAAAATCGTAAGTCCAATTTATGTTGTTTAGTATTATGACTTCCGATAATATGACGAAGAAAAATTATGACAGAAAACGTTATGTTATGGGCTTGAAAATTCGGAACAAAAATTTTATGGGAGTCATTATAGACCCTGTTTTAGGATAGTTGTATATAAAATGTAATTACATATGAATAAATAGAAAAGTCCCCCAAAAATATTTCTTTTTACCAAATACAGAAATAGTAACTAAAGTTTAATAATAATAAGTATAAACTTAATATTTTCAAGTTAACATTACTTATACATGCTGTTATTCAATTAACGTGCAACCATAGAACTTTCATAGTACAGATGTCGTGGCTTACAAAAAAAAAAATTCAAGCCATCTTTAAACGCTGCCCAGTATCAAATCGAACCGTGAAATACGGAGGTATATTTAGTAACCATATAATGAATGACAATACAGTAGAATCTTCAGCGGGTAGTGATATTGAATAATTTATTGAATCAGGCGTTACTTTGCGGAGGTCCATATTAATGAACTAAAACAATTACTTTGCTCACCCGCGACCTTCGCGTAGCGCGAAGGTCGCGGGTGAGCAAAGTAATTGTTTTAGTTCATTAATGATATTGAGTTGAAAGTTGCCAAAAATACGCGGTACAGTCATCAGCGCAATCATTGTCAACAAGTCAAGATAAACGCTCAACAAAAAAGAAAAAAAAACTGTACTGATAGTAACTATATTATTATTAACTTCATTATTAGTAGATTACTAAAACCGGAAGGAAAATCTAACAAAAGAAATACACTGACGAGCAAAAATAAAGGGTTGGTTACAAAAATGACGATAACTTCAAAGCCCGCTGTGATAGCTTGTTCGAGTAAAATGAGTTTAGTAAAGAGTTTTATTCTCAATTAAACTAAATAATAAAACTCTTTACTAAACTCATTTTACTCGAAGAAGCTATCACAGCGGTTTTTGTAGGTATCATAATTTTTGTAACCGACTCTTTATTTTTGCTCGTCAGTGTATGTTAAGAAAAGCCAACCTACTTAAAAAAAATCCTTTCCTGTTTAATTAGAATTCTCCTGTTGGACCTATTTTTCCAGTTCGCATTGTTGTTTTTATTACCAGCGGTTTTTACTTATTTATACTTTACAGGTAAAATTACCCTACAAGAGGGGGGAATGCGATGGGCCGTTTAGATCACCGGCGACGCAGTTCCAGGCGCCAACACGTCACGCGCCGGGCTCAGCGTCAAGCGCGTCATCCCCGAACGATATAAAAGGCTACGCGCGGCCGAACCGGGAGAGAGCCTTATACTTCAGAGGCTTACGTGATACAGTGTGGTCCGAGGTCAGCGGATCACACTCTCGGCGGCCGGAGTATATGACTGTGCGCCCCGGCCTATCTTACCTCCCCGCCCATTCCCAACCTTGGTTAGTGCGATTGGGTTACCTCCGAATCGCACGCCATCCTGTCCTGGCCCAGCGCGGTTTGGTTCTCCCGAATCATGCGGTCGGCGTACCCGTCCCGGCTTAGTGCGGTTTGGTTTCTCCGAATTCGCGCGGTCGCACAGACGAGGTATTTGTTTAAAAAAGTCGATCATGTACGATCTACGCTAAAAAAGCCCTTGAAAAGCATGGTTCGAATCGTTAACGAAAAAACGCGCCGAAAGATCTGGCCTTGTACTACGAAGTGCAAAATTCGAACTTCGTATCGTGCCGTTCCCCTCACGCTAATAGTATTTAAAACGAGAGCGAGCGAGACGGTTCGATGCGAACTTCGATTTTCGAATTTCGGAGTAGCCCCTCTGTCAAGTGAAAATTGCGTCCGGAAACCTTAAACGTATTTCGTTTAGGAATCTGATTTTGAGCGTTTTTCAGTTTCGGCAAGCAATATTATCTATTAATATATATCTATTTTTTTAAAGCTTAATAACGGGTGCTTAATATCATAAAACGGCTATTGTATTTACTCCTACCCTTTTTTTCAATCGAGACAGCTGTCGAAACTCAGCCATCGCGTCAATTGCTTGTCGTTGTTTTAGGCGTTCTTATAGAAACGCTGTTTGGTGCCGAGTTTTGAGTTCTTATTCAGTGAAATTTTATCAACCGACGAAAACAAAAGGAGGAGGTTCTCAAGTCGACGTGTATATGTATATATATTTTTTTATGTATGACATAACTTTTTACAGAGTAGTCCGATTTTGATGATTCTTTTTTTATTGGAAAACGTATATTCCGAGAGTGGTCCCATTAAAATTTGGAAATAATATTCTTACCCTAAGGGTAGGAAAACAGGGGATGATTGATTGTTCGGTCACTGATTGTACTTTATGACCACGCATAACTTATTACAGAGTAGTCGGATTTTGATGATTCTTTTTTTATTGGAAAGCGTATACCCCAAGGGTGGTCCCATTTAAATTTGGAAATAATATTCCTACCCTAAGGGTAGGAAAACACGGGACGATTGACTAACTTTTTACAGAGTAGTCTGATTTTCATAATTCTAGGATAATAAATACCTTGAAGTTGGTTTTATATAAATTTGGGGGAACCTATCGATGTTTAGAAAATTATATTTCCGAAGGTTTAGAATCCCGAAAACTTCATTTGTCCGAAAGCATTTTTTTCTGAAACTGTAAATATTTCAGGATTTATTTCAGGACCATCGTGTAGAAGGTTAGGTTAGGTTAGGGTTGTTTTATAAATATCCTGAAATATTTACAGTTTCAGAAAAAAATGCATTCGGATAAATGAAGCATTCGGGATTTTAAATATTCGGAAAAAAATATTTCTAAATTTTGATAGGTAACCTAAATTTGGAAAAAAATTGCCCCAAGGATGTGAAAAAAGTATACAATAAAAAGTGCCTCAGCACGAGCCAGGTGGAGTGATAGAAGCCAATCAGGTAGACGATTAGGTCCACTCCTCCTGGCTAGTGCTGAGGAACCGACTTAAACTGGTACCTAGATTAAGGTCAAACAAAAAAGGTATTATTTTTTGCTTTTCAGTTTATCCGTCGGTTTAATTTTTTTGTTAAAAAGTTTTTATAAAAACTAGAATGGATTTTGAAGAGAAGGATTTGAACATTAGTATATAAATTTTTAGTATTTAACATTATAAAGTGGAATTTCTCATGGCATATGTTCGAGGCTAAAGATTTTAACTTCTATCTTCTGAATTTTAAAACTCAAAATGGTTTTTCATTATAGGGTAAACCTAATTATACTATAATTTTAAGCATAAACAGGTGTGAAATACATTATTTGTTACTTATTTAATAAGTAATCGGAGGGCTTTTACGCCTGTTTATTTATCTAGGTTAACTCGAACCTAAAGTACGATACGCGGGCTTACTGAAAGGGTTTTTATGCCATCTTACTATACGGTGCTTGAAGGGCGTTACGGATCGCGGACGTGATCTCGGTTGATTCTCGGGTTTATTTATGGACCGGCTTGTACGGAGGTATACAAACAGGGTCCTTGCTGCACGATTTCGAGTAACCAAACCGCGCTAAACAAGGAGGAACCCGACCGCGTGAATTTGGAGAAACCAAACCGCACTAAACCGGAGGTAACTGACCGCACGATTCGGGAAGAACCAAACCGCGTAAATCTGGCACAACAGCCCTAAAAACCGACATCGCGGCAACCTGTCCACAATATGGGCTGCCATTCTCGAGCACCCCCGGGAACACGGGTAGATTTAACGTTGTTGTATCCTTAGTTCTACCTCCCTGTGCTGACACATACATTTGACGCCCAACGGAATAACCTACGGGAGGAATCTTTGCTGAGGATTAAGGGATAAAGTAATACCTAAATTGTAAAATCATAAGTCGTAACTTCCAAAATACATTAATAGTTCAGTTACTCACGTTATTCTAAAATTATCAAGTTTTAAAAGATATTAACTTTAACAGCCTATTCTACTACAAATTCAACTTTTAGTGTCTATGAATGAACTTCATAATACTATTTTCTTCGCAGTGCAACCACCGAAGTCAAAAAGAAGGAGAGTGCGACGGCGAACAGTACCACGACGACGACAGGGAGCAGCAACGCGTACTACCAAACCCCGGCCGCTACAGCTCAGTCCTACGAGCAGACTTACGCGCAGCCCTACCAGCCGCCGTGGGGCTACCAGCAGCCACCCGGCCCCTACCACCATCCGCAGCACCCTTGGCCTCAGTACCCCAACTATTACTAACAGACAGTGCATATGAGGAAGGCCCGCGACCGTGCACTACTAAAAAGGCAACCCTATACATAGAAACAGTAGCGGTTTTGCAGTGGCGTCCTGTAACGCCCTTTTTTACCCCTAACGCCCTGGAAGATCACTCAACAGCGCGTTTCTCTAATTCTGATACTTCATATAAAGCCAATCGGCCAAATAATCAAATGTGTGGACACATCCATAGTTTTTAAACCCGGACTTCATGTGGCTCGTATGTCGTTTTACCAATGGACTCATGGGTTACCCATGAAACTTCTGCCTTTGACAGGCTGTCCGGCGTATAAATTGTTTAGTTTAACCGGGTTTGCTGTGTAAATCCAAGACTAAAAAAGTGCTCAGCGGGTCTGCCGAAGGCTATGCAACTCGTATTCTCTGGTGTAATGTTGCGTCACCAAAAAGAGAATGGGTTGGGTTTAGTTAAGATTTGACGATTACACAGTGTTTTTTGGCCGCACCACCGTTTAGTGTATGATTGATGTTCTTTACAGCTACTACAGACTCTGTGTGATTTAACAGCAATAATATGCATCAGCTTTGTTGTAATTTAATAAATATACATATTTAAAAAAATATACATTTGTTTCTTTCGTTTCCACTAATTATTTACGTAAAGAAGTAACAGACAGTTACTTTAGCATTTGTAATATTAGGTATAGTGTGGATAGAAAAACGTATGATCTTTATCTACTTCTCGAAAATAATTTAATTATGTTGTGTATAGTTGTTTAAGATCGGCCCTATGATCAAAACAGATTCAGTTATTCGCTACCTTCTTGCTCTCGGACAATTGAGTGACTGTGTGTTGTTGTTCACTTCAACTCGAATTAATTTAGCTATACTTTAAACTACTGTTGCTGCTCTGAAATACTAGAATGCAGGCTTTTTTTACTTCCGATATACGAGAGGTTGCTGTAATGTTGGAGGAAATAAAAAACTCATTTCAATAAAACTGTCTATTCAAATAAACGCAATAATAAATCGAAGAAATATAAATCTTAGATAAAAATGTGTTAATCCATTTATCCCATATTGTTATTTCGATCGATCAGTCTTTAAATATGTATAATAAATAATGTTTATACCTTTTCTATTTCATGACATGAGCAAAACATGTATTACATATATTTATGAAAGTAATCATCCATATTATTATAATATTTAATTCAGATTTTGCGTCATTGCACAATAACAAATTGCGTAATAAATACGTACTTTTTAACCCGCGGATCACACCTCTTGCTCACAGACGTGATTATTTTTATTCGTCTTTATATCTATGTGATGTATAATCATAATTACTTTTTGAAAACAATAACGTTATTGTGAGCGTTGGGATCCACGGTTAAACACTATACTCTGTCTATTTAACAGAGTTAGTACTAGAAAACAGAGAATGCACGTAATTGGTCAGCGATAAGGACGATGCACCGGCACATACGTCCCACTGCAGGGCACATATTTAAATATTATTATCTACTACTTTAAATTACATAATTATGATTAATAGATGAATAAACATGACATGTAATTATTTGAGGTGCCACGAGAAATATTACGAATATTCCAACAAACGGCATGTAAGCCGAGCCCGCCATCGACGTGCGATTGTTGACGCCCACTGACAGTTTCTTGTCCCTTTCATTTGCTTACAAAAGTGCAACAGAGAGAATTCGCCTTGCTAACTCTGTTAATTAGACAGGGTATAGCCCATATCTATATACAAAAATAAGTCTAGCGCCAAGGTGGTACCTATCAAATTTTAGGAATCCAGGATGATGATGCTTACTTACTGGTTACAGTTTTAGGCTACGTTTCCACCAGAGATGTGCGAGGTAGCTAACCGGTGCGAGGCTGTGTAACGGTGTGAATGTTTCCACCATAGATGTGCGATGTAGCTGAGCGGTGCGAGGATGTGTAGCGGGCTCTTTTCAAATAAGCGGGCGGGGTCCGGTGAGGCGGGAGCGGAGCAACATCCCTCGCACACATCTTTCCCTTCTTTTGCATGTACAAAACCTCGCTCCGATGAGCTGAGCAAGGATAGGTAAATGAAGTGTTTCTACTGGTTCATGACAAACACATCCCTCACAACGCATCCTCGCACAGCTCCAGGGGATACGCAGCCTTAACAGTAGGACCTTGATTACAACTAAATGCTGTAATCAAGGATCTGCGTGTTGATTTAAACACAAACTATGAAATCACCAAGCACCGCTACTAGAGATAGTGAAGACAATAGTTGAACATGGCATCTCTAATAGTAGCACGAGTATGATTCTGTGTTCTGATAATACAATTGTAGTCATCTAAAAAAAGATTTACAAGCTCAGGGACAGAAGTTTATAAGGATGTTCAAGCTAAAAATGCATTGTAAGGATAAAATATTTTCCAGAGATCCGGAACGAATTCACAACCAGAGGCCGTATTTTCTAAAGCTTCTTACTTTTGCCTTCACTTTCATCATCTCTTTCTGTCATCATCTTATACCGTTTGAAAGAAAGAAATAGTTGCGAAGGCAAGCGTTAGACAATAAGCCAGCTGGAATATTTTGACGATTCTATTTATATCATCATCAAAACCTGGATTTTAGGCGGGTATGGGTACTTTCGACACTTAAAAATCGAGGTAACTTTTGCAAAACATTGTAATGATATTACATAACTAAACAGTTATATAAAACAAGCATAAGAGCCTGTTTCACAACTCTCTGGTATGTTTCTGTTATTTTACGAGAAAAAAACCGGCCAAGTGCGAGTTGGACTCGCGCACCGAGGGTTCCGTACAAATTTATATGTAGACAGTAGACCTGAGTATTCGATATACAGCTTGATACCTCCACCCGTTCCTGAGAAAAAGGGTCTTGACAGACGGACGGACAACAAAGTGATCCTATAAGGGTTCCGCTTTTTCCTTTCGAGGTGCGGAACCCTAACAAATATTCGTCATATAAAATATCAGAAAGTTACAAGAGAGTGGAGAAACGGGCGCTATATCTCATTAATTCACAAGACGAACAACACCTAAATAAGCCAATTCAATTGAGATGTGAATGGCAAAAAATACTTTCGGTAAGAAGAATTTTATAACACAACCAACTTGTAAGCTATAACAAATAGTCTCTATTCCTAAGTACTAAGATTATAGCTTCACTTTTATTGGATGAAATAAAAATTTTAGGAGGCAAGCATGTACTGGAGTCAGTGTCCGTTCGTCCGTCCATTCTAAAACGAATAAACTCAGCCGAGTGGAGGCAGCAGCCGGGATGAGAGTTCCCCGCTACAGCCTTCATCATGAGCACGCTGCCTTTGCTGCTTTTACCGCTGCAACAATAATACAAATATTAAATTGACAACCTATAATTTTTTTAACACCTGAAAATTACTACAGGAATAATAATAATAATTAATTTAGTTTGTAATATTTAGTTTATAGTTAAGTTTTATTCTTTGTTATTTCTACAGGAATCGAAAGAGTTTCGCCTCCTGAACACGGAAAAATATTTATTATAATTTATTTCTCCATATTTAAATACAACATATTTAAAAAACATATGTACTTACCAATACTGCCACAGAATAGAGATGTTTCCTTTACCCTTTTCACTAGAAAAAAGAGCTGTCATAAAATTTCTCGTTTCAGCGGATCTATTCGTTTAAAATTATGACAGCTCTTTTTTCTAGTGAAAAGGGGAAAGGAAACATCTATTCTGTGGCAGTATTGGTAAGTACATATATGTTTTTTAAATTTGTTGTATTTTTTTAAATATGTAGAAATAAATTATAATAAATATTTTTCCGTGTTCAGGAGGCGAAACTCTTTCGATTCCTGCAGTAATTTTCAGATGTTAAAAAAATGAAAGGTTGTCAATTTTTTAACCATCGCATCAGTCGAAATCGAAATATCACTTTCTTACACCAAGTGGTTTTTCTCAAATAAAAGACGTAGGATAGCTCCTAAAAATTTTGAACAAATATTTTTTGTCTATCACGAAAGTCAAATATTAAATGGTTGAAAAGATTTTATCTATCTAATTGGTTCCTTTTGCTCGACTCGTACAGAGAAACATAGTCACTTCACTAGTCTGTCAGAAACGTCAAAAGCTACCTAAATGCCACGAGTCGCCGACGTATAGCCATGTGTGAATGAATCTTTGAGAATTTAGCTAAAGGGAGGCGCCTTGAAGCGCATTTCCCCTCTGCCAAAGGTATGAACCCGCCGGATATAACCGTTATATAAAACTGTTTCGCTCGCCTCTCGTGACATTTCAAAACGGCACGCGTCAGTGAATGAGCTCCCACAAAAATGACTAAATGCATTCGGGCGTGAAAAAATGTCTGACACGTCGAGTCTACAAAAAGACAACATAACTTTTCATCTGGAAGTATTTCGTAACGTAATTATCTAATCTAATACCTTTAAACGAGCAATTCTTGTATATATATATATATATATATATATATGTACAGTGGTGGTCATACAATTAAGAACGATTTGAAGTTTCCGATTTTTTTTTATCTACATCATGTCATATGTCTAGTTGTGTTCCTTCTTAGAAGTAACAAGTTATGTTATAAAATAGCCACATGGATAGAGCAAACGGGATTAATAATAATAGTGTATAATTGCTAACATTTTTTTTTACAAATTTTATTTGTTCTCTATACTAATAAATTCAAATAGTAATGTAGCTGGACAAATAATTAAGAACGATTTATTAAACTGCTCGAGAGTTGTTTTATATGAAACTTAGATTAAATAAATCATATTAATGTGAAGTTGGTATAGAAAAAAAAGCAAATTAATACATTTGAACTAAAATTAATAGTTAGTTGCATGTCCACGGCTTTTAATTACGGCTTTACACCGGCGAGGCATTGAATCTATCAATTTTTGACATTTCGCAAGAGAAATAAGAGTTCCATTCTTCTAAGAAAACGTCGTACAGCTCTCTCAAATTGCCACACTGTCGATTTGAAACCTTTTTCTTGACTTCGCACCAAAGATGCTCTATTGGGTTAAGATCTGGGCTGTTGGCTGGCCAATCTAAGACTGAAACTGATTGTGATGTGAGGAATTCCTTAACGGTGCGTGCAGTATGCTTTGGATCATTGTCGTGCTGGAATGTCCAAATAATCGGAAGCACGTCTTCGGCATATGGTAACATTGTTTCTTGCAGTATATTTTTGTATTGGAATTGATCCATGTTTCCTTCTATCAGCCTAACAGGTCCAACGCCATGTCCAGAAAAGCACCCCCAAATTGTCACATTTCCCCCGCCATGCTTTAATGTCACTTTTGTGTACTTTGGGTCGAATGCTTTATTCGGAGGGCGTCGTACATATCGTTTTCCATCAGAACATACCCTATTTATTTTTGTCTCGTCAGAAAAAAAGAACGTTTTTCCACTGTCTGACTGTCCAGTTTTCATACCTTCTTGCAAATGCAAGTCGGGCTTGCCTATGACATCGTTTCAACATAGGCACCTTCCTTGCTATCCTTCCGTTCAACTTATTTTCTACCAAACGCCTTCGAATAGTGCGTGCAGAGATTGCTGAAGGGTTGTTTTCGCCAAAATATTCTTTTCTCAACTCATTAGACCCTTTAAAAGGATTTTGTTTTGCCAAACGAACGATATTTCGATCATCTCGACGAGATGACTTTCTCTGTCTAGGTCCACGCGGAACGTTTGAAGTAGTTTGATACGTGGAAAAATGCTTTACGGCATGGAAAACCATTGTTTTTGAACATTGCAGATGGTCGGCTATCATTTTATACGACCAATTCTTCTCGCGAAGTTTTATTATTACTTCTCTTGTAGATTTATCACAACTTTTATTTTTCCCCATTGTTTTTATACGAAGTAATCACTTTTAAGACTTTAACAGCACGAAATGGCGCCAAAATTATACGAATAATAATCTACAACCACAGAGCCACACAGTGTTCTCTATTTAAATTTGAAAAAACAATAAACTATTCAGCGTTCTTAATTACGTGACCAGCCAGTAAGTACTAATACTAGGTTCAGATCGAATGTATAAAGTTTCTCTATTAATTTTTTAGCCAACAATGTTGCATAAATGAATGTACCGGTAGTACGGAAAAGTTTTGCAATACCGAGAGAAATAAAAAAAATACGGGCAATTAGTTATACTTGTTACTTTGAAAAAATCATCTCAATAAATAATCGTTCTTAATTATATGGCCACAACTGTATATATATATATATATATATATATATATATATATATATATATATATATATAATCAGGATCTCGGAAACGGCTCCAACGATTTCGATGAAATTTGGTATGTGGGGGTTTTCGGGGACGAAAAACTGATCTAGCTATGTTTCATTTTCAGAAAATCGCTTTTACCCGTGTTTTCCGGCTATTTTTGTTTGCATTAGAATATAAAGCTAAATTTCGCCGACTTCGAGCAGATCATAATGGCACATTAGAAATCGGGTGGTCGCGGATCCAGCCGACCTCGGTTCGATTCCACGTTTTTTATCAACATTTTTAGTTTTTTTTTTTAAGTTTATTTTTCATGAGAAAACGTCAAGTTTCTTCTTTTGTGAGAAAAAGTTACTTTTTTGTTAGAAAAAGTATTATAGGGAACGTGCAATAACTATAGGCGGCAGCACTAATGCGACAGAAGAGACACTATGCGGACAGTAAAACAAACTTATCAAGGTAAAACATTCAAATTGATGGCACCCTTATGGCACCAGTTGGCAGCACCGTCTATGTGCACGTTCCCTATTGGGAGCACAGAACAGGAAAAGCCGGTTGTCTGTAAAGTCGGTTTACGGACGATAGTTTAACGTAACTCACCCCCCCCCCTCCGGTTTTTTTGTCAAATATCTTGAAAACGGTGCATCCTACGGCAAAATCAATGAAATTTTCATCCCCCCTTTAACACCCCCGCGCTCCCTCCCCCGCATCCCCCCCCACCCCTCCGGTGTTTTGATCTCGGAAACGGCTCCAACGATTTCGATGAAATTTGGTATTTGGGGGTTTTCGGGGATGAAAAATTGATCTAGCTTGGTCTTATCTCTGGGAAAACGCTTGGTACCGAGTTTCTGCCCGAGCAAAGCTCGGTCGCCCAGGTACTTGTTGATTAATTGTAAAAATACGTGAAGTTTATAATAATATTATTGTCAGTCAGTGTGGCCATTTTTAATTTTTATAAATCAATTAATTATTAACGAGGTAAAATATAAATTATTTAATATTTTGATTGATCTAATACATTCATTACATTGTTTGATTGACTTCATCCATGTAGACTTTAAGGCCAGGCGCTGACTGCAACTTTTTATCACCTCGTTTGAGTGCTATTGATTTTTGTGCTGGAATTATATGAAAGCGCGCTCACCATTCAAAATTCCACCGCTGCTACCATCAACACAATAAACAAGTTTTCATCTCTCAATTAAAAATTCCTAACAATTCTGTAGCACTCTACTCGAACGAAGCGAAAAAAAGTGCAGTCGGCGCCTGGTCTAATAACGTAAGATCCGTACTAGAACTAGCTAAATTTTGTTTTGTATGCGGTTATACCTCTAAGATATAAGTAATTGTGACACACAGCTCAACATGTTTAATACAAGCAACAATTTCTGATGTACCTAGTGTTAACAATTGTTGGTAAACCTTAAATAAATAAATAATAATAATAAAGAAGAAGCTACCATCACCCATCTGTTTAATGGATTAAAATAATTTTATATCAAATTTACTATAGTAAAAAATATATATCAAGTGGTTTGGCAAAAACTACTGGCCAGACAATTATTAAATAAAAACCGGTTGTCTGTAAAGTCGGCTTGCGGACGATAGTTTAACGTGACAACGTCATAACAAAACATTCAAAAAACAAAAAGGAAACCAGGCGGTCACCCATCCAAGTACTGACCGCGCCCGACGTTGCTTAACCTCGGTGATCGGACGAGAATCGGTGTTTTGTCAAATATCTTGAAAACGGTGCATCCTACGGCAAAATCAATGAAATTTTCATCCCCCATTGAAACCCCCGCACCCCCTCCTTCGCACCCTCACCCCCTATTTTTAATGCTATTTTTATTTAACTATGGACGAAGCTTAGTTCTCTTTTTTATTTTTCTAAATAGATTTAGCTATTTTTTTAATTTAAGTGGTATTTTACCGACCACTAGTAATATTGGCAATTTTTACTTACTAAATAATTGGCCACACCGATAACCGGTCTAGTATCGACTAGAGAGGGGACACACATATTTCCACAATCGATAAACTATTGAGTGAATGAATCAGTGAATGATTTGTCTTATCATGGTTTCACATTTTAAAGGTTACTAATAAAATGGAAATGTATGGTTAGTAATAATAAAATGGAAATGTATGGTTAGTAATAAATGTATGTTCAAAGTATCGAACTCGTTAAAAAAATTGACGTGAAAGTATTAACAAATACTTATTAATGATTCAATACAAGTAACAGGCAATAATTCGACTTCATACTAGAGCGCCCGAATCGATGCACGCACACAGTCAAGCGTCATACACGGCCAGTAACCAATCTTCGCCAGACAAAACTACGCAGTTCCACGCCGCACGCCGCGCAGTTTGGTCGCTGGTTGAGTGAGTGCTGTGACGCGCCGCCCGTTCTATTCGCCCCCGTTTCGATTCCGTAACGTGGCTATAAGCGCTCGGTACAAAGTAACTAGGTACATACTATAATATTTTATTTAATAATGGCGGCGTCACGAGAACGTGTGTATTGGAGTGTTTACGGGTGCCTAAATTCAACGGTGATAAAACCAACATTGTAATTTTTTCAACTTCCTGCTAGCTGATTCTGAAAGGTAAAATTAGTACCTATTAGGTATTTTATTATTAGTCTCAATAAAACCAACAAAATGTTAACCATAGTGATGTGTCTATTCTATTTATAGAAAATTACAAAGTAACAGAGACATTTGGCACATCTGACATTAATATTTTAGACGACCAGATGGCCTAGTGGTTAGAGACCCTGACTATGAAGCTTGAGGTCCCGGGTTCGATTCCCGTGTCGGGGCAGATATTTGTATGAAAAATACGAATGTTTGTTCTCGGGTCTTGGGTGTTTAATATGTATTTAAGTATGTATCTATCTATATAAGTATGTTTATCCGTTGCCTAGTACCCATAACACAAGCTTTGCTAAGCTTACTTTGGGACTAGGTCAATTGGTGTGAATTGTCCCGTGATATTTATTTATTTATTTATTTTATATTACTTGCTATATGTAAATATTTTAATAAATCCTCCACTTTTAAACCTTGTAGAGCAATCACATTTATTTAGAAAACGAATTTCCTATTAACAACTTAGGGACTAATTGAACGACTGAATGTATGAACGGGTGAATGCTTATCGACATTCTTATCGACATGGCCCTAACTCTAGCTGTTTCTAGATTGTTGTCTATGTGTGATGTACGTGTGACATGTATAGACGAGAAGTTTTCCACTGTGTCCATGGCGATCATAGTTGTGTTGACGAATTAGGTTTGTGTGCGTGTGTAAAAACATTGCTCTGTTTTCATTTGTAGTTAAATTGCTTGAGTGTGAGTGCATTGCCCCTCCCGCGAGTTTTGGCAGAAAAATTGTGTAGCAACCTACGGGCGATAACATCTCCTTTTAGCTAAATTCTCAAAGGAATGAATCGACTCTCTCTCACCTTCCCTCTCTTTCCGCCGCAGCTTTTTGCGGCGTCGGTCGATGGCGGCTAACTCCGCCTTCACCGAGTGGTACGCCTTGCGCAGGTCTGCGAGCCGCGTCGTCAGCACGCTGATGCGCGTCTGACTGTCCCACGACGGATCTGCAACCAGTTTAAGTTAATGATACCCAAGATGGTCTGTACCGTTCCCCAAGGGTCAACGAAGATATGCAAGGGGTCTGCGTACGCGAAAAAAACACATTTGACGTAGATTACTTTGCGATAGGTAAATCAATATTAAGTAAGCAAGAGTTTAACTAAAATTTAAAAAAAAAAAAAAAAAAAAAAAAAAATATACACGTCGACTTGAGAACCTCCTCCTTTTGTTTTCGTCGGTTGAAAAATATAACTAAGGGTCTAGGTTACAAGTTTGGGGATATCTGGTTTAGGTGAATACGACGTTTGTGTATTATTTTGGAAGCGAGATGGCGGGACCGGTTTTTCAATCAAATGGAGATCTAAAAAGGTGTCGCATCAAGGGTATATTTTTAAATTAGAAGATAAGCGCGTGCCAAGTTCCATATGTGCATTTTTAGGGTTCCGAATCCAAAGGGTAAAAACGGGACCCTATCTATTACTGAGACTTCGTTGTCCGTCCGTCTGTCCTTCTGTCTGTCTGTTTGTCACCAAACTGTATCTCACGAACTGTGATAGCTAGACAGTTGATATTTTCGCAGATGATGTATTTCGGTTGCCGCTATAACAAAAAAAATACTAAAAAGACGGAATAAATAAATATTTAATAATACAACAAACGTAATTTTTTTGCTCGATATTGATAACGGCAACAGGTAGATGCTTGAAATATTTACAGAATATTTAGTTATATATTCACTTTAAAAATAAATAATTAAATTAAAATAAAACAAACATTTGAGGGGGCTACCATACAAAAAACGTGTTTTTTTTTTGCCATTTTTATAGATACTAATGGTATGAAACCCTTCGTGCGCGAGTCCGAGTCGCACTTGGCCGGTTTTAATTTTATCGACACATAGAGAATGAAACAGATTATGTATCGTGCATAAAAAAATGCACATATGGAATTATGCACGCGCAGCAACATAATATTACATTATTTAAACAGATTTACTTAAAGCAGTTTTAAATACATCAACAAGGAAAGTAAATACAGATATTCTTTATCGAACACCAAAAACAGTACAGTAACCTATGGTAAAAATTGATATAGGCCGAAATAAATAATGACCAATTTAATTCAGGCATAATTCACGTATGACGAAAAGAAATCTGGTTATTATATTTGGTCAAAATTCAAAGTGCTCAATTCAAGAGGATAATTTCCCATTTGTACTCGTACTTAATGACAGCAAATCAAAGGTTGCAGAATAAGGCGTGACCTTTAGTTATAGGATTGTGTAGGCGACATACCGAGGTCTATGTAGAAGTTGTATTTGAGTGCGGGCTGGTGCGCGTGCGCGTCGTCGGTGTCGCGGCGCCGGCGCGGCCGCCGCCCCGCCAGAGACGACTCCGACGCCTTGCGCGATCGCGGACCAGCTGCGTACAGTAACACTTATTAATGACTAGCCTTCCGTCCGCAGCTTCGCCCGCGATAAATTAATTTTCCCGCAGGAAAAGGTATTTTCCCGCGGTAAAAAGTAGCCTATGTCACTTAGTGATAATGTAGCTTTCTAACGGCAAAAAAATTTATTTTTTGAAATCGGTCCAGTAGTTTCGGAGCCTATTCAATACAAACAAACAATTAAATCTTTCCTCTTTATAATATTAGTATAGATTCACGGCCTTTCGAACGCCAGCGTCGGCTATAGACGACAATACGATAATACAAAAATTAACCTTACTCATGACCGCATAAGAATCAATTTTGTTCGTAACAAAAACGACGTGTGGCGTTCAAAAGGTTTCTATTCTAATTTTCTAGTAATATTGGCCTAATGAGGCTCAGAGCCGCTCAACGAGCTGTGGAGAGGGCTATGCACGGGGTTTATATACGAATCAAAGATGAGGAGATTCGTAGAAGAACAAGGGTCACCGACATAGCCACACGGATTAGCTCGTTGAAATCGCAATGGGCAGGCCATTGAGCACGCAGAACAGATGGCCGTTGGGGCTGGAAAGTTCTCGAATGGAGACCACAGACTGGGAAGCGCAGTGTGGGACGTTCATCGAAAAGATGTGATGGATGATTGATTTGGTAAAGGCCGCAGGTTCACGGTGGGTGCAAGGTGCTTCCAACCGTAATGATTGGATATGATGATATTGATGATGATGAATATTTTCTATTTTATTATTTCGTAACATTTTGTAACAGGACGTAAACCGCGATTACCTTTAATAAGGTCTCGATATTTAAAGACATAAAGGTCTGGTAACAGAACATACAATCATAAATATTGGGAGCTTACTATGAGGTTTGTCGATGTCCATGGCAGACGCATCGTGGTCCCGTCTGTCTTCGTCGTCTTCCTTCCTCTCCATTGGACTATCGCGTTCCGATATACGCCTCTCTCTGTAATAATACTCACTGGTCAACAAATTTAGTTAATACATACGCTCGAAAAAACATAACTCTCATTCGGCAGTTGGGTAAATAGCAGACTATCAATTCAAGATAGCCGTGGGTGAAGGGTAGTTGAAAAAATTTTCGATCAAGGGCTTTAAGGTCCATTTAGATGGCGAGTTTTTAGCACGTTTTACAGCGAGAAATAGTATACTATTATCGTATGCAATAATGGTCAGGCTTTTATTTATTTTTATACGACAGCATATAAATGTCTACATTCATGCGAGAAATAAAAACTCTCCTACGAGTCCGAATAGCACATGACTCGAAATATGATTCTCGCATTCAAATTTTGTTTACACGGAGACATCGAATCATCAAAGGCGAAGCGATAACTGTTCCTTCTCGTGCGATATCGTACGTATGTTTGTTTACACAATACTATTTTTTTTCTCGTGCTGTGATGATCGTATGGTGGAGGCGAGAAACTCGCATCCATCTAAAGGCCGGTTCAGACCAGATGCGTGTGCGTATCACGCATCAGTTGCAATGAAACTGTAAGAAAGACGGCACACCATGTGCACGCATCTAGTGCGCTATCTTTCTTACAACTGGTGCTTTCAATAACAACTCGTGCGTGACGTGACACACGCACACGCATCTGGTGTGCGCCGGCCTTAAATGGGCATTAAGGCTAAAAAACCGGCCAAGTGCGAGTCGGACTCGCGCACGAAGGGTTCCGTAGCATTATCTATAAAAACTGCAAAAAAAAACGCGCTTGTAGTATGGGAGCCCCCCTTCAATATTTGTTTTATTTTAATTTAATTATTTATATTTAAAGTGAATATATAACTAAATATACTGTGCTGTCCTGTTACCGTTATCAATATAGAGCAAAAACGAAAAAAAAAACACGTTTTTTTGTATGGGAGCTCCCTTAAATATTTATTTTATTCTGTTTTTTAGTATTTGATGTTATAGCAGCAACCGAAATACATCATCTGTGAAAATTTCAAATGTGTAGCTATCACGGTTCATGAGATACAGCCTGGTGACAGACGGACGGACAGCGAAGTCTTAGTAATTGGGTTCCGTTTTTACCCTTTGGGTATGGAACCTTAATAATCGTTTAGAAGTCATTGTTTGTTGCAAAAGCCACAGAAAAAAGATTCTATTTACGCGCGACACGGCTAGCGTGCCAACCGATTGCCGAGCGACAACCTACTGCCATACGCCCGCCCGGGTGGCGCGCCGGCAGAACATACCTAAATTGCGAAGTGAATGAAAGTAGGCTAGGCCACAGAATATACAGGGTGTTTGGTAGCTACGTACAAAGTTTTAAGGGGGTGATAGCAGAGGTATTTTTGAACATTTTTAGCCATATATGTCTTAGCCGAAATTTGTTTTTTTTTTTTTTAAATTGAAGACTTAGAAATTTTAGGAAAATACCCAGAATTTGATAGTCACGAGTCAATATTGCCCTAATGAGCGTTAATTTGGAAATTTTAAATATGGCACTGAAAAATGACGTAGACTTGTCTTTTTCGCATGTTATTTACTTACATGTTATTTAGTAACATTTCAAGACTAGTGCATTCTTAGCGAGTGCTCCCTGAGTTTGGTTTTTACTTTTTATCTCAGATTTAGCAAGCAATGTCAATGAGTGATATCTTAAAAGAAAGAACAATAAACAGGCATGTTTCTAAAAATGTTTGAACATTTCAAGGATTTTTTTTTATGGCACAGAAAAATGACTCTGTTCCAACCTAAGACCTTTTTAGTAATTTCGAATGCCTCCATTTTGTTTTTGTGGCAAGAAAGGCACTTAAAAATTATTTCATTTGGTCCAATACACATTAAACTATTCGAAATAAAAGATTTGGTTTCCAAATTAACGCTCATTGGGGCAATATTGACTCGTGACTATCAAATTCTGGGTATTTTCCTAAAATTTCTAAGTCTTCAATTTAAAAAAAAATATCAAATTTCGGCTAAGACATACAGTGGTGGTCATACAATTAAGAACGATTTGAAGTTTCCGATTTTTTTTTATCTAAATCATGTCATATGTCTAGTTGTGTTCCCTCTTAGAAGTAACAAGTTATGTTATAAAATAGCCACATGGATAGAGCAAACAGGATTAATAATAATAGTGTATAATTGCTAACATTTTTTTTTACAAATTTTATTTGTTCTCTATACTAATAAATTCAAATAGTAATGAAGCTGGACAAATAATTAAGAACGATTTATTAAACTGCTCGAGAGTTGTTTTATATGAAACTTAGATTAAATAAATCATATTAATGTGAAGTTGGTATAGAAAAAAAAGCAATTTAATACATTTGAACTAAAATTAATAGTTAGTAGCATGTCCACGGCTTTTAATTATGGCTTTACACCGGCGAGGCATTGAATCTATCAATTTTTGACATTTCGCAAGAGAAATAGAGTTCCATTCTTCTAAGAAAACGTCGTACAGCTCTCTCAAATTGCCACACTGTCGATTTGAAACCTTTTTCTTGACTTCGCACCAAAGATGATCTATTGGGTTAAGATCTGGGCTGTTGGCTGGCCAATCTAAGACTGAAACTGATTGTGATGTGAGGAATTCCTTAACGGTGCGTGCAGTATGCTTTGGATCATTGTCGTGCTGGAATGTCCAAATAACCGGAAGCACGTCTTCGGCATATGGTAACATTGTTTCTTGCAGTATATTTTTGTATTGGAATTGATCCATGTTTCCTTCTATCAGCCTAACAGGTCCAACGCCATGTCCAGAAAAGCACCCCCAAATTTTCACATTTCCCCCGCCATGCTTTAATGTCACTTTTGTGTACTTTGGGTCGAATGCTTTATTCGGAGGGCGTCGTACATATCGTTTTCCATCAGAACATACCCTATTTATTTTTGTCTCGTCAGAAAAAAGAACGTTTTTCCACTGTCTGACTGTCCAGTTTTCATACCTTCTTGCAAATGCAAGTCGGGCTTGCCTATGACATCGTTTCAACATAGGCACCTTCCTTGCTATCCTTCCGTTCAACTTATTTTCTACCAAACGCCTTCGAATAGTGCGTGCAGAGATTGCTGAAGGGTTGTTTTCGCCAAAATATTCTTTTCTCAACTCATTAGACCCTTTAAAAGGATTTTGTTTTGCCAAACGAACGATATTTCGATCATCTCGACGAGATGACTTTCTCTGTCTAGGTCCACGCGGAACGTTTGAAGTAGTTTGATACGTGGAAAAATGCTTTACGGCATGGAAAACCATTGTTTTTGAACATTGCAGATGGTCGGCTATCATTTTATACGACCAATTCTTCTCGCGAAGTTTTATTATTACTTCTCTTGTAGATTTATCACAACTTTTATTTTTCCCCATTGTTTTTATACGAAGTAATCACTTTTAAGACTTTAACAGCACGAAATGGCGCCAAAATTATACGAATAATAATCTACAACCACAGAGCCACACAGTGTTCTCTATTTAAATTTGAAAAAATAATAAACTATTCAGCGTTCTTAATTACGTGACCAGCCAGTAAGTACTAATACTAGGTTCAGATCGAATGTATAAAGTTTCTCTATTAATTTTTTAGCCAACAATGTTGCATAAATGAATGTACCGGTAGTACGGAAAAGTTTTGCAATACCGAGAGAAATAAAAAAAATACGGGCAATTAGTTATACTTGTTACTTTGAAAAAATCATCTCAATAAATAATCGTTCTTAATTATATGGCCACAACTGTATATGGCTAAAAATGTTCAAAAATACCTCGGCTATCACCCCCTTAAAGCTTTGTACGTAGCTACCAAACACCCTGTATAATAGTACTAACGTTCAGAATGGCCACGCTCCGCCCCGCACCGATTCGAGTTACCCCACCCCTCAAGCGCAGATTGCCAGAAAACCGCCGGAAACCAGTCGGGTGACCAACGCGCGCGATGCATGTCGGCCGCACGGCACTAAGTTCGGGAGCAATAATTTTGCGAAATAGTAATATACTGTGCATTGTGTGGGTGTTTGTTAATAGCCAAAGATAAAGAAAGGAGTTTACCTACCCTACCTATTTCCTTTTATAAATCATGCTCTCTGAAATTATCGTGATTAATACATGAAATAACTACCTACTGAATAATTCGTTTAAGTTTGTAGTCGTATATTTATTGTAATTGAAAATAATAATGCTTAAATACACAGACAGACACATTTTAAGTAGGTATATAATGACATAACTACCTATGGGTAGTACTTATAGTACTAGGTTTTTGCGATGGTCAGCTCTGTGTATCTTACGCACACATTGACGCGTGTACAGACGTCGTCGTGCTTCAGATTCAAGAACGCGTATTTTGTAAGTCGTGGCCGCCGTGTGGCTAGGCTAAGTATAGGTAATAGTGGTTAAGTTGGTGTATAGTGTAGTGACCTCTGCGGGGACATGTCGAGGCTGCTGTCGGGCGTGGTGGGCGGCGTGTTGTCGAGCAGCGCGTGGCGGCGCGCCCACGCCGCGCCCGCGCCCGCGCCCGCCTCCGCGCCCTCCCGCGCCTCCGCGCCCGCGCCCGCCGCCGCCGCCGCGGGGCCCTCGCGCGGTGACGCCTCGCGACGTTCCTCTCCTGCAACATTTATGCAGCAAATACAGGGCGACTTCAAATTAGTAAGGGATGCTACGGGCACGATTCTATGGGTGTTAACTATAGTTGATTAAAAATTAATTATTAATTCAAATTATTCGGCCGAATAGTAACATTGTGTCCGGATAGGCCGGATACCGAATACTGGCCGGATATCCGTTGCATCTCTAATTTTATGCAATTCTATTGGCGGATTTTTATCTCGCTCACCGCTCCCGCTCCAGTGGTCAGGCAGCCTGAGAGGTGACGGACCTTTTCCGTGGTTGTGGTGCGGCGGCGCGTAGGCGAACGACATGTGCAGGCGCCGGCGGGTCGATTTCAGAGCGTATTGTCAGCATTTTTTAAATTTCATTAGTGTCACTCGATTATTGCTGTAAAATAATGATAAATCGCGACAACTTTGGATAAAATCAGACTAAGCCTCGGTACCGCCACACATTTATATAAAAAGTTAACTCTGATCATCATCCCCCTCTGCAATATTTACGTCGACACTAATGAAAAAAAATGCGGCGGTCAAAACGCTCTGATATCGAACCCGGCGAGCCGGGGATGGTCTCCTCGCGCAGCAGCAGCGACAGGTTGCTGTCCTCTTCTCGCGCGGCGCCGCCGGCCGGCTGCATGAGGTGACTGACCTTTCCCGTGGTTGTGGTGCGGCGGCGCGCAGGCGAACGGCATGTGCAGGCGCTGGCGCGGCGGCGCGGGCTCGGCGTCCGGCGCCGGCGAGCCGGGGATGGTCTCCTCGCACAGCAGCAGCGACAGGTTGCTGTCCTCTTCGCCCGCGCCCGCCGCCGCCGCGCGCGCACTGCCCGCTACCACCACGCTAGCACCTGGGGGGAAAAAAAAACATAACTTTTTTTTGCTGACTATAAAATAATGCTGATAAAATTTCTCGTTTCAGCGGATCTATTCGTTTAAAATTATGACAGCTCTTTTTTCTAGTGAAAAGGGAAGGAAACATATCTATTCTGTGCAGCTGTGGCCGTATTGGTAAGTACATACATATATGTTTTTTAAATTTGTTGTATTTTTTTAAATAATATGGAGGAATAAATTATAATAAATATTTTTCCGTATTCAGGAGGCGAAACTCTTTCGATTCCTGTAGTTCCTGTAGTAATTTTCAGGTGTTAAAAAAATGAAAGGTCAATTGGGAAGCGAAGGGTATTACGTGCCATTCCGCTTTGGCCCAGCATTCCTTCCTTTAGTAAAGTTATACGACTATACTGACTGTGTTTCCGTTCGTTCTTGCAGGCGTCTTCGAGCATCAGCAGCGTCTCGCCAGCGCTCCATTCGCCGGGCGACTTCCCGGCATGCAGGCCGCGCGCCGTGCTCGCTGCCGGCTCGGGCCCGCCCCACTCCTCTACACGCAGCTTGTCGATTATTAGCCTGACCAGAACAAAACAGTTGATTAAATCAGGAGTTATTTTGGGAAGGATCCATGAACTAGAATATTATACTATTCGATATTTTTTATTTGTATATTTCCTGTCAAATGTATTTTTTTTCTGTGTTTGTATCGAATATGTGTAAATAAACATCTCTCTCTCTCTCTCTCTCTCAATAGCAAATGGGTGATATTGATATTCAGTGTCGTTACGGCATTTTATTTTCATCATTACCATTTTAGCAAATATTTTTAAAAGAGATGATGCTAAATTTAGTTTGATCAAAGTTTTGCGACTTGTGTTTCCGTTGTGGTAATAATCGTGGGTTGGCAATGATGAATAACCGAGCGGCCAAAACGCTTGGCTATTCACCCAAGTTCTGGTTTTCGTTCATTCAATAGGATTAGTCGCATAGACAAGATCTTAACAATTTTTTGAATGCACGCATCACTGCTTGACTGCGAAACATGTAGGTTTTTAGCGGTCTAACATGATGACATTATAGCTTTTTGTCCAATAAACCGAGGATTTGTATGATTAGACAAATGCTACCAGAGTTAATGAGCTGTGATACTACGTTTCTAAATAGTTGTTGAAACGAACAAGATTACTCACCGTCTATCAGAATCGTCCGAATCGCTAGATTCGCTTCTGTCTTCCGCCGGGAAAGGCGGTAAAGGTAGGACAACTGCAGCGGCCTGACTAGAATTTATTTGACTCGAAAGTTTCTGTATTGTGTCACTCAGAACCTTATTATTCTTGCCAGGCGTCGGCATGGGTAGATCTGCCACACTTTTGCGCCGTTCTAGAATATTCAACGGACTCAATAATCTAGGAGGCGAAGGTTCCTTAGTAACTTTCTTTATATCAGTGAGATCGCGCTTAGCATCAGTGAAGTTCGAAGGTTCGCCAAAAATAGAGTCCGTGATATTCGGAGAACTTATTTTCTTTAATGGTTCTTTGGATAAAGGTTTCAGGGTGTCCTGCTTGACAGCCGGTTTCGATTCTAGCGGTACGGGCGATAGTTTGCCTTCTGGTTTGTTTAGTTTGAGGAGATCTGTTTTAGGGGTCAGCGCACGCGGCTTGTCTTCGACCGGCGGTGGTGACATAGAGAGGCGTTTAGCACTGTTGATGGCTTTGAGGAGCTTGTCAGCTATCTTTGGTCCTTCAGATTGGACAAGGAAGGCCGGAGGTGGCTCCGGTATGACGTCGATGCGCGCCGGACTGTCCGGCTCAGACTTATCTTCCTCTGTATCAATAAGAGGACTGGATGGTGGCTCTAATTTCGACGGATTAAGGACAGGATCTAAAGGTTTTATAGGTTCAATCTTAATTTTTAGAGGGTTGTCCTTTAGCTCCTTGGGTTTGGACACACCTTCTTTAGGATCCTTTGGAATAGGACTACTCTCTTTAGAATCTTTATTCTGTTTGAAAATACTATCTTTGGGATCGTTGCTAACTTTAACAGCAGTTTCTTTAGATTCTTTGAGTTTGAAAGCTGAGTCTACAGAGTCCTTAAGCTTGAAAATACTTTCTTTAGGATCCTTATCTTTAGCTTTAGAAGTATTTTCTTTGAGATCCTTGGCTTTGAACACACTTTCTTTTAATTCTCTAGGTTTCAAGGCACTTTCTTTAGAATCTTTAGGTTTAAACGGATTTTCTTTAGGTTCTTTAGCTTTCGGTGACATTTCCTTGAAATCTTTGGATTGAAAAACACTTTCTTTTGATTCCTTCGATTTTTGAATACTTTCAGTAGACTCCTTAACTTTAACTTCAGTCTCTTTTGTTTCTTTAACTTTCGAAGTGGTTTCTTTTGGCTCTTTAGTTTTGAAAAGATTTTCTTTTATAATAAACAAGTTTTCTTTAGGTTCTTTGTTTATTACGAAAACATTATCTTTAGGCTCGTCACTCGGAAGCGGAATAGAATCTAAGTCTATCATTGGCGGCTCATCGATATATTGTTCTTCCTTGATGTCTGGAGCACTGTCGCTCGTGGTTTCTGAAGGCGTGCTCGGAATTGGTATATCCTTCAATTCAATCATAGGAGGCTGAAGGAATGGCGGGGGCGTATTGGGTGGTTCTGGAATACTTTCCAGCAGCTCTAATTCCTTTTCCGGGTTGCCTAACATGCTTAAAATATTGTTTTCTTCTTTCATTTCTTCGGGTGGTTCGGGCGATTTAGGAAATCCCTTTAGTGGGGGTTCAGAAGTTTCCGATGTTTCGGAAATCGGCACAACTGGACTGGGCTCTCTGATTTCCTCTTTTACTGCTATGTCTTCGGATTCATCTTCAGAGGATTGCTCGTCGTCAGCGCGGCTGTCCGGCGAATCGTCTATTAACTGCCGAAGTTTGGAAACCTTACTTTTCTTTGAGTAAGTTTCTTGATTCTTAGCCGGTATAAAACCTTCAAACCTATGTGCAGAACCACTGTCTCCAGGGAAGGAGTCTTCGTCTAAAGAGAATAGAGCATCTTTTGAATCCTCTTCTGGGCTTTGCCTACCGGGTGCAGTGCTAGTCGCGCCAAAATCTCGGAACGGTGACAACGATGGCGATCGTAGAGGAGTCGTTCGCGTTTTCAACGGATCTTCGGAAATTTCCTCGCTCAAAGACTTAGAGAGGGTCGAACTGTATTTACTTGGGGATATATCGTCAAAAATGCGATGCGTCCGCTTCTTTTTCTCATCGTGCAGTTCCAGTTCAAAGGGTTCGGGCTCTTTAAATTCGTAGACGTCCTCAGGTTGTTTTTCAGGCGCAGAGGCTTCCGAGGTAGATGCAGACATGGACGTGGTAGTAGAAGTTTGTGGCGGACTCGAGGACGAAGTCTCCTTTTCAGAGACCTCTTGTTTGACTTCTTCAGCTTCCTGTTTAACGGTGTGTAGTCCTTTCAATTCTGATCGAATTTCGTTGAGATCGTAGTCGCGGCCTTGATGTGAGCTAGTGCTCGGGCGAGGCTTCTTGGCTGGAGAAATGGTTGAGGGGTTTGACACGGTTCTCACTGGCCTTTTACGAGGCTTGCTGGAGCTGCTACTGTCACTAGACTTCGCATCCTTGGATCTGGGCGCTGTAAAGAAATGAACCGAAATTATTAACGCACTAGCTGATGCACGCGGCTGCGCCCCCGTTGTATTTTTTCTAAAATTCATTTTATGAGAACTGGTAATTAAAAATGCATCAAAAAAAGAATTATCCAATTTGGTGCAGTCAATCGGAAGTTATGCGCGTACATACATTTCGGTGATTCATTTTTGTTTATATATAGATGAAAAGATGAAATAAACTTTGCAATTAAGTTGGTAACTATGTTTCTAATACTAACTTTTAATGGTGGATTTGTCGTCAGGCTTCTTGGGAGGCCTTTTCACATTATCATCACTGTCGGAATCGCTATCGGAATCAGAGCGAGCTGAAGATTCTAAAAAATATACAAGATATTAAATTAATGAGAATATTGATCAAATTCATATATTAACATTAAAATGAAATAAAATTTTGCAATTTTACCCTCAATCCGCTTACCCTCGGTCCTCTTCGATCTAACCCGTCTGCTGCTACTTATGTTCTGCAAAAATACAATATAAAAAACTCATAATCACGCGCAGAAATAAACTTGTCTCGCAATTCAGGAGTGTATACAACTTCATTGAATCCAAATGTAAGCCAGCTCTTGCATCTGATGCACCTGCTTTCAGAGGTATTTGGGAGTATGGAGTCAAATCAGCCAATCATCATCAGGGTTCGGATTTTTCATCGCACGGTAAGATGAAAGAAAACTATGGAGTCGATATTAAAGTTAAAATTTAACTCATATTTATACTCATACTCACTTATTTTCTTAGTCTCGTAATACTTTTATCCCTTTATCAGGCTGACAGATCGAAAATGTCAATCGAAAGTTAATCTTACTTACTTAATGTAATTCAAATAATTTTTTGTAGTACGATGCGAGAAGTCTAGAATATACTACCAACCAATATAAAACCTCTTTTTATTCTAGAAAATATGAAAAACGTTGCCATGACATTATACTCATTTTACAATTGTAATTTTGAAATGGACAATACACACGCCATACCTACCTTATCAATATTTTGACGCCCATTCCTGTATCTCCATGCCCCATGTATATTACGAAATAGAAGCATTTTAAATGTTAATTTTTTTACTGTGCGGCAGTTCGTTTTTTTATTTAAAATATCATTTAATTGAATTCAAATTGTTTGTTTCATTTAAAATTTACACTCGGTATTAATTACATGAATGAGTATGAGTATGAATATGAGTAAATTTTAACTTTAATATTGACTCCATAGTTTTCTTTCATCTCACCGTGCGATGAAAAATCCGAACCCTGATCATCATTCTTGAAGTATTGCCATTAATTGTATTAGACTAACTCTTACCTTTTTATTGCGCATCTCATGCTGTGTAACATTAAGCGCGATCCTCTGAGGCTTGATCCACTCGTCGTACCGCGTGTTCCACCCCGTGTAGTGTACGCGCAGCATCCCCTCCGACGATATCTCGATCACTTTCGCCTCGTACGTCACCTGCCGAGCGCCACGCCATATATTACACCGCTCCGCTCTCAAAGTGGGCCACTTTGAGAAACATAAAGTTAACAAAAGAAAAAACAGTCCGACCCGAGACAAATGCAGGAATTCGCTTTGCCTTTAAAGTGTTGATCAAATGATAAAAAGATTTAAAATGCTGTTTACAAAGAAACATATCTCCAGTACTGTGCCGTGTGTGCTGAATCATTAGTTTGCTATAATCTTAAGTGCACCTTCGAACTTTTTCTATGTGGTTGTATCTAATTGATGAACGAAAATGAGGGAAACAAGACCTCCAATTGATACACACAAATAACATAAACAAATTATCAACGGCGCGTTTAAGATTGGTATGAACGCTATTAATAATAATAATGTGGCAGATGTTAAATAAAGTTTCCAGTCAGAGATAGCATTAAAATGAAACAAAAAGTCAAAGAAAAAATCTATTGTTGTTATGGTAGTTATTTTACGGCCATTTCTGAGACAGTGTGTAACTGTAAAAGCTTCGTAAAAATGAATATCGACTTTTAACATTACTCTGTAAAGGTATCATTGAAAGTGCCACAGAAATAGTAATAAAATAACTACCATAATTCATAATGCACAATGTGATGCAGTCGGTAGTCTGATTTTTTTTTCGGGGGTCGCTATAAGATACCACTGACAATCATGCATGATACAGTACACACGGGGTAAAGTAACTATAGTTCTTTCCATTTTACTATACATCGTATTATGACAGGTACGGTGGGCTGTAAGATTTAATTTTTTAACCCTAGACCGTAACGTTACGTAAACGTAACGGCCCTTCATTAATTTTCATCTTCAATGGCTTCGTATAATTTGGCACAATCCGACAACAGACTTCTTTTCTAAGATCAGGTTTTGAGCTCCAATTAAAGTATCATTTGATCAATTTATGAAAACAATGATTTAAGCGTATTCATGACAGAACAGATATGAAAGAAGTTGATAGGGCTCTAAAAGAAAATTAAGTTTGTAGAAGGTGAAATGAAAGGAAGAAGTGCAAATATTCATCTCGGAGTCTAGGCCTATTTATAATATTTATTTCAACATTACCTTTGACTTCATTACCTTTGATTCAGACTGCGTGGGTCCGTAATACACCTTCAATTTATCGCCAACTTGAGCTTTCACATTTGAACTTCCCGATCGCGTAGGTTCGTTTGCGGAAGGCCTGTTCAAAAAAAAAACTTGAATTTAATGATTGTTTTTTTGTTTGCCGAATTGCGACTAACACAGAATTAATTTAATAGAAAGTCGAGAAAAACAGAAATACATTTTGATCGTTGCTCTCTTCCCAAGCATCATGCCTACATATTTAAGCAATGGAAAAAAAGTAGTTTTTAATCTTTAAGTAAATCCGGAAGCACTCAAACTCACTCAGTTGTCTTGCGTTTACGTGGCCGCTTGCTACTATTGGACGCAATTGTGTTCCCGCTGCTCGCTGAATTGGCGCTTTGGCTGCGACGGCTTTGCATCTTCTTCATAAGACCGCATCTATTACGATAAATACAGAAAATCTTGAATAAATTCAATTTCATAAATCATTAAACTCATTAAACCTTTTAAATTGTTAAATGATGTACCTTGACGCCCTGCCGGAACTATCACTGTCTGTAGATACATGTGGCCGCCGCGAAGCGCGTGGTGTATTTGTGCTGCTTGTACTTTCTAAAATGAAACAAATTGTAATCATGATCATGTGAGGACGATATTCAAAAAGACTTATATTTAATTGGCCATTTTTCACGTTATTGTTTAACATGATGAGGAAGATATAATTATATCCCATAGCCTGGTTAAATTAAGAGAACAATTTTAAAATTGACGGCGATAATTTCATGATGAAACCCATTGGCCGAACATATTTTTTCCAATGCTTCTATTTGAACGCGGCAAGGCGAAATGTCTTTGAAATCATAGGAAATTCAAAACATCGATTTGAAACAAAAGAGGAATGAGTCAACTGATATGCGAGTAGGAAGGCCTACGAACCTTTCACGATACTAAAAAACCGGCCAAGTGCGAGTCGGACTCGCGCACCGAGGGTTCCGTACAAATTTATATGTATCTATGAATATCCAGTCTTAGCAGACCCCTGCTCCTAAGCAAAATGTGCGCAGTGTGGGATCATTATAGATTGGTTACTGATATAGACAGACAGACCAAAAATTTATGCTTTTCGCAATTTTTCCTTTATCTGTGCTATAAGACCTTGCTTCGTACCAAATTTCAAGATTCTGAGTTCACGGGAAGTACCCTGTAGGTTTTGATTCCCTTGCGAGTTTCGAAAATATGCGGAAATTTGCGGCATTAACGGCTGTATCTTTTGATTGCGTTGGCTTAGAAGTTTGATTTTTTCACAGCTCCAAGGGACAGTAGACCTGAGTATTTGATATAAATTTCAGCTTGATACCTCCACGCGCTCCTGAGAAAAAGGGTCTTGACAGACAGACGGACGGACGGACAACAAAGTGATCCTATAAGGGTTCCGTTTTTTCCTTTTGAGGTACGGAACCCTAAAAATGAGTAACGGGTATTGTATTGCTAATTTACCTTTAGAAGACAATGGTCTTCGTTTTGGAGTTCTCTTTTCCAATGGCTCAGTCTTGATAGGCAGAATACGTGTCTTGGATTGGGAGCGCGGCTTGATGATAATCTTCTCATGGCTGGTCGTTGCCGACGCAGCCGAAGAAGATGTCGTAATCTTATTGTCCTTCTCTTTTTCTTTTTCTTTTTCTTTCTCTTTCTCCTTTTCCTTTTCTTTTTCTTTCTCTTTTTCCTTCTCTACCCTATTTTTTTAAAATAATTTAATATAAGGTTTAACCCTTTATGAGGCAGATGCGATTTAGCGACCACATGCATTGAGTTGGAATTTCAACCTTATTGATTACCTTATTTATTGAAAATACGACTAGCTTTAAAAATACCCTTTGTCAGGTACGCATTCGATAGCTGCTTTTGATTCTGTGGTAGTATGCTCCAATAAATGGGGCCTTATAAAGGGTTAAATTGATGGTAAATAGTTCGCGCGAGATTCGACTAATCGGGGGCTTAGGATATGGAGATTTTGCACGAGAGCATGCTTAACAATCTTGTATATTTTCAACTTTTCAACATTAAATTGTTCCTTAAGATCCTTCGGAGTTCAAGCATGGACTGTATTTTATAAGGAAGGAGTAATCCATGAAAGAAACAGATAAAACGTTTTGTAACCTGTCCATTAAATTATACATAAAAAGTAATAGCATGAAAAAACTTTGAATTGAAACTTTATACCAAAATAAACAAAATAAAAAACATAAAACACTTTAATACATTGCTTAAAGCTTGAGTGTTATATTATTGAGCATCACTTTTTACTATCAACGAAATATTTTTAACTTACTTAGGGGTGGTAACTATCAACGGTTGGTTATCAGCACTGTCTTCCTCATCACTTCCTCGACTCTTCTCCTTCGACTTCTCACTCTTCTCAGACTTGTCATCCTTCTCACTCTTGTCTGTTTCGCTCTTGTCGGAGGAGTCTTTGTCCTTTGAACGCTGCAATAATCTAGTATGTACTGGACATAACCGGAATCGGCCCATTTTATATGAAACATGGTTTATAAAATGGGCCGATTGTAATGACAACAAAAAAAAAAACAAAGCACAAATAAAATTAAATGAATCTATCTAAGCATCCAGCCATTTTTATTGTCTAGTGATAAAAGTTAACAACGGAATCGGGATATAAACTCAGTAGTCGGTGTATTCCTACCTTCTTATCTAACTTTT
Organism: Archips xylosteana; assembly: GCA_947563465.1. Taxonomy (NCBI): domain Eukaryota; kingdom Metazoa; phylum Arthropoda; class Insecta; order Lepidoptera; family Tortricidae; genus Archips; species Archips xylosteana. The sequence goes on from OX387362.1 coordinate 7,625,991, forward strand.
GATAAAACTAATCTTACAGCAATTTAAAGTGGAGCACTGTATTTAAGAGCCGCCATGTGAAGCCAATCACTTTTGGCATGATTTTGAACACTGCCCGGTACAACATTGATTGGGTTGGGAGCTCAAAATTATGGACGGTCTATTGTCCAATAAACCGAACAGAAATGTAACCAAAATTAAAGTCGAAACGCCAAGTTTTAGACGACCAGATAGCCTAGTGGTTAGTGAACTAGAATCTGTGAAGCTAGAAGTTATTGGTTCGAATCCCGGTAGGGAGTAACTTGCTTGATGAATGACGAATATGGTTTGTAATTGAGTCATCGAGATCTATATATTTACTAGCTGTTGCCCGCGACTCCGTCTGCGAAGACTATAGGGGTATAAAAAATAGCCTACGACCTATTCTCAGACCTACCGAATACAGAGAAAAAAACCCCTCGGTACTTAAATGAGTAGAAGTCTAATTGTGCTTGCGTTGCGATGCGTTCCCGGCAGTGAATAGCGGTAGTTCGGTGTCGGGTGGCGGTACATTACCTGATGCGGCGTGTTGGAGGGGGTGGGGGTCGAGCAGGCGGACGAGGACGTGGGCGGCTGCTTGTCGCGGTCGCGGATGAGCGAGCGGCCGGCGGGCGGCGTGCGCGCGCCGCGCGGGTGCGCCACCAGCGTCACGCCCAGCTTGCGGTAGAAGTCTTCGAAACTGTGCAGGAACCTGGACAAAATAGAAATAGTACATTATTAGAATAGAATAGAATAGAATAATTTTATTTCAGGCTACATAGGCCCATATAAAAATACCTTAAAGACTAACATACATATTTATATTAAGCATATGTATACGTCGCATATGTGTATGTATGTATATGTCGTGGCCTGGAAGTAGGCAATTGCTGGCTGAGTATGAGTATTAAACGGACGAGCTTTCGAGTCCGTTTAACAAATACGAAGCCAGCAATTGCTATTCCAGCCGAGACTAATATAAAGCTTTTCTCAAAAATGGTGAAGGTAAAAAAATAGAATAAACTTTTATTAACTTAAATAGGTACAAAGAATTGCAAATCACTTAAAATTAAATGTCATTAAATCCTTTCCCGCCTTTTTTCATTAAAAAAAAACTGCAGGTGTATTTTTCTACCGAAAACACCACAAGCTGTTAATAACATAATAAAAAAAGTCTGGAGTTCCAACAAAACCACTGATACCGGTCATTTGAATTGGCTGTATACGAATAGTGCCAACTTATTACCATAGTCGTTTTAACTTTTTAAAAAGTTTGAGACTCGACAATAATAGAATTCGTATGCGACATTGTTGTCGAGTTTATCGAGCCTGCAATGTTTCTAACTTTTTAATTTTTTTACTGACCATAAACTATGCACTTCACGTTCTGATATGTAAAGAATAATGTCAACTTTTACGGATATTTTAGAGAAAAATATATATAAAAGAGGGTGAATCAACTTTTTTGTGTTGTTTACTCTGTCTCCAGTTGTCCAAGTGACACTTCATACTGTTTCATAGAAAAATGATAGGTTGTCCAAGGGACATACAGTAAAATTACATAATGTTTACCACTGAAAGATGGTTTGCCTTCATTTCATATTCAACTTTAACGACCTACAAATAAAGCCAATTTTAGAATACTGTTACCCACGTTTGCAGATTTTGTAATAGCCTTTATTCGTATGGTGTTGAAGTTGGAAATGAAATGAAGGCAAGCCATCTGTCAGTGGTAAACTAAAAATAAACATATTGTAACCATAGCAACAACGGGTGTCACTAAAAAGTTGATTCACCCAAGAAATATCACGAGACAATTCGCACTAATTGGGAATGTCTGAAAAAAAAATACCCATGGTACTAATTTACAATATTTCTTCATTTAGTTTACATCAAAATTAAATTAAATTCAGCGTCATCATCATTTCAGCGTAGGACGTCCAACGCTGGTCACAGGCCTCTCTCATTGATAGTCAATCACTACGGATGGAAGCAGCTTACACTTTAAATAATAAAATTCTATTCCACACAGAATAAAGTACATGTTATAGTTCATGACACGTATTTCAATGTCAAATCAAGGTCATTTCTTATAATTTAATGAGGTAATAAATGCATTACCTTATATTAAAAATTACAGAAAACGATTTAAAAAGCATTTATCTCGAAATGGTTTTTGATTTAGTATACCTACATTACAAAAATATAGACAACCCCAATCGACCTAGTCTCAAAGTAAGCAAAGCTAGTGTTATGGGTAATAAGCAACGGATAAACATACGTATGTAGACAGATACATACTTAAATACATATTAAACATCCAAGACTCGAGTACAAACATTCGTATTTTTTCATACAAATATCTGCCCCGACGCGGGAATCGAACTCGGGACCTCAAGCTTCGTAGACAGGTTTTCTAGCCACTAGGCCATTTGGTGGTCAAATAATAAAGAAGTATCACTAATGTTTTATCAAAAAAAAAAATGCTTAGACTTGATCGTATTGAACCCAAAAGCTCAGAAAAAGAAGTCAATAACAAATGAAATGTACAGTTCTTTAATTTTTGGCCAAAAATATTTATTCCAACTGATTCATTTCCCAACTGTTTTTTTTCTTCTGAAACTAATGTACAGTCAGCTAATTTGATTCTTGGAACACCATTGAACATTGTCTTATACACATACGTGATTGATTAAGCATTGTCGTAGACAATTAAAATTATTTACTAAGATACCTGTGTATAACAGAACTGTGGTTCGTAAAAAAATATTATTCTTCATATGTTGAATGAAATTAATGGAATTTAATCTCACTTTTTGTAAGCCTGTTTGCAGAGGTTCGTGATGCTTGTAGTGACGGGATGGAAGCCCATTTTGTCAGCTATAGTCTTCCACTGATTTTGATTAGTCACTCTGTTGTAACCGCCCAGTTTTTGCACAACCTGAAAAAATATATAGATATTAATTTCATAGCACGGATATGAGGTAGGCTTGTATGAATCCTAGGATTTAAGATGTTTTGAGAAAGTGTTGTTAATTAAATATCAACTGTTATTTAGACTAACGACTACTCATTTTGCAGGAATTGTGTAGTGGTACATTTCCCAACTTACTCGAAAGAGTCTGTATAAGTCTATGTCCCGATTGGCGATAGTCGGGTTGCGGTTTAGCGGCGTGCCGCGGTCATCCATAAACTTATACAGCTGCGCCACGAAGTGGTCCTTCTCCTCACGGGGCTCGTCGTCAGAACTCTGCATACAAACAAGATTTTCTTAAAAACATTTATGTTACAAGCTTTTTAACTGTGTGCCGACTTCGCGCGGCCGCTTTGGGCTTAAAACCGCTAAATTTCATAATACCTTATTCACTAATACCCCTAATTTTCAAATTACCATGAGCCATAATACCTAAAATTTCAAATTGTCTCATTCTAAAAATTTGAAATTTTAGGTATTATGAGCCCATGGTAATTTGAAAATTAGGGGTATTAGTGAAAAAGGTATTATGAAATTTAGTGGTTTTAAGCCCAAAGAGCGCGGCCGCCGCGCGAGCATTGTTCATCTGCGGCAAGCCTGTGTTATGGCACGTTCCAGGGCGTCAATATTTGAGTTGCCTCGTTCGTAATGTTCGATGGTTTGCCACGCAAAGTCGACACGCAGCTTTATGTATAATGTTAGGGTCTTGCACGGACTTTACGTTTCCGTAACACGGTTAACCATTCATTTTTTTAACCCAAGACCGCACAAGCGACCCTTGGGGGTTAGTTAGGTTGTGTTTGTGAGCACTTACGTCGTCGTCGGTGTTGCGAGGCTCATTGAAGAGTGCGGCGCGGTCCCAGTGCGGCGGCAGCGCGCCGTTGCCGAGGTATTGTAGCGCCGCCTCCACGCCGCCCCATTCCAGCGGAGCGCTGCCCTTGCGGAACTCGCGAGCCTCTTTCTTTGGCACCGTATAACTAGAAACGTTACAGACAGCATACCGACAGGGCCGATACAGACGGCATTCCAACTGCCGACTGCCCATACATTACAGTCGCAGCTAGCGTGTAGTTTTACCGACTGCAATGGAAAATGTATGGGCAGTTTGCAGTTGCAGTTGGAATGCTGTCCGTCTGTATAGGTAAGTAAGTTTTTTTATTTGCATTAAATGTGGTTAACTATAGATCTTAAAATACAATTACAATGATCACACCGCCGTCAGAAATCTGGGGATTATCATGGACCAGACGCTTTCTTGGTCGGCCCATGTAACTGAAATTAGCCGTAAACTTTTTGCATCGCTTCAATAGCTCAGACGCTTGGCCTCTCCATACCAAAATTACCCTAGCTCAGTCTCTTTTACTTCCTTTGGTCGACTATGGTGATGTTGGATATTTGGACCTTACTGAGGGGTTGCTTGACAAGCTTGACCGCCTTCAGAACGTGTGTATCCGGTATATCTTTGGTCTCCGTAAATACGACCACGCGTCTCACTTTCGCGCACGGCAGAGATGGTTACCTGTGATAACGAAATAAATATATTTGTATTATTTGTATTTGCCCATCAGGGAGCGTAGGAACATCCACGTTCTGTCATTGCTTTTCAACACTCTTTTTAATCCTTTACACCTTACAGAGCGTTTCAGCTACTTGGCTGAAGGTAGCCAGCATCGTTTGCGGTCGAGTACCAATCTACTTTTGGCCTGTCCTTCTACTTCTTCCAAAATTTACTCTAAATCATTTACAGTGCAATCTGCTAGACTGTGGAATCGATTACCCTCCTCCATCAGGCAATCGCGCTCCGTGGTGTCGTTCAGGGAAGCTTTGAAGAAGATGTGGCTCACACCATCTCTTTAATATATTGAGAACACTGCTTATCTATTGTATATATTATGCATATGTATGTTAAATAATGGTAGTATATTTTTAATAGGTTTCTTTATATTATGATAGGTTTCTTTATGTTATGATTTTGGTTTGTTTCTTTGTATTTACTAAAAGTTGTATTGTAGCCTTTGCTTTGTCTGTTTTATTTTTATTTACTCTTTGTTGGTACCTTACTAAATGATCCTTTCATCCACTCAAAGGTCGACTGGTAGAGATCCCTTAAAGGGATAAATTCGCCTTTGTACATGCATTTCAACGGTTGTCAATAATGTTTTTCTTCTTTTTTTTTCCTTATTTTTGTACAATAAAGAGTTCACATACATCACACATTTAGCTGTGACATAGCATGCAAAAATACATCTTAATTTAAATCTATTTCGAGTAGTATTTTAACATTCAGACATAATTATTAAAATTGTTGTCTAATTATTAGCTCTATTCAAACATGTCATAAAAAATTATAAATAATGTATAATTAATTAAATTAATAAATAATACAAAATAGCATGTAAGTACTACTTACAACAGCCATAGTCGAAATACTCTTTAATATTATAAAATTTGTAGAGATGTGCTGATTATGGCTTTGACTTTTACATTTGATCCGTGCGAAAGTCGCAAAAGCCGGCGCGGCGTCGCCTGCGAGCATGGGTGATCTTTACAAATAATGTCTTACTTAGACATATTAACTTTAGTGCTACCAAATTAACATATTTTGTTTTGCTTATATTAATAGATAGGTTATTTACTTCTAGCCACTTACATACAGAATCAACGGTTATATTAATATTATTAACATACATATTTTTATCTCAATTGTTATCAGGTATTAAAATAGAAATGTCATCAGTGAACAGAATTGTTTTATAATTACTTATCTTCAGTAGGTCATTAATGTAAATAATAAATAAAAGCGGACCTAAAACACTACCTTGAGGCACCCCAGTGTAGTTATATTTATCTAAAGAACGATATATCATTACTTCGCTTTTTTCACCTATACTATTTATTTCCACGCGCTGTTTTTTATTAATGAGATAACTCTGCAGTCAAGCCAAAACAATATTTTAATATTTAACTGATGGTACAAGGTTTGATGAACATGCTGGCATTTGTAAACACTACATTCCTAAGCACTGCCTTTCTATCACAATTTGTTTTTGTACTCTTTGTGAAATACTCATTAAATACATCTGCAATTTCAGATGGATTACTAATTTGTTGATTCTTATAATTTATTGACTCTATACATTTAAAGCTATTACATACGTCGGTTTTGTTCTTAATAATGGTATATTCTATGTTGCTCTACTTTTGTTCTTTGAGTTCATTATAAATTTACCATTTAAGTTTATCTGTGACTGACTTACACAAGATTTTAGTAACGAGCTATACTATAAACTTGTTTTCGTGCCCTAGTTCTATTTTTGTAATATCTCAAGTTCCTCTTGCTTTTGCATGATTTTTTTATGCCTTTGGTAATCCATCTGGGTTTGCCATTGTTAGACTAGACATTACATATTTTAATTCTTTGTTCCGGAAACGAAGATTATATATCAGATCAGACAGAACATATCATGAAATTTATTAAACGTTATGTTGCAGTTATGCTCATTGAAACATTCATACCACATGAGAGAGAAGATACGTGTTTAAGAAAAATATTCAATTTTCCTGGATATACGATTTTCTCTTAATACACAGGAGGTTTTTGATTTCAAATTCTAGTGTTTGACATGTCTCATGATCAGATAGGTTCAGTCTGTAAACATTTCCCGATGCGTTCTTTGTTACTGACAATGTGTGTAGGCTTATTTATATGCAGATTACAGATATAGTTCAACATTAAATTTTTTAGCTCTCTTGCTGCTGGATTAGATTTAAGAGTATTTATATTAAATTCTTTTGGAACAGTTAGCAGTTACTTTAGATAAGAATATACTTAATTTTTCTAAAAACATAGTTACATTCTTAGCTTCAGGGATCCTGTAAATACATATAACTATGCACTTTAGCTTTGGTATCTCTATTTCACAGCACTCATCGAGAGAATGCTGCATAAAATGCCTTTTTATGCTCCAGTGCATAAAGTAAAATCTTCTTTTAAGACCAAGGCAAAAAGCTCACAGTTAGTAGACATTTATAAAATACTAGCCTTCCGTCCGCAACTTCGCCCGCGATAAATTATTTTTTCCGTAGGAAAAGGTATTTTCCCGCGGTAAAAAGTAGCCTATGTCACTCAGTGATAATGTAGCTCTCTAACGGCAAAAGATTTTTTGAAATCGGTCCAGTAGTTTCGGAGCATATTCAATGCAAACAAACAATCAATCAAATCTTTTCTCTTTATAATATTAAGTATAGATAAGTTTCTTATTTTTTTATACAAAGAAATTATTAAAACTATGCAAATCTAGTACATTACGAATATTATAGAAATTGCAATGCATGAAAAATAAGAGCTTGTAAATTTTATTTCCAATGTTGCTGCTTAATTTCCTTGCAATCGAAGTGAAAAGCAGAGTGTAAAATTCGAGGCTTAAACCCACTTTCCCCTTGACGTGTCTATCCACCCTCGCCGTACCGGCTGGGAGCCTATATGAAAGTCTTGGGTGGAATTGCTCGTTTTATGCTCTTGTTGTACAATCTATTTTATAAGCTGTCAAAACGTGAAAAAGAACCTAAGGGTGTTAGGTACGTTTGGCTGATCGATGGATACTGGTCGATAACAATTGAGCGACAGCCAAACGATGCTACTGTTTGACGTTGAACGATTGGTGTGATAGGTTTGGCTGTAGTAGAAACCGTCGATAGACGTCGGCCAATCTATTTTACCATCGATAGAAGATCGATCGATTGGTGTGTTAACACCCTAACTAATAGATGTACGATAATACTGATATGTGGCGTCACTTAATAGCAGACTCGATTAACAAAACAAAAACAAAACTAATGTTTATTAAAGGATATAAGAAAATCAGATCCGCAGCGCAGGCTTCGTCAGGCAAACAAAATATTTGTTGCTAAGCTATTAAATTTTACCATCAATTAAAAATAAATCTGGTTTTTCGGGTTAAATCAATTTATTAGAGCTGTCTTGGAATTATCGGTTACAATGTATATCAAATAACATTATTCTCGTTAACATTAGTCACTTTATCGTGCGTGAAACAACAATTGCGAAACACTCTAATATGTGCCAGTTTCACTTGATTGGCCTTTACACGTTCGCTCTTTCCGTTTTCACAAAACCTGATAAGAGTAGACGCATGCTAAAGAACTTCACAAATATTGTCCATACAATCGTTTTTACCATTTCGCTCTGTCACACGGTAAAGGATGAGGGTAGAAAGAGATGGTGAACGCGATGGCAAGCGCCCGCGCATTAGACAATATGGCCTCAGTATGCGTATGTAATTTTGTACAATCCCGAGAACGCGCGATAGAGTGACTATTTAAATAACGATTAGACTAACGGAAATCGTACCACCAGGAAAACTTAATTTTCATTAGTAATCATTTAGTACGTACGCAATTTTTTTTTAATGTAACAAGACGAATTGTCGGCTCTCCTAAAAAGGTATAACTTTTGTTTTGCCAAGATACTTTCTTGAGTAGTGACATTTTATGCGGTTAATGCATTTCGTGTTCATGTACAATATGGACTCGCTCTTTGAAGTTTTGAAGATGAATTCTAATTTGCTTTTACCATGCTGTTCCGCACTGCCACTAAGAAATACGAAGCGACCAGCAGTGTTGCGAGAAGGTTACTTCTGTAACCTTTTAGGTGATTTTTAACTCCTTCAGGTTACTTCCAGGTTATATTAATGTCTAAGGCCGGCAACAGATTGGTGACTCTTTGAGTTGTTGATATTTATGGGCGGTGGTGATCATTTTCCATCAGATCCATTCCAGATCCATTTTCCATCCACTTGCTCGTTTGCCTCCCACTCACAAAAAAAATACAACTTAAAAGGTACCTTTTAGGTGATTTTTCCGAATTTGTAAAAAAAATAAAGGAAATCTGGCAGTTTTCCCGAAAAATGTAAAATCGCCATTATCTTAGAAATTAAATTAATAATACTGCATACCAACTCATTTCAATGGCAAAAAATGTATATATTAAAAATCGAGTAGGTATAGCAAAATTAAAAAACCGGCCAAGTGCGAGTCGGCCTCGCGCACGAAGGGTTCCGTACCATTATCTATAAAAAATTGCGGTTTACGATTAATGACGTATTAAAAAAAACTACTTACTAGATCTCGTTCAAACCAATTTTCGGTGGAAGTTTACATGGTAATGTACAATATATTTTTTTAATTTTATCATATTCTTATTTTAGAAGTTACAGGGGGGGGGGACACATTTTACCACTTTGGAAGTGTCTCTCGCGCAAACTATTCAGTTTACAAAAAAATTATATTAGAAACCTCAATATCATTTTTGAAGACCTATCCATAGATACCCCACACGAATGGGTTTGATGAAAAAAAAATATTCGAGTTTCAGTTTTAAGTATGGGGGAACCCCCAAAATTAATTGTTTTCTTTTCTATTTTTGTGTGAAAATATTAATGCGGTTCACAGAATACATCTACTTACCAAGTTTCAACAGCATAGTTCTTATAGTTTCGGAAAAAACGTGGCTGTGACATACGGACGGACAGACAGACAGACATGACGAATCCATAAGGGTTCCATTTTTTGCCATTTGGCTACGGAACCCTAGAAATAATGAAAAAATATCATCATCATCATCATCTCAGCCTATAACAGTCCACTGCTGGATATAGGCCTCCCCCAATGAGCGCCATTGCGCCCTATCCTCGGCTAGACGCATCCAGCCTCTACCAGCAGCTTTTCGCAGATCGTCACTTCACCTGGCCAGAGGGCGTCCTACACTACGTTTGCCAAGACGCGGTCTCCACTCAAGAACTCAAGAAATAATGAAAAAATATAAAAAATAAAAATAAATAAATAAAAATTACTAAATACTAAATTACTTGTTCACATATTTCAGGTTATTTTGTAACAAGTTGGCCTGGCTGGCAACACTGGCGACCAGCATTGTACTCACTATCGGCCGTCCTTAAATGAGCGCACTAAGTAGTCCTCTTTGACTTTGATCTGCGGCGTGGGCGCGACCACGAGCGCGGGGAAGGCCGGCTGGTGCGGCCGCCGCCGCTCCGCCCCGCTCGCCGCCTCCACCAACACCACTCGTCCCACGTGTGGCTCGCGCTCCGCACTGTCCGCCTTCATACGCCGCGTCGGGACTTCGCCTTCGCTTTCATCTGACCTAAAGAGAGAGGAAAACGAAATAGATTTAAAGAGATAACCACAAGGGTGCAGTTAGTGTACGACCCCATATTTGAATCGTTTTCAAAAAATTTTTAGACAATTAACCTTTTCAACGCTCTGTCAAATAGTAGCTCTCACTCATACGCCATGACATCGGAATGTCAAACGCGAAGTTGAACCCTACAGAAATGCATGTAGGTAGATATCGCTCTGCACGCCGTGACTGATATATCAGTCGTTGGCGTAGAACCTGCGGTGCTGATATACAGTTGTGGCCATATAATTAAGAACGATTATTTATTGAGATGATTTTTTCCAAGTAACAAGTATAACTAATTGCCCGTATTTTTTTTATTTCTCTCGGTATTGCGAAACTTTTCCGTACTACCGGTACATTCATTTATGCAACATTGTTGGCTAAAAAATTAATAGAGAAACTTTATACATTCGATCTGAACCTAGTATTAGTACTTACTGGCTGGTCACGTAATTAAGAACGCTGAATAGTTTATTATTTTTTCAAATTTAAATAGAGAACACTGTGTGGCTCTGTGGTTGTAGATTATTATTCGTATAATTTTGGCGCCATTTCGTGCTGTTAAAGTCTTAAAAGTGATTACTTCGTATAAAAACAATGGGGAAAAATAAAAGTTGTGATAAATCTACAAGAGAAGTAATAATAAAACTTCGCGAGAAGAATTGGTCGTATAAAAAGATAGCCGACTATCTGCAATGTTCAAAAACAATGGTTTTCCATGCCGTAAAGCATTTTTCCACATATCAAACTACTTCAAACGTTCCACGTGGACCTAGACAGAGAAAGTCATCTCGTCGAGATGATCGAAATATCGTTCGTTTGGCAAAACAAAATCCTTTTAAAGGGTCTAATGAGTTGAGAAAAGAATATTTTGGCGAAAACAACCCTTCAGCAATCTCTGCACGCACTATTCGAAGGCGTTTGGTAGAAAATAAGTTGAACGGAAGGATAGCAAGGAAGGTGCCTATGTTGAAACGATGTCATAGGCAAGCCCGACTTGCATTTGCAAGAAGGTATGAAAACTGGACAGTCAGACAGTGGAAAAACGTTCTTTTTTCTGACGAGACAAAAATAAATAGGGTATGTTCTGATGGAAAACGATATGTACGACGCCCTCCGAATAAAGCATTCGACCCAAAGTACACAAAAGTGACATTAAAGCATGGCGGGGGAAATGTGAAAATTTGGGGGTGCTTTTCTGGACATGGCGTTGGACCTGTTAGGCTGATAGAAGGAAACATGGATCAATTCCAATACAAAAATATACTGCAAGAAACAATGTTACCATATGCCGAAGACGTGCTTCCGGTTATTTGGACATTCCAGCACGACAATGATCCAAAGCATACTGCACGCACCGTTAAGGAATTCCTCACATCACAATCAGTTTCTGTCTTAGATTGGCCAGCCAACAGCCCAGATCTTAACCCAATAGAGCATCTTTGGTGCGAAGTCAAGAAAAAGGTTTCATATCGACAGTGTGGCAATTTGAGAGAGCTGTACGACGTTTTCTTAGAAGAATGGAACTCTATTTCTCTTGCGAAATGTCAAAAATTGATAGATTCAATGCCTCGCCGGTGTAAAGCCGTAATTAAAAGCCGTGGACATGCTACTAACTATTAATTTTAATTCAAATGTATTAAATTGCTTTTTTTTCTATACCAACTTCACATTAATATGATTTATTTAATCTAAGTTTCATATAAAACAACTCTCGAGCAGTTTAATAAATCGTTCTTAATTATTTGTCCAGCTTCATTACTATTTGAATTTATTAGTATAGAGAACAAATAAAATTTGTAAAATAAAATGTTAGCAATTATACACTATTATTCTTAATCCCGTTTGCTCTATCCATGTGGCTATTTTATAACATAACTTGTTACTTCTAAGAAGGAACACAACTAGACATATGACATGATTTAGATAAAAAAAAATCGGAAACTTCAAATCGTTCTTAATTGTATGACCACCACTGTATGTGTCGTTGGCGTGAAAAAGGTTAAGGGATTAATTAAAAACAAAATTTAATTAATTATTTTTGTGTAACGGAGTTACCCATATACTTTGTATGACTAACTTTCGATACACAAAAATAGCGATCGTGATTTTTGTTTTGATTAAGCCGTTAACTATGTACAAATTTTTTGAAAACAATCCTGGTGAAGGTAGCGAGAACGCATTGGATGCGGATGGCGCAGGGCCGATCTGTTTGGCGAGCCTTGGGGGAGGCCTATGTTCAGCAGTGGACGTCTTTCGGCTGAAATGATGATGATGAATCCATTTGGCGACTTGCAGGCTTATTATCTAACGTTTCTGACGCTTGCCTTCGCAATCACTATTTCTTTCTATCAAACGGTATAAAATGATGACAGAAAGAGACGGTGAAAGCGAAGGCCAGCGTCAGAAGCGTTAGACAATACGGTCTCTGTACGCTTACTGTCTAATGCACAAGCGATTGCTATCGCATTCACTTTCTCCTTCTGTCAAACTGTATAAGATGGCGACAAAAAGAGATAGTGAATGCTACAGCAAGCACCCGTGCGTTAGCTAATATGAAATGAACGGCAATAATGCATGATAATAATTCAAACCCTTCAGGAAATTACATGGGGATATGAATTATCAGGTTGTGCACTATTGTCATTAATTTACTGAATATTTACCGAATACAGCTTTTTTCCATTTCTCATTCCATTATCGGTGTTGTCTAATGAAGAAGTAATTTACAAGTAACTGGTTAAAGTGCCTCATAGTAGAGCTTGTCTAATTTAAAATGACGCACCCCACCACCGCATTTACGCACAGGATTTTGAACCTATTGAAGCTGTATTTAGGGCCTTTTTCTACTTTCAAATCCTGTGCGTAAATGCGGTGGTGCGGCGCGTCATTTTAAATTAGACAGGCTCTACAACTAAGTGGCTTTAAGAACTTTTGCTATCACAATTTATTGTTTACTCCATTAATAACTTACTGCGCCCTTCCTCTCCTCCCCCTCCTTCCTGCTATGACCGGTGTAGAAAAATGTTCGGGATGTGTGAGTGGTAACTGGTCTAGTGTTTCGCTTTCGTTAAAATGTCTCCCGCTCTTGAGGCAGAGCGCCGAACGCCGCAGAGTTGTTATGTCCCCATCATCAAATACTGTAACAAGTATGATAATAATATTTTATTTTAGATAAAAACAGATGCGAATTTTGAGAATCTCTAGGAGCAAAATTATATCAATTGAAGTTAATAGCATGATGTGCAAATAAGATTTTGAAAATTAAAATTTCATTTGTACAAAGTAGTGTCTGACCAAAAGTTCGGTTTCGGTTTCGGTCGAGTTTCGGCAAAAAAATAGATTTCTGTTTCGGCGCTAAACCTGCCGAAACTACGACCGAAACCGAAACTGGATTCGGGAATGTTACTTTTGTAACCTTTTAGGTGATTTTTAACTCCTTTAAGAGCACTTGTTTATCGAGTATCGTAGATCGGTTGCTGCCGCAGCGTTGCCAGAAGGTTACTTTTGTAATCATTCAGGTGATTTTTAACTCCTTGAAGGAAAGAAACCTAAAAACGGAAAACGGATAAGTAACATTCTAGCAACACTGATTCGAGAGTTCTCGCGCAGCGATCGGTCATGTTCGGCGCGTTGAATTCCAAGCGACGAAGACATTTTGCCTTGCCGCATCTACGTGTCTAATTATGTCGTGACTGGTTTGTTTGCAGTTCGTTTTATTTGTTGTGAGTTTTCATGCGATTTATTTTGAATTCGGTAAGTTTTATTACGTGATATAGCATAAGAATAGGTACTCAAAATCAAAAGGTAATTCAATATAACAAACTAATACATAGATATAGTAGAATCAAGTTTAACCTAGCTATCTAAATACTTTTTTTGGTTAATTTCACTCTCTCGCTCGCTAATGCTATACCTAAACAAACATTACTTAGGCACTTGGTATTTACTATAATGTAGTGCATTAGAGGTGATAATATTATTTTATTATGGATTCAGTCAGGGTTGTTATGTTGATTATCAGACATAGGAATCCGCGGGGAAAATTTTGTTGACAGGTAGGGACTTCCTATATCGATAAATTAAATTATCGGTGCTCGTTTTATATACTAGTGATCGCCCCAACATTGTGTGTTTTTTGTTATTATGTTCAACATAGCATATTTTAAATAATCGCTAGGTTATATAAAGGTAGGGCGTAATACCCATTGCACTACAAAATAGTTAATATTATCTCAACCTCTTTAGATAATTAAATAGAAGTAAATTACCTACCTAGACACTCACTATAAAATAATAGATACTTGTCAATGTCGTCGGACAGTGTCATTTGTAAACACATTATCTATATATATAAAAGAAGAAACTGACTGACTGACTGACTGACTGACATATCAACGCACAGCCCAAACCGCTGGGCCTAGAGATTCCAAATTTGGCACGTAGGTTCCTTATCAGGTCTAGGGGTGCACTAAGAAAGGATTTTTCAAAATTCACACGCTAAGGGGGTGAAACGGGGGTCCAAAGTTTGTATGGGGAAACAAGATTAGTTCGACTATTTTATTCGAAACTTCACAGAAGTACTCCTGACGATAAATAAGTAAACACGTGTTTCAGGTTTTTTGAGAATTCAACCCCTTTAAGGGGATAAAGGGGTAACAAAGTCTGAAAATCAACATGGGTGTTGTTTCTATGGTTTATCGGGTCGCTGGTTATGAAAACAACAACGGTTTTAAAATCCGACGTGGCAGACGTAAAATACCATCTCCCTGGATGGGGTGCGATGGGGTTGAAATGTCTAAATAAACTACATGACTGTTGATATATCAACGCACAGCCCAAACCACTGGACCTAGAGACTTGAAATTTTGCACATAGATACCTTATACAATGTAGGCATCCACTAAGGAAGGATTTTTGGGAAATCCCTCGGGAACGGGAAAAAACGGGATTTATATATTCGATTCCGAGTGACCCTATCTCAGTAACTATAATAACTAGACTCTTCAAATTTGATACACAAGTAGGTATTACATTAGTTAAAACATTAATTTCAGGATTTTTCACAATTCCCCCGGGATAAGGAAAAAACGTGATTTATATATTCAGTTCAACGGGATCCTATGAACTATAATTACTAGACTCTTCAAATTTGGCATCGAACTAGGTAATTATAATAGTAAAAAACGGTTTTAAGGATTTTCGAAATTTCCCACGGGATAAGGAAAAAACGGGATTTTTCGTTTTACTGGTCGTAGAAAGCTGAAATTCGGCATGTAGGTTGCTTGGGGAGTGTAGAGCTGGATTGAGAGAGGACTTTCCAAAATTCCCACGGGAACGGGAAAAAACAGGATTTTTCGTTTTACTGGTCGTAGAAAGCTGAAATTCGGCATGTAGGTTGCTTGAGGAGTGTAGAGGAGCATTAAGAGAGGACTTTTCCAAATTCCTACGGGAACGGGAAAAAAACGGGATTTTTCGTTTTACTGGTCGTAGAAAGCTGAAATTCGGCATGTAGGTTGTTTGGGGAGTGTAGAGAAGCATTGAGAGAGGACTTTCCGAAATTCTCACGGGAACGGGAAAAACGGGATTTTTCGTTTTACTGGTTATAGAAAGCTGAAATTTGGCATGTAGGTTGCGTGGGGAGTGTAGAGGAGCATTGAGAGAGGGCTTTCCCAAATTCCCACGGGAACGGGAAAAAACGGGATTTTTCGTTTTACTGGTCATAGAAAGCTGAGATTCGGCATGTAGGTTGTCTGGGGAGTGTAGAGGAGAATTGAGAGAGGACTTTCCAAAATTCCCACGGGAACGGGAAAAATGGGATTTTTCGTTTTACTGGTCTTAGAAAGCTGAAATTTGGCAAGTGGGTTCCTTGGGGAGTGTAGGGGAGCATTAAGAAAACATTTCCCGAAATTCTTACGGGAACGGGAAAATACGGGATTTTGCGTTTTACTGGTTGTAGAAAGCTAAAATTTCAAAATTAATAAGTTTATACTGTAAGTAGGCCGCAAAGGGCTCTCTAACCGACTTCTAAAAAAGGAGGAGGTTATGCATTCCACCTTTTTTTTTATGTAGGTATGTTCACCGATTTCTCGGTCAATTGTGGACCTGCTTGCTTGCTTGCCTGTATGTTTGCTTGCTTGATATCTTGGTTCTTTGTAATACTCATAGTACACGCGAGCGAAGCCGCGGGCAAAAGCTAGTATTACATAAATATTTTATATTTATGAGTGAATATAAACATTATTATTGAGTTATTATTTAATTTTTTTTTTACTCTTAATAAAAACATATTTTTACAAGCAAACCCTTGAGTGACCACTAGTATATAGAACTAGAATCGATAGTTGAGTTTATCGATATAGGAACTCCCTACTTGTCAAACAGTTTTGCCCTGCGGATTCCTATGTCTGTTGATTATCAATAAGTGAAAAAATCGACGACTGCATAGCTATGTGATTTAAAGATAAAAAAATAAATTATATGATTATAATATCATTTTCCATATTTTTCGCTCAATACATGATCCTTGCAAGGAAGTTTCGGTTTCAGCCGAAACTGAGACCGTTGCCGAGATTCGGTTTCGGTTCCGGTCGTAAAAACTAGTTTCGGTCGGACACTAGTATAAAGCTGTGTATCGACTTCGCGCGGCCGCCGCGCGAGCATTATTCGACCGCGGCAAACCTGTGTTTTTGCACGTTCCAACACGTTACAATTAGTATAGCCTCGCGACATGGTATCTATAGAGCGCAACGCCAATGTTCGATGGTTTGCCATGTGAAGTCGATACGCAGCTTGACACTGAACACAGACAGCTAAAATGTAAGCACAATTTTTATTATCACATTGTGGAAACCTGAGTATGTACAGTCAACCAATTTGATTCCTAGGCCACTATAGAACCATATCATAATGAATGAAACAATTTATTTATCTTCTACAACAGTGATTCTGGCATGAACTATGTCATGATGACATCTTGATCTTTGCGAACATGTGTCAACGATAAACAATAATAAACAGGAAAGGAATTTGCTATGTATTAATAACTTGAATTGTAACTGTCCGTCTGTCAAAACTTCTTTTTATTAAAGCTAAAACCTAAGCTTTTTAGCTAAAACCTTTATAAACTCTTTATGTTTATTGCATGTTGTGATTGGAAAGTTGATAATCCTTTGACAAGGCGACAAGGTAGTATAGTGGCTTAGGAATCTACTTGGTTGACTGTATCTGATTAAATTGATGTTTAGTCCTAAGGAATGTTTATAACATGTACACTGTCACTTACAACACAACCATCTTCTGAATAATTTATAGATACAATATTTGTAGTTCTAATTACATACAAATATCTTAATATGTTTATCATTTGCATATTTGCATTCAGGCTGTACCTATAAACTGGACAAAAAGATTGTAACATATTAGTAAAACTATTCTAAAATAAATAATTAAGTGCTTAATTTAATTAACTTACCAACAGTGTACTGGCTACAATCTTGTATCTTGGTGATGATAGCTTCTGTGGCGTCCTTTTTAGGGTCATGCTTCACTTCCACGGTGCTGCCAACACGCAGGGTACCCTTGATGACATCATCATTCACGGTAATGTTGCCACCAGATTTTAATGTTACCTGAAAACAAATGGTATCTATGGTAGATGTTTCTGAAATAGTGGTAAAAGTTCATAAGTAACTGTGGTTGTGTTTTTCCATACACCATCACATGTTTCCAAGGAACTTCTTGGTATTCATAAGAGGAGGGAAAGACATAGGTGATGTGAGCCACTAGCTAAGGCCAAGTAGTCTGACGAAACTGGTGTGGTGAAAGTTCCTTGATTTTTGGTCTATTAAGAATCTGTCTTCTTAGCCATCATAGGAGCTCACTAAATATATCTAGCCTACATTAAATTTACATAGGTCTTGAGCCACCATTGCTTTCCACTGATGATATTAATGGTGATATTTAAAAACTTGCTTTTACCCATAGCTTCTGTAGTAATATTACTGAATCCTCATAGAAGTTTGCAAAAATCCCATAGGAATTTACAAAATTTACTTTTTGTTCTTCACATTACATGAAGAACATCTGTCTAAGAATTTTGTCATCAGGATAAAAAATGTGGCCTTTTTTCAGATATCATTTTTAGACCAAATTTCACTAAATGCAGTTACCTATTTTAACATAAAAGGGTACCAAACACACACACACACACACACACACACACACGGAAACACACGGAAACACTCATAAGCTTTCACATTTATAATATTATCAGGAATAGGATTATTTGTAGTTACCTTGCATTTGATGTTTCTGACCACTTTCTTGATTTTGGCTTCACAGAATGCACCCTTATATTTGGCACTGACATCTGTGCCCACTGGCAGAAAGGGCGGGTCATCACCCTGCTGCAATAAATACAAATTAAAAGGCCATTAAAGAATAGAAAGATAGCATGAAAGAAGAAACATACATATAGATAGACAGAAAGTTTGTAAATATATATATATATATATATATATATATTTACAAACTTTCACATTAAATATTTGTAAATTTTGGAAATATTGAAAACTAAGTATCAAACAATTACCCTAATAATCATAATCCTAGTATTAGTAATATTTATTATTGTGTACCATTCTTTGTAAAGTTTGCAGAACAGGAAGAAAATAGTAATATAAGTACATGGTAATTGGGAATGTCTTAAAAAAATACCAATGCTTTTATATTTTTTTTGTATAGAAAAGTGGGAACGTATCAAAATATATAAAGTTTAAAACAAATAATGGCCAAAATACATAATGGTCAACATACATACTAAAATTTTCCATGAAACTATTGATTAAACAAACTTTTTTAATTGTGTTATCTACAGATTGGTTTAGGTTAGGTTAGGTTTATTTTATGAAAATCCTGTAGAGTTAAGAATTTCCAAGAAAATTGCTTTATATCAAATGACCATTATATATTTCATCCATTATTACTTTTAAACTTTATATATTTTGATACATACCCAGAAAAGACAATTATAAGAAACAAATTTCAATATTTTTTCTAAATAATGCTATTCCACACCGATTAAAGAACAACTTGGACCGTCTACGAAATTTACTTCTATGTCAAATGAAGGTAATTGCTTATTTGATATGCAATAAATGCATTACATTATATTAAAATTAAATAACTACAGAAAACAATTTAAAAAGCATTTATCTCAAAATGGTTTTCGATTTACTATACATTACAAAAAATAGACATTCCAATTATAAAATGATTAGGCAAAATGATAGAAAATGAGTAGAAAAGAAAGAAATATGTTAATGATATAAACAATATTAATTATGCACTAACTAAAAGAATTAACAAACTTACCATGTTGGCTGTGTTGGAATTCAGTATTGATCTGGTGATAAACCCTGCAAAGTAATTTTTATATCAGAATAGTGGAAGAAATAGCTCAAAACATCTCTGCTATATTGATATTCAACTTAATTAATATTGGTAAGGTAAATAACCAAAAGTAACAAAATAAAACCATCATAAGTGATATAATGATGGAAAGTACAACCAAGCCAAGCCAGAGTTATTAGTAGCCTATGTGACTAGGTTATAGTGAAGCTAAATCATCTCCTATTACAGTAAACAACTTAAGATCACTGAATACGAAAGCTAATATTCTTGTCTGGAACGCCAAGCTCCACAAAGACTCCGATTTGGAGCTCGAATTATAAGAGTTATACGACATACATAAGTTGAATGCGCGGCAAACGCTTACATAGTAACTACAGACCTGACAAATAGAATACTATCGTACAGTCTCGCTGGAACTTTCATCAACTCCCGTTTAACACGTATAACAAGTCCATTGTACAATAAAATTAATTAGAAATCATGAAATCAGAAATCAATCAACGCATTCTGGACAAACACCAATTTCCATAGAGTAACTTACATAGAGCAAAGTAATTGACATAAATAATCACATACGATACGAATGCATAATGTAGCCACAAAGAAAAATAGAGACAAACAACAAAAATTAAAATTTGAATTGATTCGACATAGTTTTTAATATTCTTATGATGAAATACATCATGATTATTAACTTAATTATTTTATTTCTACAAAAGTATAGTTTTTTTTATTAATTTGTGGATAAATTTTCAATTTTTTAAGTTTTGCCCATTCAAAGTATTCGAACGAGCTATAAGTTTGACACAATGAACATTGAACACGTCAAAATTATTTTTCTGCCCCAGCGATGAGATACGAAACGATGTTTTGAAAATGTATTCGCTAACTGTTGATCGGTATTGGTGGGCTTAGAAAATTCTCTTCAAATATTTTATGAAATTTACAGTGTATGGGCTCCTAGAAGTGAGATCAAGATGAAGGCTTTACTCGCAACTGTTTCCAGTCTCGTGCTCACGACCGTGGTCATCGGCAATGCCTATTACCAGAAGAAACAGTTTTATCCATCGATAGTGTACCTAACTAATTCCAATCCTAGCATGGCTGTAAGTACACGAATACTGCCGAAACAAAAATACAATGCACTTTGGGTTTATCCAATCTGAAATTGATTAAAAATTAATTAATCTCCTACAACAATTATAATAACAAAGATAAAAATATTGCATTCAAACATATGACCTCTCTCAATAGCCTTCAATATGTAACAAATGCAGTGTCAAATGCTTTTGTGGCCAGCGCATAACTTGTAGATTAATGTTTGAGTGATATTTTCAGGTAATGTATCTGCAGGCATTTATATTAGTGCTATTGGTGGGTAAATTGTTAAGGAAAATATTCTTTGGCCAACTCCGGCCTGCTGAGTTTGAGGTAAGTCAGACTAATGTACATACATTACAATACATACAGAAACAAAAGATCGGTATCTGTTGGAGAATACCCCCTTTTTATAAGTAAATTCATTTAACAGTGTTGGCTTACAACACCAGCATTTGAAATTGACTGTTAATTTAGATTTTAAATAAAATATTGACTTGGTACAAAATATGATTGTCCATATATAATTTATTGTTATTGCATCATCAATACTTTTACTTTAAATATAAGTATTGGTGTTATTGGTTTTGACTATTCCACGGTTATAAGATTCAAAGGGTGCCTTAATGCTAAATAGTTTTTGAACAAGTGTGGAACAATGGATGATGAAGAATTTTTGCAGGTGGTATTCAAATATTCCTTTTTCTCATTACATTTATGTTTAGAAATGGTTTTGAACATAATTGATTGCATAAGTTACTTCAAACCATTAAATGTTTCAGTAATGTATTTCTTTTTTCAGCATTTGATTGAACGATCGTGGTATGCGATAACGGAAACTTGTCTGGCGTTCACAGTTTTCAGAGATGACTTCAATCCAAAGTTCATAGCATTGTTTACGCTGTTGCTTTTTTTGAAAGCATTTCATTGGCTTGCTGAAGACAGGGTTGATTATGTGAGTCAAATGTTTAAGTATCAGTAGATTGGTGGGCAAAAAAAAGTATTACAAATTGGCTGTATATTAAATGAATGCTTTAATTGCAATAAATTTAGTGCTTCTGCAACACCTTTGAATAATAAGTCTTCTCTGTGAGATAATGTACATTGGTATGCAATTTATTTAAAAACTGTCTGCTGTTTTATCTTAAAAATAAAGAATTCAAATCTCGAGTTTACTTGTCACAAACATATTTAAATCATATGCAAAATAGTTGATGCTACACTGTCGGTTTTACTTTAAATAAAATTTTCAATCATAACTATTTAAGTCTAAATTCAATGATACCCAAGTTGAGGAAAATTTGCTAAAACAGCTGTATAAAAAGCTAGCCTGATTAGCATTTATAAGTTGGTATGCATGAAAGTAAATTTCTGTGGCTTACACAGTCGGAGGCTGACAGTCACATTAGGTATACTTGAGCCTTCTTAAAATGTTAGAGAAAAAAACTAATGGTTTTTTTGTAGATGGAGAGGAGCCCTGTCATTGGTTGGCTGTTCCATGTGAGAATCCTCGCTCTCCTGATGGCACTGGCACACGCTGACTTCTACTTCATTCATCATGCATATCAGTTTACAGCTTCAAAAGGGCCATCAGTGCAACTTGTATTTGGTTTTGAATACAGCATACTGATAATTATGATTGCCAATATTCTCATCAAGGTGAGTTTCATGTTTAAAGTGGGTGTTTTATGTTTTTAATTGGTTAGAGTTGATAGCTTTTAAAAATGATGAAAATGCTTGTTTGTAAACTTACATCCTGTTTAAACTGCTGTGTGAATTAAGAAATGGTATATGTTAGACACATATGCAAAGCTTGAGCAAGACAATTTAATGCTTGGATTGTCAACTTTTGTTTTTATAGTATCATCAAATAGTCATTATTAAAATATGAATTATTGTGTAAGCCTCGAGTATTTGTGACAATGCGGTCTTGCTAATTTTTGTGAAAGTATTACACAACATCCCTAACTATTTTACTTTTTTTTGACCCCTGATGCAATATTGTTTATGAGATATTGGATTTAAAAATGAAAATGGTGGGGTTCTTAAGTACTTGCAGTTATTTTATTCAAACTGCCAAAGCCTAGTTCCACTGCCTGCAACAGAAATTTCTCTTGCCTGGACATACTGACATTTCATATAAATGTGTCCAACATTTGTATGGTAAATCGTGGACCAAGGTCAGCTAGCAAACATGTTAACACTTAGGTAATATTAACATTTGTTCCAGTACGTTCTCCATGCCATTGACTCTCGCTGGGAAGCCCCGTGGGAGAGCAAAGCGGCTGTACTGCTTTACACGGAACTGGCGATCAACTTCCTTAAAGTTCTTCTCTACATTGGTTTCGTAGCGATCATGGTCCGCATTTACACGCTACCTTTGTTCGCATTCCGACCAATGTATGAGACAATGAGGTGAGAGACTGTGAAATTATAGCTCAAGCAAACAGCAAAGCAAACTATGTTAGTTAATATACTAAATTATAGCTATTTTAGCAAATTTATATAATTAAATGAACTAAAACAATTACTTTGCTCACCCGCGACCTTACAATAGTTACGCTTATGCAAGAAATAATATGGACCTCCGCAAAGTAACGCCTGATTCAATAAATAATTAAATGATTTATCTATTAATTCATTTCATTACTACGGCCGTTTTAACAACAAAAATAAAAAAGTGTTTCTTTTTCGTTACAAGGGTAAGAGTCAGACTTGCAATTGGCCAGTATTTTCAAAGTATTAAACAAGAATCTACGTTCCAGGAGTTTCAAGAAGGCTTACAACGACGTGGTGTTATCGCGCCGCGCCATCCGCAATATGAACACTTTATATCCTGACGCAACCGCCGAGGAACTAGCCGCTGCTGACAATGAGTGTATCATCTGTAGGGAGGAGATGCATACTGGTAAGCGGGTGTTTTCAATTTAAAATGTACCATCTACTTTTTTTTCAGAATTGGGCAGTTTTGTGTTTTTTTTTACTCAGAATTAAGAGCGCTATTGATTGTGATGATTAAAAACAAATGTCCCCAATTTTCCTATATACATAATGTTCTTGTGGCAGTTTTGTGATGAGCCATATGAACTGTATAAAAAAAACACAAAACTGGCTCAAAAAATAAGGACTCCTTAGCTCTATAAAAACTCGTGATTCTGTATAATAAGACCCCAAAATTTACTCATTAAAAGAAGTAAACTTACTTACTTACTACACTGGCTCAACGACCCAAAGAGGATCTTGGCCTCCGACACCAGAGAGCGCCACTCTTCCCTATTTTGTACCACCTCGCGCCAATTGGCTGCGCCGAGGGCGGTTACGTCTTTCTGCACTTCGTCCAACCAGCGGTATCTAGGGCGACCCACCGGACGTTTTCCGCTCGGTCGCCCCATAAACGCTCTCTTCACTGCCCGATCCTCTCTCATCCTCTCTAGGTGGCCGAGCCAGCGCAGTGTCGCCGCCTTGGCTTCTCCAAACAAAAAAAGTAAACAATACAATTAAAATCAAAAATGTCCAAGTAGTCATACCGTAACTCTCGGAGACGACAGTAGAGTATTTGATACCTACAATCCGTTGACATATTTTTAATAAGCTGTCAAAACGCGATTCCCTTATAGATTTCGCACGGCAATAAATAGTGACGTCACTTATATTTGCCAACTAAATTGATTAACCATTGTTACAGTGTAACTAAAAATCAAATTGTACCTACTGTTAATGAAAATTAATCTACTTTTCAGGGCTTAAATAAAATATTTTGTTATTAGAGTTGTTTTGGAATTATTCTTTTATGGTGTCAGCTACCCTATTTTGTCAATATTTAGTAAACTTGCCGAAAGTGTATTTTTATATTCCCGGTACTAAAATAACAGCAAAAAGTGTCATGAGTGGAAGAAGGCGTAAGTATGTGTACATACTTCTACATATACTAATTTTACCTTTGATCAATTATAACTGTAGATCCACAGTCGCGCGCCCGAAAATGTCCGAGACAAATGAGCGCCACTTTGATAAAAGTGGCCTTCTTTTTTCTCAGTACGTTGCGTGAAATTGTTAAGTTTAGCTGTCAAGTGTCAACCGAAATTCGACTGTAATGAAGTTAAGACTAGGTTCAAATTTCTGTGTAGGTGATGATTTTAATTATTATGCAAACAAATAAAAAAGTTCGGACATTCTTTGAACGGGATTTTGTTCGGCAATGTGTATCTTCAGTTATAATTGATCAAAGAATTTTACCTCTCTTTTGTCTCTGGGATATGAAATAGATACCTATCTACACGACATGTCTTTACCGCCGCGCCGGTCATTTGTAGTCGTGAACGGAACGTGACGTCTATATTCCATTACTTTAGCATTTATTTTTAGGAAGAATAAAAAAGTCTACCATAATCGACATGTTAGTTCTGAATAATAACAAAGTTGTATTTTCGGAATAACCCCATTGTGTTTCGTATTACTCTACGAATCGTAGATACACAAGGTTACGACCTCATGTATATGTCTATTGGTTCGGAGCAGTAAAATTTACATAGATTATTTCTTAAGAGGATTTGAAGTAAAAGCGAAAAGTAGTCTTGATTACGATTAAACAAACTGTGATAATGGTTTCCAATCCCTAAACGTTAACCGATTTCGACCAGTTTCTGATAAGTTGTCAATCACAACAAGATGTAGGTAGGTAGAGGTGTGTTTTGTTTTCTGAAATATTGATTATTAGCAAACTGATAATTGGGGAAGTTATTTTATATGAAAACAATAAATTATGAACAACCTTATGTCTATTGAATAAAAATAACGGTCAAATGCGATTTAAACTCGCACATTAAGGATTCCGTACCTCCGTACAATGTTTTAAAAATAGTTCAGTAAAAACAAGATCGATACATATCTAGTTCATGCCGTTATCAAGATCCGGTTTTTACTTTAGTTTTATTTTTAGTATTTATAGCGGCCACAGTAATACATAATCGATGAAAATTTAAAGTAGGTATCTAGTTAAAAACGCTGAAATAAAACACGCGTGTCTCTTGTATGAGGATAACTACGAACTTTACCTTATTTTTAGTATTTGTTGTTATTAGCGGCCACAGTACCTAACAGATACCTAGTCGGTGAAAATTTCAAGTGTCTAGTTATTACGCTTCAAGGGATAGACCCTGTGACAGACAGATGGAAAAACTGACAGACAACGAAAACTTAGTAATAGGGTCCCATTGGCGCCTTTTGGGTACGGAAACCTAAAAATTTCAATAATTTTTTTGAGGCACAAAGAATGATGTTTGCATAACTTTCGTGCAAAACGTTCATTGTTTAATTTAAACGCACCCAGAACGAGTCGCGCGTAGACAATGTACCTAAATGTTTTATCATAGTAACCGCACGAAATTGTTGTTAAATGCATGCGTCACCAAGTTAACAGGCGTAGCCGTGACACCGAGACATTGTGAGTGCGATTTATTCAACGAATTTTAAAATAGGGTAGACCTTAGCACGATAATTTTATTTTGTTGGTAAAAAGTTTGTTTCTGATTTTTGGAAGATCTACAGCGGTTATGGTGACGAGTAGACTAGGTTGTTTTAATATGGTTTCATTTCATCGACGAGTTTTGATAATATTAAGAGGCTAACTAACTATAACTATCAACTATCAGTTTTTAGGGTTCCGTAGTTATTTAATTAACAGTTGTTCGGTAGAAAATATTAATTCGTGGTGGTTAGTTGATTTAAGTGTGGTAGCATAACCTAAAATCCAGAAATCGGATATTAAATCGTAGCCAACTGTCGCTCGAAACACAGGAAGAGGTTGTCCGAATCTCACTCCTAGACTCGTATTGTATTGTCCGATATTATTTGTGTAAATCTTGGTGGGTAGAATGTCGTCGACGTCAGTTAGGTATTGTCAGTTTTTCCGGCCTTTAATGCTAAAAGACATATTGTTTTATAACAAACATCCGTGACATATTGTTTGTGTTCATATTTTTATGTATTACGTCCAACTGTTAAATGGTCAAGCTGTTCTTTATCTATAGCTATAAAAGAGTAACGGTACTGAATGAATGGCTGATTGACATACAGACAGATTTGCAAGGCAGACATATCCTTAAGGATCATATAGGGTGCACCAAGAAGAGATTTTTCGAAATTCCCACGGGATATTATGTCGTGATAGCCGAGTGGCTTGACCTGTGGCCTCAGCCAAGCAGAGGGTAGTGGATTCAAGCCCGGACTCGCGCCTTTGAGTTTTTTGGAATTTATGTAGGTACGTCAGGTACGTAATTGAATTTGAAATTGACCATGAACTTTACGGCCGAGGAAAACATCTTGAGGAAACCTGCACTAATCTGCGAAGAAATTCAATAGTACTTATGTATGTGTGAAGTTCTCAACCCGCATTGGGCCCGCGTGGGAACTAAGGCCCAAGTCCTCTCATTCTGAGGGGAGGCCTGTACGTATAGGTATAGGGCGAGATGATGACGGGATCGAACCTGCGAGATAAAACTAGTAATAATAGAGTAAAAAAAAACAAAACCAGTATGAAATTATTCTGCATTAATTTTTTCGTCCATTATGACAAGACGAACGGCTCACAATGGTCATTCATTAAACAGGGCATTGTGGACATAACAACGGTTGTTTGATTACTCGAAAGTGTAAACAAAAGTGTCTTTAAGCTGTCTCACCGAATTAAATTAGTTTTAAATCTGGTGTTTGTGATTACAACGCATGTGTTTATCGCATATTACGCGCGTAGCTTTAATTTTATACCTGATAGGTACGAGCGAGCATTCACTATCTTATTTGATAAGGGTACACAACAGTAGTTTTTGTTATTTGGAATGAGTACATTTTATTAAAGCATGGCATAAGTGGAACGCCGTTTTCAGTGGTTTTAAGTGTTGATAGAGGTCAGTGAAATCGTTTACAACATAAAATGGAACGAGATGAATCACCATTGTCCAATGCAAATTCAATAAACCGGTGTACCCCTCACTTTTTTAAATGAGGATTTTTTTTTGATTTAATACTCAGAATCTAGAGAGCTATTGATTTTGAGGATTAAAAAAATGCCCCTAATTTTAAATACTTTTTGTGTCAGTTTTGTGACGACCCATATAAACTGTATGGAAAAAAAAACGTCACAAAACTTACCCAAAATATAAAAGGACACTTTTTTTCTTTATGAAAATCAACAGTGGTCTTGATTCTGAGTAATATAATTTCCTCACGTACGAAAAAAGGGGCCCACTTTTTTTTCAAATGCCCGTTTGACAGGGGCCTATTATTTATTCTATTAGTTTGCCTAAACTAGTGTATAAAAAAATAAGACTAAAGAGTTGTGTCTTAATAATTCTGCTTTGCACAAATAAGTAAATGATTGTGCAACCACGTGAATATTTACTGATAAAATAATAAAACAGATTGTTTTAATAAATTTTAATAAATAGTTTAAAAAATAGTACTAAAATAATTCGTTGAGTCCATTTCAGACCGTACGACATCATGCGAGCGCACTCGAAATTCAACCAATGAGCTTTCAGTGCGCGCGCATGGCGTAACATGAATCAGTCATGGTTACCCGTTCGCGCCTGTCATGAAAAACCGCCAAAGTAATGATCATGAGTTCAGTCCGGTGGATTAATTTTTGTTTAGTAAATTAAAATGGAGAGTTCAAGTGATGAATTTACATCGGACTTTACGCCGCCTGACGTCACAGTGACAGCCTCCTGCCGACTAAGTCGATGCTGAAATACTTATGTAAAGTTTAACTTGTAAACACCTACGAGAGTTTCCTTCAATGGAAAGTAAATAAGAACGCAACATCTTTTTCCGAAATGCTTAGCCCCGATTTTTTTTCCTCGTTTAATGCATTGAAAAACGTTGTATGAAATACGTGTCGAAAGTAGGAAATTCAATTCAACTCATGCCAGCTAAAAACACCCGCTTCGCTCGTGTTTTAAGATCTCCGTTATTCTTTGAGAATTGCCTACTTTCCGCACTTGTATCATAAATAACTACATTGACATCACTGTCTCAGTTTCTTTCAAGTCGCACTCTCTCTCTCTCTCTCTCTCTCTCTCTTCTTCAGCCCATAGCCACCCAATGCTGAGTGTAGGCACTGTTAAAGTTTAATTCTGTATGTTCAGACTCCCACGACACAGGCTCAGCCTAGTGTGGGTGTCGCCGAATTGTTCAAAGTTATATCTCTCCTTACCAAAAAGCATTGTTTACTTTTTACTCAGTTTAGTTTACATTGTTCATACCCGTCCAGGTGCGAAGAAGCTCCCGTGCAACCACATATTCCACGCGGCGTGCCTGCGGCTGTGGTTCCAGCGGCAGCAGACGTGCCCCACGTGCCGCCTGAACGTGCTGCGCGCGCCGGCGCCCGAGCCCGCCGCGCCCGCGCCGCCGCCCGCCGCGCCCGCGCCCCCACCGCCGCCCTTCCCTAACATGCCGCCGCCGCCCAGTTAGTATCAAACTTCAAACTTCTTTATTTGGGTGAATCGACTTTCTCTTGCCACCTGTACGATCCTTGAAATCGTACACTGCCGCCGCGGCATCTTTATGTCACGCGGATTATAACATTAGTTGACCCTTAGTATGTACCTATTGGCGCTGTTCAATGTTGTCCCCGTCACGTGCCGGAGCACTGATCAGTGCCAAAATCACCAAAGATACATTTTCTTGAAATTTGATTTATTAAATTCACTCATTAAATTCGATATATTTAGTATTTTTGTCACTGATGAGTGCTAAGTCAAATGCTCTATAATATTAGGCAAATGTGTTGATTGAAATGTTTCATTTGATATGAGGTTTCCTGAGTCCGTCTTGTCGGAACCAAAATTGTTTTTTATGGGGGCTTACATTTAGATCAGGCAGGAACTCCGCTAAGTATTAACGGTGTTTAATTACGTTAGTAAAGAATATCTATAAAAATAGGTCTGTTACAAAAGGGTACTGATTCTGATCAGTAGATTCAAGTGGATTTACATTCTTAGAAAATTACCGCGTAAACGTAATTTTTTGCATGAATGTAGTAAACAGGAAAATTACGTTTTCCGTTTCATTGAATTTGTAGTCGATTTCTCAGTGATTATATGGCATTTTGAATAATTAATATCTACACTTTGTTGTGTTGCTTTTGTTGCTCACAAAAAGATGTGCTATTAATTTATTGACCACTATGGATTTTTTATGGTGCAGTCTTTGTGACTTAAGACTGCATACGTGAAAAAACCGAATCGAATAAGCACTGTGTGAACTGCCGTCTCGTATAGAATCATGTGGGGTAACTGTACGCAGTGGGTAAGTGTACGCAATCCCATTCATTTCGGACTGAAATGCATAGGTTTGCGTACACTTACCCACTGCGTACAACCCCACACATGACTCTACGCTGATACCGCATACGAGAAATTATCGAATGTAATGGCCGCCGTGTGAACGTAGCCTGATAAGTGAATCATCCGTGTATTAATGATAGTTATTTTATACGGATCTTGGGCCCAATTGCATAACAAAGTACAACTTATATTACAAGCGGAACTCCCTTTCTAGTTAATATAACTGAAGCGAGAGTTCCGCTTGTAATATTAGTTGTACTATGTTATGCAATTGGGCCTTGGTCGTATTTTCAGCTATGATGGGTTGGGGCCCGCCGCCGCCTCCGCCCCCGCCGCGGCCCGCCGCTCTCGCCAACCTGACCACGGCCGAACTTCAACGTCTCGAGGGCACTGAGCGAAGGAACGTAGAGGCTCGACTTTTGGTAACCAACTATTTTTTGTTACTTAATCTGTTTATTGCAAAAAGAGAAATTTACAAACATTACTTGAATACTTAGTTTAATCTTTAATTAGGTATTTAAGATTTTATAAAACTCGACCGCAAAATTTACCGTTGTATTACGAGTATTCAGTATCATCCATCATACTTTTAATCCTTCGTGTGCGGAAAAAAAAACTTGTACTCTATTTTCAACTATCTCATATAAATCCAATTTTACAGATAAAAATAAAAATGGAGAAAGATAGGCTTAAATTTTCCACGGATCCGTGTCTTAAGCATACAGGGTGTACAGTTTAATATGTTACTTGCGGTTTCTTGTTTTCTAATCTAAGGGTATGTTCAATAAGAAGACGGGTCAAGGTTCTCTATTTATTTCTATTGCTAAAAAAAAGCGAAATATAGATGTTGCGAGAAGTATTGTGGTACATTTCTGTTGATTATAGGTACCTATATCACTTCTAAATTTATTGCCGCGCTATCCCGCATTGTAATGAAACCCGCACGAAATGTTTAAAAAAATTACCAATGGTTTTTATTTTTTTTTGTATATAAAAGTCAATGACTTATAAGAAACTAATTTCAATATTTTGTCATTTAGTTCACTACTTTTTTCAAAATTAATTATTGAAACTATTTTGGTTGATGACGTCAGATTATAATAGAGGGCTCCAAAGCCAAATTTCTAAATATATCGATAAGGCAACCCCTTCAATTATTTTTTTGCGTATTGGTACACTGTAATTAGTAGTGGTAATTAGTAATTAGGACAGCGGGTCCAAATCAAACTCCGTAATCCACGCGTAAATTGTGAAGAATTCTAAATAATGCTATTCAACACCGATTAAAGTACAACTTGGACCGGCAACAACATTTACGTTAATGACAAATGAAGGTCATTGCTAATTTGATATGTAATAAATGCATTACATTATATTAAAATTAAATAACTATCGAAAACTATTTAAAAAGCATTTATTTCGAAATAGTTTTCGATTTACTATACATTACAAAAAAATAGACATCCCCAATTCTAGTTTTACCGCCATAAATAGATGTATAAGTATCAGTATCAGTGTCTCTTGACTTTATGCTTAGGTTTTGGTCACACTTAGTTTGAACGAAGCCAAATGTTAACATTTCAGCTACTTCGAGAAATCCAGGCGATGCTGGACGCTTCGGTTCTCTTGATGCAGCAGTATTCGGCGGTCGTCGCTAACATGCCCCAAAACAGTGCCAATGTTGCCACGCAAACTGATGTAGTGTGAGTTGATTTAACATTACGAGCTTTCATTGAGTTGTAGCTGTAACGAGGCCTTAGGGTGCTTTTCCATCCACTATGTTCTATGCAGCCGTGGTGGCCTAGTGGTTTGACCTATTGCCTCTCAAGCAGAGGGTCGTGGGTTCGAATCCGGGCTCGCACCTCTGAGTTTTTAAATTTATGTTCCAAATTACATTTAAAATTTACCATGAGTTTTACGGCGAAGGAAACATCGTAAGGAAACCAGCACACACATGAGAAGAAATTCAATGGTGTGTGAGAAGTTCCCAATCCGCACTGGGCCTGCGTGGGAACTACGGCCCAAGATCTCTTAATCTGAGAGAAGGCTTGTGCTCTGCAGTGGCACGTATATAGGCTGGAATGATGATGTTTTGTGCAGTTATGCTGCGAGAATGTCAAAGTTACGATACGAAACTATGTGACCTTTTCCATTAATGCTTTTTCTTTTTTTTTTTCTTGTTAACTTATACTGAAACAAACATGCTTGTCCGAACAGCACTAGCACGGAGACCGCCGCGCCGACGTCCGACAAGAAGGAGCCCGACGTAGTCCCGTCCGCCTCGGGCGCGGGGCTGCGGCCGCCGGCGCCGGCGCCCTCCTCGAGCAAGGCGCACCCCGAAGGACCCCAATCGGACGCGGCCACTGCTCTGGATTCAAACAGGTCAGTCATTCAGAGGATGATACCCTTGAGGTCTTGAGGTTGATACAGATGTGTTTTGTGTTGATATTAACATGGTTATCTTGTAGCGATTAGATATGCAACGGATAACACAGGATGTCCCAGAAGTCGACGTCGAGTCGAAAAAATATAATATTGGTGAAAATTGTAAAATAAAATCAAAGTTGTCTTAAAAAAAATATAGGCATTAAAACAAACGAGAAAATCGTCAGCCTGTGGCAGTTTTTTCGCTCCTGGTGCTACAAATCTTTACTTTGTTATTTATTTATTTTGTAATATAATCCTGATTAATGGTTCTGTGAAACGTTGTTTAAAATTTAGAGCCAAAAGCTTTATATGTCACTTTTTGCCCAACCAAGTATTGAAAATTAATATTTCGCCCAATTTTAAATGTACTGAAAAAAAAAATTTAATGAGTATTCCAAATTAGTATGATAGTTGCTAGATTATTTCATAAATTGCGGGCAATATTTTTAATTGATCCTAGTTTAGAACGAATTTTTCTTACTCACTTGAAAATGATTCTACGAATAGGTAGTGTACCCAAGAATTTCCCCAAGGCCGTAACTTTAAGATTATATCCTATTTTCAAATAGTTCAGGGCCAGCAAGGACCATAATGATGGTGACTCGCTCACTTTTTTAACTTACTTTAGTTACGGATTTCTTTGAACTCCAGTTATGAACGAATTTTTCCTGATTTCTTCTAACGATGAGAAGTGGAACAAATGTAAAGTACATTTGATTTATGTCATGGCGTGAACCATCCATCCATCTTACAAAATGACTGTGGATTACTCTTGAAGCCATAAAACGCGTAATTTTTGAACATTAATTTTTGCTTTTTCCAGAGACAAGACTGATTCCGATGCAGAAGAGCTAAGAAGACGTAGACTGCAAAAATTCACTTTGGATAAATGAGCTTTTGATATAATTAGAACCTTTTGTTCCAATTTCTTAACTACTATTTAATGTAAAAAGTGTTTCGGTTAATGTAAGCATTGTGTATTCTAATCATAAATAAACGTATTTATGTTTCTGTAAATATAAAGAGATATGCACATGAATACAATACATAATACTTTGCTTTCTATTATCACTATACATCGCTAACTTTGTAGCACTGTGGTGGCAGTTGCATATAAACAGCTTGTCAACTAATCAGCCTCCATTGATGGGTGCAACTAAGCCAACTTTCTTTGCCTTGTTCCATTTCTGTTACAAAGTTAGGGATGTTTAATCATCTCATAGTAGCTTACATTTACATTAGTAAGAAAAATTCGTAAGTTGGATTACATTGCGAGGCCGTGAATCGAACGAGTTGGAAGTAGTCGTCTGAGCGCGGAAATGTGCTGCAACTTGCACAATTTTTCTTACTAGTGTAATTGCGGGCTTAGAATAGGCAACCATTGAAACAAAGGTGTTTCAGTCCTACATTTATTTTATTATTTTAAGCATCCATCTACACGATATTTTTTTAACAATTATAAAAGGCATTTATATATCCATATACATTAGGGTTATAGTTTTCTAAAACGGGCATCCCACTGAAATATCGACTTGAATCATACATCTTCATGTTATTTTTGCAATACCAAATGTTCTTTGTACCATTTTTTCCATCGACATTTAAGGTGTTAAGTTCTAGAACACCAAAATGGTACAACTGGCCATCAGTTTGGATGCAGTTTATGTATACTGGTTCGGGTAAATCCTTGACATTTTCCTGTAATTTATAATTTAAGAAGTTAGTGGAAGTAAGATTAGAAATAAATTATTTAAATTATTATAGTAGTTTTTACCCCATGTATTTGCTTGGCATAGGCCGTAGCCACAGTGAATGCGTGTGTGAGTGACCGTCCTAGGACTTGGTTTGGAGTAACAGGTTCCTCATAGATGTTGCTCACTTCTGTCTTGTTAAAATGCAGCCAGGTTGTGTGCGGGTGCCTCGTGCGTACAGTTGGTCTGAATGCTGTAATAAAAGTATATTATCATCCTCTTAGTCAGGGCCGCATTTAGAGGTCTGGAGGTTTCGAGGCATAAAAGGAGTGGAGGCCCCTTGGCCACAAATTATTTTCCAAATAATTTTTTTTTTTTTCAGTCAAGTTTTTTAAACAATTTAATTTATTGAATCAGGCGTTACTTTGCGGAGGTCCATATTAATGAACTAAAACAATTACTTTGCTCACCCGCGACCTAATTAGGTAGGTATTCATGCCAAATTACAGCTTTCTAGTACTAACAGTCTCTGAGCTTAACCGCGGACGGACAGACAGAAGACAGACAGACATGGCGAAACTATAAGGGTTCCTAGTTGACTACGGAACCCTAAAAAAGATTAGTTTAAACAAAGTATTTTTACAAAATAAGGTTGGGACCTTCTTTTAAGCAAAAACAATGCTTGTACCAGGATACCTCTAGGAGAAATAAAATAGATTACCACATAAAAGAGTGGATATAAATGAGGGCACCACTTTGCAAGTAAATTTAAATACTTGAATATGGCAACAATTTTGTAAGGGATTATTTATTTTCTCCTCCATCTGTTTTCTACTCTTTCATGGACTATGTCTATCGAGAAAAAACCCAGTTTTAATGAAAAACGTCCAATCATCACTTTTTTGCAAATAATTCAACAAACAGAGGGGATTTGCAGAAGGGTTTTGCCAAATTAGAACAATTTGGAAATGACAATAAGATAGAATATGCATTCAGCAAACAACTTCTGGTAATGATCCTCCCTCCCTCCTTGATTAGAATTTCTAGATCTTTTGAGTAATGTCACACAAAAACTACATGCACAGGTAAAAGTGTCATTTATTTCACATTGAGGGAAAATGTGACTTTTAGAAAGTACTCTGGTTGATGATTTTATCAAAGTAAAAACCGGCCAAGTGCGAGTCCGACTCGCGCACGAAGGGTTCCGTACCATTATCTATAAAACAGCAAAAAATCACGTTTGATGTATGAGAGCCCCCCATTTATGGGTTTGATATTTGTTTTATTTTAATTTAATTTTTGTTTTTAAAGTTAATACATAACTAAATATTCTGTGAATATTTCAAGCGTCAACCTATTGCTGTTATCAATAACAAGCAAAAAAATCACGTTTATTGTATGGGAGCCCCTTAAATATTTATTTTATTCTGTTTTTTAGTATTTGTTGTTATAGCGGCAACCAAAATACATAATTTGTGAAAATTTCAACTGTCTAGCTGTCACGGTTCATGAGATACGGCCTGGTGACAGACGGACAGCGGAGGCTCAGTAATAGGGTCCCGTTTTTACCCTTTGGGCACGGAACCCTAAAAAGGGCAATTACAGATGGACTGCATTCTAACTGCAACTACTGATTGACCATACATTTCAATTGCAGCTAGCATGCATGCAATTTTGCTGACTACAATGGATCTGTAATGGAAAATGTATGTACAGTGGACAGTTGTGGTTGGAATGTAGTCCATCTGTAAGGACCCTAAGCAATTATGGACTTGTTGGGTGAATATTCGAGCGTTTTGACCGCGCGGTTAAACGTCATTACCATTCGACGATTATTACCACAACCGAAGGACGAATCACGCGAAATTTCATCAAACTAGATTCAGCATCGGTACTGTCTTAAGTTTTCATAAAAAGTTTACCCTTAGCATCCATTTTAATAATTGCTGCTCAAATGGTAATGACAAAAAAAAACGACGTAAAAACGCTGAATATTTACCCTGTTGCACTAAACTGATAGTAGGGCCAATCAACGTTTACACCAACACTTTGCGAGTCTCCTGCGTTACCAAAATTGTCTCTGGTGTTACCAAAAAGCCGTACTTCAACAAGATTTAATAGGTTAAACTTACGTAGGATGGCATGTATTCATGTACACCATCTATTAAATTAAGTACAGAAAAAACACGTTTACTTACATAAAACAGCAATTGTTTGAAAAATGTTGCGGACAGATTAGTGTCTGTATAAAAGTTGATTGGCCCAGTAGGCAGGGTCTCCACCCTTACATTGCCATTATTCTCAAAATTTGCACAAAGAGTTTTTGCTCCTCATCAACCATACAGCTAAGGAGTGGAATTCCCTACCTGCATCCGTTCCTTGAACACTACAATCTTCAATCTGGCCATTTTCAAGCCTAGGGTGATAAGCATTTACTAGGCAAGCATGACCAGGTATCATAGACCTGATACTTTCCATCAGGTCTGATTGAGGTTGAATGCAAGCCTGTATTGTATAAATAAAAAACAATATACTCACGGTACATGCTGTTTTCAGCATAAAAATGTTCAGGAGGCAAAGTGGCAGTGTGCTTGACAGGGTATAAATCTGGTATTTCAACAAATGGTATATCTGTTTCGGACACCTCATGTTTTAGAGGCTTGTTACTGGTCACCAAAATATGTGACAGATCCTGGAATTGGATAAGCTCATCTTCTTTGTCAAATGTTGAGTGGGTTTCAACATCATTGGACACATATTTTGATTGTGTGACTTCAGATTCACTGCTTTTCTCGACAAGTTGGAGCAGTTTGTTTGTTAGAACAATGCTGAAAGTAAGTAAAACAAAATGATATACTAAAAAAAAACATTCCAGTGTGTGTGAGTGTACAATATGCAGTACATTATACAATATTTGGCAGTACTAGTACAATTCTTGCAACAAAAATTATGCCAGATTACCCCCTGTTTCACCATTCATTGATCAAATTTATTTTGACGGATAAATGTGATGCTGTCTCTGTTTGTTTTGTTAGAATAGACGGAGACAGCATCACATTTATCCGTCAGTTAAAATTAATCAATGGGTGGTGAAACAGCGCCTAAGGCTATCTTTTTTTATTTTTGTTTTAATCTGTAATAGAATTAGAGACTAACAAGAGTAGAACATAGGTTTTATTTTACTGCATGGTTAAGGTTTGGTCTACTGCTGTTTGAGCTTTTACAAATTTTAATAAGACCACCAACCAGCATTCCATCTATCTTCTACCAATAACAAAATACTAATTGGTTCTCAAAGTTATGGCTGAATATAAATAAAAGAACTGTCTAATTCAGAATATCTGTCATAACTCTATAACTGTTAAAAATGAATGACAATGTGTAATAATGATAATACTCACTTGCGCCTTCTATCTGTAATCCCTAATACTCTTGGGAAAGTGAAAGATGGCCTCACAGGGTCCTTAATTTTTGGCAACTTTTTCTGTTCACAGTCAAACACATTTGCAGACAGTACTGCCTTTTTAACGCATTCATGAATGGCTTTCGGAGCAGGTACTGTTGCAAGCTCTTCTATGTTAGGTGGTAATTTATCCTCTGCTATTACAGTCTTAGTGAGTACCTGTGCTTGAGAGACGCCTTCAAGTAGTACATTTGTGCTTTTTAAAGTATAACATGGTCGTTCTTTATACTCTGGATGGCTAGCATCGAGTGGTGGAGGTTGTGCATAAGGACCCACAATGTCAATACTGTGAAGAATATAACTGGTTAGAATTTAGGCGCTATTTATGAATGTCACACGAAGACATCCTTGTGAATTTCATATATAATTACCGTTCCCTGGGCTCGGGTTTCTCCTTTACGAACTCTAGAGCATCCTCAACTGGAATTCCTCTCGCCCGTAATCTTTCTTCGACTCCGGTGTCCAGAGGAACGCGTTTTCCTTGAATAAGCCAATGCTTTTTAAACATAAAACCAATGTGTTGTCTATTTAAAACTTGGGTTAGCCGCATTCTAGCTTATTTTATTTAAGAAATCCAGTAAAAACAATACTCTTATGAAGATAACCTATAAATGCAAATGCAATTCATAAAATGACGTTTAAATGACATTGACAGCCTGACTTCTTTTTTAATCTTTTCTGTAGAAGGTGAAGGCCTCGGGCCATACAATATTACACAGTGCTGGAACGCTTATTTTACTCTGGTCAATGTTCTATACTGAATTGATCCTTGATTGAAGTTGACTTAATCAAGACGAGTTCTGTGGAGTTGATACTAACAATAAACCAGTGTATCAGTCCAGGCAGCAGGCTTATTGTGTAACGTTTCTGACGCCTGCCTTCGCAATCACTATTTATTTTTGTCAAACGGTATAAAATGATGACAGAAAGAGATGGTGAAAGCGAAGGCAAGCGTCAGAAGCGTTAGACAATGCGGCCTCGGGACCCCGACCGAGCTATAGTTATTGTGTGTGTGTATTTAATTAATAATATAATATGATAATATTTTTAATACTGTATTAATAATACAGTGCATAACGATTTAACTGAGCTGAGAGTACGAACGCACAGGGTGAAAAAGATTGATTCTAGCAAGTTTTGACTAATAAGAATAAGTAGGTACAGTAAGCAACAAAAGTGGCCGAACGGTTATATATTGTTCCAAGTGATCGACACACCCTCTCAATTATTAGTAGCAATTAGCAGTAAAGTCTTTCTCCACAATCACAATCAAAATTCTTCGGCATCACAATCGCTCGTATCCACTTTTGCTGGCGTTTGTAGTACGAACATTTTCTTGAGACTTACCTTCAGGAAATCACGCGTTTTTTTACGCTGTGTGTTGAAAATCTAATTGCAAGGAATTTCATTCTAATTTTTATTCATCATCATCCCAGCCTATATACGTCCCACTGCAGGCCACAAGCCTCCTCTCAGATTTAGAGGGCTTGGGCCGTAGTTTCCACGTGGGCCCAGTGCGGATTGGGAACTTCACACACACCATTGAATTTATTCTCAGGTGTGTGCAGGTTTCCTCACGATGTTTTGCTTCACTGTAAAGCTCGTGGTAAATTTCAATAAATTAAGAGGTGCGGGCCCGGGCTCGAACCCACAATCCGAAGCCGTGCAAGCAGCTGCGTGCGTGCAGGCGTGCAAGTGATGCCGTTGGTGGCCTAGTGGTTTGACCTATGGCGTCTTGAGGGTCTAATTTTTATTATCGCCTTTAAAAATATTTACCCCCTGTTTCACCAACCATTGATCAAATTTATTTGACAGGTAAATGTGATGCCGTCTCTGTTCGTTTTCTTCGAATAGACGGAGACGGCATCACATTTATCCGTCAGTTAAAATTAATGGGTGGTGAAAGAGCCCCTTAGATTATTATTATTTTAATTTAAATGTGTATCTAAATAGTGGTAGTGGGAGATTAATAAGCAGGCAAAAGAAACAACAAGTGATTTCGTAAATATATATTTTTAATTTTATATCTTCCATCAATACATACAACGACACTTATACATTCAAATTTGGACATAACTACAAGTATTTAGTTCTCACTTCAAAATGGCAGGTAGCTCGCAGAAGTACCAATTTTTTCAAGAAGTGCGCGTTCTATCGTAGCCAAATCTCACTGACAGCTAGGACAACGGGGAAGACAATATCTTTAGTAAAACGTTTAACCTTTTAACCACCCATGTCTATGTCTAAATACGACAAGGCCCACTCTGCAATTGCGACCGAAATGCATACATAAGAAACCTTATTATACGCTATTACGTAGTAGAAATGTGGTTACATTTATACCCTAAAATTCAAAGAAAAAACGGCGAAAAAGAACTGAAGATAAAGAAGATGGATGAGTGATACTCAGTAAAGGCCATTTACTATTTTTCATGCATTTGAAAGTTTTACACACGTATAAATGCATAATAGTACTAACCCATCTTAGTATAATGTGATTGGCGATGTATACGCGTTAGTTCCCAATTTGCGTTGCATTAAGACACTTTTCGCGGTTAAAAGGTTAATAATGTCGTGCGAACAGCACCGTGACTATTCAGGGATAGTCTAACAAATTTCTAAAGTCATTTTTATACCAAGCGCCTTTTGCAGGCTCGGGGCAAGTATGATATTGATGGAGGAAAAATATTTTACAAAATAAACCTTAACGAAATATCTTCGGTGTATGCTAGGAGCTATAAAAATTGAAAATAATACAACTAATTAATTTCATTACTAGTAAGACGTTACATTCCGTTACCACGAGATCAGTGACGCTCATGTCGCCCGCTGTTGCCGGTCACCGTGGGGCGAAGCCCACAGGCACGCCAAAATGATCCTCAGTATGCCTTTAGGTGCATTTTAATAATATTAGTCGGCACAAATAGTCTGAAAATGGCTTTGAAAGTAGATGAAAGCTAAATAATTCGTTTACCACTTTTCGGAGAACTTGTACCTGCTAGCGGTTAGGAGTAAGCCGTTGGTCGTTCACTAACTCTTGCCGATTGGTGGGTAAGGGTGATTACAGATTTTACAATCTTTGGACTTTTAAAATAATTTTCGTAAAATTTAAAAAAACTTTCTTCACCATTCGATTCTAACTATGCTTTATTCTTAACGCATATTGCAACAATTTGCGAATCAAACATACAACACTTAATACTTACTATAATATAATACCTAATTATTTCTTTAAAGTACCTAACAAAATTAACTTATATTTACAGTTACCATTAGATTTATAGCAGAATTTTCCTAATTCAGTACTCAAGTATAATAATCGTGATTAATCGTTTCATGGTGCTGGTGAAACGTTGGAACTTTTGCAAAAACGTCCAGCGATTAATTTCAATAATGTATCACCTTAATACTGTCGCTAGACTTCAATTGACTTTTGATAATCAAATGGAAATGAAGATTCCGAATAATAATCGTTAAATGTATAAAGCGTTAAGGCACCGTCGGTTTTTTCTGGGACTTAATAAATAATAATGTAAATTTTTGATGAATAATAGTACCCTGAACCTTTTAGGTTCTTTAAGCTTAAACAGAAGCTTAAATGTGTAATCCACTGGTTGTATGAGATCAAAACTGAATAGAATTGTAGATGAAACTATTAAGAACGTGCGTATATGAATTTGGCAAATCTTATGATGTGATGTCGATGAAAAGCAGTCGGTACACGTCCTTATCACAAAATATTGCGTCTAAGAAACAATTTAAGAATTTCAAAGATAATTCCGATTTTTTTTATTAATTTGAAATATGGCAGCGTGCCAGAATGCGGTGCTGTTCTGCTAGTGTGTTGCGATGAGGGCTCGGGGAGAGCGTTCAGTCGTCGTCCTTCTTTTCCATTTTGGGTTCATACATCGCATGCAGCTGTTCCGGTGAGATCCTGAAACAAAAACACGCATTTATTAGCACATAGTATTGTATTTATTTATTGCTTTGGTAGAATAATTTTACCACGACCCTTGCGACACTTCCAATGATAGTAGCTGATAAAAATATGTTAAAAGTTGAAAAAAAGTCATAAAATGATTCTGCAATAGATAGTTCAGTAGTTTAAGATTATAAGGAGCATAATTACGTTTGATAATCGTACCTTTAACAATGGCCCCATTTTGGGCGCCAGTGTACAATTTTAACGATTTTTCACAAGGACTAACTAATACGTTACTGGCACAATTTTAAGGCGACAAACGAAAGTCGATGCACTGGGCAGACTATAGGAGTCATCATTAGGCTGTAATGTGGTACTTACCCCAGCAAGCTCTGCAGGTCGCAGACAAAGCGATAGACGTAGCGTTTGCCAGCGGTCTTATGAATGATGTTTTTATCGTAATAATAACGCAGACCACGCGACAGCTTCTCGTAGTTCATCTTCGGCTTGTTCTTGCGGATGCCCCAGCGTCGAGCCACCTGACAAATAAAAACCACATGAATTATGTTAGATTAAGAGTTTCTTACTCCGCATTGTCTTGGGATCTTTGTAATGGCGAGCAACTGAGCAAAGGCCGTTAATTCGTGTTGGAAGCCAAGATTCGCTCTAGAACACTGTGTCATGAGTCGAGTTAATTAAAAGAAACACAGCATACCTACCTACTTAGATAGGTATAGTCAAGCAATTTGAATCGACATTCTTGGAGCTAAGTTTTCACCCTGTCTCACTATTTAATTAGTATAGCGCATGGTTAAATTCTCAAATTAGTCATGCAATGTTATCTTGCAACTGTGTTAAGTACCTATCTACTTCTACTTCATGACATTACATTGTAATGAAATTGTAGACGTCCGTCGTTGTGTAGGTTTTTAGTTACTACCAACACTATGCAATGGTCATCGACTGTTGATAGCGTGTTGGTGGCACGAATTGCGAATAGGAGTTAGTATACTTATACGCAGTAAGGAATCCTATCACAGGGTTTAAGATGGTCATCAGTGTAAAAAGATACGTACCTCATCAGGATCGGTAAGCTTGAACTCCCAGCCATCTCCGGTCCAGGAGATGAAGCCCTGGCAGCCCTTGTCAGTCAGGAGCTCCAGCAGGAACTGCCACAGTTGGATGGGGCCTGACCCTGCACCATAACACACAGTTGCTTTACGATATACGGTGCATTTTATACTACGAGCCCGGGACTGTTCGAAGGTACCGCGCAGTCTACGTTGACGAAATTGCAGACAAGGTAAACTTTTCTTGTCGGTTTTCAGTGGCCTATTAGAGGTATAGTTTCGAATGTTGGACATTAATACAGATTGTTAAAACAGCAATAAACATTTCGTTTAGTGTTATATGGGTAATTGATGCCACAACGGAATTTTTCCGTACAGTCTTTTTTGTATTCTTAACTACCTACTGGTGAACACAGTCCAACTTTTTGATCAATTTACCTTATTACCTACTCACATAATATGTCTCCAAATCGAACATCTTTACATACAACACTATTGTCTTCGCATTAGTAGCATACGTACCAGTGAAACAAGGCCCGGAAGCAGGGTAGGCGAGTTTATCCTGGGGGATGAGAGCGTGCTGCTCTCCCGGCCACTCGCTCCATTCTGAGCACGCACCGCCGTACTCTGCGGGGTAGCTTTCTCCGTAACCCTCCCCGCTGTACCTGCCTCCTGCACCTATGAACAAATGTTGAAGTTAGTAACAAAATGCTATTAATATTTGAAACAGCTACAGGAGAAAAGTGACTAAACAACACGCAGATTAAAAGTAGGTAAGTAAGTAGGTACTTTGTAGCAATTCGAATCGAATGAACA
The DNA here is from genome assembly GCA_947563465.1 of Archips xylosteana. Lineage (NCBI taxonomy): Eukaryota > Metazoa > Arthropoda > Insecta > Lepidoptera > Tortricidae > Archips > Archips xylosteana. Next base: position 7,669,426 of record OX387362.1, read on the forward strand.
AATTCAAGTTCAGGTTCAAGTTCTTTCATTCATTAACAATGTGTTCAGTTGTGATGGAAATAGATGGATTTTACAAAATAAATTCGTTAATCTGTACGTAATTTGAAATTAACTGGACGGTAACACATGCTACGTAAACTAAATAGGAGTGAGATTCCAGATTGATTTACCATGTTTATTGGAATGATTGAGAGAGTAGATAGATGCTTTCGCCTTATTTTTAATGGTTTAATAAAATAAAAAAGTATAAACTGCCGGGTGCAAGTTAAAGAAGAAGTCAAAGGGCTCAAAATTATATATATTTAAGTAGTACTTAGGTACCAGTAGCAGTGTTGTAGTGGTAGTAGGCTTGTACCTTGGCGTGTAAAATGATCAATAGATACTGTTAATCTAAAAATGTTGCCGTTGGCATTAGGAATGGGTAGCACAATGATGTACCTAATTAGATTCTACTTATAGTTTAGAACCTTAACTTTCTCGTAGAAAATTACAAGGAAAAGAAAATCTTACAGCAGAATACCTACCTACCTAATGTCCTAATTATGATAACATAATTTCAGATATCAAGCCATTCATATTTCTTACATTAGAATTAAAGTTAATCCGTTGATAAGTTGAGACTTGTTTTAATTATACATTCATTAAGCCCTGCAGCAATTATGAATGATTTCGCCGCATGCGCAGATGTATCTCCCGACGCAACACGAGAACCCGACACTCGGAGAATAAATAAAAGATGAAAGACTAACGAATTTGTGTGTTGAAACTGAATATCTTCTTTAATTTAGTATCTTGTAAGTCTCTTTGTTGCTACAATCGTCCTGTGATCTTTTCTAATGAGGGAATGGGGCTTGTAGTGGACTATGTTTGCCGTAATTATAACACGAAGCATATTGCGCGCAACACTGACGCCCATTATGAACACTTAGGGAAGATGGTACTGATATGGTTTCATCAAAGACCACCTGAGAAAAAACCAAAATATTAGTTTCAAATTTTTTAGTTAAATTTTTACATGCACGTGTAAAAGTGTTGTAATTCCAATGCACGACGCACTGATGTGTTAGATTGAGAAACTACCCGTATTGCTATGAAATATAGCGTAATAACAAGATTGATGTAGACTGGATTGGCAGTCGCCATAGACGCCATAGTACGGATCGGCCGCGGTTTTTGTAGTTCGATTATTAAATCTAGATGGTGCTGAAATATAGCCAGAGGCTTTGAAGGCAAAACAATAAGACTACAGATGTTTCATATTACTACTAATGTATTATTTTTCAAGAATATTGCATAATAATACATTTGCAGTGATATGAAATATCTGTAGTCTTATTGTTTTGCCTTCAAAGCCTCTGGCTATATTTCAGCGCCATCTAGATTTAATAATCGAACTACAAAAACCGCGGCCGATCCGTACTATGGCGACTGCCAATCCAGTCTATATCATCCTTGGTAATAATAACTCGTCCCTTTAGCTGGTTATGCACGCTGGACTGAATGGGGTACGTATCAAAATATATAAAGTTTAAAACAAATAATGGACGAAATACATAATGGTCATATGATGGTGGTAATGAAATTATTGATTAAACGAATTTTCTTAATCGTGTAATCTACAGATTGGTTTTGGTTAGGTTAGGTTTATTTTATGAAAATCCTGTAAAGTTGAGAATTTCCAAGAAAATTGCATTATATCAAATGACCATTATGTATTTCGTCCATTATTTGTTTTAAACTTTATATATTTTGATACGTACCCACTGAATGTTAGGTAAGTACCAAAACTTTGTCTAAGCGGCGGGGGGTGACGTCGACGTGACCCGATGGCCATGCTGGCATAGAAAACTCGCTACACTCATGCTATCGAATTTTATGTGGCAAGTCACATATTTCGCATAAAAAGCACAACAAAATTATGAAAACATCATCTCCGCTGTTCTTTTGTTCCTATGGTAGGTATGATTATAGGTCCTAGTAACACACTACAAGCATGTCTCCCATTTTTGAACGCTAACTTTAGATACGCGTAGAGTAAATAGAATAGAATTTATCTCGTAGAGCTTGTCTAATTTAATAAGACGCGCGCCCAACCACCGTATTTACGCACATCTGCCAAGAGAAATATTTCTCTATTGTAGCTTAAATTGAGTTTCAAATCCTGTGCGTAAATGCGGTGGTGGGGCGCGTCATTTTAAATTAGACTGTTTAACTTAGTGAGCGTCTTATCGTAACCAGCCCAGCGAGCGTTTTTCTGTTTATTGCGCGGGCGAGACGCTCGCCGCACAGTGGTTACCGACAGAACACGCAATGAACTGATAAAACGCTCGCCGCTCCGCCGGTCGCGCGAAGAGGTGGTCGGACCGTACGCCTGAACCTAGTGAGCCTTAAGGGAAATCCGCTACTATTCTAGAGTCTTACCTCTAGGATATGGTTTTGTGTAGGCGTGAGGCTGGTACTTGTGCTCGTGCGCGATGAGCGGCTGCGTGTGCGCATGCGCGTGGTGGTAGTACTCGTCGAGGTAGGGCTGCGCGGGCGCGGGGGGCGCGGGGTACTCCGGCTGGTAGTATTCTTCCAGGGGAGAGGCGGCGGGGGGCGCGGGCGCTGCCGCGGGCGCCTCCGTATAACCGTACGCGGTTGAATCCCGTGGGCCTCCTGTCGTGTAGCCGCCTGGAATATAGACAGAAGAGTTTAGAACTCGACTCAATTTTAAAAAAGGTTGATGTAGCGTTAGCTATCAAAGGAAATAAACAAAAAACGAAAAGAAGAGATCATGTGCAAAAGACGCTTACGTATCACGGTGCGATGTATAGATAGTCATTCATGATAACGCGTGCCGTGTTTCTTATTGCAATACCATTAATGTCTAATTTTGACAAATTCACGCGTCTTCGTGAATGGCACTAGCTATAGCTGTCTGCATGTTAACTTAAGAGTTCATTATTATAAGGCAGCAAGGTACTAGCTAGTACTTCAAATGCAAGCTAACGTGACATTTTAGAACCGAGACACATTTTAGAAACGGTTGGTTGGCTTGGGTTTACTATCATGATGACATTTTTTTCGTTTTTATAGTGGAATCATCTTAGGAAGATCTTTGTGGCAGTGGCAACGTGTTAATCCTTTGATGAAGAAAATATTATCGACAGTTCAAAACCACCCTATGAGAGTCATTGCAAGTGTCAGAGGGATCATCGTGGAATAGCTCTACCATAACTCTCACTTATCGAGTTTTGATTCTTACGTTAAGACCTAAATCAACCAGGCTTGCTGGTTGCACAGTGCATGTCATGGCATATCTACTCAATCCTTCGTTTTTCCAATAAAATACCTATTCTGTATTCACCGCTAACATACAACATATAAACAAACTAAAAAATCAGGACAGCGTGCATGATCGAGGCGTGCGCGATGGCGGGCGGCGCCGGAGCGCGACGGTCGCGGTTCACGGCGCGCCCTTTGTTCTGCGCAGGAGTCGGCCGAAGCTGCCCGAGGGTTACCGAAGTTTCGCCACGTCTGGTGGACATGGCGAGCGGTATGCTTGTATTATTTAGGAGAAACATTTTAGGTCCTGCTTGGTTTTTGTTCTAAGTAAAAAAAAAAAAGAATTGCAAGAAGTTCACCTTTAGTGAGTCGTGAAGGCAGTGTAGCTAACGGATTGTGTACCAACCTATACCTACCTACAAAGAATACATTAGACATGTATCAGACTTTGACATATTCAATGGTTTTATGAGATCCTCGAAGGTACGGAGATAAGATACACATATACCTTACCTACTTATCAGAGTTTTGTAGAGATTTAAAGATCTGTGTACCTTCAGTGTTGGCTACGCGTTCCTACGTGTTCTTTGCGTAATATTTTAGGTATTAATAACTTTGGACAGTGATTGGTTCCGTTAAAGAACCTTAGCAATTTAGATTACTTGCTAAAACGGGTATCAGATCTATTTCCAGTAAAAGCAAAAAAAAAAGATAAAAATTTACCATTATTGAGTTAGCCGAAATCAAGGAAATTAAATTAATTGTGGTTCGATAACCCTAGCGCGCCGAATTCATTCCGGACTTAGTTTAAAATTCAAATGACTCAGGAAAACAACATTTTAGTTACTTATCCATTACTTACCTACTCGTACCAAGTGATCTGATACAGAAATTAATTGGGGATGTCTATTTTTTTTTGCAATGTATAGTAAATCGAAAACCATTTCGAGATAAATGCTTTTTTACTCGTTTTCTGTAGTTATTTAATTTTAATATAATGTAATGAATTTATTACATAACAAATATGCAATGACCTTCATTTGACATTGGTGTAAATTGCGTGACCGGTCCAAGTCGTACTTTATTCTTTGTGGTTGGAATTCTTCACAATTTACGCGTGGATTATACTATGGAGTTTGATTTGGACCCGCTGTCTGACATTTAGCACTTTGACAGTGCCAGTAAAGTGACACTAGTTACAGTGTACCACTACGCAAAAAATTATTAAAGTGGTTGCCTTATCGTACGCATTTAGATAGATTTAGATATTTGGCTATGGCCCTCAATTATCTAACGTTATCAACCAAAATAGTTTCAATAATTAATTTTGAGAAAAAGTAGTGAAAAAATATTGAAATGAGTTTCTTATAATTGACAATTCTATACAAAAAAAAAATATAAAAACCAGTGGTATTTTTTTTAGACATACCCAATTGCTCGACTTTATGTTCTTATTATGTTGTATTAATTCCTGATTTGACGACATCTTTGCCACTAACTAAAGCATCGATAGGACGTTTATTTTTAAATCAAGTCGTTACATTGCCCGAAAGTTTTCGTCATACAACCCGGTATAAAAAAAGCGAGTAATGAAAATTTAGTTAACCCTATGGGAATGAGGTTATTATCCACAACAACGCACGCCCTGCTAATTATTTACGCCAACGATATTTTTTAATTTTCAGTTGTTTTTAATAATTTAATAATTTTGATGTATTGATACGAAAGCAAGACTTGGCGATTAAATCGACGAACGGAATTTATATCACTGGCTAAGTATAGTTTCTAGTTGTACCCATAAGTAACGACGAGCGGGAACAATACATCACGGGTTCACTAATCGCTTGCCTATTGTCTCCTCGTCAGTATAAATAGCTATGTTTATAACTACAATGAGGAAAATCAAATCGTTTTATTTTTGGGTTGGTACTGGGAAAAACCTGCTCCTTTTAAAATCTTGCTCTACAAGCATTTATTCGCTACAGTTTTTAAAATCTTAAGGTGGGATATTTTATTATAATATTTAATTATGGTTGACTGACTGCTTAGTGTTAAAATATGTAGTAGGTTAGGTATAAGCTTTTGAGACGGTTCAGCATCTTAATAGAGCTTAAGTAATTACTATTATTTTAAACCAAACTGTACTATGGCACATGAATTGTAATTGTTTGTGATTTATTATTATTTTGCAGTCTTTTGACTGACACATAAAAATTTGTCACTGCCTTAAATTTAGTAATGCTTTGGATATTTAAATTGCCCATGGCACCATAATTAGCCAGGTCTATTTATAACCAAGGTTTCGTCCGGCACAACTATAAAGGATCCATAAAAATGGATTTAGGGAAATTCATCTTTGATATTCATGGTAGAGCCATGTAGAGCTTCATTTTTAAAAGATTTGATTTAATTTGCAAGTCGATTTCATCCACTTCTAGTCGGTTGACCTGATATTTAGTGCGGATATGTAGGTAGATACATAGTTTGAATGACAATGCAAATAAAGTCAGCAAAAAAGCTTCTGAATTAAAAAAATACAAATAAATATTATAGTAACTTAATTATGAAAGGCATTAAGTATCAGAACCAATTTGTTTGATTATTTCCTATGTTGTAATTAGGACATTCGTTCCTTGACCTTCACCTTCAACTTCCCCTTAAGGCATGTGACTCACTGGACGTGCTTTGCACCCTGCGGTACGATCAGCTAACAAAGCCAGATTAGGTATTTTTTTCGTGAGCTGGACTTGGGCTTAGATTGATTAGACTTTATATAAGTTGACCGGACCGTACGATGCAGAACGCACCCAGCAAGTGTGATCAGGCTTTAAGGATTAAAAAATAATCATGGACAATAGACATCAACTGACCTAGTCCCAAATTAAGCAAAGCTTGTGCTATGGGTACCAGCAAGCGGATAAACATACCTACTCACGGTGTTTTTTTTTTTAAATTGGTGATCAGGAGTTGAAAAATAGTAATTCCTAGCCAAAATGGAATTTAATACATGAAGTCTCAAGCAATTAAGTCTGTTTATTTAAAAAAAAAGTTATTGCTATATTTTCGTCCATCCACCGAATGCATGGTCATCTTACATCTGTTGAGGTTAGGTAGTTTCGTCAAGTGTCATCGCTATGGCGGGGAATTTGACAGCTTTCCAAATAATCGTTATATAAAAAAATTAACGTGTTGTTTCACGTAATTGGGATGTCCCAATTTTTGACAACGTATAATAAATCGAAAACCGTTTGGAGAAATAGGCTTTGTGAATCGTTTTCAGAAATCAGATTCCAGAAATATGATAAACTGAATTAAATAAAGAAAATTTAAGTAATGACCTTCATTTGACCCCTGCAGTGAATCGTCACATAGGCAGATATAAAGCAGATCTACACTCTAAAGCAAATTGACAGTTTGAAATGTTGCTGTGCTGCTTATAATAGCAAAGAGTGACAAAGACAGAACTTTAATCACATGATGTGCACCTGGCTTTAATAAACAGTTGTCATTTATCATAAAGTCCGAAATGTATACAATACTCGCAATGTATTTTTACAAATTTAATTATTAAATTACTTACGTTAGAAGTAAATATGAAAGAATTTAAATATCAGATTTAAGTAAAAAATATCTATTTACCATCACACCATTAAACAAACAGGAATAATCGATGCTAAAAGAAGATAAATAAATAAAACTTTGTCATGGTTCATTTAGGACCCTAAGCCGTGCTTGTATTATTGACAGTGACAAGACAAATCAGTAGAGCCACAGATTATGTTATGTACGGCTTGAATTTTTGTAGGCAATGGAACGTGGCTCTCTCACTGTGACGTCATCCAACGTATTTCTTAAAAAAATTATAAAAAATTAAATACTCAACCAAATTCAAAATCGATGAAAATGGTATCTTAAAATATCCTATTCTTTCCAAAAAAAATATAAAAACTATAGGTTATTTTTTTTGGTACATCCCAATTGCGACTAAAACGTGATCGACACCGAATACTGATCTAGAAAAACTGGTTCCTGATCACCGATTAAAAATCACCGTGAATAGATAAATATTAAATACATAGAATTATCCATGACTCAGGTACAAATATCTGTATTCATCATACAGTACGCGTCTTCCCGTATCGGAATACGAACCCGGGACTGAGCTAGTCAGGGTCACTAACCACTGGCTATGGTCGTTAAAGTAATGTGACGATAGAGAGACAGTCATCATTTTTTTATACGTTTAGGCTTGCGTTTTACCACAATCACACCTGATGGAAAGCTAAGATGAGGGATACGATGGAGCACGCTTGCCTAGTAAACGCTCATTTACTCTAGGGTTGAAAACCGCCAGATTTTATATATACATTTGCCATTCAAGCTGCTGTCTATCAAATATTTTTGTTAACGAAGCCAGTGTGAATGCGGGCGACTGACCGATGACCCCGTCGCACAAAAAATGCCACGCATGCTGAGCACGCCGCATTGCAAGCCATCCATAGGCATAGGTACGATATCTACATACTTTCGTATTCATAAACGCTTGCTTGGGTTAGGTAGGTGTTTTACATAAAAGTGTGTTTATATCGGTCATTGTGATATTCGTTTAAGAAAGAAATTGTCAAAATATCTAGACTCTACTTTCACGCTGGTCACTCTGGGCAAAAAGCCGTGGTAGGTCAGTGGTTCATTTGAAATCTACTATGACCTTTACGGCGAAGGAAAACATCGTGAGGAATCCTGCACACACTTGCGGAGGAATTGAATGGTGTGTGTGAAGTTCCCAATCCGCACTGGGCTCACGTGGGAACTTCGGTACAAGCCCTCTCATTCTGACTGCATGGGACGTATATAGGCTGGGATGGTGATCAGAGCTTGGCGGGGGTGAGCTGTTTTTACGTCATTATTGTCATGTAGTTGTGTCTTGTAGATATTAATATGGATAAGGTAGGTATATCTATAAAGAAATATTAAAAGAAGACAAAACTGAAATGATTAAACTAAAAGGAAAATGCATTACAAAACGAGTGTTAAGCTTTTTTATTTATTGTAAAATTTCTGTGCTATTTTAATAAATAACCATAAGATTTTCTGTATTTTCAATTCTTAATGAGTTTCGCCTTAATATCCATTTATAGATAGAAAAAGATCTTCCTACAACCACCGAAGTGAGTGGAGTGAAATTATACATTAAAATGCAGTCCACTTCTGTTGCTTCCGAAAGATTTTCGGCAAACTTCCTAAAAAAATCTAAGTCTGGGTTTCTAGAAATGACGTCTTCTAATTTCTGACTGACAGAATCAGATGAACACCAGTTTATAACAGCTCTCACTTGATCTAAGTTAAAAATGCATCAACAATAGAAAGTTTAGATTCTTGGAATTTCTTTAAGGCATATTCAATTACTATATGAAAATTCTCAACAATATTTTATATTTCAGGTTATTTTGTAAATTCGGCATGGCATAATATTATGGCATCCTAAATAAAATCATTTTAAAAGGTATGTCTATGTTATGCAAAAACTGAAAACAGCTCACCCCTGCCGACCTCTGATGATGATGAATATTATACTCTGCAGAGACGACATAAGTATGTCAGACGTACAAAGGCCTGTGGACGATGGGGCACTCCAGTGACTAAAATTTAACAGTTGAATAGGATTTAGGATTTGGTTTGGATTATAATCCATTTGTTGGTTGTAGCCTCTGCACTCCTTTAAAGTGTCCAGGACCAGGATTGGTTAAAGATAGGCCCTGTAGATACTAAAATTTTAAATTAAATACCTAGTTTCCCAATTTTAGTGACTAAGAAGGTTATCTATCACTATCAGCATTTATGTTAAAGAGCGTATCTCCATAGAAACAAAAGGAAAAAGTCTAATCTGTAATAAGTTTAGTTACAGGAAATACCTAATCAGACATTTAAAATATAAGCATTCCGTAACAAAACAGCTGTAAACAAATCACGCTGTCAGGACGACAAATAGAAGCATTTGAAAGATATTTTAATGAACCCATAATGCCTAATTACGATTCCTTACAGTCGAAATAACATCAATAAATTTAAGTGAAACGCGTAAAAAGCCCCAACGGGATTTGAACCGGTGACCTCTCGGAGATGCGTCACATGCCACGTTCGATTTAGTTCCACGGCCAACTTGCTTTGTTAAATTCTCTTTGATCTTTTGTTCACTAGTAAAATAAAGAAAAATAAAATAATGCGGGTAGTTAATTAAGTGTGAACATATGTACCTACCTACAAACGGCCATTTTATTTTCATTTTTGCATTCAGAAATATCGAACGTTTTAGTCATGCATATAAATATCCATGATGCTTGACTGCTAATAGTTAAGTAATAAATAAAAAATAAACAAACGGATTTAACTAACTTAGGTTAGTTTTCCTTGTATTCCCGTCCCGTTATCTCGGTTCTTATACTAGATGGTAAATCCCCGAACGTCCACAATTAAAATCATATTAAATTTTTCCTCATCGATCTGCAAAAGTTAAAAATATTGGATGAAAATTAACGAGTTTTCTACGATATCGCTTCAGTGCTCGATCGACGGGCGTGGAGCGGAGGGGGCGGGGCGAGCCAATCGGGCGAAGCCACGCCCCGCGCGCCGGCTCAGGTCGAAAGGTCGGCGCGCGACCATTGGTGCAAGACCATTCGAATTGAGAGAATACGCATTTCAAATCATTTAAATTTTGATTGACCGTTACTTGTCATGTTCCTTAACGTCAGCTTGTCATTTTAGTAAAAGGCTGACACGCGTTTATTATCGTTATACGTTTTAAACAAAGGCTATGCCAATGCGCTGATTGGATGATGGTACCAATAAGCACTTATCAATTACCTACGCATCTAAAATTGTAATGAATTCCAATGTGTCTGGTGTCGGTCAGTGAAGGTTATTCGTAATCCAAAGAAATCAATTGATAACGATAAATGTGTTCAATTAGTTAAGTAGCTAAGTATAATTAATTTTAATCGTAATCTATATATTAATATGTCAATTTCTATTTATCTTCTTCTACAGGCAATTTAAGTATCAATAATTCGTTATAATGTGAGATAAATTTTCTTTGATTGCATGTAGCTATGGGGTAATTTCTGCAAACATCTTAACAGATTCTAAAATACATATCTATAAACAATTGAAAGCAGCCTACCTGTTCCTAATTGATTTTTGCCCGGGGAAATGCAAAGTTCTCGTGAGACGCAGACGAATTTGCGGAAAACAGTATACCTATTAACTATAGGTACTTATACCATCAAGTGGAATTAGGTAGGTAGGCACTCTCCCGATAAAGTTTTTTTAGGCCATATTTCCTTCATAAAGTAATAATTTCTTAGATGAAAGTAAAACAAATCAAAAATTTTGCAGTAAAAATTAGGAATTCTACGTAATCCGTAAACACAATGTAGGTATATCTAAAATACTTAGTGGTAGGTAGGTATATCTAAAATACTTAGTGGTAGGTACCTTAGTATACTTAAGACTTATCCTTAAGTCAAGTTTGACAAGACACCCGTTAGTATAAAGTAATGAGGCGGCGCATGCGACAGTAACCTTAGACCCCACAGCTGCAACGTTGTCCGACTTTTTACTAAAACTTGTTCCCAGAAACTTGAGACTGCGAAAATGTTTAACGTTTTTTTTGTCTTTTCGAGCACGCGCTAAACCCGCCATATGGTGCGTTGACGACAGACAAAGCCGGCTTCTTAAAGATAAAAATATGCTTGCGTAAAAGAACTGCAACTAAGAAATAAACGTTATTATAATTAATCAACGTATATATTTTAAAATTGTCGATGGCGCATCGCTCGCCACATATCGCGCCAATTCCCATTTGGGAGCGGAAGTGGAAATATGATTTTTTAAAATTAGAATCAACCGCGGCGCAGGTGAGCGCTCGGTGACAGCCCGATGTCGCCCAAACGCTGCTCTGTTTTGACATAAATAGCCCAGTCCAATTAATTATAATTAAAACTTACTTGTCTATGATAGATGGATTACAAATTTTAAAATAGGAAGTTAGAAGTTTTATTATGGTTCAGCTATAATTTAATTCAGAAAGCTAATTAAAAGTGACTCTATCTAAGTACCTACTCTGTGATTGAACAAGGGCATGTTTGTTGTCCTAAATCCAAAATATTCCGGACTACAGACGTTTTCAGATGTTGTTTTGTCATACATTTTAAATTATCAGCTACCAACTTTATATTTCAAACATCCAGAATAATTTGTCAATTAAGAGACAAGTTGTCACACACGGGAGTGTTCAGTAATAAAACAAAAATTGTGGGAAAAATGTGCGGCCAGTTCGAAAGTAGAGGAAATGGTTGTCAGCACGAGCTGTTTAAATCAAATTCAGAATTGGAACATCTTTCGACAGGAAGTGTTAAATATATTATTAAATGTCCCCGACGCCACGCTTTGTTATGTAGACTTTTCCTATCGCAATTATTTTTATTATATTTGTGTTAAACTAGCTGAGTAATACGGGGCAGATTGATACTTCGTTCAACGCACTCGTGGCCGTGGTTATTTTATTCTGTAAACAAGATTATTTACAATTTGACCTTTTACCCTTTAGTACGGACATTCTCTGTTACAGAAGTACGTATACTTATACGAGACAGTGAAAATTTCATATCGAAACAGCAACTGTAGTACCTATAGTAGGTACCTAACTCCACGGTCAGGCATCCCTGAAATTATTAATGAATAAAACAAAATGTTCCAGTTTGTAAAACTGGAAAGTTATTACAGCATTATGACCTCAACTTGGTTTAAAAATATAGAGTTCCAATAATTTTTCCTGACTGCGATGCTAAATTAACTAAACACCGGAGTCGATATTTACAACCCATAAAATGGCACATGGCTAGCCGCGACGCTCGCGCACAGTTTTCCTACCTCGATACATTTTATACAATATCCATTGAAGCATATTTTGTTAAAAAAATAAAGCTCACAATAATATCCGGTGGAATATTATGTTGGCATTAATTTATAATCACAGTGTCGCGGCAGATGTAGATTCAGATTTAAAGTAAAAAACAAGATCGATTTTATCAATTTATACGATAATTTTGTGTATATACGATGGGTGAATAAAAATTTAGTGCTTGTAGATGATAATGCACATGCCAATGGCGTTCAGAGAGTCGTTAATGGTATCAGAGAATCCGATAAAGGTTTAATACGAGCTCGGAGCCGTTACATTGTCTAGAGTGTAATGCGACATTTTTAAATGTAGAACGAATAGGCTATTAGACAGTTCATAAGAAATTAAAATTTTAATGTACCTACAGCAAAGGATATCGTTGAAGTAAATAAAAAATAATGTATTGAATTAGCATTAAAGTTAATAAGGGTGAGGCCACACGAGCGTAATTTTGTGAGTTGTGAGCGGCAGAATTTCGGTTGCGCCATACATTGTGTCACGTGAGTGTGGCCTCACCCTAAGGGTTTCTGTGCCAGGGTAGTGTCGTGACGTGAGGTCCATACGTTAAAGGGACGACACGATCCTAAAGCCATCTAGCTATATCCACCTGTCAGAAAACCCTTATTCTAATCTTATTTACCTAAATAATGTAGATTTGCTTATGACTTAAAAAAAGTTGTATAGAATTGTAAGGTGGATTTGAGATGTATCTAAATTAACTGATATATTACAGTTTTTATTAACACGCCATTTAACATTTAGCCGAGAGCTGAAATACAGTTTATTAAATCTAAAACTATTGTCGTTATCCTATCGGATGCTATCATTATTTAGGATTAAAAGTGGACGTTTAAAAAAAATGTCGTTATAACATTAAATTAGTAATCACAATAAACAAAAACCATCATAGTAACGTAACGGTCAAAGCAAACGACGTGGTTTATGCCAGATCTAGAACGTTAGTTTGTTCGTCGGCAGGTGTCGCGGCACCTGCGCTCGCGCACAAAAACGACGCGCATGGGGGCGCGCTGACCACGCGATGCTGACATAAGGGAAGCCAACCATCTAATCCCTTCGTATTTAACAGAGAAAGTGTAAAAAAGATACGCACAGAATATCGTATGTTCGATTTTAAACTACAGTTAATGAGTTGAAGTTATTTTAAAACAGCTCTACAACAGCTTATCGGGTAATGTTTTCCTTGTAATGTGTTTCCCTTTAACTTATTATTTATGAAAGACAAAAATAGTCCCTGAAAATATGGGCAATTTAACTAAAATTAAACCACGTAGAATGTATTGGAGTTCATAATCAAACAAATGCAACTTTGCCACCCAAAATGCGGAAGATGTCATAATTTTCATACAGTGTTTAAGGTGGATTAAGTTAGATAACGTTACGACAGCGTCTTGGAACCACCAAACATGTTGATGTAGCTTGGACTATATAGCTTTGTGGTAAGGTTCATTTGTGTAAGACAGGTCGTTAGTATAGACAGGATATAGCGGCGCTACTACAGCGGAAGCAAGCGCATCAATGGCGCGACGTGACCCGCGCCTGTCACGCGTTAACGATCGCATAAAAAATATTGTTGTCTATGCTTGCTGTGATTTTTTTAATCGAATACACTACAGCAGACGAAGGCGACGATGTTTACAGCCGCACAAAAATAAAATAAACAAGTCTCCTTGGGTAAAAATATAATGATGATTATTTAATCACCAAATATAACGTAGCCTTGAATTCAGATTAAATCAAATAGATGTAGGTACATCCTGGATTCCGCTAAATTGATAAAATTTAAACACACAGTAATCGATTAAAATTTTAAATATGATATCTAATCAAGGTATCTCCGAAATTATTAAACATTACGAATAATAAATACCATAGTAGTCCGATAGCGAGAAAAGCCCATTTCTTTGAAAGCTCTGATTACGGGATAGTGTTAGTGAATGAATGACGATTATAAGTCGGGAGGAAATGCACAGCGCCGGAAGTGGCCATATTGTGAATGGACGTGACGTTGGCGGCGAGACGATGACGTCATCGTCCACATGTTATACCAGATACAAGAGGCTTTACCATAAGCTCTACTGCATTTTTAAAATAGGTATAAGTTTAGCTTTTTTCACAGAGTAAATTGTAAAGGTTAGCGAAGCTAGAACAAAGATGAAAACTCTACGTTGCGTAAATGCTTTTGATATATTGTTCGTAAAATATTTATTATCCTACTAATATTATACATACGAATGTTTATGAGTATGTGCATGCATACGTGCATGTGTCTGTCTGTTTGTTACTCCTTCACGCAAAAACGGCTGGATGGATTTGAGTGAAATTTGATATTTAGATAGTGGGGCGTCTGGAATAACACAGGCTACTTTTTATTCCGATATTTCCACGGGATCCAAATATAAAATCCGTAGAAACATGAAATTTTACGTTCTTTATACAACGTGAATGAAGACTAAGGTGTAATTTCTGGAAATTCCTATGGGAATTTAAATTTGACTATCTATATTCGCTAGATATAATGGTTTTCACGAGAGAAGCCGCGAGTAAAGCCTAGTGTATTATAGTTTTGTAACACATAGCACTGTGACTTGGGACTTGAATAATGCGTGATTCTAGATTTAAATGTACCTAAGTCATATGCAGAAGATTCGGAAATTTTATTACTATTTTTAAATTTGAAATGGACACTTTTAATAATAAAAAGACGTCTTTATAATTGGCACTGTCAATAAATTACAAGGACATTTAATGTTGTCATTCTGGCTTAATTGAGGTGACCTAAGTTCAAGTATAATTTGAAGAATTAACGACACCCTGCGCCGGAGTTATTTTAAATATTGTGCAGATGCGGCGCAGCTGGCCGCGGTCACCTTAGACTTAGACAGGTGACTCTAACGCTTTGGTATGCTTTCGCTATCGCTATACTGTTGACAACATATCATATCATAAGATATTAAATATTGTTACCAGAGAAAAGTTTCCGCTGGGCCTGCAGCTATTCTATCCTACGCAACATTTTGTACAAAATAAATATTGCGTAGGATAGAACTTAAAATAATTTTGTCAGTTGACTAGATTTCATTTATTTGACGCCTGAGAAAATTGCTACAGGAATCAAAAGAGTTTTGCCTCCTAAACACGGAAAAATATTTATTACAGTTTATTTCTTCATATTTTAAAAAAATACAAGAAATTAAAAAAAAACTGAATTTACCAATACTACCTACCTACCACAGAATAGATATGTTTCTTTTGCCCTTTACACCAGAAAATAGAACTGTAATAATTTTAAATTTGATAACAACCTCAACTTCAGATTTACGTCATCACTTTTTTTTTAATAGAGGCTAGACAAAAGTTATGGATCTATTGTGAGTGGTTTTGGAGTTATGCCCATTTAAAATAAGCACATCTTAAAAAAATTGTTAATTTATAACAAGTTGAAAATAATTTTGCTATTTGAACGACGAGTAAGTTATTCCTAATGAGTGTTGACAAAGCTGTAAGAAGAATATAAAAAAAAATGACGACAGGATCTCGAATTTACGATGCCATTGATCTTCAATTCTTCAATTGTTTCTAAATAAGGACTAGAGCTCGAGACAGCGCCGTAAGTCTCAACTCTACGCCTATAAAACGTTTAATTCATATAATTCTTCATTGCGATCACGCAACGTGTTAGAATGAGATTTGTGTCTACCCGCAAAAGGAAGGAAACGATTACTGAAAGGTGAGTAACCTGCACCGTTACTCTCGGCCATATCGACCGACATTTTGTCATCACCCGACACGCGTCAACTGCGATTAAATCTGACCAAACAGTATGAATATTCATGTTCTAGCACGTGGTTTGCATTAACTAGGAGCCTAGCATTCCATTGATTAATAATAGGGAACTAAGCAAAACTTTAGCAACGAGAAAATTATCAATTTGTACGCTTATGGTATAATGTTTTGGAGAGAGCGTTCATCTTTGTTTCTATCCGAGCTACTAAGTACCATAGGATAGATAAAAGAAGCGAAAACAGGAAGCAAAACTCTAAAGTAGAGCGAAAGTAAAGTAGTTAAAATGAAGTAGGTACAAAAGATGTGGTCCGTACAAGAGCATTATAGATTATTTTAAATATAAATGTTAAAATAGCTCATCCATTTGGTTAAATAAATAAATAGATTTATATTAACGTCACGTAATCTATGTATGCAAATGTCAGAGTGTGACAATGGTGCGAAGCTAGTGCGAAGCTTTTTATGCGGCTCACGCGGCGGAAGCGCGGTGCGCCCGCGCCGGATCCAACATGGCGGGCGAAAGTGCTTCCGGCCGGAGCTTTCAAACTTCTCAATTATGTCCTTGTGTGGCTAAGATAGAGATTGTTATTAAGCAACTAGTTTCAGATGCTAGACGGTTAGAGGTGAGGCTTCAGAACTAAAAATAGTTTTTATAACAATCTAAATTTTTTATAGTTCGTGTTTGGAAATAAGTATTTGAAAATTACAGTGTAAAAGCTCAAAGTGTGCCATTAATTCATATACACGTAGAGTTCTATTTTACAATTTGTAAAGTAATTTGTACTTTAAGTCAATGGTACCAATAATACATTCATATTGAATTCCTTTTGGCTACCTACCTATACCTATTAATTGAGTATAGGGCAGGATATAAAATTTAGCAATATCAAAACAATACTAATTCTAAAACTATAGGTATAGTACGCTATAGGTCACACGCAGAATATTTTCTTCATAAGCTTTTATTTAACTTGCAATTTTTTATGTATGCCTCTATGCCCGGCCCGGGTCAAATCTTCCAAATTAATTTGACCCACTTTCAGCGGTCGGGTTTGTTTGAAATTTGGTATGGTTATGTAAGTTGGATCCTAATCTAAGTCCTGATGGTCCTTCCTGGACCGCTTCCGCGGAAGGAACTCTTCAACGGTTGGTGACATCAACTTGACATTCAACAAAAAAGCTTGTAATAAAAACTAAATATTTAACAAAACTTTTTTTAGATTTAATCATGTCCTGTAGAATTTTTCTAGGTAAAAAAAGATAATTATAAACTTTGAATTGAATCAAACCTATCAATTTATTACATTACACATTTTAAATCTAATATATAAAAATCTCGTGTCACGGTGTTTGTTACCGAACTCCTCCGAAACGGCTTGACCGATTTTTATGAAACTTTTTTCTCCATAATCGTTAGGTCTGAGAATTGGTCGTAGGATATTTTTTATACCCCTAGGTTTGCGGGATCAGCTAGTTATGATATAAACGTTTGTCGCGAGATTAACTTATTAGCTAAATAAGAATACAATAATTATGTAACTTGACCTTGACATAAGAAAATCTTAAAGTGGATTTTATAAAATAGACAAACACATTTAGACAGGTTTATGTTGCGACAAGTCTTTATATCATTACAAGCTGTTGCCCGCGACTCCGTCTGCGGTATGAAAAATAGATTTTGACCGATTCTCAGACCTGCCCGATATGCACACAATATTTCATGAGAATCGGTCGAGTCATTTCGGAGGAGTTTGGTAACAAACACTGCGACACGAGAATTTTATATATTAGGTGATAATGGGTTCCAGGTTCAATTTTGGTTTCATTAGTGTAATAACTAAAATTTTTTATACGTTTATTAACTTCTTTACATGTTATATGGCTTGTATTATGACTTTCGTTTGGATTTGGATCCCAATTAAAGGATTAGTGAGATATTTGAAAAAAAAAAAATTAGAAGATATACCTACATTGTGCAATGTAATAAATTGAAGGGTTTTATTTAATTAAAAGTTTATTTTCTTCTCCAAAAAGCATTTATTATTTAATTCAGTAATCCGCAAATCATAATTTGCCAAAAATATCATACCATAAGGCACTCTATATCAGTGTTGCACCATAAAATCAATAGTGGTCTATGGTATACAGTAGTCGCTACTGAAAAGAAAAATAGTAATTGTATAAACCAATCTTTAAATTGATTTGAATGTAAAATTTTGCAAATGAAATATCTTAGTTGCTTTATTTTGTATTAATTATATTTTGCCTCGAGCTAACCGCAACCGTTAATGAGCATAGGTAATATATACTTTACTGATACTGATAACAGTTAATAAACATTTTCTTAGACGTAATATCAAGTTCATAATAAATTTAAAAGGATCACGTTGGTACAAATAGGATGCGATGTCAAATTATTTATTCTTACAAAAAATCTACTTAATTTCCTCTGTCAGTCGTGTTAAAAAAAGTTAAATATTCGTATCCATATCACTGATATATTTTTTCCTCTATTAAAAGATGTTTTCAGAAAAATGCAATAGTTTTCGGTTTTCTACGTAATGATGAACGGCATTCCAAGGACCTTTAAGTAAATCCTCATTCACGAAAAAATACAAACTTAAGTTAACGATATTTAACATTCGTTCTGAAATTTACAAGGCAAATTTAATAACGATAAATTAAGTAGGTACGGTATAGATAAACAAAGGCATAACAAGCGTTTATGAATAGGGAATTAACTCTAGTACATTGTACTTTGAGCTCTATCTATTTTTACGACCATGAATTGAATGTAAAAATCTTCATGCGAACCATGTTTTCTTGAAGTTTTTTTACCCTGCTTTTGAAATTACATGAGAAGGAAAATATTGGCGAGATTCTAAGCGAGATTGGATAATACTTCTTTAACTATGAAATTTTGGTAGAGTCGCTTTACGTTGATCCCAGTGATCTCTGTGTTTTTCGTAAAAAAAACAGTGACATAATATGTTTTTTTATATCAGTCTCATTGCGAATGTCACAGGGATCACAGTAAGTAAAATGACTCTACCGTACTTTGATCAATCTACCGTAAATTATATGTAGGTAGGTATTACAACTTTTTTGCGTGTGTAGAATTATTTTAAGAGTTACAGGAAAATATAACATTATGGCAATCGGAAGACTTATTAAATAACTTGCAATGTAATGCTTTTGGTAACACCCAAGATTAAATAAAATCAGTTTAGCCCGACCTACGTATAAATTACAATATTTATAATAAATAAAATATGTAGGTAATCTGCAGAAATAACAGGTACCTAATGTTTTCTATTAGGTACCTACCTATTGTCAACACCAAACGGCTGTAAAGTCTGTCTGGCTAGGCATATGAAGATATATTATGTTGATCCATGTTAATGATTTGTACATTAGGATAGGTATTTCAGTTCGAATACGTTACTATATTATACTTTAAAACCACTGCATGTAAATATATGTATTTTCAAAGAGGAAAAAAAACCTTAGATACTTAGGCACAATAAGGTTTTTACAGACTTTAAGTTAAAACAATAGTTATAGGTAATAACGTCTAAGGAAATTTATAAAATTACCTGTTAACGCGTACGCAGGATCAGGGCACATGTTTTCTAGCTGGTCAAAGGGCCTGGTCTGGTCATACTGTAGCTTTGGACTGGTCACTGACTGTTCGTACCCTAGCCTAGCCGCACTTAACGCCTGTTCATAGTTGAGCCTAGAGTCTCTCTCCGTCGGAGAATCATAAGGTTTTAGTTTAACACTGTAGTCCGTGAAATTGAGTTTGGTGAGGGTGGACATGGGCAGGTCGAGCGCGCACGGCGGCACTGCGGCTTCGCGGGGAGACTCCACTAGGAGCATCCTGGACCCCGGCACCAGCAGTCACTTGCACTTGTCAACACGTCGTTGTCATTGCTATACACTTAATTGTATTTTATGATAACAATGTTTTAATAAACAAATCACTTATTTTTTTTTAATGGAAACTAAAGTTAAAAGTTGTAATTTAGATACACATGAAAGTCGCGCTGTAAGTGACGCGTTGTAAAGCTCTGGTTGTGCGGTTCGAAGGACCGTTTCGCTTCGCGCCTGATCGCCGACTGCGAGCTTTCGGGCGGAATGAGAGGGCGGCCGTGGAAAATGTGGGCCGAGTGCGAACGAGCGGAGCCGAACGCGCACGAGCGCCGGCGGAGACACACGAGCGCGCGCGACCTGTCGCGCCACCTGCTACGACGACCAACTGTTGCGCAACCGTTGATTTTTTGCTAACCCTCCAGAAACATGGAAATTAGCGCGAGCACCTAAATTAGTTTATGATTGACTAACAACGTACGAAGGGCCCTTGCATTGACAAATAAACGTTAATACTTGTTTAAATTATTTATAATTTTATCTGCTTGGTAGAGTTTTAATACAGAAATTACTTTCATAGTAAATTACCTAGATATTAAGAAAATCGTTCAAATAAGGACTCGTTCAATATGGATTTTGCTATAATATCATACTCTTTTTTTCTCTTACGTACCCTTAAATTAACTTAGCAGTTGACAAAATTCGATAACGTAAAAGTTGACATGCATTCGGACGATTCTCAAAACGAAGATGTAAGTAAGTAATTGGTTTTTGTGATGTGATATAACTACAAATAACGATTTAGAATTTATTCTATTACCTACTAAAGAATACTGAAGTACCATCTTTAGGTATAGTTTTCAATTTACTTGTGAATTTTAGAACTTGACAAAAAGATTGATAAACAGATATGAAGTGACATAAGGATTAAGTTTTTTTTTGCTGCACGAAATCCTCAAAATATAATAATAATTTACCTAAAATATTTATAGTCACAATTCTGTTCTTACATCAAACCTAAATCAATAAAACGTGAGGTTGATACCTTTAGTGAATAACATGCTTAAAAGCGTGTAATTTAAGTAGCTAATGATTTTTTAACTCTATATACCCACAATGTTGGCAGTTTACAGTTTCCTAGCAAATTGCTTGTAAAGTTTGAGCGTTTACAGCCTGCTATTGTTTCCAAACGTATAAAAACTGTGTTCTTGACATTAAATTGTTTAGAACAATACAACTATGACTTGTAAAACAATGGAAGTGACAGCTCATCAAAATTAAGTTTAGCAAGTTGACGAGTAGTACCTAAGAACATCCTAAAGTTTTAAGGCAAAGTTAAAGCTTACTCGATTTAATAATACTGAACAATGCACGATAGAAAGTTGAACCTGAATAATAGTAATGGCGCTATATGTATACCAATTTTTTAATCGATTTTTTTTAGGATTGAAATGGCAACTGAAATCATAGTTGCTGAAATCCTGGAACAGGTGAAGTGTGAATGAATTTAGAAGAACATCTGCTAAACTTTTTTTACGCGACCAGCAAAAAGATGATTTTATTGATACTTTGAATTGGTATCGGGGCAGCTATTTTAACATAATGGGCCCGCAGCTGTCTTCATTAGTCATCCATTACTTGACAAACACCAAAAAGTATATTTCTCTATTTTCGTCGCGACTCTGCCACGCTAATTTGCCGCGATGTGATGGCGTAGATCGTAATTACATATAAAATAATGACTCGGATGACGCATGTGCGACCTTGACGTTGATTCCTATTGTTTGATAGTGGCCGTGCCCGAGACTTGGAAACCACTTGAATTTTAAATTCAGTATAACTCTCATTTGCATTGTTCGCGGCTTCACCGAACGGCAGTGGCATCAGAAGCGGGTGCCATGTTGACAAAGTACTCGAGACAGATGTGTCCGAGTATCAGTTTCGGATATTGTCATATTCCGAGATTTTAATATGATTCTGTGGGAGGGCACGAGCTGCAGGGCGGTGCTGTACCAAAATCAGGTCAAGTTACAAGGGGGTGGGTTTGAAAGTTCACAAAAGGTACCAAGAAGGGGCGAGACGCAGTATAATAGGCACCTGAGCACGTGTGCCGCCGGATATAGAGGGGCCATTGTCTGCCGAAGGAAGCGATTTTGATGCGTCCAAAACGCGACTGATATTTGGTCTTATTACGTATTTCTATGGTTACCTACTCCTAATGAGCTAGGAGTTCAATAAGTGTGAAGGATAAGATTATATCCATTTATCTATGGTACTATTACAGAAAATAGACATTAGTGTTGGACTTTGCTAAGCTCTTGAAATAGGATTTTCAAAGAATTTAACGACTTAACAGATAGTTTGTTCGTGAGTTTAAGTTTTATTTTAATCACCCTAATACTGAAATAAATAACAAAAGTATTTAGTTCTCCAGGTTAAGGAATAATGCAGTCGATTCTCGATTAGTGCAGTCTCACCGTGGCTGCAGGGGAAATGGCGCGGGAAATGAGTTTTCGATGTTTGAATAAATGGGTCGCGGAAATAAACACACGCGGGATATTGTCTATGCTCGAACAATCTCAACCCGTGACAGCACTGGCAGGAAATAGGAACGCGCGAGATTGCAAACCGCTCCATCATTAAGAAAATAAATTACTCACAGTAAAATGTTTTTCAGTTTTATTTTATTATATAAATAATTAAAAATAAATTAATCATCACGCGATTTAGTTTGTAACAATAACATAATTTTTAATCAGAAAAAAAAAAGGTCAGGAAAGTAGCATTGAAATAATGTGAAGTTGCTTCGCTAGTAAAATAGGCACGCAAATGGTCGGCGTAGGAACATAAAGGAAAATTACGTATGGCATGAGCATAATATCGATCGAAATGGCAAAGCCGCATTAAAACAAGCCGGCGGCGATCGATATTCACGAGGTAAACTCCGTCATTCCCAGCGGCAGTTTAAATTTTAAAATACAATTTACCAAGGAATTCCCTGCTTTGAATTACATTAAGTGTAAACAATAAAGCGCTAGCAAGCGTATCGGCCGCGGCAGGCGACGGAAGTGCCAGATAAACAATCTTTTTTAGATAAAACATTGAAAAACAGAACATAAATCTGTACGACACGGGAGCACTTCATCCAGAAATGTCAAAGCTTTATAAATATCTAACGGGCGCATACGATTATCCCGCCCTTTACGACCATTCAAGACGCAAAAAAAAGATTTAAGCACTCCCCGTAACCTTCGCGCTAATTAAAAAACGGAGTACATCCGGCTGTTCGTTAGTTATACAGAACTGATTGAATTCAAATTAGAAATTTAGAGTCATTCGGGAAAAGGTTAAAAACTTTTGTTTCCTGCGAATTAAGGACCATCAAATACTTTGCATATTTAAATAAAAAAGGTCCTGCGGTCCTAAATATGGTATTTTATTTATGACAGTTCAGAATAAATTAAAAATAGTTTATTTTTTAATAGGCTTGCGAATCGATTTGTAATCAAATACTAAATTAAAATAAAAAATACTTAATAATTCGAAAACCATCACTCGTCCGTGAGACATAGACAATTTAAAATTTTCTTTTTGTTACTTTCCAAATCGTACGCGATGTAATTTAGACTGCAGTGAGTGGCTTCTGTCGATCTCGGCTTGAAGTGGGCGGTGTTTAAATTGGACCGCGGCCGGGACGTCACTTCCGGTGCCAATAATTCTTCATCTGAGACCGCCAGTGACAAGATTGTGTGAGATATTACTTAAAACTGTAATATATTTGTCAATGATATGTTATTGTTATTGTAATTATCGCATATCAGCGTTATCTCTTATCATTATAATCAAATTTCATAGAAACCAGCTTCAAATTCCGAAATTTCACGAAATCTAAATCTATAAGAAGAATAACGGATTAAAATTTCCTAAATAATTATCATGTTTCGACTAATCAGGGGAACACCATATCCGGAGAGATTGTGGGCTTGGCCATTCTTTGGTTTCCTATATTATCTCTTCTAGTTTAAGCAATCTGATTATGACATTCACAACATAGTTATCAGGGATTATTGCGCGGGTGAAAAATTCCTGAATGACCCGTGTCAGAGTTGTGACAGCTATCGCAGTCAGGGCCACCGCCCACGCCATCCGGCGCGGCGCCCGCGCAACCCCGCAGATAACGCTCGGGATAACGTAAATATGCGCTGAATTATTTTTTCACGATAACTGCAAAAACTACTCGATTTTAGGGCTCCATATTCCGTAAAGAAAGAACGTCAAAACCTTGCCCTTTGATGTGGAAACTCGCCCAGAAAACAAAATCTCTGTCAGTTATTATTATTAATTACTAACATTTAGGCTAAGATTTATTAACAAAACTGTGGACCCTTTATGAATAAAAAAATATTATTCATTATTACTACAGTATTTTGTTGACATGAAAATACGAAAATTTGAAAAGAAGCAAAAACTACAAAAAGTAAGGTCATGAAAAAAGTCCGAAAATTATTAATTTTTGTACGTAACTCTCAGTACGCTAGTAATCCTACTAATATTATAAACGCGAATGTTTGTAAGTATGGATGGATGGATGGATGGATGTTTGTTACTCTTTCACGCTAAAACGGTTTGACGGATTTTGATGAAATTTAGCACGCAGATAGTTTATAACCTGGATTAACACAAAGGATACTTTTTATCCCAAAAAATTGCATAGTTCCCGCGGGATAACGATAAAAGGATTCTTTGCAGACGGAGTCGCGGGCAGCAGCTAGTTTTTAATAATATGCCACCTTTGTATGTAGATTGCCTACATTTTCTGTGCTCTATGCGTATTTAGATAAATACTTGAAACGCGTAAAAAATTACTAAAAAATTGAACCCTATCTTATAAATTCCTCACAGCATTTATTTTATTTTATTTAAATTTAAAATTTACAACACAGCATAGTGCGTCAACCCTCCAACGTGGTGTTAATTATTAATAAAAACAGAGTGACTTTCAATTCAAAAAACGTGTATAACATGAATATGAATAATAATTTAAGCACGAGTAAGTAAGTACACCAACATATTGTTTAATAATGAACAATAATCGTTTAATAGATGCGTAAGAAAACTCGTGGCAGTTTAAATCGATTAAAAAAAAAAGAAAAGCAATGCTAGAAACAGCAATCAAATCCGCATCGATAAAGGCGATCGACAATTAAAGCGCGCCACCTAAAGGGTAATGAACACTCGGCAAATATTTGTTCTTGCGAGGATTCCTGCGGCGTAGTACCGCAAATACGACAATTAATTAATTTCGGGTACAAAGGCGCCGCCGGCGTTTGTCGGCTCCTGCACCCGTAATCCGACACTATTATTGAGTCGAATAGTCTCTTGAACTCTTTGGTACAGAACATCTAACACTTTAACAAAGATTAAAATTAGCAATCACCTGCGCAAAATCTCATATTTCGGCAAAAAATACATTGTTGTATTTTACGTGGGAGCGAAATAAGATAGGTTTGTAAAGGGTATAAAAATGCGTTTAATTTTATTTCAACTGAAATGAACTGTACGCTTAGTATAAGTTTTACTTCACCAAAATACTTCTCGATCGCGTTTTCGTAAAAAAATCAATTACTAGGGAAACATGGACAGGGCCTCCGCGCGCGCGCTTCCATGTTTCCATAGAATTGAAATTTTTACGTAAACGCGATCGAGAAGTATTGAAGTGAAGGAAAACTTATACTAAGCATACTGGCTGATAATGAGTTATCAGCGTTCCACGAATCACGCGAACACAAGCGAGTCCCGGCAACATTGTTATAGGTAGTCACTTGAGTACCTACCTACTCATAAGAACATTGTACGAGGAAATTTCCATTAATAAAGATGTAAGAACTTATTTTTAACGGCGTAAAAATATGTTAACTTAAGCAAAAACAAAAACAAACATAAGATAAAAACCATTAAATCTTGATAAAATAAGTTTTGTAGCACCATGAAAACGTTAATAAAATTTTATTGAAGCATGAAATTTTATCAATCGCTTTTTGAGCCTAAGCTATAAATAAACAACACGATAAGGATCCGTTTTGAAATCTTTCTTGGGGTCTGACCCGATTATTGAATGCATTGACAGGCGAAATACGATTTAGGATTCCAATCAAGGCCACCTGAAATAGGTGAATGTGTAAGAAAGGAGTCATTGAATAGACCCTTTGCAAGGGCTCTTATTAAGGGCTTATTGAAGGACAAGGGCCCCTCCTGCCGCCGGGCGCGCGCGAGCACCCTCCAAAATACAAGTACACAATATGTTAAAGAATCACCCTTTGCTCTTTTGGTAGTGTGCCAACCCTTGAAAGCTAATTCCTCGTCTTTCTTACCTGTCTACTTGCCCAAGGACTTATTATGCGCCCATTTTTTATTGTCACCGAACAATGAACATTTTTCACGGATAATCTGATTTGTCTTGTTTCTTTTTAGGGTTCTGTACCCAAAGAGCGCGAACAAGACCTATTATCTAAGCTCCACTGCCTGTCCACTCACAGGGCCGAAATATTCTGAACCGTAATTAGTTATAAATAAATAGAAGTTTGAAATTTTCAGAGTTTGAACCGTTAAAACAATAAATAATAAAAATAAAATACCTATAGTTAAAAATTAAAGGCACTGTACGATGGTATGGAACCCTCCGTGCGCGAGTGCGCCTAGCATTGGTCCGGTTTTTAATCTGAAAATAATTATTTAAATAAAGTCTATTTTCCTATCTCGTGCCTTGAATATGTTTAGCAGTACCATGAATGTACGAGCACTTTAATAGGGTTTTTATACCGCACGTGCTACGTACGTGTTTTTAGTTCCACATTGTCTTTGTGCACGCTAGAGTCTATTTTTTCTAAGCGACGTCTAAGAATGAGCCATTAACTGCCTGAATGAATAATAAAATAAATGAAGTGAATATTCGGCGGCCAGAACTTGACAGTTGAACAGACTTGTCATCCTACTCGGCCGCTTGATGTCGGGAATTTATAAGTTGTTCTGTCCTGTTCTAACACCCTTTGTTCCAATTTTCGTAGATCATATTTTGAAAAGGTTGCGCACGTGCGCAGGAGTGCGTATCGGGTTGCACCGGAAGCTTGCCAGTTGAAGCACAATGGCGACCGGATGTGGCTGCTCGAAACGACACGTATCTTTTTATTGATATCTTAGAAAGCTCAATACTTTTCTTGTCAACACTTCAAATCTGACAGTTATAAAGTGTTGTTCTGTAAATGGTATCAGTGACGCTCTATTGGAGGTCTATTTGCGGGCTTATTTCGATTAATGATTGATAAACATACATACTCATTGAACTGTAAAAAGAGCAAAAAGTGACGTTTCTCTCCCTAGAATGATTAGAAACACTAAACTAAATAATAAATAGATGCATAAAAAGTAATGGATACTGTTCCGCTATAAGTTATCACCGGGCGACGAGCTACTAGTTGCCATTAGCCGGTCAAATCACTTCATGGAAATAAATTATAACGATCCTTGGATGGTCGCCACTTCAATTACTGTTCGCGTTATTGCTCTCGTATTCGTATCCGATTCGTTCCATTTTATTAATCAACGTGGAACGTCTACGTATCTATTATTAATATAGCGATTTAGAAACTTGTGAAACCTATTTGATTTTAAGCGAAGATTTAGGTAAGTCATCATCATTTCAGCCGAAAGACGTCCACTGCTGAACATAGGCCTCCCCCAAGGCTCTCCAAACAGATCGGCCCTGTGCCATCCGCATCCAATGCGTTCCCGCTACCTTCACCAGGTCGTCGCTCCATCTTGTTGGAGGCCTACCTACACTGCGTCTTCCGGTCCGCGGACGCCACTCGAGAACCTTTCGGCCCCATCGGCCGTCAGTTCTACGGGCGATGTGCCCTGCCCACTGCCACTTAAGTCTAGCGATTCTTCGAGCTATGTCCGTGACTTTAGTTCTCGCGCGGATTTCATCATTTCTAATGCGATCCCGCAGAGAAACTCCAAGCATAGCCCTCTCCATCGCCCTCTGAGTGACCTTGAGCTTCCTTATAAGACCCATCGTTAGCGGCCACGTCTCAGTGCCATAAGTCATCACTGGCAACACACACTGGTCAAAGACTTTTGACTTGAGACACTGCGGTATATCGGATGACAAGATATTGCGGAGCTTCCCGAACGCTGCCCAACCGAGTCTAATTCGTCGATTGACCTCTTTCTCGAAGTTGCACCTACCCAATTGGATTGTATGTCCCAGATAGATATAGTCGTCAACAACTTCGAGCAAAGTATCTCCGATTACGACGGGACGATTATTTAGGTAAGTATAAAAAAAATATTAAAAGTGCTAAATGCTGTTGTTTGTGCGTGTAAGTTTACGCTGTAAAGAATGTTACTAATGCTACGAGCTACGCTGGGCTCTACGGGGCGTAGCGCCCGGTCGGCTCGGCTAAGGCGGTGCGCACACTGTAAGCGCATTGTGCAATTGTTCCGAACCCACGTCCGGTGATTTGACTACGCAATGCAAGGATGCGCGAGCGCTGCGATCGCCCCCTTGCGACAGCGCGGATGCTTCGAATTGCACCAACAATATTAACCATACACCTTACCTTATTAATACGAGTGCAGTTGCAAAATATTGAATTTATGATGCTTTTTGTGCGTTAACCTTCGGCTTTGTCGGCCCAGTTGCATTAGTTGTTCACGCTCGAGTTACCGCGAGGACGCGCGAGAAATTGGCTCGTACGCGTGTGTGAGGTGTCTTGTACTGCCGTCTAATATCAATACGGCAGCCTTGGTGTGTCTTTCAGCTTACAGTTGCTCCGCAAGTAATGCTAGATAACCATTATCTAGGCGTGCGTTGGGCGCAAAACTATCTATGTTTAAATTTAAATACGTTAATAACTCTGAAACGCCACATTTGGTAAATATTTAAAAGTTTCAGAACTGTCACTTTTCTACAAAACGTCAATAAAGTTATAACTCACCACGCCATACCATAACAGGGTCCAACTCCGTGGAGTCCCTGGCACGGGCGCTCGGATGCAAAAACATAGCTTAACCAGAGTCCAGGGCAGACATGTTGACACGCGCACTGACGGTCACTTCGCACTCATTTCAATAATACAGAAAAAAACCATACAACAGCCCACAGTGCCAACTTTCCTATTAAAAAGATAATAAATTATGAATAAAATAGAATATATATGAATACAATATAAACTTACTTATTATAAAATAAAAATAAAATATTTATATTAGTATGATAAGTAACTTGAATAAAAAGCCAGATAAATAAAAAAACAAAACACTGAACTTTCAAATACAGAGTGTTAAGTTACACTAGCCGTGCAATATGTAAAAAACAAAGTGTGATGAGCACAAGAAGGTATGTGTTCGAAGACTGGTCGCCGCTGGCCGCTCGCCGGGCCGCGGCGGCGTGGAAGGGGCGCGTTGGTCAATCTGGTCCTACGCCGAGGTTGTGAACCTAGCCTTACGTCCGCTACATTATTACCGAAACTTTACATCGATCGAACGTAGCTTTGATATATAAATTCAATAAATTTACTTCGTTTAACAATTTTAACAACAAATATCGTAAATGACATTTTTACTAAGATTGAATTCAACATTATGGTGTTTGTAGTGTAACTAAGTACATATATAAATAATTTGAGATCTTTTTATATCGCATTTGCTGCATAGCATCTTATCACTTACTTATCTACAAATATCGAAATATATGCTAAACGAGCTTTCCCATAACGCCTTTTCAGATGTCGCTAAATTCAAGTTACGGCAAAAGAATGAGACAATTTTCGCTAAGACCTCGGATCAACTGAAAGAGAGCGGAAAAACAGCGCCAAGGTCGAGTTGCGCGGGCGCAGCCGGGCGGAACCGCGGCGCATCGCATGTGTTCGACATCATAACTCACTAGCCTACAGCTGAAACGTTTGTAGGTATATTAATTCATACTATAACATTACTATGAAAGTAAGTGTGACGGTATAATATTTGGTAGGTCTGTATATTTTTCCGAATAACGAATGAATTTCTATAAAAAACACTATACGGTTAGCAGAATATCCAATAAGGAATAATCTTTTATGCAGAAAACAAAGCATAAAAAAAAACTTGATAGCCAAAAAACTTTTCATTTATATTTATTGTTGGACATCTTTTAAGGCTACCTACTATTAATCACACTCAATTTTGTTCATAAAAACGCCCATGAGAACCGCTAAGATTATTAAAATAGTTTGTGCTCTCTGACTTCTTTGACATTATACCCACTGTCAGATGTGGAAACTCTTGATATTATCGTGCTAGAAGCAGTGTAGTCAACTATATCGTGACTGAAGGCAAACCTGTGATATCGTGATAAATAGATGCATTGTAGTCAACCATATTATGTATGACTCAAGGCAGACCTAGGTAGAGTTGAGCTGAGAAGGTAGAGTTGCCATAATATAACAATTATATTATGCAATTTATACGATATATAGCATAATGGATCATTTACCTCTAAAAAGGAATTTATTGTTCAATAATGACGATAATTCTAACAAATATTTCTCGCTACTTAATTACGAGCTATTTTAAATTTTAAAATTACTTCGGCGTTTCGACCACATTACAGCGACCGTGGTCAGCAGTCGACACCACCACCACTACCACCACTACTACCACCACGGCCGAGGTAATTTCAGCAATTTATTTATTTATTGATATAATAGTTCGTGATTAAGTCCCGAGAAATATTAGCTATGAGTGAGAATTACGATAGTTTAAGACATTATAATGACGATACTTGTTCCTTTTCCCAAGCATGTCACATGCAGTTCGATTAACAGTAATGACATGGCCCATAAATTTAAAAGCGAATTTACGGTGTTTGTTTAAAAAGGTTAAGGGTATCAAGTCAGACGTCGGCTGTTGGCGAGATATATGCTTAACATCAATTGGAAGTGTAAATTGGAAACACAAACGTCTGGGGCGAGACCACCCGTGTTAACGATGTCCAAGAGGAGTTCTTGTCTACTTTATTAATTTATTATTTCAGTAGCTGAGCGCGACCGCGGCTCGCAGTCAAAACATCCCGCTGCTATGATTTACAGCGCAATAAACACAGTTTTATATCTAATGGAAATGAGCTTTTATCCGTGAGATTGCACAGCCAATCCTTGATTGTAAAACTCATTTTATCTCCCATGCACGGATTCAGCCGATGACACGTCTTTCTAACTATTAAATTTATCGTCAGATGTTTCAATTATATTCTAAAATTAACATAAAAAGACGTGTCAAAGGCAACGAATGGTATAACGTTTTTTACAGTTACCTACAGTGAAACTGTGTGCATGTACAGTCGTCTATAATTGCGGAGTTATCGCGAATGGTAGTTTAATGAGGTTGAGTTTACCGCTCTGCAGATAAGTGGCCTATTCCCTTATCTTTATGACGTGATACCGACACTTCTGGAGCTGAGTGGTTGGAGAAATGTCTCTCGTTTTAATAAATACTATGTTTTTCTGTGAGATGGCGGGTTGATTTAATTCCCGATAAAATGTTGACCAGTTTAAGGTTGTCGGTCATTAGTACCAGCCTGACATAGTATCTAATTAAAATTAGCATTAAATCGGATATTTTACACATCCCTGTGCTTTATTTATTGAATTTCGATATGCTTGTTGATTTATTGATATATTTACTTAATCAAAATACCTAATAGTATGACGGTAATATATTTGTACCTACTATAATACCTAACAACTAATGACTTCTATCCCCGTGAATGTATACATATATGTAAGTATTCGTATATTTATTTCTACTATTGGTTGTAATAAAGTTAGTACTCACCACTTTGTTGTTTTTGCGTTAATGACTTATTGTGCATGTTGTCTTCGGCAGGCCCACGTTGCCATAATAAAGCTGGCTTGTTGTTTTGAAGCAAGTTCTAACAACAACTGTTGTTGTTTTTGATGTTGTGGTATTATACAAGGCGGTACGTAGTTAGGCAGATCGGGAGGGCACATATTACCCTACTGAAGCTATTTTGTTGTTATTAAGCTAGTACTCACCACTGTTGTTGTTGTTGTTGTAATGGTGCGCGGGCGGCGGGATGTAGTCCGGCAGCTCGGGCAGACAAACGTTGCTTTCGTACATGTTCGGAGGCACGTTAGCAAGTAGAGAACGCTCCTTTTCTACATCTGGTAAAACAAACGATCGAATTATGAAAAGTAAATTTGGTCCAGTTCAAGTAATATGTAGTAAAGTACAGGTCGATCCACAAGAGCTTGCATGAATGGATCGAATGAGCGAATGAAAGTATCTATGTGTTACTTATTTGAATACACTTCACACAAATATGAAAATGACATGCATCACTCATTTTCCTACAAAAATGTCAAGGTGACATACTTTCGTTCAATCCATTCGTGCCAGCTCTTGTGAATCGATCTTAACACTGGCTGCCAAGACTGTGTTACTAATTTATAAATTTAAAGTATTTATTCTAAAATTTCAATAAAAACCGAATAACAATCAAAACAGTCTTTCAAAACAAAGTGAATTCTTTCATTTAATAGGGAAATGTTTTTTTTTTTTTAGGTATATTAAAAGAAACTACCAATGGATACATTACGTATGAGCTACATCAGTGAGCATTTATTCGAGCGTTTCAACCGCCTCATTCATTTGGTTACATTTTTTAAGAAATGGCTTTAGATTTTGATGGGGCTTTCTGTTACAATATTAGAGATCATGTAAGTCTACCATATACTTAACTGGAAACTGCATCAGAGTCTTCTGCCATTTCTTGAAAAATGTGACCATATAAATGAGGCGGTTGAAATGCTCGAATAGACGCTCCTCTACAGTACACTTACCTTTCTGCAGAATCTCCAGGTGCTCCCACAGAATGTCGCCCATGAAGGCGGGCGCGCGCGCCACGAACTGCTCGCGGCCCATGGCGCAGATGTCTTTGCCCTGCGCGCGCGCAAACTGCTGCAGCGCCACGCCCTCCAGGGAGAATTCGCGCGCCGCCCAGCGCAGCCACGCGGCCACTGCTGCTTCGCTCCATTGTCGAGGGTCTGAACAACAATGTTTACTATAGAACAAGTTCCTTTGGCGTACAGACAGCAGAAGTTGAGCGGTTGTGGTGCTCAAAATGACCTACACTAGCTAACTGGAGTAAATCATTTTATTTTAATAGCTTAGGTTACTTTTTATTATGACCAGGGTATGTAAAATATGAGCAAAATTCATTGAAGTGTGACTAACTGGTTGTCATACGTCATTTCAATCAATTTTGGCCGCATTTCACGATCCTTGATTAAAACTTTAATCTTTATTGTCACAATGGTAATAATTTTGACTTATTTAAAAAAATCCAAATACTGTTCAACCATTCGGATTTTTATATATATATATATATATAAAAAGACAATAAAGAAATTGTGACAATAAAGATTGAATTTTTTTAGATAATGCACCTGAAAAAACCCTTGACCCTTTTTTAACTAGTAGTGATTGTAGGAACTTCTATAATTTTTTGATCAGAGTCCTGAGCTTCGTCTCTAAAAGGGAGATAATGGCCACGGCGACGACATTTATGTTAATATTTGCTTAAATCAAAACATTTCAGTAAATATCTAAATAACTGATGATGGAGCTGGAAAGTGGCCATAAGAACTCTGTAATAAAACGACACGACCGCATCGAGTTTGGGCTTGTTTGATTCGTCTTGACGAGTACTTGGTAAATAGGGGTCATCATCATCATCATCAGCCTATGCTCGTCCACTACTGGACGTAGGCCTCTCCCATGGCACGCCACTGAGCACGATCCTCGGCCACTCTCATCCAGCTCTTGCCAGCCGCCTTGCGAAGATCATCGCTCCACCGAGTTTGAGGACGTCCTACGCTACGCTTGCCAATCCGTGGTCTCCACTCAAGAACTCGTCTACCCCAACGGTTATCGGTTCTTCGGGTTATATGACCGGCCCATTGCCACTTCAGCGGGCTAATGCGGATAATAGGGGTCAGTCAACAAAAAAAAGCTTGTATTAAATCATAATTATTAACAAAAATTCATTTAACTTCGACCACACTGCCGTGTGTCTTGTTCGATTAATTCAACATTTCAACAAATTGCTCTTAAATCCTCGCAGCTATCGATATACTACACATGATTACAACAATAGTACGTTAACGACAAAATCATAGCTGTGGTTGCAACAGTAATTAGTGGCGCGCATTGGCCAACAGAGGAACTTGCCACAGTATGCCCGGAAGCGCGCGACCTTCGCGCTAAAACGCGAGTCGTCTCTACATCGAAGGATTTCTAATGTCGAAGGATACATGCCTTAACAATCCTAACATAAGC
Organism: Archips xylosteana; assembly: GCA_947563465.1. NCBI lineage: Eukaryota > Metazoa > Arthropoda > Insecta > Lepidoptera > Tortricidae > Archips > Archips xylosteana. The sequence goes on from OX387362.1 coordinate 7,703,720, forward strand.
AAATTGTTATAGCGGAATTTTTACACTAAACACTTGGCTATATCACAATGCACACCCCACCCACGACTAAGAGCGACGGGAAATGTTTTTTACGTACATGGCAAGCCCAAGACGCTCGCAGCACAAAGTCAACCGCGACATTTTCGTTGTTATATTTTTACGAAGTGGCAGTAGATCTTGATGACATTTTCTGTTACATATTACAGGCCCTGCACTTCTTCCAGATAGGATATACACAGTGTAAGGAACAAAAGTTGTCTTTTCTGTGGACATGAATCAGTGAGTCCGAGCCAACAAACTTAAGATTTATTTAAATGGGCCAAAAGTTGGCCAGTCGTTCCACACGCCGATGTAGACTCCACTAAAAAATATTGGCTATAGACCCTTAAATCTTGCCATGTCCACAGGAAAGACGCGAACAAAAAAATTACTATGACCCAGATATTAACTGAAAAATGTATCAGAATTTTCTGGCATTGCTACAAAATGTGTCTACGAAAGTGCTCGAATACCCAGTGCAGCGAACAGAGAAAACCTTCACTGCATTGCACCGCTGGTCGCGTCCAGTTGTAGTCAGGCTGTAAGTACGAAGGATTCCCTTTACTTAAGTAGGTAGGTAGGAAAATATTTTTTCACGACACTGCTCGAAAATGTGGCCATAGATAACCTAAATCCAGTACACAAAACTGCCTATATATGTACATTTAACAGCTGATTCATTTATGGCGCGCAAACACGACAACAATGTAACACTAATCGAAAACAGGTCGTATCAGTATATGTATTTCATAATACGATACGACTTTTTCAAAGATAATTTCTGAATTTCATTCCCGGCGTGCTGAAACGACCAATCAAAAGTAATCGTCTGCTGCATGTGAAATTCAATTGACCAATGAGAATGCGTCATTCATGACTTTAATGAGGTGTTTTTTTTCCTTAAACGCATAATATGCACAAAATGCTTTAATTTTTTTAAAGTATGAAAAACGCCACAGCATTAAACTTTTTAAGCGCTGCAAGGTTAAGGTTTTTATTTTTTAATTATGTGGTTTTTGATACTGGCCACTAGGCCGGTAAGGCGACCGGCGACGCGTCGTGACGGCGACTAAATCAAACATAGTTCGAGTTATGCGAGCGGCCGTAGCGGCCGCAACGGCCGCTCACATTAACTCTAACTATGTTTGATTAAGTTCCCGACCGACTGAAATGACGCAGAACACTAAAATCAGCTTTCCAGGGAAAAACATCACAATGAGTTTTAACAACTGCCCCCATGCAAACATTAACATAAACTTTAATTAAATATTTATTTTTATTATAAGAAACGTTTTTTATTTCCTCGCATTAGTCGTGAAAAGCACAATGTTTAGTCTCGGCCAAAAGTGCAATAGATGGACTCGTACTTTCGAGGGCCTCCGCTACGCGTCGGCCCTCAAACAAACTCGTCCATCTATTGCTTACTTTCCAGCCTCTACAACAATGTACTATTACTTGTGTCTTAGAAATAGAAATTGGAGAGATAAATGTCTTAGCAAAACGCATGCTACTTAAATTGGAATGTACCGAATATAAGATGTTGACATACCGTGTTTAGCATTTGTAAACGAATTAGTGGCTATTGTACCTAATTAATAGCAATTACATATTTTTTTCGCCAGACTAATGTTATTAAATCTTAACTTAATGCCTCATCGATTGTCAGTCGTCAACGCATACATCGTTACCATTCAAACATTTCTTTAATTAAGCAGCTGTTTCATAAAAAGCAATCTCAAATCATTCTAAATTAGGTGAAGATATTCAAATAAAAGATCTGAATTGCGTCCCTCAGAATCGCGGCGCAATTAATCTAAGCGCACATTGCCGAGATTCTTCGAACAGTAGCGCAGACAAAAAGTCAATCAATACAAATAGAGTTATGTGTTACAAATTGCACTACGCTTGGAACTTGACTTTTTCCCCGGAGCGAGCAGAGCTAGCTAATATTCAATAATTAGTTTAATTACCGCTTTTAGTCGGTGGCCGCCTTCGGGAGTTAATGTTTATGCCGTAAGATGGGCTCAGACTGCGATGCTTAGTTATGTGGGTTTCCATTCCGCCATGTCTGGAGAAATCTAGTGATTGTTGTAATAAATGTTCACCGAGTAAGTATGTGACAATGTATGCCGAGTTGTGTTTCCAATGGATTCAACTACACCGTATTTTTGAGCTTCAATATCAGCATTAATTTTTATTACAATTAAATGGTGCATATTGTACCTAGACATAAGCCACGTTGTACAATTTGCACAAAAATATAAAAAAAACACAGACATAAATCACTTTAATAGAAGGGTGGGTCGCATGTAGCATGGTCATGGGTTGCACTGCAATGATAGTTTCTTTATTGAGCATTCTCCGTAAGTCATAGATAAGGACTATTTAATTTAACCCCCTTTTAGTTTCGGCGTATTGTTGTAGTAACCTGTATAAGTTTATTTTTTTTTTTTTTTTTTTTGAATGAGTCGCCAGAGGGGCCAAAGACGCGAAGTCTTTGCTGTTTTTTACTTTAAGGATTGGAAGGGTGACTTGTGCTCGGGAAAAATCCCTTCGGAGTATAAGTTTATTAGAATTGATGCTGTCAAAGGACTAGCAGCAATCATCATCATAAGAGGCCTCAAATTGTGCTAATATTATTTTTACTGTTGGATTAAAAGTACTTAAGACAAAATTTCAAAATTTACTGTCAACTCAATTAATACTTGAACCATCGTAGATCGTTCAAACAGTAAGCGTCATATTTTTATTTTCCTGTCAGGCAACGCGATGTCACTATAACATTTTGTGTAAAAAGGTTCTTCAGTGGATCACGATTCAGTTGGTTCGAGAGAGTGTTCTCTCCACTGAAGAACCTTTTTACACAAAATGTTATAGTGACATCGCGTTACCAAAAACATCCACATGTTTCCAAAAAGAATTTTGGTGATGGGAACAGCTTCTTTTTATCTACGTGCTCTCGTTTAAACCGTAGTAAAGTGGAAACGTGTACCAGGGTAACGGTAGCAGGTAAACGTAGGCATACTCCTAGCAGCTCCTGGCTTCCGGGGGTATTTATTTTTATTAATTAATTGTACGCTCTAGCACCGTCATCTTTACAAATCGATGACAAGCAAATAGTTTCTCTAGATTTTCATCTTGCCGCGGAAATTAATAGCAACGTTAAATAAGTATCTTAAGGCTACGTAGCTAAGGATAAGCATAATCACCAATTAGAATAGGTAGTTTATTTCTAAGCTAAGTTATGAAAATAAACGACTCTATATAATTGGTGTATTCCTGCACGTTCTTAGCTACGCGGTATGGTATTCGTAGGTAGTGGAAAAGAAGCGTAAAAGATTACATCCAACACTTCCACTAAGCACCTGGTATTTCTTATAATAAATCAAACATCTGTTCTATTCTATAGCAGTAAAATGGCTCAAAAGACAAGTTTATATCCTCTTTGAAATAACTCACTTAACATCTACCAGTTACGCATTAAAATATCAACGTCCAATTGAGTCGCTGTACTAATTGTGCTACGTCCTAACAAAGGCCATGCTCAGTATGGTAATGAACCAATTTCATTAACAACCGATGCGGAGATAACACCCTGCAGGCTATCTCGTCATTGTGGAGGCTGCATGCATTTTATGTCCAACTTCTAGATCTTCTCTAAGATACGGCTTAACTACCACCACTGTTTACGTTCGGGATCTGTGTTTATCTATGATAAAATGAGTTATGTGTGTATTAGGTCGGTAGTTGTGTTTTTTGAGTACGTAAGTTCTGGAAGGATTGTTATAGACCAGTGTGTTTCTTCGTTTCGATTACTGTGGAGCAGCTCACCCATTATACCTAGCGGCGTCATTTGGCACCCAATTAAATGTGTTTACGAGTATACTTTTGAGTCATACGCAATGTGTGTGACTATCTAATTTTTGATTTTTCAATAATTCAGGTTATGTTTTAATGGGGAGCAGTAATAATTATAATAAATGTTAGAAACAACTGAAGTCTTTTGCCTAAGTAAAATACATACCAAAATAAAATCTTTCAATCGGTTTATTGATATTGTATACTTATAATATATTGTAAATTGCTTTGTGAATCGAGTTAAATAACAGTGTACCTACCAAGTTATTATTTAATGCTACAAGATAACTGTGGTATAGCTTCTTTTTAACACAGGTATTTGTTTCAGATTTACTGTCTGTACGATTGGGAGTGCATGTCAGTCATTATAATGTATAGAAGGTAGACAGTCAATGTTTGATTTCGTGGTTTTCAGTAGCTTTGGACCTTTAGCAACATCCGCAGCTAGCAATAAACTTATTCATTACTAGGAGTAGCCAAGCAGATTAAGCCAGATTGTCTTATAACTATAAGTACCTACCTACATAACAAAAAACTTTAGAACTGCGATATGCACGTCATTATTATAAAAGCTACATGTTCAAATTCGTTCTCAGTTCATAAAGTTACGTATTGTTATCACACTAATAACTAAGAACGATTAAAAACCTGATAAGGCTCTTAAATTCGGGTGCAATGGTTTTCAGTTTTATTGCGTCGAAAATTCAAGAACCACGCTATAAAATTAATGAAAACCAGTCTGCTGACGTACTCTGAATTGGGTTACTGATAACGAACGAGATATTGAAACCACACTAAGGACTTTTTAGTAGGACGAGGGTTTTAAATGTAAAGTCAGGTGTACAAAAAGTATAACTTAAGAAGATATACAGAGACTAAACCGGTATTCCAATTTGGTAATTCATACAGTAGGTACTGATTTGAAAAGATTTTAACGTCAATGAAACTGAAATAAAAGTTCTGGCAGATCAACATCGGTTTTCTAGGTTGTGATTATGCCTTGGACTGTTTACTTAATCGTATAATCTAACTACACGCCACTATTTTAGTAAAATCACGCGCACGTATGGTTCGCCGCTCTTCTAGTGCATAACCAATTGTCTGATGCATGTTGCATTTATATGAATGTTTGACGCGAACAGAGATTTAGTCGTCACATCCTGCGAGCTGCGCGGGCGCGCCGGAAGCGCGAATAGACGGCGCACAGACACACGCACTTCCGCCGTAGGCCACCGACCCGTCACCTGTCCCTGCAGCCGATAAGAGATGCGGAGGGAGAAGAAGGAAAGTATCGCTGCTACTAAACTTGGCCATAAGAGGACGAGGAAAGACAAAATATCTGTAATTGTTTGATCGCGATCATGCACTATGAAGACGAAATAATGCATGAGTTTCTGCAACACGCCCGTGTTGCAAAAGAAAGAAGAACAGTTTGAAAAAACGTCGGCCACGGCTTGAAGGCACACTAAACATTAAGACATTATGACAAGTATTTAGAGGGTGTGAGTGTGGCTGAACCTAGTTGAAAAGAAACTGATAGAATTGAGATGAATTGGATCAGTATTCTAAATGGAACAACAAAACGGAATGAGATGAGTGTGTTGTGTTGCTTGTCTTATTAAGAAACTTATGACGGCTGAAAAAGGCCTGTAGCAATGATCTATGATATAAATAATAAGCAAACAGATTTACAGTAGAAATTGGATGCTTTCCAATGCATCAACTTTGTTTTAAAACACTGGTGCGACCGCCAACAAAGGCAGAGGTGTGTGGCGGACACGACGCGTCCATCACATCTCATTACCATATGTAAATCGCGCTGGCATCATGTGATGCACTGTATGCTAACAGTTTTTGCGTGTACCTACGCGGCTGAACGTCGGGGAGAGATAATGTCGCTGTCGTTCGGTTTGTTTCATTTAATTATATTCTTTATAGTAGTGTAGTTCTCAACATGCCTTTCTTCTGACGGTCAGAGAGCTTTTGGTACACTTAATCAAATAATAGAAGAAGAACGTAATATGCTGCTAGTATGTGTAATCACCTTGATTACGTATTATTTAGGCGCTTAATTATACCGTTTAATTAAAACGTAATTAATAACAAAAAGCGAGACTGTTTGAGCGGTGCGAAGATTCCTTCACGGTGAGAACTCGTGAAGCGTTTACTCGGAACCGGCATTGTGTGAATTCAGCTAAACGTTCGCACTTCACACTCAGCTCGCAGGACTTAACTTATAATGCTAGTTAAAGTATATTTATATCCCAGGGTGCATTCGGTTTATTGCTTTCTCTCATTATCTGCCACGAGCGAACATCATTATATGCGCTCTATTTTACGCTAATAATTGACAACGGCTTCTGGCTATTCCAGATTTCCGACGCGATTCCGGAATATTTACGGCTTTTAAAAGTGATACTACTCCGGTGTTTTATTTGCTCGGCAGTTTATTGCCTTTGAATTCAGTTGAAATATAAAGACGAAGCTCAGAACCTTGCGTTGTATAAACATAATATTATTTTTGGATTTTTTTCTCTCTTAAGGATTCCTCGCTATCACTACCTAGGTATATGCGTGTACACTCGCCACCAAAAACGGATGGTGGGATATGTTTTAAGTATCTTATCACGCTTCAACGGTCAGTGAAGTAGGATTGAGTTTAAATTTTTCGATACTCTACATATTTTTTTGCGTTTAGTTCATGGTAAGCTTGCTGCTGAAATTATTCTAAAGCCCTTCGTACATAAGGCTACGCAAATCTTCGATACCCGACGATTTTGGTTTTGGTCTCCTAGCAACTACCGCAATACAAATACATAGAGGTTCATACTCACTCAGGCACGAGTGTCGGCGACGTGTGCCTATGTACGAACCTCTATTAAATTGTATTGAGGTAGTCGCTTAGAGACCAAAATCGTCTGGTGTCGAAGATTTCGTAGTCTGGTTTATAGAGGGCCTAAGGCTCCCAGGTGTAAAGCGATTTACTTACCTTTGGGCACGCCGAGGCGCAGCTGCTCCTTCTCCCACGAGGCGAAGGTAGCCTTCAGCGCCTCGGCCATCTTCTTGTTGGTGCCTGGCGTCAGCGGCGGCACCTGTGACGGGATGTCTGGAACAACACATAAAAAAAACAGTGAATATATGTATATAAAGATATCCTTTAGAAAAACAATCTCAACCTATCACGCTATAACCTACATAATTTATTCAGAGGCAACTACATTTAAAGTAGAAAAAACATATTAATCTTGATAAAAATCAGGCTTGACTATTTATTGGGTAAATAATGAGATACCTACACGATGTTTAACAATTTAAGACGGTCGAATGTCCAGCGATTAGATGAGAACATTGACGACATTTTAATGCAGATCTTTAAGACGTTGCCATTTGACTTAATTAAACTTACCGCTTCATCTGTTCGTACGTCTGAATTAAATATAAATCCGTTCAGAGGCGTATTATAAGTATGTAACAAATTAATAGCGTAACTCTTTTAGAGATGGGTTCGAATAAAATAAATCAGAGATAAACAAGTGAGATTAAATCTTGCTTGTGTACTTGTACGCTCATGCAGGCTTCACCGATGTGTGTAGTGCGCGCGCTTGTGTGCGTGTTGCTCTTGCGCACCTGCCGACCAGTTCTGAGATGCGGAGATTTGTACGGCTCTCCCACGGTCGCTGCCCGGACTCTGATCTCCTCTAGCGGCTCATATCATTTAAGTTTACTACGACCGCTCTATATATTTGTGCCTATAAAACCAGGTTACCGGAATTATAAACTATCAAAAAAGGCCAACCCCTTGGTCAATTTTTGTTTAGTAAGACTTTTAGGGAAGTTTTAATGGTTACTTTTTTAGTTATGATGAACCAAATGTTCGAACATCTGATCAGCAAGAATCCAACCTTTTACAACAAGTTGTTTTTAATTGGTTCCATACAAATTATTTAATCTACAATAGATGAGGTCCTTTATTGAACCATAGTAAGGAAAAATTTGTTGCTTGGGATATTGAAAAATAAAGGAAATTGCACATCGCTATACTTTAACGTAGTTAGAAACTTGGAGGAGATAATGAATTCATCAACTTATTATATTTAAAGTTTAACATAATATTATTATGTACCTTACCTACTCAAATACGTATGTAGTCAAGTAAAATTCGCAGTCGCTCGTAATGAATACTTTTGTACTCAACAACACAATTCAATTCAATACACTTAGCAACTGTTTGCGTGGCTTAAATATTCGGATTTTAATAATACTTTTCCATAGATACTTTTTTTTTTGATTTATTTACTAAACAGAAAAAAGAAACAATATAAAATTTTACAACTATGCAACGAGCAAAACCATACTAAGGTTTAACTGCCGTTGAATTCACTCGCAAAGATAAGTAGGTAATTTATAGTAATTAATCAATCATGCACGATTTAACTTTAGGCTAGGTACATAGGTAAGCTTAACACAAAGTTCACTTTAGGTAAATTGCTTCAACAATACGTTTACAGTGGTGTGGCGTTTCACACACACTTATTATAATAATCAAGAAAATCAAACACGATTTACACAAACATGATTAAGAACTACCCATCTGAGTTAAGGGTATTGACCCCAATAATTTCCAATAACGATAACAATAACATTGCCGTCAAGCATCCCATAGCTTTGGTCGAGCCGGGCCGCGGGCATAAAGTAGTTCATTACGGGTAAAGAGTCATAATTAATTGCATCGATCTTGGCGTGATTTACTCGCGCTATATTTCTCGCGCACCTGCGTTTGACTCATTACTGCGTGGACGCGCTAATGTGCTCGTAATGATGTCCATCTTTATGGATTTCGTTCTTTATAATGGTATCTATCTAGATCCGCTGGTCCGCTAGGCCCCGGGGGTGCCATAGATATTTTATACTAGAATAAGTTTTCTCGATGGTAAAATAAAAAAAGTTTCTGCAACAACAGTGGTAGTTAATACCTAGAAAAAATTGAAAATGAACTTACATTTGACTAGAATCGCGCTTGATGGTAAGCGAAAATGTGGCCTAAGATGGAACACGCTTGGCTAATATCCGTCCATGATTATTCAACCCAGATTCAAAGACGACTATAACGTAACGTTCAGGGAACTCAGACGCAGACAGGGCCATGGCAGATTTTTACCAAAAGATTATAATTAGCCGAGAAATGCAAGTTCTTCAACTTTCAACGATGAAAAATAACCTCTCCGCAATAGTAAAACATATGTGTTACCTACGCAGGATAAAAACTGACGAGAACACAATCTTTCAATCTTACACCAAATTCACTAGTCTGACCTGACGACGCTTCAAGCTGAGGTGGCAAAAAGAAATAGAGAATTTAACAAAAATAGAGTAACATTAATTCAAGACCATCGTAAAGTTCCTTTCGCCGGATAATATGTATCACAATTAACTACAGCATTAAGCTTTCGGAATGTACTTCTCGGGATTAAGCAAAAACTAGGCAGCGGTGAGACCTCTGTTTCCTTAATTAAAGTAATTAGCGAATGATTTCGGCTTAATTGTCACGAACGGTTTCCGATGAGGATCATCCGTTTGGGCACTGCCGGTACCTACCAAGAGGCCTACGGACACAATATGCTGGCACTTACTTACGGGGGAGGGGATGGTAATAACGGATACTTAGGGTGGAGTCTTGCTACAGATATGACAAATCGTGTCACCTGTCGGATATCACAGATACATAATAAATTAATACGCACGTCTTAGAAGAAGCTCCGTTAATTCCATAGCTGATTGGAACCTGTTAATGCAACGCTTGTCTTTGAAAATACCGCGAAGGATATGCTTAGTTAAGGAGCTGCCAGATTCCCGTGTAGGTGTAGGGCACATAATTTTTTCTAATAAGATTTCATAAATAATGAAAAAAAAATCATGAGACAATTTATGATACAGAAATACTATAGATAAGTCAAAATCAAATTGTAGTAGCAAAGAAAGTGCTTATAAATATGGAAAACTTGACAATTGCGATATTTTTGAGCGTATAGTATCGTTTAACTACTACTTAATGACAGTGATGTGATGGCTTAGCATTTAGTTTAGACAGTGCCACTATTATAAAGCCGTGCATGACACCTAACCTAAGCCTTCACATGAATCTAAAACCCTAAAGATTCTAGTCAAATCAAACCATCAGAAACAATCGATCTTTCAGGCATTTTTAAGTGGGCATCTCAACCTTGAGAGCATCGAGGCCGAATGTGAGAGAGGGTTTAAGAACCAACAACAGTGGACCCAATCGTGAATAGCGTAGATAACGGCACAATGGGCCGGAGATGCGCCTGGGCACGCTAGCGAGGACAGCCTGACCTTCGCTTTCGGCTAATTGAAAATTAGGGAATTTTGTTTTACAAAAATTGTGATAATATCGCGAGGAGTCCAGTAAAAAGACCAGAATATAAGAAGATAAATATCTCACCTTACTTAATGACTAATTTCTCGCGTGCATAGAGGTATTAGCATAAGGAAGAATCCCAAACCCTCTCATTCCGAGAGGAGGTCTGTGCCCTGCAGTGGGACGTATACAGGCTGGGATGATGAAGTGAAAGAATGTTGACCACTGAAATGTTTAAGAGAAGGCTAAGAGTGTCGCAAGTTCTGTTCTGCTTAAGAATGCTTTCGATATCATGGCGAAATATGCAGGTATAATGGAATTCTCTGAATGCAATTTTGAATATGATATAGGTGAACACACGAAGTAGGAGTCAAGTTCTAAATTATTCAATTCAACAGGTGAACTTTCGAAGATCGTAAAAGATAGCACATACGAAACTATGAACACATGCAACAACTTAGCAACGAAACAAGGTTAATGTTGTCTTATAGACGAGCAAAAAGTTAAATTGCTATCGTAAAATAAGTTTAGTGTTGTACAATCGCCTTAATATCTTATCAGACAATGCACGCAAACTATTGGGTACCTACAAATGCTCAGTGGTACAACAGGTGGCCAACGGGTTCGTAGGGGAGCCGGCACTTGTTGCACGGTAATTTATATCCGACAAATAAACGTAATAGCTTTATTTTAGCTGGAGCTCCATTGTTATTTAAAGAAGACAAAGGATTCAGGTTGGCTAGTTCGCCATTAAAGAACGAGTAGGTTGATAGGTGTTTGCTAGATGGACTGGCTTTATGTGAATAATGGGTTGGAACCTAACATTTGCAATATTTAATACTATCTATGTAACACAGTTAAACAATAAAGTTTTTTCTGTTCTTTTCTATTCTATTAAGAGCGATTGGACCGCCATCGTTACCAGTTCCTAGGGCATGTATATGCTTTTACCAAAAGCTACACTTATACAGTGGCCCTAGCACTTTAAAAGTAACAAAATGGGTATCATAGTAAATAGTTTCCGCAACACTTTGGAATTGTATGATCCTCACAGTGTTATTTGTTTTATTGTTATCTGGATCTCTTGACTGTTGGAGACTCAATGTTGTTAGCAAATAATTCTAGTTTTCCGTATGTAGCCTCTGACATGACCGAGTACAATAGCGTCGCAGAACAAAAGCTCGCGCCATTTCGACCGACGCCATTGTTATTGTTCGCCATTTGAACTTGGTGCGGAGACGCGCGGCGCGTGCGTCGTTGCGCATTCAAATTGTCTTCTTTAATTGTTCATAATCGACTTCATTAAACACACACCGCACTATCATTTTCAACGGTTTTCTGTGCTAATTGAAAGGTTTTGCAAGTCGATCTGATAAGCGAATTTTAATTGTTTGCAGTAAGTATGTTCGTTAATATCTTTGTCGTTGTTTGGGTATAACGAAAAAATCCGTTAGACCGTGTGAAAACTAATTATTTAATGCTTTTCCAAAACTGATCATTTGCGATGGTCTGTTATTCTTCTGCCACTCAACCATGAATAAGGAGGGTTCCCGTATAATGTGGGTGGTAAAATGTTATTTTACAAACGGTTCTCTGACCATTCATGCGGAAAATGAGTCCAAAGAATGTTTTGCATAATCATGCGTGGCTTGAATGTTTTCATTTTTTGCCTATAGGTAGGTAACCTATGAATAAAAGAACGGTGCTTGCTATTATAGTAGGTACCTAATGGTGCTGTTACTTGAATTGGCAAAGCCTAGTTAAGCGTATTTAGTCCGATGTTTGTCGAAATAAATAGGCATATAATAGGTATGTCTTTCAGTGATCTGTGGCCACGTTGATCACGAATGTAGGCGAGAGACCTTTGCTCAATGACAGAGGCGGCGCGGGCGCATCATCTCATTGAACGCGCACCGGATGGGCCAATCAGCGGCGTGAATGGACGCCCCCGCGCATGCGCGCTGATGCTGCCAGCGTTATTAGCTACTACTAGATGCCACCGTTTCTTTGTCATATCTGTGAATTGTTAGGTATGACTTTTTATGGCTTTCGGTGTGGAATGTGAAGGATCATAAAGCCGTTGCTTCATTCTTGTTGTTCGTCATCTCTCGACATAATGCTACCCGTCTAGTTATTAATTTTATTACAGCTTTTAAACTCTGAGTTTTAATCTGGTTAAGATACATTTCAAATATGTTGAACCAAAAAAGTCAATTATTCAAAAATAAAAAATCAATTTCAAGAAAAAGAAAAATTATTGACGTTACTTTAATAATTTAAAGACTACGATAAAAACTTAAAGTGACCTCGCTTGTTTACATCACTTATATATTTGCCGCCACGGACAGTTTGTGTAAAAACATCGTTTTCCAACTCTTAGGTTACGAGCACGCACGGCACAAGGTCTTCACTTTCAAGATCAGCAGAGCATGCGGAGTAAGTCATAATTACGGTAATGATCGTTGCACAACGGTTCAGCCCTGCCTCCTGCCTCCCCGCGGACCCGATGTTTCAAAATACTTATACGTACTTGAAGGACTCCTTACGACGTAATTTCTTAAGGACATAGTCAGATTGGGATTAGGTCTAACATGAAATAGTTTTCCAAGACGTTGTTCTAGTTAAATCCGTATGCCCATCCCAGCAATCATCATCACTAGGTCACAGAAAAATTGATGAATCGGTGGTGGCGGGACGTTACCTAGTCCACAATTAGTATCGAGTATCTAGCCAGGGTACAAGTACAGCGCACCAATTGTTCGTATTACTTGGGGTGTAAAGTAAAACAAATGAAACTCACATGAAAACTTTCATGTTAAGAGAAACTGCTTGAAACCGTAGGTAGCCTAGTATAAATCTTCCCAGGTGAATTTTTCGCTTCGAGCCATTACATTAAATTTGAACCTTAATACTATGACGATGCCGTTTGTTTTGAAAGATAAGGGCTCGAAAAGAAAAATTCACCTGGGAAGATTTATACTATACTTAGTTGTTTAGACTCGGCTAAAGACGAAGTAATATTTAAAGAAAAGAAATTTGTTCGATAGATTTTCGCAAATTTTATGTTAGGTTTGCTTGCAGCCAAGTCAAGCATGTAAAACAGTAAATAGGCAGCCACTCGTGTGTCTGCAAACGATACGATACGCGATATTAATTCATGTGTTCATATTTTTCTTGCGGTCACGGCGCGTTCACATTCGGGACAAGTGTACGTGAAACCGAGAGCGTTGCGTCACGCAGCAAGGATGATACCTCGCCATTTTCACAACCAATAATAATTTAATGTTTCCAATTTCAAATTCGACGGCCTAGAGGTTGATTGATTGGCAGTTTGACGGGATGACAAACTAAACGGTCATAGTAGGCAGTTTACCATGGAATGGTATGCGCCTATTAACATCATGCTTGATACTCTTAATTTGTACTTAGTTGTCCTTTAACACATTTTTTCGTCACAACTTCAGTATAACATGGACCTGATAATGACAGACTTACCTTTTGGCTTATTGAAAGCTTTCATCATGACTTTGATTCCCATGCCTGCGATGGCCGCCGTCGCCTCAGCGCGAGTCTTCCGCAGACTGCCAGCAGCCTGATCTTCGATCGCCAAAATTTTGTAAGCTTTTAAACTGTCTTCTCACTTATATATTAAATATATTATGTCTTTTCTATTATTCAAAAATAACTTAAATTTTAAATAAGATCATTTAATATCACAACTGTTTCTTTTGTTAGTCCTCCACTCAGTCTAAACACTCTTCGCTGTTTTTCATTTTGCTTATGTCCGTGTCACGTCACAGTGGAAAAGTTCGTTATTGTTTCACTACAGTTCATTTTTGTTTGTAATTGTACCTGTAAAAGAACACTGTTACCTATGTGGATTTCGTATTTGACGCCGTTAACCATTGCTGGCAATTACGATAACTAATTCTTACTAAGAACATGGTAAAGCTCTTGGCTCGCTATTAGCAATTCACTTACTAGACAAAAGAGCGATATTCAAATTGCAGTAAACATTCCCACAGGTGTGAGTGGAGTGCCGACGCACGCTTCCGGCCTGGTACCCCACTTACGGTGGCTTTGGGGTACCCCGCCTCCCCTTGCACCCCTACCTCATACCCTATTCCCACCCTGCCAGTGCGGGCCGGGGATGTTCCCACACCAACCACTAACCATGACGGGCCATTTTGCTAACTTCTATAGTGTGTGTCAAAGCACTTTTGGTTTTATAACGAGATTAAAGTGTCTACAAGCTCTTGTTACTTGAAAGTTGAAATTTTACACGATAAATTTCCATTTGTTTTTAATGGACTTTAAAATAGTCCCGTATACATTTAATACCATGCTTTCGGGAACTCATTTTAATTAGCTTACAAACTTCATCTTTTCCTCCTGCTCATCCACCAAGAGTACTCTGAGCACACTTAAGTAAATTCACGAAAGTAACTATCACGTTAGTTAAAACTTTACATTTGTTTACATATTTAACCAATATTATTCCAATCGATACCCATTTGATACCCACATCATCACGCACGGTTCTTAACTATTTTAATCATAATCGTATTAGATGCATAAAACATGTTAATACTCGTAACAAATTGATGGAATTGCCCCACAGTTCAAGGGTTAAGCATCTTCATTTCATCTCCAAACAATCTAATAACTGTTTAAAAAGGGGTAGCTTTATTGAAAATGTTATTAACCTATTGATGTTTAAGTATTGTTAATCAGTTGGCGTCATATTTTTAAATGATTTTACTATTTCTAACGTTTCACACGATAATAAGGTAAATAACAAAACTTTTTGAACTGCAGCTCAGCTATGTTTCTTTTATTTTCGGAAACATAAGCCTTTACATGTTATAATTTGGTATTAACTCTGCTTTTTTCATGTAAGTACCTGCCTACATGGTGCTCATTGGTCAGCCTAATGAAATTCTTTTATCTCTAAGTATGCTATATTGGTTGCTGCGTATGAGTGCCCAATGCGCCTAACCAATCTAACTTACTTAGCGGCGATGGGGGCGACGAATTGCTCCTAATAAAAATCACATTTGGGACCGATGCCATATCGTGCACGATGATGGACAGCAGGCAAATATCGCTGGCAGAATCCACTTGGTTTTAACGGGATCAATTAGATAAAATAGGGGATATTTGAGATTTAGATGAAACGGGAGAATGTTACGTAGGCAAATACGAGTACTATAGCTATGTACTACTTATTTTACTCCAAATACAACAACCAACCCTCTCCTCCCCTAATTTAGGTGTTTAATAGAAACTGCTGTAAAATTAATAAAAGCTTAAACTTCTGCAAGTAGGATCGTGTTCATATTTTATAGTGTACCAAATTGTTATATGTAGTTCTAGATAGAAAAAAAAGTAATTCTATACTAAACATTCTAGAATGTAAGAGTTACGCTGTGAAATCCTTGGGTATAGTTCAGACAACAGTTGACGTAAGTAGCGTTCAATAGGTCCAGTCAAGTCCAATATTGGAGGACAATGGTTGAATAATACATCGTCTCTCGTCATACGAGTGTAAAGCGCACTTTATGTTATTAAAGGTCATATGAGTTTAACCACGGTCGCTTTATGCTATCTATTTGTAATAAATCATATGGTACTTAAGCGTGGCCTTTTATATTTTTATAGGTAGCCAGCCTAAGTTTCGGAGCTTTGGGCTGAATGACTGTGCAAAACGGTCGACAGCCCGCCTGGCTCAGCGAGGCGTCCCCATACATCATCATCAAGTTTCGGAGCATGCAAGCCCAATGGCGTGCCTTTTCTGTACAGTTATTCTATATTTCTTATATTTTATTGAATTTTGAGAGCCTTTTTGGACCCTACAATATTCATGTTCCCTATTATTCCTAAAATAAGGTGCATGCTGCTTAGTTAACAGTTCATCTAAGCATTTGCTTTTTTTAATGGCACCCATCATTGCTAACTTGGCATGTTTATTTAAAACTGTACTGGTTATTGGGGTTCTAAGACAAAGCTTTTTTTAAAGAAGTTGGGCGCTGACTTCGTGACTGTCTTCTTGACCCTCGCTCTGGGTCGTTTCTGGTGCTAGCTAAGGTTGTCCATCGCGGTTCAACATGGCAATGCAGCTAGTGTATTTTGCACCTTTGCACCGGGTACGATCCGGGGCGGTTTGTTTGACTGACAGAATTTTTTGAATTGTATTTTGTAATTGTACTTCTTGTCATGTGTCTGATTAAAAATATTGTTTATTTCTTTATAACTGGTTAGATTTATCTTTAATTTTATATATGCACTGGGGCTGCTTGGGAACTGCAGCTCAAACTCTTTCATTCTGAGATATATGTATATAGGCCGGAGATGATGATGAATTTTTTGTGTTAGTTAATAGAGAATTCTATCAGATTAAGCGTACCTATTGTCTCCTCCACCGACAATTATGTACAAGACGCCAAAGGTTTGTAGGGCATCTCTTAATCCATAGCAATCGTATTTAGCCCCGGTCCGGTTAATCGTCGCGCCGAGATTGCTCCCGGGTCAACTAACTCGATTGTCGCGCCCAATTTGTCGCCCCAACACGGCGAGGCGACACCGATTTGTTTCTCAATAAATCCACTGATACGTTGAGGCTCAATCGGGCTAGTCGATTAAGAGCGGGGGCGCTATTCGTTACGATACAAGTGACAAATAAAAGCCATCGAAAGGCCTAAAGGTTAAATGATATTCCGAGTTTATAAGGCTTTGGAACGCGAGTACGCGGCGTCACGAGATTTTGTGCCCTACGGATATTTTTACACGCTTTATATTAGCTTCACCTGTATGTTTGTATGTTTGTTTGTATGTTTGTTTGTATGTATGTTTGTAACCGACTCCTTAGGGCGCGATTTTGACTCACTTCCAGGTTTCCGATTGAGCTGAAATTTTGCACATATGTGTAAATTGGATGACAATGCAATATTATTGTAACATGGAGCTGATCTGATGATGGAGCTGGATGGTGGCCATAGGAACTATGTAATAAAACAACACAATCCCGTCGAGTTTGGGCTCGTTTGATTTGTCTTGACGAGCACTTTGATCCCAGATGGTAACCAGGGTCTGATGATGGAGCTGGAAGATGGCCAAAGGCACTCCACAATAAAACGACACAACCCCATCGAGTTTGGGCTCGTTTGATTCGTCTTGACGTGCACTTTGATCCCATATGGTAACCAGGGTCTGATGATGGAGCTGGAAGATGGCCAAAGGCACTCCACAATAAAACGACACAACCCCATCGAGTTGGGCTCGTTTGATTCGTTTTGACGAGTACTTTGGTCTTAGATGGTAAAAAGGGTCTGATGATGAAGCTGGAAGGGGGGTAGGTGGCGGGGTGGGGGGGAATGGGGTAAGGGGGTCGGGGGTTTAGAGGTTTTTTTTTTTTTTTTTTTATATACAATTACAATCTACCCTCGACTCAGGTCAAGGCCTGTACTAATCTATACGACTTCCATTCCAGTTCCATCACTTATGACTCTCGCACTTTTACTCTTCATACTGTGTCTTTCTTACATTGGGTTTAGAGGGTTGGGGGTAAGGGTGTGGCGGTTGGGGTTAGGGGTGGGGGGGGGGGTTTACGGGAAATAGGGTGGGGGTGTTGGGGGGTTCGGGGTTAAGTGATTTTGGGGGGTTGTGGGAAATGGGGAGGGGGTAAGAGGCCTAGATGGTAACAAGGGTTTGATGATGGAGCTGGAAGGGGGGTGGCGGGGTGGGGGGGAGGAGTTGGGGGGGCAGGTGGTGGGGGGAGGGAGGGGTTGGGTGGTGGGGGTTGGGGGGTTGGGGGTGATTGTGGGGGGGGTAGGGGGGTTGGGGGTCCGGTGTTAGGGGGGTTGGGTTTAGGTGGTTGGGGGTTTGTAAAATGAGGAGATGAGTAAGGGGGGTTTAGGGGATTGGGGGTAAGGGTGTGGGTGTTGGGGTTTGGGGGGGGGCTGGGAAATGGGGTGGGGGATGTTGGGGGGTTGGGTTTAGGGGGTTGGGGGGTTATAGGTGAGGGGGGTAAAGTTAGAAAGAAAGAGGTTTACGTTTAGTAGTGTAGAGCAGTGCGCGCGCACCAAAGACCAAGTATAAGATGGACTGATCTTATTTAAGACGAGCAAAAAACCGTTTTGTCTCCATTTAGCACAGGGAAACTCTCACAGTGAAAAAAATGCAACTAAAAAATAGAAAATAAATAATAGTTTAAAAAAACTAAAAAACACGCTTTAAAAAATAAAAAATAAATTTTAATAAATTTCAATTCACTATTCTTATAGTGCAGTAAAAAATCTTAATAAGCAATTATTATATTGTTATATCCAGATCAAAATTTGTAAACAATTCTAAATATTGATAAAATAAATAATAATAGTTTAAAATATTTTATTGTAAAAAAAGCGTGGGGTGCTTTTTAAGATGTTATCAAAATGATAATCCTTGACAATTGACACCATGCACCCCACGCTTTTTTTAAAATAAAATATTTTAAACTATTATTATTTATTTTATCAATATTTAGAATTGTTTACAAATTTTGATCTGGATATAACAATATAATAATTGCTAATTAAGATTTTTTACTGCACTATAAGAATAGTGAATTGAAATTTATTAAAATTTATTTTTTATTTTTATGCGTGTTTTTTAGTTTTTTTAAACTATTATTTAATACATATAAGTAATAGTCACGCATACAGATAAATTTTATACCTGTGAATTTATTTTGTTATTTTATTTCGTATTTATTTTGGTATTTTAGTTTGAGTTAGAGTAAATTTTATAATAGTAGGTACCTTCCTACATTTGCATCGATTTGTCACGTCAATAATAATCACGATAGTATTGTTATCAAACAATTATACTCTACATAATTACGTATTTATTTTCAACTACAGAATTAAATATTTTACTTTTAGTACGTAGCTGTCTTATACTTAAATGGTTAACAGCCAAAGCAGAAACAAATGGTCCCCTTTTGCGACGCAGCTGGGCGCGACGACGAATCTCTTACCGTAACTCATCTCCGCTCATCTCTGACCCCCGACACCCGCATCGCTGTCCGTCTAATTTGGATATTGATGTTTACATGACAGTGGACATCAAATACAATAAAGTATAGTAACCGTCCTCAATAAAACTTCTGCTTTAGAACTTTAGCTTCTATTAAAACGATGTCCTCAAAAACGCAAGCTTTGATCTAAAAACTCTTGATTAGCGTGTAAACTGTCGTCAGGAGCGTCATTTTGATTTGTGGGCTTAGGAATTCGCCTCGATGTGTACGGAAAGCGGTTTGTTTTCCCGCTTGTATCAATGCATGTTTGGATAACGCGTTCGCGAGATTTTGCATGGTTTTGCGAGCGCATCAACAAACATGACGACAATGGACGTTCGCCGAATCGTGTGACGTGGGATGGACGAACAATGTTGGCTTGCATAACAAGAGCGAACAATTCGACCGGTGGCTTGTTGACGCCGACTAACAATGCAGTGTACCGTGCAAGGTAAGCAAGCTTTTTGGTACAAGCTGATTGAACTATGATACAATGTTTTACATCATGTTAGGAAGGGGTCTATAATGACTCCCATAAAATTTTTAGTCATAATGTATCATTAGTCATAATCAACGTTAGTCATACAGTGATTTATTTCTGAAACAATTTATTTTTCGGAATTGTTATAAAACAAACCTAACCTACTACATTCTACATATAAGATGGCATTTAAAAAAGTCCTGAAAAAAATACCGTTTCAGAAATAAATCACTGTATGACTAACGTTGATTATGACTAATATTATTAACATTTTTTTTATTGACTAACCTTAAGCACAGTTAGAGCGATTTATTTGTAGCTCTACGAGTACCTTTTACATTTTAATAAGAGTTTAACTCAGGCTTAAGTACTAACAATAACCGCTGAAATTTTAAAATAAAACAATTTATTACGAAGGCATATTGCGATTAGCGTACGTAAGTGGTTCAGTTACAAATTAATGTAGTCACAGCAATTTAGACTTTTAAAACACTTGAATACTTGAATACGAAGACAGAGGCTTTTGTTTGGAATATTAGTCGTCTACGGTACCTACAGGTTTAAACTTGTCTGCCTCTAGAATAAACTGCATCATCCAGATATAAAATACGAGTAGTCCTCCATGAAGCGGCTAGCCTTAATAGCTGAATGAGTGTATTATGGGTCAGGCGGGGCGCAAGTGATTTGACCTCCGACTCCTCAATTAAAACGTGGCTGCGGTGCCGTACGGGAATTGAATGAGCCGCTACTAAATAGACAACTGTAATAAATGTGAGGCAATGTGTATCACTTTTCAGACTATGTGTCACTGTAGTAGAGCGTTCCAACGCTCTTCTGACCTTGTGGAACTTGCCTGCGCATTTAACTGACAATAATGACTCTTTCGCAATACGTCGCCATTAAGTAATTTCCGTTTTTCAGTGTCTTGGGACATGTCTGTTTTCTCCCCGGATAATGTAACTAAACTAGATACTTAACCAAATATAGCAACAGTTAAGCTTACATAGTTAAAGCAGCTCATATATCAAGTATGCATACCTCGTTTGTACAGTGCACCCAAGTGGGGCATACACTAGCTATATAAGAAAAAAAAATGGTTCTAGAACCAAATTGGGAAAATCTTAGAAAAACTCCAACCACGTAAGCCGTGACAGATATCAGAGATAACTTTGCGTTCTAATTTTTTGCTCACTTTGAAATCTAAAATATGTAAGTTGACTTGAGTAGGTCTCATTACATGGATTCATTAGTGAGCCACGGTGTCCAATTTGAAAAGCGGGTTAAGATTGGACGCTTCAAAGTGAGATAGACGGTGTCCCATAATTATTGGCTTGCCGAAAAGAAATAGTTTGTGTCGTAAATTTATTAGTGGTGTGTGGTGAGTGTGGGTGTTTTGGTAAGGTAGGCTATGCGAGGCGTGCACACGGCGACCGGGAGCGTGGGGCGGAGTGGCGCGATTGGCGAACGCCTCCCAACGCCTACGCGCACGCGTCGCACCTCCCGCGAGAAAAATCTGCTCGGAAAACTACGCGTTTCCATCTCGACATTATACATTTTTCTAATGTGAATAACAACGCTGGGGGCGTCCGACCGCTCAAAATGGCGACGATCACAACGCTAGTTTATGTTCTTCAATTACGTCTGTCATTGTAAATAAAAAAATTAAATAAAATGTAAACATGGCTAAATTGTTTATTAATGTTGCTTCTATATTATTCAGACAATTTGGGATAGGGGAAACGATTTAGTGAAGTTGAGCGGTCCTATAATAAACCTAATATCATTTCGAGCTCATTAGACATTGTAATGCATGCAGTTTCAGTAACTTTTGTATGATAATAAAGCGAGGAAGGTTAAGTTCAGTGTCGCAGTTCCATTGCCCGCGTGATCATTTAGCAGTAATTTATGGACGAAGCAATCCTTTGTTATTTCAGGTTGGATTTTAATCAAGAAAATAGTCTTTAGATTTTACTGTTGTAAGTATAAATATCTTTATCTAACTGTGGTGAATGTACAGTCTGTCTTTATTACTATTAACAATTTCTATGCTTTTTTTAACCCCCGACACAAAAAGAGGGGTGTTATAAGATTTGCGGTGGGGGTTTTTAAAACTTTAAATTTATAATATTATTCTATTTAATTATTGTTTAATGTTTTAGACGACCAGATGGCCTAGTGGTTAGAGAACCTGACTACGAAGCTTGAGGTCCCGGGTTCGATTCCCGTGTCGGGGCAGATATTTGTATGAAAAATACGAATGTTTGCTCTAGGGTCTTGGGTATTTAATATGTATTTAAGTATGTATCTAAAATAAATAATAATAAATATTAGGGGACAATCTTACACAAATCGACCTAGTCCCAAACTAAGCAAAGCTTGTACTATGGGTACTAGACGACGATAAACATACTTATATAGATAAATAAATACTTAAATACATAGAAAACATCCATAACTCAGGAACAAATATTCGTGCTCATCACACAAATTAATGCCCTACCGGGATTCGAACCCAGGACCTCTTGCTTCGTAGGCAGGGTCACTACCAACTAGGCTAAAGCGGTCGTTATATCTATCTATAATAAGTATGTTTATCCGTTGCTTAGTAGGTAAGTAGGTACCCATAACACAAGCTATGCTTAGATTACTTTGGGACTAGGTGAATTGTTGTGAATTGTCCCGTGATATTAATTTTATTTATTTATTTAATTGTCATATTAATGTTGACCTTTAAATGCCAAATACATATATTTTAAATAAGAAATAAGTAACATAATATTAAATATAAGGTTCATCCACAGCGTAAGAAACAAAAGTTCTCCATCCTGTGGATATAAAAAAATAAAATGGGCCGTAAGGTGACACACACCCCGATGTAGATTTGATTAAAAAATAATGGCTCTAGACCCTTAATTTTTGCTATGTCCACATGAGAGTCGCGATCGAAAAATGTGTATGACCCCTAAGAGTAGCTAACATGATTTCTACGGAACCCTGAAATAAATATTTAATTATTATTGTTGGTTTGGATTACGGGCCCATAGAGACTTGATCATTATTATTAACTTTTCTAACGGAAAACACAGGGTCAATTTTTTTTAAAAGAAATGCAACGGAGTGTAGCGCGATTACGAGTACTGTGTAATTTGTAGGTGTTGGTAAAACAGGTATCTTAATAATTAAGTTTTTGTGTAAATTTAATTTTTAATACAAAGCTATTTTACGTTTTGTCAACTTTATAGCAACTTCGAGTCAATCTGATGACTGGCAGTACCTAGGTGAAATTTGAATTGTACGTTTTTTACATAGATCATTGCAAGTGAAATAAAAGCTTGCAAAAAATCTGTACTTAATTATTGACATAAAGTTTAATTTGAAAAATGTATGTTATAATTTGTTTTTCACCTCACTAGCTCGGAAAGCCCTTTTTGTTTGTTTGACATCTATTGAGAAAATCGCTTTTTATCCACATGTGAAGAAAGAGTTTTGACATTTGAGGGCAGCTTAAGTGATATTTGACAGCTAACAAAACGTAAAACGTTAAAAGTGCTGAATTTTTAAAATCACAATTAATGAATTGCATCGAGTAAAAAACACTAAATACAGTCTTACAACTTTATTTTAATTCATAAAAATCAGCATTCAACATTAACCTTCATTTTTGTTGTAAAAACGGATAAAATGTTATGACAGTCCAAGTAAGTCGATGTGCGAACAAAACGCATCCGAAATAATAAAAAAAAAACTTAAGTCAAAACTTTTCAATTAAATATTCGCATGTTTTTCTAATTATTTTCCTCGCTGTAGTGAGGTGAAAAGTTTTGTGTTATACACGGGTGAAAAGTTATTTTACGTCTCGTGTGTTGAAACACTCACTATCGAAAGGATTCTATTTTTGAACCACTCGCTTCGCTCGTGGTCAATCATAGAGTCCTTTCGATAGCTCTTGTTTCAAATGAACACTCGCTGGTAAAATACAACTTTCCCCCCTTGTATAACAAATAACTATTTCTGCGCCAAAGGTTTGTATGGGCGAGTAACTGAGTTAAATAATGAAAATGAGATCTAAATATAGTAGACGCGTAAGTGCAGGTATGCCTCGGCTTGAGGCAATTATCTCACTGTGGTGTCTAAGCTTTCACGGATTGTTAACTTCACATATCTTCGTAAACTAACATTATAATCAAAAACTGATAATTGTAGGTATGTTAGATTTAATTAATGAATACAAAATACAAAATTAATTGCTTTAAATGTACGGTACAACAATGCTTTGGACTTAGGTATGTACAAGCAGAACACTTTTGTTTTTAATTAGGTAATGAATGATTCAGCGTTTGGCCTAGTAGTTAGAGAACCTGACTACAAAGCTTGAGATCCCAGGTTTGAGCCCCGGTCAGGGCAAAATACGAATGTTTGTGCTCGTGTCTTGGATGTTTAATATGTATGGACTTATTTACTGGTTGTCTAGTACCCATAATATATATGCTTTATTTAGTTTGGGACTAGGGCAATTGGTGCCTACCGTCCCAAGAAATATTTACCTAATCTAATATAAATAAAAATCTCGTGTCACGGTGTTTGTAATCGAACTCATCCGAAACGGCTGGACCGATTTTTATGATACCTTTCTTTTTAAATATTCGGTAGGTCTGAGAATAGGTTGTAGGCTACTATTCTTCGCGGACGGAGTCGCGGGCAACAGCTAGTTTATTTATAATATTGCTGCATTAAAGATAGATAGAGGCAATATAGTATGAATATTTATTGTACGATAATTCGTGAAGTGCATCATTTGGCTCTATCCACGTCTGACTATCGCAGTTGAACTAAACCAACCTCTTTTTTCAGTATCTATATTTATTAATTGGAGCGGAACTTACATAGATAATTAAATTATTTTAAGGATTTGATTAAATAAACTAGGTTAGCTCGTAAAGCGATCTGTCAATGAGCATTAAGCGGAAGATCTAATTTAAGTGAGCGTCTTTCTGCTGTCCGACAGGTGGCGTGCATTAACGGCTATTAACAGCGAGTTAACGTCCAGGTTGAAATACGTTTTTAGTAAATAATACAATATTAAGGAAAAGGTACGAAAAAATAAACCGAAATGCATTTTTTATGCTCTATAATGCCCGCGAATGCATATATTATCAGACTGGTTTCAGTAGTGTAAATGTAAGGACCTCTCTATAAATTGGCTGAATTTAAACAAAAGTTTAAAAGTGGTTGTATTGTATCTGTCAGTGTGAGGAACAAGTTGATTTTATGTAAAGAGAGAATTAATGACTTCGAGAGCCTGTTTCACCATTATATCTCTATTTTCTCTACTGAATCTCTTGTAAATACCCTATTTCAAAGACGTAAAATATCAGGAACTTATCGGAAAGTGTAGTATGTACAGCTTGTTTTCGATTACTAAGATATCTATTTTGAGAGAGAATTAACTTAGAGCCTATTTGACAATGTATAGGCCATAATTCCGATTGTTTCAAATTAGGTATGTTACAAACTACCACGAGCTACAGTCGTAGTTCTGAAGTTGATTGAACAACATCCAGCGTGAACATTTATGTATATGTATACATTTACTATTGAAATGAAGTAACTAGGTCCTAGGCCTGTGATGCTCGCTACATGGTATTAAAAGCGTTTGGTTTAACGCTCCTTTGTACAGTACCCAGTGACTCAGTGCCACGGTCGGCTGGCTGCGAAAATTCGTTTGCCTCACCGACACCTAACTATGCCAGCTCGTGTTATGGTCAAAATAACTAAATGGAATGACGAATTCACAAAAGAAAAGTTTAAAATATACATACGTGCCACTGCAGAGAACAGGCCTCTTCTCAGAAAGTTAATTTAAACATTACAAAATCAATTTTTATATTGTGCTTACTTACTCAATACATATACTGTACTTACTCGTTATACTGGTTAAACTTAAACAATCAAAACATGAAAAAAAGAAGAACTATACTACATCGGCTACATTAAATGTATCGCTTACCTTGTGTATTAAGAATCTAAGTAAGTTCAATTAAGTGTCTTTGTATTGTATTGTGTTGTATTATAGAAATCCTATAATACTAGCAGTAAACACTAAATAGCGCCTCGCCTCGACATTCCTTTGTTTTAATTTCAACACAGTCCATTATTTTAATCAATCCTCATTAACATAGGCATAAAATTTACTGGATAATTTACAAGCGAACGTACGCACGTGTGTAGTTATGAAATGTCGAAACTAGCCCAGCCGTGTCGTACCGAGAAAATGTTTACTTTCAGCCTCGAATCGCAGTTCTATGAACCTAATGGTAAAATAAACTATTGTTTCATGAATCATCGCCCGCTCGTTTAGGGAATTGCACAATGGCTCGTACTTACCTACCTACTTGTTTTTTGTGAAGTATTGTTAGCGATACGAATGCCTAGATAAAGACATAGTTTTGCTATGGAGAATAGATAGAGGGGACGAATGAGTCGAGTGACTAACGACTAAAAACTATCCAAGTATTATGTATTTAAAGTAGATTATTAATAAGATAATAGGCCTAGTTTTAAATTACATACCCTTAAGATTATAAAAAGGGAACAAAGAAATCCTTTAAAACTATAAAGCTTTATAATTCGCAGATGTTGCGTAGTTAACGCAATTTGTAACATTGAAATCGTGATAAAAAGTGTAAAAAGTAAAAAAAGCGGAACAAGTAAGGATTCGCAAAATGGCGTTTGAATAAACAGAGAGCACCTGTATCCTGCCGGAGCGCAGGGTGCTTGAGGATATAGGGTTTGCATCTTAACAGATACGATACGGTCTGAAAGTAAAAAGTACTTACCTACCCTGAAATTTAACGAGTTTAGTTTCAGCTTTTTGACGTAAAGTGCTTGAAAGCACAATGCTCAAATGCTATTAAATCTGGGGTTACCAAGATGTACAATTGACAAGTTCTAAGGTTCTTGTATATGTTGATTGCAATTGTTTATTGTAAAACTCTGAATGAGCTGTTGAAAGATCGATCCTGCTGAAAATTCAAAAATCCTGAAATCTACGGGCAAATCCTCAGATATGACATCCTCTTATGAATTTATTGCAACGCTAACTTTTATAAAATATAATTATGAAACATTTTCTTCGTCCAGCAGGATTTGAACCTGCGTCTTGAGTTTCCTCATGAGGACCAGCGAAAACGAAAAACAAAAGCTACAGATAATATAAATATTCAGATATCAAAACGTATTCTTTTATAAAAACAAGAGTATTGAACGTAGTAATGCTTGTAATTGTAATCCTAGGTAACTAACTGCGTTGGGCAATTCCTAATTACTATGCTTGGAATTACTAACAGCTCAGTAAAGTTAACTGCGGATTAACCTAACATTTCATGCAAAGTATAACAATTTTGTAACGTTCAGATCAACAAAAGTGGATGAGTGGTTCTGGAGCTCAAAATGATCTACACAAGACTTTAGTTATTTCCAAGGTGATGAGAGAAGGTGTAGATCATCCACTTCTGCTGCTGACTGTACACAAAAAGTTTCGTACCGCCGTACCGACGAAACACTTTTCTGTATGGGAGTCCCATTTTATTATGAAATTTTATTTTTGTTCTTTGTTCTTATAAAAGCCGTAGCAATAAACATTCTGTGAAAATCACATTTCTAAGCATTGCCATTGTTAATATCAAACAAGACACGCCAAAAACAGGTTTTGTGTATTAGAATCTTGTTTAATTTTTAATTTTATTTCATTTTTAGGGTTCCGTAGTCAACTAGTTAGGGTTCCGTAGTCAACTAGGAACCCTTATAGTTTCGCCACGTCTGTCTGCCTGTCTGTCCGTCCGCGGCTAAGCTCAGAGACTGTTAGTCAGTCACGCCGACAAAGTGGTTAAATAAATAAACTAAAAAAATTTTTTTAGGTTACCTCCCATGGACGTAAAGTGGGGGTGATTTTTTTTCTCAACTAACCCTATAGTGTGAGGTATCATTGGATAGGTATTTGAAATTAAATAGGGGTTTGCTAAAACTATTTTTCTTTTAAGTGAATATTTTCGGAGATATTCACTCCGAAAGTTCAAAATAATGTGTCCCCCCTCTTACTTTTGAACCGCACGTTAAAAAATATGAAAAAATCACGTAAATTAAACTTAATAAAAACATTCTAGGAAAATTATTTTCAACTTAGTTGAGCAGTTTTTAAGTTTTTGTAAAAAAAATAATTCTAAACTAAGATTGTAATTTAACCGCCATTGCAAGCAATTTCTTTTTTTTGAGTACTATAATATCACGCTAACAGTATCTTCTTTCATATAAAAATAAAAAAAAAATGAAAACGGTTCATATGTATAATAAAGAATTACATCTGAAAACCATCAACATACATACCTACTAGTTCTAGTAGACTGCAGATTAGATTAGTTACCCAATTCGCCGATAGATGGCGCTGTACCGCCGACAATACAATACAATACAATACAATACAATGACTCTTTATTGTACACCACAAAGAAAACAATACAGAAAAACAAGTACATGGAAAAAAATATACAAGGTAAGCAATAAGCCGACGTTAAAATTCTAGGTAGATACATAGCGCTGGTTAACCCTAGCGCGCGGTGGGAGTTGGGACCAAAATAACCACATTAATAAAGTATGCAAAGATTTTTTCGTACCTGCTACGGAACCCTATCTTGGGCGTGTCCGACACGCTCTTGGCCAATTTTTATTGTCTGTATTTATATCAACTACTGTAATATGTATCTACACGCTAAAAATTTCAAGGGTCTACCTATTACAATTCAAAACATACAGCCCTGTGTCCGAAGCATAGACAGATTAACGCTCAATAATAAGGAGTTGGGCACCTTTTGGGTACGGAACCCTAAAAGCTATTATTTTTCTTTCAAGTGAAGTTGTATCAAGTCAGAATTTCGAATTCGAATACGGAGTCTTATCCACCTATTTACCCACTGAAAAGAGTGTCATGAAAATAACCTTTATTTAGGTACGTAGGTGCAGAAGAACTCAAAGAGAAATAATGACAATTATTATCCCATCTCAATCGTGCATGATAGCTTAATATGCCTAATTCTATGACTCTACATAAATTAACGTTTAAGAACAGCAAAAAGCACATGGCAAAAACGTGTAATATACGTAGAACGGGGCTAAAGAAGGGTTACACTACGAAATATTGTATTTTCTCAATCAAAGTACAAAAGTGGCCATATTGGCAATGCGTATTTATTACCAACTATCCCCACTGACACTCATCTGGCGCGTGTACTTTTTCTACCTGCCCCTACAAAACAAAGGCGTTGCTTACAATATGCCGTACAACCTACACCAACTCTACTTTTTCAAATAATTTATTGAATCAGGCGTTGCTTTGCAGAGGTCCACATCGATGAACTGAAACAATTACTTTGCTCACCCGCGACCTAATGTCTTGATCACACGTACCGAGTAAACGGGCGAGACAGTGCTACTCGGTGCGTATAAACAAGGCAGCGCTTGTTTATGCGGGTGAGCAAAGTAGTTGTTTCAGTTCTACTTTTTAAATGTCAATATACACAGTATCTGATGTCCTGTCAATCGTACAGAGGATAAATAAAGGAGATCCCTTTATAAGGGGTAAATTTACATCTATTTTTACAATGTTACCTATCAATATTCATTGTTATTATAAGTGCGTACACTGTTGATGCATGCAATTTTCCCAACCACCCCTGTGACAACGGCGACGCGTGTAATTTTCCTATGAACTCTTCAACCATGAGTCATTCATAGCATAAGTGAAAACATAATAATTAGCCGTTGGTACCCCTAATGGGGTCTATCGTTATCTGCTTCTATTGTTTAACGCTTTTTTATTCCCACGGTGAGGCATGATAACGCAGGTACCTATGCCTCAACAGCCGAGCGAGCTTATCATTTGGAATTTGAAGAAATATTTCGACTCTTGTTATAGAACAACATTTCATTTCAGAGTTCGCAGTTCATAAATCTTAGTAGGTTTGGTGAATTTTAATTAAGTATGTGTATGGAAACATCAAGTAGTAAATAATGTAATTAATTATGGTTTTATATTGGTCTATCTATTCATAAAAGCCTAAGATGGATTGAAATGTTAAGTAGGTATCTATGATCTGCTTACTGGATAGAGTAGAGGCACACCTAATTTGGACTGTACTGGCATTTCTTATTTGATCAAGTATTTAATAGATATAAACTGGTAGGTATACTTACTACAAAAATGACCTGTAAGTAAACAAACATATCTAAACCTCGATAAATTTTTCGTACAGTAAAGAATGATGTTTAGTGAATGTAGTAAAATGCTTACTGCGCTTCTCTACTCGAATCGATAGCGAACAAAAAACTTTAAATACCAGGCTTTAATACAAAAAAAAAAACTTTGTATTCATCTCATGCATACAGAAAACGCATTGTTGAGTTGAAACATTTAAATGGAACGGCATCAAACAAAGAGAGACGGCAGTCAAGTGCGAAATCCACCGGCGACCCACGCGCACGATAACGACAGACAAAATGTAATATATGAGCCGAATCCATTATCCAATGACGTTCAGCAATTACCCATTTAGTGTAATTCGGGCCATTGTATACTTGTCTAGCGTCTAGCGCGAGTTCTCGTACATTCGCGCCGTCACTCACTCAAAGCACCAATTCAAAAAATCACTAGCGGGCACTATCGGGGCGCGAGTTAAGCGTTCGTGTTTTGAACTTTCGATCATTTCAAACTAGTCCAGAATCCAGAGTTAGCCGCTCACGGAGGTGCGCGCGTGTGTGGCTGCGGCCGGCGCGCGACTACACCGCCGCACTCAATGGGCGCGCAGTGGGGCGAAGCTCGGCCCGCGCACTCCCAGCGAGCTTACCAAAATCACCAATTGCGCCTGTCCCCTATACTAAGCAGACACGCGCATTTGCATTGCCTCACGCTCGTGACACTAGGTACTCTTAAAATCCACTTCTCCCAACTTAGAATTACTGTCTTAGCAACCTAACATTTTGGACCTCCGGACTTTTTCAATCAGCTAACGACCCATCTGAAGCCCCGGTATGATGCATTCGGAAGCACCTGCTCACACTCGAGTATAAACTGCGCGTTAGAAGGAGATGAAGTATTCCATCAGGCCGCGGACCGGATGGCAGACTCGGTTATGAATGAATCTGCCGTCCTTGTCCACCGCACAAGTTAACATAGCCCAGTCTCTCTCGGATACAGGTTGTCGCCGTAGAGGAAGTGAAAGGGACGAGGAGCGTAGTAAATATTGCGCTCCGTGGATCCGTCAAGAGTATTATAAAGGGCTTTGGTTTTTATGTTACAAAAAAAGGATAACCGTCGACATCCATTCATAGTTTTATTATGCTAGATGCACTGACGTCACAGTAGATGCTGGCTAGTTTGTAGTGTTTAGGGATTAGTCCTTTTTTTGATTTTAAAGAAACTCAGGGTTTTTTGAAGGTGCGGCTGAGAGTCTCGAGGGCACGGGTCCCGGCATTGTTCGCGGTATTGCTATCTGTGGGCGCGGCGTCAAACGGCCCGTGTCAATGTTTGAACGGGCGACGTGACGTACCTTCTCCACTAGTGCCAGTTCCTTTGTCGCGAGCAAACACTCTGACCGACACAAAGTTTCCACTTGACTCGGCTCTAAATGTTACGTCCGGATGTAATAGCTCCTTATACGAGAGATCTTACCAAATTCCTTCAAGTCATTGGTCAACGTGTGCGTGACTAAGATCGGCTAATCCTTTGCAACATTAATTATATGTACAACGCAAATATGCCTGCCTATTTTGCTTTACGTTTTCAGTAAATGATCAAAACACAGTACTCTCAGTAAATAAAACCATACGAGTGCATTCTACCTAATAGTAATAAGTATTTCAGAAAAAATAATACTGAACAAAATATGTTAACATATTTTACTCTGCTTCATAGTGTTAAAGACGAATGTAATGGCTCTACCAAAACGTTGCAACATCATAATTGGTCCTTTTCGTGATATTGATTAATTTAAATCCTGGTTTTATTAACAAGGCTCTAAATAAAATGAAATTGACTCACTGTTTATTTAATTTTAACCTATTTTGTATTTCGAAATTACTATTATGATTTCGGTACATTTGCGAAATGTACCGAAATTTGTGTTCAGACACTTACTACTTATGCAGAAATGCATTTGCAAGACACGATGCTAGATTCAGAGTTTTTATGTGTGAGTGACCCTAATGGCCGAAAGCAATTAGGCGAAGCATATCGTCAACGTAACTTGCTTTCAAAAGTTTCGTTTAAAATAAATAAAGAGCAACGCAACAAAAGGCTTTCACTCGCGCAAACAGAGGATGCGGCCGGGATTGTCCTCGACGCGATGATTCAAACATAGTTATATTATATTTGCTAATATTATATACAGCTTATTTAACTTGATGACAAGTTTGACCCAGTGTCAAAGAGACTTGACTGGTTTACCTCAATGTGTATTTAAAAATCATAAAAGTTTATCGTAAAACTTTTAGCACTCCATTGGATCGCAATTCGACGTCTTTCGATTCAGTATAACATAGATTATGTTATTGTGTAGCGGGATGTTTGGACGTTTGATACGAACAGCAGGAAACCTTAAATCCAGAGCATATTCAGGCGTATGATATGTCGGGTGTCCACAACCATAACATTCAGTTCAGAGATAAATCAAAGTAAAATCAGAACGTTAAGAACTGTGAGTCTCGGCCACAAATCAATGAGATCCCGTCGAACCATGTAACCTCTTGAGCGCCAGGTGCTACGCGGGAAGTGCCCCTCTCCTGCCCCTCGCCCCGCGCACTCCCGCGCACCCACACACGCACACCACCGGAGAGGAAGTGCACACATGTAGCGTGTAGCATAGTATTAGTGACGTAGACGCGTAGCTGTGTGTTTTTGTAATTTATTTATTAATGCCCTGCATTTGCGTATGCGCCGCTCGTCGTGCATGAAAAATGGCGGGTATAAATATGATTTTGAGTGGACGCTAATTCAAAAGTATGGTTATTTAAAAGTGTGTAAGTGTTGTCTTTTATCGAGTCGCGGTGCCGCCGTAAGAGCTTCGAACGCTACTTTGTAGTGGCTGTAAATTTATGGACGACAAAGAAACACTTTAACCCGAGGATGATGAAGTGATTTGAAATTTTTCAGGGCCTCTGCAAACAAACCGTCCAAAGTGATATAAGGGAGACCGAACTGATGTAATGACGTCACTTTTAAGCACTATGCGTAAGAGTGAGACGAAGCATTTGGTTCTCGTTTCATCCCTTTTACTTATATATTAGTGACTAATGCGCTGTACTTCTAATTTTTGTTCTTCCACGGGATAAAGCTAGCGATCGTGTTAAAAAAAACCTTAACCGCAGTTTCCAGTGCACCAATTCCACCATGCCTACAAACGTTTCACTGAGTAATCGACAAACAGATTTTAGAATTCAGCTCAGTTCGCAACAAAGCATTGTTCACGACGCGGAATGAAACCCGCAGGGAATATTATCAACAGGTAGCGTACAAAGTATTCTTCCGGCATCCGAAAACTACTTCTTTGCATCCCAAACTTTAACTACACACGGTAAAGTCGAATTTCAAATAAATCCCTTCATGTTTTTTTTTTACTGCCCATAATAAAAGATTTTAAAGGAATAACAGTGTTAAGTGTTGAGTTTTTAGGTAGAAAGTTCAATGGCGGTAAAGTTTAAGGTTGCTGCTCATCCGGTGTAACGCGACACCGTGGGGAAGTGAGCATTCGGGGTAGGTGAACAGTAACCCTTTAATAATGATGATGACGACTTGTATGATAATATTGGCTATTGTATTTAGTTTTAGTACGTGGATGAGATGAGAAATGATAGGAGGTTCATCAGATTATGTAATTATGGGGATTTTTTTTAAAAATGGCGTTATAATTTGTGTATTATAATGAAATTAAAGCTATTTCTATTTGACTACTGGAAATAAGAAATATTATAAGGCGTGCTACTACGTAGAACATTGTTTGCTTGCATTGTTTGCCATGGAAAAAAATGTTTTGATAAAGAAAATATGGTAATTAATTAAATTTATTATTTTTCCAACAATAACAGTTGTTGGCTGAAAGGAAACTTAATTTGAAGGCAATTCTTGAAATTAAAACAACTTTAAAAAATATGAATACTTACACAAGTATGAAATTCATATTTTTTAAAAGTTGCTTTAATTTTAGCTTTCTTAAATAAGTGTTCCTTATTGGATAATATGATAGCTCTAATAAAAGTGAGTACCTATCTACTTTTATGTAGAATGACATCGTAATCATAACAAATTACTAGGTAAATGAACGGGCGGTGGAGCCACTCCATGATGCCGATTGCTCCCGACCGCTGTACGATAGCCCACAGATCCAGTTTCGGTTATAGCTTCGGCAGATTTTTCCGCTGCAACCAAAACTGTATTGACACTACATTTGAATGCCGAAACTAGCTGAAAACGAAACGAACACCGAAAATTGAGTCGGTCCTTATCTACGAGTATTTAGCCAAGACACTTAAAATATTATTTTCCAAAAGATGCAATGAAATGTTAACCTTACGATCCATATAATAGGCCGGGACGTATCACGTTGCGGGCGCGGTTAGACGAGGGCTATGTAATGGATTTTCATACAGAATTGCAGGCCTAGGCCGGGAAAGCGATCCTCTATTGTTTCATGTGACACAGCATCACGACGTTTATAGGTCTATGGCATCATAGCATTCAGCCCTAAAAAAAACATAAGCAATAGTTGCTTTCTTTGCAATTTTAATTTCTTCAAGTTTTTTATTTATTTCATTGCATGTTTGAGAAAAGCACTAAGTATACAAGCCTCGGCCAGAACAGGGGTTGCCGGCTTCGTACCATGTCAAACTTATTCGCCCGGCTACCCCTTAGGTACTTCCCGACCTCTATAGTAATGTACTATTGCTAGACAAATTAGGAATCCGCTCTATTTTTCTAGTATGTTAATAAAACCGATAGACAAATAATTAACTACGTAATCATTTTACGAGCTAAACAGCGGCTGATTGAAATAGCCGCTAGCCGCACAAGCAATTTCCCGAAGTCTTGCAACATTAGCGTTTAAGTCTTTTCTATGGCACCGATTAACGCATATTGCTGAGCCCGCGTCGCTCCCCTCTCACCTATACACATAGTTATTATAATACCATTTCACTATTTAAGGGCCTAATCACTTAAATTTCTAAGATTTCCCATGATACATGGAATCAATCGAACCAACCAAATAAGTCAAACAGATCCCAACTGTTTTATTTATGCGGCTCAATTTTAATTAATAACGTCTAAGAAATCATAACCATAATTCATAGCTGCCTCCTATTAAGAGAAAAATTACACGCAACCGTATCACGTACGTAAGCATACGTCGTCCTGTATTAATTAAATATACTTAATGGTCGAGCAATCCGTCGCTGGTTCGGCGCCGCCCGCCACCGCAACTGGTTCTCTCCAATTCTATTAATTTATATTACCCAAATTAAATTAACATCAACTGTGAACATTGTTTCCACGGAATATATTAATAATTACAACAGATTGATTATCAACATCTAAAAGAGCATTTAACCACGTGAGAAACACTCCTCCCAAATCTACGTAGGGTAACGGCACCAGTGGCCAGCCAGGAACCAGTGTTCAGCCTTTTGCGTCATTTATTGGCCATAAATATCGCTATAATCAAAATGAACAAATCACGTGCACTTAAATACAAGCTCTGATTCCTCATTGGTTAATCTGTCACGCGACAGGAGCGGCAGGGGATCAGGGGGGAGAAATAGACTCGTTCATACAGGTGCTGTCCACCGACAAGAGCAGTAGGGCCATGTCCGCCATATTTTTTACTACACGTGGTGTTCCCTTAACAGGTAAGAAAAAATATATTTTAATATAAAATGTGATTGTGTTTTATACATGGTAGCTTTGTACATTACTTCATGTATTAAATTATGTTAAATTTGAATAAAAATATCGCTTTTTTACGTATAAATCGAGGGGGCTGAGCATAGGATACCTCTTTTTTATAAAAGATCCAATGGACAGCCCCGGGGGCTGAGCACTGGGTTTTTGGATTACTTTTGAAATCACAAGAAAAAGGGACCGTTAGAACCGTCAAATTTAAATTTACAAATTTAGTAAGACAAGTCTATTCCTAATGGTCGAAAAACCCAGTGGTCAGCCGCATTTTAAATTATTCTTTCACACGGCTGATCACTGGGTGTTGAATATCCAGTATTCAGCCACGATCTTATTTATATGGTTATAAGGACGAATATGGATATTTGTATGAGGATTCAATTTTACCTGAAATCGTTATAATATGATTTATTCATTGAACATAAATACCTGCACTATTAATGAAAAGGAAAATTCCGATAAATTATTGACCTCATCAAATGTTTCATCAACTTTAAATAACAATTTGAATCAACTTTCAGTTCTACCTGATCACAAGAACAATTATAATTTACGTAAGACCTCTGCAAATGTTTCACCAGCATTGAAACAAATTCTAAAAATACCGTCTCCTATTAAAAAATCTAGCACCCCTAGAGTAATGAATCGAATTGGAGCAATATTGTTTGCTTGTAATACTAATTTTTGTAAGGTGGGACATTTTTTAATGTGATTTGAGAATTGTTGCTATTAAAATATATAAACAATATCGTTGATTTTGATGTAATATTGCTCATGTTGATCTCATTATTAGTAATATTTACAAGGGCTGAGCACTGGGTTCATTGAGGCTGTATATTGGTTTTTAGTGGCTGTCCACTGGGACAAAGGGCCATTTTTTGTTTAAACTTAATTATATATTTTATTTATAGAATTATTGTTTTTGACATATATTGCTTAAAAACTATAATAAACAATAAATCAAATCATGTTGTACGTTTCATTATCCGACAAATGCTGTAGAAATGCCAACTGTTTAAACTTCAAAAAGTCGTTATGAGGCTGACCACTGGTGCCTTTACCCTATGCAAATACGAATCGTCCAAGCGATGAATATAAATTCGAGCCAAATAAACTCATTTATCATTTGGAGCTTTTAGAAATGCAAAGAATGGCAGCGCTATTCTACGCGCGGGCGCATTGTGCCGCGCGGCCGACGCGAGTCTGGGCTTCAAAAACAATCACCAACAGTAAAATGTCGAACGGAACCATAAAAAGTTGAGTAAAAGGCGTCGAAAGAAGGCAGCGAATTTTGAACGAAACCAGTTTAATGAGGGTCGAATTTAAATACGAAAATAAAGCGGTTCCCACGGCGTCGGTCGCGGGAACGGAAGCCCGCGCGGCGGTGTCGCGCGGCGGTGTCGCGGCGGCGGCGCGACACGCGGTCGCGCCGCGACACCAGCCTCACTGGGCCGGCACAGCCTCTCGCAACCGTCAATGACTTAATACAACTATTCAAACAAAACGAATCCAAAGAGCCTCAATAAAATTGGTGGAAATATATAGCCTTTACTCCGTGTTGACATAATTTATTAAAGCCGAGTGTGAGAACTTTTGCAAAATGCTCAGATTAAACAGCAATATACGCGGTTTTGATGAACGATAAAATTAACATGACAAATGACTACAGTTCTTTTTAATATATCGACGTAGGTACATAAAATAAAACCATCTCGGTTTCCATTATGGTCCGTATTTTATTAATTTTATAATCGACATAAAGTTAAAAAAGTAGATAATGTCGTCCGTAAACTTTGGTATTAATTATAATATCGTCATTAAATATAATTCGGGCATAATATTCTAATCTCACGTAGAGCTAGGCAGATCCTGTTTGGCGCCGCGTATAGTCTTGATAAAATACCGTTTTAAAGTTAAAAGGTATGTCGTGAGGGAGATAATGCTGCTACTTCAGATAGGGGAGGCGTCAGATCGAATATTTAAGCTAAGTTATGTTGCGTTATTTTGATAGGCGAATGCTTAATTATTTATCTCCGTTTACTGCGACAGATACCCATATCGTAATTGCCGCGATATCAATTTTAATACAGTCAAACTAAATTAACTGCCGACGCCGGCAATACCAGTTTTTCTACATAATATTTGATTCCACATGAATAGTTTTACAACACAGCATTCGAGGAAATTGCAAAAGACAATTTACTTTTCGAAATATACAAGTTGTAAACATGTTGAGGTGAGGTCTGGCCGATCGTTTTGTTTGAGCTTGCTTTCGATAATGTCAATAATGCGACCTCAGCCAACGGAACTTGTTCCAACAGCTTTATTTGTATACTTTACACGGGCTATTTGAAGCAACCACAGACGTAGGTATTCGTTTATGCGTTAATGGTACAAAGAAAACAGATTAGGCAGGTAAAATGAGGGCCAAGTGGTCTTTTGACGAGGTACATTTTTTGCAGTGAAGTTACGACAAAAAATGAATACTTAAGAATTAAGATGGGCACCAAAACAAGAGAATACCCAACCCCTTTGCTGGCTTAAGTTTTGGGCTAAGAACCGCGCAGCTTTCAACTAAAAAATGTGCAATTTGTACATTCACACAGGCTTTACCTACAAAAACTCAACGTTTTGTTTGTTATTGTTCTTTATGTCAATATTTGACTTTAAAACTGCAAGCGAACAGAATGTACTGGGGTGACTCAATGTCAACTTTCAATCTCTGGCTTCGCTAAGAGAAAACCTACTTGATCATGTTATCAGTTCAACCACTTACCATATATATAATAGTAAAATTTTACTTATATAACTTTTGGAAACTTGGTGGCAGATATTTTGGTTATTACATCATGATTTCGTTGTATACCTGAATATCCTACAATTACGCATGTTGATGGATTTAGCAATAATGTGATACTAAATCGTTATTGTATGTTATTTTGATATGTTATGTTATTTCCGTAGCCAAAATGGTAAAAACGGAACCCTTATAGTTTCGCCATCGCCGTGCCTGTCTGTCCGTCTGTCCGTCCGCGGCTAAGATTAATTTTGTAAGCTATAATTTTGCATGGATATATGTAGCAATTACACCGAAAAAATGGTAATATAAAATGTAGAAAAATATTTTTTTTTTGGGATACCTCCTCCCGTAGACGTAAAGTCGGGGAGGTTTTTTTTTCTCGTCTAACCTCGTATAGTGTGGGGTATCGTTGGATAGGTGTTCTAAAATCATTAAGGGTTAAGAAAACGATTTTTCCATATATATGATTTGTTTGCGAAATATTCTACTTTAAAGTGCAAATTTTTTGCTAAAGTTTGCGCCCCCGCCTCCCCTCTAAAAGCTTAACAGTTGGTTTGAACATTTTGGAAAAAAAATATGTTTGGTGTAAATAAGTAGTTATATCAAACTAACAAGGAAAACTACTACGACTAAATTTGCTTGAGAATTATCAGAAGTTTAAGAGTAAATAGCCGCCTGACCTAAACCTACTTTGGAAATTCCGTACAAAATATAAAATCCTGAGAAAAATATTACTTGTTTAATACGGATAGTGAAATTAATAAGATATGCAAGGTTTTTCGAAACGGTTGCGGAACCCTTTCCTACATGGGCGTGTCTGCCACGCTCTCGGCCGGTTTTTATCCAGACCTTGGCCTCTCACCTGGTACCAGGTTATAGCTAAGTTTTGGGACACGTATAAATCAGATAGTGCATCAAAAGATTGAATCGTCGTGTGTATGAGCAAATAAATGTTCAATGAAATATTTTATTAAGAAATCTACTCGTGAATGTGTTCCAATAATGGATTTAGGAACAGACAATAAATAAAATAAATCTGTGGTGGTGTCAGCACAGTAGCTTCTAACTTCCGTACGCCTATTCGATATACTGAAGCAAACCTTAGTTATCTCCCAGATACTGTAAATTATTACTTCCACCTGCATCTGTAAACAATATTTACATACTCCTATTAACATATAACATAAAGTTTCGAACTGGCATCTCTTAATTAAAGAATACGACATGTCTACTCTTGCGTCTTAATTCAGGCAAAGTATGTAAGTTACGACTAAGTACTGTAGATAGGAAGATAGGCCCTCGCCCGTCGGGAGCTGTCGTGATAGCATCTTGAGTTAAGCTCTGATACCATCACCGCTGGATTCGGATCCATTGACTCGCGTAAAATTGGATATTAATCAACCAAACGTGCATCTTCACAGCGATTTACGCCAATGTCGTGCCGGGAAAGGTGAAGCATATTTTAGTTTTATCTTTACTATTGACGTTAGTTAAGTTTATCTTTTCAAGACGTAGCTGAAATTCTTGCGGCTCAGCTTTGGCGATGGAAAGCTTCGATTATTTAATTTTCAAGAAAGCTTAATTGTCCAAGGTGGCTACTATCTTTTGCACTGCAGTAAAGTAGTATGTATTAAACAGAAACAAAGCAAAAACTCATGGTATGGATCAGATCACTCTTGTAGTAAAGTTTAAATATTATTAAAAAAACGCTTTACCTATACAAGGCGGTAAGAAATTAGTACTTAATGCGAAATTGTGCGAACTTTTCGATGATCCATTTGAAAACCGCCTTAATTTTCGAGAATTATAAAAAGCCTTTTTTAAAATCACTGGTCCTTAAAATTAACATAGTTATTTCTGGTGTCTCATACGAATCAATATGAATGGTGTAAGAAAGCTAAACTGACGATATAATTCTGAGTATCACACCCAATTAACATTTTAATATGTGTAGGTGCTATGGTTTATTTTGAATCGTTTAAAACAAACAAGAGTTCGAATGTTCGCACGGGAAAAAGCCAATGGTTGATACATTATTTTTTTTTATTAGGTACACTTACTTCAAATTAACAACGCCGATAAGATATCGTTAATTAACTCTGATTCGTGTAGCATCCCGAGCCCGGGCAAGCTGATGCACAAATTTAGCTAATCTTTTTCAAGCTAACATTTAAGTTTAATTCGCTCGTTAACGTAAGTGTACCGAATCGTAAACCGAAAGAGGCCACTGTACAAATAAAATGTTACTATCAGGCTTAAGCTCTCGAATAATAGAAATGGAGAGGTTATGTATCTGGTTGTATCGACAGTTGACATACAATTTCGATTACTTCCATCTAATCGAGGTCTGATGGAGGTCAAAATCGCGGTCGACCGGTCTTCAGCGCTTGCAACACGAGCGTCACCGGCGCAAGCGCCGTCGTGAGAACATTCACCGCAACCAATCCACGCTGAGCTCCGCCGTACCTGCGAAACGGACCCGAGCTTTCTGTTTAATGAACGTACGTAAGACGCGCCACGTATCGCCACAATCTGGCTGCCCCTCTGGTTGTCAGTTTTCGTCGCACACATAAAAATCATGTGTAAAAACGCTCATTTGTGATAAACTAGTGTAGGTGTGGTTTGGTGGAATAGATTAGATCGATTGACCGGAATTTCTTTTATTATTGTCTCGTGAGAAAATTGGTGAAATAAACAAGAAAGTCGAGTTACGTTTTAATTTGTAATTCCGTGTTCACGTGTCTGGGATTAATGAAGGATATAAAAACGTCGGCGTGGCCGGGCCCCATTATCAGTGCTCAAAATCGGCTGACGAATAAAAAGGTTTCTTATAAACTTTAAAGCGGGAAGGCCGGCTAAATGGCGCAATTTGGCAAAAGTTATATCTGCAATTAGTTGGCGAAGCAAAAAGTGCAGACGTGGAGACACGTACTTAACTTGTAAGTATTGGCAAGTAATCTGCAGTAATGCCGGCCGGTCGTTCCTCCTATTCGTTACTCTGCAGGAGAAAAGCGTACAAAACATTTAGTTTTATACAGTAGCCATTTATTATCGCCATTAAATGTAATGTCGGTTACAAATTAAAGTGATTAAAAAATTTAAAGTGGTGTCGAAATATGAGATTGATTCAAGTATGAGTGAGATATCCATCTTCGATAAGTTGTAATAATTTAGAAAGCTTGAAGCATTGCTTCTATTATGGAATCTTTTCACGTGCATCGTCGTCAAATCTCATCTCCGTAGATGCATCGTATAATGAAGACTCGGCGCGGGCGTACGATTGGCTGGACAGGAAGTGTCCAGTGAAAAAACTAGAAAGTCAGCAACTCCATAAGACACGGGAATCTCGCCTTCCGCTAATTATTTACGATATATTGCGTAACGGTGAAACGCCGGGAAGGAGACAGGAAAAAAACACGTTCCACAGGATGCGAGTTGCCAACTCTGAGAGTGCTTTAATTCAAATACGACCGTATTTAAGTAAATTAAAGTCTAAAATCGTTTGGCGAGCGATACTGCTTGGTCACTTTTAGAATATCTTTATTCATGTTACGAACGATCTCGATAAAGCAGTAGTGGTCCCCGATCGATCGGTTCTTTTATCAATTTTATGCTCTATCTTTGGGGATTAGGACAGATAATTCCGTATAGACTATCACGAAGACCGGTCTGTTTATACTGGTATCGTAATTAAAGATACCATAGCAGGAACCAGGAAGAGTGTCGTACTATCTCAATAGCTAGCCGGAAGTCGCTCGATCTGTGAGTTCATTCATAAATGAGAGTCTCGACGCGACAATGTAGTATCACAACTTGACGTAGTGGATAACGTCAGTCTTTATTCCTATACAGCAAAAGTTAATTTTGCTTTAGCATCAGAATCCTAATAATTAAGCGTGAATGAAACGAAGCAGTTAATTGAGTTGAATATGAACAAACATTTCGTAAGCTAGGTGGAGTAGGAGCTTAGCTACGTGGATGATTTTTAGTAGCTGAATTTTACTGTCTTTTTATTACTTACACCGTTTACCAAGCTGTATCAGTTCATTGACTGGAACCCTGTATCATTCACAGCAAGTTTATATTCACTTAAATATTTCGTGATTTCAGGAAAGAATAGTAACAGCAAGCACCTTTATAATTTTAAAAGTTTTTATCACTTTACTTAACATTCGAATTTCGTAAACAAAAGTACCTACTGGATATAATCCTTTTTCAAAAAAATACACATTAAAAACATTTTAGGTTATGTAATTGAATAAGAAAGGGCAACAAATGAAGTGTCCTCCAGGTTCGTAAAGAGCGCGTCCGGGCCAAAGGGCGGTTCTGATTGCTGTAATCGAGTTAAGATGGTGGACAGACAAACAAAAAGAGTACAACAATTAACGGGTGAGTGGGCGCAGGATGCGACTACACTCTAATAGGGATGGCAAATTTAATTACTACAATCACAGTAAGTTCCTACTTCCTTAGCAATAAACTGTTTTGTGATTGTAGTATGAAAGACAAGCAATTTCCTTTGAAAATTTGTTTCTTGCGTGAATTTTATTTATTAGTAGGTACTTGCTGTTGCCCGTGACTTCGTCTGTGAAAAGGATTTATTTATCGATATCCTGTAGGAACTACACCATTTTCTGGGATATACCTAGATGTCCTTCTTAGGGTATTAATTTAATACTATTAAACTATCTCGATAACAAATTTCGTTTGATCGGTTCTGTACTTTAAGCGTGAAAGCGTAACAAATTCTCATTTGAATTTATAATAATATTCTCGTCCTACCCAAAGTGCTTTATGAAGGACATCCCCATTTCAAAGGAATTTATATCATTGTAAATTAGAATAGAGTTGCATTTACTTTGTTTCGTTCGATTTAAAGAAAAAAACAAAATTGAATCTTTTGCCTATTTACAGTTGATTCATATTTCACTGGCATTTTGCTTGTATGGTGGGCAGGACAGGACGAGGATATGTTAGGATATTTTGACTAGCTTAAATTATTGCTGTAGACAAAGCACTTTTCTGAGTATGGTTTTTGTTATTTTAATTTAATAAATAAAGTGAAGAATACTAATAATTTCCGTTAATTTTGCATTTTGGAGCTTTGAGGCTAGTTTTACCTTTTATTTTGTATGAAGATAGCACACCATATTGAGAAAGAGCATATGCAAAACAAAGGACAACACTTCAAAAACTGCGTACACGAACGTAAGTTCATTGACAAAACGTTAATAGTACTGAGCTTCTGTAGTGCATTCCAACATCGAATAGGTATGTGTCGTAGACACACGTTTAAAAAGCAAACCGTGGAAGTGTGAAAAAAGCTCATGGTCCAGTCCAGTGTATATCTAATGGGCGCGTAATAACGGGTTTAGTTTTGTGGACGGCGAGCCTAGTCCTCGCGGCAGGAAGTGCCGCGCGAGTATCTAGCTACCGCATTTATCTCCCTCGCACCTCAGCACTCCACCATCATTCCCACTCGCGCACACCTAGCTCCGTCTTATTTAAACTTACGCAATCAATGATGCTCTCTTTCGTGCGAGTCGACTTCTATTTTGTCGTACTCTTGTACTCGACCGCAACAAATTAATGCGCCAGGTCGAAGCCACTCTCCTATGGCTACTGTTTAATGATAGGTATTACGAGCGGAGCTTCGAAATTACTCAATGTTTTTTGTTCCAGTACCAATTTGGTAAACTATTTTACTGACAGTAAGGAATAATGAGCGGGCAGTTGGTAGTTTTTGAGCTCTCTAACGAAGTTGGAATACGGTGGAGCTGAAAGGACTTGAAGTGTTTTACTGTTTATTTACTTTTGCCGAGAGTACGAGCCGAGAACACGTCCAGCGCTAGAAAACATCTCCACGTCCGGCCGCGCCGGCCATTCCGCCAGTTGCAGCGTTTT
Source organism: Archips xylosteana (assembly GCA_947563465.1). NCBI lineage: Eukaryota > Metazoa > Arthropoda > Insecta > Lepidoptera > Tortricidae > Archips > Archips xylosteana. Next base: position 7,748,227 of record OX387362.1, read on the forward strand.
AATTTTAATGAAACTGCCCGCGCGGGAAAGCCACACCACACCGGCTCTGCTTCCGCTCGCAACGCTGCGCTTCATTCATAAATCCAAACACGTACGTCGAAACGTCTGAAGTCAACGCTTCCTCACCTAAAATAAACTCTAATTACATGTTCAAAAGGTTCAAATCCTATTTGCAGGGAGGTACTAATGTCATTTAAGATAGAACAGAGAGCGCGCAGAAAAAGTCGTAAGAAAAAAGTCGTAACTCGTAGAGCACGTGCAGACGAAAGTGGTTTTTCCTCCGGCAACAGAAAGTTGCTTTCCGTATGTGGAAACGTCTCCAATTAAGCCTTTCAAGGCGTGAATGTCCTCGGTTGATTTACTCGCTTGTCGTGAATGGGATGCGTTCTGTGGTTGTTGAGGTGCGAAGATCTAGTGGGTAATCTATGAATGGAATCAACGCCGGCGCACTGTCGATGGCTTAACGATATCAGCGCGCCGCTCGACCGCTGGAAAAACTGAGTCGAGTCACATTACCATAGTCGGCTTTTTCTATTTACGTCGGCGCATGTGTCACTGTTCGTTATGAAAGCTTGATAATTTATGCAAGGAAACTTGAAAACACGCCGGCAAAAGCTTCTCTGGCAAACTTTCTTCTGCACGTTTTTAACGTATACATGTATGAATAGTCTTATCGTATGTAATTATGTAAAGCAAGACACGAGTGCGTTGAAGACTAAATAATCTGTGCAAAGGCATTGGTTTGATAAATTGATAGACCATTTCTTTTACTTCGTTATGAAGCCGACAAACTAACTGTACCTACATTTAATTTTTTGCTGTCCAACCCAACACGAGCAAATTGAAATTGGTAGCGATGGGTGAGACGATACGAGCGCTACTCGATACGCGCGGCGGGCGCAACACGGAACCAAAGCTCATCCGAGTTTCTTGGAAGTACGTAATCGATTAGTTCCCTTTCAATTTTTCGAGTATTTTGCACAAACAAAAAGGCTTCGGTGCCACACTGTCTGCAGCCACAAAAGAGCCATTTTTTTACAAATTGTACCTTACAAGCGCAGGTCGACTACCTTCCAAAACTGTGGTTTATACGAACGCACATAGAGCCTATTTCTATTAATCATTTTTTTTGACAGCGATGTTTTTGCGAACTGTTCGCACAATATGGTGTCTCAGCTCACCGGATATAGTTGGATTGTCTCCTGAATGGGACGGGATGGAAAAGCATATTTACGATTATGCACGAGCGATTTGTCGTCACTCGATACGTTACGCGAACGAAGCCGCGCTATTATTGTCTCGAGTTACAAGGAACGATTTTCGGAGGAAGTTAGTCATTTTGCTGTACACTTTCAATTTTTAGATTTAGTCTCACTCTCAGTACGAGAAAAATATTGGAATGACACATTTCTCAAAAGTTTACAACCAATAATTTTCTGCCACAGTAGTCTGCGTCAGTCTTCAGTTTCAGGGCAGCCATTAGTAATGTTGAAGGAAAGTAAACAGCGTTTATTGAGAATGACGTACAAAAGCGTTCAATTAATAATCAATACTTGTCACATAACTGTGCCGACGGTGCATGAAAATGCGCTTATTAAATGTCAGATGTCAGAAAAGATGTAAACAGACCATTATATGAATTGCCTCATAATGTTTGAAACACATTTATGTTTGAGCTTACTTTGTTACCGTTTACTAATAACACCTCGAAAGAAACTTAGCGGTTCGGAAGTGCAAGACGTCGAATTAATGCGTCGGACTTGAGTGTTTGTTTTTGTAAAATCGATCAGAAAACTTCATTTTTATCGATTGATGAATAGTAAAGCCTAAATACGCATTGAAGACTACAGTCTAAGTTATTACAATGTAGCCAATGCCGGCATTACGACCACTGACACCCTAAGAATATTGTGGCGCCCTCTTAAGGATATTAAAATCGAGTGCTAATTTGGCGGGGAAGCATCCCTCCCCACCGATCGCCCCCTGAAATTTGGCGACCTGGGCCGTCGTCCAATCGCACCCCCCCCCCTAACGTAATCATAATTCAATTCAGCTCCCAAATTTCAAGAGGCCCTTAAACCAACCAATTCACTAGTGACAAACTATATACTTAATTGGTGTTTTATTTATACACCGCCAACATTGGAGTCAAATCGCCTCGATATCTCACCGCGTGGATTTCAACAAATCAACACATTATGCTCCGAAACCGTCGCCTGCGCATTCGTTTCCTCGGAATGATCAATCATAAAGCGCGAGGTGATTTTTCACGAGTCAGTCGCTGCGTTCTGTTTTCACGAAGTAAATTAACGCTCGCGACTGATGGGGTGATGTGTCGAAGAAAAAGCGGTTGAGAATTAGTCACTGTTATGACAAAAGTTAGGCTTTGAAGAAGCTCTTTGTGATTTTATGTCGAATTTGATGCTACAGATTCTACAGATTATTTCACATTAAATTGTCATCATCATCATCCCACCCCATATACGTCCCTATGCAGGGCACAGGTCTCCACTCAGAAAGAGACGACTTGGGCCGTAGTTTAAATTTTAAGTGTTAAAAAGTATACGCAGGAGATCCAGGCGTCGTTCACGGGATGACCTAGTGGTAGACAGGTGTTGTCACCACTAGCCGGATACCGCTCAAAATCGGAATAAATGGAGAAGATAGGGGAGACCTTTGCCTATCTCTTCCACTGCTCCAACCTAAAAAATAATTTAATATTTAAGTAGTTACGAATTCTGCTGAGCAATTGAACAGTACATACAATAGTAGATTGTTCAACAAGGGACTAAAACAAGCCATAATGACACAAGATATGGCTATAATTCGCGTGTCATTATGGCAGTTTAGTCTCGCGTTAAACACTCTACTTTTCACTTTGAATGCGAGGAAAAAAACGATGTTTTAGGTATACTAATCTACAATATTACTTTTATACAACGTACGCTCAATACGAGCAATGGACGTCTGTTCAGAATTCAAATAGCAATTTAAATTTGTTCCGCGGTTTTTTTTTGTTGAGTGACGCTTTAAATGTTTGCATATTTAGCCAACAGATTCAAACTTGAAAATTTTTTCATAGCTAATTGGACTAAGTATGCATAATAAAATGAATTCATCTTTAATATAATTAAATTTATAGATTAATATTCGTAATTATTCATGGTGTTTCACGAAATTATTATTTTTTAAAATATTTTTTAAGGTTATTTACATTTTGAGGTTATTTCCACGCCCTAAAGGCTTCCACAGACTGAAGCGCACGGCGCTACGGAGCGCTACGGAGCGGGCGCTACGGAGCACTTCGGAGCGTCCGCAGCGCGCTGCGGTCTGTGGAAAGCTTTAAAATTGTCTATGCCCAGTCACTGAAAATGGCAATAATCCTGCATCCGCAAACACCGTGATTGACAGTTTAGGGGTTTCCAAAGTAAATTAAAAAAATTTTACTTTAATCCCTAGAGATCAAAAAAGAGCTTTAGTCCCGATATGCAGAGACTAAAGTAACATTTTAAGAACATGAGAAGTGAAAAAATAATTATGAGCGCAGTTAATAAAATTGGACACCTTAACGCCTGTAAATAGTAGAAATTAGTATGAAAGTTCAAGAAGGTATGTACTTTATTTCCGTGACACAACGGAACTTTCTCCTGTCAGTCGATTTCTATGGTTAACTACCGATTAACGTGGTCTCCGCATTTATAAAAATTCTTGGACTCTGGTTATTAATATTAAGTCGCGTTTAGGTCTGTTTGAGTTTTTTAACTTTTTAGTTAGGTATTTCGACAGCTAATCGACCAACCAATTAATTATACTACATACAAAGTAACTATTTACTTCAGTAAAGACCAACTATCTATTGGTATTATCTTAGCTAACAAGGCTGTAAAAATTAATTACGTAGAGTTTGAGTTCAAAATACCTAATAACTAATTAAGTGACGAACTGCAGGTAAGAAGGGTTAAAGTATTGACAGGTGCGGTTGTAATTAATAGCACTAGCTCATTAGCTCATACTAAAATGACTATCAACGATGTTTCGTGTCATTGTCGTTGAAATTCCTCAACAAAAATATCTAAGGTGTTGAAATGACAACTCGCGCTTACGTTTAGTTAGACAAACAAATTTGTCCTCAAGGTTTTTAAAACTTATTATAATTAGACAAGATATTATTGAAAGTCTTCCATAAAATAACGCAGATAATATATGTTTATTCCACCTCGGACACCTTGCATGTTGCGAAGAGAAAGTCAACACTTACCTTTCGCTAACCATAAGAAACTACATATAGAGCAATACGTCAAACAGTTTTCAATTGTTTATTTTTAAATTGTAGTACTTGTAACGCTACATTTAATATTAGGCATTTCGAACGCATTTAAATTTTAAAATAAGAATTCATTTCGGACCCAGTCATCTGAATGAGTGAGATGTAGTGATGTGAAGTAATAATAAGCATCAATGAGGTGGAACTTTTTCTACTAGTTATTAGATAGGTGAGGTGAGTGGTGGTCCGTTAGTGAATGAACCGAGACCGGTTTGACCGTTGTAATGCCAGTCCACTTCATAAGCACATCACTGAGATTTATTCTTTGAACTCGACTATATGTGGTCTGAACCGATTTGGTGTTTTTATTTCTCATTTTGAATCATGCGTGGAATGGAGCCAAAGCAAGTGGGTCGAGTTTTCCAACGACATTTAGGTTCTCTCATCATGATGTATTTTCTTAAGGTGAAGTACCAACATAGACTTTGGGTTGCTTAGCTAAAACGAGGTGAAGGAAATGCGCTTGCCCGCGCGTGAATTAATTAGCCAATCATGTAGGTATTTGTATGGATTAATTTCGTTTAAATATACAATTTATTGTAATTAAATAAGGTCTGAAGGTAACTAGGTGCTTCGTAAGGAGTAAAATGTATAACTTTTATTTAAAAATATTCGACAATAATGAAATGAAACTGTTATTAATCGCCTAGACATTTTAAATGATTTTGCGAATAATTTCTATCAAGGCAATTTTATGAAATAATGTTTCGAATACCTAAAAGGTGTAGTAGTAGCTATACTTGCGTAAACTTTAGAGGTAATTACTAAACGTTGTTTAGTTATACGTCATTATTCTAAAGATATTTCACCTTAGAGTTTGATTATCAACTGGCTGCTGGCTGGCTTGAATTCTTTTAGTAACATCCGTCTTTGTTTTAAACCCTGCCTATTACAGATGAAGGTACAAATAACAAAGTAATAATCGAAGCGGACAATCCACTGCCCGTATCCATCGATAGATTTCATAATTTACCACTGCTTATCTCTCATCTCGATGGTAGCTAATGCAGGAGCGGGTCGGAACGTGACTCGGCTCGGTACGAAACAAGTACCGATTAATATTAAGAACAGAAGCTGACGGTTAAAAAAAGAACGATTACAGTAATCGATTTAGATTTTATGACTTAAATTAGTTTTGGGTGCTGGTTTCACAGCAAATTGATGTTAATTATTTTTGTGAACGCCCTTTTACGCGACTTCCTCCAAAACGGGCGGCCACACCGAAGGCAAGATATTGTATGTACCTACCTACGTAAATATCTGTCTTATTTTTTAAACGTACGAGTAGGCGTAAGTAGATTTGTTTTGAAATAAATATACCGCGTTTAATTGCTTGCCGGTTTCTTCTGAACAGAGGTTTTTTCCGTACCTACCGGTGGTAGATATTTTGACGTTCATAAGTGCTTGTTGTAGCCTAAACCAAATACTCGTAGGTAGAAATACTTTGATCTGACTTTTGTCGTTTTCACATTTTTCCGTTACCGAGTTTCTATTCAAGTTGTATTTAAAAACAATCAGAGTACCTACTTAAGTATTCTAAGTATTCTGATTTTATCTGTTGTAAATACTTAGATACGAATAAAATGTCGCATTAACCCTTACCTTTTACACCACGCTGACTCCAGGCTGTCATGACAGCTTTCCGCCATTATCGAGAGAGTAAACCACATGAATCGAGAATTTACGTTACCTGCAACAAAAATTAATGAACCAGGTAATTTATGTAGTCTAAAATAATTATATGTAACAGCAATAGTAGTTAGTAACATCTAATATATAAAAATCTCGTGTTTGTTATCGAATTCCTCCGAAACGGTTTGACCGATTTTTATGAAACATTTTTCTCTGAGTAAATAGAATAATAGTCTGAGAATAGGTCGTAGGCTATTCTTCGCGGACGGAGTCGCGGGCAACAGCTAGTAATTATATATTTTGTTGTTAAATCTCATGAGACGCACTCGTTTGTTTTGTGTAATTGTTGCAGTCTAACCTACCCTACTTTCCTGCATTATGTGTAGGGTCAACGTCATAAATAAGTGATGACTTTTGTACCTTATCACTATAACGTCATGTTTAAAAAGTCTTACGAAATTATGTAACAACTGAAAGCGATAAAGTAGAAAAGTAATCACTTATTTATGTCGTTGACTGTACAAGTTAAAAAGAAAATTAAAAATAAAACAGTCAATCAATACGACTCCTAGGCCACCACAGAACTTTATCACCAGGACATGTACATATACCTATCATTTGAGAAACATTGATAAAATGATAACCCTACAGACGAATAGAATTATTTACGTTTGTCTGCAAATCATTTAACGCTATCCCGCGGGAACTACTCAATTAGTAGTGCACTTGCCAAATTTCTTGCAGCCGCTTAAGCGTTAAGACTAACAATCATACATAGTTACTAGCTATTGCCCGCAACTCCGTCCGCGAAGAATAGGGGTAGGTATAAAAAATAGCATACAACCTATTCTCAGACCTACTGAATATAGAAAAAAAAGTTTCATAAAAATCGGTCGAGCCGTTTCGGAGAAGTTCGATAATAAACACCCACTGGGCAGATGTTAAAGATGTTTAAACTGTCTTATTTACAATTTTACAGCGGTTTTAATGAGATTTAACCAGTATTCTATCACACTGGATATGTATTTATAGCCAACAGTCCACATAGCAACAAGTAAATGAATTTCGAATCCCTTAATTCTCGGTCACGATATTAAAAAACATCATTTGTTAAAGCAAAACGTAACCCCAAAATACCGTTGCACAGGGGTGAGATGACATGTAACTGTCATGTTAATGGCAGAGGAAGAGGCGTGGTCACCCGACAGCTCCCAATGGGAATCATGCAAAATATGTCAGTTGATAATTGAAATCTGAGACGAACTCTTTGTTACGATGCCTATTATCGGCACCTTATGTATCTTGCTTGAGACTTGTTTGTATTGTCATCATGTATTTATTATAATGAAACGGGATTGGTGTAGTTAATAAAGTGGGATTTTATTGAATTAGGGGGAATTGCGGCGGTTGTGATCCCGAGAAATGTTTAAACCGACCAAGTGCGTGTCGGACTACGCGCAGTACAGTTTCGTACCGATACGCGGCAAATATTCAGTATAAAATCCCAGCCTATACATTATATACATCCCACTGCAGGTGGCACAGGCCTGCTTGTTTTTTTTTTAAAAGCCGTGGTAACTTATTGGTTTGACTTATGGCTTTTCATGGTTCAGGCTCGCACCTCTTGAGTTTTTCGGAATTTATGTGCGCAATTACATTTGAAATTTACCATTAACTTTACGGTGAAGAATATCATCGTGAGGAAACTTGCACACACCTGAAATTTAATGGCATGTGTGAGGTTCCCAATTCGCACTGGCCCCGCGTGGGATATATTTAACATAAATTATTGATAAACTTGTAAAGCCTATGTTAGCTGTGATATCCCTTTTAAATTCATTACATTATGTAAGTTTTACCCTTGGTTTTACTACTGTAGGATTTTTTTCACACATTCGAAAACAACCATTTAGTTTGGGAGATTTTTAAGCTTACTTACTGCACTTAAGCTTAATATTTCGGTAACGGATCCTTTACAGATGGATAGACGCACATTTTTGTTATTTTGACTACGGATCACCTTTAATAGTATAAAACTTTTAATAGTTTAATAGTATTAGTAACTAATATTATATAAGTAAACAACCTACGTTGTAATAATATTTATCTAACAACGAACCATTAACTCCGATCGGTTCTCACGGTAATTCGCCAGTACAAGCCGACTTTCTAAGCGGCATTAAAATTAAACTATTTCCTAATTAAAAGCATTAAAAAGCTGGCGATAGTGTCCCCGCTTCCGCGTCGGTTATTTGTGGGTTAACCCTTCACCAGCTATTAAAGGACTGTTAGGGAAGGGTTAAATGAGACATTTTTCACGTCTGACGGGCTTAATGAGATGTCGCCACGGGTTATTTTCAGTCATACACAAAAACGGAGCCAGCGTTTTGAGATAATGACTATGAGGTTGGAACTGAAATGTAGGATATACCTATTTGTCAGTTAGACAAGAAATGTTTACTTAATTGTGTCAAAGTCTTGTCTCAATTTTGCGGACTTTTTTTAAAGCTTTCAGAAAAGAAACGGGAGCTGCAATATTTACTTACGAATTAATCGTAACAATTGTAAAATGAACTGAAACTTGAAATTGAACTTTGTTCACCCGCGACCTTATGCAATAGCAACGTTTATGCAAGTGATGTGTGTTAATGCTTTTCCTCTACCTCTACACCGTACGAACACACATAAATTACACAAACTCAACTATCACCACCAAACTATACTGACGCGTTTCAAACTCAACCAGAGCTTATCCTCAGAGCAATACAACCCATGTAGATGTTATTATAAGGTCGCGAGTGAGCAAAGTAATTGTTTCAGTTCATTGATATAGACCTCCGCAAAGTAACGCCTGATTCAATAAACAATTTTAAAAATTGAAAAGCAATATTAACTCTATGACAGACAACTCTGTTTTTAGGGTTCCGTAGTCAACTATTTATTTATATTTATATTTATATTTATTTATGCTCTACATTATATCCACATTGTATACAACTGGTGCATACACATTAGTGTAAAGTATACAATAGTATATTTTACTAGATATTATACCTACCACTTATTCATCACGATTTCAGGACTCTGAATTACGGATGCTAAAATATGTAAAGTTTATAAAATGTCATCGTGTATTGTGTTCTTTCTAAAGCCCATAAAAGATCACCGAAACCCAAGCAAGCGTCGTTCCAAATTTAAAATATTGCACAGTCGTAAGTACTTAGACCCAAGACAAGTTCTCTAGTCCGTAACCGTACGTTTTGTGAATGGCTCTCAAATGGAGCGTAGTGGGCCCGTGTCAGGCTCCATTGCAGGCGACTGCGCAACTTGTTCACGATTAAACTGCCACAGTTCTAAAAAAGCTTACGTGCAATAGGATTTCGAATACGCATAGGCTGTTTTACGTTAGTAGGTGCGACGGACTCTTGCACATGTAATGAATCCATATTACATTTTATGTAAAACAAAATATTCATTAATTTCCTTTAGTGACAATCAAGCGTCATAACTGAACGTTTAGGTAGTCAATAGGAACATATGAAATATCTATGGTTCCTTAATATTTGATAGTTATCAATATTCTTGTTGGTGTAAATAGGTACATTGTAAACAGAATTTAATAATAATTTTATGTAAAACAGACTGCAGAAAACAAGAATACCTTGAGGTTTTCTGTTGTTAAGTTTACGTAGAGCTTAGATTAATAATTACATCGAGCTTTAGGTAAGTATAATATTAAATTATACCTACTTAAGAAAATATTGCTGTTTTTTTTGCTTTCTTTTTATAACGTGAGATTTTTTGCAAGGAAGTCGATTACCGGCATAAAATATCAGATCGAATTATTCAACAGGACCTTTAAGTGTAAAAGCGATAAAAGCGAACGCTATCAAAACAGAGATTTAATCAATGAAGTGACGTGTAGCATTTCTCACGGTGGAACTGTCGGGCAGACCGGTCTGGCTAATTACAATATTAATAAACAATCCATTAACGATTCGGACCGATAAAACAAAGAATGGGCTGCCAAGAGCAACTAAGAGCGGGCGCTTTCGTGCCCTGTTGTGTCCAAATCGAGCTTTGGTTACAATGATACGATGCTTATTAAAAGCCAGAAATAAAAATATTTTTAAGTTTATTTAGTACGTCAATTATAGTAGATGAATTTTAGATTGTTACGTAGTGTTTAGCAAGTTAAAACGTTATATTAAGTACCTAATAACAATGTTTTAAGAATATAAAGTATAATTTTACTCGGATTTTAGGTTAGGTACATAAATTGACAAGACAAATTTGTAACTCGTAGTATATGGAACATGTCTTCTCAAAACGTGGTGAAGGTACGCGGACCACTCTATTCATTCATGTTTAAAACCGGTATACACGAAATTAAATTAAAATATGTAACAAAATCGTAAAAACCCAATCAGTGCGATTTTAGTGCAAATCCGATCTTGGCATACAGGGCGGAAGCTGTCACCGAGGCACTAATTTAACAGCCGCGTGGTAAGTTTCAGCTTATCTCCCGGCTCCGAACCAGTTTCGCGAGCCGTGGGAAACACGCTTACATGCGCAATCTACGTTGTTTTATTTATTAGGGCTGTCGCAACCTTGTAAACTACTAGGTAACAATTAATGTTTCGCAATTTATAAAGGAAATAAATCAGCGCTTTCGAACTGATTTGGTACGTTTCCTTTCATATCTAGCAGGACTTGCTTGACCGTTCCAATTATTTGAATAAACTGGCTACATTTATCTCGTGTTTTATTGTCCCGTGGATAAATGTGTAAATTATAAATAATGAAGTATTGAGCTTTATTTAATATGATTGACAGCCCTACGGGTAATGGTCGGTAGCGGCATCCCATTCATTGCCGCAATGCGCATGTGTGTATCGAGTCTGTGTTCGTGTACACATGCGTGTACAATGTTTTGAGCTACCACCAATTTCATGCTACACATAATGTAGATATGCCGGTATTTGAGTCCCCATTGACAAATGATGACATCTTATGCACCGCCCTGAGAATTCGTGTTGAGATCCAAAAGATGCTCTGGTTCCGATTTAATTCTTTGTTTTTGGCGATACCATTGAATATTTATAAGATTTTGAATTTATGTTTGCATCTCGTTATCAAAAAGCTATCAAATAGAATAGGCTAATGAAATAGTCGTAGCTGGGGGCATAAAATAGAGTTGATTAATGTAGCTGTAGCCTATCGTGGCGGTGCCATAAATTGTTGTTCTTTTGTTTAATGAATGATTTAAACACATTGAAAGTGAATAAAAAAGGCTTGTTAAGCGATGTTTGTTTTGGGAGTGTAAGTGGTGAGGTGTCGCGCGCAAAGAGCACATAAATCTCGGATGCATTATGTTGCAGCGTGATGAATAACGTCCTCCCGTAGGACTTTCAGTAGGGTCCTTGAACGAAATCGATCGACAGCTTTTTTATACAAAAGGAGCCAAGTAATATACGTAGACAGATAAAAATAAATATTTTTTACAGTTTTCATTATTGACACAATCCTTGAATCCCAGGAACGTTCAATTTGGGCCTTTGTCTATCTCCACCCAGCGAAATTAAAGTGCAAATTGGGACTGCCAGTCAGACACATCGTTGAATTCTTGCTTCGCAGGTGTCAGGCTTCAAGGTTCACCCTGTAGAAGTATACCTCACTTCACCTTGTACAACGATGATCTTTACTGTAAAGAAAAAAACTCTGTTAATTAATTTAACAGAGTTTATTCTTCACAGTAAAGCTCGTTGTTTCACTTTTAATTTCACGTACTTTATTACTTAAAAATTTGAGTTACGTATGATTTTTTTTTATTCTTTCTGATGTCCTGCCAATCACTCAAATGTCAACTGTAAGGGATCCCTTGGAGGGATAGGTTCTCCATTGTACATCTGTTCTTGTTATCTGCTAATTTCATGTGTTTTATGTACAACTAGCTTTTGCCCGCGACTCCGTCCGCGTGGAATTAGTAATTTGGGCAGTTTATTTTTTTTATCCAATTTGCTTTTTCATCAATTATGGCTCTCCGTAGTTCCTCGATATAAAAAAAATAACCCCCCCCGCAACCCCCCCCTCACCGACCCCCACCGAACCCCCCCCCCCCCCGCACACCCGCGTTCACATTCACCACCGTACCTACTCCCAAGTCACTACTTCTAAAAACTGTTCTATAAATTCTTAAAATAGACGTATCTTTCTTATTTGTGAACCGATTCAAATGAAACAAACACTAAATGTTAATCCAAGAAAATACCAACATATCAGTGAAAACCGCATCCTTCGAAAGGTTAAGCCGTTTCTGCGATTAGCGCGCACAAACGCACAGACAAACAGACAAACAGACAATAATTCTAAAAAACATTGTTTTGGGTTCTATTGCGCTAGTAAATAGCCCTAGTGACAGTTTTTCTCAAATATCTTCAATGTACAGACTCCGACTTGTTACAGATTTATTATATGTATATATATATAGATAGATAGATAGATAAAGGTTTTTACATACATACTTTTACCTATAATATTGTGTCATGGAATGTAATAGTGTAAGTATATAACATACCTATAGATACATATGTGAGTATGCAGTAAGTACACATAGGTGTGTGATCTAGTATATAAGAGGTTTCACTTATAATAACAAATGCAGTTGACGTTCTGTCTATTCAGTTGTCTCTCCAACACACGTCCTTACAGGAGGTAGTATTTAGAGGCGGTGACAGCCTTTATCACTCAGTAAAATATCAAAGGTAATAGCTAAGTGTCAACAGCTTACCTAATCGAATAAAGCCGTGTCACGTATTCACGGCGGCTTTACAGAAGTAATACAGCGAGACGGTATCAATTTGTTTGTACCCAATTGGATTATAATCCGATCATATAAAAGAGATGTTGCGTCGTGACCAAGGGGTCAACGGCTGCGGTAATAACCGCTCTTGAACGTTTTTAACAAGTGAATTATTGGTACTATTGTACGATGACGATTGGAGAAATAAAGTTAGTGCTCTGTTTACCACTAGAGCGAACTAGAATATGAATGTTAGGTACAGCGTTCACATAAAACTCGTAAAATCAACATCAACTAAATTTCGAATAAAAGTCTTCGGTTTAATTAATTATGGACTCTTGACAAGATTAAATACAATTAAGCTCAATAAAACATAGTTACGAGACTTAGTTTTGCAGTGTCCACCACGTAAAGTGTTCGTTCAATTCTTAATAAACAAAAAACATTCTGACTGTCTAATTGTTTCATTAAACAGAATCTAAATGAAACCCTTTCCCATGCCATCAGTGGTTTTTCTGTTTCTTTAAAGATTTGAATTCGCATAAGAGCTTCTCGAGAAACCTCGGCTACTGGCCAGTGTCAGTCACTTGGCTGTTAACACATTTTTGCCCACGATTTAATTACCTCGTTAATCCCGACTGAGCTTATTAAGCTCGATGTGGGCTGACAATTATAGAAAGTCGAAGTACTTGCATTAAAGAGTTTATACACAGAGACCGCGGAAGAAACTAACTAGACATGTGTCATTGGTTTAGCTATTAAAAGATTTGCATTGGAAATAACGGTAGAGTGCTAAGAGCCATACCAAAGTTGAGAAGGAAGTTTAATACCAAAATCAAAAAAAGGTGTACCCTTTCTTATCCAATCACACTAGTAGGTACCTAACTGTTTTAGCTTAATTTGTAGCGATTAGCTTAATTTGAAATTGCAGATTTCCAAGTACAGTCAAGTGTAGAAATACATGGGTGCGTATATAACTTGCTTATTTATTTATTTATTTATTATAATCTCTTGTTATTGTAAACTAATAAATATGTATGTATATCCTATAGCTCGTATGTCGTTGAAAAGTTATTGGTACACAATGACGAAAGGATTAAATAGATACATATTTTTGCACTTTACCGTACCTATACACACTGGGAAAATAATAGGAGAGCATAACGAATGTCTTTAATAAAAACAAATAGCCCGAGGTGTCCAGGTGGGTGAAGCCTAAGAAAATCACAGCTAGATCATTGATCTATAGATCGAGAGAGCGGCGCCGGCGCAGTGGGAGGAGGCCTGCCTCGAAACACCTGCCGCCCAAGTACTGTGGACCAGTGTCCGGTGTTACACAACGGAGAACGATCTAAGCGCACCCATGCCCAATTCCAAATAGAACTTTATTCTTATTTGAATGAAGTTGGTTTTAGAAATTCAAAAGGTGGCGGTTAGGATGTTTTGATGCTGTTAGTCGCTGCAGCTTGCCTAGTCAGGGCACAAATCTCTCTGTAGATAATCTACGGCTACTTTTACTGTAAGACTAAGTTAGAGCTACATGTTAGTTCGTAGTTGATTTTACCGCTATGTTTTATTCTTTACCAGCTTTTAATCGTAGCGTGTCGCTCGCGTAAACCCTTAGATCTGTCAGTCGAAAATAAATTTCCGGATATTACTAAAATCCCATGGGAATTCAAAAAAATTACATCTTGGTCTTCATATACGTTGTAAGCCGAGCATAAGTGCAAAATTTAATGTGATAAAATATTTTACATAGATCCCGTGGAAATATCGGTTATAAAAAGTAGCCTATCGTCGTTGAGAATGCCAAATCTGATGTGTTCGATTTTAATCAAACCAATTAAATACTTTATATGTTATGTGGCTAGGTACTAGGTACTTACCTATTTGTCAATCAAAAATAGAATACATAACAGATTTGGCATACTCAATGACGCTATGTACCTATTAGGTACATATTTCAAAGATCCAACTATCTACATACCAAATTCATTCAAATGCCTGATAATAAATATAAATAATAATAATAAATACGTTCTGCCTTTTTAGCCTGAAGTAGTAACAAAGAAACACATATACCAACATATTCACACACACCCGCACGCACGCACATACACACACACACACACGGACGGAGAAGCTTTCGTATTTATGTCATTAGTAGGATGTGTATCTATCGATGATTTTTCCGATCACAAAGTGCGTAAATAATAAATAGGTTTACTTAATTGATTAATATATTTTAATTGATCTATATCTTATTGCTGAAACTGTGTTACTTTGTTTTGCTCAATATAAAAGTAATTAATCCACTTGTTACATTCGTAATGCCCAATTATAATTGCATCGACAGGAAGCATGGCTTCCGATCATTTTGCAAGTCACACAGACTTTAAAATACATTCAAGTTTAATTTATCCGTTTAATATAGGTAGTACTATGCCATTTATACGAAACTGATGTTTTCTTCTTGTCAGATTTTGATATCTTTACAAGCTATAGCCAGGTAAGGGCCATCTTCAGAAATTAAAAGTAAAATAAGTAAGTAAGGTAAAAAAGTAAAAGTCTTTATTTGTTTACAGAAATCATACACAATAATTAAAAGCAGTAAAGTGCAAAACTAACTTAAGTTGAGTTTTTAAAGAAAGTGAATAACAAAAATGCTCTCGGGGATTCCTCGGTTTTGCAAACCATAGACAATATAGACCATAGACCCCTGAACTTTTGTGTCCCGTAGACTCCTAGCTATATTTTTCAGTTGTATCGCAAAGTAATCGACTACAAGTGTTTTTTTCGCGTACGCCGACCCCTCGCAGGTCTTCGTCGACCCCTAGGGGTCGATACATGTAGACCACTTTGGGTATCTATACGAATATAATAAAGCAGAAGAGTTTGTTTGTTTGAACGCGCTATTCTCCGGAACTACTGGTTCGAATTTAAAAATTCATTTTGTCTTAAAAATTCGTAGTGTCTATTTATTGAGGAAGGCTATAGGCTATATTTATAACATCACGCTACGACCAATAGGAGCGGAGCATCAATGATTAACGCGGACGAAGTCGCAGCAGCAGCTAGTCACTGATATAGACTGCTTATAGTGCAAGCTCGACTTTGGAATCTATAGGTATGATTTGCACTGTCAAAACTTTATTCGGCCTAATAAAGAAAAAAAAAGTAAATAAATCGGCCTTTAGGGGGCTCTAAGCACGGGTCCCGTGTCTGCGTATGGTAAAGACGGTATTGCATAATTACCAACAACATGAACAATCTTTTAACGCAGATGAGTTCACACATATTCTGGTGACCCTGCACATCGAAACGACTACGTCTATCTAATTTAAGAATGCATCCAACCAGTAATTATGATTTATAGATCATAATAATAAAATCATGACCGACGCAGTAGCGCCCAAAACGATGAAAACGATAAAAACTACCGGAGCGACCGACGACCACGGCAATTTGTCGGTTTTGTCGGCCCGGCGCGATCCGGGGCCTGATAACACAGATAATGGCTCGATCGGCTACTTAAAAACTTACTACTTACAAATGAAATGTTGTTTCTAATGCTTTCGTAGGCATACGCATACTGTGTTCATCATCGTCATCATCCCAGCATATATACGTCCCAGTGCAGGGCACAGGCCTATTCTGAGAATGAGAGGGCTTGGGCCGTAGTTCTCACGCGGATCCAGTGCGGATTGGAAACTTCTTTGCAGGTTCTCTTACAATTTTTTCCTTTACCGTTAAGCTAATCTGTAAGCTGCAGTTAATAATGATGCGCAAAGTGGAGGGAAAGAGGCGTGCTGGGAGAAAAAAGAAGTCCTGGCTTGGCAACATCCGCGAATAGACAGGAATAGCCAGCGTTGGAGAACTATTTCGCATAACTCAAGGGACCGGAAACAGTTTGCAGAGCTGACACCAGACCTCCAGTAATGGAGAGCCATAAGGAGAAGAAAGAAGAACCTTATTAAGTAGATACGACGGGGAATGAAAAGGTTCGTCACTTTCGACTCTATGTCAACGAGTTAAGGTCGAAAAGTGACGAACCTTTTCATTCCGCTACTATACAATGTGACATAAATCCTATCTACATAGATGTATTTGGAAAGTAAAACCGTCTACAAAATTTCATCCAAATCGTTAAAGCTGTTTTCGAGGAACCATTACGTAGGTAATACAAGAAATGGTTGTTACAAATGAAAAAAAAAGATGCAGATCCATCTGGTAGCTCAGATAAAATTTACTTTCGAGTATTCTGAAAATAGCATAAAAGTTTCTCGTATCCCGAAAATAATTTTTAACCTTAATCATTCCAATTATTCCACGAAATCAGATTAGTCACGAATTCGCGGTAGCATTACATAGTGCGATATACCTATCGGCGCTTGATTAGCCGGGACCCGAAGCTAGGACCTCTCATTCCTCGAACGTGCGCGCGCGCGCAGGCTTTGATCCGCGCCGACAAAAGCGCCGCTATCTCGCGTGAGACCGATTTTTGTTTCGAACGACATAATGGTCTTTGTTGATAAACATGTGCTTTCGAACTAGCTATGTAAACGGAATATTAGACTTGGGAGAAAAAAGTTTTTCAACCCTAGAAAAATAGCATTTCCTCCAGAGTAGGTATACCGTGCACTAGTTATTTAGTAAAACCTATGCAAGTGTGCGGATTAATAGCCGGAGAGACAAAAAAGTGGCAACATCGATTCTGGAGGAAAATACACCCTTTTTTTTCATACTAAATACAAACTGAAATATAGATGCACAAAAAAAAACCCCAATGCTGGGAATCGACCCAGGTCCTCAGCATTCCGTGCTGCGTGCTTTGCTTACCCCTACACCACCACTGATCTAGAGATTAGACACGAATCTTTTCTACACATCGTACATTTCAGTCTCACTGCATAAGGTGATTATCTAACAGACTGAAATGTACGATGTGTAGAAAAGATTCGTGTCTAATCTCTAGACCAGTGGTGGTGTAGGGGTAAGCACGCAGCACGGAATGCTGAGGACCTGGGTTCGATTCCCAGCATTGGTCTTTTTTCTGGGGTTTTTTCTGTGCATCTATATTTCAGTTTGTATTTAAAATATGGTATCACGGGATGACCGTAAAGGAATAAAAATGAAGTTGAAAAAATAAATACAAAAAGATACTTCATACCAAACTTGTGAAAATACACACGATTAAATTTTTATTCGTCTTATTTTTAGTTCCGTGGTTGGCACAGAAATCAACACAGAAGTTATTTGTCTGTGGTGTTCTTTGAGGTGAGCGTACGTTCGCAATTATATGTATTGAAGCGCCCAAGCTGATAAAATAGTTTTGAGCACTTTTATCTGTTATATTTTCTACTGCCACCTGTGTTATCCCAGATGCCTCGTATCTATATAATATTTTTGCCTTGGCAACATCCGGTGAAAATCACGACATAAAATTAAATGAATAAATAAATACATACACTCTGAAAACATAACCCTCCGGCAGTCGGGTAAAAAGCGCAAGCCCTCTTGATTACGATTCTCTCCTTGAAGTCACTAAGCTACCACTAGGCTACCATGGCGTAATGTGTAGGTACCTACCTAACTTGGTAAACATATTTTTTTAGGCAATTCCACAAAAATCGGTTAACACACAGAATATTTTACGTTCATCTTAAGTATAAAATAGAGGAGCCTCAGGTCGCCTTGTCCTTGTTAAAAAGGAGTTGTAGCAACATGCCGGCTTGTTATTTAATTAGAGCCGCATTAATTTCGTAACAGCCACTTCCGCCAGGGGGCGCGACTAGACACTCGTGGTTTCTACCGTTTTGATGGAGCTGTTTAGAGAAAATACCTAACCAATATTTTTAACATAATAGAAACGCATAAGCTTTTGGATTCACATCGACATCATCGCAGTAAATGAATCCACATTTGCACTCACTATTTTTAGAGTTCCGTAGTAGGTACCTTCTACATGAAACCCTTATAGCTTTGCCATGTCCATCCGCCCGTCTGCGGCTTAGCTTAGAGACTGTTAGTGCTAGAAATCTGTAAATTTGTATAGAATATTAACCACGAGAAGAAAATGCGAGAAACATTGAAAAACTTTTTGTGATTCTCTAATCCCAATAATGAAGGGTATCATTGGATAGGCCTTTTAAAAACATAGTAGATTTCCTCAGACCATTTTTCGATTTATATAGATTAGTTTTAAATAATTTAAAAATAAGTGTTATAATAGATTGCAGGGGTGCGTAACGATGGATCTACAAACTTTTGATTTCAGTCGCAATAACGCTCGTTTGATATAATTATTGTTTCATATACTGATCATTTCATCAAATAACATTTAATATAACATTCTTTAGGTATAATGCATATTTTTTATAATGAACTTATGGTATAACGTTTATTTTATCTAACGTTCAAATGGCATAACCTTTGTTGATATAATGTATTAGAGACATAATCTCAGATTTACTACATACTAAAAATATCTATATTATATTTATTGCAAAAACGAGATGATCATTTTTATAACAGCTTATAAAACGACTCTGTATAGGTAAGTTATTAGGGTATAGAGAAATATGGGGGACGGGGGGGCAAAGCCCCCCACAAGGGGGGTTCGGAAGGCGAAGCCCCCCGCATTAAAAAAAACCAAACCAAAGGTTCATTTAGGTAGAAAAGTAGGTTAGGTTAGAACTGCATCCTCCAACAAAAACTAACTGCTACCAGAAAAGTAGGTTAGGTTAGGTTAGGTTAGAACTGCATCCCCCAGCAAAAACGAACTGCTACCGGAAAAGTAGGTTAGGTTAGGTTTGAGCTGTAATGATCGATATAAAAATAAATAATATAATTAATCACATCAAATAAATAATATAATAAGGGTATAATCACTCATTTTATATAAATTACGTTTAGTATAATATTTAATTATAATTTTTATTTTGTATAGTTATCGTTTGGTAGAAGACTTGTTTCTGATAATGTTCATTTGATATACAAATCATGTAACTATCAAGCGGTATATATTTTATTATTACCACATATTTAAAATAGTAACAGTGTGCCAATTGCGTTTTATTTACCTAACCCAAAATTTTCTTTCGTTTTGTGTAGAGGTCGCACCTAACCTAACCAGTAGGTTAAAGTATTTTTGGTAGCAGTTCGTTTTTGCTGGGGGATGCAGTTCTAACCTAACTAACCTACTTTTCCGGTATCAGTTCGTTTTTGCTGGGGGATGCAGTTCTAACCTAACTAACCTACTTTTCTGGTAGCAGTTCGTTTTTGCTGGGGGATGCAGTTCTAACCTAACCTACTTTTCTGGTAGCAGTTCGTTTTTGTTGGGGGATGCAGTTCTAACCTAACCTAACCTACTTTTCTACGTAAATGAACCTTTGGTTTGGTTTTCTTTAATGCGGGGGGGGGCTTCGCCTTCCGAGCACCCCTTGTGTGGGGCTTGGCCCTCCGTCCCCCTTATTTCTCTATGCCCTAATAACTTACCCATTCAGAGTCGTTTTATAGGCTGTTATAAAAATGATCGTCTCGTTGTTGCAATAAATATAATATAGATATATTCAGTATGTAGTAAATCTGAGATTAGGTCTCTAACACATTATATCAACAAAGGTTATGCCATTTGAACGTTAGATAAAATAAAAGTTATACCATAAGTTCATTATAATTATTTGATGAAATGATCAGTATATGAAACAATAATTATATCGAATGTTAATATATTAAGTGTTGTTATAAGATTCAATAATTATATCAAATGAGCGTTATTGCGACTGAAGTTATATCAAAAGTTTTTAGATCCATCGTTACGCACCTAAAACGAACTGCTACCAGAAAAGTAGGTTAGGTTAGGTTAGAACTGTATCCCCCAGCAAAAACGAACTGCTACCGGAAAAGTAGGATAGGTTAGGTTTGAGCTTCGTCCCCCAGCAAAAACGAACTGCTACCGGAAAAGTAGGTTAGGTTAGAACTGCATCCCCCAACAAAACGAACTGCTACCGGAAAAGTAGGTTAGGTTAGAACTGCATCCCCCAGCAAAAACGAACTGCTACCGGAAAAGTAGGTTAGGTTAGAACTGCATCTCCCAACAAAAACGAACTGCTACCAGAAAAGTAGATTAGGTTAGGTTTGAGCTTCATCCCCCAGCAAAAACGAACTGCTACCGGAAAAGTAGGTTAGGTTAGAACTGTATCCCCCAACAAAAACGAACTGCTACCGGAAAAGTAGGTTAGATTAGGTTAGAACTGCATCCCCCAACAAAAACGAACTGCTACCGGAAAAGTAGGTTAGGTTAGAACTGTATCCCCCAGCAAAAACGAACTGCTACCAGAAATACTTTAACCTACTGGTTAGGTTAGGTGCGACCTCTACACAAAACGAAAGAAAATTTTGGGTTAGGTAAATAAAACGCAATTTGCACTGTTACTATTTTAAATATGTGGTAATAATAAAATATATACCGCTTGATAGTTATATGACTTGTATATCAAATGAACATTATACCATATGATGGTTATCAGAAATAAGTGTTCTACCTAACGATAACTATACAAAATAAAAATATATAATTAAATATTATTTATATAAAATGAGTGATTATACCCTTTGAAAATATATCAAATTTTGTTATATGAAAAGAAATTATATTATTTATTTTTATATCGATCATTACACACCCAGATTGCAGAACTAGGATGGAATACTTCTTGACCTTATTCAAAACTGACAATTACATATATTATATGTACCCACGAAGCAGTTGGATGCGCCATTGCAGTACCGAACATACGAACCGTGGTTAATGGCGACAAGGTCAGGTCTAGTGGAGCAATCCTTATGTCCTTTCCGCTCCAAAAACCACAGCACTTATGCAAACTTCTTTGTGGCCCGCTGGTGCCGACGAACCGACTACAGCCAAGGAAACAACATACAAAATGTATTTTTACGCACGAACACTGTTTTCGTTTCTAATTTTGAGTATTGTAAGCTATATTTGTTAAGTTATATGCCGATGAATTTGCCTAAGTGGTAAATAAATACTGGGTGTTTTAGGGTTATTTTCAATTTAAGAATAAGTACTTACCATTTTTAAATAAGGAAATTTTGGAGTTTTCTTATTCAAAGTCATGACTACAATCCATTTAGGTACATAAAGAAAAGAAGTGTCCTTAGTTTTTGTGCCATTTTTGTGACTTTTTTGTTAAAATTTATATGCCTCGTCACAAAACTAACAAAAAAGTTTGCGGAAAATTAGGGATATTTTTTTTTTAAATCATCAAAATCAATGGCGCTCTTGATTATTAGTTAGAAAATGCAATACTACAGAATTCTGAAAAAAAGTGGCAGGTATACCTATTTGAAATCGAAAATGCCTTTACAATTATTAAGTAGTTACTCCGCAACATTTCAGCAGATGGTTAAGTTATCTTCACTTAACAATCCTGTAAAAATATTTCCGCGGAATTTTTGATCAAGATATAGGTAGTTACACCTTTGACGCCGTACATTATAAACAACAACCATTTAAAATATTTGTCAATTTTAATTTACAAAATACACAAAAAAAAGAAAAAGAAAAAAGCATCCTAAGATCAATTTCGACAGGGCAATTCAGTCAAACTTATCCAAACTTGTCCTGCCATATCTGAGGAAATATTCCGTATTACTGATATGAAGAAGAGACGGCTAATATACAATCTATAGGTAATAAGTAGGTACGTTTATACTTTATACTGACGAATTTGTTGGTTACCAGGGAAACTGATAGATTAAGAGATAGTTTAGAAATATTGAGGTTACTTAGGTAAGTAACAAAGAGGTGCCTCTGAAAATCGGCTCTCTGCGTTATCTTAATCCACAAGTTCCACAACCACAAACCACAATACAATCAAGTATTTTTTAATTTAAACGACAAACAATGTAGAATCACAGTTAAACTTTGTTCAAAAAAAAAATTAGTGCGTACGTACGTGCATTGCATTGTCCCATCTAATATGCCAAATTTCAAGTCAATGGGATCACAAGAAAAGGTTGAAATTGAACTTGAAGACACCTTACAAAGTATACGTATAGGAACATATACATATACACAGAAGGCGGTCTTATGGCTTTACAATGTGTAAAGTTTGACATAAAATATTTAACTGTTTGATTTTACTTGTTGTATATTATGCTATAGGTACAATACAATACAATACAATGACTCTTTATTGTACACCAGGAATAGTAAGCAATACAGAGAACAGTTACACAGAGAGAAAGTTACAAGGTAAGCAATAGGCGGCCTTATCGCTTAAGAGCGATCTCTTCCAGGCAACCCTTTAACAGAAAGAAGGAAGGACTAGTTTACAGCGGGTAGGTAGTATTTTCCTACTCTTCCATCGTCTATGCTACGAGTATGATTCATTGTTCCTTATGAGTGTCTATGTTACGAGTATGTAGCTAACAGACAATAATTAACTGCTTAACATAATAATAAGCATTTAATGACATACCTAATTAACGAAACCTGTGTCAGTTAATGTAATTAAATACCGCATTGACTTAACCTTAATGTTGTTTCAAGAGTACAGTTACCACCAATAATTAGCGTTAATTTCGAACTTTAATTTTGCACATAAACGGTAAAAGGTAACATTTTAATTTTGTAGCCAACTGTACATACTATAAATAATTATTCTTTAAAAATTATAAAAAGCAACATAAGGGCAATGGGCTAAGTCCAAGGGCAAGCATGGTTGCTTTAAACGTATTAAATAGTTAAGATCAATAACAAACCTTCAAATTAAAATAGAAGTACTTCCAAGGCGATCAATTGTGCTTTAACTGCCATGATTTATTTATTTCGGATACCTCATATAATAATTAGCATTTAAATAAATCTGTTTAACTGTTCATTGTATGTACCACTAAACCCAATTAAAATGTTATTTTTATATTCCTTTGTGTTCTTTTTTAACTTTTTGTACCTAATATAAACACTTAGATATAATGCCAGTACCCACTGTACGAGTACTTATACAGGGTGCTTGGTACCGGGCTAGAGGTCAAGTTTTACCAGTTCTGCAATAAATAATAAAAAATGCGTATTACTTAGTTAAGCGATAGTAGAGTCACATAGCGGCTTGAGTCTCAAGCAGAGGATCGTGGGTTCAAATCCCGGCACGCGCCTCTGAGTTTTTCGGAATTTATGTGCGAAATTATATTTGAACTTTACCATGAGCTATGTTCATTTCCTGGTCATGGGTTATTATGTGTAGATAATATTAAATATTACCTATATTTATGTTTGAAGATGTTTGAAGGGTGCCATTATCTCCTTGGGATAGCAAGAAAATTTTTAAATGCCCAATTTTGATGGTTATTTAGCATACAATTACATCAAAATCATCAATACATTGCATAAGGTAGTATTTACAGTAAACAGCCATTGTGTGTAGATACTCGTACAAATAATTATAATACCTTTTATTATTAGGTTAACATGAGATCAGAGGATTTTTAATAATATTTATTGTTTCTTTTAAAGTTAAAGTATTCCTATGGTTATGTTAATACCCATGCAAACAACCTTTTTTTTTAATATGTCTATTTTATCTACATATTTCAGATTTCCAAGTCAAAAAAAATAGGAGAACATGTTTAACCAATAGTCAATTAAAAAAAATCATAAGCCATCAAAAATGACAAGTGAACCGGAAATGCAGAACGCAACGGCGTGCGCGCAGAACGGACGTGCGCCCGCGCAACTGGGTCAGTTTATTTCTGCTTTGGCGGGAACCTGGCCGGATGCGCCGCCATTGTGGATGCGCTGGGAAGCCCGGAAAAACACTCGCCGGATTTCAGGCTAATGAAATCTTACCCGTCTCGCACAGTAGCTTGTCTCGTGTCGATTGTGGCCGCGGCGGTTTTAAGTTCACACTTTTCTCAGTAAGTAAACGTAGCCGGGAGCTATATCGGTTCACTATTCTTGAAAAATCTCTCCAACAAATGTAACGATTTGCCTCTAAAGCGAGTAAAGGCCCAAGTAAACAGGATACGGTATTACGTTTCTGTTCTTGCTGTTTATTTTTCATCGTCGTAAAATACGGTTACTAAAGAAATCAATTATTTGTTTTTATTAAAGTGTAGTTTTGATGTGAATTTTTAAGTACTCGGGTTATGGGGGCGATGCGGGCGTTTGCAATAACATTCCGCGCGAAGGACCCAAAGGACTCTCAATTAAAATTAATTAAAGACAATTTAGCAATCCCTGTATTTACGAACGGTCACTTGAAGATAAACGAGATTTATTAATTGTTCCAGAGATTTCAATCTATTTTGGTCGAAGTGTTTGAGGCTACAATTAGCAGGGTTGATTTGTTACGAACCGAAGTATAGACTAATAAAGTAGACATGTTATAAGCCCGATGATTTTTAGGCATCAAAAATGATTCAGGGAGATTTTGAGATTGATTAAAGAGATAAAGATACCAAAGTTTTACTGTCGAAAAGTAAGTAGCATGTTAGGTTACTAAGTATAGTTGCGGCAGGAAAGGTTCGTCATCTACCGATCTTAACTCTTTGACGTAGAGTCGAAAAGTGACGAACTTTTTCATTCCGCGACTGTAAATAATATTGATTAAAGTTTGCAGTTTTCACAAAGTCTGAGCAAAATACATGTAATAAGACTTTCGTGTCTTTCATCAAATCAAACTCTCCTTAACTATGACATCGGGGCTTTCATGAAAAAGATTTATCCTACTTAATTCCTTTAAAAAGACTGGCAACAGATCAGTTGAGTATCTTTGAGTTGTTGATATTTATGGGTGGTGGTGATAATTTTCAATCAGATGACCCGCTTGCTCGTTTGCCTCCCTTTCATAATAAATTAAAAAAAAAAACTTTTTACGCTTATTATTGTTCAAATACTTATATATTACATATGTACAACTATCCTAGACTAAAAAAAAAATATATGCACAATAAGAAAAAAGAAAACAAAAATATAAAATATAACTAAAACATATTCTGAAAGCTAGTCCCCTTAGGCAAGGTGCCGAAGATGCTGGCAGCGTTTCCTCTTTGAATAGCTAAGCTAATTCTTTGTTCAAATTATTCGACAACATGTGTACCATCATTTAAGGATACTCCTTTAGGTAAGAGGACACAATGTTCTGTTCACAATCCATTAGTAAGTATGAACTTAAACAGTATGGAAACGTACAAAATAAAAAAGACATTATTGACTACCGTTGAGATGCATATACAGGCGAACTTATTCGTTTAAGGGAACTCTACCAGTTACCCTTTGAGTGGATGAGAGAGCCATTTAGTAAGTAGTAAATTTAAGTTTAAGTTCGATAAAGGCAGTGTCACACGGGGCGTGACGCAGGTGCGTGGCTGTTCCCACATTATCGGCTCGCAAGCAAGCGACGCGTCACGATAATTTTATGCCACCGATAAACGGTAATGTGACACCAAAGTGTATATCATTACGCTTTATTTAGTACTCTAACACTAATAAGTGGTAGGATAGCAACTGGTTTTATGTTTAAGACTCTGTAAGACAAAGTTGTTAGTGACTTTTACAAGGGATTTAAATAAATGTTAAGTATTCAGGCAAGTTTGACGACCAGATGGCCTAGTGGTTAGAGACCCTGACTATGAAGCTTGAGGTCCCGGGTTCGATTCCCGTGTCGGGGCAGATATTTGTATGAAAAATACGAATGTTTGTTCTCGGGTCTTGGGTGTTCAATATGTATTTAAGTATGTATCTATCTATATAAGTATGTATGTTTATCCGTTGCCTAGTACCCATAACACAAGCTTTGCTAAGCTTACTTTGGAACTAGGTCAATTGGTGTGAATTGTCCTGTGATATTTATTTATTTATTTAAGTTATGCCGTATTCGTAAATAATTTATATTAAACTTATTTTTGAGAATTATTTGTATTTAATTCAATGTATGCATTAAGAGTTAATATGTATAAACTTAATCAGAGTTTAAATTCGATCCATCAGCAACCTCTAGTGGTAGCTTCTAACTGTTACTAATTACCAAATGTTTTATTACACTTCTAAAAATAATAATTTAGATCAAGCAAAGCAACAAATGGGCATAAATGAACGGTTAATTAATTCAGAGTGTTAGCCTGATGGCAGAGTTTCGACACCGGCTCTGCGCAGGCGCACGCGATCCGCGAGTTTAACCCAAGTTTAACTCCATTACTGCGCACAATGAAATTACAAGCCGCCCAGTAAACGGTCAAACCTTCAATTGGAGCTGCTACTGTAAGTCATTTGCAGAATTGGTGTAATGAGCGTCTTATGAAAGGGTCGGCTGTTTTGGTCATTGACTGAAATTACGTCTGGTTTTTAGTCCACTTCAAAAGATAGGAATTTATTTGACGTGACAGTTACAGAGGCGTACGGTGCATCGGCAGTATAATACATAGGTATTTGTGCATGGAAAATAGTGCATTATTCTAGCTTTTTTCTTTAATTAATTTACATGATATACCTACGTATTAATCAATTTACATTTTAACATTTCGTGATATTTTTTTCTGTTTGGCGAGCCTTGGGGGAGGCCTATGTTCAGCAGTAGACGTCTTTCGGCTGAAATGATGATGATGATGATGATATTTTTTTTTTCCTATTTCTTTTTCTACGATGTTTGTGGTAGCACTTGTAAATGTCAATTTTTTTTCTTTCTTTGGTTGTTTGGAAGGAAGCAAGCGGAGATTTCTACCAAACAAACCTATCGACCTAAGATTTCGCTATGGTTCGCCAAAAAGTTTTCCTTTCGCTACAGAAGGTGACAATGGTAATATCGTATCGAATTTTGAATGCTTTATTGTCAGGTCTGAGTCGGCCTGATAACTTTGACCATGGCTTCCCGTCTTTGTGTAAATTTAGCTGCAATGGTCGAAAGTTGACTGTTACTGTGCACACTAGCAACCTAAAATTACGTAAAAATATGAAAATTTATACGAAAATGTCTTTAAATTCCCTTAAAGCTATAGCACCAATGGTCGTTAGAACTTTATAACAAACTACGACCAGTTAAGACGATGATGTTTGCTGCTTTATTTCCTAATTAAAAACCGAGGAAAGGTTATAAAAGCTAGGGTATATTATTGTTTTATCTCAAAAAGCCTGAAACTACGTCAATTAAAGTAGACGTCCGAGTGTAAGTCGCTGTCCCAGTAGATACTAACTTTAATTTTATGTCATTAACAATAGAGGTCATCTAGAGCAGAGTATCATCTATCGAGCATTAGCATGTCAAACACTAGGACTTTAACTCAACAATTGTATCAATTATTATTGCCAAGAAAGACCTACACTGACGAATAAAAGGCACCTCGCCCGTGTAAAGCACCCTTTATTTTTGCGTCAGATTTGCTTTGCTTGAAATTTTTGTATGTACTGAAGATAGTTTTTTAGCTTTTTATAGTTTGTTTGCCAATTTCAAGTGTCTTTTCAGTAGGCACCGTAGCAACTATATGAGTTGAGGCCGTATTGCCTAAAGCCCGGGCGCTCGCGATTGTATTCACCATCTCTTCCTATCCTCATCCTACACCGTGGGGCAGGAAGAAGTGGTGAAAACGATTTTGATTGCGAATGTGTTAGAAAACGAGATTTCTGCTCACTGGGTGGGTGGTTGAAACATTTCAAATGATCCAGTGTCTAATATAACTTCCCGAACTCTCAGAAGTATGAATGAACAGACAACAGTTTTAACCGGCAATTAAATATCGTTAATGGTTACGGCCGGTAAGTAGTTAACCTGAACACAACGATTAACACTCGGCTCATTAACAATTAATCAACGTTCAGTCCCGATTTAAGTAGAGCTTCGCACGCCCCTCGACACGCCTCGGGCTGTTTACTGCTCTCAATTGCTTTGCCGCAGACACTCGTAGGCAAACTAATGCTTCGGGAAAGCAATATGAGTAGAACAGTATATCCAAAATAAATAAAATGGAAAATGAACCACGACGTTCAAATAAAAATTTTTTTTCACGTGTTTCTGAAGAGACGTGGGACGGGAGCGCGTCGCAGTCGCGGCGCCCCTTGAATCAGTTTTCATAGGTACTAAAAGTATAGAAGCGTCGCGATCCAAAGCAGACAGATGAGACGGGGCGGAGACGCGGCCTACGAACAAACGACGCCGTCTGCGACGCGCTCCCGTCCCACGTCTCTTCTGTGTGGCTTGCGCCTGAGATTAGCACTGAAAGTTCAACCTGTTTTTATTATTTTTTCGATCGGAGAAAGGTCTATGTCAGATTAATAATGATCATCATCATGATTTATTTCCTCCATCTCCATTTTACCAACGGCCGTCCAGGCAGGGGAAGCGTCTTCATCCACATGTGGTTAGTATTCCATTGGCGCGCACGAAGGCGTTCGATTCATATTTTTTAATAAGAACTGCTAAAGAATGGATTTCGCTCGTCTGTATTTTTCTTCTATATCTACAACTTAGTGCCCATCAAGGAAAAGAGTGAATAGGCGCTGTTCTGAACTGAACTCTAGTGAGATACACTTTTGACCTTTTCTGCACTTTTCATAAGGTGAGATACATAGAGATCAATCACGGGTCAGTTTTAGGTAAAAAAAAGACTGTTACGCCACAGAACTAAAAAAAGGAATAACAGAATCGGTATCTTGCGTATGTCGCCACTTTTTCGCCTTGCCCTCTATCAATCAGCAAGTTTTTTTGTAATTTTGATAGGTTTGAGTAGATTACGGTACACCTTTTTGAGTTTTTTTATTACTTAACACATTTTTTAGCAGTTATATTCGTTCAGACTGTGCTTTGGAAAATAAATATTCATAACTTTTTAACCACATGCACGTTCGCGTTTTAAATACCTACTTGTAACCATCTTGTCACTACCCGTGTGTGTACCTACTTGTCACTATCCGGAATTACCGGAATTTATTCCTGGTATCACTATAAATAATAGTAAAGTATTAAGTGATAATCTTAATAAATGATTAAAATTTAAAAAAATCAAGTAGATCTTTAAAAATATTTAAAAAAATAAGTATATACCTAAGTAGTAGCAGTAGTGGTAGACATGAAATTTTCCACTTTATAATATTACTAACTAACTAGTACCTAATATTAAAAAGTGGAAAATTTCATGTCTTAACTAGCCGGTATGTAGCAGCCCTAACAAAATATCAGCCCCCAATTAAAAGGGAATCGAACCAAGTAAAACCTTGTCTCCATTTCCCGTAACTGAACAAATTACAGCAGCGATGTCCTCTCAAAGATAAAAGGCGAACTAATCATTGAACAAGTTTTTAAAAACCTTTGGCGATAAAAGCTTGTCGTCAATTAGGTTACCTACTTAGTGACCGCCGGGGGCAGAGATTCAATAAAACTCGTCAAAAATTAGATTCCACGGCCGTGCCGAGGGTGCTTTGATGTCATTTAATGAAATTCACCTCTTCGAGGTTTTGTGCTTTTGTTTTTAAGAACCACAGCTTTTTGAATAAAATTGATTGATTCGGGCGTCCGTGGCAGCTGAGTAGGTTTATTAATTCAGAATAAGAAACAGAATCAGAATAATTTATTGTATAACTGTGTCACATACAATTACTACAATTATTTTAAGTAGATTGGAATGATGGTTAGAAAATGAGCGATATTTACATACTCACATGTGATTGCTTTTTGATTTCATTTTTAATAAAATGTGTTAGCATTGGTCTTGTATTGGGCGAGTAGGTAATCAGCGGGTAAATAATTAGCTTTATGCAAATACTTGATGGCATTTTATACCATTAAATTAATTTTATGTTTGTTCAGTTAAAATTTACTTAGTTGAGAAAACTTTTTTCAACAGCCGGCCTGTTTGGGGATATCTTTGGTAATATCGTAATTAAAAATATATTAGGGAACGATCAACGCTTTTTTATACAGATGTGATAAGTGAGACAAGGGGATTGAACAGAAAGAGTGGTTCTCTACGAGTAGAGTTATGTTTTTGTGATGGCTGTGATATGAACTCGGGACGACTTACGTACGAACTTATTTTTATACCTACTTATTATAACAGAGTAACGTGTCTGACTGACACAACACACAGCCTAAACTAGGTACTGGAATTAAATGCTTACCTACTCAAAATTTGGCAGACATATTTCCTGAGGATCAAAGAGATTTTTTGATATTTCCACGAGATACTTACTTTAAAAATAGCTGTTTTGTTATAATAAGAATTAATTTAAATTTTGTTAAAAATTAAAAGTTTAGAAAGAAAAAAAAACAGGATATGTACAGACGAATTGAGAACCTCCTCTTTTTTATGAAGCCGGTTGATAAGGCTTCGAGATTTACTCTAATCACTGTAAAAACTGCTGACCAACAAACATCTTTCTACATTATTTCAGTGGTAAGGGAGGTTAGGGCTCAAGGATTCTAATCAAATGAGCAACTACTATTAATTTAGAATTTGCAATGTCTAGAAAAACTTTCCCAATAACGGAAACATTCTAGTGTGCGTAGAATAAAACATGTTGCGGTGCGTGTGTGTGAAGGATCAGTGGCCGGCGCGCGCGCACCTGCCGCGCGGTTCCCACGCCTCCCCCGCCCTCCTCGTCCTACCCCGTGACGTCACACACGCAAACTAGCAATGCCCAAGCGCCGATATAATGCAAGATCTTATCATTACATGTAGATGGAATGAACAAGGATGTAACAAGTTGTCCAGTTCCATACGTTTAGAATTACCGGGGTAATCTAAGAAGTTTAAATTTTAGCTAAAAACAAAGGAAAATAATAAAAACCCTTGAGTGTCTATAATGTAATTTCGGCTCGGCGTACTGACTACAATAAAAAAAACAAACGTACACTTATTGTAGCTCTTTGTGGCGCCATCTGTTAAAGTTAGTACGAAACTCGTGATACAGCGCCATCTGCTCCGTGAACAAGGAACTACTTCGCCCAACACAACAACAACGCTAAACGACTTCGTAACTTAACCATCGTACGTTAGATGGCGCTAGTAATCCCGAGAGCAATAAAATGACGAAAACAGGAGAAACAAAGCGTAGGCGCACATTTGCTTACAAACCTTATTTTTATGTCTCCGGAGAAACAGGCATGTTGATTTAGGGTTCTATTTCTGTGCCTAACATTATTTGAGACCGCAAGAAAAGCTATTGAACAATCTAGAGAAGCGCGATTCGATTTCAAATTACTACCTACCAAGTAGGTACGAAATTGTTCTTTGTTTTGATCGTGTAGGTATAGGTAAGTATAGGGGCGTTATTCCGCGGATGTTATGCAAAAATTTTAAGTGCACAGTTTTTTATCATTATTTTAATTTTAATGTGGAATATCCAGTGCCTGTGCTGTGGTGCTGTGTTGTTATGTTCGTTACCGCAACTTGGCAGGTTTTCAAACGTCTTTAGTGTATCATAACGAGTCAGCAACAGATTTATTGCCTCTATAAATCATATAGGTCGCAAACTTCAGTGTAATGTGCGAAAATTCAGTTTTAATGAATTTGCCTCACTTTATTTTCTCCTTGAACCTAATTTTACCTTTTACATAGTTCCACCGTCAGAAGGTTTTGTTTTGGAGAGCAAATTAGTTTTTTAGTTACCATCAGCTAGGTATAATAAATAGGTAATATCTAACTCAAAAATATGTGAACATAGTAGGTATGGTTGTTTACAATTTTAGTGTTTAGTGTTCATACATGCGTTTTTCAGCACCTTTGATTTTTAGCCATTCTACTCGTAAGTATTTATCTAAAAAAAGGTCTAGGGTCTAGGGTCTAGGTAGCCTATAGAACATTTGAAGAACCGTTTTAGTCTCAAAAGTGTAAAACTGTCATGGTCGAAAGTACGCGGTCCTGAGTTTGTGCTATCGAATAAGTAAGGTAAACGTATGTACCTACCAATGCTCGAAACCTCAGAGCCCAGTAGATGACACTCATCTGTCACCTGTCTTACTATGATATAAGATTGAAGGTGCCATGTATTGGGTCAGTGTCGAGCACAGGGACATTTATTTTATCTATGTATCTACCTACAAAATGTATGTATGTAGGTATGTATGGTCGCGAGTGAGCAAAGTAAGTGTTTCAGTTAATTGATATGGGCCTCCGCAAAGTAACGCATGATTCAATAAATTATACTACCTATACTTTATTTATTTTAGCATAAACAATCTTTCGAGTCTTTTTATTGAAAAATGCTCTTGAAAAATAAAAAAAAATCACAACAAATTTATGTAACAATTAGGTCATTTATTTACACTTCTAATCTAAGCATTTACATTATTTTGGTTTCATAATCATAAGTAATAATTAATTTTGTTTTAAAAGCGTGTTTCAATAAAAAGGCTTGTCAAGATCGTTTACTTTACCCATTTTTTTATGCTAAAATAAATAAATAAATAATTATTAGGGGCAATCTTACACAAATCGACCTAGTCCCAAACTAAGCAAAGCTTTTTACTATGGGTACTAGACGACGATAAACATACTTACATATATGTATATATAAATAAATACTTAAATACATAGAAAACATCCATGTCTCAGGAACAAATATTCGTGCTCATCACACAAATTAATGCCCTTAGCGGGATTCGAACCCAGGACCTCTTGCTTCGTAGGCAGGGTCACTACCAACTAGGCTAAAGCGGTCGTCAAAATAAAATAATCGGAATATTTAGTATGTAAGAGCAATATGTTGCTGATGACTTTTGTATGGTGTTTTCTGAATCTGGGGAATCCTCCACATCACAGCCCTAAGAAGTAAAAAATTTGGAACGAAAACCCGATTGGATGATTGGAGGTTTCTCAGAATACTGACGAGTGTAAACACTTTACTACTGACAAAATACATAAGATTGAATATTGACAAACGTACATATACAGCACTGGCAGACTGACTAAATATATAGCTCGTAACGGAATAAAATTAGATAGTACCACTTCTATAGAACGGAATAAAAATAATTGCCTCAACATAAATCCATACAATACAATACAATGACTCTTTATTGTACACCACAAATAATACAATACAGAAAAACAAGTATACATGAAAAAAAGAAATAAGGTAAAGAAATAAGAAATCTACACTAATATTATAAAAAGGAAAGATTTGTATTTTTGTATGTAATGAATAAACTTAAAAACTAGTGGACCGATTTCAAAAATTCTTTTGCCGTTAGAAAGCTACGTTATCACTGAGTAACATAGGCTATATTTATTAATAGAAAAGATTAGAGATCCTCAGAAAATCTTACTAAACCAACCCAAGGTGTAAAAAAATAGCCATAAAATGTCTTTCATCGCATGCGCTGCGGAAAGTATTGTTTTTTCAAATAAATAATAACCCTCTCCTATCCCTCCTATGTACTAGCACGGTATATGTATAGCGATCTGCTTAGTATGCAAACTACACAGTAGCTGGAGAGGTGACGAGCAGCCCATTTAGCTGCGCGCGAGCATCGTCAGACGCGCCGCGCATGCGCTATGAGGTATATCCAACACTAACTTCAAATTAATAAATTTTACTGACTTTTTGTTCGCTTCATTCAGTAAATCGACCATAAAAAATACATAAAAAACGGCTTTTTAAAAGGTTCTTTACCTGCTCGCAGACGTGCACATATTATTTATAAGGCTGATTGATAAGTTATTAAACTGTAAAGTCCGTCTGCAAAGAATTCGTTTATCGCTATCCCGCAAGAACTATACGATTTTCCGGAATTAAAATTATCCTATGTTCTTCCCAGAGTTTCAAACTATCTTCATACTAAATTTCGTATAAATCGGTTCAGCGGTTTAAGCGTGAAGAGGTAACAGACAGACAGACAGACATACACACTTTCGCATTTATAATATTAATAATATAGTATGGATTCTAATTCTCAAAGTATGGATTAGTATGGATATACTGGCAGCATTTTTATTTCAGAGAGCGAAGAGTTTTTTGTTCATCAGATAAGAAAAATAGAGCTAGCAAAATATAGATGTTTTTTAAGATAAGGTATACGACATTTATTGTACACCAAAAATAATACAATACAGAAAAACAAGTACATGAAAAACATATTAGGTATGCAATGGGCAGCCTTATCGCTTCGAAACGATCTCTTCTAGGCAACCAAAGAAAATAAAATATATAAAAATATGAAATTAAGTTTTCGTATAGTTTTTAATACAAGCTTTTTAGTTATTAACTTATTATTGCATTTTGTCGGACATCTTTAATATCACAGTAATTTTATCAAATAATCTGATCACAACAACTGGGACAAAATTGACTTGGAAGATTAAATCTATAAATAAACATACATACAAAATGTGAAGATGATTAATAAAGGACTGTTTTGCAACAATTTGTCTCCGTAAAAAAATCGGATTTGTTTAGTTGACTGTACTTGCACTGTCAACCAAAACATTACAAATTAACTACAGGCCTGTAAAAACAGAATTTTGTTTAAAATTGGTTTAACCTCTTCACCCTACACACTAAAGCTTTCTTTAGAGATAAAAAAGGGCCTGGAAAAACTCTACCAAGCACATATAGCAATCGTTTTTGCATTGAAGATAATAATATCATTGATCATCAAAGTCGGTATAAAAAAACAATAGAAAAAGACAGACATTTTACTTACGTACCACCACAATCTTATCATACGAATTGCTTTATGGTTTCTATAAATAGTTAAAGTGGATATTGATATGAATTATCTTTTTTTGCATAGCTATCTTTATGGCGCTACACTGCTGAAACTTCTAAACCTACTGCAATTTTTAAGGGAGAGTAGAGACATCGTTTAACATCGCAGCTTTCCATTTCTCTAAATTTAAAACGTAGTATTTGTTATTTTATGCAACACAACCTGCGGAATAGCGTAAAGTTTACTAGTTATTGTAATCGTTATTCAATACAAGACATAAAAATATGAGTTAAGATAAAAACCATGTAACATTTTACGAGTTCGCCGGCTCCCGGCATTGCTCAGAAATTATAGAGCGGTCATTCATTGTCGGTCAACGAGTGAAACAACATGTCCGCCGACTGATCGGCCCGCGGTACTAGGCGAGCATAGCCCTCAAGAGCTTTCGCGGCCATTCAAAAGCTAACCAATGAATGAAAGGCCTTTGTGTGTGTCGGAGTTAGTCACTACGTTGTTCGCCGCTGTGTGCGAGCTGAACACGTGTTTATGCAAGCCAGCATGCCTGGGAGTCAGATCTGAGAATTTTCTTGTGTCAACACCGGCTTCAACAGAAATAGTTTGTATAAAGCTTTGTGTTTGCCAAGTTTAAGAGAACTGAGCAACCTAAAGCTATACCTAAGTATTTAACTTAAAACCGTTTACATTCATGAGAATATGTTAAAGGGATATGCTTCCCGTGGGAACACTAAAGTAAAATAATTGCATTTGAATAGTTATGAATTGCTAAAAAGGACGCGAGAGTTAATTAAAACGATCTGCCAACATTGATTAAAGATACGCCATCTGACACACAAGTGGTTAAGGGACAACGGCACATGTGTCTTGGCGACACAAAATAAAGTTAAATAAACATGAACTCTCAGCAAATAATTTACGCTCTATCCCTCCATTAATAAAGTTCTGAATCGCACGTCTTCTCACAAAAACCAGGTGACATACGAAACTTCGTTTCCACTCGATGGACCATAAAAAACTGCTTACCACGCCATTAATAGTATAATGTTACCCCACATAAAATGACAATTTCTGTTCGGATCTTATAAAAATAGTCGAGAATTATTTTATAAATAACCTTCAAACATAGATTTCGTGAGAATGTTTTTTGTGTCATGATCATTCATGGGCAGTGATGACGCGTGGTGTTCACAATTAGGTGGGTAAACAATGTCAGCAAACATAAAAAGTTTGGACAAATGTACAAGTATTTTGACACTTTCTGATTTACATAATTTAGATCACATAATAGCGCTAATGGAGGTATAACAGAATCATAAAACCAAATATTATTACATCGTATATTTTCACGCGGTGTCGCGGGGTTATAAAGAGATTATAGTATTAAGGTGCGCCGGAGTATCAATGGAAGTATGTATTATCGAATATTGAATGAATGTTATGAATGATCATGTGATAATGAATGATATTTTGAAACATCGTACAATGTGCCTAATACACATAACACGTAGTAGTGCTATGTTTATGTAGGTGAGTGTAGTGAAATGTAACATTAGTGGGTGGTTTACTGAGGAAAGCCGCGTGGAAAAGTTTTGGCAACATCCTGCGTGGCGATCAACACGCGGGGGAAGTGGACACCGCAACATCCTGCGCCCGCGCCGCCTGAGACACCTATCGTGTTCTCAGGAATGTCTACAATTTCACTAACTATCTTTCTTTTTTTAGGGTTCCGTATCTCTAGAGGAAAAACGGAACCCTTATGACTTTGTTGTCGCCTGTCTGTTTGTCTGTCAAGATCCTTTTTCTCTCAAATGCGTGGAGGTATCAAATTGAAATAAAGACCAAAAAATTATGTCTGCCGTCCCTTGAAGCTGTAATAAAATAAAGCTTCTAAGTCAACGCAATTTAAAGATTTTCAGCAAATTTCATGATTCTATGTCTATAGAAAGCAGGGCTTTCCTTTATGGCCTTTTTCTTGATTCTAATCATGAATTTGGCACGAAGGAAGGTAAAGGCAAAAATCCGAAAATCGGTAATAGTTCATTATTGTTATATCACCAAAACAAAAACATGTTTATACTTTTTTAGGGTTCCGTACCTCAAAAGGAAAAACGGAACCCTTATAGGATCACTTTGTTGTCCGTCTGTCCGTCCGTCCGTCTGTATGTCAAGACCCTTTTTCTCAGGAACGCGTGGAGGTATCAAGCTGAAATTTATATCAAATACTCAAGTCTACTGTCCCTTGGAGCTGTGAAAAAATCAAACTTCTAAGCCAACGCAATCAAAAGATACAGCCGTTTATGACGCAAATTTCCGCATATTTTCGAAACTCGCAAGGGAATCAAAACCTAAAGGGTACTTCCCGTGAACTCAGAATCTTGAAATTTGGTACGAAGCAAGGTCTTATAATAACACAGATAAAGGAAAAATTGCGAAAAGCATAAATTTTTTTGTCTGTCTGTCTATATCAGTAAACAACGCACATTTTCGACACTCGCAAGGGAATCAAAACCTACAGGGTACCTACTTCCCGTGAACTCAGAACCTTGAAATTTGGTACGAAGCAAGGTTTTATAGCACAGATAAAGGAAAAATTGCGAAAAGCATAATTTTTTTGTCTGTCTGTCTATATCTGTAACCAATCTACAATGATCCCACACTGCGCACATTTTGCTTAGGAGCAGGGGTCTGCTAAGACTGGATGTTCATAGATACATATAAATTTGTACGGAACCCCCGGTGCGCGAGTCCGACTCGCACTTGGCCCGTTTTTAAATATGTATTAACTTTATTAAGTAGTTATAACACAATACTAATAATTTACAAGTTAATTAAACAAAATATACATATTTACAGATACTTAAATAATCTAAAGGTACATGTACAATTTATAAATAGACATCGGTAACTCGAGGCATTTAGGTAGCATTTGACGTTTCTGACAGACTAGTGAAGTGACTATGTTTCTCTGTACGAATCGAGCAAAGAAACCAATAGGGAACGTCCACCACTGGAAGTGGGTCAAAATCGACTTCCAAAATTTGACCCGTACATACATACAATACATTGCAAGTTAAATAAAAGCTTGTAAAAAGCATTCTTGCGTAAATTTGTTGGTTTTCTCTTTGATTTCAACTTCTTTATTTTGTAATAAGCTATTAAAAATTACTATTGTAAGATATCCTGGATTTTTGATAATGCTATTTTTAGCTTTTGATAAACAAGTTTACCTTTTGGATGTAGTCTCGGTAATAAATGTGACCTATCAATTGTAAAGAATTCTTTTATCTTATCTGTAAAGGCACCTGAAAAACGTGTCTCATCACTAGTGCTACCTAATTGCCACGAGTTACCGATGTCTATTTATAAATATAAGAAAAATAAAACAGAACCTAAAACTAAAAATTTATAAATAAAAAAAAAATATTTCTTTTAGGATGCCACGTGACGGCATAGTTCGGCATAGTTGCATTTATACTTTTACAAACGAACTATTTACATACAAATTTGTACTTAACCTTCAGTGTGAGAGTCCAAATTGACCGACTTTTTTTAATTTTTTTTTGTACAATAAATGGTATACTGACACAAAATAGACATATTTACAGAAAGATACATTATCTTATTATCTCATCGTAATATCTTTCTTTTGGCCATATTATTTTACACTTAACAGTGACTACGGGAGTAAGAATAGATGATGATTAGGACCGACGTGAATCACTTTGCGTTTTATGATTTGACGACAATCATTTACGACTGTTGATATAAATTTTGTCATTACTCTGGAGTTTACTTTGAAGATAGAATTAATATCGCTAGAAGCTAAATTCGTTTCACGCTTTACGCAAAATAATCTAGTCATTATTAAATATTTTATGGGTAAATGGTCAAAAGGAGTCTCTATGGTTTCGCATAATTTAACATGTCATAATAGTATATCATTCTTCATAATCAACGTTAGTCATAAAGTGATTTATTTCTGAAACAGTTTTTTTTCGGTTTTGTTATAAAACAATCCTAACCTAACTTACTGCATTCTATAAGATGGCATTTAAAAAAGTCCTGAAATTAATACTATTTCAGAAATAAATCACTGTATGACTAACGTTGATTATAAAGAATGATGCATTATGACTGATTAAATTATGCGAAACCAAGGGATCCCGGTCAAAAGACACATCTACAGACAATGTACAATAAAGGTACACAATCCAGGTCCCTATTTAATAAACATAGCAGGTTACAAGTGACACTGACAATTTTGGTCTAAATTGCGTAGCAAATATAAAGCCAAGTTGCATTACATTTCGAGGCCATAAAAGGAACGAGTTCGAAGTAGGCAGTCGAGCGCCGCAATGTAGAGCAACTTGCACGATTTTTCTTACAGGTCTAAACTGTCTGGGCTTAAAGCCCAGTGGAACTCGGAACTTCTAAAGCAGCGATATATTTGGAATTGTAATAGTCACTTATAACCTGACACTTTTGTTTATTAAATTGGTTTCATGTTGGAGCAAACTTTCTCAATACTCCGTTCAGGGAATTTTTGAAATCAAAAATACCTACCTACTTAGTAAAAGTAGAGACGAAATTTATACAATTAAATTCGTTAGGTATGTGAGAACTGATGCATTGCCAAATATTTCAGACCTACACATAATTTTGTTGATGTCTTTTCTGACGAAATGAAAATCTTATAAGTTTACAAAGAGTTTACAGTAGCTATATCATTTTTGATAATGTCAATTCATGCGCATTTACGCTGCCAGGCAATTTAACCTTGAAAAGAAAATAAAATGTAAGTTTGATGACATCAAATAATTTACTTACTGAATCAGGCGTTACTTTGCAGAGGTCCATATTAATGAACAAAAAAAAGAATAAAGAATGAATGAAGGGCGCAGGTGAGCAAAGTAATTATTCAGTTCATTGATGACTTCAAGTCTATAACGTTATATTTACACGAAAAACACCTTTACTTCTTACTCCTGACACTACCTCAGTAAACTAATTTCATATAGGTATTCAATATATAAGCAAGTTGCAAGACAAAGTTATTCATAAGAGTAACAAATTTACTGTTGCATTGTGAATTGTGTTAGAGATAGAGTCGATCTATTTGGCACAATATTATACGCTGACGGTCGGTAGCCATGACTCATGTAGCGATAGCAACAAATTGGTAGCGTTGTCTCTGCGTCGATATGAGACCTACCTAACTAATATCGGCTTGACAAGTAGCTACGTACATGCAACCGATAATGCATTTTTAAGCGATTAGCGGGGAGATAGGCATATAACATTGTTTTGACGTGATAACGTTGACAGCTATCGTAAATTTGACAGTTATTGTAGGAAATAATTTGTCTGAAAATTGATAAGTAATCACCCTGGAGCTTCTGACATTTTTGGTTTGGTCTAGCTAGACCTTTTTAATACGGATGTTGACACCACCAATCAACTGACGTACTTTTTATAAGCTGTCAAAACACAATTCTCCCGTAGAGTTTGAATGACAATAGCAACTTATGCCGTCACTTGTTCGCAAACTCAATCAACTAACTATTTATTTGTTTTAAAGCAACAAAAAATCTAATTTTGCTGTTAGTCGAAAATTAATCTGGTTTTCAGGGCTAAAATAAAGCGTTTTTTACAGGATTCATGACTTCGAATTATTTTTTAATAGCGTCAACATCCCTATTCAACGTTTACAAGATGTCTACTTTAGATTGTGCGATAAATCGGAACTTCGGGACTCGAGATTTCTTCAGGTGCCACAAACGTATATATGCGTTCAAATGACTACCAAATTATGAAGGCGGCACTAGACGAAGTTAGGAAAACGCATATACGCGTTCCCGGCAGTGAATGCGTGAATAAAGTAAAATTGTGGATGTCATTATATGTTTTTATAAGTAGATGAGAGTATACAAACCAACGTCGAGGGTGGCAACCTCTCTCGGCTAAAATGTTCTAAAGCTTTTTAATTACGCCACGCACGCACCGAGACGGAGCCAGCTCATTTAGAACGAATGAATGAACGAATGTATCGTGTTACGTTTTTCATTCACTTTCGATATATAGACTAATTCTTGTCTGAAAATAAGTGTATATCGCTGTAATGTTGTTTTAACCAGCACTGCAGCTTGCCAATTATTATTTGTGGTAATAGCGTTGTGTATGAGAATTGGAAATAAAGGTGTCAGAAGAAAAAAGAGAGCAAAGTGCGAGTGCGAACGAAGACTCGTGCACTGAAACCACTTAGGCCCACTTGCACGATCCAGGGTTAAGCTATATAACCCCGGGGTAACTGCTTAACCAGGGTTAAATAACTAATTTGTCTTGCACTGCCAAGAGTTAAGGCTTACCTCTGGGTTAAAAAGATAATTTTTTAACCCGCCGAAGTTGGAGGGTTAAACTGTTAACTCGGAGCGAGAAATGTCAAACTTGTGAAGTTTTAGGAAAAATAACCTCGAAAAAAATTTGTTGAATTTATTTTCAATGCCATGATATAGTTTAGATTTAATCTACAGAGAAATAAAGAATTAGGTACATCGAAAATTAATACACTCTACTCAGAATTGGTAAACTTTGTATTTAACACACACCTTTAATACATATGTAGATACGAGTATTGTTTAATAGAATATAGTAAGTGACGGCCTTTAGGGGTGGAGTCTGCAGCAGGGCAACCGCCCGCAGACTCGCTCTTCCAGGGCCTACAACCCAAGTAGAAAAGTTTTGTAATTTCACGCTTTACGCCGTGCTGTAGGGAGGTTTTCGCCATCGGTTTTCTTGGTCTTGATAACTTGTTTATGGTTGATTCTTGGTTATTGTATCACAAAGCAACAAACAATCTCTGTTTTTGAACGTTGTTAGGGGCACGTAAATGATTATTGTCCACTTTATAACGATAAACTTTTTATAAACACGAACTAGTAAATTGATTGTTGTTGTTACGACTGATTATTTGACAGGTAAAATAATAGTCTTCATTGAACATAAACCACCGAAAACGCAATGACACTTCAAATCTGGCAGAAAGAATAAGACTTATGCAAGTTCTTGTTATGTGAGAGAGAGAAGGATACAATGTCGTTCGTCATTCGTGGTATTGTATTTGGTCGGATTCGATTTTTGAGTGAATGAATTTGATTTTGACAAATAAAATGGACGGGTTAGAAAACCCTGGGCTAATTTCGTTCCGTACAAGACAAAGTCGGGTTAAAAAAATAACATATTAACCCCGAGGCAGTAAACTCCGGGTTATTTTATTATCTCAAAATTTCCGTGCAAGTAGGCCTTAGAAACTTATATTTTTATATTTGCAAGTGACTATAGCTAGCCATAAAGCCTCACGTTGAAGGAAAATATCGTGAAGAATCCTACATACATCGTAAAAAGTTCGCGCAGCACCGACCGGGCTCACGTGGGGAATTCGGCTCAAGCCCTCACATTCTGAGACGGGCCTGTACTGCAGTGGGACGTATACATAATGAACTTGTAGGCTGAGATTTTTAGACTGATGTAGCGCAGATAGACAATGAAATTATCTCACAAAGGTTTCTTATTTTCCTTTTGAGACAAGGAACCAAAAACAAACGCTTGATTTGCTGGATATGTAGTTATGTAAAAATTTCTAAATCAATTAAGACGACAGCTTTTTATAATTTCGAGAAATTTATAGAATTACTAGTTGATGCCCGCGACTCCGTCTGTGAAGATAAAAAATAGCCTACAACCTATTCTCAGACCTACCGAGTATAGATAAAACAGTTTCACAAAAATCGGTCAAGCCGTTTCGGCGGAGTTCGATAACAAACACCGTGACACAAGATTTTTATATATTAGACTAGCTGGTGCCCGCGACTCCGTCTGCGAAGAATAAGGGTATAAAATTACCCTACGACCTATTCTCAGACCTACCGAATACAGAAAAAAAAGTTTCATAAAAATCGGTCAAGCCGTCTCGGAGGAGTTCGATAACAAACACGAGATTTTTATATAGTAGAAGATTAGATTAGAATATGTCCTCTGCATCCATAATCATTTCACATACGAATAAGTAGCTCAAAATTTTCCCAGAACTTAAGAGAGTAGAAAACAAAAGAACGCTTTATGTCTCTATGTAATCACTAATCAAGTATAGTCTGACTTCACCACGCTTCGTCTGAGTACTTTTTTTGGTAATGTTTTGGTACATGTTACTCAAAACAAATACCGTAATGAACATATGCGTTCCCACGTTGAATACATACAGACAGACACACGAAACAATGGGCCCGTATGCGGCCCACCCCGGAGCTGCCTTTAGACACGTTTGGAACAGTTCATTACCCTCGTAAGATCGTTTAATTACAATTAGGTGCAAGCTGTGACACGAAAGTCCCAAAACGCTTAAAATGCAAATGATGTTTAGTGCGTTTTGCGAATAAGTTATGTGATAAAAAGTCTCGATTTAGTGCAGTAGAATTTAATCAGCTCTTTACAAACTCAACTGATAATGATCACAACTAATTTGGAGCGCAGTATCAATATATTCAATAAATAAATCAGTCGAAAATGACGCAATTAACTTAACCCCAAACTAAGCAAAGCTGTTAACAGTTAAGTGTAAAAATATGGGTGCATAAAACTTGCTCACAAAAATATATCCCATAGCTCTTATGTCGCCTAATTAAGGTATCAGTCAGTACCTACATAATTATGAGAGCATTAAACTGACCAATATTATTGCATTTGACTGTACTATGGGTACCAGACAACTTACGGATAATTACATCCTAAAGTGGATATATGTATATAGAGTTGAGAAAACACATTCATAGAAATATCAACCCCTGCAGAGGATCAAATCAAAAACAAGTTAAACAAGAAGCTTCATAGTCAGGTTTCCAAACCACTAGGACCCGGTCATCGAATAAAC
Source organism: Archips xylosteana (assembly GCA_947563465.1). NCBI lineage: Eukaryota > Metazoa > Arthropoda > Insecta > Lepidoptera > Tortricidae > Archips > Archips xylosteana. The sequence continues at coordinate 7,792,587 of OX387362.1, forward strand.
TGGTGACATCTTCTATTTACTGAGGCAGGCGAAAATCTTACTAATATTGTAAAATTGGATACGGATATCTATAGGTATTTAGAATCCTTTCCACGAGGCGTTGGATACAGCTTTTTCGATTTCGTCGTATTAAAACCACATAAACGAAGATAGGGGAAATTCGCAACAGGTTATGACAACAGGTTGCGTTTAGAAACTGCAGATCGCAACGAGGATATAGCGTATTATTCTATTCAGGCTTCACCTATTTGCTAATCATTCCTACTTCTGTAGCCGCAAAGCGATCTATTATAGTTGTTTAGGTAGACGAAGCACATTGCAATTCTTTTAGGCTTGTGATGAATATCACAGTGATATTTAGCAATGACGCTTGAGCTTCTTGCCGGATTCTTCTCTATAGGGTTTCTCCGATCCAGTGGTAGTTTCTTCAAAATTCATAAGTGCTTGTTATAGTGAAAATAAACGGATCACTCACGTCTTAAAACGAGTTTAACTAGACATGTTTCGGGCTAATTCGTAGCCCTTCTTTTTAGAGACCGCCTTGACGTGCGTCTCTAAGAAGAAGGGCTAGGAATTAGCCCGAAACATGTCGAGTTAAACTCGTTTTAAGACGTGAGTGATCCGTTTATTTTCACTATGAGTGAGTCTCACGGTAGTTTCATGTTTAAAGTGCTTGTTATAGCCTAAATGTAATAAAGATATTTTTCACTTCTCATGCTCTTAAAATGTTACTTTAGTCTCTGCATATCGGGACTAAAGCTCTTTTTTGATCTCTAGGGATTAAAGTAAAATTTTTTTAATTGACTATGGAAACCCCTAAACTGCCAATCACGGTGTTTGTGAATGGAGGATTATCGCCGTTTTCAGTACCTGGGTATAGACAATTTTAAATCTTTCCACAGACCGAAGCGCGCTGCGGACGCACTGTAGCGCCCTGCGCTTCGGTCTGTGGAAGCCTTTAGGGCGTGGAAATAACCTCAAAATGACAACTGTATAAAAAATATTTAAAAAATAATAATTTCGTGAAACACATTGAATAATTACGAATATTAATCTATTTAATTATAAAATATTAAAGATATAAAGAAAGATTTCCTTTAGCTTAGGTGTTTTTTAATTTGTTTTTTTTTTTAAAAAAACGCTGTCGGCATAGCAGTTCCCTGCTCTGTCGATAAAATAGCAATCCGCACTGTCGGCAAAGCAGTGCTGGAGCGTACGGTAGATAGAGCAGTTACGTTTGAAAGTTAATATGGCGTGACTTCAAAATAATGCGATGTCAGTTGCATTTAATAGTAAATAGAAAGTATAATTAGATATAATTTAACAAAGAATTGGCATATAGAAAATAAACTTAAAAAGTCGTTTCTTTATTCACGGGTAAGTGTTTCAGTTAACAATATATTTTGTGTGTGAACTTAGATCAATTAGGTTAATTTATTTGCCGATTCTAATGAATGAACAATTATCATTCTTACATGCATAGTCCAATTAGTTTTAACATAGTCTTTAAGTTAGAATCTGTTGGCTAATTATGCGAGCATTTAAAGCGTCACTTTACAAAAAAATATAAAAGAAAAGAAAAGACAGTGGTATTTTTTTTGCTATTTGAATTTTGAACAGATGTCCATTGCTCGTATTGAGCATACGTTGTAAAAAAGTAATTTTGTACAGTGGGCTGCAAAAGTGCATGGACATCTCGGGGCGATAATCGCATGAGCAGTGTTTGATCGTTTGTGTTCATGTTTCGATGAGAATTAACTAGATGGCGTTGTGAATTGATGCAGCGTAGTGGCCGTTATCTGCATCTAGTTTATATACCAAACTAAACTGCTATTTCGAATGATCTTCTATTAGCAGCTGTGGCTTAATGGTTATACGCATGAGTTAAGTACTGGTATGTGGAGTTGGTTTATGGTTCGAATCCCAGGTCAGAGTGTTATTTTTGTTTTTTATTTATTGTTTTTTTTTTTTTTAAATATGTATTTAATTATCAGTTTAATTAAAAAATATCTTTGATCAGAAAATAAAATAATACAACCTTTTGATATCAAACATTTTATTTAAAACATAAAAGAGCAATTTCTCAATCATTAATATTATTTCGTTTTCACCGATGTAAGGGAACGTGCAGAAACTATAGGCGGCAGCACTTGTGCGACAGAAGAGACACTATGCGAACAGTAAAAGAAACTTATCAAGTCAAAATTTATGGCACCAGTTGGCAGCACCGTATATGTGCTCATTCCCTATAGCCATCTAAAAAATTATTGAGGTATTCTTAGCTTAAGTATTCGTTTCCAAAATTTATTGGAAAGAAGATTGAAGCATCACCACAATAAAAAGAAATAATATTATTAGCAACTAGATCTTTAAATTGGAGACCGGGTTAACATATAATTAATGAATGCATAATATTAATTATGTAATTTATGTTCAGTATGAAGTATTGAACACTTACTTGGCGATAATTTATGTTCGAGTAACTTCAAAACATAGTGTGTTGTGTTTCAAAAATAGCAAAAAAAAAACAATTTACACTTAAAAAATAGGGAACAAATAAGTACTCATAAAGAATTGAAAACTAAATTGCATTCAATTTTATACACTTATAACTACTAACATAATGGCTAGATATTAACCCGGTCTGCACTAAATGTCAAGTAACAGTTTACTTAACATTAATTGTAACATTATTAATTGTGCTTCTAACTGAAAAATAACCAACATGCATATATTTAGCAATTTATATCTTTCTCTTTTATCTCAATTTCTAATAACCCTTCTAACACAACTTCAAAAGCAATACCTAGGTATGTGAGATCAGATGGTGAATCATTCACTATAAGAATAACAATAAGTAAACATTGGTAACTGGATTATTAATAAATAATAAAGGTTCGTTCATAACAGATTAATAACAAAATAATGGTATCGGGAAATATTAACAATTTAAGTTACAAAGTCAATTTGTTTCTTAGTAACGGAGAGGATAGCCGTTACACTATCTATCACTTCTTGAAGTCGAGTTTTCATGCTCGAAACCATAATATATTGAAACATAATATCACTATTTCGCATCAGTTCCCATGTTCTGTTTACCTCAGTGTCCAAATTATTTTTTGACTTTACAAATTTTTACGTCCATTCTTATCCGACACTTTCCGTCGGTAAATATAACGATTTCGTTTTCCCAATCGAAATTTAAATGTCGAATGGCAAAGTTGACTGTGTTTCTCTGTAAAAAAAAAAAACAAAATAATAAATACTTAACATTAGATCATGAATAGTGCAATTTGTAAGCAACATTGCACTAAGAAATATTAATATATGTAAAATCTTACCGTTATGCTCATATCTCGAGCTATTTTCTTTATAAGTTTTCTTGTTCCCAGAGAACAATAATTTTTGCTTTCAAAAACGTTGTTAATCGAATCATAGTAAAATATTTTCGAGAACTTGATAATTTGGATACTCACACAAGGTGATTGACAAGAAATCTAACGATTTGTGAAGTCATTATAAAAATTACCCTCAGTTTAGCAAACGAGGCGTGTAAGCATATCCAAGTATATTATTCAACATTCAACCTTAAGTAGCGCATAAATACAGCAGTCTTCAATAAATCTCTGAAGTTAAATTACGGTAGTCCAACAATCGGCAACAAACATAATCTATCTATCTGTATCTAATCTATACGCATTAACTAGACAAGGATGCAAAGATTAAGTAAAATATAAGATTATTAGTTTCACCAGTTGTTATAATGTCTCCATAGCCGAGTGGCTAAGAGAGCGGGCGAAGATGCTAACGGATGCATTGGCTGGCCAGAGTAAATAGGGTTCGATCCCCCCCGGCTTGAGGTTAAGAAAAATGTTTTTGTTAGATTTCATACTTGGCAATGTTCTGCGTGTCTGTATCAATGTTACAGATTCCGAAAAACTACAAAAAGCAAAATAATTGTTAAACATTGACATGACGAATTATTACAATACTTATAAATTAATATTAATTGTGAAGAAGAAAGAAGATTCCGAGCGAAAGTTTTTTTTCATTGAATGATAATTACAACGCCATCTAGTAAGATCCGGTTGAACTAGTACGGCTTATATGGTAGCTACTGGCACTCATTTTACCTTCATAGGATTTTTGTTTTGCTTTGTCCATGCACTTTTGCAGCCCACTGTACGTCGTTTTTTTCCTCGCATTCAAAGTGAAAAGTAGAGTGTTTAACGCGGGACTAAACTACCATAATGACAACTCGAATTATAGCCTCCCTCGCTATCGCTCGGGTGGCCAAATATCTCGTGTCATTATGGCTTGTTTTAGTCCCTTGTTGAACAATCTACTATTACCTTTGAATTTGAGCAAATGCTCTATCCTGCTTTTACGCTATAGTTTCTTTCAAAGGCTTTTTAATAGGTTAGCAAGCACCCGAATCTGAAGCTTAATAAACACGGTAATAAGTAGCGCCGTTACACAACAATATTAAACGATTTCATGAAACGATACGAACCTGTTTTATTGTGTACTTAAGAAAAAATATTTATGAAATTCTCAACGGAATAAAAGTTTTTGACGAATTAATAAAGTCTCAAATCGATGTTTACTTATTGCACTTTATAGCAAGACAACAAACTTCGCGCGTAATGTTGTTTGCTAATGATTGTATTCCTCTTCGGATATATACAATTGAGTCTTCCTCAGATGCATCCAGGGATGAGTTAAGTTGGCCGGCGGATGCACCTCGTTTGCTTCCGCTCCTACAACTGCTATGATTTACACCGGGGCTCTATGATAGTACGATTGGGCTGTAATAGGCAACCTTCAGTTGAGTTAGGGGAAGAATTTAAACAAATTTTTTACTCTATTGTCCCCCAAAATCAGTTTACGTAGCGATTGCGAAGGAAAAGTTATTACACCGAGGGGCGCAGTTTCAAAATTATTTCGTTGTTTGTATAACTTGCACATAAGATTTATACGGTTAAATTTAATTTAGTAAGACGCAAAAGTCGCAGAACTTCGAACTTCATATTGGTATAACCTTGCTCCGATTAAGATTATACCTACTACATTCTTGGCAATAAACCTTTGGATTGTCATAAACTTCCGATGATTGGTCAACAAGAACTTTGCGTCTTTTATCTTTAATAACAAACTTTTTGGAACTTACCTAGTGAAGCCTCGGGATCGGAGAGGTCAGACAGCGAAGGCACCTTCTGCATCGCCCTCGGTTCCTCGTTCTCTGGCGGCTCACTCTTGATGCCCTCCACCGCACCGCCTCCCTCATCGCACTGGAAAATATGACATTATGTTGAAACAACCAACAGTAAGGGCAATCGAATTATGCCTTCGCCTTATATCAAAAGAAACTTTTTGTTTATTACAAGTTTTTATTTAACGTTCAGATCAAATGTTGGAAGTGGTACTTCTCCCACTTCTACTGGTCGGATTGACTTGAAATTTGGTACATATGTAAGTTGGATGACAATGCAAGTATTGGCAGGAAAAAGCTTATATACTTACTACTACTAATGTTATAAACGCGAAAGATTGTTTGGATGTATGGATGGATGTATGGATGGATGTATGGATGGATGTATGGATGGATGTATGGATGTTTGTTACTCTTTCACGCTAAAGCTGTAAGGAAATTTGGCACACATATAGTTTATAAATTGGATACTTTTTATCCCTGAAAATTGCACAGTTCCTGCGGGACAGCGATGAACGAATTCTTAGCAGACGGAGTCGCGGGCAGCAGCTAGTTGAAAATAAATTAAAAAAACAGTATCCAGATACGAGTATAAAATGATTCTGGGCATGAGAGACTTAGCTAGCACCCACGCGTATACTTCACTGCGGATTGGAATTTTCACACTAAGTATTTATATATTACGTATTGCGCATCTGTTGAGGCATCCTTGATATAGGTATTCATGATGTTTTTCACCAAAAAGCTCATAAATTTAAGCTAGCTAATCGTAAATGTTAAACGAAATTTTGTACATTGACTTATTTATTTTTGACAACAACTTACACAGCATGACAGTAATATACTAAGGCACTGAGTAAGACAAAGAAAATAATAACTATAAATTAAAAAATTTAAAAACCCCCAACGCAATTAAGGGTCACTTATATGTTAGAAAATAAAGTAAATGCACATTATGCGTCTGAAATCCCTTCCGCAGCTTACAAAAGAGCTGATAACTTTGAAACGGCTGGACCAATTTTGCTGAAGCATGTCTAAGAACCATCGCCAAGACACCTACTTTTAAATGAATAAAACCGCATCCAAATCGGTTTACCCGTTTATGAGTTATGATGCCTCAGACAGACATACAGACACACACACATAGCGGTCAAACGTATAACACCCTATTTTGTATCGGGGGTTATCATGATGATGATGATGATGAAGGGAATGTTTTATATTTTTCTTCATCACCTCCCGTAACACCATATTTTAGTTTATGTTGTCGGTAAGTAAGCACCGAACAGAATTCAACAATGTTTCGTATCAGTGATTCACATCACATTATTCAAAGTATTATTGTCAATTGAAACGATTACACTAAACCAGCCTTGAGACTAATCTCGTTACATATTTCTTTCTTTATGGTTTCTGAGAAAAGTGCGTGCAAAGACGTTGACATCACTCTATTGAGACCCCTTTTGTGTGCAGACTTGGAATGATGTGGGTCACTGGGTGGGCGTTGAATTAAAGACCATCAGAACGTAAACGTGTTTCTAATCTTTCTTATATCATTGGGTAAATAGTTCAGTACAAAGCTAAATATGAAAACAAAACTACAGCAGCAAATAAATAAGGAGAAGAAAAGCAAAACCTACTTCATAGATAGCTTTACCTACTTAACCTAGCCCACATTGTTACACAAATATTATTAGTACAGGTGAGATAGACCACAAATTATTCATACTAATATAACGATAAAAGAATTTATGAGAAAAATCGCAGATGCCCTCGAGTCACAATATAACTATAAATTCATTGACTGCGCTGTTTACATTTCGGACCCATTACTCTACGCCCAAGCAGCATACTACAAACAACGTTGTTCGTTCAGCTTTTAAGTCGAAAAGCGCTATTAATAGTACAGCTGGATCGCAGGAACATGCTGTTCGGGCTATTATTGAAATCGGATTGCTTTGGTCATACGAGCGGTCAAGTCGATTTTCTATTCACAAAGCGAAATCCGCTTCCGCCGCACAGACATGCACTGCTTAAAAATATTCAGAAACAATTGAACCGATGAGCTTTGATCATAATAACTCAAGTAAAATCCGGTTTTTGACCGATCACAATGGTTTACAGTCAAGGTTACTTGTTCTTGTGATGTAAGTAAGTAAGCACCAGCGTTATATTTCAAATGCAATAAAACCTGTTGATAATTTGAAAGCACGCCTACATGGCCTATTTTGTTTGTTCGGTTGGCCTGCACGGCTTCACTACAGGTAAATAATCCACAACGCTCTTGAACCTCGATACTCAAGCGCACTCTCTGTTGGGAGGAATTCGGTATTTTTAGTTCGGCGGCTATCTTATCAATACGTGTTCTGACCCTACCCAATTGAATGTATCGGACCCTTGACATGGCTCCTAATCACAAAGTATATCAATATTACCCAATAAAAACGTCAAAATCGAATCAGCGCGGCCCCCTCGGACCAATCAGGGGCAATCTGTCGAACAACAAGTTCGTCCGACTCTATGAGACCCTTTGTCGTGTCATCTCATAAAAGTTATTTACACGTAAACATGTTAGTACCTACTTCCATTGAGATAAGCAAATATACTCGTAATATCACTGCTGATAACTGACACCTGGCAGAGAATAGACTTCATGATCATGATCATGCATGACAAATAAGTTTTTGAGTCTAATTATAGTAATGTGCGGTTTAGTTATCTTCTTATTACGAGGTTGGCTGGTAGGCAAACGTTTTGGGGATAGGTCTGTCATCGGTATCACGTTTACAATTTTTTGATATGGTTCAAAAGTTGTAGCTTTGTCGCTATCAGTTAAGTATGGTGTTTTTTGAGTTCAAATAATCATTGTATTACTCGTTACTCGTCGAAGCGTGCGCGATGATTAACCCGTAAACAGCAGAGTATTTTTAACGGCAGCCGGGTCGGGTCACCCCTGCTTGCCACGTGATTATCTACATCGAGGGCACGAACCCAATTCACTTACACCTCCTAATAGTGCAGCTAACGACTGACATGACGGAGCTACTTGATCTTTTCTGACCGAAAAGATAAATAGCTATTGAAATGTCAAAGACGAGGCGACTACCGATAAACCAGAGCAAACCAGGGTAACTTATAGATTCAGGGGTTACTTTACGGAGCTCCATGTTAAAATAAACGTAATACTTATTTTGCTTCTCCGCGATGTAGTGAGATTAAGCCATGCAAAATTTGTAACGGTGGTGGTTCTCTTAGCTGTGGGTTTAGTTGTGTTTGCATTGGTTTACTTTTTTTGGTAGGAGATGTGTCTGCAGGAAAATTGCTTAAAAAAGTATTATATTTTCAACGCAAATTCAGCTATGTTGCATTACTTTACCTCACTACCTACCTGTGGGCAGAAGCAAAATAAGTATTACATTTATTAGTAACACGGTTTCTTAAGTGGTTTTTTATTTTTTAAATTTAAATTACAAAATTCTATGACATGTTTGTTCAGAAACGGATGCCAGTAGTAATAATGGAAATTACGCTTCACATACTTTTATTTTTAGTCCGGAAAAGGGACAGTAACGTTGGTCGCCGGAGTGTGAAGAAGGGAGTCGCAACCAAATTGAATCTGACTTGTGCAATTAGATACCTATTTAAATAGAGCTGGCAGCTTCCTCGCTCAACGTATCAGCATTGCTATACAGTGAGGTAATGCTGCCAGTATCTTCGGGTCCATGCCGCGGGGGAACCATTTATTAATTTTATTTAGTTTTTAGTTTAGTTAGTTTTATTTTATTTTATTATAGTGTTAATTTATTTAAAGTTAATTTTATTATGTCATGTATATATTTGTATAGTTAACCAATAAATGTTATTTTTAAATATGAATAAGTAATTCAATCTTTTGAATAAACCCAGGTCCATGGGGAAAACCTACATATATGCAAAAAGCTAACGAACAATACCGGATGTACCGATATGTTTTATCGGCCCATGTTATTCATTGATACTTTGCTTGCAATATACATAAAAGTAAGTTAAAACATGGTTTAATATTAAAGAAAACGGGTAAATTTTCATAATTAGTCTTCGCGGTCAGATATTGCCGAATAATCCATACCTACTTAATATTATAAATGCGAAAGTTACTCTGTTTGTCTGTCTGTTACCTCTTCACGCTCAAAACACTGTACCGATTTAGACAAAATTTGATATGGAGATAGTTTGAGACTCTGGGAAGGATATAGGTGGAGAAGTGCATAGTTCCCACTAAAGGAATTCTTCGCAGACGGAGTTGCGGGCAATAGGTAGTTACATGTAAATTAAAATAAAAATGAATCGCTGAATGTGTTGCTAAGCGCATAACTTCCGATCGACTGCACCAAATTGGATAATTCTTTTTTTATTGCGTTTGTTATTGTCAGGAGAAGGTTCTTATGAAAAAAATTAAAAAAAATACAACGGGGGCGAAGCCGCGGGCATCAGCTAGTGTAAATTAAAATTATAATAATTATATAAGTAATTTCCTTCTTTAACCTCAAAAATGTTACAAAATAAATGGTATTTCCGGGACACGCAGGGAAAACTTCCAAAAAGGAAGTGGATAACACATTGCCGAGGTTAATTGTCTATTTGTCGCTCGTTGGAGTCGCGCTCTTGTCTCACTATGTCACGTGTCTTTTTTACTACAGATTTATCGTCTTTTGTTAATCTCCTGATTGTAAAGTATTGCTACGAGGGGATTTGAGGGATGATTTTGGATGTACAATCTATCATTTGTGTATTACTGTCAAATTAATGCCTTTATTTTGTTGGGCGCTTCTTGTAGATATTTTTTATTTAGCTGGCATTTGTTTAATTTCGAGTCGAATATGAGATGACAATAGTAAATTTAAAGAAATATTCAGTTAAAACGTTTTTCTATGAATACTTAGCCATCATTTGAACTCTTATTTTTGGTTCAATCGTCATACATTTATTTCTCGCAATCTTGGCGTTTTGTTGGACTATGTATAGGTACGATTGTTGTTCTTTCGCGCAATAACTACGAAACCGATTTTATTGAAATTTAAAATTTTATTCTGGAAAGTTGCAGTTGCCAGGGACTGCGATTCAAATTCAAATCATTTATTGTCAGAAAGTGAGTGATAAGATAAACAAATCCTTCTTAGATGAAGTCATGGGCAACAATTAGTTATATATAGATATATTCATTGACTAAGCTTGGTTTTTCGTTAGAATTATTTTTATAAATATGGCATTAATTCCAATTTAAAACCTGCAACAAAAATAAAAACGATGAACAGAACTTTTAGTGGGTAAATAAATAATAATTCTCTTTTTTTCTAAATCGAACTACAAATTAATACCTACTCTATCTATCTCTATCTCTAAATTGACTTATCTGTAAAAGTGATTACCTATTTAATTATTTAGATTCATGTAATGGTCATACCTTTTTTGTGTATGACCATTACTTTTCTACACTCTCCTATCTCATTCTCCACCTCACGCGCGCTTTAATTGTTTAATTACATCCCCCTCACAATTTGCCCTGACACAAATCCTTAATTGGGTAGGTGTAGCAAATAATGCCATAATATCAAGAAAAATCACCGTACATTTGTCATATCCAGTGGGCAGATAACTAGCATTATCCTTTTAATTAGGGAGGCCGGATGTAGAAGGTCTAATGAGCTCGCCCGACCGGCCAATTCACGATATTGCACAAAAACCGGCCAAGTGCGAGTCGGACTCGCGACGAAGGGTTCCGTACAATTATCTATAAAAATCACGTTTGTTGTGACGTTTAATTAGGTTTAGTTTTAGTTATTTTAATTTAATAGTAGTTTTAGTTTTGTATTTACACCTTTAAGTATATGTTTTTTCTTCCATGAATAAATTTAAGGTTTGTTGTATAGGAGCCCCACTTTAATATTTATTTTATTTTAATTTAATGATTTATTTTTAAAGTCAATATCTAATTAAATATTCTATGAATATTTCAAGCGTCTACCTGTTGCCGTTATCAATATCGAGCAAAAACGAGCAAAAAAAAAATCACGTTTGTTTTATGGGAGCCCCGTTAAATATTTTTTTTTTTCCATTTTTTAGTATTTGTTGTTATAGCGGCAACCGAAATACATCATCTGTGAAAATTTCAACTCTAGAGAGTTGAGTAGCTAGAGCTATCACGGTTCCCGATATACAGCCTGGTGACAGACGGACAGACAGACAGACGGACGGACAGCGGAGCCTCAGTAATAGGGTTCCCGTTTTTACCCTTTGGGTACGGAACCCTAAAAAATATCATAAAGTAAAATACAAATGATTTTTTTCAGTCCTTGTTTAATGTACAGTCAGCAACAAAAATATGAATAAGTACACTTAAAGTACCAAAAATATGTATACACGCCTTTAGAGTCGTGGATGCATATTTTTGGTACTTTGGGTGTATTCATATTTTTGTTGCTGACTGTACATACAATCGCGGCCATAAATATCCATACAGCCATCGCATAAAATATATTTTAACCACCAACCTTATGATTAGTGGCATAGAGGTGTATTATAGATATTTTTGAAGTCTTAGTTACGTACATATTTATACCTTTTCTGTACAGTAGACTGTAAATAAATATAACCTAGAGTGGCCGTGATCTGTGAAGCTGGCAGGACATTTAGTGAAAATGGGTTATTCATTTTATGTTAAGTATAGAAAAAATAGAGTCGTGCGTTCCATGCGTAGGAATCTGACTATAATTAGGGGTAATTTTTTTATATCGATGAACTAAGGAGAGCCGTAATTCATGAAAAAGCAAATTGGATAAAAAAAATGAAATGCCCAAATTACTAATTCCACGCGGACGGAGTCGCGGGCAAAAGCTAGTTTATAATATTATTAGTATGATTGATTACTTTACCTGTAAAGCACACAAAGAAGTTTAATAATAATAATCATTTATTTCAGATTTGAAACAAACTAATTATTTATTGAATCAGGCGTTACTTTGCGGAGGTACATATTAATGAACTGAAACAATTATTTGTTTATAAAAATCGATCACACGTTTTCGGTGGGTGTATAAATCAAAGACGACATTGTAAGTGTAAATCACTTACTTCACGGCAGGGACACTTACTGAATGAAGGCGTTAACGTCATAACTGTCGACGGGTTCTTTATCATGCTACATAATAATTAATGATCTGCTTCTTTTAAATCATGGATAAATCTCATGTGTTATAGGCTGATGAACGTGTTAAGGGTCTTTCGTAAACGGGATAAGAATGAAGGTAGGATATTGAATTTAATTCCTTGATCCTGTTAATTAATTGGTTTAGACACAGATCTTTTATATGATCTTAGCACAATGCATGCGTTATGATTGTCTGATTAGTTCGGAATCACAGTAACTACAAGTAAAATAGTCTATTTTCAGGTCCGTTGTAACAGTTTGGCTTAAAAAATAATTAATTGAAATTCATTCAAGCCTAGATAATAAAGAAAAACAAATATTAAAATAGTCTATGATGCTAACCCATTCTTAAAAAGTCCCAACAGCTCTATGGCTAATGTCGAAACTCATTAGTGTAGCTTAGCGTCAGTGTCACGGGCAAGTTTAAAAATAATAAAAGAGCGGGAACTTTGAAATAGGAACTCCGGTTTGTTTTCGATACTCCTTTGCGCGATGATTGATTGTTGCCGCACGCGCGCGTTCCAGGCCATCAGGTGAATTGTTGGAAATAGTTCATTAAGTTCTTCGGTAGTTACTTCATTCATTATAAAAGTGATATACCTAGATTTAGAAAAGTTTTCAATCATAGGTATAGTCGGGGTAAGAAAAGGTTCGTCACTTTTCGACTCTATGTCAACGAGTTAAAGTCGAAAAGTGACGAATCTTTTCTTACCCCGACTATACTTAGTTGGAATAGGCGAACATTAGTATTAGTATTACTTTTTAAGCTCACGATAGAATATTATCTGATCTATTTAATAAGTATTTAAAGCTTTGATCAATTATAACTGAAGATACACATTGCCGAACAAAATCCCCTTCAAAAAATGTCCGAACTTTTTTATTTGTTTGCATAACAATTAAAATCATCACCTACACAGAAATTTGAACCTAGTCTTTACGTCATTACAGTCGAATTTCGGTTGACACTTGACAGCTAAACTTGACAATTTCACGCAACGTACTGAGAAAAAAGAAGGCCACTTTTATCAAAGTGGCGCTCATTTGGCTCGGACATTTTCGGGCGCGCGACTGTGGATCTACAGTTATAATTGATCAAAGATTTAAAGAGAAAAGCCATTTTTACACTATTGTAGAGTCAAAAAAAGAAATATTTGATCAGTAATTGATTTTAAAGACATAAAGCATATTGAGCTAAACCTTAGAATAAGTAAATTTACGCTATTCAAGGTTTAACACTTCAAATAATCGGCAAATAAAAGAAAAGTAACGAAGTTTTTAACCGGATAATAATCATAAATCCTATTCGTTTGACATGGTTTCAGGCTATATTTTAATGTATAAAATCTTTAGGACTTCAAAATTACGACAAGGGGCCTGTTGCATAACAAAGTACAACTAATATTACAAGCGGAACTCTCGCTTCAGTTAGGGAGTTCCGCTTGTAATATAAGTTATACTTTGTTATGCAACAGGCCCAAGGTTTGAAACGTGAGCGCTTAAATTTTGTCAAATTAAGAGGTCAAGCATTCTCTTCCAAGAACACTAAAGGTACAATCTGTAGACTGTCCCCGTCGTCGGTTTCCAAGACAGTCAGCTATTATGGTCAAACCGATAATTAAGTAGACTAGTAGAATTAAACTGTAAGACTCGTTCGGGCCTTGTGGCAACCGGATCGTGTATGGACTACACGTCCAGTTAAGTGCTACGCACCATATTATTACACAGCGTGTAACTGTCGTCTCCCTTTTGTTTTTTCTGAAACAGTGTTTTCTGAAACAGTGTTTAAAGTTAAAAATTATATATCTTTTAAGTACACAGATTTTTTGCTGTAGGATGTTCTACTATTAGCTTCTTCATTATCATTTCAGCTGAAAGACATCCACTGCTGAACATAGGCCTCCCCCAAGGTTCGCCAAACAGACCAGTCCTGCGCCATCGGCATCCAACGCGTTCCTGTAACCTTAATCAGGTCTAGGCTACGAGCCTATCTCCTGAATAGGTTTGATGGCCAATGTCATCTCGGGGCCAATCTTAGCTTGCATTAGCACTTTTTATTAATTTAAAGGTCTGATCTTTTGTCACACTTGTCTTTGTTTAAATAAAAAAAAATTGAAACAGATAAATCACGTTTTTAACCATCTCTTTTCAATCTATGATCCTAAACAATTAATGTTGTAGTAGCCGCGTTGGCATCATAAAAAACTTAATTAAAACAAAAATCTTCGTTAGAAACTAGATCAGGGGTTTGTTTTAAAAGAGCATCGGTCGATCACGGTCCAGCGCCGGCGCATCCGGTGGCGGGGTAAAACTAGCTGGCACTACTTAGGCAATTAAAAAAAAATATTGTCACAAACTTATTTCATTTTACTTACCTATGTCTATGATTTTTTAATCCGCAAATTATAATAAAATTTCACAAATAAAATCACAAAGGCGTTGTTTTTAGTGCTTAACCAAAAGTCAATTGTCTATGGTACTAGCTATTGTATCCTAAAAAAAACCGGCCAAGTGCGAGTCGGACTTGCGCACGAAGGGTTCCGTACCATTATCTATAAAAACGGCAAAAAAATCACGTTTGTTGTATGAGAGCCCCTCTTAAATATTTATTTTATTCTGTTTTTTAGTATTTGTTGAAATAGCGGCAACCGAAATACATCATCTGTGAAAATTTCGACTGTCTAGCTATCGCGTTTCGTGAGATACAGCCTGGTGACAGACGGACGGACAGTGAAGTCCAATCCAGCGAATCCATTTTTTATGATTATAAAAAATGGATTATCAAATAAATCTCTGATCAGTAAACCTTTACGTTTGGAACCTAACATTTTGTCATTGCGCAACAATATGCCTACTTCTGGATACTTACTATCAGCCTAACATCTTCACACTATCTGAAGAAGCGATACTTGACTAAATTCCAAACTAGATGATATATGGTAACGCCACCAGAGTTGAGGCCACGGACACAACCACATCTCTTGTAATGACAGCGGGATTTTGACGTTGTGTTGTCGTTAAACGTCAACACAACGTCAAAATCCCGCTGTCATTACATGAGATGTGGTTGTGTGCGTGGCCTCAACTCTGGTGGCGTTACCTTATATCACAAGACTTATTACGTATACTTAATAAAATTTATTGGATTCAATGTTACCGGGCAGCGGGTTTCTGGATTCAAATCTTACTTTACAAATAGCGACACGAGACGTTATTAAGTCGATTTGTATTTAAAACAGAAACTATAATTACAAGCGAACACTGACGCGTTAGTTGCACGATGGTGTGGAAACCGACAATTTATTCCTATCCACAATTCTGCGTGCTTGGGAGGAAACCGGGTGAAACGCACTCCCACTTATTAGGTAGCTGGCCGCTGACCGGTCCCATCTAGTTTTCTAATATCAGGAATTTTTACATAAATGAAACAACTTTCTTTGATTTTCCTGTCATTTGTTATGCCAAGATCAAGGTTTGAACAGGCTACCGATTGAAACTGGTAGCGCTTGGCAGTTTCATTCATGACTTTATAATTGAGTCTAAGAATATCTAAGTGCAGATGAGGCTCGGCCAAAGCTGGCTGTACTGGTTAGTCAGGCACCCACGTCCGTTCCCTATCGACACTATCACTGGTAGGTCAACTATAATAGTATTTTATGCAACGGTTGTATAAGTGAGGTCTTAAAAGGCGAGTGACGTGAGTTGCGATACGAGCGAACGCGAGTATCGCAATGGAAGACGGCACGAGCCGTTAAGACCAAATTATACACCGTTGCATACAATATTTTTTCTACGACTCGACTCTACTGTACTGGACTGTACCCTACTGTAGGGTACAGTCGGGTACAGTAGGGTAAAATAGGGTACAGTAGGGTACAGTCGGGTACAGTAGGGTAAAATAGGGTACAGTCGGGTAAAGTAGGGTACAGTCGGGTACAGTAGGGTACAGTCGGGTACAGTTGGGTACAGTATGGTAAAATAGGGTACAGTAGGGTACAGTCGGGTACAGTAGGGTACAGTCGGGTACAGTAGAGTACAGTCGGGTACAGTAAGGTAAAAAAGGGTATAGTCAGGTACAGTAGGGTACAGTCGGGTACAGTAGGGTAAAATAGGGTACAGTCGGTTACAGTAGGGTAAAATAGGGTACAGTCGGGTACAGTAGGGTACAGTCGGGTACAGTAGGGTAAAATAGGGTACAGTAGGGTACAGTCGGGTACAGTAGGGTAAAATAGGGTACAGTAGGGTGCATTCGGGTACAGTCGGGTAAAGTAGGGTAAAATACCCTATTTTACCCTACTGTACCCTATTTTACCCTATTGTACCCGACTGTACCCTATTTCACCCTTCTGTACCCGACTGTACCCAACTGTACCCTATTTTACCCTACTGTACCTGACTGTACCCGACTGTACCCTATTTTACCCTACTGTACCTGACTGTACTCTACTGTACCCTATTTTACCCTACTATACCCGAATGTACCCTACTGTACCCTATTTTACCCTACTGTACCCTATTTTACCCTACTGTACCCGACTGTACCCAACTGTACCCTATTTTACCTACTGTACCCGACTGTACCCTATTTTACCCTACTGTACCCGACTGTACCCTACTGTACCCTATTTTACCCTACTGTACCCGACTGTACCCTACTGTACCCTATTTTACCCTACTGTACCCGACTGTACTCTATTTTACCCTACTGTACCCGACTGTACCCAACTGTACCCTATTTTACCCTAATGTACCCGACTGTACTCCATTGTACCCTATTTTACCCTACTGTACCCGACTGTACTCTATTTTACCCTACTGTACCCGACTGTACCCAACTGTACCCTATTTTACCCTACTGTACCCGACTGTACCCTACTGTACCCGACTGTATCCCTTTTTACCCTACTGTACCCGACTGTACCCTATTGTACCCTACTGTACCCGACTGTACTCTACTGTACCCTATTTTACCCCACTATACCCGACTATACCCTACTGTACCCTATTTTACCCTACTGTACCCGACTGTACCCTACTGTACCCTATTTTACCCTACTGTACCCGACTGTACCCTATTTTACCTACTGTACCCGACTGTACCCTATTTTACCCTACTGTACCCTATTTTACCCTACTGTACCCGACTGTACCCTACTGTACCCTACTGTACTCGACTGTACCCTACTGTATCCTATTTTACCCTACTGTACCCTATTTTACCCTACTGTACCCGACTGTACTCTATTTTACCCTACTGTACCCTATTTTACCCTACTGTACCCGACTGTACTCTATTTTACCCTACTGTACCCGACTGTACCCTACTGTACTCTATTTTACCCTACTGTACCCGACTGTACCCTACTCTACTCAACTCAGCAGGTCTAAACTGGGCTTTAGTGTTGAGTGTACCCTACATTTAATATTATGTGGCAGCTGCTAGGTGTATCGTAATAACGACATTACGACACAAGTGTTGTTATGGCGAATAGATTAAGTATAGACTTTCTGAAGTCATATTATCTATGTTCTTATATATTTGTTCGCGACCATGTAAAAAACAGATAAAAGTACAGGAGTAGGAAAAAGATCAAATACTGTCTATAAAAAATCCTTGTTGAATGGAGCGGTAAATACGATTTTCACAGCGCGCGTGTAAGACATAATAGGTACCTACACGAACATACAGGGTTATTTGTAATTCACTAGCATCCTTTTAACCCTAAACTCCTACCACTTAAACAAATGTTTTTTGTTTTACGGCTTTTGTCATAACTTAATATTTTTGGTGTAATAACGTTTTGAAAATTTGATTTTGCCTCTTATTTTTACGATACTCTGTGTATTTGTATGGGAAAAAAAGTGCTTCATTTTAAAAAGTCGTAAAACAAAAAACATTTGTTTGAGTGATAGGAATTCAGGGTTAAGAGGATGTCAGTGAATTAAAAATAACCCTGTATAATATAGTACATTGTTGTAGAGGCTGGAAAGTAAGCAATAGATGGACGAGTTTGTTTTCGAAAGTACGAGTCCATCTATTGCACTTTTGGCCGAGACTAAACATTGTGCTTTTCACGACTAATGCGAGGAAATAAAAAACGTTTCTTATAATAAAAATAAATATTTAATCAAAGTTTATGTTAATGTTTGCATGGGGGCAGTTGTTAAAACTCATTGTGATGTTTTTCCCTGGAAAGCTGATTTTAGTGTTCTGCGTCATTTCAGTCGGTCGGGAACTTAATCAAACATAGTTAGAGTTAATGTGAGCGGCCATTGCGGCCGCTACGGCCGCTCACATAACTCGAACTATGTTTGATTTAGTCGCCGTCACGACGCGTCGCCGGTCGCCTTACCGGCCTAGTGGCCAGTATCAAAAACCACATAATTAAAAAATAAAAACCTTAACCTTGCAGCGCTTAAAAAGTTTAATGCTGTGGCGTTTTTCATACTTAAAAAAATTAAAGCATTTTGTGCATATTATGCGTTTAAGGAAAAAAAACACCTCATTAAAGTCATGAATGACGCATTATCATTGGTCAATTGAATTTCACATGCAGCAGACGATTACTTTTGATTGGTCGTTTCAGCACGCCGGGAATGAAATTCAGAAATTATCTTTGAAAAAGTCGTATCGTATTATGAAATACATATACTGATACGACCTGTTTTCGATTAGTGTAACATTGTTGTCGTGTTTGCGCGCCATAAATGAATCAGCTGTTAAATGTACATATATAGGCAGTTTTGTGTACTGGATTTAGTTTATCTATGGCCACATTTTCGAGCAGTGTCGTGAAAAGTATATTTACTACGAAATTCGAATTTCGAACCTCGTATCGTGCCTTTTCGTTTGCGTTAATTGTATCAAACAGAAGAGTGAAAAGGACGGCACGGCACGAACTTCGAGTTTTGATTTCGTAGTAGCCCTCTACGTGACTTTGGCGCTTTTTCCAATTGGAGTCAAGAGCTTCCACTCGCTCTACGCTATCGACCCCTACCGTAGGGCCGGTGATGGACTTACCAGATCAAGCCTTAGGCTGAAAGAGACGTGCTTGCGCGGCGGCGGGGCCGGTGCCGGCGGGCCCTCGTAAAACGCGGCCTCTTCCAGCCCGTAGTCGGACTCGCCATCCGCCCATTCCAGCTTCATCGTGCTGGGACTGCAAACAAATGACAATCGTTTAGAAAATAGAGTAAAAGCTCGCCAAGCCCGCACTTTACCAACGTAAGTTGCATACATTGCGAGGCCGTGAATCGAACGAGTTAGAAGTACATAGTTGGGTCATTCTAAAATCGGTTGCAGAAAAACGTGACAGTAAATCTAAATTCGTAAAAAAATTTTTTTTTGTTTAATGCAGGTGTAAATATATTCATGTTATTTACATAACTCTGTAAAATGGAATTTTGAAGTTTGGCACGATCATTTGTCTCTATTATCAGATTTTTAGAAAATTTACTGGATCAAGGTACAAAAAAATAACAAATCTGTTACCATCATTAATTTATTATTACTTTAACAACACAAATAATTTTGTATATTCTTCTTCGGAATTAACATAAAATAAGTCGTAACTCTCATGTTTGACATGGAAAATCACAGTATTGTTTCTTAAATTATGAATAATATTTAAAATTATGGATACTCTGTTACTTTGTATGTTTTTTGAACCATTTTTTCCCTTAAATTGCTTAAATTGAATGAAATATAAGAATATAACTAAGTTATTGTTCGTAAATAAAAGTAGTATATATATCTGACACATAAAATATACAATCAATTACCAACTTTTTATAAAAAATCTAAATTTACTCTTATAAAAATAGGGACAAAAGTAACAGAGTTGTAGGAACAGTAAAATAGTCGTACTTTTACAACGAATTTGTAAGTATGTATATATATAAAACTCTTTATTGTATATAAAACATGAAAATTAACAGTTAACAAGAGAAACAGATGTACAAAGGCGAATTTATCCCTTAAAGTGATCTCTTCCAGTTAACCTTTAAACGATTGACAGGACATCAGAAACAAGAGAACTATAATCACAAAAATTATTTTTTTTATAATAATTAGACATTAAAACTTAAAAAAAAAAACAAGTACGTAAGTTTAATAGAAATTGATACAGCATTATATCTGTCGTCATGCGTGGCATTCGCCATTTTTTTTTTTTAGGTAGTCGATGCTTTCGGAGTCATGTCTTTTATCAAGCGTTTATTTTTATGATATCTCTCTTAATCCTTTCTGTTAGCTTCTGCTTCCTTTTCTGGATTTAGTTTACGCTTCTTCCTATAGCGTCGCTGCTTTTCAGCAGCAGTGAGAGCCATAATGATATCATATAATTATCTAGAACAAATCATTTAATTTATTATACAAGATACAGACCGACTAACGACGAACAAAGCTTCAAACAGTGAAATAATAAGTAAATATAACAGTTCTGTTACCTGTTTACAACTCTGTTACTAGATAGTGGTAACAGAGTTGTGTAGTAACAGAGTAGTAAATTTAACGCTTTGTGTCTTTTATTATTTAAACTAAATTATATTATGTTTAAATAACTGCACATAAGGTAATTATTCCATTAGATCAACTTTGAAATTGTAAATTTGTATAGAAATATAGGAATACTTACTTAAAAACGCCGGTAACAGAGTACACACAGAATAAAACCACGCGCCTCAAATCACAGCTAACGGACAACTTGTTTGCTTACCCCCCGCCTCACTTGCAACAAACAGTGTCGATAAAGCAGTAGACATAATAACACAACTGTTTCCGTTGAAAAGGTTACGCCATCTCTTGGCAGCTGTCAAATATATGTGGTAACAGAGCGTACGCTTACTATTTGAAATAAAGCGGGACAAAATTTGAACTAATCATAGGTGGAACAATATATTGTATTACTAGGTATGAAACGTGTTGTTGAAAATGTTAAAATTGCTTAATTACTATAGCATTTAAACAAAAAGATCCATATGGTTTGATAAAATGGTATCACGATTTCCGTATAATGGTCCGCGGTCTGGGACACAATTTTTTTGTATGAAAAACAACTCTGTTACCATGAATGACTACTCTGTTACATGAAAAAATTGGTGATTAATCATTATTAAAGGCGTTAGATGTTTAAAAAGTTATTAATTAACATGTCCTTTAACGAATGATCCCATAATGATATAAAATGTTTCTAATATCTCAGCGAAAAGAAAGTATTTTAGTTTCGGGACATTATTTTCTGCAACGGATTTTAGAATGACCCAGTTAACTCTGGTCTGTGCAAGACCGCCTTAGATGATTCTGAGGTTAAAAAAGGCATGCGGGAAAAAACTCCTAGCAGTGTATTTATATTCATTTTATTTTTCTTGACTAAAACAGGGTTGTTGAGGACCGCGAATTTTGAGTGTGTTAGTAGTTAGTCAATAATCACACTGCACGAGAAGATCAACAAACGTGGTAGTTAGTCGTCTATGCAAAAGCGACGCGCTTGTTTGAGAAATTACCAGTTCCATATTAAATTATGGTGTTTTCTATCTGCTTGCGTGTACGTAACGTCCATGTTTAATTAGAGAGCTAGAAAAGTTGCGTCAAATTGGAGTCGTGGCATGTCTTACAAAGCAAAAAGGAAAGCAACAAAGTACCGAGTTATTGGTAAATTGTTCTTCCAGAATCAAAAATCAAAATTAAAACTTTTATTCTGCAAGTAGGCCGCTAAGGGATCTTTTACATATCACTTTTTTTTAAACTACCAGCGCTTTCGTAAGGACCATCATTGTGTGTGAGAAGAATGCGCCGCAAGAAACTTGGGGAAGAGAGAAGAGTAAAGAACAACAGGTACTGCCAGTTTACTTTGCTTCTTTATAAAGTTTCATAAAAATCGATCAAGCCGTTTCGGAGGAATTCGATAACAAACATCGTGACACGAGATTTTTATATATATGAAGAATTAATTTTAATTATTCACATTTATACCTACGTATAGTGTATACATATAAAAAAGTTAACTTACAGCCTTTCTCACGATATGTCAAAACATTCCCAATCAAAAAGAAGCCTTGCTCTCTCAAAAGTCAGTTCTTGTCGGCGATACAATCTTGTCCCCCGTGTCCACACCTAGCAACAATACGGCTTCAGCAACCGCAAGGGAACCTGTTCCATCGGCTCTATCAACTGCGTTTTGTCTTTTTTGTACAACCCATGCAACGCCCGGTTAGCTGGTTACTTGGTTTGTTACGATTGATTTATTTTGGATCGGATGACGTCGGATATCACTGTCGTATCGTAGCAGTGTTTAATAAAATTAGACGCCGCGTGATACTGATTGACGGCCGCCTTGTCTATTAGTTTTTATTTAACCCTTAGTTCAAAGCGAACAAATTATAATTTTACCAAACCCTTCTTCGAATCCCATCAAAGCATACAAAATTAGTTAATACTTTTCAAATGTAACGAGTTGATCCGGCGGAAACGGTTTCCGAAAGCATCGTCTCCGAATCTATTTCCATTCGATGTTCTCGAGTCTCTACGATCGTGTTGTTAAGGTTAAAGTTGCCGCGGCGAATGCGGCCAGTATGTTGGTGGGTTGGTTTCAGTCAATAGCCACGGTGGTAAGTGTGTCGTCGGCAGAATTCGGCGTGTTCTGAAGCGTCGTGTAGTTACGCCTAATATCCGCCGGATACGATGCGACTGACACCGACCCATTATTGTCTCTTAATTGAAACGGTGTGTCGATCAGCGGCGATTTGTTAGAAGGGTGTGAGCCTCGCTTAATAGATGAAGAGATACTGGAAAGATTTAGGACTCTCACAAGTCTTTACAGCGTGGTTCACGATGGTGGTAAAATTTCATTATTCAAATACTTACGTTTAAATAATTCTCAAACCTAAGTTTTTTACTATCAATATTATTGTTGATTACAGATAAAGGAATAGGCATAGATAGATACTATGGTAACTCAAAAAAATAATTATGTAATCAACCGATAAATCAAAAAGCAGGTAACTGTCGTTTTTTTTATAGATGATTACCTACCCAATGTATTTTTTAACGGATAGATAGAAGGAGTTCTTTCAGTTTATTCAGTAATCAATACCTTGCCTGTTCCATAGAGTTTACCTTTGGAGCTTACTAAGCATTTCATTACGTAAAAACAAATAAAATATTGGTATACATCCGGCCGGACCCTTCCTACAATGAATATGAACGTAAGTATCATAACGATTCAAGCAGGACTAGAAAAACTAACTGAACACATAGTTATCGGCAACTTTGCCAAAACAACTACCTATCGCCCACGCGACGCAAGCGATTAGATAAACGTATCTAGCTCGTCACAATCACAACATTATACAAGCACAACATTAGACAAGCATTATACTGGTGAAATTCATAGCAATCAACATTAGCAGAAGAGCCATTCATAGTAAAATAACTCGTTTAGTTTCTATCATAAACCGTTCTTTTTGGACTTAAGTATAATTTTCTGGAAATCATTATCATGCACCACATTACTGTCATTGCTGTGTTTGAATTGAATTGCTTCTTTGTCATCATACGGCTATCTATCGACTAGTGAACACACTGGGTAAAAGGCCTTCTAACCACAAAAGGCAGAGCCTGGGCGAAAACTTTCTTACACTCGTGAGTAATTTTCGCTACCTTTACAGCTGCACCTAAGGTATTAACTTTCAGTCTCATTAAACCAAATCATTCCCTAAGGGCTGTCTGGACAGTCTGCCCGTCAAGAACCCAGGGAATATTTACGAACTAACTCATCAAAACATCCCATCATAATTTTTATAAGACTTTTGATTTGGACTTCACGTGTATATATTTAGGGCGCAAAATTAAAGGAGGATCGAAGAGGAAAGGCCTTTTATAAAGTGACCCCTCAAATTATAATCGAGGCATGCACTCTGGTATTCAACGTATGCTAATCTGTCAGCATAAGGTTCCCGACCTACAGAACTTGAACCTGGTAACAGACGGCACGCAATATTGCATGTCGCGTTTCTTTAATAATGTCTTCTGCTGCGTCGCATGATGCCTAATCGATTCGATTATGCACACTGGCAATAGAGAAAGCATTTCTTTTTTTTCTTTAAATTAAAACGCTCATGCAGCCAGTATATTAAGGCAGTAATGTAACAGTAAAGCGGTTTGCTTAACGCGGTGACATCTTCCTTCATTAATTGACATTAGCACTGCATATATTTCATTCATAACTTGAAAAATTGTTTAGGTTTTATTTACTTAATAGTTAACCATGGCAAAAAGATTTACAAAACCTAGCATTAATTGGGTAGAGATGGACAAAAGGGTGCCCCTTGACCAGAAGTCGAATTTTTTAGCGTTCAAAGCTAAAGCGGATAGCTATCTCAGAAGGTTTTATTTTTATTTTTTTAACTATTTATGCTGTGAAATTGTATGTTTTTAAAATAATCGTATTTGTATGTTTTTCATTATTAATGTGTTTTTTTCTGTAATTATGTTCAGAGTACAAGCAAACCCTCCGGAGCCGCCTAAAATCAACTGGGATGAATATAAGAAGTTAGTCCCGGTTGAAGGGGTTGTGGATAAATTAAAAGCAGAATACGAGAAATACAAAGTACCAATGCCCGAAGATACCCTCACTAAAGCAATAGATGAACAATGGAAATCTCTAGAACCGCAAATTAAATCATTTTGTGATGAGCAACAGAAGGAAATTGATTCGTAAGAATGATAATTTTATTTTATGCTATTAGCCGCATCGACTGGGTAAGTAAGTAATTGCTTTGAATGTATTTTCTTTTCTTCACTAGAGCCACTAAGGAGCTGAGCAGAATTAAAGCGTTACCAGCGTTTGATCAAATGACTATGGAGATATTCTACGACATGTATCCCGGAATCGCTATAGATCCGGTAAACAGACCGACCTTTTGGCCGCACAATGTGGAGGAGCAACCAGGGTTCAGGACCCCAGAACAGAAGGACATGGACCATATTACTCCCTATGAACCTTGAATCTTTTGCAATTTTTAATTGTTCGTTTTGACCGTCAATAAAATAATATTACATTTTTCACTGCTTTCATATGATAGATAGTTCACGAGTTGTAATACACTACTTCGCGCGTATGTGACTAGGAGTCAGAGTGTATGTATATAGGATTGGCAGATTTGCGTGTGGTAGAACCTTGTGGGGAAGGTTTATCCAGATCTTTACCACCATCTTTCTTCCCGCCAAGCATTACTGTGTTCCGACGAGGAGAGTAAGTCATACGTAGAAATTTCTGGTATATACATGGAAGTCTTAAACAACGTTAGAATGCTCTGGATTAAAAATCCGGTCGGTCGTCGCACCAAACGTATATCACATCAAAAAAGCGTAAATTCTTAGATGTGGAGAATCGCAAGTATGTACCTATGATTATTTCAGAAGAGATTAGCTTCTGTAAGCTCGTAAGAATTTGATTTTATTGGCTTTGAAAGTACAAGTCGCAGGCGCTTGCAATCCAAACAACAGTTGATTTATTGTCTATGGCCACATATGAGAAGGGCTGCATCGTGCTAAATATAGACTCACGTTCAGGGTCGCGAGGACACCAGCCAAGAACTCGCTGGCGGCAAATTATGATTGATGGCGAGATTGAATTGCAACCAAATTAAAATGTAAAATTTATTATCTTCTGTCCCTGACGTATGAAACTGGAGAGCTAGTCATTAAGTACGTAGTTGAGTATGGTAGACGTGGTACGAGATAATAGGAATTGAAGTAAGTTCATATTTCTAAGTAAGATGAGTAATTGTTTGCAATCTTTGGAATCGTATACATACAGCGTACAGCATCATAAACATCGGAGTAGTCAAGGTGCTCAAAAATGTCTGAACACGCACATACGCGATTGACCATGGTCGTGATCAGATATTTTTGACCACCTTGAACGCTCCGATGTTTATGATGGCGACTTTACCTATATTTAATTGTGAAGTGTAATATTCAAATTCAAATAATATTAATAAGTAAAGGAGCTCAACGGGAATAAACACAGCGCAGTTGGAAATCTAGTTATTAATATAGCCTTAAATGTGTTGGAATGGGCTATTCGGTTGGACCGGCAGTAATGTGTGCGCTAATACCATCTGTATTTGCTCCGTCCAGACGCGGTTCTGAGAAAACTTGTTCTGTAACTCAAGACGCTTCTTTACCAATGTACATGCTAACTTGTCGTGTTCAATGTTAGTGAAATGGTAATTAATGGCATGTTTTGTTCCAACATGTTTGGCATTCGTTAGGACTTTCATTGGCTTAGGCTAGTAAAACTCACTTTCCCGAAATGTGTACTTTCTCTAAAGGTGCACTTCTTTAGCAGGATCACTTTTGTTTATTTTCTTTCTTTCTTTTTTCTTTATTTTTGTATGTTCAATGAAGGGTTTATACACATGTGTACATAGTACAGTTTCGCACATAGTAGTTTCGCAGAAGGTACACTTTTTCAAAAGAGCCTAATTTGCACATAACTATATAAAAGTCGTGTCAATAATGTGTACATTACAAGAAAACGCACTAATTGAGAAAGTGTACGATTTGGGAGTAAACATTATACCCCTTTCTTTTGACGCTGATGTAGCCGTGTTTGCTGAGGCAAGTAAGTCAGTATTGAACAGCAGGTTTTATGGCCACGGAGAAGAATTTTTATGAAGTTTGAAAGCACGTTATAGAAATCCTGTTCCAGGAAAATCCAATGAAGAAGATTGTTTTTTGGTTGGCGAGATGGTTGGTTGGTCGAAACAATCTACTAGGTACCTACTTAGATGGATAGGCGGGTCCGCCAGAAGGTGTTCGGCTCAGAAGTGAGAACTAACAAGATTCACAGAAAACAAAGTACAGTCAACGTCATAAATAAGTGATCACTTTTGTACCTTGTCGCTTTCAGTCGTTATATAATTTCGTATGGCTCGTCAAACATGACGTTAAAGTGACAAAGTACAAAAGTGATCACTTATTTATGACGTTGACCCTACCTAGGTCTAAATTTACTTTTTGCTAAAGGTCAAACCATATTTACTTAAATTGCCAAAATTTACATTTAAAAACATCTAGAAATAAAAAGAACACAGGACTAACAGCTTTGAATCTATTTCTAACACTATTCTTAACACGTCTGTAATTAGAAGCTTTTGCCCAAGCATCCATGCAAATGTATTTAAATCGGTACAGCGAGAGCGTTTTCACTTTTCCTATCGCCTTTCATGTAAGTTGGGTTTGACACGAATTGTAGGCTCGTACGTACATACACAAGGTACACAAGCGTAGGCGCTGTGTTAGGGTGAGGGACCACCTGTTGCATCCAGTCTATATTTAGCGGTTCCCCGCTCGCCTACCCCTCGTCCATTCATAAACATAACTCAGTGACTAATGTGTGAAGCTGTTGAAATGCTAAGTTTAAAGCCCGGCCAGAGCATAAAGCGTAGCGGACACTGAAACATGCCGGTGGATTGCAACAATCAATGGGATGGTTTGCTCGTGTTTCATGGCAATAATAGCTGATATCAGAGTTATTCTTTGATGCAATTGTTATTTTAAGCGACGAAATGCAGACAACTTAAATGAAACATTGCACTGTTGCAAGTCACAAATTCAAATTATTGCTTTTGTTTTATTTATTACTATTTGGTAGATTGAGCAGGTGAAATGAGCTAAGATTGCCCAAATCCTGGATCCGCGTCTGAGGAGATCGATTGTTTGGTGTGGTACTTATCTACTGGTAACACACTGGTTTAGAAACTATCGATTCGAGTCGACCAATTTATTTTCTACCATCGGTCGATAACATCGACCGGGTATCGATCGAATAGTGTGTTATTTTCTACCCGTAGGTACTTACTGTCGCGCAAAAATACAGAAACGACTATAAATTGAAAAAAGTAAAAACTACCCGCTCTAAGTCTTGCACGTTTCGCCGTCAAAAATCGATTTATTACCGTCTCTCCATCTGCAGAAGTTATAGGTGGTTGAAGTGAAATAATCTGGTTTTGACATTTGTGCATCTCTATGAAAGTGAAGAAAATACTACCCATTCTTTACCTAGATTACTTAGTACTTATGAAGATGGAAAGCAAGAAACGTAGGTAGACTAATTATTGCTCCTAAATCCCCCCCCACCCCGCGGTTATATAATACGTTAGTCAACTCGTTAATCATATATACGTATTATTTAATAAAATCTAGCAAGTCATGAACATTACTTCTATACCTAAGTCCTATCCCATCCATCGTACCTAGTAAAAGGTCAAGAAAGATATTTCTAGACCTATTAGGTACTGCCCAATACAAGATAACTGAGTATACTGACAATAATGCGCTCGCAATCACAATCAAATTCCCCATTCCTTTCAGTCCAACAGTTTAAAGTGATGGTACAATCGGATTGTAAATACGACTTTGAGGGCGCGTAGACATCTCCTCCGGTCGTAAAGTGGACGGGATCCCGCGCAAGATTAGCGGGATTGAAAAGAAGCGAAATCCATATAAAATAAACGTATCACTAGATACCTAGTCAGCGTTTAGTCGCGCAATCAGACACTACTTGAGAAACGTTTAGTTAGACAATGAAATTAAAATGAATGCCGGCGTTAATGCTGAGAAACGTAGTGAGGACGAGGAAAAAGGACTTAGGTACTAGCCGGAAAATACGCGAAGTTGTTTTGATTTTTCCTTTTTTAAGTATGATCTTTTGTTTAATTTATTCATAAGTTTATGCAAGATAGCTGAAAATACCTGAATCCCGTGGGATTCAGAATGCGCAGTCCTGGACAATGTAAACAAATCTTGGAACTTGATTTTTCTCACTTGTCTGCAACGGTCCGATTTAACTTTGGTACATGTATATCTACATAGAGCTCCGATCACAATGTAATTATCAAGTAAGTGAATACGACCACTTCTGATGTTTTCTATTCGATGGGTTTTCCTTTCCGTTTAGTACCATGTATACTTAGTGTCATGAAGACTGCACGACAAGCAATTTATTAAGTTATTGTGTTTCATCGATACGTAGCCTACTTGTGAATTCCTCTGATGTTCGCCTTGACCGCCAACCGATCGAAATCGCCGCCTTGGCCTAAACCATGATAATATTAGGTATGTGAATTGACACCCACTACACGCGAGTACTTTAAACGATATATGACCCAAGAATGGAGTTGAAACTTGATATTTTTTCAACAATGCCGTGTTAGCTATATACGTACACCTTTAAAGATTATAATTTCACAGTTGAATTGTTTTAAACCTGCGTAGTAGATAGTTGAGACTACACAGACAGATTTCATTAAATATTTTAATCTTAAATGACGTCTTTTATCTATACTAATATAAAGAGGAAAGATTTGATTGATTGATTGTTTGTTTGTTTGCATTGAATAGGCTCCGAAACTACTGGACCGATTTGAAAAATTCTTTTACCGTTAGAAAGCTACATTATCACTGAGTAACTGCTACTTTTTACCGCGGGAAAATACCTTTTTCTACGGGAAAATTAATTTATCGCGGGCGAAGCTGCGTACGGAAGGCTAGTGTTGTTATAATTACCTCAGTTTCGATGACATTGCAGACATTTTGAAGACATTAAGTGGCTTTGGGCTGAAAACCACTAATTTTCATAATACCTTATTTATTAATACCCCTAATTTTCAAATTACCACGGGCTCATAATACCTAAAATTTCAAATTTTAAGAATGAGACAATTTGAAATTTTAGGTATTATGTATGAGGAAATTTTAGGTATTATGAGCCCATGGTAATTTGATAATTAGGGGTATTAGTGAATAAGGTATTATGAAATTTAGTGGTTTTAAGCCCAAAGCATTAAGTGTAGGGATTTCGCATTAAAAAAAGCTACATAATTAAAATACTTGATAATTGCAGCGCAAGCAAAAATATTTTTGTAAAACAACCGTAAACATTTCAATAATCCGAGAATATCTCGTTCGTTTAGTCTCGGATTTCGGCTCTATCTTAAATATTGCAGACGCATTAGATATTTATATATCTACAATCGAATCTAAAAATGTTTTAGAGCCTTGACAGTGCGCAGGGTGTGCTATACAAAACCCGTATTTATACGTTTAGTTTGTGCATAGATATGAGTTGGATACTGTGATATATTAATATTTATCACCGAGTCGACGACCCCGACGCATGGGTCGACGCTATGCATATATTTAGGTTACTGTATACGCATAATAAAACAATTTGTAAATTAATAATTATTACTGGTGTATAGAAATGAGTGTGAAAACTGATTCTGTTATTACATCTTTACCATAGACAAGGAAGAGTTGGTTTACTAATGTTTCGGCGAAAAAGTTTTCGCAAAATGATTCATTTGGCAAATGTTTCATTTAGCAACTGTTTATTTTTTCTGAAACTGTAAATTTTGCAGGATTGTTGTAAAACAAACCTAACCTAACCTAACCTACAGGATAGTCCTGAAATATACCCTGAATAGTTTACAGTTTCAGAAAAAATAAACAGTTGCCAAACGAAACATTTGCCAAATGAATCATTTTGCGAAATAATTTTCGCCGAAACGGCTCCCGGGAAAAGTTACAGTAGGTGAAGTGAAGATTGGATTGTAAAAAGTAAGATTTGTATTTTATAAGTATGTGTATTAGAATTTTTATAAAATTTTATGCATTATTTATTTATTTATCATAACATAAACATTTTCACGGCATTACAGATATAAATCCAATTCACAGTAAAACTATGTTTCTGAGTAAAAACTACATATAAACGGTGTTTTAAAATGAATCCAGAATATTTCAGCAGATTGTTGGATCAGCAAATTTTTGACGTCGTTTGAACGTCGATCAATCTACATAATTATGGAAACTATTGTCAACCACAAATAAACACCCAAAAAAAAATTTACAAGTGTAATTTATTGAACTAGGCGTTACTTTGCGGAGGTCCATATTAATGAACTGAAACAATCACTTTGCTCACCCAAGACCTTACGATAGTTACGTTTATGTAAGAAATGCGTGTTCATGCAGTCCCTCCATCTCCACACTGTACGAACACACACAAATCACACAAACCCAACTATCACAACCACCAAACTACAGTGACGCATTTCGAACTCAACCAGAGCTCATCTTCAGAGCAGGTAGGTACCACAACCGTAGGTACGCTATATATGAGATGAGCTCAGGTTGAGTTCGAAACGCGTCAGTGTAGTTTGGTGGAAGTGATATTTGGGTTTGTGTGATTTGTGTTTGTACAGTGTGGAGGTGGAGGGACTGCATGAACACACATTTCTTACATAAACGTAACTATCGTAAGGTCGCGGGTGAGCAAAGTAATTGTTTCAGTTCATTTACAAGCGTGTTTAGTCAAAGTTACCCAAACATTAGCTGCAATATTCTGGATTAATTTTATGACTGTACAAGAAAAAGTTCGAAATATCTAAAATTTTAAGCCTTCGCTGTACCAGCGTTTGGTGTTAACTACCTGTTAAGCGATAGTGTGAACTACCAATGAGTAACCGGGATTAAGCAAGTTTGTGTTGATCGCCACTAATTAATTCATAATTAAAAATTCTGGTGCGCCCGCGCAGTCGGCTCCGACCAATTACGCCGCCCACGCATGACAAATGAATATCGACACTATTTTTAACGTAACTGGGTAGAAATCATAATAATGTTTCGCTGAATGAAGGGCAAGCGACAGTTGTTTTATTTTGTACTATATTTAGTACTTTGGCTGAAATGTTACTGTGCCAGCTCTGCGCTGCGATATGATTCGATTGGCATGCTGATGCTGACAACTACTTTCTTTGTTCATAATCTTTCATTGCCTTGGGCAGGCTATAATAAAAAAAAAATAGAGTATTCACTTACCTACGCTACGCAAATACAAATACTAGGTACGTTTATTGCCATAATGAGAAATCATGAAAACACATCCTACCTATTAAGACCTGGTAGGTTGGTTCCATTAGCAAAACAAAAACAACGATCGTCATCATCATTATCAGCCTGTATAACTACGTTCCAGTGCTTGGCACAGGAATCCTCTCAGAATGAGGGGGCTTGGGCCGTATTCCTCACGTTGTTGGCCCAGAGCAGATTGGACGCAAAAAACAATGTATAGAAATTCTTTGCGTATATATATATTTTTTGCTTTGATTAACAATTTCTTATTTGGTACCTTACCTACCTAATATAATTTTAAATTATATAAATGAGGTAATTGAGGCCGCAGAGTGTGGTCAAAACGTTAAAGTTAATCAGAACAAGATACAATTTATGATTAAAATCGAAAACAGTAGAAATTATGTGTGAAAATCGCATAACTTCAACTCTTTTCCCAACTCTTCTTCTAAACTCTTTGCTCTATACTCTTTTCTTTTAGCTTCATAAGTATCTAATTAATAATTTAAATTAGTACTATACTAAACGGGACTTATCACGTAAATAATATTTACCTCGACGTTTCGGCCACATTGCAGCAGCCGTGGTCACGAGTTAACTGAAATGTAGGGTGTCAAGTTCGTTTAGCCGCTCGAGTCTTTCGAACTATCCGCACTTGATTCCGATTAGAATCAGCGCCCGTATCTAGATTTTTTAACGGGTAGTTCGAAAGACTCGAGCGGCTAAACGAACTTGACACCTTGTATAAGCTTCTAGTCTTGAGTTTTGATGCTGCGTCGTTATCGGTAATTTAAAGTAATAAATAATAGTTATGGCCTAAAAGTTCCTCCACTATCAAAGACGATATTATAAACTAATATAAAATATCGTAATGAACTGAAACAATTACTTTGCTCACCCGCAACCTTATGATAGCTACATTTATGCAAGAAATGTGTGTTCATGCAGTTCCTCCACCTCCACACTGTACGAATAGACACAAATCACACAAACCCATCTATCACCACCACCACACTATCTGACGCGTTTCGAACCTTCAATCAACAGTTGTATTGTTGTTCGAAGTTTCGAACTCAGCCAGAGCTCATCTTCAGAGCAACACAACCGTTACACGAACTTGAAGTTAGTGTGGTGGTGGTGATAGATGGATTTGTATGATTTGCGTGTTCATACAGTGTGGAGGTGGAGGAACTTCATTAACAGAACACACATTTCTTGCATAAACGTATCTATCATAAGGTCGCGGGTGAGCAAAGTATCTAATAGTTTCAGTTCATTGTTATGGACCTCCGCAAAGTAACGCCGGATTCAATAAATTAAAATATCGTCATTCAAAGCCCATTCCCCTCTATCGTATTATATTCGCGTGGAAGTGTTCCGTCGGGATTGAGCCGACTACCTGCTAGGGATCGGTCCCGTTGCAAGGTGCCACGCACTGTCTAATGGTTGCCACACGTTGGCGCAGCTTTAATAGATACCTAACTAATAAATCTTCTATGGTCAGAATAGAACACTTTAAAGAAGACGCAATAAAATAAAGAACATATATTTCATACTAATTACGAACTGAAACATGGATGCACAGAAAAAGACCAGCTCCGGGAATCGAAACCGGGTCCTCAGCATGCCGTGCTACGTGCTTTTTACCCCTACACCACAACTGCTCTGGTGGTGGTCAAAATGGAGTTGAAAAATAAAATACAAAAAGATACTTCATACTAAACTTGGAAAATAAAAAACCCCTACCTTTCCTCCCCTTTCAACTTTGTCATCTATTTAATTTAGAGGATAGAAATATAAAGACATCCCTTAAATTAAGTAAGTAAAAAAGCTTTGCTAGCCTAGTGGTTTGACCTAAGGCCTCTCAAACAGAGCATCGAGGCCTCAAGCCCAGGCTAGCACCTCTTGAGTTTTTCTGAATTTAGTATGTGCGAAATTACATTTGAAATTTATAATGAGCTTTATGGTGAAGAAAAAATCGTGAGGAAACCCGCAAGCACCTGCGAAGAAATCCAATGGTGTGTGTAAAGTTCCCAATCAGCACTGGGCCCGCGTAGGAACTGCGGCGCAAGCCCTCTCATCCTAGAAGCAAGCTGGGATGATGATTGATGATGAAATTAAGTAGGTAAGTACTTCGATGTTACAGCTATTTTGCTACTTATTCTTTCCTTTGCTTTACACAAGTTGGTTAATCGAAAATACCTTTGGAACATCAACTTACTTAAAAAATAAAAAAAAAACAAAAAGTAACAAACGTTCCATAAATTTATTGGTTACGAGTGGCAGCCCTGTGCCGCACACAAACGCGATCAAATGTCTAAGCACTCACGCACACAACGCACGCGCAGATGTCACCCCCTCCCTGCCGCACCCACCCCTGTCACATCCATAGTGCACGAACCTCAGCTGCAACTAGTTTCTGTTCGTCAGATGTTGATCGACAGTTTTTTTGTTTACAGTCTGTCTTATAAAATGAGGACGCCGCGGGCGACGGCATAATGCGATGTATTAAAATTCACTTGTTTATCTCTGGTGATTTAGGTGTTGCTGGGTTATTTTATACGAATAACGGTTATAAGGTCGGTACATAACTGACGGAAAAAACCAGCCAAGTACGAGTCGGACTCGCGCACCGAGGGTTGCGTACAAATGTTTAAGTATTTCAAAATATTCCGTAAAAAGCCGTAACTACCTATAACATCCCGTGTTAACAGAATTCTGTTTCTAAGTAAAATGTGTGTACGCAGTTGTTAGTCGCCCCCTCTTATTCATTCATTTCAGCTGAAAGACGTCCACTGCTGAACATAGGCCTCCCCAAGACTCGCCAAACAGATCGGCCCTGCGCTACCCGCATCCAATGCATTCCCGCCACCTTCACCAGGTCGTCGCTCCATCTTGTTGGAGGTCTACCTACACTGCCTCTTCCGGTCCGCGGACGCCACTCGAAAACCTTTCGGCCCCATCGACAGTCAGATCTACGAGCGATGTGATGTGCCCTACCCACTGCCACTTAAGTCTAGCGATTCTTCGAGCTATCCGTGACTTTAGTTCTTGCTCGGATTTCATCAATATTGTTAAATTTCATTATTTTTTTGTTATTTGTTGTAGTAGCGGCCACAGTAATACATAGTCGAAGAAAATTTCTAGTATCTAATTTATTGAATCAGGCGTTACTTTGCGGAGGTCCATATTAATGAACTAAAACAATTACTTTGCTCACCCGCGACCTTACAATAGTTACGTTTATGCAAGAAATGTGTGTTCATGCAGTTCCTCCACCTCCACACTGTACGAACACACACAAATCACATAAACCCAACCATCACCACCACCAAGCTACACTGACGCGTTTCGAACTCAACCAGAGCTCATCTTCAGAGTTACCACAACCGTATGCTATGCTACCAAATGTTAAACTCTAACAAAGCATACGGTTGTGGTAACTCTGACGATGAGCTCTGCGCTCTGGTTGAGTTCGAAACGCGTCAGTGTAGCTTGGTGGTGGTGATGGTTGGGTTTATGTGATTTGTGTGTGTTCGTACAGTGTGGAGGTGGAGGAACTGCATGAACACACATTTCTTGCATAAACGTAACTATTGTAAGGTCGCGGGTGAGCAAAGTAATTGTTTTAGTTCATTTCTAGTATCTAGTTCATCTACATATACCTACATATAAAATGCTTTGTCCTGAATGACTGACTGACGGATCAACGCACAGCGTAAACCGCTGATCTTAGAGACCTGAAACTTGGAGGGTGTGTTCTTCGGTTATTATTTAGCAGACTTTTTAAATGAAAGTACCACACGAATTGGCTTCCATGTGTGTGTGTTATACATGGCCAATACTGTGGTTACTATAGTAAGAGGCTCCTGTAACTACGCTTATTTTCTAACGCGCTGACGCTTGCTTTCGAATTCACTATTTCTTTCTGTCCAACGGTAATAGATGATGACAGAAAGAGATAGTGAAGGTGAAGGTAAGCGCCCGCGCGCTAAACAGTACTACGGCCTCAGGGTCCACTTGGCGTAAAATATAAATGAATTAACATCAAAATAAAACTTAGCTGGTTTGAAAACAAACTAAGTACCTTTGTCATCTTAATAGGAACTTACATAAAAGCGAATTTTTACTACTCGCGTACCTACGAATTAGAAATAGCAAGTTTACCGAATAACGAATCAGTAAACTTGGCCGAGGACGGCAATCTTGAGGTACGCGGTGATAACGCGTAGATAGATGCCTGATAAAAATGCTAGGGCGCGCGCACTGCCAAATGACAGGCTAAAATCTGATTTAGTTTCTCTATTTCTAAGCCTACCTGATGGTATAGCGACGACACTTTTTTCATGCACGAAAATTTAAAAACCAAAAGACGCTTACTCATATGTTGTTTGTTACTTACAGCTGATGTTCTGATCAGTGTTCTAAAGTGCTCGAAAGGAGGTCATGAACTTGAATACGTGGCACAGGTCGACTCTTTTCATGATCGATGGGGCCTCGTTTTTGAGCTAGATGAAGTAGGTATTTGTAAGTTCGGAGGTTCGATGTGGAAATTTTAGCACGATACCATTGTGTTCATGTGTAGGGTCCAATAGATGAAAAACCTTACGAAATAGATTCTTCCCATTTATGTAACGTACAAAGATGGATAAAAAGATTAAAGTTTCAGAACTATCAGAACAGACAATTTGTCGTGGCTGCTTGTGTGTCACAGAGTGAGTCAGTAATAAAAGATAATAACGATTATGACTAAATAATGCGCAATTGTATGATACGCGTAAGGTTTTTGGAAACGAAAGGAAAAGGCGGTAAATTTTTAAAACCAAGAATTTGATATTAATATTTTGAAAGTGAGAGCTTTTTAGCCATTCATAAAGACTAGAGTTTATGTCACAGATTACCCTAGCGGAAAGAATCTTAAAAAAAATATGTCACAGAGAAATAGATGAGGTCGGGTTGGTTTTTGACATAATCGCAATTAAAAAATAAAATAAATATATTAGGGGACAATCTCACACAAATCGACCTAGTCCCAAACTAAGCAAAGCTTGTACTATGGGTACTAGACGACGATAGACATACTTAAATAGATAAATAAATACTTAAATACATAGAAAACATCCATAACTCAGGAACAACTATTCGTGCTCATCACACAAATAAATGCCCTTACCGGGATTTGAACCCAGGACCTCTTGCTTCGTAGGCAGGGTCACTACCAACTAGGCTAAAGCGGTCGTTAATTATGCTTGTAGGTTAGAGGTAGAATAGAAATAAGGCAGAAGTTGAGATATTAACAGTGGCGAAGGGTACTAACAACCCGATTCCCCCCGGACTGGCTAAATTTCTGAAGTTACCAAAAGCTTCTCTTCCATTCTCTTAAACGTACGTAAATGTGTTTTAGGTTTTGTGTTCCGGCTTTATTTGCAAAAAATTTCACGCCCCGCCACTGAGTGAGATACAGTAAATAGGTAGGTAAGTTAAGTATGTAGTTACGAAGTCGCGATCTCTGTTTTTATTCTTCAACTTCGAGTTTTTACCACAATTTTCAGTAGCCCAGGCAACAGCGCTTTTCTTGATTTCAAGTGTTACGTCGTGTATTATGGAATACGTACAATGGTATTATGGAAACCGTAGCTTATCAGGTAGGTAGCGACGTATTTGTAACGTATGTCTCAATAAATTTTGCTTCACGTGCCAAATGTTATTTCCAGCACGTTTCTTTTGTAAACGCAACTGGATTTATGGGCTTATAGAGATGTAAGCACTTCGTAGTATCAATTGCTTTGCGGAGATATACCTACCTAACAATAAGGCATACGGACTTTCTCATTATGTAGTATGGTAAGTAGGTAAGTAATTGTCAAAGTGTTACGTGCTAATGCCTAAATAGGTGACCCCTGCTATTATCTCCATTGTTAATCTATACTTCTACATCTACACTAATATTATGAAGAGGTAAGATTTGTATTTTTGTATGTAATGAATAAACATAAAAACTACTGGACCGATTTCAAACATTCTTTTGCCGTTCGAAAGCTACATTATCACTGAGTAACATAGGCTATATTTATTACTAGAAAAAATTAGGGATCCTCGGAAAATCTTACTAAAACCAACCCAAGGTGTAAAAAAATTAGCCATAAAATGTCTTTCATCGCATGCGCTGCAGAAAGTATTGAAGATAGAACAAAAAAATGTTCTACAATATTATAGAACGTATCAATATCTACAAAAAACTTCGCGAGACCATACGTCCAACTATTGTAGTTATGTCACTATTGCTACTTTTTTACATTTTAAAAGATGATAGAAATGTCTATCAAAATCAGACCATGTTATCCACACCTTTGTGTTAATTCTTATCCAAATAAATTATTTCATATGCAAGACTGGTTCAATACCTGTTGATTGTTTTTTGAATTATTGAAATCGGACATTCCATTCAAAAGATAATACGAAATTAAAAATGTCAATATAAATAAATGTCAGATTTAATTTTGAAAATTTGGGCCTCGTGCTTAAATTCTCGCTAGCATGCCTGCTTGCATGCTTGCTTGCATGCTTGCTTGCTTGCTTGCTTGCATGCTTGCTTGCATGCTTGCTTGCATGCTTGCTTGGATGCTTGCTTCGCATGCTCGCTAGAATCCTGCTTGGATTTTCGCTTGCATGCTTGCTTTCATGCTTTCTTGCAAGCTTGCTTGCTTGCATGCTGCTTGCACGCTTGCTTGCATGCTTGCTTGCATGACTGCTTGCTTGCTTACGTGCTTGCTTGCGAGCTTACTTGCGTGCTTGATTGCGTGCTTGCGTGCTTGCTTGCGTGCTTGATAGCGTGCTTGCTTGCATGCTTGCTTGCGTGCTTGCTTGCATGCTTGCTTGCATGCTAGCTTGCATGCTTGCTTGCATTCTTGCTTACATCCTTGCTTGCATGCATACTTGCACGCTGGCTAGAATCCTGCTTGGATCCTCGCTTGCATGCTTAAATGCTTCCTTGCATGCTTTCTTGCAAGCTTGCATGCTTTCTTGCAAGCTTGCATGCTTTCTTGCAAGCTTGCATGCTTTCTTGCAAGCTTGCATGCTTTCTTGCAAGCTTACATGCTTGCTTGCATGCTGTTTGCATGCTTGCGTGCATGCTTGCTTCAGGATTGCTTGCATAATAGCTTGCTTGCTTAATTGCATGCTTCTCTGAAATATTTATGGTTCACGCGAGCGAAGCCGCGGGTAAAAAAGCTAGTAATATTATAAAGAGGAAAGATTTGATTGTTTGTTTGTTTGTTTGCATTGAATAGGCTCCGAAACTACTGGACCGATTTCAAAAATTCTTTTGCCGTTAGAAAGCTACATTATCACTGAGTGACATAGGCTACTTTTTACCGCGGGAAAATACCTTTTCCTACGGGAAAATTAATTTATCACAGGCGAAGCTGCGGACAGAAGGCTAGTATATGTAAATTAAAAAGTTAAAAAAATCCCCAACGCAATTTGGTCCCACATGTTTAAAAATAAAGTAAATTATGCCCATTATGCGTCTAAGATACCTCCTCAGCTAACAAAAGAGCTGATAACTTTGAAACGGCTGAACCAATTTTGATAAAACATGTCTAAGAGCCATAGCCAAGAAAGTTGCTTTCAATTAAAAATACCGCAACCAAATCGGTTTACCCGTTTAAAAGCTATGATGCCACAGACACACACATAGTGGCCAAACTTATAATAAATTGTATGGTGTAGAGACCTCTTTAAACCGAAACTAGCTACAGGAGGCTTATTAATCAAAAGAAACGCAACGGCAGTTTCATTTGATTTAATCGTCTTTGATAGTAACTTTGATTTTGTGCATATTATGACATTATATATCTTATTGGGTCCGACAGAGAAGAAAGATTACCAACTACCAAGAAATAACATGATAGAATTAAATAAATAAAATAAATAAATATTAGGGGACAATCTTACACAAATCGAACTAGTCCCAAACTAAGCAAAGCTTGTACTATGGGTACCTACTAGACGACGATAAACATACTTATATAGATAAATAAATACTTAAATACATAGAAAACATCCATGACTCAGGAACAAATATTCGTGCTCATCACATAAATGACTGAATGAATGGAATGAATTCTGTGGATTTTTCAAGCAATGCAACTAAATAAACTTAGGCTTTGATTTTATTCTTGAAACTAACTTTCAAATTACGTTGCCTAGCTATTTTATCCTACAAGCATTTTCTATTCATGTAAACGCCTATTTAAATCAAACGAACAAATCTAAAAGTCAAGCAATAAATGTAATGCTACATAATGTTTACCTGGAATTGTCGTGGAATAATCAGAACTTGTTACCTATACAAAAACAAAAGAGAAAATATAACAGACGTTATCAGATATCACGCCAGATAAGAGATAACATTTGTTATATTAAAGAGGTTTTGTGTTCTATCCATTCAACTGGGACTTTAATTTAGTTAGATTCATATAATATAATAAGTCTTCTAACTAAGCACATAGTTTTAAATAAACTCAACAAGAACTTGAGATTCAGTTGACACGACTTGATATTTAGTGAAGTAAATGCAAATAAAATTGATGCATCTGTAATCACCTTACTTACTTTTAGACTTTAGAGGCTTGTCTTTCAATTATTGCTTACTAATTACACTAATCTTGACCAATAAGTATAATCGTCAGGTATTTTAAGCGATAGGTATAGTCGTGGAATGAAAAGATTCGTCATCGTCACTTTTCGATCTTAACTCGTTGACATAGAGTCGAAAAGTGACTAAACTTTTCACTCCGCTTGAACAGTAATTTGATCGAATACTTTAAAAATAGATATCTCTTCTCACCGCCAAGAAGAAGAAATACAAGTATGTACCTACGTACTACTTTAACTGTACCTAAGTAAAAGAAAATTTCCATGTTTTTAATTTCAGTTTTTTAATAATTCACTCAATGCCGTTGTTGTCATGCTACAGGGCAGGTGCATTTTTAAAACCTGCTTAATAAGTAGTAGGTTAAAACCTAGGAGTCCACAGTAATTTCTGCTGACTAAAATAATGTATCACAATATTACGAGCATTCCTACGAAAATAAAGCTGAAGATGGTATTGTGTTCTTTTTAAAATATGTTTTGCATATTACGCAGATTTTCATATTTATTGACTGGGTTGTCACATACCTAACTGGGCATTATTAGTGTGTCTATGGTCTCGCCGGCTCCTACATTTTCGTTCCTGACTTTGACAAAACCGGAATCCACGATATATTTAATTTTATATCGCGCTTGGCCCGTTTTATAAGGAAACAGGTGCATTTAAAACTAATGAACTTTTTAATATTTCGCATGCTTAGTAATAAACGGGCTTAACTCAAAATCGCGAATTATGGTAAATTGAGTTTAAAGTTTAAACTTTAAAATCGATTTACTTACCATAATTCACGATTTTTGAGTTAAGCCCGTTTATTACTAAGCATGCGATTTATCAAAGAAGGCAGGCCAATGGAAAAATTATTCTCTCATGCTTCTATCAGTGCGTATCAGTAGATTATGATATAAAAATCATGTACATAATTAAATAATGATTCAAATTTACAGTTTTTTTGATTAGAAATGGGAATAAAATGGTCCAATGATAATATATCTACTTTATGTCAATATCGTGTTTATTTTCAGATTTAAATAGGCATCCATAACTAAATTGGTCGCGATGCAGTCTTAGCGTTGCGTGCGCGCATTTAAGTTAATTTGTACAAGATTTATAAAATTGAGCTGGAATATTCAGCACATAGTTGGATTAATTTCTGCTCATTCTTTTCTGGGACGTGCCCACTGCTGGGCAGATTGAGAGGGCTTAGACTGTAGTTCAGCAGTTTTTGCAGTGCGGATTAGGAACTTCACGCACCTTTCCTCACAATGTTTCCACCGTTTTCATGGTAAATTTCAAATGTAATTTCTTACATAATTTCCGAAAACTAAGAAGCGCAAGCCCAGGTTCGAACCTACGACCCTCTGCTTGAGAGACAATTGGGTTCTTCGGTTTTCTGGGGTGGGGTGTTTACTTTTATCCCTTAAAACCCCTTCACCCGACTGCCAAACACCCTGTATATGTAAGTACCTAGATAGGTACATATTACAGGTTTTTAGGGTTCCGTAGTCAACTAGGAACCCTTATAGTTTCGCCATGTCTGTCCGTCTGTTTGTCCGCGGCTAAGCTCAGAGACTGTTAGTACTAGAAAACTGTAATTTGGCATGAATATATATATTAGTCACGCCGACAGTGGTTAAATAAAAAAAAACTAAAAAATTTTTTTTTAGGGTACCTCCCATAGACGTAAAGTGGGGGTGATTTTTTTTTTCTCGACTAACCCTATAGTGTGGGGTATCGTTGGATAGGTCTTTTAAAACCATTGGGGGGTTGCTTACATGATTTTTGTATTTAGTGATTTGTTTGCGAAATATTCAACTTTAAAGTGAAAATTTTCATTAAAATCGACCGCCCCCCCCCCCCTCTAAAATCTAAACTGTTGGGTGGAAAAATTTGAAAAAATTCAAAATGGTAGTAAATATATTAAATTTACAAGGAAAATTATAGCGGCTAAGATTGCTTGGGAATTATTTGTAGTTTAAGAGTAAATAGTAGCCTAAGGTATTAAACATACCGTCACTACTTTGAAAAACTCGTATCTCAAATTAGCATGTAAACAAAACTGAACCTTGATCCGCGCGTAATAAAGTTCACTTTGCCAGATTAACGATTTTCAAAGTATTGACGATACCTAACTTGGAAGATTCCGTACACATACGAAATCCTTAGAAAAATATTACTTGATTTTTTCGTAATGGCTACGGAACCCTATCTTGGGCGTGTCCGACACGCTCTTGGCCGGTTTTTTTTTACTGAATGCATCATTTTAGAGTTCTTTTTAACTATTTAATTTTGAATCCTGAAATGAGTTGCCTTAAGCCTATTCAAATGTTTTGTTAAGCTTCATTGCGCCTACTAAGCGCCAATAGGAAATGTTCCCCTAAGTTTGTTAAACAAGGCGACCGGTCATAATATTTTTCATCCGAGTTATAATAATGTCGCAAGATGCGGCACACCACACATGATTGCCATGTGACCTGACTGATTTAAATTAACTTTTCATAGGTACTTTACTAATTACTTACTTTATCTCACTGTATGTAAAAAGTATGAAGGTATGGTGACGAGATAAATGATAAGTAATCAGATATCAACTTTTAAGGTTACGTCATTGTTTTCTTTGGGTTTAATGTTTAGATAAGTTTACGTAGATTACGGTGAAACCGCGTGAGGGTAATAGGTACGTATACAAAGTTTCAATGCTTTTAAATTTACGATAGTCTTGTCATTTTGTGTAATGAGTGTGTACGCATGTAGGTAAACAGAATCGTTAAGTTTTTGATTTATTGTCAACTGGTATCTTATCGTTGAAGTTCCATTAAAGATGATTCTAGTGAAATTGATCGCAGTTCGCCAGGGAGGGCCTGTACCTAACGCCTCACACAAAGGACAAAGAAAGCCTCATATTATGAAGTCTGTTTATAATATTTTCGTGAACACGCAGCTGCCTGGACTGGTTAGATTAAGTTACCAAAATCGTTATTTCCCAGTAGCAATATTTCCATTCGCATTTTGCCCAAATGCTTTTTTCTCACTATGGTTTTTTTTATTGAAGCTAATTTTCACAATCGCGTTTTTTCCGAACTTTAATCGGTTTAGGTTATGTTAAGTTTGCATCGGCCCGAAGGGCCAAAAGCACACAGAAGAAGGAGCTCCGTCGACACTATTTCTGTTTCAATTCAAATTGGGAAAAAACGGTACCGTGAAAATAA
Organism: Archips xylosteana; assembly: GCA_947563465.1. Classification (NCBI taxonomy): domain Eukaryota; kingdom Metazoa; phylum Arthropoda; class Insecta; order Lepidoptera; family Tortricidae; genus Archips; species Archips xylosteana. The sequence goes on from OX387362.1 coordinate 7,836,768, forward strand.
GCTTCAGTAAAAAACTATATGGAAATTTTGCTACTATATAGGAAATAACGATTTTGGTAAATTGATCTAACGAGACGCTGCCTGCTACGTAGGAAGGTAAATCAAGAGGCCTATCTAAGCATATCAGACTACGTCGCCACGTAGGTGTTTCGCATAGGTACTTGTATGTTTTATTTTCTTTATCAGGAATGTAATGCAGTACTGGTTATCGACGAGCGATGCCATTAGCGGGATCAGCTTGCGGCGAGACTCGTCTTGACGCTCAGGTAGCGCTGGGATTATAAAAACACCACTTGAAATGGAGCGGACGCGGCTCGGCCTCGCCTAGATAACGCGATCGCAATCGACACAGAAAAAGAACCCACAACAACCCGCAATAACAACGCAGGACTCCGCCACTCGCCGACAGACCCTTATCAGCATGAATCAACCTCTGTCCCGAATCTTCCTGACAATGAGACGCCCTAATCACCCATTCACATCACACGTACACCGATAATATAAATAAGCTAAGCAAACCGATGAATGAACTTATAATATGTAAATTCGTCTCACAAATCGCGACATAGCCCGCGCGTAGGCGTCGGGCCTGAATGAAAATAAACATTTCGGCAGTGGATCTTACCTCTCGATTTTAATGATATCCAGATTAGCGGAAAGCACAGCACAGTTAAACAGAGAGTTGTTTGAGGTTATTTACACTCTAATTGTGGGCATATCACTATTTGACAAACGCGATTTGGGCACGACTCGGGCGGGAGCGGTACAGTCCGGCCGGGCTGTTGGATCGACACTGGCCCACACAAGCGTGGCGAGTGGCTGCGCGCGCGTCGCTATGCACACATACGCGTTCATTCAAATAACGTCCCCGCTTCGCCGCTGGAGGGGAGAACTTATGAATGGACGTAGTGGAGCTATGTCGTATAGATACCGCTGATAACGCGCTATAGCTTTTATACAATGCGAACTGTGCAGATTGCCCGACACCGAATGTTAGCAATACTCAGAGTGCGTAACTGCGAGCAAATATTGGCATTTCGAACAATTTATGGGGTAAGCGTTTTGCTGATATTTGGAACAATAACAAACAACAAGGCCGTTTAACGAGAGAACAGTCGCGAAAGTTGAATAGTAATCAGATCGATGTGTTGCAACACAATAACACCTGTGACATTCTACACGCGTACTGAAAATCGGTCCTTCGCTGTATCTATGCGCTCTTTTATCAAAACTATTCGTTATTTTAATTGGCACTTACAAGGCTTAATAAAAGCTTCTTTGTTGATATATAATATTAATTTAATGCGCTTATCTACTCATAAACAAGTTGTAACAATTATGTAAATAGTGCAAGTAACATAAATAAAAGTAATGTTATCTTTAAAGAAGGCCTTATGAGAGTCCTTTGAGGAAGCTGGATAACTTGTGGCTTTTGTAGTCCGACCGCAGTTGGATAAAGTTCAGAAGGATGGAGCGGTCCAGCTCCGCCTGGGGACAAGATATTTAAATATACAGTTCGTCAGTACCGCATTAAAAACAATACCAGGCCTTATACTAAGAAATTCGATTTTCGAACTTCGTATCGCGCCGTTCCGTTCATGCTAATGTATGAAACAGAAGAGACGGCACGATACTAATTTCGATTTTTTGCTACGGTTCGAAACATAGTTCATCGGTACGTAAAAGAGTACGGAATCGACGACAAAGCTCGGAGTGGTCCTTCTAATAAAATTTAATAAAAAACAACCAAACCACTGTGCAAAATTCAATGGCGGATTTCAAGAAAAAAAATCGCAGCTTTAACGTCAATCTTTAAATCATAGTTCTATAATATTTATTGTAAATAAACACTGTGTACCATATAACCGAATTAATTTTTCATTTCATTGATATCTCAAATACAAAACGTAAAAAAACTTTTGGGTACGGGCCTTACATAAGTCTGTTTTAAAAACCATGACGGTATGTTTCTTCAGTTTAACAAATTACACAATACATTCTTAGATAATACATTGTAGGGCGACGTTCGAAGAATAAAGACAAAAGCTCCTTTTATTAAACACTAAACACCACAGATTAAACACAGTTCACAACCAAGTAATACATATTTGCGAATTATCTTTGACGCATAATTTCGGACGAGGAAATAAGTTTTATTCTTGTCCTCCATACTTGAATTGGTTTTCATACCTAATTAACTAATACTAATGTAATAACATTTATTAGGTATATTATGTTACTAATATTATAAATGCGATAGTTTGTATGGATGGATGCATGAATATTTATTACTCCTGCACACTAAAACGGTAAGACGGATTCTGATAATTTTGGCACACAGATAGTTTAAAACTTGAATTTTAATAGTAGGATACTTTTTATTTTCGATAATTGTATAGCTCCCGCGGGATAGCGATAATCAAATTCTTCACAGACGGAGTTGCGGGCAACAGCTAGCTGTTAAAATAATTCAAGTTTTAAATGTTAAAGTAAACACAATTAACAGTATTTAACATCTTCGTTTTATTATAAAAACTTATGCGAATGTGACCGTTAAACTTTTAAGAATTTGTCACTGAATGCGTTCTGCGGTCGCGGTCAGGTCAAATTGACCGCAGCCCGCATTATGTATGAACAACATTGTCGGCTTTTATATATTTCGTATAGATATGCGATCTGACCGCGCGGACACGACAAATCCTTTAATGTTAAATGAAACGCAGTTGCTTATATATAGAACTTTGTCGATCAAGGCACCTTTGAAACTATGAACTTAATTAAAATCTTTCCACCTGCTTAGGAGCTATGATGCCACAAAGACACAGATAATATACACACACGTCAAACTAATAAAATTTGAATTTGGAGTTAAAAACATGTGGTTTTACTTAACATAAGCCACGTTTGCGTCTCCGTAGAGGCACACTTAAGTTAGCGGCGAATTCTCAGTGATGTCGGATACCATTGGCATGTGGTATGAGAGGTTTTAATTACAATATTATGTTGCTTAGCGATAACGATAACCTTACGCGCCATTACGGGTCGAGAATGCAAGACCCAACAGTATGACAGACGGATTAGCATCATTTTTAAATAACTTGCATGATTAAGCCGTGGTGGCCTAGTGGTTTGACCAAAGGCTTCTCAAGCACAGGGTTGTGGGTTCGAGGCCGAGCTCGCACCTCAGAGTTTTTTCGAAATTCATGCCCAAAATTACAAAAAAAGATGCAGCCTCCACACACCTGAGAAGAAATTTTAATAGTGTGTGTTTACAGACCACATTAGGCTTTCGTGGTAAATACAGCGCAAACCCTATCAATCTAAGAGGAGTCATGTGCCTAACCGCTTCACTTTCACCGTCTCTTTCTGTCATCCTTTTATACCGTTTGACAGAAAGAAATAGTGATTGCGAAGGCAAGCGTCAGAAACGTTAGACAATAAACCTGCTGGTATAACTTGACCTTAAACCTGGTACGAGCTTATCGTTGAATTTTGGGACAGGATATGGCGAAGATGAGATGGCCCATTTTTTATTTGATTTCTCTCAGAATCACGATCTCTCTTTTTCAATCCTACTAGGAGAAAAAGTGTCCCAAAACTTCCATATAATTTTCGATTCTTCCCTTTAGTTACAGTCGTATACAAAAATGGTGGATTTAAAAAAGTCATAAGATACAAGATTGGTTTTTTGGAGTCTTTTTGTGTTTTTATTTTTAACTCCAAATCATTTACTTTTATGGTCATCCCGTGAAATCTTAATATTTTTATACTAAATACAAACTGCAACATGGATACACAGAAAAAAACCCAGAAAAAGAGACCAGCGCTGGTGTCTCTGCGGAAAGAGACTATAGAAAGACAAAACTGAAAAATGTTGATATGTAGGGAAAATTTGTGTCTTAACTCCTGACCAGTGGTGGTGTAGTGTAGGGGTATAAGGACGCAGCACGGAATGCTGAGGACCTGGGTTCGTTTCCCAGCGCTGGTCTCTTTTTCTGGGTTTCTTTCAGTTTGTATTTAGTATAAAAATATCAAAAGATACAACGAAATAAAAAATATCCCAGATACTCATAGTATACATACTGACCAGGGTTTCTCCCTCGCAGACTTGGTGCAGGTTTTCCGGCTTCACGAGCAGCAAGTTGCAGAGAGCGTGCAGCGCGTCGAACAGCGCATGCGCGGGCGGCGGGGTTGCGCGCTCGCCGCGCCCGCACGCCGCAGAACGATACTCCTTCACGTCACAGATCGCTACCATCGCTCCTGCACACATTTTGGGTTATACTCGTAAAACAACTGAAGGTGTACGGTCTTACTGCCGTACATTTTTACCATGGACTTAATACCTTACCTGGACTGAGTACTGCGACAAAAAAGTGAGGCCGAAAAAGAAACAAACCAGAGAGTTGCATCTCGTTCTAATTAGGGTGATCAAGTACTGGTGCAAGTGGGACACAATTCTCTAGTTTGTTGTTATCTCTCAGACCGCTGTCTCTAGTTGCCATTATTAAACTGTATGGCTTGGTAATATGGGTCACTATTGATTGACTAATAAAAGTTAGTACTCAGTCCAGGTTATGTATTAAGTCCATGATTTTTGCTTACACGCGACCTACTTTTGACCGCGTCATAGCAGTCAATAATCATTTAAGTTAAAAAGTAGGGTAGTATGTAGTAACTAACGATCGTACGAAAGACTGAAGAGAAAGTATTCCTTAACTGAACTTTACTTAACTTTGAATAAACTATACATCGACTACGGTTATTTCACTGCACTCTACGAACTTCAACAGCAACAAGAAGGGTACACGGAAAAAAATGTCTAAGTCACCTTTTTGAAAATTTATATTTTAATCTCAAAATGTAGAGCTCGCAAAGTACTAAAAATAACTTACCATTGGTTTATATAAGGATATCTATAAATAAAATATTTACTTTTATAGAAATGGTTACCTACCATAGTAATTGTTCGAGATAACTAACTTTCTAACCGCTAAAAGTAACTCAAACAAAAAGTTGCCGAGTTGACTAGCTAGACTTACATATACTTCGTTTTTTTAGCATTAGAAAGAAGGTAAGCGATCTCAACATGTCTTTTTATTGAAAAACACTTTTGAAAAATAAGTAACATAACAGCTAATTAATATGTAACTACTTGAAAGGAAATATGGTCATTTACACTGTTTTGGTTTCATAAGTAACAGTTACTATTTTTTTAAAACCTTTTTTCAATAATAAGACTCGTCAAGATTGTTTACCTCATGCATCTTGATGCTAAATTTTATCTAAATCGGTTCTGCGGTTTAAACGTGATAGGGTTGGTTTTGATCATGTCTCCAGAATCACCCTGTATAATTTTTCATGTGGAGAATGTGAAGGGCATAACTATCTACAGCCATCGCAAATAAAGGCACCAAACTTAAAATTAGTGGCATAGAGGCGTATACATTTTTGACGTCTTGGTAACTTAATATTTATTACCTTGACTGTGCCTATCAACATTCTCTAGCTACTCTACAAGACAAACAATACACGACAGTCAAAAGTCTGATCAACCAATACTAACCAGCGGAGTTAAACTGGAAGTTTTGCAGGTGTTCGTAGATAACGCGGTGGAGTCGCACCGCTAGCTCCAAAGTCACCGCCTGGAGGTTGTCGCCCTCTAGACCCGAGTGAATCTTCTCCAGTATGTTGTTAAGGTATGAGACCACCGCTAGACAAGCCTAGGGGAACAAATAACCATTTTTTTTGATTGACGTTTACGGTGAAATCAAAGCGCACTGATAAAATAAAGTCTCTTACTAAACTAATCATTTCCAACACTATATTTTTGCGGCGGCACTTTTCGTATTCCAATGTCGATGTCGCTGAAGCTATAGTGCATATAGATGTGTGCCTACAAAAATTCGAGTCAATTCGACTTCTGAAAGTGGGTCAAATATTCACTTACAAGATTTAGCCAACTATGAGAGAAATAAGTAGTGAAGTCAACACTATATCGAGGTCAGTAAAACATGCGATTCATCTAGTTTTGAAAACGTCTCCTCATAATTTTCTGCTTTATTATGGTCTTTTGTACTCTACTGGGGAAGCTGAAGTGTCCACGTCTCCCTCGGGTTTGAAATCTGTCTTCTTTAGCTCAGTCTGCAGATGCAGCTTGACCCAGCTGACTATGGCTGATAATGTACGCTCCAGACCAGCGACCAGTTTCATCTCCAGTTGTTATTACCTACTGTGGTCTTCTCTGAACTTACCGGGGAAGCCAATGTGTCCACGTCTCCCTCGGGTTTGAAGTCCGTCTTCTTTTGTTCAGTCTGCAGGTGCAGCTTGACCCAGCTGACTATGGCTGAGAGTGAGCGCTCTAGACCGGCGTCCAGTTTCACCTCCAGTTGTTCCATTACCGTGTTCTTCTTGCTCACACATTCTGCTTGTTTAGCCGTTGAACTGAGGAAGATTGAGCTAGTTAAGACTGGTACTAAATGAGCAAGCTGGATCGCGAGGCAGTCGATGCACACATTTCCTATCCTATGACTAAGAGTTTAAGACTGGCGAGGCAGTTCAATCAATCAGTGCCTGGCTAGTAAGATTGCAAATAGCGCAGTATTCTGTCAGACAAGTGTAAGTTTACCGAATTGCTTGCTTACAACCTTCACCTACTTTTTATGTGTGTAGCAACCATAATCTGAAATTATAGAGATGATGGAAGAATACTACCGTCCAGTGGGTGTTAAGCAATTAGACTAGACTAGAGTTACGAGGGTATTTTTGACGTGGGCACAACTGTTCACAGTGTTGATAAATCTGGATAATTACCTCATGCAAGGCAAAACGGATTCTCGAAAATGTTCTTCAAACATCTTTACTATTTTGTTGGCTTGGTTTACCGTATCGAAGAAATAAATCTGAAAAAAAAAAGTTGTACTTTTAAGAGTAGGAATCCATTTTTAGCTAAGGTGAAGACAATATAGTCTTCACCAGATTAATTAAACCTTTATTTGATGCATATTTTAAGTCCATTGACATACCTACTTTAAAACCAAAATATTAGCAATTCAGTTTTTTTCTCGGGAACAGAAATAAGCAAAAAACATTTTATTTTTTTAGGTATTTTATATTCAAACAAATATTTCGTCATACCTGAGGCGGCGACTTGCTTTCGGCAATAGGAATCGATTGCAGCCCCAAATCAAGCGCATAATCGACATGCTCGATCAACAAATGCTGAATTACTGCGTCCAGTAGGCCTATAGTAGTTCCGGGCAGCTCGTTTGGCGTGCAGAGCTAAAACCAAGAGAAAGAAACAGTAAGTAACAAGTTTTAAAAAATTGTGTTACCCGATCATTGCTATGTCATTTGACACATGACCACATGTGTAGCGACTCCTAGCGCCATCTAGTCATCAAACAGAGAAAGTGGTTCATTCAGCAGCGCGGTATACATAGAAGCTCGAAAAGTCGGCTGCATTAATAGAACTTCCAACTTTCTTCCTTCGGACTTCGTCCTCAGGTAACATTTGGCTGGACCTAGATCTTTCTATTGCGCCTATCCCCATATTTGTGACTCCAACGTGATTTTAAAAGTCTCTAGACAATTCGACTACGGGAGACTATCCATAACCACTAACTAATGCGGGCTTGCGCGGTCTATAGAGTGCTTTATAACTCTGAGTAAACTGGTAACCCAGAAAGTAGTATCAAAATATATGAAACAAATTAATTATTTCATTCTAGATAGCGCAAAGGGCCCTAATAAAATGAATAACACAAACATAAAAAGACGTGAAAATAAATAAACGCCTGTAAAATTAATTACAGCTAAAATACCTTTGACCGCAGCTAAAAAAAATACTCCTTGTTTGGTGGTATTTTCGTTTTATCATGAATAAGTACATACAAGCAAACACTGCGGAAGATGGGCTCACTCTTGCACCTTATGAAGGAGAAATATTTTACTTCATTCATCGTCTTTGTTAAAAGGGTTTCCCTCAGGAAAGTCTCCCTACCGTGCCGTTCTATCTGGTATTCATTGATGTTAGACATTAATTATGATGGACCCCAGAGCGTGGAACATTTTATTTGTTTATTTATTTTCGGAGAACCAACAGCTACAAATTACAGAGTAGGGTAAACATGTAATAAATAACATAGGAGACAATTTATAGGATCTAAATAAAGTACAATTTCAAAAAAGTACGCGAACAATCGCAAAGATGTGCCACATAAATTTGGATACAAAACGATAGCGATAATTTGGATACATGCACTAACCGTCTTGCACCTCATGAAGGAAGTCTTGGCTTCGCTCAGCATCCTGGTCACAAGGGTGTCGCTCAGGAAAGTCTCGCCGCCGTAGTTTTCTATCTGCGCTATGTTGATGTTAGCTCTTGTGCCGATGACTGCTTGAAGATCGCGTCGGAGCTCTTGGAACCTGAAGCGTAATTATTAACCTTGTCAACGCTCTGTCAAATACAACAGCTCTCACTCATACGCCATGACATCGGAATGTCAAGCGCGAAGTTGAACTCTACAGAAATGCATGTAGATAGATATCGCTCTGCACGCCGTGACTGATATTTGATATATCAGTCGTTGGCGTAGAACCTACGGTGTTGATATATTTATGTGTCGTTGGCATCGAAAAGGTTAACTCACTGTTACTGTGTTAACAATTGGGACTGTCTAAAAAAAATACTAAATGTTTTTTACATATTTTTTTTTTTATAGAAAAGTCAATTATAAGAAACTAATTTCAATATTTTTTTCGTTTAGTTCACTTTGTTTTTCAAAATTAACTATTGTAACTATTTTGGTTGATGACGTGAAATTTTATTATAATTGAGATCTCCCACACAGCCAAATTTCTAAATCTATCTAAATGCGTACAATAAGGCAACCAACCCCTTTAATTATTTTTTGTGTGTACTGTAACTAGTGTCGATTTACTATACAGTACCTGGGCGACCGAGATCTGCTCGGGCAGAAACTCGGTACCAAGCGTTTTCCCAGAGATAAGACCAAGCTAGATCAATTTTTCATCCCCGAAAACCCCCAAATACCAAATTTCATCGAATTCGTTGGAGCCGTTTCCGAGATCCTGATTATATATGTGCGGGGGAGGGGGGGGCGGGGGAGGGGGTTCAGGAGGTTTCAAAGGGGGGATGAAAATTTCATTGATTTTGCCGTAGGATGCACCGTTTTCAAGATATTTGACAAAAACACCGGAGGGGTGGGGGGTGAGGGGGGGGGAGGGGATGCGGGGGAGGGAGCGCGGGGGTATTAATGGGGGATGAAAATTTCATTGATTTTGCCGTAGGATGCACCGTTTTCAAGATATTTGACAAAAACACCGGAGGGGTGGGGGGTGAGAGGGGGGAGGGGATGCGGGGGAGGGAGCGCGGGATTATTAATGGGGGGATGAAAATTTCATTGATTTTGCCGTAGGATGCACCGTTTTCAAGATATTTGACAAAAACACCGGAGGGGGTGGGGGGGGGGGGATGAGTCACGTTAAACTATCGTCCGTAAACCGACTTTACAGACAACCGGCTTTTCCTGTTCTGTGCTCCCAATAGGGAACGTGCATAGACGGTGCTGCCAACTGGTGCCATAAGAGTGCCATCAATTTGAATGTTTTACCTTAATAAGTTTGTTTTACTGTCCGCATAGTGTCTCTTCTGTCGCATTAGTGCTGCCGCCTATAGTTACTGCACGTTCCCTATAATACTTTTTCTCACAAAAGAAGAAACTTGACGTTTTCTCATGAAAAATAAACTTAAAAAAAAAACTAAAAATCTTGAAAAAAAACGTGGAATCGAACCGAGGTCGGCTGGATCCGCGACCACCCGATTTCTAATGTGCCATTATGATCTGCTCGAAGTCGGCGAAATTTAGCTTTATATTCTAATGCAAACAAAAATAGCCGGAAAACACGAGTAAAAGCGATTTTCTGAAAATGAAACATAGCTAGATCAGTTTTTCATCCCCGAAAACCCCCACATACCAAATTTCATCGAAATCGTTGGAGCCGTTTTAGAGATCCTGATTATATATATATATATATATACAAGAATTGCTCTTTTAAAGGTATTAGATAGATAGATAGATAGATTAGATACAAATAGACAACCCCAATAGCGCCATATATGAACTCAATGAAGAAGAAAAGGACTAAGTAACCTCCTTACAGCGAAACTAGCTACAGCAGGCTTATTATTTTAAAGGAAACGCGACATTCTGTAGACATTGGCAGTCCTGTGGGGATGGGCCATAATAGAGAAATCTCTCCTGGCACATGTTGTGCCTGGGGACCGAAGTCCGATGGAAGAAAGTTGGAACTTGTATTTATGCAGCCGAGTTGAGAAACTGCGATAGTGCGATGCAGGATTTGTTTGCGATTGACCACAATCACGCCTGATGGAAAGCGAAGGTGACGGATACGATGGAGCACGCTTGCCTAGTAAATGGTCATTCACCTTAGACTTGAAAACGGCCAGATTGTAGTGTTCAGGGAACACAGTCGCAGGTAGGTAATTTCACTCCTTAGCTGTAGGTACTGTTGATGAAGGAAGAGCGAAAACTCTTTTGTGCGGATTTTGGAAATACTGACAAAACGTAAGGGTGGAGACTCCGCCTACTTCTGGTCGACATGTGGAAGAAAGGAGCAGGTTGAATAAGGTCGTGCAGTTCCGAAGCACATTCACCGAAATGTAGCCTGTAGAATTCCGATAGGCAACCTACTCTTCTGCGATGACGAAGGCTCTGGCGACGAAAATCTGTATCACAGACGACGCCGATGAGCCTCTTCGCTCGCCGTTCCACCGAATCCAAAGCAGCTAGCTGATATTTAGCAAAATGGCGCTAGGAGTAGCTACAGTCCTCTCAATTTATTCGTCTGTCTTCTTTATTTAATCGTCCGTCCTTGCGAAAACTTAACTTACCCGCCCCCTTGTATCTGTTTCTTCACATGTTGCTTGTCGCCATAGTAGGAGTGTAGCAGAGTCGACAGCAGCGCCCTCAGACGGCGGGTCTCGAGAGCCGGATAGCCGTCCCCGGCGCCGGCTAACGCTCCGTTAACTAAAGCGTCCCGCCGGAGCTCGCCTGGTGAGGTGTTGCTGTCGCCAGATATTATGCTGGCGGCTACTAGCTCATCGCAGGCGCGCTGGGTGCTGTTGCGGAAGTTAATACATTATTCTTTATTTTAATTTTGTTAACAAAGTGAGCTACCAACTAGTCGAGATATATCTTGCTCGTAGGGGGTGACGAATCAGAGCCATCAGACATAGTGTTTGTGCCCACAACCACGACGGCAGAATCGAAGATAAACGACAATTATTCAACTAGGTACAGTTGAAGAAACTGAATCGCGTACCAGAGTGGAACCTTTTCGCTGCAAATATCCTGTTGACAGCAGCAGCTGTGAGCAGGTTCGATAAATATCTATATGGAGTTTTTTATTAGTTCAGTTTTTGGAATCTTTTCAAAAAGGCGGAGTTATGGGGGTTGAATACGTAAAAAATATCATATTTCAGCCATTTCGCCAGGTATAACGCTTACAAAGCCAGTAGTATAAGTTTATTTAAAGTGTTTTTAATCAATTTAATATCATTTCTTTTTTGAGCCAAAAAAAAAATACATAACACAGAAATAAAAACTGCCATTAGATGATCCAAAGATAACACTAACCTTGTATACATGTCATACAGGTTTCTTAAATACTTCTCCACATCGTTCTTATCGGCGAGCTTTGTCTGTATGTACTTCTGCAGCTTCAGGTGGAAGATATTAAGCACGAACTTGCTCATCACCTGATCAGGGTTTGAGAATACCGTACTTATGATATTGTAGTTCTTCTTGCATAGAGGCAGAACTGAAGAAAATATGTCCTTGCCCAGTAATGTGTTCTGAAAATTAAGGGACCAAGTTAAAGAACCTAATTTAAAGGATCGTCATCATTAGCATCACCACCACTTTATACAATACGTTTACTTTTAGTTTACCACTGACAGATGGCTTGCCTTCATTTCATTTCCAACTTTAACACCATACAAATAAAGTAGCTATTACAAAATCTGCAAACGTGGGTAACAGTATTCTAAACTTGGCTTTATTTGTAGGTCGTTAAAGTTGAATATGAAATGAAGGCAAACCATCTGTCAGTGGTAAACTTTATGTAATTTTACTGTACATACACGTTCCACTGCTGAGCACAAACCTCCATTCAGATAGAGATTAGGCTATAGTTCCTATGCGGGATCAGTTCAGATTTGGAATTTCGCAAGTACCATTAAATTGCTTCGCAGGGTATACAGTTAGGGTAGGTTAGTTAGGTGTAGGTGTGTGCAGTATGTTGTTGTTATTAGTGGTGTGTTGGTTAGTTAGTTAGTTTATTACTCCTCCGCAAAGTAACGCCTGATTCAATAAATTATTTAAAATCAGCATGCGTAGCCCTACGGGTACGTTTATATCACAAATTAACTAAGCAACATCGTTTAGCTGTTCAAAATATTTGGTTCAATCAACAATGTAAACATTTAAATGTTATACAGTTATCCTCACGATGTTTTCCTTCCACGATAAAGCTCACGGTAAATTTCAACTCAGAAACTAAGGGCTAGCCCGAGCTCAAACAACCAACCCAAACCTAGTGGTTTGGGTTAGGGGTTCAAGCCCGGAGTATCACTTCGCGTAGTGGCTACCACGGCGTTTTTAAGGATCGACTACAATAGTTATTTGTTATACAAGGGGGGAAAGTTGTATTTTACCAGCGAGTGTTCATTTGAAACAAGAGCTATCGAAAGGATTCTATGATTGACCACGAGCGAAGCGAGTGGTTCAAAAATAGAATCCTTTCGATAGTGAGTGTTTCAACACACGAGACGTAAAATAACTTTTCACCCGTGTATAACACAAAACTTTTCACCTCACTACAGCGAGGAAAATAATTAGAAAAACATGCGAATATTTAATTGAAAAGTTTTGACTTAAGTTTTTTTTTTATTATTTCGGGTGCGTTTTGTTCGCACATCGACTTACTTGGACAGTCATAACATTTTATCCATTTTTACAACAAGAATGAAGGTTAATGTTGAATGCTGATATTTATGAATTAAAATAAAGTTGTAAGACTGTATTTAGTGTTTTTTACTCGATGCAATTCATTAATTGTGATTTTAAAAATTCAGCACTTTTAACGTTTTACGTTTCGTTAGCTGTCAAATATCACTTAAGCTGCCCTCAAATGTCAAAACTCTTTCTTCACATGTGGATAAAAAGCGATTTTCTCAATAGATGTCAAACAAACAAAAAGGGCTTTCCGAGCTAGTGAGGTGAAAAAACTTTAAAAATACCCTTACGGACCATTAACTCTGTGTGTTCTAAGCTACGGTTTGGAAGACATGCGTTGAAAACCTGTTGGGAAAATTACAAAGAAACAAAGAGCTTATCAAGTAATTGAATAGCTTCTCTTACCATTTGACTAGTCTCTATAAAGGCGTCAACACACTGCGAGTAGCCCTTAAAGTTAGTCATGATATTGGCGATGTCTTTCATTTTGGCCATGTTGCCCTGGTTTTGTGCCCTCACGAATTCTTCGATCAGATTCCTTTCGATCTCTTCATACTTTGCCTCAATTTTCTTCTTTGCTACTTCGAATTTTTCTTGAGGCAGCTCTTGAGCTATTGTATGGAGTTTTTGTATGACGTCAGCTGCTTCAGTTAACTGGAACAGTTAGGTGTAAATATAACACACAGGCAAAGACAATTTAAAAAAATGAGTTGCAATTTGGAATGATCCTACCAAAAGTTTTGGCATATCTATAGTGAAAATGTAATAAAGGTCCATTTTATATGACCTATCTTTTTACTAACAGATCTACCAAACTAGTCATCACTAAGTAGATGTTACTACAGTCGCAATTAAAACATAGCGCAGCATCAATTAAAACTTCCGTTCATTATATCAACACAAAAACATTGAACCCAATTAATTCTTCTTATGGTAGTGGCAAATGAAAAAATAAGTAAGCCTAGTAGCCTAATATAGGTATATAATTTATCAGGCGGGCAATGGATAAGAGAATATATTATTATGAGAGGCACGATCAGATCACTGGCAGCGCCGGGACGGGTAGCGCTCAACTTTTCGCGCACTTAAGAGTCGTCGCTACCTTCTCGCGCACTTATGGTGCTCGCTAGCTTGTTAGGGTCGTTGAAGAGGTCAGTAACCACGGGGCCGGGGCTCAGGAAGTGCGAGAGCTGCGCCAGTAGGTCCAGGGCGGCGGTGGCACGGGTGGCACCCAGCTTTTCGCACAACAGGGACGTTGACACCACCGATCAACTGACGTACCTACTTTTTATGAGCTGTCAAAACACCATTCTCCCATAGTGTATGAATGACAATAGCAACTTATGAAGTCACTTTTTCGCTAACTCAATCAACTAACTATTTATTAATCCTGTTTTCAGGGCTAAAATAAACGTTTTTTTTTACTGAAGTCGTGTCTACCAATTATTTTTTAATGGCGTCAACATCTCGCTCGCTACCTTCTCGCGCACTTATAATGCTCGCTACCTTCTCGCGGACTTATAGTGCTCGCTACCTTGTTAGGATCGTTGTAGAGGTTAGTACGCAGGGGGCCGGGGCTCAGGAAGTGCCAGAGGTGCGCCAGCAGGTCCCGGGCGGCGGTGGCACGGGTAGCACCCAGCTTTTTGCGCACTTATAGTGCTCGCTACCTTCTCGCGCACTAATAGTGCTCGCTACATTCTCGTGCACTTAAAGTGCTCGCTACCTTGTTAGGGTCGTTGAAGAGGTCAGTATGCACGGGGCCGGGGCTCAGGAAGTGCGAGAGATGCGCCAATAGGTCCCGGGCGGCGGCGGCGCGGGCCCGCGGCGCGCGCGCGGCCCCCAGCTTCTCGCCCACGTCGAGCGCGCGCCCGCCGCAGCGCGACATGCGCTCGTCCAGTGAGCTGAACACGTTCACGCAGTGCTAGAAGACACAACTCAGTTTAAAGAGGACGCGAAGTCAGCGGGCAGCGGAGCGACGAGCGCGTTCCCTGTTAGGCCTTGGTCGTTCTGACCCGCCGCCTGCAGCGTGCAACGGCTGGCGGTAGACGCTGGACGCCGCGGGCAGCGGTTGTTTGGTCGTTCTAAAACGTAACCGCGGCGGCCAAAACGGCGGCAGTTTCCGAGCTTTTGTGTTTGCGAAGAGACTTGTGTACGCGAAATGGAAAAAACACTAGCATAAATAAAATAAAATAAAATATTAGGGGACAATCTTACACAAATCGACCTAGTCCCAAACTAAGCAAAGCTTGTACTATGGGTACTAGACGACGATAAACATACTTATATAAATAAATAAATACTTAAATACATAGAAAACATCCATAACTCAGGAACAAATATTCGTGCTCATCACACAAATAAATGCCCTTACCGGGATTTGAACCCAGGACCTCTTGCTTCGTAGGCAGGGTCACTACCAACTAGGCTAAAGCGGTCGTTAAATATTTATTGCTTCAGGAGGAAGAGGATGAGGATTTATTAATAATGTTGGATCTAAAACAAAAGAAAAAGAAGAACTTCAGAATGTTGTTTTTAAAGTTTTTGCCTTGTGCATCGTACGAAATACTGTTGCATTTCACTAACTTAATCAAAAGTTTGTCTTTCTCTTTGCAAAATTTTTCCATATTGAACGCTAGGGTCCACCCGCCGCAATCCTGCAAAATAACTAAAGACGCCGCGTGCAGCGGGCGGCGGGGGGACGACGCACGCGGCGGGCGAGAACGACCACTCCCGAACGTTGAAGATCACTGCATATAGACGCGGCGGGTGACGCGGGTGAAGGCCTTAATTTTGCCAGGTAACACAAGCAATGAACAGAAAAAATGCTCGCCGCGCTGCTGGTCGCTGACTTCGTGTCCGCGGTGAAATGGTGAGACAACTGGGAACATGCCTTAGTAATCAATTAACAAATTCATTGTCCTCTGCCAAACTCTAATCCATATATGCGTCAAATACCTAAATGCAAAATGGGTTAAACTAAAAAAATAAACAAAACATAATCTTTTGAGTTGTCAGTCGCGTAAGTTACCCTGCTTTCGGTTTCATACAGAAGCCTTGTTTGTATCACACTTGTGTACGACTGAATTACGCCACTCAGATCTCGAAAAATTGCATTTCTTTCTTACAAACTGGCTGTTGCTTGCACACGTCATCTCCGTTGATTCCTTTCCTACAATGCAATTTTGCTGCCTGCCGCTATCCAATTTTTGAGGAAAAAGTTTTTGTGAATCTTTATTTGGGTGAATCAATTTTTTTGCCACCCATCGTTATGGTTACAAAATTATTGTCTCATTGACAACTTAAGCATTTTTCTATGACACAGTGTGAAGATGTCACTTGAACAATTGGGGACTGAGAAAACAACGCAAAACAGTTGATTCAGCCATTTGCTTGTCGCTGAGTCAATCATCATGCGGAAAGGTGAAGAGGCAAGCAACATTTATAAAGTTAAAATTATTAAACCATGAAAATTTATATGGGGATTTTTGTATACCTACCTAGTAAATATTAATGCATGAACATAACTAATTAGATGTAAGACACAAGGTGTATCAAGAGCATTTGAACTGCCAACAAACTGCTACGCAGTTTGGCAGTACATTTCATCTATGTAAAAATGTATGTGTCAATAATTATGAATTAAACGATAATAATAATAATGTTTAATTTAAAACTTTTCTGGACAAATAAATCTGGAATTCTGTCTGTAAATGATACTCACAGTGTGCTGATCCATGATCTCAGAGAGCTTGGCTCCATAGAGTTTCTCCTCCTCTTGCACAGACTGTTCTAACCTGGCGCATTTTCTCTCTTGCCTTTCCTGTAGCACCTTAAAGCAAATGACAAACTTTATGATATGACCACTTTGAGTGATCCTTATTTTATAAAATAAAAATTAAAAAGAACTAAAAAGTAAAATTGTATTTTTTTTTTGTAAAATTATTACCCCATCCTGCAGTGTTACCTTATGAATCTAAGTATTATTACTTAGACCTCCAAATCATTACTGAAGTTACTTTTAAACCCAAGTTTGAAGTAGGTAGCAAAAAATGACAATACAAGTGAAAAAAATAGTCAGCAAAAAAAGCTTGGACCAAAAAATTAAATTTTTAACAAAACCGATTCATATTATTTCACTTCCCTACATTCTGGTGCTACAAATTAATGCTGTGCCTATGGGTATAATCTGAATAAATATGAATTCTCTACTAAACAGCCCTGACAGAAAGTCTATTTTGTACTAAACATACTGTCAACTATAGTTGACAGCCATAGGTAAAGGGTAATTCAAAAATATCTTTTATCCAATTTGCATTATTGAATATTGGAATCCTGTTTAAACTTTCTGTTAATTGTTTCATAACTTAGACGGAAGCCTTTTTAGGGACTTAACACAGAACTCGACAGTAGTTTCCACTGCAAAGTTGAAAAACGCTGCTACTAGTAACAAGCGCAGCACATGGCGATATGTGGTCTCAAATGTGTTGAGGAGCCTTTAAACTCAGAGGAGCCCTAACCACAAACTCAAAGCTCCATTGGCTATCCATCTGTATGCTACATGACTGGATTTTGAATCATGATAGGTAAACACTTTAAAAATTTTCACAAAAATGTATATTACTATGGCTGCTGTAACATCAATAAAACATAATATTAAAAAGTAGGGGTCCCGATACAAAATACATATTTTTAGGGGCGTTTTTTGTTCATTGCGGCCAGTTTTATTATATTTACTTACTTTCAAGTCCTGTATAGCTTGTGTAAATATGTCATGTATCATTTCGGGGTCAAACTGATCATCCTTGAGCCGGGACTCCTGCATGCTGCGCCGAACCATCCTCTCCACAAACTCGTCAGGATCGAAAGGATCCTATAAATGCATAAAAAAAGAAAAATATGATAACAAAAACAATCACTCATACAGATACTAACGGTAGGTATTCACATTTCGACAAATTTACCTGCTCCAACTCCTTGATGTATTGGTTCATCATTTTGATAACAAAGTTTTAATAGAAATCTTAAGAGACTAAACTAGATTGAAATGTTAAAGTCAATAGAATTTTCACATTCATCTGATCTGAGGGCGGCAATGGATATAGAATGAGATGAGATGAGCATAGCGTTTTTAAAAATATTAAATCAAATATTTTAACTCGTTCTTCTTCATATTCATATATTTGAAAAGAGATATAATGTTATGTTTAAGTCGAATCGGATGGAGGATAGGAAATTGCTACGCAACTTTGACATTTGAACTGTCAATGTCAAATTTGACAACCAACATGTTCGAGTCACTCTTTTAAACTATAATATTTTATTTTTATTCATTCAGATAATATTATTCAACTGGATTACGGCACATAACTTTTCGCGGGAACTTTGTAGTATAAATTTCTAACTGATAATTAGTGCGATTGAAAGTATGTTACAATATTTACAAATGCTATGGTAAACATAACAAGTCTTACTTACCTTTTTGAGTTGACAAAACAGACTGGCCTTTAAAAAGTCTTTTTAATTTTAGAAACAAGAGAAAAAAAGTCACCCATGTAGGGAAAACGTCTTTTTAGGAGATTTTTACAAGTGGAAGCGTTATTTATATCCAAATTCTTTGTGATGTCGTAATTTTTGACAAAATCTTGTGCGTGCTTTAGCGATTTATATTATTATATATTTATTTACTCTCTTTAATGAGAGGTGTGTGGAAAACTAGTATCAAGCAGAGAGCAAATATTTTGACAGGAGTGCCAAGAAACCTTGAGCATATCGTAAGTAGTGAGATGTCCAATGTATCCTAAACGGGTTAGGATAAAGTCGATAGAGCTCAATGGCTGAGCGCCTCAGCCCTCGAAGCTCCGAGGTGAACGCCTTGGAACAACGAGGCTATCTCATCGGCAAGAAGATCGGTCAAGGGTCGTACGCCACTGTCCACCTGGCAGAGTACTGCGATGCATCCAGCCCCAAGCGGATGCACCTTGCGTGCAAAATATTCGACAAGGAAAAAGCGCCTAGAGATTTTTTAGAGAAGTTTTTCCCTCGTGAACTAGACATCTTGACTAAGATCGAAAACCCTCACATCATACAAGTGCACAGTATATTGCAGCGAGGACCGAGGGTGTTCATCTTTATGCGCTATGCCGACAACGGAGACTTGTTAGATTTCATAAAGCGTAATGGCGTTGTGCCCGAAAATCAGGCCAAGCTGTGGTTCCGACAGATGGCTAGCGGTCTACAGTACCTGCACAGTAAGAACATAGCACATCGAGACCTTAAATGTGAGAACATACTACTGTCTAGACGCTTCAATGTAAAACTGGCTGATTTCGGATTTGCAAGATTCTGCACTGACGGGGATAATCGCCGCGTACTCAGTCAAACCTACTGTGGCTCCGCCGCATACGCCGCTCCAGAGGTGGTGAGTGGAACGCCTTACAATCCGAAGCTCGCCGATGTTTGGTCTCTCGGAATCATTCTGTTCATCATGTTGAACGCGTCGATGCCGTTCGATGACTCGAATTTGCGCAAGTTGCTTAAGGATCAAATGTCGCGCAACTGGGTGTTTCGTTCGAGGATTCGCGACACTGTGTCGACAGCAGCTAAATCGATCGTGCGTCACATCTTAGAGCCGGATATAACGCTACGGCTGACGCTGGACCGAGTGTTGTCGCACGAGTGGACTCGGCCGCGTAAGGACAAGAGCGCAAGTCTAATGGGGCGCCTGGTGCAGTCGGCGCCGTCTCCGCCGCACGCGGCTGGCAAACGTGAGCACGAAGAGGCTGGAGCGGGCACGTCGGCCGGCGTGCGCGTTTCCGGCGACCACCGCGACACCGAGCGAGAGCGGCACGACGACATCAATATGCGCTCGCACAACTAGACCCCAACCAACCAATTAGCAACCGGCAGCACCCAATACCTACCACCGCACAAAAAAGTGATTTGCTCTTTTCAACTTTTGGAACTCAAAAATCGAAATTTGCTTTATTATTTTTATTTTTTCTTATTGACGATTTAACTATTGTTTGTCGTCAATAACGAAAACGTTATTTTTTATTAAATTAATCAAAACACCTTTTTTATTTATTTGGACATTTAAGTACTTTACAACAACTTAGGTATTGAAATGTCCCCTGTTCCACCTATTCTTACCAGGATCTCCACTAGTAGGGTCAGTGTCCTTACCTGACCCCACTGCTAGGATAGGTAAAAAAAAATCCATATATCTCTTCTAGCTGTCTAATTTAAAATGACGCGCCCCACCACCGCATTTGACATACAGGATTTCAAATCCTGTAAGTACTTATGTCAAATGCGGTGGTGGGGCGCGTCATTTATTTATTAGACAAGCTCCACCTATAGACTTATTTTCCATTATTCCCTATTAGTAGGGCCAATTGGACGTCTTATCTATCCCCTAATGTATCCATCCCCCCCCCCCCCTTGTTATATACGGGTCACTAGTAGAATGACTAGATCGCAAAATGTCCACATCGCATAAGGGCTGCATCGCAAATGTGCTTCATCGCAAAAAGCCTAAATCGCTAAATGACTGGATCTTACTACGTCTAGATCGTAAAATGGCCACTTCTCGTAGCGGCTACATCGCAAATGTGCTTCATCGCAGAATGCCGGAATTGCTATATGACTACATCATGATTTGACTAGGTCGTAAAATTACTACATCTCTAAAATGCCTTGATCAGTATAATGACGACATAGTAAAAAAAACATAATGCTGAAAGTCTAGGTCATAAAAAGCCCAAGTCGCAAAATGCTACCTATTCCGTACAGTTGGTTAGATTAGATATACCTAAGCAATGTGGTAATTTTACTATTTAGTCATGATACCTACTACCAAAGCATTGTTCGCAGATAAAAAAAAAACAATTGTGCAGTTTTAAGTAATTTTATTTAATTAACAATTAAAATAAACAGGGTTAATCTTGTGACAAAAAAAGTAAATTCTTTATACTACCGTTTACTACTGGGCTACAACCGCAACGCGATAAGAGATGGAGTATGTACTCCATCTCTTTCGCACGTAAGACATTTTACAGCTTATAGTGATATAATTTCTCTAGTACTCATCATGCATAAGCATAGCATAGGAAAGCGTTTTAGTCGAAATGTCAATATAAGCGAATTGCAAAATCGAATGATGCATCTTTCGATTGTTTTAAATTATTTCAAATTGTCATTATTTATTTCAAGTGGCCTAGCATTCAATAATAATCATTATCAAGGAGTATGTAATACTATTTTTTTTATCCAATTTGCTTTTTCATCAATTATGGCTCTCCTTAGTTCCTCGATATAAAAAAAATGATAACTTGACACTTATCGTCATATATTTTATTACCCAACCGCACCCCCAGCCCCCACCGGCACCCCGCTGCACCCCTCCCGCCCCACCGCACCCCCCGTAATATTATATTATTTATATTTTATAGATAGCCTTCCTCGATACATACATGGGCTATCTAAGACTGAAAGAATTTTTCAAATCGGAGCAGTAGTTCCTGAGATTAGCGCGTTCAAACAAACAAACAAACAAACAAACTCTTCAGCTTTATAATATTAAGTATACTTAGATATATTAATTTTCCTTTTTTTGTTTTTGAAACTTGAATTTTAATAAACTTGAAATGTGAGATACAAAATTTCATGTATATGAATCCTTAGAAGTGTTCCCCAGCGATGACAACGAACCTACAATAATATTAGTTAAATTAACAGGTATTTTAACCAACTTCAAAAAAAAGGGGAGGTTCTCAATTTGGATGTAATGTTCGTTTTCTGATACCTACATATAGTTTGAGAAGCCCCGGATATATCATTAATATCATTATTACTATATTGAGCGTAACTGTCCCGACTTTCGAAGACGTGTCATTTTACGACTTAGCTATTCTGATATTTGCACTTTTTAAGACCATGACCGGGAGCGATGTGGTAATTTTGCGACTTGGACATTGTGAGATATGGACTTGATGAGATGAAGGCCATTTACGATTCTGACATTATGAAACGTTGACTAGCAGCGATGTAGTCATTTTGCGAATCGGACATTATGAGATGTTGACTAGATGAGATAAAGTAATTTTGCGAGTCGGTCATTATGAGATATAGACTATGAGCGATGTGGTCATTTTGCGATCTAGTCATTCTACTAGTGACCCTTATATACTGGGTAGAGCCTGTCTAATTTAAAATGACGCGCCCCACCACCGTATTTACGCACAGGATTTGAAAGCAGAAAATGGCCCTAAATACAGCTTCAATAGGAATAGAATAGAATAGAATAGAATAGAATTTAATTTATTGCCACAACATAAAGTACAATATAGATACAATATAGGTTCAAAATCCCTTGCGTAAATGCAGTGGTGGGGCGCGTCATTTTAAATTAGACAAGCTCTAATTTTTTAATGAGGGCACAAATTTTAATATGTGATAGTGTCGTTAAAATAACAAATCTCAGTATTTTTCGTTATAATATTTATCACTTATTTTTTTATTTTTCATAGTAACTCCACCAATTTATTGGTTGAATTAATATGTACCCAAATTTCAAAATGTAAAAAAAAAAATTTCAACAGATAGTCGTGATCTATTACCGATACTGAATCACGTATCAAAAGGCCGTAGCAGGATAAGGGAAGAAAAAATGCCATTTATGATTAAGAGCTGGTTTTTTTTCTATAGTTGCTTACATGTAGTAGTACAATTGTGCAAAGTTTTGATGAAAAATTCCCAGTGATTCAGCCGGAAAAAAATAAAAACCGAATTCATGAAATATGACTTTTCTCATAAAGTATTGAACTTTATAATACCATCTTTTTTCATTTTGGTTAACTAAATAGTATATATGTCCTAAAAGAAAATTGAGTCTCCATCTTTAACATTTCTGTAAAAAACACGTAAGACAAAACTTCAATAAAAAAATTTTTCCATTCCTGAATGAGTGACCACTCTAAGTGACATTTCTAAAAAAGCCTTGTTTAAAGATGTGTCAGCCATTTTAGTTTGACGGTTAAAATCGAAAAGCAACAGTGTCAAAATTTAAAAAATATGTTGGTTGGATTTTGTTACATTTTATTCTTATACCATTCCAACCCTTGTTCCTCGTAAATAACCAAGTTTGATAACTAGTATTCTACTAGGAAAAATAATTCTTCCTAGTCAATTAGGTTATCAAACGGGATTATTTTTTCCTCGTAGAAAACTACGAACATAACATATATTCTAAACTAGAGTTGCCAAATAGAAAAAATAATCCCGTTTGATAACCGAGTTAGCTAGGATGAATTATTTTTCCTAGTTAAATTCCAGTTATCAAACTTGTTTATCTACGAGGAACAAGGGCATTCCAACACTGCCAAATAACTTAAAAATAAATCCTCTTTGTGAAAAAATAACAATAAGATTAATTTTTGACATTTACATTAATATTGGCTTGAAAATATGTATATTTATGTCATTTGTCGCCAGTTCAACTTATGAAATAAGACTATCCTTATTTTAATCACTATCGCTATCTTCATTTTTAGGGTTCCGTACCCAAAGGGTAAAAACGGGACCCTATTACTGAGGCTCCGCTGTCCGTCCGTCTGTCCGCCTGTCACCAGGCTGTATCTCGGGATCCATGATAGCTAGAGAGTTGAAATTTTCACAGATGATGTATTTCGGTTGCCACCATAACAAAAAATACTAAAAAATGGAATAAAATACATATTTAGGGGGCTTCCATACAACAAACGTGATTTTTTTGCTCGTTTTTGCTCGATATTGATAACGGCAACAAGTAGACGCTTGAAGTATTCACAGAATATTTAGTTAGGTTTATATTGACATTAAAAATAAATCATTAAATTAAAATAAAAAAAATATTTAAGGGGGCTCCCATACAACAAACGTGATTTTATAGATAATTGTTCGGAACCCTTCGTGCGCGAGTCCGACTCACACTTGGCCGGATTTTAAGTTATTTGGCGGTGTTGGAATGGTATAAGAATAAAATGTAACAAAATCCAACCAACATATTTTTTAAATTTTGACACTGTTGCTTTTCGATTTTAACCGTCAAACTAATACGACTGACAGATCGTTAAATAAGGCTTTTTTAGAAATGTCACTTAGAGTGGTCACTCATTCAGGAATGAAAAAAAAAATTTTTTTGAAGTTTTGTCTTGCGTGTTTTTTACAGAAATGTTAAAGATGGAGACTCAATTTTCTTTCAGGACATATATACTATTTAGTTAACCAAAATGAAAAAAGATGGTATTATAAAGTTCAATACTTTTTGACAAAAGACATATTTCATGAATTTGGATTTTATTTTTTTCCGGCTGAACTAATGGGAATTTTTCAACAAAACTGCACAATTGTACTGCTAGATGTGGGTAACTATAGAAAAAAAAACAGCTCTTAATAATAAAAGGGC
Organism: Archips xylosteana; assembly: GCA_947563465.1. Taxonomy (NCBI): domain Eukaryota; kingdom Metazoa; phylum Arthropoda; class Insecta; order Lepidoptera; family Tortricidae; genus Archips; species Archips xylosteana. The sequence continues at coordinate 7,861,269 of OX387362.1, forward strand.
ATTTTTTCTTCCCTTATCCTGCTACGGCGTTTGTGCACTGATTATAAAATTACCCTGTATAATATCTTTTTCACTTCTCATGCTCTTAAAATGTTACTTTAGTCTCTGCATATCGGGACTAAAGCTCTTTTTTGATCTCTTGGGATTAAAGTAAATTTTTTTTAATTGACTATGGAAACCCCTATACTGCCAATGTCGGTGTTTGTGAATGGAGGATTATCGCCATTTTCAGTAACTGGGTATAGACAATTTTAAAGCTTTCCACAGACCGAAGCGCGCTGCGGACGCACTGTAGCGCCCTGCGCTTCGGTCTGTGGAAGCCTTTAGGGCGTGGAAATAACCTCAAAATGACAACTGTATAAAAAATATTTAAAAAATAATAATTTCGTGAAACACATTGAATAATTACGAATATTAATCTATTTAATTATAAAATATTAAAGATGAATTCATTTTATTTTGCATGTAAAGAAAGATTTCCTTTAGCTTAGGTGTTTTTTAATTTGTTTTTTTTTTAAAAAAACGCTGTCGGCAAAGCAGTTCCCTGCTCTGTCGATAAAATAGCAATCCGCACTGTCGGCAAAGCAGTGCGGAGTGTACGGTAGAAAGAGCAGTTACGTTTGAAAGTTAATATGGCGTGACTTCAAAATAATGCGATGTCAGTTGCATTTAATAGTAAATAGAAAGTATAATTAGATATAATTTAACAAAGAATTGGCATATAGAAAATAAACTTAAAAAGTAGTTTCTTTAGTCACGGGTAAGTGTTTCAGTTAACTATATATTTTGTGTGTGAACTTAGATCAATTAGGTTAATTTATTTGCCGATTCTAATGAATGAACAATTATCATTCTTACATGCAAAGTCCAATTAGTTTTAACATAGTCTTTAAGTTAGAATCTGTTGGCTAATTATGCAAGCATTTAAAGCGTCACTTTACAAAAAAACATAAAAGAAAAGAAAAGACAGCGGTATTTTTTTTTGCTATTTGAATTTTGAACAGATGTCCATTGCTCGTATTGAGCATACGTTGTAAAAAAGTAATTTTGTACGTCGTTTTTTTCCTCGCATTCAAAGTGAAAAGTAGAGTGTTTAACGCGGGACTAAACTACCATAATGACAACTCGAATTATAGCCTCCCTCGCTATCGCTCGGGTGGCTAAATATCTCGTGTCATTATGGCTTGTTTTAGTCCCTTGTTGAACAATCTACTATTTACTAATCTGTTTGAAGTCGGTGCCTCAGCACGAGCCAGCAGGAGTGGACCCAGTAATTTAACTTACCTACATACCTAAACCTACTAAGGTAAATACCCCAGTATTCGACACTTTAATTCCAATAATCGACACCCTGCTTGTCGCATTTATTGCTACGAATTAAGATTCAAAGTGTCGGCTATTGGGGTAACGTCGGGCACTGGGGTATTTACCTTATCTATACTTAGTTCCAACTAGGACAGAGTCGAGAAATAATACCTTTAATTATTTTTAATGGGAGGAGGACTTCATAGTTAGCTTACCAGGTAGAGATAAAAGTTAATAATTTCCACGTATTCCGAAAAAAAAAGAGCATCTAAATAGATTCCACCTATCTCTACCAGTGGGGACAGGTGGAAAAAAAATCCATATATCCCTACCAGTGGAGATAGATCGATGACGATTATATTCCACACAATATAATTGAAAAAAAAAACTGATTTTAATTTTAAGCCAATCCATCAGGAATTCAGACGCTATCTAGGCAAAGTTATTTGAGGTATGAATCTTTAAAAAGGTTCAAAATATTACATTCTTCGATAAATCATATTTAATTATTGTCTAGAACCACTTTAGCGGAAACTGAGTAGGAGCTGATAGTGATTTGAATCCAGCTGTATGCAATAGTCAACGCGTTCGTTATTTCGTTGAAGTCCACTTTTGGAGGAGATATAGCGTACACAATCACTTTGACATATGAAACCCTCGAATTGCTGGGAACCTGAAAAAATAAAAATAAATAATTTAACATTCCAGAAACGGTTGGGGTTGGAAGAATTTAGTAGCCCAGAAGTCCCACATTTCAAAACTCTCATGTTACAATGGCCGTATTGTCTTAAGCCCTAATTAAATATTTGCCAAACAATCGTTCAAGGGTTAACTGGAAGAGATCCCTTTAAGGGATAAGTTCACCTTTGTACATCTGTTTCTCTTGTTAACTGTTAATTTCATGTTTTAATGTATAATATAAAGAGTTTTACATTTTAAACAACTGTACAAATGCCTAATGCAAAAAAAAACATGGGCTTGTCATGGTGTCATTTATTTTGACATTGCAATTGAGATACTACTTAATATGTAATATCCACCTAACATAATTACCCTATCTAATAGTTAGGCCCCAAGAGGGGATATTCCTCGAGCGCGGCAGATAGGTTTACCTACAACCAAACCTAATTTACTAATGGCAGTTCCGCGTTTCTGTTTGGGATTGCAAACCTAACCTAACCTAACCTACTTTACTGGTAGCAGTTTTTTTCTGTTTGGAGTTTGGAGTTACAATTCTAACCTAGCCTGACTTACTTTACTGGTAGCACTTGCCTAGGTGGTGATACCTATCTCCCTCCCCCTCCCCTATTCCCTCTCCTTTTTTAACTTTAATAAGGCCCCATTTGTTGGAGCATACTACCATTATGTTTTTAAAGCTAGTCGTATTTTCAATAATTACAATGGATATTGTGACGTAGTATAAAAGCAATAAGGTTGAATTTCCAAAGCAATGCAAGTGGTCGGTAAATCGCCTCTACCTTTTTTTAAGGGTTATTAGGCCGGCGACAGATCAGTGACTTTTTGAGTTGTTGATATTTATGGGCGGTGGTGATCATTTTCCATCAGATGACCCGCTTGCTAGTTTGCCTCCGTTTCGTAATAAAATAAATAACACGTTTATTAAACGTACTTTTACCGTTCAAATAATGATTTATAATATAAGTATGTAGGTTAGGTACCTATATGCTGATGTTCTTTAAAGTACGGTCAAGGACTTTAATTTATGAGCCACCATGGAACCATTTCATAGTAAACGTCATAGTGACATCGCATTAATTAACAAGGAAAATCGTAATGACTTTTCTTTTGAAAAGGTTCCATGGTGGCTCATGTCATGAATTAAAGTCCTTGACTGTACCTAAATAATTTGTCCAATGAAGTGAACTATTTGGGACGTTCTCTGAGCAAGGCAGTTTTGCGTGACCTTCGGTGGCACGATATTTTTTTATGATTATCCGACTTTTTAAAATTACATTGAAAACTAGTGTTTAATTAAAACGTTTTGCAGAAGGAGGCACAATTTTGGTCCTCACAGTTATCGAGATAATTAATTTCAAATTTTCATATGCCACCGAAATCACAAAACTGCGAATAATGGAAGTAAATTACTTTTATTGTTTAATATCACAATGTGTAATTACTACAAACTTACAATGATGGACTTAAACTATAATTAAACAATTATCACCATATTTTTTGGTACGTTTCACTAGTTAAATAAGTATCTAAGTCTTGTAAGGTAATTACATAACTTAGCTCTCGTTCATAAGCTATTATTCTTTAAATAGTAGTTATTATTATAATTATTTAACGTAGTTAAAGCACACATTCATAAAAACAAATAATATCTTAAAAACAATAATTATTCCCTACTTATTATTTATTTCAACAGTATTTATGATATCAAAAATCGGCTAAACACAAACTAAAATTTTTATGCGAAACAAATAAATAATGAAACAAAAAAGATTTCAGAAATATTTGACCAATATTAATCCACCATCAATACATAATTAAATAATTGTTTAATAAAAGCTGAAAACACGTTCAAATATCAAAGTTTTTTTCGTAAAATCATTAATATTTACCAATATTATCAACTGACTCGGATTATTTTACATAAATATGTAAAGGAAATAAACTTAACAGTTTCAAAAATCCATGACTAACTGTAATACTACCGGATTCATTCAAATCACCGAATTCACCGCCGCCGAATTCACATGAGCAATTTAGTTTTTAACAAATTACTTAAAAACGGTTAACAATAGAAACTTGATTTTTTTTCTAGAAGTAGTAATAACACTGCTTAATATGCCAAATTAATTTGAGTTCAATATATCAACAAATCAAGCGAGAAAAAAGTGCCACTGATATCACTTTCAGAGGTACCAAAAATTTCATACGTGATTCTTACCCTCATAATTCAGCAGTGACGCAAAAAACTTTAAGTCTGCCCTGTTCAGCCGACGCAGCGTGGATGGTTCTTTCTGGCAAGCCATCGTCAAATTTTCTTGAAGTGTGCGTAAGAACAGTATGAAGAGTTTTATGAACGAAATTGGATAAGACGCTTTTCTCGGGACATTTATGTAATATGGTTTAAAAAAAAAGATAAGGTAAAAAGGAATATTTAGATAATTTAATCTAATTCATAAAGTAGTTGTCTTGCTGTGAACAGTAACATTTATTGGTTTTCTTGCTTGGTTTTTGAAATAAACGGTAATACATAGTGAAAATTGGAGGTGGCACAAGGCCAAAATGGGGATTCCAGCGACTTTAGATTTTTTTTTCTCCTATTAGATATAGCTTATATAAAACTCTTAGAAGTTTTTTAAGCAGAACAAAGTGTTAACTATATGAGGTATTTTAATTATAAGGTTATCTGTTAAAATTAAATTTTTACAACTACTTACTTAAAGTTGAGAACACGAAAAAACGTGACACCAGAGAATGACCCATTTGTAAATCAATATTTTACAAAATAACTAATTTGTGAATCGTTAGTTGGCCAAACGTTGTTTATAAAAGGATTATTTATATTTTTTATGAAATGATTGGATACCAATATGAAAACATTCATATTTAATAAGTACCTACCTGAAAATAAATATGGGTGTTGTACTGGAACAAACCGATTTCACCCACGTTGTCGTACACGTGTGTTCCTCCTTTTCTTTTACCTGTAAATAATTAAATAAGTAAGTACTTACCTACCTATATTTCTCTAAACATTTAAAATTAAATAACTTTAATTTCAATACCAGATGATAAAACCCGCCTGTATAATTCCCGTTCCCATGGGAATTACGGAAAAGTATATATCCTATGTCACTCGCGGAACTGAGACGAATCTCATTAGTACACCTCACGCTTCAAAATCCATTGAGCCGTACCCTTTACCTACACGGGCACACTCTGAATAAATATGAATTCTGTACCTAATTACAGTGACATAATGTCTATTTTATACTAAACATACTGTCAACTATAGTTGACACCCGTCGGTAAAGGGTTAATGATACTACCTACATAACTAGAGGTACATAACATACAAAAAAAAACATTCAGACGAATTGAGAACCTCCTCTTTTTTTTTGAAGTCGGTTAATAAATACATACGCTCGAAAAACATAGGGCCCGTTAGAGGAATGTACAGGTTTCGTTACGATGTATGACTTAGCACATAATTTTCTAAAAAATTAAGAGTGAAAATTTGATCATCAATGTCATCACCATCACAGCTTACTTACGCATAACTAATCATTTTGATTAATACTTACCTATGCGAGGTTGGTACTTACCTTATTAATTATTTTAAAATTAAGATAAATTCAACTAACCAAACTCGAAAACATATTGATAAGTGGCCATGACTGCATGGAATGCAGCCAGGTAACAAAAAACTAGCCCCAGTATACTACTCGTTGCCATTTAATTTAAAGTTAAATATTTAACTTTTTCACACTTCACTGAGATTCTTATTGAACAATGCAAGAGCTCGTTGTGTTAGTTTCATGTTAATGGTGGAAATTTCATTGTGTATGTCCACTTAATTAAATAATTAAAACTACCTAATCCGCATAATTAATTTAGTCATACGTATTTCTCATATTATACGCACGCACATTATATACCTATGAATGTGCTAACTGCTTCTAGGCCGTTATCACACTGCGGCCGCAACGGAACCGCTGCGGTATGCGGTGCTGCGATTTTTTAGGGTTCCGTACCCAAAGGGTAAAAACAGGACCCTATTACTGAGGCTCTGCTTTCCGTCCGTCCGCAAGTCCGCGCGCGTCCGTAAGTTGTTCTAGCTCAGTATTCGGTGGCGATCACGTTTACGTCAAACAAGATGTCTACAATTTTAAATAATAATTATTTCTTAAATATTTTTCTGATTAAAGTCATTGTCACCCTACACATGGTTTAATCTTTGATATAGAGCCGTTAAAACTTCCTCCATCTACCTTACGCATGGGCATCCTACATCTGATGAAGTTAGGAAGTTAGGTATCTTTCGTCAAGTGTTACCGCTTTGGCGGGAAGTTTGACAGGTCTCACGTCAAAGTTAGCCTGGAACTGACTTGTCAAAGAGGTTTTAGGCTCATAGACTAAACCATGTGTAGGGTGGCAATGATTTTAATCAGAAAAATATTTAAGAAATAATTATTGGCTCTATATCTAAATCCCTAATGATTATTTGTCCTAATGTAATGTTTGTCCTAATGATCGTTTGTCCTAACTCTTTTTATTTAAAATCTATTAATTGTTCTGGATTTTTATAAAACAAACCTAACCTAACCTAGTTCTAGAGGATAATCACAAAAAAGTTCGTGAAAAATTCACGGTTTCCGAGAAAAAAAGTGTTAGGACAAACGATCATTAGGACAAACATTACATTAGGACAAACGAAGTTAGGGATTTAGAATGAGACCCAGTTTTAACAATAACGTTTTTATTTTACTTGTTCAGAAACTTGATTGGTTGAGATCTCGTCTTTAAAATTCCATTTCGGCCAGGGAATAATATTTCTGGGGCTCTAGTGAAAAAGGGGTTAATTCTGCAGAAGTTGAACAGCTGATTTTGACTTAACCCCCTTTACACACAAAATATAAAAACTTCTAATACATAAAAATCTCGTGTCACGGTGTTTGTTATCGAACTCTTCCGAAGCGGCTCTACCGATTTTTATGAAACTTTTTTCTCTGCATTCGGTAGGTCTGAGAATAGGTCGTATGCTATTTTTTATACCTACCCTCATTCTTCGCGGACGGAGTTGCGGGCAACAGCTAGTCTAATATATAAAAATCTCGTGTCAGGGTGTTTATTATCGAACTCCTCCGAGACGGCTCTACCGATTTTTAAGAATTTTTTTCTCTGTATTCGGTAGGTCTGAGAATAGGTCGTACGCTATTTTTTGTATACCTAAGTACCCCTATTCTTCGCAGACGGTGTCGCGGGCAACAGCTAGTAGTTGTCAAATTTCTGCAGACTTAACCCCTTTTTCACTAGAGTCCACATTTTTCAACTCCTGATCACCGATTAAAAACCATCGTGTATTGGTGGATTTTTATCCCGCTCACCGCTCTGCTGCCTCGCTCCGATCCAGTGGACAGGAGCCTTACCGATATATTATAATTATACTTATACATCGCAGTGTCACAAAGTCATTGGGAAAACAAACAGCCACAACTTTGTTAGGTTATTTAATCTACATCTGTAACCGCTAAGGCGAAAACCGAGTAACTACTCATAGTTATTTGGTACCACTTATACGTTATAGTCACTACATTGGTTTGCTGGTTAAAGTTCACATCAGGAGAACTTATCGCGTAAACGCACACTTTGACATATGAAACTCTCATATTTTCGGGAATCTGGAAAAAATAAAATTAATAAACCGTCAAAAATTTTCGAAATAACCGGGGCAATCAGAAACATGTACCTACTTAATTAAAAATTGCTTTACCCTGAATAAAAGTTAGTACTTAACTTGAAACCAGTGCCAAACTTGACACTTAGCCATTAAGTACCTTTATGTTTTTGTTGGTAATATTATTGTTATGTGATTATATCAAAATGTAAAGTAATAATTTGATGCATGTTGTTAGTGGTACCCTATATTCAATATGCACTTAGTTATAGTCACCTGCTAAAATGTACCTAATGTTGATTGACCAATAAATAATCTGAATCTTATTCGTACCTACTTACATGTACATTAATATGGGCGCTGTACTGAAACAAATTTATGCTACCATCCCTTTGGTACACGTGCGATCCATTTTTCTTTTCACCTGGAACAACACGTCCTATCGCATAATTCAAGTAAGTCCTCTTACTAAAACACAATAGGTAGGGGAAGATTGGCACCATTCGTATAGTTTATAGACTTAGAATTTTAACTCATGGCCTTATTAACTAGTGTAGAGATCAGAATTAATTACCAAACGATTACATATATGTTTAGCTTCTTTATAAAAAAAATATAAGTGACAGTTCTCATCCTGACTGCACAAATTTTGTTTACGTGCAAGAAGGTGGTAATTGTATGAATCTGCCCCGTAATTGGGGCACTTTCGTACACCGGCTGGGGTACGTTCAGACAGCATGGGATGGGTCAAATTTAGTAATGAATCGCATAGGAACTGTAAACGATGAAACATTTATTTTAGTCTAATCAGTAGGAAAGGGGTAAATACAATTGTGAATGTCTAAAAAAAAATTACCAGTGGTTTTTATATTTATTTTTTAACCGACTTCAAAAAAAAAAGAGAAGGTTCTCAATTCGTCTGTATGTTTTTTTTTTTTTTTGTATGTTTGTTACGCGATTACTCCCTCAATTGTGAACCGATTTTCAAAATTCTTTTTTTGTTTGAAAGAGTATACTCCTGAGGTGGTCCCATTGGCACCAAGTCAAGATCTGATCATGGGATCCTAGAGAAATCGAGGGCAACCTTCAAATTTTACAGGCAAACCTATGGTGATTTTAGCATTTTTAGCATCAAGTGAAGTATTTGCATTCAGAAAGTATCATTTGGTAAACTGGACCTGCTGAAGAAGACTGTAGATGGCCAACGGAACTCCTCAACGGGTCAAATCTTGCAAGTTAAATTTGAACCGGTTTCCAATTGAGCTGAAATTTTGCAGGCATATGTAAATTGGATGACGATGCAATATTATTATGACATGGAGCTGATCTGATGATGGAGCTGAAAGATGGCCATAGAAACTCTGCAATAAAGCGATACGACCGCATTGAGTTTGAGATCATTTGATTCGTCTTGAAGAGTACTTTGGTAACCAGGGTCAAAAAGTACAGTCAGCAAAGAGTGCCTGTTGTATCGCATAATGTTGATTGTTCTAAAAATTTCTGGCCAATAATGTTTGGCATACTGTTGAAAGTCCTAAAGCATATTTGTTCGTTCTTTATTGATAACAAGAACATCGGATTACCTACAATATTAATTGGCCAAAGCAGTCCTAAGAGTTGTGTAAGTCATTCACCTAAACTATAAGTAGGTATGGCACTTACAAAGAAAAGGGGGCAATAAAAAATACCTACAAACCACCTCCCGTTTAACCTGGTTAGGTTCGTTAGTTACCTTGCGCTCTTTAAAGCGGAATAGAGGGGGGGCTCGGGGGGCGGAGCCCCCCGCTAAAAAAATACTGTCAAACCGCCTCCCGTTTAACCTTACCAGATTCGTTAGTTATCTTGCGTCTCTCAGAGTTAAAATTGAAGCCTTGGTACTGGAAGGGGGGCTCGGGGGGCAGAGCCCCCCGCAATAAAAAATATTCTTACACCACCTCCCGTTTAACCTGGTTAGATTCGTCAGTTATCTTGCGTCCTTCAGAGTGGAAATAGAAGCATCGCTACTGGAAAGGGGGCTCGGGGGGCCGAGCCCCCCGTAATAAAAAAAAAACCTTTAAACCATCCTTCGTTTATCCTGGTTAGGTTAGTTAGCTACCTTGGATCCCTCAAAGCGGCCCCCCGCTTTAAAAATACTGATGATATGGTTCCAACGGAAGACCAGCGTCAGCTGCATAGCCGACATCATGCTGAGTTGGGACCATTTCGTGATAATGTTGTATCTGTTACCGTTCATTCACCTGTTAATTTAAGATTATGTCAGGAATAAATATTTTTTCTTTCTTTCTTTCTTTTTTCTTTCTGATAAACCACCTCCGATTTAACCTGGTTATATTCGTCAGTTATCTTGCATTCCTCTAAGTGGAAATAGAAGCCTCGGTACCGGTAGAGGAGCTTAGGGGGCGGAGCCCCTCGTAATAAAAAAATCCTTTGAAACCACCCCCCGTTTAACCTGGTGAAGGTTAGTTAGCTACATTGCGTCCCTTAAAGTGGAATTAGCAGCCGCGTTCTTGGAGGGGGGCTCGGGGGGCGGAGCCCCCCGCAATAAAAAATACAGACAAACTACCTCCCGTTTAACGTGGTTAGATTCGTCAGAAATCTTGCGTCCCTCAGAGTGGTAATAGAAGCCTCGCTAATGGAAAGGGGGCTCGGGGGGCGGAGCCCCCCGCAATAAGAAATGCCCTCAAACCACCTCCCGTTTAACCTGGTTAGGTTTGTTAGTTATCTCGTATCCCTCAAAGTGGAAATAGAAACCTCGGTCCCGGTAGAGGGGCTTGGGGGCGGAGCTCCCGTAATAAAAAAAAACCTTAAACCACTTCCCGTTTAACCTGGTTAGGTTAGTTAGCTGCCTTGCGTCCCTCAGGGTGAAAATAAAAGCCCCGCTCTTGGAGGGGGGGGGCTCGGGGGCAGAGACAAACCGCAGTAAAAAATCTGTTAAACCATCTACCGTTTCATTTGGTTAGATTCGTCAGTTATCTTGCGTCCCTCAGAGTAGTAATAGAAGCTTTGATACCGGAACGGGGGGCTCGGGGGGCAGAGCCCCCCGCAAAAAATAACCTTCAAACCATTCCTTGCTTAACCTGCTTAGGTTCGTTAGTATCTCGTATCCCTCAGATTGGAAGTGGTAGGCTTGCTACCAGAGAGTTGGCTCGGGGAGCGGAGCCCCCCTGCAATAAAAAAATACCTTCAAACCATCCCACGATTAACCTGCTTAGGTTCGTTAGTTACCTTGCGATCCTCAGATTAGAAACAGAAGCCGGGCTTCGTCTACTGGCTACGCCTACGCATCTTTTTTATACCAGAGCAACTAAAAAGCCAAAAATAAAAAATTTTAAATAAAAAATAGAACCGCCTTCAAAAACACCCAAAAAATAATATTTAAAAATTTAACCGACTATAATGAGCATTATAATATCTTTCTACTAATCTGTTTGAAGTCGGGCCTCAGCTCGAGACAACAGGAGTGGACCTAGTAATTAAATTAAAAAATGAATATCCCGGGACAATTCACACCAATCGACTTAGTCTCAAAGTAAGCAAAGCTTGTGTTATGGGTACTAGGCAACGGATAAACATACTTATATAGATAGATACATACTTAAATACATATTAAACACCCAAGAAAAACATTCGTGTTTTACATACAAATATCTGCCCCAACGCGGGGACCGAACCTGGGACCTCAAGCTTTATAGTAGTAATTTAACTTACCTACATAGATACTATCTATTGGGCGTCTACTACTCCTGCTAGCTCGTGCTGAGGCCCGACTTCAAACAGATTAGTAGAAAGATATTATAATGCTCATTATAGTCGGTTAAATTTTTAAATAATATTTTTTGGGTGTTTTTGAAGGCGGTTCTATTTTTTATTTAAAATTTTTTGTATAGAGAAGTCAATTGCAAGAAACTAATTTGAATATTTTGTCATTTAGTTCTCTACTTTTTCAAAATTAATTATTGAAACTATTTTGGTTGATGACGTCATATTATAATTGAGGGCTTTCATACTACCAAATTTCTGAATCTATCTAAATGCGTACAATAAGGCAAACCCTTTAATTATTTTTTGCGTAGTGGTACACTGTAACTAGTGTCACTTTACTGGCACTGTCAAAGTGCTAGATGTCAGACAGCGGGTCCAAATCAAACTCCGTAGTATATAATCCACGCATAAATTGTGAAGGTTTCTAACCACACAGAATAAAGTACGACTTGGACCGGTCACGCAATTTACACCAATGTCAAAGGAAGGTCATTGCTTATTTATTATATAATAAATTCATTACATAATATTAAAATTAAATAACTACAGAAAACGAGTTAAAAAGCATTTATCTAGAAATGGTTTTCGATTTACTATACATTGCAAAAAAATAGACATGTCCAATTAGAAGTTCTAGCGGTAGATGTTACAAGTGATTAAGAGTTAAATGAATCAAAGTGATATCAGCAATGTTCATGCCTTGTTTGTATTCAATATAGAAGAGCACTAATTAAATGTCCAATACGATCCAGATAATAATTTGAATAATAATTTGATTTTCGTCGTAATGAACAAAACCACATTTTTTCGCAAGTTTAATGTAATGTAAGCAAAACGGTAGTTTTTTCATAGTATTTTCAAGTTTTGTACAGCTAAACTGGTATAATTGTGCAAATCCATAATTTGTTATATTTTTCTAATAAAAATTTTCAAAATATTCTAATAAGAGGCACGTACACGTACGAACGTTCCCTGAAATGAATGTACGAATCAACCCCGAAGGTCCAAAACCAAATATTTTCACTTTAATATAAAAAACGTTAAGGAAAAACCATAATTTTGTACTTAATGACATTATTATTATGAATAGTAGCTTATCATTTAGAAATAATTCTGTAATAATTCACAGTTTCCTTCGTCACAAAAGAACCGAGAACATCGATGTAATAATAAATAAATAAATAAATATCACGGGACAATTCACACCAATTGACCTAGTCCCAAAGTAAGCTTAGCAAAGCTTGTGTTATGGGTACTAGGCAACGGATAAACATACTTATATAGATAGATACATACTTAAATACATATTAAACACCCAAGACCCGAGAACAAACATTCGTATTTTTCATACAAATATCTGCCCCGACACGGGAATCGAACCCGGGACCTCAAGCTTCATAGTCAGGGTCTCTAACCACTAGGCCATCTGGTCGTCTCGGTCTTAATATTTACTTTGAGTGCGCGAAAACGGTATACTTCCGTTTGGAAAATTATTTTTCATTCAAACTGATTCATTTGGCAAATGTTTCATTTCCCAAATGTTTATTTTTTTCGAAACTGTAAACTATTCAGGATATATTTCAGGACTATTCTGTAGGTTAGGTTAGGCTTATTTTATAACAAACTAGCTTTTGCCCGCGGCTTCGCTCACGTGTACCATGAGTATTCCGAAGAACCAAGATACAAGATAGCAAGCATACAGGCAAGCAAGCAAGCATGCAAGCATGCAAGCAAGCATGCAAGCAAGACGCTAGCAAGCATGCATGCACACAAGCAAACAAGCGTGCAAGAAAGCGTGCAAGTAAGCGTGCAAGCAAGCATGCAAGCAAGCCCGACTAAACTTCAGGTAGATACGGTCCTTTACAGTATTTCTTTATATACAACGTTTTTCACTAATTCGGAAGCGGGCACTAAAATTACCAGGCTTGTTAATAATATAAAACCTATTATTAATTTCCCCTGTCCTGCATTAGGTATAATTCAATGTTTTCTTACCTTCTACGGAAACTTGAGTAACTTGAAGCGCTGTGTACCTACTTAGCATTGATATTATACATATTATAGTGTCTTGTTAAGGTGTTGTGTGACCTAACCGTTAAGGAGTTATACCTTCCATCATCAGCTCATCTGAATAACCAGAAAGAATACAACTAAAGGTCTATACGTGCATATGATATTTAAAGAAACTTCCTATAACTCCTAACCGTTAAGGAGTTTTACCTACCATCATCAGCTCATCAACATGAGATGATGTCTACCAGACGCAAACACTTAAATAACTTGAGAAAATATATGAAAAACGTAATGCGTGCCTACAAAATTTGAGGGTTGCCCTCGATTTCCCTGAGATCCCGTCATCAAATCCTGATTTGGTGATAATGGGACCATCTCAGGAGTATATTATATTCTTTCGAATAAAAAAAGAATTTTTAAAATCAGTCCATAATTGACCGAGAAATCGGTGTCCATACCTAAATAAAAAAAATACATAAAGTGGAATGCATAATCACCTCCTTTTTTTGAAGTCGGTTAAAGAGCCCTTTGCGGCCTACTTACAGTATAAACTTGATAATGAATTTTGAAATTTTAGCTTTCTACAACCAGTAAAACGCAAAATCCCGTTTTTTCCCGTTCCCGTAAGAATTTTGGGAAATGCTTTCTTTATACTCCCCTACACTCTCCCAAGGAACCCAAATACAAATACAAATATTTATTGATAGATTGTGAGTTAGTATACATAGGTTCTTATTATTATTTTTAGTAGTCCGTCACAATCTGCCAGGGTCCAGCACACAATATTTTAACCTTATAAACTAAGCAAGTAAACACTAGAGTTGAATTATGATTGAGAGATTCACTATGAATAATGCAATAATTTTCCTGGATCAACATGATTAAGTTATGGGACGTAAAACAACAATAATGTCACAAATGTTTCAATTCATAATAATTCATACATAGTCAGAATATACTTAAAATACAATAAAAATAAAATAAAATATTAAGACAAAATGTGCCAGTGTAATTACAATAAATGTCAAAAATGCTCTGTTTTAAAATGATCACCAACACAATAGTACATTTTATTTAAGCAATAGTTGAAAAGCCGTGTCTTAAACTCTGGAAAGTCAAGAGTCTTAATATCGTATGGGAGATGGTTGAAGGTTTTTACAGACATGTTCAAGATACTATTTCTACAATGTGCTGACTTACTGAGTGGAACTATGAGATTGAGCCTATGAAGTTTAGAAGTTTTCCTAGGGTTCGATTGTTGTATTCTGAACATACCAATGTTCCTCCTTACAAAGAGGCACACTTCAAATATATACAGCGCGGGTAAAGGAAGGACTTTGCATTTCTTAAATAACGGTCTGCATGAATCAGTCATTTGGGCCCCACATACAGCCCTAATGCATTTCTTTTGGAGCAAAAACGCTTTTTTGGCATCTGAAGAGTTACCCCACAGAATGATTCCGTAACGAAGGTTTGATATGATATGACCATGAAAAGCGAGTAAAGCAGAATTCTGTGAGGCTACCTGTCTTAACTTTCGCAAGGCGAAGACAAATCTATTAAGCTTATTGATGAGATATTCAACGTGTGAGATCCAATTGCAATGGCAGTCTAGCAGCACGCCCAGAAATCGTAATGACTTAACACACTCAATTCTTTTTTGCTCATATTCGATAGATAAGCCTTTTGGATTACCTTGAGGAGCATAGAATTCCATGAATTTGGTTTTGGCTAGGTTCACTTGGAGCCTGTTGGCCTTCAACCAGGTGTTTATCTCCCCGAATACGAAATTTGCCTCTGTTTGGTAGGTTGCAGGGTCATTGCAGGGAACAATAACTGAGCAGTCATCGGCAAATAGAATTACTTTATACTGGGTAGTATTGGGTAGATCGTTTATATACGCTAGAAATAGTAAAGGGCCTAATATGCTGCCCTGTGGCACACCCCTCTCTACATCTACCTGCTCTGAAAGCACTTTAGTTAAAATTTTCGTCTTGTCGCAATATCTCGTTATCTCTGTTTTTTGTTTCCTGTGTGTTAAGTAACTTACCAACCAATCATAACAATTACCTCTTATGCCATAGTGATAGAGTTTTTTTAGAAGGATATCATGGGAGACGCAGTCAAATGCCCTAGACATATCCATAAATATAGTAGAAACCGGGATCGATTGGTCTCTGTATGTCGTGATATCTTTCAAAAGTTCGTGGATAGCCAAGGTGGTAGACTATTGTTTACGAAATCCAAATTGATTTTCGTTTAATAGGTCGAATTTATCAAAAAAATTTGTTAATCGATTAAACAGTACCTTTTCGTAGATTTTAGAAACCACTGGAATAATCGCAATAGGTCTGTGATTATCGCAAAGAAGCTTGTTACCTTTTTTATATATTGGCTTTATTATGGTCATTTTTAAATTTTGAGGAAATATCCCGTCTCGCATTGACAGTTTAATAGCATGACTGAGCGGCCCACACAATATGACAGCATTTTCTTTCAGGATTGAAGTAGTTAAATCATCATATCCGGAGGACTTTGAATTACGTAAGGATTTAATGATCTTCAAAATTTCCAAGTGGTCCGTGGGTTTCAAATAAATCGTCGCACTGTTACAAGGGCCCATAGTGCTCATGTAGTTGGCATTTATCGGGGGGGGGGTTGAAGTAACTTTAGTGATTTCCTTGAAATAGTTGTTAAATGCATTTGATATACCGTGGGGATTCGTAATTATTTGTCCATTGTGGCTAATTTGGTCAATCACTTGTTTAGGCTTGACTTTGCCCGTGTTTTCATTAATTAAGTTCCAAGTTGCAATAGTAACATTATCAGACTCAGAAACCAATTTATTATTATTAATTTTTTGAGCCTGTCTTATACATTTTTTTAAGATTTTAAACCCACTTGTCAAATTTCAGCTTTCTACGACCAGTAAAACGGAAAATCCCGTTTTTTCCCGTTTCCGTGGGAATTTTGGAAAGTCCTCTCTGAATGCTCCTCTACACTCCCCAAGCAACCTACATGCTGAATTTCAGCTTTCTACGACCAGTAAAACGGAAAATCCCGTTTTTTCCCGTTTCCGTGGGAATTTTGGAAAGTCCTCTCTCAATGCTCCTTTACACTCCCCATCCCAAGCAACCTACATGCCGAATTTCAGCTTTCTACGACCAGTAAAACGAAAAATCCCGTTTTTTCCTTATCCCGTGGGAATTTCCGAAAATCCTTAAAGCTTTTTTTACTACTTTAATTACCTACTTTTATGCCAAATTTGAAGTCTAGTAATTATAGTTCATAGTATTCCGTTGAACTGAATATATAAATCCCGTTTTTTCCTTATCCCGTGGGAATTTTGGAAAGTCCTCTCTTAATGATCTTCTACACTCCCCAAGCAACCTACATGCCGAATTTCTGCTTTCTTCGACCAGTAAAACGAAAAATCCCGTTTTTTCCTTATCCCGTGGGAATTTCCGAAAATCCTTAAAACTTTTTTTACTATTATAATTACCTACTTTTATGCCAAATTTGAAGTCTAGTAATTATAGTTCATAGTATTCCGTTGAACTGAATATATAAATCCCGTTTTTTCCTTATCCCGTGGGAATTTTGAAAAATCTTGAAAGTAATGTTTTAACTAATGTATGTATCAGATTTGAAGAGTCTATTTATTATTGTTACTGAGATAGGGTCACTCGGAATCGAATATAATAAATCCCGTTTTTTCCCGTTCCCGTGGGAATTTTGGAAAGTCCTCTCTCAATACTCCTCTACACTCGCCAAGCAAACTACATGCCGAATTTCAGCTTTCTACTACCAGTAAAACGAAAAATCCCGTTTTTTCCTTATCCCGTGGGAGTTTCCAAAAATCCTTACAACTGTGTTTTACTATTATAATTACCTACTTTTACGCCAAATTCGAAGAGTCTAGTAATTATAATTCATAGGATTCCGTTGAACTGAATATTTAAATCCAGTTTTTTCCTTATCCCGTGGGAATTTTGAAAAATCCTTTAATTAATGTTTTAACTAATGTAATACCTACTTGTGTATCAAATTTGAAGAGTCTAATTATTATAGTTACTGAGATACGGTCACTCTGAATCGAATATATAAATCCCGTTTTTCCCGTTCCCGTGGGAATTCCCAAAAATACTTCTATCTATGCGCAAAATTTCAAGTCTCTAGGTCCAGTGGTTTGGGCTGTGCGTTGATATATCAACAGTCAGCCAGTCAGTCAGGCAGTCAGTCAGTCAGTTTAGAATTTTATATATATAGAAGATAAGGTAAGATAATGGAAATATGCCGAACTTACCAAATACGAAAGAATATTCAAAAGTTGCCATGACTGCATCGAAAGCAGCCAGGTAAAAAAAAAATATCCCCAACAGACTACGCGCTGCCATTTATTGGTTATCACTAAATTAAATCTCAATTTCTGCACATTTTTAATTACCTACTCGTGGGTCATAATTGTCTTTCACGGTTAAGGCTCCGACTACACGTTCAATCGTACTTGCGCAAATTCCAATTTGCACAAGCAAGCATGTCCGTTAAGACGGCAAACCGGTATACCGCACAAATTACTTAACGGACATGGTTGCTTGTGCAAATTGGAATTTGTGCCAGCACCTATGATTGAGCATAATTATGTAGTACGACCCTTAACTATACTATATAGTACTGTTGTATTTGTATTATTCCAATTTGTGTTCACAATGTATTGTAGCGTTCAAGACGACAGTCATTTTCATTTTATCACATTTAAGTCCTATATGAGTAAGATAGAAATTGGGAATCTCTATGAAAAAATTCAAGTTTTGTAGGTCCAAGCGTTTGGACTGAGCGTTTATCTTTTCGACGCCAACGACACATATATAAGCACCGCAGGTTCTACGCCAACGACTGATATATCAGTCACGGCGAGCAGAGCGATATCTACCTACATGCATTTCTGTAGGGTTCAACTTCGCGTTTGACATTCAGATGTCATGGCGTATGAGTGAGAGCTGTTGTATTTGACAGAGCGTTGAAAAGGTTAAAATATTCAAGCCGTCGGGGGCCTATTTCCGGAATCACGTCATTCAAAAATATGATTCGATAGTGGAAAAAAATTGTCTAGGTAGTTACATACTTATATGTTCTTTTATTGATGGCATTTTAACTACATGGGCATTTTTAAAAAAAAGTGTATCTGAGTTAGGGACTCGATTCTTTTTTTTTCAAATCAGGAAATCATGGGATTTTCTTACTCAGAATCAAGAGCATTATTGATTTTGATGATAAAAAAATGTCCCAAATTTATTGTCAGTTTTGTGACGTTTTTCTCGTACAGTTTATTAATGCTCGTCACAAAACTGATACAAAAAAATTGTAAGTATGGGAAATTAGGATTTTTTTTTACGAAAAAGGCTACTACACTTTTTTTGTCCATTTGGAAGAGAGACTCTCCGGTTTTCTAGAAATTTATTTTGTTCGACTACTTTTAACTCTATTAAAATACTTGGTGCACACTCACCTTTGACTTAGTTTGTGCGTTTACTATTTCTTTACAATATTTCGTAGTAATTTTCTCGTTTTGTAGGTAATTACATATTTTTTGAGAAATACTCTTATTACATCGACTGTAGATCACAACCGCTTATTGATTCTATTTTTTGATCTGCTGCTGACTGTACATAGGATAAAAAAATAAACGAAATAAAAACACGCTTAAATTTATATTAATATTTTATTAACCCTCGATTGTTACCCCTTTGGCAAAAATCCTGTAACTACTAAGGGATAATTGCGTCCAGCTGTATTTTATTGACACCGTGTTGGTTTGCTCGTCAAAGTCCACTTTCGGAGACGATATGGCGTACACAGTTACCTTGATATACGAAACCCGTTTGTCTTTAGGTACCTATAAAAATATGTCATTAAATTAGCTTTCCTACGGTATCTACACGTACAGGTAGACACCGTAGGAAAGCCAACCCCACAACCCAGGTATATGTATTTAGCAAAGCGTAGTCGATTTTAACAGTACGAAAACATAACAAAAAAACATAATTTTCTTGGGGGAAGGAAGACGTTTTTATGGAAACGTGAAGCAATTTTATGGTACGTATAGACAATAAACTGGGAAAGAGTGAAACCTCAAAAATTAGTGAGAAACATCGTCCACTAGCACGAGGCCAAATTTGAACAGTCGCTATCAGATAAAATAAAAACTGTCTAGAATTACGTGCTCAAAGATGTCTAAACACGCACTTACGCCATTAACAATACGGTCCGGTGGTGTTCAGACATTTTTTAGTATCTAAACAGCTTCGATATATCTGATGTATGCACAAGCCAAGAAAAAAAAGCCTTTGAATAAAACCTAATAATATTGTCTTTGGGCATGATTTCTATTTTTCCTTGTAATGTAACCAATTAAGAAATTGTTAACGGGGAGTTAAAATTAGTCCGTTTCGTTAAGCTCTTTATCAAGACTTACGATAAAAAAAAACGTAACAAATCAATCAAGTTTAACAACAATAAGTGAAAAATTGTCCGGTTTGTTACGTTTTTTCTTATTCTAAAGGCTTGAAAAAGGGTGTAACTAAATGGACTTTTAACTCCCTAATTAACAATTTCTTAATTGGTTACAAGGAAAAATAGAATGAAATGCCCATTTAACAATCGTCACAATTATGACGAAGAATTACACTAATCGTTAAATAAATACACGTTTCATTGGCCGTTGGCCATAAGCTTCATTGTATTGAGACGGCGAAACAACTAAAAAAAGGGTATAGTGTGCTCGAATCGACCCCCAAATAATTTCATACACGAATTTGTAAATACTTACTCGTACTTCGACTGTGGTGAATGACGTTAATAACCCAATAGTACCCTCCTTGTCGTATATCTGTTCCCCACCTCTCTTTGAACCTGTTCACCAATAAATCTTTAATTACTTAATTTAATAGTTCTCTTAGTACGAGTATCACGATACTCAAAAAGAGGCACCAGCACAGTTATTGTCATTAGTAAAGTTAACTAAGTTACTGAATAAATTATTTTTCATTTTTTTTTTCAATAATCAGCTCTGCTTGGTGTTTGCACAATCGGAAAAATGCACAATCCCAGATGTGAGACATACCTACTCGTACTTAGTTAAATCCCCAATAAACCCCTACATAGAATTTTTATCGTTATATCGTTTGTTTATTAGTATTAAAGTTTTCCTAGCAAGAAAATCGTAGGTAAATATAAATACAAAATGTACTATACCACAGGGGGGCTATTTTTAGAATTAATATAGTTTTAGGTTCCGGAAAGTAAATAAAACATGTAATAGTAGTAAACAGGTGAAATAAAATGTATCTAGTATAAGATCCCATCGTAAAATTTTGTACCTCACCAATTGTATAATTTTCATCTAAATGCGACTTCGGGGACGATGGCGGAATTGCGGACGTGGGGTAAATACGGACAAACTAAAATATACTCAATCCTTTCCTTCCGCGCCTTCTTGATACAATCACGTGATACTTTCCGCCATCTTTAGTGACGCGCAAAACATTCACAACGAACGACTGCGCAGGGTTTTCAAGGTATATACTTAGTAGAGCCAAATTTTTTTCGTGAATTTTCATCTAATTTTGGGTGTTTACTAATTTAAGTGACAAGTCATAGTACAGTCGGTTCCCCAACATAAGTATCCACTTTTCTATACAGTTAGTATGAAAAAGTGGATACTTAAGTTAGGGAACCGACCTTACCTAACTGATAGCAAATAGTTATATTTTCTATCCATTGCTAATGGAGTATGAATTGCAAATATTTGTTTCAATGACACGTTTTGCTAATCTAATAAAAAAACTTGCAAAGTCTCGCCTGAATCAATCAATTATTTTTTGTGTATTTTTTTTTGTAATTATTGAATCAGGCGTTTCTTTGCGGAGGTCCATGTTCAACGAACTGAAACAATTGGGTACTTTGCTCACCCGCGACCTTGTGATAATTTCGCGAGAAATGTTGTTTATGTAGTTCGTCCACCTCCACACTGTACGAACACACTCAAATCACATAAACCCAACTATCACCACCACCAAACTACACAGACGCGTTTCAAACTCAACGAGCTCATCTTCAGAGTACCGTTTACCATGTTAGACTAGCAAACCAAAACAAACGTTTTTATTTGTCACTGTAAATTCTCAAGTACCCACTTTATTTTTAAAAGTACCTATTTATTACTTTATTTTTAAGTTTGCGTTTACGGTTGCGGTACCGTCTCTAAAGATGAGCTCAGTACCTTTACCATGAGTTACACTAGTATACAGTGACCGTACTCGCTAGCGACGGCGTAAATGATTTGTATGGAGAATCGTGTACAGCGCCTCTAGCGGTCACTTACGGAAGTACAATTCTCCATACAAATCATTTACGCCGTCGCTAGCGAGTACGGTCACTGTAAGCTAGTGTAACTCATGGTAGAGGTACTGATTGAGTTCGAAACGCGTCAGTGTAGTTTGGTTTGGTCAGTGGAGTTGCGTGTTTATAGTTGGGTTTGTGTGATTTGTGTGTGTTCCTTCGTACAGTGTGGAGGTGGAGGAACTGTATTTATAAACATGCATTTCTTACATAAACGTAACATTGTAAGGTCGCGGGTGAGCAAAGTAATTGTTTCAGTTAACTTTATTTTTCTCAAACAAACTACTGTTTATGTTAATGTGATATTTTTTGTATTGCTTATAATGTGATTTTAATAAAGAGTCATTCAGTATATTTGTACTGTACACGTTTAAGGGCCTGCCCGCACAGCGATATTATTTTCACCGCGCGGTTTTTTATTCGCAATTCTGTAACACTTTGAATCTTATGGACGTAGCCGCGCGTCTACGTCCATAAGATTCAATGTGTTACAGAATTGCGAATAAAAAACCGCGCGGTGAAATATCGCTGTGTGGACGAGGCCTTAAGCTACATTTACACGTTTGCCATTCTTTCCAAGCTTCAACAACCTTTGACAAGCACTGCGCGTGTGTACGGGGGTGTTTGGCTTGGTTTGAGTGGGCCTACAAGACCTTGTTGCTGATTCGGGCCAGTGTCGGATTTTGAACACAGATCAAAGGAAATAATAAGCAGTATACGGAAAATAATGCACTTGCAAGCGTGCAAATAGCATTCAAACGTTTGTAGCTTGAAGCTATTAGAAGTTTGCCAAGTCTTGGCAACCGTGTAAAAGAAGCATTAGACAATAAAAAGTTCTCATTTTATTTTTTCATTCTGTGTATTTATCACGTAAAAACACGATACTTACCAAACTCAAATACATACTCATTCGTTGATGTGACTGCATCGAATACAGAGAGAACACCAACAACTATTCCAAATAGAGTACTCGATACCATTTTGAGGATTTCACTTAACTAAACAGCATATTATTAACAACGTCACTTAAATGTTAATTTTATTTCACGCTTTGATCACTTGGTCCGAGAGCCCGCTGTATGTTTTTATTATATCGAGGGTTAAATACGTGCCAAAAATCCAATAAGTTGAAATAATTAACTGTTGCAAAAAGAACACTATGAAAAACATCTAAATTCAAAATTTCTAGAAAACTTTAAACCAACTTATCGATTTCGACCACGAACCCTTCGATATAATAATGGTTTAATGAGTCACAGTGTTACTACTTAATAGACATACAAAGAGGGCTTTTGTTTAGCATCATACTATCCTCAGAGGAATGCTCTAAAAAAAATCTTTGAGAAACGGAAGCTGATGACAAGCAAGTTATGAAATGTTAAAAAACCAAAGTCAATATCGCCGGTTATAGACGAGTAAAATGATATTTTTTTAAATTCGCCTTAAATTTAACTAATTTAAGTATTTTTAGTTTTTTAACATCGATACGGCATTTTTATACACAAGTTTGTTTATACACTATGTGGACCTTTTACAGAATGACTCTTTGCCATGAGATCGGCTTCAGGAAGGTTCAATATCATCGCTCAACAGCTGGTAAATGGCGCTAACAGGAGATATAGCCAATTTTATAACCTTCGATCAACAATACAACTTATGTTGTATTGTTGATCGAAGTTTATAACAGTTACATTCTTCTATCTAAGGTAAGTTGTTATCTTATATTCACTATATTGTAACATAACTGAAATTAAAGATTCTAAATTTACAAATCTAATTTAATTAATATTATAACACTTCTTCACATTTATTTCTTCGCCGACTTTCAAATTTTCTTTCACAGCAATGGCTCAGGACTAAAAACTCACCTCAGGGGCACCACGCGCTCGGCCTCGTGCAATCCCCTAGGATCTGCTTTAAATCGGTTTTGACGTACTTATTTTTCCATGGAATTTAATTATTAAGTTAAATAAATGATAATGACGTAAACACCTGATAATGGTTAAATGATAACCTGGTACCGAGCCAAGTCATAAAGGTTTTGGAAAAAATAGGAAAAAATCAATGTCTATTAACTAAGCTATTGCCGGCCGAGTAGTTATATTTAGATGGCCAAATGTTAATGAGGCCATCTAGAGATACGAGGCCGACCATCCTTGTTCGTGGCCGAGGCTTGTATAGTGCTTTTCTCAAATAAATCTAAGGGAATAATACGATTGTTCAACTTATAATCATATTATATACTACCTATTCTTTAGATTTGGGAGGTAGCAAGTTCGATATTGTTAGGCATCCGGCGGTATAAAAAATAAAAATAAATATTAGGGGACAATCTTACACAAATCGACCTAGTCCCAAACTAAGCAAAGCTTGTACTATGGGTACTAGACGACGATAAACATACTTATATAGATAAATAAATACTTAAATACATAGAAAACATCCATAACTCGGGAACAAATATTCGTGCTCATCACACAAATAAATGCCCTTACCGGGATTTGAACCCAGGACCTCTTGCTTCGTAGGCAGGGTCACTACCAACTAGGCTAAAGCGGTCGTATGCAATCAATCTCCATTTTACTGGCTGATCATCTCATATCAGCAACAATAACGCTTGTTTTAATTAAAAACTGGCCAAGTGCGAGTCGGACTCGCGCACGAAGGGTTCCGTACCATTATCTATAAAAACTATAAGGGTTCCTAGTTGGCTACGGAACCCTAAAAAACGGCAAAAAAATCACGTTTGTTATATGGGAGGGAGCCCCCCTTATTTATTTGTTTTATTTTAATTTCACTATTTATTTTTAAAGTGAATATATAACTAAATATTCTGTGAATATTTCAAGCGTCTACCTGTTGCCGTTATCTAGTTGATTACGGAACCCTAAAAAACGGCAAAAAATCACATTTGTTGTATGGGAGGGGAGCCCCTTAAATATTTATTTTATTCTATTTTTTAGTATTTGTTGTCATAGCGGCAACCGAAATACATCATCTGTGAAAATTTCAATTGTCTAGCTATCACGGTTCATGAGATACAGCCTGGTGACAGACGGACAGACGAACGGACGGACAGACAGCGAAGTCGCAGTAATAGGGTCCCGTTTTTACCCTTTGGGTACGGAACCCTAAAAACCACTCGTTTTAGGTATAAACCGTACAAGTATTTTTTCTTCTATTCCCGCCAAAATACTCTTCAACAACTTTTTTTTGTAAGCTGTTCGGGCTACTGTTTTTGCCACCAAATCTTGAGCTGATTTTATTTATTAAAAAATAACGATACCTTATTAATTGGTTATTTCAATAAATTATTAACAGTAAATGTACCTAAATCCTTGTTTTTTTTATTGAATACCTGATTAAATCTAGTCACATAAGTCATGAAAAAGTAAATTCACAAACTGTGTTTTTCTTAATTGGCAGTAAGTAATCATAATCATAATCAATACAAAAATAAACCCTACTAAAACAAAAGAGAATCTCTTTGCTGGCCTTAGCCAGCAAAATTTTTTGAAATTCCATTATGTATGTATGTATGTAAAACTCTTTATTGTACGTAACACATGAAAATTAACAGTTAACAAGAGAAACAGATGTACAAAGGCAAACTTATCCCTTAAAGGGATCTCTTCAAGTTAACCTTTGAACGATTGACAGGACATCAGAGACAATAGTTGGTATTATTGTCCTCTAATTTCATATTAGAACGAATCTTCAATAAGTGCTGTACAATGACGTACTTCGCATTCTATTGTCACGAATATAAGGAAGACTTTTCCTTGAATGTTTAAAAAATATTTTTTTCGAAAATGTCTGTGAGGTACTAACTTGGTACTAAAAGCGATAATGTTATGTTACTTTATGGTCGAGTTTTGGGATACCCAGTATAGCTAAAACGGATTCACAATACAGAAAGCATACCCAAATTTAGATTAACAATGGTACCGCAGTTCTTCATAACCACCACAAGTTTGCAGTGGGATCTCGGACTATGATAACAAATTATAAATTTCGCGGTAGTTGTTAGAAGTTGTAGCGCCTAAATCAATTTAATGAAGACGTAATTTTGTGATTGCCTCATAAACAATTCTTATTATATGTATGTAAATGCTTAATGGGTTTACGATTAATTTATATTACAAACTATGGTTAAATTTATACGGCTGCAAACATTCTACGATGCAAACCTGCCAGAGGTCGACTAATCGAATAAATTAAATACCTACCTATTACTTACCTAGGATTGCTTTCAAGATAAGTGGATATAGCAAAGCAATTATTTGAGGAAGAGCGCCTCACGGCGTTAGACGTAAAACGCCAATTACGTAAAGAGAGACCTAAGTTCTCCTACACGTATACATACAACTCAGCTGGGCAACTGTACTGTCACGCGTGTAGGAGAGTATTTAAAAGTAAATTCGGCCTAGCCAGCCATATCAGAGCCCATGATAGGCGTCTTAATTTATAGAATAGTGGGGTCGCCGTCATCGAAACCGATGAGGAGGACTATATATATATAGCAAAGAAGAACAAAATAGTAGATTATGCATATTGTAGTAAGCTGCAAGTGCGGAAAATGACTTTTCTGATGGAAAATGTTAGTTCACTCACTTAGTAGCGACAATGTTAGCTTCAGCTACCGAAAAATCGATGTCTTGGTGGTATCAAGCGTAAATTAATTGAATATGTGCCGCAGTTAGTTATAGGTACGCTACGCATACTAGAATTTAACCATTAAAGCTAAGGCTTTGACATTTGCAGACATATTCCTTGAGGATCATAGAGGAGTAAGGCCCTTCGCAAATGGAGCTACTCAAAGAGAACTAGTTACGAACTTAAACTACTAACGAGTTGCTTGAGCGTCACCGCCCATACATTCGCATTGGAGTTCGCACATGACACGACAGGACTAATTACTGTCAGTAACTCAACGATCAAGCAACTCGTTAGTAATTTAAGTTCGTAACTAGTTCTCTTTGAGTAGCTCCATGTGCGAACGGCCTTAGAAGAGATTTTCCGAATTCACGGGATATTAGGATTAATAAGTAAGGTAGTATGGCTGTTTTTGTGTTGTGTGTGTTTTTGTGTTTAGTTGATTTGATGCAATACGAAGCACTAAATTATTTTCATTGAGAACGATCTCATTCTCTCTTAGCTTTAGAGGGAAGAAAACATCCAACAGCTTATCGAATTTCATGCATAATTCCATCCATCCATCCATAGCAGCCCTTAGTTCGTCCATCTTCGGACATAGGCCTCCTCTCCATTTCTCCACGCCTGGAGATCGACAGCCATACGCATCCATCCTCCACCTGCCTGTCGGCAGATGTCGTCCTTCCACCTCATTGATGGTCTTGCTCTACTGCGAGTGTTCTCACGAGGTCTTCACTCGAGTGTTCGCCTCGCCCAACGATTGTAATTCATCCTGGCAATGTGCCCTGCCCATCTCCACTTATTCCTCTCGATCTCTTCCACCACGTCTCGAACTTTTGTGACTCGTCTGATCCACTCATTCCTTCTTCGATGCATGAGAGTTATCCCGAGCATTGACCTCTCCATTGCTCTCTGTGCAACACGGAGTTTCTCTGCAGATTTCTCTGTCAGTGTGGTGGTTTCCATTCCTTAAGTGAAGACGGACAAGATACACTGGTTGAAGATTTTGGTTTTTAGGTGCTGGTGAATCTTCCTCGACTTCAGTCCTTCAGGACTGACTTATTCGCACCGAAGGCCGCCCACGCCCGCGCGATCCGACGTTCGATCTCAGCCACTTGGTCCTCAGAACCAACCGTAATCCTGTGTCCGAGATACACGTAGCTAGCTGCTGACGACCTCGAAAGGCAATGGACAGTCTCCGGCTCCCGGCGGTATGTTGGATACGCGGCGATGGAGTCCATCACGACCGGATGTAGTACTGCGATCACCAACCCGTCGTTGCTGACGTGATGATTATCGCTGTCCCCCTCCCCATAAATCATGCATAATTAAAACTCAGATTTTCGCTTTAATTAATCATCATTAAAAAATCGAACTATTTTCAAAGCTTATCTAATTTTTTCCTTACTTGCCTACATACTACAATACCGCGTGCCAACATGAAGCAACTAAAATGCATAATTACATATTCTGTTTTCATGTTATTTTTTGAAACTGTGACAGCTGAGAGACACACGTACATTTTCGGTAACTTATTTTTAATTTTCTTATCAACCAATGCCATTCGAAATGTTTTAAAATTCAAATTACCATATTACCTATTATTAATTATCAATCAAATGGATAACCTCAGTCAGACATTCTCGACATCTCTACAATACAATTAGGTATAGTCGGGGTAAGAAAAGGTTCGTCACTTTTCGACTCTATGTCAACGAATTAAGGTCGAAAAGTGACGAACCTTTTTTTACCCCGACTATACTTCCACTTTGACACTCGGCAATTCTCGACATTCATCGGTAGAAATCGGAAGTGCAAATGACACGAGACACATTAGGTACTGCATATTCATAGTATAGCTTGTCTAGTTTAAAATGACGCGCCCCACCACCGCTCTCACGCACAGGATTTGAAACTCAATTCAAGCTACAATAGACTCTATTGTAGCTCAAATTGAGCTCCAAATCCCGTGCGCAAACGCGGTGGTGGGGCGCGTCATTTCATTCATCATTAGAGCTACAATACAGTCTATTGTAGCTTGAATTGAGTTTCGAATCCTGTGCGTGAGTGCGGTGGTGGGGCGCGTCATTTTAAACTAGACAAGCTATACAATCGAGGAAACTGAATTACGTACTAGGGCAGGGCAGAACCTTTTTGTTGCAAATGTCATGTTGACATTCGTTACATCTGCCAAAGAAATCATAGGGAAATTGACTGTGAAGATGTTCCACCCTGGCCCTGGTACGCGATTCAGTTTCCTCAACTGTAGGTACATAATCAATTCAACATACAACAATCTCAATATTCCGCGGTTTGTCTGAATTATCAATTGTTTCTTTTTTTCTATTCTATTAATTATAATTACTTAAATAGATTTAAATATTTTATTTACTCGCATAAAATATTTTATGTGAGTTAATTCTATAGTCGGCGCCATAATTTGAGAGACAACTTTGACAATAAAATTCATTTTGCTCAAATGTTGCCACAGACAGGGTAGTGGTATTTATTCATTACTTACGGTGATATGATTAAATTAATGTAATACTTTACATTTCAATGTAACATATCATTAAAGGAAGTGAAAAAACCCGTCTTATATCAAATTATATACTTAGTCCAGTCGACACTTATTATCGATATCGGCCACCCGACTATAGAATTTCATATACTTGATATACTTTATGTGGAAACATGAATCTTTACAATTAAAACCGAGAATTCCCGAGTGTCAAAGTGGAAGTAATATTGTATTATACCAGCGACCCTATTGTTTATATTAGAGCAGCCAGAGAGGCTAAAAGGCGATTTACTCGAGCGACGTGGGGGTATTAAGTAGATTTCGAAGGGCAAGAAGAAAAAAAGATTATCTGATGTATACCCATTTACTAGTGGGAGGAACAAAGGATTTCAAAAATGTAAAAAAACAGCCACGTGATGATACTTGAGCGGGTCAGACATTGATAGTGTTTATGCACCACGTATGTCTGATTAATTTAATGCCATGTTAATTTGCCAATTTTCGTGCTGGTGGCAATCGTTTGGAAGGATTTAAAATGAAAAAATAGTAGCTCGAGCACGTCAGATATCCGAAGATGTTATGTGGATCCCAATGTAGTTAAGTAGTTCCCATTCAAAAGACTGCCGGATATGGATGTGACGGAGGCTCGTGTGCTGATCCATCATTGTCAGAAGGGTTCCGCAGTTGAACCAAGGTTCCCCATTAGAACGCCACAATAAACCACCAGTTGCCCACAGCCCTCGCATTGACGTCAGTCCATTTAATGGAAGGTCTCTGCCTTCTGGGTCGTGGTCGTGGTTGGTTCTCGAGTAACCTTTCTCTTCCGACTGTTTTGTTCTTCGAGCGATGTGGCTTGCCCTTTTTCTTTGGATGGTCCAAAGTTACCGGATTATCAATAGTGTTAGCTCTGATTATTTAATGTCAGAGGTCGTTATTAGTATCATATCGGGAAATAAATTGCTGATCAGCATTTTTTCAGTCATGACTCGAGCTTGTAAAGTGATTGTTTCCAATGTCTAGGGTAGATGACTGTTTAGGTTGAGGGGTCTTTAATAGTCTGTTCAGTGAAGTAATTTTGTATACAAAAATCAAGTGCGGGTAGTTCGAAAAAACTCGCCTAGCTAAACGAACGTGACACCTACACTTCGGTCGACTTGTAAACACGACCGCTGCAATGTGGTCGAAATGTTGAGGTAATATTTTTTAGCAAAATATTAGTTATTTCGCGGATGTTGGTATGTTGTTGTTGATGATATGGATGTTAGTTTGTAGTTAGAGGCAGGCACAGCATACGCCAACAGTGGCCAACATTATTTTATTTGCGGTGTTTTTCAGGCCCTCCGATTCTGAAGTAATTAAGTAATTTAATTAAATTTTGTATGTATTAATTTTAGGTAATGCACATTTACCGCGACCTTTCCTTATTTTCGAGGTTATTGACCAAACTATGGCACCAGCTGAAAATTTTCAAGTTCATTTTGAAGTAAGTTTATAGGTTAGAATCATTGGTAAATGATAGTGATAGCTAAGTGTCTGAAATACAATAAAAGCACAGAAAGTGTTCGGGGCGGCGATTATTGAAATCATGGCATTGGAACCCACCACTCCACCATTTTAAACCCGCCACCAAATTTGTTGAGTTTTGATGACGACGGAGTGACTGCCATTTATTAATCTTAAAACATCATAAGTATTTCTTTATTATTTTCATAACGCCTGCATCTGTTCAATTCCTCTACATCTGTCAATACAGTTAATAGTTCTACATATCGTTAGTAAAGTAAAACAAGTAAAACCGTTTAAAAAATCTGTGTATTGCTAAAAACCTAACCTAACCTAATTGAGACGTGGCCGCTAACGATGGGCCTCATAAGTCACAAGAAAGCTCAAAGTCACTCAGAGGGCGATGGAGAGGGCTAATGCTCGGAGTTTCTCTGCGGGATCGCATTAGAAATGATGAAATCCAAGCAAGAAATAAAGTCACCGACATAGCTCGAAAAATCGACATACTCAAGTGGCAGTGGCACATCGCTCGTAGGACTGATGGCCAATGGGGCAAAAAGGTTCTGGAGTGACGTCCACGGACCGGAAGACGCATTGTAGGTAGGCCTCCAATAAGATGGAGCGACGACCTGGTTAAGGTTGCGGGATCGCGTTGGACGCGGATGGCACGGGACCGATCTGTTTGGCGAGGCCTATGTTCAACAGTGGACGTCTTTCGGCTGAAATGATGACTTCATAAAATTCATTAGAACAGTAATTTTCTACTACGTTAGTTGAGATAAGTTCACAAGTTTGATTTCAAAAATCGGCTACCAGGTGCGTTATTGCTACTGCGCAGCATAAGGGTACGTCCATATCTGGCGAACTTTTTTTATACAATATACCTAGCTAGGCGAATTATGCTCTTGCGCCGCCTCCGCGCCGTTCGCTCGTATCCTACGCGCCGTGCGAGTCCGGCTCACGAGTGGCTCGCAAGCTACACGCTCAGTAATAAAGTGGCTGCAAATACGTTGAGGGGAGGGGGGGAGGCTCTAAAGGGGGAAGAAAATTTCATTGGTTTTGCCGTAGGATGCACCGTTTTCAAGATATTTGACAAAACACCGGTTCTCGTCCGATCACCTAGGTTAAGCAACGTCAGGCGCGGTCAGTACTTGGATGGGTGACCGCCTGGTTTCATTTTTGTTTCTTGAATGTTTTGTTATGACGTTGTCACATTAAACTATCGTCCGTAAACCGACTTTACAGACAACCGGTTTTTGGATAAACCAAAAACCAACTAACTAGTTAAATGAACCAATCTCAAGCAAATAACGTCAAAGGGACATAATCATATTCATCATTAATTGCGTCATATTTTAATTTGTCACAAAGCCTTAATTGTACCTTTTTGCCTTAATTGTATCTACACCATTTTATTATAAAGGTACAAAACTAATTATTTTTACGCACAAAGGTTCCCATAGAGCGACGTTTGACTTACGTGGAAGTCGTGGTGACTGGCAGAATACGTCCCACGGTAATGTTCAGTTGGAAGCGGACCACAGTTGAGATACAGTACAATTGGTGGCAACTCTCCGAAGTCATCATATACCACATTCGAGCCCTCGGACAATACAAGCCATTGCCTACAACAACAACTGAGGAGCCAACCACAACAACAGTAACAACAACAACACAAAATAAAACAAAAGCAACAACAAAGAGAAGAGGCTAAGCTGTTATTTTTATGTCTGCGCTATAGACCAATGTGTGCCAAACTGAGGGATGCACAGAAAATGCAAGTATAATAGCTCTATTTCCTTACTAGCTTTGTCCCGCGACTTCGTCCGCACACAAAAAAGTTTTTAAAGTCAACTCCCGATCTCTATCCCGCGAGAAATTCCAAAAATCCCGTTTTAGTGCACCTTTATGAACCTAAAGAAATGATTACAGAAATAGGGTCCCATTGAATATAATATATAAAACTCGTTTTTCCTTATCCTGTGGGACTTTCCAAAAATCCTGAAATTAGTTTTTTTTTTTACTTTTATAATCACCTACTTGCATGCCAAATTTGAAGTCTCACTTAATTATAGTTACGATTATAGGGCCACTTAAAAGCGAAAATTTAAATCCCATTTATACCCTATCCTGTGGGTGATGTATCAAAAAATCCTTTCTTACTGTACCTGTATTACACTCAAGGTATATGGGTCATTCTCTGGTCTCATGTTTTTTCGTGTTCTCAACTTCAAGTAGTTGTAAAAATTTAATTTTAACAGATAGGTAACCTAATAGTTAAAATACCTCATAATAGTTACCACTTTGTTCTGCTTAAAAAACTTCTATCAGTTTTATATAAGCTATATGTGTGCCAAATTTCAAGTGCCATACTGGTACAAATCGTTTAAATTATGAATAAAAACTTAGAATTTTGAAAAAATAAACACATTTGCCACCTCCCACTAGTATGGCATTATCAGACTTGTATTTATAATCATACGGAGAACTGTTGAAAAAAATTTTAGGGTGGTACAAATCGTATT
Source organism: Archips xylosteana (assembly GCA_947563465.1). Taxonomy (NCBI): domain Eukaryota; kingdom Metazoa; phylum Arthropoda; class Insecta; order Lepidoptera; family Tortricidae; genus Archips; species Archips xylosteana. Next base: position 7,894,327 of record OX387362.1, read on the forward strand.
GCAAAAAAAATAAAAATTTGCGGAGGCATGGCGCCCATTTGGAACCGTCAGAAAAGTATGGCATGGTGATTTTCGTGAATGGCTACTTGACGATTATTAGCTGTGCAAAAATTAGCTTGGTACAAATGGTTGAATTGTTTGTTGTTTTTAAATTAACGTGTTCGCGTCGGTATGGCGGGCTGTGGGTCACACCGGAGAAGTACCTATGGCATTACGCTACCGCCTTCTGTTTTTTTAACTCTAGTTTGTAACGTTAGGTATCAAGTCCTTCAGGTTGGCCTAACAACTGAGTCGCGTACCAGGGTGGAACGTTTTCACGATGATATTTATGGCAGATGTATGGAATGTCGACATGACATTTGCAATGAAATAAGGGTTCGACCTGGTGCGTGATTCAGTTTCCTTGACTGTATGTAAAGCGGGCGTTAGCTGACACTCGCTCACACATTCCTTGTTGTACCTAACTGTAGCCACATTTATAGTAAGTAATAGTACATTACTGCAGCGGCCGCGAAATAGGGGATTGCCGGCCGAGTAGTTATAGATGGCCGAGTGTTAACGAGGCCATCTAGAGATACGAGGCCGGCAATCCCTGTTCGTGTCCAAGGCTTGTATAGAGTTTTTCTCAAACATGCATCACCATCACCACCATCATCATCATCACCATCATGATCATCATCAACATCATCGTCATCACCATCATCATCATAATCATCATAATCATCATCATCATCATCATCATCATCATCATCATCATCATCATCATCATCATCTCATCATCATCATCAACATCATCATCACCATCTCATCATCACCATCATCATCATCATCATCTCATCATCACCATCATCATCATCATCATCGCCATCATCATCATCATCACCATCATCATCATCATCATCATCATCATCACCATCATCATCACCATCATCATCACACCATCATCATCATCATCATCATCTTACCTTACCTTAAATAAGCGTAGTGGCAGAATGTCTTAATGAACCAAAACGCAAATATTGCTTATAGTTTTTTTTAATGGCTAAATGCTATGATGCCATAGACCTATAAACGTCATGGTATGAAACAATAGACGATCACTTTGCTGGCCTTGGCCAGCAAAGTTGTATGAAATTCCATTATTGACCTCTCGTCTAGGCGGTCCCCCACCACCGGCTGCACCTGCACCTGCAACGTGACACTTCGTGGCGTATTATAAGGAACATAACGTCAATATTTCATAGCATGTTTGAGAATAGTTATTTATGATACAAGTGCGGAAAGTAGGCTATTCCCAACGAATGGCGGAGATCTAAACAAACGAGCGAAGCGAGTTTTGTTTAGCCGACATGAGTTGGGAATTTCCTACTTTCGACACGTATATCATACAACATTTTACAATGCATTAAGCGAGGAAAAAAATTGGGGCTAAGAGCGCGCGCAGACAGAGAGCGGTCTGGAGTACCGAGTTCAGCGTTCAGAGTTCTGTGTTTTCATCGCTCGAGAGTTCCAGTCGCCTGCTGTGGGCGTTATCGTAAGAGACTCAGTACATTCGAAAGAACGCAGAACTCTGAACTCGGAACTCCAGACCGCTCTCTGTCTGCGCGCGCTCATAAACATTTTCGGAAAAAGATGTTGCGTTCTTATTTACCTTTCATTGAAGGAAAGTCTCGTAGATGTTTACATAATTTCAGCATCAGTTTAGTCAGCAGGAGGCTGTCACATTTAATTTTGTGCTTGGTCTAGGACGTCAGGCGGCGTTAAGTCCTATGTAAATTCATCACTTGAACTCTCCATTTTAATTTACTAAACTTAAATTAACTCTCCGGACTGAATTCATGAACATTACTGTGGCGGGTTTTCATGACAGGCGCGAACGGGTAACCATGATTGGTTTGTGTTACGCCATGCGCGCGCACTGAAAGCTCATTGGTTGACAGGCGCGAACGGGTAACCATGGTTGGTTCGTGTAACGCCATGCGCGCGCACTGAAAGCTCATTGGTTGACAGGCGCAAACGGGTAACCATGATTGGTTCGTGTTACGACATGCGCGCTCACTGAAAGCTCATTGGTTGAATTTCGATTGCGCGCGCATGATGTCGTACGGTCCGAAATGGACTCAAGGAGTTATTTTAGTACTAAATTTATTACTTCAAAACTTTTGACGAAATTTAAATTTGTGTTTTTTAATATTAAAACAATCTGTTTTATTATTTTATAAGTAAATATTCATTTGGTTGCATCAAACATTTTCTTATTTGTGCAAAGCTGAATTATGAAGACACAACTCTCTAGTCTTATTTTTAAACACTAGTTTGGACACAACTTTTTGAGATTTGGCAATTTAAAAAGTTACTTTTCCGCACACGTGTGGAAAGTAAAATCCATACAATTTTTTTTCACACTTGCGGAAGTGTGCTGGGATGACTAAGTTTCTGTAGATATGTTGACTCGCGTCAAGAGGCACTTTCCGAGCATATGCATTGTAAAATCTCTTTTCACACCACCTGCTCGACAATGCCTCATTATATATCATGCAAACCTTACTCAAAGTAAATCATTATAGCCCTTGTCTTTTGCCGGGGTGTAATGTTGTACTGAATTTCATTATAACCCGCCGGGCAGTAATGTGATTCTCACTTCTCTTAGTTCTTATTGTTATGCATTTAAAGTCTAATTTCGTCAAAATCGCGCGGCGCGCGGCTGCTGCAGCTGCTGGTGGCCGACGGCGAGGAGGTGGAAGGCGGCGCGCGCCGCGCCTCATTTATTTGAAAATCGAACTTATTCGAAAATCGAGCTGGCCACGCCACGGCAAGCCAAACGAAAAAAATCAATACTTAAAACAAAAGCCGCGAGTATTTCAATACGGTGCAATCAGTATCAGACAAAACTGCAAAAGAAGATAGAATAAAACATTAAGAAAATGTCGAGTGACGAAAGTGATTTAACTCCGGAGTCCATTAAATTAGACGCCTTAGGTATTGTTAATAACCTACTACCAGAGAAGTCGAAGGAAAAATACTTGAAAGCTTACGACGATTTCCACAAATGGAAAACTGCAAAAGGCGCAAAGTCTGTGTCGGAGTCAGTGCTTCTTGTTTATTTCGAGTATTTATCGTGTACAAAGAAGTCCAGCAGCCTGTGGTGTATCTATTCGATGCTCAGGTTAACAATAAACATCAAACACGACATTAAGATAAATACATATAGCAAGTTATTGGCATTTTTAAAGAGGAAATCAGATGGTCATCGAGCAAAGAAGTCAAAAGTATTGACAGCGCAAGATGTGGAAACTTTTCTGAATGAGGCTCGTGATCACAGCTTTCTGGCCATGAAAGTAAGTATGAGTACTGCCTACTTTTTAGTTACGTTTCTAGTACCTACCTATAATAGCTCTATAAAATAGTTAATGAATAAAAGGGTATTTTTATGGCACACATTTAAAAAATACACATTCTAAGGTTTTTTTTTGCAAGCTTTTTTTATAATATAAAGGTCAAAAAATGTAGTAGGGTATCTATCTATTTACTCACAATCCTATTTTTTGTTACAGGTAGCCTTGATTTTTGGAGTGAATGGCGCATGTCGTGGAAATGAACTCGTAAACATAAAAGTCAATGATATCAAAAAACATGCAGATTTATTGCTGATTAACTTACCAGATACCAAAACAAATAGAGAATGTTCGTTCATAGTTCGTGAAGATTATGCAAGAATTGTCGAAAAGTACCAAGCTCTGCGCCCCTCTAATATAAATACAAACAGATTTTTTATCGGTTACAGTAATGGCAAATGCACCAGGCAAATCATTGGCAAGAATAAAATCAGCGCCATGCCAAAAGAAATCGCAAAATACCTCAAATTGCAAAATCCCGAGCTCTATACGGGTCATTGTTTGAGGAGAACATCGGCAAGTCTGTTGGCAGATTCAGGAGCAGATATGGCCCAGATAAAACGTCATGGTGGCTGGAAATCCGATGCAGTAGCGGAGGGCTACATAGAGAATTCCATACAAAACAAAAACAAGATAAGCTGTCGTATTGGTGACAACATTCATCTGAAAACTACGTCCATTATTGATGATCCTTGGAAACCTTTGCCACCACAGCCATCTAGCTCAAAATATATCCCGTCAAGCCAACTGCCTCAAGCACCACCTTCCCCAACCTTTACTGTGCCAAACGACCCTCACACGCAAGGTTCTGATGTATTGGGTGCTGCTACTCAATTAAATTCCACCTCAACTAACATAAGCGTACCAAATAAAAATATAACCATATCTTTACATAACTGGACTAATGTATCAAACATCAATTTTAATTTTTAATTTACTTTTTATTATTATTTACTGAGCCAATTATATATAACTAGTAATGAAAAATACTTTTTCTAGTAGCCTTGGTTTTTATTATCTCGCAAAAGGTGAGAAAAGTAGAGTATACTCCTCAGGGATAAAACTGATTTTGCCTTGGGCGCGCTTAAATCCTTCACTGCTCTCTTCTACGCTCGGGAGTTAAATCTGGAGTCCTTCGTTACGCTCAGGATTCAATATCGCGCCCGTGACATAATACAGTGCTTTATCCCCTTGAAGTACAATCTACTATTACAATACACATGCACGGAAAGTGCCTCTTGACGTGGGTCAACATATCTATAGAAAGTCAATCATCCCAGCACGCTTTCGCAAGTGTGAAAAAAAGTTGTATGGATTTTACTTTTCACACGCGAACGGAAAAGTAGTAACTTTTTAAATTGCCAAATCTTAAAAAGTTGTGTCCAAACTAGTGTTTAAAAAATGAAACTAGAGAGTTGTGTCTTTATAAATTCAGCTTTGCACAAATAAGAAAATGTTTGATGCAACCAAGTGAATATTTTACTGATTTTAATATTAAAACACAAAAAAATTTTAATTTCGTCAAAAGTTTTGAAACAAATAATTTAGTACTAAAATAATTCCTTGAGTCCATTTCGGACCGTACGACATCATGCGCGCGCAATCGAAATTCAACCAATGAGCTTTCAGTGCGCGCGCATGGCGTAACACGAACCAATCATGGTTACCCGTTCGTGCCTGTCATGAAAACCCGCCAAAGTAAATGTTCATGTATTCAGTCCGGAGAATTAATTTTAGTTTAGTAAATTAAAACGGAGAGTTCAAGTGATGAATTTATATCGGACTAAACACCGCCTGACGTCCTAGACCAAGCACAAATGTGACAGCCTCCTGCCGACTAAGGGCCCGTTGTTTGATCAATAGTTAAACTAACTAATAGTCAAATTGCCTTTGAAATGCGTTAACTATTGTTATGTTTGCCATATATTTTAACTATTAGTTAGTTTAACTATTGATCAAATAACGGGCCGTAAGTCAATGCTGAAATATGTAAACATCTACGAGACTTTCCCTCAATGAAAGGTAAATAAGAGCGCAACATCTTTTACCGAAAATGATTAGCCCCAAATTTTTCCTCGCTCAATGCATTGTAAATTGTAAAACGCTGTATGATATATACGTGTCGAAAGTAGGAAATTCCCAACTCATGTCGGCTAAACCACACTCGCTTCGCTCGTGTGTTTCGATCTCCACCATTCGTTGGGAATTGCCTACTTTCCGCACTTGTATCATAAATAACTATTCTACTTAACCAGTGCCCACCCGTGTGATTGCTCTTGGACGGTTTTGAAAATAAATCATTTGTAATCGATACTCGATTGTTTTAATTCAGTACATTTTGAACCCATAGTTCAACAAGGACGAGGAACGTTGAAGTAATATAAAATAGAATTTACTCAGCTCTTTTTTCTTGAAGATAAATAAATTAAGCACTGATCAGTTGTCATAGGTCAAAAAACATCTCATACATAGGTACGTGTAGGCAAGGAACCCTTAAAAATGTTTTTCAGTAATTTATTACAAAAAATAAATTATATTGGAAACAAAATACTAGATATTACAGATTCCATAAGTTATGCACAGTAACAGTTTCACCATACTTAATTTTTATACAGATAGTGGTTACCCCCAAGCAGCAAGTACCGGTAGTAGTGTCAGTAACATCATTAAACCAGCCAATTGAGAACTAGAAGTTCTTTAAGAGACTTATAAAAGTGTCAAAAAAATCACTAATCATTATAAGAGACGTTCCTCTAGACATACATTTTTGCTTGTCTTCAGTCTTTAAAAATATAAAATTATAGATTTTATCATAACTTATATTTTTTGATCGTAGAAGGTAATTGTGTTAAGCTGTACGTAGGTACACGAATTTTCAAGTTCATATTTAAAAGCCTTCGGGTAGAAAAAATACTTAATACCCCATTCTCCTAATTAACACGTCGCGTCCCACTACCCAAATTGCTTACATATTATTATCAATTTCACCTGATGATATACAGGTAGAAAAATTAGTGTAAGCAAGTTATTCAAACAAAAGAATATATGTATTCATTGCAAAAAAGACCCTAGTGAATACAGATAGAGCCGGCGCTCACTGGCGGCATGGCACGGCATGGCACGGCAGGTTACATATGAATTTTACCGCAGCATCCCTCGGCACGTCGCGGCATCGTGGTATCGAAATAAAGTAACATGAATTCTAAACTCATTGAAATAAGATTCAAAATAGCTTCGTTTATGGCCACACAAGTCCTCTGAAGATAGGTACGGATGTCACTCACGCATTTCGGTCAAGCAATCAATCGTGCCTAAAGCCCCGTGAGGGATTGTTGTGTCAACTGTGTACGGGCCGCGGACTATGAATGTAAGTATGTAATTCACACGTTTTGGTTCTCTAAATTTCTAATTAACACGTTTACATTTTAAAAATCAACCAGTAACTCTATTGCTCTGAGAATTATAGCCAACATTAAAGAATAATTTATGATAGATACTAGATTCTGTAGTTTATTACATATACCTATAAAAAGTTATTTTGTGTTTTTCAAGAATCCCTACTTCACGCGTCAAAAGTGAACGCGTTAATTAGAGTTAGTAGTGAAAATTTTATTGAATAATTATCGATAGAAAGCGTACTGATACATAAAAACTTTTTATTTATTACTTTTGATGATTTTGGTAGAATATAATGTTAAATAAATATTCTAATTAACACGTCGTTTTTCTAATTCACGAGTCATATAAATTTTAATATGTTTCTAAATAATTAACCTTTGATAAAATTATAAAGTGCCCTATAAACATTTAAGTTTCAATGACCGATATGTTACTATATTTAAGACTAGCTTTTGCCCGCGACTCCGTCCGCGTGGAATTAGTAATTTGGGCAGCTTATTTTTTTTTATCCAATTTGCTTTTTCATCCATTATGGCTCTCCTTAGTTCCTCGATATAAAAAAAATTACCCGCACCCCCCCGCAACCCCCCCCCCCTCCCCGTCACTGAACCCCCCCACCGCACACCCGCGTTCACATTCACCACCGTACCTACTCCCAAGTCACTACTTCTAAAAACTGTTCTATAAATTCTTAAAATAGACACATCTTTCTTATTTGTGAACCGATTCAAATGAAAAAAACACTAAATGTTAATCCAAGAAAATACCAACATATCAGTGAAAGCCGCATCCTTCTAGGTTAAGCCGTTTCTGAGATTAGCGCGCACAAACGCACAGACAAACAGACAAACAGATAAACACACAAACAGACAATAATTCTAATAAACATTGTTTTGGGTTCTACTGCGCTAGTAAATGGAGGACTGTTTTAATTTTATGTAACATCTGTATTTATTTGTAACTCATGTTGAATATTAAATTATCTTTATCTTTATCTTTATCTAGTGACAGTTTTTCTCAAATATCTTCAATGTACAGACACCGACTTGTTACAGATTTATTATATGTATAGATAGATAAAATTCATTAAAAATTAAGAGGAAAAAGGCGACGCGTTAATTAGAAATAGAATAAATTAAATCTGGAGAATTACCGTTATCAGTTATTATACAGCTTTAGTCTGTATTATTGACAGTGTCCTACTTAATTACAAACATTATACTTATTTTAATCCAAAAGTGTAAGTGAACAGAAAAACATAATTTAATGGATGCGGGCGCGTGCGTGAGGGTGTATGTGTGTGTGTTTTTTTTTTACTGCTAAATTGTGACGAGCCATATTTATAAACTGAATGAAAAATTTCACGAAACAGACTCAAAAATAAAAGGATACTTTTACTTTACGAAAATGATTTTGAATAAGAAAACCCAGAAATTTCCTAATTTAAAAAAAATACTTGCCTAAGTAGGTATTGAAAATGTTCCTCTTACTACCGTTGTATACTCTTTAATGTTGTGCACTCTACTCATTTCTAATTAAAGATTGAATCCACATCAAATCGATCAATAGACGGTGAAAAAAGATGAGTTAATGCGAAAAAATGATGTTCTTTGTGTCTAGTTTCTGCACTATGATATCAACTTTACGTCTATACGTTCTGGCATGTATGGTGTTAACAGATATTTTAAATTGTGCTTCAGCGCTATATGAATACGGTATGAAATGAAATCTATACTTTATATTATTAAAATAAAACTGTATCTAACTGGTTGGGGCCTGTCTGTAGGCACATTGAAAATATTTGAGAAAATCTAGTTACCAAAACAATTTTTTAAATTCTTGTCACGTTTTTAATTTTTTCGGTTACTATGTGTTACCCAGTAACGTATTAATTAGTAACGTATTATTTGATGGCAGGTACAACAATTACAATTACCACATATCTATCATATATTTTAGCAGGAAAAAAAAACAGTTTTCAATAATCACATAGGTTTATGTATAGTTTTTTTTAAATAAAATTTAAATAGCTTCTGAAAGACCTCATGAGTCACAAAAATTACATCTCCCTCTATCATTAGGATTGCACCGTCAAAAATATGCGACGATGAACGAACAGACTAGAGAAACAAAGGCACATTGCGTTTTATATGTAGCTGGCTGAGACAAGCTTACGAGAACACAATCGCGGTCTGGGGCCTGTTGCATTGAAAGGGAGTTCCGCTTGTAATATAAGTAGTACTTTGTTATGCAACAGGTCCCAGCTCGTGTATTATATTATATAGTTTTTCGTCCATTGGATACAGTGGTCCGTCATTTAAAAATCTAGATCAGTTTGTAAACCTAGAGGCTCTGTACCTACCATGTTACTGCTCCAATGACATTCTGTAGACTAGTGAACGAACTTTTCAGCAGAGTTTAAAGGTACTCCCCTAAACATTCACTTTTCTTTATTTAGGTATTCCTTCAGCCTTTCTGTACCTCAATCATGACTTGCTTTTAGGATTTCATGCCAAAGGAGAAATGGTATCTTATAATCTGACGGGGCGAATACCATTATTCCAACCAGCCTATCATTTGAATTTAACAGTACGTACTGATCAAGAATAAAATTGGTCTAAGTGTTACGTATATAATACTAGATCGTTCAACAAAGGACTAAAACAAGCCATAATGACACGAGGTATTTATAGTTCGAGTTGTCATTATGGCTGCTTAGTCTCGCGTTGAACTCTACCTACTTTTCACTTTGAATGAGAGGAAAATTACAACATCGCTTTTTTACATCGTGCGTTTAACACGACTAGGTAGTGGAAATGGACATCTGTGCAAAATTGAATTGAAATAGCAAAAAAATTTGTCCTGCGGATTTTTCTTTCCTTTATTTTTTTTGTAAAGTGACGTTTTGTATGCTTGCATAAGTATTTAGCCAATAAATTCAAACTTGGAAACTATTTTACAACTAATTGAACGAAGTACTTACTTATGCCTACGAAAAATAATTATTATTCGTAAACTTATGCATAATAAAATGAATTTATCCTTAATATAATTATAGGTATAGATTCATATTCGTAATCATTCATCGTGTTTCACGAAAATCTCTTTTTAGGGTTCCGGAGCCAAACTAGCAAAAACGGAACCCTTATAGTTTCGCCATGTCTGTCTGTCCGTCCGTCCGTCTGCGGCTTAGCTCAGAGACATATAGGTATATCCGGACAAAGTGAAAAAATAAAATGAAGACAAAAAATTTTTTTTTTTGAAAGATAGAAAAACAATTTATTGCCACAAAAAACAAATTAAACAATTAAATCCTACATATTAAACATAAAACATAGACGTAGGTAGAAGTTTGTGACAATAGGTGTCGGCGTCAGCATAATAAGCTGCTGGCGCCGCGCGCCGTTCCCGGGGGGCGACGCTCAGCAGCGCTGGTTTTCAGCCGACACCCATTTTAGGGTACCTACGCCTCTCCTCTCCCCTCCCCCTGTAAAAGCTAAACTTTTGGTAAAAAAAATGAATAAAATCAAGATGACAAAACTATAACGGCTAAGTTTGCTTGAGAATTTTTGAGTAATTGCAGCTTGACCTATAAAATATTGCTTGTTTACTACGGACAGTATAATTAATACATAGTAAAATTAATAAGATATGCAAGGATTTTTTCATAACGGCTGCGGAACCCTACTATCCTGGGCGTGTCCGACACGCTCTTGACCGATTTCTTAAATGTTTTTGCAGTTGTCATTTTGGGGTTATTTCCACGCCCTGAAGGCTTCCACAGACCGAAGCGTGGGGCGTGCGCGCGACGCCAAGGAGCGTGCGCAGCGCGCTTCGGTCTGTGGAAGGCTTTAATTAAAATTGTCTACACACAGCAAGGATGATATAGACTGGATTGGTAGTCGCCATAGTACAGATCGGCCGCGGTTTTTGTAGTTCGATTATTAAATCTAGATTTCGCTGAAATATACCCAGAGGTTTGAAGGCAAAACAATAAGACTACAGATATTTCATATCACTGCAAATGTATTATAATGCAATATTTTTGAAAAATAATACATTTGTAGTAATATGAAACGTCTGTAGTCTTATTGTTTTGCCTTCAAAGCCTCTGGCTATATTTCAGCACCATCTAGATTTAATAATCGAACTACAAAAACCGCGGCCGATCCGGACTATGGCGACTGCCAATCCAGTCTAGATATCATCCTTGACACACAGTCACTGAAAATGGCAATAATCCTCCATTCACGAACACCGTGATTGGCAGTTTAGGGGTTTACAAATTTAGGGAATAAAAAAAATACTTTAGTCCCTAGAGACTAAAAAGAAGCTTTAGTTCCGATATGCAGAGACTGAAGTAACTTTTTAGAGCATGAGAAGTGAAAATGATATTTTAACATAGTTAAGTACTTAACATCTCTAAGGTAGGCATTATCAAAATAAATCTTAATTTTATATGAATTTCAATTACAGCATGGCGAAAAGGGCTTGAAAAAGGATTACACATACATTAGCGTGGAGTACGAGCAAGTGTCACCGCTGCACATAGTATATGACCCAAAGAATTTGTCACTGTCATTTTACATTCGAGTCCCATTGCAAGAGATACCATTCAAAATAATTGGCTATTCGATGCCTTTGAAGTCATAAAATCACTGAACCAATAGGTAATAAGAATAGAAATGTCTTATAAACTGAGTATGTATTACAATACCGATGTACGAAAGACCGAATGTATTAAAATATCGAATGGGTCAAAAGACCGACACGATTTTTTTCTGAAACCGTTAACTTTTTAAGATTGTTATAAAACAAATCTAACCTAACCTAATGGGTTCTGTATGATGCCGTTTTAATAAATTCTGAGAAGTTTACGGTTTCAGAAAAAAATCGTGTCGGTCTTTTGACCCATTCGATGTTTTAATACAATCGGTCTTTCGTACTTTGGTATTGTAATACATACCCTATAAACTACTAGCCCTCCGTCCGCAGCTTTTTACTTCCTCTGATTGTATAGCCTGATCAAGTGATCACTTCCACTTTAGGTTTTTTTGTGTTTTTATGAAATGTTTTATTTTGTCTAGTGTGTAGGTAATATAATAATGCTCGACTTGGTGCCTCCAGATAGACTAGATACTAAAATGTCAAATATTTTTGTTTTTTTTTATTAGCAAAACATTTTTGTTCAACGATATCCTTTGAAAAATCAAAAATTATTTCGGGTGCGCTGGACTGGGTGGAACTCGCATATATGGCTGTACAATAACGTACATAGGAACGTAATTTTTATATTTTTTGTATGCTGGCAACATTGTTTTTTTTACTTTCTCTTTTACTTCGTTTTTCAAATATTGTACCAGCTATCGTGAGTGCAAATTAAATTTCTTCTATGTATTAGAAAACTTTTATTTTAATTCTAAACAATGGCTAATCATGCCGAGCGGGCTTTACTCGTGACAGTGACAATGACAGTTCCTGCATCACAATTAAAACAATAAGGCTGATTGTCATATTGACTTGTAAGTGAAAAAAGTCTTTAATGTTTTAAGCCGTACAGTAACCGACATTGAACCTTAATTTCTTTTTCAATTTCTTGGTCGACTCTATACGTTGTGGTAGTAGTATGCGTATGCGTGTGTTAGTGAATTTGTTTAACATTTATTTTTATTTTTTATGTTTACCATACCCGATTTTCTCCACGCATACTTTGACACGTACCTATACAGACACGTGTTTACAACAAGTAAAGCCCGCTCACCGTAGTAGGAAAGCTGGTTGCCATTTTTGGGTAGGTATTTGAGGCATCCTGAAAACTTGTCTAATCTTCGATCGTTTGCGAGAGGATAGGGATGGGCTGAGCTTGGGATGAGCCTTATTTTCCTGTTAATTTGCTTTGTAAATAAATAAATAAGGTTCATCCCAAGCTCAGCCTAGACCTCTCGCAAACCAGTGATTTTTGGCGTTCCTAAATAGCAGTTCATCCCTATCCTCTCGCAAACGATTGAATTACCGCTCGCAAACCGTGTTGGGCCATTCCTGAATTTAGCCCCTGGTTGACGGGTGACGGGTAATTTTTTTAACCCTAATTTTTTTTAATTGGCGGACTGATTGTGTATCCGAAATATGTGTATTTAATTTGAAATATTTATTTTTAATTATTCAATATTCTCTTAAAATTTCAGCGTAGTACAGCATCGAAAACATTTTTTTATTTTTTGCTTTGCTTTGGCACTGAGACGTGGCCGCTAACGATGGGTCTTATAAGGAAGCTCAAGGTCACTCAGAGGGCGATGGAGAGGGCTATGCTTGGAGTTTCTCTGCGGGATCGCATTAGAAATGATGAAATCCGCGCAAGAACTAAAGTCACGGACATAGCTCGAAGAATCGCTAGACTTAAGTGGCAGTGGGCAGGGCACATCGCCCGTAGAACTGACGGCCGATGGGGCCGAAAGGTTCTCGAGTGGCGTCCGCGGACCGGAAGACGCAGTGTAGGTAGGCCTCCAACAAGATGGATCGACGACCTGGTGAAGGTAGCGGGAACGCATTGGATGCGGATGGCGTAGGGCCGATCTGTTTGGCGAGCCTTGGGGGAGGCCTTTGTTCAGCAGTGGACGTCTTTCGGCTGAAATGATGATGAATGATGTTTTTTTGCTTACTTAATTGTTTTGCAAGATCTAAATACAAGTTTTCAGCGTGCCTCAAATACCTACCTAGGTACTCAAAATTTGTCCATCAGCTCTCGGACTATGACTTGCAAAAACTGTACTACCCTGACCAACCCACTCGAAAGCTTTTTTAACCCCTGATGACAAACTACCTACGACATTTTACGCCGCTCGGCACGTTTAGCCATGATATTCCGGGTTCAATCCCGTCAAGCGCATCCGCAAAACGTATCTTATATAATAAATCTAGTAAAATATCAAATCGTTTTATTAAACCCTGGTGATGTTAACTTTCTTAGTGATGTATTCTTCGGGGAGCAGATGGTTATGGGTGCAGAGCTGATATGTCCAAATGACCGCGTTGCCAGCGAACTTTCCGGTCGGGTCTTGCCGGACGACGTGCATGTAGTCATCACCTAGAGTAAACTGAACTTGAGGAGGCGCCGCCCAGTCGCAGACCACTGTGGAGCCCACACTCACGGCTGGAGGGTTGATGCAGTACAGCTGGAAATATGTCCGTTCATGTTAATAACTAATATAGCCGCCATGGTCCAATAGAAGGACCCTTTAAAAATTACATAGTTTTAAGTAGGTAAAATTGCATACTAGGGTGGAATCTCTCGCTGCAAATGTCATGTAGATATTTCCTACAAATGCCGAAGAAATCGTTTAAAGCCAAGTTTAGACCAGCAAGAAAAATCGTGCAAGTTGCATTACGTTGCGGCGCTCGATTGACCACTGCAAACTCGTTTGATTTACGGCCGCGCAACTTAATGCAACTTGCATGATTTTTCTTACAGGTCTAAACTCGGCTTTAGCCTAAGCTTAAAATGAATAGGTACCTACCTACCTAGAATATTTATTTTTGCTGCAAAGAATCTTAAAAAGTAAGTAGGTATTGTTACTATCGTGACAGTGATACTTAGACCCCAAAGTTCTTGAAAGGAGTGAGATATGTAAAAAAGTACTTCGATATACATTTATGTATTTTAAAAATTAGGAATCATTCAAAAATTACACCACACATTTAGAGGTTGGGGGATCTGGCAATTTTTGTGATAAAACGAACAAAATAATTGCGATACCTATTCGAGTAGGTTAGGTATAGTCGGGGTAAGAAAAGGTTCGTCACTTTTCGACCTTAACTCGTTGACATAGAGTCGGAAAGTGACGAACCTTTTCTTACCCCGACTATACTTAATGGATGTATTATTCATGGATGTCGTCAGCAGTGAGTCAGGGTAAAGGCAAGTCCTTAATGTTTCCACGCCTCAAAACAGCGGGGTTACTACGAAATTCGAAGTTCGAAGTTCGGATCGTGCGGTCCCTCTCACTCTCGTAATAAATATCATTAGCGTGAGCGGAACGGCATGAAACGAAGTTCGAATTTCGTGCTTCGTAGTATAGGGCCAGAACCGAGTAACTCGGCCGAGTACTCGGTTTGAGAAACTTTGAACCGAGTATAGGGTAAGCGTACCAGTGAATGAACAAAACGATAATTTTTTGAAATAATAAGAATTTGGTACGTTTCTACCACGCCTCGTATTTTTTTTCCACTAGCACTTTTACTTGTCAGGTTCTGGTAAATTTGCTTTGACTACTAAGCAACAGTTTTGAAATGGCGACGATGTAAAGTGGACGTACGAATGTTGTACATTTTTTCTATGGAGCAGTATTAAGGAAGAACGAAAGCTACTATACTTTTGATGTGTTACTGCATTTGTCCCCGCCATCTATCATTCATTGGGTATGGTTTTTTTAAGCTTTAAAGACCTGTTAGTGCTATTCATATATAGTTTAATGTAATTTATTTACAAACAATACCTTATAATCCAGTGTTTTTTTACTGGAACCCAAAATCGCCTAAATCCAGTGAATGAACGGGGGTGTTCATTCACTGGGACTGCAGGATTTTCTATTTATGCAATATCTTTCCTTCTAGTAGTCATATTAAGATTTCGTTTTCAGTGACATTGATCCTAATATATTATCTACCGAAAGGCCAGTATTGGAACAAACGTAAAATATAGGTTCATTAACTGGTTCAAGTTTTCCAGTGAATGAACTATGTCACTTATAGCTAGTTCATTTGCTGGTTTTCAAGATCTAGTGAATGAAAAATACTCTTATTTTTGTATTTTAATTGTTTTAGAACATGGAATCGACCAAATAAGTATATTGAATGTAGTTGTATTAATATATCTTCGCTTTTGTATATCTTAATATATAAAAGAAGAAACTGACTGACTGACTGACTGACTGACTGACTGACTGACTGACTGACTGACATATCAACGCACAGCCCAAACCACTGGGCCTAGAGATTCCAAATTTGGCATGTAGGTCCCTTATAAGGTCTAGGGGTGCACTAAGAAAGGATTTTTCAAAATTCACTCCCTAAGGGGGTGAAACGGGGGTCCAAAGTTTGTATGGGGAAACAAGATTCGTTCGACTATTTTATTCGAAACTTCACAGAAGTACTTCTAATGATAAATGAGTAAACACGTGTTTCAGGTTTTTTGAGAATTCAACCCCTAAAAGGGGGAAATGGGGTAACAAAGTCTGAAAATCAACATGGGTATTGTTTCTATGGTTTATCGGGTCGCTGGTTATGTAAACAGCAACGGTTTTAAAATCCGACGTGGCGGACGTAAAATACCATCTCCCTGGATGGGGTGCGATGGGGTTGAAATGTCTAATTAAACTAAATGACTGTTGATATATCAACGCACAGCCCAAACCACTGGACCTAGAGACTTGAAATTTTGCACATAGATACCTTATACAATGTAGGCATCCACTAAGGAAGGATTTTTGGGAATTCCCACGGGGACGGGAAAAAACGGGATTTATATATTCGATTCCGAGTGACCCTATCTCAGTAACTATAATCACTAGACTCTTCAAACTTGACACACAAGTAGGTATTACATTAGTTAAAACATGAAATTCAGGATTTTTCAAAATTCCCACGGGATAAAGAAAAAACGGGATTTATATATTCAGTTCAACGGGATCCTATGAACTATAATTACTAGACTCTTGAAATTTGGCATAGAAGTAGGTAATTATAATAGTAAAAAACTGTTTTAAGGATTTTTGGAAATTCCCACGGGATAAGGAAAAAACGGGATTTTTCGTTTTACTGGTCGTAGAAAGCTGAAATTCGGCATCTAGGTTGCTTGGAGAGTGTAGAGGAGGATTAAGAGAGGACTTTCCAAAATTCCCATGAAAACGGAATAAAACGGGATTTTTCGTTTTACTGGTCGTAGAAAGCTGAAATTCGGCATGTAGGTTGCTTGGGGAGTGTAGAGGAGCATTGAGAGAGGACTTTCCAAAATTCTTACGGGAACGGGAAAAAACGGGATTTTTCGTCTTACTGGTCGTAGAAAGCTGAAATTCGGCATGTAGGTTGTTTGGGGAGTGTAGAGGAGCATTGCGAGAGGACTTTTCAAAATTCCTACGGGAACGGGAAAAAACGGGATTTTTCGTTTTACTGGTCATAGAAAGCTGAAATTTGGCAAGTGGGTTCCTTGAGGAGTGTAGGGGAGCATTAAGAAAGCATTTTTCCGAAATTCTTACGGGAACGGGAAAAAACTACTTAACGGTTAGGTCACACAACACCTTAAGAAAATACTATAATAATTATAATATCAATGCTAAGTATGTACACAGCGCTTACAGTTACTCAAGTTTCCGTAGAAGGTAAGAAAACATTGAGTTATACCTAATGCAGGACAGGGGAAAGTAATAATAGGTTTTATATTATTAACAAGCCTGGTTATTTTAGTGCCCGCTTCCGAATTAGTGAAAAACATTGTATATGTATAAAGAAATACTGTAAAGGAGGGAAAGTAATAATAGGTTTTATATTATTAACAAGCCTGGTTATTTTAGTGCCCGCTTCCGAATTAGTGAAAAACATTGTATATGTATAAAGAAATACTGTAAAGGACCATATCTACCTGAAGTTTAGTCGGGCTTGCTTAAACGCTTGCTTGCTCGCTTACTTGCACGCTTTCTTGCACGCTTGCTTGCTTGCATGCCTGCTTGCTTGCCTGTATGCTTGCTTGCTTGATATCATGGTTTTTTGGAATACTCATGGTACACGCGAGCGAAGCCGCGGGCAAAAGCTAGTTTATAGTATAACAAAACATCATATTCAAAGTTGTTCATTCACTGGTTTCATTTGTTCATTCACTAGAATTTTGCGTTCATTCACTGGTGATTTTCCATTTTTTCACTTAAATAGTGATATATCTTCAAACTGTGCAGTAATACTGTTTAATAATGATGATGTTAGCCAACTAGAGTAGTTGGTTGTGCTATACAAAAGGTCATATTTTAAATAAACTGTGCCCAACTGCCTAAAATTAATTTTCAAAGTCGAAATTTTCCTTAAGTGTTCATTCACTGGTACACTTACCCTACTCGGTACTCGGTTACTCGGTAAAAGTTGTACTCGGCGCATCTCTACTAAATAGTAAAGACAACGTGTGTCAAAGTCTTACTTGCTGGTATACTTCTTTCTGTCCGGGATGGATATACGCCACGGGATAGTCGAAACGGTAGTGGTACACGTAATCCGTACCTGTAAATGTTATTCCAATGATCAACGTAAGTCTTTAAAAAAGAAGAAAAGACCCTGCGCTGCGATACAGTTAGAAAACTTTTTGAAACTATTAGCCTATTGTTTTTTCTAATCCGGAGTGTCGTTCAAAAGAGGCATGAAGTTATAAGTTTATAACTATTAAAATAAAATAAAAAACCGGCCAAGAGCGTGTCGGACACGCCCAAGATAGGGTTCCGTAGCCATTACTAATACATATTTTTCTAAGGATTTCGTATGTGTACGGAATCTTCCAAGTTACGTATCGTCAATACTTTGAAAAAAGCTCGTATCTCAAAATCGATAATCTGGCAAAGTGAACTTTATTACGCGCGTATCAAGGTTCAGTTTTGTTTACATGCTGATTTCAGATACAAGTTTTTCAAAGTAGTGACGGTATGTTTTATACCTTAGGCTACTGTTTACTATTAAACTACAAATAATTCCCAAGCAATCTTAGCCGCTATAATTTTTCTTGTAAATTTAATATATTTACTAACATTTTGAATTTTTTCAAATTTTTCCACCCAACAGTATAGATTTTAGAGGGGGGGGGGGGACGGTCGATTTTATTGAAAATTTTCACTTTAAAGTTGAATATTTCGCAAACAAATCACTGGATACAAAAATCATGTTAGCAACTCCCCAATGGTTTTAAAAGACCTATCCAACAATACCCAACACTATGGGGTTAGTCGAGAAAAAAAAATCACCCCCACTTTACGTCTATGGGAGGTACCCTAAAAAAAAATTTTCTAGATTTTTTTATATGATCACTTTGTCGGCGTGACTGATATATATATTCATGCCAAATTACAGCTTTCTGCTAGTACCAGTCTCTGAGCTTAGCCGCGGACAGACAGACGGACAGACATGGCGAAACTATAAGGGTTCCTAGTTGACTACGGAACCCTAAAAATTAGGTACTTTTAACTACCTAAATAGATAGGTATACCGTAGTTTTTTTTATCAAAAACTAGCTTTTGCCCGCGACTTCGTACGCGAAGACAATAATAAGTAATAACGTTAGTTGTTTGGATGAAATTTGGCACACAGGTAGTTTATTACATGGATTAACACTAGGACAATGCCAGAAAAATGCATAGTTCCCACGGAATAGGAATAAGTGAATTCTATAGCTGCTAAGCCGTGGTGCGGCCTAGTGGTTGACATAATTATGGACTCTTAAGTAGAGGGTCGTGGATTTGAGCCCGGGCTTGCGCCTCTGCGTTTTTCTGAATTCATCTGATAAATAATAATTTAACCTACGTTTAACTTTAAAGTATACTATGAGCTTTACAGTGAAGGAAAATACCGCGAGGAAAACTGCACACACCTGAGAAGAAATTCAATGGTGTGTATGAAGTTCCCAAATCGCACTGGGCTCGCGTGGGAACTACGGCTCAAGTCCGTTCGTTCTGGGAGGAGGCCTGTGCCTGATTGAAACAGGCTTATTTCATCCCGGGAAAGTGCAAAGTAAAGTTCCCGCGGGATAGAAAGAACTGTTTAAACCTATTTTGAAAATCAGAGACAATGTAGCTTTTTATTAGTGAATTAATTTGAAAAATCAGCCCCCAAGTTCAATTCACTTATTTCTATCCCGTGGGAATATTGCATTTTCGCGGAGAAAAGTAGCCTATAGATATGAATCAGGGATACTGTAGCTTACTATCAGTGAAAGAATTTTTAAAATCAGCCCCGAATTTGAAGCGACTTACTTCAATCCCGAGGGAATTTTGCATTTTCCCTAAGAAGAGTAGTATACCGATCAGGAATAGAGTAGCTTTCTATTGGAGAATTTTTTTTTTAAATTAGCCCGTAAGTTGAATTCAGTTTTTTCTTTCCCGTGGGAATTTTGAATTTTCCCGAAGAAAAAGTAGCCTATGTCAATCGGGGATAGTCATATTCAAAATATGTAATAATTTTTAAAATCAGCCCCGAAATTTAATACATTTATTTCCATCCCGTGGGAATTTTGCAATTCAATTTTGTAATTACCGTATCCGTAAAAAAATAACCTCGATAAATCAGAAACTATTTTGTCTATTCTAAGGCCGTTTTGAAATATTAATAGTTTAAGCTCATAATTGTTCATATTCTTGTCTATTATTTTCTTTTTCTTGTCTTTTATTAGATGAAAATCGTCAAGAAGTGAGAATAGCCGATGTATGCCAAATTTCAAGTCTACAGCACCAGTAGTTTAGGCTGTGCGTTGTCTGTCTGTCGGTCAATCAGTCAGTCAGTCAGTCACGGTACTGATTTATAGGTATAGATGAAAAGATGAAATAATAGGTATCTAAGGTAGGTACTTGTAAAATTAAGTGCTTCTAAACACTTGCCCAGTTAGATATAAAAGTGTTTAGATAAGTTTAAGTCGGTATGTAATAAATAAATAAACGTGGAATTAATAAGTATTATGGTATACTTAATATTATGAGTTGAAATCGGGTTTTGTTCCGCGTACCTTGATTTCAGAGAAGCCCGATATTTCGGCAGAGTCATCTCGTGATCATGGCGCATGCAACTGTGCCGAAATATCGGGCTTCTCTGAAATCAAGGTACGCGGATCATTACAAAACCCGATTTCAACTCATAATATTAGTAATGACCGCGATAGTCTAAAATATTCTGTTATGGTACTTATACTTAATTGACTTACCTTTAGTCAGATTCGTGCAATGTGGGGGATTTGCGTTTTCTCCATTGCCGTATGTTGCTACTGCTAATAGGAGCCCTAATATCGTAGCAAGAAACATTTTGTTAACAGCTCGTGCTAGCACTAAGTATTCACACAAGCTTAGTAACACTTGACTAATAATTCTACGAAGTTAGTGGCAAAGGTTATCGAAGTGATAATATCGGGGACCAATGAAATTCAATCAGCCTGTTTGTGGAAAACATGTTTGAATTTGTCCTTATTGTTACAAACATCGTAAACTTTAAAGAATACTTTCTTGGTACAACACAAAAACCGATGCTTTTAAATAACCTTCCACTTAACGTTCATGGCGTTCCAGGGCCTCTTAAAAAAATATTTAATCAGTATTAGCAATCCAGGGGCGTCGCTACCACCGTATCAGCCGCATCAATGATACGGGCCCCCGGCCCGGGCTACAGAGGCCCCTATCGTGTGTAAGTAAAAATTAGTAAAATTTTATCCACAATGTTACTTAATCTCGTGCTTCCCGGGAAAGCCCCCCAACTAATTTTGATACAGCCCCCCCCCCCCCTCCAAAGGCACGCTACGCCACTGAAGCAATCGAAAAACAATTTCCACTTTTTTATCGAATAAAAGAAACGAATTCAGTTATAACGACGTTTACTGGTCTACGTTATAATTTTGCTTCGAATTAGCACCAGTTTTCAGTTCTTCAATATCGTGCCATAGTTTAGCGTGGTACAAAGCAGCTGTTTCCACCTCCATTTCCGCTGCAGCAACTAATAAAAGTAACAAAGGCTAATTAATTTTCTTAAGTTTATGTACCAAATTAAAGTAACTGTAACAAGTTTATTTATTTATTTATTTTTATTATGAGAGGGAGGCAAACGAGCAAGAGGGTCATTTGATGGATTTATGTAAATTTGGTAGGCATAGGTGTGAACAATAAAATCTTACTTCTTAGATTTATCACAATCACAATGCTTTTCTTTAAGCGGGCTAAATCAGCGTCAATTTCATCTTGTAGGTTGTGGTAAAAATCTGCATTATTGACATCAATATTTGAAAAAGTATTACTAGCCGATGACATAGCTTTTGAGCTTTTTTAAGTTTTCAATTTCAAATAAAACTTTAAAAATGAAATGAAACACACATAAATTGTTGAGGGAGGAAAGAAAAATCAATTAACTTTGCCGCAATTGCCGCGCATATCCTGGGTTGCCATGCATAAAATTTTTACATTTGAAACTGTTCAAGTAGCTATTAAAACTGCCTGAAAGTGAAAATTAAGGAATAAATTACAAAATATAAGTGGAAAGTGGTTGATTCTAGGTATCCTGTTTTAAATTTTTGTACAAAGCATATAATTTTTGAATGGAGTAAAATACATATTTCTAGACAATACATTCGTCAAAACAATATCTCAAACATTCCATAATCACGCCAAAAAATGAAGTCAGGTGGAATTTTATGCTGTCTCTGTTTCTCTTGAAGGGCAAGGCATATTTTACTTCACTTTTAACTTGAAAGGTTAAATCTTCGCAAACTTGTGACGTTATGACAAGCATTCTATCATTTCTATCTATTCTATTCAGGTGTATTTTGTGCAAATTCCAAGTGACATCCATGTTATTTTGTACCGTGTTATTTTTATGTAGTCGCTTTCTTAGAATTCGCGAATGATTTGCGATTGGTAGTAGTGGTGGATTATATAATTACTAGTTTTAAGTAAGGCTACATAATGATGAGTGACGACGATCGTGACATTGATATCGAAAGTGATGTAGGTGTTGTTCTCGTGTGGCATATTGTTTCTAGTCCCATTTGTTGTTACTTTAGGTTTTCCTTGCTTTCAGGCTGAAAATGACTCCGATTCTCGTACTCACGGTAGGAATAGCAGTGGTGCAAGTGGATACTATTCCCAGGTATAAATTGACAGTGCTTTTCTGCTGCGATACATTTGGCGGGTTCATTTTCCGCTTATCTTAATAATACCATGTGACTAGTCGAAATCGTTTTCAAGTGGTTGTGTTTCTTGATGATTGTTTATCAACAGTGTTATATTGTGAGGCGCAATGTTCGAATTGACGAATATTTTCTTATAATTAGTTCTAGTGTGTCTAAATAGCAATGATAGCTATTCGGAATGGAAATATCTTTCATCACGAAACAGGAAACCACAATGTGATTGAATGTAATGAAAATAATGTTGTTATTTTGAAATTGAACTTTTTCGCTATCCAAATGAGTAAAATAAAATTGTTTGTACAATTTGATTTGCAGTGTCATGGAAATGACCTTGATTGGTGAAGTTGCTTGATTATTGTAGGCCAGTGGTACCTAACCTTTATTGGAGTTTACCCTTGACAAATTCATTTTATTTGTCATTTACCCCTAAACACAAGTACAGTGTGACTCTTTTGTCATACTTGATCCCGCCCCACTATGTCTATTCATTATCCCTCACATAATACATACAGTTTTATTCCTTCAATGACAATTACTCCTAGGTTTAGAATCTAGGTTAGAAGTTCTAGGTTCCCGTAAGTATTTTAACTTACTAGCCTGTTGCCTGCCAATCCGTCTGCAAAGAATTAGTTTATCACTATCCCATGGGAATTGTACAAATTTCAGGGATAAAAAATATTCTATGGGGTCTCAAACTATCCCTATATCCTTATTTAAGAGTTAAACTCTTGTCGGTGTATAAACTATCCTTACTAAACTAAATTTCATAATTTGGTTTTTAACAGTGGCTAGCAATGTAAAAAATGTAGAAATCTATTATATGAGTAAATAAACTAAAAAAAAAGAAAAAATATATAAAATGGTTCAGCTGTTTAAGCATGAATAAGTAACAGACAGACAGAGTTACTCTCAGATATATAATATTAACATGGACAGTATGAGGGTGAATCAACTTTTTTGTGTTGTTTCTGTCCCCGGTTGTCCAAGTGACATCTTCATACTGTTTCATAGAAAAATGCTTAGGTTGTCCAGGAGACAAAATTTGTGAATCCATAGCAACAGGTGGCAAGAAAAAGTTGATTCACCCATGAATATAAATAAATAAATATTAGGGGACAATCTTACACAAATTGACCTAGTCCCAAACTAAGCAAAGCTTGTACCATGGGTACTAGACGACGATAAACATACTTATATAGATAAATAAATACTTAAATACATAGAAAACATCCATAACTTAGGAACAAATATTCATGCTCATCACACAAATAAATGCCCTTACCGGGATTCAAAACCAGGACCTCTTGCTTCAAAGGCAGGGTCACTACCAACTAGGCTACAGCGGTTGTTAGTGAATTGGTTTATAATGCAAGGTCAGAATAGCAACATTATTCTCGACATAATATTCACTTAGTTTTGATCTGTAATTTAAATACAATGTTGAAATACCAAGAAATAAGTCTACAATGTTTCAGGCGGAGAAGAGAGCACACCATAATGCATTAGAGAGGAAAAGAAGAGATCACATAAAGGATAGTTTTACATCATTAAGAGATTCTGTACCTGCCTTGCAGGGTGAGAAAGTGGTATGTAAGGTAACCTATTTTGAACTGTCATTTCATCCCAATATTGCTAATATTTACCATTATTTTCATGGGTCTGGACTAAAATGACACCATTATTGCACAATATAACAATTAATACATGCTTTCCCACATAACTTACCTAAGGATACGTCCTACAAGACCCGAGTTCATACAATGTAGTCATATTTTATTGTTTTTCTTTCAGGCAAGCAGAGCACAGATCTTGAAAAAAGCCGCAGAATACATCCAGTTCATGAGGCGGAAAAATAACTCTCATCAGCAAGATATTGATGACTTGAAGAGACAAAACAGTTTATTGGAATCCCAAAGTAGGTCTAATTTAAATTTAGGTGTTTTGTAATCTACCATACTCTATAGTTTTTAACCACAGTTTAACAAAAGTCTATACAGTTGGGAATCCCCTTTGATGTCGAACGACACCGCCGCCTGGTAGGTACTTACGCTATCAGTCCCAAATGTGCAAGGGTTGTCAAAAAAGAAAAATAAAATAAATGTGATTATTATGTAATCCTTTATTTACAAGTACCTATGTAAAGTACCTAAATTACTACTACTAATGTGTGTAGGTAGATATTGCTCTGCTCACCGTGACTGCTATATCTGTTGTTGGTGGTTATCTATTTACTTAGCACATTTCTAGCTTACCAGATTTTCGTTGCACCACATATCAAAATCGAAGATTACTCAAGAGGTATCTTGGAAGTGATTTCTTTGGTGAAATGTCTTATTTTGGACATCTGCTATAATGGGAATGTAATAAATAGGTAAGGTACTTAATGTAGTATTTTAAAAAATGAGGTATTTTGGGAATGAGGTATTTTAGACACAAATGTGTGGTTTGTTCTGTGGTCTGGTAAGCGCTTGTGCTTAAAATACCATGTTCCCAAAATACCAGATGTTTCAAAATACTTCATTACCTATTTACCAAATTCTCGTTTCACCACATTAAAAAATTGAAGATTACTCAAGGAAGTCATGATTTTGGTGAAATGTCTTATTTTGGACATCTGGTTTAATGGGATTGTAATAAATAGCTAATGTAGTATTTTGAAAAATCTGGTATTTTGGGAACATGGTATTTAAGGCACAATCACTTTCAAGCAGCGGGTTGTGAGTTTACAATACAATACACCACAAATATTCTTTATTGCTCACCAAAAGCAGTATGGTGACGTTATAAAAATAAAAAAACCGGCCAAGTGCGAGTCGGACTCGCGCACAAAGGGTTCCGTACAATGATCTATAAAAATCACGTTTGTTGTATGGGTGGGAGCCCCCTCAATTATGTTTTTAATTTTAATTTAATGATTTATTTTTAAAGTCATTATATGTATAATTAAATATTCTGTGAATATACCTGTTGCCGTTAGCAATATCGAGCAAAAACGAGCAAAAAAATCACGTTTGTTGTATGGGAGCCCCCTTAAATATTTATTTTATTCCATTTGTTGTTATAGCGGCAACCAAAATACATCATCTGTGAAAATTTCAACTCTCTAGCTATCACGGTTCCTGAGATACAGCCTGGTGACAGACGGACGGACAGCGGAGCCTCAGTAATAGGGTCCCGTTTTTACCCTTTGGGAACGGAACCCTAAAAATTCAGGCAGACAACAGGCGGTCTTGTCGCTAAAATTATTATTTTTTTTTGGAACAGAGTTATCCATATGCTTTGTATGACTAACTTTCGTTACACAAAAATAGCGATCGTGATTTTTGTTTTGATTAAGCCGTTAACTATGTACAAATTTGTTGAAAACAATCCACACAGCAACACATCCTTTGATACATTTTTGTTTAAATTATTGAATCAGGCGTTACTTTGCGATGGTCCATATTAATGAACTGAAACAATTACTTTGCTCACCCGCAACCTTATGATAGTTACGTTTATATAAGAAATGTGTGTTCATGCAGTTGTCCACACTGAACACACACTGGACTGACTGTTTGACTGACTGTGTGATTTGTGTGTGTTCGTACAGTGTGGAGGTGGAGGAACTGCATGAACACACATTTCTTACATAACATAAACATAACTATCATCATAAGGCAGCGGGTGAGCAATGTAATTGTTTTAGTACATTTTTGTTTGTGACAAGTTATTTTAAATTGCAGTACGAGCTCTGGAGAAGGCCAAAGCAACAGGCAACTACATGGATGCACACGAGCTTGGCCTTGGGATCAAGTCTGAAGGCAGTTCACATGACACAGACAGCTCCGACGGGGAAGGCACAACTCGTCGTGTGAAAAAACTGAAGATCAATGGTGTTAATCTTTAATAATGCTGACAAATTCCGTCTTAATGAGCAGTGACATTCTGGTTTAATGATGCTGATGGATGATGCTTCAAGTTTCAGAGGCATTAAATTATGCAAGATATCTACTGAACTAGTAACAATAGAATTTCTTTGCCAATATACATGGTGAAATTTTAAATGTGATACAAAATATTCGTTTCTAACTCAGTTAATGCTGGACAATATAGTGCATTAACTCAATTGTTAAAATTAGTCTGATAAAATTTAATATCTACTTTGTAGTTTATTGAAATTAAATTACGAACTAAATGTATGTATAGATTTAATGATTGTATTGTGTGTTTATAGGCATTCCACTTTAGTGAGAAAGAGGCAACAATATAGAGATCTCTCTCTCCAATCTACTATATAAAAATAAGTCGGGTTTTCCTTCCTGACGCTATAACTCCAGAACGCACGAACCGATTTCCACGGTTTTGCATTCGTTGGAAAGGTCTCGGGCTCCGTGAGGTTTATAGCAAAGAAAATTCAGGAAAAATTTCAACAGAAAAGCGGGAAAATCTTTTTTCACATACAGCGCCATCTCTGATACATAGTATGTACTACAAACCAATATACAGCGCCATCTCTGATACATAGCATGTACTACAAACCAATACTATTCTCCGCGGACGGAGTCGCGGGCAACAGCTAGTGCCTTATAAACACACGATACCACTTAAGGTAACGCCACCCGAGTTGAGGCCACGCACACAACCACATCTCATGTAATGACAGCGGGATTTTGACGTTGTGTTGACGTTACAACACAACGTCAACAAGTCAACTCTGGTGGCGTTACCTGTACATATGCAATTCCAAGCTTTCAGTAATTTATCTATACCTCAAATATTATTACTCATATTATATTTGTTTAATTGAATTAACTAGAACTTAGACTTTGAAAATTTTATTAGAAATTTTAACATGAAACTACCGTGAGACTCACGATGACGACGACGAGAAGTGTTATGTTAGAATTATTAAATTCATGTTCAAACTTTCACCCTAGCAAACGATTATATTTATATTTCAGCCACTTTAGCTTGGTTTTGGCAGTAAGGAAGGGTGCGAGGCGGCTGTTCATGCAGCGCGCACGTACCTCAGTAAGGGAGACTGCGAGGTGCTTTTGTTCGGAATGCATTTAATTCTGTAGACAGAGGAGCTATGTTGTCACAGGTTAAAAGTGCTACCCCGGAGATCTACAGCTACCTTCGGCAATGCTACAGCGCCCCATCTCACTTGGTCTATAAAAAATAATTTATTAAGCTCTGCGATCGGCTGTCAGCACCCACTTGGTCCCGCCATTTTTAGTTTGGCAATACATCCGGCAATCTCATCCTTAAATCCAAAATTCAACACTTGGTATCTCGACGATGGATCTTTTGGTGGCGAGGCAAATATAATTCTTGAGGATCTCCGCGAAATTATTTTTATTTTTAGTGTAATCGGTCTCGATCTGAATTATAGTAAATGCGAACCTACTAGTAGGACTACGTTACATGCCGAATTTTTCGTTGGGCCTTAGGAGGCTAGGCTATCATGGCCTCTCCTGCTCGAGAAGCGCAGGCCGCATTTCTCGTCACACCTCTGAACGACCTGCTCCGGAGAGCCCTTGCCACTGCCAACAACAGAGCACTAACGACGGCATGAGGCCCGACGGCATGTCACTTATTCTTTGGAGGCAAGACAGGAGTCTCGTCTGGGATGCGACCTGCGTCGATACGGTAGCCACCGTTCTCACATTACTACCACTTCCATTCGAGCAGGTGCGGTGGCCATTGCGGCTGAACACCTCTAACGGCGCATTTATTTGCACGGTTTGGGGTTGAAACTCTGGGCGCATGGGGTCCAGACGCGAAAGAACTCTCAAAAGAGATTTCTTCGCGCCTGATAAAAACGACTGGTGACCAGAAGGCAGGCTTCTATTTCCGCCAACGATTGAGCCTGGCCATTCAACGCGGGAACGCTGCCTGCCTCCTTGGAACTATGCCGTCGGGTGATACCCTAAAAGATATTTTTTACTTATAAATTTTTAGTTATCGGTTCAGTTTTTATTTTTATTTTGAATATCTGTAAAGTTGTATTGTAAATAATAAAAATATAATTATGTTTACTAGGGTGAAAGTTTGAATATAAATTTAATACTTAATTCTAACATAATACCTCAAATTAAATAAGAGTAATTAAAACACATAGCTAGTGCATTAAATGAGCTAGTAACACTAATTTTGTATTGTTGCAAATTTCTCCTTGTAGAAACAATTAGAAAATGGCGTGGATGAATTTATACAAATAGGAATTAATGTATCATCATCACACACAGCATAACTGTTTGCTATTGACATTTGTTATAGGTATCTGAATTGATAACAACTTGCAAAGATATCTTTGAAACTTGTAGCTATGACTGATCATAACCTTAGATGTTGGTCTGTGTTATTGATGGTTGAAACCTCACTAACATGTTTGTTAGCACAAATAATGTTATGCTGTTGGATTGATATGTTTTAGAGTCAAGCCAAAGAGAGTGACGGCAAATGTTTCTAAGCTTTCAACTATCAGTAAATATTGTTCTCTCTAGTGTGTAAGTTAGAGTTAAAACTAATGTGTTAAGTGAGTAATGTACTGTTTTAATTAGAATTTTCTTATGAACCTGTTTGCAACCAATCTCAAATAAAATAT
This sequence comes from Archips xylosteana, assembly GCA_947563465.1. Lineage (NCBI taxonomy): Eukaryota > Metazoa > Arthropoda > Insecta > Lepidoptera > Tortricidae > Archips > Archips xylosteana. The sequence goes on from OX387362.1 coordinate 7,923,617, forward strand.
TATATTTTTGTACATTTTGAACGCATTGTAACTCTTGTTTTTGTGAACAGTTTCATAATTAATTAACAAATTAGTTAGTCAGTCACTAAGTCACTGCAATACCGCAGGGTGATTGTGTAACTTTTTTAACACTCGGCATCGGATTGAAATTACACTTTTTGTATGGCTGTGACAGCTGGCTGTTTTCGATACCATTTGTCAGCCCATACAAGCACTGTCAAAAAGAACGCGATGGCGATTGTGAGGTAGTTAGTTAACTAGCCTGCAGAGGCCGTATTGTTTAACGCTTCTGTTGCTTGCCTTTTCTTTCTGTCATCCTTTTATGTCGTTCGACAGAAAGAAATAGTGATTGCTAAGAGCCCATTGTTTGATCAATAGTTAAACAAACTAATAGTTAAAATATATGGCAAACATAACAATAGTTAACGCATTTCAAAGGCAATTTGACAATTAGTATCTTTAACTACTGATAAAATAACAAGCACTTAGGCAAGCGTCAGAAACGTTAGACAATAAGCCGGCAGGTATTGGCAGTTAGATACCAGATTAGTTGGAAAGCTTTTAGGAATATTCACAATGATTATATTGATAATCGTAAGTTGAAGTCTTCTTGAACAGTTTTAGGAAGAATGCTTTTATTTTTATATGCACAGTCCATGCATTAGTACCATGCAGTTTCTATTAATAGGAATTCAAGATATCAAGGATTAGCCACATGGGTTCTGCGGTCTGCGGTCAGGTCAATTTGAACGCAACCCGCATTATTATGTATCATTGTCGGTCTCTATATATTTTGTATATTATGTAGATGTGCGATCTGACCGTCCGGACCTCACGGTCAGATCGAATATCTTCAAAGTTTGTGTGTATTTAAAACTGTCCTATAAAAACTACAATCTTATCTCATCTTACTAATATTATAAACGCGGAAGTTTGTATGGATGTTTGTTACTCTTTCACGCTAAAACGGTTTGACGGATTCTGGTGAAATTTGGCACACAGATAGTTTATAACCTAGATAAACATATAGGATAATTTTTATCTCGGAAAATTGCTAGTTCCCGCGGGATAGCGATAAACTATTTTGCAGACGGAGTCGCGGGCAGCAGGTAGTCGGTTTTTTAAAATCCAAAAGCTCTTGAAGTATCAGTAAAAAAAAATACTTTCTTTACATTATAAAAAATTAAGACAAGTTATTTAGCTCGATTACTTTGTCTAATTTCAGTTTTAACTGATCTTTGTGTAAGAAAATATGTTTAAATGTTTCCTTTTAATTGAATATTATATTATGTTACGACAGAGTTATTGTATTTAAATTCTTTTTGTGCTACATAACAATTGGATCTTGTTGAATTCCTTATGGAATAATGTTTTAGATTATATTTGTTTTTATTTAAGATTACAAATCTTGACTAAAAATATAAAATTGTCTTGTAGAATTATCATACCCAATAACTTCATTTTCAATATCTCTTTCTTTTTCTTTATCTTTCTTTAAACTTATTTGAAATGCTCGAGACAAAATTGTTATTATTTTTATAAGCAGAATATAAGCGGGAATGCAGAACACTTTCCAAAAAGAGTTATCGTCTCCATCACGCTATAATTTCATTGCTATTCATGCACATAGCCATCCGCAGCCGACGTTTGTCATGAACTATTATCGCCCTAAATTATATCTAAAGCAATTTAAAACTTTATGCGTTTAAAGAGTTCTCTTCTTATTTATGGATTACACTGTCGGTGTAGCCAATAAGGTCTTTATTTTTCCGCCTAGCGTTACCTACCTTCTTTATACGACTTCCATTTTATACGACATGACGGCTACTCTATCTTTTAATTGTTTTGTTACTAACCTAAGGAAAAGTAGAAGCAAATCAATATTTACTTCCTTCTAGGATGTTATAAACTTGTAATGTCGTATGATGACCAAAAAATTTTTTGACAGTTTTAAGCAAGTAAAAACCAAGAGTTAAATATGCTTGTTATGAATATTGTATTAATTAGTGCGCAACACTACAATACATTACGTAAAAATATCTTTTGATATGTATACCTTTTCATTTAAGGATATTATCTGTATTATTTTACACACTGCTGTACAACATGAACGACAAAATAGACATAAATCACGCAAATAGCATCAATGCTATTATTTTTGTTCTGGAAGACTAAATAATAATATAGAGAATACTCTGTTAAAACTTGTTTGTTTTGTAAACCTACCAAATTATTAAAAAATGAGACTGCCCGACTGGGTTGCATAGGTACTCAGACCATAGAAAGAAGAAGACAATAGTCATGCCCACAGAACAGAACTAGCGCCACTTCTAAAGATGTGAGCATTTCAACTATATGCAAACTATTGTATGAACACAGATGTAGTGCAAAATGATTTTCCATCGGGAAAACTCGGATCTCAAATCTCAATCGGAATACGATGACACCCGAACTGTCAATCAATGATTGTATTAAATGAGTGGCGTTTTCATATCCATTAATACGGAACTTTATTATTTAGTGTCAAAGTGAAAAATGAAAGATGGCTACACGGCTGTGAGATTAGTACCTATTGAAGCTAATTGAGAGAGCACGATAAATACGAACTTTTCCGATAAAGTACGAAGTAAAATCATTTTGCACTACATCTGTACATCGTACAATAATATGGATGCCCACACTGTAAGTAGTAAATTTTTGGAGTTTCTAAGTAGGTACCCTCACAGGGTAGACCCCCATGGTGACCCTTCTGTTCACACTCGACAATACTCTTATGTAATGTTGTGCGTCAGTGCGTCTGAGAATTTGCGCTCCTCAAAAACATCAAGGTAAGCTAAGAGCTTAAAAACTATGAAAATTAATCAATATCTACTAGTTAATATTTAGTGTACCTACATTAATAGGTATTAAGTATCCGGGTTCAAGCTTCGCTTGGATAAAGTCTGAAACACGCATTATTTCAGAAAACAAGACCAACTATCTAGATCGGTTGTTGGCATCAGAAAAAATTTTTGACCAGTTGCCGAGATAGATGTAAATTACAAGTATTTTATTGCTTGTTTAAAGGTATATAATAGTCTGGTCAACATCTACCTTTTTGCATAAAACTTTTGTATATTCACCGAAAATTACGATCAAGGTGTCATTCGATTCGGAATATTATGTAGAAAGTTTAAGGAAAGGTCCCAAAAGGGGCCGATAAAAATTAAAAAGTTATAAGCAATTTATTAAAAAAAATAATAGGAATTTGTTGTTTTTTTATTATCTCAAAAACTATCACAGATATTCAAAATTTGAAAAAAGATCTGAAAAGAGCAGGAAATTTCCAAAAAAAAAGTCCTACCTCATAGAACCGTATCTATAATATTTATAACTTTTACAGAGCCCTGAAAATAGACGTTAAAGCGGGTGGTCTGGCTTCCGCGCGCGATTCGTCACTCGGACACGGTAACAAAAAAAAAACATTTTAACATATTAGATATGAATATTAAAGAATAAAAAAATTCGAGTACTTTTGGGATACATAAATAAATAATAATCCGCCGGCAAAAAACTTATCCTCATTATTTCATTAGTTATGCATTTGTTAACCAACAACTTTTTCTCAATTGAATGTTAACATAAAAATTCCGATTATTATTGAACTAAAACCGTAGGATTTTTTTCACTTCGTGGAGTTATTCTTAAGAGACACAATAATAGATCCCCGTTGGAAAAAATCAAAAATTTTATATTTCCATTTATTTATTAACAATCTAAAATGTAAAAAAAATTAAAAACTGAATAAAGATAGGTAATATTTATTTTTATTTTTATTACTCAAATGTTTTGATTTGAAACGGTTAAAAGTTACTTAAAAATATTTTTTTTTACTTTTTTACCACCATTATTTAAATAATTGTTATAAACAAATGCGTTATTTATAAGATAAAACTGTTAGCTTGATATAAAAGTTGTCAAACATAGAAATTCGGACTTTCAACGTTTTGACAACTTTTATTTCAAGCTAATAGTTTTATTCTTAAAAAACATTACACAATAATATAAATAACACTGTTTTACAAGCGCAAATACCATATGAAGTTAAACAGTTACATCGTTTACCCACAATAAATTAAAAACTGTAAAAAGTTTGAATTTCGCGCCTAGAGCGTGCGCTTCCACCTTAAGACAGAAGCTTAAATTGTTCAAGAACTTATAATGAATAAAAACAACTTGAAGTATTACTGTCGTATCTACAATAATTTAAAAGTTATATCAATTATAAAAGCAAAAGAGCGAGATAAAAGGACAAGTCTTCGGACATAAAAATATTAAAAGTTAAGTATTTATTTATTGTGAACACTGTATAGTATAGTATATAAAAACTTGGAAAAAAAATCGTAAAATAAAGAATTAAAAAAAACAATAGTTTATAACAAATTATTTTTAGATAAACTATTAAAAAATTAAAAAAAAATTTTTTTTCCAAAATCCTTAAAACGATACAATTTATGTTTTTTAGAGAAAAAACGGTTCCTTAATATTCATATTAAGTGGTAAAAAACGATTGTTAATTAATAAATGCATTTTTTACCTATAAATATTTTTTTAAAGGAATATTTTTTTTCTTATTAATCATAATTTAAATCGACAAATAGATTAGGAAAAACAATATTTTTTTTATCTTATAAATTACGCATTTGTTTATAACAATTATTTAAATAATGGTGGTAAAAAAGTAAAAAAAATATTTTTAAATAACTTTTAACCGTTTCAAATCAAAACATTTGAGTAATAAAAATAAAAATAAATTTTACCTATCTTTATTCAGTTTTTAATTTATTTTACATTTTAGATTGTTAATAAATAAATGGAAAATTAAAATTTTTGATTTTTTCCAACGGGGATCTATTATTGCGTCTCTTAAGAATAACTCCACGAAGTGAAAAAAATCCTACGGTTTTAGTTCAATAATAATCGGAATTTTTATGTTAACATTCAATTGAGAAAAAGTTGTTGGTTAACAAATGCATAACTAATGAAAAAATGGGGATAAAATTTTTTTGCCGGCGGATTATTGTTTATTTATGTATCCCAAAAGTACTCAAATTGTTTTATTCTTTAATATTCATATCTAATATGTTAAAATATTTTTTTTTTGTTACCGTGTCCGAGTGACGAATCGCGCGCGGAAGCCAGACCACCCGCTTTTACCTCTGTTTTCAGGGCTCTGTAAAAGTTATAAATATTATAGATACGGTTCTATGAGGTAGGACTTTTTTTTTGGAAATTTCCTGCTCTTTTCAGATCTTTTTTCAAATTTTGAATATCTGTGATAGTTTTGAGATAATAAAAAAACAACAAATTCCTATTATTTTTTTTAATAAATTGCTTATAACTTTTTTAATTTTTATCGGCCCCTTTTGGGACCTTTCCTTAAACTTTCTGCATAATATTCCGAATCGAATGACACCTTGATTGTAATTTTCGGTGAATATACAAAAGTTTTATGCAAAAAGGTAGATGTTGACCAGACTATAATAGGTATATTATAAGTAGTTAGGTAGATAGATAGAGGTCAACTTAGTTCATAATGAGGGGATAATTTCTAGAACTACTGATTCAATTGAAAAATTGTTCACATTCATCCATTCATAGAAAGCAACACTAGTCCCGATTAACGTATGCTGCTGCCTTTGATTAATAATCAAAGGCAGCTATTTATCCCGAACAATTTTTCCGCAAGACCCTGACGAATTTGCGAGCAAGAGAGCTAGTAAGTACATGATACTATACTAGATATTTTAGTTTGAAATGTGTTTTAGTCCATAGCTGCAGACGAAGATAGAACACGAATATCGTGTAAAAGAAAACAATTTGGCTTCCTGGATTCGGTTCGTTAGACGCCGTGCGCGACATCGATAGGAAGCTGCATTTGTTCTACCTTACAAGTTAGAGAAGTGAGCGTTTTTGATATTGAGCTTAGAATTCTAATAATAAACTAACTCCTAAGTCGAAATTAACCTTTTGAACGCCACACATCGTTTTTGTTACGAACTAAATAGATTTTTATTCGGATGCGGGTAGGTTAATTTTTGTATTACCTTACCTTAACTATTGTCGTCTATAGCCGACACTGGCGTTCAAAAGGTTTAAAGAAGGAATAAGAGTGGGTATTTATAGTGGTAGAGATCATCTTAGTGATTAATAGAGGTAAAATATGTACCTACCTGCCCTTATAACTCACCTTATAATGAAATTTAAATCGGTTAGAGGGGGCATGTGTCTACCTACATGACATGGCAGTAAGTAGTGTAGTGATAGTGATAGCCTTAGATTGACCTATGGCCTCTTAAGCAGAGGGGCGTGGGTTTAAACCCGGGCTCGCACTTCTTGATTTTTTTGGAATTTACGTGCGGATTTACATTTGAAATTTACCATGAGCTTTACGGGGAAGAAAAACATCGTGAGGAAACCTGCACACAGCTGCAAAGAAATTCAAGGACGTGTGTGTGTGAAGTTCCCAATCCGCACTGGGCCTGGTTCGATTTCAGAGCGTTTTGACCGCCGCGTTTTTTTTTCATTACTGTCGACGTAAATCAAATATTGCAGAGGGGGATAATGATCAGAGTTAACTTTTTATATAAATGTGTGGCGGTACCGAGGCTTAGTCTGATTTTATCCAAAGTTGTCGCGTTTATCATTATTTTACAGCAATAATCGAGTGACACTAATGAAATTTAAAAAACGCTGACAAAACGCTCTGAAATCGACCCGCCTGCGTGGAAACTATGACCTAAGCTCTCTCATGCTGAGAGGAGGCCTGGGTCCTGCAGTGGGACGTGTATAGGCTAGGATGATGAATTATGATGACATAACAATAAAGAGCATAAAACAGTTGAATGAAGAGCTATAATTTCGGACATTTTATCTTGAAATGTGATATTTACAAGAATGATATAGACTGGATTGGCATTCGCCATAGTGCGGATCGGCCGCGGTTTTTGTAGTTCGATTATTAAATCTAGATGGCGCTGAAATATAGCCAGAGGCTTTGAAGGCAAAACAATAAGACTACAGATGTTTCATATTACTACAAATGTATTATTATGCAATATTTTTGAAAAATAATACATTTGTAGTAATATGAAACATCTGTAGTCTTATTGTTTTGCCTTCAAAGCCTCTGGCTATATTTCAGCGCCATCTAGATTTAATAATCGAACTACAAAAACCGCGGCCGATCCGTACTATGGCGACTGCCAATCCAGTCTATATCATCCTTGTATTTACGAAGAAAATGGTGTGTGTAGGTAAGTATGCATAGATATCTAAATGTACCTTTGGACAGCCTTGTTGTAGGTGGCAGCGATAACAAGCCAGGTTTCGGTGCAAAGACAATAATGTTAGTACGTGCTTTACAAACTGAATTCATTCAGGTACTTTAGGAAATCGAAAACGGCTCTAGTAAGTTTGACATCACATGTTTGTCTGTTATTTCTTTATTTATTACTTTTTTGTTTGTCAAATTTTGTGAGTGATTTAAACGCATATTGGTGGTTGGATTAAAAATGTTATTAAAAAAGGAAAATAGTACAGTCAAGTGCAAAAAAATAAGTATCGATTTTATCCTCCCGTCGTTTATATATAACTATACCTACCTTAATTCGATGACATAAGAGCTATTGGGACATATTTATGAGCAAGTTGTGTGCACCCATATTTTTACACTTGACTGTACTACCTATTAACTAGCACCTAAGTAGGTACCTACCAATAATTATCTATAAGCATACAATGAATAATCGTATCTAGGTAAAGAAAACATCAACACACTATATACTCGTAGGTAATATAGGACAACGGACATAATAATATTGTAATCATCATAATATAAACATACGTAATCTCATTTATAATATTCATTTGTCTTTATCTATTTGAAACGCACATTTTTCTATAACAGACCCAAGGTAAGGAAAAGTACAACAACAAAGAGTAGAAAACAGATGAAAGCGGAACTACTGAAACGTATAAGTGTAAGAGCGAAATTGTGGCCATATAGGTAGAGAGGTCATAATTACGTCAGATTACGAAAAAGTCATATTACAATGAACGTGGCGCCCTCGTTTAATTTCTACTAAGTATTTGTTCAGAATGAGAGGGCTGAGAGGAGGCATGTGCCCTGCAGTGGGACGTATATATATAGGCTGGGATGATGATGATTTGGGAGTAGCTGCAATAGAGAGATCTCTCTCCAGGCAGATGTTATGCCTGGGGACCGAAGTCCAATGGATGAAAGTTGGAAGTTGTATTTATGCAGCCGAGTTGAGAAACTTCGATAGCGTGATTGTAGTAGTTAGTTCCTTATGTGATGACTAGATGGCGCTAATAGTCACCACATCAGCCCCCTTTTAGACCGGAGGTCGATACGAATTGCAGTGGAGTGCAGTCTGTGCGTCATGTGGGCGCTTGCAAGGGCCAGTCGCTCAGTGCCTCGTCGGCGAGCATTGTTGTTCCTCTGCTACTTGTGATGCATGCCTGTTGCGTGATTGCTCGGAGCCTTGTTGGCGAGCGTTGGTTGATTGATTGGCAAGTGGAAGTAGTGGGAGGAGGATTTGCGAACTGTAGACACCAGGCAGATAATAGATACATGCTAATGGTGCACAGTGCGGTGAGTATGGCTTGCTGTGAGACTGCGTCATCGTCTTGTGTATCTGAAGGTTGTGATTTTGTCCAATGTCGTGGGTCACCAATTTGGGGGTAGTTGCAATAGAGAGATCTCTCTCCAGGCAGATGTTATGCCTGGGGACCGAAGTCCAATGGATGAAAGTTGGAAGTTGTATTTATGCAGCCGAGTTGAGAAACTTCGATAGCGTGATGTAGGATTGTAGTAGTTAGTTCCTTATGTGATGACTAGATGGCGCTAATAGTCGCCACAATGATAATGAAGTATTTGCTGTCGTTTTTATAAGATAATAAATTAATAAGTTTTAATTTCACATCATTTCGTTTCAAAACAGTCCATTGATGAAGCATCGCATCCTATTTCCACGAGTTGCATCAGGAATGCCAAGTATTGTTCTGATTTTCTCTTCAAGCAGTTTTCCTGCGTCATTGGTAGAGCGGTCAGCAGGTTTGTACAAAACTGTTCGAATACATCTGATTGACCGGCGTTCTGGAAAATAAAATTTAGTATATAGGACTTAAAATAGTCTAGGGTCTCCCTACATACATCTATCGACGCGGAATCGGCTTAAGTTGAAAAATAAAGTCAACACAATAAGAGCGAAAAAGACCGTCGATCGGCTCGAATTGAGCCGAGCTGATAGATGTCTTTTTCACTCTTATTCCGCATTGATACCCTTGGGCGACATAAAGTCACTATTTTGAAAAAAAAATTCGCATCTCAAAATTTTAAGGTTCCGTTTCCCACCCTTCGCGTATGGGACTCTAAAAATAATACCTTGTAAGTGACTACCGCTGCAATAGCAACCCTCTGAAGCTGTTCTAGTTCGCATCGCCTGACGTGCGCATGAGTGTCTTCCAGCAGCGCTGCGACCGTAGCGCCATCTCCCGAGGACACGGACACAACTTTAGAAGCACTGCGAGCACAAGCTCCGAGTACATCGCACACTTCTACCCACACTTCTGTGCCGTCAACTGAAAATTGCAAGCACGATTCTTCTAAATATTGTGACTGTTTTAGGGTTCATTCATACACAACGTAAGAAACAAAAGTTGTCTCTCCTGTGGACATAAAATTAGCTACACCTCGACAAGCTCGTGCGCGGCGCTCGGCGGAACCCTGTCGCAGGGAGCCTCTGTACCTTTATCATGAGCACAGAATATATGTATAATAGTACTGACGTACAGAGTGCTTAGTATAAGTTTTTACTTCACCAAATACTTCTCGATCGCGTTTACGTAAAAAAATCAATTACTAGGGAAACATGGACAGCGTCTCCGCGCGCGCGCTTCCATGTTTCCATAGAATTGAAATTTTTACGTAAACGCGATCGAGGAGTATTTTGGTGAAGTAAAACTTATACTAAGCGTACAGAATGGAAACGGTCCGCCCCGCATCGATTCGAATTACCCCACCCCTCAAGGCGCAGATAGCCGGAAACCGCCAGAAACCAGAAGAGTGCGCGCGTGATGTATGTAGGCGTACGCGTGTACAGACGTCGTCGTGCTTATGTAGATTCAAGAACGCGTATTTGTACGTCGTGTCCGCCGCGTGCCATGAGTTACACTAGTATACAGTGACCGTACTCGCTAGCGACGGCGTAAATGATTTGTATGGAGAATCGTGTACAGCGCCTCTAGCGGTCACTTACGGAAGTACAATTCTCCATACAAATCATTTACGCCGTCGCTAGCAAGTACGGTCACTGTAAACTAGTGTAACTCATGGTAGAGGTACTGCTGTCCTTAACAAGATAGTTTTTAATAAGTGCGGCAAACGCTGACTGCGACAGGGTTCCGCGGAGGGTCGCGCACGATCTTGTCGGACTATAGTACGTGTCAGTAAACTTAAGACTTTTTTAAATGGGCTGAAGGTTGGCCAGGCGTCCCACAAGTTGATATAGTCTAACTAAAAAATATTGGCTATACACCCTTAACTTTTGCCATGACGCGGAGAGACGCGAACAAAAAAAATGTGTATGACCCGTAGGCACCTCGCGCACTAGACGGCCACGACCTGTGGCCGCAACGACCAGATTAACTGAAGAAACCATGTGCAACCATGTCCGCGACATTCATATGGTTCTATGGTTAATCTGAGGCCGTATTGTCTAACGCTTCTGTCGCTTGTCTTCGCTTTCACCGTCTCTTTCTGTCATCCTTTTATACCGTTGGAGAGAAAGAGATAGTGATTGCGAAGGCAAGCGTCAGAAACGTTAGACAATAAGCCTGCTGGTCGTTGCGACCGTTGACCTTGGTTGTGGCTGTCTTAGTGCGCGAGGTGCTTAAGACAAGACAATGAATAAGCGTTACTTTCTGGAGGTCCCAAAAATAAACTACAATTTTTACCTCTACCTATCTACGTACTAAGTAAAGGTAACGCCACCAGAGTTGAGCACACAACCACATCTCATGTAATGACAGCGGGATTTTGACGTTGTGTTGACGTTTAACGACAACACTACGTCAAAATCCCGCTGTCATTACATGAGATGTGGTTGTGTGCGTGACCTCAACTCTGGTGGCGTTACCTTTACTATGTGGTAGAGGTGTAGCAACGTAAAGTGTTCTAAGTAGTTCATTGTTTTAGGCAAATTGCCCATCGACAGGGGCGTAGCTACCGCCGTATCAGCCGTATCAATGATACGGGGCCTAACCGTGTGTAAGCAAAAATTAGTAAAATGTTATCCACAAACAATGTCACTTAATATCGTGCTTCCGGGGAAAGCCCCCCCAACTAATTTTAATACAGGGGCCCTCCAAGACACGCTACGCCACTGCCCATCGATACTTTTTACAATGAAATTAAAACCTGCTACAGTGAAAATTGTTCGTAAACTTTCGTAGAGTTGGCATTCACGTATAACTTTGTAGTTCCACTGACTTTCTAGTTTTCTATTTGTTATAGCAAAATAATTGCGTTATGCTTATTGTACTAGTGTTTAAAGCCAGTGGCGTACTTAGGGAATTCAGGACGGTGGGGTACAATAAAAAATCGGGGCCCCTATATTTTTGTAATTAAGTATATTGTCCAGCATTAACTGGATTAGAAGCATTAACTCTGTGTCACGTTTAAAATTCCACCTTGTATAAATCTCATACCAACATAAGGCAATATGGTTTCCACAGACATATGCTCGGTGTAGGATCCCAGAGCCAGCGTGCTGTTGATGCCCACTTGACAATAAAACGTGAAGTACAGGGGAGTGTTGGGGTCCTCAGCTGCTAAGGTGCTCACGCGGAAGATTGTCTCTAGAGCAGACCCTGACTCTGGGGTGATCTAAAAAAAATTGTATTTTAATACAAGCTTTTTTGTTGACTGTTCTTTTTACCCTTGGTTACCAAAGTACTCGTCAAGACGAATCGAATGAGCCCAAACTCAATGGGGTTGTGCCGTTTCATTATAGAGTTCCTATGGCCACCTTCCAGCTCTATCATCACATCAGCACCATTGTCATAATAATATGGCCACCCTATTTACACATGCATGTAAAATTTCAGCTCAATCGGAAGTCGAGAAGTGAGTCAAATTTAACTTGTAAGATTTGATAACACAGATAGTCCGGTGAAGGTAAATAAAAGCTTGTAAAATAAGCCTTGTTGTCTAACGCAATTGGAATCAAAATCCTTTTCACCACTCCTTTGCCCCACGGTATAGGATGAGGGTAGAAAGAGATGGTGTGTGATCGCGAGCTCCCACGCGTTAGACAATACGGAGAGCGCCTTATACTAACTACACTACGCTACCTACTATACTAACTACGATTATACTACGATTATCGAAATTCAACTCGTGCGTGCCGTTACGTTCACGCTAATAGTAGAGGTGCTAAGAGTGAAAGGGACGGCATGATACGAACTTCAAATTTCAAATTTCGTAATAGTCCTTTGGCTGATCTGCCAAATGCACAAAACTAATACGAGACCTTAAATATTGGCAATAGCACATTCCATACAAAGGAGACAGCTTTATTTTTAATAACAAAAATTAAAGAAATGTCACCTATGTAGGTATACAATGTGCTATTTCCATCCAATACTCCATGTGGCGTTCTATCTTTTCACCGTGTACATCTGGAAATACAGACGATGGCAGCGAATTTCATTCTTTAGCTAGCAGTTTGTATTAGGAATGATAATGCGAGCTGCTTTGTGCGGACCAAAACAATTCAATTTATTTCCATAACAATTTATATTGGAATTAATAATGAAAAGGTTCCAATTCCCTCGAAATACCTATTTGAAAAATTCATACCATCACTTCATTAGCCTTCGGAATCCTGTTCAACTTGAAAAACATATCAGCATACACTGTCCCCTGGCTGTCGCATGCGAACATAAAGCTGCATGCACACTGCGCGACAAAACGCGCGCGACCCGCCGCTGCCGGCATCTCTGCAGTTACCTGCCGCCATTCTGTCTCGTTTGAAAAGTCGGTTAACTCGTCCAAAAAGTTTTCTTCAAGGGAGTAGATGGTTAGAGTTTCGGTAAGTGGTTCGCCGTGCTGTAAATACGAAATTGCGAGTCAGCCAAGGACTATTAGGAGTCATAAAAAGTTACAGACTGAAGTCCATCGCATAATAATGTACTTACAAATTTGTGGTACCTATTTAATGAATTTCTGATACAACACAATCGCTGATAGGTAACCTACTAAAGGTATCGCCACGAGAGTTGAAGTCACGCACACAACAACATGTCATGTATTGACAGCGGGATTTTGACATTTATTCGTACCGATAGCAAGTTCAACAGACTCAACAGTAAATTAGTAGATTGACAAAAAATTTCTTCAACCTATTTCCTTAAGAATTATTTCGGAAAAGAAAAGAACATCTAGTTCAAACAAAACAGAAAATAAAATATTTTGATGATGAGAAACAAGAAAAATTATATTATTGCGCAGGTATTTCATCATAAGATCATATAACTCACATTTTCATTCACTCACTCATTTCAATCATTCACTGCTTTTTTGCAATCAGTAGGTACTTTATGTAGCTGTGTGTGTAATCTTAATTAAATACAAATGTCACAAACTTAATGCTAAATTATTTATATATGTATTAGGTATAGGTATTGTACTATAGTTGATTGTCAATTTATTATACATCTAAGTGGCGAATTTTAATTTTTGTTTGAATATTGTTTATTTACCTGACAATCATCGCAAGAGTCGTTAACGACATGGTTCTGTGGCAGAAGATATTCTTCCTTAGCGAAGTACCAAGTCAGCGAGCATAGAGGCGTCACGTTGCTCACATTCGCCACGAGAACTGTTCTAGTACCCTCATTGAGAACTCTGGGCATAGGGGAAATCTGAAAAGCAAGATATAGAAAAGGAACATAATTTGAGATTAAAACCGTTACAATAAGTATCTGGTAAGTCAGCCGTACCTACCTATTTTAAAAATATAACAAAAACGCAGAAGTTGATATGAAGCTGAATACATTATTTGGTTTTGTGGTTGTTTGTGTGGATCCCTTTGAGGAATATGAAATTGAACACAATTGTGCCACAATAGTGTTTTGTTATATAATATTAATAACGAAGATGTAGACGGTACACTAACTTGCATTTACTTTTGAGGATTTTACAGTATGATAAAGAATAAAAAGCTACAAATTATAAGAAGTAAAAAAAAAATGCAGTTTTTTTTTACCTGCTTATAGAGTCGTGTTTTTGTGGAATGTAACACTCTCTTCTACTGTTTTAGGTGTAAACTTAGAGTAACTAAAGCATTAAGGATAACTGTACGATAGAAACTATACCTGTATTATTGGTAACGTATGTTGGACGGCTATAATAACAGCGCTCGTTGTGATGGAGTGCTCCTGAACACTCGCAGTAAGAGCCACTTCGTACCTGTAAGTGTGAGAAAAAATATCGCGTTTCCCTCTTGAAAGCAGCTAGTTAGATAGGCTTTCGATACCATAGATTATCTTTGCTAAAGTAAAATGACCGATCAAGTTCCAGTTCCGTACCTTCGTACAATTTATTTTTGTTATTTGTTGTATACCTATTGCATTCATTCATACCTACTGCTTATTTAGTAAACAAGTTTATAACGCCAAAATGCACTTTTTTATTTACGAAATTGGTAGAATTTTTAGCTAAAAATGCATTTTGAGGTTAGAATAAGTTGTTTAGTAAATAAGACAACTATATGGATGAATGAGATTTAATAGTGGGTAAGTACTTATAGCAATATTAGGTATGTGTATTCTGTGAAAATTTAATGTTATCTAGTTAATGCAAAAAGATGGAATAAAAACCCTAAAAAATACACGTTTCTTGTAATGATTGTATATTTTATTTTATTGTTATAGTATCACAATCGGTGAAAATTTCAAGCGTCTACTCGTAGCTTAATAGCTAACCATAATTGGTTCAATAGATAGGGCCTTGTGACATACAGACGGGCAGACAGACAGCGGAGTCTCAGTCTCAGTAATTTGGCACTTTTTGGGTACGGAACCTTAAAAAGGTAAATATCTAGAAAATACTTTTAAAGATTTCAAAAGTAGAAAAAGTTATGACCAAGTTTATAAGTAAAAGGAATTTGTGACTTACTTCCCTACTACTGGCAATCCGTTTTCAAAAACTAGGGTGTTTGTGGTTGGATTTTGAAAAAAATCACAGGAGTTATTATCGCTAGTGCACTGCCAGTCATACTAAAAAATAAAACCAGTAAAAAATTCATCGTTAGACATTTTTATATAATTAGATTAGTTAAAACGTAATAAATTGTACTTTTATACTAACTTTACTATTTTTTAATAAAACTATCTTCAAATTTGTGACTTAATAAATGCATAGTTTTGACTTACTAAAATGTTCATTACTTACAGTTAAATTATATCCAAAGTAATCGTGGTTTAACAAAAGACATTCTAAAGTGAACGCAGCATTAACTGGCACTGTTAAGTGTTCCACATTCAAGTACACTTCAAACGTCCGTCGCAGAACTATGATTGGTAAATCGCTCTGAAAAAATAATAATAGTTAAAAAAAAACTATAAAACACGCATTGTCATCGGTTCTTGATAAGTATGCCAAATTTCGAGTTAATCCGACGTTTTAAAGGGGGTCAAAATCATATTCAAAGTTTCCGTTACATAGGACTAACCTACGAGGGCAGGTCCAAAGTTTCCGACCTAACAAAGAAAAGAAGTACATTATATTCACAAAACTTCTTTTATTTTTCGATAATAGTCTCCCTCTATTTCAATGCTGTGCTATAACTAATGCTCAATTCACAGACAGTTGTAAGCTCATTTTTAAGAAGTTGCAAGTTTTACCGCTTGCTTGCATTTATATTAGAAAGGCTTGCTTATTTGTTAAAGACCATCCGGAACACTTTCAAAGGAGGATTGATGTTTTCGTGGGATGTCAGAGAGCCCAGTACAGAAATCTGTTGCATAAACCTCGCTGTTGTAGTGCCATTTACAGTAAAAACGCGTACAACATGTGTATAGTCGTGTTCAATCACCTCCCTGAGATATTTAAAACCTTGCAGGGTGGTGAATTTAAAAGAAATATTACTAAATGGCTCTTGGAACACTGTTTCTATAATGTGAAGGAATATTTAGATTTTAATAGTAATATATAGAGTGTTATAATGTGTAAATGATTATATATAATATTGTAAATTGGGCTCGACGTTTGAATCATGGCTGTAATTATAAGTCTGAATGTGATTGTTGACATGCTGACAAACTATTGTTACTATCATACATAGTTAATAGTTATATAATGTACCTTAGTTATTGTATTGTTATCTCATCTGAAAACAAAGATTTGCATGTCGTTTTATTGTCGACTGGATACTGTACTATCATATACTATAACAACTTGTATACCTATAACTAAGTATTCTGGCAAATAAATAATTCTTATTCTTATTCTTAATGCACTTTTCAGATTGAACTGAAATGGAGGAAGACTAAGTATATCGAAAAATAAAAGAAGTTTTGTAAATACCTATACTTATGTACTCACTTCTTTTCTTTGTTAGGCCGGAAACTTTTGGACCTGCCCTCGTACATATGAAGCTAATAAAAGCGTGTTAAAAATGGACATAAAGACTGTGTATGTAATAATACCGTTGAAATAATTTTATTTTAAAACTCAACGATGATGACTTTTTTTCTGTAATATTTTAATTTCCTATACTAATGCCGGCAGAGGCGACAATAGAAAGATGGCATCCAGGCAGATGAAAGTTTATCAAGATTAAATTTTAATACTGTTTCTTTTTAGCCATGACTTTTTAAACAAAAATTTTGAGTCTTACCTTTTTATACAGAGAGAACGTGTCTACTAAGCAACTTAGCGTTTTGAAGTTAGCCATCACAACACAAACAATTACTATGATAGATAACCGTTTCATTAAAAGTGAAAAACATATATGTATTATTTTCAGATATCCATTTTTAATCCAATGGTACGTTAACTTTGCGAGCTCTATCTTTTCAGATTTATATCTCAATTTTCAAAAAAGGTGACCAGATATTCGTACGCTTAATAATAAAGCGACTGAATTCGAATTATTCTCATTTCAAAACTAAACCTTATTTTTTCTATTTAAATTTTATTTTTAAAATGAGAATAATTCGAATTAAGTCACTTTCTTATAAAGCGTGCGATCATGCTCTTTCCGGAGACCCTTCATCTGTTTTCGTCTTGCATTCAACGCTAAAGGAAAAAGTTCAAAATTTTGGATGGCTAGAAGGTTTTGACGTACTCTTCCAAGCTACAATTCCCATGCCTCCGAGTTGTATCATTGGTGACTCAAAAATCGTGTTGGTCTCAGTGTATGTACCACCTGAGTAATGAAATCTCCATTGGACTGCCTCAGGACCTGACAAGTGATGAGGTAGGTCAAGCCGGCCCGCAGCGAGTTTGCGGGTATTTCCAATCGGGAACTCGTCAGCGCCGAGTCCACTTTGTCATCCGTCTCTGTACTTTGAATTGTCCAATCGAACTGGAAAGAATTTTGTTCTTTATTTATGGCATCTAACGATCGCTGATTATTACGGCTCATAAAATCATTTAAATTTGTTTGCAAGAATGTAGAATAAATAATTTCAAATTTCAAGGTGTATGTTTTAATTTATTCCCAATACATTCTGCTTTAATAAACATGCAAAGTTTTTATTTATATTATAGCTTAGATGATTAAGCTACGGAAGCTACGTATTTTCTATACAGCCGTAGTAGGTACCTACTTGTTGTTACGAACTTTATTTGTTATCATTATTAGCTTCACTTTATGTATGTAGGTACCTAAGCAAGTTTTCTTAGTTTGTTAAACTAAATCTTGCCAGGAAATTTTGACTCACAGGCAATGATGGTATTGTCTTGGAATTTCGCAGCATTGTGGTAGCCTTTTGGTTTGACCTATGGCACCTGAAGCAGAAGGTAGTTGGATAGAGACCGGGCTCTTACCTTTTGAGTTTTTCGGAATTCATCTGCATACGAAATTGCATTGCATATTAACAAAATATTAAATATTAACAATAATTCTTAGGCATTATAAAAATTATCATTATACTAAATTAAATAAGACTAATTTAAAAACAATAACATAAAAAAAATTGTAATTTACCATGAGCTCTACGGTGGAGGAAAACATAGTGAAGGACCTGCATACACCTACGAAAAAAATCAACAGTGTGTGTAAAGTTCGTAATCTGCACTGGGCCCGAAAAGGAACTATAGCCCCTAGCCCTCTCATTCTGAGACGATTGCACCCTGTGTGAAGATGATGATGAATTCATGTGACTTACGTAATAATCCTGTGTTGGATAGCAAGTGGTGACCAGCGCTTCCATTGCAAACTCGACGTCAGCGTACGTCTCCTGGCCACCGATCAGCACCACACTCAGCAAGTCGGCATGACCCTCGATGTTTTCCAGCTTCTGGTCGCCATGGATGTTGTTGATGTGGAAGGATTTAGTGCGCTCGCCTATCGAGTTGGACGCGGTTACGTTGAATATGTAGTTCACGCCTGGAAGCAGCTGTATAAATAAGGGGTATAGTTAAAACACGACTTGTTTTTATTGACCCGGAATAACCGGCAATAATGCAGGGTGAATATTCAGCGTTGTTACTTAAGGCGTCTTCTTTTCGTCATTACCGTTTCAGCAAATATTGTTAAAATAGATGATGATTAGGATTAACTTTTTATGAAAACGACAACCGTTTCCGACAGCGGAAAATCTTAAGACGATTTGGGTGTCATGGTGTATATAAAACTAAATTTTGAAAAATATTAAACTATCCAATTGAATTGTTATTATCATTGCTTTTAAGTTTAACCATGAGATCTATATAAGAAATATGAAAAAAAGGAACAAAAAATACAAAATTCACAACAACACAAGACACATCAATATAAATACAAATATACAACACGAAGGGTTAAGATAGAGCAGAGCAGCAGTGCGGTTGCGAATTAGATACTGGCTGAGCATAATGCGGCAATTACATTAAGTCGATCGCCGCATGCAACATGCGGTGACCGCAACAGTGTGAAGAGCAAGATAGTCGGCCGCATTCGGCGAGCGACAGCTACCAGCGCCTAATTATGGCCACCGCATTAGGCGGACAGACTAATGTGAAGACGACGTTCGGTCGCCGAAGTAGTTTGAAACAAGTTCGGCGACCGCATTAGGTGAACGAAGTAGTGTAATTGCCACATAATGCTTTGGAAGCGTGGGTGAAAGCTCAATTACCTCATCATTTTCAATAAGATATACAAAAGGCTCCGGTTGTTGTCCGTTCAGCTTCTTCTCAAGCGCTCGCGTGGCTCGCCACAGCAGCAGCGTGGATCGCTGCGTCGGCGCAGGCAACGGCGACCATCGCACTATCCAGCTCATTTGCAACTTGGCACCAGCTTTTGCTCTGATACTGGCACAAATCAATTTGCACAGTTTAGAAGATGTTAAAAGTCTATCAAGGTAAATTGAGTAGCTTACTTTAAAACTCTGATAAATTAATCTCTGAGAATTTTAAGATTTTGGTATTAAAGAAAAGGCGGGTAAATAAGGTAGATAATCTCCTAAGAGGGTAGAGAGGACTCTGAGTTTGAAATTAAGCTACATAATTGACTAATTTATACCTACTAGAACAAGTTTTATCAATTATTATTTAGTTATTAAGTAAAATTAGTGTTTGATGTTTAAAAATGATTTTGAACCTAAACTTGTCCGGTCCACGACTCATCAAAAAAGTTAGTATGCTCGGACCAGTTTGGACCCGGGCCAGTAATACCGGAGGACGGGCAGCAGCGTCCTCGATATTTACGGTGTAACCTACTGCGATTGCCTCAGCTTATTTGGCATTACTATATACTTAGTTGTTGTATAATCGTGAATGCCATGTTAGATTTTAATGGATAATACAAATTTTTGGGGCCTACCCGTTATCCGCAGGCAATCTACGGGTGGATCGAGTCACTTACTTTAAAAAAAAATATTTAAAATTTCAAAACTTCATAATAGGTCTGTATAAAAGGTCTTTTCTATACTTTAAGGATGTTATTTCAAACTTACGTGATGATAATGTTGTCGGGTTTGAGTAGAGTTGCTTCCTCGTCTTTAGGACAAACGAATTCCGGAGCAAGTACACGGAACTCCGGCAGTTCTGCTTTCTGTAAAAGCAATGTTGCAAAGTTCACACACAAATTAAGGTAACACGGACTAAGTAAGTAGTTTCTTCACAACTTAATGTTATTGCTCCGCCTTCAACTCTAGCAGTTAGGTACTTACAAGGCGAACAATTGTTATGATTATAGTTAGAGATAATGTTTGTTGTAATATATGAAACATAGCTTTGAACTATCAACAACAATTTACTATCTAAGCAGAAACAGTCCACTGTCTACAATATCGTACCACACATTTGTGCTTTATAGGTATTCTACCTATTTTACTATATTCTGAAACTTAAAAGCATGTAATGCAATGAGCTTTTTAGGGTTCCATACCCAAAGGCGTATTTTTTTTTGTATAATTTAAATTTTCATTACAACGTCTGCCATAAAATATAATGATATTGTTTTGTTTACAAAATTCTTGAAACGCCACCTTTTGGAAGGCAGTAGGTTAAGTTAGGTAGTTTAACGACCATTCTAAAAAAAAATACTGAGTAGGTAATGATACTTACGAAAAACTATAAATTTATTATTGCATGTAAAATTCGGGCCAACCATGGAGAACCCTTCTATTATATTATATACTTACTTAAGCTCCGTTGTCTGTCCATCCGCCTTTCACAGGGCTAATTTTAACCGTAATGTGATAAACATTGGAAATTTTCATAGAGTGTGCATAACAACTTTGGCAACTAAAATAACAAATAAACAAAAATAATAAAAGAAAATAAGAAATAACAGTGGTAAAAAAACCTGTTTTTTAGGGTTCCGTAGTCAACTAGGAACCCTTATAGTTTCGCCATGTCTGTCCGTCTGTCTGTCTGTCTGTCTGTCCGTCCGCGGCTAAGCTCAGAGAATGTTAGTAGTAGAAAGCTGTAATTTGGAATGAATATATATATCAGTTACGCCGACAAAGTGATTATATAAAAAAACTAAAAAAATTTTTTTTAGGGTACCTCCCATAGACGTAAAGTGGGGTGATTTTTTTTTTCTCGACTAACCCCATTGTGTGGGGTATCGTTGGATAGGTCTTTTAAAACCATTGGGGGGTTGCTAACATGATTTTTGTTTTCAGTGATTTGTTTGCAAAATATTCAACTTTAAAGTGAAAATTTGAAAAATTTAAACTGTTGGGTGGAAAAATTTGAAAAAATTCAAAATGGTAGTAAATATATTAAATTTACAAGGAAAATTATAGCGGCTAAGATTGCTTGGGAATTATTTGTAGTTTAACCCATTATAGACTAGCGGTACCGTATGGGACCATTTATATGACAGTGATACTTAGTTGGCGAAATTTGGACAACTTGTAGCGCATAAGACGAGGTCTGATTGGTGGAATTTGATGTAGGAGACATCAATGCTGCCAACAGTTTACCTAAAACCGTACTTATCGGCATTAGTTGAGTTTAATTGAAGGTCAAAAATAGTGCATTAAAAATTTGGCGGAATTTTTTTCTCGCCGTTCAAGTAAGTCATAATATTTTGTTTAGTAACTGATTAATGACCTATGTTATTGCAAAACCGTGTAATGTAGTAATGTTGCTTTTCTATAATTTATTTCAAATAGCGATACTGGGTAGAAACTTTCTAAATACCGTGCATTAAAGTTGCTGGTACCGTACGGGATCGCTAGCCGTTTCCCGTACGATTTTTTGAATAAAGTTTTTTTTCCGTAGTTTTTATTTTTAATAGAAAAATGATAATAATTCAACATTATATTGGATAGTTACAATGCAGTATTATTTAATAATCATAACTTTATTGTATTTATAAAGTTTTGTTTTATTTTAGATGCAGTATACACGAGACATTAGCGATTTTGAAGTACAATGAGGACCTTGAGCCTCAAAAAAAACTTTCAGAGCAACAAAAAAAATTGCCAAGCTCGGTCGAGATTGAAATGCTCGAAATGTGATATGGCATAAATGATAAATTTGTAGGATTATATCCTGCATGCGACTACAAACTTCATGTGAAGCAAATTTAGTTTTTTTTTTTTGACATCCTGGAGACAAATTTATTAAGTAAATATAATCAAACATATCTAAAGTAGGCACCTATCTTATTATTTTAATATTCTGAAGGTTGATTTATAAAATAAATAGAAATATACAAATCTGCAGTATCCTATTAATCCCATAATAATTTCACATCTTTAATTAGTCAGAGCCTAGCGGTTCCATATGGTACCAGCGTTTTTTTAAAAACCGAAGATCACACCAATTTTTTAATATCCAAATATCGTCAAGTATACTCTAATAAACAATATACTAAATTACCATAAAAATCGGACATCTCAAAAAAATTCAGTCTATAATGGGTTAAGAGTAAACAGTAGCCTAAGGTATAAAACATACCGTCACTACTTTGAAAAACTCGTATCTCAAATCAGCATGTAAACAAAACTGAACCTCGATACGCTTGTAATAAAGTTCACTTTACCAGATTATCGATTTTGAGATACGAGCTTTTTTCAAAGTATTACGATACCTAACTTGGAAGATTCCGTACACATACGAAATCCTTAGAAAAATATTACTTGATTTTTTCGTAGTGGCTACGGAACCCTATCTTGGGCGTGTCCGACACGCTCTTGGCCGGTTTTTTTTTACTTCGTTGCTTGACTTGAAACGTGAAACTTATATTAGGTACTAGCTTTTGCCCGCGACTCCGTCCGCGTGGAATTAGTAATTTGGGCAGCTTATTTTTTTTATCCAATTTGCTTTTTCATCGATTATGGCTCTCCTAAGTTCCTCGATATAAAAAAAATTACCCCCCCCCCTCACCGAACCCCCCCCCCCCCCCCCCCTCCGCACACCCGCGTTCACATTCACCACCGTACCTACTCTACCGTATCTTTCTTATTTGTGAACCGATTCAAATGAAACAAACACTAAATGTTAATCCAAGAAAATGCCAACATATCAGTGAAAACCGCATCCTTCTAGGTTAAGCCGTTTCTAAGATTAGCGCGCACAAACGCACAGACAAACAGACAAACAGACAATAATTCTAAAAAACATTGTTTTGGGTTCTATTGCGCTAGTATATAGCCCTAGTGACAGTTTTTCTCAAATATCTTCAATGTACAGACACCGACTTGTTACAGATTTATTATATGTAAGTACTAGCTTTTGTGACAGTTTTTCTCAAATATCTTCAATGTACAGACACCGACTTGTTACAGATTTATTATATGTATAGATAAGATGGTATGACAAGGAACCCTTCTTGTGTGATCCGCAAGCACTTGGCCGGTTTTTAAATCGCGTGATAAATAGTCGCATGTTAAATAGTTGTGGTAGATTTTTACATTTGTCGCTTTGGAAATAAAAGTGTCATGCGAGCTATAACGAAGCACCGCTAGATTAAATTGCTTTTAAATAGGTTACTGTGGCAGTTGTGCTTTGAGAAATACTATATTTCGCTGTTTGATACTATATTTTAGTAGAATGTCTGAACACAAAACGTATAGTAGGAAAGGCGAAAAAATGGCGACATCGAGTCAGGAACGAAATGCTCTAATTATTGAAAATTGTTAACTAATTATATGTACAGATAATACGTGACGTAGTTAATCGCACATTTGCAGCAATTAAAGGTCGTAAATCGCCGAGAGCCTAATTAATGGCTGCCTCCGGTCCGATTTACCTACGTTTAATGGGATTTACACTCGCACATTATGTGTAAACGCAGATGGAACTGTGGTCTTTGATGTATTTGGCCGAATACTAATTTGTGCTGTACTCCAAATAATTAGTTGATGTCCAGTATTTATAAATTAATATGTTGATGACAAATGAAAGGAAACGATGGGATTTGGATTAGGTAGTAAGTATACGGTTTTAACTTTCGTAGAGGACGTCTTTTTACTTCATTGCTATCATATTGAACAAGACCTACATATTTTTCGTAACTCGAATTTTTAGCACTAGTAATAAAGTAGTCGTTTCAATTATTAAAAACTTGTATGAGAACCAAAAGGCAACAGTCAGAGTGGAAAAAGATCATACAGAGGAGGTGGATATTTGCCGGGGTGTGCGTCAGGGTTGCATTCTGTCCCCATTACTGTTCAACGTATACTCCGAGGCGATTATGACCGAAGCCCTTGAGAATCTTGATGTGGGGGTGAAAATGAACGGTAGGCTCATTAATAACTTACGCTATGCAGATGACACCGTTCTTATTGCCTCTACTCAAGAGGATCTACAAAGATTGGTTGACAGAGTTCACGAGTGCAGTGAAAGGGCTGGCTTGTCCATAAATTTATTGAAGACCAAAGTCATGGTGATAACCAGGGACCCTTATTTACGACCAAGAATATCGGTAGCAGGAAAAGTCCTTGAGCAAGTTCGGCATTACAAATATCTCGGTGCATGGGTGAATGAAGCATGGGAGTCGGACCAGGAAATTAAGACCCGCATTGAAATTGCCCGTGCCTCGTTTACCAAAATGAGGAAGGTTTTGTGTTGCCGGCAAATCAACCTAAGACTCAGAACTCGGATCTTACATTGCTACATTTGGCCTGTGGTTATGTACGGCAGCGAATCGTGGACCATAAAGGAAGTCACCAGGCGGCGCTTAGAAGCGTTTGAGATGTGGTGCTATCGTCGCATGCTCCGTATAAGCTGGACCCAGAAAGTCAGCAACGACAAGGTGCTTCAGCGTGCTGGTATGACCCGAAAATTATTGCACACCGTCAAAAAGCGCAAAATCGAATATCTGGGGCACGTGTTACGCCATGACAGATATCAGCTGCTTCAACTAATATTGATGGGCAAAATACAGGGAAAACGGCGCTCTGGAAGACGGAAGAAATCTTGGCTGCGGAATATTAGGAAGTGGACCGGGATCAGAAGTGCAGAGCAACTATTCCGGATGGCTCAAGACAGGGAGAAGTTTTCAGAGCTAACGGCCAACCTCCAGTAATGGAGTGGCACTTTCAGAAGAAGAGAAGAATAAAGTAGTAATAAACAATATCGCTCTGTTTTTTTTTTTTTAATATTTTTATATGGCAATGTAGTAAAACATTCTTCGCTGCCACGCATTGCTACGCGCTGCGCTCGTAACCGGTAGCAGTACGCTACGCTTAGTATAAGTTTTACTTCACCAAAATACTTCTCGATCGCGTTTACGTAAAAATTTCAATTACTATGGAAACATGGACAGCGCCTCCGCGCGCGCGCGTCCATGTTTCCATAGAATTGAAATTTTTACGTAAACGCGATCGAGAAGTATTTTGGTGAAGTAAAACTTATACTAAGCATACTGGAAAGTTTCCATAGTTGAAATTTTAACGTAAACGCGATCGAGAAGTATTTGGTGAAGTAAAACTTATACTAAGCATACTGTTTCCGCTTCATAACGAAAACTGCTAACGAACTAACGAAGGAATCCACCTGCCTGGTTCTTGGCGCTAGCATTTTATATTTCTCTCTCTCTATTTTGCTGTATTATTCTACCATTGTATATAATTTAGGAATTATTATTTGACGTTTTTTTATAATTATTATTTTAACATTTTGTCATCATCATCCCAGCCTATATACGTCCCACTGCAGGGCCAGGCCTCGTCTCAGAATTTTCTACTACATTTGTACATTTTGTAATTTTGATTAATTGTACCTTAATTAATTTAATTGGTATAAAATAATTAAAACAATTAAGAAAAAATAACAAAGAATAAATAAATAAAATAAATAAATAAATATCACGGGACAATTCACACCAATTGACCTAGTCCCAAAGTAAGCTTAGCAAAGCTTGTGTTATGGGTACCAGGCAACGGATAAACATACTTATATAGATAGATACATACTTAAATACATATTAAACACCCAAGACCCAAGAACAAACATTCGTATTTTTCATATAAATATCTGCCCCGACACGGGAATCGAACCCGGGACCTCAAGCTTCATAGTCAGGGTCTCTAACCACTAGGCCATCTGGTCGTCTAAGAATAAAACTTAACTATAAACTAAATATTACAAACTAAATTAAAAACTAAACTAGATCTAAACAAACAAAAATAATACTATTACAAACTAAATTAAAAACTAAACTATATCTAAAAAAGGCCCCTGCGGCATTGTGCCGAAGATGCTGGCAGCATTTCCTCGTTGAATCGCTAAAATTGAATTGTAATCACTTGCACGCCTGCATGCAGGACAAATACACTGGGCATTATTGCTTTAACTTCTTATACTGTATTCAACCAAATAAAAAATTCTGATTTCTGATTGATATAACCAAGTGTACCGTACCTCTACCATGAGTTACACTAGTTTACAGTGACCGTACTCGCTAGCGACGGCGTAAATGATTTGTATGGAGAATTGTGTACAGCGCCTCTAGCGGTCACTCACGGAAGTACAATTCTCCATACAAATCATTTACGCCGTCGCTAGCGAGTACGGTCACTGTAAACTAGTGTAACTCATGGTAGAGGTTCAGTACGCTTAGTATAAGTTTTCCTTCACTTCAATACATCTCGATCGCGTTTACGTGAAAAATTCAATTACTAGGGAAACATGGACAGCGCCTCCGCGCGCGCGCGTCTATGTTTCCATAGAATTGAAATTTTTACGTAAACGCGATCGAGAAGTATTTTGGTGAAGTAAAACTTATACTAAGCGTACAGTACGCTTAGTATAAGTTTTCCTTCACTTCAATACTTCTCGATCGCGTTTACGTAAAAATTTCAATTCTATGGAAACATGGAAGCGCGCGCGCGGAGACGCTGTCCATGTTTCCCTAGTAATTGAATTTTTTACGTAAACGCGATCGAGAAGTATTTTGGTGAATTAAAACTCATACTAAGCGTACAGTACGCTTAGTATAAGTTTTCCTTCACTTCAATACTACTCGATCGCGTTTACGTAAAAAATTCAATTACTAGGGAAACATGGACAGCGCCTCCGCGCGCGCGCGTCTATGTTTCCATAGAATTGAAATTTTTACGTAAACGCGATCGAGAAGTTTTGAAGTGAAGGAAAACTTATACTAAGCATACAGAGTGCTTAGTATACGTTATACCTCACCAAAATACTTCTCGATCGCGTTTACGTAAAAATTTCAATTCTGTGGAAACATGGGCGCGCGCGCGCAGAGACGCTGTCCATGTTTCCATGGTAATTGATTTTTTTACGTAAACGCGATCGAGAAGTATTTTGGTGAGGTAAAACTTATACTAAGCACTCTGTACGCTTAGTATAAGTTTTACTTCACCAAAATACTTCTCGATCGCGTTTACGTAAAAATTTCAATTCTATGGAAACATGGATGCGCGGCCGCGGAGGCGCTGTCCATGTTTCCCTAGTAATTGATTTTTTTACGAAAACGCGATCGAGAAGCATTTCGTGAAGTAAAAACTTATACTAAGCATACTGGTCAGTAATTTTTCCAAAGCGTTTTTTAGTAAACAGTAAAAAAAAACGAAGCGAGCGAATTGCCACGGGAAGCAGTAGGTATAATTACTTTGTATAAACAAATGTAACTTTTTGGCCTCTCCCTGATTGATACACTACGTGAGCAGCCTGAGTAAGCGATCCAATTATGAAACTTACGATCTTGAGTTCCTGAGACGATTCCATTTGATTACTAGATTAAAGCACTTTGCTTTAGTGTCCTACTTGGTTCTTAACAAAGTTAAGTGCTGTATTTATTTGGATAAGATTATTTTCGAAGTAGCCTAAGTTTATGACTTCTAAAGCAGAGGATGGTGGTTTCGAAGCCGGAACTTTGAGCTCTTCTAAATGTATGTGAGAATTTACATTCGAAAATTATATACTTTAACCGGACCGGGCCGTATTATTAGTCCGGGATGAGTCAATGAATGGATTTGACAGTTATTTCGTACACTTATGTCAAAATAAGAATACATAAAACAGATCTGTCCTTATACGCGTCCAGCTATATTGTATACTTATCTTACGCTATGCTAGAGGTCCGGTAATATTATATCGTATGGCGCTATCGTCCGATCTTTAGCTGGGTTTCAAGGTTTATTACTAGTAGCTACGTTGAATAAATAAGTAAGGGCGTCGCTATTTTAAGTAAAAGTCACGCAATATGACTGTAAAATTTAAGTTATTTCCTCTACATTAGTAGCACCAATTATGTATTATATCCGTTCAGTTTTACTAAAATTTACCAACATTTAAGCCTACCAATGTCTTAAAACAGTGAAATGTAAAATAAAGCGAAGTCTACCAATGTAGAAGTAAACACTTAATTACGTAGGTACTCAATTGTTTATATTAAAAACTTAAAATAATAACATTCGTCTTAATAACAGAGACGCTAACACCATCTACTTTGGCCGGAGTTAAGAGAGTCATTCAAAGAAGTTCTCCGGCACAAAGGTAGATGGCGCTTGACATGTATTTCTATTGAAATGGTAGAGTAGAGAGTAAAAAGGATTTCATAAAATTCGCATCAACTATTACATAAGGTGGTGTAATTAACGGTGTAAAATAAATGTGACTTTTGTCTGTAGTACTTAATCTAGCTAAACTGTTTTGCAATGAAAATTAAAAATAGTGATACGTACAAAAAAACATTGACGCGCGGCCCTGCACATGCGTGGTGTGCTTATGAACCAATCGAGGTTGTTTGTTACCCGAACCCGGACGGAAACGACCGAGCAGTGCCGAAGCGACCGCTAACTGGGATTCACGTTTGTCCGGCCGTCACATTATTGACCATTTCCTTGGGTTGTCTCAACAAAATATCTTATTCGGCGGGTAAAAATACAAATAATTTGAACGAACAAGTGCTAATACAGTGACTTAGTGACAAATAACGGAGAAACCGGCTCAACGGATTATTTTGTGACCTATAATTGCAGACATGTTCATAGTTACTGCATGTTTACAAGGATCAGCAGTTAATGGGATTACACTAATGATCACTAATTAACTGACAGAAACCTAACACTGCTGCACGTGTTAAATAGGGGAGAGGTTGACACGCAACGATCAAGGAATATAACCTAAAGTCAGCAGGAAAATTTTAAATAGTAAAATGCCGACAACAACGAAGCACGAAAACATCGCCCTGCTCAATATGATGTCCTCAGACAATTTGGATGATGATCTGAAGAGTGTGCAGCTTCATTTTCCATCGGATCGGCGATTGCAGAGCGACGGCGCATGCGTGGAGGAGCGGGTGAGGACTTCCCGCGGGGACTTGCTGGTGGCCGTGAGGGGAAACCGTTCCAAGCGCGCCATTATTACCTATCATGACCTTGGCCTCAACTACGCGGCTAACTTCCAAGCGTTCTTCAACTTCGTTGACATGAGGGCCATTCTAGATCAGTTCTGTATCTACCACGTAAACGCTCCCGGCCAAGAGGAAGGCTCTGCCCCACTGCCCGAAGATTACATCTACCCTACTATTGACGAACTTGCCTCACAGATTGATTTTGTTCTCGGTCACTTTGGCATAAGATCTTTCATTGGATTTGGAGTAGGCGCCGGTGCGAATGTTTTGGCGCGTTATGCACTCGTGAGCCCTAACAAGGTGGACGCGCTTGCTTTGATCAACTGCACTTCTACTCAGGCTGGGTGGACCGAGTGGCTCTACCAGAAAATAAATACCAGACAGCTGCGATCCAGCGGGATGACGCAGGGCGCCCTGGATTACCTGATGTGGCACCATTTCGGACGCAGCACCGAAGACCGCAACCACGACTTGTCGCACGTGTACAAAGAATGCTTCTCACATGTCAATCCGATAAACCTGTCAATGTTTATTGACGCGTATTTACGGCGCACTGATTTGGGGATCGGGCGAGATTCAAACACGATCAAAGTTCCCGTCCTGAACATGACAGGTTCGCTGTCGCCGCATGTGGATGACACGGTCACGTTTAATGGCCGTTTAGAGCCGTCTAAGACGTCCTGGCTGAACATTTCTGACTGCGGGATGGTATTGGAAGAACAGCCGAATAAGATAGCGGAGGCTTTTAGGCTGTTCCTGCAAGGCGAGGGGTTGTGCAGGTAGTCACGTTGTCAGGGACAACGACGCGAGCGCGGCTGCTATTCAATAGAACGCACATGATGCTTACACGCGAGCTTTACGCTACATTTGATGTAGACACATTGCAAATGTAGAGATGAAAATTGTTGTTCCTTGTTTTAGATGTTTATCGAAATAAATATGTTTACAGCTTATGTGTCATTCATTCGATAACTTACAGGAAAAGAGACGGTGCATCTAATTTTTAGGATTCTCTATTACCAAGGCTACTGTTACTGTCTATCCTTCCGTCTGTCAATAGGGGCTGTATCTTGTGCACCGTATTAGATAGGTATATAATATTACCACCATAACAACGAATAAAAATAAAATTAAATTAAAACGGGATAAATACAAGAAACTTATTTTTAATATAACTCCGTATTTTGTATTATTGTTTTGCTATGTTATACTTAGTAATGGTAATTGTGCAGTAGCACGAAACCCTTCTTGTACATGATTCGTACTTCTTTTAATCGTTAAATAAACAATTGTGATTAGTTCAAAATATAAAATAAACAAAAATAAAGACGTAGTAAAAATATCGTATCAATTTAACATTACTTGTAACATTATTCAAATTAGGCCATTTAAACCCGGGCGAAATTTGGCAGAGGCAATTTTCAATTAGCGACAATTTTCAATATTATAACTCCAGTACCACTTTGTCCCTGATCAATATACTTACCTTTATTGGAAAATCAGTTCAGCGATATATAAATTGCTTCGAATTTCCTTTCCTAGAAAATAAAATCGATGTAAAATTGCTTCTGAACGTTGAAACTATGAAGAAAGACTATCTGAATAACAAAATATTAATAATGAATAGCACTCAAACTTGAAACAGACTATGCAGGTACGTACTTAGATATGTTTACTTTCGGAATAAATAATGTGTTCAATTCAAGGACGCCTTTATTGATTTTCCTTTTATTTCATACAGTAAAATATTAAACATTCAATTAATTTAGGTACCTATACTTACCTAAAAAGTGCTTAACAAAGAAGCCACGATTTCTAACTCCCCGAGAATTATAGTACCAACCCACCCCTGTAAAGCGAGTCATACTTCAAACTGTCAAACACTGTCAATGACAGACTTTGGATTGGTTTAAATTACAACTAAACAATGATCCTTATTTCAGATATGCTAAAACTAAATTCAGTATCCATGGGCGTTACCCCACCAGTGTAGTGTCTTCAACCACCAACAGCGTAAAGAGAGACTGAAGAACTCTTATGCTGGCACTTCACTTAGCGTATTTGACGAAATAGTTGCGTGTGCGAGAGAGGAGCACTATGCCGATTCTAGCGTGAAAGACGGAGATGGCAATAGCGCAACGCGAACACGCAACGCCAAGTGAAGTGCCACCATTACACTTAAGTATATGTACAATTCGTCTGGCTAACTCTATTGTAATACCTGAAATAGAGTTTTTAAGACCAAGTTCGGCCTGGCCAGCCATATAAGAGCCCATAAGGCGTAATCTATGATTGCTGAGGTCGTCGTCATCTGTCATCCGTCGTCTTCCTCTTGCGATTGAGTTATGCTAGAGAATGAGAGCCGCATGTAAGTAGTTTTTGTTTCTCTTCTATGTTACTGTTACTTCGATCCTGCTGATGCTTATTACGTTCAGGGCCCAATTGAATAGTAAACTAAAAGCAAGTATTTAGTATTAGAGATTTTGTTTTGAAAATTCACTAAATGTATACATATACACTAAAGTAATAGGTATAAACTAAATGAATGATTACGAAAATAGCACCTAGTGGTAAACAAAGTAAAAGAAATCGCACGTAAAAATAGCGCTACAAAAGCGTAGTGAAAGCTGCACGCTTACTGCAATTTTCTTAAAGTAACACATTGCAATTTTCAGCCTGCTGCATGAACCTTTATTCACTTAGCTTGGCCGCTGTCGAATAAAAACCCTGTCTGTGTTAAATTGCATAATAACGCCGGCGGCTCATATTATTCAATCTGTGCGGTTCTCCGCCGAGAAATTAAAGTGAATTATATTTGAATTAGCTGACCGCTGCGGGTTTGCCCAATATTTAATTTTTGGCAGAATCACTAAATTATACTGATTGAGATTTTTTAGACGTGCTTTATATTAATCAGCTCGAAATATTTAAGTTGTGCAAGGGCATATTTTAAGATCTGCTCAAATGAAAAAGTATGACAAGAATCAAATTATATACTGATGTTAACTTCTAGGTAAATAGATAAAATGAAGATAACAAAACATGTGTAGGTACGACAAAAGCACAGCCGAAACACTACCTAATTGAATTGTAACCTTGTGTGGATTGATTGAATATGTTCTTTATAAATGTGTATATACTTTGTGCGAGATAAACCTGGAAAAAAGTTCATTGACCCGCCTTCTACCACGTTTCACACAAAATGTACGTTCTCTGTCGCTCGCTATACAAACTGTCGCTAATCATGTCGCGACACGAGTTTCATAATACTCTGACCAAATGTGAAAAGAGTAACTTCGAAAGTAACACTTTTTAGGATTTTTTGTTGATGTATATGACATTATTACTATTTTCTTATTTATTATTGTAACATAAATTACGGTTGATGTGATTGCTAAATTTCACAATTTTCATAATTTTTGATACAACTGATTTTTTTCTTACTTTTATACACTTTAAAATAAATATTTTGTAAATTGAACCATCAATAATATATGCGTAGTTCATTATATACTGTAATTACTTCATTACATAATATTAATCAACAATTGTATTTTACACACTCAAAACTCGAAATTTTAAGTTACGCGCTTACGTTTGCAAGCGTCGTTCGGGCAGGGACGCGACACCCGTGCGCTTAGTATAAGTTTTACTTCACCAAAATACTTCTCGATCGCGTTTACGTAAAAATTTCAATTCTATGGAAACATGGACGCGCGGCCGTGGAGGCGCTGTCCATGTTTCCCTAGTAATTGATTTTTTTACGTAAACGCGATCGAGAAGTATTTTGTGAAGTAAAAACTTACACTAAGCGTACAGTACGCTTAGTATAAGTTTTACTTCACCAAAATACTTCTCGATCGCGTTTACGTAAAAAATTCAATTCTATGGAAACATGGACGAGTGCGCGCGGAGGCGCAATCCATGTTTCCCTAGTAATTGATTTTTTTACGTAAACGCGATCGAGAAGTATTTTGGTGAAGTAAAACTTATACTAAGCGTACTGTACGCTTAGTATAAGTTTTCCTTCACTTCAATACTTCTCGATCGCGTTTACGTAAAAATTTCAATTCTATGGAAACATGGTCGCGCGCGCGCGGAGGCGCTGTCTATGTTTCCCTAGTAATTGATTTTTTTACGTAAACGCGATCGAGAAGTATTTTGGTGAAGTAAAACTTATACTAAGCGTACTAGTCGCCAATTTGGCCGTCTTTTACTTTTGTTTCGTTTCCATTCCTCGTTTGGCAAGCGCTTGCGTTAGACGTACTTGGGAGAATTCCACTTTGTTGTTTGTTTGCTAAAGGTGTTGTTATTTGTTATTGTTAATAGTTTGATATTCGTTTTTGTTAATAGTTTGTTATTTGTTTTTGTTAATAGTTTATTAGTTGTGTTATTTGATAAGCTTGTTGAGCGACAATGGAATTGGAGAACAAAAATAAAACTCGGCGTCGAAGGATTATTGAACCTCAGGCAGGTGAGTACTTACCTAAATTTCAAATTCAACTTGCAAGATTTGACCCGTTGCCGGCGGTACATACAGAAAGCGCGCGCCGACACGATCGGGTAACGAGTGTGAGTGAGAGAGAGTGGCGCGGCTTCCTTTGACGCGCCGCCACGGCGGGCGCCGCGTCAAAGGAAACCGCGCCAGCGCACAGTGGGATATTTTGCTATTCCAGCTGGCCAAAAGTCAAAAATCTCAAATTCAATGCATGTAAAAAAAAATACTACCTGTCCTAAGCCAGGTGGTCGCCGAACAATAGACAACCCTTCATACCACTCTCACTCCTTTCTGGACCCGCGCCGCAGCAGTCGAAAGTTGATCGTTGTCTAAACTGCACGCATCGCTTATTGGCATATTTACCGTACGCATCCTTTAACATCGAATATTTTTAACTTGTTCACTGTTATACAAAAGTGATAATGGGTGACGATAATCTAGGTAAAAGTACAATTTATTTTATAGCTTTTTGCATATTCTTTGCTGTTACATTTACAATATATAATACTAAACAGAGGTTGTTTTAAGTTAATTTTTTTCGGTTTGTTAAAGTTATGAGGGGTTTTGGCTAGAATCACAAAATATCCCACTGTGCAGCGCGGCGCCCATATCTACTAGGTACTTACTTAGGTTATTAAATTTAAAAATAAAAAAAATAACTAGCATGAAAATGTTTGTTACGTCTGGCGAGGTCAAGCGCTCACCCTGCCTTCTACTACGTTACGCAAGGTAAGGCGTATTAGCGATAATTGTCATAGATTGTGTATCGTATCGTTTGTAAAAATGACGTACATTGGTAGACAGGCGTCAATGAACTTTTTTCCAGGTTTATCTCGCACAAAGTATAGGTGAAAACTTAAGAAAATAACCTGTTGTAAGTATGTATAGGTAACGCCACCAGAGTTGAGGCCACGCACACAACCACATCTCTTGTAATGACAGCGGGATTTTGACGTTGTGTTGTCGTTAAACGTCAACACAACGTCAAAATCCCGCTGTCATTACATGAGATGTGGTTGTGTGCGTGGCCTCAACTCTGGTGGCGTTACCTCTAGTTATAACGTGTCTGTTAAACAATTTGAAGTTCCAAATTGTTTAACAAGTTCCAAGTTTTGTGGCGGGTACGTACCTACATTTTGTTTAAATTCCCGTAGTGATTATCTTATACATTTTTCGATGCACCGGGACTTACGAGAACATTAAAATGTTATTTACTGAAATCCCAAGCGTCATTTACGAAATTAAATGTTTGTTAATAGCATTCACTACATGTGACGGATACATTTTGTTTTTTTTTCTTTTGTTTTATTCAGTTATATTGTTGAATAATTTTTGGAATTTTATTGACAAAGACGTAAAGTGTATACTTACATTAATAATGTAACATTATTGTGTTACCTACTGAGCACCTAGAGTTTTTGTTTCGTGACTTTGTTACCTACGTTTTGAAAAAAAAAACAATAATTAATGAATTCGTAGGTTGATGAGATGAGAATCTTGTTACAAGTGTTTCTAATTTTTCTGTTGAGGTCGCGAGAGCATGGACGAACGAAGGGCCTCTCGCCAGACGTTTACGCCGCCACTAAGACTTCGCGATGCAACTCGAAGTCGTAGTCGTGGTCGATGGCGTATGCGTTCACCTGAAGAGAGCCGGGACAGCCACCACCGCCGGTCGCGGTCCAGGCGGTCGAGAGGAAGGCGGTCGCGATTGACGATTAGTCGATCTCGCTCCCGATCACAACATTCAAGAAGGACAAGCTCGCGGTATTGGTGCCCTAGGACTCGGTCGCGGTCTCCAGGGCGACACGATGCGCGCCGCGCAGAATCCAGGCGTTCTTCTAGGCGCAGAGCTTCGCACCTTCGCACGCCGTCCCGTGAAGCAACACCACGTGATCGTGAATCAGATAACAATTTGTTTCTTGAGAAGTTTATTAATGCTCTTAAAGGTATGAATAATAGTAGCGATCGCGAAAGGTTTCCTGTGTTGAACAATGTAATTCCTGATTTTGACCCCTTATGCAAGGAACAAACGGTTGATACGTGGCTTCACAAAGTCGACGAATGCGCACAGATCTACGGTTGGAGCGATAGGCAAATAGTTCACTACGCTTTACCGAAATTATCGGGCGTAGCTAAAACCTGGTATCAAGGCCTACCCTCACTCTTATTCTCTTGGCCAGAATGGAAATTAAAGCTTAAAGAATCTTTTCCAACAAGGGAAAATTATGCTGATTTACTAACGGAAATGCTCAACAAAAAGGTCCGCTATGGGGAGTCATTAGAAATATACTACTATGCCAAAATGAATCTTCTAAATCGGTGTGACATATCAGGAAAACGTGCCGTTGATTGTATCATTGCAGGCATTGAAGATCGTGGTGTTAGATTGGGGGCGCAAGGAGCGGAATTTACAGAACCAGAGTTGGTACTCAAGTTTCTGAAAACAGTTAAAGTAGATAGGTCCACGAACGAGCAGTTAAAGGGGAAAGATAGAGATAGGCGCTCACAAAATAACACATTTCCTAGTAATAAAGTAGGTCTCAATCCCCAGAAGCAATCCGGATCCAGCATGGTATGTTACAATTGTAAAGAAACCGGTCATCCATTCTTTCGATGCACAAAACCGAAGCTACAGTGCTCTAAGTGTAATTTATTAGGGCATAAGGACACTGAGTGCCCTGGGGCGAAGCAAAGTACCAATGATAAACCAAAAACAATTTTGCAAGTGGAAAACACAGGTGATACAAGTGCAAAGTACAGAATGCCCATCAAAATTAATGGGCTATTTTCAGAATGTCTCGTTGATTTAGGAAGCGAAGGTACTTTGGTCCGTCTCAGTGAAGCTCAGCGTTTAGCTCTAGATTGGAAGGTAGGAGAAGCGCCACTGTTAAGAGGGATAGGTAACGTACCTTATAACCCACTTGGTAAAGCTCACGTTACGATAGCAGTGCAAAGCGTAATAGAAAATCACGTAGAGATTTTGGTAGTAGATGATTATTTAATAAATTGCCCTGTACTACTAGGTCACACTTTTACCGAAAGACCCTCGGTTAAAATAGTCAAGACAGAATCGGATGTCATTTTTCAGAGGGTTAGTGAGGAGGCGGTTTTGATTTGTCCGCTTTTATGTGTGGAGGAGACCCGCATAGAATGCGGTGAATTAAGGGCGATCCCAGTTAGGTCACACAATACTTTTTCGGGTAAGGTTTACGTTAATGGAACTGTGCGCAGTATTGTAGGTCACGAGCATTATTTATTACCCGGCGAGTACCAATTGACGCAGGGCACGGGTAGAGTTCTTATTCAGAATATTAGCAACAACGATCTGGTTATAGAAAAGGGTAGCCTTGTAACTCGGAGCCACGCTTTAACTGGAAGCCTACAGGTTCAAAGATTAGACGTTAGTGACCGATCACCTACAGATGAATCACCAATTAGTTGTGGAGAAAACTTGACGAAACAGCAAAAAGAGTCTTTAAAGGTCTTGTTGGATAAATATACATCTTGTTTCTCGAGTGGACTAAAGGACCTTGGATTTACAACAGAAACTGAAATGGTGATTCAACTGGATGATCCTGATCCTGTCGTTTATCGCCCGTACCGCTTATCCTTTACCGAACGCCAACTAGTTCAAGGTATGATCAGTGAAATGTTAGAAGGTGGCATTATAAGGGAGTCTAACAGTCCTTACGCAAGTCCTATAGTCCTAGTCAACAAAAAATCTGGTGAGAAGAGGTTATGTGTTGACTACCGCGCTCTGAATAGTAAAACAAAGAAAGAGCACTATCCTCTCCCTCGTATCGAAGACCAGTTAGATCTATTGTCAGGAAGTTCTCTCTTCGTTACACTCGACTTGGCGTCTGGCTACTACCAGATCCCGATAGCTGAGGGTTCTCGAGAGAAAACTGCCTTCGTTACCCCTCAAGGTCAGTACGAGTATAACAGGATGCCCTTTGGTCTAGTAAACGCACCATCCGTATTTCAACGCACAATGAATAAAATCATCCACAATTCACCAGCTTCGTCTTATGCATTGGTGTACATGGACGATATTTTGATCCCTGCTAAGTCATTCGACGAAGGAATGGCACGATTGGAGGAGATGCTGCTTTTACTCGCAAAAAGCGGTCTGACACTTAAAATGAGTAAGTGTAAATTTTTCCATGATAAAGTAGACTACCTGGGATACGAAGTCAGTTCGGAAGGTGTTAGACCAGGGTCTCTCAAAACGGAAGCCATATCCAGATTCCCTACACCAACTAATGTTCATGAAGTCAGGAGATTTTTAGGTCTCGCTAGTTTCTTCAGGAGGTTTGTTGCAGGATTTGCTTTGATAGCACGCTCTTTGACAAGCCTGTTGAAGAAAGACTCTCCTTGCAGGTGGGGTAGCGAAGAACTGGGTTCATTTGAGAAACTAAAACAAATTTTAGTACAGAGGCCGGTTTTAGGACTTTATGACCCTAACGCACAAACTCAACTTCACACCGACGCAAGTAAATACGGGGTAGCCGGCATCTTAATGCAACAAGACAAGTCTGGGGCGTTAAAACCTATTG
Source organism: Archips xylosteana (assembly GCA_947563465.1). Classification (NCBI taxonomy): domain Eukaryota; kingdom Metazoa; phylum Arthropoda; class Insecta; order Lepidoptera; family Tortricidae; genus Archips; species Archips xylosteana. The sequence goes on from OX387362.1 coordinate 7,962,229, forward strand.
CTTATTATAGTAGGCAAACCAGTCCAGATGAGCAAAAATTACACTCCTTTGAACTAGAGACCCTCGCTATTATTGCTTCACTAAACAGATTCAGGCACTACTTACTGGGCATTAGATTCGCAATAGTAACTGACTGCAATGCCTTGCGTACCACTTTGAGCAAACGCGACTTAGTTCCGCGCATAGCTCGTTGGTGGCTGCAGTTCTTAGAGTATGACTGTTCAATAGAATACCGCCCTGGTGACAAAATGGCACATGTAGACGCCCTTAGTCGGGGCGCTATTGATGGTAGTCCTGATGTCGAGCACGTGTTGGATGTACTATCAGTTGGTACTGACGATTGGCTTGCAACGGTGCAACAGACTGACCAAGATATTAAAAATATAGCTGATATCTTAGGTGACCCTAAATGTAAAGATGCCATCGATATTTTCAAAAATTATAAGCTTGTAAATGGACGAGTATATCGCGTAATTGACGAAAACACTATTCGTTGGGTTGTTCCAAGTGGCACCAGATGGCAACTGTTGAAAGCTAATCACGATGATGTGGGACACTTTGGGTTTGACAAAACTTTGTCACGCTTACAAGCTACGTATTGGTTCCCGAAAATGAGACGGTTTGTAAAAAAATACGTGTCAGCTTGCCTTAAGTGCGCACATCACAAGCTGCCAAGTGGTGCCAAACCTGGTGAACTACACCCGATCCCTAAAGCCATCATTCCATTTCATACCATACATGCGGATCATCTTGGGCCGTTTATCCGCACCAAACGTGGCAATACATACATATTGGTTATTGTGGACGCGTTTACTAAATTTGTTGACATCACGGCAGTGCGAAATACGAAGTCAGTTACAAGCATTAAAGTATTCAGAGAGCACTTTAGCTACTTTGGCGTACCAACCCGCTTGATTACTGATCAAGGGACAAGCTTCACTAGTAGTAAGTTTAAAGCATTCACCCAATCATGCGGCATTAAACATGTATTGAATGCCGTTGCCACACCCCGAGCGAATGGCCAAGTGGAACGTTATAACCGGACTATTTTGGCGGCGCTCGGGGCAATGAATCATGACAGACCAAATGGTTTATGGGATGAGCATTTACCAGACATTCAGTTGGGTATTAACACTACAGTTCACGCTACCACTAAAAAGACTCCAGCTGAGCTTCTTTTTGGTCGAAACTTAACTAACCCATCTGAAGGTCTGCTAAATGACGTATTAAATGAAGTTACGTCTGAGGTTGGGGACAATCTAGATGATATAAGGGCTAGTGCCGGTGAACTTATTAGGACACAACAGGACAAGGACAAAATACGTTATGATAGGTACAGAAAAATAGGAGTGCGATTCAAAGAAGGTGATTTGGTCAGAGTAATAAGACCTGCGACAGGTATAGACGGACAGTCAAAGAAACTCGAACCTAAGTGTAAAGGCCCCTACAGAATTAAGAAGGTTCTCCCCAACGATAGGTTCGTGGTTGAGGACACACCCCTCACAAAGACTAATAAGAAGTATGAGGCTGTAGTAGCCATTGACAAAATATTTCCATGGGCCTGTTTTAACGAACCCGTATCAACCGATTGTGAATCCGAGCGTAACGATAGCGTATCAGAATGTGAAGACTTGTAAGTAAATGTATAGAAAATTAATTACATTAATGAAGATGGACATGCTTAAGACTTGTAAATAAGTAGATGTCAATTAAATTTATTTATATTGATGAAATTCAGTATTGGATGCCCACTTAAATAAACGGGCAAACTATTTGTATTCGAGCACTTATTTTTAATATGCTCTTACTAATGACAATGCGATTTTAGGTATCGGTGATTAGTGTCATTTATCATCGAAATTAGTTTATGTACAAATGGCTGAAATATTTGCTGGTCAACGTCATGGACTAGTAAATACTGATTCATTGGTTAGGGTCATGAACTGATGAATTAGTGTGGGGTATCAGGTAACGGATGCCACACATTTTAGTCATTGAAGCAGCAGTATATCTATTGGTCAAGGTCATGGATTAATGATTATACCGCTGACAAAGATGTGAATTAAGTTAAGGATGTCAGGTAACCGACACCCTTAAAAGTTATAAATATTTATGGTAGTCAAAGTCATGTAACATTAGAAGCAAGTTTTTTTTTAACGTTTAAAAGTAAACTTATCAAGATATAGTAATTAGAAACTTGATTTGAGCCCAATTAATTAGTTATATAACTAAATGTATAGTCACTACTAATTATATTAGAGCTTAATTTAATAATTACTAAATGTAATAATAATTGACTTATAGTTAAAGTGATTCATTCGGTTTATAAACAAGTAACCTAATCCATTTACTTTAAGTTAATGAAATGCTATGTATGAATGCTTTTCCTTTTGTTATTTTATCAAATATATTACATACACTATGTCTGTAAAGTTTAATATCCAGTAAACTAATGTTTCTTTTTTTTTTTTTCATTCATTTTTGTGTTTGGGTTAAACTTATAACAAACAACGAGGGACTCGTTGAAGGGCGGATGGCCGAGTTGTTATAAATATTGAAATATTAATTATTATTTGCCATTTGCATGTGTTATTTACTAAATATTATAATTAAAATTAGTTGTGCTGACTTCTTGTGATTGGTCGAGGGATTGACACTTGCTTAATCAACGACCAATCACAATAATCGGCGGGCATTTTGTTTTGGCATTTCCAGGACATGCGCTTTAGCGATATACTTACGCGGGACCGCAATTTTTGCCTGATTAAGATAATTGTATGTAATGTTGTGACTTTTAAACAATAAAACCATTTTTCAACGTTACTGAGAGTGTTTCTGCATTAAAACTCCTTGTTTTCGAGTGATGAACCAGTACGGTTCACAATATATTGCATGCCAGGACATGGCGGTTGTCATGATCAGCAATTTTAGTATTTTAACAAATCTGTGCCTATACCTATGCTTTAGACCTTTAGGTATTTAAAAGAATGTAAACAAACCCTTAAAGAGGTTATTTCTAAGACAATGTTTGGTTCCTGTTCAATATTTATTATTTTAAAATAATTGAGCAACCTACTTCAGTCCGTTCAATTCTAATAACATATAATTACGCTTAATTTTACTGAATATGTACACATTTACATCATCATCATCATTAATTTAAGAGCTTAGCTCTTGTCGGTGGAGTAAACGCCACTCTTTTCGGTTCTCTGCCAGCGTTTTCAGCTCCTGATACACATTTACGAATACAAAAATATTTTTATTATGTTAAATGAATATTTAATTTTTTTTTGTAAATTGTCACTTAAAAATACCCAATCTTGCAGAGGTTTAAAACGCAAGGTTTGATCTAATCAGAATGTAATGCGACTAAAATAGAAAGTGTCGTATTTAATGTAGCAACACCTACCTTACGTGATTTTTAACTTTGTCGGTTTGACATTTGCCATTGCTTGTTGTCATCTGATGCGAGTGCGATATTTGTGGTGTTTTCGAGATTTCATTTATTGTTATTCTTTGTTTAGTTTGTTGTTTTCTGTTAATTTTTTGTTGAACTTGTTTGTTTTGTTTTGTTTTGTTACGGAGTTGTGTATTTTAGGCCCATACTACACGGGCGGTTTTCCGCCGCGGGAAACCGCTCGACGGAGCTGCGCAGTGTAGTTTGCACCATACAACTTCCATATAAAATTGTGTCTAGTGGCGGTTCATAAGCGGTTTCCCGCGGCGGGAGAACCGCCCGTGTAGTATGGGCCTTACGAAGACATGGGTGATGGCGAGCCGGGAACTAGCCGAGCTAGTTCCTTGCTTACATTTCCTTATCCGAAGAAGAAGCGGACTAAGACATTAATTACATCATCGGAAAAGAATGTGCTTGTGAACATATTTAAATATGTTGAAGAAACGTGGCCAAAAGATAGATATCCATCCAAAACCGACATAACCCAAAAAACGGCAGAAATCATGGGTCTCGATTCCTAGACTAGCAATGAGACTACTTTATTTACCAGTGATTAATTAATGATTATTCAACAATGCTCAGATTTCATGCTTTTACATAAAATGGGATCATTATTAGAAGTCTAATAGCGTATTTAGTGCTAGCTACATTTTCAATTTTTATTCTCGTCATAAAGGTTCACAACCTCTGATCTGTCATTTTTGACAGCTCCCGTTTGTTTACATTCTTTAAATACCTAAAAGTCTAAAGTATACCTACTCACTTCCTCGCAATGAACGATTTGAATTTCAATTTGTGGGATGTCACTGGTCTTCGTAGTACTCTTTCACGCTAACAGTTTGGCGCATTCTGATGAAATTTGGCACATAGATAGTTATATTAACCTAGATTAACATATATCTAGGATACATTTTATCCAGGAAATTGCATGATTCTCGCGGGACAGCGATAAACAAATTATTCGCAGACAGATCCCGAGCAACAGCTAATAGAAAATATAAGAATAACCGCTACAAACAATTTTTAGGGTTCCGTAGTCAACTAACATGATTTTTGTATTCAGTGATCTGTTTGCAAAATATTCTGCTTTAAAGTGAAAATTTTCATTAAAATCGACCGTCCCCCCCCCCCTCTAAAATCTAAACTGTTGGGAGGAAAAATTTGAAAAAAATCACAATGGTAGTAAATATATTAAATTTACAAGGAAAATTATAGCGGCTAAGATTGCTTGGGAATTATTTGTAGTTTAAGAGTAAATAGTAGCCTAAAACGCTTTGCTAAGCGCTTTGTAGGTATAAAACATACCGTCACTACTTTGAAAAAGCTCCTATCTCAAATCAGCATGTAAACAAAAGTGAACCTTGATACGCGCGTAATAAAGTTCACTTAGCCAGATTATCGATTGTGAAATACGAGCTTTTTTCAAAGTATTGACGACACCTAAACTTGGAAGATTCCGTACACATACGAAATCCTTCGAAAAATATTACTTGATTTTTTCGCAATGGCTACGGAACCCTATCTTGGCGTGTCCGACACGCTCTTGGCCGTTTTTTATCTTAGAAACCATTCTCTATTATTCGAAGAGTCAAGGGATAGTTCATATTTGGTCGTAACTTCTTGTTCTGCCCTAAATATGTTTATTTGCGTCTCCGTCCTTGGCAACGCTGCGCTACATAATACACTGACGAGCAAAAATAAAGGGTCGGTTACAAAAATGACGATAACTACAAAACCCGCTGTGATAGCTTCTTCGAGTAAAATAAGTTTAGTAAAGAGTTTTATTTTCAATTAAACTTTTTCTTGTTAAGAATAATAGTTATTTGTGCAACAAGAGAGCAAAGTTGGTTTTTACTGCGAGTGTTGATTTTGAATCACGAGTCAGCGAAGGATTCTATAATTGAATCACGAGCGTCAGCGAGTGATTCTAAGATAGAATCCTGAGTGCGGGAGTGATTCAAATACACGAGATGCAAAAAAAACTTTGGTCTCGTGTGACACATACAACTTTTCACCTCAGCAGCGAGAACATTTTAAATTGTTAAAGGTATATAAACGTCGTCTTTGTTGTGGTTTTCAAAATTGAGTAAATACTCCATAATTGTACCTATATAACAATACAGTATCCGAAAAAGTGTTTGCACCCTTTCCAACCAATGCTTAAAAATATCATAAGCTTTTAAATATATTTCGCGAGATTTTTAAAGTAAGAAACTTAAATCTGCAGTTTGTATTACTGCCTTAATTCGTCTGGTGTTCAATTGTTGACTTCGTCACTAGACTCACTCATATCATATTCAAAAATTTATTAAATAAGTACTTATTACTATTCTATAATTTCCAAATTGCCTTTGATCGTGTGTCAAACTCTAGATATCGAACTCAGCAGTTAGCGAAACAAAAGAAGAAAAGAATTAAAATTTGAATCCCGCTATTTTTTAAAGATGCGTTCCGATACTGCGCCCGATATTTATCACGATGTTCAAGATTGTTAAAATTATTAATAATTATATAGATACATGTTAAACTTTGTATTTTTCTACAACATTTTTACTATTTGATTACTTATATAAAAATATAATCCAATTATTAATAAAGTACCATAATTAAATTTAAAACCTTAACAGACGAATTACAATTTTAAGGTTAAGTACGTATTATGAGTATCCGAACGTTCAATCGTTCGCTTATTTTTTAGGCCTCTAGGTATAGAATTTGAAATCGAACTTAGAATCGATTTGATCTTATCTCTCGCTGTTTTCGTATCGAAATGAAAGTGACAGATCAAACTGAAGTTGAAATCTTTCGAATTCAGCACATGGGAAGGATGAATGATGGCATTGTCCTCGACATTCAAAAAAAAATAATTAAAAAGCTACTTTTCATCACACTTGCTCGTCAATGGTGTTATTCCATGTCTGTATACTAAATGTCAATGGCCTAAATTGTTCTTAAGGGAGTTATGGATTTACTTACAATTTTTCTACCCAAGGGAGTTCTAACTTTAGTTTTAAAATTTGCAAACAAGTAATTTCAGACTAAGGAGGTTTCATGTCAGCCAACGTTTTATTTATTATCTTTAAAACTTAGCTATAACCCAAATTTTACAACACAAAACTTATCTACGCTTCATGAAAATTCGTTATTTTTATATTTTAAATTTATAACAAATAGTTTTGCAATAATTTTAGTAATATTTTTTTAAAATGTTGGTAGAATCTGGCCGTATGACCTTTCGAATTCTAAACTAAACACAGTTTACATTATCTATGGTAGATGACTCGAAAAAGTGACAATCTGTATTGGCGGGTAGCCATTATTTTATTCAATTTAAGTGTTTGGAGACAAAATAATTTTATTTTTGGATTTTTTTTTTCGCAATGTGATGAAAATCATTGTGTGTATCACGGGCAGTAAGGGGATTACAAACTCGAGTCATTAAAAGCCCTCCGCCTTCGGCGTCGGGCTTCTAGTAGACCCTCGTTAGTAATCCCCTACTTACGGCCCTTGATGCACAATGTACTATTGTCTCACGCAGTGCGCAAAATCGGATTTTGCTCACTGTTTTTTAGTAGCAAAACCTGGCTGTTTGAGGTGCTGTGGTGAAAAATTCTTTACTATACTCATTTTACTCGAAGAAGCTATCACAGCGGGTTTTGTAGTTATCGTCATTTCTGTAACCGACCCTTTATTTTTGCTCGTCAGTGTATCTAAGTATGTATAGGAATAGGTAAACGTCCAGTAGGTACGTACCTAGCCTAGCCTTTTAACTACCCCTCGCGACTGGTCGGTTAGTCACCCTAACGACCGGAACTGGCGTGAGCGACGTTACGCGATTTTCTAGTTTAGTGACAACTGAACACTTTGTTTGTAAGGTAAATAAAAATAACCCAAGAGCCAAATAAGAAAAATTAGCACAAATACGCTGTTACGTTGAAGTTTAATTCAGTACATCTTTCCTGTTTACAACCATAGACTTATTTTCCAAAACAAATCTTTGCTTAACATGAACGATATCCGCCCTGCACGTACCTATACTGCTTTAAATAAAACACCACTTGAACAAATGCCAAGTCAATTTGTTGAATTTAACAGCAGAGTACATAAAACTCGATTTATTTAAATCCTTTTTTCTGCCAGAGCGGAGAACAAAGACTGAAAAATACTATTAAGGTTTTAATTCGAAGCTATAATTAATTTTCGATTCACGCTGTTCGCTCGAATCGTGTTTTTATTGGAACGCGTTTTTCCTGAACAAACGTGCATGGCGGGTGCCACTCGAGTGAAGGGGGAGGGGGATATAGTACTAAATGAACTCGCAAACGAAAGAGTGTGGGTGCCCACCCATCCCCCTCCCCCTCCCGCCTGCTACTGACCACTGGACGAACGGATTATGAAATACTTCATCAGAAAAAAAACCCGGCAAAAAATATCAATTTTAGACCACTGTAGGCAACCCCCAGGCATTTAATTTTGTTGATGTGAACAAGCTATAAATTGAGAGTGGGGAATTCATTTGCGGCCTTTGATGATCTAACAATTTGATTGCGGTGGTAGTGCGCCGATATCAAGTGTTCCAATTACGGGAAACAAATGGTATTCATTTATTAATTATGGCGTACCTATAATTTATACATGTAACCAAAGAGCTCGGGCAGTTGAAGCCACTCAATACTTACCTACATTTCTTAAATAAAATATATTCTTTTCCGGGTTCCGTACCGGCCACAATTGGACCCTATTACTGAAACTCCGCTCGCTGTCCGTCTATCCGTCCGTCTGTCATAGGGCTCTATTTTTTAAACCGTAATAGATACCTACTTGATATTTTTACCGAATATTTTTTTTTTTTTTTTTTTTTTTTTTTTTTATATTAGAGGTGGCAAACGAGCAGACGGGTCACCTGATGGAGAGCGATCACCGTCGCCCATGGACACCCGCAACACGGGGGGTATCACAGGTGCGTTGCCGACCCTTTTAGGAATTGGTAGGCTCGTTTTTTAAAGATCCCTAAGTTGTAACGCTCTGGGAATGCTGCCGCAGTAAGCTGATTCCAGATCTTTGTCGTGCGAGGAAAGAAGTTTCGCTTAAAACGCACGGTACTAGACTGCCAACCATCAAGATGGTGAGGATGAAAAGACAAACGGTTCCTCGAAGTGCGGTAGTGGAATTTAGCCGCAGGCAGCAATTCGAACAGTTCGTCAGAACATTCCCCATGATAAATACGGTATAAAATACAGAGAGACGCCACATCCCTCCGCAAAGCCAAAGGATCGAGTAGGCTAGAGAGTGCCTGAATACCAACAAATCGAGCAGCTCTACGTTGGATGCGGTCAAATGGAAGAATTTGGTATTTGGGTGCCCCAGCCCAGAGATGAGAGCAGTACTCCATGTGCGGCCTAACCTGCGCCTTATAAATATGTAGATAGGTACTAAAAATAAGATAAAGTTAAAAATTAATTAAAGGGGGTCCGTCATACAAGAAACGTGTTTTTACAGTGTTTTTGACTCAACCTTTAATAGCGACATTAACTGCTTGAATTATTAAAAAAAAATATATATTGTTATAGCCGCTATTAAAACAAATTGCAAAAATAAATTCTACGGAGGTACGGAACCTTTATGTACGCAGTTCAACTCGCACTTGACTGGTTTTTTATGTTAAACTGTGCTGCCTCAATGTTAGCAATATAAGGAAGAGTATTAATATTTTAGCTTCACTGCAATCTGTACCAAAGTCTTCAATAGCAGGCTTCGTCATGACCCGAGGTGGCAGCCAATATCGGCGACAGCAGCATTACTCCGTCCAGACAGCATTCCCGGAATGTCTTATATTGGAATCCGCCGCATTTCTGTTACGTTGTTATTTTTCGTAGGATCTCTCTGCTGGATTTATTTCACAAAATCCCTATTTGATTAAATTTCTACGAAGCATGAATTAGGAACGCCCGGTCGTGAGTTTGAAGACGTGGGTAATTTGGGATAGTTGGTTAATTAACAGAGATCGGAAATTTAAATATTATTTATTTTATTAGCAGTACGGCTGCTTACCGAAACTAAGATTATTTAAAAGCGAAAAAGTTTTTCGGGTGCACCGGTGGGATTCGAACCCGCGTCTCCTGGATATGCGCCCCAACCTGGGTGCTCTACCAATTGAACCGTCGCTCCCAACCGACTTCCCCGAAATTCTTAATCGATTACATACGCCAACAGTGGCGTGTGGTAACATCCATAGCAACTATTAGAAGCTACGACTCCTACTTCCAAATTACATTGGAATTGCGTAAGAAATGATGTACCACATCTATTTATTCAAATATTATTTATTTTATTAGCAGTACGGCTGCTTACCGAATCTAAGATTATTTAAAAGCGAAAAAGTTTTTCGGGTGCGCCGGTGGGATTCGAAACCCACGTCTCCTGGAATTTCGGGGAAGTCGGTTGGAAGCGACGTGGTTCAATTGGTAGAACACCCAGGTTGGGCCGCATACCCAGGAGACGTGGGTTCGAATCCCACCGGCGCACCCGAAAAACTTTTTCGCTTTTAAATAATCGGAAATTTATATTGGTAACTTATGTAGAGGCGTAAACAGACGGCGTTGCTTGGTCATAAATAAGCAATTGTGGTACCTCAAGCTCGATAACGGACCTGCAGCTATCCTGTTTGTAAGTTAGCGCAATGATTATTACCATATGCAGTTATATACCTACATAATATTTTTTTTCTATGAGTATAGGTACATAGGAAATAATTAATGTTTTCTTCTATAACTTAACTTTAAATGCTATAGTAAACGAACTGAAACAATTAATTTGCTCACCCGCGACCTTACGATAGTTACGTTTATGTAAGAAATGCGTGTTCATGCAGTTGCTCCACCTCCACACTGTACGAACACACACAAATCACACAAACCCAACCATCACCACCACTCAAACTACACTGACGCGTTTCGAACTCAACCGAGCTCATTTTCTGAGTTGGTACCACAACCGTATGCTATGCTACCAAATGTTAGACTCTAACATTTCTAGAGGTCTGCAAGAGAATTTTCCATGTTTTTTTCTTCTTCTAAATAGAGTATTAGGTAAAGCAAATGCCTTTTTTGCGATAAATATTTTATTTCATATTAATTATTTTCTCACATACATACTTATTTTATCGTTATGTACAAAGTACAATAATATTGTCATAAAAACATTTAATAAAAATTGACTAGGTTTTTGATCATATCTACAAATTGTATGTACAAATTTAAGCTCCGGTTAAAATTAATAATATTTATTATATCAGTCTGACTAATTTATTTACATTCGTATTTCAATTTTAATTTTAACACAGTTAATTAGCTATTTCTATGTCGTAACAATTATTAGGTATCGACAATAACATGCTTATGTTGCAGATTCCTCCAAATGTATTATACGTTCTTTTATTAAAACCAGTTTGGCGAAATCCGGTCTAAGACATAATCAAAAGAGAGCTTATTTTGCGAGTTGGCTATTGAATAAATAAGTACCCAATGAGGTGCTTAAGTGATACAATAAAACATTAAATACGGACTTCTTCTTTATATACTGTCGTGTATAATGGCAGTGAACAGAATCTTTACCAGATATAGGAAAAATATAAAATTATTTTATCTACTTTATATTTAAACTATTTTACTAATTTTGAATTAGATTCAATTATTTCTAAAGAAACGAAAACGGGTAGTGTGGTTGTCAACCTGTTAACATTTCAAGTAAAATTGTTTTGGCACATTTTATGGCACTTCTTCAGTAATGGAAATAGCAATTTCACTCAATTCATTTTAGTAACTACTGATTGTCGAGTTAATTTATTCAATTTTAAATAGACAAAGTTGTTCATCAAGGTTTTAGTTTTCGGCCTTCGACTAGGGTCGTAACTTGTTAATCGTTTCGTCAATATCGAAATTGTAACTAAATGACAGGCCACTACAGCCATACCCATCATTATATTTTAGTTGCTTAGACAACCGACTACTATAATTGTGGAGGAGCCTTGAGAGTGATTTTGATATATAAAGATTTAATGAGCGAAACCTTTGGAAACGGAACGCACGATTCTACTAATTGGATGATAATAATTTCAAATCGATATCTACCTACGCTTGAATCCGACAAACAAATTATAAGGTCTAGTTTACATAGGTATATAAGGAGAATCTAGCTCTAAAGAAACAAAAGCCAACATAAGCCTACACCTAAAATATGACACCAAAAATAGCTTGATATAAAGCCAATATAAGTGCGTAAAATTGATTTTGGATTCCTAAAATCTTTGACATAAAATTAGGTAAGTATAACAATGATCAGGCAAATGAAATGGACATTTTATAAAGAAAACTATTATCGACATGAGATCGAGTTTCTTCCCCCTTATAGTCCTATCCCAAAATTTTCAATTTATTACAACCAGCAAAAATTCTATCCAGGTATTATAGCAAGGCAATTCGGAAAGAGCTTCATCAAATTGTTATGTTTGTCAAGAACGAGTCACAAGCTATTTCTGTGCTGAGAAGAAAAAATAACGAGTACACGTTGCATGATATTTCCATAGTGTGTGATTGTTTATTTCTTGTTCGATATGCATGGTAGGCGCTTGCCTTCGCGCTAGCTGTGCTCGTGGTGAGTCCGTGGCGAGAGTGATCCTGGTCCAGATTCTGCGCTCGAGTCGCCGGCGTATACCTCTGAAAAGCCACTGCCGCCGCCCACACCGCTGCCGCCGCCTCCTGATAAAATTAAATGAGCTCATGTTAGTCATTCTATCTAAATATTCATATTCATTTATTAATAAAATGTATATTTCGCTCGAGAACTGATGTCACCATTTATTTACTGCTCATAACGACGACAACGACGATGACGACGTAATTTTGCAAAAACGATCCAAACTACTGACATTTTATTCTTTTTTTATAAAATTATAAATTTTACAAGTCAAATTATTATATAGATGCATTACTACAATTTACTATACAATTTATAATTGACAAGATTTCATATTTCTAAGACTATAATTTGATTCATTCTCTGTATTAAGTTTGGAAAGAGAATGACGCTGATAGTTTTAAATTTTCACTAGGATTATTAATTCATTTATTACAAAGTTTTTAAGATGTGCTTATTCTAAAAGGGCATAACTCCGAAACAACAGGCAAAAACTCAGAAAAAGGTAGTAACGGGGAATAAACAGGCATCACAGATATTTGTCACAAGAAATAATCAAATCATCAGAAAGGTGTAAAACAAGCCCCTAAACTTCGATCACTCAACGGGAACAGAGAAGAGAAATTAAGACGAAATTTTAATATCCCATTATGAATTTTTTGCTGAGTGCATATTACATATAACAAACGGTAAAGGTTGTACTAAATTATAGGATTAATTGAGAGAGATAGAAAAGGATAGTGATTGATTGACTTATGCTGGGCAGCACTTCACTAAAACAGAGAAAGAGAGTGACTATAAAAATGTAGTTAACATTAAGCGCTAAGAAATATCTAAGTTCTCGGACTAAGTTAATAATAATAAAGCAGAATAGAATAGCAACTGATGCAAAGATTGTGATGTTAATACATAAATAAGAATGAATCGCCAAAATGTGTTGCTAAGCGCTAAACTCGAGAACTAGTGCACCAAATTGGATAATTCTTTTTTGTTGTGTTCGGAATTTTATTGTCAGGACAAGGTTTTTATGAAAAAAAAAACTTAAGCTAGTTTTAAATAAAATTCGAACTTTGTTAATTTTTTAAATGCATTAATTAACTATTTAACTATACCGTGATGTGCGAGAGGCACGCAGTAAGAGGTGCCAGCGCAGTGTCGTGGCCGCACCTTTTCATAGCGACTGAGTTGCTGCAACTCGCAGTCCGAGTGATGTTTTTCTACTGTCAGATGAAAATTGAAGCGTTAAGGCTCAAATACAAATACGTTAAGAACGCCTTACAGCTTTTAGGCTATTATGTAACAAACGCAATTATTCGAAGTCTACTACTGCATAACGATTACCGGTATGTATGTCGACTAAGCCAAATTGTGGCGGGCGGTGGCAGGGTCAGAAATCCGTTTGCAAATTTAATTTCGATAATATAGAATTTTCAGCATTTTTGATAAGTCTAACTAACCTAATCCGATATATTTTTACAGGTTTCCTCAAGGCCGGCATGGTGAGGCGTCGTTGTCGGAGGTGCGGAACAGCACAATGCGATTCCACACTGCGAACATCGCGTAGGTACAGAGTTATCTCGTACGACATCTGTGATGAAAGATCTACTAGTTTACCATCTGCTCGGTCCCGATGCCTCTGCGGGTGCTTCCTGCAGGGCCGGTGCGGCGGCGCGTCATTGTCGCGATGTCCGAAGGTGCGGAACTGCAGCGTGTGGTCCAGCGTAGCAGCCGTCTCGCCCCCCACAGCAAACGTCGCGTACGGACTTATCTCGTATACATCTGCGCAATGGTAGATCTAGAATTTTCTATCGTATCTTAAAAGATATCTTTTCTGGTGGAAACACAGCGTAGGTACATAGGTATCAAACCGCAATAAGAACGGGTCTGTCAGAACTGTCATTTCATACATATTTTGACGTAAGCATATAGAATTACTGTCAACTCCAATCCCTTTCTCGCCCTGATTATACTAACACGATTTAAGATAAAGCTAAAAAGTTTTCAGAACATCGCCTAAATAGCACCTCGCGGAAGAGGTATAGTAGCGCTGCTTTGCTTGGGACTGAATTAATTGATGTCAATAGTCCCATGATTTATTTATTTACCTTATTTACCGATTGGTTTTTCGGGTGGGGTATCCTTAAGCATATTCTCCATGCTTTAAAATTGCGTAATTTTATACGTGATGCAAGAGTCGTTTACAAAAAAATTGTACACAATGAAGGGATTAATGAAAAACAAAATTTAATTAACTATTTTTGTGTAACGGAGTTACCCACATACTTTGTTACACAAACTTTCGTTACACAAAAATAGCTATCGTGATTTTTGTTTTGATTAAACCGTTAACTATGTACAAATTTTTTGAAAACGATTTGCCAATGATGACGCGCTTGGCTAAAAGTAGGTATACTAACTGTGAGGTGTTGCGGCCGAAGTGATCCTAACTCTCTTCTCTTAATTCTCCTCCTAATTCACTTCCCTCATTCTCCGGGTTACCTAACTAAAATGTTTATACCACGCCTTTAGAACTACAACATCACGAGAAAGACAAGACTGAAGCAAGACAAAGTGGCTTGCCTTTTAAGATATTTAGTTCGATGCTCACCTGAAGCTGGTGACAACTTGTCATGTTTATAGTCGTGTTGGCAGTTCCGAATGTTCTGTTGCTCGGGGCACACGGACTTGTCAGTGCTGGCGACTGAGTGGCTGCAGCGACGGGTCTCCTCGTCCACAGGGACCGCACACGGCCACAGTGTGCTGGACACATTAAAAAATTTGACCAAACTCAGACGTGTAATTTAGAGTGAAAAAAAGCGCGGACTTAGGCTGGTTTTAGTGTCACGCGGACGGTCAGTAGAGAGAGAGAGAGAGAGAGAGAGAGATGTTTATTTACACATATTCGATACAAACACAGAAAAAAAATACATTTGACAGGAAATATACAAATAAATATCGAATAGTATAAATTGGGCCCCACTCAGCATAATGTTGAGGCAAGCCACAACTTTGTTTTTCAGTGGGACCCATTTAAAACTAAACACAAAAAACATACACACTGTAACGACACGGAGTACGGATTGCTACGCATGGACCAATTTGTATTAAGCTTAGGGACCGTCCGCGCGGACAGCAGTTTTAATACATATTGGTCCGTGCGTAACAATCTGTATGTACAGACGGTCCGTGTGACACTAAAACCAGCCATAATAGTGTTAAATAGATGAGCCTTTATTCAGCCTAAATTTAGAAGATGGCTGTCAATGGCCGTGCCAATTGGGATGTCCCAATTTTTGACAACGTATAATAAATCGAAAACCATTTGGAGAAATAGGCTTTATGAATCGCTTTCAGAAATCAGATTCCAGAAATATGATAACCTGAATTAAATAAAGAAAATTTAAGTAATGACCTTCATTTGACCCCTGCAGTGAATCGTCACATAGGCAGATATAAAGCAGGTCTACACTCTAAAGCAAATTGACAGTTTGAAATGTTGCTATCCTGCTTATAATAGCAAAGAGTGACAAAGACAGAACTTTAATCACATGATGCGCACCTGGCTTTAAACAGTTGTCATTTATTATAAAGTCCGAAATGTATACAATACTCGCAATGTATTTTTACAAATTTAATTATTAAATTACTACGTTACAAGTAAATATGAAAGAATTTAAATATCAGATTTTTGTAAAAAATATCTATTTACTATCAAACCATTAAACAAACAGGAATAATCGAAGCTAAAAGAAGATATATAAATAAAACTATTTGTCATGGTTTATTTAGGACCCTAAGCCATGCTTGTATTATTGACAGTGACAAGACAAATCAGTAGTGCCACAGATTATGTTATGTACGGCTTGAATTTTTGTAGGCAATGGAACGTGGCTCTCTCACTGTGACGTCATCCAACGTATTTCTTAAAAAAATTTATAAATAATTAAATACTCAACCAAATTCAAAATCGATGAAAATGGTATCTTAAAATATCCTATTCTTTCCATAAAAAAATATAAAAACTATAGGTTATTTTTTTTGGTACATCCCAATTGTGGATAATGTCTTTGGTCAATCTGAGACACATCCAAAGTAAGTAAGAAAAAAAGGTAGAAGATGACTTGGGTCTTTGTGGGATAAATAAGCATCATACAAATAGTACCTATACAAATAGTTTCTGATATTTATGAAATTGAACATTTAGGCTATACTTAGTCTGTTCGTAGCCTGGGTGCGCTTTGAAAATACGAATCAGTTGTAAGACACTACAAAGTAGTCTAAATATATTCCAAAAAAAAGATCGATACTTTAAAAAACGGTAAGCACTTTATTATACTTACCTAATGTAGTTGTAAAAGTCTAGCGATCATTTTGATCATTTAACAAAGTGATCGTGTTTCTTAAAGTAAAATAACATTTAAATCGTTACCTATAATTAACAACATTCACTTTAACTATATTTTTTACATGATGATTGCCAATTTTATCTCACCTGCTAGAATATGCAGATGAGGCGAAAGTTGTATTTAATCACTAGATAGGTATTTGTATTTAATCAGATTAGATAAATTTATAATCTTCGAATAAATTCCCTAATTTCCACTTTGAAATTTGATGATTCACTGTGGGGAAAACCATTTCGCATTCAGGTAGCCACGGGAATCGGCATGTGGTGGATGAATTTAACATATCAGAGCGGCGTCTACTGCCGTAATAGAGCATTTGCTACACGAAATAAAGATACTGTGTGTAAAATGCTTGCAAGCGTTGACGCTGAATGACGCGAGTTTAATTCTATTGTACCTATTTAAGCATACAGCCCAGCCACGGCAATGCAAGGGTCGTAATGAGTATTTCACTGTATTATGTTGCCAATTAACCGCGTGTGGTTTGTGCCTCAACAGTGCAATGTACAGAGAAATCGTTTGCCGCGCCGTCGCGCGCATTATAGGTATGAGTGGGATAGAATTTCACTTAAAGTTAAGTTAGCGTTAAAGTTAAATAATCGCCCCTTTAATCTAAAGCCTTTCCGTGTTAGTATTACTTGAAAAATTCAGTAAGTACTGACTAGGTACCTACTAAGTTTGAAGTGACGATTAAGGACTAAACAATAGCGTTCTCATTTTCAAATATACCGTTACACCGTTTTATTTAATTAATTTACTAAAATTTCAGTGGTTTCCCGCAAGCTTATTAAGTAGGTATCCCCTTTAAATCTGAATTGGCTTGGGTTTCTTTCCCGATGTAATTAAAATACGCTAATAAAGTAAACTGACCTCGGCTGAACGTTACTTTGTTGTTTATTACAACGGGCCGCTTTCAGAGTCATGCCAACTGGCATAATCGCGAAATTCGTAGAATTTCAGTAAGAAATTGAAAACATAATTTAGTCTGCAACTGCTCCAATTAATATTCGATTAATTAAATGTTCAAAGCTGTTTCATTTACATTGAATTTAACTAGAGCTGATTTATAGGGCTTGTATACTCCACCGACACGAGCCTATCTCTTAAATATATGATGATGATGTAGATTTTTAAAAAGTAGGCTATTTTTCTAGGTACTAAGTATAAAATAATAAAGATAGATTATTACTTTCGGGAAAACGATAAGAAAGTAATTCCGATCTAATTTGCTGTGCTGACCTAATTTAATATTTTAGAAGGTATATTGCCGAATTGAAGGCGCTTTATGGCAGCTAGGTCACCAATCTTTTATTTTCACTTACACTAATAGCTACAATAATAATCCTACGAGTACCTACCTAGTAGCAAGGGGGTATCCACCTAGCTGCTCGCCGTTTCCAGCAACCTGACCTCTGATAATTAAACCTGAGCCTAATTAAAACCAGCAACCTTCCACAGTTGCTAGTTATTTTAGTTTTTACCTTGGACGCGGCTGGGAGATCATAAATAGTACATTGTTGTAGAAGCTAGAAAGTAAGCAATAGACGGACGAGTTAGTTTGAGGGCCGACGCGTAGCGGAGGCCCTCGAAAGTACGAGTCCATCTATTACACTTTAAAGATAAAGATAAATTTATTGAAAATTTGATTTTTACAGAATAACTTAATAGGTACAAAGTTTCCTTATACTAAACCTAAGTAAGCAACACATGGGCCCGAACTAGGAAATCCTGTGTTTCGGGCTGAGACTAAACATTGTGCTCTTCACGACTAATGCGAGGAAATAACAATTAAACAATCGAAACACTGCGTTTGCTCCCGCCGATTTTACTTTTTCTTTTGTGACATAATTATTTTTTTTAAATCGAGCGTGGCCATTCTTAGTAGCCAGTACCCAAAACCACATAATTAAAAAATAAAAACCTCATCTTCGTCATGTCTGACCTGCGGCGTTTTTTCATACTTTAAAAAATTAAAGCATTTTGTGCATAATATGTTATGCGCTTAAGGAAAAAAACACGTCATTAAAGTCAATAATGACGCATTCTCATTAGTCAATTTAATTTCACATGCAGCAGACGATTACTTTTGATTGGTACAATTGTCGTTTCAGCACGTCGGGAATGAAATTCAGAAATTATCTTTTAAAAAGTCGTATCGTATTATAAAATACATATATTAATACGTCCTTTTTTCGTAATGTGTTACATTGTTGTCGTGTTTTGTGCGCCATAAATGAGTCACCTGTTAAATGTACATATATAGGCAGTTTTGGGTACTGGATTTAGGTTCAAATATTATTTATTTTATTAGCAGTACGGCTGCTTACCTTTGCTTTGCTTGCTTAAATAATCTTGGATTTAGGTTATCTATGGCCACATTTTCGAGCAGTGTCGTGAAAAAATACAAGATAGTTCAGGGTATCGCTATAGCTATAGAATCAAAGGCGGCGCAATGCGTAGGCAACATGGACCACCGCCGGTCATGAGGGGCCACGCACCTGGAAAGCTTTCGTTTTCTTGCTCATTTAAGCATACGTCAATAAATATGGTGGTAACCCATCATAGAAACTCGCAAAATATATCTTGGCCACACCAAATTTAGTTACCGCGCCGCTTCTGGGTAGAATCACAGTTCTTATTCTTACCTTCTTTTGGCCAACAGTACAAGCAGTAGGGCAGTTACGGCGACCGCGGCGAGACCGGCGAATGCAAGCGACACCGCTCCAAGCACTCGCTCCGCTTCTGCGTTGCTCACCGTACTGACCGAAGTGCCTTCGGATTGGAAAGCCACTGGCCGACGGAGGCGTTCTGAGGTAATTTATAAATAAAGCGTGTAAAAACGAGCAAATTTTCAAATGTGTTCTATATTTCTAAAATTGAACGTGGTAAGTTATGAATTGCAACAGTACCTCTACCATGAGTTACACTAGTTTACAGTGACCGTACTCGCTAGCGACGGCGTAAATGATTTGTATGGAGAATTGTACTTCCGTAAGTGACCGCTAGAGGCGCTGTACACAATTCTCTAGCTAGCTAGCTAGCTAGCGCCTCTAGCGGTCACTTACGGAAGTACAATTCTCCATACAAATCATTTACGCCGTCGCTAGCGAGTACGGTCACTGTAAACTAGTGTAACTCAAGGTAGAGGTACTGAATCTTAGTCTCGGAATCGCTTACGAGAAAAGTAAATAAGATATCCGAGACTAATCCCCTTGTGTATTAAAAATCAGAAACGTATTATTTGGATAAATTATGTTTTATCTATTTCTTTGGAAGGAAAATGATAAAGTGGCTGAAAAGGGCAAATACTTAAATAATGTTAAGTAGCATAAGCTTTAAATAGTACATTATTGTCGTGGCCTGGAAGTAGGCAATTGCTATTCCAGCCGAGACTAATATAAAGCTTTTCTCAGAAATGGTGAAGGAAAAAAATTAGAATAAACTTTTATTAACTTAAATACCTAGTTATAAAGAATTGCAAATCACTTAAAATTAAAAGTCATTTAACCCTTTCTCGCCTTTTTTCATTAAAAAAAAAACGAAGGTGTATTTTTCTACCGAAAATACCACAGCTGTTTCAAATGCAATAAAAAAAGTCCGGAGTCCCAAGTGGTCCCTGCGACCTTTGCCAGATCGTCGGTCCATTTTGTTGGGTGCCATTCTACGCCTTCCGGTTTGCGTTCGTCACTCTAGAACCTCGCTGCTCCATCCGCCATGGGGGTTAATCAGCATTATTAGCCATTATCAATATTATAGGTTTACTAGCTGTTGCCCGCAACTCCGACCTATTCTCAGACCTACCAAATATAGACAAAAAAGTTTCATAAAAATCGGTCGAGCCGTTTCGGAGGAGTTTGATATTGATAACAAACACCGTGACACGAGATTTTTATATATTAGACTAGCTGTTGCCCGCGACTCCGTCTGCGAAGAATAGGGGTAGGTATATGAAAAATAGCTTACGACACCTGTTCTCAGACCCTACCGAGTATGGAGAAAAAAATTGGATAAAAATCGGTCAAGCCGTCTCGGAGGAGTTCGATAACAAACACCGTGACGCGAGATTTATAGGGTTGCCTAGTCAACTAGGAACCCTTATAGTTTTGCCATGTCTGTCCGTCTGTCTGTCTGTCTGTCCGTCCGCGGCTAAGCTCAGAGACTGTTAGTACTAGAAAGCTGTAATTTTATATATTAGACAACAGTTGCACTGTTGCTAGTCATGTCCGGCTCCTTTCAAAACAAGAAGACTTTAATTCTTTCATTTACTTACTTTATGTTTTTTTACTTACCCCCTGCATGGGTAGTGGTGGCAGCATAAATAATAGCTTGATGTCGGGCCGATTCAGTGGCCGTCCACAACCGCAAACCATACCACGCGCCCGCTGTCAGGCCTCCAATAACAATCTGTCATTTAAATATACCTAATAAAGATCTATTTCATCATTCTCTTATAAGTTCCTGTTATTCTACGTGGTAGATATTTGTAATATCGTCTCTGTTTAACTTCTTTGATTAAACAGAGCCGTCATCACAGATATGTCACGTAAAACCATGGACTTATTAGATAACGGGTAAACCAGGCGTAAATGACAATATTATTAAGCTTATAATAGAAAAATAATCACTTAAGAAGTTAGTTAAAGCAAGGTTTATGTTGGCAAAGCAAGAAGCTGCAAGTTTTATGCGCAGTTTGTGATTTTAGTTAGCTAAGATTACAAGACGATGCGCTCTACGGCGGATCTACTCAGACGGCGTCCATTTAAAGACATTGTTACTATATTAACATGTTTAAAATATGCTGCGCTCTTGGCGATGGATTATTTTCCACACTTTGTAGGATAGCCTAGTAACATAGCCCTAGTGGTTAGTGACCTGACTATGAAACTAGAGGTCTCATGTTTGAATACCAGTAGGGGCAGACATTCATATGATAAATATGCATGTTGGTAATTGAGCCATGAATGTTATATGCACTTAATATAGTATACTCTTATGATAAGAGTCTTATCTATATCGCACCTTCAGAATTGAACTGACTCAGTTCGAAATATTCTAACAAACTTTAAGTCAGTTTAATTCTGAAGGTGCGATATAATTATCTGCTGTCTAGAGCCCATAGTATAGTCAACAAAGAAATTCCTTTACTACCATTAAGTAAAACTTCAAAGGATATTTTCACTTACAGGTCATTGTGATAGTCAGCCTTATTATTTTGATGCCGATGTAGGAACTGTCATGAATACTTAATGGTAAAACACTTACTTGATCCACTATACAAGCTTTGCAGAATTTTGGGCTAGGTCAGCTGATCTGAGTTGTCCCAAGATAATAATAATAATAATAATATTAGGGGACAATCTCACACAAATCGACCTAGTCCCAAACTAAGCAAAGCTTGTACTATGGGTACTAGACGACGATAGACATACTTATATAGATAAATAAATACTTAAACACATAGAAAACATCCCTAACTCAGGAACAAATATTCGTGCTCATCACACAAATAAATGCCCTTACCGGGATTTGAACCCAGGACCTCTTGCTTCGTAGACAGGGTAAGATATTTATTATTTCTATACTATGATACTACCCATTCTCATGATCAGAGTTAATTTGTACGTACTTCTCTGTGGTGATGCAGTGAGGTAAGGTCCGCGTCAGTCCACAACGCCGCGCCGGCGTCGGCGCGCCGCCACTGTAGGCGCACGAGACGCGCGCCGCAGCGGACGGCGCGCCGCGCGTCCAATGCTAAGGCGGAGCTGTTGCTCCAGACGGCCGCTTCAGCGCCCTCCTCCTGCCTCTCACGACGCTCTCCCCCACCTTCCCATACTAATACTATCGAGAAAAATACTAACTTATGTTACGAGCCTGCAAAGGTAGAGGTGAGTTGTACGGAAAGTAGTATAAGTATTTTGTACAGAAATTACTGTCATAATGATAACCTTTTTTCAGGTTTGAGCAAGCAAAACGAAAACATCGAACCACCTGCGAAGAAATTCAACGTGTGAAATTCCCCTTCCGCACTAGGCCCGCGTAGGAACTACGTCCCAAGCCCTCTCATTCTGAGAGTTGAATACCTTGCAGTGGGACGTATATCAGTTGGGATGATAAGCAAACAAACCGTAAAATTCGTGGAATTGCAGGCATGTACCACCAACCATTAGGAAATTAAAAGGGAAGGCGAAGGTGGATTTCGATATCCGGCCCGACACTCTCACCGAGTAAACAAGTGGCACACTGAAGCCCGGGCACGACTACGTGCGAGGGGCGGCGTGGCGAGCGTTTTTGCTGTTCATTGCAGTGGTTACCTGGTACATACAAACATACGTGTTGTCGTTCTGAGAGGAGGCCTGTGGTGTGGTGGTGGCAGCAGTGGTCGTATATAGGCTGGGATGATGATGATGACATACATACATGTAGGATGAGTGAAATGAAGCGCAGTATGACGTATGATTGAAAAGAGATAGTATGAGATTTGAATGTATGAGTAAGAAAGAGCAAGCATGAATGACGGGTAGATATTTGAATTTAGAATAGTAAAAGATGGAGGATATGAGCAAGACGATCAAGACGTATTATTTTGATGATTATTTTTTTGAATATATTTATTTCTTCGAAGAATAACTGGTTTTCTTAAAACGTTCCAGCAAACAGATAGGCACAGACTAGGTGTTTGTTTTCATCTGATCTCTGATCTGGTCATGGAATGGCCTTCTTGGTTTCCTCCTTCCAACATTTCCATCTACACTCACCTTCACCTTACATATATCTCGTATTCATCCCTAATCCATCATCTCCACATGCCTCAACCAACTTAACATTCCTTACCTATTCATTCATAACTTGCTCTTAACATGCTTTTTAATACTAACCTGGAGGTTTCGTCTTCACCAACAATGGTGCCGATGGCGGTGACGGGCCTGCCCGAGAATGAGCCAACACCCTTACAGAGTACGAAGCCCCACAAGCTAACCCCCTGAGGGTTACTCCAGTGGCTTCGCCCCCTGCTTCCAGCTTCCTTTCCTCTTCGCCCCTGGTCCCCGTGTCCAATCCTTCACCGCTGTCGTCGCGGACGCGTATCCACCATATCGTGAAACCTAAGAAAAAATTGCACGTCAAAACCGACGTCTAGATAATTTCCGTTTGCTCGTAGTAATACAATTAGGCGCGTATAGGTAGTTGCAGACGGATGGCGTAATCCGCCAAGTGAGTCGTCGTGCTTAAATTACGTGTGGTGCAATTGTGAAGTTATAAACGTTTTAATATTTTTTTTTATTGTTTCTGAATATCTAATTTATTGAATCAGGCGTTACTTTGCGGAGGTCCATATTAATGAACTAAAACAATTACTTTGCTCACCCGCGACCTTACAATAGCTACGTTTATGCAAGAAATGTGTGTTCATGCAGTTCCTCCACCTCCACACTGTACGAACACACACAAATCACATAAACACAACTATCACCACCACCGAGCTACACTGACGCGTTTCGAACTCAACCAGAGCTCATCCTCGGAGTCCGAGGCGCCAGTGCCAGGCGAAACGCGTCAGTGTAGCTTGGTGGTGGTGATAGTTGTGTTTATGTGATTTGTGTGTGTTCGTACAGTGTGGAGGTGGAGGAACTGCATGAACACACATTTCTTGCATAAACGTAGCTATTGTAAGGTCGCGGGTGAGCAAAGTAATTGTTTTAGTTCATTTCTGAATATCATTTTAGTAGTAAGTCTCTAGTGGCCTAACGTGGCTCAACGTAAATGACAATCTTGGGTCATCTAGATATTATCCCTTCGGAGACCACCGACGACATTTAGGGTCAATCAAAACTTGGCAGTTAAACTTTAAATTATCATCAGTTTAAAACTTTGTATCTAGACAAAGCGGTTGAGACTTCGGCATGCTATAAATGCGCAATATTTTAATAATAATAATAATGTTGGATTGGATGTGAATGTGGATTTATAACTAGTTTGTAGTTTTTTTCTTTAGTGTAATTGTTTAATGTTTTACGCCATACGATTAAATATAATAATAATAATATGGGTGCATACAACTTGCTCATAGTCTAGTCGAAATGTTCAAAATGGTGTTAATTCTTGATAAAGGTCCTAAAAATATGTGCGATAGCTCATTGGATTCGGAATGACGTCTAGAAAAATGTATTCGAAGGATTTTACTGCAGGATAAAAATTGCAAAAGTTATTAACAAATTAAGATGAAAAAAAAAAGGTATTTCGTTTTTTGGCAATATCTCAAAAACTATTAATATTTAAGAAATTTAAAAAAAAGATTCTTAAAGAGGAGAAAATTTCCAAACAAAAAGTCTACCTCCCGGAACTCTACCTTCATTATTTATAATTTTAGTTTAGCGCTGAAAATAGGGCCCCGCGCGGTCGATTCAGCATGGCCGCGCTGCCGCTCAACAGAGTCTGTGACATAAAATAATTTTTTTATAGAATTAAATATCAATCGAAAAATTTTAAAAAATTATCGTGACATCAGAACACTTCAAAGAAGAAAGTCCCGTTGGAAAAATTTTTTTTTGTTGATTTTTCAAAAAGTTATACTATTGTTAATTAAGTAATTTTTCGTGGGCTTTAATTTTTACAAAAGACAGTATAAAAGTTTAAATAATTGGCCTATAAATTTTTGTCTTCTTGGAGCTCTTCTTATATATATACTTAACAAGACCACGTTATAAAAAAATCTTAAATTTGTATATTTTGTTTATTATAATTTTTTTAAGTTAACAAAAAATGAAAATCATCAAAAATGTTGTTAAAAAATTTTTTTCAATCTAATGTTGAGTTATGGCTATTTTTGCATTGCATAGAGGCATTGTCTAACGTCGAAAAATATTTTTTTGCGGCATTTGTTAATAAATTGTTTATAAACAAATAGACTAGTTTAATATTTTTAAAAAATTTTTTTTTACTATATTGTTGTCATGGGAAAATAATGATTTTTAAAATAAAATTTTTTTCTTATAAAAATTTTTTAATTGTTTAAAACCGTTTTTTACATATTTGCATTGTTTAAATAATTAGTTAATAAATTATTTCCTCTTTAAAAATCATAATTACCATTTCTCAATAGACTGACCGAAATTTTTTTTTTATATAAATAATTTAATTGTTTATTAACTTTACAATTGTTTATAAACAAATTCAGATGACCATAGTATTTTTTTTCTAAAACTAAGAAAAATTACAAAAACAACCATGTATAACAAAGTGGTAAAATATTTTTTTTTTGTATTTTTTACAATAATTTCTAAAACTCCACGATACCAAAGTTAGATCGGTCACACAATTTGTCAAGTAACAAATTACCATAACTCATAAACTATTAGAGATACGATAATCAACATTCAAGTCATTTTTATAGAGGATTAACTACTTGTTAAAATGAGCTCAAAACGAAGTTTGTAACTATTGTTAATTAACAATTACATGCTATTGTTTAAAAAAATTTAAGATTATCTTTTAGATTAAAGCCAATATAAAAAATTATAATATGTAGAATGTAAAGTCGTGGCAAACTATAAATAATTTATGCAAAAAGAAAGTTATTTCATATCTAATAGAACACTAGTTTGAAAAATAATAATGAAAATATGTTTATAATTAAAACTATAAGATATATTGATTTAATGAAAAGATCATGAGGTAGATATTTTATCGATTAACAAAATTGTCTTGAAGGTCCATAAGCGTATTTACGTTATTTAACAAGTTATAAGTCATAAAAGAGGCAAAAATGTCAAAAAATCTTAATTTTTTTAAACAATAGCATGTAATTGTTAATTAACAATAGTTACAAACTTCGTTTTGAGCTCATTTTTACAAGTAGTTAATCCTCTATAAAAATGACCTGAATGTTGATTATCGTATCTCTAATAGTTTATGAGTTATGGTAATTTGTTACTTGACAAATTGTGTGACCGATCTAACTTTGGTATCGTGGAGTTTTAGAAATTATTGTAAAAAATACAAAAAATATTATTTTACCACTTTGTTATACATGGTTGTTTTTGTGATTTTTCTTAGTTTTAGAAAAAAAAATACTATGGTCATCTGAAATTGTTTATAAACAATTGTAAAGTTAATAAACAATTAAATTATTTATATAAAAAAAAAAATTTCGGTCAGTCTATTGAGAAATGGTAATTATGATTTTTAAAGAGGAAATAATTTATTAACTAATTATTTAAACAATGCAAATATGTAAAAAACGGTTTTAAACAATTAAAAAATTTTTTTAAGAAAAAAATTTTATTTTAAAAATCATTATTTTCCTATGACAACAATATGGTAAAAAAAAATTTTTTAAAAATATTAAACTTGTCTA
Organism: Archips xylosteana; assembly: GCA_947563465.1. Lineage (NCBI taxonomy): Eukaryota > Metazoa > Arthropoda > Insecta > Lepidoptera > Tortricidae > Archips > Archips xylosteana. Next base: position 7,989,137 of record OX387362.1, read on the forward strand.
TTTGTTTATAAACGATTTATTAACAAATGCCGCAAAAAAATATTTTTCGACGTTAGACAATGCCTCTATGCAATGCAAAAATAGCCATAACTCGACATTAAATTGAAAAAAAATTTTTAATAACATTTTTGATGATTTTCATTTTTTGTTAACTTAAAAAAATTATAATAAACAAAATATACAAATTTAAGATTTTTTTATAACGTGGTCTTGTTAAGTATATATATAAGAAGAGCTCCAAGAAGACAAAAATTTATAGGCCAATTATTTAAACTTTTATACTGTCTTTTGTAAAAATTAAAGCCCACGAAAAATTACTTAATTAACAATAGTATAACTTTTTGAAAAATCAACAAAAAAATTTTTTTCCAACGGGACTTTCTTCTTTGAAGTGTTTTGATGACACGATAATTTTTTAAAATTTTTCGATTGATATTTAATTCTATAAAAAAATTATTTTATGTCATGGACTCTGTTGAGCGGCAGCGCGGCCATGCTGAATCGACCGCGCGGGGCCTTATTTTCAGCGCTAAACTAAAATTATAAATAATGAAGGTAGAGTTCCGGGAGGTAGACTTTTTTTTTGGAAATTTTCTCCTCTTTAAGAATCTTTTTTTTAAATTTCTTAAATACTAATAGTTTTTGAGATATTGCCAAAAAACGAAATACCTTTTTTTTTTCATCTTAATTTGTTAATAACTTTTGCAATTTTTATCCTGCAGTAAAATCCTTCGAATACATTTTTCTAGACGTCATTCCGAATCCAATGAGCTATCGCACATATTTTTAGGACCTTTATCAAGAATTAACACCATTTTGAACATTTCGACTAGACTATCATAAATACGCCCAATAGCTCTTATATCGTCGAATTAAGGTATTGGTTTATAAAATAATGTGAGACCATTAAATCGATACATATTTTTGCACTTGACTGTACATAATTATATGGAGTGATGGAGCATTGATATATTGGTAGGATTATCATGTGGTGGTATAGTGGAGTGGTGCGCCGTGTTTTAGTGGCAGCGCGGGCGTAGCGGGCGGCGCAGGGCACTACACCCGGTAAATCGTTTCCTCCGAACCGTATACGGTGCACGTCGAACACGCATAGCTACCCCTCGTTGATGCAACCACTTATGATATCAGTAGGATCACCCTGCGGTGGTAAAGCAAAGTGGTGCGCGGCCCACCAAGCGAGCCTCGCCTCGCGGTTCTTCGCGTGCTTTAGTGGCAGCGCGGGCGTAACGGGCGGCGCAGTGCACTACACCCGGTAAATCGTTTCCTCCAAACCGTATACGGTGCACGTCAAACACGCATAGCTACCCCTCGTTGACGCGTCTACTTATAATATCAGTAGGATTACCCTGTGGTGGTGCAGCGGAGTGATGCGCAGTCCGCCAAGCTAGCCTCGCCTCGCGATGCGCCGCGTGTTCCAGTAGCAGCGCGGGCGCAGCGGGCGGCGCGGCGCACTCCACGCGGTACGTCGTCTCCTCTGAGCCGTACGCGTTGCGCGCCGAACACGTGTAGTTGCCGCTCGTTGACGCGTCCACTTCTATCCGAAATGGGACACAGAATTAAAATGCAGATATCAGGTTGTTAACGATTTGGCTATGACTACGCGCGATCAGAGCAATACTGTTTTTCTGTACATTTCTTATGCTGCCTGGTAACTAACTCATTTAGAGAAAATGTTCACCGCGTCGTTGGTTGCGGGTAGTCAAGGTCGGGCCGTAAAGCAACGGCACAATCTGAATTTGTTTTTTTAGATTAAGAGTGAGAAAGAGTGAGTAGCGGAGTACGCGTTGAGATTAATTATATTGTAGTTTTTAGGTAAATATTGCTGTGGTCGGCACTACCACGCAAATTAAAGTAGGGCGCGCGTTAAGCTAGAAATGACAGTGCGGTGTTGAACCGTACACAATTCATTCATTGGTTTACGCTAACTTTATATCACCGTGTAAAATATTTCCCTAAAAAAACCTTTACAAAAATTCCGTGATGACTTTCGTAAGAAAGTCCGTAGTCTCTCTTTAAACTGTCACAGCTTAGTCAGTTTTGTGAACGACAAAGAGTAGAGTTGAAGGCATATATATCTATACAGCCATCGCATCAAATATATATATGCAAACATTAACCTTACGGTTAGTGGTATAGAGTTGTATTTTTGACGCCTTGGTAACGTATACAGGGTGGTATCTAAATGGTGATACTAATTACTATTTAAAACTAATTAAAACAAATGAGTTAGTGCATTATATTGTCCGGCATTAACTGAGTTAGAAACACTCATTTTGTATCACCATTTAAATTTCACCCTGTATATATTTATGACCTTGAAAGTAAGGAAGCGTCTTGTTTAGCATACTTGTTTGCGTAAACGACTTAACGATCCACGTTTTTCACGTCTAGCACTTACCATGTATAGCTAGGTGACCGTGCAGCGTGAGATGCGTCCTGGGGTCATGCGTGACGGGCCGGTCGCCGCGCAGCCAGCGCGCACGCGGCGTCGGCTCTCCGCGCCACACGCACGCGAGCCGCAGTGCGTGCCCGCATTGCACGCGCGCCCACACGCCGAATGAGAGTAGACGTACTCCCGCTGATTTTTTTTAATTTATTAAGCTGCGTATGGACTTCGCGCGGCCGCCACGCGACTATTGTTCGACCGCGGTAAAACAGTGTTTTGGCCCATTCCAACGCGACAAAATTCGAGTTGCCTCGCGCGGCGGCATGGTATCCATAGCCTATGTTCGATGGTTTGCCGTGCGAAGTCGATACGCAGCTTTAGCTTTTACCAGTAAATTTTAAACCTACCAAAACTTACATCGCGGTCTTCATTAACGTTGTATGTATTAACTTAGTAGTTGATTTTTTTTTATTCTGATCAAGAGGACATGGCAGCATAAAATGTAGCATATGCGTTATTCCCAAGATCCAGCTATCTTTGTACCAAATTTCACTCAAATCCGTCCAATCATTTTAGCGTGTAAGAATAGAAAACGCTCAAACTATCGAATTTATGATTGTAACTGGTGCCCGCGCCCTCATTTGCGAATAATTTGTTAATCACTAATGCGCGAGAAGTTTGTGATTTTCTTAATTAAAAAGCATTTTATCTGTTAATTTAGGTTGTAATCTATGTGTGTGCCAAATTTCATCCGAATAAGTCGAGCCTAATAGTACCTAGTACCTAGGATTTTTAGGAAATTATTGCTGATCCTAATTTTTTTATTTTCTTTTAAGCATTGTGAGTTATGACACTTTAACTGGTACAGTCGAAGGCATAGATATCTATCTATACAGCCATCGCGTCAAAAATATGCAAACACATACATATAACGTAAATATATTTATGCCCTTGACTGTACCAATGGCGGTTGAAATATCTATACATTAATTATAGTATCAAAAAATTACAATAGCAGACACAAAATTTCGTTTGCTGCATTATTCAAGTTTATGCAATTTTTGAGACAATTTATTTTGGCCACAAAACATAGTACAGAAACTTACCTCTAGAACTAGTTGTAGCTGGTTGTGGTGCAGAAGGTTCTCCTTCCCCAGCCGCAGAATGAGCTGCAACCCACGCTTCGTACGTAGCATCTTCGGACAAGGACCGTAGTTCGGCAGAACCGCCCAAACCCACCGAAGGATCACTATCTTCCGCTTGTACCGTCGTCGTTTGAGGGGGACGGTCCCTAGATAAAAACCGCACATCATAATAATACCATCATAAAATAACCTTCCTAAAAGCCGTGGGTAGCCTAATGGTTTAACCTATATATAGCCTCTTAAGCAGAGGTTCGTTGATTCAAGCCCAGGCTCTCACTACTGAGGTTTTCAAAATTTATGTGCAAAATTACATTTGAATTTAACATGAGTTTTACGGTGGAGGGAAACTTTACCTTTATACCTACACTTGTGAAGAAATTCAATGACGTGTGAAGTTCCCAATCCACGGGCTCGTGTGGGGACTACGGAAAAAGCCCTATCATTCTGAGAGGAGGCCTGTACCCTATAATGGTACGTCTAAAGACTGGGATGATGATGATGATGATGATAACGATCGTCCTTAATGTGAAAAATATCTTTAAAATAATTAATCTGGCTTTAAACCCCTGAGAGATGGTGCCAAAAGTGACAATAACATGTGTTTGATGATGGAAACGTTTTTTTCCCATATTTTGACCACCTAAGCTAAGCTAAGTAAGTAAAAGTAATATTTACCTGCCTAGTTCTCGATAAAACACTGTATAATAAAGCACAGGTCCATTAGGCCGACTTGGTGGCAACCAGCTTATAGCTAAGGATGTCACTGATGTCGCTACGACCTTCACTGCAGCTGGAGGCCCCGGGGCTGTAAACAAGCGATTCATCTCTAATAAACTCAGTCAACTACGTATTATAATATTATAATTAATTCAAAGTCATGCCTCACTGACCGATATATTAACACCGCCCTAACCGCTGAACTAAAAACTTCAAATCTGGCACACATACCTTGTATGTCATAGAGGTACACTAAGAAGCGATTTTTCAATTCTCCCACGCGTTAGGGAATGAAATGTGATTTTTCTCCGTGATATGGCCACTTCAAAGCGAAAATATAAATCACATTTTATTCCCTATCCCGTGGGAGAATTTAAAAATCCCTTCTTAGTGTACCTCTATGCCACACAAGGTATGTGTGCCTGGTATGATGCGTAACTATAATTATTAGATACTTCATTGGCATGCAAATAGGTGATTATTAAACACAGTATAAAATATTTTTAGGATTTTCGGAATATGCACTGGATAAGGAAAAACGGGTTTATATTTTTAATTCAATGGGGACCCTATCTCCGTAACTATTGTTTAGGGATCATAGAGGTCATTAAAAAGGGATTTTTGGAATTTCCCGCGAGAGATCGGGAATCGACCATAATTTTTGGCGCGAAGCTGGTTTATGTACGTTATAAAAACAGTTCATACCATCTTGTTGAGTAGTACAATGTACAGGGTGAGCTGGCACTCCATCGCCTGCCGCCGTATACGCCAAGGCTTGCACCGTGTAGTTAGTGTACGGTCGCAGTGCGAGCAGTAGCGTTTCGACGCCCGCTACCCGCTTGACTTCCGCCCCCGCTCCTGAGTTGAGGCCGCCGCTTCCGCGCACCTCCCACTCCAGCCACTCTGCCGCTGCCGACAAACAACTGCCATCATTCAGCTTGGAATATTGAGATTGTTTCAAGTTTATTTGTTCTCAAATGTAACGCTTAATTTGCAATGAGAAATGTTCTCTCATGATCGCCTAAACGTTCGACGAAGTTTAAATTCAGATGGGGGGTGGGAAAAGTAAGCTGTTTAGGTCACAGAAATTATTACTTACATCCAGTTTTGCTTTTCATATTTCATCTGGGATGTGAGCTTTAAGCATTAAATACCTACCTATATTAGTTAGTTAGCATACAAACAATATTGTGGGTCTATGTGGGTTTGGTCAATTACCTAGCTTTTAAGTAGGTACTTTTAATGATTTATGAAAGTTATTTCTCATAATAATAAAACAAAATTGTAAAGTTTATACATTTAGATACTTCATTTATTTTCATCAGCTAGATACAGATAGAGTACAGTAGATTAAATTTTAAGTAGGTAAGTGTCGGTTTTGTTAAAATGATATATTGAACGATAGATTCCAATGCCATAGTTTAGTAGATATATATACTATCAGGAACGAATTTGTGTTTCAAACAATGTTTTTACAAAAAATAAACTGTTGACTAGTACAGCACGCTAAACTTTTTCGCATGAATTGAGGTATTTTGAGATAAATGATTTTTGTGGTTATTTAATTTTTATATAACGTAATGAATTTATTATAATAACAAATAAGCAATGACCTTTACCTATTTGTCTTTGAAAACTATGAAGTAGATGGTCCAAGTCGTATTTTATACAGTAAAATTACATAAAGTTTACCACTGACAGATGGTTTGCCTTCATTTCATATTCAACTTTAACGACCTACAAATAAAGCCAATTTTAGAATACTGTTACCCACGTTTGCAGATTTTGTAATAGCTACTTTATTTGTATGGAGTTAAAGTTGGAAATGAAATGAAGGCAAGCCATTCTTTCAGTGGTATAGTAAAAGTAAACGTATTGTACGGTGAGGAATATTTTACGGAGTTTGGTTTGGACCCGCAACTGGCCCCTAACACTTTGACAGTGCCTTTGTTTTGACATGATGACATTGACACTAGTGATAGTTGACCACTTCACCACTGGTAAAAAAATAATTAATCCCGGTGCTCAACATACGCATTTAGACAATTTTTTGAAACAAGCAGCTATGTGTTAGCACTAAATTAAACACTGACGTTATCTATTTCATACTAAATATAAACTGAAACATGGATGCACAGAAAAAACCCAGAAAAAAACCAGCGCTGGGAATTGAACCCAGGTCCTCAGCATTCCGTGCCGCGTGCCATTCCTCTACACCACCACTGGTCAGGAGTTTAGACACGATTTTTTCCCATACATCGCACATCTCAATCTGTTAGGTAATCACTTATAGATGACACAGTATTAGTTGACGTTATCAACCAAAATAGGTTCAATAACTAATTTTGAAAAGTAATCAAAAAAATCCAACTCCAACTTCTTTATGTCCGCCTTATACCTACGCTTGTGTAACACGGGTGCATATCCCCATACTCACTATGTTCTGGACGGTAGAGCAGCTTGTATCCGAGCAAGGAGCCGTGGTGCGCGTGCGCCGGTGGTGGGGACCACTCCACCTTCAGGCTCTGAGGGGACACTGCGCGGCATCTCACTCCGCGGGGACCTTCCGAAGGCACTGGAGACAATGAAACTCGAATGTTTTATCTGTGGCAGTAGTTGATAAAATTATGCAGCACGTGAGTGAGCCCAAAACTATAAGTTATAAGTTCTGTGGCCTAAAGCTATAACCTCTTGAACATCCACTGCTGAACGTAGGCCTCCCCCGAGATTCGCCAAACCGATCCTGCGCCTTTCGCATCCAACACGTTTCCGCAACCTTGACCATTCATCGCTCCATCTTGTTAGTGGCCTACAGATGTAGTGCAAAATGATTTTCCTTCGTACTTTATCGGAAAAGTTCGTATTTATCGTGCTCTCTCAATTAGCTTCAGTACCCATCTTACAGCCGTGTAGCCATCTTACATTTTTCACTTTGACACTAAACAATAAAGTCCCATATTAATGGTTATGAAAACGTCACTCATTTAATACAATCATTAATTGACAGTTCGGGTGCCATCGTATTCGGGCATTTTTATTTTTTCTTGTACCTTTTGAATTTTTTTTAAATTCGGAAAGTTTTATGTGGTTTCTGCTCAGAAACACGAGCTCTTTCGATCCTACTAGGAGAAAAAAAGTGTCCCAAAACTTTCATACAATTTTCGATTCCTCCATTCCGTTACGGTCATATAAAGTCTATGAAAAATGGTAACGGAACGGGAAAAAAAACTTTGGACACTTTTTTTTCTCCTAGCAGGATCGAAAGAGCTCGTGATTCTGAGCAGAAATCACATAAATCTTTCCGAATTAAAAAAAAAGTCAAAAGGTACAAGAAAAAATAAAAATGCCCATTCCCATTGAGATCCGAGTTTTCTCGATGGAAAATCATTTTGCACTACATCTGTGCCTTCACATCACTGCGTCTTTCAGTTTGTGGACGCCATTCGAGAAGCTTTTGGCCCCATCAGCCATTACCATTAGTTTATACGAGCGAGAGAGCCTTTGATACTGTTATAGTATCAGAAAGAAAGAGTCGTCTAGCTCAAAAAAATCCCCCATTTTAATTTAAACTTCATCTACTTTCAGGAGGGTCTAAATACTTACGTAGACGGGTAGTAAGTAGGTACATTGTTTTTCTTTATATGTATAAATGAAAAATTAGTAGCATGGTAGCTAGCTATGTACCTACCTAGTATAAGTACAAATGAAAACTGCGCGCGTTTTTGTAAAATACTTGATTCAAACTACAGGTAACGCCACCAGAGTTGAGGCCACGCACACAACCACATCTCATGTAATGACAGCGGGATTTTGACGTTGTGTTGACGTTTAACGACAACACAACGTCAAAATTCCGCTGTCATTACATGAGATGTGGTTGTGTGCGTGGCCTCAACTCTGGTGGCGCTACCTATAATAATATTCAAATGTTTCTCACCACTTTCTTGTGTCAATGTATTAACAGGTGCAGTGGCTGGACCTGCCCCTGCACTGTTAAAAGCTCTGACGCTTACAGAATACCTGGAAATGGTTACACAAATTAGTGCATTCATCATATCCTATAAAGTCCTATTCTACTAATACTATAAATAAGAAAGTTCGTGAAAGCCAGATGTGAACCTAGTAAATAAGTACACGGTTAATTTATACCAACCTGGTGTAATGTTCCAAACTCTCGATGGTATATTTGGTGATCTGTCCCCGTACCGTTGCGAATTCCATACCGACATTAGCACCTCCTGACAGAGTGCCGTCAGCTGATGCCCACCACCAAACTGAGTAGCCCAGGAGTTCCCCGTTCCAAGTTGAAGATGGAGGAGGCTGTAAAATGTTACTGTTTACATTTAAAACTAGGTTTATAATCGGGATATAATTATGTTTGCTTAAATCACTGTAGCATTGAATAACCCGCCTCAATGCCTAAGTATTTGAAGCAATCTCTTTATGTAATGGATTGTCTTAATAGCAGTCAACTATTTTTAGTGACTCTACCATTAAGTAGACGTAAATATACTTTCTCTAAAATAATATATCTGTATGTACCTGCCAAGTTAACTCAACCGTAGAAGGGCGAGGTGCAGAAGCACGAAGACTTAACGGTGCTCTGGCTGGTGGCTCGTGTGACGTCAGTGCAAGCAACGCACGGGTATGAGCTGATGCAAACTGAGTAGTCACTGTCCGAGCTCGCACCAGGTAAGCTGTGGCAGGCTCCAAGCCAGTTATCGTGGCCCCTTCAGTCCTGTTTGAAGATAAGTTGTTTGTGTTTAAGATATGTTGACTAACAATCTTGCTAAGTTACTTTATTGGAACATACTCTGAATAAGTATCCACGTTGTGAGCTGACACCGATACATTGTGTGTGTCAGCATCCCTCCAGGAGTCAGAACTAGTCGAGTCATGTTTGCGATACTGCACCACATAGCCCAGGACCGGCGAATTGCCGTCGTAAGGGCGTCGCCACTGCAGGCGGACGGATCGAGACGTTGTGTCAAGGACTTTGAAGTTCGAAGGTGGTTCAGGTGGTTCTATTAAAATGAAAATAATTCAGAATTAGTGAAGGAAACAAATGAAATGTATATTTTATTGTTGGCATTCGTTACCCTGTACTGCAAGATGTACGAAATGATCAGATCTTCCGTAAGGGTTGGACGCTTGACATCGATAGACGCCAGAATCTCTTCTATCAGCACGTTCTACAACTAATTCACTTCTTAACCCTTCAGCGCTTCGAGTTTCCGAAATACTCATTCTGCAACAAGAAACATTTTATTTGTTCCATTTTTAACTGTCTGGTCATACCTTTGTTTGCATATTTTTTTTAATATTACCTGTAGTCCGAATTGGGCAAAGCCCGTCCCGAGTGGCTCCAAGATGTCGAAAGTGGACTATCCCCTCGAGCAACACACGCCAACCTCACTGTTTCGCCTAGTTTCGCTGTTACATTAACAGACGGTGTTTCAAATCTTGCTGGTTCTGAAAACAGAAAAGTAAACGATTTTTTTGGACTTATTTTTTAGCACTTATAGTAAATTGACAGTTCTGTTGGCAATTTGGTAGGTACTTATGTAAAATTAAGCTTCAGTTCTGTTATTGCACATACATAAATACCGAAATTTTGAGAGGCGTCAAACCACTAGGCTACCACAATTTACTAGGCGAAATTACATTAGAAATACTCCATATGCTTTACGGTGAAGAAAAACATTGTGAGCAAACCTGCACACAACAGCAAAGAAATTCAATGGTGTGTTTGAAACTCAAAATCCGTTCTGGGCCCGCGTGGGAAGTTCAGCTCAAACCCTCTCAATCTGAAAGGAGGCCTGTGCCCTGCAGTGGGTCGTATAAAGGCTGGAATTATGATGATGGTGTTTTATTGCAAGTAACGTACCGTTAACATGTATTGTGAGAGATTTAGACAACGCAGGTGCTACGCCATTGTCGGCTCTGCAGCGATATTTTCCAGAATGTTCAGCTCGTGCAGATTCCAGTCTTAGAGATCCATTGTTCAGCACTGCTGGCTCAGATACTGCTCCAAGGGTCGTCTCAGTGCCGCCTTAGAAAAATAAATATTCAAACATGTATTATCAATTTAACAACCCGCGGCTAATCTTTCTTTGAAAGTGCTAATAGGATCGGCTTTTCGCATTGGAAATTGTGATTAAATCTCAGATAATCTTACTTCCATTAACGCCTCCATCGACGATTTAATAGAATTAACTTAGTTTTGAGAGCTGATTATTGATATTTAGTACGTTAGCTAGATAGATTGCTTAATAGATTTCACTTAGTCTCAAGATGAAATTTGATAGTAAACATTAGACTTACCAGACAACTTGGTCCAATAAACGGCAGGGGGAGGATGGCCGCGAGCCTCGCAGCTTACAGTTAGCGATCCGTTGAGCAATACAGCTGAGTCCGAAGGCTCAATATGCCAGTACGGAGGCACTGAAACGGAACTAACTCGTTACATAACCAAATAGAAAAAGAAGCTAACTTCGTTTGAGAACGAATTTTACCTTTGATAGCTAATTCGGCAGACGTGTTAGCTTTCCCGGCAGTATTGGTGACAACACACGTGTATAATCCGCTGTGAGCGGCAGTCAGGCTTTTGAATAGCAGCATGCTATAAAATTCGGCTCCTCGTTCATCAACCTAAAAATTTAATGAATTTCACAACGTAAAGGAAATTTGATTTCGACAGGTTTTCTAATTATTATTCAAAATACGAAGGCTGGGAAGTTTATTAGTAATAAAACCATTCTATAATATTTATAGGTAATTTAGAAATTTCGAAATCAGTGACGTAGCGCCGATTCCTACCGCATTGCTTAACGAAAATTATCACTACACACCACTAGTAGGTACAGTACAATATTTCGAGTTAGTTATAACAAATTATAGTAAAAATATAGGTAATGGTCCAAGGTGTGAGTTCTACTGAAGATCAATAACACTTTTACCTGAAGTGCGCTAGGTATATTCATTTGATCTTTGAGCCAGGAGAAATACACGGGCATGTCACCAGAGGTCACAGTGCAAGTCAGTTGTGAGCGGTCGCCGGACCTCAAGCCAGGCGGAAACACGATGGGGGAGAGCACAGGCGGAGAGACAACCGTTATTTGTACCTGCAAATAAATGTTCAGAACTATACTAGTACATACTATACTATACATATAGGAGGGACGACATAGATATTTATCACGTGGGATGGCAGGAGTGCGCGTTTGATAGGCGAGAGAGGAGCAAGAGACGAGAGGCCTTTGCCCAGCAGTGGGACACAAAAGCAGGCTAATTAAAAAAAAAACTATTAGAGTGAGGCTAAACGAACGTATTTTTTTTAGGTGTGTGTCATGTAATTTTCGGTCTCGCACATTTTGTTACTTACAATCAGTTTTATGAAAAAGTCCTGTTTGTACCACACGGCGACGCAATATGAGTTTTAAACAAATGGGACTTTCGCATAAAGCTAAAAATATGCAACCAAAAATAGGCGACTCACAACTCAAAAAATAGGTTCTTTTAGCCTTATCCCAATAGTGGCTATTAGACATCACAATAAGGCGCATCGTTTAAGGTAAGCAGAGAAGTAAGTTTTAGCAACAGTAATTTGTCCATTAGGTAGAGTGGTTGATAGTTAAGGACAAAGACTAAACAGGAGAAATTAGTGCTGTTAATCTATACCTATAAAACAGTACCGTGACTGACTGACTGACTGACTGACTGACTGACTGACTGACTGACTGACAGACAACGCACAGCCTAAACTACTGGGGCTAAAGACTTGAAATTTGGCACACATGTACCTTGAGTATTGTAGAGGTGCACTAAGGAAGGATTTTTCGAAATTCCCACGGGATAGGGAAATATCTCAAATTTCTTTATTTATTTGTTTGTAGCGGTATCTCTGAAACTTTTGAGCCGATTTTAAAAATTCTTTAATTTATTGAATCAGGCGTTACTTTGCGGAGGTCCATATTAATGAACTAAAACAATTACTTTGCTCACCCGAGACCTTACAATAGTTACGCTTATGCAAGAAATGTGTGTTTATGCAGTTCCTCCACCTCCACACTGTACGAACACACACAAATCACATAAACCCAAAAAAAAAAAAAATTAAAAATTCTTTCAGTATTAGAAAGCTACACTATTCTTGATTGACATAGGTTACTTTTTATACGGGAAAATGCAAAATTCCCACGGGATAGAAATAAATTAACTCAATTTCGGGACTGATTTTAAAAGTTCTTATACATTATGTGATATGACTATCCCCAATTGACAAAGGCTACTTTTTATTCGGGAAAATACAAAATTCCCACGGGATAGAAAAATTTGAAATCAACTTTCAAATTTCTTTCACCAATAGTAAGCTACAGTATCCCTGTTTGACATAGGGTGCTTTTTTCCGGGAAAATTAAAAATTCCGACAGGATAGAAATAAGTAAATTCAACTTCGGCACTGATTTAAAAAAATCTTTTATATGATATGATATGACTATCCCCAATTGACATAGGCTACTTTTCTACGGGAAAATGCAAAATTCCCACGGGATAGAAATAAGTGAATTGAACGTAGGGGCTGATTTTTAAAATTATTTCACTAATAAAAAGCTACACTGTCTCTGATTTTCAAAATGTTTTGACAGTTATTTCTATCCAGCGGTATGCTGTACTTTGCACTTTCCCGGGATAGAATGTTGTTGTTTCAATCAGGCCTCCTCCCAGAACGAGAACACTTGGGCCGTAGTTCCCACTTGGGCCCAGTGCGATTGTAGGTACAGTGCTGGGGTATACCATTGAATTTCTTCTCAGGTGTGTGCAGCTTTTCTCGCGATGTTTTCCTTCACTGTAAATCTCATGGTAAACTTCAAACGTAATTTAGCACACGAATTCGGAATAACTCAAGAGGTCCAAGCCCGGGCTACAACCCATGATCCTCTGCTTAAGAGACCATAGGTCAAACCACTAGGCCACCGCGGCTTACCGGCTTTAGAATTCACATATTCAAATTCCGCGGGAACTTTGCATTTTCCTGGCATTATCCTATATGTTAATCCACGTAATAAACTACCTGTGTCACCTGTGTGCCAAATTTCATGTAAACAACTCTAAGGTTATTGTCTTCGCGTACGAAGTCGCGGGCAAAAGCTATACATTATATTACGGATCTCGTTGCTCGATATGTTAACAGCTTTGCCTATACCTACATTAATAAAAATGTTTAAATTATTAATTATACCAATTAGTGACTTTTTATAGGTACTTACACATACCATATTTGACGGATTCCTGTGGTTTTTATGTAGTTATAGCTAAATAAATATTCGATTTCTCTAGAAGTTTTCTCGAAGTCCCTATCTATATATGAAAGTGTAATAATTGAGGATCGGGTATTGAAGAAAAGCATGTCAGTCATATTTTTTGTATAGTCGGGGTAAGAAAAGGTTCGTCACTTTTCGACCTTAACTCGTTGACATAGAGTCGAAAAGTGACGAACCTTTTCTTACCCCGACTATACCTAACTACATCTTATTGTGTGAGCAGAATATCTCCACATAAGATACGTTTTCTAGAAAAAGTAATACCGTCTAGATGTTATATCTTTTGTTGTTACTGCTAACGGGGCGTGCTTTTGTATTCCCATAGGCACCTATATTCTCGAAAGGCTTTAAGATAAAATGTTATTCATATAAGCAAAACTACGGAAAAACAAATTCTATCTGGTAAGTAAAGATATCCTTTTATGGTATGTGAATGGCACGCAGAATATCAATAAAAACCGGCCAAGAGCGTGTCGGACACGCCCAAGATAGGGTTCCGTAGCCATTACGAAAAAATCAAGTAATATTTTTCTAAGGATTTCGTATGTGTACGGAATCTTCCAAGTTAGGTATCGTCAATACTTTGAAAAAAGTTCGTATCTCAAAATCGTTAATCTGGCAAAGTGAACTTTATTACGCGCGTATCAAGGTTCAGTTTTGTTTACATGCTGATTTGAGATACGAGTTTTTCAAAGTAGTGACGGTATGTTTAATACCTTAGGCTACTATTTACTCTTAAACTACAAATAATTCCCAAGCAATCTTATCATTATTTTTAATTAGCCTGGAGAAGTGTCCCACTGCTGGGCAAAGGCCTCCCCCCATTTTCGCCATTCATCCCGATATTGAGCGGTGTCCTTCCAGTCTTTGAGGTACACGTCTAGGTCGTCCCGCCAACGCCTCCTGGGCCTACCTCGTCGCCGCCATCCATCCTGTGGTATCCAGTCCGTGGCCAACCTAGCCCACCGATATGGATCCATGCGGCTGGCGTGGCCTGCCCAGTCCCACTTAAGCTTGGCAGCCTTGGCACCCACATCGGTAATGCGTGTTTGGGAGCGCAGTGTGGTGTTTCGGATCCGATCAATCCGCTTCACCCCGAGCATACTTCGCTCCATTGCTCTTTGGCAAACCTTCAATTTGGTCTTCTGTAACTCCGTCAATGACCATGTTTGAGCACCGTAAGTTAGGACAGGCAGTATACACATATCAACGAGTCTCCGTTTTAGGGTTAGAGGAAGATCGCCCTTCATTAGATCTTTCATTGACCATAGCTCTTCCAGCCGTTTTGGATCCGTCTTTCGACTTCTCGGTCCTGTCTGTGGCTGAAAGAGACTAGTTGGCCCAGGTAGGGATACTCGTCGATATAGTGTAAAGACTGCCCGTCTACCTCTACCTTACGTTTCGTGCACGTTTCATTACTTGAGTTTTAGACCGGTTCATTTTCAGACCAACTTGAAGGCTTGCAGAGCTTAGCTCTTGTAGCATTGACTGCAGCTCCGATGCAGATGAGGAGAAAAGGACAATGTCGTCGGCGAACCTAAGATTTGTTAATCTTTTGTCGCCAACAACGATGCCCTTGTACTCCCACAAGGCTGACAAGTTTCTGAACACTTGCTCTAGTGTACTCGTAAAGAGTTTAGGGGACAGAGCGTCTCCCTGCTTGACTCCTTTTTCAATCTTGAACGTATGTCCAGATGTTTGTAGTTTTATGTCTGCTGTACTATTGTCGTATATGGAATTAATGAGATTAATATAGGTGGGTTCGATGCCTTGAAGATGAAGTGCTTCAATTATGGAGGAGTGTGTGATACTGTCAAATGCTTTGGAGTAATCAACGAAAGCTAAATATAGATGTTGGTTGTATTCGTGGCATTTCTCTATGATTTGATTTATTGTGTGAAGATGATCAGTAGTAGAAAAATTGGGGCGGAAACCGGCTTGCTCTGGAGGTTGATGTTTGTCCAATTGATCTGTGATGCGAAACTCTAATATTTTTATGAAGACTTTGTAAATATGGGAGACCAGGCTAATGGGACGATATTTATCGAGATTACTCTTATCCCCTTTTTTGTGGAGTAATATGATGTTTGAATGGAGCATCAACTTGGGAATTTGACCTGTTTGAAGAATGTTAATGAAAAGTTTGATTAAGTGCGGTAATAACGAACTTTTTCCGAGAATCAAGTGTGTCAAGAAAGAAGTGTCAGAAGCAAACTTAGCCGCTATAATTTTCCTTGTAAATTTAATATATTTACTACCATTTTCAATTTTTTTATATTTTTCCACCCAACAGCTTAGATTTTAGAGGGGGGGGGGGGGACGGTCTATTTTAATGAAAATTTTCACTTTAAAGTTGAATATTTCGCAAACAAATCACTGAATACAAAAATCATGCAAGCAACCCCTCCAATGGTTTTAAAAGACCTATCCAACGATACCCCACACTATAGGGTTAGTCGAGAAAAAAAAAATCACCCCCCCTTTACGTCTATGGGAGGTAACCTAAAAAAAAAATTTTTAATTTTTTTTATTTAACCACTTTGTCGGCGTGACTAATATATATATTCATGCCAAATTACAGTTTTCTAGTACTAACAGTCTCTGAGCTTAGCCGCGGACAGACAGACAGACAGACAGACGGACAGACATGGCGAAACTATAAGGGTTCCTAGTTGACTACGGAACCCTAAAAATGATAGAAGCCATAAAGCTTTAAAACAAAAAGCTTACGTTTTAAAATAAGAAGAAAAAACAAATGAAACATACGTCACGTCTGGCCAGTTCGCCTCCAGGGGTCAGAACCGAGCAAATCCAAGAGCCTTGGTCTCGATTTCGATCAACATTGCTTATAGTTAACTGGCCGTCGATCTGCTGATACCTAGCGTCCGTACCGGCACCACCTTCCCAAGTGACGGAGCTGAAAAGTAAGAAATAAAATAAAACTCCATGGTCAATTATTTACAGTTGAAATTATAACTAGTGGTCTATTAGTCTTACTCGATAGGAAATCCGTAGTAAGGACACCATACCGTGGTATCTGAGCCGGCGACAGCTTTTACGGGACTCATAGCTCGAATATAGGGCGGACCTAAAACAGGTAATTGAAACTTAGTTTATTACTCCTAACATCTCTTTTTTCTGTCAGGGACAACTTGCTTTGTGCAACTATGGTTGCCAATATATTTATTTGTTTCAATTAAATTTATTCCTTAAAACAATAACGATATTTTTTGAAATCACTTGTCAATAAATGACAATAAATGCAAAAAAGCAACTGAGTGGGAACACTAAGACTTCGCTGTCTCTTTCTCCGTATATCCATAACTTTTGAACTATAATAGCCGCTATAACAACAAATAATGAAATTAAATGCAAGATTTTTTTGTAGCGTTTTTTGTTTTATTTTTTACCACAGCCACAGTACGAATCCTACTGCGAGTCTGACTCTCCCTTGCCTTGTTCTTTGTTTACTGCGTACCCGTTTTATCTTTCAAATAAAAATATAAACGCAAACAATGGATGTCTTCTACAAAGGCGTCGTTGCATAAGGTTATCTGAACATTCGGCTAATTTATGCTAAGCCGGCTTCACCTAATGTTGCTAAATGTGTGAAATTTTAGACACGAGGTGCTGCGTGGAAGTTGCATTTTGTGATATTGGAAATATGGGAAAATAAACAAGGGGTGAAATCTCTAGTACATAAAAATGTCGTGTCACGGTGTTTGTTATCGAACTCCTCCGGAACGACTTGACCGATTTTTATGAAACTTTTTTTCTCTATACTCGGTAGGTCTGAGAATAGGTTGTAGGCTATTTTTTATACCCCTATTCTTCGCAGACGGAGTCGCGGGCAACAGATAGTAAACAATAATAATTATGGAATAAGAAATAATATAACATTTATGTAACAGAAAAACTGGATAAAAATGTTTTCGAAATAAAAATATCGGTAGGTTGGATTTAAAATGACAGTAGTAGTCAAGATGAGGATTGAGGAGTCTGCCAATTAGTACGTCATCCATTCCGGAGATAAGTAGTCGTTGGTGGACATTTTTTTTCTTCAGGGTCTGTTTCTACATATTATGTAACATGTGTCGCGCAATTTGGTTGGTGCGATTTGGCAAGGTAATTGAGTTGATTCGAGTTCTAGATGATATAATAAAATGTTTCCTATAATTTCTATAGTGGGCGTTCCGCGTGATATCTTAATGTATTTCAACCATTTTGTACACTTTATCATCACGTTACAATGAAATTCACAAAATGACCGTTAAGAGTGCATTCGTCAGAACTGCGCTTGGTAGCTACTCAGAGCGCAATGAGAAACATCTACCAATTGTAATGCATGCGTTGAGTGCGGCTAAGAAAAAAAAATAATCCTATTGGCGGATTGTTTCCTCGTATAGCTCTAGTAAACCCGGAACCTTGATGCTTGAAAAATAGTTAAGTTGTTACAAGTCTAAGTACCTATATCTTTACATTATTCTAGTAATATATCATTCTGGTAGCATGAAAGTTGCGGTGATAGATCAATTTCTTGTAATTCATTAGCATCGCGGTCCCGCAATGTCATGCTACTGAATTATTGTAAACAGGGCCTATGACATCAACACGAAGTTTCGGTTAGAGAGTAAATAAAAGGTACAATAATGTTATAAATTATAATTTTCTCACCATAGACGTTGAGCCTCGCAGCATGAGCAACGGAGCCGTGAGCATTGCTCGCGCGGCACTCATACCGACCCCCATGCTCCACTTGAGCACTGCTCAACGACAATGTAGACAGCACATAGTTTCCATTAGGGCCCATCCCCGCCGGCCCATTCTCACGGCCCTCGGTTATTACGGCCCTAGGACATAAAAATAATCGTGAATTTACTTCGACCACTCCACTAACATTTGAGCACGCTGTAATCTTATTTATTGGACATAACGCGTAGTGCTTGCGTTGTTTTGTACATCAATATCAAACGATCCGCGTAAGTGCCGATAGCCCGAGGTTATACGCCCTCCACGATGTAATAAATGTCTTCGCAAGGCTTTTACATGGTTTCATTGTAGTGTATTGATTTCTTGGTCATATTCATAAACAAGAGAATGGACAAACAAGACTGTATTGAAAAAATCTTGTAAATATCAGAATAAAAAGCTATCCTAGTCCGGTCCAGCATACCTATTATTTCAATGTTATTTCAACATTCTAAGTAGGTACAATGTAATAGTATAAATGCGACTTTAGTTTGTTACTTGACCACACAAAAATGAATCGCCGGATTCGAATGAAATTTGACGGATAATTTATACCCTGGATACAGGATACTTAAACTGCCTTGTTCCAGAAGACATAAGCGAATTATTTGCAGTCAAAGTCGCGAGTAACTATATCTTCCGTGATTGCGATAGATGGCGCTGAAAATTAACGTGATAGTTTCGTGCTTGGATATTTTTTTTAATGTTTGCTTACCCGAGATGAAGGGGTATCGGTTGGGAGTCCAGAGTCCATTTGAAACGAGGGGGCGGTTCGCCTACCGCTGAACACTTTAACGCTACCTGTGCTCCGGGCTGTACTGCTTGTTCTATGAACGTGTATACCAACTCCGGACGAGAATCTGCACAAAAATGTAGCTTAAAATAAAAAAGTACGAAATATAAAACTGAAAATATAAACAAGACTATTGGTAGTATCATGCTCACCGGACGAACGCTTCGCACGCGTTCTCTTCGTTGCATGCCCTATTCGTTTCGTTAATGAGCACCACGTCTCTGAAAATATGACCGGCCGGTATGTAAACAAGATTATTAACACACATTATCCTTTTATGTTCAGCCCATTGACAATAAAATTACCCTGCAACCGACAACGTATGTAGCATAAATGTAATAAGGGCCCTGTTGAAAAATTCACTCAGCTTGCCGTTTTACTATCCGCATTCGTTCAGAATTTATAACGTCGTAAATCGTGAAACCGGCAAAAAATTTACAGCTATGTAGAATCCTGAATTGCCGAGATAAACCGAAGCTCCGATAGCTTTGGCTTATCTTTGCCATAAACAACGGGTGCCTATGGGCATGTATTTAAATCGTTTGGTTTTAACGACTTTATTGCAGCGCCGGTGTGTGTACCCAATAAAATACTTATTTGTCTAACGGAAGTTATTAGTTTGTCAAACGGATTTTTGCAATATTGTGTTAGCTGCCGGATACATTTCAAGAGTCAGAGCGGCGGGCTAGCTCTATCCTTCAAAGCAATGATAAAATGGCTTGTACACAAAACGTACATTGTGACGAGCGAAAAAACCAAACCCCCTGCTCCCGTTGCGCCCGCCCCCACAAAGATGGATGCCAGCGCGAGAAATATCCAGGGAACTATTCCAATTTGGAAAGTTTCCTTTTGGTGTAGCAACCGCACTTGGTTGCCTCAAAATATACTGGAAAAATTGAATCGAGAACGTCCCTGGTGGCCGTTGTGATAATCATGTTTAAATTTGTAACTCAAATCGAAATACGTCTGTTTGTAAACACATCAGCGGCAAACAGTTGGTAATCTAAAAATCTTGGTTGGCTGCGGCGGTTTGGCAGAGTTTGTAGGTCACAGAGCGGTGTCGTTTCGACAGTATACCGACTGCACACAAATCACACATTTGGGGCAAATCAAGCCTGACTATTCGTGTTTGTTCTGTATCTGCCACATGACGCAATATTGCTTAGGTTGCTTTGATGAATTTACTATCTGTTTCAGAGACATAATTGGAAGTAGGCCGGTTACATTTTAGTTTTCAATCAAGTAAAACAAACATTTATCTGTATTTTCTTTAGTTAAGATTGTAACATATTTTCGTGCTAGGTTGGCGAAAGGTACATATGCCTAAAATAATTAATTTGCCTTATGAACAATCACGTTTGTCAGATTCGGCCAAGGAAAAACTATTTATATAGACTTTTAGTAGAGTTGTTGGTAGGTACATCGAATAATCATATAAATTCTTACTGATAGGTACATCATTGTATTGAATGTTTTGATGTATCGTAAATAATGTTTGTCTGTTTCCAATATTGCGAAAGAGCTGTATTTATTGGGTTTAGCCTCTAAGGTACAAAATACGATATTTCCAAAGTTTTTACCTTGTAGTCATTAAACGTTGCTTAAAGTATTTCATACTTGGCATAAACACTTTTCATAGTTTTTATACCTATTTTACTTACTAAAACAAAAAATACTTAATACCGCACAGTACGTACAACCTTAAGATAAGCAAGCAAGTATTACTCAAACAAACGGTTTTCAAAGTATTTATTCGACCGAGCTCACAAAGCATTAAAATTTAACGATAACTCTAGTCTCACGACATACTGGTTGTTAAAAACTGTCGCGTAGAAGAGTCGACATATATAATAATATGAATATGATATATTGCTATTGCAGTCAGCTCCATTCGGGGGTAGAGTTATTAGACGTATTTTCAGCACATCGGGATAAGAGACTAGTTTTAGACAGCAGGATTTTACAGTCATTTTTGTGTTTCATTGCAATAGTGACCTTCATACAGCTCAAAAAAAAATCATCAGTTGATTGGTGGTGTCTTGGCGGTGGTGGTGTATTGTGTCAAGTGTCTCGTAATATCTATTACTATGGGATATTTTTTTGTTCATACGTTCTCGTTCGTACACGGTTCTCTCATAGACTTTGTATGGCAATTGCTAGTTATGACGTCCCTTCTACCGACTCCACCCGTCACCCATGTGGTGCGGGTGTAGAATTATACCTCTTCATTTCTTCCCTGGGTTTCGTGTGCTCTGCCTACCCCATTTAGTATGTATGTATGTCTTCTAACCTTCTAACTCAATCCACTAACTATTTCTTCGTTTTAAAACTGCAAAATTTTCCAAATACTTGAAAAATAATCTGGTTTTCAGCACTAAAATGAAGTATTTTTTACTAGAATTACGTCCTGGTAAGTACTATTTATTTATTTATCAGTTAGGTACAATTACATACAGAAAACAGTAGTTCAATTTAGACCTTACAAGAATAACATGGGATTGTCTATTATTTGTTTATCTATCTATATTTATTTTATTATTTTATGGTGTCATGTATCGTCCTAATAAGGACGCCTAATAAGCCGAGTCCTAAAGTAAGCAAAGCTTGTTCTATGGGTACTAGGCAATGGATAAGGATACTCAAATATATATTAAACACTCAAGACTCGGAAACAAACATTTATATTTTTCATACATAATAATCTGTCCCGACCTGAGTTTAACCTGTTCTCTATCCACTGGGCTGGTCGGTATCCTATATACTTAGTTATGTTATTTTTTTTGTGTAAAAAAATAAAAGTATAGAAGTGTTGGTTCCACGTCAGATGATGGCTGCTGGCCGTATCATGTGTAAACTCATTGATTTACGTGGACCAATTAAATTCAGGTCGTTTCAATCTCGGTAATTGATTTGCGATTTGCGTGATTTGAATTGATGCTATGCTAACGGAAACTCTATTGAAATTAAATTTTACATTTCATTCAAAAAACGCAGTTATTATTGAAGAGTTGTTTTAAAAAGTAACGCTCAAAAATGCGTATAAGTAAAAAAAATGTTAGCCATTTTCCGCCAATCGTTATTAGCAAAGCAAATCGTTATTAAATGGAAATAGAACTGTCAATGTAGATAACTATTTAGTTTTTTTTCTAATAGTAACATTGTGTTACTAAAAAAGTGCTTAGGCGATCGAGCTTCACTCAAGCTAAAACTAAAAAAATCGTTTTTCCATAGATAAAACCAAGCTTCATCGATTTTTCGCCCCCGAAAACCAAAATGTAGCAATTTTCATCGATATCCATAGAGTCGTTTCTACGATATCCGAAAGAATTGCTTGTTTATTATTAAATGGATGTAAAACGATCACTGGATAGGTGACTTTCGCGACTATGTGATAAGAATAAACTAATAAACATTTTCCACGCACCAATTTTCTCTGAGCCGACTATCCGTAGTCCTTATTTTTCTTTCTGAGTGAGTACGGAATTTATGAGAGACCCCAAAGCAATAAAATACCTTGGGAGAAAATGAAGGAGCAAATCGCAATATATTTGTTTCTTGGTGGCTTAGAGGAAAACTGTTAGGATCGCACCTACAGGGAATATATTGTGTTTTATGCAATTCATTACGTGCCTTGACCGCTATTCGTTGTCTGCTGTCGGCAGAAACACTACATAAATCCCACTTAACTCTACACAAGGTACCTAACAAGCACGCAGGTAAAAAGATAAGCGCAAAAATAAAACAAAAAAGTACAGTAGACGGAAACATTGTATGAACATAAGAGTTAATGTCTCTTGAAAACAATATTTGCGAGAAGAAAAAAAGAAAATTAAAATACTATCCTACCTACCTAGGTACTAGGTACAGTCAAGGAAACTGAAACGCGTACCAGGGTGGAACCTTTTCACAAACAATTTTTTTCGATGATTTCTTAAGCAGATGTACGGAATGTCAACATAACATTTGCAATGAAAAGGGTCCACCTCTTGGTGCACGTGATTCAGTTTCTTCGACTGTACCCTCAAACCATTTGATTTTTAACCCAACGTAAAACGTTTTCACAGTAAGTGTCATCATAATGATCTTCCTTGTCAAGCAACGCGATGTCACTCTGACATTTGCTGTAAAAAAGTGCCACAGTGGGTCACGATTCAGTTGGTGAAATTGTACCTTATCATTAGTTATCATAATAACAATATTAAACTTCAATGAGAGATAAAAATACTATGCAATATCCACCGGTTATACTTACTAGTGACGTAGCTACGACTCTAAGTTTTCGGTTAAATATCAATAACATGGTAACCAAAGTATGCAATACTAATAATCGAGCTCACACTTAAGTAATAATTAACCATGACCTACAAACAACGCTATTTATTTATGTCTTAAAACATTCTACAATTTTCCCGAGTCTCGTGCAGGTAAAAGTTACTTCACAGCTTATTTCCGCAATATCCATACAGGAATGTACGGGAAAGAATATTTGGTATCCAATATTACTGTGTAATATTCCCGGCAGCTTGGAATCGCAGCCACCGCTAACCCGTTTATATTTATAGCCGTCTTATGAACCGCAAAGTATATTTCTGTAGCGGCCAGTTATACAATAGGCAGAATAGTTTCAGAATTATGGTCAGTCTGGCTTTTTATTAAAAATACGTTAATGGCTGTTACAATTAAATCTTTAATTTTGTGGTGTTAACTAGTGAATACAGTATCAAATTGTATATAATGAATGGTAATTTATAATGATAAGAAGCAGTGGCGAAGGCTACTAACAACCCGATTCCCCCCTGTTTACTAATTTTTCGAAGATACCAAACCTTTCTCTTCCATTACTGCACTTTCAAGAAGAGGATACATGGGTTTTTAAGTTTGTTTTGCTCCGGCTTTAATAGCAAAAATTTTCACGCCCCGTCACTGATAAGTAGTGTAGTGGAAGCTGTAGTGTAGTGAGGCTAGGTAGTAGGGCCGGCTGGTGTTCCCACGCGAGCCCAATGCGGATTGGGAACTTAAAACACACCATTGAATTATTTCGCACATGTGTGCAGGTTTCTTCACGATGATTTCCTTCACCGTAAACTTCGTGTTAAATTTAAAATATAGCACATCAATTCCAAAAATTTAGAACTGCGGTCCCAGGATTGAATCTACCGATCCTCCATTTAAGAAGCAATAATTCAAACCACTAGGTTACCACATCTTTTGACGACACTCGAACTCCTGACTTTCTCCAAATTTTACGATTTTGGAAATTAAGATATTTTAAATTGACTGCATACATATAATACATATGACAAGGAATCAATGAACTAGCTGTACTCGAACAAATTGTTGTTATTAAACCCAAATTCTTGGACATTATACGCAAGAAACAATCTTATTTATAGAATAAAATAAAAGGTTTCACTCCATTTTCTTGTGATTACATCCGGAATCAGCGAACCGTGTTAAACTGAAACTTGTTCAGATAATGTAAAAAGCACTCAAACGTGTCTTTTAGATAGTGTTATTGTTTTACGCCGAGAAAACTTCTATTTTGATTGGTTCTACGAATTGAAATAGGTATTATTCTTTTCTTTTCTGACTGACTCGTAATAACATTTTATCAAACACAAATTCTGATCCTGATGTAACGTAAATATGAAGATCGTAAAATTATTTTATTTACTAGATAGTAAAGCTTGGACTCAGTTCAGTGTGCTACGGTGCCGGCTTAGCAATACGACGTAGCTGCTTGTAGACCGCTACGAATATCGGAATAAATGATACGAGAGCTTTTAGAATAAAATACATCGCGCTTGAGTTATTTATTTTCTGTATAGCGACGGTCAAAAGGTTTCTTCATTCTATTTAAACTTGAAATAAGTATTCGCTTTTACTTAGAAGCTTCTTAAGACGTTTTCCACGAATGATGAATAAATGTATGTTCATAGTAAAGGGTCGGCGAAGCTAAACATTTTTGTACCCAATATCGAAAAGTAAATATGTGCGTGTATTAGTGGGACTAAATAAGCTCCACGTTACATCACGCCTGACATAAAATATAATATTTTTGGGCGTTAGTGGCTGAAAGCCTTTCTATAGCCTCGTTTTATCCCTTTGTTCGCTGGAAGTAGTTTGGAGTAAGTAACGCGCGCGCAAGTTAATCTGATGGTAGAACATTTTCAATATTATTGAGTGGGTATATTTATATCCTATTTAAAATAATATGCGGTATACAAAGGCTGCGAATATAAAGCGAATTACAGTTCTCTCGAAGGTCAGTCACTTCACTGCAGTCAACGGCCGTTATGGTTTTTATTAATTGCGATATGCTTGCATAACTATGAAGTTTCAGAATATTAACAATATGAACCATGGGAAAACGAAACCTATACATAGTTGTTGCGTGTGATAGAGCAGTAAGTATAGTATTTTTTTTCTATTTTTCTCATTGTCAATATTCAGAAATTTCATAGTTGTGCAATGTGTCAGGATTTACTACATAACGGCCATTGGCTGTAAACTAAAAAAGAAAGGTTTTTTTTTTATACTGATAAGACAAATATTCTTCTGATTCTTCAAAACATTATCTGAAGTATATCAAATGCTTACCATTTTTCACATGTCCCTCAAAATTAAATTTCCTCGAAGAATTGAACTGGTAAACTTTTGGTGTTTTGTTGCGAAATAGCTGTCGGTATCTGAAAAATAAAATGATATAACCACGTTCAAAATGTACCTACATACAATAAAAATTTTATACGATGCCGATTGGCGGCGAGATCGTATCGGAAATCAGCATACGCAAACACGCAATGTGTCGTTAACACAATTATTTAAATTAAATCCCTTAACGTAATAATAGAGAACTTTGTATGTTCATTTATTATCAATTGACGAAAAGTAAATGTGTGTAATTGAGGCCGTTTGTTTGATGTGCTGGGACACAAGAAACTGCCAATTACTCAGCGCCACAGTAACGAACTTGAATTATTTTCCTCGATCCATTTTAGTCAAAGCCGAAACCATCGTTAATTGTGAAAATAATACAAACGACAGAAACACAAAGAGTACACGCTGGTGAAGCTTTACTGTATATTAAACAAGGATCCCTACGTGCCTATGTTTAATATGCCTACTTAACGAATATTATATTTGATACGCATATTTTTTGTCGACGTTAATCGTCGAGGGGACCTCTGAATGGGTAATCAACGTACCTTTTCATATTTGAATGAGCCAAATCAAATAAGACCCGAAAATATTTACTACTTATTGTACAAGTATAGGTACATGGAAATTAGTCCATGAATACTGAAGCGATCAAGCGTCAAATTTGGATTCAAATTTTCAAGTCAATGAAAGTGAAAAAATCTATAACTTCGAATTCTTTTCAATAAGTTCGCTAGGAAAGTACTTTTCATGCTTTTCAGTTCTATGAAAGTATGAATACAATTTAAAAAAAATCTTAAGCTACGTATATTTCAAATTAATCAAGCTACGTTTATAAAGCAAAAGAGAGTTATTATTACGCCATCGATAGCTTGATATTTAAAATTGAGTTTCAGTGACGCGCAAAAATGGGGCGCTGTGGAAATATTTTACGGAGCGAAAATGAATTGAGAGACAATTTATATAGGTAGCTGACCTACTATCCGTTCCGCTGCCGCGGCAAAATTAAATTCTTTTGACTATCTCAGCGCAAAAACATTGCGAGAAAAGCAAACTTCAGGGAGGAGAGGATGATACGATAAAAACAATCGGTCATTTATATTTCAAAGTATAAGAGTTACTTCCGTAACATCAGGTGATATTACTTCATGTAAACAACTGTAGCATCTAGCACAAATCGACTTGTCTTTGACTTCACCTTTTGAATGGATTTTAAACGAAATTTTGATCGAAAAATCCATTTTTTTAAATTCACATGCGAGGAAGAGTCAGAGATTCCACGAAATACCTAATAACTGGAGACGACATGACTGCAATTCCTTCTATTTGATCATATTCGCTACTGTCTTTTACGGGTGATTCTTCGAGGCCCCGATTTTCGATGTCCGGGGGCTAATTTTAATGAACCCTTCAGTTTATAAGTTTGATTTTTTTTTCAGAGGTAGCATATATCTGTATTTAACTGGGACATATGTCAGTTTTTGTGTAACTGGTTCTAATTATTTACAAAAAAATAATTAACACCATGATTTTTACTACTCTGTCGTGTCCATTCCCCATTTTCATGAAAACATACGATAATATCTCAAAATAAGAAATTTTTATTTATATTTCACGTATTTTTTTACTACTATTTTTATTCCTCTGGACATAAAAACTAAAATGTTAATTACTTTCAAAATGGTTTTATAAAAATGAGTGCCAAAACAATATTTATGTTACTGAAAAAATCTATTTTCATGGGAGCATGAATTTTTCTGTCAAATAAATAAAAAAAAATACGACAGAGGAATAAAACAAAAATCACGACCTCGAAGAATCACCCTTACATGTATTTTATTCCATTATTTTTGTTATACTTTGAAATCTGTCAGTATTCGTTAAAAGTACTAACTATTTTCAACGTCCTATTGTGAAAAGCAATTGGAGCCATGAAAATCACGTACTTAGGTAAGAGAATCACGTAGACATTCAAACATTTTTCTTTGTGTCATAAAACTTTTTTTGCCGAACTTGAATTGTTACCGGCCATCAACAATGCCTTATAAATTATAAATTACGTTCTTCTTCTGTCATACATAAAGAAAGAAAACCTACTTCTTTATTTTACAACTAGCTTTTGCCCACGACTTCGTACGCGAAGACAATAATGTTAGAGTTGTTTGCATGAAATTTGGCACACAGGTAGTTTATTACGTGGATTAACACACAGGGTAATGCTAGGAAAATGTAAAGTTCCCGCGGAATTTGAATAAGTGAATTCTAAAGCCGGTAAGCCGCGGTGGCCTAGTGGTTTGACCTATGGTCTCTTAAGCAAAGGGTCATGGGTTTGAGCCCGGGCTAGCTTGGACCTCTTGAGTTATTCCAAATTCGTGTGCTAAATTACGTTTGAAGTTTACCATGAGCTTTACAGTGAAGGAAAACATCGCGAGAAAAGCTGCACACACCTGAGAAGAAATTCAATGGTATACACCCGCACTGTACAAATCGCACTGGGCCCAAGTGGGAACTAAGGCCCAAGTGTTCTCGTTCTGGGAGGAGGCCTGATTGAAACAACAACATTCTATCCCGGGAAAGTGTACAGCATACCGTGGGATAGAAATAAGTGTCAAAACATTTTGAAAATCAGAGACAGTGTGCAGTGTAGCTTTTTATTAGTGAAATAATTTTAAAAATCAGCCTCCACGTTCAATTCACTTATTTCTATCCCGTGGGAATTTTGCATTTTCCCGTAGAAAATCAGCCTATGCCAATCAGGGATATTGTAGCTTTCAAATTGTAAAATATTTTTAAAAATCAGCCCCTAAGTTGAATTTACTCATTTCTATCCCACGGGAACTTCGCATTTTCCCGGAAAAAGTACTTTATGTCAAAGACGAATACTGTAGCTTACTATTGATGAAAAAATGTTCAAAATCAGCCCAAAAGTTGAATTCAGTTTAATCTATCCCGCGAGAATTTTGCATTTTCCCGAAGAAAAAGTAGCCTCTGTCAATTCGGGATAGTCATGTCATATTATATGAAAGAATTTTTAAAATCAGTGCCAAAGTTGAATTTACTTATTTCTATCCCGTGGGAATTTTGAGTTTTCCCGGAAAAAAGTACCCTGTGTCAATCAAGGATACTGTAGCTTGCTATTGGTGAAAGAATTTTTAAAATTAGCCCCAAAATTGATTTCAAATTTTTCTATCCCGTGGGAATTTTGAATATTTCCGCATAAAAAGTAGCCTTTGTCCATCGGGGATAGTCATATCACATAGTGAGTAAGAATTTTAAAAATTAGCCCCGAAATTGAGTTAATTTTATTTCTATCCCGTGGGAATTTTGCATTTTCCCGGATAAAAGTAACTTATGTCAATCAAAGATAGTGTAGCTTTCTAATTCTGAAAGAATTTTTAAAATCGGCTCAATAGTTTCAGAGATTCCGCTACAAACAAATAAACAAAGAAAGTTGAGATATTTCCCTATCCCGTGGGAATTTCGAAAAATCCTTCCTTAGTGCACCTTTACAATACTCAAGGTACATGTGTGCCAAATTTCAAGTCTCTAGCCCCAGTGGTTTAGGCTGTGCGTTGTCTGTCAGTCACTCAGTCAGTCAGTCAGTCAGTCATTCAGTCCGTCAGTCAGTCAGTCACGGTACTGTTTTATAGGTATAGATAAGTAATTATTTAATGTTGTTATACAACTTTTGGTACAATACCAGGTTTTTGATTTAAATCCAGCTGTTGCAGCTATTTCCTTAGTTCCACCTAATCTGAAAGGAACATATTGTGAACAATATACTCGTATTCACGGCATTTTAATCGCAATACGTCGAGTTGGCGAAACGTCAAAGTACTCAAAGTGTATGTACCAAGCAGTATGAACTTTCTCCTGTCGAACACTTGAATATGACAAAGTTTTGAAAGCTCGGCACTGGCGCCCGACGCCAATGGAACAACTTTTATTGCGATTTTACTTCACTCAAACGGCTATTTGCAATTTCGAACTTGTTTGGTTATAATCAAAAACTTATTTTACGTGAAGCTGCATCTCGGTATCGTAAAACGTTAGTACTCGAGTCAAAGTGGTTCCTGGTTTGGAAACTGACTTGGCAACACAAAAATAAACTGTTGTGTCGCAAATATCCACGACCTAAGGTAGGGATGGTTACGGTAGCCCACAAAGCCGAATTTGTGAGCCGAATTCGATTAGGTACTTTTGTTATTTGTTGTTAGTGTTATTACAAGATTAATTTTGATAAGCAACGACTTTTGTGTCTCTCTCGCAATATTCATGGTCATTCACTATCATGGTCATGGTGATCTAGAGATCTGGTGCTCTTAAATCCTTAAAGTTTTCCACCAAGTAAACGTATTCCTTATCCAATATTACGTACAGTCAACTCCTAAATAAAAACATTTTTTTTGCATACTGGATTAACTCTATCCCCCGATTAGGTTCAAAAGAGCTTTTATAGGCCACATAAATAAACATCGCGTTTGTAATAACATTTAACCAGCGTTTGATTGGTTACCGAGTGACCTCTCACATTACCGAGGCATGTTTATTCATACATACATTATTAATTTCCGCTAACTATTATTTGGCACACATTTCGACATCACGTTCCAAATTTTAAAGAGTTTGTAGCAACATAGTCCTCCTGAAGGTATAGAGTTACCAATAGGTAACTAACTAACTTAATACATTATTGTGATGGTCCAAAATATTCATGAAAATGCTGTACCAACCGTATACTGTACGAGTACATAAGTAGTTTCTATATAAATTAACTAATTTGTATTGAGTTGGTCGCTCGAATCCTAAGATATAAGATCAGATCAATGAGATTTTTTTCTCTCTTTAAAATGAGTGAACTTAGTCAGTCAGTAATCGAATATTTGTTGAAATGATTATCCCTCGGTGAAATCAGACCTAGGCGTTACCAAACTGGCTATAAAACTTTAGTCTCAAGCCATCTAAATTAAGTCCGGTTTCATAATCTGAGCTCTTTATTATATTAACCTTGAGAACATTCAACAATTTTTGAAATCCTTAGAAACACAAAGTGAATAAAACATTATGTTGACGAAACTAGAATACGAAAGTATTCCTGCTTTGAAAGTCTTTCGTCATGATAAAAGTGATGGAACCTTTCTGCTCAACAAATGTTTCTTTTTCGACCTTTTATTTGTTGTTAAGTACCTACCTTAAGAATTTAAATAAAAATTACAAAGAGACAGCTTCAAAATAATTATAAACACTGTTGAAGACAACGCCTGCTTTAAGTAATGCGTTTTAGAAAAAAGTCTTGTAACTATTTACATACATTAAAAGCGCAACAATCTACTATTTTCAATAATCATAAAAGAGATAAACAGTCTAATAAGACAGATGAAGCAAAGCCGCGCAGCAGATAAAGTTGTCTACGGGGTGAGACGCGAAAATTAGGTTAAGAAGTGGGTCAAAGTCGAGCGGGGTCGATGGCCCCGGCGGCGGCGTCTAATTACGTAACGATGTCACGACGACCCTCTGCACAACCTCCTAGTCTATTACAAACACGATTAGACACAAATTCCCTCAGCTTGAGGCGACGGAGAGTGACTATCATCCTTTCTTGCAAAAAGGTAGAACTACATTGTTGGGTGGAATGAATAATAGTTTTAAATGCTTTGTTATAACTTATAAATAGTTTAAAGCGTACTTACTTCTTTAGCTGGATAATGGTGCATTTATGTAGCGTTCTCCGCTTAAATATGTCTTTCTTTGTAACATGGATTAGACCTGTGAAACATAATTATTAAATTAGTCAGTTATAGTATACGACTGTATAACTGTTATACAATTGTAGTTAGAGTAACTACACTCACGACATTTTAAGTTGTGGAAAGGTAGCCTAAGGCTATTGTATTAGTAATGTGTCGATCTCACACATAAAGTAGACGCTAGCAGCAAGAGATACAAATAGTAGGGCAGTTACAGCGCAATTTTCACACATGCCTCGATGGTTGCTCCGCTGTGAAAGCACATTCCATTTATATTTTCGGGCATGCCCAATAAAATCAATACTGTGAACTTTCCAAGAGTACAGTGACCCAGTCCTGCGCCAGTACAACCGTGGCACACGTTGCATTGCATAAACTTCACGTAGCGTGCAATAAAACAAAAACGTCGATGTTCCATTTCCAATTAAAACAGCGATCATTAACGAGTTAATTATCGAGAACTAAAGCGGGACCGACTTATAATTAACTGTAAATATTTAAGCAAATAGTGGTTGGAATTCAAACTTCACAAGGGCTATATTGAACGTTTATACTTTAAAAATGTTTTCAGTTTTAGGTATAGGTACAGGACGTAAAATTACATTACGCGTTTATTTTGAAATTTCCGTCACAAAAAATGGTTCCGCGATCGTAATTTGGTTAAGCCAAGTCTGAAATGGCTTCCCATAACGCGCGATATGGATCATTAGCTACACAATGTATGTCATACACTGTCATGTCAGCCTCATCGTTCTATAATGTAAGCACTGTCGTAAGTGCACGTATTTATACAAACTTTATACTTAAGTATGTACTTATGTAGTCTGATGTAGATTATAATTCTAGAATTACTATTATTCATCTGTTACTTGTTCTTGTTCTGTTACTTTATTATCAATTTAAAAGGAACCTCGCGGTAAATTTAATAAAAACAAACGAGCTATATAAAATACGGAAGGCGCCATATCTCATACTTCATTTCGCGGCAGCTCAAGATTCATGAGTGTCGAAAGGCCCACTATTCACCGAGTTGTTACGAATTGAATAATATATTACATGGTATTATTTAAACTCTCGTGAGACATGGTTTATAAAGACTAATAAATGGTAAGTAGATAAAAACGAATGCAAAGGTGATGAGAGATAACAGATAAGATCTTACTTAGTTAAATAAAAGCAAATAATATTTAGAGCCCAGTTAGCATCAAATATAAGGGAGCATAAATATCTAAGGGGGCGGCCAAGGTACCCGAAGGTAATCAAAACGCATCGCTAGTTATTATCGAGTGGTTTAGAGTAAGAGCGTGTTTTGATATACTTAAATACTTTTCAATTATTCACGGTGGGTAACTAAATTCATTAATCATTAGATATATTTGTGACGCGTATTTGTTTAGCCGTGATCATGATGTATTATTCAACTGTGTCGAAATATAGGAAGTAAATTAAAAGTAATCACGGTCTTCATCCCATCTATCTATCTATACATATAATAAATCTGTAACAAGTCGGTGTCTGTACATTGAAGATATTTGAGAAAAACTGTCACTAGGGCTATTTATTAGCGCAATAGAACCCAAAACAATGATTTTTAGAATTATTGACTGTTTTTGTCTGTTTGTCTGTGCGTTTGTGCGCGCTAATCTCAGAAACGGCTTAACCTAGAAGGATGCGGTTTTCACTGATATGTTGGTATTTTCTTGGATTAACATTTAGTGTTTGTTTCATTTGAATCGGTTGATAAATAAGAAAGATACGATACTTTCAGTGTTAGATAGCCCATTTATTGAGGAAGGCTATAGGCTATTACCGTACCTGAGAAGCATAACACTGCAAGTGCCACTTTTTACGATTTTCGGTTTTTTACAGTATCATACATAACTTTTTGAGCTCTATCGAGCCATAATAAATAAATAAATAAATAAATATTAGGGGACAATCTTACACAAATCGACCTAGTCCCAAACTAAGCAAAGCTTGTACTATGGGTACTAGACGACGATAAACATACTTATGTAGATAAATAAATACTTAAATACATAGAAAACATCCATAACTCAGAAACAAATATTCGTGCTCATCACACAAATAAATGCCCTTACCGGGATTTGAACCCAGGACCTCTTGCTTCGTAGGCAGGGTCACTACCAACTAGGCTAAAGCGGTCGTATAACACTGTATCTGTAGAAATCGTTTTCGTTTCGGAGTTCCTCAGATGTATTTTGATGTAAGAACATTTATCACTGCAAAGCATTTCAGTCTAAGTGAATTACCGTATAATACAACTTGATGATAAATAAACTACATTTTATCGTATGTCCGGAGTTACAGTGATATGAACGACTTTTAGTTGAGTTACAGTATCATGCTATCAGGCATTTTAATGTAAGTCTGCACTTACAATATTGTGCTCCAAACGTTAGCCAGGCGGTGGGTGCGCAGGGAGGGGTTTGTTGGCCATTGCGCGGGAGTTACCTCAACGTGCAGTACGAGTGGATGGCTGTTTCGTTAATAAAAAAATATTACACTCATTTGATATTGTGGAATTAGAGGATGAAGACTGATGCATTTTATAATAAAAAAAACATGCTTTTTTGATGCCATTTTACACTTGAAAGAAATGAAAAGTGGATACTTTATATGAAATATCGTATACAAGGTAACCCGTTTTCATTGCTCTGAAATGTTTTTTGTATAAGCGAGTTTATTATTATTATTTTTATTTTGGCTGATAATTTTAATAGAATTTAAAATTATGGTTTTTGATTAGTAACTAAGCAAAATAATTTAAAAAAACCGGCCAAGTGCTAGTCGGACTCGCGCACGAAGGGTTCCGTACCATTATCTATAAAAAATTGCGGTTTACGATTTATGACGTATTAAAAAAAACTACTTACTAGACTATGCAATTGGGTAAAAACAATTTCGAGAAAGAGGCCAACAGAAGAATACAGCTGGGATGGGCAGCGTATGGGAAACTGCGTCAAGTCTTCACGTCGCCAATTCCACAGAGTCTAAAGACGAAAGTCTTCAATCAGTGCGTCCTACCCGTCATGACATACGGTGCCGAAACATGGGAACTCACTGTAGAGCTGGTCCACAAATTTAAAGTTGCTCAACGTGCTATGGAAAGGGCTATGCTCGGAGTTTCTCTAAAAGATCGAATTCGTAACGAAGTGATCCGATAGAGAACCAAAGTAATCGACGTAGCCCACCGCATTAGCACGCTGAAGTGGCAATGGGCAGGCCATATAACCCGAAGAACCGATAACCGTTGGGGTAGAAGAGTTCTTGAGTGGAGACCACGGATCGGCAAACGTAGCGTGGGACGTCCTCAGACTCGGTGGAGCGATGATCTTCGCAAGGCGGCTGGCAAGAGCTGGATGAGAGTGGCCGAGGATTCAGTGGCGTGCCATGGGGGAGGCCTATGTCCAGCAGTGGACGAACATAGGCTGATGATGTTGATGATGATGACTTACTAGATCTCGTTCAAACCAATTTTCGGTGGAAGTTAACATGGTGATGTATATATTTTTTTTAGTTTTATCATTCTCTTACTTTAGAAGTTACAGGGGGGGACACACATTTTACCACTTTGAAAGTGTCTCTCGCGCAAACTATTCAGTTTAGAAAAAAATTATATCAGAAACCATGCCAACCAAACACGTATGTATGGGTTTGATGAAAAAATTTTTTTTGGTTTTCAGTTCTAAGTATGGGGAACCCCCAAAATTTATTGTTTTTTTTCTATTTTTGTGTGCAAATCTTAATGCGGTTCACAGAATACATCTACTTACCAAGTTTCAACAGCATAGTTCTTATAGTTTCGGAAAAAAGTGGCTGTGACATACGGATGGACAGACAGACAGATTGACTTGACGAATCCATAAGGGTTCCGTTTTTTCCCATTTGACTACGGAACCCTAAAAATCGAATCTTTGGAGTTTCCTCGATAATAACAATAAAATATCGTTATTATTTTATCATTTATTAACACTACTATAATGTGATTATTGAGGTAACTCTATAGGTTTAATTTTTTGCTAAGAAGCAAAACACGGTATGTGAGCTAGTTTTTTTATTTTCTGAAAATAATATAGCTCAGATTTAGAATTTGATCTCATCTATATATATAAAATTCTAAACTGACTGACTGACTGACTGACTGACTGTTGATATATCAACGCACAGCCCAAACCACTGGACCTAGAGACTTGAAATTTTGCACATAGATCCCTTATACAATGTAGGCATCCACTAAGGAAGGATTTTCGGGAATTCCCACGGGAACGGGAAAAAACGGGATTTATAGATTCGATTCCGAGTGACCGTATCTCAGTAACTATAATAACTAGACTCTTCAAATTTGATACACAAGTAGGTATTACAATAATGAAAACATCGATTTCAGGATTTTTCAAAATTCTCACGGGATAAGGAATAAACGGGATTTATATATTCAGTTCAACGGAATCCTATGAACTATAATTACTAGACTCTTCAAATTTGGCACAGAAGTAGGTAATTGTAATAGTAAAAAACAGTTTTAAGGATTTTGGGAAATTCCCAAGGGATAAAGAAATAACGGGATATTTCGTTTTACTGGTCGTAGAAAGCTGAAATTCGGCATGAAGGTTGCTTGGGGAGTGTAGAGGAGCATTGAGAGAGGAATTTCCAAAATTCCCACGGGAACGGGAAAAAACGGGATTTATATATTCGATTCCGAGTGACCCTATCTCAGTAACTATAATAACTAGACTCTTCAAATTTGATATACAAATAGGTATTACATTAGTTAAAATATTACAATCAGGATTTTTCAAAATTCCCACGGGATAAGAAAAAAACCGGATTTATATATTCAGTTCAACGGAATCCTATGAACCATAATTACTAGACTCTTCAAATTTGGCATAGAAGCAGGTAATTATAATAGTGAAAAACAGTTTTAAGGATTTTCAGAATTTCCCACGGGATAAAGAAAAAACGGGATTTATCGTTTTACTGGTCGTAGAAAGCTGAAATTCGGCATGTAGGTTGCTTGGGGAGTGTAGAGGAGCATTGAGAGAGGAATTTCCAAAATTCCCACGGGAACGGGGAAAAATGGGATTTATATATTCGATTCCGAGTGATCGTATCTCTGTAACTATAATAACTAGACTCTTCAAATTTAATACACAAGTAGGTATTAAATTAGTTAAAACATCAATTTCAGGATTTTTAAAAATTCTTACGGGATAAGGAAAAAAACGGGATTTACATATTCAGTTCAACGGAATCCTATGAACCATAATTACTAGACTCTTCAAATTTGGCATAGAAGCAGGTAATTATAAAAGTGAAAAACAGTTTTAAGGATTTTCAGAAATTCCCACGGGATAAAGAAAAAACGGGATTTATCGTTTTACTGGTCGTAGAAAGCTGAAATTCGGCATGTAGGTTGCTTGGGGAGTGTAGAGGAGCATTGAGAGAGGATTTCCAAAATTCCCACGGGAACGGGAAAAAACGGGATTTATATATTCGATTCCGAGTGAACGTATCTCTGTAACTATAATAACTAGACTCTTCAAATTTGATACACAAGTAGGTATTATATTAGTTAAAACATTAATTTCAGGATTTTTCAAAATTCTGACGGGATAAGGAAAAAAACGGGATTTATATATTCAGTTCAACGGAATCCTATGAACTGTAATTATTAGATTCTTCAAATTTAGCATAGAAGTAGGTAATTAAAATAGTAAAAAACTGTTTCAAGGATTTTCGGAAATTCCCACGGGATAAGGAAAAAACGAGATTTTTCGTTTTCTGGTCGTAGAAAGCTGAAATTCGGCATGTAGGTTGCTTGGGGAGTGTAGAGGAGCCTTGAGAGAGGACTTTCCAAAATTCCCACGGGAACGGGAAAAAACGGGATTTATCGTTTTACTGGTCGTAGAAAGCTGAAATTCGGCATACAGGTTGCTTGGGGAGTGTAGAGGAGCACTAAGAGAGGACTTTCCAAAATTCCCACGGGAACGTGAAAAAAACTGGATTTTTCGTTTTACTGGTCGTAGAAAGCTGAAATTTGGCATGTAGGTTGCTTGGGAAGTATAGAAGAGCATTAAGAGAGGGCTATCCAAAATTCCCACGAGAACGGGAAAAAAACGGGATTTTTCGTTTTACTGGTCGTAGAAAGCTGAAATTCAGCATGAGGTTGCTTGGGAAGTGTAGAGGAGCACTGAGAGAGGACTTTCCAAATTTCCCACGGGAACGGGAAAAAACGGGATTTTTCGTTTTACTGGTCGTAGAAAGCTGAAATTTGGCAAGGAGGTAGGTTCCTTGGGGAGTGTAGAAGAGCATTAAGAGAGGACTATCCCAAATTCCCACGGGAACGGGAAAAACGGAATTTTTCGTTTTACTGGTCGTAGAAAGCTGAAAATCGGCATGAGGTTGCTTGGGGAGTGTAGAGGAGCATTGAGAGAGGACTTTGCAAAATTCCCACGGGAACGGGAAAAAATGGGATTTTTCGTTTTACTGGTCGTAGAAAGCTGAAATTCGGCATGCAGGTTGTTTGGGGAGTGTAGAGGAGCATTGAGAGAGGACTTTCCAAAATTCCCACGGGAACGGGAAAAAACGGGATTTTTCGTTTTACTGGTTGTAGAAAGCTGAATTTGGCATGTAGGTTGCTTGGGGAGTGTAGAGGAGCATTGTGAGAGGACTTTCCAAAATTCCCACAGGAACGGGAAAACACGGGATTTTTCGTTTTACTGGTCGTAGAAAGACGAAATTTGACAAGTGGGTTCCTTGGGGAGTGTAGAGGAGCACTAAGAAAGCATTTCCCAAAATTCTTACGGGAAAGGGAAAAACGGGATTTTGCGTTTTACTGGTTGTAGAAAGCTAAAATATCAAAATTCATAAGTTCACACTGTAAATAGGCCGCAAAGGGCTCTTTAACCGAGTTCAAAAAAAGGAGGAGATTATGCATTCCACTTTATGTATTTTTTTATGTAGGTATGTTCGCCGATTTCTTGGTCAATTGTTGACCGATTATAAAAATTATTTTTTTATTCGAAAGAATACAATATACTCCTGAGATGGTTCCATTGTCACCAAATCAGGATCTGATGACGGGATCTTAGGGAAATCGAGAGCAACCCTCAAATTTTGTAGGCACGCTTTACGTTTTTCTTATATTTTCTCAAGCTATTTAAGTGTTTGCGTCTGGTAGACATCATCTCATGTCGATGAGCTGATGATGGAAGGTAAAACTCCTTAACGGTTAGGAGTTGAGATATTTTTTCAAATATTATAGGTACGTATAGACCGATAGTTGTATTCTTTCAGGTTATCCGGGTCTCTTTAAATATCATATGCACGTATAGACCTTTAGTTGTATTCTTTCTGATTATTCAGATGAGCTGATGATGGAAGGTAAAACTCCTTAACGGTTAGGTCACACAACACCTTAACAAAATACTATAATATGTATAATATCAATGCTAAGTAGGTACCTACACAGCGCTTCCAGTTCTCAAGTTTCCGTAGAAGGTAAGAAAACATTGAATTATACCTAATGCAGGACAGGGGAAATTAATAATAGGTTTTATAATTATTAACAAACCTGGTAATTTTAGTGCCCGCTTTCGAATAGTGAAAAACATTGTATATATATAAATACTGTAAAGGACCGTATCTACCTGAAGTTTAGTCGGGCTTGCTTGCTCGCTTACTTGCACGCTGTCTTGCATGCTTGCTTGCTTGCCTGCATGCATGCTTGCTTGCATGCTTGCATGCTTGCTTGCTTGCCTGTATGCTTGCTTGCTTGATATCTTGGTTCTTTGAAATACTCATGGTACACGCGAGCGAAGCCGCGGGCAAAAGCTAGTCTAAATATATAAAAGAAGAAACTGACTGACTGACTGACTGACTGACATATCAACGCACAGCCCAAACCACTGGGCCTAGAGATTCCAAATTTGGCATGTAGGTTCCTTATAAGGCCTAGGGGTGCACTAAGAAAGGATTTTTCAAAATTCACACCCCAAGGGGGTGAAAAGGGGGTCCAAAGTTTGTATAGGGAAACAAGACTATTTTATTCGAAACTTCACAGAAATACTCCTAATGGTAAATGAGTAAACACGTGTTTCAGGTTTTTTGAGAATTCAACCCCTAAAAGGGGGGAAAGGGGTAACAAAGTCTGAAAATCAACATGGGTGTTGTTTCTATGGTTTATCGGGTCGCTGGTTATGAAAACAACAACGGTTTTAAAATCCGACGTGGCGGACGTAAAATACCATCTCCCTGGATGGGGTGCGATGGGGTTGAAATGTCTAAATAAACTAAATGACTGTTGATATATCAACGCACAGCCCAAACCACTGGATCTTGAGACTTGAAATTTTGTACATAGATACCTTATACAATGTTGGCATCCACTAAGGAAGGATTTTTGGGAATTCCCACGGGAACGGGAAAAAACGGGATTTATAAATTCGATTCCGAGTGACCCTATCTCAGTAACTATAATAACTAGACTCTTCAAATTTGATACACAAGTAGGTATTATATTAGTTAAAACATTAATTTCAGGATTTTTCAAAATTCCCACGGGATATGGAAAACACGGGATTTTTCGTTTTACTGGTCGTAGAAAGCTGAAATTCGGCATGTAGGTTGCTTGGGGAGTGTAGAGGAGGATTGAGAGAGGACTTTTCAAAATTCCCACGGGAACGGGAAAAAACGGGATTTTTCGTTTTGATGATCGTAGAAAGCTGAAATTCGGCATGTAGGTTGCTTGAAGAGTGTAGAGGAGCATTGAGAGAGGACTTTCCAAAATTCCCACGGGAACGGGAAAAACGGGATTTTTCGTTTTACTGGTCGTAGAAAGCTGAAATTCGGCATGTAGGTTGTTTGGGGAGTGTAGAAGAGCATTGAGAGAGAACTTTCCAAAATTCCCACGGGAACGGGAAAAACAGAATTTTTCGTTTTACTGGTCATAGAAAGCTGAAATACGGCATGTATGCTGCTTTGGGAGTGTAGAGGAGCATTGAGAGAGGATTTTCCAAAATTCCCACGGGAACGGGAAAAAATGGGATTTTTCGTTTATCTGGTTGTAGAAATCTGAATTCGGCATGTAGGTTGCTTGGGGAGTGTAGAGGAGCATTGTGAGAGGACTTTCCAAAATTCCCACAGGAACGGGAAAAAACAGGATTTTTCGTTTTACTGGTCGTAGAAAGACGAAATTTGGCAAGTGGGTTCCTTGGGGAGTGTAGGGGAGCACTAAGAAAGCATTTCCCGAAATTCTTACGGGAACGGGAAAAAACGGGATTTTGCGTTTTACTGGTTGTCGAAAGCTAAAATTTCAAAATTCATAAGTTTACACTGTAAATAGGCCGCAAAGGGCTCTTTAACCGAAATCAAAAAATGGAGGAGATTATGCATTCCACTTTATGTATTTTTTTATGTACGTATGTTGGCCGATTTCTTGGTCAATTGTGGACCGATTATAAAAAAAAAAATTTATTCGAAAGAATACAATACACTCCTGAGATGGTTCCATTGTCATCAAATCAGGATCTGATGACGGGATCTCAGGGAAATCGAGGGCAACCCTCAAATTTTGTAGGCACCCATTATTAGGTTTTTCATATATTTTCTCAAGCTATTTAAGTGTTTGCGTCTGGTAGACATCATCTCATGTAGATGAGCTGATGATGGAAGGTAAAACTCCTTAACGGTTAGGAGTTGAGGATATTTTTTCAAGTATTATAGGTACGTATAGACCTTTAGTTGTATTCTTTCTGGTTATTCAGTTGAGCTGATGATGGAAGGTATAACTCCTTAACGGTTAGGTCACACAACACCTTAACAAAAGACTATAATATGTATAATATCAATGCTAAGTAGGTACACAGCGCTTCCAGTTACTCAAGTTTCCGTAGAAGGTAAGAAAACATCGAATTATACCTAATGCAGGACAGGGGAAATTAATTATAGATTTTATATTATTAACAAACCTGGTTATTTTAGTGCCCGCTTTCAAATAGTGAAAAACATTGTATATAAAGAAATACTGTAAAGGACCGTATCTACCTGAAGTTTAGTCGGGCTTGCTTGCTCGCTTACTTGCACGCTTTCTTGCACACTTGCTTGCTTGCGTGCATGCATGCTTGCTTGCATGCTTGCTTGCTTGCCTGTATGCTTGCTTGCTTGATATCTTGGTTCTTTGGAATACTCATGGTACACGCGAGCGAAGCCGCGGGCAAAAGCTAGTAATATAATAAATCTTGATCTCAAATAACCAAACTTTTGATTAATAAAAAACTGTTACTTAAATCCGATTAGTTTTATTTTAAACCATCCTTAATGTCTTGTATGCTGGAATTTGACACAAAATCCCTTCTCCTGTAAAATTTCGGAAATGGCACTTGCAGTGTTATGCTTCTCAGGTACGGTTATATCATCACGCTGGGAGTACGGTGGTGAATGTGAACGCGGGTGTGCGGGGGGGGGGGTTCGGTGGGGGGTGGGGTTGGGGGGGTAATATTTTTTATATCGAGGAACTAAGGAGAGCCATAATTGATGAAAAAGCAAATTGGATAAAAAAAATAAGCTGCCCAAATTACTAATTCCACGCGGACGGAGTCGCGGGCAAAAGCTATTATCACTATACTAATTACTATCTAAATTTAAATTAAAAATAAATAAATAATAAAATAATATTTAAATCAAAAACCTATACATACAAAAAAGTACTATATGATTGACTGTATGAATCATCAACGCTCAGCCCAAGCTCCTAGCCAAGGCTGAAATTTAATAAAGACGAATTTGTTGAAATTCCCGTGTCGAAACGGAATTTATACATATATTCATCTGATACCGATGATGATGAAATGATGATAATGATGGATGTTTCGATGTTGCCGTTGCCGGATTTTTGTTTTATTCGATGAAATTTTACCAATAATTGAAATTATGCGCGGACGAAGTCGCGGGCAAAAGCTAGTAATAAATATATCTATTTTTCCAATATTATTTGAACAACTTGGTCACTCCAAACGGCACGGGTCCAAACCTAGTTTAGGGGTCGTAAGCTCGACCACTTATTTAAGATATTGTTTGTACAAACTTAAGCCTATGTTACTTGTAACACTTGTTTTTGAGTACAATAAACATTTTTATTATTATTATTATTACTATTTGACACTGACTCTACCTATTTCAAGGTTGCAATTAATAAACAGTATGATTTAGCGCTGCACTTATCGAGAAAGATAAAAATCGATTGGTAGTCAATTTATAGATTAAATAAAATACTGAGCTGAAACTCGATTGCTGTTTAGTTTTTGAATGATGAAAAAATACATTTTGGTATCTATAATAATAATTTTATTTCGAACGGTGTCCATACATCTGGGTCATACACGTTTTTTGTTAGTGTCTCTCCTGTGGACATGCCAAAAGTTAAGGGTCTATAGTCTATAGCCAATATTTTTTAATTAGATATGTCAAAATCGGCGTGTGGGATGACTTTCGGCCCATTTAGGTAAGTCTTAAGTTTGCTGACTCGGAGTCGCTAATTTTATGTCCAAGGAGAGACAACTTTGTTTCTTACGCTCTACACATTCTTATTATTTTCTTTGAGCAATCCGTTAAAGCAGATACAGGTATTAGCATTCGTTGGTAGCACAGATTACCTCTATACACCGCAACTAAAGCGTACCACTTGAAAAACGATAAAAATCCTTTTTGAATGCGCATATTTTCCCGAGTCAGCGTTCCCCGGGACCGAGACAAAGGCCTGCGAAATTACAGTCTTGCTTTTAAATGCGAGAATGAATCGCAATGTCTCATCCCCTCAAAGCTTTGAGAATCCGTTGTGCGATGCTGCGCCGTGCCTCCGCCCGCCTTGAATACACACGTGCAAAACTGTTTCTGTTAAAGCGCATTGTTACAAATATAGAGAAATAGTCGGCGAGTTTAAATTATTATAAATTCAAATTGGCATTTGTAGAGTTACCTAACAGTTTGTAAAGGTTGAGGGTACGTGTTGATTCACATAAAGTATTAAGACTAAGAATTTTTGGTTCCACTACCAATTTGTATTTCGTCAATCGAACTGCCTGTTATATCGGACCTGAGGCCGAAGGACTATCTTGCATATTTAATATATATATTTTATTTATTTTGTTTTATTTGTGTCTGGCAAAAGCAAATGAAAACGTAATAGATATAGATAAAAAAAGTTAAACACGAGCTTGGGGCTGAATGATAATCCTGTATATCTCAAATAGCGTCAAAAACGTTAGAACATTATCTAAATAGTAGACCGTTAATATAAACGGACTAAGGGAAGAAGTAATAATGATTTATTTGCACTGTATTAAAACTAAACTTGTGTAACATTAAGCTGTTAAAGTTTCGCAATAAGTAGTTGTAGACTTAAATACCACTATCACTGTACAAAATACTCCAACATTTTGCTCTGGGAGAAGTTGAGGCTAATCGCGAGCAAACGACGATATTGTTCGTAAGTACGAAGTTATATCATTTAGAGATAGTAGATATCCAAAGAACAAGCAGCACACATGTTTTAAATATTAGAACATAAATTTCATACTCGTAAAGTAGATACAAAATACGGGACATCGAATGACTGTAACGATCGAATCGTTTATAAACTAGAAAGAGCAGAAACGCTTCCATTTTACTTGCCACATGTTTATACTCTTTATTTATTCAAACACAGGCGCAAAATGTTTAGTCAACCAAATGCTTACGCAATTTCTCTTGAGATAACACCATGCATACTTTAATCCAGTTTGGGGTAACAAATTGAAACCAAGCGCTTTTAAAGTCCATTAACGAGCATAAGGCCACACGAGTTTTTCCCGAACGGACCGGCTACTGCCGCCGGTTTTAAAAATTCAACAGCCCGCTTTGAATGCCGACGTCTTTCCATTTGTGGAATGTGCCACCGTAAGACAAAACCTGCGGAAATTACACTCTTGTTGCTCAAATACGAGC
Source organism: Archips xylosteana (assembly GCA_947563465.1). Taxonomy (NCBI): domain Eukaryota; kingdom Metazoa; phylum Arthropoda; class Insecta; order Lepidoptera; family Tortricidae; genus Archips; species Archips xylosteana. The sequence goes on from OX387362.1 coordinate 8,033,686, forward strand.
ACAGAGCGCAATATCTCTCTGCCTTTGAAAACTAGGGAAACTCATAAATAGGCAAAACTGGAATGAAAAGGAAAATGTTAACGTGTTCATTTTTTCCTTTGCTTGCTCTACAACCTCTACAGGGATGTTGGTGAGCATGTAATTGCTTTATATAATTGTTTGAACGTAATATTTTTACAATTTTTTCAAGAGATTTGTAGATATAAAGCTAATGTGTTTAAGTTGTTAGGGCATATCTTGACTATCTTATATTTGTAATAATGATGTGTTTGAGTAAAGCGATAAACATTCTGGGGTCACTTACAATTTTATAATGAACTTCTCGGAAAAGTTATAATGTGCTATGGAATCCGCTAGGGGACTGGAAAATTAAGATAAAATTTCGACATCGTAGCTTCCGAAGAAAATACCCTTCCAACTTTTTGTTAGGTAGGCAGGCACTCGGTTGATAGCATGAATTGTGCGGTATTTTTCAATTCGAGTTCTATTATGACAAGAAGAAACTTTGTATCAGAGTACCTTTTCAGTTGTTCAATTATTTGGTTCACAACGAATAAATAATGGGCGGGCATGGTGAGGGTAGCAACATTGTGACACGTAAAACAATGAAAAACGGACTGTCGTTCCTGCGTCCTTCTCGCATTTGTTTCGACGGAGACATCCAGCAATGGAAACAAAGTGGGACGAATTGCGAGAATTTTGCGAATGCCACCACAGGACGAGGTCGGCTATTGTGCGATACCGCGCAAACAAGATGTTTTATGTGCCCGCATTTAGAGGCCAATGGATCGAAATTGCCTGGTAATTTGTCCTATTGTTGTGGCTCCATTGAAAACTTTCCGATAATACAATTTATGATAGCATTGCTTACATTTACATGAACAAACATGCTTGTTTAGATTATGATTGTGTTTTAATCGTTTCGAATGTGTTTAGAAAAAAGGAAGTAAGTACGAGTAAGTATTACAAATCGTCTGTAATTAGTAGAATGTTGGAGAGAAACAACAAAGCAGACCCTCAGCTTTTTATTTGTCAAGACTCGCGACTGGATCCCGCTCGTGAAACTTCCGCAAACTGCCCCACTAATTGGATCGTTAAAATCTTCAAATCAGGTGAGCAATAAATCAGTATTTCCATTTTGCGTAAACTTTGTAGATAAGAAAGTTAAATGCGGTTTTCCCAGCCCTTAGCTTCCAGCGTAATGATGATATAGTGATAATTTCAGTAAAGTTTACGTAAGAATTACTTACTTGCGTTTCCATACTTTTCTGATACATCTTTGTTGACGTTAACTGGTGCGCTTGTGCTGTAAATAACGTAGAACTTCGTAGAAAAACTTTCTAGTTTCAAACAGGTGAACTTTGTGAGATTTAGAGAAATAACTCGACTAAGGAAACAAACTTATATAAGCTCAGTGAGTCTAAAAATGGACAGATAAAGCGCACTAAAGAAATAAAGTTTAATGGTGTTTATTTTAATCACGCATTGAGACGGTTCCAAAAACATGATATTTATGTATTTTGGCGGTGGGTAAAAAATTAATAAAACCCTAGATGAAATCGTCTAGCCAGGTAAAATTACAAATTTAATCTTACCCTTGCCTTATTTTGAGTTTGTCTTCAACTACCAATTTTGAGTCTTCATAGCACTTATAAATGCAAGCCCGAGAACTCGATCCACGTAAAGTGCTGCACGTTTCGACCAGCACCCTGCTGTAGGAATCTGCAAATATTAACATAATTTAAACGTTTCTAATTAATAACTAATAATTAGCACAACGACTGTCATATGTACAGTCAAGGTATTTAATTCCCTACCCATTTCGTAAAAATATCGTTAAGCATTCGCAATGCATTAAGGTTGAAAATCAAATCAGGTGTCAAAATTTAATGTAACACATCAAAGCAAAATCATTAGCTAGCTCTTATATGGTGACAGTTTGCTGTACGATATTCAAACTTGGGTGGGTAGGAAATTAAATACCTTGACTGTACCTACTACAGGGTAGGAGACTGAAGAGCTGGCAGCTTCCTCGCACAAGGTATCACCAATGCTATAACAGCGAGGACATGCTGCCAGCACCTTTGGCAACCCTTTTTTTGTAGTACTCGTAGGTTTTAGTTGCTATTAGTTACTTTTATTTTATTTTTAACTATAGTTTCAATTAATTTTAAGATATTATGTAATTAATTTATTTATTTATATTTGTCTTTGTAGGGTAAACGTTACCAATGCTCGACACCTCAACGCCCAGTAGATGACACCCATCTGTTACCTTTCTTACTATGACATAAGATTGAAGGTGCCAAGTATTGGGTCAGTGTCGAGCACAGGAACGTTTACTTTAATTAGGTTACAATAAATACACACTTACATATTACTATACAATTGGTACATTGCATATTTTATTACGATTTTGTAAAACCGAATGATTTTCATGGACAGTTTTCTTTTGTAGCATAACTATATAAGGATTTGCCACACTGGATCTGGACCGCACGGTCAGATCGCATATCTATACCAAATATATAGATACCGACAGTGTTGTTCATACATAATGCGGGCTGCGTTCAATTTGACCTGACCGCAGACCGCAGAACGCATCCAGTGTGCAAATCCTTTCGACTGTTAAGTTTTTATACACTAAAGCATTGATACTACTGCGAGCTCCATTGTCTCTGCTGAGTGACTAATGGTCATCATCATCATCAAAACATTGATGAGCTGTGTCGTTAAACGTATAAAAGGATGATTGATATTCATCTCGAACATGTTCCGAACGCCCGTTCCGCTTTTCAGAACATGTCGACCGTTTGGGATTCAATCAGCCACCGATACTATTCAAACATGTTTGTAAATTCATTGGCAGTAGTTTAGTAAACCATGGTAATAAGCACACTCAGCTGATTACATACTTATCTGATTTAGCTTTAGAACTTTATTGAAAACGGTTGCGATAGCGAATGTTAAGGTTTTTGCGGGAAAGGGTGAGTGCGGGCTGAATTTGTAACATGATATTAATACAAATAGGATGTTATCAGTGTGTACGATTTTATTTTTTGTTAGTTTATGTTCGCATCTCGGCTTATAAATATACGTCCCACTGCAGGGCACAGGCCTCATTCCAGAATAAGAGGGCTTACAGCCCAGTGCGGATTGGTAACTTCATACGCACTATTGAATTTCTTATTCTATCGGCTTGTACCCCGACCCTCTGCTTGAGAGGCCATAGATCAGAACACTATGCTACCACGGCTTATTATTTTTTTTTATGATCATTTGTCTTTGTTTTTACTGTTGATTGCACAAAGTACGTAAGTAAGTATCAACATTTACCGAATCACTCAAGATGCCACTTGTAGGTAAGTTAGGTAATATTATTAAGCCAGCTGAATTCCTTATCTAATTAGTAATTGGCTAAGTAAAGTTTTTTGAAGAGGTGCTAATTATATTTTTTTTTGACGGTGGTCGACTTCAACACTAAGAAACTGCAGGTGTTTTATTTTTATCTCCTTTTATTTATTGGAAATATTTTTTTAAGTGTTCGAGATGACATTTGTGAGATTTTACGGCTGACAAGCGGTTCGTGCTCAGTACTAAGAAGAAATAGAAAAAATAACGAAGTCAACTGTCGCTTCTGTCAATGTCAAATGAAATCTAACCGTTTGCGTTTCGTTTGCTTTGCGTTGTCCAAGAAGCAGTTCCAAAATAGTGATCGAAAGTATTCAATCGTTATCCAATTAACGTGCATAGGTCGTGGAGAAATGCGATAAAATTGAAAGTCCGGATTTTATGCGGAGGTCGATAAAAATAGTCCAAAAATCATACTGAGCACACCAAAACGCAAAGCAAACGAAACGCAAACGATTTGACATTGACAGAAATGACAGTTGACTTCGTTTTTTTTTCTATTTCTTCTTAGTACTGAGCACGAACGGCTTGTCAGCCGTAAAATCTCACAAATGTCATCTCGAACACTTAAAAAAATATTTCCAGTAAACAATAGGAGATAAAAATAAAACAGCTGCAGTTTCTCGATCTCCAGAACGCCGACTGTCGAAAAAAAATATAATTAGCAACTCTTCAAAAAACTTTACTTAGCCAATTAAATAAACTTGTTTTTAATTATTACTAAGAGAATAAAGTGTGTGACCTCTAAAGTGTCAAATGTGACCCTGAAATAAAAAATATGTGCAATAAACATATCTGAGAGTTTAATAACCTAAAGGCTAGTAGTAAGTAGACATTATAATTACAAATATTAACAATTAAGATATGGTCAAAGGCAAGAATTTTTGGATTCGTTTTCGTTATTGCCTTAACTTACCTTACCTACTTTAAATATTTAACACGAGCTTTTACTTTTTCGCTTGCGTTAATCATTAGATCTGGTATTCAAATTCAAATTCCGAGATTTCATGAAAACTCCTACCCAAAAATTAAATCATGGTCTCCAATCTTAGCAGTTGAGATATCAAGATTTCATCCAAAAAAAAATTATTTATTCCGTCCACCCGTTTTAGTGCGAAGAAGTAAACAACAAACACACGTATCTACGTATACACACACCACAAGCACACGCACGCACACACACACAAGCACACCTACACGCATAAGCATATAGGTACTCGTACAAAGTTTCGCAAGTAATATCAGTGGGATTGATTTGGATCAAATATTAGATGGGTTCTATTTTTATTTTTTTAATAATTTATTATTTGTGTAAATTATGACGGGTTAAATATTTGCGTTTCCACCTTGTTATTCAGCAACCTAATCTAACATAGCACTTAAAACTAACTTTATTAAGCGTTAAAAGCAGCAGTTATAATAAACAACAACTTTAAATCAGTAGCCATCTCGGTTAGGTTAAATATACGATATGGTCTTTCTCGCTATACTTTTAACGCTGTCATTTAAAATTTATTGTCAGGAAAATCAACTGGGTTATAGCTAGACATGTCATGAGATAGTGGTTGTTAAATGAGTGACCTAGTTCGTCTAGAGTAACACCCTATCTAACGCTATTCTTCAAAAGCCTCAGGTTGTATAGGTAACGCCACCAGAGTTGAGGCCTCGCACACAACCACATCTCATGTAATGACAGCGGGATTTTGTTATTGTGTTGTCGTTAAACGTCAACACAACGTCAAAATCCCGCTGTCATTACATGAGATGTGGTTGTGTGCGTGGCCTCAACTCTGGTGGCGTTACCTATATCTCTCAGGAAGGACGAACGATAGAAGCGACACGAAGCGATGCATCCCAACGCCCGTCAATCTTTATCTGTCCTAAACACATCATAATCACATTCACTGCCACGCAATGCTACGTGCTACGTTCGTAACTAGGTAGTATAGGTAACGCCACCGGAGTTGGCATGTTGCGGGATTTTGACGTTGTGTTGTCGTTAAACGTCAACACAACTTCAAAATCCAGCTGTCATTACATGAGATGTGGTTGTGTGCGTGGCCTCAACTCTGGTGGCATTACCTTTAGCAGCGTATTTCCGCTACGTAGCAAAAACTGCTACGAACACACAACACGCCTAGCGGGTTCTTGGTACTAAATGTATGCAATACGCCGTTAGGCGGTTGTCACACTGCTCCGCACATCGCAGCGGCGTCTATAATTCGTTTTTTCAGCACTAGAAAGAAGGTAAGCGATTTTGACGTGTGTTTTTATTGAAAAACACTTTTGAAAAATAATTCATAGCTAATAAATAATAATTTGAAAGGAAATAAGGTCATTTACACTCTTTTGATTTCGTAATACTTAGTTACTATTTTTTTAAAAGAGTTTTGCAATAAAAGGACTCGTCAAGATTGTTTACCTTATTTCTAGTGCTAAAAAAAAAACGAAGTATAGTGCTGCGGTTTTTAACTTTGTACAGTAGAATCTTAATTTCTACTTCTTTATACATTTATAAATCATATGTCTTCAACACACTGGCTCCGCCTACTTATCCGTGCGGAGGTGCGAATCGCACGATTGTTCGCGCTCTCGGACGGAGATACGGTGCAGGTCGGAGGGTTGCTACACCGAATTGAATGTGAAATGAACAATAGATGAAACTAAACGCGGTTTGTCGTGCACCGCACCTCCGGAAGGAGATACGGAGTGAATTCGGCAGTGTGACAACCGGCTTAAAGGTAAAACCTTACTACCTGTTTATATATATTTCAATGAAACGAATGGATGTATAGGCAATATTGAAAATAAATAGATTGATCACTTCAAATAAATGGTTAGTTTTATCAAGGATGATATACACTGACGAGCAAAAATAAAGGGTCGGTTACAGAAATGACGATAACTACAAAACCCGCTGTGATAGCATCTTCGAGTAAAATGAGTTTAGTAAATAGTTTTATTCTTAACAAGAAAAAGTTTAATTGAGAATAAAACTCTTTAGTAAACTCATTTTACTCGAAGACGCTATATCAGCGGGTTTTATAGTTATCGTCATTTTTGTGAGAGACCCTTTTTTTTTGCTCGTCAGTGTAGACTGGATTAGCAGTCGCCATAGTACGGATCGGCCGCGGTTTTTGTAGTTCGATTATTAAATCTAGATGGCGCTGAAATATAGCCAGAGGCTTTGAAGGCAAAACAATAAGACTACTACAGATGTTTCATATTCTACAAATGTATTATTTTTCAAAAATATTGCATAGTAATACATTTACAGTGATATGAAATATCTGTAGTCTTATTGTTTTGCCTTCAAAGCCTCTGGCTATATTTCAGCGCCATCTAGATTTAATAATCGAACTACAAAAACTGCGGCCGATCCGTACCTACTATGGCGATTGCCAATCCAGTCATCCTTGGTTTTATCCGCTATTCATTTCCTGACACAAACAGCAAATTAAAATAGTACCGCAAGCACGCTGCATCAAATTATGAAACCTACCAGTTGGTGTGGCTCATTTCTTCAATATATACGACAGGATACTGATAGCAGTTAAAACACTAATAAAAATACCCAAATATCAAAGTTTAAAGCAAAAATTCAGTTACATTCACCACTTTTTAAAAAACGCAAAAATCAAAATGAGAGATCAAATTATCACAATCGATGGCTACAAAGCAGCCCTTTTCCCCGTCACTCGATCTAAATGTCACATCTTCTAGTAAGCGTGCCACTGCTACCTAATGTACCCTCGTCAACGCATTACATGGCATTAATATCATTTCAGTTGTTATTGGATACATTTTACTTTAATCTGCGAAGGGTATTTTTAAAGACTGACAATCTCCTAATTTATTTATATAAAAATCTCGTATCAGGATGTTTGTTATCGAACTCCTCCGAAACGTGTTGACCGATTTTTATCAATTTTTTTTCTCTATATTCGGTAGGCCTGAGAATAGGTCGTATGGTATTTCTTATACCCCTATTCTTCGCAGACGGAATCGCGGGCAACAGCTAGTCTAATATATAAAAATCTCGTGTCACGGTGTTTGTTATCGAACTCCTCCAAAACGGCTCGACCGATTTTTATCAAAATTTTTCTCTATATTTGGTAGGTCTGAGAATAGGTCGTAGGCTATTTTTTATACCCCTATTTTACTTATTCGCAGACGGAGTCACGGGAAACAGCTAATAATTGAGTAAAATTTAGCGCTAGAGATTGTTTTTTTTTTCAGTGATAATGCTGTGATTTTTCGAACCTAAAAACTAATGAGTAAGGTACGTTTAGTTTAAGTCTCTTTAAGGCCATTTCAGTTTATACTGCTCTATGATAATCAACATTAACCTTTCGCAGTAAGAACATATGTAATATCAAGTTAGTAGAAGTACAATCAAGAAAATTAAAATCAATTCAATTGTAAGCTGTTCTATCACTATAAACAAACCATTAATCGGCAACTTTGTCTAACTTGTATCTTATAGATATACCTAGGTCCTATACAACTAATACTACTAATACTTTGTGTAATACCCATATTACATCAATTTTCCGCGTAAGTAGGTATGTAGTTACAAACATTTAAGTGATTTTTTTTAACATAATTTGGTATTCTAACTGGTATGTTTAAGAACATGATTGTTGTGTACCAATCCATAAAAGTTCTTGTAAAAGGGTAACAGGTAGCATAAAAATTATTTTTTTTTTGCTTCAGAGAAGTTAATTTAAGTACGCTACGTTTCACTTTTCCAATTATAATAATATGAGGTCGCACATAAATATCGGATCTTTTACCGAAGCTGCGAAGACCCGTGAGCGCGTTCAAGCAGCAAATAGGCGTTCGAAATGCTTGTCGCGTAGCTATTGAACATTGATCAATTTGTCGAGGTGAATGCCTCAAAATCAGAATGTTTATAAAAACACCCTGATATGGTGTTAGCCTAGTATCATTATCCCAGCCTATATAAGTTCCATTGCAGGGCACAGGCCTCCACGCAGAATGGGAGGGCTTGGGTCATAGTTCCCACGTAGAGCCAGTGCGGATTGAGAACTTACATCATTGAATTTCTTCTCAGGTATGTGCAGGTGTCCTCGCGTTGTTTTCCTTCATCGTAAAGCTCATGATAAATTTCAAATGTAATTTCGCACATAACTTCTGAAAAATTCAGAGATGTGAGCCTTGACTCGAACTCACGACCCTCTGCTTGAGAGACCATAATGATAGGTCAAACCACTAGGCCACCATGGTTTTTTAGGGTTCCGTACCTCAAAAGGAAAAACGGAACCCTTATACTTTATACTTGGTTTGTCCGTCTGCCTGTCTGTCAAGATCCTTTTTTCTCAGGAATGCGTGGAGTTATCAAGCTGAGATTCATATCAAATACTCAAATCTACTGTCCCTTGGAGCTGTGAAAAAATCAAACATCTAAGCCAACGCAATCAAAAGATACAGCCATTTATGCCGCAAATTTTCGACACTCGCAAGGAAATTAAAACCTACCTCCCGTGAACTCAGAATCTTGAAATTTGGTACTAAGCAACGTCTTATAGCACAGATAAAGGAAAAATTGAAAAAATCATATTTTTTTTAGTTACATCATATAATTAAATTAAACATTAAGGGGAGTCTCAACTAACCAACATAAAATGATCCTTCACGGCGTACATTTTACTTAGAAGCAGGGCTAACACTGGATTATTATAGTTACGGTTTTTTACTGCGTATATTTTGACATAGCCAAAAATGTGTACGGAACCCTCGGTGCGCGAGTCCGACTCGTACTTCGCCGGTTTTTTTAAAAGAGAATGGGTATTTAGTGCTACACACATTAAACAATTATTGCTGTAGAATAATAAGAACAATCGTTTTGATAATTATGAAGGAACTTAAATATCTATAGGCGACGACTTACGACGTGCTTTTCGTTTTTTCGTACGCAATTGAATTTGAAATTATCCATACAGCTTCCGCGAAGGAAATAGTTTGTGAGGAAAATCAGCACATAAGTATTGCGAAGTTCTTAAACGAAGCGTAAGTATCAAATTTTTAACGCAGGTGTACGCAGCTTCGTTATTAAACGGCAGTTAATTTATTAGCTCATCAAATCAATGGGTAACGAGAGTGAAGACCGAAATGGGAGATATGAAGGCGTATGGAGTGTAGCTTGTAGTGCTCTGTAATTCATAATTTAGGGACTAATTTTGCAGAATAATAACTTTTTACATACGCCTTACAAACATGTAGACATTCCTGAGGCCGTATTTTCAAAGGCGCGGACGCTTGCCTTCGCTTTCACCATCTCTTTCTGTCACCATCTTAATACGGCCTCAGGTTTTATTATTGCATTGAAATTAGCTGATTGCACGCTTTTTTTTTAATTATACCCTTCTACACGTGGTTTTCACATGAGCCATAATATATTTGAGTTGTTTTCAAATGTATTGTGCATAGTTGGGGGCTTAATCAAAACAAAATCACGATCGCTTCCTTTGTGTTACGAAAGTTAGTCATACAAAGGAATCAGTTAAGTTTTGTTTTTTTAAGTCCCTTAATTGTGTACACTTTTTTTTGAAAACGACTCATTTACCTGTCAATGGTCAAAGTAGGTACCTACCCCTAATTTGCGGTATGTATGTGTATTATTTGAGAATTGGATTGAAGTGTTATATTTTGAATGCGAAATTAATGTAAAAGATGCTTATTATATGGGGAATCTCGATAATAGCATAATCGACGCAACTACAAACATTAAAATTAAACACAAACAAGCAATTTAGTTCCAAAGTAGGTACAACAACATTTCAGGAATCGACATCGCCCATGGATACGAAAACAAGATTAATTTACAACCTTTCACGTTGCCTACAATAAATATTTTCACAGCTACAAACGATTATCTCCGCAAGCCGCTTTTATATCACTCAACCATTCGATTGCAATTAAATTTGGGGCAAATTGAATCGGACCGGATCGGCAGCGTTCGCAACCAAGTGTTCGGCAAATAGTCTGTTCCAATTTATTTCTCGTCTCACTCGCGTAATGAGATACGTTTCCCGACGAACACGGTTCAAATAAAACGCTCTTTAATTTTCATGTTGTTGCGTAAATCAGTGAGCGTGTGGAAGGCACTTTATTACGCTTCCCGCGTAATGATATCTACAAATTTTACGTATAGAATTGCCTTTAAACCCGATTAAAGCCTTTTCTGTTTTATTCTTCACGCAAGCCGTACTTTCAACGAGTTGTTGTTTAATTTAATTTTAATTTGTTTTCAACCGTTGATCCGTTGAACCGTTGTTTTTAGTAGTTTGACCTATTTATTGCCTCTCAATCAAAGGGTTCAAATCCCGACTCCCACGTCTGAGTTTTTCGGAATTTATGTGCGAAATTACATTTAAAATTTACCATGAAGGAAAACATCGTGAGGAAACCTGCATATACCTGCGAAGAAATTCAATGGTGTATGTGGAGTTTCCAATCCGCACTGGCTCCGCGTGGGAATTACAGCCCAAGTCCTCTCATTCTGAGAGGAGGCCTGTGCCCTGCAGTGAAACTTATATATTGGGATGATGATGAATTCATTTGATGTGTACTTATATAAAAGTATGTTCATAACTTTAAATAGGTAATGCAATTATAAAAAGTGTAAAAATCATAAAGACAAAAATAAGTGAATTTGGGAGGTTAGTAGTGGTATGGGCATCCCACAGCCATCCTCACAACCGTTTGATTTTTAATTTTTATTGAATGTGTTTTCATAAGTTCCATGTTAATATTTAATTTTGTGTTTCATTACTACCTAATTTCGTTCGTTAATGTAACCTGCGTACTTCTGATTACTTGCTAATTAAAATTTACTAAGTACCTACTTCAATGATTCAGAAAACAGTCGCAATCTGATCGTGTGTAACGTAAATACGTTACATAACTTAGGTTATGTATATTAATAAAAGAATACTTCGAATAAACAGATTTAAACGTCCATAATTATTGATAAAAAACAAAGCTTAAAACCTTAATAATAACACTTACCTTATAAACAATAATAACACTTAAAAATAAACACTTAAAATATCTACATTAAACCTACATTTAACTAGGTCTATCGGATATCCGCGCTTGTTGCATGTTTCTGACGCCGACTATACTTAACTCGGAATGCTTTGTTTGTGAGAACCAGTATGCGCCCCCTTTCCCCCGACCGCGCGGCCCGCGGCCGCCCGGTCTCGGTCGTCTAGCTCGGCCGACAGACAGAAATTCGCTGCCCGCGTAGGCGCACGTCACTCTTTCCTAGTGCCATCACACGTCGCCTGCGCGTTCGACTCCTCGATTTATTTTTCCAAATTTTTATATCTTGTTCCGGCCTAGCTCTCAATTGTCAATAAAGTATTAAAATCAGTGTTTAACCCCGCTATTGGGTAAGTGTTGAACAGTTACTATGCTTTTAAACGTGTAACGATAGGTTTAAATTTAAAGGTGCGCACATAACGGTTTTGTTAACCGTTATAATGTTTCATGATTATTCTTGCTTGCTGTTAGTACTTAATGCCTTAATCGCACATTCCCTATATTCTTACGCAAGCTTTATTGCTATGTGTTTTCTTGTGTAAATTAAGTAATTGTTTAGTGCACACCTTCTCAATTGTAAACTCCGTCTGACTGTGACATCCGTACATCATCAAGCCATTTCATGTCACCATCACGTAGTGCCGCTACCTGCTTCTGCTTAATGCCAGTCACAGTCAACGGAGCCGATCAATCGGTGAACAAATATAACAGCGGACGTAAATTCCAGGGTGCTACTTTGCGGCTCGAGCCCACCGTCACTGTTCCCGGGTACCGGCTGACGCCCGTCGGCTTCCCTCATCTCCTCGGCGTCGGCAGCAGCAGAGCAGGGAAGTGCGGTTATGGTGTTTGTGGCGTAGCATAGCGACCCCTTAGTACCAAGAGGCTTATACCAGACCGGCTTATTGTGACCCTCACCCTACGACTTATTCGTGTGCTAGCGACGCGGTTTTCTTTGTAAGCAGGAATAAATTGTTGTAAATAGTTAACCTTTGTTTTAATTATTTATCTGCGACCGGTAAGCGTAGCACGTGTTAATCATCCTTTACTGCGTTAAATCAAGATATGTACACAAATTCATACAATAATACGCAAAGCTGTGTGCGTTTCAAGCGATCGTATATTTCGACAAATCAGTACCTACATTATGAATGGTTATCTTAAAACAATCGTTGCTCTTATCTTACCAATCCCTTTTGGTCGACACTCGTAAATCCGTTTATTAGGCTCCACGTGACGATACCTGAAAAGAAAAACAATATGCATGTTTTAATCATCACATGTTGTTTATTTCGAGGAGGTCCTGTTGTCTTGTACATATTTAACAAATAAATTCGTTAATTCGAAGATAATGCCGTCACACAAAGTTACCTTACCAGAGGCAGTGCCGGGTTAACTTCGTTTTGCTATCGTCTGCCGTATTTTAATGATAAGAGAAAAGAAATAGATTACAGCGATTGCCTGCTAAAAGGCTTTAACCCCTATAATTTAAAATAATTTGGTTACGCTTCATTCAGAAGCATAGAATTAAGATTTTATCCCAAAAATATAAAACGTCTGAGGAAAAACTGCTATACAAATAAACAGGTAGGTAAATTATTATGAAGAAAATTCTTTACGAAAAATGTGAACAATATGGTTTCACGCGAACATAAGTAGCGAAATAGCTAAGTTTTACGGATTTTTCGGAAGCATGTGGAGCAAAGTACACTTTCGTGACACAATGCGGTGTCGCTTCGCAGACAATGAACTATTGCTGGAGTGCGATTTACGAAAGACAAGCGGGGGTTGTTTTATTATACTTTACAAATTGAAATTGAAGACGAGGCCATTTGGCACAGAGAGAAGTATTTCGGCTAACAGATTTACACCTTTGAAGTAGAGCAAGCACTTAAATCCAAAAAATAATGATAGAACTAAAAGGTCCCCTATTTTATGATATACCTATTGCAATGAGAAATTCCAGGTCACCCAGAGAAAGAGGCGGACCACTGGTGACGTGGTAGAACGTAGTGGTATATTTCGAAAGAGATGAGGGCACACAACCTATATACATAGTATGTATATCCTAGTCCCCAAGCTAAACTGGACTATGAGCCATAGCTACATAATAATGGACTAAAAAGAAAAAAAAGAAGACAATTACGATGGTGCGATAATTGCCTGTTATAATAATAATGTTTTTTTTTTCATTTTAAATTCGCGTTTTAACTTTAAGAAGACTTGACTACCTCACCTCACCTACTACATAAAGGCATTTAAAAAAAATTTATATGTATGTAAATTTACCTATTACAAAATAACTGACTAATTTCAAGTCTATAATCTGTAAAAACCAATTCATAAAAATCTATTCTGCGTTTATAGCGTTTTAACACCCCAAGGTCAATCCGCCGTCCGCTCGTCTCCCGGTACTTAGCCCGGAGCGATACTCTGACACGCTTTAAGCACTACCACACTCCACTAACTCCTCGATGTAAGTAACCCACACCATAAAGAAGACATTGTTACACTGAGGTACTTTGAGGGCCCTACCCTTTTAGTTTAGGACATATTATTATTATCGCGAGACGTTCCTATTGTGTGATAGAAAAGAAAAATAAAAGTTTATGCTTCCCGTTGCGAGAAAGAAATGGATTTTTTTATATCTTTATGTGATGTAGTGGAGTAATACTTATTCTAGTTAGAAGCACGAACACGAATTTGCAGTTTGAAGAAACCTTGATTGAAAACACACGCATCTAATAAATTGAAACAAATTCACTACAACGTGAAAACAAAGACGAAATTTTTTATTTGTGTAATTAAACGTTACAAATCACTTTTTTGCTCACTGTACAATGTGCTCCTGTTACGTCCAGGCAAACCTGTCCTTTAACGTAATGTGTGTTTTTTTAATTATGGAACACTGTAGGTCGATAGGTCGCATCTTTGCTAACTCCATAATGGTAGGGTTGCAAACTAATAATAAGCATACAAACCGGTCTTTAATATGCCTTTGCCAAAATGAACGATGATGAATCGTAGGAAACAAAATATGTAAAGCATTTAAGCGAGTAACACTGCATACTAGATTTCAGTTTATTCACACAGCTCTAAGGATTTATCAGTATTATTAATACAGCCAGTACCGGTATTGTTCATAAGTCGCACGTCAGATGTATCGACAGCGATGATGGATGACGCAGATGGGAATATCTAATGGCGCCGACACGAAGATTTATCACGCACTGAATACTCCGCGTTTCGAATCCGGATAATGCTATGTCAAATATCCTTATTCAATTTTGGCATTTTGGCATTTTAAAAGTCAGGGAGGAGACTGGCAAAGATTAATTTAGGTAAGACTGAAAAACATTTGCAAATGTGTTTAAAGTTTATGCTCTGTATGGGTCTATGAAAATGGAATTTAATTCGACATTTAAGTCTAATTTTGACGCAGGTATAACATACAATGTGTTACAAAAATATAATTATATATTTTTTATATAAGAGGGGGCAATCGAGCAGACGGGTCACCTGATGGAGAGCGATCACCGTCGCCCATGGACACCCGCAACACGAGGGGAATCACAGGTGCGTTGCCGACCCTTTTAGGAATTGGTAGGCTCGTAAATAAAAATAAAATCTCCTTCAAATCTAAAAACGAGGTCTACGGTAACCTAATCAGTATACCTAGGTATTGCAAAACCTCAGAACACCCCATAGATAGAGACTGTTAGCGCTAGAAAGCTATAATTTTGCATTCGTATACAAGGAGAAAAAAATCTATGGGCCCAGGAGGGGAATCTTAAATCCTCTAGTAACATTCAATTATTAAAAAAAAAACTGGATTCAAAATTTTCTAAATTCTCTCTCTCATCCGTGAATCGAACCAGCTAAAATGTACAAAAATTACACACGCTATTTTATTCCTCTACCTAGTCGATACAGTGAATGTTGAAAACAAAATTTCTCCAAGACACATTTAGTTTTTTTTTTTTCGCTAACTTAATGAATAATTTTACAGTTTTTACTAGCCGATGGACTCTCTACAGGGACCAAATTAACTACTTTTCTGCTTTAATGGCATTTTTGTGACTATTTGTCAAACTTTTTTAAAAATCTTTGGTAATAATGTGCAATATTTTTTGGAATCGAAAAAAAATTAAGCAATGACAGTAAGCAAAGACTCGCGTTAATCTTACGAACAATGAGGGTAATATTTTTTTCTACAACGTTCTGTTCTAATGACGTTGATTTATAAACTTAACGTTGCAGGGTCTCACATTACAAAATAAATTACGAGAAAATTCAATTTCATAAGCCAAAATGGCGCCCGAATGGCGTTTTAATTTCTCCCGTGACTCGTCATATTTTATCCATTTCCGAGGTTATGATGAAATAAGCAGCCAGCAAGGAGCAACATTAGTTTTTAATAAAAATCTATTCATACTTGAAATCTAGATCAATAAAAATGGCAAAAACAGACTCTTATAGTTTCACCATGTCTATCTGCCCACGGTTTAGCTCAGAGACTCTTGGTCTATAAACTTGTATTTGGCATGTTGTACAGTCGAGGGGATAAATATCTATACAGTCATCGCATCAAGTAGCGTGTACGCGTCCGTGGCGGCATTTGCCGGTTAATGACTAAAGCTATACAATTCTCCTACAAGTACTGTATGAAAATTATATTTGAACTTTCAATGTCTAACTATATATATATATATATATATATATATATAACTATTATCGGTGTGTAGGTATTGGTTTGGGTTACCTGAAGGAAAGCAATCACCTTCGCCCATTAACACAAATAAGCTCTATTTTTGAAAATCCCTTATTTTAAAAAATGTGCAACTTAATAAAATATTTGATTATTTTTAAACATGTTGAGGAATAAGTAATACTTAATCATAATATCGATACCGGAAATCTCAAATGGCGTAAAGGACAAAAATGCGAAAATGAGTCTTAAATGCCATCGTATACAGCTTTTTTTCCCTATCGAATGGCATTTAAGACTCATTTTCGCATTTTTGTCCTTTACGCCATTTGAGATTTCCGGTATCGATATGTTCAAATATGATAGATTATACCTAAAAATTGAAAGTTTCTCAATTAAATTTCCAACGGCCAGCACGTGGCATAATATGTGTTTAGTCCTGCGATTGGCACTGATGATAGATGGACGGCGAGTAATGGCAAACTTATTCCAATTTATCACACACCGCGACGCCGAGCCGCATACACAAACATATTAATGTATATGAGCACACGCATTTATTTACCCGGCATCCAGCTGTGCCGATTCGTACATAATACCCGACTCAGGAGCTGGGTGTCAGTGACATATTTATAGCGAACCCATAATATCAATACGTAGTTGGTTTTTCTATCACACGACATGAGCTAATATTTTGTAGGTATAGTCGACCAAGAAATTCCTTTACTACCCTAAGGTTCAATTTATTTGTACGACTGAAAACGTTACAGACGATTTTTACATAGGTACAAGTCAAAGTGACAAGCACTTACTTGGTCAACTATACTTACGTACATACGTGACGTACGTATACGTTAGAAAGATTACGGTAGTGCTTAACAGAAACTAACGATAAACAATTTCGTTTAAATAGTGAATTTTGAATATGTTTGATCTTGTCCTTAATCCGAACTAAAACCCTGGGATACGCTGGCTGTCAGCGTGAATCGTCCCATTAATGCTTAAAGAGCACCCGAAAATCAATATGCTTATAGAATGTACCCACTAAAACGTTAACCGGTCTCTCAAATGTTTACATTCTGCCCATTTAAACAAAACTAGCGGTTACATCCGAGTGCGAATCCATTGAAGTGGGTGCCATTAAACTTTGCGGATAAAAGCGAAAACCGCAAAATACACAACTATCTAACTACAAAAATAATTGATCTTGAAGCGATCACCCGTTAGGTTTTAAACATTATTATTTGGATATTCGCAATCTAATGAATGAGAGTCATACACACCTTAAGATACAAAAGTTGTCTCTCCTGTGGACTTAAAATTAGCAACTTCGAATCAGGAAACTTGAGATTTTTTTAATGGGCCGAAAGGTGGCCAGGAGTCCCAACGCCGATGTAGACTTGATTAAAAAATATCGGCTATAGACTCTTACTGTTGCCATGTCCACAGCAGAGACGCGAACAAAGAAATGTGATGTTGAAGCAACAAAATAAAGCTAAAAAGATCTTTGTTTTCCACATCATTTGGGCAGCTTAGGCCCGGGGCCGCACCATGATCCCGCATAAAAACCGGAACTTTTCGTGTAAAATTACCCCAATCATAAAAGTATTAATTGGAACTCAGTTGGAAGCAAACAAACGGAAAAAATGCATGAATTTTGAATTTCAAACTCGGATATTCGTAATTGTTTTTCTGTTTTTTGTTTTGACCCACTCTGCTGGGTACTGAAGCCTTTACATTCCACTTGCCTGAAGTAGTGTTTTTAAAAAATTGGGCGAGTTTTTAATTCGGCAGACTGCTCCAGCACCTTTTTTGCTAATTACGCTTCATGTACCTATATGCAAGCACACGTCAGTTGATGGTACAGAAAAAAATCGGCTAGAGCGTGTCAGACACGGAAGAACGGAATTTTACTATTATTTATACCACTTATCCCTATTGAACAAGTAATATTTTTGAAGTGTAACTTCTAATGCGACTTCCAACAAGGTCGCGTTAAACGTTTAACGCTACCATGGAGGGGTATGAAAGCATTAGTATCAGTAATCTCGCATTGTATTTATTTATACTAACGGATGTTAAAAATTTCGACAGTGCGAAGCAGAACTCATACTGTCTGTGCAAATTTGTATGAGACTTGATAAAAGCGCCATCTAGTGAGTAATTTAAACACATAGATGCATAAGTAAATTTAGTTCTTTATGTTATTGCAATAAGGTTCATATTGATGTATAAGTGTCTTTTTCATTTCCACATTACGAAGTTTCACTTCCTCCGCGCGGAGGAAATGCACGCAAGATTTTTTAGGATTTTGTACGGAATTTTTCAAGTTAACGAATAATTATTTTTAGGTTTGGCTACGAATTTTTTTTTATAGGTCAGGCTACTATTAACTACAAATAATTCTTAAGCAAACTTAACCGCAATACTTTTCCTTGTTAATTTGATATATTTACTCCCATCATGAATTTTTCCAAAATTTTCAAACCGTCAGTTTAGCTTTTAGAGGAGGGGGGACGCTCGATTTTAACAAAAATTTGCACTTTAAAGTTGAATATTTCGCAAACGAATCACTGTAGTGAAAAATCGTCTGGATAATCGATATCCCACACTATAAATGTTAGATGAGAAAAAATAACACCCCCACTTTACGTCTATGGGAGGTAGTAGAAACTCTAAAAATTTTTTTTCCCACATTTCATTTTACCACTTTGTTGGGATAATTGCAACATAACATACCTATATCCATTCAAAATTACAGCCTTCTAACACTAATAGTCTCTAACCTAAGTACATGGTGAAACTATATAGGTATAAGGGTTCCGTTTTTGCCATTTTGGCTCCGCAAACCTAAAATCCTGTTAAAAAGAACAAAATACCTATGCCAGTTGTTGAATATATTAAATTAAATTACTGAGAAAGTCAGGCCAGACAAACGACTGCCTAATAATTAATCCATTGAATTTACTTAGGATTGGTTTTGTAAACAATTTAGAGGTAAGTTGTAGGTAGTTAGTTGCCTATTTTTCTATTAACAAACGCTTTGAAACTTTTTATGAGTTTGTCGTAATAACTAAGTATGTATCTTATTATTACATTTACGTTTTTTCAAGTAAGATAACAACAGTAATGTAACCAATAATGTCACGTTATTTTTAGGGAATGGTTCCATTTATTAGGTTTGAACAAAGAACAAACGTTAGCACTCTATTTTATAGCCTACTACAACGGTTTTCACGTACTCATACTTACCCATACGCTCATTTTCGTTCATTCTTTCAAAAAATTCTATCAGCATAAATCTTGTACAGTACAAACATCTTTAATCTAAGTATACAGTAGAGAAATCCCTTTTACACCCAAAAGTAGGATTCCATTTCGCGCGGGTCATAATAAAGCTGGAGTACTATAGGCACGATACCTACGTAAAAATTCAATTTCCAAGATTTTGAGGTGCGCGACGGTATGAAAAGGTGTGACAAGGGTGAGACGGATATGGATTTCCAAGGGTCGTGCCGCCATATGACATTTACATTTGACCGTTATTTTCCTTTTGTTGTTAATCCTGCTGTTTTAGTCGTACGTTTAATTATTTAATAAGCACCTAAGGGTTCGTTTTAAGGACGTTTGTACGACGCGTGCGTAGATACTTATTTATAAACGCGTGTGCGTATACGATAAGCAAACACTTTATAATCTTTTAATTAGAATTTAACCACTTACGCCATTCTGCTGGTTTTAGGTAGGCAGAAATATCGATCTGTTTTCCACAATTACGGTTTTCATATACCTACTCGCAATTAACCTCTACCATTAATTACTTAAAACATTTGACCTTTCGAGCGGTGCGTGGTCAAACCCGATAAGTCAATCTCATATATTGTAGGAATTTTTAATTTAGATATTTTAACAGTAAATTATTTAGTTTTATCGGGTTTTACCGCGCATCCCTCGTAGATAATGTTACCTAATTTTAATGTTAGAACTTTTACCGCTACGCCCTCGTTACAAGCACCGAAGAACTTTAGTGAATACCACAAGATTAAGGGTCCACGGAAAGAACATGTCAAGTGCTTTTTTTTGAAAATTGAGAGTATAATCTCAAAATGTACAATTGGTGCCCTAACATAAGTATTCAAATTTCTATACAACTTGTATGAAAAAGTGGATAAGAACTTAAGTTAGGGAACCGACAGTACGCAAAGTATTACTTACCATTGAAAAATATGGATATCTGAAAACAATATAATATTTTTTTCACTTTTTAAGAAATGGTTACCATACTTCTTCGATCAACAATACAAGTTTCAAATCTACTCCATGCATCTACTGTTCTATTTTACGATGTTGGCGCGCGTACTGGCCAGGTTGGCCAAACATTTAAGAATGTTTGGCCAACCTGGCCAATACGCGCGCACAGGTCGTAGTTTAAATCAGTAATTTGCTTATTATTTGTTAGTTTAAAACTTGAAATATACTTATTTTACATTTACTTATCGAAAGTAAGACACTCCGACGTATAAATTAATTTTTCGGGCATTTTTTTTGCATGTTTTAAGCACACATTGCGGCATCGCGAAACGTGTTTATGTTGGCTGTGCTTGGACCGAACTAAAACCAAATAAGAGCTCACGTTGAAAGTGAGCTCTTATTTTCCGGGCCGTTTTTGTTGCGCTGACCAGTTATCTAGTTGTATTGTTGATCGAAGCCATACTTAGTAATTGTTCATGATATGATCACTAAGTTTCAAACCGCTATACCTGAGTCAAAAGTTGCTTATGTGACTAGACTAGAAATGATCTTTCGGTGGACCCTTCAGATGACGTTTTCCCACATTAGAAAGAAACTTCTTCAACTTCAAATGTTACGGTTTCCAACAAAAACATAGAATTGCTGGACAACTGGACATGGGTGCCGAAACATCAACATTGATATGGCCTCTGTATAATTTAAGCAGGCTTACTTGAACCTTTCAGTTTGCTGATGGGTGAATGTTTTGACATGTAGCGTATTAGTACAATTGTGAAAACAAGCGCTGCAATAGCAGTACCTACTTCAGGAAACACTTCAACGGGGAAGCGAGAACCGTTGTTTGTCATTCATTACATACAGTAGAAATGTTTTACTTACTACTTTTAGGTACTTACGAGTAAGTACTTTATTTCAAGACGTTTGTCAATCTGGTTTGCTGTTACGAGGCTGAAAAGCGAAAAGGTATTTTTGATGCTGACTATTTATACTGCTCTATAAAAGTAAAATGAAATGAAATAATTTATTTTCCTTAGCATGGTAACAATCGGTGTTCATAAATACATATCAATGTCATGTCTAACCAAATACATTGGCATGCAAACATTGTCCTATTTTAGATAATATTTTTATTCTATTGCGAAATCTCCTGTCACGGTGTTTGTTATCGAACTCCTCCGAAACGGCTTGACCGATGTTTATGAAACTTTTTTCTCTGTATTCGGTAGGTCTGAGAACAGGTCGCAGGCTATTTTTTTTATACCTACCCCTATTCTCCGCAGACGGAGTCGCGGGCAACAGCTAGTCACGCGCGCTAGTCAGCGTGTCACGGTGTTTACTTGCTATGCTACCAAATGTTAGACAAATAATAGAGTAGTAGGTACTAGTCATTAGGGTACGGTTGTGGTACCTACTCTGAAGATGAGCTCTGGTTGAGTTGAGTGTAGTTTGGTGGTGGTGATAGTTGGTTTGTGTGATTTGTGTGTGTTCGTACAGTGTGGAGGTGGAGGCATTGCATGAACACGCGTTTCTTACATAAAAGTAACTATCGTTAGGTTGCGGGTGTGCCAAGTACCTAATTGTTTCAGTTCCTTAATCTCTGTTTAATTTTAAAAAAGTTATTGTTATAACTTCCTCAATCCACCGAATACATGGTCATCCTACATATGTTGAAGTTAAGTAGTTTCTTCAAATGTCATATCGCTTTGGCGGGGAATTTGACAGGTCTCACGTCAAAGTTTGTTTAAGAAACTGACTTGTCAAAGAGGTTTTAGGCTCATAGACTATACTTACTCTGTCTATTTTACAGAGTTGGTACTAGAAAACAGAGAATGCACGTAATTGGTCAGCGATAAGGACGATGCACCGGCACATACGTCCCACTGCAGGGCACATTTTTAAATATTATTATTTACTACTTTAAATAACATAATTATGATTAATAGATGAATAAACATGACATATAATTATTTGAGGTGCCACGAGAAAAATCAAAAAATCACGAGAAATATTACGAATATTCCAACAAACGGCATGTAAGCCGAGCCCGCCATCGACGTGCGATTGTTGACGCCCACTGACAGTTTCTTGTCCCTTTTATTTGCATACAAAAGTGCAACAGAGAGAACGCCTTGCTAACTCTGTTAAATAGACAGGGTATAAACCATGTGTAAGGTGACAATGATTTTGATCAAAAAATTATTTTCCAAATAAAAATTGTTTAAAAAATAGTCGTTTTGTTTCGCGTAGGTAATTGCGACTTACACGTGACCGCCATCGAATACTGATCTAGAAAAACTGGTTCCTGATGATGAAAAATCATTGTGTATTATATTTTATAACATCCTGATGCTATGGACATGACTTTACAATAATTAAATAAATAAAAGTAGATTTTTTAAGTGTTTCCACGATAAACACCAGCTTCACAAAGTTTTCGAAAGTTTTCAAAACTAGTCTAGATTCTCTGAATGTAAACTTGCGTGGGTATATTTTTAATGCGTATATTACAATGTCGATTCCGTAAACGTAAGCAACTGCATGGTGCTTGAGTTTCAAAGCGAGCTGTTTAAATAACTACTCGAGTTTGCGAGTAAACACCCGTTTTACGGAATTAAAAATGTTTACACGGAATAAAATCCGTGTATGTAAATGTAAATAATCAGAGACGAATTAACTCGGGCGCACTGTGCTAAAGCTAATTGGATTTTGTTTCATTAGAAATACCTGTTACATGGCTTTTAATTTTATTGGAGCTCATAATTAATGCAGTTGAAACAGTAGGGTGAAATAGTAGGGCATTATAAAATATTAAAATAAAACATATCCTCCTGAGGTCTGATGTCCTTTTATTAGGACTTATTCTAATGTGACATTGAACTTAACTCATTAATGAAAAAGTTTAAACTTCATTGAAACAAAATTTGATGTGGGCCGCAAGAGGCTAAAGCCGGGTTAAGACCTTGTATTACATTACCGGGCTGTAAAGCCAATGAGGTGGAAACGTTCTACGGCAGCTAACCAAGCAAAACGACTGGAGAAAGTTACGTGGTGATGTAACAATATATAAAACCTTCATACGAATTGTAACTACCGGCGTTAAGGTGTCCAACTTCATGAATTGCACCCTAAGTATCACCGTTTTTATGAAAAAAATACAATATTGTTTGCAGTTTTCGATATCAACGTTAAACTAAGTTAGAGTAGTTGCATACTTAATAACAAAAAGCTTCAACCTGAATTCAAAAGGAAACACCATCCATTATAATGTTGATAGTTTTCGATTACCGGAACAGAACAGCATCCACTGGCTCCTGTCGTCTATAAGCTGCTCGAAACCATCTGTATTAGCTGAGTATTAGCGGAAATAAAAGATAAGCCAGAGCGGCGTGGACCGGACACACGTCCATTCCCCGCTATCTCTATCTGCACGCGCACACGTTAGCTTAAGCCCTGTTTACACCAGAAAAATCATACAAGTAGCATAACATTGCGCTGCTCAATCGATCGCTTCTAACTTGTTAGCCTCGCGACCGCGCAATGTATTTCTACTCGCGTGAATTTTACCACGTGTGTAAACAGAGCTTCGCAGATGATAATGACGCGCGGACAATTCACTATACCAAGTACAAAGCAAGAGCAAATTTAATTTATGCGTTAGGCGGCTTACGGACGCGTTATTTACTGACTTAGTGTTTTGCGCTGATTGAAACGCGACGCAATAATACTTTGATTAAACGAGCTGGAACAAAACCCGTTAAGTGTGCGTTAGCATGTTCGAGTCCTGCTACAGTGCGATTTTGAACAATAATTTCAGCTTATGGCATGTTGCTATTGGTTTTCATTATTGGCGGATTGCGAGGTTAATATTGAATTATTGTACTATCAATTGGCTTTTGTTAGCAATGTCCAAAGTTTAACTTGAAAAGCGTGATCGTTTAATTTTAAACCGAAAATCCTCACCATTAAGTACAAAAACTCAAACGGACTTTGAGTAACTTGTCTTTTAACAAAAAACAAGGTTTAAAAAGACATTACGCAAAATATTAGGACAGCTTACATTTCTTTTCTTTGACATAATGGATGCTTATTAACAGGACTTCATGAAGCGTAAACCTAAAATTTTCACTCGGAAAAAACAGCCATGACAAAAACAGAACATCACCTTCAGGGCATTTATCTTTCACGGAGAGTTATAAAGGGCATAAATAAAGCAAAACCTATAAGGCTTTAAAGCAACAATGAAAAATACGAACCGTTTTACGTGGGGAGGCGTAGGGGGTAGACTCGCGCTCGAACAATGCGGCCCCGCAGAGAGCACGCCTGCAAAAGAAAAAAAACACATGAACAACGGCTCCAATTATTGACGTGGGCATGAGATGAGGACTCCGAGGTACACGCTGCAGCTACGTATTTACACGCATTCGCTGTCCACCTTTTTCTTCGTAAATTACTCATTCTGTGCCATTAGTGCTTGTTATTTCGGATTAGTGGAACTGCATGGCACGTGTCAAAACCTTCACAATACCTGTTTGGGATAATTTAACGTATAACCATTAATAAAAAAAAATACTTAGGTAGACATGCGAATAATTTGTAAGATTGGCTTCGTAGATTGAATAAGTACGCATCGGTGGATTTTTCCCTAACACGGCGCTTAACAAGCTCACACACTTCTGGTGGTTGCGCAGTAGAGGTACTCGTAACGCGGTTAGATAGAATGTCAACTTCTGAAGAGAAAAATATTATATACGAGCTGCTGCCCGTGACTCCGTCTGCGAAGAATTCATTTATCACTATCCCGCGGGAACTATGCAATTTTCCGGGATAAAAAGTATCTTATATATTAATCCGGATTATAAACTATCTGCGTGCCAAATTTCATCAGAATCCGTCAAACCGTTTTAGCGTGAAAGAGTAACAAACATCCATCCATCCATCCATCCATACTTAGGGTAATTCCAGGATAGATGCCCCAATGGGATAGATGCCTCGATTTCAATTTCTACTAGTAGTAAGGCCGTGGGACTAAAATTCCACTAAATGATAGCAAGCCCCGTCCCTGCAAACCTCCGGGCCGCTGCTATCATGAGCAAGAGCGAACGCGTTTAGACCATGAGTGCCAAAACCTTCCGCGGCGAGATCTCGCAGAGCGTGAAAATTATATTCGTAAGTATTTGTTTTTGAATAACTTTAGACTGGCTTATAATTTGCGCTTTTAACTAACTCATTTGGTTGCACTGAAGTTTAGGCTGCATGGATTAGTATATTTTATAGTGATTTTATCATTACTTGATTTTTTATCGAAAAGGGCATCTATCCTCTGCGAAAAGTATAGTTGCCCCGTTTTCGATCGCTATAGATGCCCCTAAGGGCATCTATCCTCAACTTATTAAAAATAATTTTTATGTTGCAGAGGGTCGAAATGCCTCGTAAATATGAGAGAAAACAGGGCGTAGTCCCACGTAACGTCGCCTGGACTGAAGAAAGCGTGCTAGCAGCCTTCGAGGAAATGAAGAAGAAGAAGCCAGAACATATGGAATACCGTCTAGAACACTAAGACGACGTTTTGCCAAAAATGAGGAAAATCAATTGACCCTAGCTAGGTAGGTAGTTATGTAGGTACATGTTGATTGGTAATTAGTGAAGTTTTTTCTGTAGGTATTTGCAAATAGAAGCAAAATCACATTTTATATGGAATTGATTGAACTTTTTTAATTTGTTTCAGTAAAACATCCAGTACTAGGATTCTAAAATAAGAAGAGGCTCGTGGCTCATACTATTCAAACTTGGCGAATTTTCAATGAATATAAAAGATTGATAACTTTTATTTAACTTGTTTAATTTCAAAGGGCATCTATCCTGTGACTCATTTTTGCGACGAGTCGTCTATCCCCCACGGTAGGCACCTATCCCATTTATAAGGGGTCAAAAAAAGTACGATTTACACAAAATCCATACGATTTATATTAAAACAAGTACAGTAAAATAATAGATTAAGGACCATAGTTATCATACGCATTGGACGCAATGCTATAATTTGTTAAGTTTTTGAATTATAAAGCTATTTCAAAAAGTGGGGCATCTATCCTGGACTTACCCTACAAACTTTCGCGTTTATAATATTAGTAGGACTCAAATCCAATATGGTAGGTATTTTACCTACATCATTAACCATTAACTCAGCTGTTACAAAACCATTTTTTCAATTAACTGTTAGATTCGATTTTTTATAACTTCGAAATAATAAGATTGAACGTGCCATGTACCTATTGGGTCAGTGTCGAGCACAGGGTCAACACAGGGTATAAACACCTTACTTATTGTTAATTTACGCGGGAATCGCGTTTTGACATTTCATAAAAAGTATGTCAATTTATTTCTTGGTGGTGTCAAATAGCATATTGTTTATTTCTTGAATTGTGTAAACAAAACAGATGAAAAATGCCTAAAATAGGTATAAACAATACAATTTTAACATCGAGATGTTACGCTGTGGTAAGAATGCGTGAGTAAAATTATTCCTGTGGGTACATTTCGTGTACGGTTTAGATGGGTGTCAGTTCCGCGCATACAAGTGGTAATTACACTCGGTCTCATAGAGACAGAATGTTTGTAATTACTGATAGGGTTACATGCTGAGTATTTACTTAAATATAGCATAAATAATTATATAGATAGAAAACTTTAGAGAAGCCCTTCTTACGTGTAGGTCACCTGAGGTAATTGCGTACGTGTTTTTTCGTGTTTTTTTGATCTTTTTTCAATCTTAAATTGTGAAATATGCATCAAGTATTTTGAAGTACTGTTTGGGCCTGTGCTTTATCCAAGTCTTTAACAATAAATTTGTCGAAGCAACTTTTTTGCAGCAATAGTATTAAAAAATATACAAGCATTTTTTTAAACCGGGATTTTAGACGCTTTTACCTCAATTTGGGGAAATGCATCTTTTTTAAATAATTTTGTAGGTATCGATTGTGATAAGGCCTCTAAAACTTCATGGCGCATGTTCGTAACACCATATTCTAGAAGGTATTATTAATAAAAAGGAACCACGAACCGCGAATAATCAGTTGAGGCCAAAAATAGTATAATTACGTAAAATGCGTCTTTATTTTGCAGACGCGTTTATCCAAAGCCAAATAACAGGTGTTGCAAATATTTTTAACCTACTTCAAAAAAGGAGGAGGTTCTCAATTCGTCGGTTGTTGTAATCGGTTCAATTTTGATTTTATATATATTTTTTTGCTTTTAGTTCCTGGGTGGTTATTAAGGCAGTTTCATTTTTTATTTAAGATTTTTGAGTGAGTCTCACGGTAGTTTCATGGTCAAAATTAATGAAAAATCAAATAAACAGGTGCTAATGTTGCTAAAGAAATAATAAGTAACTTTCAGGATTCAGTCATTTATTTATGTGTTAAAACGCTCAAAGTTACACTATCTAGAAAAAGGTTATTGACCACTGAAATTGGGGCAAATGCGTTAAAATACAGACGCAATAACCTCAAAAATTTTAAATGGTAATAATTCTGAGAGAAAAGCATTTTGAATACAAATTATAATTCAGACATGTGAACTCGGCATCTTTAATACAATTAAACACCAAAAAACTAAAAAAAATAGGATTTAAATGCATTTTATTTACTTACGCCACGCACTGCGTAGCTCTGTTAAGGTTCTAAATTTCAAAATTACCGACATCTTGAATACGATTTACCATGACGCCCTCTGTGTTACTTGTTGTTTAAAAGATAACTCAAATAAACGCAATAACCCCATAGTGGGTTTAACCTCAGGTGACCTTTAACAAATTAATAACGTATTCATATAGAGATGTTGACATTTGAAATTAGAATAAACCAACCAAATGCTAGTCGGGCTCAGGCACTGTAGGTTCCGAACAAATTTTTAGGTATCAAATTATACGCCGTAAACAGCGGTAACTATAACATCCACTGTTAGCAGAGCCCTGCTTCTAAGTAAAATGTACGCAGTGAGGGATTGATTTATATTGGTAAGTTGGGACCCCCTTAAGTTTTAATTTAATTGTTTTTATTATTTGTTGTTGTAGCGGTTACAGTTAGTAAGCGCTGAAAATTTAAAGAATATAGTTAATGCCATTATAGGGATTGAGTTAAAAACGCTGAAAAAACACGTTTCTATAACGTTTTTATAGTATGACGACCCGATTTAATTTTTACCTTTATTTTATTTTTAATATTTGTTGTTGTATAGCGGCCACCAGTAATAATTGGTGAAAATATGTGTTTAAATTCCAATTTCAAGTCAATAAATACAAAGATGATCAATTTTAATGTTCTTATGTAAAAATTGCCACAAGTCAGTTACGCGGCATTAGCAGTTGTTGGTTACGCGGTATTGGAGTTTTATCGACGATGTTCCTACGCTATAGAAAATGGGGGGCTGAGAGTAGTTAAGAACCTGCGGGCGTGACTTCCGCCGGACACACGACCGCGCGTGGCGATCATTCTGTTATTGAGAAAGTTATAATTACTTATATTGTTAGTTAAGATAATACTTTTTAGTTTATTTATTTTTACAAGCTTTTATTTAATTTGCTATTAGTTTTGTTGTTTGTTTAGGCAAAATTGTACAGTAACTCGAATTTGACATACTTCCAATAGTCGGATTGACTCTATATTTGGCATGTAAAATACAGAGTGGATAACAGTACAGTCAATAAAAAATACAATCAGCAAAAATCTTGTAATTTTTTTTACAAATCTTATTAAGTACTTACTTTCTTTATTGGATATACTATTCGTTTTAATTCTAGATCTCCAGCAATTTAAGTACAAAAAAAAGAAATAGAATCCTACTAATATTTTTTTCACTTCTCATGCTCTTAAAATGTTACTTTAGTCTCTGCATATCGGGACTAAAGCTCTTTTTTGATCTCAAGGGATTAAAGTAAAATTTTTTTAATTGACTATGGAAACCCCTAAACTGCCAATCACGGTGTTTGTGAATGGAGGATTATCGCCATTTTCAGTAACTGGGTATAGACAATTTTAAAGTTTTCCACAGACCGAAGTGCGCTGCGGACGCACTGTAGCGCCCTGCGCTTCGGTCTGTGGAAGCCTTTAGGGCGTGGAAATAACCTCAAAATGACAACTGTATAAAAAATATTTAAAAAATAATAATTTCGTGAAACACATTGAATAATTACGAATATTAATCTATTTAATTATAAAATATTACAGATGAATTCATTTTATTTTGCACGTATAGAAAGATTTCCTTTAGCTTAGGTGTTTTTAATTTGTTTTTTTTTTTAAAAACGCTGTCGACAAAGCAGTTCCCTGCTCTGTCGATAAAATAGCAATCCGCACTGTCGGCAAAGCAGTGCTGGAGTGTACGGTAGATAGAGCAGTTACGTTTGAATGTTAATATGGCGTGACTTCAAAATAATGCGATGTCAGTTGCATTTAATAGTAAATAGAAAGTATAATTAGATATAATTTAACGAAGAATTGGCATATAGAAAATAAACTTAAAAAGTCGTTTCTTTATTCACGGGTAAGTGTTTCAGTTAACAATATATTTTGTGTGTGAACTTAGATCAATTAGGTTAATTTATTTGCCAATTCTAATGAATGAACAATTATCATTCTTACATGCATAGTCCAATTAGTTTTAACATAGTCTTTAAGTTAGAATCTGTTGGCTAATTATGCAAGCATTTAAAGCGTCACTTTACAAAAAAATATAAAAGAAAAGAAAAGACAGCGGTATTTTTTTTGCTATTTGAATTTTGAACAGATGTCGATTGCTCGTATTGAGCATACGTTGTAAAAAAGTAATTTTGTACGTCGTTTTTTTTCCTCGCATTCAAAGTGAAAAGTAGAGTGTTTAACGCGGGACTAAACTACCATAATGACAACTCGAATTATAGCCTCCCTCGCTATCGCTCGGGTGGCTAAATATCTCGTGTCATTATGGCTTGTTTTAGTCCCTTGTTGAACAATCTACTATAATATCCCAGACGAAACAAAGAAAAGTAGTTTTAGTTCCAACATTAAATTTAAAAACGTACGAAATGCTGAAAACCAGTTCTTTGCAATTTAAAGGTTCGTAAATTTTGCAGTGTTTTATTTGTTGTTAGCGCTTTGAAGCCTTTGCAATACCTGGGCTACTCCGAACGCTAATTGAAAGCGAGCACAAAGCCTGTCGACACCGTAAAACAACTTAAAAAGGTATATTTGCTTCGATATTCGGTTAACAAAAGACAAAAGGAGGACGTAGTTGTAAACGACGATGTTTGGCAATTAATTTGTAGGAAGTAAGTGCTAACAGAGGCAATTAATTAAGGAATAGGTACTGAAACACATAATGCTACAAAAGACCATTAAAGCAAAAAGGGGTTTTTCATCTTCTAATGTATAAAAATCTCGTGTCACGGTGTTTGTTATCGAATTCCTCCGAAGCGGCTTGACCGAGTTTTATCAATTTTTTTCTCTATATTTGGTAGGTCTGAGAATAGGTCGTAGCTATTATGCTTGCGTTTGACTACAATCACGCCTGATGGAAAGCGAAGATGAAGTCTACGATGGAGCACGCTTGCCTAGTAAACGCTCGTTCACCCTAAACTTGAAAACGGTTAGATTGTAGTATTCAGGGAAACAGACAGTAGTGGAATACACCTTAGGAATGTTTAAAACCTATCTATCTCTCAAATGGACGGCATTCGTGTTGCGTATGTCCATGAGCGGCCATGATTGCTTCCCATCAGGTGACCCACATGCTCGTTTTCCCCCTCTTTTATAAAAAAGTAATTCAAGTCGCATACCCGCCTCTATATGCAGGTCTGATTGAAATTGTTTTCTCACACTTATTGCAACTTTATTGCTTCTAAATAATGTATTACTTATTCCCCTTTGAGTCAATTGTTTGCGGTTTGTATGTTGAAGTTCGACTTGATACGCAACTAGCTGTTGCTCGCAACTTCTCGATTGCACGATCCCGAAAGTAAAATATAGACTATGACACTCTCGGTAATAATATAACTTTTTCTAGATGAGAGAGTTTTACAAATTACTTAGTTCAGTCATCATCATCATCATCATTTCAGCCGAAAGACGTCCACTGCTGAACATAGGCCTCCCCCAAGGCTCGCCAAACAGATCGGCCCTGCGCCATCCGCATCCAATGCAGTTTAGTTCAGTAGTTTTTGCTTATTCGTTGCTCCACCCTACTTAGGCCTCATCTTCGCTTTCCATCAGTCGTGATTGTGGTCAAACGCAAGCCTATATTGTATAAAGAAAGAAAGAAAAAGAAAGAAGACATTTATTCACTTTTACAAGACGCACAAATACAAGAAAGTACACACAAAAAAAAAACAAAGACAACAAACAATGGAGTAATAAACTGACAGCTCTGCATGTGTGTCCCCGCAAAAGTGAAACGGTCGCTGACTCAGCATTATGCTGAGGCGTTAGACGCCTGCAGCGCTAATTTTCTATCAGAACCGTCCGTATAAAAAAAAAAAAACAAATAAACACACCATATTTTTTTTACTTTCGATAGTTTGAATTACCTACATTCCATACAATCACACTTCCTTCCCAGCAAATGGATAGGCAGAGACTTGTATTTGTTTCTGACATAAGTATATCTTTCGCTTCGACAACATTCATATATGCTCGCTGGTTTCGGGTACTCTTGATCTGACCTATCTTCAAGACATTCTCAATTGGATCATGAAATGTCCTACTTGATCTCCTCCTTCCAACATAATTATAATTATGTTTTTTCTATTAGACTTGTGTTTATTTTGTTTTAGTTGTCTTTTTTACTTTTTAATTATGAGCAGGTTCTTAATTTCATTTAGTCTCCATTTTATATTATAAACTATGTTACTATTACTATTATTAGCCTGTATTAATATCCCACTGCTGGGCAAAGGTCTCTCCCCTGGACTTCCAACTCGCCCTGTCTGCACTTATGTCGGGCCAGTCGCCCGAGAACGTGTCTAGGTCATCTCGCCTTCTTCGCCTTGGTCTACCGCGGCACCGATAACCATCTCGGGGCATCCATTCAGTGGTAACCCGCGCCCACCTTTTTGGGTGCATGCGACAGACGTGGCCAGCCCGGGTATGTATTACAATACCGAAGTACGAAAGACCGAATGTATTAAATCATGTTCCAGCAAAATAAATTCATTTCATTTCAAATTCATTTCATTTCATTTCATCGAATGGATCAAAAGACCGACACGATTTTTTTCTGAAACCGTAAACTTATCAGAACTTATTAAAACGGCATCATACAGAGCCCATTAGGTTAGATTAGGTTTGTTTTATAACAATCCTAAAAAGTTAACGGTTTCAGAAAAAAATCGTGTCGGTCTTTTGACATATTCAATGTTTTAATACATTCGGTCTTTCGTACTTCGGTATTGTAATATATACCCGCCAGCCCAGTCCCATTTGAGCCTAAACTAATATCAAAACTATATATCAAAGCTTTTTACTTTATAACGTTGTCCCTATCTCTGCTACATAAACCCACATAGGTAGCAGGCAGAGTTATGGGTAGCGAAGTAGTTTTTGTACACGTATTTTTGACTTATAAATTCTACTAAAGGTCGGTCTGCGACCCACTAAACTCATAAAAGCCACGCTTGCACACAGGTTTACCAAAAATTCAGCGTCACAGTTTTCCTAAGGCATAATAAAAGCCGTCAACCCTTCATATTTTCCAGGTATGTAATAACCCGAAATTTAGAAAGGTGCGATATGAAATTAAATAGGGGAAAGCAAGACGCCAAACAACGGCGGCGTTGGACACAAACACGTACGGACTGTATTCAATATCCTCAATTTGGAGGATGAGATCGAGTGTGATGTGCGAATGGTGCCGGCTGATAAGAAATTGCCGGGTAAGTGTGAGCCGGGCCTAATGGCGAAAAGGTTTCATTTGATATAACTGACACTTAAGCGACCGTTTGTTTTAAATATGAATGACTTGGCTGTATGGTTTGAAACTTTTGCCTTTTTCTAGCGGAAATAATTTAAAAAGCAACAACAACGCCCCCTTTTTTACTTGTCAAAATTACAGATAACTACAAATTATTTCTAAACTACCTACCAGCAGCTTAACAATAATAGCCATTTATTACAGGTGCAAAAAAGTTCAACAATCACTTATGTATACTCGCAATATTACTTAGGGTTAAGATTTCAATGAAAATTCTGAATAAATATTATGTTATAAGTAACACATACACATACATTGTACATTTGAGCAAGTATGACGTAGTTTCATAAGTTTGTCTCGTGAAAGTAACGTGTAGACATATAGGCAAGTTTTGACGACAAGCTTAATGTAATAATGTTAGGTGCTTCGAAATAATACGTACATGTCTGGCGGAATGAGACCATAGATAAAAAACCCGTCTGGCCAACTTACAAAAATATTTTATTTTTATTTCGACGACGTTATGAAAGGTCTCCTTGGAAGTAAGACAGTGCCTATTTAAAGTCGACATAGAGACAGCTATAATTATCTCTGAACGGATAAGAGGCCGTGGTTGAAGTTTGCCGCCACTTACTTTTGCCCATTTTATTGCGGAACCTTAAAACCGGGTAAATAGGGAATGGCGAGAGTAGTCCCCGAAAGGTCGGAAGGAGGGACGGGAGGGGGGCCGGGCCACTTCCGGCGGATATACAGCCGTCCGCCGGCTAAGCCAGTATTTCATCGCTCCGGGCAACGTGTCCCGGCGCACTTTTATGAAACATTGAAATTTACCGGCACATAGTAATGCTCTGTAACAAAGGAATAACGCGCAGGACAAATGAAGCAAAACGGCGAGTCAAACTCTTTTGTCTCGAGCTCTCCGGTGGTCACCGTGCGAGTTACTCGTTAGCTATAAAATATCGCAACAACTATGATTTCCTGCAGCCGCAGTCAAAGAGTTAGCTTAGAGAAGCAAAAAAGCGTATAGTGAAAGAAAGGAATAAAAAATGCAGAGAAACACGGAGGTCGGAGTTTTTCCTGTCACCGGGCACAAACAATGCCTCCATTGTAGGGCTGCGGCCCGCGTCCCGGCCCCCGCGGCGCCCTGGCGCTCCGACGAGGAAACGAGCATCTTTTGTTGCCCCCGCGCCCCCCAGGAAACGGAGGCTTGAACCGCGGTCATCTGTTTACATCATGCCGACTTAAATAAAAAGCGCCTCTATTTCTCTGATTACATCGAAATATTTAAAAAATGATGCTGACTTTTTGTCTCTGTAGCCTTTCTTTTTACGTATTTCTTAGCGCCGTTAACAAAAAATGGCAACGGTTATCATGACTAAGTGATTGAAAGAATGAAGAATTGATGAAGTAAACTTCTACATAACGTATTCTTACACAGTAAGTATATTTCTGTCACTCTAAGTATTATTATAGTAAGTTGAATTCATAATAATAATTTATACAGTAAACGTAACATTATTTTTAAAACGAACTTGTTAAAATCACAAAACTGGTACTTACGAAAGACAACACCTAAATTCAGGTGGATTAGGAGCTACTGAAATGCCTTATTCACAGCTTAAAAGGCTTAAGGCTGTCCTCATTGCAGGCGCCCCTTTAATTACTTTCAGTTAATAAAAGAACCTCCGTAAACTTGCTCCCTCGCTAATAAAAACTTACACACCCCTCTTAAGCGCCGACTAGTTGAATAGTAGTTCTTTCAGAGCTTTTCTAACAAATGAACTAATAGTGTTAGAATTAAAACTTTACCAACTTGTAATTAAGTACAAAAGAAAAAACAAGTTTAATTGAACAATAAATAAATAAACCTGTTTTAGACGCAAAACAATTCAGGAAAAAAATGTTGCAGTTACAGTAATATTTACACACACACACACACACATAAACACGTAGAAAGTTATTTTTGTAAACTCATGCACATTTTTATTTTCAAAATAGAAGCGAATTACATAAAATACGCTGATAAGTGCATTAAATCATACATGTTCAATCAAAATCGCAATTGCAAACAAAAAAAGACAAAACCCGCTCAACAATTTTTGACTATTATACTTACTTTTTTCCTTTGTAACCGGCCAGTTTTATGTAGAAATGCAGAGATGAAGAGAGAGAGGTGGGGTGAGATGTAGAGGTTTGGAATACTAAAACGTAATGTCGTTTTTTCCTTCACACATTTATCCCCGGCAACATACGATGTCCCTTACGTTGTATTTCAATTGTATAAAAGCATAAGGTTTGCTAATGTGCCCGTAACTTGCTCTGGGACACAGTAATAATTCATTTCGTTATTCCCCTTTCCACGCATTAAGGTATGAAAAAATAACA
The DNA here is from genome assembly GCA_947563465.1 of Archips xylosteana. Classification (NCBI taxonomy): domain Eukaryota; kingdom Metazoa; phylum Arthropoda; class Insecta; order Lepidoptera; family Tortricidae; genus Archips; species Archips xylosteana. The sequence continues at coordinate 8,069,444 of OX387362.1, forward strand.
CCGAGGCCCTCGAGAGTCCGAAAACCTTGTTTATATGAAAGGAGCCTCTATATATTATTAGACCGAATGTCATATGAGCAACTCTAAGACATGACGAACTTGTCCTTAGGGGCCGTACATGGAAAAAGCAGGTTGATAAGAAAGCCTTATAAAAAATAAAACGAGACGCAAAACTTTGTCGTCATTGTAAATTCAAAAGATCCCTCTGGCAAAATGATGATGTTGGTTTTGTAGTAGAAGACATTTTGTCTTTTGAATCAGTTTAAAATATTGTTCATATATGAAAAACGGGTATTAAGTAGGTAATAATTTTCTTTACCATAAAAAGATACAAAACCTGATAAAAGAAAATAATATGTTTTTCAAGACAGTTGCTCGTAAATTGACTCTTATTATACCGTTTTAAGTTTCATAATTCAGCATATTACCATACTTGTGCTGTAAAAACATTACCGAACAAGTGCTGTAATATAAACTTTTTTTTAAATTTCAGCAGAAGTTTATGTCTAAGATCGTTGAATATTTTTACGAATATTAAATTATTTTAGGGTTAATATGACAAATAAACATTTCATTTCATCAAATTGTATATTTATAAACACAAATTAACTTAACTATCGTATTTAGAAACATTAATTTATAGTTTGTTTTATTTTTTATATTGCTGTTGCTCTGGCTGAACAGCCGTTTTTCCCGTGCCTTTATTGAACCTGCGCGCGCATCGAAAGTGCGGCGCGCGAATAAAATAAAACTGGTGTGTCATTTTCCGTAAATATTTCGTAAAGTTGCTGCTGTGTGGTTAATTACTATCAAAAATGTCTACTTCAAATGGTGAAGACGAGCAAAATATTAATTCAAACAGGAAATACTTATCGCGGCACGAAACGCTTGTGATAGATAGCCTGTTCCCGCCAAAATCCATAGGAAAATACCTGGCGGCTTACGAAACATTCAATCAGTGGAAAAACAGCAAAAACGCCAAGACATATTTGGAGAACGTAATTTTAGCCTACTTCAATGAACTGGCAAATAAATACAAGCCCAGTTCGTTATACTCCATGTTGAAAAGCACAGTAAAGACCAAAAATGAAGCTGATATAAAAACATAGGTATAGTAACTTGACGGCATTCCTAAAGAGATGTTCTGATGGATATATTGGTCGAAAGTCAAAAGTGTTGCCACCAACCTATGTTGAAAAGTTTTTAAAAGAATCTCCGGACAGTCATTATTAGGCAACAAAGATCAGTTGAACTTTATAAATATAAATTTATGTATCAGCTCCATAATTGCGTTACTATGGCAATACGTTCCTACAACTTCACTAACTATACTTATTTGATTCCTTTGCAGGTTGCGTTACTGTTCGGTATTACTGGTGCGTGTAGATATCAAGAGCTAGATATTTACAACCAAGGATGTATATGTAGAAACCCACGGTGAAAATTTGCTTGTAAAAATTACAAAAGTATTGTTAGTAACTTTGTTTGTTTTTTTCCTCGCAATTGTGTTGAAAAACGTATGCAACTCGTGTGCATTGTTTATTTCATTACACACTCGGCTTCCTTACCGCGCTCGCCTAACGGCTCTTACATGTATAATAACCAACTTAGCACACTTGTATCATAATGTACTATTGTCTGTGTCTGGCAAAGGTAAATGTTAAAGTGGCTGATAAAAACAAACGATCGTTATTTCAACAGAAGCTTATCTTATGAATAAGGTGAAGAATAATGTTAGTTATGAAATGAATGTGTTTTTCTAATATACCAAAGAGTTAACATCTGAATGTACATAATATGGCATATATTATTATGGCATCAGTATCAAAATTTACAAACTATAAAAGACAGAAGAAAATATAATATTCTATCTCATTCGATGTAGATCCCTTAGGCCACCAATTATTTATTTATTTATTTACTCCTGTACATACCTATACAATAAGTATTTACCTAGGTCAGTCCATAACGCCACACACAATTATTTATAATTATTAATTATAATCTAAATTTAAAATTGCCTTATGTTAAAAAAAAATCGAAATTAAATTATTATTACAATCATGCAAAAAAAGCGGATCCGGACCGCAAATGCATTCTACATATGCGGACGTTTTTATATCTTGGTAGCAACAAAGCTGACCGCGAAAGCCTCCCCAATTAAACTTTTTAGTGATCCCTGGAATGGAGTTCAGAACCTGAAGCTGTTCTCGAGTTTAATAACGTATGTGCCAGATAAACATACGAGAAAATTCACGCACTTCTGGTGCGCTTGTGTGTTGTTCAGTATACTTCGTGATCTTAGGTGAGCTCTCCGAGACACAACAGGCAAAATCCATCCTTAATAAAAACTTGAGTTTAAAATCCATATGTAACCATGCGAAACTGCGAAAAGACATCTCGAACTTTTCAAAACCCAGACAAACGCGAGCTCGAGGTAAAAACGAAAGCCTCATTATGTAAATCACTCCGTCTGATACCGCGACTAAGCGACGTGTTGTTGCTGAAGTAATTTCTTTGCGACGTTTTATTTATGACGCATTCAAAATGAAATTTATTTGCGCAACATGTTCTCATATTTTGTAGGAAACGCTGTTAGTCCTTTTACTTTGAGCGCTAACGGGTTTGTGTAGGCTTGGATTTTGCAGCGTACATTTTTGATTGTGTTTTAATATATGTTATGTGTGGTGTCTCGAGAAAACTCTGACTTCATTTATTTAATGTGAAAATGTTTGCTTAGTTGGTATAATAACATTAAGACGCGAGATGAGGCTTTTCCATTAGTACTAGTACTACAGTTTTTTTTTAATGTGCATCAGACTATAATTATCGCATTTTGAAAATAAAATGCTAAAATTGTAGCAACAACTTAATAATAATATTTTGAGCTCACTTTTTGAATACTTCTATCTGGCTGTATTCTATAAAAATTACGATTTTGTGACTAAATATGTCGTTGCTGCGGGAACAATGTAATTTTCTCAAATAAAAAGTGTCGAAAGATAAGATAAGAAGATAGGTATAAGAGTAGCGAAAGATGTAGTCAGGATCTTAGCAGGTGGAAACAAATAGGCTCTGCCTACCCAGTGGCGTAGCTACCGTAGGGCAAGCCGGGGTAATCCATTTTCTATTAAGTTTCAACGATGAATTTTCGAGCAGAAACATTAATCGGGTCAGAAAAATCCATGAAGATCACGTTATTCGACTGCTCACTTTGTAAAATGCAACAAGAATAAATAATTACATCAAAAACTTCACTGACGGGCAGTAGATACCTCGCTGTTTATCGAGATACCTTCTTCGCGTCGTGTCCGTGTCGCTGTGCAGGTGCGGACACTATTTTGTTTTCTGTCGCAACTATACTCAGCGGCAAATCTAACCGCCCACTTTACATACTTACGTGTTTCTAAGGAAGGAGGGCTATTAGATTTGCCGCTGAGTATATGTATAAAATTATATCGCCTAGTCAATGCGGGCAGCCAATTTGCGATGTATTGGCGATTCGCTTGTTCGTCGTTGCTGTTAATGCGGACACTAATAATTCGCTTCACCGTCACATCGTTGTCGTGTCGCCGTCGCCTTACCAGTGCGGCCTCAGCCTGAGAGGAGGCCTGCGTTCTGCAGTAGGACTTATATAGGCTGGAATGGTGATGAAATATACCAAATGCCAACCTGTCAGTGATTTTCAAATATCTAAAGAAAATGCTTATAATCTTACAAAAGCTTTCTCATTATAAAATTCATACTTAGTGAATTAGGTACCTACCTATGCTTTCTACTAAAAATATCACTATAATATCATCATGAAAACTATAAGCTGGAGAAAACACGTGTAAGTTGTCATAAAACGTCTCAGATAATTAGTTTTTACGACGGGCAACGACAAAGTCGGATGTCTTCATGAGCTTCAATTAAGAAGACAATTGCTACGTAAAAGTGAAGACGCTTGCAACACTTACCAACTTCTCCCTTTTACACGCTGCAAATTCTAATCATATTATAGAGAATTACACTAATTTTACTTCTAGAAATATTTTTTCCTTCATTCAAAGCAATCAAAATGAGGACATAGACATCCGTGATAGCATAGACAATTATTCAAAATCTGTAAAGGCCATTTTCTGAAAAAAATTAACTGAATTTTGTATTAAGGTGGAAGCGCACGCTCTAGGCGCGAAATTCAAACTTTTTACAGTTTTTAATTTATTGTGGGTAAACGGTGTCACTGTTTAACTTCATATGGTATTTGCGGTTGTAAAACAGTGTTCTTTATTTTATTGTCTAAAGTTTTTTAAGAATAAAACTATTAGCTTGAAATACAATGCGATAACACTTTTAAGAATCGATTTCTTTAACGTTTGTTTTATAAATGTAAGTCTAGTTTGCTTTATAAAGTGACTTAATATAGGCATATGAAATGAATCGACTTGTGCCGGCGTTAAGCGGCTAACATTTCTTTCCATTAGGCGGCCGAGTATGTACCAAATCCGCCCATTTATTACAGCATGAGCAACGTACAAAGTATTTGACGCGCACGTAATTCAGACAAAGTGAGAGGTAACTTTTGGAGGCAACTGTAAGGCGGAGAACTAAAATAGAATATGACACGAGATGAATGTTAATAATTCTTTTTAGCATTATACAGTTCGTTCATGAAGCCCAAAGACAAAGAAATGCAACGATATTAATCAGTTTTTTTATTTATTTAGCCTGTCATAGTATTCCACTGCTGGGCAAAGGTCTTGCGTGCACACACCAAGTGACTGTGTGAGCCCACCTTTGTGAGTGCATGCAACAGACGTGTGCCATTTTAGCTTAGCAGTCTCTTTACCAACGTCGGATATGCGTGTTTTTGAGCGTAGCGTGGTATTCCGGATTCTAACTATCGGTTCCGTTCTATGTACCTATCCGTTTAAATAAACCAGTTAATTTCCGGTAGCGGAAAAGTATCCGCCCGCAGTAAAACTTATTTCTTCTGAAGATCTTTTCGGAATTACCACCAATTAACAACTGGGCGAAAAAACAGTTTATCTCTGATAGCATGTAGTAACGAACAAACATACGTGCTTGGAAACTCATTAGCTACTTCCTCCTACCAGCTGCCTGGAAGATGGGAACACGAAACAAATGAACAAATAATGGCAAAGCGTTTAGGCGGAAAAAGACACGGAACCAGAGCCCGCCCAATTTGTCATCTGTATACGTTGCAAATAAATCTTATTTTTCGATTTATGGAGAGGAGAATAATAGGAAACTGACGTATCTGCGTGTACTCGACAGTTCGACACGCTTGACCGATGATCATGACTGTGAATATGAACGGCACATTATTCAAATAATCCACTTGAACTGGAAAAAAAATTATGTACATACCTACTAAATGCGCGCGCCGCCTAAATTTAATTTAATTACGGGACAAGCAAAATGTTCACGAAAAATACGCTTTGTAATTTTGCGAATGTGCAAATGAAATTTAGGAGCAAATAAAACAGAAAAGCTGAAGTGGCGCACATACTATAGGCTCGGTGTGACAGTAACTGCGTCGTAATTCAGATAAATCGCTTGAAAACTCAAATATGAGCGCGTCAAATTAATCCACAGATGCTTTGTTGAATAAATAAAAATAAATAAATAATATTAGGGGACAATCTCACACAAATCGACCTAGTCCCAAACTAAGCAAAGCTTGTACTATGGGTACTAGACGACGATAGACATACTTATATAGATAAATAAATACTTAAATACATAGAAAACATCCATAACTCAGGAACAAATATTCGTGCTCATCACACAAATAAATGCCCTTACCGGGATTTGAACCCAGGACCTCTTGCTTCGTAGGCAGGTTCACTACCAACTAGGCTAAAGTCACAGAATAAGAACACAGTTATTTTGTATGAGGCAGCTTGCACTCTGAGTTACCATAACTTTATCATTTCTCTTGGTTTTAAAGCTATCAATCAGATGCACCTGCTGTATTTTTTTTTATTTTTATACTAGTGTATTAATTATCTTAATAACGTCGTTAAAAAGTTCTTAGCAGTACCTACCTACCACCAGCAACTCACTTAAAAAATGCATTGGAAAAAAAGAAACGAATGCGACAAAACTTTTAACAATTAAGTACTTTTTTAGTATTTTTACGTATCAACATCATCATCATGGGGGTTGTTATCAAAAATCCGCTTCCTCACGTTTTTCACTGTCACCTCTACACACATGCACTCACACACATACAGTTGCCTCCCATTTGCTTTATCCCTAGTTGGCTTTGTTATGCTTGGCGCCCTCAACGTGGCGCAACGGGAGTCTCGTTAAACTAACTGGAGCCCTCTATAGCAAAGAGGGTATGTGTCAAAAACATCTAGAATTGGCATAAAAATTACTAAAATAGGATACACGGGTCATAAACATATTATTAGTAGTCGAGGTATGCCAGACATGTTTTGAACCAATCCGTTGTTTTTTCTCAAGGTTGGTTCGGACGGGAAGCCAACTACCCAAGCAACTAAACTTGAGAAAGAACAGCAGATGCTCGATTGGCTAGAAACACATCAGGCATACCTCAACTATGCCGATACCAGGCCGTTAAGATTGTTAATGAGGATGGCTCGTTATCGGTATCCGATCCTAAGCCCCTGATGCGTGGTGTACCGCAGGGCTCTATACTGGGGCCGTTTACTTTTTATTATTTATAGTGCCGACATAGTCAATGCTATCAAGCACTGCAGATATCACCTTTATGCAGACAATGTCCAATTATACCTGTCGGCACATCCTCGGAGTTTTGACGATGTGGTGCACAAGTTGAATGGGGATTTGGATAGGGTATCGACGTGGGCAAATAAAAATGGGCTTTTGTTGAACCCTCATAAGTCCAAATTTATGATTCTTGGCTCAAAACATCAGATCCGTGATATTTTGAATACTAATCCGGTGGTCACACTTGATGGTCAGGACATTGAACGCGTAGAAGAGGCTAGAAATTTAGGTATTGTATTTGACAGCAAGCTACACTTTGAGAGCCATATTATAAATTTGGTGAAATCATGCTTCTATCGTCTAAAAGTCTTATACCAGATTCGAAACCTCCTCTGTGAAAAAATGCGTATTACACTCTGTGAGTCATTGATTCTTTCTAGGTTAAATTATGGGGATTTGGTATACGGACCGAGGTTGCAGTCAAGAACTCGTCGTCTAGTTCAGCGTGTCCAAAATGCTTGCTGTCGGTTCTGTTTCGATGTACCACCATAAATAATGCATTGGATGAAAATTGCAGCATGTAAATAAATGGTTTCCAATGTTGCTGTTTATTTTCCTTGCAATCGAAGTGAAGAGCAGAGTGTCGAGCATTGGACCCATTTTCCCCTCGACGTGTCTGTCTGCCCTCGCCGTACCGGCTCGGGTAGTTTTAGGGACGTCTCGGGTGGGATGGCTTGTTTTGTGCTTTTGTTGTAGGTGTAATCTGCTTTTTATTGTCGGTATTAATGATGCTTAGCACTGTTTGTTTTGTTTTTCTTTTGTTGTATAATTATTTTGAATTAGTAAGTAATATTTTGTTCTCGATCCTCTTGGTTGTGGCAGAATATCAGTGTTTTGCTCCTATGAGCAATGTTGACCACTGAGCCATGGCCCTTTTGCACTACTGCAGCGCATACAGACAATATATAATGTTTTACTTTTAAGTTTGTACTGACTTTTGTATTTTTGTTAATCTTGATTGTGTGTGCTTGCAGTACCAAATAAACGTCTTTATCTATCTATCTATCTATCTATAACTACTAATACGTGAGTGAACTGTATTTTTCATGTTAGTACTAGCTGTTGCCCGCGACTCTGTCTGTGGATAATTCGTTTATCGATATAGATAAAGAGGTAACAATCAGCAATCAGCCGGACAAATTTTCGCATTTCTAATTATTATTATTAGTATGGATTTCACGATACGGTACTTTTAATTCAAAAATTTACGTCTACATTTAAATAAATACAGGGTTTCGGCCAATATTATGTTTGTTTTTAATAAACACAAGCACATTAATTTTAACATTTTTTGGTATATTCTACTAATGTCACGCCAATCGACAGTATAGAACAGAGAGGTTTCCACACTTTTTGTTTCGTAGACGCCTAGTTACATATATTAGGGATACCACTGCTTACTTGAAATTGCATTTTTGCAAAGTAAACGACTTCAAATGAGTTTTTTTGTGTACCCACTACCCACACGATACTTCTCACACCATCTAAATTAGGATGAGCTATATTAGGTGAGGAGTTGAATTATTAGGTGGTTTTAGTTGTTGCCCGCAACTTCGTCTGCGTCTCGTGGACATTTTTTTACTTTACCGGGATAAAAGTAGCATCTCCCGACGACCGACCGACGGTGCTGGCTAAAAATTAGCGCTGGAATGCTATAAACGCTTCAGCATTATACTGAGCCAGTTCCTGATCTACAACCGTAATGACACACTATCTTTATCCATCGTGTTGTCTATTTGTAATAATATTTATGTACCTTGTGTTATTATAAATAAATATATTATCTCTCTTTCTTTCTTTCCTATGTTAATCAGAATTAGTGTAGCTTTCCACTAGTAAGTAGCAGAACTTTTAATATCGAGTAATTGTTTTCAAAGTTTACCTGTACGTATGTACGTACAAGCAGTTCGTAATAGGCAGTACCTGAGCCTCAAGCTTCTCTCAGGGTAAACCTCAAAAACACGCATTTTCCCAGTGATCAGACTCACTCACATCACTACGATCGCTAAAGCTGTTTCTGAGATTCCGAAATAAACAATTATAGATTGGATTGATAGTCACATCCAGCCTTCAGACGTGCTTGTCAAAGACTGCAAACAATTAGCCCGCTCGAAAGCAAGGTGACTCGATCAACATTGCCTCTGGCAAACGGGGGATTATACCCGTTTTCTTTTCATCCCTTTTTTATCAAAGCTTCTGCCATCAATGTAAAATTCTATTCAGTCGTGAGGATTCGCTTTTTATTTAGTTGGTCTGCTTGACGTTAAGTAAGCTATAAATTTGTGGGGAATTGCGTTATCATATTTTAATATTTCTTTCCGTTTAACCTTTATTCATTTTATGGCAATTAATTACAGAAATAATAATAAGATCCTCTTTATTATCATTTCTGTGCAATTAATAGTGTCTTTGCTGTAATATTGCTGCACTGCCATGCGCCCGCGGCTTCATTCCCTTTGCGAAATTTCAGATTTCTTGTTCAACGGGTTTGAGCTTGAGCAAGTTTGGGTAACGATTCATATGTCAATCAGTTAGTCAGGATTTTCTTTTCTAGAAACAACTACAAAGCTATATAATTACTAATTGCTATCTCGTATCTATTTTAATTGGTATAGCTACGTTGCATAATATAACAGGTCACTGTGAATATTATTTCCTTCCGTTTTATGTACAATACTAACCCGCTAACTCACCAATTCATTTATATCATCAAAACACACAAGCCCTTAAAAACTTATACAGAGTAGAGACCCTTCTACAATTACACCCAGAATATCGCCATTACAATAGCCACGAATATGCAAAGTGATGAACATTACCGGGTATGGGATAATTGACCTGTGTCATTAACTGGCCCGGGAGCCGCAATGAAATAATTGCCCGGGCGTCAAGACCCCTCTGCCGTTGACATCCTACTAACCTTAAAATTCTAAATGACTGCAAATTCAAATTATTTTTTTAGCTCCTAACCCACCATTTTTTTAATCAAAACATTTTAAAACAATGCATAAAGTCGCCGTTGACACCGAAAATGGTAATTATGAAAAGACTTAACAGCTTTCTTTTGAATGAAACAAAACACGTTGAAATCGCTTCGTACCTTTACTCACTATGTCGTTATTCATGTGCTGGAAACAATAAAACATAATCCCGGTTTTAAAACGTGCGACCATTACCAGTCCAGTGTGTTTTAAAATTAATGTACATTATTTCAGCAAAGATGATTGGGCAAGTTGAATCAAAAAATTTCGCATAAAAACCCTTACAGGGTTGGTCGCTCAATCTTACTTGACCTTTCACTGAAGTACAAGATCGATCCACAAAAGCTGGCACGAATGGATCGAATGAGCGAATGAAAGTATTTTTGTGTTACCTATTTGAATACATTTCACACAGATATGAAAATGACATGCATCAGTCATTTTCCTACAAAATTGTCAAATTGACATTACTTTCGTTCAATCCATTCGTGCCAACTCTTGTGAATTGACCTGTATTCCAGATACATTTTTAAGACAGTGTATAAGAGTATTTTGCGTTACTGTAACGAATAACTTTTAATCGATGTATAGGTAAGCCGGTAATGTATGTACCCTAACGGCAAAGATACCTTTTAATCCGGAGGGACGAATAAGTCTTCAGAGGATAGTAAAAGTCCTAATACTATGCAAATTTCGTCACAAATTACAGTGTAATAGCGTAATTAGTAGGAGTTATTGTCTAATAAGACAGTCAATCGGGTAAAAAAGATCCGGCCTAAAGAAAATTCAATTTCGTACCATCATTACGGCCTTTCGGAAACAAGGAAAAACACTTCAAATTATTGTGAAAGAACATTAAGATTCTTAGAAGGATTGTGGACGGGAGCGTTATTCTTTAAATATTATTATAGGTCGATACTTAAGAAAGTTGCATCATACACAAAATTCTATAATTTGAGTTGGGTATGTATTACAATACCGAAGTACGAAAGACCAAATGTATTAAAACATCGAATGGGTTAAAAGACCGACACGATTTTTTTCTGAAACCGTAAACTTCTCAGAATTTATTAAAACGGCATCATACAGAACCCATTAGGATAGGTTAGGTTTGTTTTATAACAATCTTAAAAAGTTAACAGTTTCAGAAAAAAATAGTGTCGGTCTTTTGACCCATTCTATGTTTTAATACATTCGGTCTTTCTTACTTCGGTATTGTAATACATACCCTTTGAGTTCTAATTCGATTTAATGCGTTATCTATCCGCGTATATACATACTAGCGGACCCGACAGACGTTGTCCTGCATGAACCTAGATACCGACTGCAGCGCCATCTGCCGGGCTGAATTGTGAATCTATACCATCCAGGGCGCCACCCAAACGCATACAAAAAAAATCATTCAAATCGGTCGAGCCGTTTAGGACGTTTACGTACAGTAGAATTATATATACTTATAAAGATACGAAACCTTTCTTAGTGCAGCTTTCTGGCCCTCAAGGAAATGTCTACCGAATGTTAAGTCTCTAGACTCTAGCACCAGTAAGTAGTTTAGGCCGTGCGTTTTCTGTAGATCAGTCACGTTGCTCATTTATAGGTATCTTTTTGAGTTACAAAAATCACATACTGCTACAATATACATACATACGTGTATATGGTGTATAATAGTCTATTCTATATTTCTACAAGATAGCCACTAATCTTGAAGTGTTAAACAAGCAATATTGTGTAAATTTAAAGAGAATAAGGACATTATTAGGTGCCGCGATCAGGAAAATTAATTATTCATTAATGATGAATAAGTTTTAATTTAATTTTTGAATGCTACAATCAAATAATTACTGCTGTTTAATTTAAATTATTAGCACGAACCGTATTTATAAATTGCCGAATACTTGATTACACTGACCTCATAATACCAACTGCTAACCTGATTCAGTAGTTTACTGAATATTAGTCAGACTGTTCTAAATCCAGCAAATACCTAGTAGGCAAATGGAATTTCTACGTAGCATTAAGACGTCTAAAGTTGTTCATGGTATTGAGACAAGAAGATTTGAAACTTGGTGTATCAAGGAAGTTTAGGAAATTAGACAGAGACAGTTTTTGGGTAATTTATAGAACTGCAAATCTAGGAGTCGGCGGAGATAGTTTTAAACTAGATATGACAATAATTGTATATTTTTTAGGTGACTGATGAAGCTAGAACCATCTAATATATAAAAATCTCGTGTCACGGTGTCTGTTATCGAACTCCTCTGAAACGGCTTGACCGATTTTTATGAAACTTTTTTGTCTATATTCGTTATATCTGAGAATAGGTCGTAGGCTTTTTTTATACTCCTAATAGGGCAAAGCAACGTTTGCCGGGTCAGCTAGTAAGAATATATTTATCCGCCATTAGGCTATCCTTTCTAAAATTGCGATTTTACACCCGTTAGTAAAGTAAATTAAAATCGTAATATGCTTATGTAACTGATTACATTTAAGTTGGTATATCACTTAATTCTAAATAGGCTTACCATAAACTGCTAGCAAAAGAACGGGCACCATTTTCAATCTGCAAGAAAAGAGAAAAGTTACTACATTGAAGTAAATAATCTTGAAAGAAAACAGTTAACTCTATATCAAATATATGAACTTGAACGCCCGCAGGAATAAAACCCGTAAGTATATCGTAATGTCTTTCTAAGTTACATATTAGTTGTGAACTACTGCCAAAAGTGTCCCAACTATATTATATACTTCTCGGCTGATGATGGATCCCGCTTAATCCCAAGGGATATGGCGGCTTTAGGGATTGTTATTTGCTGTCACGTCAATATTTAAACGTTCGGTCATTGTGACACATAAATATTATTACGAAAAAATCCAGATTCAGGCAAAATATAAATAGTCGATCAAGTAAGTGCTTTACTATTTTTTGTGAAAGTTACTATATCAGAATAAAATCAATAAGGTTGATTGTCACATTCACGTGAAAATGGTCTTTGATGTTTTTAATCGTACAGGCGACGTTAAACTTAAGAGTGGTAAAGGATTTATTTGTCAACTATACTTCTTTAGCATTTTATTTTATGCTTTTTGAGGTTTTTAATTTATGACAAGTATCAACGAAAACGTAAGTTCCCAATCCGCACTGGGCCCGCGTAGGAACTACGGCCCTAGCCCTCTCATTCTGAGAGGAGGCCTGTGTCCTGCAGTGGGACGTATATAGGCTGGGATGATGATGATGATGATCAACGGAAACTATGTTTTAAGAGATACGTATTCGATTTGTACGGGATATAAACCACTTTTACCTTAAAATGCGCTCGCTATCTTGTGCAGAAAGTATATGTACCTATCTATTGTCTAACTCTTAATAATTTGAAACCTTACTGTTTATTATTATTTTGTTTAATATGTAATTAAAAACATGTAATGAGTAATTTTATTACAATAAATTAAGCAAATAAAGAAATTCCGGAGATTTATGAGGACGTTAACGACAAAACCTAACAACCTTTTTATTATCAATGTCGTGCCCTATAATTGGGTCCAAAAAGATTGGATTCCTCTCCAAATTATTACGGAAAAAGCTCTGCATACGGTTATAATTAAACGTAAACAGATCCAGAATCCTATTGGAACTTCGCTTGTCGTAATAAAATAATGTGAAAAAGTACTTACATCTCGGATAGAAGACCAACTTATTGCGTGTTTAATAATAAGAGATATTGTTTTCTTCTTGATAATCAGAATAGATGTGTGCCTTAAGGTTAAAGCTTTTTTACACTTTCTATTGTGCTTAAATCAAACAAATAAAAGGGCTAAAACGATTTTTAAAGGATCACCGAAAGTCTAATTTGAAACCAGCTGAATTTATGTTCTTAAAAACCTTTAAAAGGTTTTCTTATAGAGATTTCGTATCGCGAGCATTAACTTTTTGAACGGCAGTCATTAGAATCATTCCGCCTGGGATTTCAACTCCGATATTGAATATGAAAATATTTCACCGCAGAAATATCAGCCGTTAAATTAATATTTAACAAAACCGCTTGGGAAACTCACTGTAAGTATTACAAAATTGAATCGTTGGTTTCACTGTGATAACATTTTAAGTACTGGAAATTGGAATTTCACCACAATTTATACGCTATGTTTATGAAATATCACTACTAGACTAGTTATGGATAGTCCGAGTTTGGAAATTAATCAAATATTTATAATTATGCCGGTATGAAATGATAAGAAGAAAATCTCGGTTTTCTCGTACTTAGGTATACCTTGGAATTCGCATTAAAAATAATCCGCATGTTAATATGTATAGCAGATGCAGAATATGGAACGAAATTAAATTGTTCTCAAAGTTAAAGATCTTTAATTCACATATAAATTAAAAAAAAACAACAACCAAGAGTGAGTCCGATTCCATATCACCGCACAAAAAAAAACCTCGGATCTTTTCTTTTACTTATGTGATTTCTCTTTAATTTTTAGATTTAATTTATTTTTCTTACTTTTTGTTACAGGGGGGCAAAAGCCCTTAAAAAACTTTTTGGAGCGAGACCCTAACTTACAATAGTAGACAAAGATCAGGTACAAAGGCGATCTCTTACAGCTAACCTGATCATGAGAGGAAAACTTACAAAGATAGACAATACGGCCTTTTACCGCCGTCGCATCAGTCTCCGCCGTACGAAGCGACGTAGAAGGACGAGATAGAAGGTTTTTCCATGCGGTTAGCAGTCTGTTTCAGTGATGTTACCTTTATTTACATTTTAACTAATACCTTGAAACTTTATCCGGTTACATAATACATTTAAGCTACATTTATGATAATGTTGTAATTGTATTCGTAATCTAATTTAAATGAATGAAATGTAATGGGTGAAATTTATACCTTAATAAATAAAGATTTTTATTATTATAAATCTGAGTTGACTGCTAACCTATGATAAGTAGTATCAAACCTATATTTAAGGATTTAATATTTTTAGCATTGATCGTGCAAGCAGCCCTCAGAGTTAGTTTATTACTAATTGACCTTACGATTTATCTGTTTTTATGCGCGAATAACTTTAATTTGGTTTTATATCAATCTACAGCAGCGCCGGAATAAAATAAAAGGAATTCTCGGACAAACTTCGGACAAAGCATATAAAAGTCTTGCGCAAATCTCAGAAAATGACGAACAGCTCCAAAATAAAAACTCAGTAAAATTTAACGTTCAAATTATGTTTTTAATGCCCGCTCGCCCTGAGCTTCTCGGGCACTTAAAACGACACACTTATTCCCGTCGTTGTATTTACGAACGTGTAATGAAATAGCCGAGCCTATTATTCGTGGGGACTACCCGAGTTTCATTTATTTGCGGGCTCGGACTAATTTAACTGTCAGGTGAAATTTGCGCGCGGGAAAACAAATTGTTTCAATGTGTTGTGGTATATACCTAGTACGGAAATAATAACAGCTGATTAATTGCCACCCGGAAGACGGACGGAGATCTGGGGGTCTATCTTCTGCCAGACGAGACTGATTTATTTCGGTAGCGATCGATATTGCCTATTCTTGCAGCTTGCTTGCAGACAGTTCTGTTGGTTAATGAGTTCATCACATGTTAAACTCGGTTCATTGAAACGAGGAAGATGTATTACGTCTGAAGTTTGGAAACAATGTGTCGAGTTCCTTTGGCGTAATTAAGTGAAGTTCTAAACTAAATTTCGAGTACTTAGATTGTTTACTTTGCGGTGTGATAGTTCGCGTGTGTAATCCATGTTAATTATTTCGCTTCATGCTTGTTTTCTTTCCCTAGTTTAAATTTTAGTCACTAAAAATCAATTTAAGCGGGTACGTAAATATAAGTAGTTATTACAGTACAGGACTAACCAAAATTGAATAACATTTAAGTAATTAAAACTAACCAGCTATATAACTAACAGACAGCTAACTGGTTAAGGTTGCGGGATCGCGTTGGATGCGGATGGTACGGGACCGATCTGTTTGGCGAGCCTTAGTAGGCCTATGTTCAGCAGTGGACGTATTTCGGCTGATGATGATGAATTTAAAACTAAACTAAGAGTTCCGTACAAATTTAAAATAAAAAGCAAAATTACATCTTAGTCTCATTTGTAATGTTTTTTTTTTCTTTTTTTGTGTTGTAACGCTTAACTTTATATTCAAATTCAGAATTCTATGCTAGCGGAAGGTATCCTACAGGTTTTGTTATTCATGGTGTTGTATGAAAACACAATAAATAGAAATTTACCTATTTTTTTACCAATTGTAAGAAACTATAGCCATGAGTATTCAATATTAATCTAAACCTACCAGTTTCTAAAAATAGTGGTAGACAAACCGACTCACGCACCCACTCACAGCCGTACAACAAAATTGTCCTATAAGGATTTTTTTGAGGTAGGCATGAACCCCAAAAATAAAGTAAGTTCCAAAAATGGATACCACCTTTGTTTGCTCAAGACACCTTACGGGCAACGACGTAAGCAGAGATGAACGACCGTATCCTTGCCCCTAGGTAAACACTAACGTATATAATACGAAATCGAACATGAACACTGATCAAATTTCGCTGAGTGGAGTGGATTGGATTGATTGTCTGTCCAGGTTGTATACCTGGAGTGGAACTTACTTGCTGTGTCCAAGATCCACGTTACGAGAATATGAAACTAAAAAAAGCTTTGTAGTTATAGGTAGGTATTGTGGTTTCTTCCGTTTGCAGAAAAATATAGGTAAAGTTACTTGGGGAAACAACAAGGAAAGAGAAACAATATTTAGTGTGTAAATCAAAAACCACATAGATTGCAGCTCTATGACTTCTTGTCGTAAACAAAAACTATAATAAACATTAGCTATTGATTTACAAACTGTTGTTTTTTTCTTTCGCTCCGCTTAATCTTAAATTTTGAACGGTAATAAGTTTCAATCATGTAGGTATCAAAGCCAATTTCAGCTTGAAAATGCAAAAGTAAAACTATTTATAATAAAGTACCTACAATTAGAAAACTAACGCCATATTATATGAAATGAAAAGTTATGTTTTTTTAATTTCATATTATTTTATGTTCATCATCTCAGCCTATATACGTCCCACTGCAGGGCGCAGGCGTCCTCTCAGAATGAGAGAGCTTGGGCCGTAGTTCCCACGCGGGCCCAGTGCGGATCGGTAACTTATTTTTTTAATGTCGGTAAGTAGAATTTGTTTCTTTTTTGAAATACCTTTGTGAACTATAAAAAATTTCCATTCAAAAAGTAATTTTGAAAGCAGTTTTAATTAATAATTGTACTAAAACAATAGCTTTACTTCAGGTCATTGTTTTAGTTCTGAAACTTTGTGAGAAGATTTTTTGCTATTAAGAACCGAACTTGAAGCGCCATCTTAAAAGTATGCCAAAGAGAACTTTGGGCAATATTTTTCTCTACTAACTTAGCAAAGCGCATTAAATTAACTTGAAGATAGAAGGTAACTGAAGTTATCCCCGGAGTTAAGAATTCCTAAACACATTTAAATGGAACATTATTTAACAAACAATTATAATTAAGAATAAAACTTTAAGGTACGAAGTTGAAAAGCCGACGTTGTATCTGTTTCGAGGCAAATCTGTGTTGGTTTCTCTCTCGAAACTTTTTTAACACTTACCTGTCAAGTCTCACAAACTTCCGCACAAGTGTCAATAGAAAGTTTTAGACTTTATTATTTACCGCACAAAACCACTTCTCCAACAATTTTTATTTGGAAACGTATTGTCAAAGTTTGGCGGGAGATAACACTTTTGAAGAAACTGCATGGAACTCGCGCTGGAACTAAGAACATTTGGAGGCGGGAGGCTGCGAGGAGCGCGCGGCTACAGGGACCGCGCGCGACTGAGGCGAGAGCGGGCCGCGCGCTCTTCCACCTATTTTATATAAACCGCTTTATATACCGATTTTTATATTTACCCGCACTCATACATATTTAACTTTTTTCCCATTTCACGTCGTTTATTCCACGTATGTAGCGTGGTGTAGGTGCGCATGTGTGCCGCCACCATTCGAACCGAACGGAACGAACGCTCCGCTCTTCTATTTACGTGTTTTTAGAAAGGGTAAAGCTTTTATACCTTTCCTTTCTACTATTCGCTCTGTAGTTGTGCGCAATACTCTGAATACCGGCGAAATATTTCGCTTCGATTTATGAGTTTCATTTTTGCGAGTCATATTTTGTTGGTTGGAATGTTTCATCAATTTCAACCCACTCGGACTGCTCGTATGTGAATAGGAACCGAAAACCACTTAGGGATTTACGCGTGGAAATACTATGAAAATTTTCTGAAAGTAATGCTCACAGCAGCGTTTTAAAACACCGCACTGCATCGAATATGTAACTCGCTGTAATATATTAAGCACTGTTTGTCGACACCGGCAAATAGCTATTGCTATTTGCTTCGAAAGCTAGGTACAAGCTTTTCATAATATTAACTTTAATTCACTGAAATGGAAAATAATACCAAATACAATAAAAGTTCTGAGAGCCCATAAAATTGCCTCACCTATTTTATTTGGTTACGTGATAACTTCGTGATCGGTGGGTAACTTTTTTCAACAGCCGTACGGCGCGTAATAAAAATATAAAATATAAAAATATAAATATTGGGGGACAATCTTACACAAATCGACCTAGTCCCAAACTAAGCAAAGCTTGTACTATGGGTACTAGACGACGATAAACATACTTATATAGATAAATAAATACTTAAATACATAGAAAACATCCATAACTCAGGAACAAATATTCGTGCTCATCACACAAATAAATGCCCTTACCGGGATTCGAACCCAGGACCTCTTGCTTCGTAGGCAGGGTCACTACCAATTAGGCTAAAGCGGTCGTGTAAATAAAAATAAACTCGTTTAGTCCAAGATAATTTTACTTTTTGGTTAAAAATATCAAATATCAAAAAATATCAAAATATCAAAAATATTTATTTGTAAAACATAGGTAGGTATGCATGTCACAATTGATGTTACAATAAATCATTTGTATTACTATGTCTGGCCATATGGCATACAAATAGCTACATCATTCACATGCAGCATGCAATTAATTATTGGTACATAAACAATACAAAAAAAAAAATGTTATTTTAATTTCTAAACTAAAAATCTCGGAACGAGTCAGTCAAATATTCTTGAATGGAATAATATGCTTTCGTGGTTAGAAAATCACAGAGTGCCACTTTGAATTGTGTGAAGTCAACTAGTTGTAGTATTGTTTTTGGCAATTTGTTGTAGATTTTTGGTGCCATTCCATATATGTTTATTAGAAACTAGCTATGCTCGCGGTTTTAGTTTTCCTCGATAAATAGACTATTCAACACAAAAATATTTTTTCAATTCGTACGAGTAGTTCCTGAGATTAGTGCGTTCAACCAAACAAACAAACTCTTCAGCTTTATAATTTTAATATAGATACAGAAAATGGTTGAGCGTTTAAAAAAAATAGACTAAAATAGGTACCTTATTTTTGGGTATGTATTACAATACCGAAGTACGAAAGACCGAATGGATTAAAACATCGAATGGGTCAAAAGGCCGATACGATTTTTTTTGAAACCGTAAACTTCTCAGAATTTATTAAAACGGCATCATACAGAACCCATTAGGTTAGGTTAGGTTTGTTTTATAACAATCTTAAAAAGTTAACGGTTTCAGAAAAAAATCGTGTCGGTCTTTTGACCCATTCGATGTTTTAATACATTCGGACTTTCGTACTTCGGTATTGTAATACATACCCTTATTTTTTGGATTTAACACATTCGCTGGCCCGCATTACTACGCGCTACGCTCGTAACCAGTAGCAGCCTTTTTTCCGCTTTGTAGCGAAAACTGCCTAGGATCGCAGAAAATGCCGTGTGGGTTCTTGGCACTGAATGTGACGACTTTAACGCGCTCTATCCTAATAATTAGGTGATCGTAGTGGATACTAACAGGAGATAAACTGAGACCTCAAAAATAAAAGAGATAGAGAATAGAGCCTCGTCAATGAAAACTGCTGAATACACAATATATTACTAAACAGCAAAAAACATTTACCTGTTCAAATAATAAGTAAATATGAATAGTATTTATACCATATAATATTATAGTACGAAAATATTTCCAATGTAACAATTTACATTAGACAATTTGGCAATCGGTTTCCCTGTTTTCAGATGAGATAACTTTAATGGATATTCCTAAAATATATTTTTAAAACCCTATCAAAGCCGTTGTTTTTGAAGCTGACTGTACCATAACAAAGGCTATTGTCCGCGCTCTCGAATATTATCGTAAATTGAACAGGATATTTTTGCTTTGAAAGATATGCAGATATATGTATATTATGCTGACGAGAAAGAGCGATGCGAACTTTTTATTGGTAGATACGGAAAACCTTCTTAATTTGACGCAATTTATTTGTATTGTGGAGAAGGAAGGAAAGAATTTCCGGAAAGAGCATAGGAATCAATACAAGCAATATGTGGGACAAATAACAAATTTTATGTTTCACCGCAGTTATTTGAAATTTACGACGCTCGGTGCAGCCTGCGTGGCAGTCGTCGTGGCCGCGGCAGGCAGATCATCCATATTTATGGTACTGGAAAATATTTGAAATATCGCCTGCTAGGATGGCTGTTGGATAATTTATGGCCGGTCCGTACTACAGGAAGGACGTTTATTCGGCTAATCAGGGTCAGTCATGTGATACCGAATGGAATTAAAATATTTACGAAGCGGTCAGCACTTTAAAGGATATTTTTTTATTCAAATAAATTATACGCTAATATTTAGCACTTGAAGTGTTCTGATTATGCTGTGCTATTAAAACCTGTTCGTAAAATGCTGTTTTGTAACTAAATCATACCAAGGATGATATAGACTGGATTGGCAGTCGCCATAGTACGGATCGGCCGCGGTTTTTGTTGTTCGATTATTAAATCTAGATGGCGCTGAAATATAGCCAGAGGCTTTGAAGGCAAAACAATAAGAGCCCGTTCCCATTATGTCGTGTGTCGTTCCGTTTTTAATCGGGCGTTCCAGTGGCAGAACATTTTATATAAAGCTGTTCACACTTTTTTGCCTTCAAAGCCTCTGGCTATATTTCAGCGCCATCTAGATTTAACAAACGAACTACACAACTTGGCGACTGCCAAACCAGTCTATATCATCTTTGGTCATACACAGCGTAAAAAACAAAAGTAGTCACTCCTGTGGACATAAAATTAGCGACTCCGAGTCAGCAAACTTAAGATTTATATAAATGAACCGAAAGTTGGCCAGGCGTCCTAGACGCCTATGTAAACTTGACTAAAAATATTGGCTATAGACCCTTAACTTTTGCCATGTCCACGGGAATATAGAAAAGAATATGTATGAACTAACTGTTTGTTGAGTTTTCTTTGCATAATACATTTGTAGGTTCCATTGACGAAAATCTACAGCGTAGCACTGCTACGGCGCTCGCGCACCATGTGGATGCAGCATGGGTTTGTTTATCAATAGTATGAGCAAGTAAAAATAGATCTATATTTAAGTACGATGATATGTACGAGAACCAGGTGTATACATTTTTGAACATGTCATTGAAATTTCAGTCGAAATTACCGCCATTCTGTGGACCTTCTTTTTGAAAAAGTCAAATTCGCACAATTCACCATTTTTGCTTCTGTTAGGCAAAGCAAAACTTTAACACAAAACAAAGGTAGACAAGATAAGCCAACTGGCGTAATCCACTTAAATTCAGTGTGTACGAGCTAGTGGGTGCCATTAAATAAACAAAAGCGATTATCGGCTGTTTTTATACGATTCAAATGCACGTATTGCCGCAGCCATTAAGTTTAAAGAAAATAGAATAAAATCATTTAATATATATAGCTAAACCATTTTAATAAGTCTTTGCCCGCGCGGTACAGGAGCGGGGGGGTATGACGACAAAAGGAGCCGGGAGAGGTGCGGGCGGCAGGCACACGAGGCGCGCTCGCCGCCTGCACTTCTCTCGGCCCCTTTGTCGTCTGACCTCCCAGCCCCTATACCGCGCGGGAAAGGACTCATTTAAACGGTCTAGCTATAGATTGGTTGGTTGGTTGATGTTAATTTATAGGTTGGTTGGTAGGCTGAACACTACAACCTGGCCATTTTCAAGTTTAGGGTGAATGAACATTTACTAGGCAAGCGAGTTCCATCGTTGTACTTACTATAAGTACCTATAGGGATAATAACTATAAATTAAAAATTTTAAAAACCCCCAACTCAATTATGTCATAGGTACGTATGTTTGAACATGAATTAAGTGCCCATTATATGTCTAAGATCGAATACGATTCGATTTTGATGAAACATATATAAGAACCATCGCCAAGAAACCTGCTTTCCAATAAAAAACCCCATTCAAATCGGTTCACCCGTTTAAGAGCTATGATGTCACAGACAGACACACACACACACATAGCGGTCAAACTTATAACCCCCCTCTTTATGTGTCGGGGGTTAAAAATCTGAAACTATACATTTGTAATTTTGTAAGGAGGTCCCGTCTTACCAATTTAAAATGATCTCACACTGCGTACATTTTACTTAAAAGTAGATCTCTGCTAATACTTGGGTTATAATACATACGGCTGTTTACGGCGTACATTTTGACATTCCTTCAGTAGCAAACCCTCGATGCGCGAGTCTGTCACACACTTGGCCGATTTTTTTTTAACTAAAAGGCTTTTTATTGCTACTGTTCAAATATTAAAATTAAGAATAATAAAATGTATTAACACAAGCATAAAATAGCATAAGCATAAATTATGTATAACGTCTCTCATTTCATGCACGGCAGTTCACAGTCATATCATATTCGACATTCAAAAACCTTTTCCACACTAGCGAGAAAACAAGCGTGTTTCTAAGAAAGCCTTTTCTAGTTAATGATGTATAATAGTACAATACTGCAGAGGCCAGGAAGTAAGGGGTTGCTGGCCGAGTAAGTTTGACGGCCGAGTTGTACACGAGGCCGGCATGATACGAGGCCGGCAACCCCTTGGAACGTAAAGATAACATTTCATTGCATCTTTGAGAAAAATTTATTTACTTATATAATCTCAACGCCTGTTTCGATTCCTACTTTACCTCGTTTTTGTTACCGTTCCCGCGGTATTCCATCATAAGCTCTAAACTACTCAGACGATCGTAATCGGCTTTCCGTCGAAGTGGCTGGAACATTCTAAGCTTGCTAACGATAAGTGTTACTGACATGAAATGGAATGAATATTCTTGATTGAAGGAACATCAATATTTGGCATGTTATTACGATTTGTGAAATACTAACACCCATTGCTCCATCACTAAAATAAAGCCAACGAGAAAAGATAAATTATGAGATGAAAGACAAAAGGAGTGAGATACTAATAATGAATGACGTCTGATAAGGATAAAGATAGGATAGTGTTGGAAGAGGGAGACCAAGAAGGACATTCCATGATCAGATTTGGGATGTCTTGAAGAAAGATCAAGTCAAGATCCCGAAACCGGCGAGCATATTTGAAGAGACTACTGAGTGTTTTGGAAGCGAAAAATTTGTGTCAGGATCGTAGTAGGTGGAAACAAATAGTCTCTGCCTACCTCTTTGCTGGGAAGGAGGCGTGATGGTATGTATGGAAGTACATAGGCATCGATAATACAGTCTCTATCTACATTATAACAAACAAAACTGTTTCTGTCAGCATATTCGCTAATAGATCAAACATACCTCGCTGTATGTTAAGTTTCATTTTAATTATTCTAACACCACAATAAAATGTAAGCCCGGTATTTACGGCATAAACGGCAAGCCGAGAATGTTCAATCAGACGCCTAGGGTTCCCGTCAAAAGGCTCGTAAAGGGGACACATTATTTTTGTTGTACATACTTTATATCTTAGAACCCCATGTATGACACCATGTTATTTTGTAAGGCGTGAATTTCATTAAAACACGCCTCAATGTAGCATAAAAAAGTTTTATTTATTTAGAACTATATAAAACTGAACAAATATTTAAAATATTCGTATATACGGAATTCGCTCAGTCCGCTTACATATAGGTATATATGTAAGCGGACTGAGCGAAACGGTGAACGTGTAAAATAAAAATACTACTTACTGACTTTTATTTGCTTGAATGCGGATGAATTAATTCACAGTTATTTTTAATGAAATTGATCGCACTGCGAAATAAATTAAAAATTACAGGTGAATTAACATAAAAGCTCGCATCGAATATCACTAGTAGCTTTATTCGACAAACAATTAATTATGTAAGTACCTACTATGTTTCTTAGCCTAATTACGTAAAATCGTCGTAAATAAACGGGGTCGTAAATACATTGTCGCAGTTGCCTAAATCTTGCCACCGCTACATTTTCAGTTATTTTTCTAAGATTATTTTAAATAATTTCACCTATTTGCTTTAAAAGTAAAGAAAGAGCTATAAAAAGAGATATATGCATCTAAATAACTGTAAAAAATATCATCCTTTCGATCTGCCGCAATATTTGCTGCTAGAATTCCAAGAGTTGCGACAGCTCAACCAGTTTTTCTACTTATTTAGATGCCCATCTATTCTATTTATAGCCATTTTAGTACATTCAAGCACTTACATATATAGGTATAATCACGCTTTCTTCCCAGCAAAGGGGTACGCAGAATATATGTTTCCACCTGCTACAATCCTGATCTGATATAAATAAATAATATTCTGCTTCCACAATACTCAATAGTCAAAATAAGCAACCAACATCAAAAGCATTCAAGCATAATTTAACGTCAAAATATGAGACTTGGGAAGAAAGTGCCCTCATTTAATTTCTTTCCTTAAAGTGTCGTAGCTATCGCTATTTTCCGCACTGGCACAAAAAAAATCATTCCTTATTTGAGCACACAAAACCCTTACTCAGCATTACATCAAACGAATAAACAATCCCGTCAGTTCTGCCAGCCAGTAGCGAATGTATCGCAACGAACGTGCGAGACAAACCAACCCAATTTGACGTAATCCAGTTGTCCGTGCCCTTCCTATAACTTGAACCTTTAATAGCGGGAAATTGAAATTTAGAATACTTAGAGGCACAAAACACTTGTACGAGAGTTGACTTCAGCTTATCTACTTGCACTATAAACTCACAAAAACTACCTGGTACCTGTCTACCTAAATCGGTTTTTGTTCAAGGTGTATTTTTCCTGCCTGAGTTTCTACAAACGGATACCCACGTATCAAATTAGGTACATAAAGATTGAAAATTGTAGTGGATGATATTTTGCTTTGGGCAGTCATGTAAAAATACAGAATTTTTATTTAATCTAGGTATTCAATTTTCTCGGAAATTGTCAATTTCAGAAATACGTTGTCTAATAAACGTAACCTAACCAAAAATAAATATAGATAACACGCTGAAAACTTTCTCATAGTGAAAAAAACTTGATAACTCGCGTCTTTAAACTTAAAATTATATTATAATTATAATAACATTTAATATTCTATCAAAGGATCATTACGTGATTTTTTCGTTATTCTTTTCAAATTATGTATTTTGAAACACTCCCTTATAAACTCATAATACCAAATCAAAACCCACACACAAATGCGAGACTCAAATACAACGTAACATTTCTCATGACCAATATTTCCACTCATGTCATATAAAAAAAAATGTAGAGTTTTTGACGGAGAGAACACGCCATAATACGGAGTGTGTTGATACGAGTATTGTCATCTCCGGTCATAGATGCCTTGTTACTACAGGTAAATAGTCAACCGATGCTACATCATCTGCTTACTGCTTAGAATTCAATAAATCGAAACGAAATCACGTGGATAAATTTTTTCGTAATGCCATTGCAATAAATGGCAATAAAATATAATAATTTAAGAAGGTACAGCCAATAAAAACTATAGTCAGCGATAAACTTGTATTAAAAAATGAAATTTTCACAAAAATATGTATACATTTCGAATACCTTAGTTTTTTTTATGGACATAAATTCGAATGTTAGAGTACGACATAAGGATAACAAACATTTTATATACGAAATGGTTACATTTCACATCAAAGTATGTATGTATGTAAATTCTTTATTGTACAAAAAAACACTATTGACAGCCGTTGAAATAAATGTACAAAGGCGAATTTATCCCTTCAAGGGATCTCTACCAGTCAATCTTTGAGTGAATGAAAGGAGCACTTACCATGGGATCGTCAATAAGGAAGTTAAAAGTCGTATATACTTAGTGAAAGCTACAATACAAGTAAAGGTTGTATCAGTTATGAAAAATCTCATTCAATTTCTTCTCCTTTGCGTCGTACTCTACAATATTTTTATCTGAACACGTAGCTGTTGCTACGCGTGCGCTACGATCCGTAGCACCGTAGCCGTAGCCATCGCCGCTACGCTATGGTCCAATGAGATCACACCAATCACAAATACTAGCAATACTAATGAACTAAAACAATTACTTTGCTCACCCGCGACCTTACCTTTGTAAGGTCGCGGGTGAGCAAAGTAATTGTTTTAGTTCATTAATATGGACCTCCGCAAAGTAACGCCTGATTCAATAAATTAGCAATACTAACTTACATTCATTTCATTAATGGCTTATTTCTTGCCTGGCGAGCACCAAATGCTATAACCGGATACACGAGTCAAAATACAAAGTCGAACCCGATTTTTTTTTCAATTTAAGGTAAACGTCTCTGTGCTCGACACTGACCCAATATATGGCACCTTCAATCTTGGTAAAGAGGGCTACAAGCCATCAGTTTTAACTGCTCAGTTTTAACTGTACAGTCGAACTGTGTAGGTTAATGAAATTTCGATTAGATCGTCAGTTCAACTGCACAGTTCCCAGTTTTGCCAACACACATACGTTTTAACTGCACAGTTCGACTGTTCAGTTAAAACCATTGATGTTTAAAACTGATGGTTTGTAGCCCGCTTAAGAGAGGTGACACGTGGGTGTCATCTACTGGGCGTTGAGGTTTCGAGCATTGGTACGTTAACTTACTCTGTATATGCAGCAACCAAGAACATCGAAAAATCTAACACGGGCTCGGAAAAAACGCTTGTTGAGAAAGAACCGGAAAAACTCAACGAGGTGTACCTATTTGTATCAAAACAAATTGATTGAAATAAGCCCTGGCCATTTTTCCACGACCAGGAAATCAAGACAGTTCCGGCTGTATGAGTCATGCACATTTTTATAATTACAAAGTCATGCGGGATAAACGAATTCGTTGCAGACGTAGTCGCGGGCAAGAGCTATTAATTAATGTAATTAATAAATTATGCTTAAAGTTGTATTAACTACATGTACCTACGTCGTGTTCGCTCGTCAGTATATTACTTAAACCACTTTTCTGGTTGTTAAAAAGCTTTCAACTGTAGTAGGTACTTTTCAGAAGGAACAGCAATGTTTGGATTGGATAGCGCATTCAAAGTTTAATATCCAGTTCTAGTGGAATTTACGGAGCTTTTTCCAACAAAATGTAGGTCGTTACTAAATATTGTTATAGCCAGAGACGTTTTAGCGGGGAACGGACGCCAATAGGAATCAATCGGTCCCGACCAAGAATATTAAAAAAAATGGATTCTGCATGACGTTCATTCCTTTGAAGCCAGAAAAAATGACCTTGAATTACGTCACGCCGATCTTGCATCTCTTTCTTTAGGGTGTCCATAATTAAGCATACATTAGGAATATCCCGCGGAATTTGACATACTTTTATACAACAGATTGATTTTGTAATTTATTAAATTCAACCAATTTCAATTCAATTCACTTTTTAGGGTTCCGTACCTCAAAAAGAAAAAACGGAACCCTTATAGGATCACTTTGTTGTCCGATCGTCCGTCTGTCAAGACCCTTTTTCTCAGGAACGCGTGGAGGTGTCAAGCTGAAATTTAAATCAAATACTCAAGTCTACTGTACTGTCCCTTGGAGCTGTGAAAAATCAAACTTCTAACCTAACGCAATCAAAAGATATCTACAGCCATTTGCCGCAAATTTTCGACACTCGCACGCAAGGGATATTTCCCGTGAACTTAGGATCTTGACATTTGGTACGAAGCAAGGTCTTATAGCACAGATAAAGGAAAAATTGCAAGCATAAATTGCAAGCAGAAAGCATAATTTTTTTTTGTCTGTCTGTCTATATCAGTAACCAATCTACAATGATCCCACACTGCGCACATTTTGCTTAGGAACAGGGGTCTGCTAAGACTGGATGTTCATAGATACATATTTATTTGTACGGAACCCTCGATGCGCAAGTCCGACTCGCACTTGGCCGGTTTTGTTATTAAATTTTTATCCAACCGTTTTATCATGAAAGTGAACATCCATCCTCACAAACTCAAGTAAAAGTTACCTACCAATTTTTTTGTCAGTCGTCAATATAAGGTCCATTTCTGGTTGCATTTCTATGCCACTCTGCAGTTACTCGGCCTTACTGATATCCGGCAAAAGGTTACCTTTTACCTGAGAACGCTACAAATACTTACTGCAAAACATAAGGGAAGTATTTGTCAATGGAAAAAAATAATTAAATACTAGGACATTATAACAGTTTCTTTATTTTCTACACATGTGAGAATAATATTGTTTTGTACTGAGTAGGCGTCCCGGCCTTTCTGGGTCATAGTCATTATCTTCAGGCTTAAAATGCAAGCTGCAAATTGTCAAACGGTCTACACCTTTCCCTTTATCGGTACAATCGACAGCCAATTTTGCCTCCTTCTTTCATCTTTTGGAAAACTGCAATGTAAAATATTATTCATGTAAATTGTAAAGACACAAACAATAAACATGTTATTATATACTGTGATATGAATTATGAAGATTGAAACCGTACCAAGTTGATAGATTTAGCTCCATTCAATACGAATAAATACCATGCATGAAAAAGGATTGGTCACCCTAGTAGTAAAAACCACACATTCTTAAATTTTTCATTTAAGGTCATGTTTAAATCCAAATAAACAAAATATACTTCTAACTTAACATTATAAACCTAATCGTGGGGTTTTTGAATAAAAACTAACAAAGCTTAGAAGCAAAATATAGGAAAATTGATTGCCACTAAGATTTATGAACATTTTCGTAAAATAAGTACTCACCTGTGAAGTTTTATGTCGGATTTCGGCCTCCAATTACTCCTACAATGCTTTACTATGCAATACATAGCGCATAACCCAAGTAAATCGACGAAAAACGTTTATTTAACGTAAAAATCCTCTGAAATGAGTGAATGACTTCTGACAATTCTGACGTGATTCTGACATATCGGCCATTTAGTGTTGCCATAGTACGCAGGAGGTGCATACCGGTGAAAAGAGGATTTTGACTGGGTTCTTTTTTTTGTATAATACAAAGAAAACTAAGTAAATTTTATTGCAGAAAGTTTTATAACAAAAATATAAATTTCTGAACTAAAACAATTACTTTGCTCACCCGCGACCTTACAATAGTTACGTTTATGCAAGAAATGTGTGCTCATGCAGTTCCTCCACCTCCACACTGTACGAACACACACAAATCACATAAACCCAACCATCACCACCACCAAGCTACACTGACGCGTTTCGAACTCAACCAGAGCTCATCTTCGGAGTTAAAACAACCGTATGCTATGCTACCAAATGTTAAACTAACAAACCAAAACAAATGTTTTAACTTGTTACTGTAACTTCACAAGTACCCACTTTATTTTTCTTACTCTCAAACTACCCCACAAAAATTAACTTTTATTGACATATTATAAAACTACCTTGAAGTTTTGTTTATTTATATAAGACATTTTTTTATTAATACTAACTGTTCAAAATAGACCCAAGCCGCAGTAAAAGAGAAGAAACTAAATTTACCTGTTCATTAATAGTAGACCCCATAGTGTTGTACCTAATTATTTCCATGCATTCCAGAGCATCCAGACGCAACCCCTTGCCGCAATAATGTAACACTTCATAAGAATCTGAATCTGACAATGAATGATTTGATTCCAACAAATGTTTTGCAAAATTCGATCTATCTGGATGCTCATTCCTATATGCCGAAACATGCTTCGGCTAATAATAATAAGTAAATAAGTAATAGCATACGGTTGTTTTAACTCCGAAGATGAGCTCTGGTTGAGTTCGAAACGCGTCAGTGTAGCTTGGTGGTGGTGATGGTTGGGTTTATGTGATTTGTGTGTGTTCGTACAGTGTGGAGGTGGAGGAACTGCATGAGCACACATTTCTTGCATAAACGTAACTATTGTAAGGTCGCGGGTGAGCAAAGTAATTGTTTTAGTTCATTAATATGGACCTCCGCAAAGGAACGCCTGATTCAATAAATTATATAAATTTCTGTTGAAATTAGCTTAAAGTAAATTAATTAGGCGATGCCAGATAATTCGTATTTCTAAAAAAAATAAGGTTTTTTTATAAATAACCTGGCAATATATCACAGTGTTGAAAAGAGATAGAACATAGGAGCAAAGGTGAATGAACCTGGCTTCAACTCATAGTTCGGCTGGCAACATCCAGTTTTTTTTTAATATCCTTGGTCCCGACGGATCGGACAATCAACTAAAACGTCTTTAATGATTCAAGGAACAACTTTTAAAAGGACATAATTACTCAGTATGAAGCTGCCAGTTTAGACTTTATCTGCAAACGCATAAGGTCCTGATAAAAAGGACTGACAAGTTAATACGGCGTTTTTGATGTGCACTCATTTATTTTCAAGTATTTTACTGTAGAAATAAATCGGAATAGAAATTCGGCTGCATAGCTATAAATACTTATTCCTATAAACGTACTATGGTATATATATTATTTTCTTGATTTTATCCAACGCCAGGAGCACACGATTGCAGTTATTTGAAATTCAATGAGGAGGTATGTTTTACAAACATTATTTAATTTCCAATGTTTATTTATTTGTGTTTTGGCATCTTCGTGATAATAATCGTAACGATAATGATTAATTTAACTATCGCACGCACGTTCCTTTGTATTGGAAACGTTTATTCATTTAATGAATTAGTTTAATTGCAACATACTAGTATTATTATAATTCTTACGCTCCATTTTCAGTTCCGTTTTCAGTTCCATATATTTTGGCACTACTTACCGCCAGGTTAGCACTTAACTCGGAGTAATATAGTTAACTCTAGTCTGGTCAAGTCCGCCAAAAATGGATTTTGAACTCGGGAACAAAACATCTTAACGCTACGCGTCGTTGCGTTAAAACCGCGTCATCATATTTTAAGATCCGTCGTGGTCATTTTTTACCTCAGTTTTTTGTATTACAACTGACACCTTTTTTCCACGTAAGCAGCAATTTCGAGTTTCTCTCTGATTTTTCTTTGTTTAATGTCTCCCACGTTGCCGCGTCACCGTGTTAACTTAGAGACAGAACGTTGTAACTTCACTCGACTTACTAAAACATTTTGTAATCCATTAGAGGTATGTATTACACTTATTTCCCAAATGGAAACCATTGTCGTTACGATACATTTGTGTAGCTGTGTTTAAAAACAATTTTTTTTTGCTAAAACAATTTTTAAGTAGCTTACATTAATATTTACTTGAAAAATAAAATACCTACCCATACCGGACATTAATTGTTTATTTAAGAAGAATCAACAGCTTAAAATACAATTTAAGTAATGAACTATAGCAACACAAAGGATCTCACAGATAATGACAGAATAAGTTTCTAAAGTTTAAAAATTGACCTTAAACTATTAAGGTGACATGCACTATGTCAAATAACACACTAGGGTAAAAAAAAACAATAGTACATTGTGCATCTAGGGCCGTAAGTAGGGGATTACTAATGAGAGTCTATTAGAATTTTCGAGTTTGTAATCCCCTTACTGCATGTGATACACACAATGATTTTCATCACATTGCGAGAAAAAAAATCCAAAAATAAAATTAATTTGTCTCAAACACTTAAATTGAATAAAATAGGCTACCCGCCAATACAGATTGTCACTTTTTTCGAGTCACCTACCATAGATAATGTAAACTGTGTTTAGTTTAGAATTCGAAAGGTCATACGGCCAGATTCTGCCAACATGTTTAAAAAAATATTTTTACTAAAATTATTGCAGAACTATTTGATATAAATTTAAAATAAAAAAATAACGAATTTTCATGAAGCGTAGATAAGTTTTGTGTTATAAAATTTGGGTTATAGCTAAGTTTTAAAGATAATAAATAAAACGTTGGCTGACTTGAAACCTCCTTAGTCTGAAATGGCTTGTTTGCACATTTTAAAACTAAAGTTAGAACTCCCTTGGGTAGAAAAATTGTACGTAAATCTATAACTCCCTTAAGAACAATTTAGGCCATTGTCATTTAGTATACAAGCATGGAATAACACCATTGACGAGCAAGTGTGATGAAAAATAACTAATTATCCAGTGTAGCTCGTCTTATAGATCCTATATATATATATATATTACATATATGTAATATGTAATATATACATATATATAATATATAGTTATATATATATATATATATATATATATATATATGTATATATTACCCTATACCCCGTTATCAAACGGGCAGTTTGGTGGCTACCTAACATTAGTAATGTCCAATACAAACATCCAAGGCTCGACTTTGTAGCTATGAATGAATGAATGTGAATAATATTAGAATCAGGTTTCCAGAAAACCTATTAATGTAACATAGCAACGTAAAAATCTCGTTTCATTGTGGAACATCTTAAGAATTTCAATAAGCCAAACCTCTGGAGCAAACAAAATGCTCAAACGAACTGAAAATATTTGCTGAACATATGGTGGGATTTTCGCTATATATTAGTAGACTTCAATACGTCTTCATGCTTTTGTGGAGAAGTCAGAGGAAGGTCGCAAAGGTCGCTGAGGTTTGACCGGCCGGACACAAAGTATTGTTAAACGGACAGGTCATTAATCAGGACCACGCTGAATCTGAATATGGTTAAGTTGGTAAAAACCTATTTTGAGATTAAGGTAGATGGATGGTTGGAGAATCGTATTTTCTGTAAAAATCGGGAAAGTACTACTTGGTGATTTAACAAAGTGTCTACTTTTGTACAAGTTTTATTAGCTTCACCAGGGGCCTCGTATCGTGACATTCTGTTGACGCTAATAGTAATACCTATTAAACAAAAGAGTGAAAGGGATGGCATGGCAAATCAGGATCTGATGACGGGATCTCAGGGAAATCGAGGGCAACCCTCAAATTTTGTAGGCACACGTTACGTTTTTCATATATTTTCTCAAGCTATTTCAGTGTTTGCGGTTGGTAGACATCATCTCATGTTGATGAGCTGATAATGGAAGGTAAAACTCCTTAACGGTTAGGAGTTGAGGATATTTTTTCAAATATTATAGGTACGTATAGACCGATAGTTGTATTCTTTCAGGTTATCCAGGTGAGCTGATGATGGAAGGTTAAACTCCTTAACGGTTAGGAATTATAGGAAGTTTCTTTAAATATCATATGCACGTATAGACCTTTAGTTGTATTCTTTTTGGTTATTCAGATGAGCTGATGATGGAAGGTATAACTCCTTAACGGTTAGGTCACACAACACCTTAACAAGATACTATAATATCTATAATATCAATGCTAAATAGGTACACAGTGCTTCCAGTTACTGAAGTTTCCGTAGAAGGTAAAAAAACATTGAATTATATCTTATGCAGGACAGAGGAAAGTAATAATCAATCGGTGGTAGGCTACAGAGCCTCGAGCACCGACGTCGAGTTGCTTGTCTTTCTGTTTTTTATCGGATACATTTTGGAGAGTGTGCGCAGGAATTACATGATTTAATTCCTCCATCTCCATTTCACCAACGGACATCCAGGCGGGGGGAGCGTCTTCATCCTTATGTGGTTAGTATTCCAGTAGCCCGTACGAAGCGGTTCGCGTCTTCCTTCCTAATGCGAACTGCTAAAGAATGGAATTCGCTCCCGTCGTCTGTATTTCCTGATAAATACAACCTGGGTCTCTTCAAGGCTAGAGTGAATAGGCTGTTACTGAACCAGTGAGGTACACCTTTGGCTTCATCTACACTTTCCATCAGGTGAGATAGTGGTCAATCACGGGTCAGTTTTTTGTAAAAAAAAAAAAAAAAAAAAAAATAGGTTTTATATTATTAACAAGCCTGGTTATTTTAGTGCCCGCTTCCGAATTAGTGAAAAACATTTTATATAAAGAAAGTTTAGTCGGGCTTGCTTGCACGCTTGCTTGCACGCTTACTTGCATGCTTTCTTGCACGCTTGCTTGCTTCCGTGCATGCATGCTTGCTTGCATCTGCTTGCATGCTTGCGTGCTTGCTTGCTTGCCTGTGCTTGCTTGCTTGATATATTGGTTCTTTGGAACACTCATGGTACACGCGAGCGAAGCCGCGGGCAAAAGCTAGTAGATACATATTTTAGCACTTGACCATACTAACTTAAATGTACGGTACTTACTTCAAAAAAAATTGAAGCGATTTATTTCTAACATTCATTCCTTTTATACTGGATCGAGCACCATGTATATAACTAAGTCTTTCATACATAGCTACCTAATCCAAATACATTAACCAGTAAAAAAAGAAAATGAAATCTCTAAAATCTCGGCTAACTCAACATTGTAACAAAAGACGAAATGAATGCGTTGGAGCAGGGATACAAAGAAATCGATGATTCCGTCAATAGAGCAAGCTTACTTAACCCCTCTGAGAGACACGTTTTCCCTTAATGGTTTCAATTTGACGTAAAGTGTCTCCCCAACAAAATCAGTCGGGAACGAGGTCACCGCTTCACTAACACTGTTTTCAGACGTTGATTCAATAAAAAGAAAAAAAAAAGTAAAGGTACTTTTTAAGAGACACGTCGATAGTCCTTATACGTAGACCCCGCGTTCCCTTGTGTTTTATTGGAATAGTGGGGCTTGGGTTCGATTTGTTTTAATGTTTAGAAGCGAAGTTTGTAGTTTATTTACTGTAGTTTATGGGGATAGCGTTCCTAAATCCGCTGCGAATTTAACGACCCTTGCGTATTTATTGTACACCTACCTACTATCATAGATTGAAACTGTAAAAAATTCTTACCACGCGGTTTGAGAGCCAGACTACTTTAAACTACCTCGTACAAGCCAGCAGCGCTTTGTTGTATTCCTTAAGTTCATTTTGCTCCTCTTGGTATAAAGTACGATCGAATAAAAATAACCGGTCAGACTCGCTCACCAAGGGTTCCGTACAACTTAAAAACAAGAAAAAAAAAGAAGCTCGCAACAGTATAGTTATCTGTGAAAAATAAAGTTATTTTATGAGAGTCAGTGATTTTGGATGTTTAAAAAAAAATTAAAATTTAAAACTGTTTATTTCAGAAAAAAAAAATACACTTTATACAGCATTAACTTTAATCCTTAAATTGTAGGATTGTTGCATTTAATAATAATAATATTAGTTACCTACTTAGTTACTTACAGTTTGGCAAATCATCACTATCCATTAATATCATAAACCTTTTTGTTAAGGAGGTTGGTCTAAGTGACGTACAAGGATACCCTTAATCTTGTTGGCTTTGTTATTCACAATTTCTTTAATAGTTTCTAGTGGAAATTTACTTAGTATGCAAGGCAGAATGGACGTCCATACTCTCCGGCCATATACATTATTAGATCTCGGCGTTATATAGTTTGGCAAGTTAGACAGATTTCGTAAATTTCGTTTCCTAGATGTGATATGATATGACCCTAGTGCTTGCTTCTTGCCCGTAATTCCATGTCAAGGCGAAGTATCCTATAGGTTAGGTTGATTCCTGTAGAATTTTTATGAAGATGCAAATGGAAAAAGCTGTAGGTATCTTTTAATCGCATAAATTTACATTCTTTCTTTTTTAAAAGCTCTAAGAAGTAAGTGAGTGAGTTAAACGAGTGTTGGAGATGCCAAAGATGTACGTCAGGATCGTAGCGTGGAAACAAATAGTCTCTGCCTACCCCTTTGCTGGGAAGCAGGCATGGTTGTATGTCTTAGAAATTACAAACCTAAATATGAAAAAGGTTTCACACATAGACGGACACCGAGCCTACCGTTTCACCCATATAAGGGTTCAATTTTTCCTTTTCAAATACGGAACCAGCAGCCTTTTTTGCAGTCCTCAAAAAAGGTTGTGGTCACAACCATCCAAAAATCGGCCAAGTGCGAGTCGGAGTTATCATCAGCCTGTCGATCTCAATAGACCGTGAAAGTAGGTCGTCGCAAGTCTATTAGGGTTGTGGGTATGCACATCGCGCACACAACGGTGGATCCGCCCTAGTCGCCTCCCTCTCAAAAATATGTTAGTAGGTACAAAATGTATGTTAAACATCGTCACTCAAGTGCTGACGGGATGTACAATCGATGTAAAACAACGAGTTATATTGTGACAACAGCTCATTTACGGTTTTGCTCCACTACGTGAACGGAAGGCGGAGAGCTGTATGATCATCAATTTGTGTATGAGACGTGTTGGCACGGCAGTAGTATAAAACTGTGACACCATCGTTTGTTTTTATGCAGGCGCGGCGTGATATTATACGGTAGTGGGCTATCTTGCAATTATGAAGCATGTGTGATTGAGGATTTGAGTGACGGTTTTGCTTATGTTAAGTAAGTAATAATTTACTAATGTAGTAGTAATTTTTGGTAATTTGAGCTGTATACGTTGGAATAATGAGAGACTTTGATAGCTATAATTATTAAGTTTAGGAATAATTCGACACTGTGGGCTGATTTTTGAAGCAGTACACAGTTTTTAACTTTTTTCGGGTGGTATTTTTATAGACGCAATTTTAAAAATCTACCCTCTGTGTTCAATTAATAGAGTGATTAATAGCATGGTACTTGATTAGTACCTATTTGTTTCGGCATCAATGCTTACCCTACATTTTAATATTCAGATTTTGTTAATTAAGTTCGCAGGTTTTACCATTAAGTAGTTAGAACCTACCTTATTGCTAATTGATGCTTAATTGGCAATCAATTATAGGTTATCTATGGGTACCATTAAAATTATCAAATAATTTGGAGCCGCTAATAAATCAAATGTGACGAACATTCACTCGCACGTCAGAAATAGAAGTCTGGTTATAATATTAATAAATACCTACTACCTACCTACTTATCAATCACTTTGGCTTCAGTCAGTAATTAATTTAGTATTTACTGGGTTTATTACGTACTAGCTGTTCCCCGCGACTCCAACTGCAAAGAATTCGTTT
The DNA here is from genome assembly GCA_947563465.1 of Archips xylosteana. Lineage (NCBI taxonomy): Eukaryota > Metazoa > Arthropoda > Insecta > Lepidoptera > Tortricidae > Archips > Archips xylosteana. The sequence continues at coordinate 8,106,471 of OX387362.1, forward strand.
ATTGCTATCCCACGAAAACTATGCAATTTTCCGGGATAAAAAGTATTCTAAATTACATCAGAATCTGACAAAATTATTGTACCTATGTATTATGTTGGTCTTGTTTCCTGAGACAAATGAATAATAATAATAATAAAACGTGTAGGGTAACCTGCGACAGAGTCTATCAGATATGTTAATTTAATAGTAAGTAATTTATTGAATCAGGCGTTACTTTGCGGAGGTCCATATTAATGAACTAAAACAATTACTTTGCTCACCCGCGACCTTAAGGTTGAAGGTCGCGGGTGAGCAAAGTAATTGTTTTAGTTCATTAATAGTAAGTAAATTTGATTCGCAGCTTAACTGTCATCTCAGTACCGCCGTCTGCCGCTAAGCGCGCCCCTTTTGGTGCGGCTTTACCCGAAATGAGTCGTCAATAATAACCGGATACATTCTTGGCAGTTTGGCTGGGATAAACAAACGCACATTTATCTCTTTCTGGTATTTATGGTATTCATTTATTATGCGAAATCAATAATGGCTCGTATATCCATTCGAATTGCGGACGTATTGTCATTACAAGAATTGTGGCAAGCAAACAAGCGGTTATACATTATATACCTACTTCGGGAGCGTATATCTGGTTCCATACAATTTTTATTCATAATGTAATGTTTGTCAATAAATTACTTAATCAGGCGTTACTTTGCGGAAGTCCATATTAATGAACTGAAACAATAATAATAATAATACTTAGTAATTGTTTCAGTTCAGTAATGTTTGTCATAATTTTTATTAGTCACTAGCTTTTGCCCGCGACTCCGTCCGCGTGGAATTAGTGATTTGGGCAGGTTATTTTTTTGATCCAATTTGCTTTTGCATCAATTATGGCTCTCCTTAGTTTCTCGATATAAAAAAAATACCCCCCGCACCCCGCTCCCACCCCCCTCCCCCACCAACAAACACCCCCCCCCCCCCCCCCCCCGCACACCCGCGTTCACATTCACCACCGTACTCCCAGCATGATGATAATAATAATTATATAGCCTATATATAGCCTTCCTCGATAAATGGGCTATCTAACACTGAAAGTATCGTATCTTTCTTATTTGTCAACTGATTCAAATGAAACCAACACTAAAAATAAATGTTTATCCAAAAAAATACCAACATATCAAAGAAAACCGCATCCTTCTAGGTTTAGCCGTTTCTGAGATTAGCGCGCACAAACGCACAGACAAACAGTCAATAATCCTAAAAATCATTGTTTTGGGTTCTATTGCGCTAATAAATAGCCTTAGTGACAGTTTTTCTCAAATATCTTCAATGTACAGACACCAACTTGTTACAGATTTATTATTTATTATAATATTATAATACTAGCTTTTGCCCGCGACTCCGTCCGCGTGGAATTAGTAATTTTGGCAGCTTATTGTTTTATCCAATTTGCTTTTTCATCAATTATGGCTCTCCTTAGTTCCTCGATACAAAAAAAAATACCCCCGCACCCCCCCCCCCCCCCCCACCCCAACCGAACCCCCCCCCCCTCCCCCCCGCACACCCGCGTTCACATTCACCACCGTACTCCCAGCGTGATGATATATAGCCTATAGCCTTCCTCGATAAATGGGCTATCTAACACTAACCGATTCTACTGAAACAAACACTAAATGTTAATCCAAGAAAATACCAACATATCAGTGAAAACCGCATCTTTCTAGGTTAAGCCGTTTCTGAGATTAGCGCGCACAAACGCACAGACAAACAGACAAACAGATAAACAGGCAAACAGATAAACAGACAAACAGACAATAATTCTAAAAATCATAAAATCTTAAATAGCCCTAGTGACAGTTTTTCTCAAATATCTTCAATGTACATACACCGACTTGTTACAGATTTATTATATGTATAGATATAGATAGATAGATAGATATGTATAGATAGATAGATATAGATAGATTTTTTTTCCCGTCGAAACCGTAAATGTTCAGAATTCTTTAATGATCATCTTGTAGAACTCTATAGGTTATCCAACTCGGATGGGCAGCGTTCGGGAAGCTCCGCAACATCTTTTGGTCCAAAATACCTCAGTGCCTCAAAACAAAAGTCTTTAATCAGTGTGTGTTGCCAGTGATGACATATGGATCCGAGACGTGGTGCTTCACTATGGGCCTGATGAATAGGCTCTGAGTCGCTCAACGAGCTATGGAGAGGGCTATGCTTGGAGTTCCTCTACGGGATCGAATCAGGTTAGGTTTGTTTTATAACAATTCGCCGCCTCCGGCGAATAAAATGATAATCGCAAAAACGTAACTTTTCAGGAAAAATAAAAAACACATTTTTGCCAATTACTTCTAAACAAGTGGACGTAAACTGATGATAGTCTGCGTTACGGAAAGCTAATTTTTTAAGAATTCTTCTTTTTTTAGTGTCACTTATATAATACATATTATAAAGGAGTTATTTAAAAAATTAGAAGTTAGTGGAAATCGATCATCATCTGTGATTTATAAAGTCGATTATCATTTTATTCCCGCTTTTTCAAGGGTTTAAAATACGTATTGTATGGTTCTTTTATCATTTTATTCTACTATTTTTACGGTTCGATTAGTAAAAATAATAGTTACATATCATCTTATTCTCGTTAATATTGTGAAATTTGTTTTATGATAATGTAATTTTATCTGGTATTGCAATGAAACAATAACATGGTAATCAACTTTGGCTTTATTTCAATTATTAGGTTAAAATTAACAGAATCTCGAAAAAAACTAAAACAATACAATTTATTAGGTACTTATTACTTGATTCTTATTCTTGATCATCATCTTCATCATCATTATTCATTTCAGAGTTCTTTACATAAGTCAAGGACTCATAAAAAGCATGATAGTAGCTTGGAATATCACCTGCCTTACAAAGGTTAATCAGGTCGACGTATAATATAATTGGCAAGAGCTAGGTGTATAATACTGGTCTGGTAGTTCGGTTTCAAGGACAGGGCTTGGGCTGACTATAGATTTAAGTGTCTGTCTGGTACCTCGCATGCTTCTTAATTTTTGGATTGACTCTGTGTTTATTCGGAAATATTCAGAATCGACGTCATATTAAAATTTGTATTTTAAAATTGACGGCTCTGCAGAAGATACACTGACTTTCATTATTTTATTATTTATTATTATCGGTTAACTTTGAATCGTTGTTGTGCTTTCATTGCTGATCATCGTTTCGTCCGTTAAGATACTTTCTGTATTATTTTCTGGTTGTAGAGTTTCGTCCAAATCAGTAGCATCAAAGGTCCTTGTTTGTTCTTTGTGCTTATCACCTCCGTAAGCATCAAAGGCCGAGGGCTGGTTGCAGTTCTGGAATATTTGATTTAGACATCGTTTTGATGACCGCTGCAATGAAGATTCATTCAACGCATGCTTTGAAGTTGGTGTCAAATCAGAAGTACAAATCTTGTTATTTCCACCGACTGTCGGTGAAGGTGATGCTATGAAATCTGCTGCATTCAAAATAAGCGAAATATTTGAAATAGTTGACGGAGTTCTCAATATATTCTGAGTGGCATGTTCAAAATCGGAGGCAGGATTTGGGTTGACTAAGGACTGCTGTTTGTCTTGGTTCCCCGCTTGCTTTTTGTTTTTTGGACAGGTTCTATGTTCATTAGAGAATATCCAGAATCAAAATCATATTTATACTGTGAAATTGAGGGCTGTGAGCAAGCGACTCTCACTTCCTTTATCTGTGTCCATGATACTTTTTGCCCTACCTCATTTTTGACCCAATTTTAATTATTTATTAGTTCTTTTATGTTATAAAACTCCTTTTGAAGCATTTCTTTAACGTTGTACTTTTCTCCGTTAACTTTCGCGTTCATAATGATTGCGTACATCTGGTCCGGGGTGTACACGACTCTATTTTTTAATTTTCTTTCAATGTTGGCGTGCACAGAGTCTCCCTCACTCTGGCCATCGTTGTCAAGACTGTGATGGATAGGACTCTGAAGGTCAGGACTTTGGTGGCTGGGAGTGTACTGCTCAAGACTATGATGGGCAAGAGTTTGATGTGGACTGTAATCGGGACTCTGATGGGCAGGACTGCGACGGACAGGACTTTGGTGAAACGGACTCTCATTGTCAATACTGAGACAGGCAGGAGTCTGAGGGTTAGGACACTGGTGGCTGGGAGAGTACTGCTCTGGACTATGATGGGCAGGAGTTTGATGGACTGGACTCTGATCGGGACTCTGATGGGCAGAACTGCGACGAACAGGACTTTGGTGAACCAAGCTCTCACCGTCAAGACTTTGACGGGCAGATCTCTGAGGGTCAGGACTTTGATGGTTGGGAGTGTACTGCTCAGGAATATGATTGACAAGAGTTTGATGGGCTGAACTCTGATCGGAACTCTGATGGGCAGGACTGCAACGGACAGGACTTTGGTGAACCGGGCTCTCATTGCCAAAACTGTGACAGGGAGGACTCTGAGGGCCAGGACTCTGGTGGGCAGGTCTATACGTCGTGCTTGAATTACCGATAATCGTTTTATCTGAGAGTACACTGCTACAATTACTATTCCTCTGTAATGTTTCATCTAAATCATTACCGTCAAAAGGCGACGCTAGTTCTTGTTCTCGGTTATCAAAAATACCTATAGAATTAGACGATGTTGACGGCTGAGCGTCGTTAAGGAATATTTGACTCAGACATCGTTTTGAATTCTTATGAGAGGGTCCTATACATTCATGTGTTGAGGTTGGTGTCAAATCAATAGAATAATTAGTGTTTGTTTCTGGAGTTCCCTTAAGTTGTTGATAAACGATTGAAGGTGATGCTATAAAATTCACAAAATTCAATACGAGGGAAATGTTCGATGTATTTGATGGAGTGCTTATTATATTTTGAGAGGTTTTTTCTAAATAATCTGAGTCTTCTCCAATGCTTGAAGAACTCTTACTGCGCTGTAAATTTTGAAATCTCTCTGGGCTAGGCAAATATTCAGACACATCTGGTGAGAAATCTTGGTTCAATTCAGAATCATTTTCATCGCAATATTTTTTTTTCTCTAGATATTTGTCTTAAATATATATGAATATATGATTCGTAGTCACTACATTTTTATCCGTCGCAGTTTATTCATAATATTCACTAAACGCGATGTCCTTTGTTTGTTCATTGTCACTCACTTCACTTATACTCCAATCACACCAATAATTATATAGTTTTAGAAATCGAACACTAAAAAGCCGACACAATGTTTTCGCGAGCCGGTTTGAGATCACATTGAGAGGCAGTTTGTTATTGTAAATAAACATTGCCACGTACCCTTAGCACTTGACATGTCGATATAGACCATTGCAATTTACATTCGACCCGTGCAATGTGACAAAAGGATTATGGCAAGACGTTTTAGAGTTCCGTTTCAAATGCGTAGTTTTGGTGAGCGCCATTGCACGAACAGTATTTAGCGGTTTGCGACGAAAATAAAAAGATAACTGCGCATATCATTACTTAGCGATCTAATTTTGACGAGAACATAATAATATAGATGTTTGTCATGCGATGAGCTTTCAGTATTTTATGATAAAATTATTGCACACTTTTATTCTAGTTACAAGGTATATAAATAAAAAAATTGAATAGTATTGTATTATGTTTCAATTTTGTCATTTACCGTACAAAAATTACGAAAAAAATTGAGCTGGTGCATTGGCACCTACGGATTCCAAATATGGCATAAAAATAAAACTAAGATAATGGTGGTTATCATTTTGTTCTCCGGGGCCGGCGAATTCTGTACAATTAATGGATTCAAATTAAAAAGAGTTATAATTAACAATACATTATGACTTATGACAAACATTACATTATGATTTTATTAACAATCTGCACTGGACCCACCTACTTTAGCGGAATCAAAAGCGTCATTTTTCGAGCGTTCGTTCCAAATCACTTTCATGGACAAGTTTTTGTAGAAATTGCAGAAGATTCTGATACTGTTGCCAGTTATCTTGTAGAAGTGCAGGATCTCTAATAAATAACCGAAGACGCCATCAAATTCTACATCCAATTCGTAAAAAATTTGACCACGAAAGTGAGGCGGAATGCTCGAAAAATTAACTCAAATTAAGTTCTACCGTTGTCCAGTTTTATTAGCTTAATGTATAAATATATAATGTATTTGAAATAAGTATGAAGAGTTCAAACAATTGCACAACCCTTTTTATTTCTTAACAATAATGGAACGAAAGTGAATTTGGCCGCTCAACGTAAGCCTAATGGAAAAGCTCAGAGACGGTCAAGCGCAATGTCTGGGCTATGCTTGGGATTTATCTTCGTTATAAGTTCGTATCTAAATCTCGGATATCCACAGAAATATCGAGGTGGCCGACCTAATCTATTTGAAGGATTTATTCCCTGAATACAGTAAACAGGCCACGTTTTTAGAAAACCGCTAAATCTATTTAAAAAAAGCTTCTTGATTGCGGATTGGGTGAATATTCAAAGCGTTTCGAATGCTTGGATCAAACGACGTTGTCCTCCCAGAATTATAATATAAGGTACCACAACGGAATGACAATTCCTAACAACTTTGATCAAACTAGACTGAACATCGGTATTCTTTAGTTTCAATAAAAAAACAACTCTTACATTGACAATGAAGAAAAAACGCCGCAATAACGCTAAATATTGACCGTCAGACGCAACGAAAAGCAACAACACATTTGAAGGTTTAATGATCCGATGAAAGTCGCTAGTGAAGGAGTAGCAGAGTAGGTTTTGAACAACTAGGTAAGTATAAGAATATGGCTAAGTACGTTATTGGTATTATTTCATTAGCATTTGATAATTATTTCAGTCCAAATTTTGTCGGGCACGTTTGCCAAACAACGGGTAAGTACTTCCATTGACTTAAATTACGGCATGCCTGACTTATGTGTACTCCCATCATACTCGTAACATGTTTCGCATACAAAACCCTAATACGTAGGTACGTCACTGTGGAATATCAGGATTTGAGTTGACTTTTTCCGTTACAGCGCTTTCAATTTAGCCGGCAGATGAAAGACATCTTTGTGCGGGAACGCGCGATTTGCGTTTGAGCATTCGCGGAATTAAGGATGGTTAATCCGAGGAGACGTGAACGGGCGGGGAAACGAGCAAACGACGATTGGAGGCTAGGTACGTGTGAAAAGCGTTTAGGTTCATTTCGTCCACATTCCCACTTCGTCCACATTCCCACTTCGTCAGCAATCCCATTTCGTCCACAATCAATTCCCATTTCGCCCACATCCCATTTTGTCAACATTTCCACTTCATCCATATTCCCACTTCGTCCACATTCCCACTTCGTCAACATTCCCATTTCGTCCACATTCCCATTTCGTCCACATTCCCATTTCGTCCACATTCGCATTTCGTCCACTACCACATTAGGTTTCCGGTTCCATTCCAATTCCATCTCCGATGTCTGCGGGATATCATGGGCATCCACTGGATGGACCGCATCAGAAACACTGAAGTTCTTCGACGCGCTAAAATCTGCGGCATTGAAGCATATCTGATGCGGCGTCAGTTACGCTGGTGTGGTCATGTGTTCCGCATGCCAAATGAAAGGATCGCAAAGTGCATCTTTTTCAGTGAGCTTCAAGAAGGCAAGCGCAAGCACGGCGGACAGCTCTTGCGATACAAAGATGTGCCCAAAAGGCATATGAAAAGCTGCAGTTTTGACCCCTTAACATGGGAGTCATCTGCTGCAAATCGGCCGGAATGGAGACGTCTTTTAAGGCAGAACATCGAAGCCTTTGAAAAGCTACGAAAAGACGAGCTCGACGCAAAAAGAGAGGAGCTAAAAGCCAGACCACCAACGGCTTTAACTTACAATTATAGTGGCGGCGTTCTCACCTGTCCGATATGCTCAAGAACATTTAAGGCCAAAATTGGCTACAACAGTCACATGCGAGCACACCAACGCGCGGACCAATGAGGCGCCAGCTGCTGAGCCTGTCCAGCAGTCGCTGTAGCCGAAATCGGCTCGGACAGTATTATTATTATTAGGTTTCCGGTTGTGCTCGATGAAAAATAATTTAATTCTTAGGGTGAGGCTACACGAGCGTAATTTTGTGAGTCGTGAGAATATGCGCGCCATCACGTGACACTCACGTGACACAATGTATGGCGCAACCGAAATTCTGCCGCTCACAACTCACAAAATTACGCTCGTGTGGCCTCACGCTGATAAATAGTTTACCCAATATGTATGTATAGCCTCATCATCTTGAGAATAAGCCGAATGTAAGATATAATAAGTACAAGTGGGCAGACAACGGTATTTGGAAGTCGCGCAAGTAAAACAGAAGAATAGCGAAACTCGCTTCGACCGAACCATCCAATTTGCAAAGTTTCGTTTTCAGTCGCCGCGGGAAGTTTTGCAGTAGAGTTGCAAAGAGTCACAGATATTTGGCGGCAGGCGGAAGAGCGAAGAGCAAATCTGAAGTTAGAGTGACACTTGCTTTCTTGGGACGGAACTAGTAATAAACGTAAAACGTTAATTTTAGTAAAGTAATTGGGATGTCCCAATTTTTGGCAACGTATAATAAATCGAAAACCGTTTGGAGAAATAGGCTTTGTGAAGCGTTTTCAGAAATCAGATTCCAAAAATATGATAATCTGAATTAAATAAAGAAAATTTAAGTAATGACCTTCATTTGACCCCTGCAGTGAATCGTCACAAAGGCAGATATAAAGCAGGTCTACACTCTAAAGCAAATTGACAGTTTGAAATGTTGCTGTCCTGCTTATAATAGCAAAGAGTGACAAAGACAGAACTTTAATCACATGATGCACACCTGGCTTTAAACAGTTGTCATTTATCATAAAGTCCGAAATGTATACAATACTCGCAATGTATTTTTACAAATTTAATTATTAAATTACTACGTTACAAGTAAATATGAAAGAATTTAAATATCAGATTTTAATAAAAAATATCTATTTACTATCACACCATTAAACAAACAGGAATAATCGAAGCTAAAAGAAGAGAAATAAATAAAACTATTTTGTCATGGTTCATTTAGGACCCTAAGCCGTGCTTGTAATATTGACAGTGACAAGACAAATCAGGGGCACTACTATAAAATTCGAAGTTCGTATCGTATCATCCCTCTCACTCTCGTGTCAAATCATATTAGCGTGAGCGGGACGGCATGAAACGAAGTTCGAATTATGCACTTCGTAGTAGGGTCTCAGTAGTGCCGTGGTAGTGCTACAGATTATGTTATGTACGACTTGAATTTTTCTAGGCTATGGAACGTGGCTCTCTCACTGTGACGTCATCCAACGTATTTCTAAAAAAAAATATAAAAAATTAAATACTCAACCAAATTCAAAATCGATGAAAATGGTGTCTTAAAATATCCTATTATTTCCAAAAAAAATATAAAAACTATAGGTTATTTTTTTTTGGTGCATCCCAATTGTAATTGATAGAGAACGGACTTCTGGCATTTTTGAGTTAAGTATCACAATAACTCTTCATTTATCGATTTTCAATGTGCATGTCAATTATTAAACTTTTTAAATGGATTACTAGCCACTCATCGCGCCATATTGGGTCACCAATAGCTGTCAAACTATTACCTAATCTGTTGTCCTTCGAATTAGTATTTTTATTGGTATGCTTTAATAAGCATAATAGTAATAAAAAAATACGACACGATACGATACGATTGCTAATAATTTTGCAATTTTTTTATTTTATTTATTTATATAAATAAGGCTTACAGTAAAGACCAACGCGCCTATAACGCTATTACATAACGATCTAGTGCAAAAATAACACATTTACGAGCAAGTTGTATGTAACCATATTTTTACACTTGACTGTACCTACATTAAGAGAGAGATAAGAAAAAAATATGTACATATAGTAATAGTAATATATTTTTCACCTCAGCACCTCAAACAGGCAGGTTTTGCTAGGTTTTGCTTGCAAGAACTGTACCTGCTAATTTATCAAGGAACCAAATACAATACAATACAATACACTGACTCTTTATTGTACACCTCAAATAATACAACACAGAAAAAACAAGTACACTTACTTTTAAAAGTTTTTTACGTATGATCAGACAAATACATAACCATTTACGTATTAAAACAGTGTGTTTATTTTGCATACCTAATGATTTTGCGAACTATGTTTGTGTAGCAGTCAGCACTGGCGAATCACTTAACCTTAAATGCTTGAGAGTAACCGTGTAGGTGTAGACATTGTAGGCGTATCATATCGATACGGGCATTCAATTACGTATACAGGGGCCTGTTAAATATACATAGAAGTTTGTCTTAAATAATTTGAAAAACCTATACCTACATACATACATTATTATATTTTGTAGGCTTCCGTAGGTACTTCAAAAAGGAAAAAGGAAACCTAACGGGAGTCAAGACTGCAATGCTTTTAACCTGTATTAAGTTTTTCTTTCCTTAGTTTTCGCATTTTACATTGAAGTTGATAAACTTCTGTAAAATTTTAGATTGTTACGTACCTACCTATGAATATGCCCAGATAGTGTAGATACGTTGTTAAAGCAATGTTCCTCTAAAAATAAACTTTTATTTTCCAACCAGCGCCGTCGCCCACGTCAGGCACAGGACACTCTACGCCGTTAGACGCACGTTGTGCACATATTTCGCAATTTCCGCTCTACTCGAAACTCCATCTTTTTCACTGTAGCAGTAATCTCGTAAAGCTCTGTTTGCACTGTCCCCTGAGCGTCGAGAGGCGATTTCTTCCAGTTAACTTATTGAATTTGCGGCACGTGACAGCGCGAATTGTGGGTGGAAGTTGGGTTGGCGTTATCTAACTGGACGTGTAGGAAGTTTGTTACGAATTTCGCGTGCTGGTCACATACTTTCTTACTCCTACCTATGTATAATATCAACTAATGCTAACAGAATATTTTTAACGCCCCCGAAGACATAGATCGACGACAGCAAAGAGTAAACAGTTATCTAAGGAATTGCAATTTTACAGTATAGAGGTAGCTGTGTTATGAAAAGAACTTAATATTTTTTTTAAATAATGGACTGATTTTATTAAAATTTGGAAGAAGTAGATTAAGAACAAGTCGTTTTAAGGTCTTATTTGAATAAAAGTGTATTTTTTTACTGTAGTTGTCTGTTTACTCTTTGCTGCCGTCGAGATATAAACCATAATTATGTTCTACTAGCTTATTCCGCGGCTTTGTTACCGTGGAAGAATAAAAAAACTTTTTAACAAAAAAATTAAACCGCCGAAAAAACTGAAAAGCGAAAAATAATACATTTTTTGTTTGACCTTAATCTAGGAACCAGTTTGAAGTCGGTGCCTCAGCACGAGCCAGGAGGAGTGACAGAAGCCCATCAGGTAGACGACTATAGGTCCACTCCTCCTGGCTAGTGCTGAGGCACCGACTTCAAACTGGTACCTAAATTAAGGTCAAACAAAAAATGTATTATTTTTCGCTTTTCAGTTTTTTCGGCGGTTTAATTTTTTTGTTAAAAAGTTTTTATTTTATACTTTTTTCCCACCCTCAGGGTAAATTTTTTTATTTTCAAATTTATATACCAACTTAGAGGTATACCCCATCCAATAAAAAAAGAATTATGAAAATCAGACTACTCTGTAAAAAGTTATGCCTGGTCATACAGTACAATCAGTGACTGAACAATCAATCATCCCCTGTTTTCCTACCCTTAGGTATGAATATTTTTTCCAATTTTAAATGGGACCACCTTCGGGGTATACGCTTTCCAATAACAAAAGAATCATCAAAATTGGACTACTCTGTAAAAAGTTATGCGTGGTCTTACATAATAAAATATATATACGACGACTTGAGAACCTCCTCCGTTTTTTCGTCGGTTGAAAAATTGGGCTGCTCTCTCCTGTGTAAAGTCCGTTTTTATTTAGTGCACTACTATGATCCTCAACGAATTTCTGCCAAATTTAAAGTCTCTCGCTCCAGTATTCTTTTATAGGAATAAATAGATTTGGAATCCCAAACATTATCTACTATTATTGGGCTAGGGCAGACGGGCCTAGAGAGTTTCCAGGTGGAGAGAATTATAAAGGTCGAGGCTTGAAATAATAAGTAAGCGTGTAAATAATTCTTTAGACGAGCATATTCTGGTGTCTGTTATTATGTACCATCACAATCGTCATTATTTCAGCCGAAAGACGTCCACTGCTGAACATAGGTCTTCCCCAAGGCTCACCAAACAGATCGGTTCTGCACTATCCGCATCCAACGCGTTCCTGCAACCTTTTCGCTTCACATTGTTGGAGGGCTAATTACACCGCAGAAAGGTTCTTGAGTGGCGTCCATGGACCAGAAGACGCAGTTTTGGTTATTATGTATATCTGCCTATAAATCCGAATCACTTCGTTTCCCATAATTTATCCGGTCATAATTTCCCTCGCCTTACTAACGTTTGCCGTAAAACAAATAGAAGCGTGCTGTTATTTATTTTTTTCTTAAATACTATCTTATATCATACAGTAGGTTAGGTTCGGTTGGCTTAATAACAATTCGGAACAAAATAAATTACTATAATAACAAAATTATGGAAAACGATACATGTAATTCGGGCAAACGATAGAAAACCGTTGTAATTTTACAATTCGGTTTTGACATAACCACGGTAACGTAAACGTGTACACATACAGTATGGAGCAAATGTATCGAGTCATCGAGTCCCTTCTGATATAAAGTTGTACGAAATGTGATCCATTATTTTAGCTTGTATTACAGCTCCGTATTCAGAATAAAAGGAAATTCGTTGAAATTACCTTGACATAGCTCAGCCACCGTAGGTACCTTAAGTTGGCTTAATGGCATTCCGTAATGCCTATCGGAAGTATGTTTTAAGCTCCCTTACGTCGGTTTACAATATTGTTTACATCCCAATAAAACGACGCTCCTAATCCCATAATTCGCGTTTGAAGCCTGCCGCAGTCAGGGCGGAATCTAAAATCGCTGCGCCCGCAATTTGAGGGGCGCTGTGTACCGATAACCCACATTCGACGATTTATGATATTATACGCTGAGGTAAATAAATCTCCATGAATAATTTTATTTGTCATGGTAATTTTTAAACATATTTATTTATCAAAACGTACTTCATTTCATTTATAGTTATAGGTAACGCCACGAGAGTTGAGGTGAATGATTACACACACAGCTACATAGAGTACTGATTGCAAAAAAGATAGTGAATGAATGAAATGAGTGAGTGAATGAAATTGTGAGTTATATGATCTTATGATGAAATACTTACGCAATACTATGCATATTATATTTTTTATTTTTTCATATAGCCTATATTTGAAATAAAACAATTTGAAACTGATAAGAAATTCTCTCAAGAAAAAATCGGTATTTTATAAATAGCGAAAACTATGCTTATCTGATTTCAATAAAATAGATCAAAATATTTTATTTTCTGTTTTGTTTGAACTAGGTGTATTTTTAAAGAATAGGTTGAAGAAATTTTTAGTCAAACTTGTAATTCTATGTTGAGTCTGTTGAACTTGCTATCGGTACGAATAAATGTCAAAATCCCGCTGTCATTACATGACGTGTTGTAGTGTGCGTGACCTCAACTCTGATGGCGTTACCTATAAAAATCTAACGCTTACTTGTCATCATCTCGTCGTCTCGCAGCCGAGAGTCAGTTGTATTCGGCCTATCAAGCAGACGCCTTATTCACGCCTCGCGATCGCATTCCCCATCTCTTTCTGTGTCATACACAACGTAAGAAACAAAAGTTGTCACTTCGTAGACATAAAATTAGCTACTCCGAGTCAGGAAACTTAAGATTTATTTCAATGGGCCGAAAGCTGGCCAGGCGTCCCTCACGTCGATGTAGACTATGCAGGCTATTAGACTCTTAACTTTGGCCGTGTCCACAGGAGAGACGCAAATAAAAAAATGTGTACCTAACCTATGACCATTCTACCTAATTCTATTCCGCTTAACAGAAAGGACTGAACTAAATGAACTAAAACAATTATTACTTTGCTCACCCGCCTTACAATAGTTACGTTTATGCAAGAAATGTGTGTTCATGCAGTTCCTCCACCTCCACACTGTACGAACACACACAAATCACATAAACCCAACCATCACCACCACCAAGCTACACTGACGCGTTTCGAACTCAACCAGAGCTCATCTTCAGAGTTACCAAAACCGTATGCTATGCTACCAAATGTTAAACTAACAAACCAAAACAAATTTTTTAACTTGTCACTGTAACTTCACAGGCACCCACTTTATTTTTCTTATTCTCAAACTACCCCACAAAAATTAACTTTTATTGACATATTATAAAACTACCTTGAATTTTTGTTTATTTATTTATAAGGCATATTTTATTAATACTAACTGTTCAAATTAAACCCAAGCCGCAGTAAAGGAGAAGATACTAAATTTACCTGTTCATTAATAATAGACCCCATAGTGTTGTACCTAATTATTTCCATGCATTCCAGAGCATCCAGACGCAACCCCTTGCCGCAATAATAAAGAAAGAAAGGACTGGTAAGAGTGATTGTGATTGCGTGTGTGTTTAGGCAGAAAGCAAGTTGCATTGCATTGAGAGGCCGTAAAGCGAATTGGTTAATCGAGCCCTGTAACTTACCCTTATTTATCTTGCCGGTCTAAACTGGGCTTAAGAATTAAATGCAACACGATAGTTAAAGTGCATCTGTCTGTATTACTACGGCGGCGTAGAATAGCGTCAAATGATTCCATCAAAATGTATAATTAGACAGGATGTCCCAGAACTCAACGATAACCTGGTACATACCGGGCGAGAGGTCAGTTCTAACAGTACTGGAAAAATAAAAAAATCCATGACACTTAGGGGAGCGGTTGATCTTTGGAAATGAAATACAATAATTGCATCTTTAAAAAATGTGTATTTTAAATTTTCTGTATTTGAATTATTTTACTGACTGTTATTTTGAAGTTTCCCTTTCAATACGTACTCCTTTCATGCCACCTCTCCTCTAGTTAAACGGCAAATATACGTATCACATCAGTTTCGCTTTAAGTATTATGTAGATTTTTTTCGAAAAAAAATGCCTATTATCACTACTAAGTCCCATAGATTTGTTTTTTATTTTTTTCAGAACTGTTATATTCATATTCATATTAATTTATTAATAAAATTAAAAATTTTACATGTCATATTATTATATGAATTCATTACTACAATTTATAACTAAAGTACTTACTTATACTTAAGTTTTTGTAAAAAAATAATAGTTTAAAAAAACTAAAAACACGCTTTAAAAAAAAAAAAAAAAAAAAAAAAAATGTAATAAATTTCAATTCACTTTTGTTATAGTGCAGTACAAATCTTAATAAGCAATTATTATATTGTTATATCCAGATCAAAATTTGTAAACAATTCTAAATATTGATAAAATAAATAATAATAGTTTAAAATATTTTATTGTAAAAAAAGCGTGGGGTGCATGGTGTCAATTGTCAAGGATTATCATTTTGATAACATCTTAAAAAGCACCCCACGCTTTTTTTACAATAAAATATTTTAAACTATTATTATTTATTTTATCAATATTTAGAATTGTTTACAAATTTTATCTGGATATAACAATATAATAATTGCTTATTAAGATTTGTACTGCACTATAAGAAAAGTGAATTGAAATTTATTACATTTTTTTTTTTATTTTTTTAAAGCGTTTTTTTAGTTTTTTTAACTATTATTTATTTTCTATTTTTTAGTTGCATTTTTTTCACAGTGAGAGTTTCCATGTGCTAAAAAGAGACACAAAACGGATTTTTGCTCGTCTTAAATAGAATCAGTCGATCTTATACTTGGTCTTTGGTGCTGCGCACTGCTCTACACTACTAAACGTAAACCTCTTTCTTTCTAACTTTACCCCCCTCACCTACAACCCCCCAACCCCCCCAACCCCCTAAACCCAACCCCCCAACATCCCCCAACCCATTTCCCCAACCCCCCCAAACCCCTAACCTCAACCCCCACACCCTTACCTCCAACCCTCTAAACCCCCCTTACCCCCCTCCTCATTTTCCAAACCACCAACCACCTAAACCCAACCCCCTAACCCCAGACCCCCACCCCATTTCCTCAAACTTCCCCCAAACCCTAACCCCCTAAAACCCCAACCCCAGCCCCCCTAAAATTCCAACCCCAACCCCCCTTACCCACTCCCCATTTCCCACAACCCTTCAACCTGCCTAACCCCCGAACCCCCCCAAAACCCCACACCCTTAACCCCAACCCCCTAAACCCCCTTCTCCTCCCGTTTACCCCCAACCTCCCCCCCACCCCTCCACCTACCCCCCCTTCCAGCTCCATCATCAAACCCTTGTTACCATCTACCCCCTCTTCTCCTCTTACCCCCTCCCCATTTCCCACAACCCCCAAAATCCCTAACCCCCCAACACCCCCACCCTATTTCCCCCAAACCCCCCCCCACCCCCTAACCCCAACCGCCACACTCTTACCCCCAACCCTCTAAACTCCCGACCCCCTTACCCCCACCCCCCATTCCCTCCCCCACCCCGCCACCTACCCCCCTTCTAGCTCCATCATCAGACCCTTGTTACCATCTAGGATCAAAGTACTCGTCAAGACAAATCAAACGAGCCCAAACTCGACGGGGTTGTGTAGTTTTATTGTTGAGTGCCTTTGGCCATCTTCCAGCTCCATCATCAGACCCTGGTTACCATCTAGGATCAAAGTGCTCGTCAAGACGAATCTAACGAGCCCAAACTCGACGGGCTCGTGTCGTTTTATTGTGGAGTGCCTTTGGCCATCTTCCAGCTCCATCATCAGACCCTGGTTACCATCTGAGATCAAAGTGCTCGTCAAGACAAATCAAACGAGCCCAAACTCGACGGGATTGTGTTGTTTTATTACATAGTTCCTATGGCCACCATCCAGCTCCATCATCAGATCAGCTCCATGTTACAATAATATTGCATTGTCATCCAATGTACACATATGTGCAAAATTTCAGCTCAATCGGAAACCGGAAAGTGGGTCAAAATCGCGCCCTAAGGAGTCGGTTACAAACACAAATATACAAACATACAAACATACAGGTGAAGCTAATATAAAGCGTGTAAAAAATCGTTTTTAACCCAAGCTTTTTTGCTGACTGTACTTTTTGTAGACTGTATTTGATTTGTCATCCAAACTACATTTTCAAGTCAATCCGATCACTATCAGTGGAATCTGACTCGCTAGATTTGACCCTAACAAACAAACATTACAAGATTAATATTATTAGCTTGTAAAAAAAAACGTTCGGCAAAAATAACAAGTTACCAGAACCACTGATCCTCGTTGAAAGCACGCAGCAAACTTTTATGAACTCCTAATTTTAATTACACTATTTCTGGGCGAAAAATCATTGAGCTACAAGTACATATTATAAGTGGTTGAAAGCTAGCCCGCCGAGTAAATTACAATTTGTTCACCAGTTCCTGCGGGCAAATAAAGAACCTTATAGAACCCGTGGGAGTGGCGCAAGTCATACACGGAAGGAAGCCTTGATGTATGATACTATCACCTATGTATAGCGATATTCCTCCAGGCAAAAAACTTTCATTACGAGTCAGCTCGTAACGCCGGCCACTGCAATGTGGCTGAACGAGGTAAATATTATTTGCGTGCGGGGGTGAGGGGGAGGGGAGGGTGATGGGGGAGAGGGTTCGTAAGACGGCACAACACGTTAATGTTCAAGTTGTCACTTCTGCCGGCACTCCCGGAGAGCAACCCGTTATTTTTTTTTTAGAAAAAAATACTTTGTGCCAAGATTCTTACGGCGCAGTCTTCTTGGCAATCATGGTATTTCCAAAAGCGCTGATAGGCTCGAAATAAACACATGTGAAGGAGCTCTCAACGGATTACTTACATAAATAAGTCTTTGATTTTGATTAACGAATATTCCTCTTGTCAGAAAACCATCACTACCACCAATAATAATACACTGACGAGCAAAAATAAAGGGTCGGTTACAAAAATGACGATGAATGAAGAGGTTTATTCTTAACAAAAAAAAAGTTTAATTGATTGACCTTTTTCAATACATTTCTTAACAACACTGAAAAAACAAAAATTCAAATTTCGTTCACGTTTGAATTGTTTTGTTTTACGTTTTGGTTTTCATGGTTTCTTATAAAAGTGGAACCAATTTTGATCTCTTCACACATTTATCTAACGACGAGGACGAGGACGCCACTATGCCTCTGTCGACGGAAGAATGTTCCAGAATCATAACATTTCTGGAATTAGGGAACAGCCAGCAAAGAACCGCAACTGAAGTGGGTGTGACCCTTTCCACAGTCCAACGAGTGTTACGGAGATTTAGGGAAAATGGAAATCACTTAAGAAGACCAGGAAACGGCCGGCCAAGATGCACAACTGACCGAGAAGACCGGTATATCGCTTCAACAATGTTAAGAAATCGACATCAGACGGGAGTTGCGATACAAAAGCAACTCATGCAGACCCGACAAGACCACGTCAGTGAATGGACAGTAAGGAAACGTCTTGTTGAAGCTAACTTGAAGCCATACAGACCAGCAACGGGTCCCAAACTTGAGAGGCAGCATCGAGTAGCAAGATTGCGATACGCACAAGAACACATGCAATCAGGTGAAGACGAATGGGCACGAGTATTGTTCACAGACGAGCCCCGATTCACCCTGTTCACTCATGATGGAAGGCAGCGAGTCTACCGACGGCCTGAAGAGCGATACACTCAAGCTTGTTTTGCGGAAACAGTAGCATACGGCGGAGGCTCTGTGCACGTATGGGCCGGTATTTCTGCAGAGGGCCGCACAGAACTCGTGGCTATAGAAAATGGCAGTTTAACCGCAGAAAGGTATGTAAATGAAATCCTTAATGAACATGCTGGGCCATTTTTAGTGAATATGGGTGCTAATTCGACTTTGATGCACGACAATGACTGGCCGCACACCGCACGAGTGGTAAACGAATATGTTCAAGAAGTGGGAATCAATTTAATGGACTGGCCAGCAAGAAGTCCGGACCTTAATCCAATTGAGCATGCTTGGGATGAACTGGGAAGGAGAGTTAGAAGCTGGAATCCACCCCCAATGACGCTCCATGCCTTAAAACAGGCACTTACTGAGGAATGGGAGAACATTCCCCAACAGCGCCTGAAGAACCTGGTTTTCAGTATGCCAAATCGACTGCAAGCTGTACGCAGAGCACGAGGAGGAAATACAAAGTACTAAATTCAAGATCAAGATGTTGTATATTTGTAAATATTCATTTTACTCGTTTTTGTTTTTATGCCGAATTGCTCCCTTTTTGTTTGTTATTTTCTTAAATTTAAAATAAACTTAAAATACATATCTTTTTTTGATTTATATATGCGTAGTTAAATTAGCTTCAAAAAATATCTTTAATAAAAAAAAATCAAACAATCAATAATCAATCAATCTTTAATAAAAATCAAGAAAATATCTTTAATAATTTAGGACCTATTGCGATTTTAGTAACCGACCCTTTATTTTTGCTCGTCAGTGTATTTGGATCAATCTTTTAAAAATCGTAAAACGCCCCCCGCTGTTCATTTGGACAATGTTATAGAGAACTTCAAAGAGCTACCTCTTCATGGACTCCTCTTCGCCTATACTTCATAATAAATACTTGCTGCAATTTTGCAGTTTTAATTAAACTCTAACGGTAACATTTCTTATTGAATCACTCCATATTTTTATAACTCTTAAGTTAGGAATTTCATAATCATAAAACTATAGGTAATTCAATCAATTACCATAATCAATAGCCATAGTTCAGTTATGATTATTTAAACTTTTGTGAAACAATTTAGACCAATTTAATCCATAAATTACGTCACATTTTTGAAGTGGTAGAGCCATGTTGTAGCTAGCCGCTGCATCACGAATGGGCCGGCTCGTCCGGGGCAGTACCACCCTCTCACAGAACACCGGCGTGAAGCAGCAGTAATCCTGCTTGCGTTTCGTACGGTCAGTGAGAGTGCCGGGGGCCTAATACCTCACCTCTTCCCTCTCCCCCTCCCTCTCCCCCTTCCCCTATTCCCTCTCCTTTAGGGCTGACAACGCACTGGCATCGTGGAAAGCGCTGCGGGTGTCTATGGACAGTGGTATTCATTTAACATCAGGTGACCCACTGGTTCGTTTGTCTGGCCTATCTAACATAAAAAAAAACACCAATTTGAACCCCTCCCCCCACCCCCCTTGTCACACTTATTACTATGAAAATCGCGACGTAATTTATGGATGGCCCCTAATATAAAGAGTAAAAATAAGGGTAGTTTTAGTTTTTAATACTTTCCTAATTGACGTTACATTTGACATCTAAATTTGAGCCTTTAAGGGACTGTTTCACCACCCATTGATTAATTTTTACTGACGGATAAATGTGATGCCGTCTCCTTCTATTCGAACAAAACAAACAGAGACGGCATCACATTTATCCGTGAAATAAATTTGATCAATGGATGGTGAAACAGGGGGTTAATGTTTAGTTTTTACTGTACCTGTACTCCTCTCGCGTAAACCATTAGGTCTGGCAAAATTATATTGGAATTCTGGGATTACACTAGTTTCTAATGGGAAATTACAAAGTTGTTTCTATTTCCGTTGTGTGAAGAACTTTGGTACTAAATTTCTTGTCTCTGGACTCAGTGGTCACACACACACACGCACGCACTCACACACACACGCACGCATACACACACACACACACACATACACATATACACACGCACGCACGCACCGAGATCGATCCATTGAGTTGGTATTATTGCGTTCCAAACAAAAAAATCTGTTATCCCTTCCCTAGTAAAACAATGTCCTATTCTATCTGATACTGGTATACTGCACAATGCGACACGTCACATACTACACAAGACGGGCGTTCACGCCAATAGTGCTCATTAGTGCAGTGATGCAGTCTACAGTCTACTGTACCGGCTGGATGTTGTAACCGGCTAGCCGGTCGGAGAAATAACAGACTATGTAGTAGGTAAATAAAATATAATACAGTATAAAATATGTATGTACAAATTGTTCCAGTCAGCACTGCTCTTTAATAAAATAATAAAAAAACACTGGCCTAGGTTTTCTGGACAGGTGGGAAGGCAGGGCAGGGTATTCGAGTAGCCTCGGAGCGTCCAATAGGGAGTTCAGGCTTCACCGGCGGTCTGCTCCGAGGCAGTAGAGCAGAAAGTTCGTAGGTAGAAGCGGAAAAGGAAGGGCTGGAAGAAATACCCTGCTTTACTGCTTGCTTGAAGCACCCATCCAAGTCTCGTTTTAGTGCCTAGGTCAGTGAAAGAAAACTAAACGAGACTTGGATTAGGTTTCACAATTTATGTATAAGAAAATACAGAGAAAGAACTTAACAAATAATATTTACAGTACCTGCAATAGCGGCAGCCCTTTAAAATACAAGCAACTCGGTAAATTAGTATTATTACCGAGTATAAATTATAATTATATTGTGAGGAAATCAAATTTCGGCATAAGCCTTGCCAAATTGTAGAGCCAATGACGTGAAAAAAAAACAAAAGAAAATCAATAGTTCAGAATTTAGAATTTTGTTTTTCTGTAAGCGGCCAGTTGCGCACCACGGAGGTTTGCCGTGTTACAATGTAAGCCGTCGTGTTGAATCTCTTATTGGTTAAAGTACCTAATGTAATGAATGACTATATCTTGAACTAAGTAATTCTCTACCGAAATTCACTTAGGTACACTACCTATTTAATTAGATTTCCAAAAACATTACAAATGGGTCATACACAGCGTGAGAAACAAAAGTTGTCTCTCCTGCGGACATAAAATTAGGGACTCCGAGTCAGGAAACTTAAGATTTAATTCAATGGGCCGAGGGTTGGCCAGGTGTCCCACACGGCGATGTAGACTTGACCAAAAATATTGGCTGTAGACCCTTAACTTTTGCTTTGTCCACAGGAGAGACGCAGACAAAAAATGTGTGCAAATATTTGAAAGTAACTTCAATTACTTTTTGACGTGAATCGTCACCATCATCCCAGCCTATATACATCCCACTGGAGGGGACAAGCCTCCTCTCAGAATGTGAGGCTTGTGCCGTAGTTCCCACGCGGGCCCAGTGCGGATTGGGAACTTCACACACCCCATTGAATTTCTTCGCAGGTGTATACAGGTTTCCGCACGATGTTTTCATTCACAGTCATGCTAAATTCATGATAAATTTCAAATTTAATGTACTAATTTCCCACATAAATTCCGAAAAACTCAGAGGTGCGAGCCGGGATTTGATCCCACAACCATCTGCTTGAGAGGCCAGGGATCAAACCACTAGGCCACCACGGCTTTTTTAATACAATATATCTTGTTTTAATCTAGGTTATAAACTGTGTGCCAAACTTCATATAGGTACTTAAATCCAGAGATGTGATGTATCTTAGATAAAAGTATCTGAAATACAGATACAAGATACAAAATACGTACGTACGTACGTAAGTTAACCCGTCGCGCGATCGGCGACATTTTTGGGTAATTTTTTCTAAGTACCGTATGTTAAAAGGTGATCGAAACTAGAAACAAAAACAAAAGGTCGCTCGAGGGGTTAAATCATTTGGGACGTTTATACGTGATGAAGTAACAAACATCCAAACTTTCGAATTCGTAATTCGAATTAGTAGGAAATAGGATTTAGCACTTGGACACAATGGACATAGCTTATTAAATTTGTCTTCTACTTAATCTTATTTCCTTTTAGAGTGAAGACTTTTGTTTGTAAATCATTATCGCTTAAGCTTCTTTGACGAAAAGTTTACTTTTCAGTCGTAATCGTAATAATATCTTCGAGACAATAGATTGGCGAGCTTAGCTTAGGAAATACTCTACCCTACTTAGAGAATCCAAATAATATAAAGTAGCTAGGTTTATACCGCAGCTTCGCCAATATTTGAAAAAAGCTGGTCAAGTGCGAGTCGGACTCGCACACGAAGGGTTCCGTACCATCAAATATATAAAACTAGCTGTTGCCCGCGACTCCGTCCGCGAAGAATAGGGGCATAAAAAATAGCCTACGACCTATGACCTACCGAATATAGAGAAAAAACTTTCATAAAAATCGGTCGAGCCGTTTCGGAGGAGTTCGATAACAAACACGAGATTTTTATATTAGATCAGATCAGAAAAAAACTTGTCCGTCTTTTGACCCCTTTGATAGGTATTGTAGTACAGTACATTCGGTCTTTCGTACATACTTCATTATTATAATACCTACATACTGTACTAGACCTCTCGCGGTCATGGTAACTTTTATCTTCTCTTGTTTAGGCTCATGATCGAACATAAGTAGGACCCCCTTTTACGTTGTGTATTTTTTTGATTTGAGTAAGGTAATTACCGAGTATTCTTTTAGGCGAGTGTTAAACCTTATACAGTTATGCAAATAGAAAGATTATGAGAGTATATGGGTCATTCTCTGGTCTCACGTTTTTTCGTGTTCTCAACTTCAAGTAGTTGTAAAAATTTAATTTTAACAGATAACCTTATGATTAAAATGCCTCATAAAGTTAATACTTTGTTCTGCTTAAAAAACTTCTAACAGTTTTATGTAAGCTATATCTAATGGGAGAAAAAAAATCTAAAGTCGCTGGAATCCCCATTTTGGCCTTGTCCCACGTCCAATTTTCACTATGTGTTACCGTTTATTTCAAAAACCAAGCAAGAAAAGCAATAAATGTTACTGTTCACAGCAAGCCAACTACTTTATGAATTAGATTAAATTATGTAAATATTCCTTTTTACCTTATCTTTTTTTTTAAACCATATTACATAAATGTCCCGAGAAAAGCGAAAATCCAATTTCGTTCATAAAACTCGTCATACTGTTCTTACGCACACTTCAAGAACATTTGTCGATAGCTTGCCAGAAAGAACTATCCACGCTGCGTCGGTTGAACAGGGGACTTAAGGTTTTTTGCGTCACTGCCGAATTAGGAGGGTAAGAATCACGTATGAAATTTTTGGTACCTCTGAAAGTTATATCAGTGGCAATTTTTTCTCGCTTGATTTGTTGATATATTGAACTCAAATTAATTTGGCATATTAAGCAGTGTTATTACTACTTCTAGAAAAAAAATCGAGTTTCTATTGTTAACCGTTTTGAAGTAATTCGTTAAAAACTAAATTGCTCATGTGAATTCGGTGACGGTGAATTCGGAGATTTCAGTGAATCCGGTGGTATTACAGTTGGTTATGGATTTTTGAAACTGTTAAGTTTATTTCCTGTACATATTTATGTAAAATAATCCGAGTCAGTTGGTAATATTGGTAAATATTAATGATTTTACGAAAAAAACTTTGATTTTTGAACGTGTTTTCAGATTTTATTAAATAAATATTTATTGAATTATGTGTAGGTATTTATGAATTATGCTGGATTAATATTGGTCAAATATTTCTGAAATTTATATCTTTTTTGTATCATTATTTATAAGTTTCGCAAAAATATTTTAGTTTGTGTTGAGCCGATTTTTGATATCATAAATACTGTTGAAAATAAATAATAAGTAGGGAATGCTTATTGTTTTTAAGAGATTATTTGTTTTTATGAATGTGTGCTTTACTACGTTAAATAATTATAATAATAACTACTATTTAAAGCATAATAGCTTATGAACGAGAGCAAAGTTATGTAATTACCTTACAAGACTTAGATACTTATTTAACTAGTGAAACGTTCCAAAAAATATGGTGATAATTGTTTAATTATAGTTTAAACTTAAGTCCATCATTGTAAGTTTGTAGTTATTACACATTGTGATATTAAACAATAAAAGTAATTTACTTCCGTAATTCGCAGTTTTGTGATTTCGATGGCATATGAAAGTTTGAAATTAATTATCTCGATAACTGTGGGGACTAAAATGGTGCCTCCTTCTGCAAAACATTTCAAATAAACACTAGTTTTCGATGTAATTATAAAAAGTTGGATAATCATAAAAAAAATCGTGCCACCGAAGGTCACGCAAAACTGCCTTGGTCAGAGAACGACCCATATAGAGAATTCCTTAGATATAATATACAGACAAGAATAGACAAGAAGCTTACTAGTCAACGCTACTTATTTGCTCTGGAATTTATTGTATAACAATGGGACTTTACTCGTAAAGGAACACTAATATAGTGCTATATTAATTAGCAGTAAAATATTGGTGTTTACCGTCTAAGGACAGAGCCCACTCCCCGCTCTTGTCAATAGGGACCGACTCCTTACGGGTCACGCTCCCTACGGCCTTCCGCCGATACTGCTAAGGGAGCAGAAGTTTAAGTCGCCCGTCTAGACCGTACGTATCAGTCACCAAATGAGCAAGAGGACAACCAAAGCTGTAGTTACCCCTGCCGAAGGATTTTACTAATCCTATAATTTACACGGGATAACTACACTACTCACTTGAGACTACCTCTATTCCCCCCTAGACTCTAGTATAATGAGGAGGTACTTCGATTAGCGTATGAGTAAGTTAATGGACGCCTCGCTACTTAGTCTACAACCCAGATCGAGTAACTGGCCTCCCCCCACGCACCTCGCAAAGACACCCAGTTCCGCACGGATCACCTCGAGGGATGAATATCCTTAGCTGCAACCTCACTAACGACACCTATTGCCGAGCGAGTAAGTAGACACTCCATTAGACCGTAGTCTTTACGTGCCGGTTGGTTTGGCCGAACACTAGGAGGCAACTTCCAGCAAGCCAGAGGCGGCGCTGACCCCTGGCGACCATACGCATATCGCCAGTCCTCGCGACCCAATAGTAATTTTGACAATCTACAGACCGCATAGTGAAGGCTTCACATCAACTGTTGCTTAGCCTAGCCATCGCAACTGTACTGTCTGTACTATGGCACGTGATAGTGTAGCTGCGTGCTATCTGAACCATTCCACTTGGTCGGTCGTAACTATACTAGCATTTGTGCCTACCAGTATTGTCACTTCCCCACTCTGAGGTGTAATAGTACGGATAGAAGTGTGAGAAATACCTTCTCTATACTGGTCAAACTAAATGGAAGTTCAATATTGAGAACTGATAATTATTAGTAATTTGTTTTAGTCTCAAACATAATGAAAACCCAGTTCTAGGTTCTAATCGATTAACGAATCTTATGCCAAAGTCAGGGAGTAAATTTGGAAATTGATTCTTATCAGCAAGAACAAAATAAGGTCGGTAAATCGAAGCCATAAATAAGTAAAACCTTAGTATAATAAGGCAGATAGTGACTAGTTAAACGTAATAACGCAATTTGTCCATTCTCAACAGTAATTGATCAATTACGTTCATAATATAAGGTCAGAAAATACACAAGGTTAAGTAATACTAAAACTCTACTAAAATTATACTGCGAGTTCTTACCTATAGGGTATAATTATTTCACTGTTTAAATATCTTGCGATATTATCGACGGTAGGTTTCTCAGTAGATTACAAGATCTTCAATCGTTTAGGCAAGATTCACTTGAGAGTCGGTTTCAAAGGATAAGTTCAACAACGTAAGTACTCAAGGTCCTCAGTCAGAATATCGTTTGAGTTCACTGTCAATTATCAATGGAGATTTATTTCGAACCTCAAGTTTTAAATTTAAAATAATAATTCTTTTCAAGTTAAAAGAAAATAAAAAATAAACTCAATTCAAAATTTGTATAGTTCTATCCAAAACGGTTCCTAGATATCAAATGCCACCAGACATTCTATTTCATTTAAACAAAGGTTCGAAAAATCTATTCCAAAATCTAAATATTCAAATTCCTTGTCATTTTGTTTTATGTTGGTTAAATTGAACTCTAATGCACATTTTGACATGAACTGTCATTCATCAAGATTATTGATTGTAATATGAACCTTCGCTTCAAAAGACCCAAACTACCACTTTATTGTGCATATTTGCTCCATAAGTATGATTTCAATAAATATGTTTGACCACGAAAATCACCCGCGGCAGGTTTAGGTTAAGAACGCGTTAGACAAAAGCGTATGTCAATCCGTTATAGTTGAACGAAATTATTGGCGCTAGGATTTAATTCATTACCCGACGAGTCCGCTTTGGTTTAGTTATTCATTTTGTGACAATTTACTTGTTTTATTTTTATACGAAATTCCATCAAAAACGGCTTAGCCTTTTTTTATAGTCATAATTTTAAATCCGGTATGTTAAATTGGTTAAGTATTTATAAAGCTTTAGGTGAAGTGAAGATTCACTTAGCTAAGGTTATAGTCCAGGTGCACGGCGCTCCCAAGCATGCAGTCCGACGCCCGCATCAGCAACCGCATCCCGTCGACTAGTAGCTCACAGCAACTTCCGATGTATCCCGAAGACACGCTCCATGGACGGACATTCATGTCAAACAATTCACGCATTACTAATAATATGTCGAAACCATTATTTAATCGTTGTATAATTCGGGAGGTTCTATGGTTCAAGTATCTCTAAAATATTAATTATTACTCAAAAAAAGTCAATACATAATAATATAATTTTTTTTTTTTTTTTTTTTATTAGCCTGTTTTGGTGTCCCACTGCTGGGCAAAGGCCTCTCCTCTCTTGCTCCATTCTTGCCTATTCAACGCAAGCTCCTGCCATCCCACGTGATACACATCTAGGTCGTCCCTCCATCTCCGCTTTGGTCTGCCTCTATTACGATATCCATCGCTAGGGATCCATTCCGTGATAAGTTTGGCCCAACGTTCCGAGTTCATTCGACATACATGTCCAGCCCAGTCCCACTTCAACTTGGCCGTCTTTACGCCCACATCAGCAATACGAGTCATAGAGCGCAGCTCAGTATTTCTAATCCGGTCGGTTCTTCGGACTCCCACAATGCTTCGCTCCATTGCTCGTTGGCAAACCTTGAGTCTGGACTTTTGAGCTTCTGTAAGTGACCACGTTTGCGCGCCGTAGGTTAGGACGGGCAGGATACACATGTCGACGAGTTTGCGCTTTAGAGACATTGGAAGGTTCCCCTTCATTAGCGACTTCATAGACCAGAAGCTCTTCCAGGCGTTTTCGATACGTCTATCGATTTCTTTGTCTTGCCTGTTTTCGAAGGATGCTATCTGGCCTAAGTAAATATACTCGTCGACGTATTGTATGTCCCGTCCATCCACTGCAATTTTACGTTTGATGCTATTTGTCATGACCTTAGTTTTAGCTCGGTTCATGATAAGTCCAATCTCAAGGCTCGCAGTGCTGAGGTCCTGAAGCATTTGTTCGAGTTCTAGTGCTGTGTTCGAGAACAAGACAATGTCATCGGCGAATCGGAGGTTTGTTAACCTCTTATCGCCAACTTCGATGCCTTTGTTCTCCCATGAGACGGCCAATTTTTGAAAGATCTCCTGAAGGCAACTGGTGAACAACTTGGGAGACAACGGGTCACCTTGTTTGACACCTTTTTCTATTCTAAACGTTGGGCCGGAAGTCTGCAGTTTGATGTTGGCTGTACTGTTGTTATAGATTGATCTAACGAGATCAACATACGTGGATGGGATCTGCTGAACGCACAAGGCTAAAAAGATAGCTGGATGTTTAACACTATCAAAAGCCTTGGCATAGTCAACAAAACCCAGATACAGAGGTTTGTTAAACTCGTTAGATTTCTCCATCAGTTGGTTGAGCGTATGGAGGTGGTCGGTAGTGGAGAAACTAGGTCGAAAACCCGCCTGTTCGGGTGGTTGGTGTCTATCCAGCAGTGGGGCTATTCTATTGTCTATAACTTTAATAAAAAGTTTATATAAGTGAGATATCAGGCTAATTGGGCGATAGTTCCCAACATCGGTCTTATCGCCTTTTTTGTAGAGTAGGATAATGCCAGAATGACACATGCTCTCAGGAAGTAGGCCGGTATATAAAATGTTGTTGAAAAACCTTGTGATGTGGGGTAGTAACGTTTCCTTTCCTGCTTTAAGAGCCTCCGTTGTGATGCCATCGTCTCCTGGACTTTTTGAGTATTTCATAGTCTTTAGAGCTGCGTTGACTTCGTCACACGTAATAGGAGAAATGGCATCACAATCAGGGCGGTAACTTTCCATGGTATCCGAACGGGTTGAATCTGAATAAAGTGCCTTATAGTAACGTGTGCAGATATCTGTAATTTTGTCACGGCTACTTTGTTTAATACCTGCGTCACCCTGCAAATTTGTGATCCAGACTTTTCTGTTAGTTACGCCCTGCTTAGCGGATCTTAGGGAACCATAGGTTTTAAGAGCTTCTTCTATAAGTCTAGTGTTGTAGTTTCTGATATCTCGTCTTATGCTTCGTTTTACTTGTTTGTCCAGAAATTTGTATTGATCTCTATTTCCTCTGTTTTGTTGTCTCAAACTTATCAATGTTGTGGTAGAATCTGTTAGTTTAAAGCTTTTGCACTGGCTGATCTAATGCATTCCACAATATCGCTATATTGGGCTTGTGCGTTTGTGTCTAAGTTTGAAATGTTAAGAGTGTTGCGCAATTCTGAATTAAATTGACTATGGTTTGTAATTAACGTGTCTCTATGTAATAGCTTGATTTTATTTTTATATATGATTTTTCGATGCATTTTCATGTCAAATTTCATTTTTACTCTAAGAGGCCTATGATCAGAGCTATAATTTATGTTATTTATAATGGAAACGTTTTTAATTACGTATTTATGGGAACAAAGAGCAAAATCTATTTCGTTTCTGGTGATACCATTCGGAGAAACCCAAGTCCAGCGACGACTAGGTTTTTTGAAAAAGAAGGAGTTACTTATACTAAAGCGTTGTCCCAAGGCAAATTGGATAAGTCTATTTCCACGATCGTTTCGGTCTCCCAATCCATGTGGTCCGATAACATCAGAATCATCCATATCCTGTCTTTTTCCAACTTTAGCGTTGAAGTCGCCAATGACCATGGTCCATGTTCCTCGGCTCTCCTCACATGCCTTATTTAGAGTATCATAAAACTCTTCCATTTCGTCATCACTGCAGGTAGATGTTGGTGCGTAAACTTGGACCAGAGTGAGGATGCGCCTGTTCGTGACATAAAACTTAAGCACAGCAATCCTGTCCGAATAGCCACGGAATTCTATAATGTTGTTTATCCATTTCTTTTTAACCATGAATCCGACTCCATAGAGGCCTCCAGTTGTGCCACAGTGATAAAACACATTGGTATCCCTTTCCATCGTTTGCTCACCTTCTCTGCGAACCTCTGAAAGACCCACAACATCCCATTTGATATCTTTCAAAGCATGTTCCAGCTCAACCAGACGCTCATCTCTTAATAAAGTTCGCACATTGTAGGTTAAAACGTTAAACTCATCGTTGTCCAGTTTCGTAGCGGGAGTCGTTTGACGGGGAAATCGATTCGCCCGGGGATTCTTAGCACCCCTTGCTCCAAGACTAGTCCGGCTTCCGTCACTACCGGGGTCGTTGGAGCGGCCGGGCACTCGGGGCCGATACGGGGAGTTGCTCATCATAGAGGAGGGTTGGACCATAAGCCCACCACGCTGGTCCAAGACGGGTTGGTGGGTCGCCAGTGCCTCGTTCGTTATTCAGCAGGGTGCACCACGAGCAGGTGAGGTTGGCTTGGGGTTCGAGAGATGTTATTTGAACCCCCTTACACCCCTATAATAATATAATAAAATATTAAAATCTATTATTTTAAATCTTTTCGATAAAATTTTCTTCCATAACATCGCGACTGTCATTCCACGAATCCCTTTTTCTTTCTTTTCTTCAAAACATTTTTATTTGACAAGTATAGTTAAATAGGTTTATTATCGAAACCTTTTTCAAAAAAAAATAATACCCAGGGTTCAGGGTTGGTACAATACCCAGAAGGCAATAGAGCTTTATTAATAAGCACCTGTTAACACCATTTTGGTACGGAACTCTATTAACATAAATAGGTACTTTTTATCCCTGTTTAGATGTCGTCCTTCGTTGCTTATGATTCTGACAGCGATACCCCAATGTGGGGTCAAACTAACGTTTCCCTTTAACGTTTGTTTTTATTACATTTTTACGTTTTAATATCCTAAAGAGAACTTTTGATGTTCACTTTATTGAGTATGTTAAGGACAATGTCTTTACGTTTGAAGATTATGTGGTTTGCTTTGACGTCTCTACAGCGCTTGAAAGGTATCCATTAGCTATCTATGTACTTCTTAACTATTTGAAACAGAAGTCACAGAATTTAGTGATAAAGCCAAAAGAACGGGACAGCCTGTATCCGCTACCCACCGGAAAATGAAGTAGCGTGGCGGAAATAAGCAACCTCTCTGAAATTGTATAGACTTCTGTGCGCAAGGAAATAAAATAACTAATGCCGCAATAGTCGTACACACCTGCATGGCAAGCATACGTGTCATTTTCTCTCTTATCAATGAGTGCGTCAGGGGATAATGGGTTTAGAAGTCAATAAATAATGCACTGAACGCTCGTGCTAGCTCCCCAGGCCACGATTAGATCTCCAATGTGTATTTACATTATTATAGATGACTAGCCTTCCGTCCGCAGCTTCGCCCGCGATAAAATTAATTTTCCCGTAGGAAAAGGTTTTTTCCCGCGGTAAAAAGTAGCCTATGTCACTCTGTGGTAATGTAGCTTCCTAACGGCAAAAGAATTTTTGAAATCGGTCCGGTAGTTTCGGATCCTATTCAATGTAAACAAACAAACATACAAACAAACAATCAAATCTTTCCTCCTTATAATATTAGTATAGATGAAGGTATTGTCATGAATAAATTAATATTTTATTTTACCACTGCTATTACAATATTATGATCAAAAATCTTAGAAGCTTACTAGGAATAGCGCGAGATGAAAACTGTAGCTGTGTAGTGAAAAATCATAAGTTTCGCTCACGAATAATAATAATAAAAATACCAACATACAAAAAGTTATAAATTTACAAAATTAGTACACATTACCTAGTCTGTATGTATGAGATAAATAGAAAATGTCACTCAGCTAGCGACCCCGCTGGTTCTCAGTGTAGAACCTGACTAAAACCAAACTAAAACTAACTCAACACGGTGATTATAACCTAACTTAAACAGCCATTTAATAAGTCAATCATTAACCAAATTTTCAGCTTCAGATATACACTATCATACTCGTAGATCCTCTTTTTACGCCATTATCTCAGTGGATCGAAACAAACATGCCTCGTACCTATGCGCTTTTGACATGAAAAATGGCTACCGTTATTCTAGTATACAAGTTTAAATCACGAAACAGGTGGAAAGTTTCCTGCAAACAAGCGTGTTTGGATCGTAATTCGTCGCCAACAACAAAGTCGCCGAGTGGCTCTTTTCTTTCCCTTTATAAGCAATTTACGATTTCTCAAACAGCCAACTGGCAATATTTTCGTGCTCCGAAAACATAAAGTTTAAAGCCTTATTTACTGACTTGCTGTAATAAATTGAAAATAATAAGTCACTGAGTATTGAAAAACAGTCGTGAAACGTGTTCCTTCTTTGTTGGAAGCAAAAATAAAATGTTTATGTACCTACCTATACAAGGATGATGACATATATAAATAGATTCTTCTTTTCGATCCGAATAAGACCTCCACTGCTAGCATATAATAATAGGTATTATATCTAAATCGATGTCTCCTCTCAACTTTATAACAGACGATCATTGACCTTCTCCGTCCATAGGTATCAGGAGACTCTAACTATATCTGAACGCGATTCATGGTTCCCACTCAAGGAGATGTGGATCTTACGTAATATAATGTTAGAATCAACTATTACTTACCGATTGTTACAATACAAACCCAACCTCATAAACCCATCAAAACGCGAAAGAAAGATTACAACGTGGTTTTAGACGACCTAGCCTAGCCTAGTGGCCTAGGTGGCCTAGTGGTTAGAGAACCTGACTACGAAGCTTGAGGTCCCGGGTTCGATTCCCGTGTCGGGGCAGATATTTGTATGAAAAATACGAATGTTTGTTCTCGGGTCTTGGGTGTTTAATATGTATTTAAGTATGTATCTATCTATACAAGTATGTTTATTCGTTGCTTAGTACCTAAAACACAAGCTTTGCTTAGCTTACTTTGGGACTAGGTCAATTGGTGTGAATTGTCCCATGATATTTATTTATTTATTTTATTTATTTAATGTATATTGAAGAACCTTAGTAAGTGTAAGTAATAGTAAAGTCATTCAAACAACACTTAACAAGACTTGAAAACTGTATGCCTCGGATGTTTACGTCATTCCTTACAAAGCGCTCTTTTGCCTTTTCAGCAGAAGGCGGATCTTAGACTACAAACTCATAACTTTAAAGTTTTGTTACTGAACTTGAAAGTGTAAGGTGAATCTTTTACAAAACACACATTGACATTGTGACATTTTTAGGGTATAAACTAGATAAATACTTGAATTGGGAAGCACAAATTGAGCATGTATGTTGCAAGGTCCCACGTCTCTTCTGTGTGGTTTGCGCCTTAGGGTCGCTTGGTCAAAAAGACGCCTGAGAGCGCCGCCCTCACTGCGGGAACATAAGTAGCCCGCTGGCTCAGATCGCTCGCAAAAAAGTTGATGGTTCACCGCTCCACCTCTCCCTCCTGTCAAGACAATCACCACAAGCCATGGGCTCAAACGATACTCTTTCCTCCTTAGTACCCTCTACCAGTTGAGAACTATAATAACGCTCATGCAGCCCAGGCGCACGAGGAAATTACTGATCCTCTCCCCTTCTCCTCTTCCCTTCTTCGGAGCTAATTCTCTCGAAATTAATTAACTGTTGTTGCCCAGAGTTCACCAGCCCAGGCGCTACCCTGCCTCATCCCGTGAGGCCTAACGCCTCGGATTCAAAGGAGTTATAATATAATACCCGAGCACTAAAAGAGGTTTCCGACATCGCACTCCGTGATTTCATACCCTGCCACAGCATTGCTGAGCTGCCAGTCCTTTCGGCTCTATTTAGTTATTTCTTTGTTAAGTAACTGGTACCTTCATATGTGATTGCATTATCCATCTTAGATCCATGAGCAATGGAGCAAGTCATCTATCCCACCAATCCGTAGTTTTCCATTTACATTTTCTATATGACTGGCGGTGGCTGCACTTTACCGACAGGTCAGACATATAGTATTACCTACGTGACTTTAAGAAATGAGTTTTTAAAATAAATTCCACACGCGTGGCTCCAGATCGGTGTTTGAGGGAAATGGGAAATATAACTGA
Organism: Archips xylosteana; assembly: GCA_947563465.1. NCBI lineage: Eukaryota > Metazoa > Arthropoda > Insecta > Lepidoptera > Tortricidae > Archips > Archips xylosteana. The sequence continues at coordinate 8,140,744 of OX387362.1, forward strand.
GCTGTGTTGCACTTCTAACTATAAATTACTTGTGCTTATATGTATGTCGCACGCCCAGTTAGATTAGAAAGCAAGTCAACTCAAAATCAAAACTGTAATAAAATTAAACTGCATTCAATTTCTACTTAGATGATCTAAATTGAAATGGTGTATTATTTTGAATTATTACGCTTTCGATCTAGGTGGGCGATGTGGATGTGTTAGTCAAAACAGAAAACCCTAATGAGTATAAGCTTAAATCACGTCTTTAAAATACATCTTCCTTATGTTTTTAGCTGTTTTTATCAGACAGAATTTATAGTCAGTAGAAGTGGATAAGCAATTTTAGAGCATAAAATGATCTACACATCCTCATCTATTATCTTGGCAATAGAGTCCTGTTTTGAACACCGCAACCGCACATTCATGTCTGCTGCTCACTGTTCCTATCTACCTTCTACTCCTACAGTATGTATAGGTAAATAAGTGTATTGGTGGACTCTGTCAGAATTTACTCTCTGCGGAATTATACCTACCAAATCTAAATAAAACCAGCTAATATACATATACTCTCTACATATAATGGCGTTTTTATATCACAGCTTGAAATCATCATCATCCCAGGCCCCAGCATACATTATTATTCCACTGTGTGACACAGGCCTCCTCTCAGATTGAAATAAAATTTGTATATTTTAAAAAAATATTTAAGTTTTTTAGTTCATTGTTATTTTTAACTTTCAAAACCTCGTCCAGGGTCTACAAAGAACATCAAAATAAAGACGATTATTATAATAAACTTGCTTAATCTGATAAACAAAATCAGTATTCAGAAAAGTTGCCCACAACACCCTTACCTCGCCCAATAGTTTAAACATAAGTGTTAATGGAATTTCATCAAGACGTGAGCATTTCAAAGTATAATTCTCAAATGAATATTTCTCAGCATGGTAATCCACGACAAACACCAAAAGATCATAAAGAAAATTTACATAAAATTTGGTTCGGTCGAAGAGAATTCGCAACCAGCAGCGAGAGGGTTTACGTCGCACATTAGGGTGCATTACAGGTTGTGCAGGCCAGTGGGGCCAGTGGTCTAACTTATGGTAAAATAAGGGTTCCTAGTTGACTACGGAACCCTAAAAACAACTTAACAAAAAAAATTGAAAGAAATATTTCTTTATCGGTTCATAAATGACAGAGTTTTGTGGAAAATATAACTCTTCCTTTTTTGAAGTCGGTTAAAAATGCGCGGCAAAGCACTATTTTTACGATACTAATACGGTTTACTATCGAAGGAAGACGAATAAATGAAAGCTTGTAAGTATTATAAATTGCTTAAAGTTTATAAAAAAACACATCTTCTTTGGTGTCTGATAAAAATCTATTTAGTACCTATACAATATTTAAAAAATCTGGAAAATATTGCTCCTTAAATAAAAAAGCGACGCAAATAAAAAATAAAAAAATCACATTTGAAATATTTAAAAAAATTAAAACTAAATCAATATATTTTATTTGTGTTTCTTTAGGGTTTAAGCAGCGATAATTATTTTATGAGCAAAACTATACATCTAATACAGCATTGGCAATATATGAAAATTTCCTTAGTGTTTTAAATTTCTTTTTGAAACCACTGAACGGGCTTGCCACACTGCGAACCGCCGCGCCAAGACTCACATTTACTGAAATAATATTATTTTTCCAGCTGTTGAGTTGCTTTTTATTTCGGCCTTCGCGGCAAATGAGTTACTAAGCACCGATAAATCTTTCAGCTCCCCACGGAAAACGTCCATTACTATCATTTCTGTTTTTGACGTTTCTACTCATTGAAAATTGTACCTAATTAAAATACGAAAAAAATGTGTGCTTAGAGATTAGGTACTAACAATATAGCACATACATATGTACATAATATCAAAGATAGGTTGTATTGACAAATGCTTCCATTATTTATATTTTACATAAAACTATCCTAAAACTAAAAACCTTAAGAAAAATAATAATAATAACTAAAACATAATTATTATGAAAAACAGTCCCTTTAGGCAAGGTTCCGAAGATTCTGGCAGCGTTCCCCCTTTGAATAGCTAAACTTATTCGTTGTCCGAGGTAGCTGTCAGTAGTGTCAGTTCTTCGGTCTCCTGTGACGTCGACTAACCTTTTTACTATTTCCTTAAATACATAGTCTTATCTTCTTCTTCTTGAGGTGCCATCTCCTACCGGAGGTCGGCTATCATTAGTGCTATCCTTATCTTTGACACAGCAGCTCGGAAAAAGGATCTTGTGCTAAGGTTGAACCAAGTCCAGAGATTCTTAAGCCACGAAGTACGCCTTCTTCCGGGTGGTCGCTTTCCCTGGATTTTCCCTTGCATAATAAGTTGGGTTGGACATAGTCTCATAGCGGTACATAATATATATTTTTTTGTAATTAAATATTATTTTAAATTTTCACTCGTTGTTTATACTTCATCCAGAACTTAATCACGACGACATAATGCTAAAATTACTACGACGTTTCAGCCACATTGCGTCTCAGCAGCTCATTGCCACAATATTATTGCATTTTTTAAGGTGTAAATGGTGGGCCATACTTAAATTAAGACAAGTATTCCTTTAATATGTATGATCTCTCTTAATTTGGCTGCTTTGTCTGTAACTAACATCTTAACCCAGTTTTTGTGATCCTATATTTTATCTTAGATCTATGTATTTCTCACATCCATCTCTTACTACGTTTAACGCCAATGAACCTCACGCGAAGGGTTGCCCCAACATCTTATCAGAAAATAACTTAAGGCCCTCGGCAGCAGAGTGGAGGCTGATTGGAGCCGACAAGGTTTGATGCCCTCGCGTTGAGCGCATCAAATCCATGAGTTATTCCCAATATCCGCCGACGCCGTATTTCAAGCCTCCAGGGAAGCGGGGTACAGTTAGCATCGAGAATAAGAGCGGATAAGGCGCTCAAAATGTCTAAACACGCTTTAAGCCTCGAGACAATTGAATTGTGTATGCTGATTACGTCGCGCTGACTGTACAACCATCGACTGCCAAGCTTCTGCCAAGAAACGAAGCACATAGCGAATACATTGTGATTAGGATCGAAGTTACGTACATCTTAAATGCTGTTTTGGTTTAAATTTAAATTTATCAGTTTATTTATTTTTCGTGTATTGTAAAGTGTGACTGAGATTTTAACTTGATAAATGAGACACAAAAATTAGAACTGGTTTCCTTCAATTCATGCTTAGTTAAACTAGATTTGTCCTACGTTCAGTTCAGAAGAAATTAGATTCTGGTTTTTCTGGACATATTATCTTCTAATCTAATATATAAAAATCTCGTGTCACGGTGTTTGTTACCGAACTCCTCCGAAACTGCTTGACTGATTTTTATGAAACTTTTTTATCTAAACTCGGTAGGTCTGAGAATAGGTCGTAGGCTATTTTTTACACCGACCCCTATTCTTAGCAGACGGAGTCGCGGGCAACAGCTAGTATAAGCTAGTATAGTATAGTATAAGTATAAGTATAGTATCAAATCGCTTCCAATCGTAATGGTTGGGCATCAATGAGGGAGGCCTATGTCCAGCAGTGGACGTCCTATGGCTGAAATGATGATGATGATGATGATAGTATAAGTATATTTTGTAGTTTGCTGTTTTTTTATCGGAATCTAGAAGAAACCACAATGATAATAGATACGAAATACGATCTCATATTTGAAATATCTTATTTTCCTCAGATGCAAATGAAAGAGGTTGGCACGGATCACGCTATTTCGCATTCAAAAGGGTTAGAAACGCTTTCATTATCCATTAAAGGATTCCAAACGCAAATTGTTTGAATTTTAAACGTAGGTATTCCGATACATTTCGTACGTCCCATTGTACCGCGCGTGAAGACCCCACACCTCGGGTCGCGGCGCTTACGCCCGCTTACAAATCTTATTTGCGAACGTTCCGATCGGAATTCGTCTCGCGTCGACATTGGTATTTTATTACAATACATTAGGGTGTTTCACTTTTGTAGGTGAAAAAAATTTTTGTGATATTTTTTCTGACTTTGCTCAGCTTCCGGTTCTAGCTTATGTTAGTAGAATATTTTCCAAATTTCAAGTGGATTGGACCATGTTTAGAGGTTGCACAGCATGAACAGCTCTAAATAAGAATCGAAAAAAAGAAGTAATTACTTTTATTTAAAGATAGCACAATATGGTAGCCATACATCGTTTTTAAGTGAAAGAAAATTAAATTAAGCATAAAATAGAACATTAACTACTCAATAAATAATTTACTACTTAGACTACACAAGTTACAACCTCATCTTTGGTTCGCTTGACCACGCATTTTCTGTTGCATGCTTGTTTCTGCTATTCGTCTCTGATCGAATCATTAAATAAAGAATAGTTACTTTGTCTTCTAGAATCTTACAGGATGCGATTGATGGCAACAATTTACAGTTTCAATGTTAGAGTAAAGGTTAATGATGCTTAAATTTTTTGAGCCATTTCGCTTCTTTTGGTCACCCGAGTTCGATGAATAGTAGACGGCGATATAGAAACATCTGAGACATCGTGACCAAGGCTTTTAACAACTGTAATAACCGAAGTACTAGCTTGCCGAGTGGAGAGTTGTTCGCGGTCCTATGCAGCTATGAGTGTCCAATCGAGAGATTTTAGTTTACTTATAAATAGGACGTGACATTTTTGCTGGTGGTACAGAGAATACAATTATTTTCATCGTCTTCATGACTTGATGACTACTTAATGAAGAGCATTCTTGGTCCAAGGTCACTGTCATGTTGATTTCTTTAATCGATTTTAATGCTACATTTTATAAGCATCCACTTTGTCTTGTCTCTTACGCTTTCGGATAATTTCTAAGGAAAACGTTAACAAATTATGGTAAGTGTTCCTTATAAAGTTATTAAACGTTAGCTCAAACAGTTACTGTCTTGACATATATATTAGCCTTCTTCCACACTTCTTGCAGTTTAATACTTGTCTACTTAGTGGCGTCTGAAAGAGTTTTTTTTTTCTTTGTGATGGTGTAAAATAAACCAACAGCACTTGTTCCTTGGAAGGAAGTCCAGCTCCTAACAAAATATCACAAGGAAACTTATTATTTACGTTAAAATATGCTTCAATCTTTTAAACGACACACTTAAATCACTTATAACCCTCCACTTCAGATAAAAAACTTGAAAATGTTGTTATCCTCTAATACACCGATATCAATTACTTGACATAAAAGTCATCAAACTGTGCAACCTTTAGATGATAATCGATTTTACTGATTTTTGGCGTATGAACTTTACATATGAGTGGAAACAAGAATTCGAGCAAAGTCAAAGAAAAATCAAAAATTTTGAAAAATGAAACACCCTACAATACATCTACTTAGATTGTACAATGTTGTGGTGTCTGCGGCAAAAATGTTTCACCGTGTTCCGCCTCAAATCTTTCGGCAAAATCGGGATTAATAGTGCTACTAAATAGTAGAAAATTAAGTGCGATTTGCTTGTTACAAACTTACAATGTATCTGTTACAAGCTGATCTACGCGTCTTGAATAAGTTGCGATACCTACACGAAGGAGGAAGACGAGGTAATAGATACAACAGTTTTAGTAGAGACGCAAAATGTATGGATTTGTTATGGAGATTTCTCCAGGTCAGGGTGGATTGGTAGCCCGAAGCTAGGTGGGATGCAGAATACAAATCCAAGGTGTTTGTTACCTGTCCAATTTTAGAGGATCTCTCTCAGTCTTTTAAATAACGTACGTGCTTCACGCGGAGTTCGAATACAAGCAATGGCAGAGGGGTCTACTGGAACTGGTTGTTGCACCAGGCCTGCGAACCGACCACCTGAGATTTCAATTTTGCGTCGCTGAATAAATTTATTCGGATTTTCTTTGGCCAACTTTTCAATCTAACGCCATATGGAAATGGACTTCTACTTAAGTAAATAATAATTCGTATGCATACCTACATATACTATACGGAGACGTTTAAAAGCTACCTCCACGAACTAAATGTGAGAGCATTTTCATGTATAGTCGGGGTAAAAAAAGGTTCGTCACTTTTCGACCTTAATTCGTTGACATAGAGTCGAAAAGTGACGAACCTTTTCTTACCCCGACTATACTTATTCTTGATAGTCGTCATCGAGTAAGAGAGTAATATATTTTGTCTGAACGTGTACGTTGAATATATGTACATACTACATATTATGTATATCATGGCATGTTGCAGCCAGTAGCTTCTCTTTGCTTGAAAAAAGTTGTGTAAGTACTATATCTACAGGATCATGGTCAAACATACATAACCGACCGCTTGCATTTTAAAATATTGTTTCCGCTATTTAATATTTTAAAATGTGTATTATTGTGATAGCTTACAATTGAATTGGATGATAAAGTAATCTACTGTATATATAATATAACCGCACTTTTCAAAAGTCTTGACGGCCTACTTCAATCCCGGCAAGTTTATTTTACAGAGCAGTCTTTCTCCAGCAAAGCTGCTTATTCGTACGGAACGAAAACATTGCCTGAAAAACCTTTTTTAATTATTATTTCAGAGTTCAACGTCCTATTACTTTCAAGATGAAAACGGTATACGAGTGAACCTTGACTGAGGAATTATAAGGTAACTAATAGAAAAATAATTTACAAAGAGCCATTTTTTTTCTTCCTTTTTAAAAGCATCTCTTAGTCATGTTTTTGTTTCACCCAAAAAGAGGTTTCCGAGATTAAAAAATACTCTGATTTCCATCGCATCTTAATGCGAAATTCGGAACAATATTCTCAAAAACAAGACGGAAATCGAAATAGGCAGCAGCGTCGCGTCGTGCAGCCTACCTTTATACAAACCAGAAAAATATCATTATCTTCCTTTTTACTAGATGAATAAAAGGAATAACGGTATATAAGTAGACCAACTAATCCTACTCTAACCACTGCCTCATGATATGATCGATACGTTGTCATTTGTTCGGCTCGATCTTATATTAACTCCTAGGATTAGCAAACTTGTTCCTTTTTCTTGCTCTTAGAAGAGCAAATGGATTAGTTCTGGTCGTGGTAATCGCTCAAAAAGATATAAAAGTAGATACCGAGAGAGTTATTTTATTTGTTGTTGGAATGTAATCCTTATTGCACGGACAAGGTTTTATTTACGAGTAAAAGCAACGCTAAAGGATTAGGCATGTTTTAGGTACCAAAGTTATCGACATAGCCCATCGCATTAGCACGCTGAAGTGGCAATGGGCAGGCCATATAACCCAAAGAACCGATAACCGTTGAGTTAGACGAGTTCTTGAGTGGAGACCACGGATCTGCAAACGTAGCGTGGGACGTCCTCAGACTCGGTGGAGCGATGATCTTCGCAAGGCGGCTGGCAAGAGCTGGATGAGAGTGCCCGAGGATCGTGCTTAGTGGCGTGCTATGGGAGAGGCCTATGTCCAGCAGTGGACGAACATAGGCTGATGATGATGATGATGAGGTACCTAATATATTAAATATAACCGTCGTACATTTTCAGATCTATGCAAAATCTAGACATATTTATATATTTATAGACTTAGAATGCGTTTCAGGTTACAGTACTACAATCAGCAAGTAATCTGGTGACATGCATAAAAGTTTTCTAATTAATTGTGCATGAGAGCGGAATCATATTCAGTTTTAAGCTTTCATTTCACTTATGTAACGAACTGACATGTACGATGTCCAGCACGAAAGATAAAAGAAGAAGACCATATTCATAACTCTACTTACAAAACATACATTATGTGAAAAATTCCGAAAAATTACAAAGATTTTAGTCATAAATTTCTTTAAAGTGTTTTTTAAAATATGTCGTATTGTTTGGAGGTGTTCCAAGCCACGCTATCTGCCCCGGCGGGCTCGGGCTCAACAGTATATTTCACGGACCAAATATTTTTAATATCAACCAACAGTGACAATATTAAAGAACTTTAGGTATAATGTTTCAAAGTCAATTGTATGGTCAACAACAAAAGTGCTCACTCATTTAGATGATAATTCCTGATTCATTAAAAAATACTGACGTGTAGAAAATATTTCCGAATAATTTGCAAAATAGAAAATTTTACATTGTGTGTAGGTACACTTTAATGCGATAACTTGAAATTCTGTTTATGTTTTAAGCAATATCAAAATTAAGAACGGTAAAATAATCCCTTGGTCTACTAAACTATCATCTCATAAATTAATAGCCAACGAGCAGCTTTTAAACTTTAAAAAAATAAGCAAAAATAAGGAGGTATGGAGAAAATAAATACAATTCTTTTCGTTTAAATTAAAATCAGCGCAAAATCGTATTACCTACTTCATTCCCTTGTGGCAGCCAAAAGAAATATTCTATTATCTGATGGAATGAATTCCTGTTCAAAAGTAAATCAATACAAGTCTGGTCGCGATGATATATAGCTATGTCAGTAAATGGAGTGACTTATCGAGGAAAACTGTTTGCCGAACGCTTCAAACCAAATCTCTCACTTCGATCGGTAAATATAACCCGAAATGGATGGATGGATTGGATATAATACAAAAAAGTATTCCGATAGTTAAATACGGTTTACAGCAACATTATGCTTACATAGATAAAATTTGTCCCCTTAAAATGAGCATTTAAATGCACATTTTTCAATATCGTAGTGTCCCATAGTTCGGGAGCAATTTGTGTAATCAATACTATGAGAAAATTATGAAATATTGTGCTGAATATGTATTAAAGTAGAGTAGTAAACATACGTAACATAACATCACTAAATTGATCTCGTCATACACAAAAGTTTACGACTGTCGAATGTTATCTTCCAATGATGTGGTTTGAAAAATCAGTTTGCTGATTCGTACGTATAAGTTTGTCATTCTAATCCGTTAAAAATTTCCCGCAATGATTTGACATATTTATAATTGGGAAAAAGATATTACATAGGTAATGAAATCTAAGACAAGACCATCTAACATAATTTATCTTCTCACAGAATACAAGGTGAAGTTTTAAACATGATACAAAATTAGTGTGGGTACATAATATGGCATGTATAACTTTGTTAATGCTGGTCAATACTTGTATACTTAATAAATTAACTCAATTGTTAAAATTAGTTTGATAAAATTTAGGATGTTTAAACTTTGATGAAATTAAATCACAAAGTCAATGTATACTTTGAGTCACCGCAAATTAAATAAGCAAATTAAAACTATTGGGCTATTATCCAGCATTTACTCAACAAGAAACACTAATAATAAATAAAATTATGTAAGTATACACAACTATCCTAAACTACTTAAACGTAAACACATTTAGAAAAAGAAAAAAAATGTTCCGGCGCCACTAACACATCAAATGCGCTTTATCCCATACAAATAAAATAATTTTTCACAAAAATCAGCTCGCACGTAATACACTAAATGTATCCCGTATTTATCTGATCAGAAGACGCTCGTTACCCCAGAGGCCGGCAAACAACCGGGCCGTGATCACGCCGGGCGTGATCACGATGCTTGGATATTCCGTGACGGCAGAATGCAGAAAATGTGTTCTGTTTTATTAGAGTGCCTAATAAATTCGAAACGTGAGCGCGCGGATAGGGTTGCCATTATGCTAGTATTCCAAAAGCCCTTAAGAAAATTTCAGTTGAAAATCTTGTTATAACGGAGGGAGAAGCGTAGATATAATGTTATGGCCAATTGATTAGCTATTCCAATCGGCATCGACTTCTACGTACTTTTATAATGTAAATAATAAAATCGTGTCCATTTTGAATCCTACTAATTATTATAAATAGACCATACACATTTTTTTTGTTTGCGTCTCTCCTGTAGACATGAAAATAGTTAGTAAGGGTCTATACCCAATATTTTTTAGTCTGGTCTACATCGGCCTGTGAGATGTATGACCAACATGCGGCCCATTTAAATAAATCTTATTGCTGACTCGGAAACGCTAATTTTATGTCCACAGGGGAGACAACTTTTGTTTCTTACTCTGTGTATGACCCAAATGTGAAAGTTAGTGTGTGTATTTGTTACTCTTTCATGCTAAAACGGTTGGATGCACGTTTTGGGTGAATGGGTTTGATCAAATTTGGTATGTAGGTGGATATCGGAAATATACGATAGGCTACTTTTTATTCCGATATTCTCACGGGATCAGAGTGTATGCCGAATGTTCCTCATACAACGAAATTAAAGGACATGATGTAATTTCTGAGACTTACGCGTTACTAAATAAAATCCTGGAATTTCAGTTCAACTGCCTTGAAATAAATATTCACGCGAACGAAGCCGTGGATAAAAACAAGTGTGTATGAAGGTAGTTTAGAAACGAAAAGACTGCCCTGTCAAAACTCTCTTTAGTTCACGATAAGTATCTTTTTGCTTTGGCCCAGCATTTCTTCCTTTCTTATACTGCTGGTACATTGATACAAAATCTGTGTTAATGATTTGTGTAGCTTGTATTGTACATATTTGAAAGTGAGAATTGGCGTTATTCCAAGGCAGATACTGATCAGTTCCTGAAAATACCATAAATAAAGGTCTCTTTCTGCAGCCGAACAGCACGTCACAAAGATATGAAAGATTCATTTTCAAACCTAAGTATTTGCTCAATTATAACGGAGCTAAGTACGAGTAAACGTACGAGAAAACAAACCTGGCGGCGGACAATCATTGGCGAAGCGAAGGCCATTGGCAAAACCTGGAGCGAAATCAAGCGAGACGCTCAAGACAGAACGGGATGGCGATGCACTGTGGACGCCCTCTGCCCCATCTAGGGGACATAGGACCTTAAGTCAAGTAAGTCAAAGTCAAGTAAGTACGAGTATTTAAGTTTTTGAGTTCAATAAACAGAAAATAGCTGAAACTTATTGTAATTATACGCCAAATGCCCATCATCTCCTTCACTAATGTATTATTTTCCTAGGAAATCAAGCCTGAATATATATGAAAGAGAATTAGTAGGATCAAACAAAGAATAAATAAGGAGGTATTGTATCAGAAAGTGAAATAGTAAAAAGTAGTAGAGTAGAGTAAAGGTGGTGGTAGAGATAAAACAGATTCCTACTTACTTACATATTAGCCGAAGAAACCGACTTTTTAATATTATTATTCGACATAATTTGACGAATCATTCTCAACTCTTACTTTTTGTATTTTTTTTATTATTCAGTTCAGTTTGTTTGAGGTCAAATTTTGCAAGTTTAATTACATTCATTTCCAGTTTCAGTTGGCCTAAGTTGAAATATTATGTATTAGGTATGACAGATTGGATAACAGTACAAATACATTTTACAAAATGTATAGGTACATCAGCAAACAAAATTGTTTTGAAAATTACATTTCAGCTAAAACTTACTAAGCCGAACCACAAAACTCTAAAACACTTCTTAGACATTGTAAGTTTTCGATGAACTGAGATATATTTAACACATGTTCAAGAATTGTCTAAGTTTTTTGTGGTAACATGGACTTCAGTGTTTGTGAAAAGTACAATACAATACAATACAAATATTCTTTATTGATCACCAAAACAGTACAGAAAAAAAATAATAACAATAAAAATTCAGGCAGACAATAGGTGCCTATGTATTGTCTTCCTGAATTATTATAGTAGGTACATAGGTATGTACGTTTTTTTTCATTTGTATGTATTTTTGGTCAGCTCGTCTGTAGTAGGTATTCAGTTATTAGAGCCACTAATGTCGGTGGAAATTTCACGATATATTTTTGTAAAGCCTTTTTGAAATATAATGGGTTCCGGGCGACAAACGACGCTCCAAGTGAAGTTGTTGTGCTCGGGTAACTGAAATAATTTGCGTTTCTGGGTCCCGATAACAGCGCAGCTTTTTTATTGTCGTGATTTAATTATACATTGCATCATGAGCACGTTAGGAGCGCCTTGTTTGTACTTGTTTAATGTATTACTAAAGAATTAAGTATCATTGTGACTATTGTAAGAAAAAGTGTCGTTCCAAGATTAATTAATAGAGATTCACTGATAAATTAAGCTTCGTGTGCGTTATAATTTTTTTATAATACTTGTAGCTTATGTGGATATGTATATGGTCTAAGGGTTCCGTTTTTAGGGTTCCGTAGTCAACTAGGAACCCTTATAGTTTCGCCATGTCTGTCTGTCTGTCTGTCTGTCCGTCCGCGGCTAAGCTCAGCGATCGTTAGTACTAGAAAGCTGTAATTTGCCATGAACATACATATCAGTCACGCCAACAAAGTGGTAAAATAAAAAATAAAAAATATTTTTTTTTTTACGGTACCTCCCATAGACGTAAAGGGGGCTGATTTTTTTTTCTCGACTGACCCTATAGTGTGGGGTATCGTTGGATAGGTCTTTTAAAACCATTGTGGGGTTGCTAACATGATTTTTCTATTCAGTGATCTGTTTGCGAAATATCCAACTTTAAAGTGAAAATTTTCATTAAAATCGACCGTCCCCCCCCCCCCTCTAAAATCTAAACTGTTGGGTGGAAAAATTTGAAAAAATTCAAAATGGTAGTAAATATGTCAAATTTACTAGGAAAATTATAGCTGCTAAGATTGCTTGGAAATTATTTGTAGTTTTAGAGTAAATAGTAGCCTAAGGTATAAAACATACCTAAACTTGGATGATACCGTACACATACGAAATCCTTAGAAAAATATTACTGGATTTTTTCGTAATGGCTACGGAACCCTACCTTGGGCGTGTCCGACACGCTCTTGGCCGGTTTTTTTCCTATATAGGTTCGGAACCCTAGAAACGTGTTTTTCTACATACGTGGTGAAACAAAACTTTGTGCATTAAGGCTCTTAATTTTTTTTTACTTTTTTTTTCATTACCTTCGTTGTCTCTCAACGACAATATAGGTACGTACACTTTAGTCTATTTGTCCATATGCGATGGTGTGATTACTTTCTATTAGCTGACCTGCCTGCTAGTTTGGCCTATCATAATTTAGAAAGGAAAGAAAATAAAGAATATAATTTAACCTTTTCTTCTATTCGCTTCATCCGTTCGTTCGTCCGTTGCAGTCGGATCTCAAATTCTCGTTTCGATTTCGAACATTATTACGCCTAAAGTTATAAATTCCCCTCATTCTTCGTTGCACGTAGCTAGAAAAATACCGGATCCGAATTTAGCAAAGAAAAACGTACCTTCATTTAGACTTGTAATAGGTTAGCACGAAACTTCGACAACACTTTTCTAAAGTCCCAAAGTTTTACGATGCTGTCAAAGAACTAAGGCTACTAAAGGCGCTAGGAATAGATCTGTCGCAGACACGTTCGCTCCATCTCGGGATATATTTTGCAATTTCATTTCCCTCGAGAGAGCAGGGCACGGTTTATGCGACACCTTATTCTTTAGGAAGCTTAATATTTTTCGCTGTTCTGTAATCTTGAGTCCTGTCCGAGCGCGACATGCAATATAGATTATACTTTAAAATAGAAGCGAGGTACAAACTGGGGTGCACTGAAATATTGGAAGGATTATATCACACGAGCGTTGTGAGGACTTAATAATACTTTGTGGCGTTGCCCTCTCGACTCACATTTTGGGATTGACTCTTACGACCCAAGTTTCTGACCGGTTAAATTTTACGGTGTCAAGCTTGTCTTTCTTTTAAAGTATGGGCTTAGGAGAAGCGGGGGTTGGTTACTCGAGAAGCCAAGGATAACCAAGACGCCTACAAGCATAAAAACATAACATTATAAATATACCTACAATAGGTATGCAGTTTAAATTGTAATGCGACCAAATAACTTTTATCAGCATGCATGCTAGTATATTTTATACGTCCTGTCGTGATTGGCACGAGACTGGATTGAAATCGAAAGGTTTAAGGAAATTACTTCAAATATTGCAATACGAGTATGTTTTGGTACATGAATCCATCCGCAAACATAAAACAGGCGGAATTACCAATAAAATATATGCTCAGAGATCATTTCACGATTTGTGAGAGTGGTAAACATTGTAACAAAATCTATTCGACAGTGTTCGTTCCTGTGCATGAAATAACCGGGAAATGAGACAATGAGATGCGATCTGCGCATACATACAAAGTTGTTCATTGTACGACACTGAATTCGATTATTCTAGTCAAACTTGGTTCATTTCAAAACGTTTCGATCGCTTCGAGATATCAAATCTCATATTTGCTCTACTTCTACTTGTAGAAAAAAATAGTTGAAATAAGTCTGTATTTCGTCACTACTTTCAAAAAATCTCGTATAGCTTGTCTAATTTAAAATGACGCGCCCCACCACCGCATTTACGCACAGGATTTGAAACTCAATTTAAGCTACAATAGAGAAATAAATATTGGCAGATGTGCGTGAATGCGGTGGTTGGGCGCGCGTCATTTTAAATTAGACAAGCTCTATCTTAAAATCGAAAATCTGCCAAGTGAACTTTACTAGAAGTACATCAAGGTTCAATTTGGTTTACATATTTGATTTGAGATACGAGGTTTTTTCAAAGTACTGACGATTTATTTACTTTCCAATCAAAGATTGTCAACCGAATGGACTGACAGTAACCACATAGGATATTAAGTACATGTGAATTCCGAAAAACTCAGAGGTTCGAACCCACGACCCTCTGTTTGAGAGGCCATAGGTCAAGCCACGAGGCTACCTCGGATTTTTAAACGTGCAAAATTACATCTGAAATTAACCATAAGCTTTACGGTGAAGGATAACATCTGTGTAATGGTGTGTGAGAAGTTTCCGCACTGAGCTCGCGTGGGAACTAGGTACGGCCCAAGCCCTCTCTCTGAGAGGAAACCTGGGCCTGCAGTGGAACGTGTAGAGAGTGAGATGATGATGACCTAAGTATAACAGATTTAATCAGTTCCATACTAATATAAATACTTCATACCTAAACAGGACCCAATTACATTGTATCCAACCAATGCCTCCGTCACAAATGAATTTCCTCTTCGAACTAATCAAGAGAGCGCAAAAACCAATCTCAAATCGGGACCCGCAGCATAATGATCGAGCCGTCTACAAAGTCCTACGTGTAGATTATTCGCCTACTTTGAATGCAGCAAATATGTGAGAGCGGCGAGTGCGCTGCGGCACATGGCCAGCCATAGCTACCCGTCTAGCTAGAGTAGTTCAAAAGAATAATTTTAGGGTGTATTTTTTGCTGCGGCCAGCGGCCGGTCGGCGCTCGCGTTTTATTGCACACTATTCCGGCGAATAAACGCGCCTGGGGGGGTTTAATGGACCGGCCAAGGGGGAGGCCCCCACACCGTGCCTCTTCGCCGCTGTATTGGACGCGAGTATTCAATATTTTTGCGTGTGAATTGCAGGCTCGGGGGTAACCACTAATCAGTGAGGCGTAATGTACGGCTGTTCAGAAGCGCACGGTTTTTGATCGAATGCGAGCTATTTTCAAGTAAGTATCATTCATGGTAAATCTTAACTTTGAGAGTCTTACAATAGATATTA
The DNA here is from genome assembly GCA_947563465.1 of Archips xylosteana. Classification (NCBI taxonomy): domain Eukaryota; kingdom Metazoa; phylum Arthropoda; class Insecta; order Lepidoptera; family Tortricidae; genus Archips; species Archips xylosteana. The sequence continues at coordinate 8,156,209 of OX387362.1, forward strand.
CCTCATCATCCCAGACTATATAAGTCTCAGTGCAGAGTACAGCGGGCTTAATGTCTTAACGTTTATGACGCTTGCCTTCGCAATCACTATTTCTTTCTGTCAAACGGTATAAAGTGATGACAGAAAGAGATGGTGAAAGCGAAGGCAAGCGTCAAAAGCGTTAGACAATACGGCCTCAGGTCTCCTCTCAGAATGAGACGGTTTGGGCCGTACTTCCCACGTGGCAAGTGCGGATTGGGAACTGCACATGTCATACATCATTGAATTTCGAAGAATTCAGAAGTGCGATCCTGGGCTCGAACCCACGACCCTCTGCTTGAACCACTAGGCTACAACGAATTGAAGGCGGTGGCCAGTTCAGCTTGCTGTAGGTGTAACATAACGGATGAGACATGGTAGCAATAAACAAAACCTGTGTACAGTAAAATTACATAAAGTTTACCACTGACAGATTTGCCTTCATTTCAAATTCAACTTTAACGACCTACAAATAAAGCCAATTTTAGAATACTGTTACCCACGTTTGCAGATTTTGTAATAGCTACTTTATTTGTATGGTGTTAAAGTTGGAAATGAAATGAAGGCAAGCCATCTGTCAGTGGTAAATTAAAAGTAATCGTATTGTATGTGTTTTATTTTATTATCCGTAAATTATAGGCCACTTCGGGTCACTGAGCCAGCATAGTAAGTAAATAAATGAATTATAGGTACTTATTTAGCAAAACCGGTAATCTCATTACAGAACTAAATTATCTTGCGCTATAATGAAATTAAGCCCGTTAACGGCGTAAAAACTCCTGAGGTACCTCGCTATCGCTGTATTTTAAAGGTAACTGGCAGAACAAAATGACGGCTATTAATTCAGCTTTAAAACAGTTGCGTCAATTTTCAATATTTTTTTATTCGGGTAAAATGCTCGCTTGAGTTCGTACGCTCCGTCCAGGCTGTCACGCACACTCGCTAACAGTTTCGGGTCGGGCACTCGTTTTTTGCACTACGAAAGTTATTTTATATCTATTTTGCTAACTGGTTTTTGCATTTCAAAGCCATTAGGCAATTCGACTATTTGAAAGCGTACATTTTAATGTTTCGGCTGTATACCCACTCCAACAATCGTAGGATTGAATGAAGAGAGCCATTTTTAAGCTACTATTTATCTTCATCTGTCCCGGTGTCTCTGGGTTGACAATCAAATCAAATCTTGCACGTTAAATTATCCAACCATGAATTGAGTTGAAATTTGTTAGGTATGTGTGTATCTTCTACCTACATGCATGTGATGTTGATGTATCTACATACCAAATTTCAAGTCACTTCATATCTATGTAGATTGAATTACAATGCAAGTAGGTACAATCAACGAAAACTAGAGTCAGCAAAAAAGCTTCTCAATATTCAAAATATTTTTAAACAAAGAGTTTTTCGGAATTTATGTGCGAAGTTACATTTGAAATTTACGATGAAGGAAAATCGTGAGGAAACCTGAACACGCCTGCGAAGATTCAATAGTGTGTGAAGTTCCCAATCTGCACTGGGCCCCCGTGGGAACTGCGACCCAAGCCCTCACATTCTGTGCCCTGAGTGGGACATATATAGACTGACTTGAGATTGAACTATTTACTTATGGAAAGATGAAAAATTATTTAAATTTAATCAATTTAAAACTCGGACAAACGCAGCCGATGCACTCTTCATTACTTCGGCACTGCAGCTAAGCTACCCTCCATACAGTAATTATTCTCTCCGTGATTAATTCATCTTTCCAGCCAGTCCTGTGGCTTGGTTTGAATTACGCGGTAGTAATTTCACGGCGTTACCGAGTCAAATTAAAACAGTGAGAATTTAATTAAATGTGTAAATGGGCTCTTGTAAAAATCGCGGCGGGAACCTCGAGTGCGCACTGCATCTGACTCCGTGGCTGGCGAATTTTATATTTAGATTTAGGTGCGGGGCCGCATTTGATGCTTTTGTTGGGCGGAGAACGATTTCAGAAGCAAGGCGGGTTGACGCGGTGGAGGTGTTGAGGTGGAAAAAGAATCTGGAGTCGTGGTAGAGTCAGATAGTAGTGTTTTTATGAAATAGTGCGGAAAACGAGCAAGTCAGTCACTGATGGCAAGGACTAGCAACCACGGACATTCACACCATGATAGGATTGCCGTGTCAGTAATTTCGTTGGCTGTCTTATCCTCCACATCGGACTTGGCAGCAGCCTTAACGAGTAAGATGGTGGTAGCGATCCGGAGTACCGTGTAAGAGGTCCTACCACCCGCTAAATTTTTCTAAACAAGCTGTCAAATTTAGCGACTAGATACCTCTTTTTTTCAGGATTCCGTAGTGCTGCAAGAAACCCTTACCTATAATAAATAATAATAATAATAATAATCTTTATTAACTTTTACATCGTATTTGACAAATATAACTAAAAGGATAAACAAACACAGTAAAAAATGTAAATAATACACACCCTGAACTAGGATAAAATAAAATCCTGTGTTTTAGGTAAAAAAGGACTTAAAATGCTAACATAAATAATCAAATGCAAAATACCTACACACAAATGTTTTTAAGTAGATTTTGAATAAAAGACAAGTTGTAAAACATTTTTGGTTCTAAAATAAGCACTTAAAATAACCTTAACACTATTTAATCCTATTTATTTTAAGACAGCCAATAACTTTTCTGAATCCTCATAAGACATTTTTAGAAGATCTTCTTGGAGAATTTTTTGGTTTTATTATAATTAAAAGAGTATATGCCTAATTTAGCATGTAATCTATTGTACCACACACAAAATACCTACACACAAATGTTTTTAAGTAGACTTTGAATAAAAGACAAGTTGTAAAACATTTTTGGTTCTAAAATAAGCAATTAAAATAACCTTAACACTATTTAATCCTATTTATTTTAAGACAGCCAATAACTTTTCTGAATCCTCGTAAGACATTTTTAGAAGATCTTCTTGGAGAATTTTTTGGTTTTATTATAATTAAAAGAGTATATGCCTAATTTAGCATGTAATCTATTGTACAGTAGTGGTGCCAGGAATACATAAAATCTGGAGAAGGCATGTTTTTTATTAATATTAGGAGGGCAAACTAAATACTTACGCCTTTTTTTGTAGCTTCATTGTTAAAGGGAAGTGCAGCGTGCTGTTTAAGAACTGTGCTCATTATAAATAATTGTCTAACTGTTAGTACATTACAAGATTTATATAGAAGGTCAGTAGGGTAAAGAGAAGTGCGATTTGTAGTAAGAAACCTTTAGAATTGCTCGCTGTGTTCTCTCAATGTTTAGTAAAACCGATTTATACGTGCCACCCCCCCATGACGTAATACAGTAAGTTAATATCTAGATTGACATAGGGCAAAATAAACTTGTCTGATTGTTGTCGAATCCATGACTGTACGTAATTTTTTGAAAACATATATTAACTTACGGACTCTGCCACTTAAAGCTTCAATATGAGGCCTAAAAGAAAGTGTTTCATCCAATATTACACCTAAATACTTAATATTATTAATCATTGCAATGTTTGGGCAATTACACGGGTTAGTACGGGAGACTTCACACTGGTGGGCAATTACTGTTGGACTAGTTAACTTCGATTTGCGCATAGAAAATTGTACACAATTAGTTTTTCCCGCATTTAGTGTTAATAGTTTTGCCGTGTAAGTCCGTTCGTCCGTCCGTCGGCGGCTTATTAGAGACCATTTAGTGTTAGAAATCTGTATTTTTGGATGTATATATAATTAATTATGTTAATCACACTGACAGAATGGTAAAATAAACTTAAGAAAGATAAATCTTTTAGAGTAGCTCCACGTTAAGTGGGGATGATTTTTTTTTCTCTTCAAATCCATAGTGTGGGCTAACGTTGGATAGGTCTTTAAGAAATCGAAAAAAAAAACGATATATAAAACAAGCGCGAGTTTGACCCTTAACATTTAAACTTTAAATGAAACGAAATACCTACGCATGGATTGCAACATGAAATTGAATTTTCTCTCAAATATCGCACCACTCACTAGTAGGCAAGTACTAGTTTTATAGTCATTTTAACGTCCGATAACGATGCACACGCGCAGCCTCCGGCTAGTCAAATAACGAGCGAAAAACCGATTTATTTGTTCATTCCCGGTACTGTGTTAGGTAAACTTGTTAGCCGTGCAGTCATACCAACTATAAATTCTTTGAAAAATTAATTGCTATGCCTCTACTTTCACATCGTTTGTCAAGGATATAATAGTGTGTAAATATAGGTATGTCTAGAATTAATTGATTAGGTAATTCAATTGTTACTTAGCGGAGGTCCTTCCTTATCAAAGAACTAAATACACCTTTTTGTTTATGTAATTATTTAATCAATATAATAACAGACTGTAGTCTACCGTCTACGTAGCGTATACCTTAATACCTTTACACTTTGTTTTAAGTGTTAATTACCTATACCTACTACATATGTACATAAATGGACGTGGGTAGTGAAGATTAAAGGTAATGTATCTCTATAATAATATGGCACTAATATTATAAGTCAGGGATGTTCTTCTCGGTTGCCTTTCCGGAAATCGAGATCAGGACACACGGGTACGCGACCCCGGCTTCCCGAGCTACCGCTAACTCTCCCTGTTCCTTCCGAGTTAGCTGTATTCTATCCCTTCAATTCCTACCAAGATTCCATAAATCCTTCTCACGGAAACCATATCCCAACCAGCCCTTGTATTCCCTTCTAATGTCCGGTGGGAGATGTCGGGCAGCAGCGCTCTCCCACTACTCTTACTGCGATCACCAACACGCCTGCCCAGCGTGGTGATTATGGGCAAATACCCTAAATATGGATAGCGCCAATAAAATACGGCCCCCAGTTCCCGGTAGCTCCGCCATTCCTGGTTATGGTAGCGGCCTTGGAAATGGTGGAGTGGGGGGTGCGAAGAATCCCCGGGAGACGATCAGCGGCTACCATCATCGATTGAACCTGGCTACGTATAATGGACGCACCCTTAGGCTTCCTGAACATCTTCTAGAGCTCGAAGTAGAACTTAGCAAGATCAACTGGCACATACTGGGGTTATCAGAAGTCCGAAGACAGGGGGAGGGCACGATAACTCTAGAATCAGGCGATCTCTTCTACTTTCGAGAAGGAGATGAACCATCCAGAGGCGGCATTGGCTTTCTTGTCAACAAGTGTCTTTCAAACAACGTGTTAGAGATAAACAGTGTGTCGACCAGGGTGGCATACCTTGTACTTAAACTTACTCAGAGATACTCTCTAAAGGTGGTACAGGTATACGCACCGACCTCGGCACACTCGGATGATGAGGTGGAGGCTCTCTATGAGGACATCTCAACAGCCTTGCATTCAACCACCCATACCCATTTCACCGTTGTCATGGGAGACTTTAACGCCAAAGTGGGAGTACAAGAACGCGACGAGTCGAGAATCGGACCACACGGTTACGGACGTCGGAATCGCAGGGGACAAATGCTAGTCAACTTCCTCGAATCACAGGGGCTATTTTTGATGAACTCTTTCTTCAAAAAGAAGCCCCAAAGAAAGTGGACATGGCAAAGCCCCGATAATGTGACAAAGAACGAGATAGACTTCATTATGGCAGACAAGCGACATGTATTTAGGGATGTCTCAGTGATCAACAGGTTTGATACCGGAAGTGATCACCGACTTGTACGAGGCACTCTAGATATATCATATAAGCTGGAACGTCGACGTCTTATGAAGTCTACTCTCCGACCTACACTGCTCCAAACCGAACTTGGGTCCGAAAATTTTCAGATCGATCTGAAGAACAGATTCGATTCGCTGGAAACCACGGCAAATGTTGACAGGATGGCCAAAAACGTGGCTACAATACTCCGAAACGTAGGTCACAAACATTTTCGACGGCAGAGGAAAGACAGGGTATCTGAACTGTCTGCTGAGACTCTGGAATTCATGACGAAGAGACGTGAAATGGCGCAAACGCAGGCCAATGCATTAGCATACCGAGCACTAAACTCTCAGACCAAAAAGCTGATTAGACGCGATCTCCGGCGCTCCAATACTCGCACCGTAATGGAAGCGATCGAGCGTAATAGGGGGTCCAAAGTGTTTAATCAGCAGCTTGGGAGAGGTCACATAACAAAGCTCAAGACTGCGGATGGCAGACACGTTACGTCCAAACCAGAAGTTCTCGCGGAAGTCAAGAAATTCTACGATACCCTGTATGCCTCGCATGCCTCGAAACTAGTGACCCAAGACGTTCAAGATGAGAGAGCCACTCTGACCCGCCACCACACGGAGGACCTTCCGGAAATTGACGTCGGCGAGATTAGGATAGCCCTCAAACAGATGAAAAACAATAAAGCACCGGGTGAGGACGGTATCACAACTGAGTTGCTGCGAGCAGGTGGGACACCGCTCCTAAAAGAGCTTCAGAAGTTGTTTGATGCCGTTCTCCAAAACGGTATAACACCGGAGGCGTGGAACAGGAGCGTGGTCGTATTGTTCCATAAAAAAGGAGACAAGTTGCTCTTACAGAACTACAGACCGATTTCGCTCTTGAGCCACGTCTACAAGTTGTTTTCGAGGGTTATCACGAATCGTCTCGCCAAAAGATTTGACGACTTCCAGCCACCAGAACAAGCCGGGTTCCGAAAAGGCTACAGCACCGTGGATCACATACACACAGTGCGGCAGATTGTACAGAAGACTCACGAGTACAATCAGCCCCTGTGTCTGGCATTTGTGGACTACGAAAAAGCCTTCGACTCCATCGAGACCTGGGCGGTTCTGGAATCCTTGCAGCGATGCCAAGTCGATTGGCGTTACATTGAGGTGCTGAGATGTCTGTATGATGCCGCCACGATGTCCGTCCAAGTACAGGATCAGGAGACAGAACCCATCCAGTTGCGTCGAGGAGTGAGGCAGGGGGATGTTATATCCCCTAAGCTATTCACTAACGCACTAGAGGATGTCTTTAAGACCCTGGACTGGAAAAGACGTGGCATAAACGTAAACGGCGAGTACATCTCTCACCTCAGGTTTGCCGATGACATAGTTGTTATGGCGGAATCATTGCAGGATTTGGCGGAAATGCTGAACAGCCTTAATGATGCTTCGCGACGAGTGGGGCTTGGGATGAATTTGGACAAGACAAAGGTCATGTTCAACGATCACGTCATCCCTGAGCCCCTGTTCGTCGGAGATTCGGCCCTCGAAGTTGTTCAGGAGTATGTCTACCTAGGACAAGTCATTAAGCTTGGTAGAAACAACTTCGAGAAAGAAGCCGATAGAAGGATTCGATTGGGCTGGGCAGCATTTGGGAAGCTTCGTCATATCTTGACGTCATCCCTGCCACAATGCCTGAAGACTAAGGTTTTTAACCAGTGCGTCCTACCCGTTATGACTTACGCTGCAGAAACGTGGACACTCACAGGAGGACTAGTCCATAAGTTCAAAGTTGCTCAGCGTGCCATGGAGAGGGCTATGCTCGGAATCTCGTTGAGAGATAGGGTCCGCAACGAGCATATAAGAGAAAAGACGAAAGTCGTTGACGTAGCCCGCAGGATTAGCACGCTGAAGTGGCAATGGGCTGGTCACGTTTGCCGTACAACTGACGATCGTTGGAGCAGACGTGTCCTGGAGTGGAGACCACGTTTAGGAAAGCGTAGTGTGGGACGCCCTGCAACACGTTGGACTGATGACCTTAGGAGGACAGCTGGCAGTGGGTGGATGAGGGAAGCCCAGGATCGCGAATTTTGGCGCAATATGAGGGAGGCCTACGTCCAGCAGTGGACGGACAATGGCTGTAGATAGATAGATAGATAGAATATTATAAACTAGCTTTTGCCCGCGACTCCGTCCGCGTGGAATTAGTAATTTGGGCAGCTTATTTTTTTTATCCAATTTGCATTTTCATCAATTTGGCTCTCCATATTGTACCTCGATATAAAAAAAATTACCCGCCCCCCAACCCCCTCCCGCACAGCAACCCCGAACGCCCCCCCACCCCCCACAGCACCCCTCGCACACCCGCGTTCGTCCTAAGTCATGCGTGCCTATAGAAGTTTTACTTCAAAAACCCCCGCACCTTCCTCCCCCTCACCTCCCACCCCTACCCCCCCCCCCCGGTGTTTTTGTCAAATATCTTGAAAACGGTGCATCCTACGGCAAAATCAATGAAATTTTCATCCCCCTTTGAAGCCCCCGCACCCTCACCCCCCGGTGTTTATATCTTGAAAACGGTGCATCCTACGGCAAAGTCAATGAAATTTTCATCCCCCCTCTGAAGCCCCCGCACCCCACCTCCCCCGCACCCCAGCACCATGTACGTACCCCCCCCATGTACGTACAAACAGCGCGTTCAAACAAACAAACAAACTCACCAGCTTTATAATATTAGTATAGATTATAAATGTAAGGATGGATGAGTGTATGTTTGTTAGGTACTCTTACAAGCTAAAACGGTTTGAGGGATTCTGATGGAATTTGGTACAGAGAGAGTTTATAACCTGAATTAACATATAATACCTACTTGCTACTTTTTTATCCCGGAAAACTGCATAGTTCCCAGGGGATAGCGATAAACGAATTCTTCGCAAATGGAGTCGCGGGCATCAGCTAGTTTTCAACATTAAGCGTTTGAAGTAGCGGGCGGTAGCAGAGCTGCAAGTTATAGTCATGTCTGGAACTCGGTAAAAAGTAGTTTAGTACAATAAAAGTGATGTGGTGGAATAGTATTGAAGCTTTTGTAAATATTATAACTACCTATCGTATTATTACTTACCATAAAAATTACCACTACTAACTAATTGCACGTGACGATAAAAAAGTATGGTATGTTTGCGAGATCGTTTCTGAATTTATAATAATAATTTTCTTTAATTTCATTGTTATTAAGTAGATAGGTGTAAGTACTCGTATGCGTGTTTTTTGAGAAATTTGTTTGTTATTGCTATATGTGACCTAAGCAAACATATATCAGTGATTTAATTGTACCTGTAAACTTCCATGTGTTGATAATACCTAAATTTAGTAGATAGATAAATAAATGACCAATTTTCAGAATGTTTACCTAATGTAAATATGGTTTGCCTAAAATTAATTTATTGAATCAGGCGTTACTTTGCGTCTTTAAGTCTAACATTTGGTAGCACAGTGATCGGTTGCGGTAGGTACTCTGAAGATGAGCTCTGGTTGAGTTCGAAACGCGACAGTGTAGTTTGGTGGTGGTGATAGTTGGGTTTCTGTGATTTGTGTGTGTTCATACAGTGTGGAAGTGGAAGTGGAGGAACTGCATGAACACGCATTTTTTACATAAATGTTGCTATCGTAAGGTCACGGGTGAGCATGAGCAAAGTAATTGTTTCAGTTTATACGTAAAATTAGTCCAGCAACGTAGTTGCACCATTTTCTAAATAGCAGGGTAGATTCATCATCAAAGTGGCATGCAGGGAACTACGAAAAAATCGATGACCATCCCGAACGTTACGACTGCTACAATATGCAGTACCTACGGTACGTGTGACCCAGTTTTGACGTACACAGGTAACTGATACGAAATTGCGTCAATTTTCGTCTATTTTTAAATCGGTCGGGCGCTGGCGCCCCTTTTTAGTACAGCCAATGCAATTCAACTAGGAGCTTTGTAAGCTAGCTCGGTGAATGTGCTGTGGTCCAATAATATAGGTCATATCACATGCCTTTTCACCAGAGATATGCTATGCTATGTTGCTATGGATGCATTTGATATCCGCCAATCATATTCATTCTTCCATATAGCCACGCGGCGGACACGACGTACAAATACGCGTTCTTGAATCTACATAAGCACGACGACGTCTGTACACGCGTACGCCTACATACATCGCGCGCGCACTTTTCTGGTTTCTGGCGGTTTCCGGCTATCTGCGCCTTGAGGGGTGGGGTAATTCGAATCGGTGCGGGGCGGACCGTTTCCATTCTGTACGTCAGTACTATTATATATTCTGTGATATAGCATAGCACTGCGGTGGAAACGGGATTGACTAAGAGCTCGTTCCCACTATGTCGTGTGTCGGTCCGTTTTTTAATCGGGCGTTCCAGTGGCCGAACATTTTATATGAAGCTATTCACACTCGTCCGACAGCAATTTTGTGTCGGATCCGGCAAATAATATCGTGTGTTTTGTGAGCCCTCGTCCGGAAATCGTGTACAGAAGCCTCGAAATGACTGTGCGGTCGTGGCCGACAGCTAATAGTGTGAACAGAGGCGACGACACCCGATTCAAATCGGAATCCGACACACGACATAGTGGGAACGAGCTCTAACCTATGTTTTTACATGGAATTTGATCTTCCTCGAGCGGCTACTTTAGCATTAATGAAAAAGGCCACAGTTTCATATTTTTTTTAAATATAAGATAAGAGGGAAAACGAGCAGGCGAGCCACCTGATGGAAAGCAATCACAGCCGCCCATGGACACCCACGACACAAGCTGAGTTACGGATGCGTTGCCGGCCCTTTGAGAAAAAAGTAGGCTCGTTTTTTGACGATCCCCAAGTTGTACCGGTCCGGAAATACCGCCCCTGCAAGCCGATTCCAAAGGTTCACCGAGCGTGGCAACAGGTTCCGTGAGGAACGGACTGTACCTAGTGGACTGCCAGCTATTGAAGTGATGAGGGTGGAAAAAAGTCGGTTGCGAGTAGTGTTAATGAAAAAATTTAGCAGCAAGCAATAGCAATATATGATTTCACGGGATGACCGTAAAAGTAATAAAAAATGAAGTTGAAAAAAAAAAAAAAAAATACAAAAAGATACTTCATAGCATAGCTAACTTGTTTAAAGTTGCACAGTAGCGCCATCTCTTGTCCAGGTGAGCGGTTAGTTCCGAAGGAGTGTTGAAATCTCTCGATAGAGGGTGTAACATAGATGTGTGCTTGTCACTGCATAAGGTGATAATTTAGCAGACTGAAATGTATGATGTATAAGAAAGATTCGTGTCTAATCTCTAGACCAGTGGTGGTGTAGGGGTTTAGCACGCAGCACGGAATGCTGAGGACCTGGGTTCGATTCCCAGCATTGGTCTTTTTTCTGGGATTTTTTCTGTGCATCTATATTTCAGTTTGTATTTAGTATGAAATATAGCAAGCAATAGATCGAACAACTCCTCGGACCACTCCTAATGATAAATGCGGTATAAGATACATAGTACATCTGGAAAGGCACCCTTACGCGAGTTTCTATCGCGCCTTTTCTGTTCTGTACGCTTAGTATAAGTTTTACTTCACCAAAATACTTCTCGATCGCGTTTACGTAAAAAATTCAATTACTAGGGAAACATGGACAGCGTCTCCGCGCGCGCGCTTCCATGTTTCCATAGAATTGAAATTTTTACGTAAACGCGATCGAGAAGTATTGAAGTGAAGGAAAACTTATACTAAGCATACTGCTCATTAATTCACATGAAGTGACGACTGGGCATAAGAATAAATAATAACATAGTAGAAGGGAATCTCTTTTGACCACGTCCAAAACGCCGCCATTTATATACCTACTTCCCCCCTCACGTCGTTACACCCCTCTGTCGTCCAGGCGTATTGCTAGGGTTGCTTACTGTTAAATATTACTTACGTCTAAAAATAAACATCGCTAAAATATTAGGTTTTTATTTACTTTGAAATTATTATTTTATTCTAGTTTTACAAAATATGAGATTTATAAATCATTAGGTACAGTCAAGGATTTTAATTGTTAGGCCACTTGCCACTGTTCGCATTTTAGCCGTGTAATGCAAATCGGGTGAAGCCGCTTATACTCGTATATGCTGATTTGCATTACACGGCTAAAATACGAACAGTGGCAAGTGGCCTAACAATTAAAATCCTTGACTGTACGTACCTACATATTATAGGTAGGTACTTTTAAGTAAGAAGTTTTACAAGTGCCATACCAAATGAAGCCATTTAAGGTGATTTGGCATCGTTTTTGAATTGTTTGTACACCCAAATACACCACAATAACGAAAGCGCAAACAGGTTAACAGCCAAACGCGCGTGCGGCGACGCCGGCCGTGACACCCTGACCAAAGAGTATTGTAATATTATATGAACAAGAGTGGCAACTCTATGGTCAAATATGCATGTATGGAAGGTGCTGCCACCCTACGGCTGCTCAAGAACTAATGTGACGTTTCTATAGATGTATACCTATCTATATGTATATGTTGATAGTGATGTACAGCCATAGATACGCGTACCTATAGCAATGTATAGTCAAGGATTTTAATTGATAGGCTAATTGCCACTATTCGTATTTTAGCCGTCTAATTCAAATCAGCATATACGAAGTATAAGCGGCTAAACCCGATTTGCATTATACGGCTAAAATACGAACATTGGCAAGTGGCCTATCAATTAAAGTCCTTGACCGTACAATTTGGTACGCCATGGCCATGGCCGATGAATGACGACTGACAAGTTTGACAAGTCAACCAAGATGGCCGCTAATTTAGTTCTTCGGCAAACACCAGAGATCGCTGTAGTCGCATGAAAAGTGATGATATATGTAAGTGTGCCCCCCCTGACCCTGACTGAGTTCTCGCTTAGCGAGTACTCTAATATCGTGACCTTGAGTCCGGCCGGAGCGGGAGTTTCCCTTCTACTCTGTTCTTATTTATTCTTATGGACTGGGCACCCTTTACGTAGCACTGCTAAGCGCCTTAGGCAATCTGCTCCATCTCTGAGCTAGGTCACGCATATCTACGTCTAAACAGTACTACGCCATTGTTTCATGCTTGACCCTCTGAACTCTCCAGCAGAGGGTCGTATGTTCAAATGAATTCAAACCTTATTTACATTGAAATATCACATCACGTTATTTACCAAATCAGGGGGCTACCACTGCGAACCTAATTGTAAATAAACAAATGTTGTAGAATAACAACATTTATTAACGACCGCTTTAGCCTAGTTGGTAGTGACCCTGCCTACGAAGCAAGAGGTTCTGGGTTCGAATCTCGGTAAGGGCATTTATTTGTGTGATGAGCACGAATATTTGTTCCTGAGTTATGGATGTTTTCTATGTATTTAAGTATTTATATTTATTTATATATGTATGTTTATCGTCGTCTAGTACCCATAGTACAAGCTTTGCTTAGTTTGGGACTAGGTCGATTTGTGTGAGATTGTCCCCTAATATTATTTATATTATTTATTATAATATAAACCAATTCCCAGTAAGACCCGAACTAAGGAAAGCTAGGTACCTACTAGGGAACGAATGTATGTATTTCGGTACTTAAATAGATAGGTAAATATATACTAACTAGTACCGTTCCCATTGCACTATACAGCGATTTCGCACTACGTCTGATCCGAATCCGTGAGAGAGAAAACGAATTCCGCGGGAACTTCCAATCCAAACAACCAATGTTACCTATTGTCTTCGCGTACGAAGTCGCGGGCAAAAGCTAGTTGTCTATAAAAAAAGCAAAAAAATCACGTTTGCTGTATGGAAGCCCCCATTAAATATTTGTTTTATTTTAATTATTTATTTTTAAAGTAAATATATAACTAAATATTCTGTGAATATTTCAAGCGTCTACCTGTTGCCGTTATCAATATCGAGCAAAAACGAGCAAAAAAAATCACGTTTTCTGTATGGGAGCCTCCTTAAATATTTATTTTATTGTATTTTTTAGTATTTGTTGTTATAGCGGCAACCGAAATACATCATGTGTGAAAATTTCAACTGTCTAGCTATCACGGTTCATGAGATACAGCCTGGTGACAGACGGACAGCGGAGTCTCAGTAATATGGTCCCGTTTTTTACCCTTTGGGTACGGAACCCTAAAATTCGGTCCTAATGCGTAAACTACCATGCAAATAATTCTACGACTAGGTACTCCAGACCGTAGTTTTAGGATGATTGTGATTGGTATGTGGTTTGTGTTTTGTGATTGGTGTGGTAATGTTAAATTTAACTATCGAATAATTTATACAACTTATGTTAAAAGGAAGTACTTAAATTGATACTAATTGATTGTACTTAAATTCATAGAATCGACACAAAACCTTCGTATTCGTCATACAAGCGGTAGCCCCTACCGGTACTCGAACTCGGGACACCTAAATAGCTTCACAATCAGGAACACCAACCACTGACCAGGTTGCCAAGCACAGGGCGCCGTTTGCTTTGGTAATAAAGTTGCAGGGTATTTCGTAGAAAAAAAGTTAAACAACACATTTGGAACTTTGTCGTAGTCAGTAGACGCTGAAAAGTTCCATCGAGTCAGTTTAGCCGATCAACAAATTGCGCGAGTTGTTTCGAAATCAGTCGGATCCGGTAGCGACTTCAACTCGCCCACTTCAGTTTTTGCTGAAGTTTTCGTGAACTCCTTTGTGAGTTTATTGCAGGTTTTTCTTTGCGGTGCAGACCACAAATATATTGGATAGGCACCTGTATAAAAGTACTACTGTAATTATTTCATCACTGACTTCAAATTAAATTCTTTGTTAAGTAGATATCCCATCATCAGATCATGGCGAAATGGTTTATACCACCAAAAACACGAATTTGAAAAATGTTAGCCATTTTCAATTCTAAAAATATGCTTGGTTATGGACTTCGCCAACAAAAGGATTGAGATCTAAATGGGTGCCATGTTCTGCAGATAATCGTAAAATCAATTTGTAAGAACAAATAACATCCTAAACAAATATAAAACTCTATTTCTTTGTTTCCTCTGCTACAACAGTGTTGGATATTTTTTATAAATATAAATTCTTAAATTGAACTATCGAACAATTTACACAAAGTAGATAACTTACTATGTTAAATTTAATCTTAACACTTGACTTGGCTAATTTTCACAAACAAGTCATCTTATATTTGGCTAATAAACTTATTTTCTATATTTCATTTGATTGTAAAAAATTTTTGCTTTATAATTTTCATAGGCGCCAGGTGCTTCTTAATCGAATCGATTGTTTTACATTTCAAATCTTAAAAATTCTCTGTTTTCTGATTTCTCCCTTTGCATATACGCAATCACCTATCTGGATGACAAATGCGAACTTTCTAGGACATCTGGAATTGGGTTAGGTTTTTGATCTATATGTCAGTAAATGAGTCAGTGGAAAAATATTTAAACGTTTGTATCTTAATAACTTTTGAAGCTGTATTTATGAAATATGGGGATCTTGTGAATCTTATTGGTATCAATAAAGAAACCAAATTTGGTGTTGTGTTCGCCAGTTCCTTGAACTTGAACTTGGCTTGACAGGCTACCGCGTGCCTAGATTGTATTCAAAAATATCCGAAGCCTCCTTATTTAGGTTAGGCAGGTAGGTTCCATTCACTTATGAGCACTAGTTAACTATAGCAATATTGCTATTCCTACAATATTGTGCTCCCATTTTTTAAATTACACCTTCTCGAAACAGCTCAACTCTCCAGTCAGCAGTTTGCCGCTTCGCGATTTTTGCTTTCGGCAACGTTGTACGTCCATGTACTAACGTTTCCAACGTCCTTTGTTGCAAGAACTTTTCATATTAATGCATGAATTTTCGCCAGGCGTTTAAATATTTTATGTTAGTACCTAAACGGCTGAATCCTAGGTAGGTAGGTACAGACAATAAAAGTGATCCGAACGCTTAAACTGTAAATAAACTCTCAAACATATTTTGTAGTAACGTTACGTGACACTGTAATTTTTTTTTAAATTGTCAATATTGTCTGGGATTTTTCTTTAAATCATACCTCTGAAAATACCGTTTGAAAATGTGAAAATTTTCGTAAAACTACAGCTAATGTAAACAATAAATGTAGATAACTACGGAGAAAATAAATGAGAGCGCTAAATAATTTTCTGCAGAATACCACAGTATTTTTTTTTGCAATATGTACACGAAGCCTGTCGTAAGTCGTAACAGCAATAAACTTACTCACAAAGTTAATTACAAAATAAGTAACAGCAAGTAACTGTACGATATTAGTCACTTATATTGGCTATGTGCAGTGCAAAGCGAGTGGTGGGGTACAGAAAACGATCGCAGCGCACAACATGGCAAAAATTGGAAGTAAATAAGGAGGAAATGTTGTCGACGCTACGCGGCGCCACCGTCGTGCACGTTCCCAGTGGGGTACAGAAAACGATCGCAGCGCACAACATGGCAAAAATTGGAAGTAAATGAGGAGGAAATGTTGTCGACGCTACGCGGCGCCACCGTCGTGCACGTTCCCAGTGGGGTACAGAAAACGATCGCAGCGCACAACATGGCAAAAATTGGAAGTAAATGAGGAGGAAATGTTGTCGACGCTACGCGGCGCCACCGTCGTGCACGGTCCCAATAGTTATAGTTTTAATGTAGGCAGGTACGGTCAGCATCAAAAGTAGCTGCTCACTTTTGCACTTTGTCGTAATAACACGATTGTCAAGTGACAAGGTACAAAAGTGATTAGCTACTTTTAATGCTGACTGTACAGTTATTGATTTTTCATGTTTGAAAAATAATTATTATTTGTTCAAATTACATTATATTGCTTCGGTCGATGGATTACTTCGTTCGCTTTACGTTCTCGCTTCGCAATGTAATGCAACTTCACGATTTTTGTTGAAGTTTAAGAACGAAGTAAAATCCACGTCTCGCTCCGCACGTAGATTTCAACTAATGTGATTAGTCGATTCTTCACGTCTCCGCTCCACCCGCTTCTTTGGAAATGTACTACCCCAAAACTCCCGAATAACGTTAAAAACTAAAAACCTGGCGCAAGCAAACAGTAGCTCCTAACGACAAAGCGATAATTTACACGCCTCCACCGACATAAAATACTTCTGAATAACGAAAAAAGAAATATTCCAACCGGCCAGCTATGGTACGCAAAGTTTTTAATAACAGGTGCGCCACAAAGGGCAGCGACGTCTGTGCAATCTGGCCACAAACAAAAACATTCGTTATTACCGTGTACTGGCCGAAAACGCTCGTAAAGCGGAGACTACACGCTCTTCAACGCCTGTAGTGCGTTTAAATTGCAGACGTGAGCAGCACATAGCTTGAAATTCTAAGCTTAAAACACACTCGGTTACGTACTACAGTCGCTATTAGAAATATAAAATCCTAGAAAATATTAAAACAAAAGCGGTCCAGAGAGCAAGAATTCAATGAATTCAACCATAATTATTTAACCGGAATAAAGACTGTAGAGTTTGAAGATAAAGGTTTTTTTGGTGGTATAGGTATAGTTTGTTATTGCCTTGTCGTCACGGTGTTCATGCCCGTATGCCAAATTCTAAATCAATGACTAAAATATTAATGGAAATAGTTAAAAATCGAGTTGCGATATTTTTCATATTATTGCTTAGATAGTAAAGTTAATTATTCACATCACAGGTGAAGCTATACCTACCTACGTAATAAAATAATGTTAGTAAAGACTCCCAAAACAGATAAAAGAAGCACTAAATTTTTTCATACAAAATATTACCATGTTCAAACCGTTTTACGTTAAAAATGTTATATATTATGTATGTACTAAATAAAATGACTCCCCATATTGAATTTCTAATTTTCATAATCGCTACACTATAAGTGAAACTACTGCATTATTCTCGTACAGACACTCGATGCGGTGCCATTTTATGTTTATTTTTTTTATGTTTTTATAGGTTAAACCATAGTAGGTACAACCTTTTCACAATAAATGCCCATTAGGAAAAAATCCCACCCTATAAGTATATCCACCTTCTTTGATTAGGTTACACATGGGTCATATGATACGTATATACGTATCATACATTGGTACCATACGTTGGTTTGATAGCTATTTTAGGGACCGCAAGCAACTTGTAAAAATTATCCAAAATGATGGCAACTGTTAACTGTGTAGAACTGACGGCCGCTGGGGCCGAAAGGTTCTCGAGTGGCGTGCGGACCGGAAGACGCAGTGTAGGTAGGCCTCCAACAAGATGGAGCGACGACCTGGGGAAGGTAGCGGGAACGCATTGGGTGCGGATGGCGCAGGGCCGATCTGTTTGGCGAGCCTTGGGGGAGGTCTATGTTCAGCAGTAGACGTCTTTCAGCTGAAATGATGATGGCAACTGTTTGTTATCAAACCCTGCCCCTGTAGACAGAGGAGTGCCACAGGGTTCCAACTTGGGTCCACTTTTATTTATTTTGTACGGCTCTGACATCACGAAGAATATTAGGCACTGTAAGCATAAGAATAAATAATAACAAAAAGAGATTCTCAAAAGAGATTCCCTTCTACTCTGTTATTATTTATTCTTATGCTGTAAGTTCCATTTATACGCCGACGATGTACAAATTTACCTCCCTTTTCGCCCTCGTGACTCTGATGCGGCTTTTGTGAAGATCAATGAGGACATGTAACGCATCTTCGAATGGTCTAACGCGAATCCTTTAGTTCTTAGTCCTTCGAAATCTAAATTTATAGTGATCGGGTCCTTGAAACAGACTAGTCAAATATTATCTTACAACCCCAGGATTGTGATAAACGACGTAGAGGTCGATCATGTTGTTGAGGCTCGTAATTTAGGTATTATGATGGAGAGCAATTTACGGTTTGAGAAGCAGAAAGCGAAAGCGGAAAGCGGTTTGTGTCAGAAGTTGCACGAAATTGTCTGTAGGTACTTACCGTCTCAGAGTTTTGTATAAATTTAGAGAGTTTTTAAGCGTGGATCTTCGTATCAGACTTTGTGAAACGCTTATATTGTCTAAATTAAACTACTGTCTGACTGCCACACGCCGACTTCTTCTTCTTCAAAGGGTGCAAAATGCCTGTGCTCGATTCTGTTTCAGGATCCCTCCACGTTCTCATGTTACGCCTTACATAATGATGCAAACTGGCTTAGGATGGCAAATCGAGTGGAGCAAGCTTTTACTTTCTAAACAAATCAGTGTTTTTTTTAATAGGTCTTTACCTATTGAAATTAAAATTACCTAGTACCTAGGCTACACAACAGCGTGTACTTAGATATGATTTTAAACATTGCGATAGCCTTAAATACCTATTAAGTAGTCTTTATTCTTACACCATAATATCCGTTGAAACAAAAAACGGGTACCTAATGACCGTTAACAAAATGGCACTAGCCACAAAGAAGCGGACAAAATGAAAGGGCATTGCTGTATAAATTGAATAGATACATTTAAAAGATAAGCAAACAAATAAGCAGAGAATGGGATGAAACCGTCAGCAGAGTTTCGCGGCAACGAGAAAGCGTTTAATAATGAGACCGCCTATAAACGGGCTCGTTTCTTTTTATTTTGCATCCTCAGACCGACTCAGTATCTATCTTTGTAACACGGAGCGCCGCCTCGTACAATGGATGGACTATTTATTCCGCCCCCAGTTGGAAGTTGGCTTTCAGTTTTTTTTACATATTTTATAAGTTTAAATGCAGCCGGGCAGCCCTTATTATGATTAGATGGATTTTATAATATTAATAGCCACGGCATCGCATGTATACTTATACCATTAGATTTGCGTTTGAATTTTAACAAAATTCTCATGGAATTCTAAAAATTGCGTGGTCTTCATTTGCGGTGTATGAAGAATACAGTCCAAAATTTCAAGTTTATAAACCAAACGATACATTTCGAAATTTTACAGGCGTATTCAAAGAAACTGAATCGCATGCCCTGGTGGAATCTTTTCGCTGTAAATGTCATTGATATTTCATAAATCTGCCAATGAAATCATCGCAAAATTCAATGTATAAGGTTCCACCCTGGTATGTGATTCAGTAGACTGGGTACAAGATGTGATGTCTGTCTAAATTTGAAGGGAAAAACTTTAAGGAAACAAAAAATACCTCGTTCTCTGTACAGGTATATATTTTCAGCATACATTATAAATATTATAATTATAAAAATAGAGCAAAATAAATTCTTACAGTAAGTACGTAAACCTACGAGAGCTGAAAATTTCAACCGGTTCATGTTTAGATGCGAAATTAGGTTGTAGTAATTAGCTTTTCGAAATACAGATACTTTTTACAAGTTTTACATTTTGATATAATAAATAATAAACAATGGTAACATAACTTAGATAAATTTTAGATAACATAATGATAATTTTGGAACGCCCCGTAGGTATTAACTATTTACAATCTCATCATTTGTGAGGTGAGGTCAAAAGCAACAAAGCCATCCTCTCATATATAAGGTAATGATGTGATAGTAAGGATTTGTAGACTTATCCAAATTAGAACTATGTTTAGTTTACTATTATCGGCTTGTGATTAATTGTTTGACATGAACGTATCACAAGATAGGTTAGCCGAAAAATGCTGCTTACAAGATACCTACAGTTTCATAATTGGGATTGTTCATTTTTTCTAACCCCCCATTTTTATTTTTTTTATCGAAAATATAGACCATTTTAAGAAACTAATTTGAATATTTCAGCAATTCATCACTCCAATCATTTTTTATAATTTATTGAAAATTTGAGATACGACTTCTCGTAAATTACATGCCGCGGCTGAATATAAATCACAGACACAATAAAGAAAAAAAAAGTGCCATAATCGATGGTTAGTTGTCATCTGTCAATGTCACTTTGACTTTTTGTTTGTTTGAAACGAACGAGTCATTTTATTGCGGTTGTAAATTGGAGAGTTTGAAACAAAATATTTTCGATCATGACCGACAAATTTGTTAAAACTGATGCTAGAAACCTTCCCAAATTGGATAACGGAGCTTTAATGGAGTATATTGCCTCAAACTCCAACCATAATTTGGCTGAAATCAGGGGAGCAAAAATACTGATGTAAGTATCATTATTACAAATTATTCTTTGAATTGGTGCCAGGCCAGCATGACAAGCGACAAGGTAAATCTTACCGCGTATCATCTGGATCTGGATTGGATGCATTTCACTGACTAGACGAAGTCATTGCCACATACCGAAATGCAGATGACCCTTCATTTATCACTTGAAATACAGGCCAATCTTGCTCAGTAATTGTTACTTTTTCAGGTCGTCACGTGATTCTTATTTGGACACTGCTGTGGGATACGTGCAACTTTGCAAAGAAGGTGGAGAGTGCCATGTTAAAGCCAGAATAGTACCTGAGCATAAAGTCAACAATAAACCAACTGTAGTTTGCAAAATAAATGAAGTTGATGATGTTGTTGTAGACTCAACTTGCGAAGACTGTGCCGCTGCAGCAGGTAGAGTATTTTATTTAAAAGTTAAATGTGTAGGTATGATAGATACAAATAGAAGAAAATGAAGTAACTTTGTTTGAACTAGTCTTTCCCATACATATTTTTATATTTGAAAACTAAAGGTTTGCATAGGGCCTTCATGAGATGAGAGTGTGATTGGTCAGTCTGTTAATCTAAGTATCTGTTGTGCAGTGGCGGGGCATGAAAATGTTTGCAAGTAAAGCTGGAGCAAAAAAAAAAACCTGAAACCCCATTTATCCTCTTTTTTTCTAATTTTTGCCGAGGCTTTGAACACTCCAGGTGGTCATGTCAGCCTCATGGGAGCTTACTCACTTCCCTTTTCAAGGGACAGATCAATGAAATATGCTAACTGCCTCGCATAATAACAGCTCTGTCAGCCAACAAATTGACCCGGCTATTGTACATGGAACCCAATCCTCCAAGAACTCTTCTCAATTCCGAATTCCGGACGCACTCCAACAACACACGGGTCAAGTCATTGCACTTCTGACAATCATCACATAGTGGTAATGACTTGATTTTCAAATAAAACAACTTGGTTGTGGGAATACCACTTGTCAATTTCCAAGACTTGATTTATTTTCAGTTGTTTATTTTTGTTTGAAATGCTGTGAAAACTATCTTTACTTTACACATTAATAAATTTTATATGCAGGTGGTTGCATACATTCCCTGTTGCTGCTATTCTGGCTGGTGAAGAAGAGTTTGGAACCGGCATCAACTTCAACAGAATGCTATTGGAAGAAGCCTACGCTGTCCACAGCTAGTACAGCACATATCTTGGCCAAAGATATATCTTTCCAAAGGCAAAGAAACCAACTCTGGCTCCAAAAGATCCTTCCGTTTCGGCATCTTTTTATGAAGAATGCAAGAAGAGGAAAATAGAAAAATCTAGATCTAGATTCTGATTATATATGTAAGTTTTCAACAAAATTTAAGTGTTAAATTAAAAATGTTCATGCTGAGAACTCGAAGGGACTGAAGGCCATCACCAAAGGCCTAAGGGGGCGATTAAGTCTCGATTTTGTTAGTTATAATACTTACTTATAATGCAATAAACCAATCTGCATTCAATGCTCGAATAAACTATTGCTGCTGCCAAAAATGGCTATTACAAGTATTTATATAAAAATTATAGCTGAATAACCTGGCTGATTATTGGTCTTTAAGAGTTATAAATAAAATATATATATATAGTGTATCTCTTGTTTAAAAGTAGGTATTAATATTTTTTTGTTACAATTTATAGGAGAATATGTTAAATTTAAGTTGATTAATATTGTAAGTAATATTATTCGTAATAGAGTTCATTTTCAGTATGAGGGGGCCAGTTATTGGCGATTTATCTTATCAATATTTTTTAATAAATGCCTAAGACCATCAAAATAGTAAATTTTATTTAAATGTAATTCTAACAACACATTTATATGCCTAGATGTTAGTAACTAGTTTATAAGAAACATTTTATTTGATAATTAAAATAAATAAAGCTATATATCTTTAAGGTAAATACGTCGTCGAAATCCGCCACAGGCATCGACCCCAAGACCTGGCCGCATTACAGGATTTGTCACACTGGATGCGTTCTGCGGTGGTGGTCAGGTCAAATTGTACGCAGCCCGCATTATGTATGAACAACACTGTCGGTCTCTATATATTGCGTATCGTATCGTATATCTATACAAAATATATAGAGACCGACAATGTTGTTCATACATAATGCGGGCTCCGCTCAATTTGACCTGACCGCAACCGCAGAACGCATCCAGTGTGGCAATTCCTTACCTCTGCACTGCTATGCCTAGCCTTTGAGCGAGGTAAGCGCCAGCCCTGGGGTCACCTGAGGCGAGAACCAACTATGGGATAAAATAAAAATCATGTTTTATTTTTAACTACTCTTTATTATCTCATCTTGCAAGTTTATCAGACCGCAAGCAATAATTACTATTTCATCCAAATAAGAAACATATTTGTAGTGAACTTCAGAATGTGGCTTCAAAATTGAGAATTCTCTTACGCGTCGGATTGCCCTTTCGACATGTATTCTTAAACTAGCTATTACTTTACTCTTCATAGCTTCCGCCACAGTTTGCTTTACTCCACTAAACACACTCGGAGGCCTAAGTAATTTCATTCCGCGAGCGTTCAACAGACTTTCAATTTCTTTAAACCCCCTATCAGCTAAAACAACAGCATTTGGTTCCAAAGTATCTAGTAAATTACTTCCTTCTACCATAGCCTTGTCGGAAATTGCCCCAGAAATAAGCTTGCCAATCTTAAATCTTGTGTTTGTGGATTTGTCCATCATGTTAACAGTAGCCTGAACTGTAACTTGTACCTGAAAATTAAAAATGAAATCTGTTTTTACAAACTAGAAGGTCTAGAATACATAGACAGACATACACAATATATTGTAGAAAATACAGCATTAAACTGTTTCAAGATCTATCAATCTTCTGTGGTCATGCATTATAATTATACATTACTAGCTGTTTGTCGCGACTTTGTCTGTGTAGAATTTGGTTATCCCTATCCCGCGGGAACAATGCTTTTTTGCGGGATAAAATATGTAGCCTATGTCTCTCTCCGACCCTTCAACTACACTCACCGGCAATAAATTTGGCCCACCAGTCCACCTTTCATACAAATGAGGTCACTTTGATGTCTTGGTTCTCCACTAGGCGGTGCTTTGGCTGTGATCTGATGATGGCTACTCCGAGCATTGATAAAGGACATTCAGAGTTCCTAATATACCCACATGATTGCATTTGCGTTTAACACGGAAATTATACACATTTAGAAAAACAGCTAAAATGGCAATAAAATGAATGAAAATCTCAGTGCTGTAAAAATTCTCTTGCTGTGGTGTAAACTGGTTGTTGAATCAGTTGTGTGTGTTAGAAACTCTGGACCACCATTATTGATGCTCTGGATATCCATCATCAGATCTCAACCGGGGCACTACCCTGGTGTAGAAACAAGGCATCAAAGTAGCCTCGTTTGTATGAAAGGTGGACTGTGGGCCAAATTTTTTGCCGGTGAGTATACAGGGTTAGTATATTTTTCAAACAAATGTTTTTTGTTTTACGACTTTTTAAAATGAAGCACTTTTTTTCCCATACAAATACACAGAGTATCGTAAAAATAAGAGGAAATCTCAAATTTTCAAAACGTTATTACATCAAAAATATTAAGTTATGACAAAAGCCGTAAAACAAAAAACATTTGTTTAAGTGGTAGGGTTAAAAGGATGCTAGTGAATTACAAATAACCCTGTATATCCATACCAAAAAACACTGCAATCCATTGCTTACTTTCGACGTGAAAGAAGGACAAAACTAACAAAAAAACACACAAGCATACTTTCACATTTAAAATATTAGTGTGGATAGAGATAATGAACTCGTGGCCTCATACAAAACACATTATCTACCACAAAGATAAAACATAACTTTTATTAACCCCAAACACAAAAAGATATAGTGTATTAACACTATATCAGTGAATAAAGGCTATTTTTATTTTTTTAAACACAAAAAGAGGGATTTTATAACTTTGACCGCTGTGTGTGTGTGTGTGTGTGTGTGTGTGTGTGTGTGTGTGTGTGTGTGTGTGTGTGTGTGTGTGTGTGTGTGTGTGTGTGTGTGTGTGTGTGTGTGTGTGTGTGTGTGTGTGTGTGTGTGTGTGTGTGTGTGTGTGTGTGTGTGTCTGTGGCATCATAACTGTTAAACGGGTGAACCGATTTTGGATGCGGTTTTTTTATTTAAAAGCAGATTTCTTGGCGATGGTTTTTAGATAGGTTTCATCAAAATTGGTCCAGCCATTTCAAAGTTATTAGCTCTTTTGCATGCTGCGGAAGGGATCTCAGACTTATTTAATTGCGTGGTGGGTTTTTAAATTTTTTAATTTATACTTATGTTCACTCAACTGTTCTAAAAATTATCACAGGATAGACTGCCATACACATGCTATAAAGTATGACTTAAAATAAAATTATTAAATATCCAAATGCACTAGTTTAAGCAAAACAATGCTACACTCATCTCTCGCAAGAGCGGAGAAATTTTTATAAAGTTATTTCATCTTTTTTTTAAGGTATAGGGGGCAAACGAGCGGACGGATTGCCTGATGGTAAACGATTACCGTTGCCCATGGACACCTGCAACACCAGAAGAGTCACAAGTGCGTTGCCGGCCTTGAATCAGAATTGAATATTAGAGTTTAGGTATCATAGCATCTTACCTTAAATTGAGGGCAAGAACCAGATGTACTGGGCTTATTTATTCCCTCATATTTCCTTTTCTTAGGTTCTGGTTCCGAGAGTAATTTTGCCAAATCAGATCCACATTCATCTGATTGTAATCCACCAGACACCTGCAAATCTTGGTTTAAAGAAACTGATATAACAAATACAAAATAATAAAACAATATAAATATTACAGGACATTCTTACACAAATCAAATTATTATAAGCCCCATAGTAAGCTCAATAAGTTTTGTGTTATGGGTATGGGTAGCTGACAACATATAATAGATATAAATACACAGAAAACCCCCAATACAGAAGAATAAGTATCTGTACTCATTACACCAGTAGTTGCCATGGCCGGGATTCAAACCCAAGTAGGCAAATAGGCTAAACAGGGCAGCAATTATATTATTGAATAATACTAGCTGTTGCCCGCGACTTCATCTGTGCAGAAATTTTATACTGGAAAAATGCATAGTTCTCGCGGGATAGCAATTACCCAC
Source organism: Archips xylosteana (assembly GCA_947563465.1). NCBI lineage: Eukaryota > Metazoa > Arthropoda > Insecta > Lepidoptera > Tortricidae > Archips > Archips xylosteana. The sequence continues at coordinate 8,182,157 of OX387362.1, forward strand.
CTATGTCACTTTCCAGTCCTTCAACTAACTATCTTCACACTAAAAATCCGTTCCTTAGTTTCAACATAAAGGAAGGACAAACAAACACACTTTCACATTTATAATATTAAAGTATGGATATCTTAAATCATAATACCTTTTCCTGTAAATTAACTCCAATATTTCTAAGTCTTGCTGTAGGTTTGAATCTTGGTTCTTGGTTTTCAGATTTAAAGTAAAAGTTTATCAAATCCTGTTTAGGCTGTAATAAGAAATTAGATTTGTATTAATTTAGCAATATCTAGAAGCTTTATTAACAGAATAGAGAAAATCTTTAAATCTTAAATGTGAGAGAACACTGGGTACAACAACATAGGTAGTTACTTATTTAAAAACAACCTATGATTCAAAAAGTTCAAACTCTATATTCAAATATTTATTCTGCAAAAATATAATAATAATAATATGCATCGAAAGGCTCTTTTACATGTCTTTTTTGAGTCTACTAGCCACATTCGGAAAGACCATCCGCAAAGAAGAACAAGTCGCAAGAAATTTAGCAGGAAGGCTTGGTATGAAAATAATAATGTCTCAAAAGGGATACATAACACAAAAAATGATACATTGATTTATGTTTATATTTATTGTACTTACATCAAAGTGGTCCTCGCAGCAATATTGTGTAAAACACTGGAAATACTCCACATTGACTTGATTACACCAGCTTTGGCGTAAGTCTTCCCGGATGCGAACTATTGTTTTAAAAGAATTTTTAGAATTATTCTTACACGCAGGAACAAAACATTTCCATCCATTTTCTTCCATTTTTTAAGAATTTTTGTGTAAAAAATCGAAAACAACCGTATAACCTAAGATTCATTTATGTCAGTGTCTCAGTGACAGTGAAGTGACAGATGAACTTTTTGGTTCGAAAGCTTTTTTATTTCATAACTTAAGTCCAAGACAGAAACAGCCGACGAGGAAAGTCAAACAAAGGTCATTTGTATATTTATGAAAATATCCTGAATCATTTAATATTTTTTCGAATCAAATGTCTGAAATTGTTTATAAACCTCATATCTCGAAATGGTTTTGGAAATAGCACTTAAGAAAAAAAATGAACAATCCCAATTTGTATAAATCTAATCGATAAATACTGACGAAACACGTGGCAAAGTTGGCCGCCAACGGGTTTATTGGATGCATTTACATCGATTTAAATAATGTACAATACACAACAATACTTACCATTACCAAATTAGCTCTAAATCCACTCTATTACTAATTCAACCTTGACCAAACCAACATTTGACTTACATGTCTTGAGCAAACCATGACTAATCTGTAATCAATAGACTGTCTATCAACTTTTTTTTCAATCCTTGATCTTGCAATCAGTCCCAAGTTTGACTTCTCGAGGAGGATCTCCATTGGGACTGGGGCGCCTCATCTCTTTTAAGGTCAACTTTTCAGCCGTCATTCATCATCCCTGCCTATATACGTCCCACTACCGGGCACAGGCCTCCTCTCAGAATGAGAGGCTGTCATTGCCAATTCCTAAATCCATTATAACAGATCTTTTTAGACACTTTTAGACTGGTGGCCAGACGATGCCTTTCCAGTATTAGTTTGTGGCGTTTAACAGTTGAAGCTACTTTCTCTTTTACTGTGTTCATTTTGATTGTCCATGAAGCTCAGACTTTGTCGTGCGTTTGATTGTTTTTTAGGACGACATTTTGCTTTCTCTGTAGGATGTTCATGTTAGAGACGGCAGCAGACCCCCAGAGTTGTATGCCGTCGGTCCACACAAACAAATTTAAACACCAAAAATTTATGATCTGTACGCTTAGTATACGTTTTACCTCACCAAAATACTTCTCGATCGCGTTTACGTAAAAAATTCAATTACTAGGGAAACATGGACAGCGTCTCCGCGCGCGCGCTTCCATGTTTCCATAGAATTGAAATTTTTACGTAAACGCGATCGAGAAGTATTGAAGTGAAGGAAAACTTATACTAAGCATACAGTTCCGAGTACAGACTTCCACCCCACACAGTTTTCTCATTTTTTAGGTTACTTGGTCTGTTTTCGATTGTATGTGGCGTCTCCAGTTTAGTTTCTGGTCGAGATCTATGCCTAGATACTTTACTTACAGTATCTTTGTGCGGCAGTCTTTAGTCTAGGTCCTAGATTAAAGGGCGGGCAATTCCCTTTCCGCAAGGCGAGTGAACTGTACGGATTTTGTTGTACTAACATTTATCTTTTTCAACCAACTCTATATCTCGTTTAAACTGACTTATATTATTTCGAAGGCCGTAGTAGGCTTGCAATGACTTATTAGAACTGCCTTGTCTTCCTCATATTTGGCTGTGGCGATATCTTGCCTTTTATGGAGGTCGGCTATGTACAGTTACGTACCGTTAAAGGGCCCGAGTACGGATCCCTGTGGTACGCCCGCCAAGATGTTGTGTTGCGTTGCGTTGTCTTGGATATACGATGTCCTTCTTCTACTTGAGATATTCTATCGGATAGATATATGATTGTAGAAGTTTAAAGAATGTGTGAGGACGCCATAACTTGATATTATATAATAGGCGACAGTGCCACACATTGTCAAAAGCCTATTTGATGTCAAGTATATCAACTAACAATCATTTTCCTAATAAACACTTAAGTTCTATATTGACAAAAATTAACTTTCATTACCGCCACTTAAAACTTAACAGCATCTTAGACTTGCCTAAAATGACAGTTTTAGGAACTGACGGGAGTTGAGTTGTGTTCAACGATTGTCTAAGTTTTTGTGGAAACACGGTTAATATTTGCTCCCTGTCTTACTGTTATATTTTGTTATAAGCAACTTATTTCTTTCATTTTATTAGTCTTTCCCAACCCTGGATGTTCCTTTGCGGTATTCAACAACTATTTCCAAACAGATTTCCATGTCTGTCAATCATTGTGGATCTTCATGGGATCCGTAAACTGAGCTGTCAGCATATAAAACAGTGCTGGGGCGGGCACTAGACCAAGATACCATAAATCCTTCAAGCCAGTGAGGGAAATGATACCATAAGCATGCACTAACCAGTGACCAATGAGTATAACAAGGTTTCTTGGATTCGTTATTGAGGACATGAGTAGAGCTGGTGCGGTTTGGTCCACTTCAATTGAAAAGTGAGAGGCTGATGTCATCATTGATATTATTATTATTATGTAGGGGAAAGAGCAATCTGCAAAGAAAAGGTATAATTATTATGTAATTATAGCAAAAATAACGAGTACAAACTTATGAATATAGTTGTGATAACCAACAATTACTTTTCTAGACTGAGTAACGCAACTTTTCTAGCCGAAGGCGCCACTAATGATGTAATGTATGTATGTCATGTCTGAACACTCTTTCCTGCAACTTTAGCGTCAGTCAATATTATGAAAAAATGCATCAATTTCCCCTTGTGTTCTGACGTGACCACCACTTTACTTCGTTTTTTTCAGCATTAGAAAGAAGGTAGACAACCTTACCTGCTTTTTTATTGAGAAATAAATCATTTTACAAAATAAGTAACAATGAACTATCTCTGTGATAGTCATGTATGCTGTTAATGTTTTTATAACTTGTTTTGTCATAAAATTTACTTGACCCAATACTGCTTACCTTTTTTCTAATGTCATTCATTATTATGGATAATTTAAGGTAGGATAAAAATATCTGTTTGTACTTACAAATTAGACCTGCACCAACAGTATGAATGAGTACTAATATAGGATAGAAGTAGAGAGCACAATAAATAGCCTTCTTCCCTGGATTGGGGGCATGGTACGTCATGAGCCATGGCCGTATTGAGATTGTCATCAGCAGACTGAAGGCATAGATCAGAAGAATTATTGTATATCTGAAAAGAAAAGTACTATTTAAAAGCTGGAGGAGGAGCAAGGTGGAAATAATTTCAAAATCTTTTTTATTTTAAAGCATACAGGACATGTAACATTTTTTTGATGTAAATATTTTATGTGGGTCACTATCGGTAAACGAGCACCACTACCCATGAACACCTGCAACACTAGATTGCATTATGTGTTGTCAGTTTAAAGGGCTAAGAGAGAATACCTCTTGTGAAATTAATTTCCCCAGCTGTCTTACTCACCATGTGGGAACATAGCAGCACAAGCACTGTTGCTTGGTGGCATAATTTAATTAGTGAATAAGATGGTGGTAGCAATCCGGTTGGACTTTGCACAAGATCGTAAATTAAATGTACTATCGCCCCAAGCGCCAGATAACCACCTTAAAGGCCCAGTTTGCGTGCAGTGGCTAGACATCTGTCCATAACAATCCATAGCAATTAACATCAACGGCTGCAAGCAAATTTGTTTTGAAAATGGGTATCTGACGTCTGGGGCGATGGTACCAGATAATAACCTTTGCAACACCAACCCTAGCCAAACATAAAACTACTTTGAACTTTATATCATTGTATGAAGATCACTTTAACATTGAAATTTGCGATGCATATATCCATTTTGGCATTAGTATGGTCTTCACTGAGTGAGCCGTCTCGCGAGGCAGCCATTTTCAGTACGATTTTCAGCTTTGTGTAGAACAAAATCATGCCTTATGTGCTTGCCTCACGAGGCGGCTCGCTCAGTGGAGACCCTGCTACTGAAAAGGTTCAATTAAAATGTCATGCTTAATTATTACAAAAAAAAACTTACAAAGGATACACAGCCTCCTGTGTGCAATGTAATGTTTCTCTGTAATCTGGCTGTGGATTATGCAGAAGAGTGTACCAGTCCGAGAGGGCCGTAGGTGAGCAGACATGTAGCGCTAAGCTGCCTGTCGGAGGCAAGACCAACAAAGCAGCTAGAGTGCCTGATACCACTTCGAAGAAAGCACTGATGTGCTGGGCAACTATGCCTTGTTTTCTGAAATTGCATAAGCCTAATAAATATCTATAGTTGTCTATTGACTAAGGCTTTTGGATCACTAATGTGTATAGAATATTTTCTATTAGGAACACAAATGTGTGTGTGTGATGATGCAAATGGGTCGATCAACTTTTCTTTGTCACTCGTTGCTATAGTGACGGTCTCCTGAGTAACTCTTTAAATTGTAAGTTTATCTGATTAAAATTTGCCAAACATGCATGCATTTATTTCTTCTAATCAAACTGTACTACTTTTGTCCCCTTGCTGACGGGACAGAATAACAACAAGAAATAGTTGATCCACCCAAATACATAAATGTGTGCCTGTCTAATATTTATTAAACAGCTACAAACTAGCTGCATGAAAACTAGTAAGAAGTGAAAGAAGCTTTCTGATTCCCTATTTTTAATTTCAATTGCATGAATTAACCCATTGAGTGCTAACCACATTATAATATTGCTTAGTAGTTGTTCATAATGGCCGGGGCCAACTAGGTATGCAATATTACGTAGTTGGCACTTATAATATTAATGATTCTGCCAATGTTGAGGTTGAAAAAGGCACTATCAGATGGTTGTTGTTTGGTATATCCTCAACATTTCATCCATCCAAAAACCTAACAACAGTACTGGTATTGTTCTTGCTTATTCTATATTCTAAGAACTGACCAACCAGCACACAACACAAGTAAGCTCGAAGTAATACTAACCCTTTGCCACTAGCGACCATATCAATGAAGAACCAGTGAAGAACCAACGGTAGCAACACCATGAATCCTAAATATTGCCAATCGTATAGTGTTGGCTCGTCGGCGCAAGGCTCGCAGTAACTCGAAGCGTTGGTGCGAAAGCCTCGCGGGCATGCTCCGCAGTCACTCCAGGAACCATCTTCCCGCTCTGTGCGGCCGCAATACAGTCCTGGACACGATCTTACCAAAGACATGTTACATGTAAAAACTTTACCGTCAGTGGAGTGTTTTAGTTAATATGCGGTGTAGCATTGAGTCAAAGTATCTATTTACACAACTATTTATTTTAAATGTCTTGTTTGCACATAATAAGACCGATTGGTTGAGTAATTTCATTTAAAATTTTAAATAAATAAATATAATACAAACGTCTCGAATTCCACTTTGTCAATCTGTCAAAGCCACAAAGCATGTGTCAATGTCAAAATTTGCTCTTCATGTCAATGTCAAATCATTGTTGAGAATTTTATAATAAAAACCTAGACGTTTTCTACCATAGCTCAAACGGTGTTATAAAAAATGCTAGGTGTATCTGGCTGTTATCCGTAAAAAAACTCAAAATTAAAGCCATTTATTTCATTTAAAAATAAACGTTTTATTATTTTTATAGTAATAAATGGCATTTTTGATATTTGCAGCCAGACATAAAAAAATTAACAAGTAGGTTAATCACCTATTAAAAAGCACTGATGAAGAAGATTACAAATTGTAAGTACACTTTACAATTTTAATTTTTGATAAATAGGGACATGAATGGTGATAAATCAATTGTGCTAGTGCTAACCGTAGGTACTTTATAAAACTTAAGAGGGTACGATGGCTGAGAGACTTTTGTGAAATAGGTATTTTAATGAAATGTCGCTGTCTCGCCCGAACCCCTCCGTGTCAGTACAGCGAGAGCGGGACAACTGCAGCTCAGACCGTTAACAGGCGCGTAAAATTGATCAAAACAGCATTTCGTAATCCCCTGTTTTCTTCTCGAAAACTGGACCAATAAAATTATTTTTTTCAAATATAATTAGAGGATAGATTTAGCTATGCCCCTATGTTTTCCTTTTTTTGTTTATATGAGGGATTCTTTTCTGATGAGTGTCTGAAAATGACGTTGAAATTGGGCAATATTTTCAGTTTTTGAAAGCTCATATTTCTTAAGTTAATTGAAATATGGAAAAAAACGAAACCTAGGGGCATAGCTGTGGTAGATACAGATTACACAGTAAAAAAAATTTGGCTCTAAAGCCATTATCCAGGGAGGAAACAGGGGATTACGTTTGTATGGAGAAATGGTGCGCATCGTATGCTCTTAACTTACAGATGACTAATAGCGAAGTATTGAATTGATAGGTATCTACTAAGTTACCAAATAGGTATTTATTATTCAAAAGTGTTATTATAACATTATTTCATCAGGTTTTATGTTTGTATGTACAGTCAAGTGTAAAAATATGGGTGCACACAACTTGCTAATAAATATATTAACGACCTCTTTAGCCTAGTTGGTAGTGACCCTGCCTACGAAGCAAGAGGTCCTGGGTTCGAATCCCGGTAAGGGCATTTATTTGTGTGATGAGCACGAATATTTGTTCCCGAGTTATGGATGTTTTCTATGTATTTAAGTATTTATTTATCTATATAAGTATGTTTATCGTCGTCTAGTACCCATAGTACAAGCTTTGCTTAGTTTGGGACTAGGTCGATTTGTGTAAGATTGTCCCCTAATATTTATTTTTATTTTTTTTATTATTTTTATATATCCCATAGCTCTTATGTCGTCGAATTAAGGTATAGGTATGTAACGATGGGAGGATTAAATCGATACTTATTTTTGAACTTGACCGTACCTGCTAGGTACCTACGTCATACATAAAATAAAATTAATCTTACTTCTTAAGTTTATAACCAGAACAAAATCAAAATAACGTTTTCAATAAAATAAACAGTTTAATTTAAATTCAATTAATAAATTACAATAAGAAAACAAGCATAAATTTGAAAAAAAATTAACGTTTACGATCTGAAATAACTTATTTTAACGATTTTCTAATTGAATTAAAAATTCCTTTATAAATTTACAGCGCCTTAAATTTCCCATCCAAATCTATTTCGCGTCTAGAAAATCGTAGACGCAAACGTTTGGCAACATATCTCAATATCACTATAGAGAGGTACAGTGCCAGTATGGCAGCGGCTAGAATCACACTCCAGATGTCCAGCATGTGGTATTTGAAGAAGGAGAATCCAACGGCCGGGGACCGTAGGTGGCGGCCTCCGTTGTTACGTAACACGTACTCCGTCCACCATACTGCGTTTTCGGGACCAGATATCAGTGTATCTTCAGACACATCCTTCAGATCTGCTATTGCCTTTTTGTATCTACAAAAAATCATTACGATAAGTTAATAATATTGTTTTAATTCTATTATTAGGTACAATTGAAATAAATAATAATAATAAAAAAAATATTGTGGGTTAAAGATGATGTTTATATTTTTTTTCGGACGGACTGTTGATGTTAGCCTCTGATTGCTTTTACAGCTTACTGGCAGGGTCATCTTTAACCTATTGAGTGCCCTGAACACTTTAGGAAGGATAAGGGGCCCAGGGACTGTGACCATCAAATAGAGTAGTAGATAAAGCCAAATGTACATTTATCAAACTGTCATTTTTTATAGCCACCAGGGGGCCCCATCGTCCGCGGGGCCCTAGGCACGGGCCCATAGTGCCCAGTGGAAAAAAGGGCCCTACCGGAGAAGGCAAGCTGTCAGACGGGCCGCTCAGCAAGAGGAAGTTTTTCTTAGCATGCCAAAGGGTGCTCCTAAATATTAAGCCTACCTCGGACTTTGGACATTACTGGAGATTTATGCAAACAATCGGATTTTTTATACTACCTACCATAGTTTCAGTAATACTACGTTAGTACTGACTGAGAAGAAACGACAAGAAACCTCTCTCAACTCAACCTGACTGAGGCCTGATAGGAGATAACCTACCCGGGACGTGCCGGTAATCAACTCTGTTTCAATGGTCATAGGTAGTTCTCTAACTAACGGTTTAAGTAGGTACCTACTTAATTAGGCACGTATTTGAATTATTTATTTCCTCGTTTCTTTTGTTTATCTTACTTCTTATTAGGTATGTACGTTTTTAGTATTACACTGGGTTATGGAGTTTAGATTGGACATACATATAGGTATACTTACTTTTCGTTACCCGCAACAGCTGAGATCGTTTCTTTGATTGTATCTTTGTCCAAATAGTAAGGATCTAAGATCTCGCCGCCTCCAAACTTGGTGATTTGTCTAATGAAGACCTTTCTAGTCTTAATGGTTGGGAAGCCCACTACAGGCACTTTGTAGTAAATGGCTTCTTCCAGGGAGCGAGGACCACCGTGTGTCATAAATACTTTTACGTTTGGATGCGCTGAAAAAGTATAAAAACATTGGTTACGGTTTCATTACAGTACCTACAGTAGGTAATTTTGAATATCACAAATTTAAAGTTGCATTAAATATACTAGATAAATATATATAAAACACGTTCCTTTAACGATTGTTGGAACCTCATTCGATAAGATCTCTCACACTAACCGTCTACGAAGAACTAAGTAGACATACCTGGAAAACATTAAGTAAGTATACCCTGTAATAACACAAAGCAAAGTGCGTATCTTCTTTTACCCACACGCATTTATGTAGGTAACTAACTATACATAGAAGTTCCTGAAACTTACCTAAAACTTCCTGCTGTGGAAACCAAGTTTGTGCGATTACGTTATCAGGTTTCTCAAACATGGTTGTGTTTCCGATCTTCCACAGCACAGTGAAGGGAAGCTCCCTAAAAGCATCAGCAAAGGTCTTCAGCATAGACTTCGAAAGCTGCTCGGATTCTTGGATCGCGCCCAGGCTGAAGTAAACTACTCCCTTCGTGGCGGCATCCAGTAGAGACTTGAGAGACTGAAAGTAAACAAAAGGTACAGTAATTTTCTTCAACAATGTAAACTATTGGTCAATTATTTAACTTAAGGTACATACTGGAGTTAAGGAAAGCCCTGGCTTAATATGCATTCGGTCACTGTAGACAATAGCAGGGACGGTCGGCCGATTCCCAGCTATAATCGGGTTGGCAGAAACCAGCAGCAGATCGATGTCGTACTCCACTTCCTGAAGGTCACGTTTGTGCCCAAGTATTTTCTCAGCAGCAACATGAGACAGAGGAAGATAATAGTTATAATATTCATTCTTAGTTTGCACGTGCCTGTAAAGCTCTGCAAGTTTCTGCCATATAGTTAAATTGCCGTTGTTGAGTGTGTTCACATCGAGGTAGAGGAGCGGATGGTTTGGGTTGCCTTTGGCATCATACTGATGCAATTTTCCACTGGAAGTTGTAATAGCGATATGCGAAGTGTTGTATTTTTCAGCTACGGCATATAAAAGAGGAACATCAGCCTCTGTTATTACTAAATCAAATTTGATGTTCGGGTTGATGAGCAGGGCTTGCATTTGCTTTGATTTCAGTTGAGCTATTGCTATTTTGAGGGATAGCTCATTGAACGACCTCAATTTGGTAAAGTAGTCGTCGGTGTTTGTGATGAGGTGTCTGAAGTCCTGCCAGTATTTAGCGGATTCCTGTCCAACATCCAGTTCCACGATCCTTTCCGTATCTGGATACGTGAATTGCCCAGGGTATGGAGTCATTACAACGACGGAGTGCCCTTTCTTGACGAGTTGGGAGACATATCCTCGGAATACTAAGTGGTCGGAAAATGACAAGGAGGAGAACAGCGCGAGTATGGATGCGCCTTCCACTGCATGGCTGAGATATAGAAGACAGAAAAATGCACACAGCCCTTTCCAACCCATGGTAAGTTCGAGAACACCGCACAACACTAAATGTGACCACTCTGTGCAACCACACCAACTAAAGAGAATGACAGTCTATAGACTGTTCGCCTCAGCGACAACAAAAGAATACATCTGTACAAACAAGACAATGAATGTAAGTAATATTTATTTTTGTGAATAAGCACACGTTGACTTGTATTACGTATATTGGGCCATGCTTTTGTAATTTATTGCAATAAATTAAATTATTAGTATTTATTACCAATTACGGTTCAGTTTTCATTTTACTTCGAGGTCGGTACATTCTTAATTCATTTTTCTTGTTATAGGTGCTGGAGGCACTTCTTGATGACTGTAATAGGTAGGTACGGCCGTTGTTATTCTAAACAACATACACATACTAAATCGGTAATTCCCAAAGTGGTCCACGGGAGACTCGACGGGATTTAGATTTAGATCCAATCTTCACATTTTTGTCGAGTTTTGGGAATATGGTACAAATGTATCTACCTAGCTGCAAGGGGTCCACCGGAACCAGCTAAATTTTGAAAGTGGTCTATGAGAAAAAAAAGTTTGGGAAACTATATACTAAATTTCCAATCAATCCGATTACCGAAAGAAAATGTTAAAAATTCGACTTTGAATGTAAGATTGACCTTAACATGCAAATTGACTAATAAGGTTAATTATAGCGCTTGTATTTAAATCTCGTAATCAATAAATTATGTGAAATTTTAATACATTATATGAATTTTATTACTAGCAAATGCCCGCGGCTTCGCCCCCGCTGAAGTAGATTTAAACGTGTTTTCCCGTAAGAATGAGATATTTTCCATGGTAAAAAGTAGCCTTTATCCATACAAAAAATCATGGCAATCCGTCGCTCAGTTTCGACGTGAAAGAAGGACAAACAAAAAACACACTTTCACATTTATGATATTAGTATGGATATGCATGCCATAGGTACATTACCTATATTAATCACCGGTCACTGTACAGTCGATGTCATAAATATAATGTACGTTACCGAGGCGTCAAAAATATCTAACAACTCATAAGGTTGGGTTTGCATATATTTGACGCGATGGCTGTATCTATAGATAAGTACTGATTTATGCCTCCGACTGTACAACCACGTGCATCCTTGCGTACCTACCGTACGTCCCACCCTAGTCTATGTCATCCCATGGAAGTAATAGTACTACGTAGGTAGTAGGTCCATGCGTCATCCATAAGGTCGTTGCCATGGCAACAAGTATAGACATTGACACCAAAACAAATATGACATACATACTTCAATTTTCATGCGGATGTAGCAGCAGTACGCAGTAGATCCAGATCTCAGATATGTGCCTCAAAATTAAGTAAATAGATATGTCAACACAAATTATCAAAGGATTATAATTACCGACTGTTAAGATGGACAAGGATGTGTCAAACTACTCGGTGGTGGGTAGGATAGGAGAAGGGGCACACGGGCTGGTGTTCAAAGCTCGACACCTACCCACGGGACGGGAGGTGGCGCTGAAGAAGATCCTGATTAAGAATCTGGATGACGGTATACCGGTCAATGTGATGAGGGAGATCAAAGCGCTGCAGCTGCTGCGATGTAAATATGTAAATTGCTTTACCTACTATCTACCTATACGTAAGACAATTTCGCTCCTATGGATCTAGCCACAGGGTCGCTAGTTTTTATCACGGACAAAGCATTTCTATCCCTACTAGCATTTACCTGCGGCTAAGCTTCGTTTGCAGAAGCAGTAGGTCTGGCAATTGTATTTAAATTCCGGGATTTCACAATAAGTCGTAATACATCGTGGTCTCTTATTCATTGTGAGAAGAAAACCCATGGTAAATTTCATGTGTAGGTAGGTACTAATGCTAGCGATTGATATTTCGGGATTTTGCATGGAAATATCGGAATAAAAAGTAGCTTGTACAGTATGATTAGGTATTTCCACTTTGGCACTCGGCAATTCTCGACATACATCGAGAGAGATCGGAAGTGCCATACTTAGGCTGAAGTTTTGTTATTAATTACCTACATTAAATAGATTTGGATATTTTATGTGATTACATTCTATTTTATTCTATTTTAATTATGTCGGGTTTGTAATTATTATTATTATTATTATAAGGATTTTATATAAATAAATATCACGGGACAATTTATACCAATTGCCCTAGTCCCAAACTAAGCAAAGCTTGTACTATGGGTACTAGACAACGGATAAACATACTTATATAGATAGATATATATACTTAAATACATATTAAACACCCAAGACTCGAGCACAAACATTCGTATTATTCACACAAATTGTCTGCCCCGACCGGGAATCGAACCCGGGACCTCAAGCTTCGTAGTCAGGTTCTCTAACGTCCCCAGTGTCAAAGTGGAAATAATCTTACTGTAAGTAAGTGTACCTACCTACTACCGAAATTCAGCTATCTAGGTACGCTGACTGGTAAGACTCTTACCTCAGCGTAGGTATGTACGTACAGTCGAACCGTTTGATTTCTGACCCATCGTCGAATATTTTCACAGTAAGAGTCATAATTTTCCTTACCAGCAGCCCCGGATCTATGATATTTTCGAACCGGGGCAAAAACTTGATAGTGGCGCCCCCTCCCTTCACTTGTTCGATATTTCGAATTCTTGCCTCAATGATTTGGCGCCCTTAGATCCGGGGCTGCTTATACCAGCAATGCGATTTCACTGTGACATGTTCTATGAAAATGTTATAGGTACGGTGGGACACGATTCAGTTGATTCGACTGTATGAAAGAAATTGAAGCTCTGTCCGCTTTAAAGGCTAGCGTACTTAGTATCAAAAAATAAATCTCCAGCTTTTTTCTGTAGCTTCAATTGCTCATTATTAACCGTATACTCAATATTAACAAAAGTAACTTAATTATTAGATGCTTACATCTAATTTTATTGCGCCCGCTCCACATTAGATGTGTCGTATTCTTATCCATACTATTTAACCCCTTCTCAATCTGCGCAATCCACGTTGGTGGTGTTCTTGTTTTTGATTTCACATTGCATCAAAAATACATTATCTAGAAACGATGAATCTCACAGGTAATAAAGCTCCACGACATGTTCCCCCGCGGCATGAGCTTGGTCCTCGTGCTGGAGTACATGTGCTCCGGTCTCTGGGACATGCTGCACCACAACCAGAGCGAGATGACGCTGCCCCGGGTCAAAACTTATGCGCAGATGCTGCTCAAAGGGACGCGGTACATGCACGCGCATTATGTCATGCATAGGGTAGGTATGGTGTAACCATAGACAGTTAGATACCTACTTACTTACGTGTTATTGCTTTTACATGTGTGTGATAGCGTGTGCACTTTTCAATGTTTCCGCGTAAATAACAATCCCAAAAGACTCTACTCTCAATCATAGCCTGCGGCGTGACTGATGGCTGAAACCGATACCATAAGAATAAATAACAACAGAGTAGAAGGGAATCTCTTTTGACCGCGTCCAAAACGCCGCCATTTATATACCGACTTCCCCCCTCACTTCGTTACACCCCCCTGTCGTCCAGGCGTGTTGCTAGGGTTGCTTACTGTTAAATATTACTTACGTATAAAGATAATATCGCTAAAATATAAGTTTTTATTTACTTTGAAATCATTATTTTATTCTAGTTTTACAAAATATGAGAATTATAAATCATTAGGTAGGTACAGTCAAGGATTTTAATTGTTAGGCCACTTGCCACTGTTCGTATTTTAGCCGTGTAATGCAAATAGGGTGAAGCCACTTATACTCATATACCGAGACGAGGCGAGCGAGAAAAGGTCAACGACCGATGGCGGGGCTATTGAAGATTTGACGAAAAGCAATAAAATGCTGTAGGTACCTACCTCTAAACTAAATTTTGCCATTGGGTGAAACAATTGGCTACTTACACAAAAAGATTGATTAACTAGGTACGAAAACGAAATAATACTTATTTAGAAAATATTACACTTACCGCTCATCATCTTCGGGCAAAAAAAAACTCAAGTGAAGCATCGTTTTTCCATTATTTACACACCCAAATAACTTGACGCCATTGTTATTGTTAATTGTTATCAATAAAACGAACGCGCAAACAGTAAACTGCCAAACGCGCATGAAGCGACGCCGGCCGTGACACCCTGACTGAGTTCTCGCTTAGCGAGTACTCCAATATCGTGACCTTGAGTCCGGCCGGAGCGGGAGTTTCCCTTCTACTCTGTTATTATTTATTCTTATGCCGATACCTAGGTACTAGTGGTGGGTTGATAGTGGCCATACTTTGCAGCACATGGTTGACCTCTTCAAATCTGGTGAAACAAACACGACAACACCAAAAACTGACAAACGGGCATGCATCACCATCTCCCATTGACACCTACAGTATTGGGACCGTTGGTGCCTTTATTTACCTTTTAAAGGCACCCTTGTCGTAGGAAGCCGGGAAAATCACAGCCTCCATTCCATTTCTAGGGCAAGAGGACAGCGACAGTGTTTTAGCCTGTAGCTAGCTAAAGCTTTCATATTAAGCATAGTTTACCTTCTGCTTGCTCGTAGTCGTAGACATTCAGACAAATGCGGCGGGCAAGTACGCAGCTTAGCTCGTTCTTATGATTTTCCAGCGAATAATAAATAAGCGTCTGTATTTTTTAGGATTTGAAACCAGCAAATTTATTAATCAATCACGAGGGAATACTAAAGATTGCTGATTTGGGACTCGCTCGACTTTACTGGCCAGATGGCGGAAGGCCTTATTCACATCAAGTAGCCACGAGGTAGAACATTATATTTTGATACATTTTAGGTACTGGAGAAAATTACGAGATCGTAACTGGCTTTTGTTTGTAGATGGTATCGCGCCCCAGAGTTACTCTACGGAGCAAGGTACTACTGCGAAAAGGTGGACTTGTGGGCCGTGGGCTGCATCATCGCAGAGACGATAACTAAAAAACCAATTTTCGCAGTGAGTTTTTAGCTATAAAATTTAATTAGTAAAGTACATACAGTCAACGGCCGTTATGAAGTAATTCCTGACTTGGTATATAGATCAGTCTTTAGTAAGGAAGACCAAGTTTGCCGTGAAGGCGAAATATAGAAGTCCTACTGACCTCCGTCAATATTTTCCAGGGGGAATCCGACATCGAGCAACTAGCAATAGTGCTGCAGCACCTCGGCACGCCAACTGAGGAGAGTTGGCCAGGCCACGCAGAACTGCCCGATTTCCACAAGATCACGTTCCCGCCGTCCGATCCCACACCGTGGCCGGAACTCTTGCCGGGTTTGGAGCCCGAT
Organism: Archips xylosteana; assembly: GCA_947563465.1. NCBI lineage: Eukaryota > Metazoa > Arthropoda > Insecta > Lepidoptera > Tortricidae > Archips > Archips xylosteana. Next base: position 8,197,963 of record OX387362.1, read on the forward strand.
GCCGTGGAACTGGTCAAGTCGTTCCTCTGCTATGACGCTGACAAGAGGATATCTGCTAAGGAGGTCAGTATGAAACCATGTCTCTTCGAGCTTTTCCGGAACGTTCGAACCTTAGTTTTTATTATGACAAGGTGGCACACGGTAGCTTAGTCGCCTAATGGTAAGTCATACATAACCCATTGTACCTGAAACATCTGAAAATTACAGATGCGTTGTCAGCTAAGACGGATAAAATAGTATACCCCATCATCTGCTAGTAATTTCACCAGCAGTCTTATTTTTCATATTGAAATACAGCAATGCAATCTACTGATACACATGTACATTACATGATGTAGGTACTATCGCCCCAGACGTCAGCTTGACATTTTCAAAACAAATTTGCTTGCAGCCGTGTTGATGTTTATTGCTATGGATTGGTATGGACAGATGTCTAGCCACTGCACGCAAACTGGGCCTTTAAGGTGCCAAGCTGGCGTCTGGGTCGATAGTACATGTGCTCTCTTTTTAAATTAAAATAAATTGTATATTGTTTTTTTTTTTATACTAGGCGGTAGTTTACACTAGATCAATGAGTAAGAAAAGGGAGTGACCCAGACGGAGCTTGTACAAGGGCCGTAGTTTAATTTGCACTAATTACTGCTATGTATAGTAATGGTGCAAATAAAACTAGGGCGTACAAGGTCCTACCGTCAGCAAACATTGTGCCACTAGTGACCAGTCGGCATCAGATAAATCTGAGACAGGTCGCTTGTTTTTAACCTTCTGAACGCCAGCGACGCCTAAAGTTGTCAAGAACTGTCGTGCCTACAACGCTATTTACCCATATAGTCGCTCGGACTACATACAATAGCAACCTACGCGTGTTTGCTCAAAGTTCAAAATTGGCTTTTGGCATTAAAATGACGTGTAGGTGATGACTTTCGTATGGTATAGTGGCGTCCAAAGAGCGATTTCACATTATCCGATCCGATATCGGTATCGGACGCCGATACCGATATCGAGACAAGTAAAATGTATGAAATTTATGTACCTGTCTTTCAGATTATTCGATCCGATATCGTATCATATTTCATACATTTCGTATCGGCGTCCGATCCGATACCGATATCGGATCTGACAATGTGAAAACGCTCAAAGGGTTAAAAACATAAGGCATGCCGATAAATCTGACGGAAAAGATCTTGTCAGTACTCAGGTACGCTACTAAACCGAAACATTTTGCAATTGTTCAGTTTTTTCGCAGGCGCTGCGGCATCAATGGTTTCATAGCCGACCTCTGCCAGCGTCGCTAGCGGACATGCCCAAACCCACTAGTGCTACGAAGCCAAAATAAATAAAACAAGTTACCTAGTAGATACTATTATTTGCTTTTTATTACTTCGAATAACTTACACATAGCTAACTACTCGCAATAAAAGATTGTACAAGTAATAATAATTAACAATGTAGTTGTACTTTGACGAAATGTACATATTTTGAGCCATTACAGATAAAAGAAACGAGCGTAAGCAATAAACTGTAATAATACTTTTCTAAGCACACGCATCGCTTGTGGTCAACAAGTGACTATACTGTTACTGCATTACTAAACCTATGTTATAAAGCCGTTACCAGTCTTTAAGCGTGATGTGGCGTCTGCTTGATGTGATGACGTTGAATACCAATCAAATAACTATAAGACATCACTACTATTACCTGTGTCATATATATGATCACGTCAGGTTGACGCCACGCCGCGCCCGCAGTGCAGCTAAGGCTTTAGGGTCAATGTTTAAAACGTCTGGACTCTGTCACTGTTCATATATTGATAAATATATGACTTACTGCGGAAATTTTGAGCCAAGAATTGAATGAAGACGTCACATTGTATACCTAACTGTGAGTAAACTAATCGTCCCTACTTTGAAAAACTCTCATCTCAAAATCGATAATCTTATAAAATTAATTTTACTCCGTGGCGTTAAGGTTCCTTTTAAGTTTGCATATGGATTTGAGTATGAGCTTTTTTCAAAGTACGGACGATATATAACCATGCCCAATGAAAATGAAAGAAAACAGTAGATACACACGATTGGTACTTTAAAAAAATATAGCTTGTGCCATTGCTATGAGAGATCAGGTTCAATCCATGACTTATCCGTAGTCACACCAATTTGCTACACTGGTGTGAAAATGGTTAATTTTATTTATCTGTAGTCTTCTTTCTGTAAGAAACTACCTAACTAACCTAACCTATCTATTTTCTGGACTGAATTATGGTTGGGGGGTGCATTGGTGTGACCATGGGTCGGGTAAAATAAACGATAGTCACACCAGTGCAGTAAATTGGTGTGACTACCGATCGGTCGCTGTTCATTCCGCTCAACATGTACAGAAACACATTTTATTTTGTTTGATGCACACAAAAACATTGTTTTCCGCGCGTCCGTGTTTTCGATTGCGACTCATACTATAGTATAATAGTTACCACAGCCACTTATAGAAAACTACTTGAAATAAAAAGGAATATTCGGTCGTCGACATAGACGACGACGTGTATATTTTTCCACCTTCTCGAAATTGTATAAAAGGCCAAAAAAATTATACACATCTATAACCACCCGTCTGTAAAAACTAAGAATTTGAATCGTGATTCGTGAACCGCTATAGAACGTTCTCGCAGTAAACGTCATAACGATATTCCTTGAAAGAATGCCATTCCACAATGTCTCACGACTTAACTGATTGGACAGTACACTGCATTACCAATTCAATACATCATACAGCAAAAAAGTGACCGAAAAAACAAACTACTATTTAGATCTAAGATACCATTGCTTATGCTATTCACTTGTAACATTTCAGAATTTGGACCATTTCATGAAATTACATGATTTATTTAAGAGGATAACGAAATATAAACTCACTGTGTATAACTAGGGATCATTTAACGTAAAACAATTGACACATTCCAAATTACCTAACATCTAACAGGCTGAACTTTACAAGTATTAAAAACAATCATGCCATTTTTCAAACACACTATAAATATCGTTTCACGTTATTAATTAAATTACTGAAACCAGATAACTACAATTAAATGCGTGCATGCCATTTTTTTTAATTAATATTTGCATTCCCTACAAAATCATCTACTAAAATCATGGTCTGGAAAAACAGACTTCTGCTATTCACTATCTTACAATATTAAATTTAATTTATTTATTGTATCATACATAATGCTAAGATCCAAAATCATACGGCAGTGGATCGAATGCGCTTTCATAGTAAGGTTGCTAGCGCAGTGGAGTGGCTTCCCATTGGTAATGGTAATGGTGAGACACTGCTCGATACATGATTCAATTTTAAATACTATGTACAAATTATATTTACAAAACCTCCATTCAGGTAATGCTAGATTTTAAGTGAATTGTGAGGCCACTTTTGCAGTTTTTTTTTAACCCTTAATAAGGCCCCATTTATTGGAGCAGAGCACAGAATCAAAAGTAGCAACCGAATACATACCTAACAAAGGATATTTTTAAAGCTAGTTGTATTTTCAATAATTACAATGGAAATTGTGACGTGTAGTGAAAATCAATAAGGTTTAATTTCCAACTCAATGCATATGGTCGCTAAGTCGCCTCGATCTTGTTAAGGGTTAAATTTCCTTCACAGCGTTTCAGACGTAAAAATTGTACATGTATTTGGTGGATAATGTTAAAACGCAATTTAAAAATATGTTATATTCGCGACATAATTTATATATTATATTTTATATTGGTGGACATATTTTCGGCACTGTCGCCTTGTTAATGAAAACACACCATCGCTTTTCAGCATTGAAAATCTTTTTTTTTATCACAACGATAATCAAGTTAACCCAAACTTGTGAACTTTCTCAGGATTTTCTTGTAAATCCATTGGTGAAAAAGGGCAACAAGTCTAAAATTTACTTAATGTTGCAAATAAATAAATTATTCATAATAGTTTATTTGCTATAGGTACTTGGATTTTACATACGAGACCGGTGGTAAAATCAATTTACTTAGTAACATAAGACACATTTAATAAATAAAATTGGCGTCTTTGATAAGCTTACACACAATTTGAAGCTTTATTAATTCAAAACACAGTGCCACATCAATAGGGATGTTGACGCCATTAAAAAATAATTCGAAGACACGACTTCAGTAAAAAAAAACTCTTTATTTTAGCCCTGAAAACCAGATTAATTTTCGATTAACTGCAAAATTAGATTTTTTGTTGCTTTAAAAACAAATAAATAGTTGATTGAGTTGGCGAACAAGTGACGTCATAAGTTGCTACTGTCATTCAAACTATGGGAGAATTGTGTTTTGACAGCTCATAAAAAGTATGTCAGTTAATCGGTGGTGTCAACATCCCTATTTTTTTACATTCAAACTCTGTGATTATGAACTAGGGATAATATAAGATTTGGTAAGTTCTTAAGTTAGGAAAATTCTATTACATGATACTGGAATTGTTTTAAATAGCGAAACCTCCGAAGAAAGCCTGCTTATGATAAAAGAGCGAGGTCAAGCAGGTGTGAGCATATTGCACTGTGTAGTGTAGTGATGTAATGAAATAATTCAAGTTTGAATTTATATCCACTTGTAAACTGTGCCACACACTGCTTTTAAACTTAGAAAGTAACATTTGTGTAGTCGACCAAGAAATTAATTTACCACCCCAAGTTCAATGACAGCTGTACAACTTAAAACTTCACTACACATACCTACTATTTTTACTCATTGGCAGACATAGGAATCAAGGGAGCAAAATTTTTTGATAGTTAAGGAATTCCTGTATCGATGAACTCACTTATCGATGCTTGCTCTATATGATTCTTGACCTTTTTCTTTTATAAGGCTTGTTCACGAAAAAAAGCAGCCACTATTGTATATTTCAGGTATTCAGTATAAAATGTCATTTTTTAATGAATTTAATTAGAAAGAAGGACTCTTCACCTTTCGTTTTGAGTGCTATTATGGATATTTATATCAGATGCTATCCATTTTTGGGCTTACTTTCTAAATCTCTGGATTTTAGTCTTATTTTTTTGTATTATTCACGTTTGGGTCACAGAGGTCCTTTTTTTCTTTACTCAAATAGATTATCGACGCTATAATGTGCCGCGAATATCTTTCCAGACTCTTTAATTACCTTATGCAGGTCATAAATTGTTTTAAATCATGCAATAATTTTAACTCTAAGCCTTAACTAGCATTATGTAGGATTTCACAATTTGTAAGGAAAAATGTATGGATTTTAGATTCTTACACATAAAAAAGAATACTCAGTTGGCAATCTAATTGCGGTTTGAACTACTTATACCTACTGGGAGACAGTGGAGACTTATGTTTTCGATGGCTACTTTTTTTCGTGAGCAAGCCTTATTTGTTTTATTAAGTAAAAATTGGAATTTAGCTAAAGTCAGATACGCGGAATTATCCGATGCTAGCTAAGCGGAATTACACAACCCCCCGGCAATTTACACAGTGGATTTATGTTGGTCTTCTTTAAGTTTAAGGCGTACCTCATTAATGCATGAATCCGGAACGCGATGGGATTACGACGCAAGAATAAAGAGTGTCGCATTGCTCTCACCGCTTTGACCCCGCCTCTAACTTAAAAGCTTATGGTCCTTGCACATGTCACTAGCGTCACACACACACGCAGTCTATGCTAGTTGCGTATCCACCCAGCGGAATGCAGGTAGTGTCTTACTGCCAGGTCGAGGTCGGCGTCGGGCGCCGGCGGCCGCCGGAGGAGCACCCCTTTCATCGTCACGTACTGCGCCGGCGGCAGGCTCAGCGCGGAACACAGCTGCGGAAGAGCCGTCAATGTATACGCTCCCAGGCCACTTTTCACTTTAATCTATATTGAGCCTTAGAAACTATATCAGCATCAGCCTATGCTCGTCCACTGCTGGACATAGGCCTCTCCCATGGCACGCCACTGAGCACGATTCTCGGCCACTCTCATCGAGCTCTTGCCAGCCGACTATATATCTCTAAGTAATTATATTGTCCCTTTGAGATCATCTCTAAGCCATTTTAGGTTAAGTATTAAACTATAATTATTAATTCTGGACCATATACATTCCTTTCAGATTTGACATAGTTATTTAAACTGGAGACCCTATACATCTCTCGGTCAATGAAATCGTGTCAGTGGAGTAGTGTTCTGGTTCTGTTGTGCTATTTACACTTGTTCGTAAAATGGTGTCTTGTTACTACTTAGCAGCCTGCTCCCTTTTCAAAAGACACATCTTAAAATTGTCGCAACTTTTCATTGCATGTGCTACAAGATAGACATTGTGGTTGCCCCACAAAGAACAGAAAAAACGCTCGCCGCGCCGCAGTTAAACGGATGGCTAGATCTAAAAGTTTACATACCTGTATCTCGTTAGTTGTCAACAGCTGCTTGCTCGAGGGTGCGTTGTTGCAGAAGTTGCTTCTGCAGCATCCACATCCGGTACTTCCGTCCCGTGTGCACTTTGGGCTGGTGGAATTTGAGCCGCTTTCTCCGTCTCTGCGGGACGCAAGCGCAACAAACATTACATTATACTCTGCGACAAGTCTTCATAAAGTTTCTCAGTGTGTATGTTACTCTTTCACGATAAAATGTTTGGACAGATTATAATACAACCTTATCTCTCTTCGCAAGTTTCAGTGAAGTCTAAATAAAAATCAATTTACAAAAATAAATGTCTAAATATCGTCACTACTTTGAAAAAATCTCGTATCTCAAATCAATATGTAAACCAAACTGAACTTTATTGCACACTCATTAAAGTTTAAATGAAATAAGGACTCTAAATAATATGTTGACATAATTTTCAAAGTAATTTAACTGGGAATTCCCGAAATCGTCCCGCTAAGTCTAAAGGACTAATGTTTTTCGAGCAAACTAAGTGAAATTCACGTTGTAATTTTAGGAATTCTTATACGAATTTAGTGAAATCCCGGATTTTCGATTCATGCGAGCGAAGCCGCATGTAAAGGCTACTGAGGTCCCATACGTGATCCAAAAACCGTAAATTTTTCAGTAACTTTGAAGTGGTCATAACAATCCAGAAGAATTAATAGATTCAGAGAAAATAGCCACGGCAAATGATCATTATGGCAAACATCACATTATGACTTTCCATATAATTTATGGATTCCAATATACCCTAGTATAATATGATTAAATTATAATATGTACCTTTTTCTTAGCAGCAGCGTGCTGGTCTGCGTTTGGTCTTTTGTCTGGCTGGTGTCCAGGCACCCACTGCTGCCCTGGCGAATACAATCGTTATACGAGATCAAACCCAAAACCACACAACACAAGGGCCATTAGTGCACGCGTCACTACCAGTCGTTATACACTGGCTAGTTCTACACTAGTGTTGCTGCGACAGCGATAGTGGCCTTGACAATCAGTCATACTATCGATAGTCCTATCGAAACCATCGACCCTTGACGATACTATCGATAGCCGATAGTTTCTATAGTAACGATACTATCGATAGTGAAAATTAGGCTATCGATAGTAACGACCAAGTCCGATAGTATTGCCTCGTTTTCACTATCGATACTATCGGTAGTATCGATAGTATTGCAGCATGTCGATATTTTCGATAGTACTATCGCACTATCCACTATTTCTCAACGTCAAACTGTCGATAGCGAAACTATCGCTATCGCAACAACACTGTTCTACACATTCTTTGGAGGGACCAACCAGATCACACACCTAGATAAAAGAGCGTCATCTCAAAATAATATACCATTTTTATTTAAACCTATCAGAAATTGACTCAAGTCTAAATTAAAATGATACATTATTTTGAGTTGATGCTCTTTTGATCTAGCAGTGCGATTATTGTCGCCTGCTATCGCATTTACCATCTCTTTCTGTTGCCATCTTATACCGTTTGACAGAAAGAAATAGTGAAAGCGATGCCAAGCGCCTGCGCATTGGACGATAAGCGTACAGTTATGGGGTAATTGTCTTTAGTTTTTTTTTTTCTTTTCTCATCTACAATCAAAAGGCAACTGTGTGAGGAGTAGGCCCGTTGCCTACTCCTCACATAGATGTTTCGTGATTGGTGGTTTGGTAACAATTACTCGTCGATCGACAACAGAGTTAAAATTCCGATTAAATAGGGTTATGTACCTTATTGGTACGTTGGTACTAAGGTCAAAAGAAAACATAAAAAATATACAGACATACGTTTAAAGTAGGGTCAACAGGATTTTAAAACTTAAAAAAAGAACAACATGAAGATAGCTGATAAACTTTTTCTTGAATCGAATTGGAACATTATTTGCTATCACAACATGCAAGAACTTATGTATCTGTTGACATTGTATTTTGATAGTTTTCAACAGGCAATGGATATTTTATTAACATAGGGCAACATACATTTGAAATTTACCGTAAAGCTACGGTGAAAGAAAACATAGCGAGGAAATCTGGACACACCCGCAAAGAAATTCAATGTGTGTGAAGTTCCCAATCCGTACTGGGCCCACGTGGAAACTACAACCCAGTTCCTCTCATTATGAGCGGAAGCCAATGCAGTGGGACGTATATAGTGAGATGATAGGGAAACAATCATATTCTTTGATATAAACCAGTTAATGCTAGTTCTAGCAAAATTTCAGAACTAAACACCTCTACCATAATTTAAAACGCAAAGCGAAAGCTTATGGTTTATGAGTAATGAATCATGAACTATGCATGCAAATACATGACATGTATGGATGTATGATTGTTCATTGGATTCGTTGGCAGAGTAAAAATAAAAATAAAAACTGGATCCGGTTTGATACTCTCAAAATGTCACTAAAATATGAATGTAAAAATGTATATCCATTTTATTATAATCATTGCGGATCCGATTTTGTCGTAAATAAGGCTCAATTAAGATGATCGCACGACATGCTTATACAGCTAAAATTTTTCTATGTACTTACACTTTACTTTTTCAAGACAAAAAAAATTGTTCCCATCCCTTTGAATACTTGCAGAGTAAGTCGGACAGACAGATTGTGGTCGTTTTTTCGTGTAACAGAATTTTTATATTTTTCTAAACATCAATCCTTAGACTGCTTTGCAATTTTATTAGTGGTAGGAAGTCACTAACAAAAGTAGACTGTTTTTTTGGTCGACAACTTCCAAAACAGTAGAGATAGAGTCAACTTTTTAGTTCTACCCGTTGCTATGGTTACACAAATTTTTCTATGAAATAGTATAAAGTGTCACTTGGACAGCCGGGGACAGACCTCAACCCAAATAGTAGATTAACCCAGTTAATGCTGAATCCCAATATCACATTACAATTTTAAAAAAAACCTTAGGAGATCAAAGAAATTGTATTTGCAATTTTTCTCATTGTTTCACTTCATTGTAGTCGCCACGCGCAGTGGTTACCGAAGGTTTTTATTATGATTTATGCGAGGGTAGTATGAAACAATGACATAGACTGATCGTACCCCCTTCGTAGCTACAGAAACGAGCGACCATAATTTATAAAATAGTGAGGATATTTTTCAGACTTTTTTGTAAGCAAAAAACATTTTTTTTGAGCTCAGCATCATAAATATAGTAATCCCTAATATGAAAGTTGCTGACCAAAAAAACACCCTGCATTAATCAGATGCAAATCTGATTTTATTAACGACTACCGGTACCGCAGTCAGTTTTATAATCGTCGATTTGTACAAATCCCAACCAATGTGCTACAAATGCCCACAAAAATTGTAATGTACATCGTGCGACCTGACAAGTCGAGCCAACTTAAAGCAAACATAAGATATCTCTAAAACGAACCCAAAAGTGAACGAGTCGATTAGCGGGGGCTAAAGCATACGAGGGTCGTGATCTCACGTCGAGCGCGTTCGGGTGCTTCCGTTGGGCGGCGTGCTGTTCGTAATGGGCGCACTCCTCTAGCCGAGTGACTCCCGCCAGTCTGTACCGGTGGAGTTCGGCGAGGCGGACTCTGAGTTCGCGCTCGCGCCATAGGCCCGCGACCACGCCCGCTTGTTCCGCACGCCCGTAGAACTGGGCGGACCAGCGGAGACGCTCCGTGAACTCTCTGGAAACGGGGGATGATAAGTTACAGTAAAATTACATAAAGTTTACCACTGACAGATGGTATGCCTCCATTTCATAATCAACTTTAACGACCTACAAATAAAGCCAATTTTAGAATGCTGTTACCCACGTTTGCAGATTTTGTAATAGCTACTTTATTTGTATGGTGTTAAAGTTGGAAATGAAATGAAGGCAAGCCATCTGTCAGTGGTAAACTAAAAGTAAACGTATTGTACTTCATTCGACATGTGGATCGTTTTCAAATAATGTATGTACATAGTTAAGGGCTTAATCGAAACAAAATCACGATCGCTTCCTTTGTGTAACGAAAGGTAGTCATCCATCCATACTTACTTAAAATATTATAACTGCGAAAGTGTGTCCGTCTATCTGTCTGTTACTTCTTCACGCTTAAACCGATTTAAATGAAATTTGGTACGGAGATAGTTTGAAACCCTGGGAAGGACATAGGATAGTTTTTATCCCGGAAAATAGCATAGTTTCCGCGGGATAGCGATAAACGAATTCTTTGTAGACGGGATCGCGGGTAATAGCTAGTACAAAATATACGGGTAACTTTCGATACACAAAGGAATCGATCAAGTTTTGTTTTACTGTGTACAATTTTTTTTGAAAACGACTCGTACTTTACCAACTTCTCGTAAGTCTAACTAGACAAAAATCTATGCCAAACTTAAAGGTCTATTTTTATTGTATTCTTTAGATCTGGTATTATTTGAGACAAACGAGATAAGATTGTTGTTTTTTTGTTGCTGCCATAAAAGGAGATAATGTAAAAGGCGTCCCAAAACTCAACAATAATCTGGGACAGAAGCCTTGGTGGTCTAGTGGTTTGACCTATTAAATCTTAAGCAGATGGTCGTGGGTTCGAATCCGGGCTCGCAACTCTTGAGTTTTTCGGGATTTAGAGGTGCGAAATTAAATTTAAAATTTACATTTTAAGTATTTAATTTTGAATTTTGTCGTTTTAAGCGGTCTTTTTTGCCACGAACTTGCAAAATCTGGAACGAGCTTCCCGCTGGGGTCTTCCCATCGAGTTACGACCTGGGTGCCTTTAAGAGGCGAGTGTACAATTTTCTGCAGGGCCGACAACGCACTGGTATCGCGTAAAGCGCTGCGAGTGTCTATGGACAGTGGTGTTCATTTAACATCAGGTGACCCACTAGTTCGTTTGTCTGACTTCACTAACATAAAAAAAAAAACCATGAGTTTTACGGTGAAGGAAAACTTCGTGAGGAAACCTGCACACACCTGAGAAGAAATTCAATGGTGTGTGTGAAGTTCCCAATCCGCACTGGGCCCGCGAGGGAACTACGGCTCAAGCCCTTTCATTCTGAGAGGAGGCCTGTGCCCTGCAGTAGGACGTATATAGCCTAGGAGGGATGATCATCATTGATGATGATGATGATGATGCTTTAAATTTCAGCCTGTATAAGTAGGTAAAATCCGCTCGACGACGCATTAGCGTTATAATTTCTAATAGTGGATGCACTTCTTTGCTTCCACACAATCTGCCTAAAACATACAAAAACCTTAAATCAAAGTGGCTCACTTCTTTTCTTTGGCTAGTTTGGAGAGCAGTTTCTGTTTGTTTCTTTGGTTGTTGAAGAATACTGAAACGAGCTGGAAGTCGCGCACCAGCCTCTTCCGTCTCGTTCTCTCACGCAGCCGTCTCGTGTACAGATCCACTTGGGACAGTTTCAGAGCTGGAAATTAATTAGTTTTACATTCATATGTTTAATACATTCATACAGCCCACTGTAAGGATTTACCCACTAATATTATAAATGAGAATGAATGTATGTGATTGTTACTCCTACACTCTAAAACAGCTGGACAGATTTGAATGAAATTTGGTATGTAGATAGCTGGACAATAACACATTATGTTTGTTACTTTTCATCCTGATATTCCTACGGGATCGGAATAAAATCCGAAATATTACAAATATGTACAAGTATGTCCCACAATGTCTTTTTGTACCCCAAATTTAAACTACAATACCTACAACCAAATGGAATGTAAGTTACACATTCAAATTATTGAATGCAGATTTTTGCATGCAATGCATAACATACTAACCTAGATTTGACAAAGTGAATATGAATATCTGTAACTAATATTGGAATAATTAATGTAGTAATAGTTGAACGAGAGAATAACACTTAAGACAGACTTTATCATTTAAGAATATTTTACTTAGAAACACATTGATTTCTTGATGCTTCCTGCTTATACATCTAGTGGTTTTTTGTTGGAAAGTTGGAAAAATCATAAGTGGATTACGGTAGCAATTAACATTGTTGTATGTAAAAAATTATTACTTTTATTAAAATTTCGCAGAGATGTATGTAACATTATTTGAAGACATTAAGGGGCTGTTTCACCACCCATTGATTAATTTAACTGACGGATAAATATGATGCCGTCTCCGTCTATTTGAACAAAACAAACAGAGACAGCATCACATTTATCTGTCAAATAAATTTGATTAATGGATGGTGAAACAGGGGGTTAATGTAATAAATAAAAATTGCCAAAAAATTTAGTTCCAACAATGTTAATTGCTGCCGTCGTCCTTCTTTCTGCATTTTAGCAAACTTTGTTTGGCATGATAGGGAATTCAAATATTTAACACACATGTGTCTATTTTGCATAGTTTGATTGCACTACTTTGCATAGAAACAAATCAAGTTTACTATACATTTTATTTTAATAAATAATTGTCAACTTACCAACATCCAGCTCATCATCTTCAGGACTAATTGAAAGAGTTGATATCAACTGTTCTGCTTCATGATCATGCTCCTGAAAATGTCAGTATTGTTTTAATAACACATAATTTTGAGATATTCAAACACAAAACTAAATCCTTACTAATATTGCAAATGTCTGCCTTACCTCTGAACCTTAGAAAAAAATTTCTATGGAGATAGTTTTTGTTGCGGAAAATAACATAGTTGCCACGGGATAGCAAAAAAAAAAAACTTTTTAACATATTAATTTGTTTTCATTATTTCTTTACATTACTAGGCACTAGGGCACCATATAGGAATCAAAAGCTTTGAACTTTTGAAACAAAGGCAAGTTGTTTTCCCTGAACACTACAATCTAGCAGTTTTCAAGTCTAAGGATAATGAGCTAGCTTCTACTAGGCAAGTATGCTCCATTGTAAACCTCATGTTTACTTTCCATCAGGCATGACCATAGTCAAACGCCTAAATTTTGATAAAAACATAACCCTCTGGCAGTCGGGTAAAAAAAGTCAAAATAGTAATTTTACCCTTTCAAAGTCATCTCTATTGGGCATATACCCAAGTTGTGATGCTTCCTCTGAGGTAACAGAAAGAGGTTGGAGCCTGGACACGGCACTGGGTCCAAGGGGCCCCTCATCTCTGTCCGCGCAGAGCAATGTTGGGCGGCTAGTGCTCTCCACATTGCCCCAGGTAGCTCTTCCAATACTGCCTTCTAGGTATCGAGTTATGTATTCGTCTTTGGCCTCTGAAATACAGTTTTTATTTAAGTTTTTCTCTCATACTAAAGAAAGTAAAGACTTAATTATACATGGGCCAAAAGCTTCTCAATATAAGGGTAGTTTTACGAGAATTTTAACCGCTGTCACATATATTGAAGAAATGAGCCACACCTAGCAAAAGGTTTTTATAAAATGATAGTGCGCTCACATTACAATTTTAATTTGTTGACCCCCGACACAAAAAGAGGGGTGTTATAAGTTTGACCGCTATGTGTGTGTGTCTGTCTGTCTGTGGCATCATAGCTCTTAAACGGATGAACCGATTTGGATGCGGTTTTTTTTAATAGAAAGCAGGTTTCTTGGTGATGGTTCTTAGATATGTTTTATCAAAATCGGTTCAGCCGTTTCAAAGTTATCAGCTCTTTTGATAGCTGCGGAAGGGATCTTAGAGACATAATGGGCATTGACTTAATGTTCAAACGTCATACGAGTGACATAATTGTGTTGGGGGTTTTTAAAAATTTTAATTTATAGTTATTATTATTTCATTGTAACTATAGCTTGTTTCTTCAATATATATAATAGTGTGTAGTGTTGTGTTCATGGCAAAGCAATAATAATCATATCCTCAAATTATTAAAACAAGAAATTTAGATCTATTGATGTGGTTCTGAACTAGTAGCTCAGGAAGTCCACTTGAAACATTAAGTTTGGGATAATTTAAATATATCATTATTCAATGATTACTTGGTAGGGAATATCATATGAGAAAGCAAATAAAACAGCAAGACATACCTTCAGGGGTCCTTGTTTCTATGTGTTTTGCTATGTCTTCCCAATTACCAAACCCAAATTGTTCTATAGCATCTAAAAGTCTAACTTCTTCATTTGCCGACCAACTACTCCTACCTAGGAATATTCCAAATGCACCAGAGTCCTGAAGGAAACGAAAAATGTTTTAGAAAACTAACTTATTTAACAAGTAATTATAAGTTAAGCCGTTTGAGAATATCATGAAAAGACTTACCATATACTGATAAGCGTGATCATTTTTGTGAGATCCTATTTCAGCACCCAGAGAAAAACACTGAAATAAAATTATTGTTTTGGTGAATTTAAAATTTTGCGCCAAAACTATAAACAAAAAATGGCAACTGTTACTTCGTTGTAATAACGAAGATTCGCTGCGCTGCGATGCTTACCTGCAGGCAAATATCAAAATCTGAACATTCTGTACACCTTACTCTAAGACCATTAATTTCTTCCTGGCAGTAAGTACAGTTATATTTGGCGTATAAATCTGAAAATGACATGGTCTCAACCACTAAATTAATCGATTGTTGGCAGCCAAGTTTCTTTTCAGCTCCCACTCAACAAAAGTCATTTTTCGCTTGTACCATAGACACGGAGTGAAAATGTTACCAGTTGAAAGTTTTACATTTGAAAAGACGTCTTCACACGCTAACCGCTAACAAACTCACTAGGAGGCAGAGTGATTTACGGTTTTGACCACAGCTCTAGTTTTGTTTTTACATTTTGCAATTGCAACACAAACAACTGTCAATCAATCAATTGTGAGATGAGTGTGTTGTACTGTATTTTGATTTGATTATTTTATTTTTGTTATGTGATGAAATGAAAATATAATATTCATTTTAGTGCTACTCTTTGCGCTGCCATAGTGTCCATGATATTGTTTATGTGTTTTCAACGAATTATACTGGGAACTACGCCCGTAATATGATACCAGATTAGCAACCTGCTGTGTACTCTGAATTCTCATCATGAAATCTAGCAAACGAAGACTACAGGCACTCACCGAAGGATCTGATGGAATACCAAATTATCTTAAAATGGAAGACTCCGAAACATCGATCCCACCAGTGTTTAGGTCACGTTTACATGAACTCTTTTCTCAAATAGAAAAGGAGTTCGACCTTTTGTACACGGAAAATTTAAATCGTAAGTCAATTTGATAATATCTGTTTCGAAGGACACGATGTTTGTGAAATCGTTTGTCCCATAACCAGTCCTATTTAGTTCTAACTGACCTCATTCTGTTACATTCAAGACCTACTTTACTGAGTCTGTAGTATGACATACTGTTTAATTTAAAGTAATTCTTAACCTTGCTACTTATCATTGTTGAGTACTATAGGCTAGCGTTCATGAGAACATGTTTACTAACATAATCATAACTGCTGCTAGTCATGAATCAGAAAACAGAACTAAAGATTTCTTTCTTTTGTACTTTGAATAAAGTTAGCTGTCAAAATAAAATGGAAATAATATTATAATAATACTACAAGCAACAGTAAATTGCTTCATTTTAATGCCTTATGAAACATTTATCTTTTGGCATTTATAAGTCTTGTGTAATATTTTCATATGCTGAAGGTTATTGGAATAAATTAATCCAGTATTCTTCCTCATTTGTTATTCATGTAGACAGAAACCTTCTTCATGGTCAAGTGGGAGTAGCTATTATATTGTTAGGTGGTGATTCCTACGGTTGGCTTTGAAGTTATATTGATTTTTTTTATATTTAATTTTTTGCCAGCCAGTGTCTTATAATGTTTTTATTGATGAACATACGTCACACTCCAGCGGGCATTTTGGGGGCAAGGTAAGGTTTACAAAAAAAATCTTAACTTACGAGTAATATAATGTACTTAGTATTAGTTACCCATTATCATTTATTAGTCTTTAATGTATAGATACTCTTTGAAGTGATAACTGATGGCCCATTTAAGTGGGTACAATAAATATAGCACATGCTATTCAATCTTAATTTTATTTAAAATTGAATGGATATAAAAAAATAAACACCTAACTAACGTACAACCTTAGTTGCTAAGTTATTTGGAATTGCACATTATAAATACTAGGTACCAAATACTAAGTACAAATACCTTATTCTGACTATTCGAATATCAATTGATTGGATTTGTGAACCTTATCTAGCATTCTGACATGCCACCACTTAAATTGGCTTTCAGTTATCACTTCAAAGAGTATTATGTAGACAATTTTAAGATTGATAACGAGTATGTTGCAAATACTAAGTACATATACTCGTTAATTAAAATATATTTTTGTAAACCATACCAAATGACGTGCCCCCAAAATGTCCGCTGGAGTGCGATGTATGTTGATGATATAATATAGTCCTTAAAAATTTGTGTGACAAAAGGCAGTGAACTGTATGATAAAAGAACAATTTAATTCTTATTTAGAAATGTTGATGTATAATTGATATAGAAATAAATGTTCAAGTGTAATTTTAAATAATTAATTACTTATTATAACAATTTCTATACTAAAAAATACTTTTAACTGTAAGGTAATAGACAAGCTATAAACAAAAGGTATTTTTGTTCTAGTGCAAGAAAAGATAGACATACTTAGTGAGAAACTTGAGAGAGAGAGTTATGTTGGTGACAGACAGAACCCAGACTTCATCGAGTTTGAAGCCACAGGAAAGAGCTCCAAAGTTAAATGTAAGTTAAATTATTATAACCCTCCCTCCCTCCTGCCTCCCTGTAACATCATCTTTTTGTATTTTCTTGTACAAAATTTTTACGACTAAAGATTGGCGATGAGGCTAGAATTGGGGATGTCTATTTTTTTGCAATGTATAGAAAATCGAAAACCATTTCGAGATAAATGCTTTTTAAATCGTTTTCTGTAGTTATTTAATTTTAATATTATGTAATGAATTTATTATATAACAAATAAGCAATGAACTTCATTTGACATTGGTGTAAATTGCGTGACCGGTTCAAGTCGTACTTTATTCTGTGTGGTTAGAATTCTTCACAATTTACGCGTGGATTATACTACGGAGTTTGATTTGGACCCGCTGTCTGACATCTAGCACTTTGTCAGTGCCAGTAAAGTGACATAGTGTATAGTGTACCACTACGCAAAAAATAATTAAAGGGGTTGCCTTATCGTAACCATTTAGATAGATTTAGAAATTTGGCATTGTGGGAGCCCTCAATTATAATCTGACGTCATCAACTAAAATAGTTTCAATAATTAATTTTGAAAAAAGTAGAGAACTAAATGACAAAATATTGAAATTAGTTTCTTATAATTGACTTTTCTATACAAAAAAAATATAAAACCCACTGGTAATTTTTTTTAGACATTCCCAATTGAGTGACTTGGTGGTTACGTAACATTTTGCTAGGGGAGGGGTACAGAAAAACTTAAACTTGTACAATACTTGAATGCCTATCTACATTTTCTTAGCACTAACTTTACTTTACCAGCCAATCCCTCTGCAACCAAGTTTTCTCTTAATATATTCAAAAGCACATTGCTTATGGATGTATAGTGGTCTGTTAGCATTAGGGTCATACGCTTCTTTTTGTTACTTCTCCTGTGAAGTTAACTGAAAAGTTAAGGGTTTAAAGACAATATTTTTCAACTATCAGTCGATTTAAGTAAATCTTAAGTTTGCTCGGAGTCACTAATTTTATGACGACAGGAGGGACAACTTTTGTTCCTTACGGTGTGTATGACCCATTACCGTGATTAATTAGAGTGGCATATCACCTTATTCCATACAATACAATCTCTTCAATGGTCCATAAAGATAAAAGAGGTTGATTTGAATGGAAAACAAGGTTTATTTAAAAAGGTAATTTTATTGGTGCTTATTAACTTTGCAATTAATTAAATCAATACTTAATATTATAAATGTGAGTGTGTCCGTTTGTTACATCTGCATGCTTAAAGGGTTGAATTATTTTAGTTGAAATTTGGTATGTAAATAGTTTGACTCCCTGGGGAAGACATAGGATAGTTTTTATCCTGGAAAGTTGCACAGTTCCCACGGTATAGCGATAAACAAATTCTTTGCACATGGAATTGCGGGCATCAGCTAATGATCTAATATTTTAAATGTACTTACAGTATCCCAAAGTAACTCCCAGAAGGTGAAAGCAAGCCACAAGCTCAGGGTCCAAACCAGCAAGATAGTGTCAAGCTTCAAGGCTCCCACTTACAACTGCCAGCTGGTGCGTGAGTTCACCGGCCACAAGGATGGCATATGGGACGTGTCTTCTGCGCGACCTGGACAAGCACTCATTGGCACTGCATCAGCAGGTAACATATGAAAAATCAACACTTAATTATCAGTGTTTTTACAAGCTTTTATTTAACTTGCTTTGTATGTATGTATGTATGGTCACGCGGCGGACACGACGTACAAATACGCGTTCTTGAATCTACATAAGCATGACGACGTCTGTACACGCGTACGCCTACATACATCGCGCGCGCACTCTTCTGGTTTCTGGCGGTTTCCGGCTATCTGCGCCTTGAGGGGTGGGGTAATTCGAATCGGTGCGGGGCGGACCGTTTCCATTCTGTGCGTCAGTACTATTATATATTCTGTGGTATGGTTCAAATCTTGGAAGTCGAATTTGACCCACTTCCAGTGGTTGGATTAACTTGAAATTTACACTTATGTCAGTTGGACGCTAATGCAAGTACAGTCAGCGAAAAAGCTTTCAATAAAAATCATATTTTTAACACAAACTTATTAAGAAGCTATAATGCTATACAATAACTGTATTGACCAACACTTAAGAAACCATACAAAAAAAACAAGAATTGTCAACCAAGAAATTCCTTTACCACCTCAAGGTGCAATATCAGGTATACGGCTTAAAACATCAATAGTAAATTTTACAACAAGAGGATAAAGCAAGCCATTTTATCTGAGACATACATACATCTGAGCCGGTACAAATAGAGGTACATTAAGAAAGGATTTTTCGAAATTCCCATGGGATAGGCAATAAAAGGGAATTATATATTCAATTCAATGGGACTCTACCTCCATAACCAATCCTTTAGGATCACAGAGGTACTGTAAAAAGGGTTTTTGGAAATACTCGCTAGAGATAAGAAGTTGACCATAAATTTTATGTCTAAACAAAACGACACTGAGTATCTCTACGGATCGCATTAAAAATGATGAAATCCGCGCAAGAACTAAAGTCACCGACATAGCTCGAAGAATCGCCAGACTCAAGTGGCAGTGGTAGAACATCGTTCGTAGAACTGATGGCCGATGGGGCAAAAAGGTCTCGAGTGGCGTCCACGGACCGGAAGACGCAGTGTGGGTTGCGGGATCGCGTCGGATGCGGATGGCACGGGACTGATCTGTTTGTCGAGCCTTGGGGGAGGCCTATGTTCAGCAGTGGATGTCTTTTGGCTGATATGATGATGTTGATGACGAAAACGACACTGTATTAAATAATTGAATTGCTCTAACTAGATCACACAGCGTGCGTATGGAGCGTGGAGTGGGGTAAGTGCCTGTTGCAGTACACCGGGCACGCGGGCTCGGTCAACTCTCTCCGATTCCATCCGAGCCGCGACATCGCGCTCACAAGCAGCGGCGACAACACGGCGCACGTGTGGCAAGCCGCCGTCAACTGGGACCTGCCGGTATGTCGCTGCACCCGCTACGTCACTTCCCGTAACATCTGATAGCTCATTTACACTCGCGTACGAGTGCCGAGCAACGAGACGGTAGTGTGAATAGACGCTCGCGCCTCGTCTCGTGATTCGCAACGTTCGCGTCCGGAGCGAGACGCCGAGCCGAGACACGAGGCGAGAGTGTAAATGAGGTATGATGGTTGGAGCCATACTACAGAGCTTAGAACAGAGGTCCCCAAACTTGTTTGTCTTGTAAACCCAGGGCTGGATTAACAATGGTGGAGCCCCCAGGCAATGCATTTTTTGGTAGCATGCATCAATAGCAAGAATACTTATCGTTATAGAGGATACAAGTTTTCCAATTAAATTTTCACTTTGAAACCTTTTTAAATTTCTTCTTTGCGCGTGTGGGGCCCTTTAGCGATGCGGGGCCCCTGGACAGTTGCCTACTCCGCCTAATGGTTAATCCGGCCCTGTGTAGAACCCTAGCCATATCTTTCGATTTAAGATAAAAACCCTACTTACCGGTAATATTGATTATTTCAAAGTAATCGACTTCATAGGTGTTTCCTTTTTGGCGAACGTAAACCTCTCGCAGCACTTCATTAACCCCTGGGGGGTTGATATAGACCACTTTGGGTATCACTAGCCTAGGAAATAGCCGTAAAGTGTCAGTTTTTACAAGCTTTTATTTAACTCTCTAAATAATTTATTGAATCAGGCGTTACTTTGCGGAGGTATCAATAAAATGAAAAAAGAATACAATAAAATCAGATCCGCAGCGTAGGCTTCGTCAATGAAAAAAAGAAAAAAAAGACATTACTTTGCTCACCCGTGACCTTATGATAGCTATGTTTATGCAATGTTAGACTAATTTCTGGTAGCATGGTGAATGATTGTGTTAACTTGTTTTGCTCTGAGAATGAGCTCTGGTTGAGTTCGAAACGCGTCAGTGTAGTTTGATGGTAATGATAGTTGGGTTTGTGTTTGTTCGTACAGTGGAGGTGGAGGACCTGCATGAACACACATTTCTTGCATAAACGCAGCTGTCATAAGGTCGCGGGTGAAACAAAGTAATTGTTTCAGTTTATTACTAACTTGCGTGTTATATGGGTTTTATTACAAAATGCGTATGCGTGTTGTACAGTCAACGTCATAAATAAGTGATCACTTTTGTACCTTGTCGCTTTCAGTAGTTACACAATTTTATATGGCTAATCAATATATGTACATACTTAGAGATTTTCCTAGCACAAACGAATATTGTTCCTTCTAATACTTAGTTTATCAATGTCTTATAAGTGGCATTATATCAATGAGACACGTTTGAAAATATAAAACAATAATACCAAACCAAATCGATGTTATTATTATGTCAATCAAACACTAATCACAAGTTGTTCGTGCTAGAAAAATCTCTAAGTATACTAGTCAAACATGACGTGAATATAACGGTTAGAGTGACAAGGTACAGAAGTGATCACTTATTTATGACGTTGGCCCTGCTATAAAGCTCTCATTATCTCCAGCGCGGCCAATCCTCCGAGGAGGAACTCGAAGGCGGCGGCGAGGAGAGTCTCGGCGAGGGCAGCGACCGACCCGAAGTCCTTCGGACGCCGCTGACCGAGCTCGGCGGTCATTCGGGCGTGGTGGTCGCCGCAGACTGGCTGGCGGGCGGGGACCACGTCATCACCGCCTCGTGGGACCGCACGGCTAACCTCTACGACGTAGAGACTGGGGACTGTCTACAGATACTGATGGGTGAGTGTTGATTCCTTTACCACCCTAGGTTTAATGTCATCTGTATGTCTCAGAACATTAGAGGCTATTTTCACTCACAAGTCAATGTGACAATCAGCTTTATTGTTTTAATTCTGATGTAGGATCTGTTATAAAAATGGTAAAACAATTACTAGGTCGACTATACTAAGTCCAGTTTAAGTATAGGCCCATTGTAACTACCCAATTCCGTCACGCAAATTTTAAACACTCATCGCAGTTTACAATACCAAAATCTTAAATACTCCCTCTTCCTGGGAAAATGTGACGTATATGTATTTATTTATTTATTTATATCAATATTTAATTACAGCGTTGCAGTATAATACCAATGTGCTGTAAAATTCAAAAATAAACATATTTAGATGTGTGGCACGATGCCCGAGAAATGTAGCGAAAGACGAATTATGAGTGGACTGTATTTCTACGATGGTGATTTATTACGTGTGTTTCACGATCCTGGATTGAAATTAGAGTCAGTTAATAGGGAATATTCGATTGCGATCGCGCTCACCTGATCTCCTGAAGCGGCGATGGTCCGAGCAGCCCCGTAGGGTTAAATCCAGAGCTGGGCCCAGTGTAGATCTTTCCCTTACTGCTAAACTCCACAAGCACACTCCACATATAGCACGAACGCAATCTTAATCGTTCTTTAACTCGGATGGTATTAAATAGTACTTTAGACACTTGAAAGTAATTCGTGAACACCTTGGTTGAGGGTTCCGTAAACGAGAATAACGAGCGACTGTCTTCGAGAGAGTTCTTAGACCGACAACTTACTACTACGAAGTCGGTGGTTCGAATGAAATATCGTTAACTGTCAAAATCAAAACTAACTTAATGTCATAATGACATTCAATTTGACAGCTAGATTGCTGCCAATTTATAATACGATTGACACGATTGAACAAGATGCATAATTTAAAAACATCAGAAACTATTCAGGGATTTTTGAAGTAGTCTTCGTCGCTTCCCTAAAACGACGGAACACCACACCCTCCGGCCAGAAGTCGGAGCGCAGAAACATTTTCTGGTGCTTGGCAGGCACTTGGGGATCTAAAATTTTAAATAAAAAATAAAACCTCCTTCAAAAAACATCCAAAAAACTATGAAATAATAATTGAACCAAACCGACCATAATAAGCATGAAAATATCTTTCTTCTAATCTGTTTGAAGTTGGTGCCTCAGCTCGAGCCAGCAGGAGTGGACCTAGTAATCTAACTTACCTACATAGCTACCTACTATCTATAGGGCTTCTACACCCCTGCTGGCTCGTGCTGAGGCACCAACTTCAAACAGATTAGAAGAAAGATATTTTCATGCTTATTGTGGTCGGTTCGGTTCAATTATTATTTCATAGTTTTTTGGATGTTTTTTGAAGGAGGTTTTATTTTTTATTTAAAATTTTTATTTTTTGCTTTTTAGTTGTTTCTGTATAAAATAGATGCGTAGGATAAAATCATCAGTTTGACTTCGAAATAAGTTTATGTTAAAAATTCTATTTTTAATGATCGACGGGGTTGTGTCGTTTTATTACATAGTTCTATGATACTTTTTGAATGCAAATGTTCGACTTGTCACCGAAAATACTAAAATCGCTATACATTTCTCTTGAATTTTTGAGGAGTTTCGTCAATTCCTCATGGATCCCATCATCAGAACTGGATTCTAGTAACAACGGGACCAACCTTGAAGCATGTGCTTTCAAACAACGAAAAAAATTTCCAAATCGGTTCATAAATGACGGAGTTCTGAAAAAAAAAAAAACAACCTAATTGAGAACCTCCTCCTTTTTTTGAAGTCGGTTAAAAAGAGCTGAAGTTATTAGCCCTTTGAGACTCGAGCGGGCTGATGATCAGCTGTAATCAGCTGTAATGTAATGTATAGACTATTAACAGTGGCGTAGTGGCGTGGCGTGAGATTAAGTGACATTGTGGATAACATTTCGGAAACGTTCACATTCAGGTCACGACCACGAGCTGACGCATGCGTCTGCGCACCACAGCTCGCGTCTCGTGGTGACAGCTTCGCGGGACACCACATTCCGGCTGTGGGACTTTCGCGAGCCCATACACTCCGTGTCCGTGTTCCAGGGACACACCGAGTGAGTAAGACGGAACCACAGATTATGTATTAGTTGCTGTGTAACAGATTCATCACAATCATCACGCATTTGACAGCCATATTCACCTGAGAACTGCGAGCGAGATAAAATAGAATAACTGCGTATCAACGATAGCGATGGACATGTACCACTACGCAAAAAATAATTAAAGGGGTTGCCTTAACGTACGCATTTAGATAGATTGGCTGTGTGTCCCGCCCTAAATTATAATCTGACGACAGCAACCAAAATAGTTTCAATAATTAATTTTGAGCAAAAGTAGTGAATAAATGAAAAAATATTGAAATGAGTTTCTTATAATTGACTTTTCTATACAAAAAAAATATAAAAACCAGTGGTAATTTTTTTTAGACATTCCCAAATTACAAATTTATTTTTATAAAGGGAGGAAAGAGATAAGCGTCTACAATTTTTCAGTGTCGCGGGTATCCAATGTGGGGTGGCGTTTACTTACCTACCATCATATAACACCCGTCCCGTTTTGTACTCTATTTTATTACACAAAATAAAATGTGGAAAAATTCTTATATTTTTATTACAAATTCATGTGGTTTTCGTTTCACAGGAGCGTTACTTCAGCTGTGTTCACGCGTGAAGATAAAGTTGTTTCTGGATCTGATGATCGTTCTGTTAAGGTTCGTCTATTTACTTATCCTATCAAGTATATAACTTTAGTAAATATATGCTTTTCCACGAGTTTCCCTTCTTCTTCAAACCTTGTGCACCAGCAGGGCTGGCTTTGTTAGGTATCTATTTATCAGAGGTGGGGCGTGAAAATTTTTGCAAGTAAAGCCGGAGCAAAAAACCTTTAAACCCCTTTTACTTATCCTCTTCTTGAAAATCTAGGAATGGAAGAGAAGCGTTTGGTAACATCGTAAGTTTAGTCAACCCGGGGGAATTCGGTTGTTAGTACCCTTCGCCAATGCTATCTATCTATACTGGGTGTACGGTAAATAGGAGATAATCTTTGACCTGCGATAACAGTGTGAATTCGCCACCATTTTCAAAATATTATCTAGTAATTTACAACGAAATAATTAAGGAAGTGACAGGAGACAGGTTGCCCCACTCGTTCTCATGGTAAAATTTTGATAGGCGCATTGATGTAACCTGATGTATCCTGAGTAACTCTTTAAACCGTAAGTTTATCTCATTAAAATTTGCCAAACATGCATTTTTGTGGTAGTTTTAAACCCCTCCTACAATTGGTCATCTAATAAGCATGTTAGTTAATGTGACACAACATTTCTTCTAATTAAACTGTACTACTTTTGTCCCCTCGCTGACGGGACAAAATAACAACAAGAAATAGTTGATCCACCCAAATGACCAAATGTCCTTGCTAATTGTTACATATTTGCGGCGACTTGTTTTTCAAAAGTGCTTTTCAATACTATTTTGAATTCGCCACCATTTTCAAAATATTATCTAGTAATTTAAAAAGAAATAATTAAGGAAGTGACAGGACTATTCCAAACGAGAGACTTTCTAATGCTTAAATAAATAAAGTATAGTTTAACTTACCGATCTGAATTTAGTCAGTGAATCCAAATAGTAAATGTTCATCACAGCAAATGATTTATTTTTCAAAAGTTTTTTTCAATAAAAAGACACGTGAAAATCGCTTACCTTCATTCTGATGCTAACAAAGGGAAGTATAAACGTAGCGTTTCGTGTGCTCTACCTCAGTGTTCCGCAAAGTGTACTGGTGTACCGTGGTCATTAGTTGTGTGTGTGTGTGTGTGGTTATCTCATAAAATTAATTAATCGGACGGAAGAAAAATACACACATGTAAATCACGCTGATTCACATGATTTTTCATTTAGGGTGTACCTCCAAAAATTTCGTTTTCCTAGATGGTACATACCTTGAACACAAAAAGTTTGCGGAACACTGCTCTACCTAATCCCTGTATACAGGCGTGATGTGTGTGCTAACTTCAACTTGTGCAGGTGTGGGACGTGCGTAACATGCGCAGCGCTCTCGCGACCATCCGCTCGGACTCGTCGGTGAACCGCGTGGGAGTCAGCGCCGCCGGGCTGATCGCCATCCCGCACGACAACCGCCAAGTGCGGCTGTTCGACTTACAGGGGCAGCGCCTCGCACGCTTGCCACGCTCCAGCCGACAGGTATGCAACTTGTGTAGGTGTGGCACTAGCGTAGGGCTCGGGCCACCATCCGCTCGGACTGCGGGGAACCGCGTGGGAGTCAGCGCCGCCGGTCTGATCGCCATCCCGCACGACAACCGCTAAGTGCGGCTGTTCGAACTACAGGGGCAGCGGCTCGCACGCTTACCTCGCTCCAGCCGACAGGTATGCAACTTGTGTAGGTGTGGCACTAGCGTAGGGCTCGGGCCACCATCCGCTCGGACTGCGGGGAACCGCGTGGGAGTCAGCGCCGCCGGTCTGATCGCCATCCCGCACGACAACCGCTAAGTGCGGCTGTTCGAACTACAGGGGCAGCGGCTCGCACGCTTACCTCGCTCCAGCCGACAGGTATGCAACTTTCACAGCACATATACTGCACGACAATCGACAAATGAGACTGTTGAAATCCAGTATTAATTGTTTTCAAAAATAAAATTCTCCATTATATACAATTTGCTATTTCCAATATTTAAGGTAGCTGCGGTCCATTTGATCCATTTCGTGAGACGGCTGAACCCAAAATTAACATGTAATCGTTAATAGTTTTCAGAGCGTTCTGTTATTTTGTTTGTGTATGTTATTTAAGGATAAATGAACCTTATCAGTAACCTTTTCGATCTGCATCATAAAATATGGCATGTTTTTTTTGTAGCATTAGGGTTCGAGGGTTCGAGTTCCGACTAAGA
This sequence comes from Archips xylosteana, assembly GCA_947563465.1. Lineage (NCBI taxonomy): Eukaryota > Metazoa > Arthropoda > Insecta > Lepidoptera > Tortricidae > Archips > Archips xylosteana. The sequence goes on from OX387362.1 coordinate 8,224,749, forward strand.
CATGCGATTTTTCAAAAAATTATAAATGCAATATTTTTAGTTTTTAATTCCTCCTTTAGATAGAATGTGCTACTTCCAATATTTATGGTAGTTTCCCTCCGTGTGGCGTTAGTTTTTCCACCCTGTACTTTGGACTTAAATGCAATGCAAAATGAAAAAACATTGCAATGTGACGTCGAACTCACTCATAAGTATAAGTTCATGAAAACAAACGCAGCTTTACGAGCTTTTACCGTCGTGTTTTCAAATATGTACGTTTCAAAACAGGGCGCGTTTACAATTACCTACTTCATTTGCAGGGTCACCGACGCATGGTGACGTCAGTGGCGTGGGCGGAGGAAATATCACCGAACATCAACTTCTTCAGTTGCGGCTTCGACCGCCGCATCCTAGGCTGGTCCATCCAACCCTCCAAAGAGAACTAAATCTTCCCATAACGCTACTTATCTATAGCGTATATTGAGGGGTAAGTATGAGCGCAGAGAACGAGTGAAGGTGACAGTTGGCGATCAACATGTATGAAGCCCCCGTACCACTACTTACCCGGCTCTCGAAGTTAAAAAGAAGTTAAAATAAATCTCACGGGTTTTGTTTTAAGCTTACACACGCCGCTACACAGTGAAAGGATTGCTTTGACTGCAAATAACAGTTAAGAAACATATTAATAATTAATTAACACTATGTTGCCGGGTTAGAAAAACCCCAAGTCTTAGATACTCAGCGTGAGAAGTATTGTGGGAATTGCTTTATATTACGGGGCTGCTGACTACGTAAATATAACCATAAATTTAAAAATTTAAAACCCCCAACGCAATTTGGTCACACAAATCTTTGAAAATTAATGAAGTAAATGCCCATCATGCGTTTAAAATCTCAGCCGCAGCTAACAAAAAAACTAGTAACTATGAAACGGCTCAACCTATTTTGATAAAACATGTCTAAGAACCATCGCCAAGAAACCTGCTTTCAAATAAAAAAAAACGGCATCCAAATCGGTTCACCCGTTTAAGAGCTATGATGCCACAGACATACACACACACACATAGCGGTCAAATTTATAACACCTCTCTTTTTGCGTCGGGGGTTAAAAATAATTCTCTATAGTTTGTCAGAATTTCGTATGCCATAATGTATTGTTTTTCATAATTTTCATTTGTCATAAAGTTATTTATTTGTCAAAACAGTATTTTCTTCAGAATTGTAATTAAACTATTTATCTATGGTCTTTAACAAATGTCTGAAAAAAAATGCAAGTCTTTAGCTATAGTGCGGTACTTTACTTAGTAATGTTACTTTTTGCTACTGATTTTTGCTCTGCCTTAATATAACGCAATTCGGACAATATCTCGCGCTGAATAAATAAATAACGCAGCATATTTTGATGTCCATGCAATTTTCTTGTCTTCGCTATACGAGTATGTATGATATTGAGATAAATTCGTCTTAAAATGATAATAATTGGAATAAAGGCCCTAGATAAGTGAAGAAATTTGTAGAGATTGGTTGTAAAATGTATGTAATAAAAGGAATAATCATTCCAATGTCCGACGATACGATTTGTTGGTGTCCTCGAATTATACTTGTGATGGTAAAGTTGCTTCCAAATTATAGAGAGTAGTGTTGATATATTTGGTTTATGTTTGTCAGAGAACATTTTGTAAACAGAGTATTGAAACCGCAGCCATCTAGAGGAGGTAGAGGAAGGATTAATATTTACGGTTCTTTTACTCTATTAATCTGTCTTAGCTATTGCCGAAAAGAAACAGTCGTCTTGTTGGAAAGAGGCGGTAGGATTTTTGTGGTAGCAGCAGGGCTTGGAACCGATACCGAAAATGCCTATAAAATACCAGTACCTACTTACAAGAGTTATAACTATAAGTTTTCATCGTTTGAACCGGTAAGGGAAAAATATGGGTATTAGAACCGAAAAATACCGGTTCTCTATAATGGTTCTTATACATGTATACGACGTTGCCGTTTAGTGCGGTGCGATGCTAGTGTGATTCCTGTTTCCACGGTAAAAGTCGTTCTCATTCACTCCTCGCGCACTTTCGAGTACCGGTATTTTAACTTCTTAAAACCGGTAAATTACATCAATTTATAACGGTTCTCGAGGTAGCGGTATCATGTAGGACCTATGCTTAGTACCCCGGTACAGTTACCAAGACTAATACCGGTTCAGAAAATACCGGTATTTTAAGCCCTGGGTGCTACCCATGCACACAATTTGTGTGTGTTGCCTTGTCTTAATATAAGGGGTCCTTTCGGATACCTACACTTCGACCCGTAGGGATCTTTTGTGTAATTACCACTCCTTCGCATTTACTCCATCGCTTTTGTCACCTCGTCCATAAATTGGATGATTTGACATATAAGTAAAAAAAACTTAAGTTAAGGACCTGTTGCATGTAGTAGTGCACCGATTTGATATGGTGTTTAAGTCATATTTCTATTTTGGAACGTCAATTTGTCTATATGGACACGTTACTACTACATACAACAGGTTCATTACTTAAGTTTTTCACCTATAGCGGTGGTGAGTAAGTGTTGCCTACTTTAACTATTCTATTTCGCTACCTCTGTCCCTCAACTGCATACTCGCATTTGGATGAATTTTCGTCCTCTAAAGCGACTGAACAAACATATGAGACCCTGTGCATTTTAAATTCTAAACATCACTGTTAGTTTGCGGTCTACTCCGAACCTTGTTTGAAATTTTTAGCTAATATTAACAGCACAAACCACTAAACTATTGTTATGTAATACTTTTAATATGTTGTTGGCTTTTGGTACCTAGTTTATTAAGTGTTTTTGATTTTTTGTCCAGTGGATTAGAATATCTATTTAATATTTGGATTAAAGTTGGTTCTTGGCGCATGTATCCATAACATAATATTAGTTAGGTCAAATGAATTTGTGGAAAATTCTAGCATTCATATAGATGTGATTTAATACTATTCGTCTGATAGATTTAGAGGTACCTTTAACCTGTATTATTAAGATGAAATTAGTCATTGTATCTATTAGGTAACGGAATATGGGTTTCTTCGTTAGAGTAGTTTAAAAAACTAGCATTCATTTAGATATTTCGCGTGTTTGTATCTTTTCCATTTTGCCACTTTTATTCTTACCCAAAGACTATGTGATTTTATGAAATCGACTTGCACATAATTTACCTGAATATCTTTTTACGGAATGTATTGTGAACCATTCTATCTTAACTTATATTTAGAAGAACATATCTTTAGAAGTACCAGAGAGAGCTGAAACTCGACATTTCTGGGCGACCAGCCTAGTCCGAAGTTTGACGCCAAACCAAAGATCGATTCATGAATACGTCCCTTAAGAAACGAATTGTAACGTACATCGCATCAAAGCACCACGATTTGATTTATTCTAAGAATATCTTATTCGTAGGTAGAGGCTAGTTACTTACGCACATATCAGCGCTCATTTCAAGCCGAACGTAGACTTGGACTAAGCCTTTGTATTATTACCTTAGTACTATTTAAGACTTTATAAATATAAAGCTACCGTAACACACTGACATTAGAATAACCTTTTGGTTAATAGGTTAAAACCTTTGTTGCTACTCAAGTGCTTGCAATGCGGTTTTTACTAAATCCGTTCCATTCATTTAGTGTTAAAATTTTAAACGATTGCCAGTACACTACGATGTGGATATAGAGCGATAAATTGAAGCATAAAGGAATTAACCAATAGAGTGGTTATTGGTGAGCTGCCCAGTACTGATTTTTCACCAATATACCGTCCTAACACTAGATTATGGTTTATCCTTTACACGGAATAAAAGCATTGTAGTTACTAGGATAAAATTATGACTTATGATTTTTTTTCATTATAATAAAATGTGTTAATAATTCAATATTTACTATCTATATTATATATTGTTTAACCTTGGTCTGAGCAGTGATAGTGCAGCAATCGCTGAAGCGGATTGGCGGTTTTTTTCCATTCTATTGATCAATTCCTCCATGCTATGTTCGCAACGCGGTCAAAAGGTTCAAAAGTTTGTAAGCTAAAAACTGCTAAAAAAAACATTTGTATACGGTGCACCGCTTATATCCACTGGTTTGCGAATATTAAAGAGTGTGGTGTTGCGTAAAAGTTAATTACTGAAAATATTTTTGTAGCTTGAAACAAAGCATAATAAAATTAACTGTGTTTATGAAATAGGTTCAATATTTCTTTGTAACCTTGGTTTCTGCGTTTTATGTTTGCACTTTGCACCGTTGGCCAGCCCGATGGACATGTTGGAATGGGAATACTCATAAGTGGGGGAGAATTTTATTCCTGTGACTGCGTACGACCAGAGCGCGCGTTGTTTGTAGATTATTTACTGGATTTGTACTGTGGCAAACATGTCCCAGTGGGCAAAGTTGACACGGAATATTATGTATAAAATCATTAATGAATCGAATATCATATTGGCCCGGTTTTTGTCCTCGAAAGGCTTAAATTGTGTACCTATCAAACCAATGTCATCAGTCGTTAAATATTATCTTCTTTATAGAATGATCTGAATATTTTTGTTACGTGAAACAGTATGAAATAAAATCATATATAAAAATAAGTTTGTTTTATTTGTACTTTAATTAGGGTTCCGTACCTCAAAAGGAAAAAACGGAACCCTTATAGGATCACTTTGTTGTCCGTCCGTCCGTCTGTGAAGACCCTTTTTCTCAGAAACGCGTGGAGGTATCAAGCTGAAATTTATATCAAATACTCAGGTCTACTGTCCCTTGGAGCTGTGAAAAAATCAAACTTCTAAAGCCAATTCATTCAAAAGATACAGCCATTTATGCCGCAAATTTTCGAAACTCGTAAGGGAATCAAAACCTACGGGGTACTTCCCGTGAACTCAGAATCTTGAAATTTGGTACGAAGCAAGGTCTTATAGCACAGATAAGGAAAAATTGCGAAGAGCATAATTTTTTTTGTCTGTCTGTCTATATCAGTAACCAATCTATTTATGCCACAAATTTTCGTCACTCTCAAGGGAATTAAAACCTACAGGGTACTCCCGTGAACTCAGAATCTTGAAATTTGGTACGAAGCAATGTAATATAATATCATCACCCCAGCCTATATATATATATATATGATATACATATCTTGATTCATATACGTCCAATTGCAGTGCACAGACCTATCAGAATGAGAGAGCTTGGGCCATAGTTCCCGTGCGGACTGGGAACTTCACACACACCACTGAATTTCTTCTCATGGGTATACAGGTTTCCTCACGATGTTTTCCTTCACCGTAAAGCTCATGGTAAATGACAAATGTAATTTCGCACAAATTCCGAAAAACTCAAAGATGTGAGCCCAGACTCGAACTCACAACCCTCTGCTTGAGAGACCATAGGTCAAACCACTAGGCCACCACAGCTTAATATAATATATCATATAGTAAGGAATAAATAATAACAAACGGATTAGGTATAATTTTATCACCATTTTTAAATGGATTGCACTGTCCTGGAATAATAAGAATAATGAAATTGTTTCAATACTTTGAAAAAAATGAAACAAATACAACTTTTGCGGCAGCAACCAAAAATATTAAAATTTGGTCAAATTTATTTATTTAGGTAACATTAAAATGTATGCACACACGGAGTTTATATAGTTAATTTTAGCTAAACTTTCTTCTTTCCTGTATTTTTACTACTCCAAGACTTCCCTATACTTAAGTTACTTACTTACTTTTCATTTATGTACAGTCGGCTGCAGACAAAAGTTATCCCCTATCTATCTATACTCCATTTATTTTAACATTTGAAACTTAACGGTAAAATTTGCACACGTTCAAATTCAAATTCAAATTTCTTTATTGCATAAAATGTGGTAAAAGTACATAATTGATCTCAAAGATATTTTAAAGGCGCACACATTTTGTTTAATGAAACAACGAAACTATTTAAAATTGTGTTAACTTCAAGTTGTTAGTTCTGTTAATCAGTAAATCGCACTCGCAGGCTACCAAAATACAGGCTCAGCCTAGTTTGGAGTCTGATAGATGTACCGAATTTTATGTAACAAGTGTTTTTTTGGTAATTAAACTATTTTTATTTTATTTTTTATTTAATAATGAAAACATAATAAATACCGCTAATAAATGTACATGTAGGTATTTTTAGTCCATTTGTGTTCGAAATACCGAGAAACGTGTGTTACAATTTGACCGTTAATTCAAACCTTAAATTAAACGAAGTATAGTCCATCAATAGGTCAAAGAAGGTCAAAGATTATAATTGGCTAAGTAAAGTTTTTTTAAGAGGTGCTAACTATATTTTTTTTTCGACAGTCGGCGTTCTGAAGATCGAGAAACTGCAGCTGTTTTATTTTTATCTCCTATTGTTTACTGGAAATATTTTTTTAAGTGTTCGAGTTGACATTTGTGAGATTTAATGGCTGACAAGCGGTTCGTGCTCAGTACTTAGTAGAAACAGAAAAAAAACTAAGTCTTCTGTCACTTTTGTCCATGTCAAACCGTTTGCGTTTCGTTTGCTTTGCGTTTTGGTGTGATTTTTGGACTATTTTTAACAACCTCCGCACAAAATCCAGATTTACAATTTTACCGCATTTTTCCACGACTTATGCACGACAATTGAATCACGATTGAATATTTTTGATCATTATTTTGGAACTGCTTTTTGGACAATGCAAAGTAAACGAAACGCAAACGGTTAGATTTCATTTGACATTGACAATTGACTCCGTTTTTTTTTTCTATTTCTGCTAAGTACTGAGCACGAACCGCTTGTCAGCCATTAAATCTCACAAATGTCATCTCGATCACTTAAAAAAATATTTCCAGTAAACAATAGGAGATAAAAATAAAACAGCTGCAGTTTCTCGGTCTAGAAGAAGACTACTGTCGAAAAAAAATATATTAAGCACCTCTTCAAAAAACTTTACTTAGCCAATAGCACACGGCATATTTTTAACGCGCCGTCGACGCGCGTTTGTAGCCATACACAAAGGCCATACAAACGCGCGTCGACGGCGCGTTATTTAGAAAACGCCGTGTGCTAGGGGCCTTAAGGTGGAAGCGCACGCTCTAGGCGCGAAATTCAAATTTTTTACAGTTTTTAATTTATTGTGTGTAAACGGTGTAACTGTTTAACTACATATGGTACTTGCGCTTGTAAAACAGTGTTCTTTATAGTACCTGGGCGACCGAGCTCTGCTCGGGCAGAAACTCGGTACCAAGCGTTTTCCCAGAGATAAGACCAAGCTAGATCAATTTTTCATCCCCGAAAACCCCCAAATACCAAATTTCATCGAAATCGTTGAAACCGTTTCCGAGATCCTGATTATATACACCGGAGGGGTGGGGGGTGGGGGTGAGAGGGGGGGGGGAGGGGATGCGGGGGAGGGCGCGCGGGGGTATTAAAGGGGGGATGAAAATTTCATTGATTTTGCCGTAGGATGCACCGTTTTCAAGATATTTGACAAAAACACCGGAGGGGGGGGGTGAGTTACGTTAAACTATCGTCCGTAAACTGACTTTACAGCAAAGAGTATTGTAATATTATATGAACAAGAGTGGCAACTCTATGGTCAAATTTGCATGTATGGAAGGTGCTGCCGCCCTACGGCTGCTCAAGAACAAATGTGACGTTTCTATAGATGTATACCTATCTATATGTATATGTTGGTAGTGATGTACAGCTATAGATACGCGTACCTATAGCAATGTATAGTCAAGGATTTTAATTGACAGACTAATCGCCACTATTCGCATTTTAGCCGTCTAATTCAAATCAGCATATACGAAGTATAAGCGGCTAAACCCGATTTGCATTATACGGCTAAAATACGAACATTGGCAAGTGGCCTATCAATTAAAGTCCTTGACCGTCCATGGCCGATGAATGACAACTGACAAGTTTGACAAGTCAACCAAGATGGCCGCTAATTTAGTTCTTCGGCAAACACCAGAGATCGCTGTAGTCGCATGAAAAGTGATGATATATGTAAGTGTGCCCCCCCCGCTTTACAGACAACCGGCTTTTCCTGTTCTGTGCTCATAGACGGTGCTGCCAACTGGTGCCATAAGGGTGCCATCAATTTGAATGTTTTACCTTGGTAAGTTTGTTTTACTGTCCGCATAGTGTCTCTTCTGTCGCATTAGTGCTGCCGCCTATAGTTACTGCACGTTCCCTATAATACTTTTTCTAACAAAAAAGTAACTTTTTCTCACAAAAAAGTAACTTTTTCTCACAAAAGAAGAAACTTGACGTTTTCTCATAAAAAATAAACTTAAAAAAACCGAAGGTGAACCGAGGTCGGCTGGATCCGCGACCATCTGATTTCTAATGTGCCATTATGATCTGCTCGAAGTCGGCGAAATTTAGCTTCATATTCTAATGCAAACAAAAATAGCCGGAAAACACGAGTAAAAGCGATTTTCTGAAAATGAAACATAGCTAGATCAGTTTTTCATCCCCGAAAACCCCCACATACCAAATTTCATCGAAATCGTTGGAGCCGTTTCCGAGATCCTGATTATATATATACATATATATATACATATATACAAGAATTGCTCGTTTAAAGGTATTAGATATATATATACATATATACAAGAATTGCTCGTTTAAAGGTATTAGATAGATAGATATTATTGTGTAAAGTTTTTGAGGAATAAAACTATTAAGTGATAAAGCGCGCATCTATCTATGTAGAGGGCATAACATAGATGCGCGCTTTATCACTGCATAAGGTGATTATAACAGACTGGAATGTACGATGTATGGGAAAAATTCGTCGCTAACCTCTAGACCAGTGATGGTGTAGGAGTAAGCACGCAGCACGGAACGCTGAGGACCTGGGTTCGATTCCCAGCATTGGTCTTTTTTCTGTGCATCTATATTTCAGTTTGTATTTAGTTTGAAATATATGGTTTTCACGGGATGACCGTAAAAGTAATAAAAATGAAGTTGAAAAATAAATACAGAAAAAAGATACTTCATACCAACTTGTTTAGAGTTGCACAGTAGCGCCATCTCTTGGTCCAGGTGAGCGGTTAGTTCCGAAGGAGTGTTAAAGTCTCTCGGTAGAGGGCATAACATAGATGCGCGCTTTATCACTGCATAAGGTGATTATAACAGACTGGAATGTACGATGTATGGGAAAAATCTATATTTCAGTTTGTATTTAGTTTGAAATATATTAGACAAAAACACTGGGGGGCGAGGGGGGAGTTGGGATGAGGGGGGGGAGGTGTGGGAGAGGGGGTACGGGGGCATTAAAGGGGGATGAAAATTTCATTGATTTTGTCGTAGGTTGCACCGTTTTCAAGATATTTGACAAAAAACACCGGAGGGTGGGGATGAGGGGGGGGGGTGCGGGAGAGGAGCGGGTGCGGGGGTTTCAAAGGGGGATGAAAATTTCATTGATTTTGCCGTACGATGCACCGTTTTCAAGATATTTGACAAAAACACTGGGGTGGGTGGGGGTGAGGGGGGAGGAGGTGCGGGGGTTTTTGAAGTAAAACTTTTATAGGCACGCTTAACTTGGGACGAACGCGGGTGTGCGGGGGGTGGTGTGTGGTTTGGGGTGTGGTGCTGCCTGCCCAAATTACTAATTCCACGCGGACGGAGTCGCGGGCAGGACCATGAAAACTCTGACTTCCGGACAGTAAAATTCATTGTCGTGCACAAACGCCCATCATCCGTTTTTTTCATGCCACTGCGCCGCACTTGTCAGTAAAAAGACGGACAAGTGCACAAGCCAATGATCCGTTTTTTTCATGCCATATCGGACCATGAAAACTCAGATTTCCGGACAGTAAAATTCAGTGTAGTGCACAAACGCCCTTAGTATATTAGCAGCGGTGGCAGTGCTGGTAGCGACTCCCCGAACTCACCAAACGCACCCATTGGTATTAATTAAAAAAAAAAGTTCGCTAACCATAAATAACCATTTGTTCGCATAAATAATCTAAGCATTTGTTTTGTAATTTTGTTTTCTTTCTCTTCTTGACTTGACCGGACGGAATTCGAAGAAAACAGTACAGTAAAGTAAGCAATAACAACATGTAATGTGATATAATATTAAACTGGAAAATTGTCTCATTAAAACAGAATCGTGTTGTCCTCGACATATATTGTAATTTACTTCTTCATCGTCAAAATTGCTAACGAGAAATTTGTTCTTATTAAAAATCTGATTTCAGTTTGGATAAACACGTGAAAATGGACGAGCTACGGTCGTTTTTTAATGACCCATGTCCGTCTGCTAATAGACCGATCAGACTTCGCGGACCCCTGACCAATGGCTTTCGTATCACTAAAGAAGACGATATTAACGTCTTGAACAGACGAGAAGACCATCGGCGAGCTGTTGTTTTGAGCGGCACGGATTACGCACGTGAAATTAAAGAAAGAGAAACGCAAGCTTATTTGAAGGTAGTTTTTGTTTACTACGATTTGTGAGCTATTTACCTCATCTACAATAGATTGTCAAAACTTTGCCATAATTTTTAAATTACAAGTGGACTTGGTGTGCCTGAGTATGGCTCAACAAGTATTTTCACCAACCAACATGTGTTATACTATGGTTGAGTTTAATTTTATTCCAATGGATTTGGTACTTGGGAAGCAACTTTTGTTTTTATTAAATTCCCAGAAAGAAGCAGAGCGGGAACGATGGGAAAGTGTATCTGGAGGGTTGGAGTCACTAGAGCATCTGTCCTCGGTGGGAACCTCACTACCAAACATCAACGAACTAACAGAAGAAGCAATGACGGAGGTGTACAAAAAATACTCCTTTCAGATGAAGGAGGACACCAATAATCTAGCTATCAACAGTTCTAAGACTGATGTAATGTGTGAATTTATTTATTAACACTGCTTTAACCTTTTGTATGCCGGAATTAAAAAAAAAAAGTTGTGCATTCTAGTTTCAACAGATTCATATAAATCCAATGATACAGATTTTAAAAAAATACAAAAAGTATGCCTTAAAATTGGGTACGGATCTGGTACAAGGCATACGAAGGGTTAAAATAACTTTTGATATGCATACATCAATGTCTTTGTGACACTGACAGTCACCACAAGTGTCTTCAAAGTGCTTCTAGCTAATTTCTCAACCTTTCATATGCGGGAAGTGAAAAAAAACCTGCATTCTAGTTTTATACAGTGGTATCCGCTTATTATGACTTTGCTTATATTGTTCAACCACTGAATATGACGTATTTACAGTGTGAAGTTTGATTTCCGTACAAAATTGTTTAAAAATATGTTGGATATAAAGACTTCACTTATGTGACATATTTGACCTATTTTTAAGAAATTATGTCCAGTTTTTTTTTTTTTATGTAAGAAAGGCCAGACAAACTAAACTAAACTTTACGCAATGCCAGTGCGTTGTCGGCCCTTAAGGAGAGGGAATAGGGGAAGGGGTGAGGTATTGGGCCCCCGGCACTCTCACTGACCGTACGAAACGCAAGCAGGATTACTGCTGTTTCACGCCGGTTTTCTGTGAGAGGGTGGTACTGCCCCGGACAAGCCAGCCCATTCGTGATGCAGCGGCTAGCTACAACATGGCTCTACCACTACTAAACATTATAATAGTTATAGTGTAGTGTAGTGTAGGTTATAGTGTAACAGTACATACCTATGTATGTATCTTTTTTTTCTGTTTTTATTATGTTTGTTTTGTGTCAGTTCATGTTCGGTTTCCTATTAAATGGATACAAATTAATTGTAGCTTATCTCTCTATTAAACTAAATAGTAAAATAAAGACTTTGCTTTGTATGACGTCCACTTAGTATGAAATGTTTGTTATTTCCCTTCAATGTCATTATAAGCGGATTCTACTGTAATTTGTCTCAAGACTAGTCAGTGCTACATAAACAGCAATTTAGAAGTTGAACAAACATCCATTTCGTAGCTTAGTTTAACAACACCGCACAAGTCAGAAACAAAGTATTAAATATAACATGGGGAATCTCTGACTTGTGCGGTGGTTAGCTAAGTGATGATTTGCATAATACCTATAAATTGCAGATATTGGATCGTATTAGAGGCTTCCCTATAGTAATTGTAGAAGGGCCAACAGGCTGTGGTAAGACTACACAAGTGCCCCAGTGGATCCTGGATGATTGTTACAAGCACCGCAAGCCCTGCAAAATTATAGTGACACAGCCACGGAGGATTGCTGCCATGTCCATTGCTAAAAGAGTGGCTCAGGAGAGAGGATGGGACGTGGGTGGACTTGTTGGTTACCAGGTAAGAATAAAACCTATGCCATGAAAAATGAGGTCATTTCTCTTTGAAAGAATTCATGCTTTTTGTACCTACCTAACAATATGCCTTACCTAAGCTTAATTTTGCAATGTATTTAGAGTAATGTATTTGATCAAATATCAAAGTAAACTATTACAGTAAGTGGTGAAATTGTTTACTACTTTTTATTTATGTACAGTCAGCTGCAGACAAAAGTTATCCCCTATAATGCAACTCTTATCCGGGTACCTTTTTCAGGCAATACCAGGGGGTACCTTTTCTCTGTAGCTGACAATACATATCATGGTATCATTCAGTATGGTTGATTACTTTTGTAGGTTGGGCTAGATAACAGGACGTCTAGTGATACAAGAATTCACTATGTAACTACTGGAGTGTTACTCCAAAAGCTGGGTAAGACCACTCAATCCAGACCAATTATCACCCTTTGGGTGCGGCTCTCGAGCGCTTTAACCGCTGTATCCCGTGTGCTACGAAAATCTAAGAATAATGGTCAGTTCATATCTACAGACACCAAGTGTGTCAGACACATGCTGTATCAGACACCGACAAAATAGTCTTTCTGCGCATACTAGCCAGGCATGGCTCTGGTCTGTCGGTGTCTGTGCAGCCGTGGTTTGATAGATATGAATTTGTTAATAGAAACTGTATAGAAGAATATTATTTTTTCTGCCATGACACGTATCTGACATATAAGCTCGGTGTCTGTAAATATGTATCAACCTTAATCCTCAACCTCACTATGTGTCTACGTGTGGAGGTGGTCATTGGGATTTTTAGTTGACAGACATATTGTTAGTCGATTTTCGTAATACACTGGATATAGTGGTTGAACCACTTCAGAGCCCCTTTATCTTTACTGATTCTCCTGTGTTTATTTTGTCATATTCTTTTTAGTTAATGCAAAAAATATGAATGAATATACACATATCATTCTCGATGAGGTTCACGAACGTGGTCAGGACATGGACTTCCTTCTCCTCATTGTCAAGAAACTGCACTACACTGTGTCACCCAAAGTCAAGCTGGTGCTCATGTCAGCCACATTCGACAGAGAGAAGTTTGCCGAATACTTTGACATACCGACGCCCAGCGGGAGCCATATGGCGTCGTGCGTTCAAGTGAACAGACCCTCGATCTTCCCTGTGAACATTTACTATTTGGATTCACTGACTAAATTCGGATCAGTAAGTTAAACTATACTTCGTTTATTTTAGCATTAGAAAAAGGGTAAACAATCTTGACATGTCTTTTTTATTGAAAAACGCTTTTGGAAAAAAAGTCATATTTTACATTTTTTTGGTTTCATAAGTACTAGTTACTATTTTTTTTTTGTTTACATGTAATGTTAAAAACATCTATATATAGCCCTTTTATATGCCCCTGCTCTAAAGAACTTCAAGTTTTATGCCACATTTTATTTCAGCACCTACCTGAACACTTATTGTATTTTTACTTGCAGATTCATGAAATCTGTACACCGAAAAATACAGATGCGGTGATAATACCAGAGATGTATCAACTTGTAGTTAAGCTGATAAACGCCTTTGAGCAGATTGACACGACAGAGTACAACTATACAGACCGCTCGGAGGCAGACCTGCCTTCCGTGTTGATATTCCTGCCAGGAATCAACGAGATAGAAGAGCAGTATGCTGCTCTCACTGACCTTGAGTTGAGGTAAGGTTCTAAATCCTGTTACAACATTATGCATAAAGTGTCTTTGACAAAAGTGGGTAGCGGCTTTCCATATCTCAGCAGCCATCTTGCTCTTGTTAACTCTTGAAAATCAAAAATAATCTCGAAAATAATTTCACAAGATTTTTTTAAATTTATCGTATCCAATATTAGAGTTTCTAACTCGGTTAATGCTGGACAACATAATGCATTACTCAATTGTTTCAATTAGTCTTATATAATTTGATGTGTACATTGAGTTTGTGATTTAACATCTACAAAGTATGAACATCCTAAATTTTATCAGACTGATTTGCATTGTATAGTCCAGCATTAATTAAGCTAAAATCACTAATTTTGTATCACATTTAAAATTACACTTTGTAGAACATAAAACAGCGCATAGTTGCATTGTCTTGCATGGTTTCACTACAAGTCTGAACAAGTTGACATTGCCTCCGCGTGCACCGTGCCTCGATCTCGGCATCCATCATTCATTCGCGCGGTAACGGCAGAATTCGTACATTGTCTGAAAAATACTCCTAAACAAATACAACTGCCGTCCGCCAAAGTGCGCGGCTTCCCATTGGCCTAGTATGACTTGTATTAATTATTTATGTTTAGATTCGATTTGTAGCATTCGAACATGGCGGATGTAGACAGTGTCTAATTTTGGTATTTCTGTTTCATTGGCTAGATGAAGTATAATTTTGATAGTGTTTTATGCGGCGATTGACCTTAATTAACAGTGATCACAAAATTCTATATTGCTCTCGTGTCTGACATTTTTTAAGAGCGTTTACACATTATCCGATCCGATATCGGTATCGGCGTCCGATACCGATATCGGGACAAGTAAAATGTATGAAATATGTACCTGTCTTTCAGATTATCCTATCCGATATCATATCATATTTCATATATTTCGTATCGGCGTCCGATCCGATACCGATATGGCATCGGATAATGTGAAAACGCTCTAATGCGCAAGTTGTCTCCACGTGGTTTCTGGAATTTTACTATCAAGTTGCAGAAACTGCAATCACCGTACAACGTTGCTCCCAAAGTGAGCTTACTTTGACACTGGCGAAATTGTCCTTAAATAGGACAGAAGCAATATTTTAAATAAATAAAAAAAAAATTATGTTTAGGAAGCGTGTAGCGGGGCTAGAGTGCGCGAAGTACAAGTGGTGGGTGTTGCCTCTGCACTCCACCATTACGGCCGACGAGCAAGCTCGGGTGTTCACGCGCGCGCCGCCCGGGCACCGCAAGATCATCCTCGCCACTAACATCGCCGAGAGTTCCATCACTGTGCCTGACATCAAATATGGTGACTATACAAATGCGTCGGGAAGCTGTCGCCATTTTCAACTTGTAATTAATACCTCGTCGGGGGCTGCAATCCCGACGAATCGTGAGTCAGAAAAGCCTCCCCAAATTTTGACCTTCACAAATATATAAAGCAACTATAGTAAAAAATTTACTATTTAGTACCTACTATAACAATAATTGTACCGCCCAGTACATAAAATTATTACAATGTGGAGGTACACCCGCCGTCCTGACTGTCAGGATGGCGGGTGTATGCCAATTTACCAAGAAACAATTAACAAATGCCCCAAAAAATGTACTAAATTTGTACTTTAATATGCAGTTAAAATTTGAGCAATTTCATTTGATATATGATTTCTAAGTAATACACATGTATCACTTTTCTATTTAAAATATGTGGGTAAAGGTATAGTACGAATTTTTTGAGGTGTCCCGATCTCGTTAACAGCCGACCTTTCGAACAAAGCCATTGTATTCTATTATGTCCTCAAGTGAATAATCCTCAGTTTAAAATGATCGGAAATATAAGATAATATAACGACTTTATTATTTACAGTAGAGAGTTCACTTTAAATAAAACTTTGTTTGTTTTGTTTGTTGTTTTGGCCGCATGTCTACGACGCATTCAATTTTTAAAAATATTATCCGCCAACAAAGTTTAATTTAAAATTAACTCTCTACTGTAAATAATAAAGTCAGCTCTATTGTAAGTAATAAAGCTATTTTATCTTATATTTCCGTTCATTTTAAACTGAGGATTATTCACTTGAGGACATAATAGAATACAATGGCTTTTTCGAAAGGTGGGCTGTTGAAAAGATCGGGACACCTCAAAAAATTTGTACTATACCTTTACCCACATATTTTAAGCAGAAAAGTACTATACCTTAAACAAGTTTTTACCCTACATTTCTAATCATTAATATTTATAGTAAATATTTAATAATATATTTAGTAATATTTTAAATATTAGCAAACCAATTTGTATTTTACAAATTATACACATTTAACTTTTTCCACTATTTAGATTAATAGTTAAAGCAGTGTCGTTATAGTATAAATCTTCCCAGGTGAATTTTTCGCTTCGAGCCATTACATTAAATTTGAACCTTAATACTATGACGATACCGTTTGTTTTGAAAGATAAGAGCTCGAAGCGAAAAATTCACCTGGGAAGATTTATACTATAACTCGAAGCTTTTTGCAGTGATTGACTTCTGCCTGATGAAGATGCTCGTGGCTGACCCGAGTACGAACTTCACTTCGCTGACGCTGTCCTGGGCCTCCAAGAGCAACTGCGAGCAGCGCGCCGGCCGCGCGGGCCGCGTGCGCGCCGGGCGCGTCTACCGGCTCGTCACCGCCAAGTTCTATGTGAGCCATATACAGGGTGTCCCATAAGTCGACAAACCGAAATCAGATGATAGGTCAACTTATATTGGCTATCAGAAAAATATTTAAAAGAATCTAAGCACCGCCTAGTTCTATGTGAGCCATATACAGGGTGTCCCATAAGTCGACCTCAAACCGAGATCAGATGATAGGCCAACTTACCTATATTGGCTATCAGAAAAATATTTAAAATAATCTAAGAACCGCCAAGTTCTATGTGAGCCATATATGGGCCAATCAACTTTTAAACCGACTATAATCTGTCCGCGACATTTTTCAAACAATTGCAGATTTTTGTAAGTAAACATGTTTTTTCTGTAATTTAATAGATGAATAGCATGAATACATGGCGTCCTACGTAAGTTTAACCTATTAAACCGTGAAATATCTTGTTGGAAGTACGATTTTTTGGTAACGCCAGAGACAATTTTGGTAACGCAGGAGACGCCAAAAACGTCGGTTTAAAAGTTGATTGGCCCATATAGGGTGTCCCACAAGTCGACCTCAAACCGAGATCAGATGATAGGCCAACTTACCTATATTGGCTATCAGAAAAATATTTAAAATAATCTAAGCACCGCCAAGTTCTATGTGAGCCATATATAGGATGTCCCATAAGTCGACCTCAAACCGAAATCAGATGATAGGCCAACTTATATTGGCTATTAGAAAAATATTTAAAAGAATCTAAGCACCGCCAAGTTCTATGTGAGCCATATACAGGGTGTCCTATAAATCGACCTCAAACCGAAATCAGATGATAGGATAGGCCAACTTATATTGGCTATCAGAAAAATATTTAAAAGAATTTAAGCACTGCCAAGTTCTATGTAAGCCATATATGTATAGGGTGTTCCATAAGTCGACCTCAAACCGAAATCAGATGATAGGCCAACTTATATTGGCTATTAGAAAAATATTTAAAAGAATCTAAGCACCGCCAAGTTCTATGTGAGCCATATACAGGGTGTCCTATAAATCGACCTCAAACCGAAATCAGATGATAGGATAGGCCAACTTATATTGGCTATCAGAAAAATATTTAAAAGAATTTAAGCACTGCCAAGTTCTATGTAAGCCATATATGTATAGGGTGTTCCATAAGTCGACCTCAAACCGAAATCAGATGATAGGCCAACTTATATTGGCTATCAGAAAAATATTTAAAAGAATCTAAGTGATGTATTAAAAAAATAATAACCATTTAAAAAAAATCGTGGAAATTATTACCCTTTGACAGTATTTTCGCTCCTGTGTCCAAATATTTACTTTTTTGTTTACTTATTTTTGTTATGTTATGTAATCCTGAATAATGTTTTTGTAAATTTGTTGTTTAAAACTTAGAGACAACTACTTCGTATTGGAAGAAAATGTAACTTTTCGCGGGCGTGTAGGTACAGTCGCGAACCGGGATTGTTGAGCCACTTGCCATAGTTTGCAATTTAGCTGTGTAATCAATGACCGATGTCACGGACTAGCTGACAGCTATTCGATTTGCATTACACGGCTAAGTTACGAACATAGGTAAGTGGCTCAACAATCCCGGTTCGCGACTGTACTAGGTCGGGATCTAGTATTGAAAATTAATACTACGCCCAGTTTTAACTGACTGTACTGAAAAAAAAATTTACCACGCGAGTGTGGCAAGTAACTTTGAAAATTGACGCATTTAATGAGAATCACAAATTGGTATAATATTTGCTTGATTATTTCATAAATTGTGGCCAATATATATTTTTCTTTTAAAGCTTGTTTCTATGACAGCAAATTACTATTTCCTCTTTTCATGCGATAGGAAAGCCTGAAGAAAGACAGCATTCCGGAGATAATCCGGTGCCCGTTGGAGCGGCTGGTGCTTCTGGCCAAGATGCTGGACATGGGCCCGCCCAGCGACGTGCTCGCGCTCGCCATGGACCCGCCCAATATGTCCAACATCCATCGCACCATACTCGTGCTCAAGGAGGTACGACAACTGACACAGTCAAAAACTTTAATTGTTGAACTTGGCACTCTTTACATTTTAGCCGTGTCATGCAAATTAGGATATACGAGTAAAAGCGGCTAAACCCGATTTGCATTACACGGCCAAAATACGAAGGGTGGCAAGTTGCTCAACAATTAAAGAAGTTGACCGTACCACACACGCGTTACCGGTACGCTACCTAGAAATTTTCGATGGAGGAGACTAAATACATACGACCTAACGACCCGCAAAACTAATAATACAAATGTGACGCGAGCTGAAAAAGCAATCGCTCATGTGGCTAAGAAGCCATTCTTATTTCCTAGTTCAGTCTATAACAAAGTTAATTGCACAAGAAATGGAATACTGATTGCAGTGATAGTGTTTCAAAAAAAAAAAAAAATTTTGTTGGTGATTATGATTACCGTTATCCAATTATTATGTGTGTGAACTGTCGAAAGAAACACACACACACACACACACACACATAGCGGTCAAACCTATAACATTAATCTTTTTGTATCGGGGGTTAAAAATAGGCCTAAAACATAATGTGGAATCTACTTTAAATGCACAAGAGATATCGTCAATTCCAATGCAGGTTTGGAAAATTGATAAAACTACTCCTCATTTCTTGTTTCTACCAGGTGGGCGCCCTAAAAAATACATTAGACGGAGAGTGGAGCGCTTGCGACGGTGACATCACCTATATGGGCAGGATAATGGCGCGGCTGCCACTCGACGTCAAAGTGTCGAAGATCATCATACTTGGGCACATCTTTGGATGCCTCGAGGACTGCATTGTTATGGGTAAGATGAACTGGTGAACATGTTTTATTTTATACAAAACCAAATGTGACGAAAAAATTGTCCGGTTAAAAAACAAAACTGTGCCCATAAAAAATACAATTTTATTTTTGAATTCAAAATTATTGTAATATTTTTAGTCTTATCTGGTTTGACGTCGCAACCTATGCAACTATGTAGTTTGCTGACTTGAACAAAGTAACAATTTACGTGTACAGTGTTCGACTCGCACTTCATTGGTTTTTTATTATTTTTAAATGATGCCCAGCTTCTACGGCGCCTATTTTAAAAGTGTATCTGTAGTGGATTTTTATATATTTTGTATATTTTTCTTTAGCTGCTGCTCTGTCTGTGAAGAATGTCTTTAGCAGTCCGTTCCGTGAGCGTCTGAACGCATACAAATCCAAGCTGACATGGGCCGATGGAGCCACCAGCGATTGTGTTGCTTTCCTCAACGTTTATAAGGTACCTTATATTATTTTGTGCATGCGTATGCATTTGTTTTATATGTGGTCTTTACATTTCGAGCCTAAGAAACAATTTATGTGAGTACTCCTCGATTTTGAACACAATTTTTTTTCTGCAGACATTTCCACTGTAACATTATCTTAACAATAGAATAAATTATACTGTTCCAGGTATTATTTAACCTTTTCAACACTCTGTCAAATACAACAGCTCTCACTCAGCCATGACATCGAAATGTCAAACGCGAAGTTGAACCCTACAGAACTGCATTTAGGTAGACATCGCACTGCACGCCGTGACTGATATATCCGTCTTTAGCGTTTAACCTATGGTGTGGATATATCCATCGTTGGCGCCCAAAAGGTTAAAGTTGTAAACATACGATCACTTGGTTGAGACACTCAGGGAAGGGGGAGGGGGGACACTACTGGTGATATGCGCCACGAAGAAAATAAATGCTATTTTCATAGGGAGAGGTGGAGATGGGGATGTCTAAAAATGAGTAAATTTGGTGCGACGTAGTTTATAAATGCCACCTAATATCTCGTAAAGCGACTCTCTCTGTGAATGTGCACAGACGTTTGGCTAACTTTAATAACCTCCAAAGATTCCGTCGATGAAAAACCTCGCACAGTATTAGGACCCAACTTCACTTCACTATAAACCCTTTTCTCGACAGGTGTGGAACCACTGCCGCCAGCAGCAGCACTTCAAACAGCAAGGCAACAGCGAAATACAGTGGGCGCGACGATTCTACGTGCAAGCGCGCGCCATAAGGGAGCTCGACGAAATGGTTCGGGAGCTTAAGCATCGACTCTCGCGAGAAGGCATCGAAGCTCTTAAAGGCAACTCGCCGTGGACCAAAAACGACCTGTCCTTCGTGTATAAGGTAAACAGTGATATTCGAGGTAACCAAGTATTCCTCGGTGTATGCGCGCCATACAAAAAAGGAGTTCGACGAAATAATACTCTTAAAATCCACATTCTTGCTTTTTATTTTTAGTAAAAAGTGAAGCATGCGCCGCTCGATTTTAGTGGATCAGCGTGCTACACTGACTGCTGTAATGCTCGGCTTGTATCGTATTACATTAGACTGAAATGTTACAAGTCAGTCGACACCTTTACGATATCCATAGCTAGTCCATTTTTAGGATTCCGTACCTCAAAAGGAAAAAACAACCCTAATAGAATCACTTTGTTCTCCGCCCATCCGTCCGTCTGTCAAGACTCTTTATCTCAGGAACGCATGAAGGTATCGAGTTGAAATTAAAACCATACACCCAAGGGACTGTACCCTTGAAGCTGTAAAAAAATCAAACTTGTAAGTTAACGTTAAAAAAAGATATGGCCGAATTATTTATGTACAAGTTTGTGCGGAACGAGTCCAACTCGCACTTGAAAAATTTTAAATGAGGATTTCATCGTTGTTCAGGTGATCCTCGCGGGCGCGTTCTACCCGCAGTACTTCGTGCAAGTGTCCCACGACGAGGGGCGCGAGCGAGACGCCGTCAGGGACCTCGCCGGCCACGACCCCCGGACCACGGTATAACACGATACACTCGAACACGACTCCAATTTACATCATGCATTACAATACGTTTACATTTAGTTTACCACTGAAAGATGGCTTGCCTTCATTTCATTTCCAGCTTTAACACCATACAAATAAAGTAGCTATTACAAAATCTGCAAAAGTGGGTAACAGTTTTCTAAAATTGGCTTTAATTGTAGGTCGTTAAAGTTGAATATGAAATGAAGGCAAACCATCTGTCAGTGGTAAACTTTATGTAATTTTACTGTACATTGCGAGGCCGATTGGATAACGAGTCGAACGTGACTGATCGAGCGCCGAAATGTAATGCTAATTGCATAACTAAATTAAGGTTAACATTTGTAGTCGTCCATCAGTAATTGGCGGCTGATGGATGCAAATTACGTCAAAATAATGTCGAACGGTCTACATAATATGGATATTACTAGACCCCGTTATCAAGCAGGCAGTTGTTGTTGCCAGTTATGGCAGTTGTGGCAGTTGTTGTCCATAAAAAACTTTTTTTTGAGTAAGTACTTATAATTTTTTTTTATTATGTTAGAGAGGCCAGACAAACGAACTAGTGGGTCACCTGATGTTAAATGATTACCACTGTCCAGAGACACCCGCAGCGCTTTACGCGAAGCCATTTTTGGAGGTCCGTACATAGCTACAACGTCGAGAATTGGATACTCGTAGTTGGTATTGCACATCACTAATGTTAGGTAGCCACCAAACTGTCCACCTGATAACGGGGTCTAGATATGACTATGGCGGTGGTTTTGTATAACTTTTTTGTAATTCTATTGGTGAATTTTAATCTCGTTCGCCGTTCCGCTGCCTCGTTCAGCTCCAGTGGACACGTAGCCACAGCTCATTACAGCCACCCGGCACCCGACCCGCACCGCCTCGCCTCGAGCGGTTAGTATTCTTCATATGGATTTGTATGGGCATGCTCTCATTACATCAACTCCGTAGCATCACCGGATCGCTTCGCTCGTGAGGTCGTGTCCACGCGCGCAATGCGAGTGGTCCACTCGATGATATAGGTAACGCCATCAGAGTTGAGGTCACGCACACAACAACACGTCATGTAATGACAGCGGGATTTTAACGACAACACAACGTCAAAATCCCGCTGTCATTACATGAGATGTGGTTGTGTGCGTGACCTCAACTCTGGTGGCGTTACCTATAGCTGTGTGTGTAATCATTCGCCTCAACTTTTGTGGCGTTACCTATAGCTCGCTGTTCGCATGCTTGCCTCGAGCTGGCAACGCGCGGTTTACGCGAGGGCAATGCGGCGCCCTCCACCAACTCTACATTCCGAGTTCATTTATAACGAGTGGACCTCGACCACGCGAGGTTCACTGGTGACAACGCGGCCTCCACCCTCGGACCACCTGTCGTCAACGAGTGGACGGCAACGGACGGTGCGGGTCGGAAGCCTGGTGTCTGTAATGATCTGTGACCTTATTAACCCCCTATTTCACCATCCATTGATCAAATTTATTTGACGGATAAATGTGATGCAGTCTCTGTCTGTTTTGTTCGAATAGACGGACGGCATCACATTTATCCTTCAGTTAAAATTAATCAATGGGTGGTGAAACAGCCCCTAAGGCTGTATTATCAAACGGTCTCACGATTCTAACTCCATCTAGCGATCAGCTGTCAGATAACCCTCATTGTACTGTGTCCTAAAATAGAGGCCACTTCACAGGTATACCTGCGCAATTTCCCCGACCAACAGCCGGGCGAGATTTACGCGTCGGCCATCAAGCAAGCCGTGAATCAGCTGATCGGGCACGAGCCTCGCGTCACCTTTGACACCAACAGCAGGTGACTTATAAATCCCTCTTTTTACTTAGTTTTTTACCGTTATGATTACCTACTTGTATGCCAAATTTGAAGATTGCCGCTTCAACAACTTACCAGTTGCATCTTAAAAGTTATAAACCTTTAAGTTTTGACGACCAGATGGCCTAGTGGTAAGAGAACCTGACTATGAAGCTTGAGGTCCCGGGTTTGATTCCCGTGTCGGGGCAGATATTTGTATGAAAAATATGAATGTTTGTTCTCAGGTCTTGTGTGTTTAATATGTATTTAAGTATGTATCTATCTATATAAGTATGTTTATCCGTTCCCTAGTACAGTCAACAGCATAAATAAGTGATCATTTATGTACCTTGTCACTTTAACGTCATGTTTGAAATGTCATACAACATTGTCAAACGATTGAAAACGACAAGGTACAGAAATGACCACTTATTTATGCTGTTGACCCTACCCATAACACAAGCTTTGCCTAGCTTACTTTGGGACTAGGTCAATTGGCGTGAATTATCCCGTGATATTTATTATAACCAACAAATAGAAACAGGGAAGGAATTCTTGTCTCCAAAATCCTTCAGTAGGTCTTGGGTCTGAACGCAATCTTCGTCGATGTCACATAAAGTTCATCATTAATCTCACTCTCAACTATTCACCGCTATCATCATCATCCCAACCTGTATACGTCCCAGGCCTCCTCTCAGAATGAGGTGGCTTGAACCATAGTTCCCACGCGAACTCCGTGCAGATTGGAAACTTCACGCCATTGAATTTCTTCTCAGATGTGTGCAACTTTCCTCACGATGTTTCTTTCACAGTAAAGCTCATGGCAAATTTCAAATGTATTGCACATAAATTCCGATAAACTCGAACTGCGAACCCGGCCTTGAGAGGCCATAGGCCAAACCACTAGGTCACCGACGCCGCCGCCGCCGCCGCCGGTAGTCCTTATATGCAGCAGCCCAAACTTTGATCAATTATAACTGAAGATACACATTGCCGAACAAAATCCCCTTCAAAAAATGTCCGAACTTTTTTATTTGTTTGCATAACAATTAAAATCATCACCTACACGGAAATTTGAACCTAATCTTTACTTCATTACAGTCGAATTTCGGTTGACACTTGACAGCTAAACTTGACAATTTCACGCAACGTACTGAGAAAAAAGAAGGCCACTTTTATCAAAGTGGCGCTCATTTGGCTTGGACATTTTCGTGCGCGCGACTGTGGATCTACAGTTATAATTGATCAAAGAGCCCAAAGTATTTTATTAGCTTTAGAAGTTTGTTTGATATCTTCTGATCTCGTGTCATTTTGTTACAGGAAAGTCTTCCTGACATTCCAAGTGGATGATGTGTCCAAAGCCGACAAAGCAAACAGCCGTGTAAGTGACATCTCTGACACAAACTTTAAGACTGCGCGGATAGAGACAGAGGTCTACTTCCAAACAAGTTTGAAGTTCGCATCATAACGTCCGTCTTACTCCTATTAAATAATTATTAAGCGTGAGCGGGACGGTATGATACGAAGTTGTAATTTCTATCATCGGAGTTAGTACGATACAGTTGACGTATAGGCGGCCATGATCGTTTACCACCCGAAGGTTCAGTGTCAGTTGCATGACTTAAAACGTCAAAGCCTTCACTTACAAGTATGGACTTAATACCTAACCTGGACTGAGTACTGCGACAAAAAAGTGAGGCCGAAAAAAAAAAACCAGAGAGTTGCATCTCGTTCTAATTAGGGTGATCAAGTTCTGGTACCAGTGGGACACAATTCTCTAGTTTCTCTAGTTTGTTGTTATCGCTGTGTGGACCGCTGTCTCTAGTTGCCATTATTAAACTGTATGGCTTGGTAATATGGGTCACTTTTGATTGACTAATAAAAGTTAGTACTCAGTCCAGGTTAGGTATTAAGTCCATGCTTACAAGTCAATGTGACAATCAGCCTTATTGTTTTTTTCTGGTGGTGGTAACTATCATAAAAAATGGTAAACCACTTATAGTCCGAGAGCTGATGGACATTTTTGAGTAGGTGTTTGATGCACACTGAAAACTTGTCTAATGCTTCCCCTATGATACCTAAGCAAAGAACCACAGACCTGGATGACAGGTGGCGCGGGGCGGGGGCCAAATCAACCCTCATATTTTTACAGTTACAATTTTTTTGAAGGAAGCAATTTTTTTTTTGATGTCATTGAGAAATTTCGAAATTTTTATACTTTAAAATTTGACATTTAAAGAGTTAGAAAATAAATAAGCCAGATCATTTAGTCGAGACTTAAACCTTTCCAGAGGCTTGCAAAACAATTTTGCAAAATAAAAAAAAAGTAGTGTTTTTGTAGTGGTAGAGCCATGTTGTAGCTAGCCGCTGCATCACGAATGGGCCGGCTCGTCCGGGGCAGTACCACCCTCTCACAGAACACCGGCGTGAAGCAGCAGTAATCCTGCTTGCGTTTCGTACGGTCAGTGAGAGTGCCGGGGGCCCAATACCTCACCACTTCCATCTCCCCCTTCCCCTATTCCCTCTCCTTTAGGGCCGACAACGCACTGGCATCGTGTAAAGCGCTGCGGGTGTCTATGGACAGTGGTGTTCATTTAACATCAGGTGACCCACTAGTTCGTTTGTCTGACCTATCTAACATAAAAAAAAAAAAAAAAAAAAAGTGTCGAGGTACGCGGAAATTTTAAGAGAATATTATTTAGGTATAATAATTAAAAATAAATATTTCAAATAAAATACAGATAATTTCGGATGGACATCGATCTACCAATTTAAAATAAAAATGAGGTTGATTTAGCCCCGCCACCCGGCAGCCAGGTCTGTGGTTCTGTGCTTGGGTATTATAGGAGAAGCGTTAGACAAGTTTTCAGGGTGCCTCAAATTCCTCCCCAAAAATGTCAATCAGCTCTCCCTACTATAACTTGATGGAATATAACAATGTAGCCGTGTGATATTCAGGATGTATTAATATTTTTGGTTTATATGCCTTTTGTTTTGTTCAGGACCCGTCGATCCCTGGTCAAATAGTGCTACCCGTATACCAGGCACTCAAGGCGAAACAACTCAAAATGGATATCAGAATTCCTTTGTTGCCGTAAGCCGCTGTTTTTACTTTATTTTATTTCAGAACAGTTACTATAGGTACTCTGTTCAAGTTAGCGTGCTAGTGCTGTGACAGTGTGGGGCAAATCAACTAATTTCGTCAATCAACTGATCAATCATGACTAATGCAATCATGATTGATTTTATCATGATTGAACTAATCATAACTAACGCCACAAGTCATTAGTCATTTAATCGTTAGTTTGTGATTGATGCTTCTAACGAAATGTGAATGTTTGTTTGTTTCGTCGTACTTCTGTTCGAGTTATCGCTTTTCTGGCAGTTTTGTACTGTCCTTTATGTTATCTTAGGGTAAATTAATGTAATCGTGTACCGATCCAAATTCATCAAAATGAAAACAAACAAAAGAAAAATATATTTAAATCACCAATTTGTTGGCATTTGTGTCCTGTATGGTCAAGGACATGAGCTACTATGGAACCATGTCTCAGTAAACGTCATAGTGACATCGCATTAATTAACAAGGAAAATCGTAATGACTTTTCCTTTCAAAAGATTCCATGGTGGCTCATGAATTAAAGTCATAAACGATAATCATAAACGATCAATCATGATTGCTTGACTAAGATTGAAACTAATCAATCATCAATCACCACACCATGACTAAACTAACAAATCATTAGTCATCAATCATGATTGACGTATCTAATCATTAGTCGTCAATCATTAGTCAAACTAAATTTTGCCCAACACTACTGTGAGCATGCAGACGCACGTGATTGATTAGCGATAAGCTGCTAAAGTCACATAAACCAATCAGCAGCTTTAGCGACGTTTCTCTAGCGAATCACGGGCAGCTGTGTGCTCTCAGTGCTAGCTCGTTAACTTAAAGTACACATATAAAATAGTATTGTTTTTAGTACGGCTGGGGATGGTGGTAGGTCTATCTAGCTAGTTCAGTCATTTTCATAATGACAACCTGAAATTCGAATAATTTCCAAACGCCTCATTGTTCTTAAGCTGTGCGTTATAAATGAACTCCACTCGTTATAAATGAACTCGGAATGTAGAGTTGGTGGAGGGCGCCGCATTGCCCTCGCGTAAACCGCGCGTTGCCAGCTCGAGGCAAGCATGCGAACAGCGAGCTATAGGTAACGCCACAAAAGTTGAGGCGAATGATTACACACACAGCTATAGGTAACGCCACCAGAGTTGAGGTCACGCACACAACCACATCTCATGTAATGACAGCGGGATTTTGACGTTGTGTTGTCGTTAAAATCCCGCTGTCATTACATGACGTGTTGTTGTGTGATGTTGTGTGTTGTTGTGTGTTGTGTGTTGTTCAAATTTGATACACAAGTAGGTATTATATTAGTTAAAACATTAATTTCAGGATTTTTCAAAATTCCCACGTGATAAGGAAAAAACGGGATTAATATATTCAGTTCAACGGGATCCTATGAACTATAATTACTAGACTCTTCAAGTTTGACATAGAAGTAGGTAATTATAATAGTAAAAAACTGTTTGATGGATTTTTGGAAATTCTCACGGGATAAGGAAAACACGGGATTTTTCGTTTTACTGGTCGTAGAAAGCTGAAATTCGGCATGTAGGATGCTTAGGGAGTGTAGAGGAGGATTGAGAGAGGACTTTACAAAATTCCCACGGGAACGGGAAAAAACGGGATTTTTCGTTTTGGTGATCGTAGAAAGCTGAAATTCGGCATGTAGGATGCTTAGGGAGTGTAGAGGAGCATTGAGAGAGGATTTTCCAAAATTCCCACAGGAACGGGAAAAAACGGGATTTTACGTTTTACGGGTCGTAGAAAGACGAAATTTGGCAAGTTGGTTCCTTGGGGAGTGTAGGGGAGCACTAAGAAAGCATTTCCCGAAATTCTTACGGGAACGGGAAAAAACGGGATTTTGCGTTTTACTGGTTTTTAGAAAGCTAAAATTTCAAAATTCGTTCACACTGTAAATAGGCCGCAAAGGGCTCTTTAACCGAGTTCAAAAAAAGGAGGAGATTACATGCATTCCACTTCATGTATTTTTTTATGTAGGTATGTTCGCCGATTTCTTGGTCAATTGTGGACCGATTATAAAAAATTTTTTTTTTTCGAAAGAATACAATATACTCCTGAGATGGTTCCATTGTCACCAAATCAGGATCTGATGTCGGGATCTTAGGGAAATCGAGGGCAACCCTCAAATTTTGTAGGCACGCATTACGTTTTTCATATATTTTCTCAAGCTATTTAAGTGTTTGCGTCTGGTAGACATCATCTCATGTAGATGAGCTGATGATGGAAGGTAAAACTCCTTAACGGTTAGGAGTTGAGGATATTTTTTCAAATATTATAGGTACGTATAGACCGATAGTTGTATTCTTTCAGTTTATCCGGGTGAGCTGATGATGGAAGGTTAAACTCCTTAACGGTTAGGAGTTATAGGAAGTTTCTTTAAATATCATATGCATGTATAGACCTTTAGTTGTATTCTTTCTGGTTATTCAGATGAGCTGATGATGGAAGGTATAACTCCTTAACGGTTAGGTCACACAACACCATAACAAAATACTACAATATGTATAATATCAATGCTAAGTAGGTACACAGCGCTTCCAGTTACTCAAGTTTCCGTAGAAGGTAAGAAAACATTGAATTATACCTAATGCAAGACAGGGGAAATTAATAATAGGTTTTATATTATTAACAACCCTGGTTATTTTAGTGCCCGCTTTCGAATACTTAGTGAAAAACATTGTATATAAAGAAATACTGTAAAGGACCGTATCAACCTGAAGTTTAGTCAGGCTTGCTTGCTCGCTTACTTGCACGCTTTCTTGCACGCTTGCTTGCTTGCGTGCATGCATGCTTGCTTGCATGCATGCTTGCTTGCATGCTTGCATGCTTGCATGCTTGCCTGTATGCTTGCTTGCTTGATATCTTGGTTCTTTGGAATACTCATGGTACACGCGAGCGAAGCCGCGGGCAAAAGCTAGTTTGTAATATTTGTATGGTGTTAAAGTTGGAAATGAAATGAAGGCAGTGGTAAACTAAAAGTAAACGTATTGTAACGCAGTGGTATAGGCACCGCACTTGCTCGGATTCCATATCGCACCGAGCCGCCTTTCTAGTTTGCTGACCTTAGGACGCTGCCAACTAAATTGCTTGCTTACTTTTTTAACTAAAGACATGTTCATACCTGAAAGGTCCCTTCAGACTGACGGCAGTGTAGCAGTCCTTAGCGCATGGCGAGTTGAACTCGCGCAGTTCTTTGAACGCGAACTTGAGCTGCTCGCGGTTGTACGCGCGGATCTGGGCCATGTTCAGTTCGGAGACAGACTGACGTATGTCGTGGTTCAACTGGATAGATATGGTACTGTCAGCAAGTATGGGTATAGGTAACACCACCAGAGTTGAGGTCACGCACACAACAACAAGTCATATAATGACAGCGGGATTTTGACATTTATTCGTACCAATAGCAAGTTCAACAGACTTAACATACAAACTCTCACCGGCGGCTCCAAGTAGTCGTTGTGCACACGACGGCCACACCCCGGTACACCACGTCGGCTCGTGGGCTAAACCCGGTGAGGGGGCCTGGTAGGCTTCGGCAGACAGGTTTCTACGCGGATACCTCCCGCATGTGCACAAGTCTAACTCGGCGGGGAAGGCAGCTCATGCTGATAAGCACCGAGTCCTGGTGGACCCGGCGAGTTAGCAAGGCAATGTTGATGGCCTAGGGCGGCAGTTGAGGTCAGAAGTGACTGCCGGCTAGAGACTGCATCCGAACCCTCCGCCAGTCGTAGCGGTTTCCGTTCCACTGGGCTACGGGGGATGAGGACGAGAGAGGGCATCTGCGACTGCGCGACCGCTTATGCACTTAAAATGTTCCTGCGCAGATGACTGCTTCACAAATTGGACTCCGAGGACGTAAAGTCCTGTGGCGATGGGCTGAAGTAGAGAGGTTCGGTTTGATGCAGACTGGGCTTTGTCTGAGGCCTGCACATAGGCGGCTCCGGGGGTGGTCTCAGATCACCGTGGTCGCTTCCGCTCTGAACTGGGGGGACAGAGTGGGTTCGGCAGCACCCGGGGTGACAGAGCAGCCCTATTTAGGGTAGCACTGCTCTCCTTGCTCAGCCTTGGAGGGGGCTAGAAAAGGTGCCCTAAAAATTGCTCACCCCAGCCTATAAGGATGGTAGTAACCGCGGCTGCCTCCGCATCCTTAATTTCGCGGTCGAAGTCACAATAAGAATAAAATAAATACGACTAAAACACCCATAAAACTGGATTTGACCTTTGGCGCATGGAATGTAAGAACACTCCTTGACCGCAAAGAGAACATCTGTCCTGAGCGAAAGACCGCCATTGTAGCTCGTGAGCTCTCGCGCTATGACGTAGATGTGGCTGCTATCAGCGAAACACATCTCGCTGACGAAGGAGAGCTGGTGGAGCACGGTGGCGGATACACTTTCTTCTGGAAAGGACTCGCAGCCTCCGAAGCGCGACGGTCAGGCGTGGGTTTTGCGATCAGGAATCGGCTTGTTAATCAGCTGCAAGAGTTCCCGGTGCACATCTCAGACCGAATTACAACTTTGCGCCTGCAACTCGACAACAATAACCACCTTAATGTCATTAGTGTCTATGCACCTACGCTAGACAAATCTGATGACATTAAGGAACAATTTTACGAGGAGTTGACTCACTGTATTGAACACGTACGTCCTAGGGAGCAGATCCTCTTACTAGGGGACTTTAATGCCAGAGTAGGTCAGGATTTTGCAGCCTGGCCTAAGGTCCTGGGCAGACACGGAGTAGGCAACATGAACGAAAACGGACACTTGCTACTCAATCTTTGTGCACAACTCGACCTTGCGATCACGAACACTATGTTCAGACTTCCCGCCAAGCACAAAAATACGTGGATGCACCCAAGATCCAAACACTGGCATCTCATAGACTACGCTATAGTGAGGCAAACAGATGTTTCCCAAGTCCAAATCACCCGCGTCATGCGTGGAGCACACTGTTGGACGGATCATCGGCTTGTAGTCACTAAACTGCGTCTTCGCCTCCGTCGTCCTTGTAGGGCTGCCAAGTCAAAGCCGCCAAGTCTAAACTTGGATGGGCTAAAGCATCTCGGGACGAGGGTAAAATACGTAGAAGCGTTGGCAACCGTGCTGCCGCACACCGACACGGAGGTCGGTGATGTTGATGCTGACTGGGGGACTCTATCTTCTCACATATTAGACACCGCCTTGAATACTTTGGGTCTAAAAGTCCGTAAGAATGAGGACTGGTTCGATGAGAATGATGGAGTTCTGAGGGAGGCAATTGACAAACACCGGCGTCTCCTCAGGCAGCATAGAACGAGCCCACGTGGTATTGCGGAGATCAGAGAGAGTGACCTGGAGCTGCGCAGACTAACTCGGGAAACAAAGAACAAGTGGTGGCAGGACAAAGCTCGTCAAATGCAATGGCTCGCGGACAATAACCAGCTAGGGGAATTCTACGCTGAGGTTCGAAAGTTGATTGGTACGACTTCACTTGCAAAAGTGCCGCTTAAACCTGCTAGTGGCAATGGCCTTCTCAAAAGCAAGGAAGAAATACTCAAACGTTGGGCGGAATATTTCAACTCTCTGCTAAATGTGGACCGGTCTGCAGATCTGGAACACATAAACTCGATCCCTCAACTCCCCGTATCTAGTGAGCTGGATGAGCCGTTGTCACAAGGCGAGATTGTCCTCGCAATAAAACAACAGCAGAACAAGCGCGCGGTTGGCGTTGATTTTATACCAGGAGAACTGCTTAAATACGGCGGTGAGGAACTACATTTGGAAATATGGAAGCTTTTTAATCTTATGTGGAATAAAGAACAGGTCCCATCAACCTTTACAGTTTCGCGCATAAGGGCTCTATATAAGAACAAGGGTGACCGCTCTGATTGTGGTTCCTATCGCGGTATTTCGCTTTTATCAGTCCCTGGAAAAGTCTTTGCCAGAGTACTCCTAAACCGCCTGATGAGAC
The DNA here is from genome assembly GCA_947563465.1 of Archips xylosteana. Classification (NCBI taxonomy): domain Eukaryota; kingdom Metazoa; phylum Arthropoda; class Insecta; order Lepidoptera; family Tortricidae; genus Archips; species Archips xylosteana. The sequence goes on from OX387362.1 coordinate 8,257,143, forward strand.
TATCAGAAACATTGTTGCCTGAAACCCAGTTTGGCTTCCGACCTGACCGAGGCACAGCTGAGGCTATCTTCTCAGTGCGTCAACTGCAAGAGAAAAGCAGAGAGCAGGGCCGTCACATGTATCTGTGCTTTGTTGACCTTGAGAAGGCTTTTGACAGCGTGCCTAGAGAAGCCCTCTGGATGGTGCTGAAGAAGATAGGGTGCACGGAGAGGTTTGTGAGACTTCTCAGACTCCTCCACGATGGCATGCAGTGCTGCGTCGCTGTCGACGACGAACAATCACAGTTTTTCCCCGTGACCTGTGGGGTCAAACAAGGCTGCGTTCTCGCGCCTACATTGTTCGCGCTGTATTTTGCGGTCGTAGTCCGGGAGGTCTTACGGGCCTCTCCAAAAGGTATCCGCATCCGTTTTCGCACCGATGGCAGCGTGTTTAATCTGGCGAGGCTAAAAGCCCGCACAAAAGTCTCACACGCGATGGTTACTGAGATCATCTACGCAGATGACCTATGCTTCGTGACAGAATCCCCAGACAGCCTGCAACAGCTCATGTCCGATTTAGACAAGTCTTGCCGTAAATTCGGCCTAAAAATCAGCGTCAAAAAGACGGAGGTGATGTCTTTAGACATTGACGGTCACGAGGCGCTGAAAATCAAACTTGGCGAGGACGAGCTGAAACAGGTCGATAAGTTTCGCTACCTGGGGAGCACTCTAACATCCGGGTGCAACCTTGATGCAGAGATCAACAGCAGGATCGGAGCTGCAGCTGCAGCATTCGGCAAGCTGGATACCAAGGTCTTCTGCTCACACGACATAAAGCTAAGTACGAAGATCTCAGTATACATGGCGGTCGTTCTGCCTAACATCCTGTATGCTGTAGAAACTTGGACTGTGTACCGTCGTCACATCCGCATGCTAGACCGATTCCACCTAAGATGTCTGCGTAAGATTATGAACGTCAGATGGTCTGATCGCGTGCGGAATACCGAGGTGCTGCGACGAGCCAATGTAGATGGCATTGAGGCTTACCTCATGCGGCGACAGCTTCGGTGGTGCGGACACGTGTCAAGGATGGCAGAGCAGAGGGTCGCAAAGCACATCTTCTACTCAGAACTTGAGGAGGGCAAGCGCAAGCATGGAGGACAACTCCTCAGGTATAAAGATGTGCTGAAGCGACACATGAAGAGATGTGGCATAGAGTTTTCCCAGTGGGAAAAGCATGCCGCCCTAAGACCCGAGTGGAGGGCTTTGGTTAAAACCAAAGTCCGTGAGTTTGAGCTCCACCGGCGCGCCGAACTCGACACCAAGCGCGATGAGTTAAAAGCCCGACCACCTGCGCTAACTCAATATAATTATGTTAACGGTGTGCTCACATGCCCGCAATGTGCGAGGACCTTCACAAATAAGATAGGCTACACAAGCCACATGCGAGCACACGAGCGAGTCTAAAACTCTCGAAGCGGTCGCCGTGACCGAAATCGGTCGGACCACATCATCATCATTAGAAAAAATATTTCATTAATATTTTATAAAGAAAAGTAAATATTTTCTTCCAGTCCGTCTCATTTCAGTTATGATCGAAATGTGGCATAAAATAAAAGTTTACACATACAGCGCCTCCAGTTTGCCTAGCAAAACTAAGCAATGTTTTTTTGTTTCAATTATTTGTTTAGTAACTATAGGAAGTCTTAGAAAATCAAAACAACTGACTAAAAGCCTCTCGTTTGTCACAATTTTGGCACCTGGAAATCCCAAAAGTTGAAAGCAGGAAGCCCCAGTGTCATAATGACCAAAAACCAAATCGTAAAAAAATCTATAAGTAACATACGATTTCAATGTTTTACTATTTGGCTGTTCATCTATTCAATGTACGTTGTCAGGTTGGAGAGAGCGAACGCTCTAGCGCAGGCGGTGTCCCAGAGCCGATTGGACTTGTCGATGGAACTGCACGTGCCTCGCCTGCCCACCATCGACCAGACTTACTTCCCGCTCAAGATATCGCAGGTAACCGCAGCCGACAGGCAGACAGCGATATTCGACTTCCCCAGTCGTTTTTACAAGTATTATTTAGTTCCACTTCCTATTTTGTGTATTGATGGTACTTTATAATTGCATTGTCATCAAAGCTTTGAATGTGGGTTAAAATCGACTTTAAGATTTGATTACATGGATACACATAAGTGAAGCTAACTTATGGTTGTAAGTAATAAGTACAATACTTTCTCCCACGTCTATCTGGTATTTTGGGGCGCCATCTATGAATTACGTCACACCAATTTTGATACATATTATTTAAACTCTCCCCTCCCCCTACGACTTGTTACACTTATTACTGTGCAACCTGCAATTAACTCATAAGTCTCCAGATTGACTCCATCCCTCTAACAGTGTGACGTAATTTTTATGTAAGGACCCTTGACACATGGATTGCAGAACGCATCAAGTGTGACAAGTTCCTAAAACAACATTCTTTTACCTCCATCCCCAGTTCGTGAACGTCGGCAAGTTCTGGGTGCAATACGACGAAGTGACGGCCGCTGGGGAGCTGAACGCGATCCAGTCGTCGCTGAACCGGGGCAGCCTGCTCGCCCACACCGGGCCCGTGGAGCCGGGGGACATACTCGCGGCGCCCTACAGCGACGACGGCCGAGTCTACCGCGCGCGCGTTCTGCGGTTGCTGCCACGCGACCAAGTCGAGGTATGTTGCCCTTGCTAAGGCATACTGACACAACCCCACACCACCATTAACTATACAAGAAGCGAGAAACTAGAAACCCCGCTCCAGTTTGTATTCTCCGTCTGTGTGTACAGTCTGCGATCAACTATTAAGAGGATACGATGGCTGAGAGACTTTTGAGAAATAGGTATTTTAATGAAATGTCGCTGTCTCGTCCGAACCCCTCCGTATCAGTACAGCGAGATCGGGACAACTGCAGCTCAGACCGTTAATGGGCGCGTAAAATTGATCAAAACAGCATTTCGTAGTCTTCCTTTTTCTTCTCGAAAACTGGACCAATAAATTTTTTTTTTTTAAAATATAATTAGAGGACAGATTTAGCTATGCCCCTATGTTTTCCTTTTTTTGTTTATATGAGGGATTCTTTTCTGATGAGTGTCTAATACATTTGGCGTGCAGATTGTACGTAAAACATGTATGTATTTCTAGCTTTGCAACAAGCTACTAATACTATTATTTTTAAAATGGTTGCTAGAAAAAAATGATCACAAAGGACGTAGGAAGAAATTTCAATTAGCTCAGAAATGGTTTATTTTTGCATAGGGTATTATGGGACAAAAATGATTGCAAATGACCTACCCCATCCCTTGATGGTAATAACCCTGTATAATGTTTGTTTTCGCCGTAGGTGTCGTATATAGACTACGGGAGCCTGGGCAAGGTGAACGTGTCGAACCTGCGCTGCCTGCCGGGCGGGGGCGCGGGCGGCGCGTGCCGCGAGACGCCGCCGCTGGCCATGCTGTGCGCGCTGGCCGAGGTGGCGCCGCCGCCGCTGCTGGAGAGCCACGCGCACTGGACCGCCGGCGCGACGGGCCTCTTCAGCCAGCTGACGCAGCGCGGCCCGCTCGTGGCCAAGGTACGAAAGCTATTGAAAATTACGTACATATCATCATCATCAGCCTATGTTCGTCCACTGCTGGACATAGGCCTCTCCCATGGCACGCCACTGAGCACGATCCTCGGCCACTCTCATCCAGCTCTTGCCAGCCGCCCTGCGAAGATCATCGCTCCTACGAGTCTGAGGACGTCCCACGCTACGTTTGCCGATCCGTGGTCTCCACTCACTCAAGAACTCGTCTACAATACAATACAATACAAATATTCTTTATTGATCACCAAAAACAGTACAGTAACATTACAAAAATAAAAAAATCAGGTAGACAATAGGCGGTCTTATCGCTAAAAAGCGATCTCTTCCAGACAACCAATTACTCATAAATTAATAAATATCAACAGACTAATGTAGGTGGCAGAAATAGCAGACAAGAGAAACTTAGTATTAATAGACAATAAACAATAAAATCAATACAAATATAATATAAATTTTATAAATAAACACATATATTCAATATAATACATATACACTACATATACTTAATACAAAATATCAATGGAAAAATGTCAAAAGGCCGCATGTGAGAAAAGGATTTAAAAAGGAAATTAAAGAAACAATATAAACAAAAAACAAAAAGAACAAAGAAGTGTGTATTATGTTAGTGACAAATAATGAGCCTTTAGAAGGTTTTTAAAAATGGGAAGGGATTTTGCTTGCCTTAACGCCAAAGGAAGAGAATTCCAAAGACGAATGGCGGTCATAGTAAAGGAGTTATGATAGAATTTGGAGGAAGAAGGAGGAACGGTAAGAAGAAAATTTTGTGCAGAGCGAATAGAGGACATGAACATAAAACGCTCTTGAAGATATTGAGGAGTTATCCAACGGTTATCGGTTCTTCGAGTTATATGGCCGGCCCATTGCCACTTCAGCGTGCTAATGCGGTGGGCTATATCGACGTACATATATAGGCCACCAATTTAAACTAGCTACTGAACGATCTCACAACAATCCTTGCAGACATTTCTTGTGTACCAGAGTGGTCAAGGCATGGAACAAACTACCAGAACATGTAGTCTGAACGTTAATCAATTTAAAAACCGGCTAGACCAAGACATTAGCTGTTCGGACCCGAAAAGCGTGTAACGGAACGCGCTTCGTAAATTAAGAAAAAAGTTGGGAGACAGCTGTCAGTTGAACTGTCTCTGGCTCTTGAACTGGGACTTGTGTTGCATTCTCGTTTCGAGAAGTTGGTTGGAACTTTCCAAAAAAGTATTTTGGACTCGAGTTTTGGTTCCTGGCTAAAAAGCGCGTTTTTGTTCTCTTTTGGATTTTGAAAAGTTTGTTTTGTAATATTATTGGGTATAATCATTGACACGGTGCCGTGATTTGTGGGACGGTTTTGACCCCGGGCGCGCGTGTAATAACTGGGGGCATTTGTGAAGGACTAAGTGTTGATAACTCCTTATATCCTTACCCCAACATAGCGCTATTCCCTTCCCTATTCCCGAAGAGTGGACGGACGGACATTTATATGTAAGTGGTAGATTTTAAGTTTCTCAGATCCGCGAATCGCGTGACGATTGATTGCGCTCCCCAGCAGTGGGACGCAACATTAGCAGTACAAAGAATACTTGACCAAGGAACATCTAGATACAGGCACCTGTCAGTTGCCCCCAACTGCCTGCCTGATAATATAAATAATAATATATAGACTACTTCAATGGGACTGAGTAGCATTTGGGAAGCTTGAGAGATTTGCCGTCATCCCTGCCACGACGCCTGAAATTTAAGGTGTTCGACTAGTGCGTCCTACCAGTTGTGACATACGCTCTCTGCACGTACGCAGTCTGCTGTCGTTACGTGGACACTCACAGGAGGACTAGTCCATATATCCAGGGTCGCTCAGCGTGATATATCATGGTCGGTATCTCGGGCATATAAGGCAAAAGACCAAAGTCGTTGGTGTAGCCCGACCCGAAGGATTAGTCCGAAATGACAATGGGCTGGACACATCTACCGCAGAACCGACAATCGTTGGAGCAGACGTATCCTAGAGAGGAGACTACGTTTAGGAAAGCGATACCTTGAACTGATGTCTTTAGAAGGGCAGCTGGCAGCGGCTGGATGAGGAAAGTTCAGGATCGCGAGATTTGGCGCAGTATGAAGGAGGCCTACGTCCAGTGTGCCCTACCAGTTATGATATAAGCTGCAGAGACGTGGACACTCACAGGAGGACTAGTCCATAAATTCAGAGTCGCTCAGCGGGGTACATTTTAGGTGCAGGTTTCTGGTATTTAACGTGTAAGCCGAAGTCTTTACTAAAGTGCCAACCAATTAAAATAGTACTTGTGAAATATCTTTTCTGTTGCCACTATAACCATCGCTTTATTCTCTAGTCAATGTCTTCGCTTAGCCCCCTATGTTTGACATTCAATGGTTGGTTGGGAAGATGTAAGTAAAACTGACACTGTAATATGAAAATGAGGCCCTGCAGCAGAGCTTGGAATCGTTACCAAAAATCCCGGTACTAAACCGGTACATACCTGTACTGTAGGGCTTGAAACTGGTACTAATAATTCCGATAATATAGGGTATATCACACCTACCACACCAAACTCAGCAAGCACTTGTTCGCAGATTTACTCAGTCGCGCAAGGCGTGGTACACATCGAGCTGTTGGCGGAAGGCGGCAACATCAACATCAACCAAGAGTTGGTGCGCGCCGAGCTCGCCATCGCCGCGGAAGAGACTTACGAGTCCAAGGTCAGACCACGAAACATCATTTACTGCGAGAATAAATACATGTAACTACTTCTGAAAGCCACGCATAGTTGTAACTCAAGTTCTAGGGGCGGGCTTACAGTCGAAAGTATCCTTGATTATAAATAAGAAAACTCTAAAATTTCCTCATTTCATCATCATCGGGTACACTTTTTATTGAAAATGCCTATAGGTAACGCCACAAAAGATGAGGCGAATGATTACACACACAGCTACATAAAGTACTGATTGCAAAAAAGATAGTGCATGAATGAAATGACTGAGTGAATGAATATGTGAGTTATATGATCTTATGATGAAATACTAGTATTTATTACGCACTACTATTCATAATAATGCATATAATCATTTTTCTTTTTTCATATAACCAATTTTTGAAATAAAACAATTTGAAACAGATAAGAAATATCGCAGGAAAAAAATCGGTATTTTATAAATAGCGAAAAATATGCTTAAATCTGATTTATATAAAATAGATCAAAATATTTTATTTTCTGTTTTGTTAGAACTAGATGTATTTTCCTAAACTATTATTAAAGAAATAGGTTGAAGAAATTTTTAGTCAATCTTCTATTTCTATGTTAAGTCTGTTGAACTTGCTATTCGTACGAATAAATGTCTAAATCCCGCTGTCATTATATGACTTGTTGTTGTGTGCGTGACCTCAACTCTGGTGGTGTTACCTATACCCATACTTGCTGACAGTACCATATCTATCCAGTTGAACCACGACATACGTCAGTCTGTCTCCGAACTGAACATGGCCCAGATCCGCGCGTACAACCGCGAGCAGCTCAAGTTCGCGTTCAAAGAACTGCGCGAGTTCAACTCGCCATGCGCTAAGGACTGCTACACTGCCGTCAGTCTGAAGGGACCTTTCAGGTATGAACATGTCTTTAGTTAAAAAAGTAAGCAAGGAATTTAGTTGGCAGCGTCCTAAGGTCAGCGAACTAGAAAGGCGGCTCGGTGCGATATGGAATCCGAGCAAGTGCGGTGCCTATACCACTGCGTTACAATACGTTTACTTTTAGTTTACCACTGCCTTCATTTCATTTCCAACTTTAACACCATACAAATAAAGTAGCTATTACAAAATCTGCAAACGTGGGTAACAGTACTCTAAAATTGGCTTTATTTGTAGGTCGTTAAAGTTGAATATGAAATGAAGGCAAACCATCTGTCAGTGGTAAACTTAATGTAATTTTACTGTACCGCTGCCTTTGGCAACCGCATCTGAAATCTAAATCTCTTGATGCTTGCGTCCGCTTTGCTTCTTGCATCATCATCATCCCAACCTATATACTTCCCACTGCAGGGCACAGGCCTCCTCTCAGAATGAAAGGGCTTGAGCCGTAGTCTCACGCGGGCCCAGTGCGGATAAGTTGGGAACTTCACACACACCATTGAATTTATTTTCAGATGTGTACAGGTTTCCTCGCGATTTTTTCCTGATGATAAATTACATATGGAATTTCGGACATAAATTAACCCGCCCACTACCCTCTGCTTGAGAGACCATAGGTCAAACCACTAGGCTACCACGGCTTTTGCTTCTTGCATGCATTTACTTATACTTCATTTAATTTAGCATTGAAAAGAACAACAACATTATATTGCGTCTGGTCAACTATTTCTTACCTAGCAAATAGTACAGTACAATAGTCTGGGAGCCGCAAAATAAAATTGTTTTAATGCCACATTATTTGCGTGTTGTCAATTGTTACTCTAGTACAAATTGTAAAGAGATTACAGTTCACGAGCCGCAATATAATGTTGTGCTTTTCAATGCTAAATTAAATGAAGTATAAATAGGTACACTTGAATAGGTAGCGAGTGTTTTGATAATTTGGCGCCGCTGGAACGATTTGATAATTCAGTTAGCCTTTTGTTGTAGTCCCCTGGAAAGCTCGCTACACAATCTGATGTATGGCAGCCGCGACACGGCGGTGCAAATCGAGTGGAACTCCATCAACTCCGTGCTACTTGACACGGAGCCGCAACGCGTCTATGAGAGGTGACTGTACCACAGACATAATATTCATTACGCAAAAGATTGGCCACTCGCGTTTGACAGCCGCTATATTTACCTACCAGCCGGCTCACCTCCACCGGAGTTAGAAGCAGACACAGAGGACAGTCAACCAGTTTGATTCGTAAGCCACTATAGAACCTTGTCGCATTGACTAATAGATAATTACAACCTCAGTGCGGGTCAAAGGATTATCAACTCTCCGATCACAACATCCAATAAACGTAAAGAGTTTATAAAAGTTTTCGCTCCATGACATGAGAAGAAAAACAAGTTTTGACAAACGGACAGTGACAATTGGGATGCACCAAAAAAAATAACCTATAGTTTTTATATTTTTTTTGGAAAGAATAGGATATTTTAAGATACTATTTTCATCGATTTTGAATTTGGTTGAGTATTTAATTTTTTATAATTTTTTTAAGAAATACGTTGGGTGACGTCACAGTGAGAGAGCCACGTTCCATTACCTAGAAAAAATCAAGTCGTACATAACATAATCTGTGGCACTGCTGAGGGGCTACTACGAAATTCGAAAATCGAAGTTCGTATCGTATTATCCCTCTCACTCTCGTGTCAAATCATATTAGCGTGAGCGGGACGGCACGAAACGAAGCTCGAATTATGCACTTCGTGGTAGGGCCTCTGATTTGTCTTGTCACTGTCAATAATACAAGTTAGTACCGCTTAGGGTCCTAAATGAACCATGACAAAATATAGTTTTATTTATTTCTCTTCTTTTAGCTTCGATTATTCCTGTTTGTTAAATGGTGTGATAGTAAATAGATATTTTTTATTAAAATCTGATATTTAAATTATTTTATATTTACTTGTAACGTAGTAATTTAATAATTAAATTTGTAAAAATACATTGGAAATACTCGTAATACATTTCGGACTTTACGATAAATGACAACTGTTTAAAGCCAGGTGCGCATCATGTGATTAAAGTTCTGTCTTTGTCACTCTTTGCTATTATAAGCAGGACAGCAACATTTCAAACTGTCAATTTGCTTTAGAGTGTAGACCTGCTTTATATCTGCCTTTGTGACGATTCACTGCAGGGGTCAAATGAAGGTCATTACTTAAATTTTCTTTATTTAATTCAGTTTATCATATTTTTGGAATCTGATTTCTGAGAACGCTTCACAGAGCCTATTTCTCCAAACGGTTTTCGATTTATTATACGTTGTCAAAAATTGGGACATCCCAATTCAAGTTATTAATACGCAAGCAAACTCCTTTCCTATTCATTCATTATCGTTGACACTGTCCACAAATAGGGATATATCGTCATGCATGACATAAACTGTCAGCCAATTGAAATTGCAAACAATGTAAACAAACCTTGTATTTAAAATGTCTTTAATTTCCATTTTCCCTCATCAAATACTGCTAAATCCGTGTGTTATTTAATCAATACTTACCACAACACTATCCTAAACCATTAAAACAATAAACAAACAAGTGCAAGAATATGGATATTACATTAAATGGTTTATTTACATTGTTCGCAATTTCAATTGACAGCGATTTTACATCACGCAATAATCACTGTCGTAGGAGGACAATTGCCAAAGAGAAAATAGTAATTATGGATCAATGATTGATAACGGTGGAGAAGTACTCTATTGTATCGAATGACGGAGTGCTGACTACTTATATATCACAATAATACGAGGATAGCTTGTGTGTAGTAAAGATTTAACCCCTAAACAGCCAGGTAGTAAAACAACTCACGAAGTAACCCGCCTCAGCTCAGCTGATTTTAGCACGACATCGAATAAAATTGCCTCATGTGGCTCCTAAGCCTAAAATTTCATTGTATTAAGTACTTTAGATGTATGTAATTTAATAACAATGTAGATCTGTTTGAAAAAAGTAACCTTATTGAGTTTCTTGCCGGTTTCTTCTCAACAGGGTTTTTCCGAACCGGTGGTAGATTCTTCGACGTTCATAGGGGCATCAATTGATGCCTAAATTGAATAATTTTTTTTGATTTTGACTTTATAAGTTTTGATGACAGGTTGTTGGTGGCTGCTGAAGTGGGTCAAAACGAACAAAGCTCCAAGCTGACACTACGTCACACGACGCTGATGCCCAACGTGCCCGGACTCCCCGCCATCATCTCGCTCTTGTTCTGCCCCACGTGAGTTTCCTACCTCCAGACTGCCACTATTGTGGTCGCATCAACAAGGCGGTGTTTACTACGCTATGCAGCACGCATTTGAATTGATACCGCTAAATTTATGTACTTTTTATGAGCTTACCCAATGGGTTTTGTATGGCAATACTGTTACGTGATTTGGTTGTCAACTTAATCAACTAATAGGCAAGACGACTAAAAAAAACTGTTTAGTCCGTCAGTTAGATTATTAAAAAATATTGTACACGTATTTTTTCCTTTGTTTGACAAACAAAAAATGAGGAGGATACAGTGCTTAGAAGTTTCGAGTGACGTCACTATATGGTACAATTTTTACCTAAGGGTGACGTCACAAGCCCCCACTCCGGAAGTTTAATGATCTATATCTTTGTCGTTTTTTAATAATTTGATAAACAAAAAAATACGTGTCCCATATTTTTCCATAATCTAAATGACGGACTAATTAGAATGACCAATTTTTAACCCAGTCGTCATCCCTATTGTGCGTGTAGTGAAAATCAACGGATCACTCCCGTCTTAAAACGAGTTTAACTCGACATGTTTCGGGCTAATTCGTAGCCCTACTCAAAGTCACACGTCACGGCGGCTTATTTTCACTATGAGTGAGTCTCACGGTAGTTTCATGTTTAAAGTAATAATGCGTGTGCTTGCGTGTGCGTGTGTGTGTTTGTAACTACTTTACGCTGAAACGTCTGGACGGATTTGGATAAAGTTTATTATGTAGATAAGATAACTGGACGTCTAGAATAACGGGTATGTATTACAATACCGAAGTACGAAAGACCGAATGTATTAAAACATCGAATGGGTCAAAAAGACCGACACGATTTTTTTCTGAAACCGTAAACTTCTCAGAATTTATTAAAACGGCATCATACAGAACCCATTAGGTTAGGTTAGGTTTGTTTTTTAACAATCTTAAAAAGTTATCGGTTTTAGAAAAAAATCGTGTCGGTCTTTTGACCCATTCGATGTTTTAATACATTCGGTCTTTCGTACTTCGGTATTGTAATACATACCCAGAATAACACGTAGGCTTCCATGAGCTCGAAGAGCCCTCCATGTCCATAAGAGTGACGCGAGCAAAAAAATTTGTATGACCCTTAACCCTTTATAAAGGCAGAGGCGATTTAGCGATCACATGCATTGAGTTGGAATTTCAACCTTATTGTTTTCACTATACGTCACAATTTCCATTGTGATCATTGAAAATACGACTAGCTTTAAAAATATCCTTTGTCAGGTATGCATTCGATAGCTGCTTTTGATTCTGTGGTAGTATGCTCCAATAAATAGGGCTTTATACCCCCTCTACACGGTCGGGACCAACCGCCGACCATCGTGTCCTTGGTCGGGTTGATTTAAAAATGGACAGTGTAGAAATCGGTTGACCCGACCGATATTTGGTTGATGTCAACGGCCTTGGTCGCGAGCGCATTGTCCGTGGTCGGCCCCAACCGTATGTAACGCTGTCGGCCGACGCGAGCGCTCCAATAAACCCGACCAAGGACACGATGGTCGGCGGTTGGTTCCGACCGTGTAGAAGAAAAAATTGATCAAGAAAAATCGATACGATTTGCGTTCTCACTGTCGCACCGATAAACGGACCGAACGGACAGTTGCTACAAAATGGCGTCAAACAATGTCGTGCGAAAATGTATCCGCGAAATACTGCCACCACAGATAAAAATCGTTTTCAACTTGAACGGATCGTTCTCACGTTCGAAAAGGTGTTACTTGCACGGTGACGTCATCAAATTGAACCGACTCGCACACCTAAAGTTGAGAGGGAATCAACTTTTTGTTGTTCAATAAAAGTTGATCATAAACATAACATATTCTCATTAGCGATTGTCGTTCAATTCGTGAACCGATTTAAGTTGATCAACTAAAATCGCCTCGTGAGAACCGGGCATAAAGGGTTAATGTGTGTTTGCGCAGTGCGGAGCTGCGTCGCGGCGTGTGCGGGTCGCGCTACGCGAGCGCGCTGTGCGGGCTGGGCGCGGACGAGGCCGGCGCGCCGCACTTCCCCGAGCACGACCTGCTCGTCAGCGTCGACGCCGACCTCGACTCCGACGACGTCTCAGACGTACGTATGCAAACATCTGTAGAATAAGACACGTTACATCAGGAAATCTCCCTCCGCAGCTTCGTGGTGTCGTCCAGGGAAAGCTTGGAGAAGATGTCGCTTAATAAGATACCGCTATTTGGCTTAGTTATTGGATGCGTATTTTTTTAAGCTGGTAGAATAATATGTACCGCTTAGCACGGCAGCATGTTTTATAGTGGGTAGGTTTCTTTCTATAAGTTTATTTTATGTATTTTTATTAAAAATGGTGTTGTAGTTTACACTATTTTTTTAATTTTTTATCTTACTCTTTGTCGGGCCCTTGCTAAATGCTCCGCTCATCCACTCAAAGGTTGAGTGAATGAGATACCTTTAAAGGATAAGTCCACTGTATCGCAATTACATACATACGGTCATTACCAGTGTCGCAAGTCAAAAGTTTTTGACTTATGGGACTGAGACGTGGCGGCTAGCAATGGGATTCATGAGACAGCTCAAGTCAGAGGGCGATGCGAAAGGCTTTGCTCGGAGTTTCTCAGGGAGATCACATTAGAAATGATCACGGAGCGTAACTTTAGTGCGGGTGACGTCATTATGACGCAAAGTCGCATATAGGATGTTTTTTTTTAAACAAAATTGCAACACCAATAATTCTTTAAAATAGTAAGTAAAGTTAAAGTAGTTTTTCATAAATAGTATCAAATATTGGTACCTACAAATATAACATTTTATGGGGTAATCTAATTCGAAAAAAAAATCTTTTCTCGAATAAATGAACAACAAGAAATGCTTCGTTGGATGACGAAATATCCAGGACGCTTAAAATTTAAACATAATAACGCATCTTATTTCTTATTCACACGAGGATTTATATAGACAGATTTCCTTTTGGTCACGTCATATTTTTCATAATACCATGTCTTCCATGTATATTTTTCCCCTTTGCATGTAACATAATCTCAAAACGCAACGCAATGACCTCATAAAAGCATTCTGTATGTAGCTTGACGTCATAAGTCTGTCATCGGCACTAAAGTTTCGCTCCCTGGAAATGATGAAATCCGCGCAGGAACTAAAGTCACCGACAGACCATAGGTCAAACCACTTGGTCACAAAAACTTAAAATGTGTGTAATTTTTCTATAAAAATGACACAGCATAATTGTTGTCATGTTCTGGATGCTGAGATCTAATCTCCTGTACCACTTATTGATTTGTCATACAATTTTTTATTAAAAGTTATCTAAAAACACCAATATGACGACAATGATATTATATAAACATCTATGTTATTAGCGCGCCGAAAATCAAGTATAATAAAATAACCGTCCTTCGACAGTCGGGTGAAAAGGGTGACAATTGCAGTCTCTGGCTTCGCGTGAAGTCCAAGAAAAAGACCACTATACGACATACTCGTAAAGCGTGTGTGTTTGTGAGCTGCCGCTGCGTTTGGAACATGTTTTCGATTTTATTTCGTCAGCTTATGATTATGACGCATATTTACTTAAAATTACTGTATGACGCCCAAGTCTACCTGACATCTCTTTCCCTTTTGTTCGCAACCTAAACTTGATCAATAAAGAAACAACCACTAAACAGAGTAGCAACAAGATACTACTTTCTATCTATCATGAGCGTCACAACCATTTTGCTCGCAGATCAACCACATCCGTTACCTGATGGACTACACGATGATATGCAGCGACAACCAAGACGAGGAGTCGCGCCGCGCCCTGCCCGCTCTCATCCGCGAAGTGCTTCTCAAGTGAGTGACATCTGTACTACAGTCAACGTCATAAATAAGTGATCATTTATGTACCTTGTCGCTTTTAGTCGTTACATAATTGGGATGCACCAAAAAAAATAACCTATAGTTTTTATATTTTTTTTTGGAAAGAATAGGATATTTTAAGACACCATTTTCATCGATTTTGAATTTGGTTGAGTATTTAATTTTTTATATTTTTTTTTAGAAATACGTTGGATGACGTCACAGTGAGAGAGCCACGTTCCATAGCCTAGAAAAATTCAAGTCGTACATAACATAATCTGTGGCACTACCACGGCACTACTGAGACCCTACTACGAAGTGCATAATTCGAACTTCGTTTCATGCCGTCCCGCTCACGCTAATATGATTTGACACGAGAGTGAGAGGGATGATACGATACGAACTTCGAATTTTGTAGTAGTGCCCCTGATTTGTCTTGTCACTGTCAATATTACAAGCACGGCTTAGGGTCCTAAATGAACCATGACAAAATAGTTTTATTTATTTCTCTTCTTTTAGCTTCGATTATTCCTGTTTGTTTAATGGTGTGATAGTAAATAGATATTTTTTATTAAAATCTGATATTTAAATTCTTTCATATTTACTTGTAACGTAGTAATTTAATAATTAAATTTGTAAAAATACATTGCAAGTATTGTATACATTTCGGACTTTATGATAAATGACAACTGTTTAAAGCCAGGTGTGCATCATGTGATTAAAGTTCTGTCTTTGTCACTCTTTGCTATTATAAGCAGGACAGCAACATTTCAAACTGTCAATTTGCTTTAGAGTGTAGACCTGCTTTATATCTGCCTTTGTGACGATTCACTGCAGGGGTCAAATGAAGGTCATTACTTAAATTTTCTTTATTTAATTCAGATTATCATATTTTTGGAATCTGATTTCTGAAAACGCTTCACAAAGCCTATTTCTCCAAACGGTTTTCGATTTATTATACATTGCCAAAAATTGGGACATCCCAATTTCGTATGGTTTTTATGGGTTAAAGTGACGGGGTACAAAGTAATCACTTATTTATGACGTTGACCCTACACAAGATGGGTATTTCGGGTATGCAATCTACTACTTCAATTGTCGCTGAAACGCTAAAATGTTCTTACAAGATCATGTTTAGTTTAAACTATGTCTAACTTTTTTAATTGTGCTAATAATAGCATAATTAAACCCCAAAAAAAAGCAACTGTTTATAAAAACAGTTGCTTTTTTTGGGGTTCCGTACCCAAAGGGAAAAACGGGACCCTATTACTAAGACTCCGCTGTCCGTCCGTGCATCTGTCACCAGGCTGTATCTCATGAACTGTGATAGTTAGACAGTTGAAATTTTTACACTTTATTTCTGTTGCCGCTATAACAACAAATACTAAAAAACAATATTATAAATATTTAAGGGCGCTCCCATACAAAAAACGTGATTTTTGTGCCGTTTTTATTGATAATGGTACGGAACCCTTCGTGCGCGAGTCCAACTCGCACTTGGCCGGTTTTTACAAACAAAATCTTAAAAGGAGTTATGAAAATTACTAGCAAACTGCTTGACTCACTTTCAGTTTGCTGGTTATTTTCGTAACTCCGACAACTACAAATGCAATACTGCTTATCAAAAACATTAACCTGTGCATGGTTAGTATGGATAGTACCTAGCCATGACCAGAAGGTATATTGTCTACCGCGCTTGAAATCTCATCGTATTTACCATCTCTTTCTTCCGCGCCGTCTTGCACAGTGTCATAAATAAAATGTACCTAAGCCTATTTAGAAAATATACCTACAAGGGCTACATGTAGACTCCCCAAAACGGAAGGCTCTAAATGACAAACAGTATATTGTCAACACTTATCATTATTCCACCAGACTATTGATGAAGCGTCGCAAGCACCGCGAGCCGGAAGCCATCCCCAAAGCGTGGGAGTGGAATTCAGTACCTGAAGACGAGCTGATGGAGATAGCGCCCTCCGAGCTAACAAACGCCTCCGAGGTGTACCGCCTTCACGTGCCGCAAGAGCTCAGGCCGATACCGAGGGAGAAGTTGGAAGAGTTGAAGCGAGAGGTGGACAAACTGCATCTGCTGGTAGCCAGGTAATCTATCTATATTAATAAAAGTGAATCGCCAAATGTGTTGCTAAACGCTAAACTCGAGAACCATTGCACCAAATGGGATAATGCTTTTTTGTTCATACGAACACTGAAAAAAACTTCAGCACGCCAAAGCCGCAGGCATCAGCTAGTATTTTTATAAAGTAACTAGCTGTTGCCCGCGACTTCGTCCGCGAAGAATAATAGACCTACCGAATAAAGACGAAAAAGTTTCATAAGAATCGGTCGAGCCGTTTCGGAGGAGTTCGATAACAAACACCGCGACACGAGATTTTTATATATTAGATTTCTCTTTGTTGGACTACTGACAGGTGTGAGGCCGTAAACGAACTATCGTTTCGATGTAATATAAGTATCTGTTGCCCGTGCCGTGACTCCGTCTGCAAAGAATTCATTTATCGCTATCCTTTGTGAGCGATGCAATTTTCCCGGATAAAAAGTATCCTGTATGTTAATCTAGGTTTATAAAATGTGTGTTAAGTTTCCTCAGAATCCGTCAAACCGTTCTAGCGCGAAAGATTAACAAATAATAATACATCGAACCGTTTTAGCGTCTAAAAGTAAGATTAGTAGGATAAAGAAGTATACTTTTTTTATGTATGTAGGAAGATAATCCCACAAAGTGAACCAATTCAAAACATACATCACTAATAGAAAGCTTCGCTTTTCTTGATTTCTATGCTATTTTATTTTATTTTTTATCCCTGCGATGAGCAAAATTCTCACGGAACGCAGACAACGTTGCATTGCAAGCAACAGCTTGTAAATACATAAAATAGTTATTTGTTATACAAGGGGGGAAAGTTGTATTTTACCAGCGAGTGTTCATTTGAAACAAGAGCTATTGAAAGGAGTCTATGATTGACCACGAGCGAAGCGAGTGGTTCAAAAATAGAATTCTTTCGATAGTGTTAGCAACGTGTGCGACTGCGGTGACGTCCTTACCCTGTGACGTCACGCCGGGCCGCGGGCCCAGGCGATGCGGTCCACTCCGCGACAGTTCGGCCCTCCACTACATCCATTACGGACGCGTGCTAATTGTGGATATTAATTAAATCATTTATCTAAGTGATTCTATTTTATTGTTAACACAGCGGTGGGATACTATCCACCAGCTGTCTCCGAAGTTATAGTGAAAAAGGACACAAGTTAAAGTGATAAGACATTTAGTGAGGATGCCGCGATCATCCCGTAGTCGAGAGAGATCGGCGTCGGCGTCTGCATCGGAGTCGTCGACAAGTCAGTATAATCCTCCGAGAAAAGTGCGGCGCAGATCCAGGACACCAGACGTAGGCTCCGTGCCGGGCTTCGACCCGAGCAAAGAGGGCAGCTACGTCAAGGAATGGTTGCAGCAGGTAGAAGACATAGCTACTGCTTGTGACTGGAGCGAGAGGAGGAAGCTGTATCGCGCGACCCAGGCTCTCGAGGGCGAATGTAGGGCTTGGTACAATCTATGGGCTCCGACAAAGCGGACATGGAAGCGATTCCAAAAAGATCTATTTATAGCCTATCCTAGGCGAATATCTTCAGCGCCATGGACGACATAATCAACTTTAAAAGCAGTCATGCGAAATCCTTAGTGCTTTATGCAGGACGAATGTCTGCAAAAATTAAGCGACTTGGCGTGAAGCTAACTGAGTGACAACAAATGGATATAATGTTAGGAGGCATAGTTGACAAAAATATAGCATTGTTTTGGAAGGATGTGAAACCATGCAGGACATGGTTACTCAAATGTCAAGAAGATCAATGACAATGAGTGAAACGCGCAATTGCGCCCGCGCGGCTAACAGTTTGCCGCCTAAAAATAACCGCGATATGATAACAAGTCGTTCCCGCTACGAAAAAAACAATGGGACCTTGTTTCAAGTGCGGCAAGCCCGGTCACCGGCGCTTTGAGTGTAAGTCGAAACTTAGTATAACAGGCGAGCTTATTACGAATCGAGTCAGCGATGCTGGGGCCTCTAATTCAACGAATATAAACAAAGGGGCCGTTCAATGTACACATTGTCACAGCTATGGGCATACCATTGATAAGTGCTTTAAGAAATTAAAATCCGTCAACTAATGCGCAGATAAGTTAGTGCGTATGTCTACCATGTGCTTCATAATTAACAATGCTGTTCAAGCTATTATTGACACTGGAAGTTCTGTGACTTTGATTCGATAAAACATGACTCAAAGGCTAGGGCTGCACGCAAAGCTAAGTACAGCTTTAATGACCAGGATTAATGGCAGTATTGTTGCTGCTGTTGGAAAAACTGTTTGCAGATTGGAAAGCGAAGGGGTTGGCCTCGACATAACTCCTTTGATCATGAACGATGGTGACATCCCGGTGGATTTGTTGATAGGAAGAGAAATTGTGAAGAAAATGGTGAATGAACTAATGGAGGCAAACATAATCCAACTTAGTGACTGAATAATCCAACCATTCAAGCTGTAGTACGCGAGTCCAAATATCATTCATATGATCTGGAGACATTGGCGGTGGTGCAAGCACTAAAACATTTCCGAGAGTATTTGATTGGATTGAACTTTAAAGTGGTAACTGACTGTAGTGCCATTAGAGATACTATGACTAAGAAAGATCTGAATCCGCGAGTTGCACGGTGGTGGATTTATATGCAAGATTTTAATTTTGAAATCGAATACCGTCAAGGTAAAATTGTCGTTCACGTCGATTACTTGAGCCGCAACCCAGTCTGTTTGGCTTATGAGTTTACGACGGCTGAAAATCTGCTTGAGTGTCAAGTGGCTGATGAAGAGTTGTGTTGAATTATTGGTATTTTGAAAGATGGAAACGATGACGGAGATCGTGAACAATATTTTAATGACTATGAGATAGAAGAGGGACATCTCTACAGGAAGACGCTGGAAGGATCCAAATGGGTTGTACCACGGAATGCTAGATGGGGGGTGTTGAAAATTATGCATGATGAGAGCGGTCATCAGGGTGTCGATAGAACACTGGCTGCCATCCGGAGTAAATATTGGTTCCCCCGGATGAGGAAGGTGGTGACTAAATATGTCAAAAACTGTTTCAAATGCCTGTTAGGCAAAAGTGATACTGGTCGAAAACCAGGGTTGCTCCACCCAATACCAAAAGGTGAAACCCCATTTGAAGTGGTACACGTGGATCATCTTGGGCCGTTTGTAAAAAGTAAAGAAGGGTAGCAATATGTGATCGCCCTGCAAGAAACTTTTACCAAGTACTGCTTCTTGGAAGCGGTGGCAGAAACGAGCACCAAAGGAGTGATAAAAGCCTTAAAGGCCATGGCGTATTTGTTTGTACGAACCAGAAGAAAACTGGTGTGAAGCATTGGCGGTAACACAGCAGGCGTTGAATAATGCAGTGAATAAAGTAACTGGCAGAACTCCAAATGAGTTGCTGTTCGGCTACAAGCCAACAGCGCTGTGTGAAGTGCGTTTGACAAATAATCTCACGCAGGCAGGTGAGAGGCTGAGGCTGTGTTGGACCTGAGAGTCACAAGAGCAAAAGCCCGTGAGCTTTTGGATGAGGATCAAAAGCGGCAGATGCGGCGGTTTAATGCCAAATGATACGTGAAGTCTCCATACAAGGTGGGAGATGTGCTTTTGATTCGCATAAGTAAAGGGAACCCAGGTTACAAAAAGTTGTAAGGGAGGTTCAGGCAAGGTCGTCAAAGTCCTAAAGGACGACCGGTTGAAGTGTTGGGCACAAGACCCAATGGCAGCACTCACCGAGTGATGGTTACATTTGAAAATATGAGAAGTTGGCCGGCTGAACAAATCTCTGACTAATGTCAGGCAGAAGTACTGTCGAACAGTTGTACGAGCTGTTACACAGGTTACTGACTAATGTCAGGCAGAAGTACTGTCAAACAGTTGTACGTGCTGTTACACAGGTTACTGACTAATGTCAGGCAGAAGTACTGTCAAACAGTTGTACCTACTATTACACAGGTTACTGACTAAAGTCAGGCAGACGGTAGACGGTGAGGGGATAGTAACCCCCCCTCCTGTATTCCTTTCAGGTACAGCTTCGAGGGCGAAGCAATGGTCAGTATGGCCGTGTTAGCAACGTGTGCGACTGCGGTGACGTCCTTACCCTGTGACGTCACGCCGGGCCGCGGGCCCAGGCGATGCGGTCCACTCCGCGACAGTTCGGCCCTCCACTACATCCATTACGGACGCGTGCTAATTGTGGATATTAATTAAATCATTTATCTAAGTGATTCTATTTTATTGTTAACAATAGTGAGTGTTTCAACACACGAGACGTAAAATAACTTTTCACCCGTGTATAACACAATTTTTTCACCTCACTACAGCAAGGAAAATAATTAGAAAAACATGCGAATATTTAATTGAAAAGTTTTGACTTAGGTTTTTTTTTATTATTTCGGATGCGTTTTGTTCGCACATCGACTTACTTGGACTGTCATAACATTTTATCCGTTATTACAACAAGAATGAAGGCTAATGTTGAATGCTGATATTTATGAATTAAAATAAAGTTGTAAGACTGTATTTAGTGTTTTTTACTCGATGCAATTCATTAATTGTGATTTTAAAAATTCAGCACTTTTAACGTTTTACGTTTTGTTAGCTGTCAAATATCACTTAAGCTGCCCTCAAATGTCAAAACTCTTTCTTCACATGTGGATAAAAAGCGATTTTCTCAATAGATGTCAAACAAACAAAAAGGGCTTTCCGAGCTAGTGAGGTGAAAAAGTCATTACATTTTACCTACACACACATACACTTAAATTATATTAATGTATTCAGTTTTTTAGTTTGTGGTTGTATAATTTGCAAAAGTGACATTGTGGTTGAATTATACTCACCTAAACAGTAATTGTATTACATAATCGCCCGTTACTCAGCTATTACCTATTAGCTATTTTAATACGAGTGTTTGCTACATACGAATTTGTTTCATATACTCGTAGCCTAAGAACCCACCGTAAGATTCTGCACTTAGCTGTAATTTGATCGAGATGTGAATGATTTGAATGAAAGATTGCTCATTGGTCATACAACGCCGCAGCGTTGCGTAGCAAAACCTTGCCGCCAATAGTTTTTCATATTAAATAGATATAACCTAAGGCTCTTAAAGCTAGAGTGAATAGGTTGTGACTGAACCAGTGAGATATACCTACTTTTGGCCTCATCTTCACTTTTTACCGAGTGAGATAGAGGTCAAACACGGGTTAAGTTGCGCTAATTTATCTACAATGTAAAATAAGTGCCATATAAAAGATACAAATCGGAATAACTGGAAAAAATCGCTTCTCAATCTGTCGCAATCTTAGCTCCTGGAAATCAAAGAGTTTGGATAAAAACTATTTTTTTGCCAGGTATTTAGACCAGTCTCTTTCCTACGGCACATTATTTTCCAAAAAAATGAATGCAATTGTTGAAAAATAAAAGTATTCATATTTTTTTATTATTATTACGAATAAAAGTGGCAAGATTTTCGATCAAATAACAGATACTAGACGCAAAATTTTACAATGGGATCTTACACTAATAGTATTGAGGTACAAAGATTGAAATTTAATAAGATGTAAATACGAAATACGCGTTGCGGGCTGGTTGAAGGTTAACATTTATTTGGTTTTTAATTCGACTATTAACGTTCGTACTGGGAATCTGATAGTGACACTTGAGTCTGTTAATGCCGATAATAAAACGACTTGTAGAAATCTGAATGAAACTGGAATAAAACATAGGCTACGTTTTATCATGATATGGGATCATGATTTACACATGGAAAATCCCAAAATCTCAACCCAAAGTCTTTAGAGGCATTTTGTACTGGTGTTCTTCATATGACAAATGAAGACCCCAATGTAATTTTTAAGAATTTCCGTGGGAATTTTGTAAAAATCCTGGAATTTCAACTTTATGGTTTATTAATATGTATTATAAATGCGAAAGTAATTCTGTTTACCTGTTATCTCTTCTCGCTTAAACCGGTGAAACGATTGTGAGATCGTGGGAAGGGCATAGGATAGGTTTTATCCCAGACAGTTCCCGCGAGATAGCGATAAACGAATTCTTTACAGACGGAGTCACGGGCAACAGCACAAGAATACCTAAGGCTATGAATATGACTGTGATGACCTACCATTTCCTTAGAAAAGAACTGCCAGATTTCCCCTTCTATTTTTTTTTTAATTTACTGTTATATTTTGGTTGTAAATAAATATTTCGTAATATATTGTGAGCTCTGCCCTTCCCGTATTATTGCTGTGTTTAACGCGCCGCGGGAGGGCGCAGGCTGAAAATCAGCACCACCGGCTTCCTAACCGGCAGCATTTATGCTGAGCCTGAGCCTATAGCCACGAAGTTTTTTTGTGTGCTTCTGTATGTTTTTTTTTCTGTTTCTTTTTTTATACAATACAATACAATACAATACAAATATTCTTTATTGATCACCAAAAACAGTACAGTAACATTACAAAAATAAAAATTCAGGTAGACAATAGGCGGTCTTATCGCTAAAAAGCGATCTCTTCCAGACAACCAATTACTCAGAAATTAATAAATATCAACAGACTAATGTAGGTGGCAGAAATAACAGACAAGAGAAACTTAGTATTAATAGACAATAAACAATAAAATCAATACAAATATAATATAAATTTTATAAATAAACATATATTCAATATAATACATATACACTACATATACTTAGGTTCAAAGATCTTTATTATCTCATAAGAATACATATTCACTTACATGAGACAAACTTATTTTAAATTAAGTACAATATAAATCGGTGAGCGCATGCTTATTTAATGATATTAGGTATAAAGAGGAAACATTTGCATTCCTGTGTGCAAAGAATAAACTTAAAAACTACTGAACCGATTTCGAAAATTCTTTTGCCGTTATAAAGCTACATTATCACTGATTGACACAGACTATTTTTACCTTGGGAAAATACCTTTTCCTACGAGAAAACTAATCCATCGCGGGCGAAGCCGCGGACGGAAGACTAGTAATTTAATAAAACAATAGGTACACCAAAAGTTAGAATAACGACACATATCTGCAAATACATTCAAATCGACGTTATAAAGTATAAATACTTATTCTAATGCATACCCACATAACAAAAAACAAAAAAAAAAAAATGCAACGATATGCGGCCATCCCTGCCACCGAGCTGCGGCCGGCCGGGCCGGCTCGCACCAATAGAGATAAGGATTTGACTACGCGCACGGATATAAACTTACTAGAGGTGACAGAGCGCTTGCATAGATGAAGTATGAAATAAAGGTATTTATTTATATATGAGTCTTCGGTGTTTAATATGTATTCAAGCATGTATCCATCTATATAAGTATGTTTATCCGTAATACAAGCTTTGCTTAGTTTGGGACTAGGTCAATCGGCGTGAAAATTGTCCCGTGATATTTATTTATTACATTACTTAATACAAAATATCAATTTTTTATGTTCATTGTATTCTTTTTATGTTGTATGGTTGTGGCAATAAATTAATTTATTATTATTATTAGCTAGTAGCATATAAAGAGAACTACATTAAGGCTGTTGTCCACAGGTCTGCCATCTCGAGTAATGTGGAGCGCGCGTGCCCGCTGTGCGGCACCGCGTCGCTGCCTGCGCACGCGCTGCGCATCCACCTCGCCTCCGCCTCGCACCGGGACAAGGAAGCAGACTTCAACGTCTTTAACTCATAAACAATACTATGACAATCAACAGGCAATTGGGTATTTTCATTTCAAAGGGAGCAATTTACTTTTTTTTAAATTTTGGTGTTTTTTTTACTCAGAATCAAGAGCGCTATTGATGAAAAAAAATCCGTAATTTACCATATTTTTTTGTCCGTTTCGTGACGAGCCATACAAACTATATGTATAAAAAAAGTCACAAAACTGACTCAAAAATAGGGATACCTCGTGATTCTGAGTAAGAAAACACAGAAATTTCCTGGTTTAATAAATAAATTGCGCACTTTAAAATGAAAATGGCCAATTAGAGCCTGCCCAGACGAAGTGATTTGCACAGGGTACTCGCATGCTTCAATCTATATTGCGTTCAGTTTCTACGCGTCGATTAAAAATTCCGTATGTGAGTTTTCCATCACGCTCCATTTGGAATAAAATACATCCATTCACCATGGACTCGCGCGTGTACGTATTACGCGCAACAGCATCTGGATGGGGTGGGTGTATAGGTAGAGTCTTTCATGATCATACATCGTTAACGATTTGACAGTACTGAAAGATTATGAAAATTAGCAATAACAGGAGCGACACTGTTATCGAGCAACATTTATGACCAAGAGTTCAAAATTTATCAACTATATTACTAATATCAGACCTCCATACTTGACTTGATTACTAATACATACATAAAAAATATTAATTACGCAATCGCAACGTCCAACTCTTTAGCCACTTGACATTGTCATTTATTAATTATTCGTAATAATAACTGTGTTTACAACATAATTATTTGTGATCTATTACGAAATCCAAATAAAATCGGAGTAAATATACGTTAATGAAAATTACACACATTGCTGGCTTATTATTATTATTCAAGTAGACACATTGACTTCTATGTATGTAAACGTTTAAACAGTAAGTATAAGAGCAATTTGATTGACCATTTCCAGCGAAAACTTTAGTGTTACTAAAACTTCTTAGATGCTTAGAACTTGTAGGCAGAATATATCCGTATACTAAACAGACATTCTGTTATATATGTTCTTTAACTGATTTGTTCTTGCTCCCGCGATAACGATGTATGTTCATGATGACGCATGCCGTGGTTCTTATTTGCAATGTCACTATTGTCTAATTTTGAAAAATTTACGCATCTTCGCGAATGGCACTAGCTATATAGCACTAGAACTTCGGGAACGCGCGAGTACTCGCGCGTAAAACGCTTCGTTTGCATGAGCTCTTAATGGCATCTACAAATATAACGTGAGGCGTTTGGGGGGAGGTCTCGTTCCATGCATTAGTGTTGACACATTTCGCGGTTACCCAGCTAGTAGGTATCGAATGTGACATACTAACTATTATATATTTTGCCGCGACAATCTAAGGATGCCGGTGCAATTAGCGGCGAGTATCTACGTACATTTAGCGTTAAATTTAAGGAAATGGCCGACGTGATTCGGTATCTTAACACGTTTCTTGTCATATATAATTGAGCACCACGCCCACTCCTTTATTTTAGACGCCGGTTGCATGTATACAAGCTTCTATACAAATTAAAGTGCAGCCGGCGACACATTTACTCTCGTTTCTTGACAAAGACAACCCGAATTTGACTGAATACATGATTAATTGTAAGATTGTAACTAAGTATTATTAATTGTAAGCAGGACAATAGACAGTATTGTTCTTATCGTTGCAAATTTAACCCTTCAGGTTCAGAAGGGCAGGTACCTTCATCACTTTATTGTAAAATCTGATAGAATACTTTTTTTTCTATGATGATAATTATTTGCTTCCACATGGATTGATTGTGACCGCGCGATACTATGTGGATTGGTTTTGCAGACCTTGGTTGAATCTCCACGAGCGATCGTCTCTTTCACCAAAGTAATAATTTACGGATGATTTTCTGTAATTCCTTATTTGATTTAATATCGTGTTTTTTTAGAGTAGGGTAAATAAATCGCCAATTACTGGTCACCGTTCAATAACTGGCCACCTCATACTGAAAATGAACTCTGTTCCCCTACAAACAGAATTCAATTTAGTACAACGTGGCCAGTTATTAAGGGGGGGGGGGGGCAGTAATTAACACCTTATACTAAAAATGAATTCTATTATGGGTGAATAGAGTTAATTTTTAATTTGAGGTGGCCAGTCATTGAACGATGGCCAGTTATTGGCGATTTACCCTTTATACTTGGCTTAGTTGCGAAGCCATTATAAGCCAAGATGTCATGTGATTTACAATACAAATATATCGTTAAACTGTTGCCATTCGATTAGTTGTAAGAATTGTTTAATTTTTGTTTTGTTGTTTATAAGGAACTCAAAATAAATATTTTAATTAATTAAGAAACTGTTTTTTTTTTCATGGACGTGATGGCGTAGATGACATGACATGTCATCATAAAACAATAATTCCAAGGCGTGACTATAGTAAAAGAATAGTTTTAGACCAGAAAACCAAATTAACCATCAATTAAAGGCGAAATTTACCATTTAATTAAAACATCGTGAGGAAACCTGCACACACCTGAGAAGAAATTCAGTGGTGTGTGTGAAGTTCCCAATCCGCACTGGGTCCGCGTGGGAACTAAGGCCCGGCAGTGGGACGTTTATAGGTTGGGATGATGATGATGCGTTCGATATTAGTATTTTTTTGTACAAAGTTAGACTAAAAACTGACTCGTTGCTGGGTCACGTTGTCAGAGTCAAAATGATGCATTTACCCCCTGTTTCACCATCCATTGATCAAATTTATTTGACGGATAAATGTGATGCCGTCTCTGTTTGTTTTGTTCGAATAGACTGAGACGGCATCACATTTATCCATCAGTTAAAATTAATCAATGGGTGGTGAAACAGCCCCTAATTCTCTTAAACCTATTTATAAATTGAGATAAGTTGTTTCTGACTGGCTCAAACCGTTTCTGCGATGATAAAATGTGTTGAGTTCTAATAAAATTACCTATCTCCTGACCGATAAGTATACCCTAAGCCGTATGTAGGTAAATAAACCCACTGTTACTGTCAATTATGCTGAAATTTTCACTGGGTGACATGCTTAATATACGCTATAAGGGGTTAAAAAGAATAATTAATTAAGTAATAAGTAATTTTTATTAAGTAATATTAAGTAATTTTTCTAATTTGAAACGTCAACTTATCTAACGGATTCGTTACTCACACACAAGAGGAGGCTTTCTTAAGTTTCATACCTAAGTATCATGTGCTTCTGATTGCACAAGTTGAATTATTGTTACTATATGACTTGCAGATTCTATATGACAGTCTTTATTGTTTAATGTTTATATAACAGATGTGTAAAAACATAAACTGCGTTATCAATCCTCGATCATCCTCCTGAAACTAGTTAGTGTCACGAGTTTAACGTATATCGAAAATTTTTGGCGACGCTTGAATATAGTGGACATTGCATTTTATATTTTATCCATCGAAGATCCAATGATCAAAGAAATTGGATTTCAAGTAGTTGGCCAAACAAGTACATAGTCTAAGTTTGAATATCATTTTGCTCGTTATAAAATAATTAGGTATGTCGTTAAAATTTGTCTTGAAGGTTTTGGGTGAATCGACTTTTTTTTTGTTGTTTACCTTCTCTATCTCGGGATGTCCAAGTGACACTTCAAACTGTTTCATAGAAAAATGCCTTAGGTTGTCCAAGGGACAAAATTTGTGTAACCTTAGCAACAGGTGGCACTAAAACGTTGATTCACCCTTTTAGCGAATTCAACTATTAGCCCGACGGCACCTATCACCAACAAAGTATATATTCATTTTTTTTACTATATTGACAAAAGCACATTTATTTAAAAAGTACGTTTTCAACTTTAACAAACTTTATACAAACTGTAAATCGACGACAGCAATTAAGTAACATTCTTGGAACTACAATTTTTGACAATTTTTATATTAAGTAATTGCATAAAATGTCTTGAAATATTGTTATATAGGTACTATCATCCCTGCAAACTTCTAACGAAAGTATTATTTTTTTTACAAACAAATAATTTAATGCTGCAGTCGAAATATTTTAGGACTGCAAATGTTTAAAATCGCATACCAAACAAAAACAGGCGTCACTTAAAAACTACAAATTAATCAAACAAAAGTAGGTAAGTAAGTGAGGTGATTCGTACGTCTTCGTTTACACAAATGTATGCGGCGTGTCCACGCTATGACCTTCGCCGAAACGAGTTTACTATAAATTACCATAACGCTAATATCGCCGGTCGAGTCTGACGCGGGCGCGTGACAGTTCGACTTACTTCCTAAATAAGAATTGCACTTGTTCTGAAGAGCGGTTACTTTTGAATCGAAGAAGCAAAGTTATTCTTAAAAAAATGTGGAAGACCGAGGAAGATATCGACGCAATCATAGCGTAAGTAATTTTTAATACCTTATGTACTCAGTTAATGTTTTTTTTTGTTTTTTTTTTTTGGCCAGGTAGAAATTTTAATAGCGTACAACGTTCTTCTATTATAATCAGCCGATATTATGAATTCTACTAATACCGAAGGATTTGTTACCTTTGCCTAATTATATAGGTATGTAGTATACATCAGCTATGCAGAAAAGTTAGATGTCATTGACTTGTGTTAATTCCGCATATTTTTTATCTACATAAGTACACCTAATGCATCTAAAAACTACTCAATACTCAATTTTTTATTGCTCTTCCACAATGTATGTTACAGGCTTACAGGTGTTATAAGTATTATTAGAATACAATTTTGATCATCATGGACCCTGTTGGGCACAGCAATCATGTAAGTAACTAAACTTAACCATGCAAAAAAATGTTTTTCACTTCTCATGCTCTAAAATTAGGTTAATATAGCCTTACGAGGCGGGAGTAAAGTGAGTGCTTTAGTCCCTAGGGAGTAAAAGTAATTATTTTTTTAATTCATTTCCAGTGACTTAGATAAACTCAAACAGCCAGTACTTGGTTAGTGGCAAAACAAAATATATAAAAAAAAAATAAGATTGTGTGGACCATTTTAATGACGAAAATGTTACGTTCCTAGTCTACGTGGTCTAGTTCTATGCTTTTTCCACATAGAAGGTGGCGCCATTCTATTTTTTCCAGTTTGTGTATGGACCATTTCGCCGATGCGATTTTGTTATATGTCTGTGTCTGGTTGGAAAAAAAAAATACTTACCGCGAAAACTTTAAAATTGTTGTAGAGCGTAAATCGTAAACGATTAAAATAAATTGATTATTCTCGCAATGTCGCCAAGTGATAGTGAAAATTATGATGTCGAGCAAAGAGCAAAAGACTTAATTGATAATCTTTTGCCGCCGAAATCTAGAAAGATTTATTTAAAAACCTAGGAAAGTTTTATGGACTAGAGGAATAAGAAACGCATTAATTCTTTCACAGAGAGCGTTTTTGTAGCATATTTTGACGAGATGTCCAAAAGATATCAATCGTCAACATTGTGGAGTATTTATTCAATGTTAAAAATGACTGTAAAAATTAAGCACGGAGTGCAAATGAAAACATATATGTATTATGCAAATTTGATTGCATTGTTAAAGCGATTGTCCAGTGGACATAAAGGAAAAAAGTCAAAAGTTTTTACGTCTGAGGAAGTGGATTTTTAAATAACGCTCCAAATGAAAAATATATTTAGCGGCCAAGGTATGTTTATGTACAATATTTTAAACACTTTTAACAGTTAAAGGCAACGTAAGGCAATTAAAAGTACGTTACATAAAATATATTTTTAACAAAAACTTATTTACTTACAGCTTGCCTTGATTTTTGGCATAAGTGGCGCATGCAGAGGGATGGAACTGGTGAACATTGCTCTGGCAGATGTCGAAAGCGAAAATAAATTACAGGCTGTAAATTTGCCTAATACGAAGACAAATAAACAGCGAATGTTCGTAATATCTGGAGAGTACTTGAACAAGCTACTACGAGTACGCGTGTCAATATTCCCGGAATGACCATGATTTACAATATTAAAAACAATTCAAATTGTACATTTAACTTTAAGTAAACATTTATTTTTTTATTTTTTTATTAAATATTTTTGTACTAAACTGACTATTTTTTTCTCACAATCGAAGTGAAAAATAGAGTTTTCACCTGGAGACTAAAAGTCAATATAAACCCTCGGATAAATAGACACCCTCGCTAATGCTCGGGTGGCTAACACCTCGGGTAAATATTGGCTTCTTTTAGTCCCTCGATAAAAAATATACTATTAGTAGGTATTTTAAAATCTTTGTTATGATGGCTGTTCAGTAGGTAAGAAGAGTACAATACAATAGCATTGAAATACTCAGGTACCTACCGTAAACTGGGGTTACTTTGAAATGCGGCGCTACTTTAGAAAACAGTTTTTTACGCCGTGTCCTTATTTTTTTAGACCATCTGTGGCAGTGAAATAACTACCTTGATAAATCACCTAACTTTTTACGTCATTTGCTCAATCTAGCTATGAATATTTGCGTTTTTATAAGCATTTTAAATCTATCAAAGTATCCTTAAAATTTCCTAAAGTAACCCCAGTTTACCGGTAATGAAAACGTCTATTTTGTAAGTCTTAGGGGCCATCCATAAATTACGTCACACCAATTTCGATCAATTTGGACCCCTCGCCCCCCCTTGTCACACTTATTACTATGAAAATCACCACTATTTTATTCTAGTGTCACAGATCGCTTGACCCCCCCCCCCCTCCCCCTAAATGTGTGGAGTAATTTATGGAAGGCCCCTTATTTTCGAGTTTGATTATATACCTTTCAAATGTGTCAGCTGTTAATGATTGTGTAAACTGTCAGTCAATTGAAATTGCAAACAATGTAAACAAACCTTGTATTTAAAATGCCTTTAATTTCCATTTTCCCTCATCAAATACTGCTAAATCCGTGTGTTATTTAATCAATACTTACCACAACACTATCCTAAACCATTAAAACAATAAACAAGTGCTAGAATATGGATATTTCATTAAATGGTCTATTTACCATTGTTCGCAATTTCATTTGACAGCGATTTTAATGATTATGCTATTATTTATCGAAGGAAGTGCCGTAGCTGTAGGTAGCTAGCTATTAAATAATTTCTACAAACATGCGAATTATCCAATTTGTGTTTATGTTTAGTCAAGCCTAATTAATAATTCAAGTAAATGTATCTGTAAACCGTTTTCGGCAAGTACCTACTTGACGTATTGTTATAGTTGGCATAACTTCGTAAAACCGTAGAAGACAGGGCTCAAACAGATATATAAATTTCTGCGCTCAAATTTAAATTGATAAATTTATCTCTTGGTGCAGTCTGATGCCTTTCAAAATAGAGATATTCCACAACATTGAGCCACCTAAGTACAACTCCTACAAGTTGTTCTCCCCTATAGACGTCTAATGGACTCAAACGGACAATGGGATCTATGGGGTACTAGAACAGGCACAACGCAAATACTTATTTAGTTGCTCCTTCAACAAGTTTCTAGATCCAGGAATGCGAGGGCCCCTTTCCTTAATTCGCCACTGATCCAAAAACAACTAAATTTACGAGACGGCTATCTCAATCTTCGATCAACAATACATACAATCGAAGACTTAATAAAACATTCATTACTTTTGTTTATTTTAAACCTCTAGACAATCACCATTAATAAATGCATCTTTTCTTTACATCTACACTAATAAGCATAATTATCGTATCCAGCCCCCTAATCTCTTAGAATTCTTATCTTTGCCTTATTAAATACTACAAACAAGTACCTAATAGCTTCGAAATTATTTTACTTATCATGTTATTTGAATCGATCGTCGTCGTCGTTTCGTGGTTCGGAAGTCAATAACGGATCTCCTGACACGATTACCTTATACAAAAATATCTCAATTTACTTATTTATAACTTAAATGTTCAGTAAAACGATATTGAATTTTAAAGTTAAGTTTTTGCCGTTAAATATAGTTAGGCATGTGAGCTTTGTCAAAGAGTGTTTACGGTAAGAGTTTATATAATATTTATACTTTAAATGCCTGTCTAAGCTTTATATATAATATTTCGGTCTAAGATTAAAATTTCACCGGTCAACTTTACTACATACCTAAGCGTTTTAGCACCTAAACGTGAAAAAAAACAGAAAGAGTATCTTAGACATGTACCAACTTGATATTCTGTTTGGAATCCGCAACTAATACGCCAGATATTCAAAGTTACCAATTCGCGTTCCTACGATCAAAATACGTAAACAATAAAACTTCTATCAACATTAAGTATAGGTTCTACTAACATCACAGATAAGTTTCCTCATTACAATATAAAATGTTATAGTTAATAATAGGCTACAATAGTTATTTAAAATCATTTCAGTAACTGAACAACTTTATGTTCAGTAAAATACTTCACCGAGTGAACCCTTTATTCTTTTGTAAACCTCGCATACTTTGTCCAGAGCTTGTTGTTTCGTCCTCATGGAACAGTTCTGGCATGACCTTATCGCATTATTGAACGTTAGAATTAAATTCTTTGCGCCACCATTCGGTGGCAGTCCTACAACGGCATCACACATTATTCTCTCATAAATCATATCATCGATACAGCATTTCAGTAGTTCATAGTAGTGTAGCCAAAATCCTCTTGGCAACTGAACTAGCTTAATGTTTAATGCTTGAGCCACAAAACCAGTGATAAACAAATCCTCCAAAAAGAAATATGGATGGTTTGTTGCTTCTTCGATTACTCTTCTAGCTGTGTTAGGAGTTGTTACATAGAAATGTCTAGATAAATACGGTGGGTATTCATCCTTCGCGTATTCTTCCCAGGACACATACCATTTAGTTCTGTTATCTCTAACGGGCTCTGTATTGTTCAGCATGTATCCCATGAAGAAGTCTCCTTTTTCTTTTATCTTTGCTAACAGTTTGAAGGTGCCTTCTAAACTGAATACAGTATCATCATCAACCTTTACAATGTACGAGGCTTTATTATAATTTGTGGCTGCCCAATGCAGACCCATGAGGGTTTTGATCGGCAAGTAGCGGTAGTGCTCCCAAAAAGAGCCCTGTAGGAT
The DNA here is from genome assembly GCA_947563465.1 of Archips xylosteana. Classification (NCBI taxonomy): domain Eukaryota; kingdom Metazoa; phylum Arthropoda; class Insecta; order Lepidoptera; family Tortricidae; genus Archips; species Archips xylosteana. The sequence goes on from OX387362.1 coordinate 8,290,395, forward strand.
ATCACCGAAAGTTCTACTCTCGTCTTCTATAACATTCTGGCTTATGGATCTGAAATTGATAGTGACTGACTAGTCTTATTTCTGCCCTAGCGCTTCCGATAGGTAGGTATGTATATCTATCTATACCTAACCTACAAAGTGTTTTTCCGGAGTGTCTAATAAATAATATGTTGGCGACACAACACGGAAGTTAAACTTCAAGTTTGTAGTTTACGACAAAAGAAGTGTGATAAATTCGTTTCCTAGGCATACCTCACTAATGTTGTATAACGGCATCAGTGGCGTGTCCCATGTGGTCGATTCACACTTTTTTGTAAGTATGTGACGTTAGTAACTACAGTTCTGGCAAAAGTTTGTGGACATTAACTGCGAGGTGTTGTATCTGAAGCCTTATCTAACTTATACTTCTCTCACTCTCCGGATTGCCTAGTGAAAATGTTCTCTCCACGCCACTGGACGACATAAAAACTAATGTTTTTTCGATGCGTCTCGATGTACAGTATGTACTTACCTATTATATTATTATAAATAAAAGAAAGGAAATCTATAGAAACTAACGGAGAAACCGTAAAAATAAATATAAAAAATTGAATAAGAAAAATTACATAACTATCGCTATTTTTAAAAACTAGATAAGTACCTTCGTAGTTTGCGGAAAGTAAACTTCGAACGTGACAAGCTAAAACAAATTAGTTAATGCATTGTGTCGTCAAACAATTACGGGATAAATCAAATAAGTTCATAATAGGTACCTTACTTACTTCTCATGAGGCGGTATTTTGGCCAGTAAGAATATTCTAGTGACATTCATGGAATCTAAGAGTTCTTTGGGCATCGCTCTTCTGTGTACAAGTCGTAATTTATAATTTCCGACGTCCGAGGTTATTAATATAGTGAAAAAAGGTTTTCCTAGAAATAACGTGCACATATTTAGAGGTTTTTATTTCATTACTGTAGTACGAATTTAATTATGAGTGAGTCTCACGGTAGTTTCATATTTAAAGTACGAGATTAGTTGCAGTGTCTCGAGTTCTTACTTTTGCGTGGTGTTTCGGAGGGTTCAATTATTATATCAATATCGGTTGCGTTATTTAAGTTTGAAAGCCAATAAAGCCAATAAATGAGAACTATGACAATAAATAGTGTTAACACATGCTTTCCTTTTTTAGGAATAAAGGGTTTTACAATACATAAATAAAAATATTTACTTAAATTCCGCATTTTATCAAATTGACATTGACAATAGGATCATAAATATCGTTATTGTTTCAAAAAAGAGATCTTATCTCAAATTACTTTGGGAACTAAACTTAAAAGTTTACTTAACTATCCGCTGTTCCACTATGTTATCTTCAATGTGACAGATATGTATGATGCTGTCTCTGTTTATTTATTTTTTGACTAAATAGAGAGGGGATCAGATACTGTACACAAAATAACAGGAACATGTTTAAAAGTAGTGACAAGATCAATATCTAGTCTAGGTGCGATGGGCAGATGAGGTACCATGAAGTGACCTGAACTGCCTGTTTGCTGGAACATAAGTACAAAAAACTATCTAAACTCGCATTATCGTACCGTTTATTACTCCATAATATCACCCGAGTAACCCATCATTCAAGGGGTTATCGTCAGCATAAGAAAATCAGGGTGTTTTTCCCGTCACGGCATTACATAAGATGTAAGTCTACCAATATTACACCATAAACCACCGGCTTATACCACTACGTCGCTGCCATAACCCTTGATAACCCGAGTTATCTTGGTCCGCGGCGCTGAGCGGGTATTCTGGTCCTCTCAGTGGCCAGTGGGCGAGCGATCTGATAGCCAGTCTAAGAAAATGGTGGCACAACCGATTTCAGGGCGGGAATTGGCAGGGTATGCATTTATTTGACAACTTTTTAATCTACCCTCTTAAAACGGCGGCAGTTAAACGCTGATTGATTGTCTATAATATAATAAGGATTTAACTGTCTTATTTATTTATGTTTTTGTAATTTGGCGCAAATCGCACCATTTCAGGGGCCTGTAGCATAACAAAATACAACTTATATTACAAGCGGAACTCCCTGTCTAGTTAATATAACTGAAGCGAGAGATCCACTTGTAATATTATATTAGTTGTACTTTGTTATGCAACAGGCCCCAGATGGAAAGAAATTAATTTTTTTAAAATCGTACTGTTCCTTTTGAAATTAATTACATAATTAAATACTACTTTATTCATTAAATGCGAGGTGTTCAACACGATACAATTCATAGCAATGAAAAAAATAGGAAGTACTTTCATAAAAATGTAACATTTCATTAAGGTAGGTACGGTCCAATCACCATCAGCACACCAGATAGGTAGGGGTGAATGTGAAATCGTTACCAATTACGGCACTTTCACACGGGCAACGTCCCGTTTTTTGCGGGTTCCCGCAAACCGAATGCTCGTGTGAATGTTACCACAGTAGCACGTATGCTACTAAACGGGATCCTGCAAAAAACTGAACCCGCAAAAAACGGGACGTTGCCCGTGTGAAAGTGCCGTTAGGCCATTATACTTGAAGTCAACTTATCAAATACTTACATCTACATACATATACATATCTTACCTGGCGCTATTGGCAAAAATGTAATACGACTACATGTGAAACCTTGTCATGTACCTACATATCTAATGAATTTTCGGCGTGCATTTACCTACCTACCTACATGACACACCAATATTTTCCGAGCGACTTTACAACCGTAGTAATTCATATCATTATCATCATCATCAGATACATATACATATGTACCTAATCATTTCACACCCGTATAGGTAACATAAGTAAACACACAAAACATTTCTTAACGCCACTAGCTCTTCGTGGCAGCTGGATGATCGGTCAAATCGCTTTCATATTGTTTAGTTAGCCAATAAATACCTACGAGTACCTCAATTCTCGACGAATCGTAACTTTCACCTTACGAGTAGGTGTCGTGACGTATATGGTTGCGTTAATATTTCTCTGATGCAGCGTGTTGTGACGGCCTACCTAATCTTTGTCTCATTTTCAACCTCCTCAGATCCATAGAGAATGAGCTCCGCGAGCAAGTGTCCCAGCTGCAGGCCAAGAGCGCCAACTTCCTGCCGCGACTGGCCATCGTCCAGGTCGGCGGTCGAGAGGACTCGAACGTGTACATCCGGATGAAGCTGAAGGCGGCTGAGAACATCGGTATCAAGGCTGAACACGTGCGACTGCCGCGAGATATCACCGAGGCTGAGGTATATTTCACCAAGAACCTTTATACATATTTAAGGAGGTAGTGCCCACTAAATTCACCACAAACAATACACAAAAAGTTAAGGGACAAATGGAAAAGATTCCAATACTAAACTACCATCATCCCTCATTTATTAAATATTTGTATTGTTTTATTAGGGTTCCGTAGTACCCAAAGGGTAAAAACGGGACCCTATTACTGAGGCTCCACTGTTCGTCCGTCTGTCCGTCTGTCACCAGGCTGTATCTCGGGAACCGTGATACCTAGCTAGAGAGTTGAAATTTTCACAGATGATGTATTTCTGTTGCCGCTATAACAACAAATAACTACAAAAAATGGAATAAAATAAATATTTGCTCGATATTGATAACGGCAACAGGTAGACGCTTGAAATATTCACAGACATTGACTTTAAAAATAAATCATTAAAATAAAATAAAAAAAATATTTAAGGGGAGCTCCCATACAACAAACGTGATTTTTATAGATAATTGTACGGAACCCTTCGTGCGCGAGTCCGACTAGCACTTGGCCGGTTTTAATATTTATTGTCTATTAATACTACGTTTCTCCTGTCTATTATTTCTGCCACCTACATTCTGTAGATATTTATTAATTTCTGAGTAATTGGTTGTCTGAAGAGATCGCTTTTTAGCGATAAGACCGCCTATACCTGAATTTTTATTTTTGTAATGTCACTGTCTGTTTTTGGTGATCGATCAATAAAGAATATTTGTATTGTATTGTACCATATAGAAAAGACTAGTGACATACCTATCGGAAAAAGTGGTAGATGGACAAAAGGTTTATTCGATCTAAAATGGGTGCCTTGTGGGATTAACCCCCTGTTTCACCATCCATTGATCAAATTTATTTGACGGATAAATGTGATGCCGTCTCTGTTTGTTTTGTTCGAATAGACGGAGACGGCATCACATTTATCCGTCAGTTAAAATTAACCAAAGGGTGGTGAAACAGCCCCTAAATGTAATATTTATCAATTGTTAGGGGATTGACGGGACGTGCAAATGCAAAACTGTCAAATGTGGCGATAAACATTTAAAGTATCCACATTTAATTTGGGGCCAACTGCAAAACTCGCAAGAAAAGCTGTAGGTAGAAAGCCTAGCTTCAACAATATAATTATTTTAATTTTGAATTGTCATTCGTGACCACCCTGACCTGGCGATAAGACGCATTATCAGCTGTTTACTGCTTTGCTGTTCTGATGTGATGTAATTATCATATGATCTTGCTGCAAGAGTCATAATTAGGAATGAGCAACGAAGAAAGCGATCTTTCCCATGACTTGTTTTAACCACTTAAAAAAAATACTTTTTTTTTATTAATTCGTCATTTTAGTATTTTTGTTTATTCAGATACTTACGTAGGTGTGCCTCATTTTAATATTTTGTTTTCGAGTCGTACAATTACTGTCTGTCTACGCTTAGCAATGGTTTCAGTATTTTTCTCGATGCCATGGAGATTGATCTCTATTTGATCTTAGAATAGTAAAATAGTACTTATCAAAGATCCCTTTCGCAAAATTTTGAAACACTAATGCCGCGATTACTTATTTTCGAAAAACTTTGGAGTTTTGGTAAAAAAATAACTTCTTCAATGCTTTTTTTCCACGGAAATCATAAAATCAGGTGTACCTACTTTCATGTCCAGAGATTCGTGGTTTACAGTCTATCTGAACGAAAAGGTTAATAGGTATTAATAAGTAGTGCGTGGTTTGGCCAGCTGCTGAACCGCATCGTGTCTCTGAACGAGGATGTGTCGGTGCACGGCATCATCGTGCAGATGCCGCTGGACTCGGAGCACCCCATCGACCCGCACCGCGTCACCGACGCCGTCAGCCCCAGCAAGGATGTTGACGGGTACGTCTTACCTTATTGCCTCTCCACACTTGAAGAAACACTCATGTTTTCTGAGGACTTTCCTCTCGCAAATGTTCTGGCTATGGAATGAACTCCCTAAGTAAGCTTCACCGATGGACTACACTAAGTATGGGGATCTTCATGAAAGGAGTATAGGTACCGGTTTTTAAATAGTCTGTAACGCGCATGGAAGTCACTTGGAGGAACAAGCGTCAGTAGGCTACGGAATGATACGTAAATCATCCGGCAGGCTGTACGCTTGTTTGCCACGGACGGACGTGGTATAAAAGAGATAAAGTCTATACTAATATTATAAATGCGAATGTGTCTGTCTATTTGTGTGTTACCTTTTCACGCTTAAACCGCTGAACCGATTTCTTTGCAGACAGAGTCGCGGGCAACAGCTAGTGTCCCATATGTATACGTTAGGCTGAAATATATGTAGCCAAGTGTCAAAATAATAGTAACCAAAACAAACATAATAATGAGAAAACTATTTGTTAGTGTCTATAACTAAAAACTTACTTACTGTTGTTGTGCTAACGGTACTTTCCAGTCCCATTCGCAAATTGCGGTCAGATGATACCTACCTCTATCGTGGGCTTGCGGTTTTCATATCCTTTTACTGTTTATGGTTAAAATCAGGAAATTTGATATGATTACACACCATAAATAATTATGGAACAGGTTTTCATTTAAGAAAAAGTTATCAATTTATTTAGTTTCTTTGGATCATACACATTTTTTGTTCGAGTCCCTCCTGTGGACATGGCAAAAGTTAACCTTCTCTTATGCTTTGGTGCAGATCTGCACCAGATTCAGGGCTATCTTTTTGTATTTTTTTTTAAATCTGTATCATTGGATTTATATGAAAGAGTTGAGACTAGAATGCTCGATTTTTTTCACTTCCCGCATACGAGGGGTTAAAGTGTCTGCAGCAAATTTTTTACTAGCCAAGTCTACATCGGCGTATGGAACACCTGACCTAATTTCGGCCCAATTAAATAAATCTTAAGATTGCTGTCTCGGAGTCGATAATCTATACATATAATAAATCTGTAACAAGTCGGTGTCTGTACATTGAAGATATTTGAGAAAGACTGTCACTAGGGCTATTTATTAGCGCAATAGAACCCTGAAGAGAATGATTTTTAGAATTATATTATTGTCTGTTTGTCTGTTTATCTGTTTGTCTGTTTGTTTGTTTGTCTGTGCGTTTGTGCGCGCTAATCTCAGAAACGGCTTAACCTAGAAGGATGCGGTTTTCACTGATATGTTGGTATTTTCTTGGATTAACATTTAGTGTTTGTTTCATGCATGTATGGTGCATGGTGTCAATTGTCAAGGATTATCATTGTGATAACATCTTAAAAGCACCCCACGCTTTTTTTACGATAAAATATTTTAATCTATTATTATTTATTTTATCAATATTTAAAAGAATTGTTTACAAATTTTGATCTGGATATAACAATATAATAATTGCTTAAAAAGATTTTTTACTGCACTATAAGAATAGTGAATTGAAATATATATATTTTTTTTTATTTTTCATTTTTATTTTTTTAAAGCGTGTTTTTTAGTTTTTTTAAACTATTATTTATTTTCTATTTTTAGTTGCATTTTTTTCACAGTGAGAGTTTCCATGTGCTAAAAGAGACACAAAACGGTTTTTTGCTCGTCTTAGATAGAATCGGTCTATCTTATACTTGGGCTTTGGTGCGCGCGCACTGCTCTACACTACTAAACGTAAACCTCTTTCTTTCTAACTTTACCCCACTCACCTACAACCCCCCAACCCCCCCAACCCCCTAAACCCAACCCCCCAATATCCCCCAACCCATTTCCCCAACCCCCCCAAACACCTAACCCCAACCCCCACAACCTTACCCCCAACCCTCTAAACCCCCCTTACCCCCCTCCTCATTTTCCAAACCCCCAACCACCTAAACCCAACCCCCCTAACCCCGGACCCCCACCCCATTTCTTCAAACTTCCCCCAAACCCCTAACCCCAACCCCCCTTACCCCCTCCCCATTTCCCACAACCCCTCCAACCTCCCTAACCCCCGAACCCCCCACACCCTTAAACCAAACCCCCTAAACCCTCTTCCCCTCCCATTTAAGCTTAAGCTTAACTCATCAAGAAAGGCCTTTCGACAATGTAAGCGGTACTCAGGTGGATCGTCGGCGTTGTAGTGCGTCCATAATAGAACAAACGAGAACAATGTTATCTTCACCAGATGAGGTCTGCAGTCCTAAACCCTCAGCTTATAAAATTCTACTACTTATAAGAGCAATTTTCAACTTTTTTATTAAATAGCCAGTCTTTGTGGTTTTTGTATTCAGCCTGAACACGGTGAACGAAGGGCGCGCCGCCGTGGGCGACCTGACTGGCTTCATCCCGTGCACGCCGGCCGGCTGCGTGGAGCTGATCAAGCGGGCCGGGGCCGCCATCGCCGGCAGCAGCGTGGTAGTGCTCGGCCGCAGCCGCATTGTGGGCACGCCCGTCGCCGAGCTGCTCAAGTGGGAGCATGCCACCGTCACCGTCTGCCACTCCAAGACGAAGAACTTGAGCGAGATCGTAAGTGTTCAATGTTCAGTTGTGACGTAAACAAGGTAATGATTTAGAGTTAGTTTAGTTTAGGTAGGTAAGTTTAGGACTCATACATAAAGGGACATTATAAATAGGTTGGTTATATAGGTAGATATAAATAGAAGCGTTTTGCATAGTCTTATAAGTAGGTAGGTTAGTTAAGTAAACTTTGGGAAAGTTTAGCGAAGGAGGAGGGGGGTTCAATTTACGGGGGGGGGGGGGGCGTTACACAGTCAACGTCATAAATGTATGTACAGTCGACAAAAGCGAGGCCTGCCCAGTTTCAAAACAAATTTGCTTGCAGCCGTTGAAGTTCATTGGTATGGATTGGTATGGACAGATGTCTAGCCACTGCAAGCAAAATGGACATTTAAGGTGTCAAGGCGACCTTTTTGTCGATGGTACATACGTTACCAAGGTGTCAAAAATATTTATACACTCTATGCCCTTAACCATAAGATTGGTGTTTACATATATTTGACACTATGGCTGTATAGATGTTTATGCCTTTAACTGTACCTACATTGTTATAATAGTTAAAATCTCGCCTAAACACTATCGGCGTTTCGATCAGCCTTATTTTAAGAATAAATCATCATCAAAATCAAAAAAAAAATTCTACAAAAAGGCCGCATCTCTCTACTATTGCAACTATACCCCTTATACTATCTGGTCTGAACGACATAATTATCCATCTATAAGTAGGTTTTTAGGTCTAGAATATGTTAATTTTAGTTTTCTTTTTGTTTATCAATTTATTTATTACTTTATAAAAATAAATAAATTTGTAATAAGGAAAACTAGATCACTGATATGACGAGTTCGATATAGTAAAACAACTATAGTAACTAGAGAGTTAACCACAGACCACAAGAATCGGGAAAGGTGTGTATACCTAAGTAAGTGTAAAATGTAAGTATACATAAAAAACGCCAATTTGTAAAATAAAGTGCCGATAAAACATTCGCTACCGTAAAGATGCTCTTCCACCAAAGCGAAGAAGGACGGGAAAATAATTAGTCAAATTCTGCAAGACATTTATATTTTTCAGACAAAAACAGCCGATATCCTGGTGGTGGCCATCGGGCGCGCGGAGATGGTGAAAGGCTCGTGGATCAAGCCCGGAGCTGTGGTCATTGACTGCGGCATCAACCCTATCTCTGGTAACATTTCATAACCACAGCTACATAGCTGTTTCTTATACTTAATTCATTCATCTTATAACCATTCTCATAACCACAGCTACCTACCTATAAAAAGAGTAAGTAACTTGACTGACTGACTGACATCGCGTATCTTCAATCACTGTAGCTAGGGACTTGAAATTTGGCAGATATTTAAGTATAAGTATTCCTTAAAGATCATAGAGGTGCACTTAGAAAGTATGTATTTTTTATTTCATACGAGATCTAGGTAGCTTCCTTCTTGGTTTTCCATAGGGGTAAAGGCTCGGACATATAAGGTAGTTTAAAAATGATTTAATTCTCGCTTGTTGTCCATTGCATTGGCGGGGAAGCAACCCAACCGTTGTGTTGGCATTATTCTACCCATTCGCACAAAGTGCTTCATTTCATCTTTTATAATGCGGACTGCTAAAGAATGTAATTCGCTTCCCTTGTCTATTTTTCGATAAAATAAAATTTAGGGCCATTCAAGGCCAGAGTGAATCTGTTACTGAACCAGTATGCTACATCTTCGGCCTCATCTGGACTTACCGTCAGGTGAGATAGAGATCAATCGCTGGGCAAAAAAAAGACGACTGCTGTAGGTACACTTGGAGTTGCCCATTCCTTGTTAAATTTTGATGAGCGCTCGTCAACTCGCAATACACTCATTTGTTTGTTTATAATTAAAGTACAATAGGCGGAACCGAGCGTCGTGGCCGCAGTTTACAAACGCGTTGAGCACCAGGATGCAGGTCCGGAGCAAATAATTGATACATTTGAAACAGAGTGGCTTCGTACGGCACTGAGAAATGACTGACGAATTTAAAGTTGAATTAGTGTTTGCTGCACCTGCATCTTGCCTGCTAAGTCAATCTGATTTCTGCTGGTTAGTCCTATTCCATTTTATAAATGAAAAAGTTTTAAGTGTTTGAGTCGCCTCTTATCGTAATCGGCACGGGTAAACGCTTTTGTTTCCAAACATTCATTATTTTTTTATTGCCTACGAGCAAATAAAACATAACAATAATGATAGCTAGTTCAGTTTATCTGCGTGTGAGAATAAAATAAATCTCAGTTAAAACTTTTAAAGTTAACTGTCGGAAACTAAGGCGCAAGTTATCACTTCAAAAATATAAGAAAAATTAATTTATATTTCAATACCTATTTACCAAAAAAAGATAAATGGTTACTTATCGAAGATTCTTCGATCGAGGGTCGTAAGATCAACAGCCGGAGTAAAGCGAAACACGTGTCTGGATTTTTGTTTATGGTGGTGGTCTGGCGGCTCTCTTAGTTATCGGTTTAGTTGTAGGTACATTTGTGTTGGTTAATATTATTTTTTATGCGGGTAGAGGGCGGGAAAATTGCATGTAGAAGCATATTTTCAACGCAAATGTAGCTATTTTGGTATAACTTTTGCCTCACAAGTAGGTAAAATACCCAGTAGTCGGCCTCTGTCAATCTTTCGCACGAGTGGGAAGAGCACGAGAGATATCTTTCGTACTCCTCGCACTCATATACGGCTGACTATCGGTGCGTGGCTAATTACTGGGTACTTCACCTAGGTATTCCATCCGGAACTCCGCAAAGTAATGCCTGAATCTATATAGCACCTATTTGCCACCTGCAGACCCGTCCAAAGCCAGCGGCCAGCGCCTGGTGGGCGACGTGGCATACTCCGAGGCTCTGGCGGTGGCGGGCCACGTGACGCCGGTGCCGGGCGGCGTGGGCCCCATGACCGTGGCGATGCTGATGCGGAACACCGTGCTGGCTGCGCGCCGCAGCTTCGACCGGCTGCTGGCGCCCGCGTGGCCCCTCAAGCCGCTGCGCTTGCAGCCGTTGCAACCGCCGCCAAGGTATCATCAACGTTTATTCTAGTTACTGACCTTGTTGTAGAAGGCGTATAGTCGAATAGACAGTAAAGTTGAGCACATGCAGCGCCAGCTTAGGTGGTGTGGGCACGTCTTTCGTATGGATGACCAATGGTTACTAAAGCTCTTTTCTATTTAGAGATGAATGGTAAATGAAAGCACAGCAGCCAGCATCTGCGCTGCAAAGATGTGCTTAAGACACACCTTAACGTCCTGTGGTATTGACCCTATAGGTTGGGAGAAGTTTGCTTCGAGGCATCTCTAGATCGATTGATAATTATGAAAAAAAAGACTTGAAATCAAACGTCAAACTTTAAAAGAAAGACCCAGGCCCTCCTATACATAATACACAAGATCCACCCTACGATAGAGTTTTTAAGACTTAAGTTCGTTCTAGAAAGCCATATTGCTCACGCTAGGAAATAAGTTTAAATTTTGTAATTTTAAGTCACTATCTTATTGTAGTTAGGGTCGCCGTCACCAATAGGTACTCTTTATTATACTGTGCCGTCACCGAAATCGAATGTGAAGTACTATATTATTATGCAAGTCGTTTACTATCGTATTAATAATGCTATTTGTTCCAGTGATATTGTGATCGCGCGCTCTCAAAAGCCCAAGGACGTATCCCAGTTAGCCTACGAAATTGGCCTGTCTCCGAACGAGGTGTCTCAGTACGGCCGCACGAAGGCCAAGATCGCATTGTCTGTACTCGATCGTTTGCGCGACCAGGAGCCCGGGAAATACATCGTCGTGGCCGGGTGAGTGTTCAAGATCATGGTGAAATAGCAGTCCCCTTGGCGTGTGCTCCGAGAAGAAGGGCTATTGAATTAGTTCAAAAAATGTCGAGCCAAATTCGATTAAAGACGTGAGTTCTTCGTATATTTCACTATGAGTGAGTATTCAAGATCTTGTAAGACGCCATAATAGATATCATCATCATCATCCTCCCAGCCTATAAATGTCCCACTGCAGGGCACACTAGGCCTCCTCTCAGAATGAGAGGACTTGGGCCGTAGTTCCCACGCGGGCATCATAGGCATGGAGCTGCCTAAGTGTTCAAAAACTTACGCTATTGAAACACGGTCGTGTTCACATGTTTTTGAGTACCTTAACCGCTTCGATAATTATTACTATAGCGACTATACTTAGAATTTAAATATGTAGCTGGCCTCCAAAATTGGACCGTCTCTGAAACACGTCTGTGCTGCGTTCAAAACTAATATAGCAGTAGGCAAGTTAGTATTTTATGCAATTACAGATTGAGTTTATTTTCGAACCATAAATAATAGCATATACCTACGTAAACTAGTAGGGATTTAAGTATCTATAGTACAGATTCTATAGACACGTCGATCTGAGGCCTTGTTGTCTAACGCAACTTTTTGGCCCCAAATGATTGAATATGTATCCCGTTAATCCTAGCATTTAATTACCCGGAATCGTTCGCAGAATCACGCCGACGCCGCTCGGAGAAGGCAAGAGTACGACTTTGCTGGGACTGGTGCAAGCGCTCGGTGCGCGGCGCGGGCGCAACACCTTCGCGGTGATGCGTCAGCCCAGCCAAGGGCCCACCTTTGGTGTTAAAGGTGGCGCCGCTGGCGGCGGATACTCGCAGGTACGTCACTGGCATACTGGTAGGGTGGCGATGGTCAAAATAAGGGTGGTCGCAACACCTATGCCTTGATACGCTAGTTTCTACCCAAGGACCCGCCATTGGTGCGAAAAGTGGTGCGGCAACAGGCTGATACTCACAGGTCAAACACTGACGTAGCCGGTAGGATGGTGCTAATGCTAGGGTCTGAGCAAGTGCGGCTGTATCACCAATGAAATGAAGCCATGGAATCAACTTAGGCCCGAACTAAATAAACCAAATGGTGGTGTGGATAGCAGAGTGCAACCAGTAGAATTGCGTTAACACTGAAATCGGTAGAAAGTTCAAGGTTATTAAACATATTAAGGCTTTATAAATAATACAACAGCAGCCCTTTATAATACAAGCAACTCGGTAAATAAGTATTTTTACCGAGTATAAATTATATATTCAGGAAATCAAATTTCGGCATAAGCCTTGCCAAATTGTAGAGCCAATCACAGGAAAAAAAAACAAAAGAAAATCTTTCAGAATTTAGAATTTTGTTTTTCTGTAAGCGGCCAGTTGCGCACCACGGAGGTTTGTCGTGTTACAATATTGTGTGACTTGATTAGTGTCAATCATCGGGAGCCCCTTTTCTCCCATAATCTCTTTTATCCGAATTTTGAAAGTCAGAAATCGATGTCCATAATATTCTTGCTCATAAATATCGATGGTCATAATTTTTTAAAGCATATCGCTTAATAGTTCTAACTGCAATGATCCATAATCCTATTGATCATAACTTTAAAAAGTCATAATATTGATATCAATAAAATTTAACGAAATATCGTTGATTATTCTGAAACATTGTAAGGCATAAATCTTAAAGTAATAATTGTTTTCAGTCATAATTTTGCATTACCTAAAATGCACTAAGCATATACATCGAAATCTATAACATCTAAAGGAATATCGATAATTATTTAGAAACATTGTAAGGCATATCGCTGGCAGCGAGCGAGCGAAGCGAGCGAGCAAGACCTTTCAGGGCAGAAGCGACTCGGACAGGTTAGGTTCAGAAGGCTAAGGCGGGAGCGAAGCGTAGCGTAGCTCCCGCCTTAGCCTTCGATGTTAGGTATTTTTTTTTATGACAGCACAGAAAAGGATTATTACCTTTTATATTATAAAATGTCATACAACCATGACACTGAATGTTATTACAAAGTAATATTATGCCTAAAAATAATTATGACCTGCGAATAAAGACCATGCAATAATTATTATGAGTGACATTATTACCTTTAACATTATGAACAGTGATGCATTCATGACACTGAATGATATGACTTTACTTATTGTTCCTTACAATAATTATGACTTAAGAAAATAGTAACTCCAATTTATGTTGTTTAATATTATGACTCCCGATAATATGACGAAGAAAAATTATGACAGAAAACGTTATGGGCTTGAAAATTTGGAACAAAAATTTTATGGGAGTCATTATAGACCCGTCAATCATCCCATGAATTATTTATTTCACCAAAAAAACTAAACAATTTGTCGAGGTTAACACATACCAAAAAAAACACGGTGTATAATTTCTCTAACGAACCCCTCAGGACAGAAAAACGCCTCCCTAACAACACAATTCGCTTCCCCAGGTGATCCCGATGGAGGACTTCAACCTGCACCTGACGGGGGACATCCACGCCGTGTCCGCCGCCAACAACCTGCTGGCGGCGCAGATGGACGCGCGCATCTTCCACGAGCTCACGCAGAGGGACGGCCCGCTGTACGACCGGCTCGTGCCAAGGATCAAGGGGGTCAGTTTACATAGCTTCGGGCCACTTGCACAGTTCAGGGTTAAAAATTAAATCGGTAACCCTGGGTTAAGAATGACAGTTCCATACATTTTGACACTTGTTAGCCCTGGGTTAGCAGTTAACTCGGAGTTAAGTAGCTAACTCAGGTCCGCGCAAGCCGACCTTAGAGCTTTGTCACACTGCCAATTTGGGAATGCATTAAAGCGTGGCGAGCGCGTAACGATTTCGCGGCGAATGCGTTAAGGTGCTGATACACTTGAGCATTCACTTGAAATGAGCATTCTAGCGTATGTTACATTACAGGTAAAAGCTCTCAAAATAAAAGAAGCGTTTTAGCGAGCATCACACGAACAAAGTTAAAAACGGCGAATGCTCGCTCTTCTGTTACAAGTGAATGCTCAAGTGTATCAGCACCTTAACGAACGATGTCGTCACGAGCGCGCAGCGAGTTTGTCGCGCCTTTAGTTAATCTTCCTATTGCTTTTTTTCTTATTTCTAGCTGAGAGAAGTTTTTAGATGCATTGCATCGCCAGCAAAAGGATAACTTTATTCAGCTCCTTGCGGATGGCTGTTTGATTTTCCATAGTTTTGTTTGAACTGACAGAGAGCAGCTATCAAATGGCATATGTATTGGAGTGTTTGCTTTGAGCATGCTTATTCAGGAGCATACTTAAAACTAGCATGCTTATTGCTTATTGCAAACAGTTCATAAGCATGCTCATATAAAGCATACTCGTAGCGCGTTTTTCAGCATGCTAGTAATGAGCATCTGTAACAGTAGCTTAAAGCTAAACTCAATCGTTCGATGTTAGTGTTGTGTATACTTCGGTCTTGTGTTTACTTACCGGGAGGTACGGTCAGCATCAAAAGTAGCTGATCACTTTTGTACATTGTCGTAATAACACAATTGTCAATCAAGTATGACGTTTTGCACTTAACTGTAGAGCGATAAGGTACATAAGTGACCAGACATTTTTGATGCTGACTGTACCTGCTCAAAGTAGTTATAGGTGCATCTAATTTCCTATGTTGTAGTTTCATTGTCATCCTGATATACTTTTACAAGATGTTGCCAATGATTCACGTTGGTTTTGTTTCGATGTTGTATAATTTTTCTGACTTTACTGTCACACTTACAAGTTACTTTCAAGTGTTGTTGTCAAGTTACTTTCTTAATTTACAAGAAGGCTTCTATTGAAATATGTTAATGACTATTGTTTCGTCAGGTACGCAAGTTCTCTGCGATCCAGCTGCGCAGACTGCAGCGTCTCGGCATCAACAAGACAGACCCAGACTCGCTAACTGACGAGGAGAAGACGAAATTCGCCCGCCTCAACATTGACCCAACCAAAATCATGTGGAACAGAGGTGAGGTTTTGAGAATGGTGCCTCTGGGTGTGTTGATGCCAAGCCTTACCTACTTTCTTACTAATATTATAAACGCGAAAGTAACTTTGTCTATCTGTCGCCGCATTTAGAATTTCGTATCAGAGATCCTAGTTCCAGACTCTAGGAAGGACATAGGATGCCTAGCCTAGTTATTATCCCGGAAAATTACATAAGTACTGCCCGCGGGATAGCACTAAATAAATTTTATTATGTTTCTAATGTTTTATTTTGTTTCACTGAAATTTTTAGAAAATCTCTATATTTTCCTCTGATAAAAGTAATTTTCAAAGAAAGGAAAATTAAAAGATCGTCCTTTACATTAGCGTAGTGAACAGGTTTCCTAAAACTTATTCATTCTAGTTGTGGACTTAAACGACCGGTACCTCCGCAAGATCACCGTAGGCCAGTCTCCGACGGAGAAAGGTTTCTCCCGGGAAACTGCCTTCGATATCTCCGTGGCTTCAGAAATCATGGCCATCCTAGCTCTCGGCAAGGATCTGCAGGACATCAAGGAGCGACTGGCGAGCATGGTCGTCGCGCTGGATAAGAGTGGGAACGCTGTAACTGCTGATGACTTGGTTAGTAAAGCTGTTGAAAAGAAAAGATGTGATCACCACCTGTTACTGCTGGATTTGCCGCTGTCTAATCGAAAGTAACATTCGTAGTTCGGAAATTTACGCGTTGAATTCCTTGAATAATTTATTTGTTGATGTTACGTTATGCTACTCACGTAAGTATGTTATATTAATCATATTAATGTGTAATGGAAATTATTAAAGGATTAGTAACTTCACCTGAAGTGGATTTGGATTCCCCGGTCTTAGGGCTTACAAAGTTCACGGTCGTTTTTCTTTAAACAAAAATGTGAATACAAGCTTCTTTGTTGACAGGTACTTTTGTTGAATATTCTTGTATTTTCATTTTTATCTACATGACCAAATTTCAAGTCACTCCGATCGCTCGACGTGGGTAAAATTTGACTTTCGAGAAGCCAATTTACTTGCTTACGAATATTGCAAGTTAAAGAAAAATATAGCGCCATCTAACGGCTCAGCCGAGGATTGCCCGTGTTCCATTCATTATGAAAACTTACAGGGTACCAACAATCCTCTTCGTAGGAGTTGAATCCACAAGGCCATGGCCCGCGTAACCGTAAAGATTGAACTACTTCGTACAGTATAATTATATAAAGTTTACCACTGACAGATGGTTTGCCTTCATTTCATATTCAACTTTAACAACCTACAAATAAAGCCAATTTTAGAATACTGTTACCCACGTTTGCAGATTTTGTAATAGCTACTTTATTTGTATGGTGTTAAATGAAATGAAGGCAAGCCATCTGTCAGTGGTAAACTAAAAGTAAACGTATTGTAGCAGTTCATTAGATTTGTATTATTGTAGGGCATGACTGGCGCTCTGATGGTGTTGCTCCGGGATGCGTTCGAGCCAACGCTGATGCAGTCTCTGGAGGGCACGCCGGTGCTGGTGCACGCGGGTCCCTTCGCCAACGTGGCGCACGGCTGCTCCTCCATCCTGGCCGACCGCGTGGCGCTGCGGCTGGCGGGCGCTCGCGGCTACGTCGCCACGGAGGCTGGCTTCGGTTCTGACATCGGTAACTATCAGTGATCGTAGATTTTGTATCATTTTTGGTGCGATGATGTCAAATGACACACGACAGTGACCTAGGGTTGTCAACGTATATAATATGATTGACGTTTAGAATAATGTAACTAATGCACACCTCAAGACACACAAAAAATACAGAATACAGAACATAAAACTTAATAAAATTAGAGGTAGATAACAGGCGGTCTTCGAGACCAGACTTGAATCTTTTTTTTTTTTTAATTTAAGTATTTCATTACTTTGGCAACCATCTCAACATTATTAATTTTTAAGTTATTACTTAGTTCTAAATGCCTTTGCCCAACCAATGATTTCGAACTTCCCAATCCGCACTGGGCCCGCGTCTCATTCTGAGAGGAGCCCTGTGCCCTGCAGTGGGACATATATAGGCTGGGATGATGATGATGATGAAATGCCTTTGATTTTATTTGATTCTTGGTTCAAACAAATTAATATTGGGCACTACTGACAACCCTAGCACTGCACCAAAAATGCTACAAAATCTACGATCACTGGAACTATATATACATAGCGTGACACAGACTCAGATATATGTATAAGTGTAGTTCTACTAGCGCTAGTTTCAATCACTATCAGTATCTTGGATAGCCTGGTGGTTAGTGAACCTGACTATGAAGTTGGAGGTACCGTCCCGGGTTGGGCTGGTCCCCGGTCGGGGCAGATGTTTGTATTTTAGTAATTTGACCTTTCCCTCTCAAACCGGAGATCGTGTTTCAAGCTCGGGCTTCAACGTTTGAGTTTTGCGAAATTTATGTGAATATAATAAAATAGAATAGAATAGAATTTCATTTATTGCTACAACATAAAATACAATATAGAAAACTATACGGTGCATTTGCATTTAAGGACGTCTCAAATCTGAAAAAAGTCAGGCCAGGAAAACATTGTTCGAAACAGTTAATGTTAAAGGAAATTTCTGACTGAACATTTCAATTCAATTGTAACATTTACAGCATTTCATAATTAATTGCTACTCGTTTACTTAGAAAATTACTAATTTTTTATCTTATGTTTTGCGGTAATTTGAGAATACTTATTGTACAATTATTAACCACAGCCAGTCATAATTAATGCACAAAACAACATGCGGTTAAATGGGCTGAGCTACTTCGATGAATTTTAATTGGTACTTAAGAGATGTACTTAGTTCTAAAATAGTAGGTACTTTAGATATATAGGTATGTACAGGTCGATTCTCAAGAGTTGGGACGAATGGAATGAACGAAAGCAATGTCACTTTGACATTTTTGTAGGAAAATGACTGATGCATGACATTTTCATATTTGTGTGAAGTGTATTCAAATAGGTAACACATAGATACTTTCATTCACTCATTCGATCCATTCGTGCCAACTCTTGTGAATCGACCTGTACTGTACCTATCTTAATTATGCATACTCGCAGGCGTCACAGCATTGATTGTACTTCCACATTTCGTAAGTGAAAAGAAGCGTAAAAAACCTTACATCTGTGTAGATACATACTTAAATACATATTAAACACCCAAGACCCGAGAGCAAACATTCGTATTTTTCATACAAATATCAGTCCCGATACGGGAATCGAACCCGGGCCCTCAAGCTTCGTAGTCAGGCTCTCTCACCACTAGGCCATCTAGTCGTCAAAATTCAATGGTGTGAGTGTTTTAGTACAGTAATTATGAGTGAAAATCACGAAAGTTTAAAACAGTATGGTGTGAGTGAAGTTCCCGATTCGTTTTGGGCCTTCAAGTGCTCTCATTCTGAGGGGCATGTGCTCAGCAGTGGGACGTACATAGGTCAGGACCACAGGATGATAATGGTGATGACCCTCGTCAATCCTGTTATCCCACTAATATTATAAACGTGATAATTTGTATGGATGGATTAGATATGTGGACGTTTGTTACTCTTTCACGCTAAAACGGTTTGACGGATTCTGATGAAATTTGGCACACAGCTAGGAATATAACCTGGATTAACATATAGAATACCGGAAAATTGCATAGTTCCCGCGGGATAGCGATAAACGAATTCTTAGTTTCACGGCAACAGCTAGTTATAAATGAATGGAAAACTATTTGTTTCCTCCAGGCATGGAAAAGTTCTTCGACATCAAGTGCCGTGCGAGCGGGCTGCAGCCCCACTGCGCAGTAATCGTGGCCACCGTGCGGGCGCTGAAAATGCACGGCGGCGGGCCCGCGGTGACCGCCGGCGCGCCGCTCAACGACGTCTATGTACAGGTAGTGAAGATGGTTCACTATTGGATCGCACTAAATTTTACGCATAACTCTTCATTTCGCGTAACTCTTTTCTTCTCAGAAACCATTAATTATTCAGAAATGTTATAAATTAAACCTAACATGACCACCACAGGAACTTTGAAATGGTTATCCTACAGGAACCATTAAAGGTTTCTGAGAAAAAAAGAGTTATCCGAAATGATGAATTAAGTATGTATGCCAAATGATGAATTATGCGTAAAAATTTCATGCCACCGGACTGGATCCCGGTAATGAATGCAGGAAAACTTGTAGGTTTATGCCCGAAATAACAATGTTACTTACGTGTAATGTGACATGTGAGAGGAACTGAACGAGAAGAGTTATATAGTAGATGTACAGGACCTCTAATATATAACCGAAAGCCCCATCAAAATCTTCACTAATTTCTTAAGGGCGGTTGAAACGCTCGAATAAATGCCCCCAAGTATTTAATACGTTGCGCGTTCGCCCCACTTCTATCGCAAATCGCCAGTGCGATATGGCTCTTACGTCACAACGAAAGAACATATCGCAACTACTTTGATAGAACTAGATTCAGCATAGGTATTTTCATAAAAAGTTACCTAATGACGAAAATAAAAGATTTCCTGAGTTTTGCTCTGAGCCGCTGTCTAAGGGCCTACGCTAGCTGACGCGGATTACCCGGAACGGACGCCCGTCGTGCGCGCGTCTAATAAGAAATTGTATGAACAGCGCTAAGTGGCGCGGGCGCGTGCGACGGATTTTAGGTAGATTTTTTACGGAGCGAGACCCGCGAGCGTGCGCACGCGGCGGGCGTCCGCGTCAGCTAGCGTAGGCCCTAAATTGTACTGACGTTTAAGTTTCACGGTCTGCAGTAAATGCAAAGAATGTCATAAATAGCTTGCCTGTGAATTGTTGCAGCAAACATGGTAGACGCGAGTTTACATCTGGGGGCCTTAAGTATTACATATTTAAAATAATATAAGTTACGAACACATTTGTATTTGTTAGTTACTAATAATTGAAGTATGTCATCTTTCTAGGAAAATTTGGAGCTGTTGAAGAAGGGTCTGTGCAACCTTGGCAAGCACATCGACAACGGGAAGCAATTCGGCGTGCCCGTTGTCATCGCCGTCAACCGCCATGGGTAAGTAATTACGAGTATATCGGCGTAACAAGACTTATCGAACATATTCGAAATTGGTTGTGAAAGGTACCACCCTGGTACGCTATTCAGTTTCCTTGACTGTACAATAGACTTGTCAAATGAAGTCGGGGCCGATATTTGTATGAAAAATAAGAACGTTTGTGCTCGACTCTTGGACGTATTTATCTTTATATTATAAATTTTCTCTATACTAATATTATAAAGAGGAAAGATTTGATTGTTTGTTTGTTTGCATTGAATTGGCTCCGAAACTACTGGACTGATTTCAAAAATTCTTTTGACGTTAGAAAGCTACATTATCACTGAGTGACATAAGCTACTTTTTACCGCGGGAAAATACCTTTTCCTACGGGAAAATTAATTTATCGCGGGCGAAGCTGCGGACGGAAGGCTAGTAATCTATATTCTTCTAATATATAAAAATCTCGTGTCACGGTGTTTGTTATCGAACTCCTCCGAAACGGCATGACAATTTTATGAAACTTTTTTGTCTATACTTGGTAGGTCTGAGAATAGGTCGTAAGCTATTTTTATACTCCTATTCTTCGCAGACGGAGTCGCGGGCAACAGCTAGTATTTTATAATATCTTATTCTTGATTTGCGATTTATTTATTATTTTTATTAAATGTTCACCAGCATCATAGGTTCTCCGCTACAAAATATCCAATAGGTACTATTATGTACTCAAGCCCTCAAGGCCACTACACCCCTACTGGCTTCACATGATTGAGGCTAATTTGAGGAAATTAAGCTAGCCAGGCTTGCGTAGTGCGTACGCACGCGCGCGTATTGTGGTCATTGCGCACATTGCGCTCGCTCGGGTATTTCCAGTTAATAAAAATGAGGAATATTGTTTACATATGACAGACTAATTGAAAAGCGAATTATATTTTTAATAAGTTTGATTTATTTTGTACCATAAAGTAAAGAGAGCAAGGTCGAATCTTCATGTAAGTTTAAGCGGTCGATACGCGCACTATGCTATGCCTGAAAAAAAGTCAATAAGAAAAAACTGTAAGCATAATAGGTATTTTATCTTAAAGTTACGAATCCACATGGTTTAAATTTTAATCATCCATGTTATAAATGATTTTTCTCAAAAATATCCGTAAAAGTTGTCATTATTCTTTACATATCAGAACGTGAAGTGCATAGTTTATGGTCAGTAAAAAAATTAAAAATTTAATTATTATTAATTAATTAAGGAAGCTCAAGGTCACTCAGAGGGCGATGGAGAGGGCTATGCTTGGAGTTTCTCTGCGGGATCGCATTAGAAATGATGAAATCCGCGCAAGAACTAAGGTCACGGACATAGCTCGAAGAATCGCTAGACTTAAGTGGCAGTGGGCAGGGCACATCGCCCGTAGAACTGACGGCCGATGGGGCCGAAAGGTTCTCGAGTGGCGTCCGCGGACCGGAAGACGCAGTGTAGGTAGGCCTCCAACAAGATGGAGCGACGACCTGGTGAAGGTAGCGGGAACGCATTGGATGCGGTTGGCGCAGGGCCGATCTGTTTGGCGAGCCATGGGGGAGGCCTATGTTCAGCAGTGGACGTCTTTCGGCTGAAATGATGATGATGAAAAAAATTAAAAAGTTAAAAACATTGCAGGCTCGATAAACTCGACAACAATGTCGCATACAAATTCCATTATTGTCGAGTCTCAAACTTTTTAAAAAGTTAAAACGGCCATGGTAATAAGTTGGCACTATTCGTATACAGCCATTTCCAATGACCGGTATCAGTTGTTTTGTTGGAACTCCAGACTTTTTTATTGTGTTTGAAACAGCTTGTAGTGTTTTCGGTAGAAAAATACACCTGCAGTTTTTTTTTAATGAAATAGGCGGGAAAGGGTTTAATGACATTTAATTTTAAGTGATTTGCAATTATTTGTATCAATTTAAGGTAATAAAAGTTTATTATATTTTTTTTCCTTCACCATTTTTGAGAAAAGCTTTATATTACTCTCGGCCGGAATAGCAATTGCTGGCTTCGTATTAGTTCAACGGACTCGCATCCGTTTAATACTCATACTCAGCCAGCAATTGCCTACTTCCAGGCCACGACAATAATGTACTATTGATGATTCATTATTGCATTAAGTACATCAGAAATTACTTCAGGAATCAAAGTAAGTAAAAGGCATTAAGTAGGTGCTTTTCCGTGTCTAATACTAAGTAAGATGCATGTAAAATTTCGTCAAGATCATATGTATATACAGGTCCTTTACTTAAGTACTTAAACGTTCTAAAGTTTAAGTAAACAGTTTTTAACCCCCGACACAAAAAGAGGGGTGTTATAAGTTTGACCGCTATGTGTCAATGTGTGTGTGTGTGTGTCTCTGTCTGACTGTCTGTGGCATCATATCATAGCTCTTAAACAAATGAACAGATTTGGATGCGGTTTTTTTATTAGAAAGCAGGTTTCTTGGCGATGGTTCTTAGATATGTTTCATCAAAATCGGTTCAGCCGTTTCAAAGTTATCAGCTCTTTTGTTAGCTGCGGAAGGGAATTTAGACGCGTAATGAGCATTTACTTTATGTACAAACATACGTGTTTTAGACTATCGCGGTCATTACTAATTTCATGAGTTGAAATCGGGTTTTGTTCCGCGTACCTTGATTTCAGAGAAGCCCAAAATTTCGGCACAGTTGCATGCGCCATGATCACGAGACGACTCGTGTATCGGGCTTCTCTGAAATCAAGGTACGCGGAACAATACCCGATTTCAACTCATAAAACATACGTGTATGTGACATAATTGTGTTGGGGGTTTTTAAAATTTTGAATTTATAATTATTAAAGTTTTTTTATAACAAACGAACTATGCTCTATTTTCAGTAACGACACAGAGGCGGAACTCAACCTAGTCCGTGACTTCGCCGTCCAGAACGGCGCCTTCAAAGCAGTGATCTGCGACCACTGGGCGAAGGGCGGCGCGGGCGCACTTGACCTCGCCGACGCGGTCATCGCCGCGTGCGACAGCCCTAACACCTTCGATTACCTCTACCCTCTCAACATGTCCATAGAAGACAAAATACTCACCATCGCCCAGAAAATGTATGGCGCTGGAAAAATTGAATACACTGATAATGTTCTGGAGAAGATCCAGCTGTTCACTCAAAAGGTGTGTAAATTATTCACGGTGGATGTGATGTGCGATTAGATTAGAGCAACAACTCATAATGTCCTCCATGTGTCATTTCATTAACGTCACTCCAGTTTTGATAATTGGCATGACTGGCGAAGTCTTCTAGTCATCATCCCAGTATACGTCCCACTGCAGGGTCGTAGTTCCCACGAGGGCCCAGTGCGGATTAGGCACTTCACACAACATATTTCTGCGCAGGTGTGTACAGCTTGCTTACGGTGTTTTCCTTCACGTAAAGCTCATGGTAAATTTCTAATGTAATTTCGCACGTAAATTCCGAATAACACAGATAAGCGAGCCCGAAGAATTCGATAACAAACACTGGCACGAGATTTTTATATAATTAAGATTATTACATAAAAAGATACAACTCGCGATGCGTCTCGCTGTGCCCTAAGGCCATTGGTACGCAAAGCTATGCGTCGCCAAAACGCGTGCCTGTGTACGAAACTCTATGAATTATTGCGGTAGTCGCAAAGGCGCAAGCCACACAGAAGAGACGTGGAACGGGGGCGCGTCGCAGTCGCGGCGCCCCTTGAATCAGTTTTCGTACTAAATTTATAGAAGCGTCGCGATCCAAAGCAGACAGAAGAGACGGGGCGAACAAACTACGGGGACTGCGACGCGCCCCCGTCCCACGTCTCTTCTGTGTGACTTGCGCCTTAGAGACCAAAATCGTCGGGTACTACCCCTAATACTGTTTCTCATTGTTTCAGGGTTACGACAAATTCCCAATCTGCATGGCCAAGACCTCAAACTCGTTGACCGGCGACCCAGCGGTCAAAGGGGCGCCGACTGGCTTCACCCTCCGCATCAACGACATCTTCGTGTCTGTGGGCGCTGGCTTCGTGGTGCCAATGGTTGGGGAGGTCTCCAAAATGCCCGGCCTCCCCACACGGCCTAGCATTTACGATATAGATCTTAACACAGACACTATGGAAATAGAGGGACTGTTCTAATTTTATCATGTAATCGTTGCTTATGTGTATATTCTTTGATATGAAATCAATAAATGTTTTATATTTTTATTTTTGTATTTGAAGATTGAGCTATGTGTTGATTTGAGGTTAGAGTACCTGGGCGGCCGAGCTCCGCTCGGGCTGAAACTCGGTACCAAGCGTTTTCCCAAAGATAAGACCAAGCTAGATCAATTTTTCATCCCCGAAAACCCCCACATAACAAATTTCATCGAAATCGTTGGAGCCGTTTCCGAGATCCTGATTATATATATATAAGAATTGCTCGTTTAAAGGTATTAGATTAGATAGATAGATAGATTAGATCTATTAGTTGCATGAGTAAGTTTATGGTGAAGCGCATAATGCATCACTGAGAAAATAACCGACCCTCTGAAGGGTGTCTGGGTATCACGCTGTAAAAGGAATAGTGGATTACTTTGTTAGTGACTGGCCACAGTGGAAGATATCACTATTTTGGTAGATATTCCTATGCACGTATAATAGTGCTTAAAGTCATTAAATATTCAAAGAACAGCCCATACTTACAAAAATCGCTTTATTACACTTAAACTTAAATATCAAACACGTACATGGAAATGAGGTACTAGGACCTTGCAACCTTGCTTAGCTCTTCGGCTAAGGCTGGGAATACACGTGCCTGTAGCAGCTTGCACATCTTCGTGCTACCTTGAATGCTTGTGTCATATTCTCATATTTGTATGAAGTTTGACGTTCACGCGCAGCTACAAGCACGAAAATGTGCAAGCTATACGCATGAGGGAATTTTCATTTAAAAGTGCGCAAATTAGTTTTTTTAAATGAAGTTATTTCGGTGTTTTCTTACTCAAAATCAAGAGCGCTATTTATTTTGATGATAAAAAAAAATATCCTTAATTTTCAATTCAATTTTTTTGTGTCCGTTTCGTGACGAGCCATTCAAACTATATAAAAGAAGTGGACAGGTTGCTAGCCTAACGCCTACAATATACCTTAACCTAGTCCCTTAGTCGCTTCTTACGACATCCACGGAAGAAATGGAGAGGTGTAAACCCGACATCGCACGGGCAACCACACTTTTTCATTATGAAAATGAATAGGCTTGGTTGTTGGGGTTCCGAGGCAAAGGTTTTTTTTTTTTAAAGAAGTGGGGTGCCGTCTGCGTGAGAGATGTCTTGACCCTCGCTCTGGATCGTTTCTGGTACAAAGGTTGTCCATCGCGGTTCAACGTGGCAATGCAGTTATTGTATTGGGCACCTTTGCGCCACATACGGGTACGATCCGGGGTGGTTTGTTTGACTGACAGCTTTTTATGAATTGCATTTTATATTGTGGCAAGCTAAGTAATAAAAATTTTACTATAGGCTTGTAATTCAGAGTAAAAAAGCACCAAAATTTCCAGGTTAAAAAAAAAACAACTTACGCTCTTTAAAATGGAAATGCCCAGGGCTTTATGCTTTAGGGGCGTCTTCCGTGGGTGCGTCGGGTTTGGGGTCGGGGTCGTCGAGCTCGTTGACGATCTGCGTGGGCTGGAAGTCCTCGTCGTCGGAGTCGGGCGCGGCGCCCGGGTGCGTCGGCACGAAGCGGCGCGGCTCGCGGGAGCGCGCCGCCGCCTCCGTGCCCGGCGCCGCCCACTCGCCGCGGGAACCCTGTGGTCATACATACAGCTTTACTTCCTACTACCAAGGATGATATAGACTGGATTAGCAATCGCCATAGTACAGATCGGCCACGATTTTTATAGTTCGATTATTAAATCTAGATGGCGCTGAAAGCCCGAGGCTTTGAAAGCAAAACAACAACCGATTCATGTAGACCTTTATTTAAAAAACTTAAGATATTACCTCTGCCAGCACTTTATATATACGAAGTTTATCTCTTTGTAAAATCTCACATGAATGGCTACAAGATCATGACTTCCAATCCAAGATCGACATCTAAACTACATGGGTTTAATCTTTGTTACCCAACTCATAGTTCTGCTCATTTTAGGAAAAGCATATTATGCATGTCGGTTAAAATATTTAACTACTTGCCGAATGACCTCAAGACACAGAACTTGCCAGGATTTAAGAATGAATTGACCAATTCGGTCGTTTCAAATTTACCTAGCTTATTATAAATTACTAGTGACACCTAGAGGTTTGAAAATAGTTATTTGTTATACAAGGGGGGAAAGTTGTATTTTACCTGCGAGTGTCCATTTGAAACACAAGCTATCGAAAGGATTCTATGATTGACCACGAGCGAAGCGAGTGGTTCAAAAATAGAATCCTTTCGATAGCGAGTGTTTCAACACACGAGACGTAAAATAACTTTTCACCCGTGTATAACATAAAACTTTTCACCTCACTACAGCGAGGAAAATAGGAAAAAGGGTTTGTACTATCAATTATTATTTATTTATTCACTCAAAATAATTAATTGAAAAGTTTTGACTTAAGTTTTTTTTTATTATTTCGGATGCGTTTTGTTCGCACATCGACTTACTTGGACTGTCAGAACATTTTATCCGTTTTTGCAACAAGAATGAAGGTTAATGATGAATGCTGATATTTATGAATTAAAATAAAGTTGTAAGACTGTATTTAGTGTTTTTTATTCGATGCAATTCATTAATTGTGATGTTAAAAATTCAGCACTTTTAACATTTTACGTTTTGTTAGCTGTCAAATAAATATCACGTAAGCTGCCTTCAAATGTCAAAACTCTTTCTTCACATGTGGATAAAAAGCGATTTTCTCAATAGATGTCAAACAAACAAAAAGGGCTTTCCGAGCTAGTGAGGTGAAAAAATTTTAGTATATAAAGCGACAAAAACTGTCAAGGTCGCAATTGCAATAATTGATTTAAACTTCTTCAAAAAATTTATAAAAATATATTTGTGTCTAAAACGTAACGAAAGTCGTCTCATTTTTTCGACACCGAGTTATTAAAACCATTTTTTTTCATAATATTTAACTTGTTATGATTTTATGTATGTTTTAAAACAAAATTATATGACATTACAACCATAGTTAAAGCGGTTGCGGAATTATTATAATGAAATAATTTATTGTTTTCTTTGTTTCTTTTATCATATGTGAATTCCACGTTTACGTTACGAATTACTTATGTGACGCTTTATAACGCTAGTTCTGAACCAATTTGGGTATACCGGCAACTCATGTTTTAGTAGGGCAACACCAGTGAGTAACAGATATCTCGCTAGTCTGATGATAAATCGCAATCAAAGTAGACGCTGCAAAAGTTTTGCCAAAAAACTAAAAAAGTGGCTATGTGATTTTAAAGGTAAGTAGTGTTTATTTTTAACCGGCTGTTTTTTATATGATAGAGTAGTGTTGTTTAGGTAGGTGACATGTATAATTGTATTTAAATTGTCTTAATTTCACCATGAAAACAAATGTTTTATAAAAAATACGTTACACTTTCGTTACGATTACGTTACGTTTTTATAAAATGTAACGTATTTTTTATAAAACGTAACGAAAACATGTAGTAAAGGGAAGTGCACACAGGAAAATACTAACGGAAATGATTTTTTTTAGATTTTTGTATGAAAAAACACAATTAGGTGGATATTTTCAATAAGATAAATAAATTTGCAATACAGTGCGTACAGGAGGTACAGAAATCGGCCCAAAACAATTGAGGCAGCATAAAAGACAAAGTACGTTAATTTAAAATTAGTTAAAGAACATAAAACTACACAGATTTTTTTGCCTCTTCGCACCTTGGTCGCACCTCGAGGATGGGGGAAGCAGCTGCTGATGTGGCAGCCCTAAAAAAGACTGAGAAGTACTCAGCGCTCGCTAATTATTTGTTCTTGCCTCTTGCGGTGGAGACAAATAGTTGTTGGGGTTCCGAGGCAATACTTTTTTTAAAGAAGTGGGTGCGCCGTCTTCGTGAGAGAGGTCTTGACCATCACTCTGGGTCGTTTCTGGTGAAAGGTTGTCCATCGCGGTTCAGAGGGGCAATGCGGCTAGTGTGTTGGACACATTTGCGCCTGGTGCGATCCGGGGCGGTTTATTTGACTGACTTTATATTTTGAATTTAATTTTATTGTATTTTGTGTAAAAAAAAATACACAGATTAAAAAAAATGCCTTAAATTGAACACGGATCTGTGTCTTAAGCATACGAGAGGTTAACAGCGGCGTTGTTCGGCTGACGACGCGGTTCATGCGGTCAGTACAGTACTGACCTCGTGCCGGCGGCGGTGGTCGCGCACGCGCTCCAGATACATGTCGTACACGAGGCGCGCCATGTGCGGCATGTCGCGCGCCGCCAGCGCCAGCGCGGGGGGCACGGCCGCGCCCGCGCCGCGCTGCGCCGGGTACGACTCCCCGGGGACCAGCTCCAACTCCAGAGGACGCGCCACCAACTGCAAAACACAAGTCGCTCTCATACACAGAACTAATAACAATAAAAAAAAACCGGTTGTCTGTGAAGTCGGTTTACGGACGATAGTTTAACGTGACAACGTCATAACAAAACATTCAAAAAACAAAAATGAAACCAGGCGGTCACCCATCCAAGTACAGACCGCGCCCGACGTTGCTTAACCTCGGTGATCGGACGAGAACCGGTTTTTTGTCAAATATCTTGAAAACGGTGCATCCTACGGCAAAATTAATGAAATTTTCATATCCCCTTTAATACCCCCCCCCCCCCCGCACCCCGTACCCCCCCTTAAAAATTACCCGAGCGCTAGTACTAAGATTGTACATCCTGGCGCGCGCTGCTTTCTTGTAAATCCTAGCGTTCACTGCTATGTACGGGACATTGCGTCATCCTTTTTCGTGCGTGCAGCCGGCGTTCATCGGTTTATTAGACGTTGTCACGTCAAAAAATGTGACATCTCTCACATGCAATTCTTCAATGATGAATTGATGAAAGATGGTGGTTACATTTTCCTTATATTATTACTTCTTGCGAATAGAAGTTACGACCAATAGCCGCCAATATTTCAAAGTGTATATGAAGGCGCGTGACTATTTCCGATAACACTGGTCTCGGTATAATCTTTGACTTATGATATTTCATCTTGTGGTATTTCGTTTCGTTTCGTTTTTTTCCAGCTCAGTCTGTACGAAGCTAATCGAGTTATCAGTAGATTATTGCAGAGGTTGCGGTACTTGTGGTTCAACAAAAAGCCTTACATTTCACTAATGAATACTAAATATAAATTACTAAAACCTATGACAACACATAAAATATGGGCGCATTAATAACACTTTTTTTTCTTAACTATAAATAAAACTATTCGCTCGGTCGGCGAGTGGATAATCTCAGGTCTTACTCAGGAAGACTATTAAGTCTTATTATTGTAGTTGTAAAATTATCGTGATGTCAGACCATAAGCTTTTTATCGTGGGGTTTTTTGTGTCCACACAAGACGCAGACTCATTATAGTTCATTAAACACGACGCAAATTTATCACCATTTAGGCTAGGGGTGCTTAAACTGTGCAGCACAACGTCCCGGTACGCTAAAGAGAGACCTCTAAGATACCGCGAGATCATTATTACACGACTACGTTTTCTTATAGTGTTGTGCATAAAATATATGTACGCGTTTACACTGGGGCAGGCGGATGAAACCTGTAAACCAGTAAGTGCGCTTCAAGTAGATCAAGTTTGGGCGCCACTGACTTATTCAATTTAGGCAACTAATTGCAAGCATATAAAAAATTGGCTGCGTCATCTCAAGAACGATAATGTATTATTTTTATGGCAATACGACATCATTCCACTGATATCAGTGTCATTACTATCGCCATCAAATAGCAAACTAGGTCATTTACTAATATTGTTCTATGAAATTATATTGCCTCATGATGCAAGTCATTGTTTTTCGGCCAGACTTCAATTCGAGACGTCGCATATTAATTTTTTTGATTACCAAGTCTCGTTTCGATACAAAGAAGCATTTTTATCACACGTTACTTTGATCTACCGAACCCTTGGCCTCTAAAGAAATGGTGTCAAGTGAGGGAAAGGAAACAAAGTTATTATTGTTCGGCTGTTTCCCAACGGCTGGTAGGTAGCATCACAAACGTGGTTTGCATAAAGAAGCTTTGTACAGAACAAGTGCGCGTTGAGGGCTTCGATAAAGCTAAGATAAAAAACAGATACCGACATATCCTCAAATATTGCATGAAGATAACAAAACATGAACAATAGAGTACTCATCAATAATTATGAACTTCTTACTCAATATTTAACAAGGCAAGGCAATAAAGCCGGAAAACAGGCATTTTTCCCGTATACTGTATACGAGATTTTATCGAATGTAGTAGTGGCAACAGAATTTGTATAGCAACTTTGAAAGTCGTTCACGGCGTCCATGCGGGAAAATCTCGTGTCCGAGAAATATTTTTTACCGTACTACATACTGTACGGTTTTGTTACTGTGAATAAGGGCGTCTCGAAACGATTTTATCGAATGCGATGCTCAGTGGCGCTTGTGTTTACGTTGTGTCGTTCACACGAACAAACTAGTTAGCCGTATACGAGTCAGTCAGTTGTTTGTTTTTGTGGTGACGGGCAAAACTAATCACATGAAAGAAAAGATTGATATGTATCTTTCACTCTCTAAGGATTCTGAGATAGAATATCACTCATTTAGCTCACTATATCAGTAGCTCACGGAAAGAATCGTTGCTCAATAATTTTCTTAAAAACGCGTGGCGTGCGAATGATTGATATAATTTGTATTCTTCTGGAATCTTTTGTAGGAATTC
Organism: Archips xylosteana; assembly: GCA_947563465.1. Lineage (NCBI taxonomy): Eukaryota > Metazoa > Arthropoda > Insecta > Lepidoptera > Tortricidae > Archips > Archips xylosteana. The sequence continues at coordinate 8,321,848 of OX387362.1, forward strand.
CTTTTCAGGGAACTTGTTTTCACAGTGATCATGATTGCATTTATATAAAATCATATTGCAACGCAATAAGAACGCTTTTAGTTTAAATTACCTTCTAAGAGAAATTTAACAAAATTTAAACCAATAGTAAGAACCAGCTTAACATGTCAATGCTAATAAAATTACGACCTTAATCTCATTGGAATAAAGTCGGCGTTTGGGGTCATCTAAACCCGAATCGAATAGACGCCGTGTGAACGGCGGTGTCGTATACGGTAAAATCGCATACGAGAAATTATCGAATCGATTGGCCGCCGTGTGAATGTAACTTAACCGTAAGGCTACGTTCATCTGTGGTCTCTGTCATTCGTCTGTGGCACACATGTGGGTAACGAGCGTTGCTTACCTGGTTGAAGGTGGGCTGCAGCTCGAAGCAGTTTCGGAAGAGATTGGCGCGCGCGAAGATGTAGAGGCCGAGTCGAGCACGCGACGCGGCCACGATTAACCGCCTGAGGTCCCGCACGTGGCCCACGGCTTTGGTCCGCACGAGGGACACGAGGGCGATGTCGTTCTGCTGGCCCTGGTACTTGTCCACCGTTGTCACCTGACACGTAACGAGAAATAAGGATACTAATCTTAAAGGGACGACACTAATAAAATGAACCGTTTCGTACACTCTAATAGTATTAAATAGAAGAGTGAAAGGGACGGCGTGATACGAATTTCAAATTTCGTAATAGCCCCCCCCCCCCTCTGTGCGGAGGCGAACCGCAGGAGCGAGTTGCCAAACATACGAAGAACAGCAGGCTTATTGTCTAACGCTTCTGACGCTTGCCTTCGCAATCACTATTTCTTTCTGTCAAACGATATAAGATGATAACAGAAAGAGATGGTGAAAGCGAGACATTCGTCAGAAGCGTTAGACAATACGGCCTCAGCTCGAGTTGAGGCTGTGACGATCCTATGCCGACTTGATAGGCGTGCGATAGTCACTATGAATTCCACTAAGTATTCATTAGGATTAGCTATATGGCTGGAGAAAGAAAGAAGGCTTCCTTTTCCACAGGCCAAAGCAAAAGGATACTTTTTTTTATTATGAGAGGGAGGAAAACGAGCAAGCGGGTCATCTGATGGAAAATGATCACCATCGCCCATAAATATCAACAACTCAAAGAGAGTCACTGATCCGTTGCCGGCCTTTGAAAAGGAGAGAGAATAGGGGTGAGGGAGGGGAGAGGTATTGGGCCCCCGGCGCTCTCACTGACCATACGAAACGCAACAGGAGTACTGCTGCTTCACGCCGGTGTTCTGTGAGAGGGTGGTACTGCCCCGGACGAGCCGGCCAATTCGTGGTGCAGCGGCTAGCTACAACATGGCTGTACCACTACTAATACATTAATACTTATTGTGTAACTACTAATTCATATTTCCTTGGATTTCCTTGGTAATCTTAAACTACACGTATCTAAACTTCTCATACAAAGCGAGTATCACAAAAAGTTCAGTTCACGATGTTGATTTTTTTAGGCTAAGGAATTTTGCATCAAATATTTCAAATACGCCAAGATATACGCAACATCTTATTCGGTACCTATTACTTATTCACATACATATGTTAATTCGATTTACGCATCAGTATGTCGCGTTAATTTTTTATATTATGACATCATTCAGAATGCAGGTAAACAACACAGATGCCGATAAAAAAGTAATATATTCGAATTTGTTTGACAAAAACTCAACAAACATTCGATAAATTCCAAGAAATTGATTTGTTATTTAGCAACTCCATAATAGCTAGAAATATCGAAATTCGTTTACAATTATTTGTGGTATAGGCCACGAGAGTTGAGGCGAATGATTACACACACAGCTACATAAAGTACAGATTGCAAAAAAGATAGTGAATGAATGAATATGACTGAGTGAATGAAAATGTGATTTATAAGATCTTATGATGAAATATTTAAGCAATACTTGCATATTATAATTTTTCTTTTTTCATATAACCCTATTTTTGAAATAAAACAATTTGAAACTGATAAGAAATACTCGCAAGAAAAAAATCGGTATTTTATAAATAGCGAAAACTATGCTTATCTGATTTATATAAAATAGATCAAAATATTTTATTTTCTGTTTTGTTTAAACTAGATGTATTTTCCTAAATTATTCTTAAAGAAAAAGGTTGAAGAAATTTTTAGTCAATCTAGTAATTCTATGTTGAGTCTGTTGAACTTGCTATCGGTACGAATAAATGTCAAAATCCCGCTGTCAATACATGACGTGTTGTTGTGTGCGTGACCTCAACTCTGACCTCTTCCTCTTACCTATATTTGGGAAGCGTATCGTTATTCGAGCATTTCAACCGCCTCACTTCTGTGGTCATATTTTTTACGAATTGGCTGTAGACTTTGATGGCGTTTTCGGTTATTTATTAGAGGTCCTGTACTTTTACCAGAAAACTAGAAACTATATCAGAATCTTCTGTCATTTGTACAAAAATGTGTCCACGATTCGGAAGAAACGCTGGAATTATGGGGTGCAGTATTTACCCCAAGTCAAAAAATAATAAATTTAAAATTTAAAAACCCGTCTGCAGAAATACTGAAAAGGTGGAAACAAGATAAAATGATCAATAACAATAAAACGAATTTAAAACACGTCGATGGCAGTATTTCAAAATTAAACGCAACGATAAAATGCAGTCGGAGGCATGCATGAAGTGACATAAAATCGCATGCAGCCAAATCAGCATCAGTATGAAATTCATATTCTTGGCAGACATGATTGTTCATTCGTTAAATCACTTGGAACTATGATGGGTACGGTAGTAGCAATTGTAAGAACCAAGGACGAAATTGTAAATTCCGAAAATACAATTATTTCGTCTTAAAAACGCGTATTGACTTTAAACGAAATTGTGATAATAACAATGGAGACACAACGGGGCACGTTCTATCAAAGACTGCCTATTGCGGTTATTTTACATATTTACTACGATACCGCAAACATGCAAGAACTTAATAAATTTGTTTCATAAATGACTTAATCATTTGAATAACCGATTGTTGACGTAGAAACCGAATAACAAAATATCAATTCTACCTTTTCTAATTCCGAGATTTAAATATTTTGAGACCTGCAGTTCAGTGTTAATTCATTATAATTTGCCACCTACTGGTATATTATGCTGTTATTTTATTTAGTATAGATTTAATTCAAGGAAATATGTAAATTTGGAAAACGATTCAAACAAAGTCCAGTGTAATTAGGTATAAGGAAAAACAGTTATTTACAAAGCTACTAACAACCAGGGATATAGATATGGTACAATCGCACATTATTATATTTTTCGTTATCGGTTACATGTGGTTATATGTGTTCTTTACGGTTTGCGCGTGCAGTTTTTTTTAATGTATTATTATTCATTCAGGTCAGTCAGTCTCCTGAAATAGCATCTAGCAAATTTTTCTTTAAAGAGTAGTGATGCTGAAAACAAATAAATAAATAAATAAATCTTGGGACGATTGACACCAATTGATCTAGTCCTAAATTAAGCAAAACATGTACGGCCAAGTGCAAAAATAAGTATCGATTTAATCCTCCCATCGTTATATACCTATACCTTAATTCGACGACATAATTCAAATTCAAATTCAAATAATTTATTTCGGACTTTGAGTCCATAGTATTAGTAGTGTTAGTATAGTAGTTATAAATTACAATCTTATTGCTATGGTTAGTATTTTATAATTAGGTATACTAAACTTAAACTTAAATAAAAACTAAAGACGCCTGGGCACTGGCATTACAGGCGCGTGCAGCTGCACGTAACGCTGCAGCAGCGGCGAGTCCCAGCGGTGGGCTAACGTGCTCAGGATGCTATTCGAGCTGCCAAGACTGCGGTTAAGGAGAGACGCACAACATTTTTCATAATGGTAAAAAAACACTCCGTGTGCGACTCCGCGAACATTGTCGACGCACTGCAATACCGTGGCAGCCCGAACAACATTCTGAACGCGTTATTATATTGAACGCGCAACGCGCTGTAAGCCCGCTGAGTAAAGTTAGTCCACAGACTGCACGTGTAGAATGTTTGGCAAAAAGCCTTAAATAAAGTTAATTTGACTTCCTTACCACAGCGTACAAATCTGCGGGCCAACATATTACAGCGAACGCACAGCGCGCGGCGCTCGCGCTCGATGTCCCCGACGTCCGACATCGTTTCGGTCACTCAGTGGCCCAGGTACTTAAACTTATCGACTCTCTTTAAAGGGGTACCACTATAAAATATTAATAGGGGTACCTTTATAAGAGCTATGGGACATATTTATGAGCAAGTTGTGTGCACCCATATTTTTACACTTGACTGTACGCCATTGAATTTCTTTGCAGGTGTGTGAAGATTTCCTCACAATGTTGTCCTTCACTCTAAAGCCCATGGTAAATTTCAAATGTAATTTCTGACGTGAATTTCAAAAACTCAGAGATGCGAATCCGAGCTCGAACCCGCGACCTTCTGCTTGAAAGACCATAGGTCAAACCACTAGGCTACCATAGTAGACATGGTTCTTACTCCTATAGTAGGGTTACCTTATGAGGTCTGCCGATGAGCGGGTTGTCGGCGCAGCGTTTGTCGATGACGTCCCGAATGAGATGCTTCTGTCCGTTGTAGGTTGTGAGTATTGAGATGCGCTCTGCGGGCCAGCCGATCAGACGCATGTACATAAAGACCGCAACTACATACTCCGCTTCCGCTAAGTTCTGGGGAAAGAGGGGATACTGTAAGTTAAGTGCTAGCAAAAAAAGAGAATTAATATTTTATTTTGCTACAGTGTAACTAATTTCAGTGACGATTTGACGATCATGTTTTTATTTTATGGTTTTGTCAAATACGTAACAGATAAATGTTGGTTCGGATATTTTCGAATAAGTTTCCTGTCTATTCGCCTGATGTAATCCGCTAGTAGACACAGGCCTCTCCTCCTCGCCTCTGGATGCTTGGAGGACCGCCCTGACCCCGTCACTTCTGATGATGATTGAGTGTATTTAGTGGGGAAGAGTCGCAATAAGACACAGATAGGTACTCCTAGCCGGTATCCCGGCTTTATATTACGAAATTCGATTTTCGAACTTCGTATAACCTAAAAAACAAAACTAGCCATGTTGTAGCTAGCCGCTGCATCACGAATGGGTCGGCTCGTCCGGGGCAGTATCACCCTCTCACAGAACACCGGCGTGAAGCAGCAGTACTCCCTGCTGCGTTTCGTACGGTCAGTGAGAGCGCCGGGGGCCCAATACCTCTCCCCCTCCCCTATTCCCTCTCCTTTTTCCTTAGGGCTGACAACGCACTGGCATCGCGTAAAGCGCTGCGGGTGTCTATGGACAGTGGTGATCATTTAACATCAGGTGACCCACTAGTTCGTTTGTCTGGCCTCTATAACATAAAAAAAAGAAACGTTTCGTGTGCTCTGGGAATTTGGGAATACAGACGGGATTTTATGTATGTATGAGGTGTTACATACTTGATAGAAGTAGGGGCTGGGCTCTGTCTCGCCGGCGCCGTTGAAGTCTTCCACATTCACCAGCTGGAAGTCGTAACGCAGCCCGGCGTTGGCGGCGCGATACTCCGGCAGTCGGGTTACGTGGCCAAGGTCACCCAGCGCGCGGTACCGCCAGCGGTACAGGTTACAGATGCTGGAACATGGAACACCATTATAATATCAAGGCTGATTTCCTGGCTGTTAAGAGTTCACAGTTTTTTTGTATGATCAAAAGTATTATTTAACGTGCGGGCGCTCGCCATCGCTTTCAGCATCTCATTCTGTCACCATGTTATACCGTTTGACAGAAGGAAATAGTGAATGTGTTTGCAAGCATCCGCGCGTTAGACAATACGGCATCAGCTTAGTCGTGAAAGGCAAACCGAAAAGCACTCCATAGGTATAGATCGAGTCATTCATGATGACGTGACGCGTGCCGTGGTCCTTATTGCAATGTAATAAATGTCTAATTTTGATTAATTCACGCGTCTTTGTGAATGGCACTAGCTATAATTACTAATGTAAGATATTAGGGAGCTTATGCGTTTCATCTTTTTTTGGGAATTTACATACAAGACTCCTGTATACATATAAATTATATACATATGAGATAAGTCTGTATCTAACTCAAGCCCGTCTCAAGATTTAAGTATGTGTAATAAAGTTAAAAGTCGCAAATGTTGTTAAAAAAACAGCCTTGAACTGCGCAGGAACCTAGACAATGGGATCAATCATGCTTACGTTTTGTAGCTAAGAATAGATCACTATTTTCAATTGTAAATCGTATGGCCTACCCGATCAAAGAAACCGGCTAATCTGCGTATCAAGGTCTCAAGGATACACGTGTAAGTATTTACATAGATCAAACAAACCATACATTTAGAAGGTTTGCCAAAAGGGAAGTTTGAAGGGTTCTTGTCTTGACAGTTGTGGGAAGGAAAGTTATAAATGGTGAATACCATACTTTACACGTACCTACTTAATCAAAAACTATGGCCGCTAAAGTAATAAAGAGAAACGTAGAGGTTAGCTGGAAGGTGCGATGCTATTCTACGATAATACTTACGCCCGTTCGCACTGCCGTAGGTCCAAACATGATCCCAGCGAGTGAGTTCCAATTCAAATCGGGACTTACGAGGAAAATGAAATACGGATACTTATTACTTATAGGCGGCCGTTTATGAGTAAAGTTTTTTGCGTAGAGGGATTGAAAGGAAGGAGACTATATTGGAAAAGTAATTTTATTTTTGTTTAATTTTCTTGGTTAGGCCAGACCATTATAGGATCAACTACGTAGAAGGGCGAATAAACAAAGACAACATAATTTTCCACGCTTCAAGTCCATTGTAGACTAGTCTACCACTGACCAGTACGCTTATTGTCTAATGCGTGGGTGCTTGCTATCGCATTCACTATTTCTTTCTACCAAACAGTATAAGGTGGTGACAGAAAGAGATGGTGAATGCAATAGCAAGCGCCCGCGCGTTAGACAATGCGGCCTCTGCAAACTGTTTAAAAATAAGGATTCGTGTTACCAAGCGCAATAGATAGGTAAGTAATATCCGCTCAACTCTTTGATCAAATATAACTGAAGATACACATTGCCGAACAAAATCCCCTTCAAAGAATGTCCGAACTTTTTTATTTGGTTGCGTAACAAATAAAATCATCACCTACACAGAAATTTGAACCTATAGTCTTTACTTCATTACAGTCGAATTTCGGTAGCGGCAAAACTCCACTTGACAGCTAAACTTGACAATTTCACGCAACGTTCTGAGAAAAAAGAAGGCCACTTTTATCAAAGTGGCGCTCATTCGGCTCGGACATTTTCGGGCGCGCGACTGTGGATCTACAGTTATAATTGATCAAAGGCTCAACTAATTTAATTATACATTTTAATTACTTTATTTATACCTACCTACGTTAATTATAGACGAATTTGCGTGTTTTACGAGTGGACGTAAAATTATTGTTAAGTATTATCGATATTTCTGGAATAGTAAGTATAACGTTGCTTGGGAGAACCCAACATTTACGTTAATGAATTAAATATAACCCCGTTACATCGAATCGAACCTTGTGCATGTAAAATAATTGTTAGAAATTTAAATATTCATTGTCGACGCTCACATTTTCAATTAATCAGATAACTAACATTGAAGTGCCAAACAGTTACGAATAAAAATATAGACGGGTGGTCCAAAATTCTAAGTCGTCGCCTAAATTGAAAAACCGATGGTCATTATATATGCGTAACCGCACTCGTAGTAGAATACAAGTACCTAATAATAAATCGTCGATCCATAAAAAAATAATTGCAATACCTTACGAGTCTACCCAAGACCAATGACTCTTCTGATGATTCAGAAGGCAAGAAACACCATGAATTATTTATAGTATTCCTTATGCATTTGGCCCTAGATTTGTATAATTTTCTTGCTTATGCATTAGAATCTAGATTAGTATTTTTAGAGTTACATTTAAACGAAAAACGGAACCAATATAGGATTACTTTTTGTCCGTCTATCCGTCTGTATATCAAGACCCTTTTTAGGGTTCCGTAGCCAAATGGCAAAAAACGGAACCCTTATGGATTCGTCATGTCTGTCTTTCTGTCCGTCCGTATGTCACAGCCACTTTTCCGAAACTATAAGAACTAGGTATGCTGTTGAAACTTGGTAAGTAGATGTATTCTATGAACCGCATTAAGATTTTCACATAAAAATAGAAAAAAAACCGGCCAAGTGCGAGTCGGACTCGCGCCGGAATGGTTCCGTACAATCTATATATATAAAAGAAGAAACTGACTGACTGACTGACTGACTGACATATCAACGCACAGCCCAAACCACTGGGCCTAGAGATTCCAAATTTGGCATGTAGGTTCCTTATAAGGTCTAGGGGTGCACTAAGAAAGGATTTTTCAAAATTCACTCCCTAAGGGGGTGAAAAGGGGGTCCAAAGTTTGTATGGGGAAACAAGATTAGTTCGACTATTTTATTCGAAACTTCACAGAAGTACTCCTAATGGTAAATGAGTAAACACGTGTTTCAGGTTTTTTGAGAATTCAACCCCTAAAAGGGGGGAAAGGGGTAACAAAGTCTGAAAATCAACATGGGTGTTGTTTCTATGGTTTATCGGGTCGCTGGTTATGAAAACAACAACGGTTTTAAAATCCTATGTGGCGAACGTAAAATACCATCTCCCTGGATGGGGTTGAAATGTCTAATTAAACTAAATGACTGTTGATATATCAACGCACAGCCCAAACCACTGGACCTAGAGACTTGAAATTTTGCACATAGATACCTTATACAATGTAGGCATCTACTAAGGAAGGATTTTTGGGAATTCCCACGGGGACGGGAAAAAACGGGATTTATATATTCGATTCCGAGTGACCCTATCTCATTAACTATAATAACTAGACTCTTCAAACTTGATACACAAGTAGGTATTACATTAGTTAAAACATTGATTTCAGGATTTTTCAAAATTCCCACGGGATAAGGAAAAAACGGGATTTATATATTCAGTTCAACGGGATCCTATGAAGTATAATTACTAGACTCTTGAAATTTGGCATAGAAGTAGGTAATTATAATAGTAAAAAACAGTTTGAAGGATTTTCGGGAATTCTCACGGGATAAGGAAAAAACGGGATTTTTCGCTTTACTGGTCGTAGAAAGCTGAAATTCGGCATCTAGGTTGCTTGAAAAGTGTAGAGGAGGATTAAGAGAGGACTTTCCAAAATTCTCATGGGAACGGGAAAAAACGGGATTTTTCGGTTTACTGGTCGTAGAAAGCTAAAATTCGGCATGTAGGTTGCTTGGGGAGTGTAGAAGAGCATTGAGAGAGGACTTTCCAAAATTCCTACGGGAACGGGAAAAAACGGGATTTTTCGTTTTACTGGTCGTAGAAAGCTGAAATTCGGCATCTAGGTTGCTTGGAGAGTGTAGAGGAGGATTAAGAGAGGACTTTCCAAAATTCCCACGGGAACGGGAAAAACGGGATTTTTCGTTTTACTGGTCGCAGAAAGCTGAAATTTGGCATGTAGGTTGCTTGGGAAGTGTAAAAGAGCATTAAGGGAGGACTATACAAAATTCCCACGGGAACGAGAAAAACGGAATTTTTCATTTTACTGGTCATAGAAAGCTGAAATTCGGCATGAGGTTGCTTGGGGAGTGTAGAGAAGCATTGAGAGAGGACTTTCCAAAATTCCCACGGGAACGGGAAAAAACGGGATTTTTCGTTTTACTGTCCGTAGAAAGCTGAAATTTGGCAAGTGGGTTTCCTGGGGAGTGTAGGAGAGTATTAAGAAACTATTTCCCGAAATTCTTACGGGAACGGGAAAATACGGGATTTTGCGTTTTACTGATTGTAAGCTAAAATTTCAAAATTCAAAAGTTTATACTGTAAGTAGGCCGCAAAGGGCTCTTTAACCGACTTCAAAAAAAGGAGGAGGTTATGCATTCCACTTAATGTATTTTTTTGTAAGTATGTTCACCGATTTCTCGGTCAATTGTGGACCGATTTTAAAAATTACTAATTAATTTTTTAGAATATAATATACTACTGAGATGGTCCCATTGTCATGCAAGCAAGCAAGCGTGCATGCATGCTTGCATCTTGCTTGCATGCTTGCTTGCTTGCCTGTATGCTTGCTTGCTTGATATCTTGGTGCTTTGGAATTCTCATGGTACAAGCGAGCGAAGCCGCGGGCAAAAGCTAGTTATCTATAAAAATCACGTTTGTTGTATGGGAGCCCTAAGCGTTCTAAGTCAACGCAATCCAACAATAATACGACCATTTGAGTCAAAATCCCATAAACGTAAAACCATGAAGTTTGGCATGAAGGAAAGTATCACAGCAAAAGTAAGGAGAAAAATCCGAAAATTATTAATTCGTTGTTTCGTCAGATTTTTTTATGCGATTACTAACGAACTATCTACATACAAGTTTTTAGGGAAACCTCGGTGCGCGAGTCCAACTTACACTGGAGCGGCCTGTTTTTTTATACTGTTAGTCGCCATGGAGGGTGCTCGATGAAGTATATTTGCATTGTATTGTCTTTGATTACACAGAAATAACTTACCTAGGTCGAGCTCGTCCCTGAGCGTCTAATTCAACATAGGGTACTCCAAGTCGCACCATCCTCGTGAACAGACTCTGTTCCATGTTGCAGTACTTTTGGAAGGCCATGTTCTTAACCACTGGTGGCAGCTGGTGGTGGTCTCCGATCATGATCCACCGCTTCAGCCTGGAACGGCCATCCTGAGGGTTTTGCAGCAGGAGGGGGATGAACGTCTCGATCTCGAGGATCTGGGCGGATTCTTCCATTAGGATGTTGTCGTATTTGAATCCTGGAAAAAATGGTTAAATGAAACATATTCCTAAAAGTGGGACAGTTCGTGTTTCCTTCTAAGGAATTGTGAAGAGTTGATTACCCATTTACATTTTCATGATAGGTGCGAATGGGAAACACCATTGTGTGCATCATGGGTATTGATATCAGAGTAACACCTACGTAAATTTGAAGATGATTCATCGTTATAAAAGGCCGTGCTTAAACATAATCGTTGTTACTAAGCACATTTAGTTATTACTCAGTGCCATATGCTTTATTACGTAATTAATTAAAATGGGTGGAGATGTACTACAAAACTTGCTATATCAATGTAAATATAAAACAAAGTCGTGTTATATTTCACACGAAATACAAACTGAAACATGGATGCGCAGAAAAACTCAGAAAAAGGTCAGAACCAGTGACCAGTGGTGGTGTATGGTTTAGCACGCAGCACAGAATGCTGAGTCCTGGGTTCGATTTCCAGCGCTGGTCTCTTTTTCTGAGTTTTTCTGTCCATCCATGTTTCAGGGTGTACTGCCGTTTGGCAAATTATTTTTCCCAAATAACTAATCGCAATAGTTTCATTTCCCATACGAATGTTTAGCAAAGTTACATTTCGCATTTTATTCATTTGGTCAAATCATCATTTGGCAAAGTTTCACTTCGTCATGATCTTATTAAGCAAATGCTTATTAAGCAAATGTTTTATTTTGTCACAAATTATATGCCAAAAAAATGTTTGCCAAATTTGTCACTTCTCATGCTCAACTTATAGCAAAAGTTCGGCAAATGATAATTAATTTTTACTGTTACAGGAATTTCAAGTATAAAACGAACAAATGGCAGAAATAATTGGTGACACCTGTCGTATGCCATGCAATATTTTGTTGCAGATATACAATAGTAGGTAACATTGTTAGGCATATCGCTCGCAGCGAGCGAGCGAAGCGAGCGAGCAAGACCTTTCAGGGCAGAAGCGACTCGGACAGGTTAGGTTCAGAAGGCTCCTTTCTTCCTTTGATGTTAGGTCTTTTTTTTATGACAGCACAGTAAAGGATTACCTTTGATATTATGAAATGTCATACAACCATGTCATACAACCATGACATTGAATGTTTCCCATGCTTTAATGTAGTAGTCATAGATGCAGTACACTTTTCACTTTATCCCGCCGTATTTCAAAATACCAGTATTATTAATTTTTATCCTACGCACTACCCAAATTGGGATATAAACCGTATGCCATGCAATGTTTTGGGATTGGTATGTTATGCCAAACAATACATTTGCCAAAAAAAAATTTGGGAAAATAGAACATGACCATGTAATTATTTGCTAAACAATCACTTGCCAAAAAAGAGGTTTGCTGACTGTAAAATTGCGATAAGTAGTTTTGACAATTGAGTTTTTGCCAAATAAAAATTTGGGAAAAAAAGTTTGCGATGTGATACTTTGGAAAACATTTTTTGCCAAACATTAGCAATCCATGTTTCAGTTTGTATTTCGTGTGAAATATATGGATTTCACGGGATGACCGTAAAAGTAACAAATTTGGAGTTGAAAAAATAAAAAAAAATACAAAAAGACTCCAAAAACCAATCTTGAAAGTCGTGTTAGTTAAACCATTTAAAACTCAAGAACGGCTGGACCGATTTCAATGATTTTTGTTTAGTTGGATTCGTCTCCGTTAGGAGTAGCAGACAAAACTATTAAAATATCAGCAAAATCACGGAACTGAAAGCTTTACAGCGTCAAAAGAGGGACAACTTGGTTGTGTTCTTCGTATTTTGTGCATGGACTTATAATAAAAACAATTTTTTTTTTGATAAATCACGTACAACGTTGCCGCGACAATATTTGATATGTTACAAAATTACAAGATGATTTTAAGGTTAGGAGTGTGCTCTCAACAAAGACGAGTGGCGGAGATTTTTACCCAACAGTTGGAATTTTATTTGACTAGAAAAAAATATGAATTGTAATTGTTCCTTACCCATTTGTACAAGCTCTGAACGTTTCAACGCCGCATGGGTACAGGTCATGGCAATAATCTTGGCTTCCTTGACGAGCAGGTACTTGGAGCGATCCAGGCCTGACCGCAGCAGCTCAAAAGCACGAAACTCTTCCAGCTCTTCGAAGATGTGGTTGATGTATCTGGAGAATGAGTTTGTTTTAGAGTGGACCAGAGGCCATATTGTCTAAAGCCCAGTTTAGATTTACAAGAAAACTTGTAAAAGTTGCATTACGTTGCGCGGCCGTAAAGCGAACGAGTTTGAAGTGGTCAATCGAGCGCAGCGATGTATTGCAACTCGCACGTTTTTTCTTGTAGGTCTTAATTAGGGTTAACGCACGGCCACACGTAATTGCATTTAGCATTTCTTTCTGTCACCATAATTATACCGTTTGACATGTATTGACCGTATAGTGAATGCGAGTGATTTGACATGTGGCCTTTCAAGCAGAGGGTCGTGGGTTCGAGCCCGGGCTCACACCTCTTCAGTTTTTCATAAGATTTAAAATTATCATAAGATTTACGGTAAAGGAAAACATCGTGAAGAAATCTGCACACCTGCGAAGAAATTGCGTGTTGGCATTCCGCGCCGGGCCCACAGCGGAGCTATACGGCCCAAGCCCTCTCCAGAGTCTCACGCTCTCTGCGCTGCAGTGGGACGTATATAGGCTAGGATGATATATTTCTCAACATAGTATTTAGCCGTTACCTAATACCCAGATTACCAACTCATTTAGTTTGGGACCAGATCAATCTCATTAAATCCCATAAAATTTATTTATCTTATTTGTTCACTTATGTTTTTGGTATATTTTATGTATGCTTATCGCTCGGGCGGGATCACCATCCGTACATATATAGCACGCGTCAAAGAAATAAAGTGGAGTTGGGATGAGCCCCAACTTTATTTTTCAGTTGTTTTCTATATGCTCCTGTCCGAGCAGAAAATGAAAAAAAAATGTTTTAAGGAAATAAGGTTCAGTTCGCAGCTGCAGAGAAACGTGACCCCTCCTACATCCAAAGTTTGTATCTCACGTTTCTCTGCAGCTGATTGTACAAAAATAAGCATTTACTCTCAACCTATATTGGACTTTTACTTCTACAGTATAAGATTGAAGATTTACTTATTTTTAGATTATAATTGTGTTCCTTTTGTTTTACAAGCAGGATCGCTGCTGTTCGGTTTTTACCATCGTAAAAAAGATATAAACATTAAATAGGATGGAAATAACCAGACATCGAAGCTTGAGATTCTATAGTGCCCTCTCGTTTTAGCACAGGTCCGCTTTTAAATAAATAATTCTCGGTATTCGGCTCATGAATAAAAATGTGGTGAATTTAATATAGTTTTTAGGGTCGCGTATCTCAGAGGGTGGTAATGACTCTGGACTCGAGTCATTTAAAAATATCAATATAACTATATATATATTTGATTATATAGAATATGAAATAAGATAATTCTTCAAAAAGTTTGTTTTCTTTTGTTTGTGATTAATAATCACTGATTATATAAAATCTTGGAACTACACAACAGTTGTACTTGTACTTTACGTCATTTTTATCGATATCAACTAATAAAATGTCCTCGCTCTAATTAAATGTCAGTCAGTATAGATTTGCTCCCGACAATCCGGGGTATGCTCATGAACGTCTTAGAATCTACCACCGGTTCAGAAAAACCCTGTTGAGAAGAATCCGGTAAGAAACTCAACAAGCTATATTTTTAAACAGATCTACAAAGTTTTTAAATTACATAGGTATGTCTAAAGTATTTAACACAACTATTTTTTAACACAGTAGATATGTACGCTGTTTGAGACTAGTGATCGCCAATACGGATCGGAATTATTTCCAAACATCCTTGTCCATGATATAATCATTAATTTTATAGTACGCTTTAGATATCAATGTTTTCTTGACGATGGTTTTGTATTTTGCATATTATTATGTTTAGTCGGTTATAGTTCTTGGAATTTTATAATAAAAAGGTATGCAATTTATTAGAACGACTTTTTGTTTTTAGCCGCCCTGTAAGATGAACGTAAATATAATTTTTGTTAAAAATTTAATTTTCAACGCAATCTTTTGTCTGACTGCACTTGCATTGTCATCCAACCTACATAAGTATATCAAATTTCAAGTAAATCCGACCACTGGAAATAGGTTCAACTTCCATGATTTGACCCGTACATACATACTTACATACATTGCAAGCTAATAAAAAAGGTTTTTAAAACAAACAAACTCACATTCGCATTACGTTGTATAGTATTATTTAGGATGCCATCCCCTTTAATTGTGTTTATAGGTACTTACTGTATAGCTATAAAAAGGAACAAGTTTATTTAAAAGAGCTGGTTTTTAATAGTCTCCGAAACAGTGCGGCAGTTAACATAGAAAAATAGGGATCGTTATTTGTAAACGAGGTTAATCTATTAATGTATGTATATATTTAGCTACCGTATAGCAATAAATGGTACATGATTCTACCTATTTATCATGTCATGTAAAGTACCCTCTTTCAACAAGTCAAGAAGTAATAATATAGGTAATAGATATGCTAATAACGTAATGAGTCAATTTATTATACAAATATATCAAACAATAAATAGGTTGTGTTTAGAAGAAGTCGTGAAGCTATATTTATGATTACAACGTGCATTATGGATGATGCATTGCTAGTGGGCGTACAAAGGATTAACGTAAATTAATCATTCTTGCATTTGAGTTAAACGTAGTGATTTAAAACAATCCAATAATTTTACATTGTTTTAAATTTTCGTGATTTTAATTCAAAACATACCACTCATTGGACTCCAGCATTCTACAATCTACTCAATAGGTCTTTTAGCCTAATAGCTTTTGCCTGCGACTTCGCCCGTGCGATCGACCTATGAATTAACCGAATGTGCTTTTAGCATTTTTTTAGGTCTAAAATCATCTTCGTATTATTGCCTTTCAAATGAAACGGGTTTGGGAACATCGGTAGGGTAGGATGGTTTCAAAATCTACAACGGACATAAGTAGAAGCATTTTTGTGTTTTATATATAGATTATTCACTTTACTTGTTATTCCACCCGCTGCGATGTGACTGAAACGTCTATGTCATTTTGAACAGTCTTTCTTGTATGATTAAGTCCCATAAGTGGCAGTAGTTTCAATTCTGTTAATTTGAAATAAATTTTGTAATCCTTATATTTTGGCTTAACACAACCATTCTATTAGCTAGGATAGGTACATAAAACAGGGCTAGTCTGTTATTTGTCACCTAATAATCTATGTGTAATGTAGACTACTCTATTACTAACAAAATTGGATTAAAAAGTCTGAATAAATAATCATATTATTATTATTATTATTAACATCGCCTGCCTTGTTCATTCCACACAAAAAACGATTAAAATTTGGCCGGTTGATTTAGTCCGCAGACTCATGAGTCTATGACATAGTCATGACCTAAATACTATGGGTATCAGCAATCTTATTGTGTTTCATCGAACGATTGATATCATAGTAAATTAAGCGGAACAATATCTGTTTCGCTTAAGTTACTTTGAAAGACACAGTGCAAGTCATGACGATTGCAGAGTACAATACCTTCCATAGTATTGCTGTAGGATGAGTGAAATGAAGCGCAATATGAAGTATGATTGGGTAAAGGAGATAATCTAGTATGAGATTTGAATGTATGAGTAAGAAAGAGCAAGCATGAATGACGGGTAGATTTTTAAATTAAGAATAGTAAAAAACAGAGGATCTGAGTTAGACGATCAAGACGTATTATTATTTTTTTGAATATATTTATTTCTTCGAACTGCTTTTCTTCAATTTACAATCCCACATTGATACTACCGACAGTATCGGCACTATTGATAGGCCTATCGTTAGACTAGCACAAAATCGATCAGGAACACTAATCTCAAGTGTCAGTAGAATTGCGAGTATACCTTTTCAATTATAATGTACTCAGTGCGCGTTTTTCTCACTAAAATGACGTTCGTTTATTTGACCATGTTTCATAAATACCTAGCACCTCATTTTTATCCGCAATATCAACTGGTGATATCAATGTTTAACTAGCTTGGTTTTTATGTCAACAAATGGCGAAGTGTTTATACACTGCAACGTGCATAACAAAAATACTTATGGCGTATTGAAGAAATCATCATCACATCATCATTATTTCCAGGATATATACGTCGGATTGCTGGACACAAATCTCTCAGAATGAGACGGATTGGGCTGTTAGTTCCCGCGCGAGCCCAGAGCGGATTGGGAATTTCACAGAAAAATCGAATTGTTTCGCAGGTTTATACAGTTTCCTCACTATGATATTCGGCTAAGGAGCCGAAAAGCTTTTGTTAAATTCAAAATGTAATTTTGCACATAAATCCCGGAAAAGTCAGAATTGGTAGTCCGGGTTCGAACCCACCATAGCCATAGGCCATGGGTCAAACCAAAAGGCTACCACGGCTGCGACTCAAAGATAAACGGACGTAGTTAAACGAAAAAAATCCAAACCACTGACATTTTCTTCTTTAATTTACCTTTTGTTGGTACTGAAACTAGATCCAAAATCATAAAGCGACTTGTTGAGGGTTGGATCCTTTTCGTTAAACTACGTCCAAACGACCTTCGAAAGACCCTGAGTCCTATTTCTAACAGTAACAATAAGTATCGTCCTAATGGCCAAAACCGGAGAGTGAGGAAAACGCCATATGTGATTGACGTTTTACCATAAGTAAATAGCGGAAGATAAAAGATTTATAAACATACGCCTAATAATGACCATAATACTTAACATAGTAACATGACTACGAATTGTGTTGTCAGAAGAGTTGAAGAATCGTATATTTTATTTAATCAGCATACAAAATTAGGAAGTGATACCAAAAAAGGCTCGCCCAGCCCACATACACATCATCTGACTAAAGACAAAAAAAGGTGTTGCCAAAATCGGCTAAGCACGCTTCTCCTTTATTGTAACGACAAATTTTCCTAGAACAGGATCATTACTTTTCTCAAACATGCTATGAAATATTGACGTTATGTTCCTTATAATACGCCACGACGAAGTGTCACGTTGCAGGTGCGGCTGGCCAGCAAAGTGATCGTTTTTAATTTCCTTTACACACGGAGTGACACGGCATCATGGCGTTCCATTAAAAAAAACTATCAGCAATATTTGCTTTTTGGATAATTATGTATGACATTCTGCCACTACGCTTATTTAAGATGATGATGATGGTGATGATGATGGTGATGACGATGGTGATGATGATGATGAAAATGGTGATGATGGTGATGGTGATGATGATGATGGTGGTGGTGGTGATGATGGTGGTGGTGATGATGGTGGTGGTGATGATGGTGGTGGTGATGATGATGGTGATGATGATGATGATGGTGGTGGTGATGATGGTGGTGGTGATGATGATGGTGGTGATGATGATGATGATGGTGATGATGATGGTTATGGTGATGATGATGATGGTGATGATGCATGTTTGAGAAAAGCTCTATACAAGCCTCGGCCACGAATAGGGACCCCTTTTAGGGGGCCCCTATTTCGCGGCCGCTCAGTAATGTAATATAACGTCTGCTATGGGTATATACAAGGTGGATATACGTTTACCTGTAACAGCTAAGTGCGATGTCTAGGTCTTCCTCAAACGATTTCCCTGGGAAGAGAGGCTTTGGAGCATCATCGAAGAATTCGTGAAACGGAAACTCTTTGCTAACAGTTTCCACGGATTTTGTCTGAAAAAAGGTGATTAGAGAAATATTATTCAATTTTACAATGTAAATGTTATAGCTATAGTTATATTGAGATATGACGGTGGCGCTGGCTGCGTCTAGCGTGATGCATTTAGTCGAATACAGGAATTGTAACAGAGCGCGCGTGTGTTTACTTCCGCCTCCCTAACCTCCAAACTAACAGTGGCGACGTCGGGCCAAAAAAACAACGCGTGTAATTTGTATAATCATGGCCAAACTGTCTTTTGGGTCCATCTCAGTGTTCAATCACTATGTTCAGGAGTGGTATTTGTTTAAAGACAGGCTAGAACAGTGGTTCCTTGCGTACGAGTTGGAGGATTCAGAAGATAAATCTAAACGTAAACACCGAGCGATCTTATTAAGTAGTTTGTCCGAGAACACATAAGTAAATTAGTACGGGATTTAGCACTACCGACTGTTGTGGGGACCTTAAACTACGAAGACGTGGTGAAACTCTTAGACAAGCATTGCACACCGGCCACGTGCGGCTTCGCTGAGAGGTTCAAGTTTCACTCTGCGACTCAGCATATGAATGAAGGACTGGCAGAGTGGGCGGCCCGTGTTCGCGGCCTCGCCGCTCACTGCAATTTTCTATCAACGGCTTTGGACGAGTCTCTACGTGATCGGTTCGTGCTCGGCATGCAGCCCGGGCCGGAGCGCGACAGGCTTTTCACACAACCCATGGCGGGTCTAACGTTGAGCGAAGCGTTAAAACTGGCGGAGGGCATCCGTTGTGCGAGACAAGGAGCATCCCAAGCAGTGCCGGGCGCAGGAGCGTTCGGTGCGGCGCAGGGGCAGGCAGCGGTAGCGCCTGTGCTCAAGATGGCGGCAGCGGCGCCGCGCCGCGAGGACACGTGCCCGGCGTGCGGCTACAATGGCCACAACACAACTTACGCAGGGTTTGCCCGAAGCGTAGAATTAAGCATAATTTTATCGAGTGTGGTGAGAATGATGGAGATGACAGCGATGATGGTAAGAGTCTTATATTTCATATAAAATCTGCCCACGGTGAACCAATGCTAGAATCCGTGCTCGTGAATGGAATTACCCTACCGTTCGAGATAGACACGGGCGCGGCAGTTACCGTTAGGTATATCCGAAGAAACCTATGGTAAATATTTTTCCAAGACACGCTTGAAATTAAGTAATACTATATTAAAGAGTTATAATGGCAGTACTATTACAACTTTAGGTGTCATCACCTTACCATTCACGTATAGAAATAAATCAGTAAACTTGAACGTGTACGTTATTCGGAATGGAGGGCCGTCCCTTTTAGGGCGTGACTTTATTTCATGTTTTAAGCTTCAGATATCGGCCATTAACTCGCACAGCTCCATAAATATGCCAATTGTCTTACAAATGTTAGCCGCTAAATATCCTAGTTTGTTCTCGGATGCGCTCGGGTGCTGTAAACATGTTACAGTTAAACTTAAAGTAAAAGAAAACTCCAGTCCCATTTTTTTCAAAGCTCGCCAAGTCCCGTTCGCCCTCCACGAGCTAGTGGAACAGGAGATAGATCGGCTTGTTAAGCTGGGTATTTTAGCTCCAGTTAATTATTCGGACTATGCTAGCTCCGTGGTCCCGGTGCTTAAGCGCGACGGTACAATAAGACTATGTGCAGACTACTCGGTTTCACTCAATAAGCATCTTGAAATAGAAAAATATCCGCTGCCAAGGATTGAGGAGCTGTTCGCAAAGCTGCATGGTGGCCAGTAGTTCTCTAAATGAGACTTGTCCCGCGCGTACAACCAACTAGGCTAAGTGACGAATCACAAATGTTGACGTGCATAAATACCCATAAGGGGCTTTATAAGTTTACGAGGCTCGTTTTACACGGTACGGTATACGGTATACAGGGTGTCTTGCTGTTTCAAGATGACATTTTAGTCACGGGAGACACACGTGACGAGCACCTACAACGGCTTCATGAGGTCTTTAGTTGTTTACAGGAGGCCGGGTTAGTGCTTCAAAAAGACAAATGCTGCCTTTTTCAGGACTCCGTCACGTACTTAGGTTTTATAATTGACCGTAATGGACTCCATAAATGCCCAGAAAAGGTAAATTCCGTTCTTCAAGCCAAAACGCCTTCTAATATCGCGGAGCTTAAGTCTTTTTTAGGGCTCGTAAATTACTATAGATCATTTGTCAGAAATGCCTCTTCAATTTTAGCACCGCTGCACAGCTTGTTACAAAAAAATATACCGTGGCGTTGGGAACCCGAGCATGATCGAGCTGTGACCGAAATAAAGCGCGTGTTAGCATCGGACGAAGTCTTAGCACACTTCAACCCAGCCGCTGACCTCATCCTCACCGTGGACGCTTCTCCCACAGGACTTGGGGCCATCTTAGGGCAGGTTGATGAAAGGGGCAAGGAAAGACCGATTTCCTACGCGTCACGATCACTCACTACGGCAGAAAAAGCTTATAGTCAGATCCAGAAGGAGGCGACGGCCATTATTTATGGTGTACGCAAGTATCACCAATACTTGTATGGCCGCGCCACCCCATTCGTCTTAAGGACCGACCATAAGCCCCTGCTCTCGATCTTTAACCCTGACAAAGGTATCTCAGAGGTCACAGCTAACAGGCTGCAGCGCTACGCTATATTTTTGACTTCATATAATTTTAAAATAGAGTATGTATGTAGTGCACGAAATTCGGCTGACTTCTTAAGTCGCTCCACGACAAGTGAATATGCTTCACAATCGGGTGCATATCGTGATGTTGACGGGCTAGACAATGCAACATACATAAATTTTGTTTATGACGGCGGTCGCTTCTTAAGCATAAACGATATACGCACTGCTACTCAATCAGATTTGTTGTTCTCAACCGTAGCAAAATATGTTATAGACGGTTGGCCACAAAAAATTAGCGACAGTCAATTAAAACCGTTCTATGAGAGTCGCCAAGAACTAGCACTTGAAAATGCGTGTTTAATGCGTGGACACAAAGTGTGTATTCTTTTAAAGTTGCCGCCAACAAATAATTATGGAATTGCACAACGGACATTTAGGTAGCACTAAAATGAAGGCAGAGGCTCGGAACCGGTTTTGGTGGCCGGGCATGTCAGCTGAGATCAATTGTTATGTAGCGGCCTGTGACATATGCTTTCGGCTGCGGCCCTCGCCTCCCCGCGCCCCTCTCGCGCCATGGGCATTCTCTCCCGCGCCGTGGTACCGCGCGCACTTAGACTTCTTTGGCCCAATAAATAACAAGACGTATTTGTTAGTAGTCGACGCATACTAACATTTTCTGCAGGGCCGACAACGCACTGGTATCGCGTAAAGCGCTGCCAGTGTCTATGGACAGTGGTGCTCATTTAACATCAGGTGACCCACTAGTTCGTTTGTCTGGCTTCACTAACATAAAAAAAAAAAAAACTCAAAATGGGCTGGGTGCTTTGACGTGTCGTCAGGGTACAGTCGGCCAAAAATATGGTCTACCCCCTTACGGCCGAAGTTAATTTGCACGTCATGATACAACAAGGTCGATTTTCCCTTGCAATAACATGATGACAGTGACTTAGGGATATTTAGATGTCACAGAAACTTTTGTCAAAACTGGTAGACCACTTTCGTGGTCGACCGTACAGTACTCGTGTCGTAATTGAGAAGCTGTGCGAAGTAATGGCCAGGTTTGGGCTTATTCATACCATTTGTTCTGACAATGGAACTTCTTTCGTGTCAGAAGACCTCTAGAGACTTGACCTCGCCGGCATATAGCGCGATCAGTAACGGGCAAGCCGAATCGTATTGCAAGGTAATCAAAAATGCAATAAACGAATTATTTTATCCGGGTACAATCAGAAGGATTTAGCTTGTAAATTAAATGAGTTTTTGTTTCAATATAGAATTTCCATTCACAGCACAACAGGAAAATCACCCGCAGAGGTGTTATTTGGTTCTAAGTTGAGGCGCATATTGATCTTATATTCCTTATAGGGAACGTGCACATCGACGGTGCTGCCAACTGGTGCCATCAATTTGAATGTTTTACCATGTCAGTCAATATTTGACATTTACAATAAGAGTAAATAAACATATTTTTATGAGTGAAAATACATATAATGTAGCTAATCATAATGTATTGTTGCATTACTGGATGTACTAACACATCAAAAAAACATAGTAAATCAAATAGGGTAAAATTTTACTTCTTTCCAAGGAATAGTACTCACATGCCATGGTGACGTGAAAAACGGCAAAAGTGGATAAACGTAGTAAAGAAACATACGTAAGTATGAGATTTAAAAGCATTTTAAGATTACCAATGATATTATTAGTAAAAATAACTATGTTTTTAGTTTGTAGTTAATACGATCTTTTTATGTAAACATAACCTTTAAATCTGTTTACAGCAAACATTGGAATGATTGGCTTCCATCTAAAAATACAACAATATGAAGTGCTCACTACATTGGCAACAAAAAAATCAGAAAATCCTAGACATCCATTATAAAATATGTTCCTACAATTTTCCCTGGTGAAGAAAACAATCCACAAAAATATATACAAATGTACTATACATAAATAGAATGAATAAAACGTATACATTGAAAAACATAATACATTTAATAAATGAAAACGTCATTCAGAAAATATTTTGCCGTTATTTTCACGTCGTAAACAATGGAAATTTTTGTCTGTGCGACAATTTTACCAATGATCACTGTCTCATTTTTCTCATCTGTTTTCTCTTCAACATCTAACACGTGGCCGGCCTCGCAGAGCTTTTGACCTTTTAATACGTTTTAGTCACGCAGTCGATCATTATTAATTGGTCTGAACCCATATTTTGTAATTTTAACCATGATATAAAATTATTTTGATTCTTGTTTACATTCTTGATAGCACGATGACAGATCTGATAAGTTTCTTTTTCTGTCCGCATAGTGTCGCTTCTGTCGCATTAGTGCTGCCGTCTATAGTTACTGCACGTTCCCTACGAAGTATCACGTTTCGGGTGCGGCTAGACGAGAGGTCGTTAATAAAATTTCATACAATATTACCGGCCTAGTAGGCCGGCAAAATGATTTTTTATAATTTCCATTCCACACAAGAGTGACACGGTAACATGGCGTTCAGCCATTAAAAAAGACTATAAGTAAGCTATATTTGCATTTTGGTTCATTATGATTTATGACATTCTGCCCTACACATATTAAAAATTAACATTCATGAATTATCTCTGTTTTCTATTAAGTTTTTTAATCGTTATATCTCAGAAACGGTGGCTCTTAGGAAAAAAGTAATAAGACCTTTATGATAGATAATTTTATGATAAAACTTACCGTTTCAGTGAAAATCGCGAAAAACCCATTTTTTTCACCTTTGACTTTGATTTTTTTTTCCACATGCCGGAACAATGGGGAGTTTTGACATGTTATTTTTAATTATATTTTGAAAAATTTTACTAATTTTCAGCTTGATGTTAATTCATGTAGCTTTGAATGTCTAGATTGACCGGATCATTTAGAAACCCCGGTGTTTTTAGGGTTCCGTACTCAAAGGGTAAAAACGGGACCCTATTACTGAGGATCCGCTATCCATCCGTCTGTCCGTCCGTCCGTCTATCCGCCCGTCTGTCACCAGGCTGTATCTCAAATTTAACATAATATTATGAACCGTGATAGCTAGACAGTTAAAATTTTCACAAATGATGTATTTCGGATGCCCCTCTAAACAACAAATACTAAACTAAAGTAAATATTTAAGGGGGCTCCCATACAACAAACGTGGTTTTTTTTGCCGTTTTTATAGATAGTACGGAACCCTTCGTGCGCGAGTCCGTCTCGCACTTGGCCGGTTTTTTATGGTTTGGCACATCTCCAGAATACCTAGTAGTTTTGCGAGCTGACGTCATATGTGTTTTCGTCAATATTTTTCAAAAGCTTTATCTTGTTTACTTTGGTTTTTCACTGGAAACCCCCCACCTATATCGGAGTGGGATTATACTGACGTTCATTGCTAAAACTGATCTGGATAGTTTGATGTATTAGCATTCCTTATCATTGGTGTACCTTATTCCGATATGCATTTTAGAATAGCTGCTAATCACGGCGCAAGTCATTCACCTAGAGATGGTTTACCATATCTGCGAAATGATAGTTACCATAGCTGTACTCTAGGCAGTTTCTCGTCGTGCACCTTACGCACAAAAATATACCTCGCCTGCTGCTACAGTCTCCAAATCACAACCAACAAGCAGTTTTAGATTATGTATATATTTCGCATGCCACATTAATTACATAATCTGTGCTATTCGTTCGCCATCCCTACCCTAATGTATCGTTTTCCATGATTTTTATTTGTCATAAATTTATTTCTAAGGCAGTATTTTATTCATAATTATTTATTACTAAACTAACCTAAAGTACAGCATTCTATAAGATGGCATTAAGAAAATCCTGATAACAGGACGGTTCTATAAATTTTACGGCAAAAATTAGTATAGGACGTGAAATTATGGGAAACGAAGTGATTCGATTTGTCATACTTATAATCAACACGGTTCTAAAACAGCATGCTGCTTTGCCATATAATATTGAAACTACTAACAAGCGACGTAAGGATATAGTTTGCCCACCAAATTTAAATAAGAAACACCCTTTCTCCTCCAGATTTCATGCTTTCCTGGCACCATTCCTTTATAACAGGTTAAACGCCAAAGTTGAGTTTTATGCGCTTAATTACATCCAAACTAAGAAACTTCTTCAAGAAGCGCTTCAACACATGTCCTATGAAGATACAGAACTATTATTAGTTGTTCTAAAATAAACATAGTATAGTTCAGTTAGTTAGATAATTCTATTAGTTAGTTGGTTACTTAAATTACTTAAAACAATTTAAATTGTCCTAAATGATTTTGTTTCTTTTGCATGTAATTTAATATTTAAGTTAAGTTTTGTTAGCTCTTTTACACCTGAAACACAGGAATTTTCCTAGTTCAGGTATACATAACTGTTTTTGTTCTAATTTAAAATATTTTAGTGTATAAGTTATCTAATTGTACCTAAATGTAAAATTTAATAAAGATTTATTATTTATTATTATTATTATTGTTTTTAACTTTCTGTTATCTCTCCTAGGCTAGGAGGTAAATTATTGCACGGGCCTAAGCCAAGTGCTTTTGAATTTATATACGACTAATATAAAAAATAAATTTTATATTGACCTACTTAATTATATCGAAAGAAACTTGCGTACTATGCGGCATGTGTTTAGGATGACAGCTTTTTGTAAGAGAGTGTAAGTGGAAGGATGAATATTGAGTGCCCGGAGGCTTGTATGAAGTGTTTTCGGTATGATGCCTGTTGTGGAGAGTATGATAGGAATTGTTTTTACGGTCCTTACTTGCCACTGTGTTTTAATTTCTATGGAGAGGTCGGTGTATTTGGCTATTTTTTCTGTGTGAGTGTTTCGTAGGTTATGTGTGTTGCAGATGGCAATGTCAATTAAATATACTAGCTTTTCACTCTTGTTTAAAACTGTGATGTCTGGTCTATTACAGTGAATCGTCTTATCAGTCATAATGGTTCGGTCCCAGTATATCTTGTAATCGCTATTTTCTAGAATTGTCTGGGGCTGATATTTGTAATATGGGACTTTGTCTGTGATAAGTTTGAACTGGAATGCTAGGTGCTGGTGAACTATTGCTGCTACTTGGTCATGTCTATGTTTGTAGTCAGTCTGAGCTATGGAGCGGCAAGCGCCCGTGATGTGTTGGATTGTTTCTGGGCTAGTGTGACAGTGTCGACAGTGATCTGATCCAGGTCTGCGAATAATATACTTTTGATAGTTTTTGGTGTTTATTACTTGATCTTGGATAGCCATTAAGAAAGCTTCAGTTTCCGGGAAGAGTTCACCGCGACACAGCCATGCGTTCGACGCTACTTTGTCGACATGTGGTTGCTGCAGGTCGTTGTAATGTCTTCCATGTAGAGACTTAAGCTGCCATGCGTTGATTTTTTGTTTAGGGTCCGTAATATGTTCATTGCGTTGTTTGCTTGTGTCATGTAGGTTCAGAGGGGTGAGTCGTGTGTCGGTTTGTGTGACTGCTGAGTGTAGGACGCAATCATGTGCTTTTCTGTAAAAGAACTGTCTTAGGTTTGTAATCTGTTTGTTGTGTAAGTTAATGATATCTATTAGTCCTCTGCCGCCTTGGTTTCGCGGCAGAGTTAATCGCTGTACACATGATCGTGGATGATATTTACGGTGTGAAGTCATTAGCTTGCTGATGGTGCGTTGCAGCTTTTGGAGATCAGTTTTCGACCAGTTTATTATGCCAAAGCTGTATGTGAGAATCGGTATTGCGTAGGTGTTGACCGCTTTAATCATGTTGCGAGAGTTTAATTGTGACCGAAAAAGTGCATTAAGTCGATGTTTAAATTTTTTTATTAAATTTGTTTCAGTTTCAGTCTGGTGAATCTGCTGTGATTGTTGGAATCCTAGATATTTATATGGAGTGTCTTCATCCAGTGATAAGATGAGCTCGCCATTGTCAAGCGCATAGTCATTCTGCACAACAGCTCCCTGTTGGACAGATAACGTCTTGCACTTGTCAATGCCGAATTCCATACAGATGTCGTTAGAGAATGTTTGCGTGATGTCTGCGAGCTTATGTAGTGACTCTGTGTCTGTACTGTATAATTTTATATCATCCATGTACATGAGATGTGTTAGCGTCAAATGAGTTTGGTCATGTGGCATTGGAACTCCGTTGCCATTTCGGTTCAGTAGATTTGAAAGCGGGTTAAGAGCGAGGCAAAACCAAAGAGGGCTCAATGCATCGCCTTGAAAAATGCCCCGCTTAATGGATATATTATCTGTAGTTTGCGGTGTTGTGGGACAGTCGACTAACTTAAGTTTAGTTTTCCAGTGTTGCATTGCGTCTTTTAAAAAGGTAATTATTGTTGGGTTAATTTTGTATTGGTGTAGTATGTGTATAAGCCAGCTGTGGGGCACGGAGTCAAATGCTTTTCGGTAGTCTATATACATAGTGGTAATGTCTTGCTTATATTTTATCGCTGATTTCATCGCAACAGAGTCTATGATAAGCTGTTCTTTGCACCCTTGACTGCTCTTGCGGCAGCCCTTCTGTTCTTCTGCTAGTAAATTGTGTTCTGTGACGTGTTGGTATATGAGTTCTGTGAGACAAGACGTGAGTATTTTGTAGATAGTTTGCAGACAAGTTATCGGTCGGTATTTAGCGGGGTTTAGTCGGTCGTTATCTTTTGGTAGCATGTAAGTGATTCCCTGTGTGATAAATTCGGGCATGGTGCTTGGTGATTGTATGAAGTCATTAATGTGTCTATGCAATGTGGGGTGTAGTGCAGTAAGTTTCTTATACCAAAAGTTGTGTATGTGATCGGTTCCTGGTGCTTTCCAATTGTGTGATTTTTTAATAACTCGGATAAATGTGTCTATTGGTATATATTCGAACTGCATCTGTGGTACGTCATTCATTAACTGTTGATCGGCAGAAATCCATTCAGCAGTTTTATTATGCTCTCTTGGGTTACCCCATATATTTGACCAATATTGATGAAAATTTTCAGCGTCAGGAAAGTCAGTTTGCGAAGTGTTGTGTGTGTGCGTGTGTTGTGTGTCTGTTGTGAGTTGTCTATAGAATTGTTTTTCGTTGTTTCTAAATTGTGTGTTTTGTTTCTTTCTACGTGTGCAATTTAAGTACCTCTTGAGTCTTGCTGTCGCTGCATTCAGTTTTTGTTTCAGAGTGTCAAGAAATTGTTCGTTAGTTGTGTTGGGTTCCTCGTGTTGAGAGTGTTGCTGGTGTCTCTTCTTTATATCTTCGATAAACGCTGTTTGTCGTGAGCCCCTAAATCCCTGGATGTAGTGTGTTAACCTACCAATATCTTTTCTCAAATTACTTATTTTAGTCTCTAATCTCTTCTGCCATGCTGGTCTACTATCGTTTCTTTGTTGTGGGGTTGGGTTTGTTTCCTTGAATTTTGTGCCATTACAAGTAGCAGTAGTGTAAGCTGAGCAATATATTAATGTTTGTGTCACGATGTAACTGTCCTCCTCGGATATGTATTTGGGTAGTATTTTTGTGTTGATGTAGTTAATAATGTAACTTAGTTTTTTTGAGGTTTTTTGTTTTGGTATGTATGGTCTCTGTGTTGGGTCAGTGCTTTTGAATCTTTCTAGTGTAATATCAAATGTTTTTGATATGTCTTTAGCAAATTCGTTGTTTATGTCGTCAGGTGGCTCAGTCATTCCTTGTGGATTCGCGTTATGGACGTCAGAGTCTGTCTGTGGGTTTTCCGTTGCAGAGTTATGTTCTTGGCTGTTGTCATCTGGGTGGGTGATTTGGGTAGTAGAAGCGTCTTGGATATCAAGTTGTTGTTGTACTTCATCTCGAATTTTTTGCAATTGTTGGTCTGATAAACGGTTGTTTGCTATAATTGTGCGTCTTTGGTCAGCTATTCTTTGTTCTGAAACATGTGATAAATCTGCAAATTGTTCTGTTATGTGTTTGTGTAACTGCCCGCGGTATGCTGTAGTGTTTGACTCTAATTTTGTGATCGTGTAATATGCCCTCATGATAGCTTCGTTCATTTCGTTCGTCCATATCATCCGGGTTCGTGACTGTGTGTTTGACGTCTGCGACTGTTGAATAATGCTTGTGGGTGAGTGGGAGAGTTGTAAAGCTACTTGATCTCTTATATTGTCAAAAATGTCTTTCGAAAGCATCTTGTTTCTTATAATGGCCCTTCGTTGATCCCCAATTCTTTGCTTGGATACCTTCATTTCTGGAAAATGCTCATTGAACTGTGTGTGTAATGTGTCAAGATAGCCGTTTGTTTTTGTTTCTAATTCTGTGATTAAAAGATAAGTGCGCCAGATAAACTTATTCATTTCATTAGTCCACTTTTTTCGCGCACGAGAGTTGCCTGCAGCGGGTCCAGGGTTGATGGCGTTTGCCTCCTGGACAACGTCTACTGGCATTGAAGACAAAGATGTTGTATCAGAACTTGTTAGCGTGTCACAGGGGTGCGGTGATGAGCTGGGTGATTCGAAAATACTATGGATCGATGAGATTGGTGATGATGGTCGTGAAATGGTATCGGCTGCATGTGCTAGCCGAGTTGATTTCGGTCGCGGTACGTTGCTCCCCCCAGAATACGAGGAGCGGCCCGAGCTGCGCGTGACGCGGCGCTCGGGGCGGGATTCTCCAGCATCGTCTCCTCTGCTGGTACCCGCCTGGGGTAGTATACTTCTCTTTTGTCCCGCTTCCATACTTACGACGTTACTAGTGCTCTGTTAGCCATTGGTAAGTGTAAAGCTAAATATATAGCTGCCAATGTCCGCCCCTCACGTGGCACTGATGGTCGTGCCGGACGTGGAGTTAGATTTGTGAGGGGCAGTTAGATTTGTGAGGGGCTTATTATTATTATTATTATACACTAATCACTATCTATCACTCGCTGCGTACCTTGTCCCGTTGGCATGCGTCGGTGAAGGCCTGCCAGCGCGGGCGCACGTGGTACACGTGGAAGTGATGCGCCAGCTCGCAGGTGGCGCCGGCGTCGTCTCCGCCCGAGTCCAGCGTCTGTTGCAGCCGCCCCACCACCTCCAGAAGCTCCAGCCGCTTAGCCAGCACGTAGTTCACTCGCCCATATCTGGGAGAGAGGGGCAAAATTTATTAGAACGACGAATGAAGAATAACCGAATTATTCGAGAATTACGAATAAAATTATGGAATGATTATTTTTATTCGAATAAAATTATTCCTGGATTCATTCTATTTTGATACTAAATCGATGGTACGTTTTGGCACTTTTCGCCATGATGCCAATCTAACTTGACTCATCAAAGTAGGACCTCACGCAGCGCACAATGCATTCATTTGAATTTATACTATACGGAACCAACTTTGGAAGTGACCCATTACAATTACAAAGCATTAGCATAATTTTCATATATAACGCTGAAATAAAAAACTGCCAGACTTGCACACGAAAAGTTCTTTACCACCGTCCGTACAATATTGACATGTACCTACAATATTAATAGAGATCGAGCAAAAACCTCAAGAAACTAGAGTGTCTTTATTTATACGCAAAATAATGATCATTTATTTATTTATTTATTTATTGCAGTATGGGTCTTACAAGATGTTATGTACACTTAAAAACAGTTCCAACATAACCCTGTTAGGGCACAGCAACATTAAAATTTTAAATACCTAATAAAAAAAAGACAAATTGAAATAATAAGAAAAAAAAATATATAAAAAATACTTAGTCTAAATTAGTGCATGCAACACGTCACATGTATGTGCAGTGTACACACACATAAGAACTAATTCATTAATTTGAATGTCAGAAGCATGTAATTTATATCCGCAGTTCTGAAACTTTTGCGTACTATTTTAAATTTTATATTGAACCTGTCACCAATATATTTCATTCAAACCTATAATTATTATAGCAAGAGTAAATAAAATAAGAAACGATACCATAGTATAAGAACGTATAGCGATACTATCTCCCACGCGCGTTCTGGCGAATTAATTTTGGGTTTTTTGCAACTGTCACATTGTCAATCTCCTGTCATTGACGACGGAACACGATATTTTACGTTTCTTAGTATTTGAAAATAAATACCTATAGCTATCTATTATTAAGAATGCTAGTTTCCCAGATGTATTCAAATGTTAAGTGAATTATAACCAAAAATGAGATAAGCTTAAATTAAGCTAAGTGAAGTGTTGTTTCCTTCGCTTATCACCAATAATTATGTTAAGATCATTTTTAAGCAAACTTACGGTAGGCCAAATAGTTAAGAATAAATAAAACTGTTTTGGGATCATAACGTCCCACTCGCAAAACGTCCCTCCACCAAAATTACGTCCCATTCGCAAAACTTCTTCTCTGCAAATGGTCCCTTATGTAAAATACCCTATTCGCAAAAGGTCCCACCCATTTCGCAAAACGTCCCTTCTGAGAAAGCCCCTTTCGCTGAAAGCGCCTACTGCATAACGCCCCTTTCGCAAAACGTCCCGTCTGCGAAATGACCCATTCGCAGAATGTCCCGTCTGGAAAAAGCTTGTTTCAGTAGAGACTAGGAGTCTTCTCATAGGATAAGAGATGGCCAATAATAATCCCTACGTTACATTAGTGTGGAATGGAGGTTTCACATATCCACTCACCTTTGATTTACCCTGGCGGGCCAACTCACAGACACAATTTTTACATAAAAACTTTTCCTTAGTTATTATACTTATTATCACTGGCCACTTTAATGGAGATTTAAGTAGGATACTTATAATACTAGGGAACATTTTATGAAAGGATCGTTTTGCGAACGGGCCATTTTGCGAAAGAGTCGTTTTGCGAACGGGTCATTTTGCGAAAGGGACGTTTTGCGAACGGGTCATTTTGCAAAAGGGACGTTTTGCGAACGGGACTTTATTTATGTGAAGGGACGTTTTGCGAACGGGCCCTTTTGCAGAAGGGTCGTTTTGCCTATGATTTGTGTAAGTTGTTTCGCCATCGAAGCTGCGATGGGTAGGCTACCTTTCAATATTTGCATCGACCTTGGAGTCACTCTGTATTTTAGATCAGTGCTAACATCAATGAAAACCACACGAGCTTTGCTTTTAAAAGTATTAATTTCCATGGCCACCCACCCAATACTCATAAAATGTTTTATGAATTATAAATAAAGCTCGCCGAAATATTACGCTTACCCAGAAATAAAAATTTAACTACTTTGAAAAACCAACGCATGCCTGTTAACACACTAATTTAGCATAGAAGCAACAATGAGCCTTAATGAGCTTAATTTTTAGGTCATATGTTAGACAGGCTAACGTAAAACCCATCGAACGTCATGTTGGGAAAGGCTGGCAAAACCAGAGAGTAATTGCAATTTCCAGTATAAGTGTTTTAACGATCAGCAATGCAATGTCGTACCTATAGAGGTTCTATTGGTTTACATAGGGGGTGTCTATAATTCCATCCTCAAAGGCGATAGAGTATATAATACATGGGATTTTTAGCAGAACCATCAAAATCACTTAGATTTTCAAGATCTATTCACGTCTTTTCGAAAAAGGTTGCTAGGCCATTAGGTACCTTAAAAAATAGATCAAAGTAAATGCAGATGATATCTCGTGAGCACGCCTCCATCCTTACTGTAATGTTTCGTGATATTTTCGAAATCCCCCTATCGAACATCACGTTCTTATTGGAATACCCCTAATTGGAAGTATTGAGACTGAAATAGTTGACAATATCCAATTCTTTCTTCAGCCACATAATCCATAGGTACTAATCTCTCTTGTCTCTGTGACTGTCTATTACCTCTTCACGCTTAAACCGCTGAACTGATGTAGATGAAATTTGGTACGGAGATAGTTTGAGACACTGGTAAGGACATAGAATAGTTTTTATCCCGGAAAATTGCAAAGCTCCCGCGGGGCGGGATAGCGATAAACGACTTCTTTGCAGACGGAGTCGCGGGCAACAGCTACTTGCTCATAACAGACCCAACTTGATACTAAAGCCAGATGAAGTTTGACGTCATCGTACTTTAACAAGTTCTTCAACAACAATGGAAGATTATGCTTCTAAATATAGGAACAGTTGTGGCCTTTCATTACTGAAACCATTAAAATGAATAGGCCACCAGCTCTGTCTGGGCCTTATTAATTTTTAACCTTTGTTTATCCGGACGAAAACAAAACCGAACGTTTTAATTTTAGCCCTCTTGGTTACGGGAACATCGGCAATACCTTTGAGGCTGCGGCAGGTTTATTGTCTAACGCTTCTGACGCTTGCCTTCGCAATCACTATGTCTTTCTGTAAAACGGTATAAGATGATGACAGAAAGAGATGGTGAAAGCGAAGGCAAGCGTCAGAAGCGTTGGACAATACGGCCTCGGGTATCTATGGGTACTTAGTTACTATTAACATCAGGTGACACACTTGCTTATCTTTAATTTTTCTAGGTATACGAAAATGCGTTGGAGAGAGTATACTTTAAAGCTCAATTTGCGTGGGGGGACGAGTGGAAGGGTTTTGCCTAGCAGCAGGAAACTATGAGCTCTTAAAGAAATAAATAATAAAACCGGCGGCATACTATACACTGTAGGTTTTCCCACAAACAAATTGAAATAAAAATAAGGTTTCTAGTCTTCTCGAAAGTACTCGTAATTTAGATCTAAGACTTTGGTATATTTGGCACAGTGTGCACATTACGGCTCGC
Organism: Archips xylosteana; assembly: GCA_947563465.1. Taxonomy (NCBI): domain Eukaryota; kingdom Metazoa; phylum Arthropoda; class Insecta; order Lepidoptera; family Tortricidae; genus Archips; species Archips xylosteana. Next base: position 8,355,755 of record OX387362.1, read on the forward strand.
AGTCTGTCTGATTCCGACGGTATTAATACTTCAAGTAGTTTTTGATTTGTTGTCGGGAAAATCCGAGTAAATTTACCAAAAAAATAAAAAAATTTAAATAAAAAATAAAACGTCCTTCAAAAAACATCCAAAAAACTATGAAATAATAATTGAACCGAACCGACCACAATAAGCATGAAAATATCTTTCTTCTAATCTTTTTTAAGTCGGTGCCTCAGCACGAGCCAGCAGGAGTGTAGAAGCCCTATATATAGTAGGTATGTAGGTAAGTTAGATTACTAGGTCCACTCCTGCTGACTCGAGCTGAGGCACCGACTTAAAACAGATTAGAAGAAAGATATTTTCATGCTTATTGTGGTCGGTTCGGTTCAATTATTATTTCATAGTTTTTTGGATGTTTTTTGAAGGAGGTTTTATTTTTTATTTAAAATTTTTTATTTTTTGCTTTGTAGTTGTTTCTGTATAAAATAGATGCGTAGGATAAAATCATCAGTTTGACTTCGAAATAAGTTTATGTTGAAAATTCTATTTTTAAAACTCGACAGGGTTATGTCGTTTTATTACAGAGTTCCATGATACTTTCTGAATGCAAATGCTCGACTTGTCACCGAAAATACTAAAATCGCTATACGTTTCTCTTGAATTTTTGAGGAGTTTCTTCAATTCCGCATGGATCCCATCATCAGAACTGGATTTTGGTAACAACGGGACCAACCTTGAAGCATGTGCTTTCAAACAACGAAAAAATTTTCCAAATCGGTTCATAAATGACGGAGTTCTGAGGTAACACACGTTAAAAAAAAAAAAAAAAAATGAACATACAACCGAATTGAGAACCTCCTCCTTTTTTTGAAGTCGGTTAAAAAGTACACAAAATGAGATATAGAGCGCACGTCGAAGAGACAGTAAGATTTCAAATGCAGTAGAGTGCGAGCACACTTATGAGGTTTACTGTGAAGTCCAAACTAGTTTGATAGAACTTGACGACGGCTCTGAAGTAGCGATACAAGGGCCATGATTTAAGACTTACTATGGCCGCTTGTCCACTGCACTTCAATCATGGCTCTCGTGACAGGCAAGGAGTAGATATAATCTCGGCTTATGGTGACGCCTCATTGTCAGTGGCAGCGAACAATCGGCTTAAGGATTATACAGATGACAAACGATAAAGTGCATCCCAGAAAGGGGGTAATACTGAACTGAATGCACCCCACTCACCCAAAATACTCATACTGTAACAAATTAATGAATAGGTATGTGTTCTTGGTCTTACCTAGAGAAGTCCTTGTCAGTTTGCAACGCCTCCTCTCCATGCCCAAGACGTAGCAGATGCCGCTCGTCAACATCCAGTTCTGCCACTTTTTCGAACAGCTGATTGAGGGCTTGATTGCTGTGAGTGACCACCAGAGTGCGCTGCCACGGGAAGTTGTGGTACAAGTTGGATATTATCTGCACTGCGACGTCCGTTTTACCTGTTAGGAGAAAGAACATGAGATGAAACATACGTAGTCAAACATTTAATCCTTAGAATCTCATATTCATTTATACTTTTGAAATTACCAATGTAGGATATAAGGTCGTTAGAAGTGAGGCACTTTAAAATTGCAAGTATCAAAATGTACGTAGGTAGATATTTTTTTCAGTTTTTGGGCATTAGCTTTTTCAAAGTAGTGACGATATTTTTTCTAAAGGCCATGAAACAAAAATTTTGTAGCTCAATTTGGTTTATAATAAAGTTGTTCGATCACTAAACATATTATGTAGCTAGGCTAGTATCTACAAATACAAACTGTTTGTTAGAATTTTTTTAGTCTCGAAAGGTTACTTCTGAAGAAACCTTCTTCATCTTCCTTGTTCCTTGTTCTTCTTTATCTGTCAGGAAATTATGTACACTGTATGGTACACTGTTAAAAAAAGTTAAACAAGTTTTAATAACTCAGCCTCTGCGTCATGGGAAATCAGATCTCCAATGAATAAATTGAAATCAATGAATTTATCAGGACAATGTATTTAGACCGTCTGCACGCCTCGCCATATCATGTTTTGTATGATGTTTTTTGCGCAGTCTCATTTCAATGAACTCGTTTCATTGATTTGAAGAGCTGTGCAAATGTTTATGCCAGGCACGTATCTACAGACAAGACAGTGATATTATATATTTACTAAAAGCGGTAGATATGTTATATGTTTACCGAAAATTAAGCGTAATATATAAAAAATAAAACCTCCTTCAAAAAACATCCAAAAAACTATGAAATAATAATTGAACCGAACCGACCACAATAAGCATGAAAATATCTTTCTTCTAATCTGTTTGAAGTCGGTGCCTCAGCTCGAGTCAGCAGGAGTGGACCTAGTTATCTAACTTACCTACATACCTACTATCTATAGGGCTTCTACACTCCTGCTGGCTCGTGCTGAGGCACCGACTTAAAACAGATTAGAAGAAAGATATTGTCATGCTTATTGTGGTCGGTTCGGTTCAATTATTATTTCATAGTTTTTTGGATGTTTTTTGAAGGAGGTTTTATTTTTTATTTAAAAATTTTTATTTTTTGCTTTTTAGTTGTTTCTGTATAAAATAGATGCGTAGGATAAAATCATCAGTTTGACTTCGAAATAAGTTTATATTGAAAATTTTATTTTTAAAACTCGACAGGGTTATGTCGTTTTATTACAGAGTTCCATGATACTTTCTGAATGCAAATGCTCGACTTGTCACCGAAAATACTAAAATCGCTATACGTTTCTCTTGAACTTTTGAGGAGTTTCTTCAATTCCGCATGGATCCCATCATCAGAACTGGATTTTGGTAACAACGGGACCAACCTTGAAGCATGTGCTTTCAAACAACGAAAAAATTTTCCAAATCGGTTCATAAATGACGGAGTTCTGAGGTAAAACACGATAAAAAAAAAAAAAAAAAAACATAAAACCGAATTGAGAACCTCCTCCTTTTTTTGAAGTCGGTTAAAAAGGCCACCTGTTTTATGTAGTCTTTACAGATACATGACGTCGAAGAAAATGACAACCATATGACTTTCATAACGGGAGCAAAAAGAACATGAGCGTGCATGTGTGCGTGTGCTGCTCTTAGCTTATAAAATCATTGCCTGCGGGGTAATATGATTATAAGGCTCAAAACAAGCAAGAGGTGGGAGAAATAAACTCACTTTGATTTTTGCACGAACATAAAAAAAAATGTGTACGCAATTCCTTTAAGATATACGTAATACAGCTAGTTGCCAGTTACTGCACCAACCGCTTAAAGCAGAACACTAGTTTTTGTACAGATTGAGCGAGTAGCAGTGTATCTTACCTGTTCCCGGAGGGCCCACGACCAGAGTCAACCCAGGCTGCATACCGGAACGAATTGCCTCGAGCTGCGTCGGCGTGAACAATATGTTATTCCTAAGAAACATTTTTGTTAAAAGTAATATATTCAGCATATGCTCTTGGATGACCTACGAGTTGGGGAACGCGACAACAAAAACGACCCCTGTCGAAGTCGCAAGATTGCACAATACAATGTCATTTTGCTTGATAGGTGATCTTTGGTGGTTTTTGGGAGATAGGTGGGCAGGTCATCCACCAAATATCAAAAAATGACCCCAATAAAAGTCGCACCGTTTTCGAGAAATTTCGATTTATCTGATTTTTTTGAAAAATGTATACCTGCACTATGATTTTGAGTTGTAACTGCAATAGTTTTTCGAAAATGGTTTTTTGCATCTGATTACACAAAACTATTCAAAATTATTTTTCAATAAAATAAATGCAAAAAATAATTAATTAGGAATCTCACAATTCAAAGTCATAGTGCGGGTATAAATTTTTCAAAAAATTCAGAAAAATCGAAATTTCCCGAAAACGGTGCGACTTTTACTGAGGTCATTTTTTGATATTTGGTGGATGACCTGCCCACCTATCTCCCATTTCCGTTTCTCGTACTACTTACGGGACATCCTGTATAACTTAACACATAACATAGGCATATTTAGCCTAACGGATTAGCTCGTTGAAATGGCAATGGGCAGGCCATATAGCACGTAGAACAGATGGCCGTTGGGGGCCAAAAGTTCTGGAATGGAGACCACGGACTGGCAAGCGCAGCGTGGGACGTCCACCAACGAGATGGACGGACGATTCGGTGAAGGCCGCAGGTACAGGGTGGATGCAAATCGCTTCCAATCGTAATGATTGGGCATCAATGAGGGAGGCCTATGTCCAGCAGTGGACGTCCTACGGCTGAAATGATGATGATGATGATAGGCATATTTTAAACTCGGAGATATTTTTCCTCCAAGATTTTAAGTTAAATAAAAGATTGTAATGTCAAAGCGAATCCTACAACCAACTTAACAAGTTCAAGGCAAACAATCGACAAACACGGCTTTTGTCTTGAAGAGGACGACTTATATGGATGTCTTAGTAACTTATCTTGCCATAAGAGTCGCATGCTCATGAGTCATGACTAATGCTACGTGCTCTCCTTAAAACAAAGTGCCATCTGATTGGACTATAAAAAGGTATCTTTTTTAAATGTGGAGTACTAAATTTAAACACTAACGTATTTACTTGCAATTGGATAAGTAAAGTTTTTTGAAGAGGTGCTAATTATATATTTTTTCAATAGTGGTCGATTTCAACACCAAGAAACTGGAGCTGTTTAATTTTTATCTCCTTTTATTTATTGGAAATATTTTTTTAAGTGTTCGAGATGACATTTGTTAGATTTTACGGCTGACAAGCAGTTCGTGCTCAGTACTAAGAAGAAATAGAAAAAAAAACGAAGTCAACTGTCGCTTCTGTCAATGACAAATGAAATCTAACCGTTTGCGTTACGTTTGCTTTGCGTTGTCCAAGAAGCAGTTCCAAAATAGTGATCGAAAGTATTCAATCTTGATCCAATTATTGTGCATAGGTCGTGGAGAAATGCGGTAAAATTGAAAGTCCGGATTTTATGCGGAGGTCGATAAAAATAGTCCAAAAATCACACTGAGCACACCAAAACGCAAAGCAAACGAAACGCAAACGATTTGACATTGACAGAAGTGACAGCTCACTTCGGTTTTTTTTTTCTGTTTCTACTAAGTTCTGAGCACGTACGGCTTATCAGCCATAAAATCTCACAAATGTCATCTCGAACACCTAAAAAATATTTCCAGTAAACAATAGGAGATAAAAATAAAACAGCTGCAGTTTCTCGATCTCCAGAACGCCGACTGTCGAAAAAAAATATAATTAGCACCTCTTCAAAAAACTTTACTTAGCCAATTGATTCTATGCACTTCAAATGATCAAGTTCAATCACAGATCTTCATTTGACATAACGTCGGCTTAGGAAGTAAACGTGCTAAATCCATTTCTACAGTCATTAAATTTTCAATCTAGTTACATAAGTCAGTAAATTAAAAAAATTGGATGATGGTTTAAATGGATTTAGTAGGTTTGCTTCCTAAGCCGATGATAAGACATCTAAATTATCCACTATTTTTGCAGTTACATACAATCTAGCAACAACCTAGGGATCTTCAAGGTAGGAGCGAATTGGCTGTTTACTGAACCAGTGAGATACACCTTTGGTCTCATCTGCATTTTTCATCGGGTAAGGTAGAATCCATCACGGGTCAGTTTTATGTAAAAAAAACATAATGACCATTTTATTATAATGTAAATATTGAACCGGTAAAACAATTCTAATGTGGATAGACGTAATTTGTGGTTTGTTAAAACGTCTAAATGCAACGCATATCCTTGTTTACAATTAATTCCAGATAGATTAGTTTGAAATTGACTGTTGTTATTTGTAAAGTGGGATCCTATCGCTAAACTCCAACATTACACAGAATGAAATAGGTTACAGTCTGTGCTTGAGCTCCGGGGAATCCGGGGCTGGGTTTTCTTCATCAAAAACATATTATATTCAATAACTTATTTAAATTAATAACACCACTAGGTCTTTTGGGAACATACCTAAGTATTTAATAATAAAAAAATTACAATACAATACAATACAATGACTCTTTATTGTACACCAGGAATAGTAAGCAATACAGAAAACAGGTACACAGAGAGAAAGATACAAGGTAAGCAATAGGCGGCCTTATTGCTTAAGAGCGATCTCTTCCAGGCAACCCTTTACCAGAAAGAAGGAAAGACTAGTTTACAGCAGGTGGTGCATCAACAGTGGATCAGAAAATTATATAGTTGATAAAGAAAAACAATCCCGCTTCCGGTTCCTTGGAGTTCATGTGCAGACTGTATGCTGTATTTAAGGCGTGCTTAGGGAGCGACTATGTTTATTCTGATGTCGTGGTAGCGTCGTGGTTTTGACCTATGGCTTCTCGAACAGAGAGTCTTGGGTTCAAACCCGGGTTCATGTGCGAATTTACATTTGAAATTTACCATGAGCTTTACGGTGAAGGTAAAAATCGTAAGGAAACTAGCACACACCTGCGTGTGTGAATTTCCCATTCCGCACGGGAACTACGGCCCACATACTCTCATTTAGAGCGGAGGCCCGTGCCCTGCAGTTGGACGTACATAGGCTGGGATGATAATGATGTATACTCTGCCTGTGTACAGAGCTGTAAAATGTTTAAATTTTAATTGGCATTGTGTCGACTTTAATACATAGTTTAGTTACTGACTTCTTGGGCTCGTTGTAAAGGTACGGTCCCCTCTTCGGCTGGACGTGTGGCTCCACCACGATGGATTTGCGCTCGTCGTCTTCCTCCATTGCGCTTTCGCCGAGCTCTTGCTTCCGAAGAACGTTCTCGAAGGTTACCCTGGACAAAGTTTTAATAGGTATACATAAATTTGTATCGGTAAACGAACGCCTTGACGAAGGATATAGGCGAAGAAGCTGAATCGCATACTAGAGTGAAATTAACTTGAAATCGATTGCGAAAATTGTACGCAGTATGGGTTAATTTTATATTGGTTCGTTGAGACCCCTTTTTTTATTTTTATTATTTGTTGATGTAGCGACAATAGAAATATACATGGGGTTCTGTTTGTCACCTTTTGGGGACGGAACTCTAAGAATTAAAGGCCGTGCCATAATACAATAAACGTATTTTTTTTTTGTATATTTTTACTCGATCTTTGAAACAGCAATTTATACAGTTAAATGAAAATTTTCATGTGGGAGTCCGACACGCGCTTGTTCGATTTTTTGGTATTAAGTATTTATGATCTGATATTCATCACAGGAGTAACTAATAGTTTCAATGCATACATAGACTTACCACAACATTGTCTAGCTATGTGGTAGCAACATTGTAGTGTAGACCTGTGCTGAATACCAACAAATAACGCTAGTGCCGTTTACTTACACTAACCAGACTATATACGAATTCAAACTGTACTGCGCAGTGAAATATTCAAACGAATTGTTTTGCACTTACATCACGTTCGAAGTAAATTCGAGCGAATTAAAACAGAACGTTGTATTTTGGGTCTGGCTACTTTTAACTCAAGTAACTTCCGTTTAAGAGGGTTTATTACAGGAAGTACGCGCGTTTGGCAGCCGCTGGGACGTGCGACTCCGAGAGGAAGGGCTACGGATTAGCCCCAAACATGTCGAGTTAAACTCGTTTTAAGACGTGAGTGATCCGTTTATTTTCACTATAAAATTATACATAGTTTAGAATTAAATTGAGGCCACAGTCAACATGTTTCAGCAGATTTCAGAAACGTTGACGAAATAAATACCCTGAATTGTATTAAATTAACAAATTTGAAATTTGTAAAACGCATCAATAAATTGGAAAGTCGATAAGTTGATTATTATACGGGTACAAGCATTGTTTTGTGAACTGTTAACGTTACTACGAACGAAAGTCAAGCCTGAAAATTTAGCAAATAGCAGATTTCGCACACGGTGACGAGAAAGGGCAGAAATGAAATTTAATATATCGCGAATACGGTTTCGCGTACATACATACCTACCCATTCCAAACTACTGAAAGGTTTGGATATAAATTATAATTTTTCTCTATCCAAAATACACCATAAGAGAATCTAGTTCAGTGGTGGGCAAAGTAAGGCCCGCGGGCCAACTCCGGCCCGCGAAACCATTTTATCCGGCCCGCCGCGGATACATCGAAATAGTTTGTATATGGCCATAGTTTGTATAATTTTAAAATTTTGCAGTTTTGCTGCAATTCTGGCCCGCCTCCGAAATTTCTCAAGCTTTCTGGCCCCCCACGAAAAAAGTTTGCCCACCACTGATCTAGTTTGTTGTGAGTGCAGTAACTTGTAGTATACGTACGTATCAAATAAATTTAGATCACCCTGGATTATCTGTTTGGAAATTGTTTGTGCTAGGTATTAGATATGCAAGATTAAAACAACAAACCGTTCATTGTTCGTGCGTCATCCAGCCAGATGCAAATGGCTAGTATATAACTAGATATAACAAAAATTATAGAGAATACTTTTTATTACCAAAACCTAATCCGTTTAATTTAATGTAAAAATAAAATACTTTTTGCTGTTATACCTATACATAGTTTAAATCTGATCGAGAGTTTTGGGGCCCATCAAAATCAGATTTTAATTTAAAATGACCACCGATTATTGACTTAAAAATTAACGTCTAATCTGCGACACGTATGACTAAGAAGCTACGATTTGATTACAATTTAAACTGCAGGTATGACTTAAACTATTTCCTTTCATCCACTAAAAGGTTGATTGGTAGAGATCCCTTAAAGGGATAAGTCCGCCTTTTGCGGATATTCCAACGGTTGTGTTTTGTTTTAAATCTAATCTTCCAATATATAAAAAATTCGTGTCACGGTGTTTGTTATCGAACTCCTCCGAAACGGCTTGACCGATTTTTATGAAACTTTTTTCTCTACATTCGGTAGGTCTGAGAATAGGTCGTAGGCTATTTTTCATACCCCTATTCTTCGCAGACGGAGTCGCGGTCAACAACTAGTCTGATATATAAAAATCAAGTGTCACGGTGTTTGTTATCGAACTCTTCCGAAGCGGCTTGACCGATTTTTATGGAACTTTTTTTGTGTATATTTGGTAGGTCTGAAAACAGGTCGTAGGCTATTTTTCATACCCCTATTCTTCGCATACGGAGTCATGGGCAACAGCTAGTACTATTATAATGCTATGAAATGACTATTATAAATTTTACATTTCAATTTATTTTAATTGTGTTTGTGTCCCAAATCTGATACTCTTTCTTATATTCCTTTATCTATCGGATCTACTCTCTAATATTTGCAACATGTTAATGATGGCATCAAAGCCGCCTCGGGTACACGAAACATACAAAAGGCAAGGAATTTGTGACATCATGCGATACCGGTTTTTTGGATCGACGTACGATTACCAAATACTTAATTAAGTATCAAGCACTCCGTACACACCCACCAGTTTAATAATACATTATTGCTCAGGCCTGAATGCCAACAAAGGCTGTTCCGGCCGAAGCGAATATAGTGCTTTTCTCAAAAATCGAAAACGGAACCATCAAACGAAAATAAACATTTACATTTTTGAGAAAAGATTATTTCTGTTTAAGCGGGGCTTACACGGGTGACTAAAGCCGCACGATTTTTGCCGCGCGGCTAAAATCGACCGTCTAAATGGCAATTCGGCTAGACTACAGCCGCAAGCCCTAAAGTTGGGTAGCAGCCGACTTTGGCCGCGCGACTGGCTAGTGAGCTGTAGTAGTGAGCTGTGACGGCGAAAATCGACCCGTGTAAACCCCTCATTAGAGCATGAGCCTGATACATATTTACCACGTAGGTACGTCGAATGAATATTCAATGTAGTAAATATGTGTCATCTGATCTTATTTATATAGGTAGGTAATGTGATAGTCTGATACCATAACCGATATTCGCAAGAGATGTAGAATTGAGGATACAATGCTACAATGAGAAATAAATTATGAGCATTCATTGCAGAACCGTAGCTGTCCTTTAAGGGAATGTCAGGAAAATGAAGCTACTGCAGTTATTTGGCTGCTCCGTTGTTGGAATTGGAAATTCTCTCCCATCTCCCGTCCATTGTTCGTGAGTGACCCTGCCAGTATTTTAAGAGGTACATTATGTAACTGACCATCTGACGCTTTATACCTTACTAGCGACCCGCCCCGGCTTCGCACGGGTACAACTATATTATGCATGTATTATACATATAAACCTTCCTCTTGAATCACTTTATCTATTACTAGCGACCCGCCCCGGCTTCGCATATTATATTCTACCCCGCGGGAATTTTGCATTTACCTCGAGAAAAAGACGTAGCCTGTGTCAATTAAGGATAGTGTAGCTTTCTATTAGTGAATGAATTTTTGAAATCAGTCTCGAAGTTAAATTCACTTTTTTCTATCCCGCGGGATTTTTGCATTTTCCCTGATAAAAAGTACCCTATGTCAATTAGGGATAGTGTAACTTTTTACTGGCGAAAGATTTTTTAAATGAGCTCAGTAGTTTCTGAGATAACTCTACCTACAAACAAAGTATGGATATATTTTCCAATCCCATGGGAATTTCCAAAAATCCTGAAATTAATTTTTTGCTGTTATGATCACTTAAGCTGCGTACGGACTGCGCGCAAATTGGGTACGCGTACCCGGGTACGCGTGTCCTGGAACGCCATGTCCGTACGCCATGTACGCGTACACTCCAGGGGAACGCGTGCCGCGCGAGCTCGGCTCGCAGCGAGCCACCGTCTGTCGGTTTTTGGTCCCGCGTCAAAGCGATCGCGCGCGCCCGGGTACGGTGTATTTAGACGGTCTGTTTCGATTCATGGCGAATGACTGAGGCTCGGCTCGCAGTGGATCGATCGACCCTGCGTTCAGGTTCGCGGCGGTCCGTACAGGAGCTGTACGCGTATCCAATGTACGCGTGGACTACGTATCCCGACTACGCGTACCCGGGTACGCGTACAGTTTGCGCAGTCCTTAAGCTGAGTACGGACTGCGCGCAAATTACGCGTACCCTACGCGAGCCCGGGTACGCGTACCCGGGTACGCGTGTCCTGGAACGCCATGTCCGTACTTGCAGCAACGCGTACAGTGTACGCGTACATAGCGTACGGACATGGTGTTCCAGGACACGCGTACCCGGGTACGCGTACCCGGGCTCGCGTAGGGTACGCGTAATGTGCACGCAGTCCGTACGCAGCTGTACGCAGCTGTACACTCTAGGGGAACGCGTGTCGCGCGAGCTTGGCTCGCAGCGAGCCACCGTCTGTCGGTTTTTGGTCCCGCGTCAAAGCGGTCGCGCGCGCTCGGGTACGTTGTATTTAGACGGTCTGTTTCGATTCATGGCGAATGACTGAAGCTCGGCTCGCAGTGGATCGATTGACCTCGCGTTCGGGTTCACGGCGGTCCGTACAGGAGCTGTACGCGTATCCAATGTCCGCATGGACTACGTATCCCGACTACGCGTACCCGGGTACGCGTACAGTGCGCTCAGTCCGTACGCAGCTTTACATTTATACCGAATTCGAAGAGTCTTGTAATTATAGTTACGGACTACGGAGACGTGGTCCAGTTGAATTGACTATGGAAATCCTGATTTATCTTTATCCCTTGGGAAATTCCAAATTTCTTGAAATTACTTTTTTACTCTTATACCTACTTGCATGCCAAATTTGAAGAGTCTAGTAAACATAGAAAGTTCCCGAAATAGGGTTACTCTGAACCAAATATATAAATCCCGTTTATTCCCTATCCCGTGGGAATTTTAAAAATTGTCGAAACCAGTTTTTTACTTTTATTGTTGCATGCTAAGTTTGAAGAGTCTAGTGATCATAGTTATGGAGACAGGGTCACTTTGAATATGAATCATATAAATCCCGTTTATTCCCTATCCCCCAATTTCGAAAAATTCTTTCTTATCTCGCTGTACACGTTATATAAGAAACCTTCTTGCAAAATTTCAGCTTTCTAGGTTCAAGGGTTTGGGCTGGCCGTTGATGAGTCAGTGATGAATGAGTCAGGACTTTAATTTTTATACATATAAAGATTTTAAATTTTGTAATATATTTTGAATGGAAAGTCCGATTTCAATAATTCAAAAACTAATCAATAGGTATTGAAACAGTCTTGAACACAAAATAATTTATTTGAATAAGAATCAATACAAAGGTATGGATAACATGGTCTGATTTTAATAATAATTTCTATCCACTTTTAAAATGTAAAAAAGTAGTTAAGTTGACATAACTGCAATAGTTGGACATATGGTCTCGCGAAGTTTTTTGTAGATATTGATACGTTCTATAATATTGTAGAACATTTTTTTATTCTATCATCAATACTTTCCGCAGCGTATGCGATGAAGACATTTTATGGCTAATTTTTTTACACCTTGGTTTGGTTTTAGTAAGAATTTCTGAGGATCTGTAATTTTTTCCAGTAATAAATATAGCCTATGTTACTCAGTGATAATGTAGCTTACTAACGGCAAAAGAATTTTTGAAATCGGCCCAGTAGTTTTTAAGTTTATTCGTTACATACAAACATACAAAAATACAAAAATACAAATCTTTCCTCTTTACAATATTAGTGTAGATGTAGATGTAGAAGTGTAGATGTAGATTAGGTAAGAATATTGTATAAACCGTCACATGGCCAATCACTGCTAGTGCGGTATTATTAACTAAGGGACGAATAAGATTACTAACAATACTTACTTGAAAGGTCTGACGAGTTTCCGAGGGTCATCAGTTTTCACTTTAATCTCGTATCCCGGGAAACTGTTCCGTAGATGTTCCATGTCCAGAAAAGTGTCGTTGAAATCCAGGGTAGGGATTTCATTGGGCATTCTATGGGAAACGAACATACACAATAATTATAAAATTTACATATATTCCCCATTTTGGATTTGGTGGGGCGGTTCCATAACTAATAATAATAATAAATATCACAGGACAATTCACACCAATTGACCTAGTCCCAAAGTAAGCTAAGCAAAGCTTGTGTTATGGGTACTAAGCAGCGCATAAACATACTTATATAGATAGATACATACTGTCATTATCGACTTGGAATGTTCGAGAAAGTTCTAAAAATTCCTGGAAACATCTAGAAAGTTTCAAAATGTGTACATCTAAGGCTTGATTTCCTCCTGCGCTGACCTGCGGATGCGGGGTGCGGGGGCGAGGGATGCGGGGGCGAGGGATGCGGGGGGTGCGTCGGGTGAGGGGGGGGGAGATGTGGGGAAGAGGGGGGGGGTGTAAGGGGGTTGGTGGGTGCGGGGTTGCGGGGGGGAGCGGTTCTGGGATTTTTATATCGAGAAACTAAGGAGAGCCATAATTGATGAAAAAGCAAATTGGATTAAAAAAATAAGCTGCCCAAATTACTAATTCCACGCGGACGGAGTCGCGGGGCAAAAGCTAGTACATATTAAACACCCAAGACCCGAGAACAAACATTCGTATTTTTCATACAAATATCTGCCCCGACACGGGAATCGAACCCGGGACCCTCAAGCTTCGTAGTCAGGTTCCTAACCACTAGGCCATCTGATTGTCTAAACTGCCTATAGGTATTTCGTAGAGAGATAAAAGCGCAACATTGATGTATTGTTTGTAATCTCAAGCAGAAGTGGTGGTGAGTCTTGTTTTTACATGACCGTACGTGTGGCATAGACAGATGACTTTGCATGCGATGGAGATATCTAAATTCGACTTTTCAGTATTTACGTAGATGAATACCAATTCTCCAGAACCAGGGGCCGTATTGTTTAACGCGCGAGCGCTTGCCTTCGCTTTCACCATCTCTTTCTGTCACCATCGTATACAGTTTTACAGAAAGAAATAGTGAATGCGAAAGCAAGCGGCAGCGCGTTACACAAAAAGCCTCCTGGACAAAATTGGAGTACATGTACTGGGTGGTAGTGTATCTATAGGAAAAGACCTGAGGAAATCATAATCATGGTGTAATGTAGGGTGCTTCATTTATGGCCTGATTATGATAATGGAGCTGACAGTTAAAAAAAAAAATGTTATCATACCTGATGGATAGATAGATATAATCTTTACCTGGTGTAATGTGCTTGTCCAGGATCTCCGTATCCCAGCACGATATCGTGGAGCCATTCCGGGACAACACATTCAGTGTTCATGAGTTCCCGGATAGTTTCCAATACGGCTTTGAAATTGTTCTCTTTTGGCTTTCGCCGCATAACAATGTTGAAAGTCTCGTAGACATCCTATATGTGGACAGAAGCAAATTTTTCAAACAAAATGACAAATTCATATATTTTATATATTCGTATACCTACTTTACTTATATTATTTACATAGTTAATCTTTTGGAGACTGGATTTTTTGCATGATTACACAGTGACGTCCATCGTGACCATCTTTGGAAAATTTTGGGTATGTACTAATTTTTATTACCTACGTTTGAAACCGCAATGAGTGATTTAACTAAGTAGGTATATGTGTATAACGGAGAAATTTTCATTATTTAAACATTGATCTAAACTTCAGGATCACCGATCAATTTCACCACAAGGCATCAAGAATAGCGTACCCTCATTAAAGTGCCCCTCTTGAAAAAAACTCTCGTTTTGAGATTGATATTGTGTCGAAGGCTTATGCGGGGGCTAGCCCGCTCACCAAAGATAAGCTTTTAGGAACGTATTATTGGTCGAATTCGTCCCAATCTCCTCACTGTATCAGTTAGGTACGTCACATTACGTCATCATAATGCAAGCCAAAGACAGCTCCGGACCCTCCTACCCCGGAAATATTTGTAAGCTGCGTTTGGAACAAAACTACTTACGCATACACTCTCTCCACTATCTACTCTATAGCTACCATTCAACTTACCTCTTTCCCTTTGCTGGCGCGATCAAGGTCCAGCCTGTACTGATTTGGATCTAAGAGAAGGCGGAAGGTTCTGGAGTCACCATCAAGCTGCGGTCGTGGTTCTGGGCCCTCCTCTATGACCCTCCCAGCTGCATCCAACATGCCTTCTACCTCACAACCACGCACGTACACAATCCCTGCTTGTTCCACCATGCTCTTTCTGTAGTCATATTTGGTACCTGTTCGAGAGAATAAATTTTTAATGTTGTTTTTGTGGCCGCTTGAGTTGTTACCCCTTTATTCATAAGCTACCTATCCACTATGACTGCACTAACGATTCATGGCAGCGCAAGTGGAGATGCTGCCGAAACCTGAGCCATTACGCACCCTGAAGCAAATCTATCGCCACAGGCCGAGGCAAAAATTCGTCCTTATTTTGCCACGCTCAACGCAACTTGTCTGAGCTGTGCGTTAAGTGGAGAGTAGAGCATACTGAGTCGATGTTGCGTATTAAGGCAAAGCGATCTTGATCGTCAACATGTATCGGCCTCTGCCTCAGAGTGAGCAGCCCCAGTCTGCCTGAAGTCGAGGCTGTTCAAGTGGATAAGAAGTTGTACAATGTGTACTAAAAGTAAAGACAGTCAAGTCTTCTTAATGTGACGAAGGCTTTAGGTGCCCAACATAATCCGACAACATCTTTGCGTGAACGCAAAAGCATATACATAGAATATCCAACCTGAAACATGTTTGACGGGCCAGGTAAAGTATAAAGCCTCTAACTTTGTTGGCAGTATAATCTATACATCTATCTATACATATAATAAATCTGTTACAAGTCGGTGTCTGTACATTGAAGATATTTGAGAAAAACTGTCACTAGGGCTATTTATTAGCGCAATAGAACCCAAAACAATAGTTTTTAGAATTATTGTATTGGGGTTGGGGGGGTAATTTTTTTATATCGAGGAACTAAGGAGAGCCATAATTGATGAAAAAGCAAATTGGATAAAAAAATAAGCTGCCCAAATTACTAATTCCACGCGGACGGAGTCGCGGGCAAAAGCTAGTAAACAATATAACGTGGATGAGACAAGGTGTAGTACTTTATAAAGCTACGGCAATATTCAAGTGTGTTTAGCACGTTGTTATACAGCAACGTATTATTAAGATATTACTAGTAAATGGGTTCGACATGGTTTCAATAGATTTCTAAGTACCACAGGTTTATCATTATAGATTTAACACGGAACAAGTGACTCATAATTTATTTTTCTGTGTCAGTCATTAGATGTGCATGCAAATAGAATTAATAATATACACTTACCTATGCCCTGCGTGGGACGCACAGTGACTAAGAAGCACACATCATGTTTTCTGAGGCTCTCCCATTCGTGTTTGATCTCATTGCGCACGCTCAGAGCCACGGTGACATCAGCTCTGACCCGCGATGGAGCTTTATCGCCAATGTTAGGTTTGGCGACTTCGACGACGGCGAAAGACTGAATGGGATGAGCCATGCGAGCCCAGCCACCAAAATATACGCTCCCATCTTCTGCCCGCCTAGTAGAAAATTTAAAATAGTTACTAACATTGCGGTCAGCTTCGCTACAACTCAGCAAAGGTCTTTCAGTTCGAATAGACCTAATCGAATGAAATTTTACTTAAGATATCAACGTTTAAGTACGAATATAAACATACCATGGAGCCAATCGATAGACTGAATCTTCGATATCTTGACGTATTTCATCTAAAACAAAAAGTAACGTAAGTAGTAGTTCTAGACCAGAGGCCGTATTGCCTAACTCTTCTGACGCTTGCCGTCGCTTACACCATCTCTTTCCGTCATCATTTTATACCGTTTGACTGAAAGAAATAGTGGTTGCGAAGACAAGCCTCAGAAGCGTTAGACAATAAGCCTGCAGTTATAACGCCCAAAAATATTATGTTCTCTTTTTATACGAGAGCCGACAAATAGCACGCGGTTCACCTGATGTTAAGTGATCCTGATCATCGTCGCTCATGAACACATACAGTGTCATTGGAACTGCTGGTTCGTTGCCGGCCTTCTAAAAAGTAGTAGGGGAGAGTGGGGAAAGACGGGGTGGGGGGCAAGAAGGGGCGACCGATCTTGAGTGCGAACGAATTAGCCAATCAGGATTGTTTTAGCACCTGACGTCGCGCCGCCATTACGGCAATCAGTCATCGAAGTGAGCGGACAACGACACCACGCGTTTTATTTGTTTTCTGGAAAAAACTGTTTTTTGCCAAATAGCTACTAATTTTTCGATACTATATAGGGCGTGTATTTTGCGTAAATAATAACACCTCGGGATTGATTTAAATGTTATCAAATGTGACAATAACTACACTAACAGGTAAGAACTTGTTTTTCTCTGTGCTGCGTATTGGTTTTATTCAGTTATTTTTAAATTGGTTTCGGCATACGGGGGGCAAGATGGGGCAAGTGTTAAGGGGCAAGATGGGGTAGGTGTTAAGGGGCAAGATGGGGTAAAAGGCAAGGGCTGTTTACTGTTTATTTTGTTCTAGAATGGTGAGAAATTATAAAAAAAAACGAGTAGAGGGGACTGGTCAGAAGAAAATATGAAAGATGCTGTGAAAAATGTGGTTGAAGGACAAATGGGCTACATGTTAGCAGCAAAATCATTTTCCGTCCCACAGACAACTTTAGAAAGGAAAGTGAAGCTTGCTCGAGAAAGTTTAGATAACAATGATCCAATGACTGTTAAATTTAAGGTACCGTTAGGCCCAAAAGAGCTGCGTGCCCCATCTTGCCCCCCTATTGGTACCCCATCTTACCCACGGAGGTACCCCATCTTATCCACGGGGGTGCCCCATCTTACCCCAGGGGTGGGGTATGATGAGGATGGGGGTGTATTTCTACTTTTTGATTTTTTTAATTTTATTAATATTGATTAGACTGCCAAATACATGTTAACAATGAAGACTGATTATCAAAGAAGATAAAAAGAATAAAACAAATTAGTAAAACTCATTATGGTCAATTTTATTTACTATCAAACCTTAAGCACCCCGTCTTGTCCCACTCTCCCCTACACCTCCATTTTGAAGGCACTAATGTTATAGCAAGACGGGAAAACCTCAGCCGCCATTCAGCCAAGAAACGCCATTTAAACCGCATAGTTAGTAAAGGAGCAACATCCATCGAGGTGGTGTGGAATGTGGATGGAAACTACATTTCCGTCGGGTTGTCGGGATGGGGTTTCTTGTCTCTAAGCGAAAACAGATCGTACAGTTATTTTATTGTCTTACATGTGCTCTCGAGTCTGAACAGATTGAAGTTCCGCAGCAGATAGTCGTGCAGTGTTAAAAATTGAAGATTGAGTTTCGGCAGCGCCAGACAGTTCTCCCCGCTGTATATCTCGGTAGGAACCACGTTTTCATTCCAAATCACTTCCTCCGTGGGATACAAGGGCATAGAGTTCAGCTCTTCGAGTTGGGATATGCGTCGCTCGTGACGAGATATCTGTGTAAAATAAACGTTTTACAGAATAACTTCAAGCTGCTGCTAAAAACACCACTCCTGCCGGACAATAGGTAGATGACTGGCCGGCGGGTGCGGCGAGCAATTTCGTAAACATTGCCTATTACGGAAAAAGAAGTACCTACCTACCTAGGTACCTTTAGTTGCACTAAAATCTGTGGAATGTGTAATGCCTACCTAAAAAGGGCATCCTTTTTGGGTATTACCTGTTTGATTAGTGTGAACGTATTTAGGTTATGATTACCTACTATTAAGGATAGTCACACAAAGTGGACTTCGAGCCTTACTGGGAAATTTTGAAAACAAAATTCACGCTGCTTTCTTTGAATGGCAATAGTGTGTCATTTAAATTTAAATACAAATGAATACTGTTCGTTAGTAAGCATATCACTTGAAAGTTGAAAACCTGCGGACAAATTTTGTTACAAAATGTTAGAACGTCCTAACTAGAAGAGCTTTGATGACATGCTCCAATGTGGCTTAAGGCCACTTGCACGGTCCAGAGTTAAACAATTAGATCGTTATATTTGAATTAATTCCATATAACTCATTTTGCTGTTACTTTTAGGGTTAGGAGTTATTTCGGAGTTAACTCAGGTCCGTGCAAGCCCGTCTAATGTAACCATTACATTACCTACCAGTAGGTACATTGCACACACGTTAGGGTGCCATTCACATAGTTGCAATGAATGTTAGCGGGGGTGGTCCGGTTTTAATTACTTCTGGCTGTAAACCTACTTCTACTCCATTATTATTGTAATCCATAGACGAAGTGCTTAACGCAAGAAATGACGTACCGGCAAGAGTGGTGGGGAATCTGGAGAGCTGAGCTCAAATAGAGAAATACCTAGTCAGAATACCTGATAACCAGAGATGTGACTTATTTGAAATACTAGTACTTAAAATGCAAAATACAAAATGCAAAATACCTATTTCTATTTTGTATTTAAATACTTTTCTAGGAAAAGTATTTTGTATTTTATTTGAAATACCTTTTACAACATATTTTGTATTTGCAAAATGCAAAATACTTTTTGTTAAGTTCAGCCCACAAAATCAATAAATTTGATAAACAATTATGAGTTATTTCCCTCAATATGGCAACACTGAACTGATAAGTTTACTGTACAACATTCTAAGTGTTTACTTACTTACTAGCTTGTGCAAGCAGTTTCGCTTTCATTGTTAAACTCCTTGTCCCTTGAAAATTTCGATTTAATCGTTTTATTATATTACTGTCTACAATCTACATTATTAAAATCAGGTTTCTAGATCTAAGGGTTAAAGGATTGGCATCGATGAGTCAGCCAGTGAGATAGTCAGTTTTTTCTTTTTTTATTTGAAAATAAATAATAAATGCGGAGGACAGCGCCTGTGTTTTGATGTCAGCTAATACGATCTACGGTTTGGTTACAAAATTAAAATGTAACGAAATATACTTTGTTAAAAAAAACTTAGGTATTTAAACCTGAATGAACTGGCAGTCAAAATCTAAAAGTATTTTATTTGGGAAAAGTATTTTGGAAATACGTATTTTGTATTTAGTATTTAAAATACATAACTAAAAAGTATTTTGTATTTTGCATTTGAAATAGAAAAATCAAGAAGTATTTGCATTTTGTATTTAAATACATTTCATAAAGTATTTTGCACATCTCTGCTGATAACCCTACTAATATTATAAACGCGAAAGTTTGTAAGTATGGATGGATGGATGGATGTTTGTTACTCTTTCACGCTAAAACGGTTTGACGGATTTTGATGAAATTTGGCACACAGATAGTTTATAACCTGGATTAACATATAGGATACTTTTTATCCCGAAAAATTGCATAGTTCCCGCGGGATAACGATAAAAGGATTCTTTGCAGACGGAGTCGCGGACAGCAGCTAGTTATTTATAATAGTACCTACCCTTTGGCATTTCCATAAATCCAGTAGCCTACATACCTACGTTCCACAGCAAGGTACAGGCCCCCTCTCAGAATGAGAGCGAAATGAAAATTGGTGGTTACATATTTAATTTTTACTTTTTTTATCTCACTATCTTATGCAATTAATTGCACTATCATTGTTATCGCGACAGATAATCAGTGCTGTAAAAGCAACATGCGCAAACGCACGTATTGCTACTAAAATTTAGGTGAACTCAGTGAAGGGCAAAGATGTGTATATACTTGCTCACCTTATTAAAATAGAATAAGGTGAAAATGTGCGTTCATCTTTACCTTGGTTGTAAACATATACACACAATTTAGTGTAAAAAACATCAGCGCAAAGGTAAGTAAATAGGTTAAATAAATAAGTTTCCTCTTAAACTAGACTTCTCGCAAATTTTTCGTAATTTGTGTAAATTGTCGTCTAATTTAAACCAATATAATTATAACAAATGTGAAAGTGAAAAGTCTGAGGAACGGATTAAAGTTTTTTTTTGCTGTGGCTGGAGAGCTAGGAAATGACATAAGATTTAATTTTTATTCTAGACTAAGTTTGCAGACGAAGTCGCGGCAAAAGAGAAAGTGTAAAGGCAAATGAATTCTGAAGGACTAGGAGTGCCCGCGACTATAATAAGACTCGACGTCTTAAATGTGTAATGAACTCTAACATTCTTGAGAGCAAACAGTGCATTTGACTCGAGGCAACTGCAGAAACAGCATAAAGTATTCTGATAATGTAGGTACGTATCTAAAATGGAACATTTTCATGCGTTTTAAAGTTTTACAAAAAGAGCTTATCAATTCGGTTGTATGTTTGTTACCTTCGAACTTCGTCATTTATGTATATCCTGATTTGTTTTTTTTTTTTGGAAATGAGTTACCTATCTCTAATTAGGTCCTGTTGTCACTAAGTCAGGATCTGATGAGTGGATCCCAGGGAAATAGAGAGAAGTCTTCAAATATTGTACGCACACCTACAGCAGATTAGAGTAAATGTTAAAACAAGTATACGAAGGTATCCTACCAGTAACTCCTTCAGGAACTCTTTGTCCACCCTGTAGTGCGGAGCTTCATCTTCTTTGCCTTCAGGTGGGACCAGATTCAGGTGTGTGGCGATAGCTCGTAACGCCTTGTCACTGGAAAAACATTCATACATATAATAATGTCACAACTGTGTAAAAATAAGGAAGTTTAACGCAATAAGCTACTTACTTACTCTCTAGAGGCATTCGCAAATTGGACATGCTTCATAAGCGCCACTAGCACGAGTTTAAGGAAGGAGTGCATCGGGGTAAACGAGATGCTTACGTCGCAATTGCGCGTGTTTGCCTACTTGCAAAACGAACAGAACGTACGTGTTAGCTGGGTAAAGGCCCTGTACGTACATTCTGCTCCACTTTGTACCCGTTCTGAAGTTTATCAACATAACACGAAATCAACCAGCAGAACATCAGTACAGCGCTGTAGCAGCAATGCCTTCATTACAACGTTGAGTCGGCGTCTTTTCGCGGCACTATAGGGTTCGTTCCTCCGCCACTCTTCCTTACTCCGCGTCCTCGCTCCGCTCCCCGGTTTTGTATGAATTTTTAACCTAGTTTTGCAACTCCCTGGCCGCTGAAGAAGAGCGGTGATTTTATACAATTATTTTGGAGGATTTTCATCTCACTCACCGCTCCGCAACCTCGCTCCACTCTAGTAGACAGCCTAACAATGAAATCTTAGTTGTTTTTCTCTAATTATCATGTCACATGTATTTATTGACATATTATTGTACAACGCTCCTACAACATACCTTAGGCTACCGAAATGTTTCTGCAAGGAGTCCCGTGTGTCGACACTGGCCACGTTGGCTAGGGCAAACAGGCGTAGGTCCGGAAACTTCGCAAACGCTGCTTTCTGTGAAAAAATTTTATAATGTAGAACCAACCGGGTGCGGCGGCCGGCTGGCTCAGACGCTCACAGTAAAATGACTGTTGCGTCATGCGAGTATGTAGTCCAAATGGGCCACGGATAGACTATGCTAGCCTTCCTGAAAATCGTCGCAAAGAACCACCCTGTTTCATAAACAAAAACTCATACACATAACCATACCTTCATACCTCATACCTTCGAAAAATAGATAGGTAACTTACGGAAACTTGGTACGTGATCCCGCTCTCCTCTAAGTCACAAGCTGTGACTTATCTTATCACCATCAGATGACTCACTTGCTAGCCTTGCCTACTTTACATAAAAATAGTCTGCCTAATTGCGTGCGCTCTGTCACATAGTCCTATTAAATTAACTCGGTAATTTCAAAGTCACTTGCTAATTAACGACTACTTTAGCCTAGTTGGTAGTGAGTGACCCTGCCTACGAAAGCAAGAGGTCCTGGGTTCGAATCCCGGTAAGGGCATTTATTTGTGTGATGAGCACGAATATTTGTTCCTGAGTTATGGATGTTTTCTATGTATTTAAGTATTTATTTATCTATATAAGTATGTTTATCGTCGTCTAGTACCCATAGTACAAGCTTTGCTTAGTTTGGGACTAGGTCGATTTGTGTAAGATTGTCCTCTAATATTTATTTTATTTTTATTTTAATTATAGTTTCTACCTCCCAACTTAGGTACCTATGTCGTGACTCAATGCAACCTCAGACACCAAAAAAGGACACTGTCTGAAAATTACTTTTGTCTAAAGAGCTCAACAGGTTATAAATATGCTTTGGACCATAAATATTTAGCAGCGGTAATGTATGGGAACCGTCTTCCAATAATTTAGTGTCCAATAAATTATCCCGATAATAACCGATGATCCCGATCGCATATGTACTTATGTACGTGTAGTATATCCAAATGTAAATACGATATAAATTACATTGCTTGCCGGTCATTCGAGAATTTTACTATCATTACTGAGTTAAATTGAATAAAATGAATTTATTGCTCAAATTACCTTTTCGACGATCTCAATCTATACCTACGTATGACCTATTATTATATGTTTGGTAACTATGTTTATGTGAGGGCCTTATTTACGAGTTTATGTAGGGGATTAAATCTGCAACTAGAGTATCGCAGCCAGCCTAGGCTTCCGTAGATCTGCGATGTGTACGTGCAATATTATTTTAAGATTATTTTAAAAGCGAAAAAGTTTTTCGGGTGCGCCGGTGGGATTCGAACCCACGTCTCCTGGGTATGCGCCCCAACGGGTGTTCTACCAATTGAACCACGTCGCATCCAACCAACTCCCCCGAAATTCTTAATCGCTTACATACGCCAACAGTGGCGTTTGGTAACATCCATCGCAACTATTAGAAGCTACGACTCCTACGTTCCAAATTACATTGGGAATGCGTAAAAAAAGATGTACCACATCTATTTATTCAAAAAAATAATCTTAGATTCGGTGAGCAGCCGTACTGCTAATAAAAAATAAATAATATTTGAATAAATAGATGTGGTACATCTTTTCTTACGCATTTCCAATGTAATTTGGAACGTAGGAGTCGTATCTTATAATAGTTGCGATGGATGTTACCACACGCCACTGTTGGCGTATGTAAGCGATTAAGAATTTCGGGGGAGTCGGTTGGATGCGACGTGGTTCAATTGGTAGAACACCCGTTGGGACGCATACCCAGGAGACGTGCGTTCGAATCCCACCGGCGCACCCGAAAAACTTTTTCGTTTTTAAAATAATCTTAGATTCGGTGAGCAGCCGTACTGCTAATAAAAATAATAATAATAATATTATTTTAATTTTAACCTACTTACTTCAACCATACCTACATTCTTTTTCTTTGGGCAGTTTGTGTGAAAATAGAAGAAGGTTCTCTTTTGGTAATTTTTTTGTATGTATGTCCGTTGACATCTTCGCTGGCTTTTAAGATTTCGATGATTATTTTCGATTATTTCGATATTAAGTGTACCTATGTTACATAATTTATAAAAAAACGTCCGAATGTAAGATTCCATAGATATACGTTCAATTTTCCACACAATCTCCCGATATAGGTAGATTGATTATGAAGACACGAAAAATTGGGTCACGCATGACCTCGATGAAATTGAAAGAAAAATGTCGTGACACAAAGCAAAAGGTTACTAACGAACATGCGTAAAAAAAGGCAAAATGCATTTAAAATCTCTTCTTTGTGTTGAACTCGGTTAAAGGAAGGTTTGTGTTAGTTCTGAACTTATCTAGTAATAACCTAATATATCTTCAAGTCTTGACTTTGACACAGAATTTTGTCTCACTTTACTATCTCTAATACTAGACTGCAAGGTTATTTAATTACTAGGTAACTAAAACGAGGTCAAGTTCGATTCAAATCAACCTGTCGTCGTTATTGCAAAAAAAACCGGCCAAGTGCGAGTCGGTCTCGCGCACGAAGGGTTCCGTACCATTATCTATGAAAACGGCAAAAAAATCACGTTTTTTGTATGGGAGCCCCCCCTTAAATATTTGTTTTATTTTAATTTAATTATTTATTTTTAAAGTGAATATATAACTAAATATTCTGTGAATATTTGAAGCGTCTACCTGTTGCCGTTATCAATACCGAGCAAAGAACGAGCAAAAAAATCACGTTTGTTGTATGGGAGGGGAGCCCCCTGATTTGGAAACAACTTTGAGTAGTACCTAGGTACAGTCGGCCAGATGTAAGTACCTACTTTTACAATGTTTCTGAAATTAAGAAAGATTTCTGTTTGTTGCTATTGGTTACCGGAGATAAAACTGTACGCGGACATAATTTACTTAAGTGCGTGATTTGAGATAGTTAAGATGATAAACTTACCTGTAGAGAAGTTATCCTCGAATAATGTAAAAGGGTCATATCTCGGTCTGCCAATGGGTCCCCAGATTCGTCACTTATTTCGAAGCGCGTGTAGAATTTCAGCATTTGAAGCAGCTGAAACAAAAAATAATAATTAGGAAAGTAGACACATATACCTACTTAACAGTAAAAGAAAAAAGGCGGCTATGGCGGTTTTGGAATCGGGCATCAGTGGTTCCGCAAAGGTTCCGCGGTGGGTTTTTGATTTGATTGGTGTTGCCATTGCCACTGCTGCCATTGACAAAGTATTAAGTATGTAGAACTGACTCACAAAAAGGCTCAAAATCACTCCATGGGGAACGGAAAAAGCTAAGAACTGAAGCTACCGACAAAGTTCAGCAAACCACACACACCAAGTAGCAATGGGTGGGGACCATTCCTCGTAGAGTGGGCGTTGGAGCCGTAAGGTTCTGGAGTGACGATATCGTGAACAGGAAGGCAAAATGTCGGCAGGATTTTTGCAAGATGGACGCACGATCTAGTAAAGACCTTAGAGGCCATTAACAGCGAATAGCAGAACATCGATTATCGTCGAGATCCGTGGGAAAGGTCTGTGTTTAGTAGTGGATTTCTTTCGGCTGATATAATGAAGACGACGAGATGACGACATTGGTCTTAGATAAAGTGCGATTTTGTTTAAGTGATGACTTTGATAATGTTTTTTGACTTTATCCTTAACCCGCGATGCGAGGCTTAACTTCTTGGCATTTCAGGTTTCTAGGTCAATGAGAAGTATTTACCCTGTACTTAAGCATTGCGTGTAGGTGTAATTTATCACAATATATGACAGCAAAACATCTGACAACAGAAGCATCTGACTTCAAATTTGTCATACGGGGCCAACTTTGAAACATACTTACATTATAATATAATATACACATACTACTACTAATAATAAGAATAATCATAAAAAGCGAATTGAGAACCTTCGTTTTTGAGTCGGTTGAATAGCCACGTCATCTGATATTGTACCAGTACCCAATCTTTGAGAAAGGGTTGGTTGGACAGAACTAACAACGAGAGAGACGTTAAGTGAGTACACAATTAAGGGAAAAATTAAAAACAAAATTTAATTAATTATTTTTGTGTAACGGAGTCCTTTCTACGGACATTACCATAACGGAAAATACCAACTGTACGTAAAATACCAAATACTGATAATACCACTTCCGTAAAACGCCGCCTTCGTAAAACACCACAATTTATATACTTACGCAAAATTCCAACTGTACGTAAAAGGAGTTACCCATATTACTTTGTATGACTAACTTTCGTTACACAAAAATAGCGATCGTGATTTTTGTTTTGATTAAGCCGTTAACTATGTACAAATTTTTTGAAAACGATCCAGAAATAGAAATAAATTTCGCGTGCTTTTGCTCAATGAACAGGTCAGATCGTGTTCATTTCGCCGCTTGTATTTTTACTCATCCGCTTCCCACCCGACAACCATCCGCGTTCACCCCGCGGCCTCTCACTTGTCATTTCGTGTTAACGAAAACGCCTGCATTTGTTTATTTACTCTGTTTTTTTTAGTTTTTTGATTGAATAAGCGTGCATAACGTAGCTGAGACGCTAATTTTCCTACACCACAACCTGCCACTGGTTAGAAATAGTTATTAAGCGAAAATAATGTTTTTGACAAAAATTATTAAGCGTAATTGCAAATTATGAATATTTGAATAACCTGTTTTGAAAATAAATGTTTTTAAAAATAATAATAAATAAAAATCCTCCTCGATCCTCTTGCTCTCCGCAGAGACGTTAGCTCCCTTTGCGTGTTCTATAAGATCTACAACGGGGAATGCTCTGAGGAACTCTTTGACCTCATTCCAGCTGCGGGGTTCCATTACAGATCCTCCCGTCGTAAGCGTTCATTTCATCGACATCATGTTGATGAATGGCAGTCTTCGACGGTGCGTTTTAAGCGGTCTTTTTTGCCACGAACTTGCAAAATCTGGAACGAGCTTCCCGCTGGGGTCTTCCCATCGAGTTACGACCTGGGTGCCTGTAAGAGGCGAGTGTACAATTTTCTGCAGGGCCGACAACGCACTGGTATCGCGTAAAGCGCTGCGAGTGTCTATGGACAGTGGTGTTCATTTAACATCAGGAGACCCACTAGTTTGTTTGACTGGCTTCATTCACATAAAAAAAAAAAAAAAAATATATTTTAACCTGATGGTTGATTTAGGGTCCCGTGATTTACGCGAATACAGTAACGGACAAGAGAAAGTACTATTTCACTTACAAGGGCAGAATCAATGTAAGGATCGCGCGCGGTGGTATCGCCATCTTGGGCGGGCTCAGACTTCTTACTGAAAAGGCGCGCGGTGTGTGAGTGAGTAGGTGAATGAATTGAATGTATAGGTGAAAGGTGAATGTGTCATAGAGTAAAAGTAAGGGTTGGTACAGACGTGGTGTAAAGGTGAGTCGTCACGTCTGTGTTGTAGGTGGAGAGATCGTGCTACATACTCCCCCTTCGGGCCATGGGGACGTCCTCGCCCATGGGCCGACACACGGTTGGGTTCTTGCGTGGTCTCCCTCGCTTCTTCCTTTCACCTGTCACTGCAGGAGTCTTTTGGACAGCTGGTGAGCGCTTCGGCGGTCTGCCCCTCTTCCTCTGTGGCATCACAGGATCTGCAGGTTCATCACCACTCCTCTGGTAATATCTTGTCAGGTCGACAGCATGATATTTGCCGACCGTCTCATCGTTGTTCGACAGAACATATGTAGTAGGGCTCACTACTTTGGATACAGTGTATGGCCCGTCTCGGCGGGGAGCAAATTTGCTTGTAATCCCCTTCGAACTGTTACTAAGTACATGGGATTTCAATAAAACTTTGTCACCAACTTTGTACTCTTCATGCGGTCGTCGCTTCTGGTCCGCGTAAGCCTTTCTGCGGTCTTGCTGCTGGGTAATCTGCTCTTGGGCATCAAATAGGTCGTCACTGAGCTTCAGCAAGTATGGTGTTATCTGAGGTATAAAGTTTTCAGCTTCAATGATGGCTCGCAGGTCGTGTTTGGCTTCAATAGGGGATCGCATCTCTCTCCCAAAGGCGAGGTAAGCAGGCGATTTCCCCGTACTCTGTGTTACCGCAGTATTCATGGCAAAGCGTATAGCGGCTAATGCGCTGGGCCAGTTGTTATGGTTACCTTCAACTATAATTGCTAGTTGGGCCTTCAAATCACGATTTTTCCTCTCTGCTGGGTTTGCTTCTGCATGGTAGAGGGGTATGAGGTTCTGCTGAACTCCTAGGGTGTACATGGCCTTCTGCATGACCTGGGATACAAACTGTACACCGTTGTCGGATATTACTCGTCGGGGAACTCCATATCTGAGAAAAACTTCTTCCACCAACGTCTTGGCGCACGCCTCAGCTGTTGCAACTGCTAGCGGGAACAGTTCGACCCATTTCGTCGCAGTGTCTTCGACTAGAAAAACCCATCGCTCTCCATTTTCACCAGTAGGTAGAGGTCCAAAAAGGTCCATTGCTAGTACTTCAAATCGTTGAGCCGGTGCAGGTGTCTGCAACAATCCTGCAGGCTTCAAGTTTGACGGCTTGTACCGTTGACATTCATTACAGTCCTTGATATACTCTGCTATATACTTTCTCATACCTGGAAAGTAGTAGTTCTTGCTCACGCGTTGGTATGTTCTCTCGACTCCATTATGTCCAGCTGTAGGTGAGTCATGTAGTTCCTTCATGATCTCTTTCCTCATGAGTTGTGGAACGACGAGCTGAGGGTCGTCACTATCGGCGTCAGGGTTGAAACGGTATAATACTCCCTGTGACATATAATAACCTCGCTCGGTCCAGCGTGTGGCAGCTAGTATATTGTTACTCTCAAAGTCCTTTATAATCTTGAAAACTTCAGGGTCTCCGGTTTGAGCGTCCCTCAGGTCAGTCGATGTCACGTGAGGTATGTCAACAATGACAGAGCAGATGCTGCAGGAACTCTCTGTGGTGGTATCACACACAGGTCGGCTGAGTGCATCAGCAACTACATTCTTCTTACCGGGGTGATATTCTATTTTCAGGTTATAGGCCTGTATCTTCAGGGCCCATCGCGCGAGGCGGCCTGTAGGTGTCTTCAAGGTGAGGATCCATCGAAGTGGTTGATGATCAGTAGCGACAATTATTTCAGACCCTTCTACATACCCGCGGAACTTGTCAAGAGCCCAGACAACAGCGAGGGCTTCACGCTCAGTTGTAGTGTAGTTGCGCTCGGCGCTAGTGAGTAGTCTGCTCGCATATTCAACTGGTCGTTCATCATAGCCTTCCCCTTGTAGGAGTACTGCTCCCAATGCATACCCGCTGGCATCCACACGAAGTATGAATGGTAGTGTGTAATCAACTTGTCGGAGTATTGGTGCAGTTATGAGTCTTTGTTTCAATTCTTTAAATGCGTTTGCTTGTTCAGCTCCCCAAATCCAATTCTGATTCTTCTTGAGTAACATTGTTAGTGGTCTTGCTAGTTTTGCAAAGTCTGGTATGAACTTGCGAAACCAGGAACAAGTCTGGATAAAAGTCTTCAAGTGTTTGTCATTATGTGGTTCCTTCATCTCGTTGATGGCCTTTACTTTTTCCCCATCGGGCTGTATTCCTTCAGCAGACAAGATGTGACCTAAGTACTTCACTGAGTCGCAGGCAAACATACTCTTTTCTCTATTCACACGTAACTTGAATTGTTTCATCCTCAGGAAAACGGCTTCAATATCTTGGATGTGCTTCTCAAACGTCTCTGATAGGATCAGGATATCATCAAGATAGGCTAAAATTGTTACTCCGGGGAGATTAGTACGAAATCGGTCAACCAATCTTTGAAATGTAGAGCCAGAATTGCGAAGTCCCATTGGCATCCTCTTGAATCTATACATTCCAAGTGGCGTTACAAATGCTGTTTTATCACGGTCTTCGACTGAGACAGGTACTTGCCAATATCCAGAGCGAAGGTCAAGGGCCGTTATGTACTTGAACTTCCCTGTTCCATGTAGTACATCATCAACTCGGGGTAATGGGTACCGATCAGGTTTGGTCACTGTGTTCAGTTTCCGGTAATCAATGCACACTCTGATGCTATTGTCGCGTTTCGGAACCAGGACCACAGGAGCAGACCATGGAGACTCGCACTCTTCAATGATGTTGTCCTTCAGCATTTTCTCCAGTTCCAGACGTAGTGCTTCCTTCTTTGGCTCAGGTAATCTGTAAGGTGGTACAGATATAGGTTGAATGTTTTTGTCAATCAACTCAATGCGATGGACAGCATAATTAGTAGGCTCTCCCCCTAGTTTGAAAGTTTCCGGGTGTTGGTCAAGGAGTTGAACAAGCTTTCCACGTTGGTCAGTAGTGAGCGATGTACCTTCATCATCTCGCAGGGTGTCAACAGTATTACATGCAGAGATGTTCACCAATTTGGGTTCATAAAATAATTTATGATGGTTATGTGTGTCGTCACCAAAGCTCCAGCTTTGGGAAGCAAAGTCTATCATCAATCTAGATGTAGTCAAGAAATCCATCCCCAACAGGGTCTCATTATTAGTAGCTTCAGGTAGCTTTCCGCCTTTCATTAAAGAAGTGTATTTTTCCTTCTATTTGGAAAAAAGCCCACATTATCCCAATCCATAAAAAAGGTTCAAAGACCAAGATCGATAACCATCGTCCAATTTCAATCTTAAATACAATGGGTAAAGTTTTTGAGCAAATAGTTTTTAATAATATCTACCCTGTCTTACGTCTTGGCATTACAGAGAATCAGCATGGTTTCTTTAGGGGACGATCTACAGTTTCTAATTTGGCAGGCTTTACTAGTTATGTCTTGAGTGAAATGGAGGGTGGAGGGCAGGTTGATGTGATTTACACGGACTTTGAAAAAGCATTTGACCGGGTGGATCACGCCATCCTTCTAACGAAACTTGAATTGTTGGGAATCCACGGCGATCTACTGAGATGGGTCAAATCTTATCTTACCAATCGTTGTCAGGCTGTTGTTCTTGGCGGATTTAGATCTGACTTTATCAGCATTCCATCAGGCGTCCCTCAGGGCTCGCATCTCGGCCCTCTCTTCTACAACGTGTATTTACATGACATATATACACATATTGTTAATGCTCGACACTTGTTGTATGCAGATGACAAGAAAGTATATATGCGTATTGATTCCTTAGGAGACTGCGAGCTTCTGCAAAGGGATCTTGATAACTTATTTGATTACTATACACGTAACAAAATCACTCTAAGCATTAATAAATGTCAGTGTATCAGTTTTACTCGTAGTTCTAATCCACTTAAGTTTCTATATAACTTTAATGGTGTTGCTGTGGAGAGAACCGATGTTGTCCGTGACTTGGGGGTTATGCTTGATTGTAAAATGACCTTTAGGGACCACATTGATTATATTGTAAACAGATCTTTTCGAAATCTTGGATTTGTAATTAGAACCTGCAAACCATTCCAAAGCTTGTTAAGTTTAAAAATAGTTTACTATGCGTATGTGAGATGTATTCTTGAATATGCCTCCCCAATATGGTCACCTTATTACGCTGTACATAAAAACCGCATCGAACGTATCCAAAAAAATTCTTAACTTATTTAAATCGCAAATTTAAAATGCCTCACACATCGTATTCTAACAACTGCCGTCATTACAATATCCTTACACTTGAAGAGCGTCGCAAAGTGGCTGACATGACCTTACTTTTTGATATAATTCGTGGTTGCATAGACTGCCCTGAATTACTGTCCGCAATTTACTTGCGCACCCCTAAGCGCCGCACGAGGCACACCACCCTGTTCCATCAACCTTTTCATTCCACTAACTATGGCTCCAATTCAGTACTATCGCGAATCCCCCGTCTGTACAACTGTGAATTCAGTGCTACTGATCCTTTCCTGGGGTCCAAAAGTAAATTTAAGAAAGAAGTTCTTTCGGTCTTTCTAAGGGAAAACTAACAAGTGTAACGTCTAGTGTGGGCACTGTGTGCTGGCTTATGTTATGTCTAGATTATAACTGTTATTGTTTCCTTTTTAAATTTGTACGTAGGTAAATTCAGCTCTAATTTCGTTTTGATTTACATACGATTATTGGTATTTAGTACATTGTGAGTGGTTTGCAAATTTTATATACTTATAAATTTTGGCAGTATTTATCGACTATTTATTGACTGTAAGACTAATATTGAAGAACCCATACCCATAGGTACTGATTGAGGCAACTTAACGATAAACATTAAATATTAGAATATTATTGTTGTAGTTATACTGTTTAGCATTCACCTCTTACATTACTCATGAACTCATGAAATACAATTTCATATAACTATATAACGCTCTAGACATTAGCATGAGTTGGTGTATCTGGTGTTGCAGACATTTCTACTATGATGACTTAGATTAAGACTCTTAATGGATAGCTGTTATTGGCCTCATATGATGTAACCTTTTGTATGTTTCTTTTATTAATTTAAGGCTGTTGTTATCCTGAATAAATAAAATAATAAATAAATAAATAATAAATAATAATAGTACTATAAAGGTAGTAGGTATATTCCTTCCTTGTAATGTTACTACAACGTCTGCTAAGAGAACATTTTCATATCCGGAACGACCATCAGCATACTTTATGTTAAGCATAGAGGGAGTGAATGACTTACCAGAGTCCTTCAAGAGCTTGTATAAACTCGCACCTGCTATGCACCTTTTCGCAGCTGTATCAATGAGCGCGCGACCTTCACGTCCGCAGACGGTGATGTGAAGTATGGGACGAGAGACGTCGTCAATTCCATGCCCAATATGTGTATTTGTGTGGTGTGTTGTATTTGTGTGTGTATTCACACCGCGCGCGCCAGTCTCGGAGTCTGAAGCGTGTCCCGCATCCAGCGAGTCGCCCGTCGAGATGGCGCAGAACGCTGCGCCCGCGCCGCCTCCCGCAGCGCCGGCGTCGCCCCTGCATCGCGGACAGTTGGCGCGCACCACTCCGGGGGCGCCGCATCCGTAACACGAAAACTTTTCACTCTTCACTTCATCACTACTGCCTGTAGGTATGGTCGGCGTATCAGATTGTTTCGCGGATAGCCACTTACAATTGTCCTTATTGTGTCCAAACAACTTGCAATAACTGCAGTATCGGTTTTGTTTCGGTTTCGCGTCGATGTTCGAGTTATTCGGCACTTTCGGTGTGTTCGGCGCACTATAACGCGTAAAACTCTTCGGTTTCGGTTGTTTATGTTCGAAACTTGGGCTATTTCCTTTAAATTCAAAGTTCCGGTCGTCCGTTCTTGCCATTCGAGTGACAGATCGTATTTTGACGTTTGACGTTTCGTTCGTTCCGTTCAACACTGTCATTGAGTGACTGATTGAACGAGTGCGTTTTAGCAGTTCGTTAAACGAATGAACGTCTTCGCGCGGGATCCGTTTTCGGATTTTCCGGTGAAGAAGACCGTAAACGATGTCGATTTGAATCCTTTCTTCTAGGAAATATGGTAATTGCGCAATTAATGCTCGCAACTTACATATGAAAATTTCTGTACTTTCGTCATCTTGTTGTTCAGAACGAAATATTTCTCGGAATAATAGGAATGCCGGTTTCTTCGCGCCAAAAGCGTGTCGTAGGTTAGATATTGCATCATCCCACGTGGTGACGGTTTTTCGAACTCCGTTCCACCACGATGCAGCTAGTCCGGTGAATAAAGTCGATAATCCTCGTAATGCGTTTTCATCCGACACATACGCACAATCTTTGTATGTTTGTATGCCGTTGATAAATGCCTCCAGAGCGTCTTCTGCCGAGTCCTCGGACCCATCGTAGCTGAGGTTGCAACCGGCGAAGCTACCACTCGGTTGAGGGCGTGCCGCTGTTACTTTCTCACACAGCTCGCTGTGGCATTGCTGCATTTGGTACAGCAGCGAAGCTAGGAACTCTTGTGGCATTGTCACATGTACGGGATTTGTCTTGTCGGCACCGTTTGCCGCGGTTTGTGCCTCTTCCTTCTTGGGCGGCATGGTCTCACGCGCACGTGTTTCACTTTTCGTCACTGTTCACAACACAAGCCTAACGTAGGGCGCCACGTTTAACCTGATGGTTGATTTAGGGTCCCGTGATTTACGCGAATACAGTAACGGACAAGAGAAAGTACTATTTCACTTACAAGGGCAGAATCAATGTAAGGATCGCGCGCGGTGGTATCGCCATCTTGGGCGGGCTCAGACTTCTTACTGAAAAGGCGCGCGGTGTGTGAGTGAGTAGGTGAATGAATTGAATGTATAGGTGAAAGGTGAATGTGTCATAGAGTAAAAGTAAGGGTTGGTACAGACGTGGTGTAAAGGTGAGTCGTCACGTCTGTGTTGTAGGTGGAGAGATCGTGCTACAATATTGATTTGTTATATAAAAAAAAATTAAAAGACTGAATTTCGAAGTAAAAGGAAATAAAAACCAACACGAACATTCACGTTAAGTGCCTATTTACTTACAAATCATCATTTGATGTAGATTTCATTTTAATATAAATTTCTTTTCACTTTTCCATTTCTTATGTAAGTTAATTTAAGCTACCGAATTTCGGCCGACATTCAGCAGATCTAACCGAAATTCGGCCGGAGACGAAATTCGGTAAAAGCTGCCGAACTTCGGTAATATCGAATGTGAAACGAATTTCAGTGCATCTCTACAAATTATTAAGGCAGTTCTAGGCCTGCGTCTGGGCAGGGTTTTATTTTGTTTAATAATTTTCTAACAATTTATTAGTTAAATTACTAATGCATTTAGGTATAATTTATTACGCATTTACTCCTTAATGGTGAACTTTTAGAGTTTGTTCAATTACACATAAATGTTTGATTCATGCGTTAGTCTGAGGATATTCATATGAGCAAAGTGAACTATAAACTTTTGCCCAACCTTTAACTCCTGAAATTTAGTATGGAGATAGTTTGAGACCCTAGGAAGAACATAGGATAGTTTTTATCCCGGAACATTCAAGCGGTAACGGAATTATTATAATGAAATAATTTATTGTTTTCTTCGTTTCTTTTATCATATATGAATTCCACGTTTACGTTACGAATACTTATGTGACGCATTATAACGCTAGTTCTTAAACCAATTTGGGTAGAAATTGGTTTTCGTATACCGGCAACTCATGTTTTAGTAGGGCAACACCAATAATGAGTAACAGATATCTCGCTGGTCTGGTCATAAATTGCAGTCGAAGTAGACGCTGCAAAAGTTTTGCCAAAAAACTAAAAAAGTGGCTATGTGATTTTAAAGGTAAGTAGTGTATTTTTAACCGGCTGTTTTTTTATATGATAGAGTAGTGTTTTTTAGGTAGGTCACATGTATTATTGTATTTAAATTGTCTTAGTTTCACAATGAAAATAAATGTTTTATAAAAAATACGTTACACTTTCGTTACGATTACGTTACGTTTTTATAAAATGTAACGTATTTTTTATAAAACGTAACGAAAATATGTAGTAAAGGGAATTGCACACAGGAAATGATTTTTTTTAGATTTTTGTATGAAAAAACACAATTAGGTGGGTATTTTCAATAAGATAAATAAATTTGCAATACAGTGCGTACAGGAGGTACCTACAGAAAGCGGCCCAAAACAATTGAGGCAGCATAAAAGACAAAGTACGTTAATTTAAAATTAGTTAAAGAACATAAAACTTTCTGCAACTACTTGTGCGTAAAATTTATTTAAGTTCCGTAGTTTCGAAGTCAATGATCTCTTCTTCTTGCGCTACCCTTATCCTACAAAAATGCGGTTGGCACATGTTTTCTTCTTCCAATTTCCTCGGTCTTCCGTCAAACTTAAAGATCAGATATAAAAGATTAGAGAGATCAGATACTTAATTCCATCACCGTTCATCAGGTTGCTAAACTTATTAACTGTGCAATACCTGTTGCGTTCAGTTCATTTGAAAATAGTCCACTCACCCTATTTTTTTTATTACTGTAAAAATGTGTTTCAATTAACGCTTTTTTAATAGGTAAATAAAAAAATAGGGTAGGCGGATAATTTTGACACTGAATACGTTTATAATTATTTTCCAATAAAATGTAAAAAATCGAATAATACAAAAAATACATTTCATTTTACATCATAATGATAAAATTAATTTAAGTAATTGTAAAAGTACACTGTTTTTTGTTAATAAAAACTTTATTTTTCATTATTACCTGTCTTTTTAGTTTTAGTTTCGCTATCGAATAAAATTGTGTCAGTATGATCTAAGCTTTACAGGAACTTACGTTACGTTTTATAATAACGTAACTTATTTTTTTATGTTACTTCTATGTCACAATTGGTCAAAATCCGCGGCCTTACCCATATGGTTCATGTATGCTTAATGGTATATTTATAGTGTAAATAGTAAATATATGTATTACCAAGTCGTGGTGATACGTGATAAAAAACCAGTCAAGTGCGAGTCCGACTCATACGTACAACGTTTTAGTAAAAATAGTTCAGTAAAAAACGTGTTTCTTGTATGACGACCCCCTTTAATTTTTAACTTTGTTAGGTATATTTTTTTATTTTTTGTTATTAAAAAAAGGAGGATGGTAGGCATTAAGTAACTTGTAACTTAGTTTAAATATTAAAATAAAGTAATATTATGTTTAAAAGCCCATCTTTTCTGCAATATTTATCAGTAATCAGATTTACTAAATTCGGTCATTTGAGGCTGTGGCAAACGAAAAACTCAACTGAGGGAGAAAACTCGAGATTTTTGCAAAAATGTCAATATCTCAAAAACTAAAAGATTTTTACTAAACCTAAAATGTGATATTCTGGTAGGTAATTAGTAGGTCTATCAGCCCTTAACGGATTAACGTATGTATTTCAATCATTCATTCATTTATTTTGGAAGCGCACAAGACTGGCGGACAGCCGAGCCGAACAGTGCCAGTTCAGCAATACTGGAAAGCGGTCGTACCGCACGTTGCACGTTGATTTTTACCTGTAATCACGTATTCATAAACATCGGCACGTAAACAAACACGTGAAAAACAAGTGAAATTAAGTTGTTACTCGTGTTCACATGTGTTTTTGAAGAGTTTAACGTGTTTCGTAATACTTAGGTACGTTTTAGTGATTTAAATAAACTGTTTTTATTCTAAAATAGTGTATTTATATTATAAGTGAGACCAACACCACTTGCGAAACATTATCATTTCAAGACATTAATATTTACTTTGACGGAATACCTATGCAAATTATTTGAATTATGAAATTCTATTATCATTTGATAATGCTGGTAATAAAAGTACCAAACTAATGTACTTTTATTTCAGAAAATCACACATTTACACAGCTCGTAATTCTTGAATTGACAGGCAGCGAAAGAAGTTTTCCAAATCCGATCAAAATCAAATTCATTGAATCGCTTAGTACTATGAAGAAGCCGTTGCATCGAAATTTCTTCTTTTTTTAAAAAAATACATGTGCAAAAAAAACAGCTCCAGATATACCATAGATAGAGCCATTTTGGATTTACAATGATACTCAATATAGGCCATTGATTTGTCAACAAAACTGGAAGTTTGTGTGTACCAAATTTCAGATCAATCGGTTAACAGGTAGGTAGGAGCTAAAACTTCAAATACTGATCCAGACGTTTAAAAAAGAGAAATAAACGTCTATTGAATATTTTGATCAAACATCCATTGGAACACTTGTCTTACTACGTTTTATGCCCGCATTCAAGACGACAGACATGGGTTTATGTATTCGCGCATTTGGCAATGGCCCCAGCCTGAAATTTCACCTCAGGGTAGCCAAGCGGTAGGCGTAAAACTCGACGCGCTCCGCCCAGTGCAACCCAAATGGTAATATATACCAGGGGTTATAAATATTAGGACTAATGGAACTGATTGTGATTGAATGTCTTGAAATCACACCACAAAGTATAACATAAACGTTAAAAAAATGCATAGTGCGACGGACACATAGACAGGAACAGGAGACAGGGGATTATTTCTGGTACCTTACCTATAATGTTTCATGTTGACTGTTTAAATAATGAAATAAAAAAATAGGAGGGTATAAATTCGTTTAATTAGTGCATCAATTTTGATAAATAATCGTGTGATTCAGCAGTTAATTAATAGAGTATTTTTAATAGTTTTTATTTATTGTGTACCCTAGAATTTGTGCCTTAGTGGAAATACTAAACTCAATCTAAAATTCAAAGAATATTAAAAATGCTTATCATTTTTTTTTATTTTCATTATGTTGTATCGAGGGTATACTGACTGATAGTGAACTATTGAAACGAGTATCTATCCATAATGCGAAATTTTTATTAAGCTAGCAGAACTCCAATAATTAAAAAAAAATTGCGAAAATTTGAAACAGTGAATGGTCAACTCTTAGCCGGTAATTGTGTAAATTGTGTAAGTTGCGATACATTTCCGCGCTCAGCCGACTACTTCCGACTCCTTCGATTCACGACCTCGCAATGTAATACAACTTACGTAATTTTTCTTAGTAGTGTTAATGCGAGCTTATACTTGCTGCACATTTATGAAGTTTTATTGAGAAAGGGCACTGACCCCACGTGTTAGATAACAACAGCAACATCTAGGTCGCCATACAATTTCAGGAGACCGTTTTCTTAACCTTCTTTTGTTTGTTCGTAGATGAGATCATCGTTGTAACTGACTATATGCCATAAGAAGTTAACGAGCTATATAAAAATGAAGCACATAAGTGTCATTATTTTGAGTGTACATTTTATGCTAATTGGTATAACAACAGCTTTACGAGTGAATAGCAGTTACTGCTGCTCAAACCCAACTGACGATGTACTGGGGGAAGAGAATGACACAAATGTTTGCTTCAACGAAGAAGAAAACTCAACGACGACGTTTTCGTTGAATTGTTTCGACAATAGGACAATTTTTTTGCCAAACAGTTCCAATTTTCTGGTTAGATTGAACCCAGACGCAACTTTAGGTATCATGCTGGATGAAGTCACTGAATGGACTAGAATTCCACCAAACAAGTGAGTATCTATCAGGCTCTAGATAAAATAGTCCTACATTTTGCAATTATCACCGAATAGAACACCTAAATAAATAAATAAATTATATCAGTAAATGGTCATTGGTCAGCTCTGGGACTATTTTA
The DNA here is from genome assembly GCA_947563465.1 of Archips xylosteana. Classification (NCBI taxonomy): domain Eukaryota; kingdom Metazoa; phylum Arthropoda; class Insecta; order Lepidoptera; family Tortricidae; genus Archips; species Archips xylosteana. The sequence continues at coordinate 8,394,973 of OX387362.1, forward strand.
ATCAAATAACACGTTTGAGTAAAATAATTTCAGCAAGAGCAGGTAGGTATCCACTTAATTAAAGAGGGTTTCATTTCACTTTTCTGAATGGGGATTGTGATATTCCCCTGGTCCTTAGTGTCTACATTAGACCACATACATGGCATCGAGTAAGATGCTTAAAATGATTTACTTCTTCTCAAGAATATAAGTTCCAGACAACCTGACATTTACCAATTCAACTGTTCCTCACAGGGGCCACATGCCCTTCCTTAACCTGTTAAACCCTTTAGTCACGATCAATAACTAATATTTAAAGCGCCATAAATGTACAACTAACGCAACTCCTTCGCGCAGGGAGAACATCATATTTGGCACCAGAGAGTTGTTGCTCTTTTTCATGTCAAACCAGAGTAGGACACTTAGGAGATCGTTACCAAATTTGTGGTGACCTAATATATTTCAAATTTTCTATAATTTTCTGGCACATTGTCTATTTTAATATTATTTATTTTATTAGCAGTACGGCTGCTCACCGAATCTAAGATTATTTAAAAGCGAAAAAGTTTTTCTGGTGCGCCGGTGGGATTCGAACCCACGTCTCCTGGGTATGCGCCCCAACGGGTGTTCTACCAATTGAACCACGTCGCATCCAACCGACTCCCCCGAAATTCTTAATCGCTTACATAGGCCAACAGTGGCGTGTGGTAACATCCATCGCAACTATTAGAAGCTACGACTCCTACGTTCCAAATTACATTGGAAATGCGTAAGAAATGATGTACCACATCTATTTATTTAAATATTATTTATTTGATTAGCAGTACGGCTGCTTACCGAATCTAAGATTATTTAAAAGCGAAAAAAAGTTACTGTTGGCGTATGTGTAAGCGATTAAGAATTTCGGGGGAGTCGGTTGGATGCGACGTGGTTCAATTGGTAGAACACCCGTTGGGCGCATACCCAGGAGACATGGGTTTGAATCCCACCGGCGCACCCGAAAAACTTTATCGCTTTTAAATAATCACTGTCTATTTTCTCAAAACTTAGTATTTAGCTATAAATAGACTAATTTTTTGATTCATTTAGTACAGTCAGCCCATAATAAGAGTATGCACATATGGTTTTCAGTTTTTGCATTGGATATCAGACACAGAACGATAGTTCGAGACTAACAGTGATAGTTGTATGCCAGGACGAAGAGGAGCCACAATTTATAAGCGAGGAAGTGTTGGGATACTGTATGGCCACGTCGAGCGTCTTTCTCGCCCTCACTGCCTTTGTCTACATAGCTCTTCCAGAACTCAGGTAATACGATTGAAAATATATTATTCACTCAGCTGCTCTTTTGTATTTATTGACAGGAGATTTCATACAATATCGTTATTGTTTTAACACATAAATTGGATTAAAAATATACATAGCGAAAAATCCTAACCGTAGTTGCACAAAACACAAGTGGTTAAGTATTACCGATCACCTCATGCGAACTAACATTGTGTTTGGCATGGCTTTAAATTATGACGAATTTTTGTTGTACTGCAGTCGTAAAAAAAGTACCGGTATTATCGCTAGCCTTGTGTAATTATTACCTAAGATTACGTGTACCAGCGTAGTCATAATATTAGTAACTATTTTTTAGGTACTATCGAGACCTATTGTTTCATTTCTGCAGTCGATGCATTTAGAATACAATTTAGTGCTTGTTCAAAAACTTCTGATCAGATTGTGAAGTAGAATACATCTGATGTTTCCATATAGTTACTATGATGAGTACCTAATTCAGTTGCTCGTTCCATTCAGCTGTCAGTTCGTTGTTACCCCGCAAGACGTCATGTGATTTAGCTGTTATTGGCGTACCGTTCTGTTCGCGTCATTCATAACATAACTAAACATCACAAATACCTATGCTAATGTAAATTTACCAAATATATCCTTACGAATGCATTTTCATTATCATCACATTGAATACCGTAAAACCACATAACTATAGTCCTAGCCTGCAACAATAGGCCAATTTTCGCCTTTATATTATCCTTAAAATATTATAGCTTACTGCTATTATTTCTGGGTATATAATTATGTTGTAAGGCCTAAAATAATTTGCTTTAGTCTAGCCATGTAGCTATCATATTTTAGGGATATTGTAAGGATGAAAATTGGACTATTGTTGCAGGCTAGGACTATAGTTATGTGGTTTTACGGTACATCAAAAAAAAAACATTGTGTAGTATAGGTATTTACGTCAATTCTGTGTTTACCTACTTGTTATGTATGATTATGTCATCATCATATTATTCAATCACCATCATATAAATAGTGTTAAATCAGATTACATAGTGCTCGTCTAAAAAGTTGCCTTTGAAAGAAAAAGCAAAAAAAACATTTTCTCAAACATGCTATGTAATGTTTACGTTGTGTTCCTTAAAACAGGCTTCAAAATACACCGTTGCAGGCCTAGGCCGGCAATGCGATCGTCTATTGTTTCATGTCACACAGCACCATGATGTTTATAGGTCTATGGCATCATAGCATTCAGCCATTTAAAAAAAAACTATAAGCAATATTTGCGTTTTGGTTCATTATGACATTCTGCCACTACGCTTATTTAATAATGGTGATCTGCCTAGAGAAATATTTCACCATAACATCATCATCACCATCATCATCATCATCGTTATCGTCATAATCATCATCATCATCACCATCATCACCACCATCATCATCATCATCATCATCCATCACCATCATCATCATTCATCACCATCATCATCATCATCATCATTCATGACCATCATCATCATCATTCATCACCATCATCATCACCACCACCATCATCATCATCATCATTCATGACCATCACCATCATCATCATCATCATCACCACCATCATCATCATCATCATTCATCACCATCGTCATCATCATCACCATCATCATCAATCACCACCATCATCATCAACATCATCATCATCACCATCACCATCATGATGACGACGACGATGATGATGATGATGATGATGATGGTGCATGTTTGAGAAAAGCACTATACAAGCCTCGGCCGGAACAGGGGTTGCCGGCCTCGTATCATGCCGGCCTCGTGTACCACTCGGCCGTCAACTTAGATACTCGGCCGGCAACCCCTTTAAGTCCCGGCCTCTGCAGTAATGTACTATTTCTCAAACATGCTATGTAATATTGACGTTATGTTCCTTATAATACGCCACGAACTGTCACGTTGCAGGTGCGCCTAGACGAGAGGTCAATAATGGAATTTCATACAACATTGCTGGCCTTGGCCAGCAAAGTGATCGTCTATTGTTTTATGTGACACAGCACCATGACGTTTAATAGTGGTCGACGTGGATGGATGGATGGATGGTGGACGGACGGACGGACGGACGGACGGACGGACGGACGGATGGATGGATCGATGGATGGATGGATGGATCGATGGATCGATGGATCGATGGAACGATGGATCGATGGATCGATGGATGGATGGATGGATGGATGGATCGATGGATCGAAGGATCGATGGATGGATGGATGGATGGATGGATGAATCAATGGATCGATGGATCGATGGATCGATCGATGGATGGATGGATCGATGGATCGATCGATGGATGGATGGATCGATGGATGGATGGATCGATGGTTGGACGGATGGATTGATGGATCGATGGATCGATGGATGGATGGATCGATGGATCGATCGATCGATCGATGGATCGATCGATGAATGGATGGATCCATGGATCGATGGATCGATGGATCGATCGATGGATGGATGGATGGATCGATCGATCGATGGATGGATGGATCGATCGATCGATGGATCGATGTATCGCTGGATCGATGGATCGATCGATGGATGGATGGATGGATGGATGGATCGATGGATGGATAGATCGATCGATTGATCGATTGATCGATGGATCGATGGATCTATGGATCGATGGATCGATGGATCGATGGATTGATGGATCGATGGATCGATGACGATGACGATGACGATGACGATGATGATGATGATGATGATGATGCATGTTTGAGAAAAACTCTATACAAGCCTTGGCCACGAACAGGGATTGCCGGCCTCGTTAGGTCTATAACTACTCGGCCGGCAATCCCCTATTTCGCGGCCGCTGCAGTAATGTACTATTGTTAGCGATGAAAATAAACAGAATAAGAAGTAAAAAAAAAGAAAAAACATTGGGACAAATTGTTACGAAATGGTCTCAACTCAGCATACTGGCGCTGGCCTTATAACCGGCGCTGGTCTTCCGTTGAATGATAAAGTATACAAGACATGTATAAGTACACAGTGGAACCGGCATTATGTTGTGATGTGAAACATTTTTAGAACAAAATGTTTGCAAAATTTGAAGCAGCAAACATAAGAGTGACCTCTTAGTAGCTCTTAGCTCATCAGCTAAAAGATTTTTTGTTTCAGAGATGTCCAAGGGAAAAGCATCATAAGTCTATGTAGCAGCCTGGCTATCGCCAATGCTCTCATGTGCGTGCTGAAAGTAATGGAGTATTCGGACATGACGTGGTGTGCTATCAGAGGTGATTTTTACTACAACTGCACCGGCCAAGTGCGAGTCGGATCTAAGCTCCGTAATACACACAATATTATTGTCGAATTTATTTCACAAGAATAGTCTTGGTTCCTTCATTTCATTCAATCTGGGGTTTTTAGCACGAGTCCGACTGGCACTTGCCTTTTATACTTTTTTACTTTTAATTTTAATGACTTTAGTTTTTTTAATAAAATAGGATGATCTATTTGATAAAAGTTTCAAATAATAGAATTAGATGTAGGTTTAATAGTTACAGCCGATATTATATTGTAATATCATCCAGGCAAATTATTAGGTATACCACACATTCAAATCACTCAGTGAAATCAATACCTTTTGTTTCGTTTCAGGTTTCCTCGCCTATCTGTTCATAATATCTAGTTTCTTTTGGATGAACGCAATAGCTATACAAATACTGATCAACATAAAGTGAGTTTACACACTAATTTTGCGAAGAGTACGTTCGAGGAAACTGACCAGAGTACCAGCGTGGAACCCTTTTTCTTTTTCCTTTTTCTTTGTCACGATGGATTTTTTTTTGGCAGATGTCAACATAACATTTGCAGCGAAAGGGTTCCCTCCCCGTATGCAATTCAGTTTATTCGACTATACCAAGTAATTAACTAACTTGAACGAACCATATTTAAGTTAGGCTTTTAAACGTACATAGGGTATAACATTTTGACATAAGACTAAAATCTATTACTTTGCTGCTCCGCGACAACTATGTTCAAGTAACACAATACATTTATATTTTCATTTCATACAAAAACCCCTCCACTTATCACTTCCACGTAAATTTATATATATGACACAGACTCAACCATTACTAACTCTGGTACATTTTCAAAGCTACACCTAACATAAAAGATTAAACTATTACACACACATTTTAAATAATAGTAATAATTTATTTTTCAAGGCGGTCATCAATCAGCTACGGCCAGAGGGAATTCCTTTGGTACTCTATGTATGCCTGGGGGCTGCCCATAGTCTTGACTGTGATCCTGATAATCATCAACTACCACCCTGGCCATCACGAGAAGCCAGGGATAGGTCACACCCATTGCTGGTTCTTAGGTAAGTGACATTTGATATTATTAATCAACTTCAAAAAAGAGAGAGGTTCTTAATTCGGTCGTAATATACAGCATACTGACATGTGGCATTTAAATTTTCAGATTTGAAACGCGTGTGGATCTATATGTACAGCGTGATGTCAATCTTAATAGCGGCTAACGTAGGCATTTTCGTGTATACTTCGGTGTTCCTGTGGAAATATACTTTCTCTTCCAGCCACGTGCGCGCGTTGAAATATAAGTAAGAAATATTTTTACTACCTGATCAAATAAACCATTTTTTTCTAAAACTTTATTAGCTTTTTGTCGACTAATACTTGCATTGTCATTTAATTTAAATATAGCATCTGTATGTTAAATTATAGTCAATCCGGCCTCTAGATTTTGATCAAATTGAACATGTATAATGTAACTGAGCGAACCAACGTACCTACTAGTATAAATATGCAACTTAAATAAAAGCTTGGTAATTTTAACGAATCCTCATTCTCATATCTCCAGAACAGTTTTAAGTTAAATATTAATGATTAAAATGGATGCTTGAACAAGGAATGTGCCAGTGTCAAAACACCTTACTGACTTCGTCGCAACATATAACTATAATCGTTTGTATATATTATTATCGATTATTTTATTTGCTACAACTAATCTTAGTTGTAGTTAATATCTATTATATGTCATTTCAGGTTCTCGATGATGTTAAGGTTATTTATATTAATGGGTTTGCCGTGGATTTTTGAGATGGTGACCTCGCTTGCCCCAGCTCACATCATTTGGTATGATTCAATGATTTTATAATTTGCATTAATTATATGAATTATTCAAAGAACCTAGGTTTAAATAAAACGTTACTGATATGATGATATCATATGAAATAAACATATTATACGGGGAGACAAATGTTGATGACATTATATGCAAAATTTACATTGGTCAACTTGACACGGATCAAATCTCTTATAGAGTCGTTATTTTTTTGCAATTGTACAAATGAACCACGAGTTAATTTCTAATCTGAACGCAGAGACCTAACAACTTATTTTTATTTCAGGGTAGTAACAGACGTGAGTAATTGCCTGCAAGGTATCATAATCTTCTTGATCCTAGTGGTGTTTAGGCGGAGAGTTATAAAAGCACTGCATAAACGGAACGCACTATGTTGTCTGAACGGTGTGGCTGAGAGGTACCTGGCAGTAGGGCCCGGTGATGAAGACGACATAATCACGCACACTATAGCTGTGCCATTGGAAGAAAAGTGAAGACTTAAAGATGATCCACAAGAGCCAAATCTTACAACAGACAAGAGAAATCTTACGCATAAAAACTGATAGTGTTACTTCAATTAGAATCCAGTGATTTAAGTTGCTGGCTTATATCATATCATGCATGACTGAATTCTTTGCATCAGTTGGTTTAATGAAGCCCTTTAGAATAGAGGCTGTCACTGATAAGTGATAACATAGAAAACCACAACACCGTTTTTTCTACCAAGCATAAATGTTAAAAATTTCCTGAACGCCAAAAAGGAAAAAGAGCTGAAGCTGAAGCAAAAAGTGAAAACTTTTTGTTTCGAGCCAACCAAAGCAATATAAATACCAATATAGAAATAAATAATTGCAAAAAAAACATTGATTAGTGAGAATAAAAAAAATAAGAAAATAATGGGAAAAATTGTTACAAAATGGTTCAATCTAATGTCTCTTCCCGTAGGCACCTTTTCAAGTTGATGTCTCCAGTTTGATAATAACTTGATATTATAATATCCGTAATAAGAATGATTTTGCAGAAAAAAACACCAGGGAAATTTATGAGGCGAAATAGAAACCCAGTTACACTAACCGCATACGTATTCTTGACTAAAATAATGCACAGTTTGATTCAGGAGCATCAGGTTACAAATTTCACACCACGTATCGTATCGTTTTCTGACTAGGGTCACATTCAAACTAACTATCAAGGTATACCGAATTAGATTGAATTGGGTTAGTCGCAAAAGAACGGAAAACCAAAATAAGTACTTACATACAGTACCTAGTTAAGTAAATTAATATATTAGGGAGATGGTAATTTTAGCGTATAACTGGCGAGAATTAGAACGGAGGCCCAAGGCTCACTTACAGTCACTGATAAATATTATGTTAGTTTTAGACTTCTTGAATGGTAATACGCTACCGTAGGATATATTTGAAAGGATCTCTAACCAATACAATGTAATAAATAAACGTCACTGCTATTCGTCTAAGTGGGATCAGGTCAGGATGAACCAGAGCATTTTACTTATTTAAGGAATTCAATGATGAACAGTGGACATCCTGGGTATAGCTAGTGCCATTCACGAAGACGCGTGAACGTGTCAAAATTAGACATTAATGACGTTGAAATTAGAACCACGACACGCGTCATCATGAATGACTCGATCTATACTGTTGATATTGATATTGATAGTAGGTACTAGACCACAACGATAGTTATTATTAACAGTATCGATAGTCAGTGGGTTAACATCTATTAACGGCGAAAGGCAACTTATTGTTAATCCCATTTTTTAAGTTCCACATTCGGAACATTATTACTAGTATTACGTAACACCGGCAGGTTGGTATTAGTCTTTTTTTTAATTACATGAAGTATTTTAATACCCGCTGGCGCTTGTTTATTACCACTAATAAGACGAAAAGAACTTTTCAGCTGTAAGTTCAATTAGATATCTTGAATCATGGTTTAAAATGACTAAATAGGTGGATGCAGCTGCATATTCATTCATACATACGATATCAAAACTCTCTGTTGTTTTGTGCGTGTCAGTAATTTTAGTTATAGTTTCTGATTGATACTTAGTTAATTTTAAGTTATTTGTTAACATGTTGAACATGGTTTGTTTTCCTTTAACTGTTATGTACTTACTTATATTTTTTGCTGTGCGTTTATTTACTAAGTTTACGTTGGTCTTGAAAAGTCAAAAATTAATTTTAATACAATAATATTTTAAATGAGATGGCAGGAGCTCGCGTTGAATAGGCAAGAGTGGAGCAAGACAGGAGAGGCCTTTGCCCAGCAGTGGGACACCAAAACAGGCTAATAAAGAAATAAAAAATATATTTTAAAAATAAAAATCTCTGATCCTATATTTACATATTTACATATGGGAACTATGTCGTCAGGTGTTATTTTAAAATATATTTTTTATTTGTATTTTTTTCCTGTTCTAAGTTTCTTTATTAGTTGTACATATGTAGGTTATCTAGCTTTAGTGTTTTTTTTTATGTTTTATAATAATAATAATAATACATTATTTCGACCAACATAGGATCATAGTGTTAGTAATACAGAAAAGCTTAAATTCTAGTGTTAGTGACGCTACACCTTAGTCAGTACATGAACCATACTGCAATTATTCATGTACTGACAGTCGAACCTCTGCGCGAATGTAGTTAGGATGCCGTTGGAGCTGGCCCGCACCCTTTATCAATTGTTTAAATATTGCAGAACACACAACGTATTTACACATATTTTGCTAAATAAATATCGTTAGACTGACATAAATTTTGCATGTTCGTTGATGGATACGAACTGAACTTTAAGTGTTTTTGAAATCCTGAGTTCATTATATCTAAATGATAAATTTAAACTATGATTTATTTGTGTTACATATAAAGAGTCAGTTTTTTTATAATGATATCAGAATTATTATAAAAAAATCTTCATATTTTAAAATAAAAGCAGTATTTTTTTGTAATTAAACTGTAATGCATTTATTATTGTATAAATTTATTTATTTGCATTAACGTTACGTAGGTATTAATTAACTTGCTATTAAGGTAAGCCACATACAGGGTTATTTGTAATTCACTGACATCCTCTTAACCCTGAATTCCTATCACTCAAACAAATGTTTTTTGTTCTACGACTTTTTAAAATGAAGCACTTGTTTTCCCATACAAATACACAGAGTATCGTAAAAATAAGAGGAAATCTCAAATTTTCAAAACGTTATTACACCAAAAATATTAAGTTATGACAAAAGCTGTAAAAAAAAAACGTTTGTTTAAGTGGTAGGAGTTTAGGGTTAAAAGGATGCTAGTGAATTACAAATAACCCTGTATAGAAATGAAAATAACATTTTGTCAAGTCCGTGAATAATACTAAATATTATAATTTATTGAATAATAAAATTAGGCAGACATATTTCTTACGCGTGGAAATTACACTATTGCGTGGTCTTGGTAGACAGTGTTATAGCATATATAACTAATGTCAGTGTGTAAATAAATAAACTAACTGCCTAATGAATAACCTTGTTAGCCAGTCTATGCAAACATTTAGAGTACCTACTGATGCAATTATTTACCAATGCATTATACAACATTTGATTAAATATATAGAAATAAGATTGTTAATTCGTTACCAAATGTTTATTTTTGTACAAAATAAATTAAATGCTTTATTTTCACACGAAAATGTTGTTATTTTAACATAAAACCCAAAACATCAGCATCTTATAATAATCCAAGGTTCCTATTATAAGACTTTATTATAAGCGCGTCCGTCCAATGATCCAGCAAAAAAGTCAAGATCTAAACTGGTTTTCAAAGGTGCTGTGGCAACTCGGTATAGCTGCTAACGAAATATATGTCAACCTTTACAACCTTTTTTTGTCAACCTTTTTTTTCCGTTTGTCTGGAACATCTGCCGAACGGGCTATAACAAAACCTCAAGAATTAACGACATGTACTGCGAGAAAAATAAAAGCTAAGGCTAAGTACCTACGACTCAGACTCGCGCACTGAGGGTTCCGTAAAAACTTAAAAATTAAGGTGAAACTTTGATATTTGTGCATTTGCCGTGCGCACTTAGTAAAATAAAAAGACCCAATAAGCTCACTAAAAATGGAAATCATCGATTTTCGGATCTTTTCCTTGCCTGTCGTGCTTCTTACCAAATTTCATAAGTATGTAAGTACTTACTCAATTCTACGTCAGTGAGAAATAGGTATATACCATAAAGTTTTGATACTTTGAAAAACCTTACTTATATGAAAATATGCTTTTAAATGGTAGGTATATTTTGATCTCATGGACTTAGATTTTTTTTTCGTTTTGTAAAAGCCCTTAGTATTTCTTATTCTTTTTAACTCAAAACATACACCCGTTCCGAGAAAATAGCGGTGCACAGTGTGAGATTATGCCTTAGTTGAGAACGTCTTTATTTTTTGCACTTTTTGGATAGACAATAGCCAATAAAGGCTTCTATTAAGACTCCCGTGGCTTTGGGTAACATAGTTTTCAAGTAATAAAAAAAATCGAGAAAAGTCCTTAGAAACCATAGAAATGCATTTTTGCTCTGTTGGAGCACAATTAATCAATATGTTTCATTATTAGCTACATATTATTTAATAGTACCATTATTAGTACATTACTGCAGAGGCCGTGAAGTAAGGGATTGATGGACGAGATTTGGGGTATCCATCCATCCATCCATCCATCCATCCATCCATCCATCCATCCATCCATCACCAGTAGTTTAGGCGGTTTTATATAAATAAAAGAAGATAGATTTTTTTTTAATATCGTAAGTTGGCTGTATGTAATTTTTCCTTTGTTAGTTTAGTGTTAGTAAGCAAATTTAAAAAGTTACAGCAGCGGACAATAATGGTTTTTCATACTTACTTTTATGGCCTAGGCCAAGAAGTAATGTAGGGAGCCATAAACAACAAACTTCATGGCTTCATTTCGTGACATTAACGCATACATTTCAAAGCATGTTTGAGAAATAGTACATTACTGCAGAGGCCGTGAAGTAAGGGATTGATGGACGAGATTTGGGGGATTTGGGGGTTTGGGATAAAACGAGTCCAGCAATCCCTCTTCCGGCCGAGGATTGTATAGAGCTTTTCTCAAACATGCATCATCATCATCATCATCATCATCATCATCATCATCATCATCATCATCCATCCATCCAACCATCCATCCATCCATACATCCATCTATACATCCATCCATACATCCACCCATACATCCATCCATACATCCATCCATACATCCATCCATACATCCATCCATACATCCATCCATACATCCATCCATCCATACATCCATCCATCCATCCGTCCATCCATACATCCATCCATAAATCCATCCATACATCCATCCATACATCCACCCATACATCCATCCATACATCCATTCATACATCCATCCATCCATCCATCTATCCATTCATCCATACATCCATCCATCCATACTTCCATCCATACATCCATCCATCCATCCATCCATACATCCATCCATACATCCATCCATACATCCATCCATCCATCCATCCATCCATACATCCATCCATCCATACATCCATCCATACATCCATACATCCATCCGTACATCCATACATCCATCCATACATCCATATATCCATACATCCATCCATACATCCATACATCCATCCATCCATCACCAGTAGTTTAGGCGGTTTTATAGAAATAAAAGAAGATAGATTTTTTTAATGTCGTAAGTTGGCTGTATGTAATTTTTCCTTTGTCAGTTTAGTGTTAGTAAGCAAATTTAAAAAGTTACAGCAGCGGACAATAATGGTTTTTCATACTTACTTTTATGGCCTAGGCCAAGAAGTAATGTAGGGAGCCATAAACAACAAACTTCATGGCTTCATTTCGTGACATTAACGCATACATTTCAAAGCATGTTTGAGAAAATATCTTTAAACATGAATAAATACTGTTCTGTGAGCGTCAGTTTAAAGAATTCTATGATATAATTTTTTTTTTATCGGCGATTCTCTGCATGGTCGCATTTTTTTCCTGTGTTACAGTGTTAGCTAAGGTAAAACCTATTCCTAAAAAAAAAATCAAATGCAACCACTGCAGGAACTCGGAGATATTAATTTATAAAATTTTCGGTCAGGGTTGCCACATAGTCTACTAAATAACTTTCTTTTCCGAATCATTATTAGTGTGACTATATTCCTTTCTTTAATAAGTTTTGTATAATCAATAATCGTATGTGTTGTCGGAATTGTAATATCAAAATTTGTTTCGCTGCTTCTAGAGCATTTGCTTGGTAAACATAGTGGCTGGTGGAAGACTTACACACTATATTGGTAGCTTTATCGAGTGGATTGCATAGTAACGCTGAGAAATTGGACGATTTCTGTAGATCTTTGGCTTTAAAGTACGTGAAAACATATAATTGGTTCTACATGTCCGTAACTTTACACAAGATTTTGATACATGGTCGGCATATAATAGAAGCGAGCACTCTATCTATATATGTATGATATGTTATTATGATATGTTATCTGAGCAAGCTGGCGAGTCAAGAAATAAATACTGGCGCTATGATCGGGAACAAGGAAGTTAGACCGTAAAGGGACCATTTTAGATTTATTTCATAGAGCATTAGAATCACCCGACCCTTAAGTATCTTGCCTCAGTTCACGGAATAAAAAACAAAAGCGATTACCTATACCGAGCAAAGTTCTTTGTCTCCTAAAAGAAACATCAGATAATGTGCATTACAATCCACTTAACATTCAATCCGATGACGTAACATTGACAAGAAAAGATGAAATTGTTAATTGTATTAGAATCAGATGCAAAATAAATAAGCATCCTTTTCCGCTTAGCCTTATCTTTCGATGTTTGCTACCTGATTCCAAGTGATCGACGTAGGCATTTGTTTTATAGACGCGACCTTCCCACTCCAGAAGAGGAAACAGGGTCAAAATTTTTGGGATTTAACTTTGTCAAGGACTTCCTTGACAAAGCGCACTTGTTCAACTGACAGAAGTTTTCAAATCGCACGAAAATCGTTGAATCGGCTTAACAATTGTTGCCATAGTCATCAACCAGGATCAACGGCTTAGCGTGCCTTCATAGTACGGAATCTCTCATTATGATAACCCCTCAAAGTGGTCACCCATCCACAACCTGGCCTGAATGACCTTTGCTTAACTTACAAATGGTCGCGGATTCGATAGGCTGTCGTCATTGTTTGTCACATTCAAAATTGAGGAACTGATGGAATTATTATTTTGACTAACATATTAATTTCTTGTGACAACCCTATTTCCATAGAAATCATGAAAAAACTTAGAAATGCAATTGCTCCGAGTTCCTGTGAAGTAATTTAAAACAATTTTAACAGTTGAAAGGGACATTTATTAACTTATTTTTATGGGTAAAAGTAAATGCGACCGTCTTGTATTTCTTTATTTATTCACACTTTTCAGAAAATTTAAAATATTTATATATACCGTTTCCTTGTGCCTTTAGAGACCTAAAAAAATCTCAATTATCTACACTGACAATTATTATGAATTTCATTTAAAGCTGAAAATTGATTTCTTATAGGAAATTTTGATCAAAGTATTTCTTACGGGGGTCGTTGACCTCTCGAGAAAAAAAAATATAACTACGAAATTAAGTAAAATTTTCCAACGGGAGTTTCTTAGAATGCTCTATTACTGCCAAACACACCACAATAGAAAATAAAAAATGGACGTCCGCAACTAAGGCATAATCTCACACTGTGCGGTGCGGTGTCACACAAATACAGACAAATTGCGCGACAGATAGGCGACAACGAATAAGTGACCAAGCCTTCGTTTTTACTTTTGAGGTACGGACCCCTTAAAAAATAAAAGAACATCTTGGCATCTTAACTTGGAATTCCCACGGCACTGCAATTTTGCTATTGATGAGAATTCAAGCACAGAAAAAAAGCAGTCTGCAAAAAAGCTTGTAACTATTAGAAATGGCTTTAATAACTAAAAAGCTTCAGCGGAACAACTGTTTAGACGTGCTAATTTACTTTATATTTAACATTGCAATAATTAGACGATTTGCTGTAGTAACGAGGACGAATTGTAAGTAAAATGACGAAGTTCAAAGGCAAAAGTCCAAATTATGGGTAAAACGGAAATTACTGTAAAGTTTACGGGAAGTCGCTTCCTTTTGCATGACGTGAGTAAGGCCTAAGCTATTTCCCTGCGCGTCATCATACGAATTTTGAACGAATCATCAACATAATTGCGAGAATGTGTATTCTGACTACTATTTATTTATTTATCGTATGGGATACGTGTCACTGCAAAACTGTGAAGGAAATATAAATGAAAACTAACAATTAAAACTTAAATCTAGACTTCTTAAAATATTCCACGGCTTTCTCTGACAGCTTTTTGAGGTCATCTATGTGTCCATCGAACCTAGTGATCGGGCATTTCAGTACCATGTGGTGAGCCGTCTGTTCCGGGTCCCCGCACTCGCAAGCCGCCGACTCACACCAGCCCCATTTACTCCTAAGGTACGCGGAGTTCCCAACATTGGTTCGGAAGCGGTTGGCCAAGCACCACATTCGACGCTGCGTTTCGAAACCCGGGGGTCTTTCGCGGGGGTTTAGCTCAAACAAGTCAGGTGGCTCTCCTTTCGTCTGCCATTCGCTGAGCCAGGTGGTCCGCATGTCCCAGGCAGGATCTCTGGAGTGTATTTTGGATACTGGTGGGTGGCGAGATTTTAACCTTTAGGTTGCCGCAGGTAGGTCTTTATTGACAGGTAAGGTTGAGTCCCTGCATATTCTGACTACTACAATTAACACTCGCTATTTAACTGGCTTAAAAAGTAAAAAAAAGAGAGAGAGAAAGGAGGTTCTTAAGTCATATAAACTTTTTGTTTGTTTATACGTTCGTCGATATTTTGGTGTCTGCAAATCCCTTTGGGAGATTCTTTTTTTGATCAGTTAATTACATATAAATTTTATCAAAATCGTTAACTTAATTTAGATTTAAAGTCGGTTTCACTTTCTGTTAAAAAAATCTATGCCAATTAATGTCTTCGTTACCTACGTGATGGGCCTTGAAATTAATCGAAAATAAGAAGAAAGATTAAGATTATTATTATTAGTATTAGGTATTACTAACACAATTTAGAAGTTATTACGGTATTTTTGACCAATATTCAAAATATTAAGTAGAGCAGATAATCACGTTGGCAAAATAATCACGTTGTAGCAGCCTGTACGGGTATTTAATGGGATTAAATTTGATAAAAAATTTGTTTTTTTTTATTAAAAAACTGTTTTACATCGTTCCTGAGATGTAACGCAACACAGATGTTAATTATTACTAGGTACATCATTTCATTTCATTTTCATTCTAATATTATGAATGCGAAAGTGTGTCTGTCTGTCTGTTATCTCTTCATGCTTAAATCGCTCAGATTCAGAAATCGGTTCAGATTTTTATGAAATTTGATATAAATATATGTAGTTTTAATCCCGGGAAAGTACATAGGATAGTTTTTATCCTGTAAAATTGCATAGTTCCCGCGGGATAGCAATAAACGAATTTTTTGCAGACGAATTCGCGGGCAACATCTAGTGTAGGTATAATAAATCCGAGAGCAGTGCGTTTATTTTGTCAGAGTTGTGATTTTATAAAACTATGTAACTTCGTGTCCCCTTTTGCGAAATGTCCAGCCAGGTGCATAGGTACTTATGTACAAAAACTAGTTAAACTATTAGGCACAATAATGCGGTTAAATAGGTACACTTTAGTTGAGTTGACGGTGCTCCTGCGCATCACCTCGATGGGACGGGCAATGCCATCTAACGTAATTCCTTGACAACAAATCGTTATATAGTCTGACTTTGTTAGAGCGAGTTTGATTCATTTTCATGATCATCTTAGCCACCCACGGAACAAATAGATGGCGTTGTTTTCAATTATATAGGCCGAACTGTACGACGTTAGGAAAACGAAGCAAGGCGTATTTTCTAGTTAAACGTTAATTTTCAACCGACGAAAACAAAAGGAGGAGGTTCTCAAGTCGACGTGTATATTTGTTTTCTTTTTTAATTCTTAGAACAGATATACAAATCCAGCAATAGTGGCCTAGACTCCTTATGTCGCCCACTGTGCACTTTTAACAGTAAGACAGAAGGAAAATGACATAATTGCACGCGTAGGTATTTGACGATCTGAAACATGACAATAGGTACAAAGACGGTAAGGAAAACGACAAAAATTCAAAATGGTGCCCACGTGGGGCATTCGTTAAAAAAACGGCGAATAATTGAATAATTGTTAGGCCACGCGCTGTGTGTTCCTTACTAATATGCGGAAAATGGCTGCGGTTAAAACACGCCCTGTAACTGCCGACCTGGAATAAATGGCCTGATAATTCAAACCCTCATCTTATTACGGTAAAGAGTTTGCATTTGAATTTTCAGGCCGTGCATTCATTCAGAGTCGACAAATACCAAAGGGGTTACACTGAGGTGCGACCCGGCAAATATAAAGTACAAAGTTCTTTTTTAGGACTACGAAACTCTAAAAATGAGCAAGTACAGTTTAAATAACTATCAACTAAGTACAAGTTTGTTTATCATCTCATCCAATTAGTGGCGAGGCGATAAGTTAAGTTTGTACTTCCCGTGTCCAAACAAATAGAGTAGACACCCGAGAGTCACTGTACATTAGAGCCACGCAATGATTACATTATTGATTACATTATAGTAAATCACTTACTAAGCTCCCAACTCACTCGCGCGACTTTGTGGAGTTCGTCAAAACGGATAAATCTAAATGGATACCTTCTACATATTACATAGGTAGTGTGCGGTTTCAATATATGTATAGGTGGTTAGATTTCTGAGGGCGGCCAGGACATTTGGCGGAATGGAAGCATCTTCAGTGAGAAAGTTAATAAAGTAACTTAGATCGTAGATTCTAATGTAGATTCTAACGGCCAAGCAGCGAATTTACGTACCTAAACGTAAAAAACGTGTACATGTATTTTTCAACATCAGTCAAAAGATGTATAATAAAACCGGCCAAGTCCGAGTCGGACTCGCGCACGAAGGGTTCCGTACAATTATCTATAAAAATCACGTTTCTTGTATGGGAACCCCCCTTAAATTTTTATTTTATTCCATTTTTTAGTATTTGCTGTTATTGCGGCAACCGAAATACATCATCTGTGAAAATTTCAACTCTCTAGCTATCACGGTTCCCGAGATACAGCCTGGTGACAGAAGGACGGACGGACGGACAGCGGAGCCTCAGTAATAGGGTTTCCGTTTTTACCCTTTGGGTACGGAACCCTAAAAACCAATAAGTACTACTTGCATGATTTTTTTTTTTTAGATAAAACTGACCCGTGATTGACCACTATCTCACCTGATGAAAAGTGTAGATGAGGCCAAAGGTGTACCTAACTGGTTCAGTAACAGCCTATTCACTCTAGCCTTGAAGATACCCAGGTTGTATTTATCAAGAAATACAGACGACGGGAGCGAATTCCATTCTTTAGCAGTTCGCATACTACATAGTTACTACTACTACTTTACTTACATACTTACTTGTATAGTCAGCTTTAGAACTAGCTGAACACTTAAGTACTTTGTCGCAATAACCAGTTAGGTATACTGTGAAGTTTAAAATATGAGTAAATTTGAAATATGTCACAAAGTACTAAAATGTTCAGCGACTTATGAGGCCGACCTACCGTACCTTGCTTAACGCATCTATAAGAAGTCACTAACCAAGCTCATCTTGATCATTTCTTTTTTCCATTGAAAAAATGACAAAAGCGGTTAATAGGTAGATATTTAAAGCAATATAACTATCTACTAAAAAACTTCATATACCTAATTTCCAGCAGAGCATTTTTATGAAACTTGTCGAAATGAACATTGACCAAGAGCCTAGAATAAAGTCAAAGATCGCTACGAAGATTTTCGTAATCATTACGGAACAATTTAGTAAATATTCGTCACGATAATGAGAAATTTGGTAGTTCCATGTGCTACATCTTCAGCTCAGCAAAACGCTCAAAGGAAATTTACTGTCGTTTCACTAGAATGCCCACTAGAATCCTAGGATGCTTCTGTTTATTTATGTCACATTCGCTAGAATACAAGTGAATTCGATGTTCGAGTCTGGCAGCGCCTAAAAAATAATCAAGTACTTACAATTTAATCATAGAAAGTCCAACACTATTCATGTTATTTGAAACATCGGGTAGGGTAGCATAATCGCTAATTGCCACGGCTGGCTAGGACGGGGCGTTTTAAAATCGTGTTTACTCCATCGGTGACAGCGGACGCGTAGCACGCATGCGTCGTAACACCGGCTATCATTAACAATTACATTATTACAAAGTAAAATCAGTGCACGCGCAGTGATCTCTCAAAGACTGGTAGTGTCGGACTTGTAGCTAACTATGAAGGTAAGTCGGCAGTTGCGGCAATCGAGTTTGAGGCTAGATATGGTTTATTAATAATTATTTATCAGTGGATGTTTCCGGCGCATAAGATAATTGCACCATATTTAACTGAAAAACCGGAGTCATTGGTTGTTTCACAGTAAGTACAAGGTGATTGCTAGATTCAAAAATTCTACCCACAAATTGTTAGAAGTGCAGGCGACTATATGAGTACCTACACTTGTTAGGTTACAGTCAGTCAGTCATCCCAACCTATATAGGACCCACTGCAGGGCACAGGCCTCCTCTCAGAATGAGAGGGCTTGAGCCGTAGTTCCCACGCGGGCCCAGTGCGGATTGAGAACTGTTCCAGACTAAATGATCTTATTTTTAAAATACCAGGCACCTACTGGTCCAGTTCCTAAATGTATTATTTATATGAATCTTTCCCACCTCTACACTACTACGTGTACTATTTGCTTTCCACTCATCTCTACTTTTGGCGATATCTCGCCAGTTTGGCTCCAAAAGCTGTGAGAAATCGACAATATATTACTTATTGCAAACCCCTTTTGGACCTTACGTGGGTTATGTCTTATGTCTGTCTACGCATGTGAAATGACAAAGAAACGGACACACAATACGTTGTTGCTAAACTTCAAAAAGTGTTGTTTCCTGCCGTTGAACACGTTTGCATGGCCAGATGCAAATAATGTAACGATAAATCGATTATGCACACAACGCAGGCATGTCGAAGCAAATCTCGTTGTAAAATAATTATCGCTTTGATACTCTACGTACTATAGCTTTGTACCTATTTGTATACTAAAAAGCTCACCTAACTAATTTTCAAAACGAGGTAAAGAGTAAAATGAAATGCGGATGATTAAATGTTTAGTTTTGACATGTTTTATGTTTTTGCCCTAATTATTATGACAGTTTATTATAATTCCCGATCTCCCTTTGAAAACGGGTCATTTTAATCATTAGGTTCCCAAAAATAAAAAAGCCCCGTTAATTGTACGACTTCATTGTGCGTCTGCGCGTGTTTATCTGTCTGTCAAGTCAAGATTATTCTCTTAGGGCTTCGTTTAGAAGTATCAAGTTAAAGTTCTTCGATAGCAAAAAAAAAGTTATTTTTCATAAAAATACAATAAAGTACTAACTGTTGCTTTTACTCTATGGGTAGGTAGGTATTTACTTAATGCCACCAATTATGTAATAGATAAGAAACCTCGGACTGGCAATTTGCTGGTTTTTTTTATGTCCTACCATAATTAAACTTAATTTAAAAAGATAAATAAGGCAGTACCTACCTTAAACTAGGATTTTAGGGCAAAAATTGAAAAATCCAACTTCGTTAGTTTAGGTTTACGATCTTCGTCTGAATCAAAACACATACTTATGTAAACTAAGTAAGTATTATAGTAAGAAACAATAAGAATGGTAACAGATGTTTAATCAGCTTTAAAACGGAATAAATTTATATTCAGTAAAACGTCGAAACAGTAGAAAATTATAAAAAAGATGCTTCGATATAATTATAAATGTATATGTTCGTTTATAAAATTCGCGAAGAATTCGTTTATCGCTATCCCGCGGGAACTATGATATTTCCGGGATAAAAAGTTTATTTTGTGTTAATCCGGGTTATAAGCAACCTGTGTGCCAAATTTCATCAAAATCCGTCAAACCGTTTTAGCGTACAAGCGGAGCAAAGACATGCAGAATTAATCAAACAATGTAAGTAATTGAAGTTCAAATCCACCTCTCCCTCCGCTTCCTTTATGTATCCTTCTACACGTTTAATGTCTTACTTCCGCACCACCTCAAAGCAGCACACCTAAACTCCAACTAAGACCATAACCACCCAAACTCAAACACAATTTAGACCAATTCTTAACCTAAATTAACCTGCCAGTTAAAGCAAAAAAGTATAAAGATACTAGCTGACCCCGCCCCGCAAACGTTGTGTTGCCATATATCACCTAGGGCTATAAAAAATAGCCTACGACATTTTCTCAGACCTATCGAATGTAGTCAAAAAAGTTTCTTAAAAATGGATCAAGCTGTTTCGGAGGAGTTCGATATCAAATACCATGACACGAGATTTTTATATATTAGAAAGATAGAAGATTAGAAAGAAGAAGAAAGAAAGTATAGCGTACATTGAGATAAGTGTTATTTAATTCAATAAAGAGGTTAATAAACGTTAATCTGCCTGTCATTAGGCAACCTCGAATGTTACGAGAGGATGCAAGGTAAAAAGGTTAATAACACCGAAATGATATTTATAAATACCTAAGTACCTAATAATTATAGTCACCATACTGATTAAATACATTTTAACTAAACGAATTGAATTAACATCAGTACAAGTGCAAAATGGTACAATTTCTATGTTATTAAGGCGGAGTTCAAAAAGTTAACCATATCCATACTAATATTATAAATGGGAAAGTGTGGCTGTCTGTCTGTCTTTACCTCTTCACGCATAAATCAATCAATCGATTTACTTAGATAGAATTTAGTACGGATTTTAATACGAATATATGCGCATTCTGAGTCGCAAGCAAAAGCTACTTTCATATAAAACAAAAAATAATTTTTGCAGTGATTGAGTCCCGGGACAGAACATAGGATAGTTTTTATCCCTGGACATCTCATCGCTTTCTCGGATAGCGTTAAACGAATTCTTCGCAGACACAGCACCATACAAATAAAAATTCGAGTACAATAATACTTTCGATACAAACAAATCCGGAGTACAATAATACTACTTAGCTGTGGCTCCTGCTGCAGCTTAACCTACCCACGGAACCGCAGTTGACGATCATAGGGCTTAATTATACAATTATCTGAAGCATTTTACGAAGTCTCACCCGACTGGAAATGACTGACGAGTGCCTGACTCGGGGACTATTTGCAAATATGTATTTATTCATAGAATACAAATATTAAGAAATAATAACAATAATTGAAACTTAACTATAACTAAATGTCTAAATTAAAAACTAGGTACTAGAATAAGTCTAAAAAAGGCCCCCGTGGCATCGTAATTTGCAAATTGGGCCAAAAGGAACCGTCAAATATATGCAAACTTTTAACCCAACCTATCGAAGCTACGGGAAATTTATAGCATTTATGTAGGTATATTGATATACAGGGTAATTTTTTAATAAGTGCATAAATTTTAATATGTGATACAGTGTCGTTAAAATAACAAATTTCAGTATTTTTCGTTATAATATTTATCACTTATTTTTTTTATTTTTCATAATAACTCGACCAATTTATTGGATGAATTACTATGAACAACCCAAATTTCAAAATGTAAAAAAAAAATCAAGAACAGATAATCGTGATCTATTAAAGATACTGAATCACGTATCAAAATTTGTGCACTGATTAAAAAATTACCCTGTATAAAAGATTGAAAGTACCGAAATATTTTCAACCGTCGATGATTGACATCGTTATTAAATGTAATGAAATGAAGTACAATAATAATTTAAAGTTAATTCTCCGCAATGCGGAGTAGCGGAGTATGGGTGAAAAACTTAAGTAAAGGACCTGTTTAATATTTTTTTTTCGTTTTGGAACGTCAATTTTTTTTATAAGGACACGTTACTATTACATAAAACAGGTCTTTTAGGTACTTAAGTTTTTCACTTACAGTAGCGGAGAAGCAAGGCAAAAATAATGTACTAGGTACCTCCGCAAAAAGCAACGGACGCCTGAATCAATCAATTAGTAAACTCCTTACTAACTTATTTTTAACCCCCGACACAAAAAGAGGGGTGTTATAAGTTTGACCGCTTTGTGTGTGTGTCTGTCTGTCTGTGGCATCATAACTCTTAAACAGGTGAACCGATTTGGATGCGGTTTGTTTTATTTAAAAGCAGGTTTCTTGGCGATAGTTCTTAGATATGTTTTATCAAAATTGGTCCAGCCGTTTCAAAGTTATCAGCTATTTTGCATGCTGCGGAAGGAATCCTAGACTGAACTGCGTTGGGGGTTTTTAAAATTTAAAATTTATAGTTATAAAAGATTATGTTCTGACTAATTAGTCTAAATATTTGTGTGTGGTCCGACACCGTTCAAAAGGACGGAGCGCCGGCCGCTGATAAGAATTGACCATCCCCTTATCAGAAGTGTCAAGTGATCCCAAGTGTAAGTGTGAATAACGACGCGTTTTACTAATTTAAATGTCTAAACAAATTATAGTTATTATAGTATTGTATTCAGAATCGGGTCTGTTAAAATGCGTAATCGAAATGATAAAGATTAATCAATTTAATACAAGCAGAGCGTACACATAATTTATGAAGCGTCTGGTCGACACCACTGGAGACCAAAGGGCTGGCAGCTATCTCTCTCAACGAATCGCCATCGCCATTCAACGAGGCAATGCTGCCAGCCTTTTGGGTACGATGCCACGGGGGCCTTTATTAGACTTGCCCCCTGTTTCACCATCCATTTGAAAAAATTTATTTGACGGATTAATGTGATGCCTCTCTGTTTGTTTTGTTCGAATAGACGGAGACGGCATCACATTTATCCGTCAGTTAAAATTAATCAATGGGTGGTGAAACAGCCCCTTAGTTTAGTAGTTTTAAAATTAGATATTTAGTTTATAGTTAAGTTTTATTCATTGTTATTAAAAAGAAAAAATATAAATAAAACTAAAAATCGTTTATTCATTTGCTTAAGGATACATTGTAACATAGGTTGGTGCCTCTTTGAATAAATGTATATTTTTATGAAGTTATTTAGTTTTATACTTTCTATGAAAATAACTATGTAACTCTAAGTTCTACGCGCCCAAAACAATACTTTTCCTAGCGCAGAATATTTTTAGGGAAGGCAATCTAGATAAACTTGGAATGTAAAACTTTGAGCAAAAATATAACCAAAACGATAGAACTGTTTTCAAAATACCAATACATATACAAGATTTGTTTATTTAAACTAATATTATAATATGTAGGATGATGAAATTACTAGGCAAGTACTTTATTTATTCTTTATATGTATATATGCACTTAGATAATTATATCCATCTCTTTGCTCTGGAAAAACATGTAAGTATTAATAATTATCTAGTTTTTAAAGTTTAACACATCGGTCAAAGGTTAAAGAGCAACACCGATTCAAAATAAAAAAAACAAAAAACTTCTTATAAAACATTGATTAATTTATTTTGACCGACCGCTTAGCCTAGTTGGTAGTGACCCTGCCTACGAAGCAAGAGGTCCTGGGTTCAAATCCCGGTAAGGGCATTTATTTGTGTGATGAGCACGAATATTTGTTCCTGAGTTATGGATGTTTTCTATGTATTTAAGTATTTATTTATCTATATAAGTATGTTTATCGTCGTCTAGTACCCATAGTACAAGCTTTGCTTAGTTTGGGACTAGATCGATTTGTGTAAGATTGTCCCCTAATATTTATTTTATTTATTATTTATTAAAGCTCTCCTTGACTACTTATATGTGCCTTGACCATTTATTTTCATATCAGAATTCAATTATATCGAGTCTGTCTCACTTTGATCAATTATAACTGAAGATACACATTGCCGCGAACAAAATCCCCTTCAAAAAATGTCCGAACTTTTTTATTTGTTTGCATAACAATTAAAATCATCACCTACACAGAAATTTGAACCTAGCCTTTACTTCATTACAGTCGAATTTCGGTTGACACTTGACAGCTAAACTTGACAATTTCACGCAACGTACTGAGAAAAAAGAAGGCCACTTTTATCAAAGTGGCGCTCATTTGGCTCGGACATTTTCGGGCGCGCGACTGTGGATCTACAGTTATAATTGATCAAAGCTGTTTCAACATGAAACTACCGTGAGACTCACTCATAGTGAAAAAATACGCTGACTCACGTCTATGTCCATGGCTATTTTAAGGACTATTTATTTTTTCACTACTGTCACAATAATATCTGTATTTTCATGTGGCTATTCAACAAAGGTATAATACGAACTTCGCATTTCTGGGTAGCCCGACCTCCCGAGTCCGTTTTCGAAGATATTGTCCCGCATTCTGAGGACCTATCCAGTTTGATCCGATTTTTGATAACAATATCAAATTTTGAATTTCGTAATAATTACGAATTATTTCGTACTTACCTACCCCTACTTAAATAGGTAATACCTACGCCCTCCTATGGCATTGCCACGGATACAGAGTTCACTATCAGGGTACGTTCACACAGAGCGGTCAGTTTTATCGGAATATTGGTAGTTGTATGACTGAGTTCACACACATTACAATACCTACTAAATTCTGTATACGATAAAATGGAAAATGGACAAATGTCCCGCGACATGTATGGGTAGCGGCCTAGCGACGTAGGTTGAAGTTCGGCAACGTTTTGCCACTTCGCTCGACGCCGCGACACTTGTCGTAGTACATTTTCCCCATAGTGAATCCCTGGCTTGAAACGGACCGCTGTGTGAACGTACCCTGAGGTGGGAATTTCACAAACCTACCTACCACCTACCATAAAAGTTACAGTGCACATTATTATTACGTGAAAAAGTTATCAATTATTGTACATAAATTTACTATTAATTGTAGGACTGCAGATATAGGAGGCAATCTACATTAAGAAGAAAACTTCTACACAAAATTTCAGCTTTCTAGGTCCATAGGTTTGGGCTGAGTGTTTATATGCCAGTAAGGGCTATTCTTTTTACACATAACGCCCTACTAAATCTATGGTATAACCAGGGGCGTAACCACCATATCAGCCGTATCAATGATACGGGGCCCCGGGGCTACAGAGGCCCCTAACGTGTGTAAGCAAAAATTAGTACAATGTCACTTAATCTCGTGCTTCCTGGCAAAGCCCCTCTAACTAATTTTGAATGAACTAATTCCAAGGCACGTTACACCACTGGGAATAACACAACCTTATACTGAAATTCTTTAAAATACCTGTTGCAGCACAGATGATGGGACAACCTACTCAGTACCTAGTCTTATTTTAAAACAGAAACCGGTCGTCCTCTAGTCAACCACGCTACATGCACTCAGACTTACAATAGCAAATACCTGCTACTACTATTTGTTTTTTTTATTTAGTAAGTCGTTTACATGTAAGTACAGACATCAAGTCTAGACAGAACGCGTAGTTAGGCGTAGGTGAAGCGCCTCGCACCTCGAAAAGTTGTAATTTTCTGCTCAATTAAAAATCCGTCATTTAGTCTGTGATGCGCCATCATACGGCCTCCCAAAAATGTATGTACCGCGCCACTATTGAGAGACTACCAATTCTTATCAAAAATTTAATACCGATCATAATTACATTTGATGCACAAAACAGGGATTCGAAACGAGTCCGACGGGATGGTCACCCTTGGCATATATGACATTAAAAAAAAAATCACGCTCGTCAAGTATTTGTTGATAAATGATAAGCTATTGGTCTATTGCTGTTTAGATAACCGACGAGAAGTGAATCGCTATGATTCACATGTTTACTCATTTATTTTATGTTTATTCCACGAACCTTTTTGACGTCCCTCAATACGCAAAAATCCGAGCAAAACATGACGTTCGGCGTTTTGCAAACAATAGTGATTACTTAATTACTCATGCTAAGATCGGATGTCGCACCGATTAGGGACGATAGGTGTCAATAGATGTCTTATAAATATAAAGGTGACGAACGTAACGTAAGAACTTGAACTCGCAGCATACTTTTAAATAAATTATAATGTAAGTAGTTCATTAAAACGAAGCAAAGGATTATTTACCATTTTCTTGGCATCCTTTCAGTAACCGTTAATTATGTTTTTTTTTGACAAGAGCAACATTGTTAAAAATCTGACAAAAACGGGTGCCAATGTTTGAAATTAACATCAATTGTAAGGTTTATGCTACATATTTTTGTAAAACAGTGCAGAAACTTAGAAGGAAGCTTTACGGCTTGCATTCATACCTGCAAAGACAATATTTCAAGTCAAATATTAAAAGCAAATATAACAATGCAGCGCCATATTATTTTCAAGCCATATACGAAAATAAATATTTACACTCCAATGGCACTAATTTATATGACACAATTTAAAAAGTATGCTAAAGAGTTTTGGCACCGCATGCGCACGAGTTCAGTTTACTCGCCCTTCGTCGAGAATAGACAGTCGATTGCATGTTGCATCGCTTTACGACGACCCAGGCCTTTGACCCGGGTGTAATAATGACGAGTAGATTTCATTGTACCTTGGTTTCGTTATACCCAATTAGCATTACATGATTACACACACCTAAACGCAAAAACGACTTAGTGTCATAATGCCTAAAACCTAGAACGCCTTTTTTTCAAAACACCTGAATTTTAAAATACCTTAGTATCAAATTACCTAAGTTTTTCAAGTCAAAGATAATCATCATGTAGGTATGATTGTTTTTATCTTCTTTAGTGCTGGCCACTTAAAATTGTAGTAACTAATTATAATAATAAAATGAGGCATTTTAAGACTGAGCCATTTGGCCATTAGGATGTTTTGGGTTTAAGTTATTCACATATTTTGTCATGTCTGTCATTTGGTATTTTAACGAATTGTACATTTCAATATTCAATTTGATATTTAGGTATTATGAGACCAGGGTAATTTGAAAATGGGTGATATTAGTTAATATAATAAGGCATTTTACAATTTAGGAGTAATAACACCTACTATAACGACCTCGTGTAATTGACAGTTTGTAATCGAGTTACAAGTAACCTAATTTAATTTGCATGTAATTTCCATTTAGTCTGCTGACCCAGTTATTGTGATCCTGTCAATAGGTTGGAATTATATCACGGGATGACCTTGCTTGTCGCAGACTGCGATATGATGGGTACCTATATAAATAAGTACAGGGCCTATGTCCGGTATCGGAACAAGGTGATATCACTGTATCGCTTATCCACTGCGAAATATAGGTACAGCCTGAAGGGCATAAGCAGAGCACCGGCCTAGATTTACATTTCAACTTGTTTTCCTAACTGTTAAAGGTTAACTCGATAACTTGTTGTTTGTTAAAGTATTTTTAATTTTATATTTATTTCGCATGAATACGTATATATATATATACTTTACTAGGGGACAATCTTACACAAATCGACCTAGTCCCAAACTAAGCAAAGCTTGTACTATGGGTACTAGACGACGATAAACATACTTATATAGATAAATAAATACTTAAATACATAGAAAACATCCATAACACAGGAACAAATTTCGTGCTCATCACACAAATAAATGCCCTTACCGGGATTCGAACCCAGGACCTCTTGCACGGCAGGGTCACTACCAACTAGGCTAAAGCGGTCGTTCGTATAAATATTACCCTGCGTTAATTGTCCAATACACTATCAAAAAGTCAATACATAATACGTAATAGCAATAGCGTATAGTAGTGTAGAATTGGGGGTTCTGGCTCAATTTTATTTGCGGTTGTAAAAATGTTTGTGGTAAATGAAATGTATGGGCATAGTATGGAAGCGGATGTAAGATAACGAATTACCAACAGCAAAAAGAATACCATAAGCGTAAAATAATATATTTTAGGTATTGAAGTGGCTTGGGAGTCGGCGGCGACGGCGCCTCGGGCGGCGGTGTTGGGTGTTATAGTTGGTGGTGGTGGTGGTGGTGGTGTGTGTATAAGAGTTGACGGCGACTACGTCCGCGCCGATGGCGTATTGTTGTTGTTGAGTTTAACAGTTGGTGGGCGATGACGGCGGGCCGGGCGGGCCGCCAGCGGGTCGGGGTCGGGCCGGTAGGTGATGTCGATGGCTGCTGCGGCGGCGGCGGCGGCGGTAGGTAATATATTGTTGTAGCCCGAGTTGAAGGGAAATAGGTCGCTACTAAGTACTTCAGTTGCAGTTGTTTTTCAACCGGCTTTAAAGTGAAACGTGTTCAATAAGGCGCAATAAATAAATAAAGAAAATGGATAATTTAAGCATTGCTTCATACAAACCATCGATCGATTGGCGTTTCGAGTTGAGCAAGAACGTGTATAACCTTGAGGGGTATGTTTACCCGATTCGAATTAAAAATATTTATGTTTATCTGAAGCTGCAATTTAATGATGAATTAAACATAACATTGCATCCATACATAAATTTTGATGGGAGACATGAGCTCACCTGTGAAGAATGGAGTACAATGTTTATGGAGAAAGCAGAGCTTATAAGAAACTTTTTTCACAACCCATCAGACGTAATGCCGCTAACAATCGCCTGCAATCGTTTGCATGTGCATACGGCTCCGGAACCTGCCATGCAAAGTATGCTTATACTTCTCTCTGACTATGAAGATCCTTTGATTATAAATTGTTTGGAATGGAGTAATATTGAACGTGTTATGGAGTGCATCAATTCGAGAATTAAATATTTGAAAAAGAGAAAGCTGACCTTCGAGAATAGAATCAACTTTTTCATGAAGTATCTGAAGATGCGGCAACCTAAAAACTTGCATGAGGGTCGCCAGATTATTGAGAATGTGTGTAAAGAAGATGATGTTGTAGATAGCGAAATAAAGTGTTACGCCTTTGATTTTTTATGTAATGCCTTTCTGTTATCATAATGAAATTTAAATAATTGTAAAATCATTAAAATAAATTAATATGCTTATCTAGAAATATGTTTTTTATTCCCACGTGCGGCTTAAAACCGCAACAATGTCCTCGCCCCATTTCGATTTCCTGTTTTTTTAAGTTTAATTGTATAAAAGAGGAATATTATCAATTTAATGATTAGTAGTCATCATGTCTTACCGCTGTAACTACTGCAGCGAAGATATTCCGGCAAACCGATTGATAGCTCATTCAAAAACGAAAAGACATAAATTATTATGTACTCAGGATAAAGACTGTGATTATAGTGTTTACGTTATAAATTCAGCGTTCAAGTGCCGGCTCATTACTTATCGTGTTAATGGGACATCAAAAATAATAGACCCACAACAATATTTATTAAAAATTGGGAAACGTGTGGAGAATATTTTGAAAACGGAACTGGAAATACATAGTAATATAAAAGTGAATGTAGAATTATTCTGCACCTATTTTAAAATTACTAGTGAAGGTGAAGTGACGCGCGATCTAAAGTCTTTCAACACTAAAAATGTGTACCTGTGTGATGGAGATTTTAATTTTTCGGAGTATTTCAAAAACGTCACATCAGCTATTCTTAAGAAGAGTGAAGACTTTCTAGAACGAGACAGCGGGTGGGCGCTCGAGCGAATTGAGTTTCTTGATATTAATATTAACAAGTGTCCGATGTTCACTGCTTCATCATACGTACCCTTACCGAAGTGGGTACAGGCTAAGAAGGCATGCGTTAACGTGAAAAACACTGATAACGCATGTTTAGCGTGGGCTGTGACTAGTGCATTATATCCTGCGGACAAAAATGTTGACCGGGTGACGTCATACCCCCACTATGAAAACGTGCTTGATGTTAAAGGTATCGAGTTCCCATCATCAATAGTGGACGTAAGAAAATTTGAGAAATTAAATAACCTTACTATTAACGTTTATGGTCTCAATTGTACTAAAAAGACACAACAAATAGTTCCTTTATACGTTTCGAAACGTAAAGGCAATAGTGAAAACAATACAACCCGCCATGTAAATTTATTATTTTTTGAAGGCATGAATAATAAGGGTCATTATTGTTGGATTAAAGA
Source organism: Archips xylosteana (assembly GCA_947563465.1). NCBI lineage: Eukaryota > Metazoa > Arthropoda > Insecta > Lepidoptera > Tortricidae > Archips > Archips xylosteana. The sequence continues at coordinate 8,425,540 of OX387362.1, forward strand.
TGTAAGCAGGTTAATTAGAATTCAATTAAGTAAACATCGTGGGAAGATTTATTTTTGTGATGGATGTTTACAATATTTTAGTGATAATGATAAGCTCAAACTACATAGAAGGCTTGGGTGCGGTAACAAATTCATTCAATTACCTACTCAGGATAATAAGTATTTAAAGTTTAGCAATTTCTCCCACAAAATGAAAGTACCATTTGTAATTTATGCTGATTTCGAATCAATTTTGAGTCCTGTAAATAAAACTCGCCCTGAAGCAACTACCCATAACACACACAAACACATACCATGTAGCTTCGCATATTACATTCATTGTGATTATGATAGTAAGCTATCAAAGTTCACGTCATATCGTGGGGAGGACTGTGTGGAAAAATTTGTGGAAAGTCTTTATCAAGACGCTAAGGCTATAAGCGAGATATTAGCTACAGTACTACCATCGGCAGGCATTAGTGTTAATAAGGTTTTCGATAATAGTGTACCGTGTCACATCTGTAAGAAGCCGTTTAAAGAAAACGAGGTTTATGTGATTGATCATTGCCATCTGACGGGCGCAGTTAGAGGTAGAGCGCATAACTCGTGCAATCTAAACTATAAACTTCCTAAATTTATACCGGTTATTTTCCACAATTTAAGCGGTTATGATGGACACTTGTTCATTAAGGAACTGAGCAAATCTGAAGGCGAAATACACTGCATCCCACACAACAAAGAAAAATACATTTCCTTCAACAAAAATGTCGGGAAGGTTACTTTAAGATTCATCGATTCGTATAGGTTTATGTCAAGTAGCTTAGATAAATTAGTCAAAAATCTTACAAAGGAGCAGTTTAAGATATTACCAAATTTTCTTCCCTTACCTCACGCCACCGCTGATGATTGTGAAAAGCAAATGAAGCTTTTAACTCGAAAAGGGGTGTATCCGTATGAGTACGTTGATTGTTGGGAGAAGCTTGATGAAGCTCATCTCCCCAATAAAGATTCTTTTTATAGCGCATTATGTGACTCACACATTTCCGATAATGATTATCAACATGCTCAGGAGGTGTGGGACTCTTTTAAGATAGATACGTTAGGCGAGTATTGTGACTTATATCTCAAGACCGATGTAATACTCTTGGCAGAAGTGTTTGAAAATTTTCGGGAAATATGTTTAAATACTTATGAATTGGACCCGTGTCAATATATAACGGCTCCCGGCCTCAGCTGGGATGCCATGTTGAAGCATACGGGAGTTGAATTGGAACTTTTCACCGACTATGAGATGGTTCAATTTATAAAGGCGGGTATTAGAGGCGGCATAAGTCAAGCCTCTAAAAGGTATTCTAAAGCGAATAATCAGTTTATGAAGAATTTTAATCCGAATGTAGATAGCACATTTATAATATATTTAGACGTTAATAATCTTTATGGGGACGCTATGCAGCGATATCTGCCTATAAATAACTTTAGGTGGTTAAATGAAGATGAGATAAGAAATTTAGATGTATTATCGCAGAGATCAGATTCTAGCGATGGGTACATTTTAGAGGTGGATATCAATTATCCCACCCACTTACATGACTCTCACAACAACTATCCATTTTGCGCAGAAAGTAGAACCACACCTGATGGTACAATTAAAAAGCTTCTACTAACGTTACACAACAAACAAAACTACATTATACATTACACCAATTTACAACAGGCGTTAAATGCGGGGCTCGAATTAAAGAAAATACATAGAGTCTTAACGTTTAACCAGAGCCCTTGGCTTAAATCCTATATCGAGCTGAACACCACACAAAGGACGATCGCGAAAAGTCCTTTCCAAAAGGATTTTTTCAAGCTCATGAATAATGCGGTGTTCGGTAAGACGATGGAGAACGTTGACAAGAGGGTCGACGTTAAACTTTGTAATAGATGGGAGAGCCAAGGAACAAAAACAAAATGTAAATATGGCCTTGAGCGATATATCGCTCAACCCAATTTTCATAGCGTTACTATATTTTCAGAAAATTTAGCTGCTGTGCAGTTAAATAAAACTAAAGTTATCTATGATAAACCAATTTATGTCGGTTTTTGTGTGTTAGAATTAAGCAAGACTGTGATGTATCAATTTCATTACGATTATATGAAACCGAAATATGGTGAAAATGCGTGTCTTCTATATACAGATACGGACTCGTTCGTATATGAGGTAAAAACCAATAACTTTTACGAAGACATAAAACCTGATTTGTTAACAAAGTTTGATACATCCGATTTTTCCACAGATAACGTATATAACATACCGCAAATGAACAAAAAAGTTGTTGGTATTATGAAAGATGAAAATAATGGTAGAATTGTGTTAGAATTTGTAGCTCTAAGATCGAAAATGTATGCTTACATACTTGATGGTGATGATAATATAGAAAAAACTTGTATTAAAAAAAATAAAGGAATTAACGCAGCTGCAGTGAGAAAGCTAAATTTTGATAATTATCAACAATGTCTAGATTTAAGTGTTACTTTTTATGATAATATGTATAATTTCATTAGTAATAAGCATGATGTATACACGCAAATTAAAAGAAAAAAGACGCTTTGCGGTAGGGATGATAAGAGATATGTACTTAGCGATAAGATTAATACTTTAGCGTGGGGTCATTATAGAATAAGCGATGATTGTTAAATAAAACAAGTTTAATGCTGACACATAGTATTTTATTATTGAATTACTTTTCGTACAGTCCCGTTGAGAGCGCTATATTCAAACAGTGAGTCATTTATTATTAGACAATATGCAGTGGTAGCGGCAGACACGTTTTCCTTAAACTCCATCTCAACTTTAATGTCAATCGGCCCCGTGCCATAGCTATCGCACTGTCGCGACGTGTTGATAACAACCAGAGGTGCCTTAATTTTGTAGTGCACGGGATTCAACTGTGGGTTGTTAGCGTCTCCATAGTATGCTTGCTGGAAGCTGGCGTACGCATCATACAACAGTGGAAAGGAGCTCTTTTTAAAGTCCGCCGCAAATGAGGTGTACGGGTAGTACTGAGAGTTTAGATACACCCTACAATCAGTGAGATTGCAATGATCAAATTCGCTCATGTTTTCCGCCTCTACATTCTTGCGCGCAATCTGGAATCCGATGATAACAAAGCGAGGTTTTTCCAGCTGTGTAGCCGTTTTAATGGTCCACACGTGCTTTTGCGCTGTTGGTAACAATGGGTATTCATACAGGTCCCATGTTCGGAAAGCGATAGGAATGGGAATGCCGCTCTCAATGTGCGTCATCAAACGTAGTTTTTCCTTATCAGACACTTTTATGACGGGCATCCGCCATACGATACGAGTAATTTTAACATCGACGTGTTTACCAGCGGGTGTGTCGGTAATGGTTGCGCAATTGATGTTAGTGTTGGCGCGATTCAAAATCAATTCATGTTTAGCATTCATAATAATTTTCTTGTAGTCCTCAGCGAACCCTAGTAAATGTGAAAGTGGTATGGTAAAACTGAAATCGCCATCGGTTATCTCCTTTATTGTACCGACATTCCATCCAGCATTCTCCAACGCATTATCGCTTCCTTTCGTATACGAAACGAGACCCTTCATCGTGCTAGTGATACCGCAGTTCTTTGACCTATCAATCTCTACACCGTTCAACTCATAACGTATATCTTGAAATAGGTATGCGATAGCGTTATTTATAAAGGTGCAATCCTTATTGACAGTTCCCTCAACTAAAAGTTGACTCTGACTCGGTAAAACCATCAAATCTTGACGGTTAATGCAGATATTGATGACGTCATTGTTTTTATATGAATCATTGAAGGGGTTGTAAGAGTGGTACTCAACACTCTCGATGCTATCGTCAAAGGTGACCTTCTCACCAATATCTAGAATTGATGTGGACATATTTTGAATCCGAGCGTTTGCAGGAAATCGATATTATCTCCGTTTAACTTTTGCGTTGACGGTCTTAAACCGCTCCCACTAATGCTGGCGACGGTGGTGGCGGCTAAAGGTCCTCGGTGGTGGTGGTGGTATCGCCGTCCTTGTTGGGTTGTTTGGGTGGTGGTGGTTGTAGGTGGCGGTGGTGTAAGTAATGATGTAAACAACTTAGTACTTTGCACACCAAGGTCTCGATCAAGACTAGTAGAAATCTTATTATCACCCGCATTTTTATACACAATCATTTCATCCGTCTGATGTGGAGTCGTAATGATATGTTTTCACCTCTAAAATTTACCAAGCTCCCGTGCTCATTAACTATACGCACCTCAATGTTTTTGAATATTGTCGGTTTTTTTAAGCGGTAGGTATATGACGTTCGAAGGACACTCAATTATTTGATAACCAGGCGGAACGGAGGGTGAGAACTCATGAATCACGTGACAAGGCTGATTGTTAATGAATGACCCTTCCACAATGCTGCACTCTATTCTTATAGTATTTGTTATCAGTATGTCTATCGATCGGTCTGACCAATGCACCTGACCCGCTTTAAGCACTTTAGGCGAGAAACCTAGAAGGGAACCAATGCTTTGCTGCTTCTCAAAGTGTACATCCAATTTGGGCGAGAATATCATACATTTAGCCGTGTTAGTATTTGCCTCCATATCGATAAGGTCATTGCTCTCTCCCCCATTCTTCTTATTCTTTGCTGCCGATTCCAACATTTTACCGTCCAAATAGTGAATGATATCGTTGAGTTCGTATGCACCCTCAGGAATTTCAATCACTTCACTGCCGTAATGGAATAGATTATTACTCTTATCCACATTGGGTATAGAGTTGAAAGTCTTAAAATAGACCAGAGCACACTCATACTGCTCATTTTCTCCCAGTTCCAAACTCGGATTGAAATCTGTGCTCAAATGAGATTGGTTACCGTTCAAGGATATTGTAAAGGATGATGATGAGGTCATGACGCTAGTTGGTGGGTGAATGAAACATTTTTCATAATAACATTCATTTATTTATAAGTAAACAGCTGATGTTTAGCAATATTACACAAAAACTCAATACATAAATGACCGCAATTGACTGCATCCGGCTTCTGTAGACGGTTATAATTATACTCTATATTGACATTATCTTTGTTGGATTGCATGTACTGTACAAATTCACGAGGTGGCCTCAGGTCGCCATAGCTGTCAAAATATATACATAGATTGCCTTTTTTCACGTAAGCAACCCAGTGGGTGCCTTCACCCTCTTGTCGATCCAAATTGATAACACCGCACTCATAGTAATAGGGTTTAAAGTTGCATAGCGTGTCTCTCATAAAAACACCGCGAAAGTGTGGTATTTTTTCGCGTTTCACAAAGCTGATGATGTCACGATCGGTGAGTGGGCGTTGTGGTAAACTTAGTTTTTTTTTACATAGGGTGTTAGGTATAGCCCCATGCCGGTCTTGTAGGGACGCAAGTACAATCCTTTGCCTACAACTTTCTCGCCTTGGTTCCTTTTCACCATATCATAGATGTTTTTAGCTGCTGTTGTAACACCACCAGCAAGCGTGCCCGTAGCTGCCAACGCTGATAATAGCGGAATGAGAGGTAAAAAAACCACCCTTCTTAGGCAGTGGAATCACTCGCGGTTTCTTGGTGATGTGTTTATGCTTAACGAAGCGCTTTGCGGCCTTGACGGCGACCTTCAACAATAGTTTAGAGGATGGTTTACCAGCTCCATTTCGCGCGCTTTGACTTATATGTTTTTTAACGACTCCTTTACAATTTTTTATTACTTTATTGAGAGGTATTCCCATACCACGTTTCACTTTATACTTCATCGCTTTGCTAACAGCTAAAGCGGCTAACCGTTCACCAAAATCTGATGACTCACGCCAACGCTTATCAGCAGCTCGCGCTAATTGTAGGTCAGCTTGATGACGCGCGTCCAAAGAGTTGTCTCGTGAATAGGCAATGTCGTGAAATTTGCAGGATTCGTCCAACGGGTTAATGCCCTTATCGCCACGTGCTAAGCGTTCACGCAGTCTTGTGCCGGGGCCACAGTAGTTGTATCCGGGAATGTGTAGTTCATATGGTAAGTTATTAATTAGGTTATTTACAAATCCAGCACCTGCTTTACGTTTAGATTTACGTTTAACACTGACGCGATTGACGTGTGTTATCATCTTAAGTATCACATGGACTGTTGCATGACAACTTTGAACCCCAGTATTTCAAACCACAATCGCAATCACACTCTACACGTTCATCGCAGATCTCTTGCATCTCAATCTCTCCACATGTTTTCTCGGTTTCTCGGGTGTCAGCAGGTTCCCCCGCACTTTGCGGGTGTAAGGTCTGCTCCTGTCCCGTTAAATGCATCTTATGTTCTTCATCCTGACAGTACACACAATTTTTCCGTTTAATCAGGTATGGTATCTCATCCCGATTATATCCATACAATACATATTCTCCCCCATTGCGATCATCTTCAAACAAGAAATCACATCTACTCTCCACGTTGGGCGGGTGGTCATGACAAACAAAATGTCTATTGATGTCAGGGTCATTTGTCAATGTATCGGGTAGTATCATTTCCCAATGATATAAATCATGCTCGCAATAATATAAAAGAAATTCCTTTGGTATATTTTTCAAATCATCCGCTGTCACTTTGTCAAACATTTTTGTAACAGTTAGTATAAAAAACACGTCTTCGCTACACAATCTATCACACTAAAATGAAACTTAAAAAACAAAACACGTCTCTTACAGTAAACGATTGGAACAGTCTATTGAGTGATGTCACCAATCAAAAGACCTTGAAACATAGCGCCCTACTGCCTAACAGTATAAGATGTTTAATCTGTGGACCCTCCAACTGTGGAAAGACTAATGTTCTACTCACTCTACTACTTGATCCGAACGGTGTCAAGTTTTTCAATGTTTACCTCTACTCAAAGTCACTCAACCAACCAAAGTACATGTTCTTAAATGAGATTTTAAAGCGTGTAGATGATTTATCGTTCTATACCTTCAGTGATAAGAGCGAAGTTGTACCACCCGAAGAAGCGGAGGAGGGTAGCGTTGTTGTGTTTGATGACGTAGCCTTAGAGGATCAAGATGCAATACGTCGATATTTCGCCATGGGACGCCATCGGGACTTGGACTGTTTCTATCTCTGTCAGACATACAGTAAAATACCTAAACAGTTGGTGAGAGATAATGCAAACTTGATAGTGTTATTCAAACAGGATGAGTTGAATTTAAAACATGCTTACGATGATCATGTTAATACGGATATGTCTTGGGAAGACTTTCAAGAGATATGTAAAAAATGTTGGGAGGACAGATATACCTTCCTAGTGATTGATAAGGAGAGAGATATAAACAAAGGACGCTATCGAAAAGGCTTCGACACCTTCATCAATAATAATTATGATGAGAATATTTAATCTAAATGCTGTATCATATAGCTTCATTCAGCAATGGCATCCACTAGTGAACGGATGTTGGGCGATAAGAATCTAAAACGTAAACTAATAAAGTCCGTGGAGTCTGTGAAGAATAAAGTAAAAGCTCTGCGCGCCGATAAGGCATCGCTATCGTCAACACTCGAAACCACCTTTCAACCAATCACCAAGCCTCTGAACGTCTTAGCGAATAATGCTATTGCCGAAATAAAATCTGAAGTTCCTGATGGTATTAGTCTAAAAAATGTTTTGAAGAAACCGACGTCAGGAGTTAAGCGAGAGAGGAAATCAGCTCAGTTTGAAAACAGTTTCAAAAAGTTTAAGCGAGAGAGGAAATCAGCTCAGTTTGAAAATAGTTTCAAACGGTTTAGTGATACTTATGCTGACGATGGTGCTGCTGCTGATGATGATGATGATGATGATGATGATGATGATGATTATAGTAGTAATGATAGCTCCGCAACAATGAAATCGGCTGTTGGTTCAGACGAGGATGTGAATAACCCACTGCAGCAGCAGCAGCAGCAGCCACCACCCGTAATAGAGGATTACTTCCACCATGTACATGACAAAAAAAAGATTCCATTCGGTGTAAACGTCACAAACAACGGTCTCTACATAGGAGACAGTCCTATAAACTTTTTTGAGAATCAACTCAGTGTGAAGGATGTTGAATTCCCTTTAACAACAGGGTTGATGGAGCTTATTTTTAAAAAGGAGCCATTCAAAAGTCTCGTCACCACCGAGGATGTTGACAACTACTTGAAAATTTTAACCATGACTCATGCATACCGACGCGGTTTCAAAGAGAAGGGACAAGTTCAAGCTCACAACAATATGAAATATCATACATATATCAAGAAGTACTTATTGGAAAATAAAATAATAAAGGGCGGTTGCTTAGGCGGTAACCCTACTATGAAAGGTGCTGAAAATAAACGAGAGATAACTATGAAGCGTTTCTACCCCAACACAGATTATATTTATTGGGATAATCCAAACGAACTTGTAAATCGATTACGGTTACTTATTGCATCGCAAAGTGCTGGCAACACCAACCATACGAATGAAATCAATTCCATCATAGAAGAACTCAAAGAGGCTGGTATAATAATAGAGTAGCCTGTTAGAGACAGCTGTAGTGCTGTTAGTGCTAATAGCCTGTTAGAGACAGCTGTAGTGCTGTTAGTGCTAATAGCCTGTTAGAGACAGCTGTAGTGCTGTTAGTGCTAATAGCCTGTTAGAGACAGCTGTAGTGCTGTTAGTGCTTATAGCCTATTCAAACCAGCCTATTATGAGTAGCAGCAGCTGAAGCTCTTATGAGTAGCAGCTGTATAAAACCCCCTGTCGTCTCACCTAGCTAATCAGAAGCATGATGCCAGTGAACAAGTTTGGACAGTACTTGGAGAATGGTGGTTCAGGGAAAAAGGATTATTCCCCCATTGGTGGTGGTAGCAAGTCAGATAAAAAGTCAATAAACTGTCAAAATAAGCGGTTAACGTCATTGGCTAGAGGTGTTGCAAAAGGTGATGCAATAAATAAGGCTCAACTTGAGGAATCGATCGTCCAATGTCTGGGTAAAATCAAGACAAACTCTAAGAACATTACTGAGTTACGTGTCAAGATTGAAAAGTTGATTGAGCGAATCACTACTCCAACCAGTGCTGTTGCTGCTGCTGCTGCTGCTGCTGCTGCTGCTCCTGTTGCTGCTGCTGCTAGGAGTGGGGGAAAAACACCTAAACGTATCGCTCCTACTACTACTACTAATATAAAGAAACCGTCATGAGTAAATTACAAGTGGTTAAAGAGTTACATAAGTATGCAAGAAAAAACTTTCCTCGTAGACGTTTCATACAGAGAGGTTTGGACGACACTTGGCAAATTGATTTGATTGACATGCAAAAACATAGTCGAGATAACAGCGGCTATAAATATATCTTAATTTGTATAGATACATTTTCAAAATATGCTTGGAGTCGCCCCTTGAAAACGAAAACAGCTGATGATGTAACAAAGGCAATGGAGAAAATCCTAAAAGAGGGTCGAATCCCAAAGAATATTCAATCTGATGATGGTAAAGAGTTTTTTAATGCTAAATTTGGTGCGCTCATGAAGCAGCGTAACATTAATCACTACTCTACCTTTAGCGTTATGAAGGCTTCGATTGTGGAACGGCTTATAAGAACCCTCAAACATTGGTTATGGCAGGAATTCAGCATGAACGGTTCATACAAATGGCTCAAACCATTCGAGGAGATTGTGCAACGCTACAATAGTAAAAAACATTCCACTATAGGTGTGACACCTGCCTCTGTTAATAAATTAAATGCCACTGAACTCTTACATAGAGTTTACAACAACATTAAAATTAAACCCCAAGCAAAGTTCAAGGTTGGAGATAACGTCAGAATCAGCAAGTACAAGTCACTGTTTGATAAGGGCTACACCGGAAATTGGGGAGTTGAAGTATTTAAAATAACTCGCGTGCAAATTACAAATCCAATCACCTATTTGCTTGAAGACTCAAAAGGAGAACCCATCCTCGGATCTTTCTACGAACAAGAATTACAAAGTGTTAAACATCCAGATGTGTATCTAATTGAAAAGGTGTTAAAACGTAAGGGTAACAAAGTCTATGTTAAATGGCTCGGTTTGAATGAAAAATCTTGGATTAATAAAAGTGAAATTGTATGAATATTTTGTTTTCTTTTTCCATCTATTTATAGAACCTATAAAAATCATGAATCATTTTAACAATGAAGCGGTTATCGCACATTGTGGGGAAAAAAAGTTCATTGTGGGAACTGGGTCAAATTAGCGCTTATCTGCATATTTTTTATTACATTATAAATTATTATCTCAGGAAGTTATTTATAAAAATATGTTTATACTTTGGTTTCTTTTTTCCTTTTATCCTAACACTATTACTATTGCTGCTGCTATAGGAAATAAAACAATTCATATAAAATCATACATGTTTTTATTGATATAAGTCATTGAAGCATATATTACACGGTACATCATCAGGTAGATATAGATTCTTAAAAATAATATTTATTAGCGAATCTACGAGGGAAGGTTCTAGCTCAAAAAGAGTAGCCAATCGCAACGCTTCGTGACGTTACAAAACCAATAAGCGTAATTACAAAATGATTCTGAACCTTCCCTCATACATGCAAAAACATAGTCGAGATAACAGTGGCTATAAATATATCTTAATTTGTATAGATACATTTTCAAAATATGCTTGGAGTCGCCCCTTGAAAACGAAAACAGCTGATGATGTAACAAAGGCAATGGAGAAAATCCTAAGTGAGGGTCGAATCCCAAAGAATATTCAATCCGATGATGGTAAAGAGTTTTTTAATACTAAATTTGGTGCGCTCATGAAGCAGCGTAACATTAATCACTACTCTACCTTTAGCGTTATGAAGGCTTCGATTGTGGAACGGCTTATAAGAACCCTCAAACATTGGTTATGGCAGGAATTCAGCATGAACGGTTCATACAAATGGCTCAAACCATTCGAGGAGATTGTGCAACGCTACAATAGTAAAAAACATTCCACTATAGGTGTGACACCTGCCTCTGTTAATAAATTAAATGCCACTGAACTCTTACATAGAGTTTACAACAACATTAAAATTAAACCCCGAGCAAAGTTCAAGGTTGGAGATAACGTCAGAATCAGCAAGTACAAGTCACTGTTTGATAAGGGCTACACCGGAAATTGGGGAGTTGAAGTATTTAAAATAACTCGCGTGCAAATAACAAATCCAATCACCTATTTGCTTGAAGACTCAAAAGGAGAACCCATCCTCGGATCTTTCTACGAACAAGAATTACAAAGTGTTAAACATCCGGATGTGTATCTAATTGAAAAGGTGTTAAAACGTAAGGGTAACAAAGTCTATGTTAAATGGCTCGGTTTGAATGAAAAATCTTGGATTAATAAAAGTGAAATTGTATGAATATTTTGTTTTCTTTTTCCATCTATTTATAGAACCTATAAAAATCATAAATCATTTTAACAATGAAGCGGTTATCGCACATTGTGGGGAAAAAAAAGTTCATTGTGGGAACCGGGTCAAATTAGCGCTTATCTGCATATTTTTTATTACATTATAAATTATTATCTCGGGAAGTTATTTATAAAAATATGTTTATACTTTGGTTTCTTTTTTCCTTTTATCCTAACACTATTACTATTGCTGCTGCTATAGGAAATAAAACAATTCATATAAAATCATACATGTTTTTATTGATATAAGTCATTGAAGCATATATTACACGGTACATCATCAGGTAGATATAGATTCTTAAAAATAATATTTATTAGCGAATCTACGAGGGAAGGTTCTAGCTCAAAAAAGAGTAGCCAATCGCAACGCTTCGTGACGTTACAAAACCAATAAGCGTAATTACAAAATGCTTCTGAAGCAGTGATTTCACGTCTACCTCGCATACATCGCACCTCACTTTCTTGCTAGACGGTCCACCATCACCCTCACAACTGCGCTTACGTGCGCATGTATGGCGTGCGAGGGTATCTGATCGCGAAAACATTTTGTTGCAGCTAGGGCATTTAACCTTAAACTTCTGTTGACCCACCATCTTACAATAGCCCAAGTGACGCTTCAGATTGTCCTCCCTCGTGAAAACCGTGTTGCAATATTCACAAGCAAACATTTTAACTTATTTTTTATTGAAATAGAGTGTGCTGAAATAGGTGTTAATACCTCGAGAAGTCTTAAAGAACTGTAGCTCACCAATCGTAGAAGTCGGCGCAGCAACTCTCTACATATAATACTGATGGCATCTCTTTTGTCCGCCGGCTTTTTCTACTTGACTGACTTAGTATTGAATTGGTTAGCTAGTCTGTAGGAGGGAAATGTTCCTTTGCTCGTTTATATGAAGCAATTCTGAATAAGACACTGCGATGAGGTGAGGGTTTCAGCTTTATAACTTAATGAACTCAAGTCCTACCTAGTGAAGTGGAGGAAAGGAAGAATCAGTAGTTTTATCATCGTACTGAGGATGGGAATCGGGAAAATATAATATTTCAATGATTCATACCACACCGTTATAAAATTAATAATAATACCTGGGATATACAATAAAGAAAAAGATATCAGATTTTTTATTAAACCTATCCCCACTAGCAACTTGTCGCTATCACCACCACCGTCAACACCCTCATAGTAATTTAGTACTTTGAAATTAAAATTTTATTAAATTGATATTAGGTACTTTTAATTACTTATTGCTATTTTTATAACTATAATCTTGATAACTCTATGTTCGAGAAATTTTACAAAGTTTTGCGCTTTTTGCCGTTGGTAAAACGTTATCACACATCCGCTCCCATACTATTCCCATACATTTCAATAACCACAAAACATTTTACCAACTGCAAATAAAAGTGAGCCAGAACATAAGCAGGTGCTGCCATCTATCGAACTTGATGCGCTGATAACGCGCGCGGCAAAACAAAGTTATATTTTACAGTTAATAAAATCATATCCCCATACAAACCTCACACAATATCCATTCCCATAACTGCATTCACCCAGCACCGCTATAAGTTGAACCCTCCCTACAAAATGATGCAACACCGAGCGCCTCGCTGCCAACCACAACGCTAGTTGAGCGTGACGTCAGAGCCCATTCAACCAATCACACTGCTTCGCGGCTAGTTGAGCGTGACGTCAGAGCTCATTCGACCAATCACACTACTTCGCGCACACCAACTCTTCATACTAACCATACTATCTTGAGCTCCACCACACAATAAACATTAATCAACGCTACTGAAGTACTTAGTAGCGACCTATTTCCCTTCAACTCGGGCTACCGCCGCCGCCGCCGCAGCAGCCATCGACATCACCTACCGGCCCGAAATTTTACAAAGTTTTGCGCTTTTTGCCGTTGGTAAAACGTTATCACACATCCGCTCCCATACTATTCCCATACATTTCAATAACCACAAAACATTTTACCAACTGCAAATAAAAGTGAGCCAGAACATAAGCAGGTGCTGCCATCTATCGAACTTGATGCGCTGATAACGCGCGCGGCAAAACAAAGTTATATTTTACAGTTAATAAAATCATATCCCCATACAAACCTCACACAATATCCATTCCCATAACTGCATTCACCCAGCAATATATTACCTACCGCCGCCGCAGCAGCCATCGACATCACCTACCGGCCCGACCCCGACCCGCTGGCGGCCCGCCCGGCCCGCCGTCATCGCCCACCAACTGTTAAACTCAACAACAACAATACGCCATCGGCGCGGACGTAGTCGCCGTCAACTCTTATACACACACCACCACCACCACCACCACCAACTATAACACCCAACACCGCCGCCCGAGGCGCCGTCGCCGCCGACTCCCAAGCCACTTCAATACCTAAAATATATTATTTTACGCTTATGGTATTCTTTTTGCTGTTGGTAATTCGTTATCTTACATCCGCTTCCATACTATGCCCATACATTTCATTTACCACAAACATTTTTACAACCGCAAATAAAATTGAGCCAGAACCCCCAATTCTACACTACTATAGCGAAATGTTTACTTGTCTGAAAACTATCAGTTTCGTTAAGGTTGTTGACCTAAACGCGAAACACTAACTGGTCGCCTCAAGGTGAAAATTACTTATTGAATGGAAACTAAATTTAGATTTCTTTACTTAACACTTTGATGGACAGTACGCCTATAGGCGTCCAAAATATAGCTTAACAACGCTTAATTGAAAATACTGTCCAGAAACGTGTTAACACAAAACGTAGTAGGTAGGTACCATCGACAAAAAGGTCGCCTTGACACCTTAAATGTCCATTTTGTTTGCAGTGGCTTAACATCTGTCCGCTTTGATCCACCAATGAACTTCAACGGCTGCTAGGTTTTGAAACTGGGCAGGCCTCGGTTTTGTTGATTGTACCTACGAATCTAGAGTTCGCTCGGTTTCAAATCATTCTAATCAATGCTGTGTAATTAATTTTGCCAGTGGTTTGAAATTCGATAGTGTAGCACCGCGTTAATAGGTAGGTATTTTATGTAACATAATAAATGTACTTATATAAAACAAAACCCAATCATATAATGTCATGTCAGTGAACCTGAATGGACAGACTATTTTAACAGAAGGGTATTAATTCTTGTCATGTCACTCCGGTAATATTAGATTTAGGTTAGAATGTAAACAGACTCTCTGTGTTGCGTCTGAATAGTTTTACTGAAATAGGGTTGCACTAATACTACAGTTTTCATTTGCTAATAGACACTTTCAAGGCACCATCTAACCACCCTTCCTCTTTAGGGGTATTTTTATTTTATTACACACTGTAGAAATATGTAATTTATTTCCAGATAGCTTGTCAGTAACAATTATTGTGCTTACAAACTATGGTACAACATATATAACATATTTCTGATATTTATCATGCGGTTTAATTCTAATAAGTTAATCCTGATGCAAGGAGCATTTAACATAGCGATGTCTTATTTACTAAATGTATACTTTCAGAAGACTTCGTTTTTGTTGCTGTTATTATGCAGCGGGGTGCTGAGCTTGAATCAGTG
Source organism: Archips xylosteana (assembly GCA_947563465.1). NCBI lineage: Eukaryota > Metazoa > Arthropoda > Insecta > Lepidoptera > Tortricidae > Archips > Archips xylosteana. Next base: position 8,440,543 of record OX387362.1, read on the forward strand.
CTGTCCTCCAGGCCAGCTCGTCAGACGAGGAGGTTACTGCGATGCCAGCTCATCCCGCATCAGTCTCAACTGTTCCTTCGGGCACATGTTGCTCAAAGATGTCATCGTCAGCGGAACCAAACTCAGTACTGAAGATTCACCTGACTTAATCACTGTTGAAGATCCCAGTCAGTAAGTAATGTGTTAGACAGGATAGAATCAGTTACTGGAACATAATTTTGTGCATGTTGCCGGTATTTAAGCACCATAATGTAAATCGCCGTTAAGAATACGGAACATCGTCTTCAAATAGATTTGTATTCCCGTTTCACTTTTAAAATGCCTTAGTAAAGAGTAAAATTTTAGTAGATCATGCTTATTTACACCGCTTTGGTATTAAAAATAATTCTTAGAATGTAGTAAACTACATTAGAGGGATTGCAAATACAAAAAAATCGTGCGTGCAGCTCCTCCGCGCGGAAGAAGTGAAACTTCGTAATGTGGAAATGAAAAAGGCACTTATACATCAATATGAACCTTATTGCAATAACCCAAAGCAAAGAAGCGGCTAGCAAGCAACCAACTACAGCGCTTGCGAAACAAGTTACATAACTCGTCGCTAGATGGCGTTGCACCTCGTGTGCACGTTATTTTCAATAATTTTTCTTGATTTTTCGAAATTCTCAAAGATATTCAATACTTTTTTTTACTAAATACGTTTAAAATACTTTATTCTACGATCTACCATTAAAATAGTTTTGATTTTTACAAGTTTTTATACTAAACCACGCAATTGTTCTGGATCGCACTGACGAAGTTTTTAACATCCGTTAGTACCTATATATACCATGCGAACGTCTCATAAACGTCAACTTGCGTTGCGTTGTTTATTTAACGCAACGCTTGTTGGAAGTCGCATTAGAAGTTTCACTTCAAAAAGAAAAAAAAACCGGCCAAGAGCGTGTCGGGTACGCCCAGGATAGGATTCAGCAGCCGATATCTAAGCGCGGATATCTAAATTCTTATACCTCCAGTTTAGCTGCAAAAAATGCATTTTAAAGTTAATATTTCTCAGACGAATCACTATATCGAAAAATCGTCTGCACAACTTTTGAAATAATTTTAATAGACCTATCCAACGATACCCACACTAAAAATTACACGAGAAAAAAAATCACCCCTACTTTTCATACTCTATGGGAGGTATCCTAAAAAAAGTTTTTTTTTTTAAACACTCGCGTTGTCTTGCTTTTTCTCAGCATCGGTTTGGATTGATTGATTGATCCTATTCTATTATTCCTGCGAATCATCCTCATATTATTTGTAACTTTGATTTCAAATCTTCATTTGCAGGTACTGCCTTGGACAGATGTACCGCAATGCATCGGAGCAAGAGCGAGGTACGATACCCATCGCAGTCGCCTGTTTCCAAGAATACACCAATGACAAAACTCCTATTCAGGTCACCGGATTCCTCACGCTGATCTCCGTTTTGTTCCTGCTACTCACCTTAGCCGTGTACATGTATTTGCCACAAATGAGGTTAGCATTTCTCTTCTTTTAAGTAGAACTGCCATTCCACAGGCAATCAGTGTGGCACAAACTACGGGTACGATTTTGGTGCATTATATATGGTGTAATGGAGGGTGTACATGTTGCACACCACTTACGAGCCTCAAGCCGCAGGAGAGATCCGATTCGGAATATCTACACGCTAAGCCACTAATGCTACAGGATCCCTAATTCAAGGCAGCTGATAGTGGCCTAGTGCGTTACAGCTCTGAAATTAATCAGCCTCAGTAACAGTTTTCACCAAAATGTAATCTTTGTTTGCTATCGAACTCCTCCGAGACAGCTTGACCGATTTTTATAAAACTTTTATTTCTGTATTCGGTAGGTCTGAGAATAGGTCGTAGGCTATTTTTTATATCCCTATTCTTCGCGGACGGAGTCGCGGGCAACAGCTAGTAAAGAGATAAAATTGTTTATTTGTATGTTGATAATCTCTGGACTTGTAGAGCTGATTCCAAAAAATATTTTACCAATAGAAAACTACACTATCCGTGATTAACTAACGCTAAAATGCTAAGTGAAGATGGTAAAGTTCCCGCGGAATACAGATAAAGTTGGGGCACTAGGCAGTGCTTTATAAATGACGATTTTTTGCTGTCCAATTTTCATTTACCTTAATCGGTCTATTTCAGGGACTTACAAGGCCAGTGCTACATGTGCATGTGCATCAGTATGGCGATCGGTTTTCTGTCGCTGGGCATATTACAATTGAGTCCCGGACATATCATCAGTGAAGTTTGCGCGACCACAGGTAAAAATATTTTGGAATAAGTTAGATTAATTCACTCCTTTACTCACAACAAAGTTAGATTATTTTACTGAAACAACATTTATCGCTTTTTAGGATTTTTGGTGTACTTCTGGATGATTGCTACTTTCTTCTGGATGAACGTCATTTCCATCAACGTGTATCGCACAGTAATGTATGTTGATTTTTACGTTAAATTTTGAAGGTGTTTACTTAATTCTCGACTTTTACGAGGTTTATATAGAGTTAGCATGTCTCTCTCATGTTCATTATCACTGTTGGCTTAACTTGTTTGCCTACAAGCAACAATAAAACAAAGTCAATGGCTTGAATATATGACGTGACGCATTAACGTACTCAGAAGCGATAATTTGATACCGTTTTGATTTTTAGTGACGCAAGTTACCTGAAGAAGACTGAAAGGAAGCAATACGCTCTGTACAGCTGTTATGCCTGGGGTTGCAGTGTGTTCCTGCTGTTTGTGGCCCTAGTTACAAACTTCGTGGAGGGAGATCACCTGAAGCCTGGCATTGGCACGGAAGCATGCTGGTTCCGAGGTGAGGAAAAAATGGGCCAATCAACTTTTACACCGACACTTTGGGCGTCTCCTGCGTTACCAAAATCGTCTCTGGCGTTACCAAAAAATCGTACTTCCAACAAGATATTTCACGGTTTAATAGGTTAAACTTACGTAGGATGGCATGTATTCATGTACACCATCTATTAAATTACAGAAAAAACATATTTACTTACAAAAATCTGCAATTGTTTGAAAAATGTCGCGGACAGATTAGTGTCGGTATAAAAGTTGATTGGCCCAAATAAGAAAGCGACATTTCGCACGGAATACGGCTATTTTTAGGAGAGAGTGAGCTTGCATGCATTCTTGTGACGAAAATGTCTGGATATAAGAATTTATTTAAGCCAGAAATCTTTTGCAGTGGTTAGAAATGCAATACTACAATTCGTCTCTGGCATAAATGTAATTTATACTTGATTATGTGATCAGCTTCGCTTTTCCAGTTATGGTCTAAATCCTGTGGCTACACTATGTTTTAATTTTCATAATTAGAAAGAAGAGGTAAATACTCGTAATCCTGACCTAGACAGGTTGTTATTTTGAAATGTTTTCAGAAATTAATTATCAATTGAATAACAATAATGAATGAATTAATGCATGTATGTATTTTTACATTGTCATGGTATTATATGCCCGCTAGTTGATGCAAGCGACTTTCTCTGGGAAGAATTCGTTTATAGCTTTCCCACGGGAATTATACACCTTTCTGGGATGAAAGCTATCCTATGTCCTTCCCAAGATCTCCAATTTTCCATCCCATCCAGCCATCCTTCATCTAAATCAGTTCCGCAGTTCAAGCGTTAAGAGATAAAAGAAAGACAGGGTACCTTCGTATTTATAGTGTTATATATTATATTTGATGGGTAGTTACGAATTTTAAAACGCTTTTTTTAATTAAAGGCACGTGAAAATTGTTTGCTTTATTTCTAATGTAAAAAAGTAGCCAATTTAATTAACTAGCATCTACACATGTAATTACTATGTGGGTGTAAGTATTAGCATGTTACGTAGTCCCTGCAGAAAAAAAAATCTAAAATACTTTGCTCGAAAAGATCGCAAGGACTTAAGTAACTGCCTGACCAAGGTACTTTGAATAAAACCTAAAAGTCTACCTATGAATAAATTTAATTCTTGAAGTACGTTAGAATTGTAAACCTACTTAATAAGAACTAGTAGATAATCACAGTAAACTTATCGATTTCGTGATACAACCTTTTTTTAAGTAGTTACAGAGTAATGATCAGTCATCTCATCAGCGTGATTTACCTCTATTATTTGTTTTATACAGGTCGGACTGAAACATGGACTTTCTTTTATGGACCTATCGCTGTTCTGATCTCGGCAAACGTTGTTCTTTTCCTGCTTTCATCCGTTTATTTATGGCGCGATACAAGAAAATACGAAGTGAACAAGCTTAATATTCTGAAACACAAGTGAGTTATTAAATAAGATTGCTTTTATCTAAGATCGTCTTAGTGCGCTTAACATTTACAATGTCTTGATATGAAGTCAAGTGTTTAAGTGAATTCTCGATGTTGCTCTGCAGTGCAGGCTGCTTATCATCAAATGGTAATTAATGTCAAGTGTTGTTAATAAGATAACTATTAAGCAATATCTTTTCGATTCCAGGTTCCTCATATCTTTGAAGCTGTTCCTCGTAATGGGTGTTTCGTGGGTATTTGAAATCGCCAGTTTTGCGCACGGACAGAGTCATATAATATGGTGAGCAAATGAATTCAGCCGTAAATATAATTAACTTCCGACGCTGGCATTAAATGTCATATGACAGAAGATTAAATGAAACTTAAAAACACAACCCTGTATATTTCTAAATAAATCTGCATTAAAATCGTTCACTTCGCAACTTCGGTCTGCCATTTAAAGACAAAAGTGAAGTCAAAAGCTTATACGCAACTTTACGACAAAAATCTCAATCAGACATGCGTTTGGTTGGACTTAAACCAGTTTTATAAGTGTTGCTCTTACTTTCAGGGAGATAATGGACATCTTTAACTGCCTGCAAGGCTTCGTGATATTCCTCATCCTTGTAGTGCTGAGGCGCCGTGCCATCTATGGTTTGGTTCAGGAGAACTGTTGCCTACCATTTATGCAACCGCTGGCCAACAAACTCAGTCCTTTGGACGACACCGATGACCAACATATACTTGCTGAGGACCACATGGAAGTCAGACTGAACTAATACCTTTGTACACGGCCAAAACTTCCATACCATCATTTGCAAGGACACCAATTGAAGGAGATCAGAATGGGTTTTAGATCAACAAAACTGAAATTATGCTGAACGACAAATCGAAGGTACTTACTTAATTAGAGTAATTAAATGCGAACTAGAGTTCGTATTTAAAGGACATGTATATTCCTAAGCAGCATTTAAATCTCGAACCAATGAAGAGTTTTATCCCGTTAATGTTTCATACTGATATTCCCGGCATTGGCATGTAGCTGACATAGAGTTCTGGCTCCACGTTGGCTCATGGTTTTATGGTGGGGCTGTACGTTTTCCGGGTATAAATTGTTAGCAAACCGGATAATCAGGACTAGAGGTTCGGTATCTTGACTGCGAAAGGTTCCAATTCCAATAGGGGTAGATCTTTGTATGCTGTTTTAGATATGAATCATGGATGGACAGTTAACACCAATTAACCCAATTTCAAAGTAAGCAAAGCTTGTGCTATGTAAGTATACCTACTATACAAATAACGTATATAATACACATTAGATGAATATATAAACTAAAGTGTTTATGTGTGTCCTTTTTAATAAAAGCATAAAGATATAGAAGATATTTTAGGCACATGGCATAATTGAACTTCTGTTGGCTTATTGCCCAGCATTAACATAACATAAAAATCCCAATCTTTTTGATGTTCCTACGTCTAATGCTGGCATTAGCATTTATTGATTATCTTGAAACTGATTTAGATCTAAAATAATTTCCAAATATTACATTTAGGTTATATTGAGCAACATTTAGATTATGTTGAGCTCTAGAAATACTCGCTGGTAGATATAGTTGCTTACATTTAGAATGTAAAGAAAACATTTTCAAACTATTATTTTTATATTTTCATGGAATGCTAAAAACTATTCCAATAGATACTTATTGTGTTTTATCTAATCTAATGCCTGTAACCTCGTGAGTCCCAGCGTACTTTATAAAGAAAAAATAAATTCTAAGAATGCCTGCCGAAAGTACTTACTATAAGTACAAATTATGCAATGAATAAAGAACTTTTTGCTTTAATAATTTCCAAAATTACAAAACGTATGACTCTGATCTAGGTCTCAAACACTACATCAGTTAAAAAAAGTCAGGACTCAGAAGGTTAAAACGAGCACATCTTGTACGTTTATTTATTACGGGGATCTCAAAAACGGATCCTACGATTTTGATGAAATTCCTTTTAAGTCTCGGGAGTTTTCGAGGGCGAACATTCGAACAATCCATTTAGCTTGGTCTTATCTCTAGGAAAACTCATGTTTCCGAGTTTTGTCTCGAGCGAAGCTCGGTCGCCCGGCTCCTACATTACTGAAATTAGTAATTTTAATTTAGTTTTAGGGTTGAACTAAAAATAATTGCCCTTATAGATCTGTAATTTTTATATTTGAATATGAATTATTATTTAATGGAATTATTTGTTATTAGTTTGGAGCTAGAATTTACAAGGTATAAAATATGTAAGTATATTTTCTAATAAAATGTATACTTATCTAATAAGATAATGCTCTCAACCAGTGCCATGAAAATAGGCCGAAAATCCTATTGTATTTAACTACTTTTACGAATATTAATCTTTTATTTGCTTCCTGTAAATATTAAGATAAACTGTTAAGAATGCATGGTGTAATTTACTGTAAATTAAAAATCATTACTTAATTTATGACTTTTCCTTGCTTTTCGCGTACAGACCTACCTAATTAAACTGTTAGTAGCCTTTTAGTGTGAAAGGCAACATTAACATTTTTGTAAAACCTACCTAAAACCTAGTAATCTGACTAATGTTTGAGGAGGAAGCTGCATTTTTACACGAAAAGAAACCAGGGGGGGGGGGGGGGCTACAACGAAATTCGAGGTCCGTACCGTGCCGTACCTTCCTCTCTTTTGTTTCATACAATTAGCGTAAACGGGACGGCACGATACGAAGTTCGAAAACTGAATTTCGTAGTACAGTAAAATTACATAAAGTTTACCACTGACAGATGGTTTGCCTTCATTTCATATTCATCTTTAAGAGGGTTTATACCTGCTGAGCTGGCAACGTTGCATTTTTGTTAGTTTATCTCGATTATTCCATAAAAATTGAATGAAAATTAAAAATGTTTTGAATACAAATTGTTCTAATATATAAGTTGAACAATTTGTATTCAAAACATTTTTAATATTCATTCAATTTTTATGGATTAATCGAGAAAATAGTTTTTCTCGATTATTCCATAAAAATTGAATGAAAATTAAAAATGTTTTGAATACAAATTGTTCTAATATATAAGTTGAACAATTTGTATTCAAAACATTTTTAATATTCATTCAATTTTTATGGAATAATCGAGAAAAACTAACAAAAATGCAACGTTGCCAGCTCAGCAGGTATAAACCCTCTTAACGGCCTACAAATAAAGCCAATTTTAGAATACTGTTACCCACGTTTGCAGATTTTGTAATAGCTACATTATTTGTATGGTGTTAAAGTTGGAAATGAAATGAAGGCAAGCCGTCTGTCAGTGGTAAACTAAAAGTAAACGTAGGTATTGTATAAGGTCAGTGCGAGTCGGATTCGCGCACCCACGCTTCTGAACTACCACACAGTTTATGAGTTTTATGTACCTATTTAAGATATTATTATAAGTCTTACGTACAAGTAGATACCGACTATTGCAGCCATATAAAGGTTCATAAAAGGGCGAACAAGCGTAGCCCTCGTCCCATAGTTTAGCAGAATTTGTATTGTATTTAAAACCTTATAAGTACCTATAGTACAGTACCTAGTACCCTTAGATTATTTATGCACTAGATGGAGCATAGGCGGCATGAAAACGTCCCATAAAAATATAAGCCAAGTTGGCTTATATGTCAATTGCGTCATTCCGAATGACAGGGTTGCCAATAGTAATATGCTAAAATCCCCAAACGCTTTGTCGAAATTCCCCACGGGTGGGGAATAAAAAATTATGTGGGCCGAGTGACTTAGTTTCGAGCTGTTGCGAATAGTGAATTGTAGGAAATTAATCAAGACTAGCAGAAATTTTATGTCAAATGTAGCGTATTTATGTTCATACTTAAAATCCCCTCATTTTCCCAGAATTGAAGCTCTCCCCACACATTCCCCAATCAGCTTCGCTTTCCCCGCAGTTTTGCCGCACACATTGGCAACACTCATTTGTCATTTTCCCTTCAGTCTGCATTGTGACAGCGCGAGAAACGTTATAAAAATGACTAAATGTGTAATAAATAAATGTAATGTAACCGTGTTTCATTATTATTTTTGGAAATAAATTATTTTTCACCACTCAAGCTCTGAAAGTAGGTTGCATTCAGCTTGAAATCTGGGATGTAAATTCGATTTACATCCTTAGGGATGTAAGTAAATTTGAAAATCGAATGGTGCTCCTTTGTATTCACGAACCCCGTGGCCGCGTGCTGCGCCACGCCGCGCGCGTGGCGCGCGTGCGCTGCTGCACGTGCAGCTGCAGCGCCTCGCCGCCTGCGCACCGAGCTCAGCAAGGTGTGCAGGCAGCCGCGGCGACGTGACGCCGGTGCCGGCCGCAAGGGCGGCGCGACGCGCTCTCTTACAAATGGCGTTTATATTTTTAACTTAACGGTTTTTCTTTATTTCCTCGCATTTATGATAAAAAGTAGTGTTCAACTCGAGTGTAAATGATCAATTACAACTAGAGATGCGCCGAGTACAACTTTTACCGAGTAACCGATTACCGAGTATACTCGGTTCAAAGTTTCTCAAACCGAGTACTCGGCCGAGTTACTCGGTTCTGTTTTGAGGCGCGAAAACGGGTTTAGACAGGTTCGCGCGGCGCTTCCAGCCACCGCGAGCGAACGTCACGGGGACCCCCGCCTTCTCCCCGCAAATTAGTCAGTTTTTGTTTAACGAGTAATACGCATTTGGTCCGCACATTAATTGCTTAAATATTTTAAAAACATTGGAAATAGATGATTGTGTACAGTGACTGTTGACACAATGAGTATACGCAAAGTATTGCGAATCTGGTTGTTTTACAAGCCCGTTTTATTTTAATACGCATGATTAATAATAATTTTATTTAGACCGAGTATACTCGGCATTTGAACCGAGTTATTCGGCCGAGTACGAGTATCAAAAAAACTGCAGAGTACGCCGAGTACCGAGTAGTAAACGAGTACTCAGCCCATCTCTACTTACAACCCTTATTTATCAGTCTACTATCTATTTGTATTGTAGTTATGAAGGGGTCAAAAGTGGCTCCAATTGGTTCGTGTAATATTCACACAGCGCTGCTTTGCCAGTTTCATTTCCTTGAAATTAGCTTGACACACTACCGCGTGTTTAGATTTCCCCGCGGCCGCTCAATTTCGATTTTGCCACAGAAAAAAATATGTATAATCAGTTTTTAGTTTTATTTATTCAAAAATCTTAGAAAAGGTCATTTATAAAAGGCTCTACGATTATTTCGAGCAAAATAACATATTTACCAAAGAGCAAAAAGGCTTTCGGAAAGGTAAAACCATTAACATGGCAATTTATGATCTGATTAAAATAGTACTTGCTAATATGAATAAGAAACTACCGGTATCGGCACTCTATATGGACATGACAAAGGCATTTGACTTTGTCAGTCATGATGTGCTCTTGGATAAGCTATACAGGTATGGAATAAGGGGCAATGTCTATAATTTGATTAAATCTTATCTTAGTAGCAGAAAACAGATGACGCAAATTACATATTTAAACCCCAAATCCAGGGAAGAAGTGACTTACTCATCAAATTTACGAGAAGTTAGATACGGCGTCCCTCAAGGGAGCATTTTGGGACCTTTGTTATTTATTATATATATAAATGACCTCCCAAAAGTCACTAGACATCCTATGGTCCTGTTCGCGGATGATAGTACAATAGTTTTTACTGATTCGCCATCTGAAACACTTGAATCAGAGGTAAACACGACATTACAATCTATCATTGAATGGCTCGATATAAATAACCTTAGAGCCAACCTAAGCAAAACACATATTATGAATTTTAAACAAAGATCTAAAGAGAATCATACCAAACTGCAGTATAAAGATTTCACTATTTCAGAAATTGAAAATACAAAATTCTTAGGTTTAGTTTTAGATAACGCCTTGTCGTGGAAACTTCAAACTGAAAGTGTGTGTAAAAAACTCAGCAGGTTTTCCTACGCGCTATACATGCTGCGTAGAATAGTGGGCCAGTCTGCCGTGTTGACTTCATATCATGCATATGTATCTTCAACCCTCAGATATGGAGTTATTTTCTGGGGTAATGCTACTAATCGTGAGCAGGTGTTTCGAGCGCAAAAAAAATGTGTCAGAGCTATATGTGGGCTACGGCCACCTGAAACATGTAAACCCCATTTCATCGAACAAAAGATTCTTACTTTTCCGTGCCTCTATATATTTGAGGTATGTTTATTTGTAAAGTGTAACTCTGAGCAATTTAGGTTCTTTTCGAGTGTAAGACTGCAAAATAAATTGTGTGCTGCCCCCTCTAAAACAGGTCTTATGTCTAAAAGTATAATTGGTATGGCCCCAAGAATATATAACCGACTACCAGGTTCCATTAGAGACATGGAGGATATCTCACAATTCAAGCTGGCTCTAAGAGGATTATTGATGCAAAAAGCGTATTATTCCGTTACTGAATATCTAAATGATAAACAAGACGTCTAGTAGTTTTAATAATTATTAATATTGTTTAATTGTGACTGTAAATATTGCATAACCTAACAGGGTGCATGTTTCGAGACATTTGTTAATATTATAAGATCTATTTATTTGTAACACATGGGCAATAAATCACTTTGACATTGTTAACTAATATTAAAATGTATGTGCCTAATAATATTATTTGTAATTTATTTAGATTGTAATAATGACATTTTGTTTTAATGATTAATTTATGATAATTAGTAATTTGATATAACTGTAGAATCAAAATTGAATATTGTACGCCTCTCCGAGGTAGGACATGACGAACTATAATTAAATTGTAATATCTCTATAACTCATGACCAAGCAATAAATATATTTGAATTTTGAATTTTGAATTTTGAATTCATACTTTATTTAATTACCATTTACAGTCACTTTTACTCGCGTCTATCGGCCTCTAATATTTTTTCCCCACATTTTGGGGAATGTGAAATTAACTGGTATCATTAAGCACAACCGGAATGACGTAACGCGATCGTAATATGAAGCTGTCAAATGGATGGTGGACGTTTTGTATCGCGATGTTTGCTCCTGACGCTCCATCTAGTGCATAAATAATCTAAGCTAGTACCTATATTTGCCATATTGCATAAACCAAAGCGCGTCTAATACTTATCGCATTACATCAAGAATGGGTTTTAAAGCTGATATTTACTTTGTGATATTTTTTGTACCGAAATCAATTGTGATAAAAACTAGGAAGTACATTATATGCCTTTTAAAATATCCCCTTTTCTGGCGTCAGTGGGATAAAAAATTAGGCCTGAGTCACCTCGCCTGCTAGCGCCAGCATTGCAAAAGGTATGATTCACGATAGTCACGCACGATCGATTGTGTAATAAAACTTGGAAAAAAATGTTTGTAGTTATTATTAGTTACTATCTTACCGAAATATACAGTATGTGGATTTACGAAGTATGGCATAAAAATACATTAAAGATTGATTTAATTGTTTAATATTTGTGCATCCCTGGCTCTATAATGCGACCATTTGATTGGTGACTCAAACATTCCTAAAGTGTGTTTGCCTCGTTTTACTCTGTGGTAAGTAGTAACTGACACTAAAGTGAGTGACAGTTGACAGTTAATTCTCTCGCTCTCACCACCGAAAACCGTCTCATCTCAACGGCAAAGCACCCAATTCACTGTGAACTTTAACTTTTCCTCTTATATTTTTAAATAATGCGAGTGCCTTATCTTGCTATCGACGCTAGTAATAACAAAAAAAGTTCCTGATAACTTTTCACAGGGAACTGTTGTGATGAAAAGTTATGTGTTCTATTAAAATGTTAATCGTAAGAACATTGTCGTTGATGTTAATATTGCCGCATAAACTATTTGCTGAAGTTGGCGAAACGGATCTTAACGATTTATCTGAACAGCAGAATTCTGTTCAAATTAACAAATGCTGCGAAAAGGACGAGTTAATGGTAAACTCTGTATGCAGATTAGCCAAAGACTACAATCAAAGTAAGTACTGTGCGCCTCACAAATGTTTCGTGCATGGACAATAAACTTGTATTTTTACGGCTTAAAGGATGTTTAAAGTATAGATTCAATGGTTATAATAGCGGAATTCAGCATTTTGTACACCATTTCAACCAAAGAATGTTGACTTATTCTCAGGTGGATGTTACTCAGTTACATAGGTGTAGTGTATAATTGTTATCAAACTCCTCAGAAACAGCTTGACCGATTTTTATGATTCCTTTTTCTCTATATTCAGTTGGTCTGAGAATAGGTTGTAGGCTATAATTTATATGGCAAAACAACATTTGCTGGGTCAGCTAGTCTAATATGTATAAATCTTGTGTCACAGTGTTTGTTATCAAACTCCTCTGAAACGGCTTGACCGATTTTTATGATTCCTTTTTCTCTATATTCAGTTGGTCTGAGAATAGGTTGTAGGCTATAATTTATATGGCAAAACAACATTTGCTGGGTCAGCTAGTCTAATATGTATAAATCTTGTGTCACAGTGTTTGTTATCAAACTCCTCTGAAACGGCTTGACCGATTTTTATGAAACTTTTGTCTATACTTGGTAGGTCTAAGAGTAGGTTGTAGGTTTTTTTTTATATTTATACCCCAATTCTTTGCAGACGGAGTTGTGGGCAACAGCTAGTACCTTTCAAAATTAGATATTTTGAAATTATATTATTAAATATCTTTTGTTCATTACATCCAGTGAATGTTATACTAAACAAACATTATACAAAGTGAGCATAATACATTATGATTAATTATGTCATATGTTCTAATATCTCTTATTAATTACCCATTTTCAGCTATATGGAAACCAAAATTTAAGACTGAAGATGGAAAAGATACTGCAGTTAAATACTACAGATTCATTCATGGGGTCCCGGACTGTGAGACAACTCAGCATAGAGCTATATTCTACCTAAACAACACAAAACAAACTGAAGATGAGTATGTAACATTATACTAGCTTAAACACTTTAACAAAACAAAGGACAAAACTTGTTGTGGATGAATAGTAATTTGCTGTTTTTATGCAAGTGTGTGTGTTTTTTTTTGTAAAAACCCTTAACTATATAACTTAATATATAAATGTGAAAGTAACTCTGCCTGTCTGTCTGTTACCTCTTCCCGTAAACCACTGAACCAATTTAGATGAAATTTGGTATGGAGATAGTTTAAGACCCTGAGATCCTTCCTCTATCGCGGATATTTTTTATCCTAGTAAATTGCATAGTTCCTGCAGGATAAACTAAACTTGTCTAGAGTTGTGCGCAACAGTGACAGCATTTCTTTAAAAAATCTGTTTATTTTTTCAGATTGAACCTGTTGATTGATGGTCGTCTTTTGCATATTATTTACCATGAGCCCAGTTCAGACAGCGTCAAAGATGACCCTTTGGTCAGGCTGCAAGGAAACATAGTTATTCCCAAAGAACAACAATTAGCATCTTATACTTACATACAGCATAAATACTGTATGGATAAGGTATGTTTATTCTAATAAAATAGTTAATACGTAAGGAATCTTTGATTAATAGATTTACATATTGATTTTTAAAATCTATTATTACATTGTTAACTCTATCTAATATACCTACAGGGTAATTTTTTAGTCAGTGCATAAATTTTGATATTTGATTCAGTATCGTTGATAGATCACAATTATCTGTTTGAGAATTTATTTTTTTACATTTTGAAATTTGGGTTGTTTATAGTATTCATCCAATAATTGTTTGAGTAACTATGAAAAACAAAAATATTAAGTAATAAATATTATAATGAAAAATTCTGAAATTTGTTATTTTAACGATACTGAATGACATATTAAAATTTGTGCACTTATTAAAAAATTACTATGTTATCAAACTCCTCCGAAACAGCTGGACCGATTTTTATGTTTTTTTCGTCCATACTCTGTATAGGTCTGGTCTGAGAATTGGTCGAAGGCTATTTTTATACCCCTATTCTTCGCAGACGGAGTCGCGGGCAACAGCTAGTCTAATATATAAAAATCTTGTGTCACGGTGTTTGTTATCAAACTCCTCCAAAATGGCTTGACCGATTTTTATGAAACTTTTTTTTCGTCTTTGGTAGGTCTGAGAATAGGTTGTAGGATATTTTTTATACCCCTAGGTGATATATGGCAAAAAAACGTTTGCGGGGTCAGCTAGTTCTGCTATAAAATTTTATCTGATTCTCCGTGATACAGGTGAAGCCTAGTGCGGGAACCTCTGGTAATTCTTGTACAGTCAGCATCATATAGATAGTGACAGTCAATGTCTCCAAATATACCGCTACATCCGAAATGTCCATTAATACCAACTCATCCAAAGTGATCAAATTGTTCAGGTCATCAACCATGTTCAAATTCACCGGAGCACACAAAGCGCCAAATACTTGGTAGCTGTCAAGTCGCCGTTGATACCGTAACACCCACAACGCCATTGGTATCCTAGCAACCAAAGTATCCAAAAATATGGAACACACTACAATTGTGAACTTTATGTTAAACGTAATACAAGCAGAATGCGTCAAGCAGAATGTTTTGATATTAACACAACGTAATATTATTAAATATAAAATTGTGGAAAGAAGTCATTACATGATTATAGAAAGAACTGCTTGATGTTAAAAAATGTAGCCAAGGTCTAGAGTTTTATTTAAGAAAAAATATAGATATGAAATCTTGCGAAGTCAATAAGTACAGCATATTAATTTATTCAACAGTCTAGAGTTCAGTCTTATTTCGTTTGTTAGACACGTGTTATCCGTATTTTTTTAATATGAGTTTGAATATCACTGCAAATAGGTTGCTGTTTTTGGCTGACTAATTTAAAAGGTGACTTTGCTTTGTGCACAACTAGGTATTATATTTTAAACAATTTTCAATAAAATGTCCAAGGTATTTGATGAGATCTTGGTACTTAAATAAACCACATTGATGGTTGATAATACTTCAGGGATGAAGTAACTTCTTCTATTCATAAAATCCAGCAGCACTACCGTGTACGCAGCTATGGTGGAAAATCTAAAACTGTTTTTTTTTTCAAAGTGGGTTTTTAGTACAGTCAAGGGCAAAAATATGTATACACTTTAGTACCTTGTCACTTTAACCACTGTGACAGTTCATATATGGCAGTTCAAGTATGACGAAAATAGACAAGGTACTAAAGTGTATACATATTTTTGCCCTTGACTGTACTTTCCAATTCAAATGAAAAAGGTTGTTACAAATCATTCTTAAAATAAAAAATAACTTGATTTTGCCGTCAATATACTAACAAACTTATCTGTCAATCAGACCAAGCAATACTACACTTTATGCAGACGGCGTAAATAATACAAAACAAGTATATGATGTCATTCAGATCATGAAAGGGATAAAATGACTTGACACTCTTCTTCTTCGGTACTCTTCTCAGTGATTGTCAAAATTCAAACTTCGAGAAGGTATTAGACCTACAACATATATTATATATTCCCGTATTAACCATGTTTGAGCTCTATAACATTAAAAATAAAGTTCATACTTGTAATGTGTTCCATATTTTTGGATACTTTGGATGCTAGGATACCAATGGTGTTGTGGGTGTTACGGTATCAACGGCGACTTGACAGCTACCAAGTATTTGCCGCTTTGTGCGCTCCGGTGAATTTGAACACGGTGGATGACCTGAACAATTTGATCACATTGGATGAGTCGGTATTAATGGACATTTCGGATGTAGCGATATATTTGGAGACATTGACTGTCACTATCTATTATGATGCTGACTGTACCTAACACATTATGTTTTTCAAATAAACAAATTTTATTTTATTCATTATTAAATTTTATGATTTAGATGTATTTATGTATTATGTGTGGGATTTTATATAAAATGTTTTAATGTTACGTTTACTATATGACTAAAATTATTAAAATTTCAGATACTTATGACAACAAACACAACCTATGTTGGGGAGTATGCTATAGTATGCATACCAGATGTCAAAAATTGGACAGATATAGATTTCATCATAAAGAAAGTAGTTAATCCGCTATTCCACGCTATTTCTATGATACTGTTTTTAATAGTGGCCATTATATACTTCGTACTACCAACACTCAGAGATCTGGCGGGCAACATCATTACAACAATAAATGTGTGCTTGATTGTGAGTCAAGCCGCCGGTTTGGTCAGAATATTTACAGAACTAAGTAATCATGTCAGTTTTATGATCACTGGTTAGTATGATTCACTATTTCCACTTTTTTGCAATAAATAGAAAAATACAGTCAAGGCATTCACTGCACCAATAAGAGTTGAAAGTAATTTATATATCATGTCAGAGCTTCGTCCACTTTTTTATGGTTAGCTACCACTAGACACAGTCCGACTTTTTAAACTCCTCCATCTAGTTAGTGGTGAAATTTAGTCACGTATCAATGACTATTCCAATACTTGTATAATTGTTCTATGGCACGATTACAGGTTTTTCATGATTGTTTACGTACCTTGGGTCACTAACTCAATAGTTGCCTAGAATAAATAATTGGTTTACAAGCGATAAGCTTAGTACAAAAGAAGACAGGGCATTGAATTTGTTGAACTGGAACAGTCTAATCATTGTACTTTTGTCCATTATACGCAGAAAACAATTGTTTGCGTTTGGGAAGAGATATCATTATTCTCTTATCTAAGGTCGACTTCGAAAGTCCATTACGTCCTTTAAAATGTCATCTTCATTATTTGTACCATTACTAATATAACCACACTTCAAATATGGATAATGCATTCCAGATGTACTTCTGTATGTCAGTCTATTGGGCGCTTTCTTCTGGTTAAACAGCTTCGGATTTTACATTTGGAAGACATTTAAGTAAGTAGTGTAAAAAAAAAGATTTAAATTTACTTTGTTATTCAAAGTTTCACTTATAATATTCTGCTTTCAGATCGAGAAATGTGTTCCTACGGGTGACAGACGTTCGGAAATACTGCTACTACTCTTCAGTAGTATGGTCCAGTGTAGTTATAATGGCGGTTATGGCTATTGGAGCTCATTTCCTTCTCGACACTAGCAACAAATTGAAACAGTTCTCATCTTCCGTCTTAGTTGATGATAAGGAACAGGAAACAATTGGTATGTATACTGTTTATTATACCTTCATTGAGAAAGTCTTTAAAGTTTCGTAGGTTTATTTAATTACAAAATTTTCTTTTGCCTCTACAGGGTGGCTTGGGATCGCAATATTCTTCACACCAGTGGCATTTACAATTATTTTCAATATAATATTTTATGTCACTACCCTAAAAGTTATCAAAAGAATAAATATATATGGAAGAATTCACTATAAACTTAAGGGATGGTAAGTGTTGACTACACGCCATGATATCATGTCTCTATGCATTTATGTACTGATAACGATGTTTTTTTTATTCCAGTTTCGACTTGTTCCTGCAGATGTTCTTGATAATGACCATTGCTTGGTTATTCTTGCTGCTCTCATGGCTTAAATTCAATGGACTTCTCTACGCACATGTGTTGGTGAACCTTTTCCAGGCCATACTCATGTTCTATGTGTGTGTAATTAGGCAGTCTCATGTTACTTTCTTGTTGAAGAAAAGCTGTTGCTATGCCGAGCCTGTGCCTACGGGCGAGTGGGGGGACGAAATGACTCATATGAATGGTGGGAATTACATTTACTAAAGTATCATATAATTTTAGAGATCAAAATGTAAACAAACAAATAACAAAAAATGTAAACAAACAAAGAACAGTTGAATAATCAAATTTCTTTTGTTTTAACTAATGATTTAGTAAGCTCTTAACTACCGCTAGTTATTTTATTATTTCATAACGAACGAACGATATTCGCATTTCATCGATTTATGAGTTGTAAAATTAGAAATGATTATTAACAAGGTGTAAGTAGGTATTGATTAAATTACAAACCAAACGTTTAGAATTTTTTAACACTACTATTTAGGAATGCTTACACGGTTTTGATTTGCTTATAAATTAGTAACTGTACTCATTTTTACGAAGCATACTCAGTGAGTTTTAAGTTTCCACTGCTTGGGTTTTATTTTAATGCAGTGGCAAGACATTTATTTTCCATTTTGATCTCTAACTTCATATTTAACTTTAAAGAACTTCTAAAATAAGTCATGTCTCTCTTTCTTATTGGATTAGTAAGCATGATCATGCATGTCACATTATCATGTATTTAAAGGTATGTATGTATGTATGTCTATTGACAGGTTGATTGCTTAGCTACAAGAACTACAAAGACTGGCTATGTTTCAGGCACGAAAAACGATAGTTTGAAAGTAGTAAGTGAGTAAATGTAGACCGCTTACATTTGCAACGAGTAACCAGGCAACTCGCTAAGAGTGCAAACGAAAGCACGTTAATAATATTAATAGAGGCGAAATTGCACATAACTCTCACAATTTTATATGTAGGATAGGAGACGGAATCAAAAGTATTTTTCATTGCAGAAGTTGAAGTTTTCGAATTTAAGTTTTAGTAACAATTATATTGGTACCTATACTATTTACTACTCTATACTCATACACGTGCTATTAAAATTTACAAAAATAATGACATTCGTTTTAAGGTGCAAACAACAACTTAGATTATTGCTCATATGAGATACTTAATTTTATTGATTTTATGACCAAATGACATTGTTTAAGCATAGAAAATAGAATTGTAACATATTGTTATTTTAGGTAAGTGTAACGTTCTATTTTTAAATGTTGTGTAACAAACCGCCATATTGATACAGCACATTAGCACACGTTACAAGCAACATAAAAGTTTTATTTTATGAATTTCACTTATTTCAAGTAACATTTTTTTTGTATTGGATTTTTCACGATAATGATAATAAAATATGACATTCAATGTATTTCGTATTGGAATCTAGAGATATTATATATCCATTAAGACAGCTGTTATTCGCTATAGTTAAAATGTATTGACTAAAAGACTGTAATAAATGTTGAAGAGCCTTAACGTCCGTCCTTTGTAACGAATAAGCTCTATAGTTCATTTATTTAGGTGTATATAAAAAGGTAAATAAACCAAATCACGTGATTGGGTAAAGCGGAACCGCTGATTAGCCAATCAAAGCCATGTTTCAGTTGTCAATTTGAGACCACAGAACAGAGGCCGTATTGTCTATCGCGCGGGCGCTTGCCTTCGCTTTCACCATCTCGTTCTAGCACCACCATACCGTTTGACAGAAAGATATAGTGATGCAATAGCAGGCGTCGGCGCGTTAGACAATAAGCGCACAGATCGCGAGTGGCTACATTTATTTACCTTATTTTAGAAATGAACTTAAATAGGTTAGTGGTTTTATAGTTATTTTACAAGTGCTCTCTCGGCAGTCATCACGGGTAGGTATCAAATTACATAAAATGTGAAAATAATACTGGACAAATACTAATTATGTAAAGATCATTTGATATAATGTAATTTCCACAGAAATTGTCAACTCTACAGGATTGAAAATAAATGTAACCTAACCTAAACCAATCTGTAGATGGTCCAAAAAGTTCGTCTGTTAGTTGTTTCATCGAAAATGATATATATTGTGCCAAATGGCCATTATGTAGGCATTTTGTTCATTATTATTTTTAAATTTTGTATATTTTGACACATTCCCGATATCACATACTGAATCTTGTCTTATTTGCAAGTGCATTTCTCAACATTTTACGGCCTAACTAATATTATTTTTATTAAGTATGCTATTTCTAGATGCTTAACAAAATTGATTATATTTCTATTTTATATTGGGTTTATTGAATAAATACTCTTAAACCAGGTCAATGAATATGATTTCTCTACTAAACCTTCCTTGTTTAGAAAAAAATGTTCCAAGTAAAGCTTCTATGAAATATCGATACTATGTTAGATCTCGATGAACGTGGTGGGACACGTGAAGAATAGGGTTTCGTACGAATCGCGGCCAATATTCAGTTATGATTGACTCGATAACTTTAAAACCTCCGCTGTGCTACTTTTCCTTTTGAATGCGTTGTATTACATTTTGCTAACTGATCATTGAATCGATAAATGGTTTCCCAAACCTGCAATATTTTTTAACTACCTATCCAACGAGACGACGACTAAACAACGACGAGAAAGGAAAATTCATTGCGACATGAACGATACGAACATACCCTGTACGCTTAGTATAAGTTTTACTTCACCAAAATACTTCTCGATCGCGTTTACGTAAAAATTTCAATTCTATGGAAACATGGACGCGCGCGCGCGGAGGCGCTGTCCATGTTTCCCTAGTAATTGATTTTTTTACGAAAACGCGATCGAGAAGTATTTCGTGAAGTAAAAACTTATACTAAGCATACTGAAGCCTCATTTAGACGGTGCGCGAAATATTGTGAGAACCGCAGTTCATTGCCTTCGATGATTTTACAGTCGAGGTAAAAGATATCTTTACACTTTAGTGCCTTGTCACTGTATGCCTGCTGACAATTTCATATAAAAGTTCGTCGAAGTGACTGCGACAAGGTAGTAAGGTGTAAAGATATCTTTGACCTCGATTGTACGCTTAACAATTCAACGCCGCGCAGCCCCCCAATGTTACGAAACTCGAACGATATGTCTCGCACCATTATCATCATCATAATATGATCAAGAGTTCCGCAACAAAGGGTCCTACGTTGCCCCCATCCAAATGGTTCTTACGAACTTTACTAGATCATCAGTCCATCTTGTTGAGAGCTTACCCACGCCACGTCTTTCAGTAGAACCTTACTACCCCATCGGTAGTCTGTTCTACGAGCAATGTGACTTGCCCACTGCCACTGAAGTCTGGGAGCTATCCGAGCTGTGAGTAACTTTAGTTCTCCTGCGCATCTCCTCATTTCTGTATCGATAACGTGGGGAAACTCGCTCGCTCCATCGCTCTTCAAGTGACTTTGAACTTTCTTATATATCCCCTTGCAAGCGAACCACGTGTCATTTCCTTATGTCATCACTACACCGTGTAAATGAAGTTTTATACATCACTAACCTGCGAGAACAGTTGTCCCTCCTCTCTCCTCGCAAGTGGCGCCAACTGGCAACGCACGACGAGGTGACAGTCATCCATCACGGTGTTGAAGAAACGCCGCGTCGGCAGCAGCGCCTCCAAGTCTATCATTAGCTCCAGGAACCGCTCGCAATATCTGACACCAAGAGAATACAAGGCGTTTTAAAATTAATCCAGTATATTTGGAATGGCAGATTCTGATACAGTTTCTAGTTGTCTGGTAGGGTCAACGTCATCATAAATAAGTGATCACTTTTGTACCTTGTGTCACTTTAGCATCATGTTTGAAAAGCCACACGAAATTATGTTACGACTGAAAGCGACAATCAAAAGTGATCACTTATTTATGACGCTGGGAATAAGTTTGCACATGCACCTAACCTAAGAGACGATCAATCCGTTTCTGAGCATTCAAGAAGTCAGACATTTGTAGTACAGGTGTATATTCCCTCACCTGACGACATTAGGATCCACATCCCCGTCCTCTGGCACGGATTCCAGCACGCCCATGAACTTAATCATCAGCCGCTGCAAGTACCGCCGCTCCCAATTCAACTTTTCCAGCAGTTCCGGCTTATCCTTCTTCTGGATCGCTCGCCAGTACTTTCTCCATTTCGGCACAGCTTTGAACTCTTGGTTTCTCCGACCTAAAATAATTTTATAATTATTTAAGATATTATATTCAATTCATTCCCAAACGGTGCCAGTGAGACCCTATTAGTAAGACCTGTTTGTGAATCTGTCACAGAGCTGTATCTTTCGTACCGTAATATCAAGGATGATATAGACTGGATTGGCAGTCGCCATAGTGCAGATCGGCCGCGGTTTTTGTAGTTCGATTATTAAATCTAGATGGCGCTGAAATATAGCCAGAGGCTTTGAAGGCAAAATAATAAGACTACAGATGTTTCATATTACTACAAATGTATTATTTTTCAAAAATATTGCATAATAAATTAATAATACATTTGCAGCGATATGAAATATCTGTAGTCTTATTGTTTTGCCTTCAAAGCCTCTGGCTATATTTCAGCGCCATCTAGATTTAATAATCGAACTACAAAAACCGCGGCCGATCCGCACTATGGCGAATGCCAATCCAGTCTATATCATCCTTGGTAATATGTAGTTTGAAGTAAAAAAATTCATGGAGTACATATATTTATAAGGGGATTTTAATTATCAGGTCGTGCATTGTTGTCATAAATTCCGGTTATAAACCACAGGTCGTACTTTAAGCGGTTAAAGTACGACCTGTGGTTTATAACCGGAAGATAGAAGATGATGATGATGAAGATGCGGATCTTCTATTGCATATAGGCATCTCTCACCTTCCTGCAGACTAATCCACATGCTGAGGGAAACGAGTCGTTTGACCTGGTCGCGACACAGCTGCACTTCCATGCTGCCGAAGCAGTGGTTCAGGAAGAGGAGCAAAGCCGTCTGCTCTCGCATGTTGCGGCTGCTCTGGTCCTCGGCCACGCTCGCGCGAAGCACCTGCTCGAAGAAGGCCGGGAAATGTTCCGGTTTCTTGAGGAACGCCTGAAAATATAAGGGATAATCAGGGTTGGCGTGATTAAATTATTTTGATTTACATCATGATTTAAATCACGATTTAAATCAAAAGATTTTTTCAATAAAAATCAATGATTTAATCAATTCTCTTTATTGTCATAAATGTTGGTTAAAAATCAATCAATGTAAATACATGTTGGCCGAGCGTCGCCGAGTGAACGAACGCCAATACCAACGAATAGACAGTATATTTAAGATTTCCATTGTCTTGCCATCGCTCGGTGTCGCTCGTCTAGTTAGCCGAGTAAAGTCAAGCGCCAACGTGTATAGAACTCATTTGGCGTAGCTTGTCACAACTTGCGGTCGCTCACCCAACATGTATTGCAGGCTTAAGATATTTTAGGGGTTTATTAAACACCGCGCGGGGAATTCCCTTTTACTCAGAGCGCGTTTCGTTTTACGCAAAACTTTTGTTAAAACTATGACAACTGAAACAATAAAAAAAAATCGGATTTTATTAGGATTTTTTCAATAAATCGCGATTTATACGATATTTTCAAAAAATCATCATTTTTTCCAACCCTGGATAATTAGACTGATAATGTACTGTGTTACATGTGTGTGTGATATAGGTATGCGAAAACTAATTTAGATGGGTGTTTATGAATATTTGGAAGAGCCACATGAGATAGATCTTCTACTCCTATGTAAACTCAAAAATAGCTTGGGAACAGACACCTTAAATATCATAGGAATTAAAAAATGTAAATCTGTGCGAGTAGTTGTGTTAATTATTGTGAACACACATGAAAGTCGTACCCACGATTGCCCATTCTTGAAAGTGTTTCACTAGCGTTTCTCACAAAAATATTGCCATTCTGATGTAATCTGCGGATCACTTTGACTTAAATATTACAGACACTTTCGCTGTAAAAGCGCTAAAAATTAAATTATTTAGATACTGCATTACACAGACAATTTTAAATAGAACACCTCATTCTTTTAGTTCGAAAGCACAACTAAGCTATGTGGACTCCGTACGGCTTATTTAATTATGTCCAATGAATCTGTTAATTATCAATTAAAGTGGCCTATGCTGGTACGTTAATTGAGATCAACTTTAAGTAGACTTACGTCAATAGGCGATGGGTGGATACATGGATACAATTACATAGTAGGTAGGTACGTAATACCTGTACAACGTGTCTCTACTCTCTAGACAAAGACCGAAATATCGAGTAGAGTTCCTTCTCAGGAATGTTCTACTTTTGTAAAATTATTTGATTAAAAAAAAAAAAAAATTAAAAAAATTAAATATTAGGGGACAATCTTACACAAATCGACCTAGTCCCAAACTAAGCAAAGCTTGTACTATGGGTACTAGACGACGATAAACATACTTATATAGATAAATAAATACTTAAATACATAGAAAACATCCATAACTCAGGAACAAATATTCGTGCTCATCACACAAATAAATGCCCTTACCGGGATTTGAACCCAGGACCTCTTGCTTCGTAGGCAGGGTCACTACCAACTAGGCTAAAGCGGTCGTTAAATAAATAAATAATTAAAATACAATTAATACCCACAAACAAATCTACAATAAGTAGGAACATACTGTGTCAGTTGATCGCAATGACTTTTGCAGTTCAGAGGTTGATCAAGTTGAAATACTCTTTAATTACAATGTATCTACATACAGGCTGTTCCAGAGTATTAAATCGTAAATCAATCATTTCTCTGTGGCGTTTGGTGCGAGGCTTTGTATGTAGCTTAGAAATACCCTAATCAACACGTCCTATTCGTCTATGTCCAGAGGGTAGAGATACGTTATATACGAACATGATGACGTCCATGCACCTAACAGTAGCTCTCAAAATACCCATGTGCCGACGGAAGATTAAACAGAATATTTTACCTGTACGCTTATTGTCCAACACTTGCTAACGCTTGCTATCGCATCCACTATTTCTTTCTGTCAAACGGTATAAGATGGTGATTGATTGCGATTACGAGCGGTCGTATTGTCTAAAGGTGGCAACTGCCGTGAGCATTTGTTCGATGTGAACAGGTTCGGCACGTCAATCACAGCGAGCGGCTGCTCCAGAACAAATGCTCGATGCGAATATTCAGATCGAGCAAATGCTCACGTCAATCACCACCTTAACGCGCGGGGGCGTTCGCGATAGCATTCACCATTCCAATATTTGTGATCGAGTCTTGGATGTTGGCTTGGATGGCACCACACAAATAAACATATTTGTTAACTTTCTCATACAAAAAAGTGACAATTATGTGGAATTGATGCAGTTGTAAAGTTTTTGGTATAGGGGCCAGGTAGCGGCAATGACCTCACCTGCCAGGCGGGCACTCGTTCGCGGAACTTCTCGTTGATCATAACTATGATTGACATCATGTGCGCCCGCGTCGCCTCCCCGCCACGGTACTGCGGCCACAGGTAACACTCCAGATATTGAGAGAACTCCAGCATCATGATGCGGCGGACCGAGAAACTGAGAAACGGCATAATTAATTCATCATCATCATCAACCCAATCTATATACATCCCAGGCCTCCTCTCAGAATGAGAGGGCTTGGGCAGTAGTTCCCACACGGGAATTTCTTTTCAGGTGTGTGCAGGTTTCCGCGCTACGTCTTTCTCCACTGTAAAGTCAATGGCAAATTTCAAATGTAATTTCGCACATACATTTCGAAAAAAACAGAGGTGCGAGCCCGGACTTGAACCCACAACCCTCTGCTTTAGAGGCCATAGGTCAAACGGCTAGGCCACCACGGCTTCAATTATACAATACAACAGATAAATTGATTAGAATTAACAGAGCAGTGGGCACATTTTTGAAAAACTACAGCTCTAGTTTTTTTTCTACAATAAAATAAGGCAAACAATCTTGATCTGTCTTTTTATTGCAAAATGCTTTTACAAAATAACTAACAGCAACTAACAATTAAATAAAAATTCTATATAATTATTTACATTGGTATGGTTTGGTAAAACTAAATGCTGGTAATTAATGACTATTAATTTTTAAAAACTATTTTTACCATAAAAAACAAAGCACAGTCGATTTCTAGTTTTCTTGAAAATACTAAATTGGTACATTTTTACAACTTTCAAATATTTTCACAGATTTCATAAATAAGCAGGGTGGGTCAAATAAAAAATCATTGCCTTTTTTAATCCGGCAGTCAAGAGCAACATTCAAGAAATTTTCAAAGTCTACAAATAAATATCATAAGCATCATGATTGAATACAAATTTATTTAAATAAATCTATATGTTCTTAATTTCACCTAATATTTATACCAAGTTGGTGGTACATACCCATTTATACTTCAAAAACATTTTATGTTAAACCTTTTTCTTCCAAAAAATAAATCTTTACACAAAACCATTTATTATACAAAATAATTAATTAAACACATCTCACATACACTAAAAAATAGTAAGCAATTTTACAGACTGTTAAACATCCCTAATTCATTAATCTGGACACACCTTACAAAATTGCTGCAACTGGCAAAATTCGAAAAAATAAAAAAGGTCATCGCACCATCTATGAGGTTATTGACCTTGCATTTATTCACTTGTTAAATTCAGTTGGGCTCAGTGCAGTTAGGAATTTTGAAAGTGAATTTATGTTTGATTATTTTTAAATAAGTGACTTACTTTGATCCAAGGATTTCTGCTTGGTAGATTGACTCCACAATTCCAGCATCATAAGGTAAGTGGCTATCTTCGGTTTGTGGTGACCAGTACTGGTTTGCAAGCTGCGGGGGTATAAAGCAACCATGTTGATTTGTGGGACAATTCAGTGAGGAAAGTTATATAGATTTGAGTGCTTGATACCAGTTGGCTTTATTTAATTTATTAGCCATGGCCAAACTTAAGCTACATGTTTGAGGCCCTGCCTTTATTAGTTGGATGGGATGTATTTTGAGGATATATATGTATTGTTACTCTCTAAGCTTTAATTGTAGGCATTTGATCAGTACATGCTAAGTTTTAACATAACATTTTCTAGGCTACTATCATCATTTACCTGTTAATCTTTGTGTTACTAATTTTAGAACAAAATTTATTCGCTTTTGGTGTATAAATTTTAAAAGTGTAATGCATAGCCAACCAAAATATCCTAGATAAGTATTTAACAGGGATAATCACTTGATTTAAGATCACTTCATGTTATATCTATGAGTTGCTTACAACTATGTTTGAGCTACATATGTCTCTCATACATGTAATGTATGGTAGGAGGCAATGTAAGAGATATACACCTGAGTTAAACAACTGTGCAAACAAAACTTTTTGTGAAAATCTTAGACAGTAATGTAAAAAACGGAGGGATAGGAACTTGATATGTTACTTTTATCCCATCGCACAACCTACAACTTTTTGAGTCATTTTGTGTTAATACCCTATATTAAAGAGTGATTGAAACTAATAACAAATATTAGCAAATCACAAACAGTTAGTAATGCATCACTGTGGCATGCGGGTTGTCCCACTGGTTAAAAATATGCAAAATAGATCAGGGCCATGTAAAATTGATCTCCGTCTTTAACCATTGCATATTGCTGTACACAATGGGTCAAACCGAGGACCATGGGTGTACTCTATGTTGGGGGCAAACTTATTTGGTGGTTCTTAGCCAAACATTTGGCTTCCCTGCTACTCACTTTGTTGCTGTGTCAAACTGTAGTATGTTATTTCATACAACAATATTAGATCACTTTGTTTCTAAATAGGGAATGAGATGTCCATTTGTAAAATGCAGTGAAGCAATACTGTCTTATTGCTAGTCACAGTCATTCTTCTGATTAGAATAAAAAAAGCACTGAAAACAGAATGCCGTGTTCATTAGGCTTCAAGTTGATTATCGTGAAATTGATGTATGACAATAATACAAGCACAAGTCTAGGTTTTCATGCACCCCTAAAGGAGATCTGCTTCTATGTAATTTTAAGTTTTCTAATACTAAATATTGAGTATTAGTATTTTATTGTGTGTGAAACATTTGTTCTCTTCAGAATTAGGCGTATTTCAGTCTAAATTAATCAATCTTGTGAAATAACAATTCTAACCCTACTTTGGACACTTACTTGAGTTATTCGATCGGCATTAATTTGTGAAAGAGTTGGTAATGGGATTTTCGGCTTTTCCGTCGATGATACAGCATCGACCTTCATTTTTGCAGTAGCGAAATTAATATAAAACAGAAGCAATTCAGAAAATAACCTCTTGGTCTACATCAACAACAACAACCAAGAAATGTCAATGTCAAACTAAACGTGTTTTTCACCAGTCACCACCGATAAACACTGTAGCCTACAAATTCGTAGACTGTAGCTTTTAAAAAATTAAAGTAATTGAAAAAATAACGATGAGAGCTGCAAATTATCTTCTAAGCTACTTTAAATATCTAAAACTGTAAAGTCATTATCAGTCACATATAATACCAAAAGCTATACAAAAAGAATGCTAGAATTTTATAAAATTCAGAAAAACGTCTTTGATTATTTTTCAACTGCATAAAATGAGTTGCATTGTATGTACTGCTGCATGCCGTATGCATTTTTGGTCTTCATACTCTTTGCTTATTTTATTGCATTAATACTGGCAGATTTACTTGGCCAGTCAACTCCTAGAAAAATCAGCCTGTCGAAACAACGAACCGAATTTTTAATTTAAAGTCAGAATACTAAGTACCTAAAAACGAAAAAAAGAATGAGATAAGTGGCCAAGTAAATCTGTCAGTATTAACCATGGACATTAACGAAATAAAATAAGCAAAGAGTATGAAAATCAAAAATGCATGCGGCATGTGATGCGGCATTATAATATAATGCAGCAGTACCTACTTTTTTTAATCATGAAAATTAATGTTAGTAGTCTAAAAAAACCTATTATGAAAAATCCCTCATTCACATTACAGATAGCAAAAATGATGTTCGACCCACCGGATTTTCCGTACAAAGAACTATCGGAAACTTTACGAGACCACTACGATTCCGACTACCTCCTTTTTAATGTAGACACTACTACAACAGACGCTGTAGCCAGCATTAGTAAAGACCTGGCAGGTGTAGCAAATCAGATAACTTCAAATGTAGGAAATCACATAGACTTTGATACGACTGAATGTCTGGATTCAGGGGACCCTTCGTTTTTGGGCAATAGTACTGCAAACATTAATGTAGAGCAGAATACGGAGCTCTACATAGTCCAGTCGGACAATTTACTGAATTATGAACCGACCTTGCTTGACGAGAATACAGTAAATCAGTTTCTGCTACCACTTCAGATTTCTTCGGATGCAAACAAGGTTATTTTTAACTAAATATTCGTTTCCATGTTGCTTACTTTGTTATTTTAAAGCGCCTGATTAAAAAAAATAGCTATATTTCAATGGTCGTCATTCATTACAATTATTACTAAATAATTTCAGGAGACTGAAGACACCGGGCCCGACCTATTGGCCCTGCACTCTTGCGTTATTTGCCATGAGATATTCACCACCGAGGCTGACCTTCTGGATCATACTATTTCGTTCCATGCATCTAATCCTACCTTAGATTCGATGCCAAGTAACTCACCGACCCGTACCATAGTAGAGCAACAGAATAAAATACCAGGTAAGCTATCCGTACACGTACCAATACCCAAAGCTGGATTTAGATGTCTGGAGGCTTTGGAGCAACGAATGAGCCCACTTTTAAGGTTCCTAAGATAAAAAAAATTGTTTGAAAAGAAAACGGAAAAGAAATTTAGATATTTTTTTTAGCTTCTACTAAAAGGTGGCACTACGTTTTGGATTCTCCGGGGTCATAGGCCCGGATGCCCTCCCACAAATCCGGGCCTGCAAATATTTACAACACATGCAAATATTTACAGCTCTAGCCTATCCGTGCCTCGGATAGGCCTGCGCAGGGATCACGGAACGCCATTAAATTTGCTTCTTTTTCTGGCATACTCTTCCAATTTTCTTACCACCTTTCTTTTCACACAGCCATTCTGGCAGCTGTATTAATTTTTATAAATTAAAAAACTTACTTAATACGGCATATAATTTATGAATTCTTAATCGAATATCTTGTTCCAGATTCAAACCAACATAACGATCTTGATTTCGATTCCTTTTGGCTTGTTTGCGGGATTTGCCAAAGAGTCCTGTCCACTGCTTTGGAAATAGACCCTACAGGTACATAATTTAAACTGTATATACCTACCTATATCTCTATACCAAATAGGTAATTATCAAACATAGTTATACTAACTTTAGTCGAATCAATGCAGTTCAATCATGTATTGGGTCACATTGACCCGATACCGCAGCGAACATGTTAACAAGTACTAATTAAAACTTTATGAAAATGTAGGTACTACTTAAAGATAAATACCGAGAAGATATTTGCATAATTTAACTCATTCACAATAACATGTTTTGTCCCTCAACCGTTTCGGTCGTATTGAAAAGAACGTGGTCACAAAGTATTGGAGTAACTTAACTTCAAACTCCGACAAGTCCATTTTATTAAGATTTTGGTATTAAAGAAAAGGTAAATAAGGTAGATAATCTCCTAAGAGGGTAGAAAGGACATACCTATCCGAGTTTGAAGTTAAGCGACTCGTTTGAACTTTGTCATGATGTAATTTATGTAGGTACCTAGGTACGTTGTAAGGGTAAGGTGCCTATATCATGTAGAAGATGTTTTAGATAATATAATATAATAATATAATATAGGTAATATATTTATTTATTTCTCCACCATCGGTTACAATTATGAAACATCAGTAAAGTGCTAAGTATCAATATTATTATCAGACCTGTGTGGCAGAGACTGGTGCCCGAACTAGGAAGGACCTGTGTGTCAGGTCACCAGGTCTCCGACCCCCAGATGTCTGTAACTACTGAAAAGCATTTGCTTGTTTTCAGAACAACTTTGTTGCGCAACCAGCGATGGCAAAAGCAGCGTTTCACCAAAGAAGCTTCACACCATGTATGTTTGTGACTTCTGTAACGGCTTATTTGCTGATGCCGAGGCATTGGACAGACACCGCTCGAATTGTTACGTGCAAGACCAGGCCCGAAGCTTTTATCCACCGCAAAAGGTACGAAAACAGTTATAATTAGTAAGAAGTGAAGGACAATATGCGTGTGTGTGTTAATTTTCCAATCCTTACTGCCCCCGCGTGTAAATTATTGCTCAATCCCTCTCATTTTGAGAGGTGAAGTGTGCCCAACAGTGGAAGGAATTCATATAAGACAAAGATCTTGATGTAGATAGACGGTAGACACATTGGTCTAGAGTCTAGAGAAAGCAATGGTTCCACCCAAACTTCCATTTCGAATTGATGTTTTGAATATACCACCATAACTGGCCACTTTTATCTTTTTCTTCTTCCAGAATTATATTTTAGTAACAATCTTATCTAATGAACTAAAACAATTACTTTGCTCACCCGCGACCTTACAATAGTTACGTTTATGCAAGAAATGTGTGTTCATGCAGTTCCTCCACCTCCACACTGTACGAACACACACAAATCACATAAACCCAACCATCACCACCACCAAGCTACACTGACGCGTTTCGAACTCAACCAGAGCTCATCTTCAGAGTTACCACAACCGTATGCTATGCTACCAAATGTTAAACTATGTTATTTGTGATTTAGTTTATGTGATTTGTGTGTGTTCGTACAGTGTGGAAGTGGAGCAACTGCATGAACACACATTTCTTGCATAAACGTAACTATTGTAAGATCGCGGGTGAGCAAAGTAATTGTTTTAGTTCATTAATATGGACCTCCGCTGATTCAATAAATCTTATCTAATCATGTAGGTAGTTTAAATTTCATATTGTCTCACCCAACTTCTCCCGATCTTACATCTAAAGAGTGGCCAAAATGTATTGAAAAAAAAATGCTATTGCTTTCTCGTTTCATGGCTTTATACAATACCAGCTAGCTGTTGCCCGCGACTCCGTCTGCAAAGAAAAAATAGCCTACGACCTATTCTCAGACATATCGAATGTAGAGAAAGAAGTTTCATAAAGATCGGTCAAGCCGTTTCGGAGGAGTTCGATAACAAACACCGTGACACGATATTTTTATATATTAGAATTATCAACACAGGATCGCGCCATCGAAGACGTAGCAAGCAAAGAATGTGGCCAAGTTTTCTGCGCGTGCGATATCTGCGAGAAACGTTTTACTTCCATCGAGGAGCTGAAGATGCACGCAATTGGGTGCCAGGGCATGGGCAAGAAAGACCGACGCTCGTACTCCTCTAGCGGCAGCAGCAAGATGTGGAACTGCGGGTCCTGTAACCAGCTGTTCGCGACTGCCAGGTAATGCCCAATTATTGTTTCTACTAGCTGTTGCCTGCGACTCTGACTGCGAAGAATAGGGGTATAAAAAATAGCCTATTACCTATTATAGACAAATACCAAATCAAAAATCGGTCAAGCCGTTTCGGAGGAGTTCGATAACAAACACCGTGACACGAGATTTTTATATATTAGATTATTTAGAAGATAGAAGATTATTTTCGAAGCAACCATAGAAGTACTCCATGACACACGAGGGCAAACTATCTTTGGTCACGGCTTCCTCCGATCAATCTACTATTGTATTTTCATTCTTCCTTGGTAGTTTAAACAATGTCATGAATCATGAAACTCCTCTATCCTTCTCCAGAGAGCTGTACCGGCACAAGCGCGGTGAAGACCGTCCGTCCGGTGCACCCCTTATGGCGTACGTCTGCGAGGAGTGCGACAAGGTTCTAGGCAGCATGTGCGCTTTGCACACTCATAAGAAGATGCACAAAGTCACGAAGCCGGTTAGTAGCAACATGTGCAGCTTACGCACTAAGGTTTCCGTACAATTTTAAATCCAAGAAAAATAAGTTTGTATTTCATGGTGTTACCTTGAAAGACAATATTATTTTTTATAACAATGAATCAAATACGGTGTGCCGCGCTGCGCCGGTGTGTGTCACCGTGTATTTGATTCAGTGTTATAGAGCGCGCTGGGCACGCTCTGTCGACGGCCCGCGCTCTCGGTTTGTGATGACCTTAAAATTAAATACGTTGAGCGATCGCGACGAATCCGTTGCGCGTTAGCGGCGAACACGCCGCTCGTTCGCTCCGCTTCTAATAAGTTCGCAAATCGCCAGTGTGATATCATGCACGATATGGCTCTAAGAGTACAGAGTATGTAATTAATGAATGTAGCATGCGAGCAATGCGATGCCCCCTTTAACAAAACTCTAACTCCCTTTCCTACAGGGGTACCCTTGCCGGGTGTGTGGGAGGCGCTTCAACCAATCAGGACACTTGGCCATTCATATGCGCATGCACACAGGGGAACGACCCTACCCTTGTGACCTTTGCCCCAAGGCTTTCAAAGTTAAGGTAAAATAAACAATCTATTGTTCATTGAATTAGCTGTTACTTAATCTTAAGCTCATTATAATCAACTTCTGTAAAAAGTCGGTGTCTGTATAAATTGAAGATATTTGAGAAAAACTTTCACTAGGGCTATTTATTAGCGTAACAGAACCCAAAACAACGATTTTTAGAATTATTGTCTGTTTGTCTGTGCGTTTATCCTACCTACCTTTACCAAATCGTCCGTCCCACGCCACGCGAGAACTTTTCGGCCTCAACGGTCCCCTGTTCTGCATGCTATAATGGCCTGCCCAGTGCCATTTCAACGAGCTCAGTGAGTCCAATGGTCAGGTTAACTTGAAATTTAGTGTTGATGAAAACACAAGTACAGCCAACAAAGGTACTGGTATTTTTTAGCAAAAACTTATTTCTATTTATTGCAAGGACGTACACGACGCGCAATGAACAAAGAAAACACCGCGCGAAAAAATGTTTCGGCCCGGCCACGACTTCGCGCGACTGGCGGTGCGGCTAGCTTTTTCTCTGTTCATTACGCAGCCAGGAGGCTCGCCGCACAGTTATAGTATAAATCTTCCCAGTTGAATTTTTCGCTTCGAGCCATTACATTAAATTTGAACCTTAATACTATGACGATACCGTTCGTTTTGAAAGATAAGGGCTCAAAGCGATAAATTCACCTGGGAAGATTTATACTATACCTGACGGCACACGCAATGAACGTATAATGCTAGCTACACACGTAACGATAAATCGTAACGATTAATCTGTGCAAACCAATTTGCGCAGATTTATCGATCGTGTGTATGATAAATCGTTGCAGAGTATTGTCATACACACGTCCGATAAGTCTGTACAAATCGGTTTGCACAGATTAATCGTTACGATTTATCGTTACGTGTGTAGCTAGCATAAAATGGTCGCCGCGCCGCCGATCGCGCGAAGTCGTGGCCGGGCCTTTGGCGGGGTTATTAGTGATGCTAATAAGGTCCAACAACCTGTGTGCTTGACCCCGCGCGCCGCGCAGGTGGAGCGCGACGACCACCGGCGCACGCACACCGGGGAGCGGCCCTTCGCCTGCGCAGCCTGTCCCAAGACGTTCACGGCGGCCGCGCGCCTGCGCGAACATGCTCGGATACACACCGACCAGAGGTAACCAAAAGACGCCTTTACTTATGGTCATGGCTCATTACACAGCGTGACGAGTCATACACATTTTTTATTGCGTCTCTTCTACGGACATGGCAAAAGTTAAGTGTCTATAGCCAATACTTTTAAGGGCCCATTTTTTAATTCCCAGATAAAAGTATCCGTCAGTTAAAACTATCGCTTTCCTTTTCTTAAGTCATAGGAAAAAAACAAGTGCGAGTCGGACTCGCGCACGAAGGGTTCCGTACCTTTGTACAATTGTACACGTACGCATTGTTGTACGAGAGCCCCCTTAAATATTTATTTTATTGTTTTTTTATGTTTTGTTATAGCGGCAAAAGAAATACATCATCTGTGAAAATTTCAACCGTCTAACTATCACGGTTCATGAGATACAGCCTGGTGACAGACAGACAGACAGACGTCCGGAGGGCGGAATCTTAGTAACAGGGTCCCGTTTTACCCTTTGGGTACGGAACCCTAAAAAAGGACAGAGCTTACATTTAACTGACAGCTACTGTTAACTGAACATTGAAAACCCAGTCCTTAGTCAAGTCTATATATCGGCGAGTGGAACGCCTGACCAACTTTGAGGGTTTATTTATACCTGCTGAGCTGGCAATTGCATTTTTGTTAGTTATTCTCGATTATTCTATAAAAATTGAATGAAAATTAAAAATGTTTTGTATACAAATTGTTCTAATATACAAGTTAATGTGTCTACTGCAATAATAATTCGTGATAAGACTTTTATTTTCTTTAAAAACCGTTAGGTAATAATTTGTTCGTTTTTAAAGAAAATAAAAGTCTTTCACGAATTATTATTGCAGTAGACACATTAACTTATATATTAGAACAATTTGTATACAAAACATTTTTAATTTTCATTCTTTTTTTATGGAATAATCGAGAAAACTAACAAAAATGCAACGTTGCCAGCTCAGCAGGTATAAACCCTCTTAAAGTTTGCTGACTCGGTGTCGCTAATTTTATGTTCACAGGAGAGACAGGGTCGGGTCCCGTTGGCCTTACTTGCATTTAGCCTTGGCGAGCAAAACGGCTCAGTAGTACCACAGTACCTATATAGCGCTAACTAAACAAAAAACTTTTCAATTTTACAAAAATTAAATCGACAACCCTAACGTTCTATTGGAGCGTAGGTATTTATTTCAAAAAATAAGCCTAGTTTCCTTACTGCTTTAGCTTATATATAGGTATACTGTGGTAGTACACTGACCAAGTATGCAAAATGACTTGATTATATAATGCCATAGTTACAAAATTGTCTTAGTTTCAGGAAGACTTACTTAGCAAAACGTCTAGGTCGTGAAATGCACAAGTAGGCAGAATGACTCAATTGTGTAAGGTCTTGATTGTATTAAATAGATTTACATGACCAGACCAGACCATTTACCTACTAAAACATTATGACATTAAGTCGTTTTACAGCCAAGTCATTCCGTCTACTATGGCTTATAGCAGTGAGGGCGCTTTACAGACCAAGGCATTTTGCTTCCCGGACAAAATACAACTAAAGGTGATCTGCTCGCCAAGGCTAAATGCAAGTAAGGCCAACGGGACCGGACCCGAGAGACACTTAGTTTCTTACGCTGTGTATGGCCTTGTTATTTCCCCTGTGGATATAAAATTAGCGACTCCGAGTCAGCAAAAGCACTCCGGGGAGCGGCCCTTCGCCTGCGCAGCCTCTCCCAAGACGTTCACGGCGGCTGCGCGAACATGCTCGGATACACACCGACCAGACCAGAGGTTTCCAAAAGACGCCTTTTACTTACACAAGGTGTTTTAAAATGAAACCAGAATGCTTCATGGCGGTTGGTATGCTGACTGTTTAGGATTTACCCTTACTGTGTTTTTGACTTAGGCGTAGGTATGCATGCGGGCGAGGACGCAAGTATTATGAAATCCAACTTTTACCCGTTTTATCGTGTTATATTCCTTAGCCATATACTACGAAGTTCACAATTCGAACTTCGTATCGTGGCATCCAACTCACTTTAATAGTATTTTATACGAAAAAGAGCGAGACGGTATACGAATTTCGATTTTCAAATTTCGGAGTAGCCCCACTGCTAAAGGCCTTCCTACACGAGTGGAAAGCGGAAAGACGTGGGATCATAAACAAATACACGCGCATGTGGTGTGTAGGCCGCTCGTGCGTAGTACACCTACGTCACTTGCTATTTCACTCCGCTTACCGTGAACCATCTGGATTCTTTGGTTCGAGATTTGCAATTGAAGCATACACGGAAAGAAATGAGATTCGAAATGTAGAGCTCATTGAATTAAATATGGATATCTGAAAATAATATTTTCTTTTTCACTTTTAAGAAATGGTTAGGTACCATAGTAATTGTTTGTGATGAGATGACTACCCCGTGACGTGACGTTTCCGTGTACCCATAATTGATTATTGCAAGCTATGGTGGCGGAAGGGTAACCGTTATAACCAAAGCTCCGATCTGACAGCTGTCATTTCTGTAATCGTTTTAACCTTTTCAACGCTCTGTCAAATACAACAGCTCTCACTCATACGCCATGACATCGGAATGTCAAACGCGAAGTTGAACCCTACAGAAATGCATGTAGGTAGATATCGCTCTGCACGCCATGACTGATATATAAGTCGTTGGCGTAGAACCTGCGGTGCTGATATATGTGTCGTTGGCGTCGAAAAGGTTAACCAATTTTTTTCTTAAGCATCTCCTTCGATACGATTTTGCGAACACAATAGCTTAATCTAACCTAACTCATCCGCCTCCGTTACAGTCTGATATTACTTTAATTTAGTAACAGTAAACTGAGTCAAATACAATAAATAAACTCAACAACTAGTAAAATCAGTCAAAGTTAATCACCAGCTAACTAATTTATTATTTACTTTACTATTACTAAACGACTATTAATGTTGTTGACCAGGGTGCATCGACTTAAACGCTATTATCGCATCCCAATTTCTAATCTAAAACCAAGTGATATTTAATTGAAAGAATAATGACAGCTTGTCAATGGGTTAATCAGCCATCATAATGGCTATAATTGTTGACATTAGTTTGTTAAAAAAACACAGTGAAAAACCTTCAGTTGGTAAGAGCTACTCGACCCCGTGGGTTGCCATAATGTTACGATCACGATTCATAGGTGGAACAACAGAGTGTGATTCTCTAAAGCCAAGTTTAGACCAGCAAGAAAAATTATGCAATTCGCATTACATTGCGGGGTTGTAAAGCGAACGAGTTTAAATTCGTCAGTCGGAGGCCAAAATATAATGCAACTTGTGCGATTTTTCTTGCAGGTGTAAACTCCACTTAAGCGATCTTCATGCGCAAAGTCGTCGCTGCGCTTGGGAGGAAATCATAAATTAACCCTTCGGATGCCTTGTACCGGATCCGTACCCAATTTAAGGCTTTCTTTTTGTATTTTTTTTTAAATCTGTATCATTGAATTTATATGAAACTGTTGAGGCTAGAAAGCACGACTTTTTTTTTTTTAAATTCCGGCATACGAAAGGTTAACTCACTCGATCGCAGTCACTATTCGAACTCAGATGTCTTTTCGTTGGTCGTATGTTGACGTTGACTTTGACCAACGTCACGACACCTAACTTCATATAGGTAATGCTAGTGATCGAACAGATCAAAACATGATTGTTTGCCGAGCGCAGTGATGAGTTCGCGGACGTGTTTGTTTAGTTAGGGAATCACACCCCTGCTCTACTTGGTTGGTACAATTCTTTTGAATTACCACGTCAACGAAACGAAAGTCTTCAATCAGTGCGTCCTACCCGTCATGACATGCGGTGCCAAAACATTGACACTCAAGGTAGGGCTGGTCCACAAATTTAAAGTTGCTCAACGTGCTATGGAAAGGGCTATGCTCGGAGTTTCACTGAAAGATCGAATTCGTAACGAAGAGATCCGACAGAGAACCAAAGTTATCGACATACAAAGCCCACCGCATAGCACGCTGAAGTGGCAATGGGCCGGCCATATAACCCAAAGAACCGATAACCATTGGGGTAGACGAGTTCTTGAGTGGAGACCACGGATCGGCGAACGTAGCGTAGGACGTCCTCAGACCCGGTGGAGCGATGATCTTCGCAAGGCGGCTGGCAAGAGCTGGATGAGAGTGGCCGAGGATCGTGCTCAGCGGCGTGCCATGGGAGAGGCCTATGTCCAGCAGTGAACGAGCTTAGGCTGATGATGATGATGACTACGTCGCGTTTGGTCACGTCGTGTGTAGTTTTAAACTCGTATTTCAGTAGCGCTTTTATAGCCTTTATGCATAGATATCAAGAATTTACACGCCAAGCGAGACACGTGGGATAATATAAAACTTTCATATACTACCTATAGGTTTGAATTTAGGGGTGTAACTGTGAAAGTTACGTACTTGCATGCTTTATTACACAACTAGCTGTTGCCCGAGACTTCATCTGCGAAGAATTCATTTTTCGCTACCCCGCGGAAACCACTTAATGCAAAAATGTTATACAATTAAATTACCCTGCTGGGGTTTTAATATCTAACGCTTTCGGTATCACAATCACTTCGGTGATGCCTTGCTTCACTAAAAGCGGCCCAAGAAAAATACAAAGAAAAGTTTTTACAGCGAATACCAATGATGGGTAAATGTACAGTCAAGGGCAAAAATATGTATACACTTTAGTACCTTGTCTATTTTCGTCATATTTGAACTGCCATACATATATGAACTGTCACAGTGGTTAAAGTGACAAGGTACTAAAGTGTATACATATTTTTGCCCTTGACTGTACCTACTGCGGGTCGAGCTTATGGTAGCTTACCTACTAATCAAATCAATTCCCGTCATAAACGCTATGTCTTATTCTTGAACGTCGACAACGGAGAACGACGTAAGCGGCCTAAATTTATTTTAATTCATTTTTCGATCTCTTGAGTCATTTAAAAAAAATCCCCCTCTCCCCTATTCCCTTTCCTTTTTAAAGGCCGGCAACAGATCAGTGAATCTCTTTGAACTGTTGGTATTTATGGGCGGTGGTGATCATTTTCCATTAGTTGACCCGCTTGCTCGTTTTCCTCCCTCTCATAATAAAAAAAATACATATCGACAATGGAAAGGTAATTAATCGCTAAAGCGCTGTATATGATATGCGGCGTTTTTAGGGAACTATGCAATTTTCCGGCATAAAAACTATTCTATGTATACAGGCAGATACCGTGCCAGACTCTTGGCTGTTTCTAGACCTGAAGCAGGCCACTGGCTCCATGCTTATCCCTCACCCAACATCGGCACATTTATAGACCCATGCACACTCCGAATAGCCGTCGGTCTCCGGCTTGGTGTTGAGGTTTGCGTGGACCACAATTGTGCCTCTTGTGGGGCCCCCGTAGATCGCCTCGGCCACCACGGACTCGCTTGCTCCTCGGGTGCCGGCCGCCTGTCCCGCCATGCCGCCCTAAACCACATCCTCAGAAGAGCGCTCGTCATTGCCAACGTTCCTGCTGCTCTGGAGCCCCAGATCGTGCGGAGTGATGGCAAGCGCCCTGACGGGATGTCGTTAATTCCATGGAGGATGGGCCGTGCACTGGTGTGGGACGCCACTTGCGCCGACACCTTGGCAGCGTCCTACCTCCCAACAACGAGCAGACGTGCCGGTGCAGCGGCGGACACCCGAGAACGGCTCAAGGCCATTAAATACGAGTGTCTCGGCGCCCAGTATGAGTTCGTCGCATTCGGTGTCGAGACACTCGGTTCGTGGGGCAAGGGCGCACGAGGGCTCCACGGAGCTATAAGCAAGCGCCTGAGAGAGGCAACAGGTGACCCTCGCGCAGGCAGCATTCTCGCACAAAGACTTGCTATAGCAATTCAACGTGGGAATGCTGCCTGCGTGATGGGCACCCTACCTAAGGGTCTAAATTTAGATTGTAATTTTTAGTTTTAATTTTTGCTTAGTATTTTAAGTTAGTTTTATTTATGTTAATTTTAATATTAGTCTCTGTTTTTGTACCTACTTTTATTGTTTAATAAAGTATTAAATCCTATTCTATGTTGTTCCTAAGGTCTCAAACTATCTCCATACCAAATTTCATGTCAATCCGTTCAGCCACTATTGCGTGATTGAGTATTAAATATCCAAACATCTTCACAAATTTTCACATTTATAATATTAGTGGGATAGCGCTTTAGCCATTTTACTATCGATATGTAATGTATATACATTAAAAACAAAATCAGAATCTCATTCTTTGTGTAATGAAACTTAATCATACAATTTATGTATGTGAGTAACTTTCGTTACACAAAGGAATCAATTAAGTTTCGTTTTAATTAATTAATCCCTTAATTACTTATGTGCATTTTTTTTAAAACGACTCTCTTTTCTTTCACTGTAATGCAATATGTGCTACGACCATTACAAATTCTCGCCAGTAAGGTATAAGTAGTATAGATCCCTATCAGGTTTATAAGCCCCATACTTTTAGGACTTCGCAAGTTTTAAAACATTTCAAAAAGTAGGTATAAAGCTGTACCTATACCTTAGGGTGGTATAGGTGAAAAACTTAAGAAGATGACCTGTTGTATGAGTAGTGCACAAAATTGATATGGAGGGAGCTTAAGTTATTTTTATAATTTGGAACGTCAATTTGTTTATAAATACGGACACGTTACTACTACAAACAACAGGGGCTAAATTCAGGAACGGGCCTTCACAAGTTTGGTAGCGGTAATTCAATCGTTTGGGTTGGGTTTGGTTTGAACGGCTATTCAGGAACGCCAAAAATCACTGGTTTGCGAGAGGTTTGGGCTGAGTTTGGGATGAGCCTTATTTATTTATTGATTTATTTACAAAGCGAATTAACAGGAAAATAAGGCTCATCCCAAGCTCAACCCATTCCTATCCTCTCCCAAACGATTGAATAGGGATGACGACTGGGTTAAAAATTGGTCATTCTAATTAGTCCGTCATTTAGATTATGGGAAAATATGGGACACCTATTTTTTGGTTTATCAAATTATTAAAAAACGACAAAGATATAGATCATCAAACTTCCGGAGTGGGGGCTTGTGACGTCACCCTTAGGTAAAAATTGTACCATATAGTGACGTCACTCGAAACTTCTAAGCACTGTATCCTCCTCATTTTTTGTTTGTCAAACAAAAGAAAAAATACGTGTACAATATTTTTTAATAATCTAACTGACGGACTAATAGTACATTACTGCAGAGGCCGGGACTTAAGGGGTTGCCGGCCGAGTATCTATGTTGACGGCCGAGTGGTACACGAGGCCGGCATGATACGAGGCCG
Organism: Archips xylosteana; assembly: GCA_947563465.1. Classification (NCBI taxonomy): domain Eukaryota; kingdom Metazoa; phylum Arthropoda; class Insecta; order Lepidoptera; family Tortricidae; genus Archips; species Archips xylosteana. Next base: position 8,482,337 of record OX387362.1, read on the forward strand.
GCAACCCCTGTTCCGGCCGAGGCTTGTATAGTGCTTTTCTCAAACATGCACCATCACCATCATCATCATCATCATCATCATCATCATCATCATCATCATCATCATCATCATCATCATCATCATCATCATCATCATCATCGTCGTCGTCATCATGATGGTGATGGTGATGATGATGATGATGATGATGATGGTGGTGATGGTGATGATGGTGACGATGATGATGGTGATGATGATGATGATTATGATGGTGGTGATGGTGGTGATGATGATGATGATGATGATGATGATGATGATGGTGATGATGGTGATGAATGATGATGATGATGATGATGGTGATGATGATGATGGTGATGATGATGGTGATGATGATGGTGATGATGATGATGATGATGGTGATGAATGATGATGATGGTGATGATGATGGTGATGAATGATGATGATGATGAATGATGATAATGAATGATGATGATGATGATGATGATGATGATGGCGATGAATGATGATGATGATGATGGTGATGATGATGATGGTGATGATGGTGATGATGATGATGATGATGATGATGATGATGATGATGGTGATGAATGATGATGATGATGATGATGATGATGGTGATGATGATGATGATGGTGATGATGATGATGACGATGATGATGATGATGATGATGATGATGATAATGTTGATGTTAGTGATGATGATGTTGATGGTGAAATATTTCTCTAGGCAGATCACCATTACCATCACCATCACCATCTTACCTTACCTTAAATAAGCGTAGTGGCAGAATGTCATAATGAACCAAAGCGCAAATATTGCTTATAGTTTTTTTTTAAATGGCTGAATGCTATGATGCCATAGACCTATAAACATCATGGTGCTGTGTGACATGAAACAATAGACGATCGCATTGCCGGCCTAGGCCTGCAACGGTGTATTTTGAAGCCTGTTTTAACGAACACAACGTAAACATTACATAGCATGTTTGAGAAAACAGTTTTTTTTAGTCGTCTAGCCTATTATCGCTCGCAAACCGTGTTGGGCCGTTCCTGAATTTAGCCCCTGGTCATCTTCTAAATTTTTTCACCTATACATTTAAATTGGTCAGTATGAGCTTTTTGCTGACTGTACTTTTGTTAGTTGTTTTTTTATAGTAGCAAAAGCCGTGGTTGGCTAGCAGTTTGACCTATGGCTTCTCAGGCAGAGGGTCGTGGGTTCAAATCCCGGCTCGTACCTCTGAGTTTTTCGGAATTTATGTGCGAAATTCCATATGAAATTTACCATGAGCTTTACGATGACGGAAAACATCGTGAGGAAACCTGCATACACCGACGAAGAAATTCAATGGTGTGTGTGAAGTTCCCAATCTGCACTGGGCCGCGTGACAACTACACTACGGCCCAAGCCCTCTCATTCTGAGAGGAGGCCTGTGCCCTACTGTGGGACGTATATAGGCTGGGATGATGATGATGATGATTTTTATAGTAGATACATCCTATCTACATAATGTGTACCGTAATTAAAGTCAATCTAACCACGAGAACTGGGTCAAATTTGACTTTCTTAATTTGGTTACTGACTTACGGGTACAGGGACTGTAATGTAAATATTTTTCTTCAATACTACCAGGTTTGATTCCCGAACTAAGTAGGATTTTTTTGAATCTATGAGTGTAGTTTTTCTTGTATCTACAAATCGATGACATTGTTCCTTAGAATAAATCTTTGTACCTATGTCTTATAGACTTGCCCAATGCCCATACTGACCGATCTAAATGTACCACCCTGACCCTGGATATAAAAAATTGGCTTCTGGTAAATTGTTGAAGTACGAAAAGGTAGAAGAAGGAACAATAAAGTAACTCGTTAAAATTTCAAACTAGCGAAGTTAAATAATAACTGTAGGTACTCAACTACGTTAAAATATCAGAAATATCCCTTCTTATTTCTTCGCTATTGAATATGCAGGAACCTATTTTTATTGCTTAGTGTTGCTTTCGTTGCTTTAGTAATTACTTTGACTGTCTAAATCACAATACTTAATTTCTTTTTCTTTATTCGTAACAATTCGCTACCAGCCAGTACGATAGCGTATCGTCAAAGTACATCGACCTGAATATCGCAAGCAGCGCCACGTCGCTAAACTTGTAACGAGTTAGTTGCAACAACTTATAAGAGATGGCGCCACATACCCTACACTGGAGCTCGAACAAAGAGAGATTAGAACTTTGGCACTTTAGATTACTTAGAGACTATTTTTCAAAAAGACCTGTATAATGTATTACGGATAATAAACAGTTTATTTCTGATTTCGGAAATAAACTTCTCGTAAAGCCTCTATTTAGATTTGGTAAACTCTCCACTTGACCTTTATAGGTAGTAAAATAATAAAGTACCACTTATCCCTATTCCCACTCACGTATTTCGCTTTTTCAACCTCTAATTATTTTCCTCTATCGCCTCCAATTTTTGGACACTATAAGTATACCACTTCATGAAGTTTTATGTATGTAATTACTCGTAAGGCTGCAATATGAATGTGACTAAGTGGGATAAATTTTTGCTGTCATTATCATTTAGAAATATGTACCATTAAAATCTGTTTATTGCTATAAAATCAAATAAATAAAGTAGTAAACGAGATTAATTAAGTCAAGAATCCAGGGGACGAATTGACTCCTTGAAACTATTTGAAATTTGATTGATCCAAGGATGTTGCTAAATCCAGCTAATCGACACAATCAGTCTACGGAATAAAAAGGCGTGTGCAACACATCTCGCCGTAATGAGGGTTTTTGTAACTGGCGGCTCCACACTTTCGCGACTCGCGAGTCACCTCCTAGAGGCTCTCAGCACGAGTCTTGGTGAGTGGAGGCTGCAGGAGTGCTATCCATTCACACTCTCGATTTATTCAGTACGCTTAGTATAAGTTTTACTTCACCAAACTTTACGTAAAAATTTCAATTCTATGGAAACATGGACGCGCGGCCGCGGAGGCGCTCTCCATGTTTCCCTAGTAATTGATTTTTTTACGTAAACGCGATCGAGAAGTATTTTGGTGAAGTAAAACTTATACTAAGCGTACAGTACGCTTAGTATAAGTTTTACTTCACCAAAATACTTCTCGATCGCGTTTACGTAAAAATTTCAATTCTATGGAAACATGGACAGCGTCTCCGCGCGCGCGCGTCCATGTTTCCATAGAATTGAAATTTTTACGTAAACGCGATCGAGAAGTATTTTGGTGAAGTAAAACTTATACTAAGCGTACTGGTACCCGCTACGTCACCAAAGGACGTGAGGGTCCTTTGACTCGCGTCCGAAAACCGACACAAAGCGGAGCGACAGCGAGGCGAGGCGAGGGAAGACGAGGCGACACGAGCGCACCGTCCTCATCACAGACTACTAAGAGATAATATTATGGTCCTCACTCTCGTAAAGCGTTCCCTCGTGTAGCCTCGTGGAGAGTCTGGATGGGGCATGACAGGCTAGATGGCGCTAGTATCGTGACGACCGTTTGACAATTTTGACACTTGTGCCACGTTTGGGATTGGTTTATAAAATAAATGGTAGATGAAAGATGACATCATAAAACAATAAATTCCAAGAAGTGACTCTAAAAAAATTCCACAGATCCAAAAATTCCATTTTTTTTGTTTAATGGAAAATACTTAAGAATTAAATATGAACTGACGGTCAATGTAGGCATTTTATAGTTTGCAAAAGTTAGTGACAAGTATTAAGACTCTGCCTTAGAGCATTAATCGAAAGGGAGACGCCACGCGCACTAAATTCCAAACTAAAAAACTGTCACTTTCCAGTAGGCTTAATGCTATAGCAGCTGGGTTCGATTCCGAGCATTGGTCTTTTTTCTGGGGTTTTTTTCTGCGCATCTATATTTCAGTTTGTATTTAGTTTGAAATATATGGTTTCACGGGATGACCGTAAAAGTAATAAAAAATGAAGTTGAAAAATAAATACAAAAAGAAGATACTTCATACCTAACTTGTTTAAAGTTGCACAGTAGCGCCATCTCTTGGTCCAGGTGAGCGGTTAGTTCCGAAGGAGTGTTAAGTCTCTCGGTAGAGGGCATAACACAGATGCGCGTTTTATCACTGCATAAGATGATTATACCAGACTGAAATGTACGATGTATGGGAAAAATTCGTCGCTAACCTCTAGACCAGTGATGGTGTAGGGGTAAGCACGCAGCACGGAACGCTGAGGACCTAGGTTCGATTCCCAGCATTGGTCTTTTTTCTGGGGTTTTTTCTGTGCATCTATATTTCAGTTTGTATTTAGTTTGAAATATGTGGTTTCACGGGATGACCGTAAAAGTAATAAAAAATGAAGTTGAAAAATAAATAGAAAAAGAAGATACTTCATACCTAACTTGTTTAAAAATGAACAATTATATTTGTAGATCGTTTAACAAAATTTATGTTTGTGTTGTTTATTTGAGGTTTTCAGCTGATTACCGCACACCGTTGCTACCGAACAACGACCAACCGATTATAGTGTCTTTTTCAACCTCGATATTGGCAGAATCATCGATAGTTTCGATGGAGCTATATTAATAAAAATTGAATTTAATTGAATTGACTCTAGTAAAAAAAAGCCCTAAAAATCGGATGATTTTTAAATTAAGTGCAAAGGGCGACAACTACATAGTAAGCATACCTATATTTTACTAAACGTTTAATTCCAGGCCGTACCGTTGCGACATATGCGGCGCGGCGTTCCGGCGGCCGTATGCTCGCACGGTGCACACCCTAATACATACGGGAGAGAAACCGCACGAGTGTGATGTATGCGGCACTAGCTTCAGGTGAGCACGAGATTATAGGGTCTCTACGTTTTTATAGGGTCTCTATCGTTTGCCCGAATTTCATTAGTCATAACATAAATAATGAATCGTTTTCTATAATTTTCATTTGTCATAATGTAACTTATTTCTGAAACGGTATTTTCTTCAGAATTGTAATTAATTATTAAATTAACCTACTGTAGTCTACATATAAGATGACATTTCAAAAAGTCAAACAGCACAGTCCTATTATAACTATTTTATGGCAAATGAAATTATGGGAAACTAAAGGATTTTGAAACAAAATTCACATAAATATTACCGATCAAGCAGGTCGTCACTACTTTCAAAAAAGCTCATACCTTAAATCGATGTGTAAACTAAAGTAAACCTTAAGGCTAACCGTGTAAGTTCACTTAAGAAGATTATCAATTTTGAGATACGAGCATTTGAAAGTAGTGACGAGATACAAAATTCAAATCCACTGTCAATAAACATATAATATGTATTTAAGTATGTATCTATCTATATAAGTATGTTTATCCGTTGCCTAGTACCCATAACACAAGCTTTGCCAAGCTTACTTTGGGACTAGGTCAGGGGGGGGAAAGTCTCCTGAATTTGACAGTTAAAGTTTTTAGCTACGCCACCTTTTACTCGTGATAGCTAATTTTTAGCATTTAGTGCGTTACGCGTTGCCGTTTTGTTAAAATTATCGATTCAATGAAAAAAAATTTACGATCAAATAAAAAAAAATCAAGTTGGGTTTTTAATAACGATAAAAAATATATATTTTTAAGGTAGTAATAACATTCTTTCATTTTAATTATATCGCCTAAAACCGATTCGTTTTTTATAACATTAACCACATCCCTACAAAACTTCGTTCAAATCAAAGTTGCCAGATCTAATGATTTAGCTGTAGATTTAGTAAATTTTATAAGGTTTCTAGTGATTCACTTATTTCTATCTGATAATTTACGAAATCTATCTGATTTTTACCCTAAGTTATCTTATACATGTATAGTGAATATTTGAAAGAAAACAACTAAGAAAAAATATTGAACTTTTGAGTTTTGCTAAATTTAGTGCACACATTTTAAAAAGTCTAAGAGTAACTTTTTGAAAAATTGATTTTTTGAGGATCAATCAGTATTTTTTTTTAATTTAAATAAGATGTTAGTAGTAATAACCATTTATTGGAGGAGAATTGATGAGTAAGATCACCACTACCGCCACCACAGGAACTTCTCAATAACAAATACTTCACTGGATTTATGATTCGATTATTTTTATCGATTGCTATGCAATATCTAAGCTAAGCAAGGTATTATGAGGAAGTGGAACGGATAGTGAAGCACCACGAGGACTCCTTAGTGTCCATATTTATCGCCCATGTGAATGGACCTATATCCTACCTATCGAGCTTGGCATCGCCTTTAAATTGATCAGCAAAACTGAGTAAGTATACTTACATAAATATAATAATTGGCATTTTTTTATGATAATTAGTTTCATTTATTATTCATATTATTTTTTTTAGTTATTTGTACTTTTTGGACCCAGTTCAATAAAAAAAGTATTTTAGCATCCATTAAGCTTTAAGCTCTAGAAAAGACAGATACTAAAACTTTTATCGTTCACTTAAGCCCTCTACAAACCGCAGCGCAGGGCGTGCGTGCGACTGTGACTGAGCGTGCCCAGCGCGTTGCATAACACTGGATCATATATACGGTGACACACACCAGCAGTGCGGCACAGCGTATATGATTCAGTGTTATGCAGCGCGCTGGACACGCTCCGTTGCCTTCGCGGTTTGTGGAGGGCTTGAGTATACGATTCGAATTTTTAGGGTTCCGTACCCAAAGGGTAAAAACGGGAACGCTATTACTGAGGCTCCGCTGCCCGTCCGTCTGTCTGTCTGTCTGTCCGTCTGTCACCAGGCTGTATCTCGGGAACCGTGATAACTAGAGAGTTGAAATTTTCACAGATGATGTATTTCAGTTGCCGCTATAAGAACAAATACTAAAAATTGGAATAAAATAAATATTTTAGGGGGCTCCCATACAACAAACGTGATTTTTTTGCTCATTTTAGCTCGATATTGATAACGGCAACAGGTAGACGCTTGAAATATTCACAGAACATTTAATTATATATTGACTTTAAAAATAAATCATTAAATTAAAATAAAAAATATTTAAAGGGGGCTCCCATACAACAAACGCGATTTTTATAGATAATTGTACGGAACCCTTCGTGCGCGAGTCCGACTTGCACTTGGCCGGTTTTGTTGATGATACGTCTGACAATACGCGACACATTCTTCTTGGCAAACATTGTCTTTCTGAGGTTTTTCCAAAAGCGCTGCGCTGGTAGGCTTAAAAAGTCGTGTAAAAGATAGCTTAACAGCCTACTTACAGAAATATATATATTGATTTTGAGTTTGTATAAATGCGAAAGTTTGTGAAAAAACAAGAAACGCTCGTTTAAAGCTTAAATCAGATTTTCTAATTTATTATTATATTACTTTAATTTTATTATTATTATTCTCAAGTAGTTTTAATCTCGACATAAAGTCGGTTTTATTATTATTATTATTTATATTATCAGGCTGGCAGTTGAGGGCAATTTGGGATTATTTGTTTTTTTAAAGATCCTTATGGCAACATTGATCAATTTCTAACCGATGTCAGATTTCTAAATTAAAAGCGCAGAATTTTGTAAAGAAAAACATGAAGTGCATGTTTACTTTTTGTCTGCTGAGCTGATCTGCTCCAATTAATCCGTCGAGTCGAGCTCCTCCGGTTTTTGGTCCCAGTTCGCGCTTATATTTAGCGTTGAGTTTCTTCGCTAAGTCTGGTATCTAGTAGCTACGCGCCTGTTCCAGCGAAAATTTGGACGTTTTTGTTATTCGGAAGTTTCTTGTGTTGTTATATTTATTTACCGCGATAATAGACGCTTGTGATTCGTGAAAAAGACTTAGTGTGATTAGTTTTAGTTAGGTACTCGCTTTCAGATGCTATTCACGATGTCTGATTTCAGTTTGAGACGTTTTTTGAATGCTACACCAAAGGTTTGTACCTTACATTTACTTATCTTCTTCCACTGACTTCTTCTTAATATCTTCCACTGACTTAGCGTCTTACTTAATTTCAGATGTGTCCATGCACGACTTCTCCAATCCTAGCAAATTTCCAGAGGAATTCAAACGCTGGGTAGAAATTGTTGGTGAATCATTTATGAATTTGGCACCGCAAGCAATATACAGGAACAAAAAAGTTTGCCATATTCATTTTACTGAAAAGGATTGAAACCGCAACAATCAATTGAATGCATTGGCCATACCTTATCTGCATATACCAGGTATATTACCAATTATACTACAATTTAACAAATAAGCGATTATCTTTGTTTATGGTAGTCTGGTTGAATGTGGCCCTGTGCCCGGAGTATTTTCCACTAGGTGAATCGCCACATTTCATTGAATTGATAAAAGAGTTTGCTACTACTCCATTTAGTCAGCGCATGTCTCCCTAAGGTTTGGGACACTTGTAATGTTCCTGTGAGTGGGAATGTCATACTCAAATAAAAATAGCTAAGTACACAACATCTTTTTGTAAGTTAAAATACAATGGCAAATGTGCATCATACAACCACTCAAATGGAGGTGCCACAGGTGTCACACTAAAAGTTCATTGTGCAACCCTCTAGCCACTCAACTATGCATTAGCATACAAGGTTTTATAAAAGTGATAATTATCATTATCAATGTTTAATTACTGAAACTTACTTTTTTGTACAGCATTGGACATCTCATTTGGTAATTCATGTACTATACTCAAAAACCGGCAAAGTGCGAGTCGGGCTCGGGCACAAAGGATTCTGTACCATTATCTATATAAACAGCAAAAAAATTACGTTTTTTTGTATGGGAGCCCCCCTTAAATATTTGTTTTAATTATTTATTTTTAAAGTGAATATATAGCTAAATCTTCTGTGAATATTAAAGCGTCTACCTGTTGCCGTTATCAATATCGAGCAAAAACGAGCAAAAAAATCACATTTGTTGTATGGGAACCCCCTTAAGTATTTATTTTATTATATGTTATAGCGGCAACCGAAATTCATCATATGTGAAAATTACAACTCTCTAGCTATCACGGTTCCCGCGATACAGCCTGGTGACAGACTGACAGATGGACGGACAGCGGAGCCTCAGTAATAGGGTCCCGTTTTTACCCTTTGGGTATGGAACCCTAAAAATGGTAAAGAAAGCACTTACTTGGTCGACTATATTTTGATAATATTGCAAATTTCGATGAAGATAATATAATCAGGCGGTTCATTTAGGTTTCATTCCGGAAAGGTCCAAACTAAACCCCAGCACTCAATTGTCCATCTGTATGTCTGTCCATCTGTCGTCTGGCACACAAGTTTTATAACCCCACCATTGGAGTTAGTCTTAAAATTTTCACTTCAATCTTGTTGACTCAAAAGTCATACATTGGTCAAAAAATATTTTTACATGTTATATTGCATGTAATTTGGACCTAAGTGTGTTTTGTTCTTAAATAAATGAATTATTATTATTATGAAGTGGGCCTCATATATAGCAAAGGGTGTTTCATCATCAACCCAGCCTATATACGTCCCACTGCAGGGCACAGGCCTCCTCTCATAAATGAGAAGGCTTGGGCCATAGTTCCCACGCGGGCCCAGTGCAGATTGGGAACTTCACACACACCATTGAATTCCTTCGCAGGTGTAGCAGGTTTTCTCACAATGTTTTTCTTCACCGTAAAGCTCATGGTAAATTTCAAATGTAATTCCGCACATTAATTCCGAAAAACTCAGAGGTGCGAGCCCAGACTTGAACCACGACCCTCTGCTTAAGAGACCATAGGCACGCGGCGGACACGACGTACAAATACGCGTTCTTGAATCTACATAAGCACGACGACGTCTGTACACGCGTACGCCTACATACATCGCGCGCGCACTCTTCTGGTTTCTGGCGGTTTCCGGCTATCTGCGCCTTGAGGGGTGGGGTAATTCGAATCGGTGCGGGGCGGACCGTTTCCATTCTGTACGCCAGTACTATTATATATTCTGTGCCATAGGTCAAACCACTAGGCCACCACGGCTTCACCCTAAGTAGCTGGTTTAGATTGCCCTTAAAACAATATACCTATACAATCATAGACATACATGTACAGTCATCGTCATCATCATCATCATCCCAGCCTTTACACGTCCCACTGCAGGCACAGGCCTCCTCTCCGAATGAGAGGGCTTGAGACATGTACAGTACTGATATTAAATTAAAAAAAGGTTTTGTATTTTATATTTCAAGTTTTAAGTGTAACCTACACTATAAAAGTTTTATTGCATAAAATGTAATGAATTTTTTGTAACTGTCAAAGCTCTTCCTATAATAAACAAACTACAACACTGGATTTTTATAGGTACAACCGTTCAAAGCGTATACTTTGATATATCAAAAATAATACCTTAAAATCGTCCTTTTGTATGTTGGTCAATAATAGGTTGCAGGATAAATTTCATAGGACATCACATCACAGCCAGAGTTAATTAAATGATACAATGTAACATCTATTACAGCTGTAACATCATTACATAAGACAGTACAGGAAGATCACAAGTACTGTAAATCGTATCAAGGGTCCAATATGGTACAAGACATATGTGACACATTAACTGCAGCAACCTCCACCAACCTCAACCAACTTGCTGTCTTCTTCACACACAATACTGGAAGCAGGTAATTTATTTCTTTCTATTGACTTAAAAAAAATAAAGTTTTGTTACAATTATTAAATTGATTAGTACCTAGGCAACCGAGCTCCGCTCGGGCTGAAACTCTGTACCAGGCGATTTCCCAGAGATAAGACCAAGCTAGATCAATTTTTCATCCCCGAGAACATACCAAATTTCATCGAAATCGTTGGAGCCGTTCCTGAGATTCTGATTATATATAGATACAAGAATTGCTCGTTTAAGGGTATTAGTATCAATGTGGTACAGATCTATTTGAATACACTTCACACAAATATGAAAATGTCATGCATCAGTCATTTTCCTACAAAAATATCAAAGTGGCATTGTTGTGTGATTGTGTTTAGACGACCAGATGGCCTAGTGGTTAGAGAACCTGACTATGAAGCTTGAGGTCCCGGGTTCGATTCCCGTGTCGGGGCAGATATTTGTATGAGAAATACGAATGTTTGTTCTCGGGTCTTCGGTGTTTAATATGTATTTAAGTATGTATCTATCTATATAAGTATGTTTATCCGTAGCCTAGTACCCATAACACAAGCTTTGCTTAGCTTACTTTGGGGCTAGGTGAAGTGGTGTGAATTGTCCCGTGATATTTATTTATTTATTTATTTTATTGCTTTTGTTCAATCCTTTCGTGCCAGCTCGTGTGACTCGACCTGTATATGTAGCGACTAGCCTTCCGTCCGCAGCTTCGCCAGCGATAAATTAATTTTCCCGTAGGAATAGGTATTTCCCGCGGTAAAAAGTAGCCTATGTCACTCAGTGATAATGTAGCTTTCTAACAGCAAAAGAATTTTTGAAATCGGTCCAGTAGTTTCGGAGCCTATTCAATGCAAACAAACAAACAATCAAATCTTTCCTCTTTATAATATTATTATGTAGCGATACTTAATAAAATATTTTTTTTTCCCAGGACTTCTTGAAAGTAAATACCAGCCAGACTACTCAACCACTGAATTCTATGAAACGCAAGTGTCTAGCACCAGCTGCTGAAGAAAAACTTGGAAATTACTTTGAAGACCAAGTAATCAATGTAGAGATAAACTTCGATAACATGGCCCACCCCTCCACAATCCAAAAAGTCTTCATTGTCTGATTTTGATTACGGTGAATAAAAATAGGTACCTAAGTCAAAATAACTAGTCGCCAATCCACATTGTGCGGGCTATACTGAAATGTTCACACAAATGAAAATAGTAGCGCCCTCTTGACAATGATCATATATTTCTGGTCAGGCTTATAGTAAATCGAAAACCATTTCGAGATAAATGCTTTTTAAATCGTTTTCTGTAGTTATTTCATTTTCAAATAAGCAATGACCTTCATTTGACATTGAAGTAAATTTCGTAGATGATCCAAGTTGTATTTTAATCGGTGTGGAATAGCATTATTTAGAATTCTTCATAATTTACGCATGGATTAACACTACAGAGTTTGATTTGGACCCGCTGTCTGACATCTAGCACTCTGAGGACAGCGCCAGTAAAGTGGCTCTAGTTACAGTGTACCACTACACATTAAAAGGGTGGCCTTACCGTACGAATTTAAATAAATTTATAAATTTGGCCATGCGAGAGCCCTCAATTATAATCTGCCGTCATCAACCAAAACAGTTTCAATAATTTATTTTGAAAAAAATAGTAATCTAAATTTAAAAAAACTTAAATCAGTTTCTTATATTATAATTGACTTTTCAATATAATATATATATATAAAACCGGCCAAGTGCGAGTCGGACTCGCGCACGAAGGATTCCGTATAATCTAATATATAAAAATCTCGTGTCACGGTGTTTGTTACCGAACTCCTCCGAAACGGCTTGGCCGATTTTTATGAAACTCACACCTCTTCTCACCTCTTTTTTCTCTACACTCGGTAGGTCTGAGAATAGGTCGTAGGCTATTTTTTATCCCCCCCCCCCATTCATCGTGGACGGAGTCGCGGGCAACAGCTAGTTATCTATAAAAATCACGTTTGTTGTATGGGAGCCCCCTTAAATATTTATTTTATTCCATTTGTTAGTACCTATTTGTTGTTATAGCGGCAACCGCAATACATCATCTGTGAAAATTTCAACTTTCTAGCTATCACGGTTCCGAAATACAGCCTGGTGACAGACGGACGGACGGACAGCGGAGCCTCAGTAATAGGGTTCCCGTTTTTAACCCTTTGGGTACGGAACACTAAAACCATTGGTATTGTTTTTTACATTCCCAATTAGGTACGCTAGTCTCGTTTTGTTGTTGTCTTGTATAGGACGCTGTTAGGTCTAATGCAATTTTGTAGCGCGTCAAAGTTGCTCGCAGAGGCGCGTACTGGCTGTTCTTCTCGGCGAGCGTGACACGCACACGACGCGTCAGGGCAGTACTATGGACAATATGGTCCATAGTACTAAACTGAACTGCCTCACTGAGAAAGTCTTACTACTTCTTACCTACATAAGTTTTTAAACGAAAAATAGAGTAATAAATATCTAAATAATGAGTTTTATTCTTGTTTTTTGTTAAAACTTGCCTGTTTATTTTTAAATGTATTCATAGAAATTTTGTAAAGATAATATTATTTTTTAATGTCAATTTTACTTATTTTCATCTCTCCTTTACAACATTTTTACATTGTTAATATTTTAAGGCTTAATTTAAAGAACATAATTATTATGTGGCTGTCATTAATCTAGATTTTATGTTCACAATAAGGTAAATGTAATCTAACGTTTATGGACAAAGTCTCAATTAAATGTTTTGAATTAAAATTGAATTTTACTAAGTAGGTACACGTTTTATTTGAAACATAATTATATTTGGCACTTAAAATTAATCATTTTTCTGCCTAGAATTGTATTGTCGGTAGGTTTGTTGCATAGATTCGTAGCTTGGCTTTCATTTTTATAAAGAAGGTCATGACTTATTTTTTTTATTGAAAAATAGTTGCATAAAATGGATGGATGGTATGGAAAGTCCAGATTATTCACCTATTTTCTAATGCCTAAAGTGAAATCAAGAATTTATGCAACAAACCTATATAACTATACAAATCGCCTATTTGCGCGTACATGCATGAATACTAGGGCGTGCAAAACCGGAAAGTTGTCAAAACCGGTTTTGAATTGCGGTTTTGAGGGCCCAAAACCGGAAACCGGTTTTTTCCCCGGTTTTGGCAATTTTCTTAAATATTTTTTATTATGGTAGTAATGGTAGAATTTGAACAGTAAAATCATATTCTTAGATAGTTTATATACCCACAAAATCTACAAATAAAACAAATTGCATGAAATACTTGTTTTTAATTATCCATTAATGCCTAGCCTACCAAGTAGACCTTAGATTAGATAGATCACGACGAGAGATATGGACGACCGGATAGCCTAGTTGTTAGAGAACCTGACTACGAAGCTTGAGGTCCCGGGTTCGATTCCCGGTCGGGGCAGACATTTGTGTGAATAATACGAATGTTTGTTCTCAAGTCTTGGGTGTTTAATATGTATTTTTAAGTATGATTATCCGTTGTCTAGTACTCATAGTACAAGCTTTGCTTAGTTTGGGACTAGGTCAATTGGTGTGAATTGTTCCGTGATATTTATTTATCACATTCATAAACACTCTTAGTTTGGCTAACAAACAATTTTAAAATGAACTTAAAATAATATTTATCCTAAAGATTAATTAACAGAGATCAAAATCAAATCACAACACAAGTAAGTATGTGGCACCTTTAGTTATTTAAATAAACAATAATCAATATGTTCGTATTTGTAGTTATAGTCGATGGCAGTCGAAATAAAAAACAGATCATTTACTGTACCACATTAATAAACTAAACTCTCTTAGTTTGGTTAAAAACAATTTTAAAATGAACTTAAAATAATATTTATTCTAAAGATTATTTAACTGAGATCAAAATCAAATCACGGAGCGGGAGAGCGGAAGCGCGACGCGGGCGGAGGGAGAAGTGTAAGTAGTATAGATAGGTTGCGTTCGGATTTCGGATATTTTTCGATGACTCAAAATTAAATATTTCTTAGAGCGTTAGAAAAAAGTTGATTTAAATCAAAATGTACCTACATCAATCAAAATGGAAAAACCGGAGGTAAAACCGGTTTTGTCTTTCAAAACCGGTTTTGAAAAATCGGTAAATTTTGTCCGGTTTCCGGTTTTCAGCAAAACCGGAAAACCGGTTTTGCACGCCCTAATGAATACCTATACGTATATATATCTATAGCGCATCGCATACCCATACCTATAGCTACGTACCTACTTACAACCCCCCCCTCTCCCCCCACCGGCCCTGTTGACTATCACGATTAACAGGTGGAGCCGCTGTGCAGACTGACTTGATGGTGACAATAATTTCCGCTGAGAGGGCGCTCTATTTCCCGTATATAATATTACTCTATGGACTAGGTCAATTGGTGTGAATTGTCCCGTTTTATTTATTTTATTTATTTATATAATATAATAAGGCGTATTATAAAATTAATGATTATACATATCTTGAAAATGTTTGAAAATAATTCCGATCTGGTCCCTTTAGTTCCTTAGTTAAATAACTAACACTAAACATTTTCACTTTAGGTATCTAGATACGTTCAGTGAAATTATAGAATACTTATAGCGTCAAAAAAAAGGAATATTGGAGATGTATGTACCTATAGTCTTACAATGTCTAAATTTTCTAATCTATCTTCTTTATATATAAAAATCTCGTGTCACGATGTTTGTTATCGAACTCCTTCGAAACCGCTTGACCGATTTTTATGAATTTTTTTTTCTCTATTTTTGGTGGGTTTGAGAATAGGTCATAGGCTAATTTTTATACCCATAATCTTCCTTTTCTTCGCAGACGGAGTCGCGGGCAACAGCTAGTTATTAATATAATTCTATAATTCTGAAATAAACACTTCAGGGCTTTTGGATTCCGCAAGCTAGCTTATACCTACGCCTGCCGCCTCAAAGTTAGCTCTCACGCACTCATATCCTGCTGTGAAAGCAGAGTAACTGGAATAGTTACCACAAATAGTGCTAGCTTTTACTCGCAGCTTCGTTCGCATAAATCTTTAATTTGGCAATTGAATCGAAATTCCATCCTCCATCCATTCTCACCATCTTGATGATTGGCAGTCTAGTACCGTGCATTTTAAGCGAAACTTCTTTCCTCGCACTTACTGCGGCAACATTCCCGGAGGATCTTTAAAAAACGAGCCTACCAATTCCTAAAGGGTGCGTCCCACAAGATATAACTACAAAATATCTAATTTCATCTTAATAACGTTCATAGGATATAATGAACGTTAGCTATAACAACAAAAAGTATATTTTTTTAACGTATAACGCTTAAATTATATAACGTTATTTTTATATAACTTCAATTTGTATAAGATTTATATGGACTAATTTCTTTTAACATAACAAACATTAGGTATAATAGTCATGATATATAGTAATATGTGTAAATGTTAAATTATGTGGCGGCGAGCGAGCGAAGCGAGCGAGCAAGACTTTTCGGGGCAGAAGCGACTTGGATAGGTTAGGTTCAGAAGGCTAAGGCGGGAGCAATGCGTAGCATAGCTCCCGCCTTAGCCTTCGATGTTAGGTTTTTTTTTTATAACAGAGCGGAAAAAATGAATGGATTGCTTGATTAGTTGCTTGCATCAAAGTTTTTAGTGAATTTATACGATTTAAATCTTGGGTGTTATGAACATTATACGCTTTGATCGTTATATCAATTGGTATTATATATAAACAACGTTATACATTACAAAATTAGATATTTTATAATTATACTTTTCGTTCATTATATCCAGTGAACGTTATACTAAACGAGTTTATATAAAGTGAGCGTATATATTATGAATATTAGATAATAAAAATCCGGAATTTTACTAAATACCCACCAGAATTTCCAAAAATTCTTCATTTACGTTGTACCTATGACGAACACGTGTTTCTAGGTGTTTGAGTCTATTAAGTTGCGTGGAGTAGGTAGTTTAATTTGAAATGGAACGTATTTAACTTTACCTATTCACTCTCTCACTTAACAGCTTAGATTTAAAGTTGCCTTGGCCAAACGCTACTTTTTGTTAATTTTTAGTATTTAATCGCCCATCTCTCTCTTTCTCATTTTTTGTTCTTTGTATTTTAACGTGTAAATTACTATTATACATTAACAGAAAACAAACACAAGACCGGTGTGTGTTGCCAGTGATGACTATGGCACTGAGACGTGGCCGCTAACGATGGGCCTCATAAGAAAGCCCAAAGTCACTTAGAGGGCGATGGAGAGGGCTATGCTCGGAGTTTCTCTGCGGGATCGCAAATCCGCGCAAGAACTAAAGTCACCGACATAGCTCAAAGTATCGCCAGACTCAGGTGGCAGTGGGCACATTGCTCGTAGAACTAATGGCCGATGGGACAAAAAGTTTCTCAACTGACGTCCACGGACCGGAAGACGCGGTGTAGGTAGGCCTCCAACAAGATGGAGCGACGACCTGTTTAAGGTAGCGGGATCGCGTAGGATGCGGATGGTGCGGGACCAGTCTGTTTGGCAAGCCTTGGGGGAGGCCTATATTCAGCAGTAGACATCTTTCGGCTGAAATGACGATGATGAATTAACAGTGGCATATTTCCCGGACAATGTTTAATTTAAGTTTTAATTATTTATATTGTACCTTTTTTCCCCAAATAATCATTTAACATTTCGCCACCCGTGCATCTTTCGTGCGCGCCTTCCTCTATGGTACCTTCTACACTTCGTTTTTTTAGCATTAGAAAGAAGGTCATTAGATCTTGACGTGTCTTTTTATTGAAAAACACTTTTGGAAAATAAATCACGGCAAATATGTAACAATTAACAAGGAAACATGGTCATTTTTAACCCCCGACACAAAAAGAGGGGTGATATAAGTTTGACCGCTATGTGTGTGTGTGTGTGTGTGTGTGTGTGTCTGTCTGTGTCATCATAGCTCTTAAACGGGTGAACCGATTTGGATGCGGGTTTTTTTTATTTGAAAGCAGGTTTTTTTCATTAAAATCGGTTAAGTCGTTACAAAGTTATAAGCTATTTTGTTAGCTGCAGAAGGAATCTTTTTTTTGAATGAAATTATTTATTTGACATACTTTTAGGTACATATATTTTTTAGCACATAGCCCTGCAAAACTGTTTACACAGTTTGTCTGCAGGATACAGTCTCTATAAAAATATAAAATTATATAATAATATGTAACTTATGATTACAAAAATGTTTATATATTGCTACAAAAACTTACTTGTCTTAAGGAAGAGATTCTAATAAGATAGACGCATAATGGCCATTTACTTTATTTTCAAACACATGTGAGACCAAATTGAGTTGGGGGTTTTTAAAATTTTTAATTTATAGTTAAGTAGTATTATTCTTTTGGTTTTTTAAGTAATAGTTTTTTTTATGTTAGAGAGGCCAGACAAACGAACTAGTGGGTCACCTGATGTTAAATGATCACCACTGTACATAGACACCCGCAAAGCTTTACGCGATGCCAGTGCGTTGTCGGCCCTGCAGAAAATTGAAAGTTTTTTAAAAGCATTTTTCAATAAAAAGACATATCAAGATTGTTTATCTTATTTCTAATGCTAAAAAAAACGAAGTATACATAGATACAGCTAGTAAAGAAACTAGTTGACTACGGAACCCTAAAAAAGTCGTCATCAGTCGATTGCGGCAACAAGACACGCTAATAATTTTAATTACGCAAGAAATAATATAATTTAATTTTTCCACATGGCATCTTGATTTGAATTATTAAGAAAATAAATAAATATTCTGCTTGTATAGGTTGAGATTTTTAGATTTTATGTACACAAACATCCCGATCCCGTAGGAATATCGGAATAAAAAGTACCCACATATTATTTCCAAAATCCAATTATCTACATAATCTAATTCACGTACATTTTTCAAGCTGTTTTAGTATGAAAGTGTTACACAGTCACGAAATAATATTAACAGAATTATATAACTATAGGTACTACTACGTCACCACACCACTAATAGTATAGTACCTACCTGGGCGGCCGAGCTCCGCTCGGGCTGAAACTCAGTACCAAGCGTTTTCCCAGAGATAAGACCAAGCTAGATCAATTTTTCATCCCCGAAAACCCCCACATACCAAATTCCATCGGAATCGTATGTATATACATATAATCAGAATCTCAGAAACTGATCCAACGATATATATATATATATAATCGCAAACTAATAGGTAGGGTTTCGAAAAACATCCAAACAGCGTAGGGTCGCCGGCACGTATGCGCTCGGCCTTGGCTATGGGCTGTTATCGTTCCCAAACAAATTTCAGCTGTCGCCTAGCAACCAGCGCCCCATTTAAAAACGTTTCTTGTATGATGTAATACATACATAATCGGTGAAAATTTCTAGCTAGGTATTTAATTTGTAGCTATTACGGTTCAAGAAATAGAGCCCTGTGACAGACGGACGGACAGACAGGCAGACAGACTGACAGACAGCGGAGTCTCAGTAATAGGATCCTTTGGGCCCGGAATACTAAAAACTACCACCAGACCTAATACGAAAATACCCAGTCTGGCCTTATACTACTAGTACTAAACAGAAACGTGAAAGGGAGGACACGACCCTAACTTCGAATTTCGTAGTCGCCCCCCAGCTCTACGTGGCCCGTGGTAGAGGAAGGTGTATTTTGGTCGTGAAAAATTTACTCTCCGCCATTCTTTAGCTGACGGTGTAACAGATTATATAATAGCTAGGCTACTGCGTAACAGATTCTATAAGTACTCGCGTTTCACGACTGCTGTATTCACTTACCAGACAGCTCACCGCCCATGGTGTTAGAAGCAATCACAGAGCACATTTTCGAATGGCAACTGCGGAAGAGGATAGGATCATGAAGGTGTCAACGATAGCGTGAAGAAGTACTCTATCCACTCACATGCTTTGGGCAACTATGATTGCTAATTTATTTTAATCAAATTTACTCCCTAAATAATAATGACATTCATACTAAGTAACAAACTAAATAAATAAAATAAATAAATAAATATCACGGGACAATTTACACCAATTGACCTAGTCCCAAAGTAAGCTTAGCAAAGCTTGTGTTATGGGTACTAGGCAACGGATAAACATACTTATATAGATAGATACATACTTAAATACATATTAAACACCCAAGACCCGAGAACAAACATTCGTATTTTTCATACAAATATCTGCCCCGACACGGGATTCGAACCCGGGACCTCAAGCTTCATAGTCAGGGTCTCTAACCACTAGGCCATCTGGTCGTCTGAAACATGGATACACAGAAAAACCCAGAAAAAAGACCAGCTCTGGGAATCAAACCCAGGTCCTCAGCATTCCGTGCTGCGTGCTAAGCCCATGCACCAGTGATTACCATTTTGAGAAAAAACATTGTCAAGTGCTAACTGTCTATCATTTGCCTTCGATTAGCTACTCAAATTGACTCTAAACTACTAAAGTAATCACAACACCATTTAATTCTAATCAAACAAAATCCACATTCAAGTCCTCCGACTGCTTCATAAAATAAGGCCAATTAAACTTACTTCCATTATCACGGACAACAGCGCGGCCAACCATGATTTCATGTGTTTTATTTCCTATTTGGTGATTAAGTGTAGAATAAAAAGTTACACTACACACATGCACCCTAAAAGAGTGGTTGATATAGGAAGATCCCTCTACCTCTACAGGCTAGACACGATGGCTGATTTGGTCACTCCCGGAAAAACACCTTTTAACCCCTATTGAGCTGTGGTGATCGCCTCTATTGACATAAAATTTATGTATTTCATACTAAATACAAACTGAAACATAGATGCACAGAAAAAAACCCCAGAAAAAAGACCAATGCTGGGAATCGAACCCAGGTCCTTGGCATTCCGTGCCACCTGCTAAACCCCTACACCACCACACTGGTCAGGAGTTTAGACACAAATTTTTCCTATGCATCATACATTCCAGCCTGCTATCATCACTTTTGCAGTGAACAGCGCCATCTATGTTCAGTTCTCATCGAGAAACATCTCCAACATTGGTCTTTTTTCTGGGGTTTTTTTCTGTGCATCTATGTTTCAGTTTGTATTTAGTATGAAATATATGGATTTTACTTTTTTTATTATTTTTTTTGGATACAAAAAGATACTTCAAGCCAAACTTGTTAAAGTATGGCCTAGTAGCAACATCTCTTGAGTGGTGAGCGGTTAGTTTCGAAGGAGTGTTGATGTTTCTCGATGAGAACTGAACATAGATGGCGCTGTATCACTGCAAAAGTGATGAAGATGATAGCAGGCTGGAATGTATGATGCATAGGAAAAATTTGTGTCTAAACTCCTGACCAGTGGTGGTCTAAAGCACGTGGCACGGAATGCCAAGGACCTGGGTTCGATTCCCAGCATTGGACTTTTATCTGGTTTTTTTTTCTGTGCATCTGTTTCAGTTCGTATTTAGTATGAAATATATGGATTTCACGGGATGACCGTAAAAGTAAAAAATTAAGTTGAAAAAAAATAAAAATAGAAAATAGTAGATTGTTCAACAAGGGACTAAAACAAGCCATAATGACACGAGATATTTAGCCACCCGAGCGATAGCGAGGGAGGCTATAATTCGAGTTGTCATTATGGTAGTTTAGTCCCGCGTTAAACACTCTACTTTTCACTTTGAATGCGAGGAAAAAAACGACGTACAAAATTACTTTTTTACAACGTATGCTCAATACGAGCAATGGACATCTGTTCAAAATTCAAATAGCAAAAAAAATACCGCTGTCTTTTCTTTTCTTTTATATTTTTTTGTAAAGTGACGCTTTAAATGCTTGCATAATTAGCCAACAGATTCTAACTTAAAGACTGTTAAAACTAATTGGACTATGCATGTAAGAATGATAATTGTTCATTCATTAGAATCGGCAAATAAATTAACCTAATTGATCTAAGTTCACACACAAAATATATTGTTAACTGAAACACTTACCCGTGAATAAAGAAACGGCTTTTTAAGTTTATTTTGTATATGCCAATTCTTTGTTAAATTATGTCTAATTATACTTTCTATTTGCTATTAAATGCAACTGACATCGCATTATTTTGAAGTCACGCCATATTAACATTCAAACGTAACTGCTCTATCTACCGTACACTCCAGCACTGCTTTGCCGACAGCGTTTTTAAAAAAAAAAAAACAAATTAAAAACACCTAAGCTAAAGGAAATCTTTCTTTACGTGCAAAATAAAATGAATTCATCTTTAATATTTTATAATTAAATAGATTAATATTCGTAATTATTCAATGTGTTTCACGAAATTATTATTTTTTAAATATTTTTTATACAGTTGTCATTTTGAGGTTATTTCCACACCCTAAAGGCTTCCACAGACCGAAGCGCAGGGCGCTACAGTGCGTCCGCAGCGCGGTCTGTGGAAAGCTTTAAAATTGTCTATACCCAGTTACTGAAAATGGCGATAATCCTCCATTCACAAACACCGTGATTGGCAGTTTAGGGGTTTCCATAGTCAATTAATAAAATTTTACTTTAATCCCTTGAGATCAAAAAAGAGCTTTAGTCCCGATATGCAGAGACTAAAGTAACATTTTAAGAGCATGAGAAGTGAAAAAACATTAAAACATATAGATTAGTATTTGTTGTTATAGCGGCCACAGAAATGTTTAGCTATTACGGTTCAAGATATAGAGCGTCTTTTCTTCTTTCTTTATTCTATATTTAATATTATAAATGCGAAAGTGTGTCTGTCGGTCTGTCTGTTTCCTCTTAACGCTTAAACCGCTTTACCGATTTTGATGAAATTTGGTATACAGATAATTTGAATGCCGGGAAAGGACATAGGTGGTTTTTATTTCAGAAATCACCCTTTAAGGGGGCAAAAAGGGAGGTGAATGTTTGTATGAGGATATATATATATATACCTAACCGCTGACCCGATTTAAATGAAATTTGGTATATATATATAGACAGTTTGAGTCCGGGGAAAGGATATAGAATGGTTTTCCCAACATTTAAATTCCCGCGGGGCAAAAGTAAGTGAATTCAATTTCGGAACTGATATAAAAAATCTTTCACTAATAGAAAGATACACTGCCTTTGATTGACAATTAAGAATTTTCAAATTTGGTCAAAACAGTTATATCTATCCCGCGGGAACCTTACAATTTCTCGGGGTAAAAGCAGCTTTCGTCAATCGAAAACAGTGCAGCTTTCTATGAGTGAAAGATTTTTGATCTGTCTAGAAATGCAGAATTCTCTTACCCTAATAACTCTGTGCCCCGGGAATTTTGCGTTTTCCCGGGGAAAAAGTAGTTATCCAATGTCAGTCAAGAACTTTAAGTAGCTTTTCTATTAGTGAATTTTTTTTATACCGATCCAAAAATATTTCTATCCCGCGGGAACTTTGCACTTTCCCGGGAAAAAATAAGCCTATTTCAATCGGAGACAGTTTAACTTTCTATAGAATTCACTTATTCCTATCGCGCGGGAACTTTGCATTTTCCCGAATTTATCCTATGTGTTAATCCACGTAACACCATCTATTTTGTGTGACACATCCAAATTAAACAAAATATTTGATCTGCATCTATCTCTTATACTTCATTCATTTGAGGGTAGATTCACAAAAAAATAAAAATGACTGTCGTCTTTCCTTGCAGTTTACGAGCAACGCTAAGCCACGCGTATACATTGTTATGGAAAATGAACCAAACGTAATTGTTTACATATTAATGACACTGCGTTGTAGACATTATTTAGAAACTGTCACGTATATTTTAAAAAGGGAGAAATGGCGTAGGTATACAATATTGTGATCGAGGTTGTTGACTTAATTTTGCTTTAAATATCGTGTACATTACTGTGGTGGGTTTTTTGGATACAATATTTTGAACGTTATGTATGTGTATTTAGTTAGGAAATCTTACATAGATATATTATTTTGCAAATTAGGAAACGTATATTAATGCTCGTGACAGTACTTAAATACCTAAAATTCTTTAGGACCTGACAGGTACATTCAGTGGTTCAGTACCTACTTAAATGCCACAGAAAAATCAATAATGACTGATATGACGGTAGACTCCTTGAATCTCGGCGTAGTCCAAAGGCTCCCAAAGTTTTGCTGCTCGACGCACCTTACAGTATCGGTTCGGTTCATTCGTTTCGGTTCGATTCGGTTTCAAAATTAGGATGCCTCGTGGAGCTCCAGGGTTTTTCTGGGAACAGATTGGGAATCCACCGTAAACCGTGGTGGCCTTGTGGTTAGACCTATGGCCTCTTAACACGTTGAATGCGGGACTTTTTTACTACAACTGACGTTCAGTGCTATACATACCATTTTTGACTTGTAACATTTTTTCTAATAGTGCGGTACAAGACAATAGTGACTTGTAAGCAGAAGATTAAGTTTTTCCCAATATTTCTTTGTTTTTTATAAAAAAATATAATTTTATGATTGCAGTAGCAAGTTGACATGTTTAATTAGATAAGTTTGCTGTCGCCACAGAATACAGACTTTAATTTGGAAGTTATAAGACATTTAAATAACAAGACGAATTCGACTTGTACCGCATCACGGGGGTAGGGCAAGGTTTGTTATGTCGATAATTTTATAGAGAAGGGAAATATAATGAAACAAAATATCGCTATCGATGTTCACAATTATTTAATAAAAATTACAAAACTAAATGTTCAAATACGATTTTTTGTAGCATTATTGTTTTTCTTATTTTTTTTTATAACAGTCAACGCACATTTTACTTCTGGTACCTTTTTGAAACTTGTTGACTTCCTTTTTTGCGGCAATAAATCCATCATTATAGTATTGTAGTTTTCGCAAAGCTACTTTGGTCACTTTTTTCTGTGAGTTCAAACACTTTTAATAATGTTTTCTACGGCCTATTTCTCGGTGCATTCATTGAGAACGAAACTACGTACAAAAAAGTCGTTATTAATCACAACACTAGCCTGCACTGGCCAGTTCCCATGGTGCGATACAAGGCGGTACTTTACAAGACAGTTTTGGCTGGTACCGCACCAATTACAATTTTTTATCGTCTGGTGCGGTACAAGTCGAATTTGTCTTGTATACTTTGAACCTACCTATTGGATATAATTTGAAGTAACAAACCTAAATGTATACTTGTCTCTTTCTGAATCAAGGGATTTCAATGTCAAATCACCGCCGCACCAGACAGAGATCGCCTATTTTCAACGCCGCACCAAACAAAAGTCTAATGCAAGTCAAAAATGACTTGTACCGCACTCAACGTGTTAAGGAGAGGGTTGTGGGTTCGAGCCGCGGCTCTCACCTCTGGTTTTTCGGAATTGAAGCGCGAAATTCAAAGTCAAAGTCAAAGTCAAAATTCTTTATTCAATTTAGGCATCAATTGATGCTCCTATGAACGTCGAAAAATCTACCACCGGTTCGGAAAAAACCCTGTTGAGAAGAAACCGGCAAGAAACTCAACAAGGTACCTATTTTTCAATCAGATCTACATTGTTAAAATTGCATTTGAAATTTACCATGAGCTTTACGGCGAAGAACAACATCGTGAGGAACACACCTGAGAAGAAATTCAATGGTGTGGGCATGTAAAGTTCTCAATCCGCACTACGGCCCGACCCCTCTCATTCTGAAAGGAAGCCTGTGCCCTGCAGTGGGACGTATATAGGCTGGGATGATGATGACAATGTGATTGGGAAGGGTCTATAATGACTCCCATAATTTAACTAGTCATAAATGTCATAATCAACGTTAGTCATACAGTGATTTATTTCTGAAACAATTTATTTTTCGGAATCGTTATAAAACAAACCTAGCCTAACCTACTGCATTCTATAAGATGGCATTTAAAAAAGTCCTGAAAAAATACCGTTTCAGAAATAAATCACTGTATGACTAACGTTGATTATGACTTATTAAATTATGGGAGAAAAGGGGCACCGGATTGGGAATCCCAAGTAAAGTCAGGTTCTAAGGTTTGTTTATGTTCTTCAGGCGTTCTGGTGACATGTGGAAGCACAAGAGGACGCTACACGGCATTCAAGCTGGGAGCAACGAGGCTGATGGAAAGAGCTAGGACGAATTCTGTGTGCCTAGCATGCTAGTTTTTTTGTGGACACAAGCATGCAGTATGCGATTCCAAAGTCTGGAAGCTCTATGTCCATGTTAAACGTCAGTGTGCTAGAGCCCCGGGATATAGCTCTAGATGACAATAATTATCGACAGCTTTACGTGCAAATTTTTAAACTAGAAGAGTTTGGATCCATTAGAGAAGCAACTTTTCTAAGAGAGCTTAGTCTTATTGTGTCTGTATTGGTCTGTATTATAATTTAATGATCTCATTTTACTTTGTGATTACCACTGAAAGAATACTACTTAATATATAAAAAAACTTGTTTTTATGTTAATTATTACATAATTATGTACAGAGTCCGAAGGACTGCGACTTGTTTTGTCGCAATGTTATTGTTATGTTACTGAATTCATTATTCTCATTTGTATAATCCTTAGCATCGCGAGGCAAAAAATTGAAAATGCATGAATCTGACACCAAATCGTTTTAGTTCAAAGATTTAGGGGTAGTAAATCATGTGTGCGAAGAGCTTAGGTTTCCTAAAAGTACCAAAATTGTGAAAATTCTAGAATACGAAGACAATGGACAGTTGCTCAATGGTAGTCCAAATTATCATTGTTTTAGACGCAGGTGAACCAATCGCGATAATAACCTTTAGGTACGTACAATGATCTCATCAGCTGCATCAGTCACTATGTATGTACCTATGTGCTGACGCTAACTCGCGCACTGTGCACTCGCGTGGGACGAAGTGTCCTCGACAGTAAAATTGCACTCATTGTAACCTGCTTCACTAAGAAGTCACAATCTTCCTTCTGGTAGTGCCAGAACTAGGAAAGGTCCTTTACGTTGTCAGTATTGCCAAAATCCACACAAAGCGTTTTCGCTCATTCTTCATCAACCGTACAGCTAAGGAGCATTTAATAGGAAAGCGTGCAACGCCGTAGTCCTCAAATCATCTTCGCTTTCCATCAGAAGTGATTGTGATCAAACGTAAGCCTATAGGTATTGTATAAAAAAAAGTTGGCTGTTCAGTCTTGACTCCGGCAAATCGAACGATACCACAGTGTTTCACCAGCCCGCTTTCAGATGTTTCGAATTATATTTCAGCAATTTTTGTGTTACAAAATTACCTAATACAGCAAATAGTCCTACCTAACTTTACGCTAACATTTTTTGGTATGGAATTTGGTTACCGGCCGTGTCTAGTTCCTATTATTCCGTTTCTTTACACAAGTCGTAATTAACCCATTGGAAAAAAATCTAATAAGATTTGAGGCTAGAGGTTAGGTTAGAGAGAGAATAGGCGGTCAATGCGGTTACCTAGCCACTTTGTACTTCCGAAACCGAAACCTAGCGAAACGAATAACTCAGTAAAATGACAGTTTCATTTTAATTCTGGCATTAAACGCTAATCCTCATTCAACAGGAGCAACTGCGGCAACATAATAAATGAACCGTTTTGCAGCTAAGTATTTTAGGCTCCTATCAACTCCTCGAGCTTACATAATAAAGGTATAACTATTGTTTGCATTAGCGGGGTAACAAGAGGTCAAGAATTCAGATTAATTTTAGCAGAGGTCGTATTTCTGTACCGTCTATTACGTTATATACAACCCAATGGAGCGTTACGTATTGGAATTCTTATTTAGATTTGAGTACGGATAAGGTTAAGGAAAAAAATAGAATGGTTTTATTTTTACTTACTTCTCCCGCTCGCTCGGCTTTCCTGGTGCTGATATCGCAGGTAGCGGGTACCTAGATGTGACAGTTGCGCAGGTATAAACTGATGACGTTGATCATTGCCAAAAGTTCTTACCGCCATTCAGTCTATGGCCTATGCGCTAATAAATACGTTCCGAGTTTTAGACCCGTCGCTTATTAGACTACCATTGTTATATAGAAATCATGTGGTACCTACTAGTAATGTACTATTACTTATTCTGAGATAAGTAGTAAGTTTTGGTGAATTCTTGTTCTATCTTTGACGTGACGTGCCTGTATGCTACGTGATTTCGTAAAGCACTCTCTTAGTTAAGGGTTATGTAGTGACTTGACAAAATGTACGAACATGTCATCCATAACCCAGTGTTAACGATTTAGTTTTTTAACCCTAGACCGTGCAAGTGGCTCTGTGGATTATGTGCAAAAAAATGAACGTAGAGGCTGCATGCAAGCTAAGTTCTATTCTAAAACGTATGTTTATAGCGCGATTCAATGAATTAGCAAAGTCAGCCGACTTTTTCTAGTTTTCCCACACGGGCAGCGGCACCAGTGAACGCGAACCGTAAAATGGTTCTGGATTAAACGGAATTTTTTTTCTAGGAAGCTGTTCGCACGCAGAGTTCGTTAATTTACTATTTGATCAATAAATAGTGCTGCGGGCGGCGCTCGCCTGGCTCTGACACCAAAATAAAACTCACAGGTTCTTCAACAGTAAATATTTATTATAAAAATTGCTCTTATAGCGACATTTCTGTTTTTTATAATATATATAATTTTTATGTTCATTCTTTGTGCCATTGTTTCACAAAATTATTCCTGTTCTTGTTATCTTCGACACAACAGCTTAAACAATAATATATTACAATTATATATCATACATTAGACAATCCGCGAAACGCGTTTGAATAACTCGAGGAACGTTTCAACAATTCGATGTGCGATTAAGTTTATTCAAATCGGTTTCACAATTTTCTAATGGGAGTATTCTTTCTAAAATATCTATACACAAACGTATTCAATAAAAATCCTGTCATTTTTGGTAACCAATGGCAATGAAAAACGCTAAGGATTCACATTTACGTGTATTTATAATTACGTATGATGTTGCGAAACGTTTCTTTGAAACATCGCAAGGAAGAAAAGACGGGCTTCACTAGAAGTCGTTATAACAATTATTGCTGAGGTCACAACTCCGCTAAGTACCAGAGGCGGCGTGGTGGTGGCTGCCCGGGCGACTCCGCCGGGAGCATCGGCTTTAGTTCGCAGTGCCTCGCCTTCCACATAAGTACTTCATGTTTCGTCAACTTTTATTACTAACATTGTGCCCCTCGCGTGTTACGCCGACGAAGTGGACAGGAAAAGTACAGTAAAAGCCTTTCATTTTTGCATTGAGCATGATTTTCACAATTCTTAACACTTAGGTATGTATGTATACAAATATTGGTGACTATTTTCAAGAAAATGACAGGATGACAAAGTAGTTCGTACTATTAAAATTACCAATTCTCATATGGCTTCCTGTAACACAGTATGTAAAATGATTGATAAAGACGATTACAAAAATTATGGTCAAGAACTTATTCCACGTGACTATAGTAATTTTAAGTACCTTCCGAAAGTCACACGATTCATGAGACAATGGGACGCAAACACATAAATTTCAGAATTCCTTATACATACTATCTGCAGTAGTCCATAAATATTAGGCATAGGTCAGAACATGGCAGTTCGCCGACAAGTTAACTTACTTAAGTAAACCATCACAACCATACGGACTTGTTTAACAAAAGTATTATTTAAAAATAAACTCAAAAACAATACAGTTTGAGCTGAACATGAGTCATCCAGAGCATCAAGGGGGTTCAGAACCCCGTACATCTAGAATATTGTTCACATATTCAGTACTGGCAATGTTTGTGACATCTTATGTGTAACTGGTAGAGTCGCTGGTGTACTGGACAGAAGAGGGTGGTGAAGAAAAGGTGGCCGCGGGGCTCCACGTCCATACCAATTAAATTATTACTTTACACGTATTTACAACGGCCCCGTCGCCGCGCCTAATGCCCAACTCCGTATATTTATGTACACTAGATTAAAGAACATAGAGTTTTCTCTCATTATCTACCGAATCACAATTCAAATATTTGAGTAATTGACAACGGTGGACAAACACGCGCCGGAGCACTAAATGCATTTTACTCTATTGAAATTTGTACTTTGCTCTATTTATGTTGTGTTTGGTAGTTTTGGTCCGTGCAGTCCCGTGTGCGAGGTGCGCGGGCGCGGACGCGGCGCCACGAGCAATGTGGTCGGTACTTTGGCTGGCAAGAAACACAATTGATTCGTATTTACTGAGAGGCGGCTTCTCCACCCAACCACAAGTCTCGTGGTGCCGTTTTATTCATGCACTACGCCCGCGACACCCGCTAAACTACAACCCCTTCTATTTAAAGACTGCTTTTAACAGAGTGTTGACGTTAACTTAATCATATGCGTTTCTATTGGTCAAACAATTTCGCAACACGCGAGCGTTGTTTAAAGTCTTGCAGTTTTAAGTAGAACGGGTGTAGGAGGGCTGCGAGTACGATCGACCGCGAGTCACCGCGAGACGCCGCTCCTACCCCATCAACGCAGGCGCTTCGATGGGGTAGCGCGAGTCGGTCCACCCGCTATGTAAGGACGGCCGGTCTTCTATTGCAACATCTTCACAATGATCATGGTAACCAATATGATGCGCGTCTATTTATCAATGGTTTGAATTTCTACATTTTCTCATACATGAAATGAACTATTTAATCTAATCGAGCGCCCTCTAATAAATGACGATGATACTAAAATTAAGTCACGATTAGCACTGCGTATTGCCCGAATTATCTAAGTTTATAGTTATGGAGGTATAGGAACTGTTTGTCAATGTTAAAATAGTTTATGGTTATGGTCGCTTATTCGATGAAAACATTCTAGTTAGTTTGTATGAATTGTTAAATAGAATCATTAATTAGAGGGCGACTCGTATGGACAGAACTTTGTTAATATGCAATTCCGATTGGAAGATGATTGTTTCGGACAGGATCGCCAGCAGTGGTCCTATCCGCACAATCGGTATGACCGATTCCAATTAGGCAATCTATTACGCGATCCTGCTGAATTCATGTAACTTTCATTGTTTACAGCTGGTAAGGCTATTTAATTGACACCCAGTTACTTGCGGTCACACGAAACTGTGGATGCGAAACTAATGAAAGTTCAGCAGTTTTAAGTACATACTGATATAAGATAATTTGTTCATCATGGTTAGTGTAGCAAATCGCATCGCATCGCATAGGACTGCAGCGCTAGCTTTGTACTCTGCGTCGGCACATGTCCACACACACACACGCGCGGCGCGGTGCGGGCGCGGGAGCGCGGCGCTCCGGAGGTGCAGTCTCCTGGTTCGACTGGATCTCGAGGTACCTAACACGTAGCGTATCAACATTTACTGAATCTGAATGGAAACAGCAACGGTGGAAGACCGCCCTCCCGCGCGACACTCGCGCCACACCACATAACCCGATCAGTCATGCTCGTTGTACGGATGCATCTTTAAAAATATCAAGACAGAAATAATTTCAACCTATTACTTTACCCTTTCAACGAAATAATAAATATAGCATTTTACCTAATAATTACACAATAATTTCAACAAAAATTTTAAACACCCGAGTTTAATTTAAACGATTATAACGTCATTAGCTAAGTCACTTCAGTTTCGGTTTGGAATTCACTTAAAGAAATAAAACTATCAAAAATAACTCGGCTCGCATTTAAGTCCTGCGTCACGTCCGAAGCTAGCACCTTCCCTTTTGCAATTATATAATACTAACTACTGACTGCGTGTATGCGTCGCGTCTGCGTCGCTTCGTGAGGAGCCGGGCGCCGGTCGCCGGGTCCGGGAGCGGGCCCGGGCCGGGCCGGCGGGAGGCAGCGCCCCCGACTAGAAGAGCCGCGCGGCCGCTGCGGCGCGCCGGCAGCCGCGCGGCGCCGCCTCACCTGGCGGCGCGGGCCGTGGCCGCCGCCGCCGCCCGCGCGGCCGTATCACAGGCGCTCAGAGCGGCGCGGGCGCGTCCTGCCCGCGCGCCGTGCACTAACTCGTGGGCACCAGCAGCCGCACGAAGCTGTCCTCGCTCCAGCCCCAGTCGTCGGGCCACGCGTCCTCGGGGGGGTCGAGCGCCGACCGGGACGACAGGCTCAGCACCGAGCCCCAGTCGATGGTGCGCTGCTCCTCGTCGCCGTAGCCGGAGTCGCGGTCCGGCGGCGGCGGGGAGGGGAAGGGCGTGGCGCGTCCGGCCGCCGGGTCGCGCGCGCTCAACAGCTCGCAGCGCGCCGCACCACCACCGCCGGCGCCGCACGCCGCCGGCTCGAAGGGCGCCTCCTCGGCGCTCTCGCGCTCCATCTCGCGCTCGATGCCTCGCAAGGTGTTGCAGACCAGCACCGACCGCCGCAGGGACGGGTCCGCCGTCTGGCGGAATCGTGCCAGCTTGAGCGCGCAGAGGTTCATCATCTTGAGCCGCCTCTCGCGGTAGCAGCGTCGCGAGGCGCAGCGGCCGGCGGCGCGGCCGTCGCAGCAGGCCCGCGCCGCGGCGCCGCCCAGCTCGAGGTAGGATTTTCCGTTCTCGGCGCGAATGGTGTCGTGCGCACCGCACCAGCCGCCGCACCAGCGGCGCCGGCATGCGCGCCGCTCCTCGTCCTCGCGCCAGCAGTCCCCGCCGCCCGCGCCGGCGGCCACGGCCTCGAGCCGCGCTATCGAGTCCTCCCAGCGTGCGACCTTGCCGCCGCCCTCGCACGGGGAGCCGCTGCGCCGCTTGGCGCCGCACCCGCCGCCCGAGCCCTGCAATACCAAAAAGAACATGCTTATAGTTAACTCTTGTAAAACGCCGATACGGTTTACAACTAACCGCGGTCCGAGGTCGCGCCGAGGTCGCCCAGCGCGAACCGACTATTTGTGCCATTGTTTAATTCATCATAATATACATATAGTTAAGGTAGGAGTAGAAAAAAATTTTGCGCACATTCATATGCCTAACCCATGTATCGAACAACTAAACTCGTGATGACAAAATATACAAATTACATAGCCTTTCATCAGCCCAACACTTCGAAACAATGGTGAGATATGAACAAACGATCAGCGAAGAATTTGGTTCAGGCGCACGATCAGAGGCTCGCAGCGAACGCGGCCGCGGCCTACGCGCAGCGACGAAAGTACCGTAACCTGCTCGCTCGCCGCAGTGCCGCGCACTCGCTTGAGAAAAGTTATAAGATTATAACCAATACGTAAGTTTGCTGCGTGGGAATCGTCAATGCAATCCAAGGAAGGAGTGTAGTGGAAAAATAGTACGACCGTCGTTACAAATTCTACTAAATTATCTGATTTAGCTAACTACTTACTTCATTCCTAAAATTTGGTAAGTATGAAAGCATACTGTTAATTGTTATTTATTTAATTCTTAAACTGAACACGCAACGCTATTGAGATTCGAATCTATTGATGCGCTTTAAGTGTATAATTTACCTCTGAACTCAATTCTAGTAAAAACTTTAAATATCATGCAATAAATACATTCAAGTACCTAGGTAACTGTGCTGTTTTTTTTGAAACTAGATTAAGAACTCCTTCTACCCCTTGTTGCTTTTATCCCACTCTGCCTTTGAAATTCCAAGAACTTTCTGATATCGAAACTAAGTACAAAACAGTTGTTAAAGCTGAGTCGAGAACAGAAGAGCGGCAGCGTCAACCGGCGGTCGGGTAGGTACCTGGGGTAGCGTATTGTGCTGCGACCCTTCTCAGTTTTTTTTGTAACAATGCGTCCCGGGCCCCACGGCCCCACCGGCCGCGCCCAGGTAGCGCGACGCCGCTTGGGACCCCTGAGCCCGTGAATAGCACGCATTCTTTACGCGAAAGATGCAGAATGTTACAACAAAAAGAACCCAAAACCTTTATTGAGTTTATCGGGGAGTCCTTTCAGCTTGGGTTTTGGGTTTTTGCTGACGCTTCTTTGTTCCCGTGGTAGTTTTTGGGATTTTTCCATCTAAATACCCCCATGGAAAACTGACTGAACTGCTTTTATAGACTAGGCGAATTTAATCCTAAGCTCTACATAGAGTCGCTAAACTGTAAAAGGCAGTGTGTATTTGAAAGGGATAAGCTGACACGTAATTCTTATCTACATTTCAAACTAGAAGTACTAGTCAGTAGGTATCATGGTGGCAGCTGCAGCTCGTCTCCACATAATGACAGCGAGGCGATAGAGGGCGCAGTAATACCACCTATTAGACTGCCCCATATACATTTCTAGTTTATTTAACAGCCGGGGGGAATTTTGCAGTGTTTCGAGTCAATGAACAACGTGCGCGGCGATGCGGCCAGCGCTGTGCATCGAATAACAAATAAGGTGGTAAAAGTCAAAGTCCAGGAGACGGCAGATGCCTTTGCACCTGCGTGACAATTACGAGGAGCCACGCGCCTGCGCACTAGCGCCGGCCTGCCTTCAATAAATATATTACTTAGACTTATTTTTAGTCTTACGAAACATCTGATGACAAGCGAAAGGTGGAAAACGCGTAGGCTTTAGCGAAAACAAGGCAATAACGTAACGAACCGCCTGGATTATTTCTATGTCTCGGGCCCCGAGATACAGGCCCCTGCCTAGTTCGGGGTCCGCCAGATATCTTTCAACAATGTAATTTTCAATGATGACTTCGAAAATAAATTTATTCTTATTCTTATTCTTGGTACAGGTAGTTATAGTTACAACATGTAAAGTTTTTTTTATCCCAATCGAGACAAATGGATAATGTTGATTGATTGTACCATAGTCAGGCATGATATGGCTGATAGGTTAAGTTAGAGTGGCGCGTTACGGCTGGAATGCGGGACAAAGCAGTGCTAGGCGGCGCCGGGCGCAGCGAGCGGGCGCGCTGACTCAGCGGCCACTCATCGCAGCGCTGCAAATAATCATTAACTTGGTCGCTTGCCTGTTTTGCGTCACCCCTTTATCGCTAAAACATACCGCCGAGCCGCATTGTGCTCCCTGGACGCTCCGAAGCGACCCTGTTAGCGGCAAAAATTACGAGCGACCACAACAAGTTTCAATATGCAGAAATAGAATATCTACATAATTCCACGGAGTTTATTCGCGGTATCGTATCACGCGCCGCGCTCGAGCGCCGTAGCAGTGTCATCGCATTGCCAGCGCTGGCAGTTGGCGCTCATGAAAATAAATTTAGTAAATGACGTTGGCGCGCAACGTTGCCGCTCCGCGCCCCTGGAACGCGGCTGCGCTACGTTGCCGCTCCGCTCGCTCTTTCTAATCTTGTCGTAAAGTTCTTTTTCTGATGCGCAGCGCGTCGCTCGTTCTCTCCGCTAGAAACTTGAAAACGTCTGACGTTTATTTTATCGCTAGTCTCGGATATGCAGCATTTTATAACCGTACCGCTGGCAATAGTGTCGAGGCGAGGAGTTACTGCTTATTCAGAATTACAACTATAAAGCATTGCGATGTGCACTCGGTAGGTACGTTCGTACATTGCATTGCTTAAGATTGGAGGAGTCGTGGACAGTGGGTCCAAGTAGCGGAGTTCGAAGTAATCGCCGCTCGCGTTCGAGAAGGTAGGAAAAGTTGGGCCGGCGAGGCGAGTCCAACGGAGACTTTCTATGGCATTGTAGAGACAGAATAGATGGCGGGTCGGCTGACGGCATTGCCTCACAGCGCGCGGGACGCGGGGCGCGAGCGGGGGCCGTGCGGGCTGCGGCTGTGTGCGTCGCCTGCAGCCGCACACACACAGCCGCGCTAATAACATCGCATCGCGCTCTATCTAGCGCTACACAGCTACCTACGCTCCGGCGAACGTTGTTATAGCCAACTATAAAATGGGGTAGATAGCGTGGGGTGCGCTGCCAGCTCCGAGCCACGCAAGGCTCCTGGCCACTTCGAGGATTGCTTGGTACTTTACGGAATTATGGATTCTTTAAAATAGAGCCAAAAAAAATATACTTATTAAGTGAACGAGTTTTCCGTTTAAAGAGACGTTATTAAAAATCAGAATACTGAAATCAGTTTAAAGCTTTCATTTGACTCTCGTATATTAAATATATTACTCTTAGACAGCTACCTATGTTTATACATGTAACTATTATTGTATATATTTGTAATTATCTTTATCTTTAACTACATAGAGCAGACGGACTGGTCTGTCAACCTAAAATAAATCTGATTCCGACTCTACCTTCCCAAACAGCTAAGATTTTACAAATCTTTGAACTCAGTTATTTGAAATCCGTACACAATGCACAGCTGATTAGAACCTTTTCGTCGTAATCAGCTGTAGGCAAATCATCAAACAATTGTAGACCTTTTTATTTTCCGCCGTTCATTCATAAAATCGTATTTAACCGTGAAGAATGTTTATTCCGCAATATCGAAATCGGAGGCAGCGATCGGAATGACCGATTAACCATTAACGCCGTACAATAGGCTGGAGTAGGGCGCGGTAATTTCATTCACTCAATAATTCTGCGGCATAGGGTTTGTTATGGACCTGCCGGGATCTCGACACGTCTACAGGTGTGCTTTTATTATCTTTTGTTGACGTCTTGAACAGCTGTTAACCCCTCGCGGCTGAAGCGCGATCATCGAACGTTCCGACATTGCTATCTATGATGTGATGTTCTAGCTTAATTAGCTAGCGGGAATCCGATGCATTTATGACGCCATAAAAGGCACCGCTGCCTCGCGAAATAGACCACTAGCTGATCGTCTTAGATTTCAATGCCTATAGACTGTGCAGTTGCGATTTGAAAGCACATTTAATTTACAGCGAACTGTAGTTGGGACCCAAATGTGGTTGGAATTGAGAATAGAGTTCTGCCAATAATTAGAACAGAAGCGAGCTAGATGTATATAAGAAGCTTCGCCTTTTTATTTGTCTAGAAACCTTAGAAGCAACCTTTAGGGATGCGTCACAACTATTACTTGGATCAGAGGCCAGCACTGCCAAGCTCGTGTTACCACTTTACTGCAGCCTGTCAATTGAGACTTCGTCAATTAAACTGGATACTTAATCCTGAGGCTCAGTCTCGTCTAGCATTTGTTTTTTATGGTAGAGTTACTGAAGAATGTCTGTTCAGTTTTTGGTACTGTTATCCGGGGTGGTAGAAAGCAATTTTGAGAGATGAAAATCGGCCAAGTACGTTTTAGGCCACGCCCAGTGTGGGTTTCCGTAATATGCGGCAAGCAATTGAGCGGAACCCTAAAAAACTTCGTCTGATAATAATTCATAATGTACAAATTTTCTAAAACTGGACTCTATTTTTGAGGTTGAGAAGGTGCTTTTGGTGATGGAAAGTAACTGCCTAAATTTTTAAAGTATGTAGGTACTAAATGTAAGTAAAGAACGAAATGAGGACTGGACCATTAAGTGGATAGACTTTTTAAAATAATATATTTATGTGGAAAATTGATTCGTTATAGAGTTCAAGTAGAAGTGTGAAACTGGCGGTACTTTTTGTGTAGTAGGTATATCAACTTGAAAGCACATAGCAGCTCTAGTAAGAGAGCGCAAGCAGAAACCCTGAGCGTCGAGTTGAGTCGGCTCCTGCGCCGCGGCACGCACATTTCCGTGAGCGACGGGCGCGAGGCCGCGCGTCGCTGTGTGCCGTGCGCACGCGCCGCGCCGCTGTGTGCGCAGAACCAGTCCCACATCCTGTTTGGTGGCCCGTCGCGCGCAGCTTCGCCCGACCAACATACGAGCTTTTTATTTCACGCCTCTGGCCACTGCCAGCCATGGGACCACTTTTTTATTTAGCTTCCAAGTCGACTTTTAATAAGGATTTGTTTTGCTATTTTTACACTGCCGCCGTTTGAGAAGTCAAGCTAGGCGTGCAAAACAACGAAATCGATGTGTTATGAAACGAAATTTAAATACACGGTACGAATCGCGGCACAGACGTTACACACGACGACGTTACATTGCTAGTAGTTTTTGCTGTTTATTCTGGTCAAACCTCCAACCGTTGTATTCAGATGAGTGAGCATGTTTTTGTCTGTTTGTCTAATATTACGCTACCGATCCGTGTTTACCGTTATGCAACGGCGTCAAAGGGTTTCAAGGTGACGGCGGTGAAAAGTGGAACAAATAAACCGTAGAAAAACAAACAAAAGGAATCCCTCAGGAATGCCGCATAAAAAGAGGGAATTCCCGAAATGCATTGTTTACAATGTGCGCGGACGCGTGCGAGACGCTGTGTTATGCGCTTTTATTTTATGATCAGCAAGTTGCGACCACTCAATGCGTTGAAAGGGAAAATTGTAGTTTTTGTCGGTAGAGCGCGAGATGAGATGACGCACGCTTCCCCGAAGCGGCGCTCGCGCGGAATGTCGGGCCGCGCTTCCTCCGGCCCCAGCCTGCGCTCTTCCAGCAACCCGGCCTACGTAAGCACAGACCTCATCCAACTATACATTGCTTCTTCAGTTCTATTCAAACTTACATCTAAATAGGTTTTGGAATCCGATGGTTACCATTTCGATAAGTTGCCCTCAATCTCTCGCAAAGTTAGATCTTAAATGAGCCCTTTGAACAGCTGATAAATGGGATCTGCAGTTAACAAATTGATTAGGCGTCGCGGCGAGACAACGTGTGTCGCGCGGACCGGTTCAAGGCACTGCGATTAACACTGACATTGCGGACGGGTGCGGTATAAATCACGCGGGGTGGAAGTTTACACCGCTACCGCTAGCTTTTAAGATAATAAATCAGGGGCCTCGGGCGTACGCGAGCAGATTATGACGTCACCGGCACGTATCTCGGAGAATCCCCGGAAGAGAGCGAATAAAATAAAAATGTCACGTAGCGATCAGCTGTCGGGCGCCGCGGCGTGACGGCCCGCGCGGCGATACGCATAACGACGCCGCAATAAAACTTATTTTTATGTTTTTCGCACACAATGGCCGCGCGAAGGTCGAGCTATCTAAATGGGTCAATACACTCGGCGTAGTACGAGCGAGCACGTGCTCCCGCGTTTGTAAATAGCGAGATATCGGCCGATTGTTGCAGTGATTAATGGGGGCGCGTAATGACTCGCCCGGCGCCGGGCCGGCCGCCGGCGCCGCCGCTAATGTGTTCATTCATCGCTTCACAACTATTATTATTGTCCAACGAAGATGGTGTTTGCATTCCGACACGATGCGACAGGGCGAGGGCCATTGCCAAGGCTGCACCGCTACGCGCCGCCCCGCTAATTGCTACGAGCCGCTACGACACACCTGTGTCCTACAGCACTACGCTCAAGTACCATCTTTCTAATTTTCGTTTATATAGCCAAACTCTGTCACACAATTACGTCCCCCATTCTCGTATCTCGTTACTGCTAAGTTCAAAGAACACTTCTTATCTCAAGAACTCAAGATCGCAGTATTGTTACTGCAATCTGACCGAAAAATACTCTTCTACACTTCTCTATGGAAGACTACTTGAGTTTATAGTACAGAACAATACGCTGGGCTCAGGTGCGGCATTCGTCAACAGGGCCAGCTGCCGCAGCGAGCGCGGCCTAAGGGCCACGGCCAGGCGCGGAATCTGTGCGGTCGCGATAACGCTGCGGTTATCAATGGTGGGATCTCCATACGCGCACGTGGCCGGCCACGACATCTCGCGCCCATTCACTATGAAGACGCCCCCCGCGCCCGCCTCCTACCCTCCCACCCGCGCCCTCGGTGCATCCATGCAACAAGTTAGGGCTCACGTTCCGTCTTGTAAGGAGTTCCGGAAGTTAGGACGCGCCGAGATATATAGGGGTGATTGAAGTTCGCTCAGGAATGCGGTGTCATTGACTTAAGAGGGGCGGCGATGTCAACATTGCAAAACGTATTGAAAATAGACACCCTACATACGCGTGTTTATAATTAGGTACCATCAATATTCATTTCAATGCTAATGTTAAAGCTCGTGAACTCGAAACTGCAAAAGAATAGAAAATCCCAGACAGATTACGCCGACGAAAAAGAAGCCCCCCCAACTGACTGAGTCCCAAAGGGGGTCAGCCAGACATAATCTAAAACGTAATTTGAATACCGAATACTTGTGAAACACGGCGTTTGAAACACATTTTCAGCATCGTGATGCCCAATTAAATATGTATGTGATTGAAAAACGCGTGTCCGGTAACGAGCGTGTACATAATTGGTGGGTGGCTGGCCCGGAGTGACCCAGTTGCTGCGAGCTGCCCGGGCCGCCCACCTGCCCCCCGCGCCCGTACTAAATAACCTGCCCGAAAACGACACCTTAACAAAGGTCGTTCAACCGTCTGAAACAGTCGCGATTTTCCACCCACCACATGAGACGATGCATCGCAAGCGAACTAACACCTCTACACTTCTACGATAGGTCTTGCAATCGAATTCGGAACCTGAACGATTCTGTCGCCGCACTGCACTCCGCTATAACTCGCAGAGACCAATGTTAATATGCAATGCACCGGCTTTTAAACTTTATTGGCATGATCATAAATTAGGACTGCTGAGCTACTCTTTTATCACAGCTAACGTGATCTGATCAACTCAGTGCGGACTTAAATATAGACGTCCTAGCTCACAAAGACTAACAGCTACTAAATATTTTTGTCTAACTTCAGCGACAAACTTTTTGTTTTAGGTAACAAATAGAAAGCCTGCGAGCGAATAAATTTAATTGTTATAAGCCGCGTTCGGGCTGCCACCCCGCAGACGAGGAGGCGTGGGGAGGCGCTAGAAGCGTTATATTTCTCCGAACTTGTGCTAAATTTCACTTTCTCTGAAGACGCTGTACGTAGACTTAGCCACCCACTCGCCCCTGTGCCTACCAACTAACTTCGAAACAGTTCCTTTCTAGGTATCTATCTGCGTCTTCGAAACCTAAGTCCATGTTCCCTTCAACCTCATTCTTGGGAATACTTGCGGCATTACTATGACTCATACCGTCCTGAGCATTTTCTGGAAGCCATGGCAAGTTGCGTTTTTTTCATAAAACAGCAATGCAGCCAAACATGTCTCTCCTGCTAGAGCGCTTTTCACCCTCTGTGAGACGTCGTTATCTTAGCGAACCCTAACCGAGTAAAACATAAAAAACGTACGTCAAAAAAGTCCTTCCACTCACAAAAACTCCACCGCCTCCTCTGAAGTTATAAAATACTGAAGGCAGGCGCGGGGCTGTGTGGGCGGCTTAAAACCTTATCGCTTTGGCATAAAGTCTAAAGTATGTCGGGTCGGCGGTGCGCACACCAACGTGGGGCGCCTGAAAGGCGAGCACACGAGCTTGGGAGCTTTAGCAAAATGAAAGCCGACTCGCTCTTAATTCACCAGCACACGGGCGCCGCGTACACGGACGTCGATAGAGCGCCCCCGGCCGACCCCCGCCCCACGCGCCGGGCATAAATAAGGGGGGCCCGGGGGTCGGGGCCGCCGCCTCGCCGCCTCCCGCTGGGTGACGCGGGGGCTGCGGCGAAGGACGAATTAAGGAGATGAGAGAGCACACGCTCTCGAGTCGCGCCACCTCGCACCAGGGAATTAAGGGAGCGATCTGAGCGCTGTTGTCGCCTAGCCAGACCCACCTCCTCTACGTCTAACTGAGCTAGCGAAAAAAACCATTCTAGCGTAGGATTTCTAATGCGACGGTTTCCGTAGCTATGTTTTTCGTTTTACGTATTTGGAAGTTGATATAGGTATAAAGTTATTGCTCGCTTAGATAAGTTCGTAGGCATAATAAATGAGTAGGTATCTGGCATGGCGTAGCATTGAAGCTGTATCTAATTAATTAATTTAGAAGTTGATAATAATTCAGTCATGTTGCTGGCTACGAGCTCGTGACGTCACGGCTGCGTTTCGTAGCACATGACTCGCTCCGCCACATAAATTACAAACTATATCCCTCTGGAGTTACGGTTCGTTTTCGGCGGATTCAGAGCTGCTCCTTTGTCTTGAGCGTTCGATACGAGGCGAACCGTTCTTTGATGGCTCGAGATAAGGTTGGATTTGGTCGGGCGGGGTGTAATGCTCTCGGCGAGAGGGTGGGTATAAATTTTCCACGGGGGTAGACGGGGCGACGTCGCGCGAGGGCGCCGCT
This sequence comes from Archips xylosteana, assembly GCA_947563465.1. Classification (NCBI taxonomy): domain Eukaryota; kingdom Metazoa; phylum Arthropoda; class Insecta; order Lepidoptera; family Tortricidae; genus Archips; species Archips xylosteana. Next base: position 8,523,916 of record OX387362.1, read on the forward strand.
GACTCACGGAGGGCGGCGGGGAAGGGGGTTCATATTGTAAGTATCTACCACTCACATGTCACAAAGTTTTCCCCGCATCGAGAAACTTTGTTAACGTCAACAGAGCACGTGGCCTTCGCCGATATGATACCTACAGCTTTCGTACATAATTGGCAGCGTCGACTCCGCGATGTTTGTGAAACTTTTTCGCAAAGTTTCCAGCCCTCTTAGTTAAGATTGCAAGAAAACTATTATGTAGGTACTTGTTGTGATTTGAAACTTTGATAGAGCAGATATCGAAATCGAAACAAAGAAATTTCCCAAGGAATGCGCGCACGTCGATTAAATTGCCTTTTATCAAAGTGTTGCGATAACTTGTCTTTAGGACAAAAGTCACCATTTTCCTTTAAGGTCATTTTAGAGACAAAGAACATGTTAAAAGTTTTTACATTAGTTATGATCCTATTCTGAAGCTCATTTTGGAATGCATACATATCAACGAAGGAGGTAGCTAACCCACGTAAACCAAGTCATCGATCACATAACCCGTGAAATTGTTTCACATTTTAGCCAATCAAGTCCTTTCAAGACATTATTAAGTCAGCTGACAATGTTAATGTTGAAATGCTAAGAAATCATTGTGCAGTGCTATCAGCAGCGCTGAGCAATCGTTACATCGGGCCGTCACCTTGGCGCGCGATAACGCGTGATAAGGCGCGATACCACTGTATCAGTGCGTAACTTTTACATGCCGAAGGTACTGATTCAAAATCGTATTGAATATTTAAAAAATACTTGAATCATTGTAGCGATGCAGTGAGATAACGCAATGGATCTCCCTAATATTGTTTTCAGATTGTGTTGTTTACTAACGCTAGCAAGCGGACAGAACGCAAGCGGTTCTAAAGCATACCATCCCTAGCATAGTATAGTCATGGGAAAAAGTTGGTTGAGGTTGGAGTCGTGTTTGGTAGGGTTGGTGGCACGGAGCGTGCGGCAGCGGCGAGGCGCGCGCCCGCAATGCTCGGCCGCGACCGCGTCGTCCTCCCAATTTACATTATATACCGGGGGAAGGCACATGCCCTCCCGCACAAAACTTGCGGGTTATAAAGCGCGGGAATGAGTTTTGCCGCGCAAACTTTATCGCGGAAGCTCTGACCGGCTCTGCGTCGGCAGTGTCGACACAAGATGATGATGTAGTTTACGATAACTTTAGAATAACTTTCTGGTATGGAGATAAATACCACTAGACCATAAAAATAAGCTGATATGTTGATTTAGTAATGCATCTGTAACAGGCTTGAAGCTTTGATCGTTTATGAACTGGAATTGATCGACTGGAACTCTAGGACAGTTTATCTGGGCAAATTGTAGAGCCATAATGATCGTCTTGAAATTAGAAAATGATTGTTAGCCTTATTCAAATTGCATCTATTCAGAAATGCCAAAGTTTCGAAGTGGAGCGGTCCACGCGAATAAATATTAACGCGCGGGTATTCCGCAAATGAAATATTGTAGCGAAGCGGCCGGGCGCGGGCGGCGGGTTGAATAGCGAGAGGAGACAAAAGTCAGGGGCGACCCTTCCTGCAGCACTGTAACGAAGGGCCGCGCCGGAGGGCGCGCACAAAGACCGGCCCCCGAATTCAGTAATGGGCTCCGTTAGTCTATTGCCAACTTGCAGATTAGGGCCCTTCCTAACTTTCCTATTCGCTTTATAACCCTGCCTGAATGAAAAGTTTTCAATCCCACTTTATCGGCTGACCAAATTGTTGATATTCGAATGTTCGTTTTGGAGTCCGGTGGAAGTCGAGGCGAGCGGTCGATTAATCGATGTGGAGTTAAGGTCAGGTCGGCCAGGGCTGGTGCTGCGTGCGGAGCGGTGTGGCGCGGCGTGGTCGTGCGCTCGCTGCTGCTTTGCATAAATAATGAGCCGCCGCCCGCCCCGCGCCGCCCCGCCCCGCGCTAGGCCTATCGATTGCGGCGGCGCGAGGGCGGGCCGCGGGCCGCGGGCCGCATCGCCGTAATTGTCACACCGACCGAACCGAGCTGAATTTCAATCCACCCCACGATATCAACCTTACTGCCATAAAATAAAACTCAATATCTGCCGCCGCAGTATCGAATACCAAATGTGTTGTTAGTCTACTCTAAGTTCGGAGGCGGCTCGTAATAGAGCCTTCGAAGAGTCTATGACAGAGCTTAATTAGACAGGCGCGCGATAGCAACAAATGGATTTTACTTGTTCGATGTTTCTGCGCGAATTAAAGTTCAAATTAATGTCGCTAAAGTAAATCTGGCGATTTAAATTAGCGCGGCGCGGACTGCGCAGCGGCGCCGGCCGCGCGTGTTTGCGCGTCGAGTTAGCGCGCCGCGACCGCACGCCGCGGCCAGAGCTGGCCAGTGACTTAGTTTCACATTACTTTATGTTTCCTATTCGTTTCAAATTCAAGCCACATCATATCGCAAAGATAGCTTTTCAACTTGACTGCAGTCTCACTTTCCAAGATTGAAGTAGTGATCTATCTCTATGTAGAGTCGGTGTGCTCACTGCAAGTATGCGAGCAGCTCGTACTGATAGAAAACTATTCCGTACAGTTTCGCGCGACAGAGCGTGCGATGTCGAATCGTATGTATTTATAGTCTTCGTCTAGTCGCGCTCCGTTTTTTAGCGCGCCAGCGACGAAAGTATGGAGAAAGTGGCGCGTTGACGTCACCCACACACGCGCAGCTCACGCGTGGCTTACGCTCGCGCCGCTCTCCTGCGACTCGCGCCTCGCCTGCGCCGTAGCCTCCAGCGCGTTGCAACACTCGCATGAGAAACAGCGCCGGCGAGCGGCGATACGTCGCGGCCCCTCTCAACACGTTCCGTTACCCAACAGTGACTCGGAAAAAATACGACGAAATAACATCCAACAGCCGGGCCGCCACGCCGGCCGAAGGATTACTGGCCTTCCCCAATCTCTCCATAAATTGATACTTATACGGGCGGCTCGTTATGAATGCGGGTTACTGTCACTTGTTGAGGTCGTATTCATGATCCCTCGCCGGCAACAGTCACTGGCTAAATATAAGCCCATTAATCGGACACCTGTTAGGCTGCGTATTTCTTAGAGTGTAAATCGAACAAAGGGAAGTGTCAATCTTCTGAAAAGAACATTTTTTGCAACAGCAAGTGCCATAAAAACTGTGGCTCGTGCCTGAGGCGTCGCAAATATTACATAAAAATAACAATGAGGACAAGATGTGCAACGGTACGGCTCTTTTAATTGTAACGGATCTGTCCGGCTTTGGTTATTGAGGATGCTATTCATTGTATTGTAAAGGTTTTTGTCTCATAAGAAACAAAAACGTTAATAAAGTAGACGAAGACAATAATAGAGTCGACGTTAAGTACTCCAACTACTAAGCAGTGGAGGATCCGAACCCATAACGCAGTTCATTCATGTAATCACGACGTGACTGTCATAAATCGAGTGCGTCTAGTTCGGAGACCCCAAGCCGCGTTTACGTGCTGCTGTAGTATACTTACGTAGATGTAGATGGTGGGCGGCCGCGGCGCCTGTGGCGAGCGATTAATTACATAAAGTACGAGATGAAAAGGAAAACGGTTGCGATCAGCTGATCTCTGATTGATGCTGGCACCCGATCACACCCCGCACGCGTCCATTCATAAACCTGTTTAGTCCCGTTAACATAAAAAATCACGCATATCTCAAAATGTTTACGGCCGTTCATATCGGGTATCAATTAAAACGATCGAGATGCTGCAGCTGTAAATAAAAAACGACTGTGTTTTCGACACTCCGGCTGAAATCGCGCTCACGTGAGTTTTCTTGGGCTACGAGCCAGACTGGCATTATTTCGCGCTATTAGTATTATAAGATATTGTGCCTATTTATCAATCGAATGAAATGAGACCACTGCTTCTTATTATATATTTGACGCCCGCGTTGAGGTTAGATAACAAACTAAACATAATCACGGAGCAAATACACCGCTTTTATTCAGCTCGTCGTTGGGAATGTAAATTGCAATCGTATGCCGAACCAAAGTCAACCCAATATGCGCATACATGTATTTTCTAAACAAACAAAACAATGACCTATATAATGCCGTTGTCTTGTCTTGTCTGCGGTTGTTTGAAAAAAGTGAAAAAGGTATAATCTGAGAGGGTTTTATCATTTCTTTTTCATTGCCAAAAAACCTATGAGTGGTGACGTCACGTGGGGGCACGGGGGGATTAGGCGGTCGGGGGGTACGTGGGGTCGCCCCCGCACTGCCCTACCACTGGCTCTCGACTCGAACGTTAACCAGGCGACTTCGTAATAAATGAAAGGTGAACTAAGTTGAACTAGATACCTAAGCCGTTGTTATGATTAGTGGATCTTGTAGAGTTTTAATAATAATGACACATTTTTAGAAATCATTCCACAGATCGCTAGAAAGATAACTTTCAGGTTAGTAGAGTCAAAATTACGCTAATGCGAATTACATAGAGGTGAGGAGTCAATGTTTAAGTGCTTTTTATTTCATAAAGCCTTGTTTCACACCAGGATAATTTTTTTGACGCATTGTATAGTCTATGGTCGGCAAACTATATAGAGCATTTATTTAAGAACGGTTTATTCGGTCAATGGCATTAAAAGTAATTTTAATTCTAAATTCGAGTTTGATTAGTGACGAGGACAATAGTAGCAGAGATCAAAGAGACCAGTGGGGGTGGAGGGGAGGCCACCCACCACCCGATAGGGAAAAATGTCGAAACCAACATTCGCACTCCCACTACATTAGGTAGCCACGTTAATTTATCCAATTATGAAAAAGTAAAGCCACAACAATGGGTTAAGGTTAATGACTTCGAAATACTTTGGCACAATAACATCATTATCAGTCCAATAGACGATTATGACGTGAAAAAAAATGTAAACAAAAACTATTTACGTTAGCAATAAATCATGATAGAAGATAACGAAGAAAACAGTGGGACGTGCCTCCCCCTGCGGCTGATTACGGAGCTTCGAAATACGAATGAATTTTTAATGAACCTCCCGAGCGGGCGAACCCTACTCCGGCGGGTACGCACTTAGGAGATTAGACCCGGGAGCCAGCTAGTTAACTTACTAACAACCGCCTACTGGCAGACTTCGTGATGCTGGCCAGATCCGGCACGATCAACAGCCACGTCCCCGGCACTTGCTTATCAACTTACTACATTGTATATAGTCTCTTCCAGCTGTTTTAGACTTCAACAGGCAACAAAATGTTCGTCAGCTGAGCTAGCCGAATTTTATATGTCGCCACAACAGTTGCGTGAATATGTTTTCGCAAATGCCCAAGGTGAACTACGCAACGTAAGTATTAACATAGAATCGTATAGTACAGCGTTGATTTTAAAAACACTTGTTAAAACACCGTTAGGTACATTACATAACAGATGTTTAAGTTGTTAAACTAAAAAGACAATCCTACTCGAAGAAATATTAATCTCCATTGTTCGTATTTGGGGAATTACGGATATGTACGGCACGCGACTGGGGCCTTCAGCAAAAAACCGGTGTACAAACTGTCCAAACGCCGGAACAGGTAGCGCGTAAACGCAAACGAGCCATAAAACAGTGAAAAGATAAGACGACGACCCCACGAAACAATAATACAAGTTTTATAGTGTAAACAAAAGAATGTAAATGTGTTACGCGGGCTTTACGTCAGCGGGGGCGCGTCACCGCCGCGACGTCACGGGCGGAAGTCCGTAGTCCGCACTAGATATATTTACAGTGGTCGGGTTCAATGTCGACTATCTATCGGCCATCAATCAGCCGCGCGGGATGCGAGTCGCGGGCCTTATGCTGTTGCCATGTGCACTCGATCTCAATCATTCCAGTTTCGCGACGGCTTGCGTTCGTACCAGCGCCATTTTATGCTTTGATGTTGTGAGGTTTATGATTTACTTATACTCAGGTGTGTTTAAGCGGCCGAGGTTTACTTTAAGCGATGCCATCTACGAACGTCAAAAATCCTTCGCGTTTGAGACCATACTAAAATGTAAAGAAGCTCACTCTTTACAGGGCAACTTGAAAAGCGAAGCTACGTTTATTGCATCAACAAGCCATTCGCAGTTCGTTGACGCGCGATGCTTATCATTGTTTTCATTGATAGAGGGGATTTGAGAAAGTAATCTGTATCGGTATTGGCGTCGCCGTGCGTGACTATCGGGTGCAGGTCGGCGGGAGCAAGGCCGTCGCTGTTTACAAACTTCCGTCACGAGTGCTTGTCACTCGCTCCTCGGCACACGTGTCTACGCAAATAATAGCGAGCCCTCACCGCTGACATTGTCCCACTTAAACTCGACTGCCCCACCGTCTAGACTTGAGATACGATCGTTGATACTCGCTAACGTGTTGTTATAAACTCCTACGGCGCCGATAGACGTCTCACATCCGAACGATTAACGAATAAACGATGTTACATCATAGATCAACGACACAATGTCTCCGTCGCTAACTCGTCTGGCGCATCAATCGCGGACAGATACCTAAGCTTTGTAGCGAATATTTATACGACGAAAGCCGACGACCCTTTGGATGGCGTGCAGACATAGCTTAAAAATGTATGATCAAAGCAAATCCGAGTGGAACGCACGAATGCGCTAAAGGACTATGATAGATCGCACAGTAGAAGATTGTATTCTTAAATTTAGTATAGCTTGCACCCTTGTGTAAGCCCTGCGCGGGGTAGGGTGAATGCATTGGGGTGGCCCCCTCGGCCTCGTCCCGTTTCCCGTTGCACTGTAGGCGCGTAGTAACTGCAATAACGGAGCAGTGAAAGTGTCGCGGGGTGCTTCAACCGTCAATGGGTGAAGACGTACACCCTTCGCCCCGCCGTCTTGTAAACTTGCAGCTAATAGTACGGAACGTCTTCAGATGCTCGCTTACAATAACATACCAACGGGATTTCCACGGTAACGGCTAGCACTAAGTTTGCTACTTTGATTCCTAATACTTTAGGGAATGTTGGTGTAAGTCTTCCACATTGAGAATCTCTCATTTCATTGTATTGTCAAAGTAAAGTAAAGGTAACTTAGCGTTAAGCGACAAGGCTTGATGATAATTTGCTAGTGGGCGCGTGAGCAAAAATGTATAAAAGCGAAACTTTTATGAGGCGATGCGTCGTTTGCGGAATGCAGTCGCATGCAGCGGCCCTCGCCGGCGCCGCTCGCCGAAGTGAAATGCGGTAGGAGTCGATCAACACACGTGAGCCGCGACAACTGACGGCCGAACAAACAAACGAGCGGAACGAGCACGTCGTCATTATCTCAGCTCATGAATGAAACGGAACGTAAATTGAAACGTATCGCGTGCCATAATCCGCGCGCATTAATCTCACTCAAACGGCGATCGTTGCGTAACATTGAGCACATTACAAACGGCTCAAGTTCATTGATCCACTTAATGTTCGCGCTAAATGTGTCGTTGCTGTCGAATGTCAAAACATTGTTGCGTAATTATGCGCGTTCGACACGCGCAGTTCCGAGTTGTGCTTCCGATCGCGATCGCCCGCGATACGTCACCATGTTTATTTATGAGCTTATGATTATAAAATGACGTTTACATCATTCTGATATCGTTGACCGGTTGCCGTATACCTAATAATAGCATTCATTCACAATTTACGAGTGATTAATGTTCGGCAGCTATCTACAGAACAGATTTGTAGTGGTAATAAAGCATTATCATAGTAATTAGAGCAAGATTTTACGCTACTACTCGCCTGTAGTAAATTGTTTATTTACGTTTCAATGTCCGCTTCTACCTACTTCAATACATTATGATTAGTGTTATCGGAGAAGCATACTTGTACCGCATCTGAAGTTCCGTTAATATCAAACGAAACTTCAAATAGAGATACCTCTGTTGAGTACTAAACGCCGCTGTAGAATATGACAGGAAACAGCAGAAAACTGTTGAAAAAGGAACTAAAACTTTACCCACAAGTATCCATGTTCATGCGTTTTACGTGAAAAGTGTGCTTGTCACACAAAAGATGACGCTCTTATTGAATTTTTATTATTTTATGTTATACTCTTTCTAATTCAGTATAATTTATCACCAGTTCGGGCTCAAGACGGTTTAAGTTTAAGGTATATCTAACAGTTTAGTCTACTGAAGACTACAGTCCTATTTAATTAAATTAAACGACCCTTAATAGATTTGTAAGGCGGCGATTACAGACGGTTGTAGAACTTTCCCAGGTCTACGCGAAGTTAGGTGTCTCCGAGAACTTGCGACCAGGCGAGCGCAGGCGACGCGAACGGCGAAACTTCCAAGAATGATTGTAGTTATGTTGATAAACTTTCCTGATCCGAACTTGACCGCCAAAACAAGATGGCAATAAAAACATCACTTATACAATGACGTGAATTTACATAAATTATTGGCGACGCGGCGTCTCGGCTGGGCCGCGTGTTTGCCCAAAATATGCAGTGTTTACATAGGCATCGGTACACGAAAGTGGAGTTCAACGACTCGTATATTGTTTTATGCGAGACGTAAATGGGTCGCGGTTCGGCTTCGAGGGCACGCCGGATTTATGCAGAGCGGAGACAGGACACGGGATTTTATTTATCACCCGCGGTGCAGACTACGCTGACGCACAGGACTCTTAACCTTGTTTCCGACTACACGTACTGTGGAAACGTAGAAACTTGAATCAAAAGCCAATTTTACGCACCAAATAAAACAATAAAAGGGTGGTAATCCTAAAAAAATGTAAACAAACAAGTGAGTGGTGATGGTATCGCTTGCAACTCGATTGCATCGATAATAAAAACATAATAGTGTGCATTGAATTCGGCGATTTGCACCCGACATTTTTAAAGCCGCCCGTTTCTTCGGAACAGGTGTTCGTCCATTCATAGATGTCGATGCCCTATATTATTATAGCACGTTCAAGTTCATTGAGTCACACAATGGGCATATAATTGGTCGTTAGCGTGTATGTCAAAATACACCGGCACTCGCTACGGTTCATAATGCTTTACATAATTAGGATCGTTTGCATAAGCGATTATTATGCGTGTCTTCGACGATGACTGTGACGCCCGCTGCGCTATGGCTAATTCATTCATTCAGCGCCTAGCATTTATTACATTAACCACGTGCGCGGTTGTTTACTACGAGGATTTAACAGCAAAATGTAGTAAAAGCAGTTATTACGAGATGCACTGTTATAGCGACCTGCGCTCGCGCACTGGCGGCGGCTTTATTATTCACAGAGCTGAATTACCACGGCTGAAAGTAACAACGGCTTCTTATCATAATTGTTAGCAACCGAATCATGTGGTTCGCACGTTGCTGAGTTAGAATGTGCACAACGGTTGTGAGGTTGCGCTGAGATGGATGTTTGGAACACCTATATTATTATTTTATTCATATTTTAGCAACTGCAAGGCTCTTACCATCAACTAAATACGTCTTACGGCCCGTTGTTTGATCGTTTGGTTGTTTGATTGATTAAACAAAGTAATAGTCAAATTGCCTTTGAAATGCGTTAACTATTGTTAGTTTGCCATATATTTTAACTATTAGTTTGTTTAACTATTGATCAAAAAACGGACTCTTAGACATGCTTGAACTTACAGTTTTCTATAAAATGAAATGTCCTAAACTCATGTTCTACGGCTGCATAAGTTTTTGTGGTAATACGGTTAATGTTCATCCTCCTGAGTCCCGAATTTCTCTAACTGATATATTTAGTGCTGAAGATCTAGGTCAGAGTAATAGGTTTTGTACTTTTGGAAATTATTGAATAAGTTTTACTTTATAAAGTACATTAGGCAGCTATTCTTACAATTATTTTTTAACAGTGTTCAAAAAAAATACATATTTTTCTGATAACTAAGTACATACATCCAATAGTTTTTTTTGTTTTTGATTTGTACATTTTTGTCGTAAATCTGCATAAACATCAAAATATTTATTTAGACGCTCATTATTATATGTGTGAACATAAAGCACGTACTTACATTTTCACAAACTATATTAGTTTCCTTCTCTAATAATAACATATAAATAAAGCAATATTTACCGTGACAGTTTTATACTACTGACGAATTAATTTTGTTACATCTACCTACATGTTATACATGTATAAAAATGTATCCTTATTTCCCTTGATCACTATAACATGCGAACGACTTACCCGATTTCATTTAAGTAGCTTTGTTTTCAAAGATTTCTAACACTTCCTAGAAGGATCTTACAGAAAAAATGGCAACGAATCAAGGAATTAACGGTACATAATATTCGATTTAAAATAAACCTATCTCTGTATAACTTAGAGATTTGATACTTGGCAGATCGTAATACAACGTAATACTGGATCAATTAGAAGTGCAGTGAGATAGGATTTTTGGAATTTCCCGCGGGATAGAGAACGATAGTACCTAGTCCATAAATTTTAAATATGCGCGGACGAAACAAGCAAAAGTTAATTCTCAATAAATTTAAATCACAACTTAACCTCACAAAGGTTTCCTATGTTTAATGGTAAAAGCAGCCCGTCAGCAGAACAAAATGCAACCTAGTAAATAAAACCGTGCCCTCATATCATATGTGTGCTAGGGATGTAACATGGTTACACGTGACTGCAACAAGTCGCATTCTCATTGCACCCTGCGCCTCCCCCCGTAGGCCTAAAACCACGTGAGGAACTTCAGGAACGCTTTTAGCAGGGTAAATATATACAGACCCGGAAACGTGCTGGTTCAGACAATCTACAAGTATAACCTTATACGCCTAAGTACCAACGTGTGCTTCGTTTTTGAGACATTATTTACATAGTTTCCTATTAATATTTTGTATTTAAAACGATTATAGTTTAAGGGTGGGGGTGAGAAATTATTTAGAATTTTGCTTACTGAACTAAAATAATAATCTTCATCTTTTAGATCAGATGGTTAAGGTAAGGGGTTTATTTATAACAGTATATATCATTGTAACGTATGACAGCTTGTTCCATCCGTGCTTTTCTTTAACATGTGCTATAAACTTTTACACATTGAGTGCCAAGAACCCGATATCGCGTTCTGCGTTCGTAGGCAGTTTTCGCTACAAAGCGGAAAAACGCTGCTACTGGCTACGAGCGTAGCGCGTAGCAATGCGTGGCTGCGAATGTGTTAAGACAATAAATATGCTGCAAAACTTTCTTTTGAGTAATTTACTCAAATCGCTGACTGGTTTTGCTTAAGAAGTTTTTTTTTTGTCAAATTGTTTGTCTATTACGGTGATGTAGTTGTTATGTATGAGATGCTTTAGGTTCGACTGTAAGGTTTATTTTGTGCTAAATAAGTAATTTATTGAGACCTATTTTATGGGACGTTGCGTTCCTTGAATAATCAAGTTAAAACCAACCTAAGTATATGTAGATAAACAGAAAAACGAATTAGTTTCAGTCTAGTGGAGCGCGTATTATAGGAAAATGGACAGCCGAGCTTTGCTATTTCTGTTCTACGAAAATAATATTATTACAAATATATTTTAAGGATCCTACAGACCAGGGTATAAAAATAAGGCAGCCCAAATTGTCTTGGCTTGTACTTATCTATGTGCAAAATCGTTTTTTGTCATGAATGAAAGTATGTAGGTAGTTTTTTATTTTTATCATCAGATTAAAAAGCAATATCTGCATTTTATATGCAAGGGAATATTGGTTTCGGTAAAATCAATTTAGAAGACTGTTTAGCCCCTCGGCTTAGTAGGCTGTAAGTCAATTTTTAATGTCGAGAATATTATAGTAGAAAAGGTAAGAAATCTCTAATATGTTACCTACACTAACGGTTTTTTATACTGAATTTCTATCTATATGGCTATCTGAAATTATTTCAATTCCACATTGTTCCTATTTTGTAGAAGTTTCATAGAAATACTGATTTTAATTCTCATCGCTCGTTGTTTTAAATGTGTTTCGAACAGCAACGTTAGTTAGTTAGAAAATCAACATTTTACTACATGTTATACAAGGGATTAAAATAAAAATATGGAACTTATTATACAATAGATACGCCAGACAAGAAATGTTTTATTAAGACTTGTTAAAGTGTAGGTACAAGTTTTCCCAAAAACTATATCACAAAAATCTAATGAGAGACAAAAAGAGATAATAAGTTCTATTGCCTAATTCAAGTAGCTATTGTAGGTAATCGTAATAAGCGAACATTTCAGCTAAGGGAAATTAAATCACGAGGCAAATTATGTTCTCCGGCTTACAATCAAGCATTACAATTAGAAAAAAACTTAGTTAGAAGCAAACCAAATATTTTTTTGTTAAATTAGAAGATACTTTAGTAGATTTTCATTGTTCCTTTTTTACCAACACAAAGTAAAATTGAACAAACTGGGACACAACCAAAATCATGCCAACGTGGTATTTAAATAATGCAACGAGTAATAGGTTTGCTTCCTTAATGCTGGCTGATCAGATCAATATTCGGAATAATGATTCAAAAATAGATACCTGCTTTTAATTTAACCCTAATTTCAAAACTGCACAATTGCCAGATTTGTCTAAATGAACGTGCCTACCCATGGGTAGTTCTAATAGCGTTTCAACCGCTATCAATCTCCTGTCGTATATACATCTAATATCTAATACCTTTAAACGAGCAATTCTTGTTTTTATACTTATATATATATAATCAGAATCTCAGAAACGGCTCCAACAATTTCGATGAAATTTGGTATGTGGGGGTTTTCGCGGATGGAAAATTGATCTAGCTTGGTCTTATCTCTGGGAATATTAAAGAAAGGAGCTACATCTAGCGGAAGGTTTTCATATAACGATACAGCTTGCTTGTGGTATAATTTCAATTTGATGAAATTTCACGCTAGCTGTAGCTTATTTCTTACGTATATGCGACAGGAGACTGATAGCGGTTGAAACGCTAGTAGAACTACCCATATCAACGTATCGGTATTCTTTGTTCAGTTCAGTTTAATCTTATGTCTGCTTTACTTGAAAAATATACCTAAGTACATCATCGAAACAGAAGCTGTCGAAATAAAAGTTTAAGTTGACTCGGTGTTAAAAAAAATAACTGCAAGACTGTAAGAGTCGAGGCATGGGCGGGCTTTACATACGATAAAGTTTTTAGCCTCAGTCGCCAGCAAAACTGGGATTATTTAGAAAATACCAGGCCTCAGTGAAGTCGCCATTGGCGATCCCAGTCTCAGAGTAAATCTCACTAAGTGGAGCGGGGCGGCGTTGGGCGGGGCGCCCTAGCCGTCGCCACGGCAACCGCCCTGCCCCGCCCGCCCCACAAACCCTCACACATGATTGCTTGGTTTCAACAATTTCATTAACAATTAATTATAACAAAATACCATGCATCCCTTATCGTTTCTTTATCAATAATCAACTATTGACCATTTGACAATCATTATAAGACTGGTTTTCCGTTGTCAACCTTGAAAATTGGCCAGTCCATTAGTATTTAATACCTACTAAGTGATAGCTAAAATCACATACATCAGGAGTTTATGAAACTAAACAATTCGACCTAAATATGAACGCGTTAAATACCGAAGTAGTCTTCCAGTAATTTTTTAAATCACCCATAATGAATATCCTAAATTATTAAAAAATCATAAAACTTATCATTTTAATGAGTAAACTAAACTTCTTTCAGTATAATTCAGCTGATAAAAACCCAACGTTATTACAAACGCTCGAGCAACAGTCGTGGCGATGTAGAAAGTATAGTTATAGTGCGTCCGCGCAGTTCGTAATTAGCGGCGGGGCGAGCGGCGCCAGCCGCGCTGACAAAAAACCCGAGCGGCAAAAACAGCGTGCGAGCGAGAGAGCGCGCGCTGCGCGAGCGGGACGGCACGTGCGCCACGGGATATTAAAACTCTATACCCTTCCATCACATGGTGTTTGACAGATCGCCGGAAATGCCAACTGTCAGATTTGAAAAAGGCGCGAGGTTTTAATTCGCAGTTTAAAAGTTTAATGACGGCGAACTTAATTAAAATTTTAAACATTAAAAGCGCATTAAGCTTTAAATAGCGAGGCCAATCGAAGTCTGAACCCTCAAAGGAAATTCTAAGTTAATTTTTAAGATATCTGTCTTATCAAAACCTCAAAACAGCAATGTCATTATTTATCTAAATATAAATAAATATAAAAGTCACGATTCAAAATTAAGTCAATCGAAACTGAATAATGAATTCACAAAGAAACGAAGAAGGGATTTGACATAAAGAATAACATCACCCGATTTGATTGCTCAGAAATGACAAAGTCACAAAATTTGGAAATCGTCAAAAAGTTGAAAAAGAGTAGAAAAACATTTTCCATTTACAAAAGAACACTATTTCAAACCTAAAGAATAACGTCTACCCTCTTGAAAAGCTACAATTCCGAGAACATTGCAGTGAATTCCGTACGAACAAGGCTGATTTCGAACACAAGTCGAAACCATCACTAAGTGAGAGACAAAACCCTGAATAACAACGGCGTTGCTTTACAATATGTACTCACCTGGAAATCACTCCACATTTTCATGGGGATACACCATAGTTCCGATATGAAAACATCACACGATCACGATAACAAACTGTCAAAATGTAGTTGCCGGCGACACTGACACAAGCGCGCAAGGTGGAGGCCGATCGCAGACTGAAGCGGTCGGCGGCGGCACTCGGCGCTCGGCCGTCAGCGCTCGGCCTGGCGTTCGGCTCTCGTCGCTTGGGGCCTTCTGTGCCGCGGCCGCCTTCGGGCGCGTCCGGCCTCGCTCGGGCGCGCTCGGCTCGCCCACCTGCGACTCGCTTCCACGAACAACAAAACCGAGCGACTCCGCCAGCACAATGCGATGCCTGCAACACGGGATGTCTACCCACCACGTTCAATCTGCAACGCGGTCCACCCTTATTGAGTACGATAGAATACGTATCACATTTTAATTTACCTTGGGAGTCTACAAATTTCATTTGGTTTGCCTTGCCAACGTAGGTATTTCGTTACGTTATGTAACTTCATAGGTACCTAGTATTAAGTACTTAAGTCCAAACAGTCACCTACCCACATTATTATGTGAGATAGTGACACGATTGCTCTTCTCAGACCCTCGATTCATACGGCAAACCATGGCAAACACAGCCCCGCTAATCACGTCTTAGAACGACGCATAAAGAACTCAAGTTTATACCCGGCTGATAACAGAAAGTGACAAAATAAAAAAGCTTTTTGAACAAAGTTTTGAGTGCGCCGCGCTACAGCCGCGTAGCAGAAAGTTCGTAGCAGTAAAACTTCGTAGCGCTCTCGTAGCGTGAAAGTTTTGATTTCAACGATTTGCGCGGAGAGGGCCGCGAGGCCGCTAGCGCGCGACCCGCGCCCTACACCACAACCGACCCACCGCCGACGTAAAACCGAACCGCACTTCATACATTACCGCGTCTGAACGACCTCAGTTTCACTATAACGCAGTAGACGCAGCAATGAACCTTAATCAAAGTGATACTAACAAAAATTACATAATGCAGTCTTAGATTTATCTGTTCGTTCATCTCTCACGAGAGTGCGCCACTCGCCTGGCAGCCGACTACGCCCTTACCGTGTTACGTTTTGCAAATCATCCGCTGACGAAAGAGCCGTTAGCACTTCGCATTTCATTGCTGGTAGTATTGAGGGCGCAGCGCGGGTTGCGGTGCGCCGGTGGCAATGTAACACTCTGCGATCGATCGCGTTGTATACTGCGAGTTGCGGTGGAAAACCCGCGCCGCTTTTCAACTGTTTAGTGTTTATTGCACCACGCTGCTAATATTTATACTATGCTCGGAAACACGAGAATATAAATGAATTGGGGGGGGGGGTCAGTATATATTATGTGATCTTAAACTACCAACTGAAAAATAAAATAAAAGTGTGAATCGGAATCACATACCGAGGGTTCCGAGCCTACCAATACAACCAAAACAATTGGTACGTAGCTGAAACAACTGGTTTAAATGATTTTTAATGAAATAATGTAACTTTGTACTAATTTTGGTTTACCTACCCACACGCACAAACACGCACAAAGCATTCAAATAAGTGTAGGTAAGACTTAAATGGTCGTATCTTTTTGATTGTGTTGACCTAGAAGCTTTAATTTTTACAGTTTACAAATAAATAAAATAAATAAATAAATATCACGGGACAATTCACACCAATTGACCTAGTCCCAAACTAAGCAAAGCTTGTACTATGGGTACTAGACAATGGATAAACATACTTATATAGATAAATACATACTTAAATACATATTAAACACCCAAGACTCGAGCACAAACATTCGTATTATTCACACAAATGTCTGCCCCGACCGGGAATCGAACCCGGGACCTCAAGCTTCGTAGTCAGGTTCTCTAACAACTAGGCTATCCGGTCGTCTAAAGGACAAAGGACTGCAGATGTATTTGCCAGATGACAATTAGAAATTAGATTAGACCGATGGATGAACGACGAATGACCTATGTGTGTGGAGTCCATAAAGTTAACTATTTAGCTATAAAAAACGATAGATTGAAAAAAAGATCCGCCGTGACACAGGAATTATCCACACAATCGTACGGGTAAAATTGTCTGTCGCACAACGGAACTTTCCGCACAACTTTAAACTATCGGTTTTAGACATCCAACCTTTTGGAACTCCACCCCCAAAGGGCTCCTGGTTCCTTCTTTCGAGCGAGGTATCGAACCCAAAATACAAATAGCTTAGCACCGTGACGCAGGTTTCGGACGTGGGCGGTTCCGTATAAAATTCGCGCTATAGTAGATAGCAACTGTTTTTAAATTTTCAATATCAGTTAATAAACACCAAATTCAGAATTCCAGCGTTTTCAGTGGAATAAACACCAAATTTATTTGCTAATTGGAATGGAATTACAATGTGCGTGGGCTCGTGCATTGTGCAGTTTGTTACGCATTTAAACCCGGTATTCAGTTTCAATTGAGATTTTTTTATTCTCCAATGATCTGTAAAACTGATTAAACTAAGTATACTTCGTTTTATTAGCATTAGAAATAGAGTAAACAGTATTGATGAGTCTTTTTATTGAAAAACGCTTAAAAAATAGTAACTATTACAGAAACCAAAATAATGTAAATGACCATAATGTCCTTGGTTATTGTTTTGTTACATTACATATTTGCTGTGATTGATTTTTCAAAAGTGTTTTATATAAAAAGACACTTCAAGATCGCTTAGCCTTCATTCTAATGCTAAAAAAGGTATAGCTTAGACTAGTTCACCCCGACAAAAAGGGACAGAAAATTTATAAAAAAAAATCTCATACTTCCCATATTTTATGTAGGTGTTGGACAGCAGCTGCAGTGTAGGAATTAAGTTTATTGAAGCTAAAGCACCTTTGTCTACTACGTAAGTAGTTACTAGACCAGCTGTTTTTCATACAAGTTATCACAAAATTTACTTAATCTAGAATATTTGGTCCACTGGTTGACACTCTTTGACACGTGACACTTTGAAAATTAGCTAAAGGTACTTAAATACCTACTTGGAAACTTTTTTTTGTACAATATAGGCTTGCGTTTGATCAAAATCACGCCGGATGGAAAGTGAAGATGAAGCCTACGTGGTACACGCTTGCCTAGTAAACGCTGATTCACCCTAGACTTTAATTTAGGATTATTCTTCTTTGCAGAAAGAAGGCACTTGAGCGCGGTGTTGTACAACTGCTCAGACCCTTCCCCCAGAATGGCTTCTATAGGCAACAGGCCGGAACACGACGAGATAGCACCACCCAGGGGTCACGTGTAGGGTGTCAAGGGTAAACCTAAGGGCGCGAGCGATTTCAACTTCAATGATATATTCTTAAAAACTTTTACTAAGGTATCCAACTGTAGTTACCCAATCACTGTCTGGAATATTCTGGATTCTATTAAAGCCACCACAGACCGCAGCGCGGGACGTTTGGCGCGCGCAGTCCGCCGGCGGTGTGTGTCAGCGTATATGATGCAGTGTTATACGACGCGCTTTGCCCGCTCCGTCGGCCGGCACCCCGCGCACGCCCCCGTTTCGGTTTGTGGTGGCCTTTAATTATGTCTTGCGTAATTACATGAAACAGAGTATAGTCTAATATGTTTAGAATTACAATCGTATTTAATTTCTTTTCTCAGACTCAAACGGAAGAGTTAGAGAGAGATAGTGAATGCGGTAGCAAACGCCTGCACGTTAAGATTGCCTTAGGGCTGAAAATAAAAAAAGTATTGTTGTTATTGATCAATCAAAATCATTTTCCTTTTAAAATAACCTAAGCCCGTCTAGGCAGCTTTCAAGCGTAAGCAAATACACGACAATGAAAATAGAACGTTAGAACGAAACATTCAAAGTCGTAATCACATTATCGACCAATATAAAGCTCCGCGCTTTGTGTGCCCGGGTTTGAAACCTTTTTGGAAATTTGGCAACAGCCTGTACTATAAATAATTAACCACTAGAGTGTGTTAGGCCTTGATTTAATATTTGATTTATGATTACAACTATACGTAGCATTTTTACTGAAAAAAAAGTACCTATATACCGTGTCGTACTCGGTTTTAAAATAACCTCGTAAGGCCCACCGTACACAATTTAGTATTTATGTCAAAGCAAATATCAACTTTGGCAATAAGATTCAAATTCTTACGTAGGCTAAAGACTGACTCATTGCTCCCCGTAAGGATCGAAAAAAAGCGACTAAGGGATCTGATGAGAGAGTAGGCAGCAGCATTCTTTCTTGCATACTACGAACTTCGCAGACTGGAGCACTACTGTATAGAAAGCAAAGGGAAACCACTACATCACAAGTCACATTATTTTTTCAAGAAGGTTTCTCATGAACGTTATCTATCAAACCTTAGTCAACGACCACGACCACCCACCCTCTAAAGAGTGTAAAAAGAACATTTTCTAGTTTTTTATTTGGCATTTTTTATATACTTCATAAACTTTTGCGATTTTCACTTACTAAGTAGGTAATTACTACAACCCTCAGGACTTAACTACTCCAAAATATCGTTAAAATTACTAAATCGAGATGAAAATAAACGCGACGCAACGACGCGCGACGCAAAAATTAACCCTGGTTAATGCAGACCTACTTTTTATCCCGGAAAAGTACAAGGTAACCACGGAACGTAGGCAAATTTGCGGGGAACAGCTAGCTCATACTTTTTAGCTAGCCGTTGTTGTCTAAGGTGCACCAGCATTTAACTGCGGACAAACAGCGAAATAATAATGGTTTCATTTTTGCCATTTTGGCTACGGAATCCTCGACATAGTGCATCTAACCACCTACCTATGCTCCGTGTTACTAGTTTTTTTTTAATTTTGTACTTATTTGTGATATGTAGGTATGCAAAATATTTGGAGAATAATTGTAACGGATAACGGGGGTAGGAAGATGGGATGGAATCATTAAATAATTAAAATTAGATGTCGGTTTGAAATGTATGTTTATTTCCGAAAATCATTTCGGTATTTCTTTTTCTTACCATCACCTACAAGCGTTCGCTAATGGGTTTCCTCGCGTATTTATTTCCTTCTTATATTTTAAGTATATTCTGCTATCACGGAGTACAAAAATATCGTTTACTTTGTCTATCTTAACACAGTATCCCTATCGGCATAATAATAGAGGTCATTCAAAACCGGCCAAGTGCGAGTCGGACTCGCGCACCGAGGGTTCCGTACAAATTTATATGTATCTATGAAGATCCAGTTTTAGCAGACCCCTGCTCCTAAGCAAAATGTGCGCAGTGTGGGATCATTGTAGATTGGTTACTGATATAGACAGACAGACAAACTAGATCTCGTTCAAACCAATTTTCGGTGGAAGTTTACATGGTAATGTACATCATATATTTTTTTTAGTTTTATCTTTCTCTTATTTTAGAAGTTACAGGGGGGGGGACACACATTTTACCACTATGGAAGTGTCTCTCGCGCAAACTATTCAGTTTAGAAAAAAATAATATTAAAAACCTCAATATCATTTTTGAAGACCTATCCATAGATACCCCACACGTATGGGTTTGATGAAAAAATTTTTTTTAGTTTCGGTTCTAAGTATGGGGAACCCCCAAAATTTATTGTTTTTTTCTATTATTGTGTGAAAGTCTTTATGCGGTTCACAGAATACATCTACTTACCAAGTTTCAACAGCATAGCTCTTATAGTTTCGGAAAAAAGTGGCTGTGACATACGGACAGACAGACAGACAGACATGACAAATCTATAAGGGTTCCGTTTTTGCCATTTGGCTACGGAACCCTTGTAGTATTGGTAAGTTCTTTTTCAGGTTTTGTAAGTAGTTATCTTTCTCATGTGTAGACTTCAATTTGCTGGGCATGGTTTTGAATTTTCCTCTGTTCACTTTAGGTTTTTGAGTTATTAAAGAGCATCTTAGCATCCTATGGTCTGACGGGATGCTCATTTTGTTTAGGACTTCTACATTTGTTACAGATTTTGGGTTAGGACTCAATATAAAGTCGATTTCATTTTTAGTTTTATGGTCTGGGGATAACCATGTCCATTTTCTGGAACTTTTCTTCTTGAAATATGTGTTCATCACTGCCAGCTTGTTCTCCTGCGCGTATTGTATTAGACGTTCGCCTCTGTCGTTCCGTATACCGTAACCATATTTGCCCATTATAAAATTTTCGTGAGGCTTAGGTTGTCCAATTTTAGCATTGAAATCTCCGATGATTAACCTATTTTTATCAGCTAGTTCTTGCGCTCTTGTTAAGTCATTGTAGAATTTTGTGATTTCTTCTTCACTTGAACTCTCAGTGGGAGAATATGCTTGGATCAGCGATAGTGGTCCTTCCTTGAAGTTCAGTTTTAGCAGAGCCACTCTCTCCGATATTCCCAAAAAGCTCAATATGTTGCTCTTTAGTGATTTCTTTATTAGGAAGCCTACGCCATGAAGTCCCTGTGTCTCTCCTATATAACAAAATATGTATTCTTTATGTTCTTCAATAGCATATCCTACCTTTTTAACTTCTGCGAGTCCTATGATATCCCATTTTATTTTATCTATTGCATTATTTAGTTCTAAAGTTCTTTCTTTTGTTGATAAGGATCTCACATTAAATGTGCATATCATAAGGCCTTGTTCTCTTCTTGACTTTAAACTATTGCTAAGGTTGTGTTTATTTAAATCATTCTGTTTATTTTTATTTAATGGAGGGTTGTGGTCATCTTGCCCCACGGTGACCAGCCGGCTTGGGGTGCTTTTTTGGGAAGTTGTTTTAAATAATGTTGTAGTATTCGTTTTGGTTATGTTCCGGGTGCCGGTGGTCGTTGCTAGTTTTTTGAGGCTTCAGATAGTGAGACTGTTCTTCCCCGTTCAATATAGTTAAGAATATTAGGTTTTATAATTTCTTTTGAGACACTCTTGGCAAATGATGTTTTTGAGATTTCTTTTGAGTCTATTTTCTTCTGAGTTGATGAATTGGGTGAGCCTGAATCATCTCTCTTTCTTTTATCTCTGGTTTTTTCAGTTGGTTTCTTCACTATCAGTTTGTCGTATTTGAGAAAAGCAATATTTCCTTTCTCCCTTTCCTCCTCTAGTTGTGGTTGTAGCTGCTTCCGCTTTTCGAGTACTTCTTTAGTGTAATCCTCTTTGATGTATATACCTGGTGGGAGATTGGTCTTATTTCTCAATATATTATGTTTTTTCCATATAGACGCTATGGTAACTACGACGGGGCGACTTTTGTTGTTGTTTTTGCCGATTCTGTATATGTTTTTGATTTCATGACTATCAATGTGTGTTCCTGTTTCTAATATTATGTCCTTTATGTAGTCTACCAACTCTGCTTCTGGTTTTCCAGATTCCTCAACTCCAAAAAAGATCAGGTTATATTTTCTTTTTTCTAGTTCCATTATGTTTACTTTTTGCTCCAATGTAGAAATTTTGGCTTTGAGTTTAGTGTTCTCCTCCGTTATTGTTTTCAACCTCTCATCTATTGCCTCCATAACATTTTTTGTTACTGCCATAGTTATAATTTTAGTTTGTTGGTTCAGCTTTTCGTCCAGTTTTGACAACAGCAACTCCATGCTTTTATCCATTTTGGTATATTTTTATTTATTTATTCTGGAAATACTGGTTCAGTGGTAATTAATTTACTGATATTGCCTTCATATCCATTTCTATTATAATATCTGATTGTTATTTATAGTTTAAAATAAAATTGAGGGTAGATGAATTTAAGTAAGTCACTGTGTTGTAATTATTTCTTGATTTAAACTGGGTTTAGAAGTTAATTTTACTGGATAACACTATCACAGATTCAGAATGTCTCAAGCTTCACTTTTTTAGAGTTTTTAAGAAGGAATCACCAATAAAGTAATTAAAACAAAAATATTTTCCCAGAGCACTATTGTTACTTGTTGACAGTTGATAGTACCACTTTGTGTAAATTATTCAGTTAAATTTAGGAATTTATATTTATAAATATAAAACACTGTTGGAGTAGAAAAACCAAAGAAATAGAGTGTTATACTTGTTTAGGATGTTATTTGTTCTTACAAATAGATTTCAGTATTACCTGCAGAACTTGACACCCATTTAGATCTCAATCTTTTTGTCGGTGAAGTCCATAATCAAGTATGTTTTTAGTATTGAACTTGGCTAACATTTTTTACATTTATTTTTTTGGTGGGTAAAAAATACGCCGCACGTATGCTGCTGGGATTGAGTACTTAATACATATTTCTTTTATCTGCAGTCAACATGCCAACTTTAGTTGAGCTTGCAGATATTGCGTTGCGAAAGACCGGATGGTTTGAGTTTGATTCCATAGAAGATGGTTCCTGCGCTGATGGATGTGGGATGCAACTTTTCAGACACGCTGGCTCCGTCCCATCTCCATGGGACTAGCAATAGAGCTGGTGCAGCTTCTGAGACAGCTGAATAAGCGAAAGCACACAAATACATAATTCTAGGCACCGAATATGACTTTGTCCCATTCGGGGTTGAGACCTTTGGTCCGTGGGGTCCTAGCACTATGAGGCTATTATAAGGAAATAGTAAAAAGGTTAAAGGGCCGTCACAGAAGACCGAAGAGCTGGCAGTTACTTTACTTCGGACCAAGAAGCTTAGCTATTCAAATGGGGAACACTGCCAGTAATTTCAGAACCTTGCCTAAAGCCTTGCCTATTATGAAATGGAGTCCTCCATTTCATAATTTGTTATAACTAGTTTTTTTTCTTTATGTAAGTACTTTTATTTTAAAATAGTTGTAGGTATGCATAATTAATTACTTAAAGGTAAATTTATATGTTACTAGCGGGTAACAACCCGCGACTCCGTCTGCGAAGAATATAGGGGTATAAAAAATATCCTACGACCTATTCTCAGATCTACCAAATAAATAAATAAAAAAATAAATATTAGGGGACAATCTTACACAAATCGACCTAGTCCCAAATTAAGCAAAGCTTGTACTATGGGTACTAGACGACGATAAACATACTTATATAGATAAATAAATACTTAAATACATAGAAAACATCCATAACTCAGGAACAAATATTCGTGCTCATCACACAAATAAATGCCCTTACCGGGATTTGAACCCAAGACCTCTTGCTTCGTAGGCAGGGTCACTACCACTAGGCTAAAGCGGTCGTTAAAATGTAGAGAAAATAGTTTCATAAAAATCGGTCAAGCCATCTCGGAGGAGTTCGATAACAAACCGTGACACGAGATTTTTATATATTAGATATTAGAAAGATAGATGTGAATAAATACATTAGTTAGTTGATTTAGGCTATAACATCACCAGACTTTCGAGAGATAAGGTTAGTCTAGTAGTTTAGTTTAGTTTAGTTTATTTATTCAGTCAGACATAATAATTACATTATATAATACATTAAAGTCAGTATATTAGAATTTATGCTGAGATCGTCAAAAATTTATAAAAAAAAACAAAACGTAACAATATAATAATAAAAATAACCAAAGATGAAAAAACAATCAATAAAATGCAATCAATAATATGCAGTAGGATTCATTGTTAAGCCTCTCGGCTATTGTCTTGTCCTTGACTTTGCTCGCGGGTCAAGTATGAATTTTCGCATAGTTTATATTAACTTTAAGGCCCATACTACACGGGCGGTTCTCCCGCCGCGGGAAACCGCTTCTGAACCGCCACTAGACACAATTTTATATGGAAGTTGTATGGTGCAAACTACACTGCGCAGCTCCGTCGAGCGGTTTCCCGCGGCGGGAAACCGCCCTTGTAGTATGGGCCTTAAACTATTGCTAACTGGAAAAACAGTCAAACTGAAAATATAGATGCGTTGTTTTTAGGGTCAAAATGTGTATACTTAAGTAGGTACTGTTACAGAAAGTAATTGAGTTTCTTTTGAAATTTACTGTGAAAAGGTTCCCAGTTTCTCAACATTCACTTTCCTAACGGCGATCAAGCAGGAATAATAATACCGTTTTCAACCAGAATTGGTTGAAAAACACCGAATTTTTGTCATGACTTGTGTCTTGTCTTTTTCTTTTAGTTTTTCTAGAACGGCATAAAAATGTTATAGGGTCTTTTTTAGAGGTATTGGGGCAAAAACTATAATTTACTAACACCTATGGATGATGTGCTTAAATGTATCAATTATCATATATCTGAAATAATTTTTTTTGAATTTGAATTGAATTTTTTGAAAAGTTTTTCACCTGATGGTCAATGAGAACCCACGCACCTACCCATGGACACCCACGACACAGGAGGATTGAAGATACATTGCCGCTCGAGGCAAAAGATAGAATATATCAACATCATGTCAGATGGCTTGCCTTCATTTCATATTCAACTTTAACGACCTACAAATAAAGCCAATTTTAGAATACTGTTATCCACGTTTGCAGATTTTGTAATAGCTACTTTATTTGTATGGTGTTAAAGTTGGAAATGAAATGAAGGCAAGCCATCTGTCAGTGGTAAACTAAAAGTAAACGTATTGTACCAGTAGCTTCGCCAGTTGTCTAAGCTTCTCTTCATGGCAGAATCTAGGAGCCCAAACACTGCAGCTTGGCAGTAGGATTAGTCGGTAAGATGATGATAACGATCCTAACGGATCTTACACAAAGTCATACCACAATTTATTGAATCAGGCGTTACTTTGCGGAGGTCCATATTAATGAACTAAAACATAAAGGTCGCGGGTGAGCAAAGTAATTGTTTTAGTTCATACCACAATGGTTAGAGATTCATTTATTTATTTATTTATTTATTTATTTAATTCATTACATTTCACAGCATAACAGATCAACCAAATCACTGTGAAATTCAAAATACAATTTTTACAAAGAATAGATACACATAACACATAAGAACAATAGAGTTTAAAATTGAACAGAAGAAGGTCGTATATCCACTAAGAGATACTAAACTAAACAATTTCCTGACAACTGCTTCTCTTAGAATTAGACTGCGTTTTTAAAAATAATTTGAGAGTTATACAGGGTTATTTGTAATTCACTAGCATCCTTTTAACCCTAAACTCCTACCACTTAAACAAACGTTTTTTGTTTTACGGCTTTTGTCATAACTTAATATTTTTGGTGTAATAATGTTTTGAAAATTTGAGATTTCCTCTTATTTTTACGATACTCTGTGTATTTGTATGGGAAAAAAAGTGCTTCATTTTAAAAAGTCGAAAAACAAAAAACATTTGTTTGAGTGATAGGAATTCAGGGTTAAGAGGATGTCAGTGAATTACAAGTAACCCTGTATAACCATATTGGATTCTCAGGAATCTAGTAAAACAACGAACACTGCAATGCGTCTTTGAAAAACTTATTCGAAGTTAGTTAAGTGGCGACTCCGCGGCCGTCCCCTGGGTATTGACACGAAATTATCCGCTAGCTTTTAAGGTTCCTCATTGTTGCTCTTATCGGAAACTAGAGGGCAGTGTTCAAGCCTCAAAATCTGTCAATGAGTTTTCAGTCTATGCGTATCGATCATGTAGAAGAATACTGACACAATTACAAATTATGTCTAAAGACATAATGTTTAGTTTTGAAATAACAATAATTTGTAATTGTGTCAGAATACATGATCGATATGTACAATACAATGACCCTTCAATACAGAAAAACAAGTACATGGACGGCCATATGGATGGGATGTATTAGACGGCCGGATAACCTAGTTGTTAGAGAACCTGACTACGAAGCTTGAGGTTCGATTCCCGGTCGAGGCAGATATTTGTGTGAAAAAATACGAATGTTTGTGCTCGAGTCTTGGATGTTTAATATGTACCTATATAAGTATGTATTTATCTATATAAGTATGTTTATCCGTTGTCTAGTACCATAGTACGAGTACAAGCTTTGCTTAGTTTGGGACTAGGTCAATTGGTGTGAAATTGTCCCGTAATATTTTCTTATTGAAAAAATATATAAGGTAAGCAATATGTGGCCTTATCGCTTCGAAGCGATCTCTACCAGGCAACCTCTTAAATCCTAGAACACGCGGTACGAGAAAAATTGCGCGTGCTACGAGTACGAGTACATTGCGCAATTTCGGAGCTAACGGGTTGGGAATGACGAATCAGTGCCGCAGTGTTTAGTATACAAGCAAGATTTTCCGTCCATTGCGTTAACTAGGTAGTCTGACCACATTTAGATAAAGTAATTAATAAATAATAACCACTAACTTAATGACCAATAAGATAATGACTGGTCAAAGGACATGTATACCAAACAGCACTTTAAAGAGCAAATAATAGATGCTATGCAATCGTTTACTAGGAACCGATAACTACCACCGAACAATTTGTTAATGGTTTATAGATATTTACTCACTAATTGTTACTAATTCCTCATTCGTATTCTTAAATGCTCATTAAAGCTCTGGTAGCCTAGTTGTTTAACTATGGTCTCTAATGAAGAGGGTCGTACGTAAGAGGGTCTCGCAACTCAGTTTTTCAAAATACAGGGTAATTTTTTAATAAGTGTCGTTAAAATAACAAATTTCAGTATTTTTCGTTATAATACTTATCACTTATTCTTTTTGTTTTTCATAGTAGCTCGACCAATTATTGGATGAATTACTATGAACATCCCAAATTTCAAAATGTAAAAAATCTCTAACAGATAATCGTGATCTATCAACGATACTGAATCATATATATCAAAATTTGTGCACTGATTTAAAAGTTACCCTGTATATGTTACTCTTGGTAAATTTACTATGGCCTTTTCGGGCAAGGAAATCAGCGGAAAGAAATCTGTAAGCACCTGCGAAGCAATTCATTAGACTGTGTGAAGTTCTCAATCCGTACTGAGCTCGGGTGGGAACTACAGACCAAGCTCTCTCTCAATCTGAGAGGGGCCTGTACCCCTTGGAACGTGCAACCTATAAAGGAGATGAATGCTCATAAAATTTAATGAATAAAAACGGCCAAGTGGGGGTCGCGCCACACGCGCTGTTTAGAGTTCCGCACTAATAATACTACTGTGTTTTTCACGTAACTGTAAGTAAACAAAAACAATCATTTAATCGAGAGGGAGGACACTTGACACTAACAGAAGCTTTAAAAGAAGCTTTAAATTTAATAATTCGTAAAAGGATCCGTTAATCGAAGTATGATTTTCGATAACCTGCGGAAAAAGGATTTTTAATAATCGATGATTCACTTGTTTAATTGTCACGTCTATATCCTTCCTTACAAGTACCTAAGGGCCTACGCTAGCTGACGCGGATTACCCGGAACGGACGCCCGTCGTGCGCGCGTCTAATAAGAAATTGTATGAACAGCGCTAAGTGACGCGGGCGCGTGCGACGGATTTTCAGTACATTTTAGACCCGCGAGCGGGCGCACGCGGCGGGCGTCCGCGTCAGCTAGCGTAGGCCCTAAGTATGTACAACTATTCCAAATTAAAGCTTTCTAGCACTGAGAGTCTCTGAACTAAGGCACGGATTGAAGTTTTGTCTTGACAGTTTTGTCTTGACAGTTTTGTTTTTGCCATTTCGACTTCAGTCCCCAAAAATTTCCTTTTTTTGCCACAAAATAAACGTCGGTCATTATGACTTAATTTATTTATAACAAGTACCTACTGGGCTACTGTCAGCCTGTGGCTGTCTGTCTGTGTACAGATAGGTACCGAAAATACCAATAAAATGGAAAAACTTTAATATTCAGCTTATTATTCAGCGCCATTTTTAATTAAGGGTTCTCATTGTCTACAAAAAAACTGCATACTTACTTAAATAATGGTAACTTTGTTTGTCATAATTTTGTTAGGTAAATAAATGTTTTGTGGCTGATAAAAACGTAATTTAATATATAAGGTACTCTACTTATACTGGAAAATAAAAAATATTCTTATTACAACTTATACCATTCAAACAGGTAGACTCCAATAATTGGACATACAAGAAAAGCACATAAAAAACAAAATCGAACTAGGTAGGTACTTAGATTCTGTGGATGTTATAAATATATATTCGCTTTCATTGAGGTCACATCATAGTTCTCAATAAAAGACTCAGTAAATCGGATTGCATATAGTTATATATTGTTGAGGGTGAGGCCACACGAGCGTAATTTTGTGAGTTGTGAGCGGCAGAATTTCGGTTGCGCCATACATGATATGAGTGTCACGTGATGGCTCGCATATTGTATGGCGCGAACCGAAATTCTGCCGCTCACGACTCACAAAATTACGCTCGTGTGGCCTCACCCTAAATGCTAGTGAACCCGGTTTTCAACACCCGCGCGCCGGTTGCTACGTCAGCTCATATTCAAGTGCGGACGCACCAAAAGTCGCCATCAAAATCAACCGAACTAGTTTGACAGATAAAAGTGTTGCCAGACATAAGAAAAAAATATAGTCGTAGGTAATTATATCGATGAGGTTTCATGTACACAACAATAAAGTGTAAGGGTGCCTTTCCACCAGAGATGTGCTCATTGGTCCACATAGCGTAGCACTGGTGGAAAGAGGTTCAACTAAGCTATGATTTTTATATGGAAAGATGCGTACCCTGGATGCGTGCTATGGATGCGTGCTACGGATGCGTGCTACGGATGCGTGCTATGGATGCGTTCTATGGATGGTCGCGGCGGCGGTGCAATCGTCTCCCCCCTCGCCGCGCTGCCGCTCCGCGCGCCCCTGTCGATACATCGCATAGCTCGAGCTGCGCATCTTCTTCGCACAGCTGCCTCGCGGCTGCTCATCTACATAGCGCATCTTCCTCGCACAGCTACATAGCTTAGCATTGGTGGAAACGGTCACACAGTTTCGTAGCGTAGCTTTTCACATCTTCGCAGCATAGCTGTATAGCACATCTCTGGTGGAAAGAAACCCTAAGAAATGAACGAATGACGAACTAGAATTTAAAATCTTTGCCTCATTCAATTATTATACGTCAAAAACATGAGTTATGTAATGTATGGCTTATAAAATAAAAATGTCAGTTATGTAGAAAGTGACGCATGCATATACCTACATAATTAATGTTCCCTTCTTACCTGAATAATCAGTTGTTTCTGATTCACACTTTGTGTAAACAAAATTATTGCTTCGATTTTTTTTTACATAAAACTGACCCATGATTGACCCCTATCTCACCTGATAAAAAGTGCAGATGAAGCAAAAGGTGTATCTCACTGGTTCAGTGGCAGCTGGCAGTAATGCACAGCGTAATAATGTTTTGCAAGCCAAACCACTCGCTCGTATCGCTCGCCATGAAGAATACTGGTTGAACTGCGGCAACATTATAGTGAAATAATACGGATTACTCACGTCTCAAGACGAGTTTAACTCAAAATCATCATCATCATCATCTGAAATCAGCCTTTATCGGCTGAAATCAGCCGAAAGACGCCCACTGCTGAAAATAGGCCTCCCCAAGGTTCGCCAAACAGATCCCGTGCCATCCGCATCCAACGCAATCCCGCAAACTTAACCAGGTTGTCGCTCCATCTTGTTGGAGGTCTGGGGTAACTCAACATGTTTAAGGACAATCCGTAGCCCATCTTTTTGGAGCAACTCGCCACGGCTCAGAATCTCACGGTATTTTCATGTTTAATATTCGTCCATATTGGTCTGTCTATCTAGTTCAGCTACATGCAGCTAAGCTTGGCCCCTACTATACAATACAGGGTAATTTTTTAATCAGTGCACAAATTTTGATACGTGATTCAGTATCGTTGATAGATCACGATTACCGGTTCAAGATTTTTTTTTTAATTTTGTAATTTGAGTTCATAGTACTTAATTCATCCAATAATTGGTCGAGTTACTATGAAAAACAAAAAAAATAAGGGATTAATATTATAACGAAAACTACTGAAATTAGTTTATTATTAACGACACTGAATCACATATTAAAATTTGTGCACTTAATAAAAAATTACCCTGTATATCTGGCGGTGTCACTATGACCCTTGTCGTCTCATCATCGACATCATGCTTAGGGCCGGCGCTCACTGACGGCATGGCACGGCATGGCATTTTATTACTATCAAGTTATTTTGAATCATATTTCAATGAGTTTAGAATTCATGTTACTTATTGGTTATGCGTTGCGTCATCCCTCGGCACGTCGCGGCGTCGTGGTATCGAAATAAAGTAACATGAATTCTAAACTCATTGAAATAAGATTCAAAATAACTTGATAGTAATAAAATGACATGCCGTGCCATGCCGTCAGTGAGCAATGTTCCCTTATAGGCAACATTTTATTCAGATAAATCTTTATCGAATCACTAATTCTACGCTAACAAAATCGCGAGCAGCGAGTTCTCCATAATGTTCCCATTGTTGCATATGGGGCAGATGCCCCAGTTCTGGACACTTTAAGACTGATTGACTATTCAAATGCCTGTACCTTAGTAAACTCAACTTAAAGTTGAAAATGGCCAAAACCGGCCCAGTGGCCAGAACCGGGGCATCTGCCCTATTTAAGGTTGGCAGCCCTAATCACAAATGCATTGGCTGCAGTAAGGCGAGGTGCAGCATTTCGCTGCAGTTGGCAGGAACTCCGCTGATGCCTTGCGGTGTCACCTTACGAGGAATCAGGCCATGAATTTAGGTATATTAGTAAAAAAACCTCATTTTAATGTGACATTTTTTACTTATGATACCTAAGTTGTGTAGCCATTGCCACTCTAAGTTTCAATTTAGGCTGTATAGCTTAAAACATCAAAGGCTACTTTCACTTGCAAGTTTAGTTAATGACAATCAGCCTTTTTATTCTGATGTAAGAACTGTTATTAATTATATTAAATACTTGGTTGACTATACTTCACTTCTATCTATACTATAAATCTAGTACAATAACGAGGTAAATTTTGTGTTTGTTTACATGTAGAGGTTAATAGGACCGATTTTAAAAATTCATTCACCAATGGAAAGCCATTATTCCAGATTAACATCACTTGCTACTTTTTATCCCGGGAAAGTTACAAGTACCCGCAGGGCACACACGAAGTTGTAGGCATAATATTTTATTATTATGATACCATGTAATAATTATTGAATCATTATGATTCATTAGTGTAAGTTTTTGCCGCTACAAATATGTCGAACGCGTTCGCATTAAAGTGTCAAATACATATTGAGAGATCTATGTCACCTTGAACACGGTCTTGCGGAATATCATCCTACCGAATGTTTGTTGGCTCGACTGTTAGCCAGATCGAACATTCGATGAATCAATCCATTGCCTTGGCTCTTTCCATAGGCAGCCACAGTATCACGGTTTTATGAAATAAACAACTACACTACAATTTTATAAAATAAACTGCTTAAATAGTGGTTATCTGCCCTGTATTGTCTACATCAGTCTAGAGGACAACCGTAGGTAGGTACAGATGGTAGTTCGTAATACAAAAAAAACCTTCAAAAACTATTAACCACGACAGACACTGATAAAATAGTAGATTGTTCAACAAGGGACTAAAACAAGCCATAATGACACGAGATATTTAGCCACCCGAGCGATAGCGAGGGAGGCTATAATTTGAGTTGTCATTATGGTAGTTTAGTCTCGCGTTAAACACTCTACTTTTCACTTTGAATGCGAGGAAAAAAACGACGTACAAAAATTACTTTTTTACAACGTATGCTCAATAAGAGCAATGGACATCTGTTCAAAATTCAAATAGCAAAAAAAAAATCCGCTGTCTTTTCTTTTTAACCGACTTCAAAAAAAGGAGGATTTTTTTTTTTTTTTTTTTTTTTTTTTTAACGTGTGTTACCTCAGAACTCCGTCATTTATGAACCGATTTGGAAAATTTTTTCGTTGTTTGAAAGCACATGCTTCAAGGTTGGTCCCGTTGTTACCAAAATCCAGTTCTGATGATGGGATCCATGAGGAATTGAAGAAACTCCTCAAAAATTCAAGAGAAACGTATAGCGATTTTAGTATTTTCGGTGACAAGTCGAGCATTTGCATTCAGAAAGTATCATGGAACTCTGTAATAAAACGACATAACCCTGTCGAGTTTTAAAAATAGAATTTTCAATATAAACTTATTTCGAAGTCAAACTGATGATTTTATCCTACGCATCTATTTTATACAGAAACAACTAAAAAGCAAACAATAAAAAAATTTTAATAAAAAATAAAACCTCCTTCAAAAAACATCCAAAAAACTATGAAATAATAATTGAACCGAACCGACCACAATAAGCATGAAAATATCTTTAGAAGAAAGATATTTTCATGCTTATTGTGGTCGGTTCGGTTACCACAATAAGCACGAAAATATCTTTCTTCTAATCTGTTTTAAGTCGGTGCCTCAGCACGAGCCAGCAGGAGTGTAGAAGCCCTATAGATAGTAGGTATGTAGGTAAGTTAGATTACTAGGTCCACTCCTGCTGACTCGAGCTGAGGCACCGACTTAAAACAGATTAGAAGAAAGATATTTTCATGCTTATTGTGGTCGGTTCGGTTCAATTATTATTTCATAGTTTTTTGGATGTTTTTTGAAGGAGGTTTTATTTTTTATTAATCTTTTATAATTTTTTGTAAAGTGACGCTTTAAATGCTTGCATAATTAGCCAACAGATTCTAACTTAAAGACTATCTTAAAACTAATTGGACTATATATGCATGTAAGAATGCTAATTGTTCATTCATTAGAATCGGCAAATAAATTAACCTAATTGATCTAACTAAGTTCACACACAAAATATATTGTTAACTGAAACACTTACCCGTGAATAAAGAAACGACCTTTTAAGTTTATTTTCTATATGCCAATTCTTTGTTAAATTATTACTAAGTATACTTTCTATTTACTATTAAATGCAACTGACATCGCATTATTTTGAAGTCATGCCATAATAACTTTCAAACGTAACTGCTCTATCTACCGTACACTCCATCCAGCACTGCTTTGCCGACAGTGCGGATTGCTATTTTATCGACAGAGCAGGGAACTGCTTTGCCGACAGCGCTTTTAAAAAAGCAAATTAAAAAACACCTAAGCTTAAGGAAATCTTTCTTTACATGCAGAATAAAATGAATTCATCTTTAATACTTTATAATTAAATAGATTAATATTCGTAATTATTCATCGTGTTTCACGAAATTATTATTTTTTAAATATTTTTTATACAGTTGTCATTTTGAGATTATTTCCACGCCCTAAAGGCTTCCACAGACCGAAGCGCAGGGCGCTACGGAGCGTCCGCAGCGCGCTTCGGTCTGTGGAAAGCTTTAAAATTGTCTATACCCAGTCACTGAAAATGGCGATAATCCTTCATTCACAAACACCGTGATTGGCAGTTTAGGGGTTTCCATAGTCAATTAAAAAAATTTTACTTTAATCCCTAGAGATCAAAAAAGAGCTTTAGTCCCGATATGCAGAGACTAAAGTAACGTTTTAAGAGTATGAGAAATATATTAAGCAAAAAATCGTTTGTTTGCAATTAAGTAATTTTCCTACTCAATGTATTTTTGTATTTATATGTATGAGTAGCTTGTTACCCTCATATCAGCACTCAGAAGATCTAGTTTTTACACTCTTTTTCATTTGACTTGGACTGGAGCTGGACCCACAGCCCGTTGATAATTTATATTTTGGTCACGCTAAAACGGCAGAACGGATTTAGACAAAATTTGCATGTTGGAAACAACGCATACTTGCGCATACTTTACTTTTTATCCCAACATTCGCACAGGATTGATGTACGCATCTAAAACCTCGAAAACGATATCGCTAAGTCTTGTGACATGTTTCGCTGTCGACATACAACTTCCATATTCATTCAATGTAAATATAAGCACAATGAAATATTTGGCAATTCCAGATTTTGGTATTTTCTATTTGCAGATATAGCAATAGGATCCGAGAACTTCACCGATCTGGTTAATGGATAAAAAGCATCTTATATTAAACTTGCTGATGCCCGCGGCTTCGCCCCGTTCTATTTTTTCTAAAATTTCTTTCATAAAAACCTTCTCTTAACAATAACAAACGCAACAAAAAAAGAATTATCCAATTTAGTGCAATCGATCGGAAGTTATGCGCGTACAAACATTTATGTGAAACATTTATATTTATATAGATAGATTAAATATGTTAATAAATATATTGCAACACAGACGATTTCAAAATAAAGTTAGTTAAAAATTAAATGGGGTCGTCATACAAGAAAAGTGTTTTTTTTCAGCGTTTTTAGATACATCTTTAAGGTATAAGTTGGCAGCCGACTGCACACAGTAGCAGCAGACGACGTGTCGCTAGCTACGCAGGGAATTTCATAGAAATAAGGTTTAAGTTGGTGTAGCTAGCAACACGTCGTCTGCTGCTGCTGCGTGCAGTCGGCTGCCAACTTATACCCTCCTGTTGGCTCATGTTGAGTCACCGACTTCGAACAGATTCATTATCATCATTCAGCCAAAAGACGTCCACTGCTGAACATAGTCCTCCCCCAGGGCTCGCCAAACAGATTAGAGGAAAGATATTTTCATGCTTTGTTCGTAGTCGGTTCAATTTATATTTCAATTTTTTTTTTTTTTGAAGGCGGTTTTATTTTTTATTTAAAAAATATTTTATTTTTTACTTTTTAGACGTATTTGTATAAATAGATGAGTAGGGTAAAATCATTTGACTTCGAAATAAGTTACTTGCCCCTGGTTACCAAAGTACTCATCAAGACGAATCGAACGAGACGATACTTGATGGGGTTATGTCATTTTATTACGGAGTTCTTATGGTCACTTTCCAGCTCCATCGTCACCCTGGTTACCATCAAGGATCAAAGTACTCACGACAATATGATTCAAACGAGTCCAAACACGATGTGGTCGTATCGTTTTATTACAGAGTTTCTATGGCCACCTTCCAGCTCCATCATCAGATCAGCTTCATGTCATAATA
Organism: Archips xylosteana; assembly: GCA_947563465.1. Classification (NCBI taxonomy): domain Eukaryota; kingdom Metazoa; phylum Arthropoda; class Insecta; order Lepidoptera; family Tortricidae; genus Archips; species Archips xylosteana. The sequence goes on from OX387362.1 coordinate 8,559,287, forward strand.
ATATTGCATTGTCAAATCTTGACTTGGTGCCAATGGGACCACCTCAGAAGTATACTCTTTCAATCAACAAAAAGAATTTTGAAAATCGGTCCAACACTGACGGAGATATCGATGACACGACGATGACACAGTTGAAAACAGAACCTCCTCCTTTTTTTGAAGTCTCTCGTCTCGCATTTGGCTGGTTTTTTAATGTTTTTCACTTCTCATGCTCTTAAAATGTTACTTTAGTCTCTGCATATCAGGACTAAAGCTCTTTTTTGATCTCAAGGGATTAAAGTAAATTTTTTTTAATTGACTATGGAAACCCCTAAACTGCCAATCACGGTGTTTGTGAATGGAGGATTATCGCCATTTTCAGTAACTGGGTATAGACAATTTTAAAGCTTTCCACAGACTGAAGCGCGCTGCGGACGCACTGTAGCGCCCTGCGTTTCGGTTTGTGGAAGCCTTTAGGGCGTGGAAATAACCTCAAAATGACAACTGTATAAAAAATATTTAAAAAATAATAATTTCGTGAAACACATTGAATAATTACGAATATTAATCTATTTAATTATAAAATATTAAAGATGAATTCATTTTATTTTGCACGTATAGAAAGATTTCCTTTAGCTTAGGTGTTTTTCATTTGTTTTTTTTTTAAAAACGCTGTCGGCAAAGCAGTTCCCTGCTCTGTCGATAAAATAGCAATCCGCACTGTCGGCAAAGCAGTGCTGGAGTGTACGGTAGATAGAGCAGTTACGTTTGAATGTTAATATGGCGTGACTTCAAAATAATGCGATGTCAGTTGCATTTAATAGTAAATAGAAAGTATAATTAGATATAATTTAACAAAGAATTGGCATATAGAAAATAAACTTAAAAAGTCGTTTCTTTATTCACGGGTAAGTGTTTCAGTTAACAATATATTTTGTGTGTGAACTTAGATCAATTAGGTTAATTTATTTGCCGATTCTAATGAATGAACAATTATCATTCTTACATGCATAGTCAGTGTGTATATTTTTGTGTTTAGGTTTTAAATGGGTCCCACTGAAAAACAGCGTTATGGCTTGCCACAACATTATGCTGAGTGGGGCCCAATTTATATTATTCGATATTTTTTTATAATTTGTAAATTTCCTGTCAAATGTATTTTTTTTTCTGTGTTTGTATCGAATATGTGTAAATAAACCTCTCTCTCTCTCTCTCTCAATTAGTTTTAACATAATCTTTAAGTTAGAATCTGTTGGCTAATTATGCAAGCATTTAAAGCGTCACTTTACAAAAAAATATAAAAGATAAGAAAAGACAGCGGTATTTTTTTTGCTATTTGAATTTTGAACAGATGTCCATTGCTCGTATTGAGTATACGTTGTAAAAAAGTAATTTTGTACGTCGTTTTTTTCCTCGCATTCAAAGTGAAAAGTAGAGTGTTTAACGCGGGACTAAACTACCATAATGACAACTCGAATTATAGCCTCCCTCGCTGTCGCTCGGGTGGCTAAATATCTCGTGTCATTATGGCTTGTTTTAGTCCCTTGTTGAACAATCTACTATTAATCCTTACATCTTATATTAAAACTTAGGGTACCTAGTAAAAAAATTTCTTAATCGACTAATGCCTACCTTTTCTTTGCTTTAAAATATCCTGAAATAATAACGATATATTTTATGAGAGCTTATAAAAAAATATGTTTTTGTTGAGTCTGAAAAAAAAGAAACATCGATTGGTTACCATTGGCTTGACCCTGGGTCGCGGGTTCAAGCCCGGAGCGCACCTGTGCTATTATTTAAACATTAATTTCGAAAAAATTGAATGCTTATTTAAAAAAAATAAAAACGAAAAAAAGTAGAAGCAAAGCCTCACGCACAAGCTCCAAACTTCACCGATTGTTTGGAAATATACTTATAGCTCTAAATGTTTTGCTACACAAAGAATGTTTTTTACGTGATATAAAATAAAGATTTGTATTTCTAACTCAGCCAACATTAGCCAGAATATTGAGCTAAAAAGTTGAATATTTCATTTTTAATGCAAGCATTTTTGTTGACTGTACTTACATAGACATCCAACCTGCATAAGCTTGATAAAATTTCAAGTCAATCTGACCACTGAAAGTGGACCAAGATTTTACCCAATCAAACAGGGCAAATTACATAAGTAAATGAGAGCTTGTAAAAAGCATATTTTTTTTAATAACGTGCGAAAATTAATGAACTAGCTTTTATCGCGGCTTTTATCTATCTATCTATCTATCTAATCTAATCTAATACCTTTAAACGAGCAATTCTTGTATATATGTATATATATAATCAGGATCTCGGAAACGGCTCCAACGATTTCGATGAAATTTGGTATGTGGGGGTTTTCGGGGATGAAAAACTGATCTAGCTATGTTTCATTTTCAGAAAATCGCTTTTACTCGTGTTTTCCGGCTATTTTTGATTGCATTAGAATATAAAGCTAAATTTCGCCGACTTCGAGCAGATCATAATGGCACATTAGAAATCGGGTGGTCGCGGATCCAGCCGACCTCGGTTCAAATCCACGTTTTTTTCAAGATTTTAAGTTTTTTTTTTTAAGTTTATTTTTCATGAGAAAACGTCAAGTTTCTTCTTTTGTGAGAAAAAGTTACTTTTTTGTTAGAAAAAGTATTATAGGGAACGTGCAGTAACTATAGGCGGCCGCACTAATGCGACAGAAGAGACACTATGCGGACAGTAAAACAAACTTATCAAGGTAAAACATTCAAATTGATGGCACCAGTTGGCAGCACCGTCTATGTGCACGTTCCCTATTGGGAGCACAGAACAGGAAAAGCCGGTTGTCTGTAAAGTCGGTTTACGGACGATAGTTTAACGTGGCTCACACCCCCCCCCCCCCCACCCCCTCCGGTGTTTTTGTCAAATATCTTGAAAACGGTGCATCCTACGGCAAAATCAATGAAATTTTCATCCCCCCTTTAACACCCCCGCACTCCCTCCCCCGCATCCCCTCCCCCCCTTTCCCCCCCACCCCTCCGGTGTTTTGATCTCGGAAACGGCTCCAACGATTTCGATGAAATTTGATATTTGGGGGTTTTCGGGGATGAAAAATTGATCTAGCTTGGTCTTATCTCTGGGAAAACGCTTGGTACCGAGTTTCTGCCCGAGCAGAGCTCGGTCGCCCAGGTACTCTTTTTAGAACAATAAAAAAGTTTCGAAAAATCCCTTTGCACTAGCACCTCTGTGATCCTCTTGGAAAATCTCAGCTGTATATTATTATGAAGTCTCTAGCTCTAATAGGACTACCTACTACTAAGTTTAGACCATGCGTTGTATGTCAGTCAATCACGTTCCTCTTTTAAAGGTATGTAAATTTTTTCGAAACATTCCTTATATTGCATACAATACCGAAGTACGAAAGACCGAATGTATTAAAACATCGAATGGGTCAAAAGACCGACACGATTTTTTTCTGAAACCGTAAACTTCTCAGAATTTATTAAAACGGCATCATACAGAACCATTAGGTTAGGTTAGGTTTGTTTTATAACAATCTTAAAAAGATAACGGTTTCAGAAAAAATCGTGGTGGTCTTTTGACCCATTCGATGTTTTAATACATTCGGTCTTTCGTACTTCGGTATTGTGATACATACCCGTTGTACCCAATTGGATTAACCTAAGGTTTCTCAAGAAGGCGCTCGTAGGTTCAAGCCTGAGCTCGCACCTCTCAGGTTTTTCAGCATTTACGAACGAAATCATGTACGGAATTTACTATATTTGGTGAAGCTAAAATATCAATGTGTATGTGAAAAATCCGTATTGGGCCCGCGTGGGAACAAAAACCTAAGCTCATTCATTGTGTGAGGAACCCTTAGAATAAATAATAGGTTTACTATTAAAATGTCCAAAATGACGACAACAACTTATCTAATGTTGCTTACTGAACAAATGGCCGCAAATACTCTAAGCTACTAATGAAAAATAATTTTATCACCGTTTTACCTTAAAATAATACTGCTGGTCACAGGCCTCCTCTCAGAATAAGTGCGATTGGTCGAAAAGCTCATGTTAATTTCAAATTCAACTTCGTAAATGGGCATTTTCTGAAAAAAGTGTACCCTGTACTTTTTATTAAAAACCTGACAAATTTTGGGATATTTCTACTCAGAATCACAAGCACTATCGATTTATGCAATAAAAAAGTGTCCTTCTTTTAATTGTCAGTTTTGTGACGCAGTTAACCATACATGTTGTATGGACCGTCACAAAACTGACTTATAAATTTTGCATGGAAAATTAAGGATAATTAAGGCAAAACGGGTACATTTCTTTCTGAAAACCCCCAAATTAATTACGAGATGCTCAGAGATGTTGTTAGTCCGGACTCGATCCCGCGACTCTCTGCTTGAGAGATCATAAAGTCAAACCACTAGGCAACCACGTCTTTCTATGGATACTAAGGCCTCCTATAGGTTCTGACGGAGGCACCTGCCACACTATACTTACTGATGAGTGATGGATGTCGCATGCGGCAAACGTTTCCACCGGTCGTATCCCTCAGCTGTGACATGGCAACGATTCCTCTGAAATAAAGCTCTTGCAACATACCAGCGCACTGACATGAAGGATTGCCTTTCACCTTTTGATTTCAAAATTGACCCAAAACAGCTGATAATAGTAGATTGTTCAACAAGGGACTAAAACAAGCCATAATGACACGAGATATTTAGCCACCCGAGCGATAGCGAGGGAGGCTATAATTCGAGTTGTCATTATGGTAGTTTAGTCCCGCATTAAACACTCTACTTTTCACTTTGAATGCGAGGAAAAAAACGACGTACAAAATTACTTTTTTACAACGTATGCTCAATACGAGCAATGAACATCTGTTCAAAATTCAAATAGCAAAAAAAATACCGCTGTCTTTTCTTTTCTTTTATATTTTTTTGTAAAGTGGCGCTTTAAATGCTTGCATAATTAGCCAACAGATTCTAACTTAAAGACTATGTAAAAACTAATTGGACTATGCATGTAAGAATGATAATTGTTCATTCATTAGAATCGGCAAATAAATTAACCTAATTGATCTAAGTTCACACACAAAATATATTGTTAACTGAAACACTTACCCGTGAATAAAGAAACGACTTTTTAAGTTTATTTTCTATATGCCAATTCTTTGTTAAATTATATCTAATTATACTTTCTATTTACTATTAAATGCAACTGACATCGCATTATTTTGAAGTCACGCCATATTAACATTCAAACGTAACTGCTCTATCTACCGTACACTCCAGCACTGCTTTGCCGACAGTGCGGATTGCTATTTTATCGACAGAGCAGAACTGCTTTGCCGACAGCGTTTTTAAAAAAAAAACAAATTAAAAACACCTAAGCTAAAGGAAACCTTTCTTTACGTGCAAAATAAAATGAATTCATCTTTAATATTTTATAATTACATAGATTAATATTCGTAATTATTCAATGTGTTTCACGAAATTATTATTTTTTAAATATTTTTTATACAGTTGTCATTTTGAGGTTCTTTCCACGCCCTAAAGGCTTCCACAGACCGAAGCAAATTGTCTATACCCAGTTACTGAAAATGGTGATAATCCTCCATTCACAAACACCGTGATTGGCAGTTTAGGGGTTTCCATAGTCAATTAAAAAAATTTTACTTTAATCCCTTGAGATCAAAAAAGAGCTTTAGTCCCGATATGCAGAGACTAAAGTAACATTTTAAGAGCATGAGAAGTGAAAAAAATAAAAATAAATAGATAAAAATAATCGATGAAAAAATAAATAATAAATAAATAATTATCAAGGGACAATTCACACCAATTGACCTAGTCCCAAAGTAAGCTAAGCAAAGCTTGTGTTATGGGTACTAGGCAACGGATATAATAATAATAAAAATAATAATTCCGCCATCGCAACTCCCGCCGAAAGTCTTAGTCCCATCGTCACCATCTCGATGAATGGCAGTCTACCACTGTACGTTTTCTTTGGCACTATCTGCCACGTACGGTGAAACTGTGGAACCAGCTTCCGGCAGCAGTGTTTCCAGACAATTATGACATCGGGGCTTTCAAGAAAAGGGTTTATACTTCCTTTATAGGCCGGTAACAGATTTATTTATGGGCGGTGGCGATCATTTTCCATCAGATGACCCGCTTGCTCGTTTACTTTCCTCTCATAATAAAAAAAAATTTCATTGACAAATTAATTTTCTTAGTTTTCTAGTATCGGTAAATAAATTTAACAAGTAATAAATGTTAACACTAACCATTTCAAATCTTAATACTAACTATACCTATGTTTAGCGTTGCTTGTAATTTGTAATTTCATAAACCAAGAGCTAAAGTAAATAAATAAATAAATAAATATTAGGGGACAATCTTACACAAATCGACCTAGTCCCAAACTAAGCAAAGCTTGTACAATGGGTACTAGACGACGATAAACATACTTATATAAATAAATAAATACTTAAATAAATAGAAAACATCCATAACTCAGGAACAAATATTCGTGCTCATCACACAAATAAATGCCCTTACCGGGTTTTGAACCCAGGACCTCTTGCTTCGTAGGCAGGGTCACTACCAACTAGGCTAAAGCGGTCGTTATAAGTGCCGACAAACTGCTCTGTAGTTTGGCACATTTAATACAAATTGTACCTAAATTAACACTAAACAGAAATAAATGATTCTATTCTATTCTATTCTTTTATAGTTCAATTTTATGAGTATCTATAGTCACCTTCGAATAATACGACTCTATCATCAGCTGGTTTTTAAGTATTCAGTTTTTAACCTAATCCGCTAAGGACCACTTTAATATTTGTGGCGACTGTACACTCTTAGACCAGTTAGACCCTACGTTCATAATGGCTACGTATACGTAAATCTGGTCTACCCGACGATTTTAAGGCTACCACAGACCGCTGTGCGGGGCGTGCGCGCGACGCCGACAGACCGTGCCCTGCCCAGCGCATTGTATCTACTATTTAGTCGCCATCATAAACATAGAAACATTAAAGGTGGTCAAAAATATATGAACACTACCGTACTGTCAATCGGACTCAAAGGGCCTTACCCTACGACTGAAACCAAATTTTCAGGGTTTTAGTTATTACGGAACATTATTAACCGTTCGTCATTTCCGTCTGACAATGATCGCTGCGTCAGCCATTGTACTGAATGCATATTATTATCGCTAATTCAACTGCAGATTGCACTGCTCCGTTGACGTCATACGAACATGATTGTTTTAAAATTTTCTAAAATTTCGGTGGTTTTTTGTTGGGAACTGCTCTTTGATTATTATTGTTGCCTTAAATCGATTTTGAGACTTACTTTTTTAATGTTTTACTTTTTCAAATTATTGATGATGATGATGATGATTTTACGTACAAATATATTTATATACATAGAAATTTACAGGTAGGTAAGTAGCGTGAATTCAACTGAGTTAACTAATACAGCCTCCCAAAATGTCCTGATTCATTTGTATGGAACTTTCCTTTTCAAACGACTTCAAAAAAGAGGAGGTTCTCAATTCGTCTGTATGTTTTTTGTTACTACATAGGTACATACACACGCACTTGGGCATTTTCAGAAATAAGTGTAGGGTACCCTGTACTTTTTTTTAAAAACCTAACAGATTTTGGGTTATTCTACTCTGAATCACAAGCACTATCAATTTAAGCAAAAAAAAAGTGTCCCACTTTTAATTGTCAGTTTTGTGACGCAGTTAACTATACATGTTGTATGCACCGTCACAAAACTAAGTAATAAATTTTGTATGGAAAATTAAGGATAATTAAGGCAAAACGGGTGGATATGTATTACAATACCGAAGTACGAAAGACCGAATGTATTAAAACATCGAATGGGTCAAAAGACCGACACGATTTTTTTCTGAAACCGTTAACTTTTTAAGATTGTTATAAAACAAACCTAACCTAACCTAATGGGTATGATGCCGTTTTAATAAATTCTGAAAAGTTTACGGTTTCTGAAAAAAATCGTGTCGGTCTTTTGATCCATTCGATGTTTTAATACATTCGGTCTTTCGTACTTCGGTATTGTAATACATACCCAAACGGGTACATTTTTTTCTGAAAACCCCCACATGTGGTTCGTGGTGGGTAACAAAAAAGGAAATTATAAGCCGTGGTGACACTAGGTTTGACCAATGGCCTCTCAAACAGAGGGTCCTGGTTAGAGCCCGGGCACGAACCTTTCAGTTTTTCGGAATCTGAGTGTCAAAATGTATGGAACTGTCATCCATAGAAATCAAAAATTAAAATCAAAAACGTTTATTCAGTAGACCGCAAAGGGCTCTTTTACGTGTCACTTTCTTTTAAACTACCTGCGCTTTCGGTATGACCATCATTGGCAAGAAAAATGTGCCGCAAAAAACTTGGGAGAAAGTTTAGTTATCTTCTCAAAAAAAAAATACAAACAAAAAACATAAATTACATAAAAAAAACACCGTAAATCCCGTAAAATCGCCGTAAGTCAATTTGGCCGTTGGAGCCGAAAAGTTCTCGAATGGAGACCGCGGACTGGCAAGCGCAGCGTGGGACGTCCACCAACGAGATGGTCAGACGATTTGGTAAAGGCCGCAGGTTCAAGGTGGATGCAAGCCGCCTCCAACCGTAGTGATTGGGTATCTGTGAGGGAGGCTATGTCCAGCAGTGGACGTCCTACGGCTGAAATGATGACGATGACATAAAAATACAGGGATTTATGGAGTCCCTTAGTTTCCATAACCACGTAACGATTTAATTTTTTAACCCTAGACCGTCCAAGTAGCCCTAATATTCCAGGGCCTGGTCCATTCTATCCAAGCTACTGAAATAGCCCCTTATTGGTCGCTTACTTCACCATGCCAGCGCTATGGCAACTCCGTCATTGTCATCGTCGCTGATTGCATTTATTAGCGTGGCCTAGAAATGTCGCCATTCCTGGTTCTGTTCCTCACTGCAGCTTCATTTTATGGTTGTCTTTAAAGTCACTAAGTCATAGAAAAATGATGATGATTTAATGATGATTTTGAGCTTTCTATGTGAAATGTTTCTGGTGATTTTGATAAAATAGGTACCCGCCATAAATTTTCGATTTTTTTTTTATTAGTGCAATAATAAATAAGGTTTTGTATTCGTATAGGTGTGACTTTTATCTACACACTGTATATTTTTTTAATTTCCACTAACTTCAATAACTAACTGGTAGAGATCCCTTAAAAGGATAAATTCGCCTTTGTCATTTTATTTGTACAATAAAGAGTTTACATACATACATACATACATGCTATTTGGTACACTAACAGATACCTGGTAAATCGCTTTTATGTGGCAAAAAAAAAAACACTAAATATAAAAAAATTGTTTGATGGTCAATGTATATGGCATTTTATAGTTATCAAAAGTTAGTGTGAAATATTAAAACTAACTTAGAGCATTAAGTACTCGAAAGGGAGACACCGTGTGCACTAATTTCCAAACAAAAAAAAAACCTGTCACTTAATTTCCATCCAGTAGGCTTTATGCTTTAAGATTTAAGATAAGTGACCTTTTTCTTAACGAAATTTTTAAAGAAAATACTAGGTCATTAAATAAGGAAGGGCTCACCAGACCGGGACAGACCTTTGATTATTTATACACTAGATAAAGCTTAGGCGACATGAAAACGTCCCGAAAAATATAAGCCAATAGTTGGCTTATATGTCATTTTCTGCCACTCAGTCTGCATTGTGACAGAGCGGGACACGTATGCTGAATGCACGATTCAAAAGTGCCTTAAAAAGACGAGATGTGTCATAAAAGTACCTATGCAGAAATTACAGAGGGAGGTAAAAACCACCAACAAAATATTTTTCATCTCTAAGTACTTCATAATTCGTAATATTTCGTAAGAAAAGATTTAATTTTTTAGGTTAGTTTACTTCACATTTTTTTTATCGGTGACACCAGTTTTAAAAAGAAAAGTTTGTATTGGGTACGAAGCTGAAATTTATCGATTTTCTGGCATCTATTGAGCTTAGAAATGTTATATTAATTTCTTTTAATTATCTCAAGTTCTTTGCACTAGTTAAAATCTGTTAAATTTTTCCGACATTTTAGGGAATGTGACATTAATTGGTATCATTTTGCACACACACACAGTGACAACCAGAATGACGTCACGCGAGCGTAAGATTAAACTGTCAAATGGTTGCCACGCACACATGCATGAAAAGTCGGGACGTTTTGTATCGCAGTGTTTGCTACTGACACTCTACCTATAAATAAATCATTAAATTCAAAAATTGATCTTATCTTATCTTTTACGTGGCATGAGCTAGGATACTAATGTTTTAGATAAATTAGCTTTATTTTGCCTGAAAGTCTTCTTTAAAGTTAACGAAAAAAACACGGTGTTTATTATGTTTTATGTATGATATAGTCACTCAAGTTCTGTCAAAACCAGTCAATCTGAATGAACTCTAGAATATTCTGAGGACAAAGAACAATGTCCTGAGGTCCGCCTTCAAGCCTCGAATCGTGCATATATTATACAATATAATCATGGAAACACTAACAATGCGTAAATGAAATAAAATAAATAAAAACAATTGAGCGGAAACTGATTTTAGGGTTCCGTATCCAAAGGGTTAAAACGGGACTCTATTACTGAGACTTCGCTGTCCGTCCGTCCGTCTGTCACCAGGATGTACTTACCTATTTCATGAACCGTGATAGCTAGACAGCTGAAATTTTCACAGATGATGTATTTCGGTTGCCGCTATAATAACAAATACTAAAAAACAGAATAAACTAAATATTTAAGAGGACTCCCATACAACTAACGTGATTTTTTTGCTCATTTTTGCTCGATATTGATAACGGCAACAGGTAGACGCTTGAAATATTCACAGAATATAGTTATATATTCACTTTAAAAATAAATAATTAAATTAAAATAAAACAAATATTTAAGGCGGGCACCCATACAACAAACGTGATTTTTTGCCGTTTTTAAAGATAATAGTACGGAACCCTTCGTGCGCGAGTCCGACTCGCACTTGGCCGGTTTTAATATATACTTACTGTTATACCCACAGTTCCATATCTAATATATAAAATTCTCGTGTCGCGGTGTTTGTTACCAAACTCCTCCGAAATGGCTCGACCGATTCTCATGAAATTTTGTGCGCATATCAGGTCTGAGAATCGGTCAACATCTATTTTTCATACCCCTATCATTCTTCGCAGACGGAGTCACGGGCAACAGCTAGTTATTTTCTATAATTTTGAAAAAAAAGTAGTAAAAAAAGTAGTAGTGTAAGTGAATATCGGGTTGCGTAATTGTTGTAGGTCATGCATAATGTATGTGTGTGATGGAGCGACGACCTGGTTAAGGTAGCGGGAACGCATTGGATGCGGATGGCGCAGGGCCGATCTGTTTGGCGAGCCTTGGGGGAGGCCTATGTTCAGCAGTGGACGTCTTTCGGCTGAAATGATGATACATAATGTAATGTTTGTCATAATGTAATTTTAGACAATTCATAACTCTTTTTACTCTGAATCCATTAATTGTACAGAATTGTTATAAAACAAACCTAACATACCTACCTACTCGTACTCGTAGAGTTCTACAGGATGACCATTTAAACATTTCTGAAAAATTTACGGTTTCGACGGGAAAAAAACCTATGACATACAAAAATTATGACAAATATTATACATTATGACTAAGGGCCTAAGCACACGGCGTATTTTTAAAGCGCGTCGACGGCGCGTTATTTAAAAAACGCCGTGTGCTTAGGCCCTTACGTAACGTTACATTGCGTCATCCTTTTTCGTGTTTGCACCCGGCGGCCGGCGTTCATCGATTTAACGTTGTCACGTCAAAATTTTATGCCACCATCTGCCACGCTTCTGTAGTAAAGTCGTGGTAATCTAGTGGTTAGACCTATGGCCTGTCAAGCAGAGGGTCGTGAGTTTGAGCCCGGGCTCGTACCTCTGAAGTTTTAGAAATTTATGAGCGAAATTACGTCATTTGAATTTACCATGAGCTTTTCGATGAAGGCAAATATCGTAAGGGGTTTACTAATGTTTCGGCGAAAATTATACATCCTGGCGTTCCCTGCTCTCTTGTACATACTGGCGTTCACTGCTCTGTACGTACAGTCAGCAACAATAATAATATGAATGAATACACTTAAAGTACCAAAAATATGTATACACGCCTTTATGCCCCGGTAATAGAGTCGTGGATGCATATTTTTGGTACTTTGGGTGGGTGCGTCCCACAAGATATAACTACAAAATATCTATTTTCATATTAATGACGTTCACAAGATATAATGAACGTTAGCTATAACAGCAAAAAGTATAATTTTTTAACGTTTAACGCTTAAATTATATAACGTTATTTTTATATAACTTCAATTTGTATAAGATTAATATGGACTAATTTCTTTTAACATAACAAACATTAGGTATAAAAGTCATGATATATAATAATATGTGTAAATGTAAAATTAAGTGGCGCGAGCAAGCGAAGCGAGCGAGCAAGACTTTTCGGGGCAGAAGCGACTTGGATAGGTTAGGTTCAGAAGGCTAAGGCGAGAGCGAAGCGTAGCGTAGCGTAGCTCCCGCCTTAGCCTTCGATGTTAGGTTTTTTTTTTTGTAACAGAGCGGAAGAAATTAATGGATTGCTTGATTGTTTGCTTGCATTAAAGTTTTTAATGAATTTATGCGTTTTAAATCTTAGGTGTTATGAACATTATACGCTTTGATCGTTATATCAATTGATATTATATATAAACAACGTTATAAATCACAAAAGTAGATATTTTATAATTATACTTTTCGTTCATTATATCCAGTGAACGTTATACTAAACGAGTTTATATAAAGTGAGCGTATGTATTATGAATATTAGATAATAATTTGTTATATCTCGTATTACACACCCACTTTGGGTGTATTCATATTTTTGTTGCTGACTGTACATGTACGTTACATTGCGTCATCCTTTTTCGTGCGTGCAGCCGGCGTACATCGATTTATTAGACGTTGTTACGTCAAAAGTTGTGTGCCATTTAAAGTGAAAATGCCTAATATTAGTATTAAGTACCTACTAGTAAAACAGTTGGAAGTACCTACTGACGCGACCAGCTTTATCGCTACCATACTATCATGTCCTTAACTAAATAGAGATGGAGCTAAGGCTAAGACCAGACCCGTAGAGCTTAATAGCTTTTGAGCTATGTATCGACTTGGATAGAGATATATAGATCAAAGGAGCGTCAACTCGTATTAATGTACCACTTTAATTTAGACCTTTCAGAAATTGACTGAAGTCTAATTTAAAATGGTACATTGTTTTGAGTTGATCCTCATTTGATCTAGGAGTGCGATATGGTCTAGAGAGACCAAATTTTCTAACGCGTTTGGACTTGCAGTCAAATAGTAAACTTATTAAGAGCCATATCACACTGGAGATATGCTGACGTATTCGCCGAGAATGCCCAACATATTTAGTTAGAAGCCGTGGTGGGCTAGTGGCTTGACCTATGGCCTCTCAAGCAGAGGGTCGTGGGTTCAAATCCCGGCTCGCACCTCTGAGTTTTTCGTAATTTTTGTTCGAAATCACATTTGAAATTTACAATAAGCTTGACGGTGAAGAAAAACATTGCGAGGAACGCTCATACCTGTGAGGAAATTCAATGGTGTGTGTGAAGTTCCCCATCCGCACTGGGCCCCTGTGGGAACTATGGCCCAAGCTCCTTTATTCTGATAGGAGGCCTGTGCCCTGCAGTGGGACCTACCTATATAAGGCTGCGATTATGATGGTGATGATGATAAATAAATAAAATAAATAAATATCACGGGACAATTCACACCAATTGACCTAGTCCCAAAGTAAGCTAAGTAAAGCTTGTGTTATGGGTACTAGGCAACGGATAAACATACTTATATCGATACCTTTAGGTTCATTTGGCGTAAAGGACAAAATGGCACTTTTCAGGAGAGCCAAAAAACAAAATTTTTTTTAGAAAAACTTTTGTAACTTTTTTCTTTGTTGACCTATATTTTCGATGTATATGAGAAAAGTGCTTAGAATTCTTGTCTCTATGTAGTTATTTGGTACCTATTACGTTAAATATGAAACTTAAAAAGTTAGTGTCCTTTACACCACGGTAAAATGCGTTATAAAGTCACATACGACCACACCATTTTAAGAAATTTAAGATAGTTGATTGGTTGATTGGCCGTAAAGGTCATTTTTGTAAAAAATAATGCAATTTTTGGGTGTATAGACCACCATAACTTACTAAATTTATATTGTTTTCCTTAGATTTATATCATTACAGGAATATATTATGCGAAAATATTCATCATTTGTCGTAATTATTCGTTGGTAGTTACTTACCAATAATTTAGTAGTTGGTAGTAGCATAAAAAATCATTAAATACATGCAATAAACGTTTTACGCCTTGAAAATATTATAATTACATCCATGGAATTTTATTATTATTGTAATAAAACAGGTAGGTTAATCAAGGTATGCCGTGAATGAAAGGATGGAGTCGTTAGTCTGTAAGAAATCGCTGTAAAGTCAACTTTGGTATTCGCTAAATGCACTTTACTAGAGAAACGCTACACAATATAGGTTCAATCACAAAATTACTTTACCTACTAGGAATTTAATAACGTCATTTTCTTTGTGTAAGAACTAATTATCAGGTATGTTGTACCTACAGCTCTAACGTAAAACAAAATCATCCAGTATAAATCAAAACAAATTCTAATAAACAAATCTCTCCGGATAAAACCGTACTAATTATTGTTTTGTAACTTGATATTAATAAACTGGTTCTCAGAAATGACAAACTAGCTTTAGGTAGACCTTAAATAAACGAGTTAGTATCAAGTAGGTAGTAAGAATAACGCAAAAATTCTTTAAAGTAACTCGTCAGAAATTTTTTATTTCGTCTACTGCAATGACACTGTAGACGACTGCTGACGACTTGCCTCAAAAACACTACTCGATACTAATTTAATCGAACAGCGTTAGAAAATATTTCTATAATAATAACTGAACTAAACAAAACAATCATCTGATCTGCATGCGTATGCATCGGGGACTAGGTATAAGTCCGTACCGTCATCGACCCATCACCTATCTTGCTCTTAAGGCCACCACAAACTGCAGCGCGGGGCATGCGCGCGACGCCGATGGAGCGTGCCTAGCGCGGTCTATAACACTAAACCATATATACGGTGACATACACCGGCAGTGTTGTGCAGCACGCTGGGCACGCTCCGTCGGCGTCGCGCGCACACCCTGCGCTGCGGTCTGTGGAGGACTTTACTACTGATAAAAAACAAAATTGCGAGGATGACAGAGACAACCGGCATGAGGAATTTTTTACCGCGCAAAACTGTCGCATGTTTTGTTACGACGCAAACTTTTATTAGTAAGAAAAGTACAATTATAATGAAAATAGAAGAACATCAAATGTTTAAACAAACTAAACCTATTAAAACTTGATTTAATTACGTTATGACATCATTACAGGAATGGAAAACTCTTTTACGCCTTTAATTTTTTTCATCAAGTTCACCAATTTACAAAAAAAAGAGTATTAAAGCATTATAAAGTCCTTTACGCTGCATCATAAATATACCTTGGTATTTATGTAAGTGCTTTAAACCACGTTGTATAATGCTAGGAAAAAAATATACGTCCTTTACGCCCATAGTTTAGCTACGTTATGAAGTAAATATAGTACGTAAATGAAGAACAGTAAAGGTCGTAAAGGACAGAATAATAAAAGAAAGCTCCAAATATAGGTCTTAAAGGGCAACGTGTATAAAATCAGGACTTTACGTCGTGGTCTATATTTCATAACGTCCTTTACATTCCATGTGATTTTGAGTGTGATATTTACACCCACTAAACAAAGCAGTTTTGATGTTGAGCTATGGAAAATTCTGGGGTGTAAAGGTCAAATTTTGCGAGATATCAAAATTCTAAGTATACAGATCGATAGAGCTTGAAATTCTGAACAAAACTGTATATATAACTCATTTTCGGCATTTTGTCCTTTACGCCAATTGAACCTAAAGGTATCGATATAGATAGATACATACTTAAATACATATTAAACACTCAAGACCCGAGAACAAACATTCGTATTTTTCATACAAATATCTGCCCCGACACGGAAATCGAACCCGGGACCTCAAGCTTCGTAGTCAGGTTCTCTAACCACTAGGCCATCTGGTCGTTAAATGATGATGATGGCGATGATGATGATGATTAGGGATAAAAAGAGATGAAAAATGCAATTGCGAACTATCGTTGATCTCGGGCACCAGTTTTACACTTCTAGCTCAGAAGGAACAGTAAGAAAGAGTTACGGTAGAGCTAGAAGAAGGAGAGTGACTAACTTTGTCGGTCTGAGTCCTTATCTCTCTATTTTTGCTTTATTACCTAGGTACCAGTCTTTTTTACCCCTGTGGTGTCGGATTTACAATTACACCTTTCCATATCTTCCGTGGATAACGTATGAAGCGACTAAGGACATAAGTTAAGATATATTGTAGGCGATAGGCTAGCAACCTGTCACTATTATACCACTTTTACCTTTAAATCTAAAATTGCTAAAAGAGGCCTCGAAACCCCCTTTACCCCCTTTGGGAACTCAGCCGTGATCTTATGTAGGTATGTATGTATGTTTTGCTTTACTATATTTTTTTTTAAATTGTTTACTCGACGAATTCGTGGGTAACAGCTAGTTCAGAATAAATCGGCAAGGTCTTAACCCTTACTCAAGAATCAAATTATTTGGTTTGTGTCTTCTAACTCGGTTCGGTTCTTCCTTCCTAATGCGAACTGCTAGAGAATGGAATATGGACCAGACAATTACCCTAGGGTTCTTCAAAGCTCTTTTTAGGGTTCCGTAGCCAAATGGCAAAAAACGGAACCCTTATAGATTCGTCATGTCTGTCTGTCTGTCTGTCCGTCCGTATGTCACAGCCACTTTTTTTCCGAAACTATAAGATCTATGCTGTTGAAACTTGGTAAGTAGATGCATTCTGTGCACCGCATTAAAATTTTCACACAAAAATAGAAAAAAAGCAACAAATTTTGGGGGTTCCCCATACTTAGAACTGAAACTCAAAAAATTTTTTTTCATCAAACCCATATGTGTGGGGTATAGGTCTTCAAAAATGATATTGAGGTTTCTAATATAATTTTTTTCTAAACTGAATAGTTTGCGCGAGAGACACTTCCAAAGTGGTAAAATGTGTGTCCCCCCTGTAACTTCTAAAATAACTAAAAAAAATATATGATGTACATTACTATGTAAACTTCCACCGAAAATTGGTTTGAACGAGATCTAGTTTGTCCGTCTGTCTATATCAGTAACCAATCTACAATGATCCCACACTGCGCACATTTTGTTTAGGAGCAGGGGTCTGCTAAGACTGGTTGTTCATAGATACATATAAAGTACGGAACCCTCGGTGCGTGAGTCCGACTCGCACTTGGCCGGTTTTTTTTATACAATATAGCCTTGCGTTTGACCACAATCACGCCCGTTAGAAAGCGAAGATGAGGCCAACGATGGAGCACGCTTGCCTACTAAATGCTCATTCACCCTAGACTTGAATTTAGGGGAATATGCAGGACGAAGGCAGTTGAGCGCAGTGTTGCGCGCGCTCTCAAGCAGTGCAAACCGTACCTACAACAATCTGTAACCAGTACGCACGCGTTGCACAACTGCTCAGACCCTTCCTGCAGAATGGCTTCTATAGGCAACAGGCCGGATGGATCACGACGAGAGTCGCTTGGTGGCCTGGCTTAACCTATAGGGTGGTAATCAGCCGCGGCCGAAGCCTACCACCGGAGTTGTAACGCTACCACCCAGTGTAGCATCACCCAGGAGTCACATGTAGGGTATTGTGAATAGGGTGTTACAGAACTACTTAGTGGGTTAGACCTCCAGGTCAAGTGAGATAGGGATAGACCGCTGGTCAGTCCATTATAAAAAAAATCCTTTCCATCAGAGATGTGCTTTGCTACGTTGTTGTGGACGCGTTTATATCCACCAATCATATTCATTGGTCCACATAGCATAACACTGGTGGAAATGGGTTCAACTAACCTATATTTTAAAATGGAAAAACGTGTGCTCTGAATGCGTGCTATACTCGTAGATACGTGTTGTGGATGCGTGCTGTAGATTCATCCTATGGATGAATGCGCGTGCTGTGAATTCATGCTGTGGATGGCGTGATGGTGTGCTATGGATGCGGGCTATGGATAGTCTCTACTGTCAGTACATCGCATAGCTCTGCTGCGCATCTTCATGGCCTAGCTACCTCACGGCTGCACATCTTACAGCACACTTCCTCGAACGGCTAAGTAAGTATATAGCTTAGCATTAGTGTCAGTCACATTGTTTCGTAGTGTGGCTTTCACTTCCTCGCATCATAGCTACATAGCACATCTCTGGTGGAAACAGAATGGTCGTTGTTGTGAATTGGTAGTTCATGATGTCTTTCTTGAGAAAATATCGTGATGGTTTTCCCTAGCCTTCCACGCCACAGTGCTAACTTGAGTCTCGAGTTCCTAATTAGCAATAAAGAGCGCTGCTGCCTAGTCTCACATCAGATACTGCAGGCATCTTTTACAACTCCCATGAAAGAGATGGTCTTATTCTATGGCATGGCACGACATAGGTAGCGTTTTTATCCATATGTGGTTAGTCCTTTGGCTCGCACGAAGCAGTTCGCTTTATCTTTCCTCATATGGACTGCTAAAGGAATGGAATTTGCTCCCATCGTCTGTATTTCCACATAGATACAATCTAGGGCTCTTCAAGTCTATAGTGAATAGGGTCTTACTGAACCAGTGATACACCTTTGGCTTCATATGCACTTTCTCAACAAGGTTTTTCCGAACCAGTGGTAGACTATATTGTTTAAAACTTTCGTGATTTTCACTCATAATTACTGTAGTTAACTCGTGACCACGGCTGCTGCAATGTGGCCGAAACGTCGAGGTAAATATAATTTGCGTGATAAGTCCCGTTTAGTATAGTAATTTTCGGTGGTAAATTCTTCGACGTTCATAGGAGCATCAATTGATGCCTAAGATGAATAAAGAATTTTGACTTTGACTTTCATCACGGGTCAATTAAAAAAATATGGCACGTTGTCTGTGTCTAACCAAGGCTGATGTCGATGTGAAATTGGAAGACAAAGACAGATAGAGTTTAATTGTACCGTTTGGAGAAGCAAAGCTTCGCACCACGATAACATTATGGTTCGATAGTGACTATGAGATATCAACACTGATGCATTGTCGAGCCGAGCATAATGTTAAGCAGAGCTAGATAGAACTCTGTTACACACGAAGCTCTGTCAGTCTTTTCTGTCGTTGATAGTTTACAACGAGAAAGTCCTCAACCTTGTCATGAGCCATATAATAGTAACTGCAAGCACGTGCACCATTTGTTTTTGATGGTTTATAATCTCAAGCATGCTTATGCAAAATGCTTAGGGTGGGTCTCCATTGAAGCAGAGCAAAGCAGACAAGTGCAGTACGCTTAGTATAAGTTTTACTTCACCAAAATACTTCTCGATCGCGTTTACGTAAAAATTTAAATTCTATGAAAACCAGTATGCTTAGTATAAGTTTTCCTTCACTTCAATACTTCTCGATCGCGTTTACGTAAAAATTTCAATTCTATGGAAACATAGACGCGCGCGCGCGGAGGCGCTGTCCATGTTTCCCTAGTAATTGATTTTTTTACATAAACGCGATCGAGAAGTATTTGGTGAAGTAAAACTTATACTAAGCATACTGTATGCTTAGTATAAGTTTTACTTCACCAAAATACTTTTCGATCGCGTTTACGTAAAAATTTCAATTCTATGGAAACATGGGCGCGCGCGCGCGCGGAGACGCTGTCCACGTTTCCATAGTAATTGATTTTTTTACGTAAACGCGATCGAGAAGTATTTTGGTGAAGTAAAACTTATACTAAGCGTACAGAATAGAACAATCAAATTATGACATTTTAAATGGAGCGGGACGAGATGTGGATTTGAACTAACGTGATTGGTTGCTTTCACGCATACATGCAAGGTTTAGTTTACAATTTGTGTGTTGCTCAGATTATCTTAGTCCTTTTAAGAGACGAGTTTACCATTAAGCGACTAGCACAACATGCTAGTAGCTTCGTTGCTCAATGCGTATCGTTCAAGCGGACGAAGTAGGAGAGATATACGCATACCGATACTGAGATACTGACTGTAGAGGTATATTTGTATACCGCATGCGGGAAGTCCCCACCAGGCGGCAAAATTACTACTGCAAATTCAAGATCGACACACTCATATGAGAAGGTGACAAAGTCCAATATCGATCGATATAAGTTATCAGTTATAAAAATAGTCGCAGACTATTAAAAACTGTAGTATATTCTACTAGATCACATGCCTTTTCCCCAGCGCCGATTCGGACCTCCAATCAAAACCGTAACCTGAGGAGCTTCTACGAAATACGAAGTTCGTAGTGTGCCGTCCCTGTCACCCTCTGTTTAATACTGTTAGCATGAACAGAACGGCACGATATGAAGTTCGAAAATCAAATTTCGTAGTTTAAGGCCTGGTAGTTTTAAGACTAAAATAAAGATTAAATCATACATGCGTACCCTGCACCAATGTTGATACAGTGTTTGGTGGTCGCATGTACAAACCGGGCGATAGACGAGCTCGCCTGTGCCAAAAGACAGATTTGATCGCGCTCTGTTTCATAATTCGCGCGACTCCGCGGTATCGGCCGGTGTTTTCCTCCGCTTTATCTCTCTGCCTCTCTGCTCTTTGACATCCACTGACGCAGGCGACCTCAGCCGCTCCAACTCGACCTTATAACTTAAAGTGTAAGGCCGTTTTTCCCGCGCCATTCACGCTCGCTCGAATCTCGGACTCATTAGGCGGCATTTGGGAATTTTGGATTTAATAATGGACTTCGATGTCAGAATAAATACGGCGTTGTTTTGTTTTGTTTATTTGTATTTATTGTGTAGGTGGCGACTGTGGGCTAATGAGAGGCAGACATTAAACATTAGGTCCTCTACCTACCTACCTCTATTTACAAAATCTATTTTTTTTTAAATTTTGACTGATTGATATCAGCCAGGAATAGCTAACTGCGAGAGTATTAAAATAGTGAGCGTGTCTGATGGTGGTTGCGGAGTCGGCCGGCGGCGGCGGTGGCGGCGGCGGCGCCGCTGACGCAACGCGCGACCTCTTTGTCCGGCCCCGCGGACTCGCGCGGAATGCTCGCGCCGGCCTCGCCGCGCACTCCGCGCTCGAGTAATTACGAATGTCAAATGTTATCGCACGCAACCGTCCGCCGCGCCGTCCGCACTCCGCTGCGCCGCTCTTCATAATAATAAAACCTGATATTTAAAACGGAACGTCCTTCTAACGCCGTGTAGTTGCGCCGACGCCAATCTACGATAATAATAAGCCGAACCCCCGGCCGACCCAGCGCTGCAGCGCTTGTATTTTGCCTGTTCCGTTAGACGACTCTACGCTCTACAGCGCTACAGCGCTGCTCGCGATCGCTCCGTAGCGCTCACATAAGTACGGCCAGTTCTACGCGCGCCTGTATAGCTATTAAATGTATATAGAATATATAGTAGTAATCGCTCGACGCAGCGGTATTATGTCGGAAATATACCGGCCGCGCCGCGCCTCAAGCCGATTCACTGTTTGACTATTTAGTTTGTATGGGAAGTTTCAAATGCGTTTTTACTAGTAGTAGAAAGGGTTACGGAACTAATTCTTTTGGTAAAATATAATGTGTTAGGGGAGCTTTCCTTGACGGTGTATGGGGTTAGTCTCGGGCTTCAAGTTTGGAAATAAATTTAATCGACACTATTTTTTTTAATAACGTTGTTAATCACTTTAACCGAGTTTAGAAACCTTAAGAACCATGTACGGTCAATGATGAAGCTAATATAATAAATTGGTGCGAAAAAATAATAACATTTTTTAAAAATACATCAATCACGAAAATCGTTATTGAGAAATAACACTAAACATGCATGACGTTTTTAACTCCTTTATTTTATTTCTTAAAATTAAAATTATTTCTTAAAATAATAAAAAAAAATGATTTGCCGTTTAAGATTTGTTTAAGTAAATAGAAATAATATTGAAGTATAATAATGAGGTACACTCGATGAAATTGAATCGCGAACCAGTGTGGAACCTTTTTTGCTGCAAATTTATTTATTTATTTATTGTAAAAAAAAAGTTTCCACGGCATTACAGTGAAACCAATACACCAAGAAACTTAAACTACTTAGATAATTACATTTATAATCTACAGACAAATACATTATTTATAAATACTAGACTGTCTGTCTAGCATCAATCCTTTCGGAAAATCTCAAGCACTGAACACATAGTCAGCCATCAACATGCAAGTAGGTCACACGGTGCCGATGCCAGGAGCGCATTCAAATGTCATGTTTAAGGTTAACTGGAAGAGATCCCTTTAAGGGATAAGTTCGCCTTTCTACATTTGTCTCTCTTGTTAACTGGTAATTTTCATGTTTTATGTACAATAAAGAGTTTTACATACAATACATAAATTCTATACATAAATTCCATATAATCTGACAATCTGAAATCATCTTGAAATTGACTGAGAAAAGGTTCTACTTTGATACGTAATTCAGTTTCTTCGACTGTACTTACAGTTATAGAAGATATTTTTATAGTTTGTTTGTTAGACAAGCTTTATTGATAAAAATAATTTATTTTACATGAATACTTTTAAAAACATAATGAAACTTTAGTTTCCCAAATCAATCATACATAAAATGTAATTATTATTTATAAATTTTTGTACTACCTTCTGTCAATTATTAATATTTCAAAAAAGAGTCCTCTTGGGTCCACTCCACATACATAACAATCCAAAAATCCAACCATTCATCCAACCATATGCAATTTCATCCAAAAGTAATCCTAGATATTAGATTTCAAATTTTGATAAAAATACATTTCGTGAAAAATTGTTAATCATTGAAACTTCCAAGAAAAAACTGCCCAAGTGTGCAATGAGCATTTGGTTTGTAGTACTATTGTATTGTATATTTAACATGAATCTTGCAGGTTTGGTATTTTAGAACTTCACTAAATCAATTAAAAGAAACAAAGTATAAAGGACCAATTAAGACAAATTAAAGTAATTTTAATCCCATCGATTAAAGTAATAAATGTTTTACCATAAAATATTGTTCCGTTGTTTTGTTGTTGTTGTATTGACATTGTGGAAATCAAGAGGAGAGGGCTTTTCCGAACAGTGGGACAGTATATCAGGCTAAATAAAATAAAAAAAATAACTACTGGCCTATTCAGAAATATTTTAAATTTACCTGAACGATAAGTTTATTTGTAAGTTGAACGAAACAAACACAATTTAGAAAGTAATTTTTGCAATCGTGTTTTGTTACACATACATATGTAGTTGATTGTAAGTAGGTAGGTAGGTAGGTATCGTTGAATTTATTCCTTTTTTATTTGAATAGGTACGTTCCAAATTAGTTTCATAGAACAGTTATTTACGTATACGTATAATACCAAATCTTAAACAAAAACAGAATAATTGGTAACTCTACCTTAACAGATATAAATTGTAAAAGAATATGTTTTGTAGATGAGGTTTTACAAATCTAAATAAATCTCAAATAAACTCTACAATACAATACAATGACTCTTTATTGTATACTACAAATAATATAATACAGAAAAATAAGTAGAATGAAAAAATATGTAAGGTCTACTATTACTTTTTGTAGAGAATAAGTAAAATTACTGTTAATTTTGTATGTTTACAAACTATTACGAAAGTGTGATATGTAGTTTTGAAGTAAATATTCAAAAACAAACAGTTCCCACCGAATGTTATTTTCCCAACAACACCGACCATAAAAAACACGGTCTCGGATATCGGCCTGTGGCGCGGCGCGTCCCTTCGTCAGCTATAGCGTGGCCTTATAGATGGTTGTTTGCGCTCACAGAGTGCGGTGAACAGCGCTCACCGGCGGCGCGGCTGTGTGCGCGTGCACGTGCACGGGGGACGCACACAGGCACAGATCACACAGCCGCGCGCTGCTGTACGGGTGCGTTCCGAAACCGCTCTCTACTCTATTCTATCTATGCGAAGGCGTTCGTTCTATGGCCCGCGTTACCGAGCGGGCACGCTCCGGGCGAGGAATTTAGAGGCGGGGGTCGTATCGTTAATTGTTATGAAGTTGATTTTGGTCCTGAAATTCCGAAATACCTATTTGGAATCGGCCTTTTCGTCAATGATTTGTCACATAGTTTTCAAAAATATGTTTTTTATGAGACTTTGTTTACCTTTGGAAAGGGCTGACTTTTCGAACGCTTTGCAACGGTCGCGGCAGATGACGCTGTAAACAAACAAGCTGTCACAGGCTTCGAAGTTTAAACAAATATGTTACTCTCACAATTTGTTACTTATTTTTCTGATATCAAGCACCCCGAAACTATACTAGATTATTTACGCAGTTTCTAAAATAAGTACTTACTTTTGGCGTAGGTAGAGTCCTTTTCTTATAATAATAATTACGCATTCAAAGAACAGATTTTTATGTATGCATTTAGGTATTGTGATGATTTTTGTTTCTGAATTGGTTTCTCGCGTATTTTTGCTTTTGGAACACTTTTGTTCCGATAAACAAAAGAGCTGACAGCGGTATGTTTTGCGCTGCGTCACGAAGCGTTATCACTGCGCTGATAACGAGAGACAATGTGCTCTAAGGTTATGCGAACAGGGTAGGTTGTTGCATGCGTGAGAATAGATTGCTGAGACCTAAACAAGTCCATGCGGTTATAGAAAATGTTTTAACTAAAGACTACGGAGTTGTTTAATATTTAAAGAAAATATAAAAGCATCTCCAATGAAGTTTCCGTGAGAATTAAAGCACGATACTAAACTGTGATTATTGGGTGTTTTAAGGGTTAAAATAACTTACTTTTTTCTGGTGAAGGGTTGACGGTGCGTTCAACTTTGCCGGCTTGGCGCGAGTGAGATGCTAGATAAATGGAATCGAAGTCGACTCGATGCGATTTTCCGATGGATTGATATCAGTCATATTGCCCGCGCAAACTTTTATGAACTACTTCCTACAACTTTAGGCGCCAACTTTTAAAAGAAAACGAGAGGTAGAACATAACCTCTGCTTCCCAAGATATTTTATTATAAAAAAACATGTTCTTTTTATAGTTTTTGCGTGTGTCTTATTGAAATTCCAGACAATCGCTCATAGCCTTCACAGGTTAATTGGAAGAAGTCATTTGTATAGATATAGTCCGTCTTTGAACATCTTTCTTGTTGTGGATCATTTAACTCTAACATTAATTCCTACATTCAATAATTTATTTACATTCTTACTATTAGGTTAAGTATAAGCTTTTCCCTTAGTTACCGTAAAGGATAACGGAACACATGAAGGCATTTCACTGAGGATAAGTAGGTATTATTTAGTAGCGGACTACCTAGTACCTTTCTACTTGTTTAGTAAGGTTTCTGATGGTTTTCCTTAACCTTTAACACAAAGTATGTATTAGGTAGAAATAGTAACCATTATTGAGGTAATCATGGCTATATCATTATAATAACGTTAGAAATGGTAACACTGCCTGCCAAAAGCCCCATTCCCATAAACATAATTCAAATGAACCTTTTTCTTTGTCAGTTGTTACGTACCTATACGCTCCACTACCAAAAAACGTAGGTATTGCCAACCGTCTAGCAAAAACAAGATTCGAACCAGTCTTATTTAGTGTCTCTACAATCGCCAAAATACCCATAAGACCAAACAAAATCAGTAGGTATTAATAATTCAAAAAGCCAGTAAACATCATTAATTGTTTTCAAAAATAATTTGGCAACAATACAGATTTAAACATGGCCGCTAACGTTCCGTTCGAAAACGCGCGCCATTTTAAAGACGTGTCGGCCGCGTTCGGGATCGCGGGTAGCTTGACTCCGTCACGGCTCGCTGCAACTTGTGAAATTTTTCCCTCGGCGCGGGCTCGAGCCACGAGCCACATTCTGGCTCTAGTTTGCCCGAGCTCGAGCCGGTCGAGCCAACTCGAGCCAGAATGGAGCACCCGCCTACGCGAGCGCCTTTCGCTCACGTGTACCTCCCACAGAGCAATGCTGAGTACGTCTCTGGTTTCGACCTATTCTTCGTATTTTAGGTGTCTATGTACAAATACTTTTAATTAAAACCTCACAAAATTACTCAAAGAGCTTTGTATTAATTTTGATTTCAAGTAGCTCTACAATACAAAAAATAAACATTGAGACGAGAGCACGCACTGCATAACTTCAATATATTATCCGAAAACTGTCCAATAATAGCACAAAATTACTTTAAATTAATGTTGAAAAATATTGGGCAATGTTATACTACATTTCATATTATGTACCTACTGTGAGCGTAATCAGTCGTAGCACTCAGATAAGTCCTAAAAGACATCAACGCATTACAATGTAAACGGCTACGAATCAATGCAATCGAACGGAGCACGTGATTCTATATCTATAACTAATGGTCCATGAACATAATGTAGCATGAAAGGAAAATCTGAAAACACGCTTCAGTACTCTGTGGCGCGGAGGCGAGCCGCTAGGTGGCAGCACATAGCTCGCTATTCACAGTGTATATTATTTACCGCGCGTATATATGTATGTCGTTATATAAGTGAACAGAAAGCTACGTTGGGTCGACGCGCGGCGGCGGCACGAGAAACGAAGAGGGGAGGGGGGGACGCACACAGAAGTATTTACTCACACAGACGCGCGCCGCCACGTCCGTGTGTATCGAGCGAGCGCCAGCCGACCGACTCGGCGTATTCTTATTATTATGAAAGGAGAAACGCTTTTTGTAGGGCAAGAACTAAATTGTGGTATTACGGGTGCCGATAATAAAGATCGTAAACGCATTTCAGTCCGCTGAAGTTTGCGCCGTCGCTCAGAGATGTCGCGCTTCCGTTCGCGGGGTGTTTCGCTACGAACGCTATTTTGGATTTTCCTCGTCAACTTTTGGTGAATACCCGGGAAATATGGGGACAATGCTAGCTCTCACATGTTGATTTGGTTTAAGCTCTCAGACTGATTAATATTGGAAGCGATTTGATCTGCGGACGAAATTAGCGCGGTCGTTTTTAAACCCGGGTTAATTTGGAGCCTGAATGATCACTTCTTTTTTTATTACTCCGACATCTTGAATTCGGGGCAATGTAGAGTCGTATTCTATTTTTTATTATCTACAACTATAACAGATTCGGTGAAATTATTATAGGTACTATAAGGCTAAGTATGTTAGCATGGAAAAGATCCTGCTAAAAATATTGTGAGAAAACATGCAAGTTTCAAAGGTTCTCATGTTTCTTGCCATTGGAAAAGTATCTGGCTTAACTTAACCTTTCATTAATTAATTACGTACTTGTCAATACTTTGTCTGAGATTAGTTCATTCATTTTGCTAACGGCAATAAGGACTGAAATAGTTGCTATTGCGTTTTATTATAACTATGATTTAGTCATATCGCACACAATATTATCGTACGCGACTTAATTAAGAACTAAAAGTTCTATCACCAATAATTGTATACCACAAAAGTGCGGTATATAAACTCGACGCTATTATGAAGGCCGTTAGGCTGACTCAAACTACTTTGTTAACTTAGCCTGGTATTGAGTGCATTGCAGGCCGCAGATACGAAAAACAATGTTAACTCCTTAGGCAGCGTGCAATGTACATGCTGCTCGTATAAATTACTACAACAGTTGAAATTCTAATGAGCTTAAAGAACGGATTGGGATATTTTTAAATATCACGACTAGGACAACTGTTTGCCAGTGGCTTTGTCGACCTCACCGTCCTTTTTCCGTCGTATTCAGAAGAAAAGGAGAGCAAAGCAACAAGCGATATAAATGACATGCATTCTAGTCCCTCTAGGCTAGCACAAGAGGCTGCGTACCAATGTGTCCATCAGCGCTTGTTTTTAAACCGAAATGTCTATTGGTAGGATTGGCGTGCGAGCTAATCGTTTCAAAGGCCATTGACTGTCTAAAGCGGGGGGCAAGCGTAATCAACATTTCTATCTCTCAAATGCGATGGTGGAAAAATGAGTGGTTGAATACGAATGTAATTGCGAGTGTGTTAAAGAATATGCCCTCTGGTTTCTCCTTTATATTGGTCAAAGGAAGAGAGAAGATTATGACACCATGTGGTTCATATACGCATAACGCATTGGATGTAACGATCCATCCACTACGCGCGACCTACCGCGCTGCGTAAGATTTTATACTTAGTACATTGCTTCTGTTGGTAATCCATCTCTAAGCGTCTTGAACGCGCGATGAACAGAGGATATGAGCACTGCGCCTCGCCGAGGCCAAGTAGAGTGAAATAGTAGTACTATCCCTTGACCGGTATCGAATAGAGACGAGTTGTTGTATTTTTTAAGCTTATTTCACAAATGAGACGAAACCACAAAGCATTTATCACGGGAGTCACTCACTGTAAATATAACTTTTGCACGTACTTTTGTTACCATTTCTGGAGTGATTTCTATACTGTATGTAACTGAACGAAGAGAAAAGCTGGTACGGCCAATGACTTTAATTCATGAGCCACCATGGAACCATTTCACAGTAAACGTCATAGTGACATCGCTTTAATTAACAAGGAAAATCGTAATGACTTTTCCTTTGAAAAGGTTCCATGGTGGCTCATGAATTAAAGTCCTTGACTGTACCTGGTTGATGGCCAAGTGGAGTATGATAGAATGTCATACTTTTTATTAACTTTTTAGTACTTTTTTTTCGTTAGGTCGATACAGACATTCAGTATTTAATCTAATTTTATATTAACCAAACGAAAAAAGTACTAAAACTTAATAAAAAGTATGCCATTCCATCATACTCGACTTGGCCATCAACCAAGCTATACACTTCCCTCCCACTCTGCCAGGCATAGGCCTTCTGCCAGAATGAAAGAGCTTGGACCGTAGTTCCCAAGAGGCCCCAGTGCAGATAAGGAACCTCACAAGCACCTTTGAATTTCTTCTCAGGTGAGTTTAGTTTCCTCACGAATACTCACGATGTATTCCTTTTCCATAAAACTCATAGTAAATTTCAAATATAATTTCGCACATGAATTCCGAAAACCACAGAGGTGCGAGCCCACGATCCTCTGCTGGAGAAGCAATGGATCAAACCACTAAGCCACCACGGCGTTCTTCATAACGTAAATAAAGACTCCGGTGTAATTTTTGAGAATTCCTATGGGAATTCAGTAAAATCCCATCCCAGTACTACAATTCAAGTCGTGGAAGCTTAGTGGTTTTGCCACGGTGCCCCTTTTCTCCCATAAAATTTTAAGTCATAATGTATCATTAGTTATAATCAACGTTAGTCATACAGTGATTTATTTCTGAAACGGTATTTTTTTCAGGACTTTTTTAAATGCCGTCTTATATTGCAGTAGGTTAGGTTAGGTTAGTTTTATAACAATTCAGAAAAATAAATTGTTTCAGAAATAAATCACTGTATGACTAACGTTGATTATGACTAATGATACATTATGACTTAAAATTTTATGGGAGTCATTATAGACCCGATTTTTAATGAAAATATGTTATTTTACCATACGTCGTCGCACAGTCGAGCAATCCCCCAAAAGCGGGACTGAGCATGTCCCACTCGGGACATTTAACTATGGAACGAAAATCGGGATGTCCCGCCAAATTCGGGACGTCTGGCAACGCTGCTATGGTCTCTCCTCCCTCTCCCATGGCCAAACCGGGTCTATAATGACTCCCATAAAATTTGCTCTATATTTTCATGTAAACGTAATTTGGAATTAAAATAAAAGAACTACTGAGTTTAAACGTTTTTTTAGTATATTTCATACTAAATACAAATTGAAACATGGATACACCTAAAACACTCAGAAAAAGAGACCAGCGCTGGCTGGGAATCGAACCCAGGTCCTCAGCATTCCGTGCTGCGTACCAAACCCCTACACTACTGGTCAGGAGTTAAGACACAAATTTTTCCTATATATCGACATTTTTCATTTTCATTTCACTTAAGCAGCGACACTAGCGACATCTATGTTAATGTTCTCATCGAGAAACGTCAACACTCCTTCGGAACTATCCGCTCACCCGGACAAGAGATGTCGCTCTTAAGCAATCTTATCAAGATTGGTTTTTATTTGGAGTCTTTTTTGTATTTTTATTTTCCAACTCCAAATTTTTTACTTTTACGGTTTCCTGTCTTCGACGAAAGAATCCTGCTTTTTTTACTCAAATTGTTTAAAAATCCCGCTTTGAACGAAAAAAATCTAGCAACGCTGGACTATAGGGTTGAAGCAGGAGGTTGTGGGGCTTGAGCCCGGGCTCGCACCTCTGAATTTTTCCAAATTTAAGTGTGGAACTAGCTTTTGACCGCGACTGCGTACGCGTAGACAAGAACATTAGTGTTGGAATGAAATTTGACACACAGTTAATACATGGATTAGCATAAAATAATTCCGGGAAAATGCAGCGTTCCCGCAGGTTAGGAATAAGTGAATTCTATAGAAAACTACATTGTCCCTGATTGAAACAGGCTTCTTTTATCCCGGGAAATCGCATAGTTCCCGCGGGATAGAAATAACTCTTTAGACCAGTTATAAAAATTCACTAATAGAAAAGCTACAGTTCTTGATTGACATTGGCTATATACTTTTTCCTCGGGAAAATGCAAATTCCCGGGGATAGAAATAAGTAAATTCTACATTTGGACCGATTAAAAAAATCTTTTACTCATTAAAAGCTACACTATTTTGATTGGCATAAGTAGGCTACTTTTATCCCGAGAAAGTATTAAGTTCCACGGGATAGAATTAACTGTTTTGACCGACAAATTTTTAAAAATTCTTTCATGCATATCAGAGACAGTGTATTTAAAATCAGCTCCTAAGTTAAATTCACTATCCCGCGGGAACTTTGTATTTTCCCCGAGAAAAAGTAGCATATGTCAATCAGGGATGGTGTACCTTAATACTGGTGAAAGATTTTTAATAATAAGCTCGAAGTTAAATTTACTTATTTCTATCCCGCGGGAATTTTGCATTTTCCCGGAGAAATTGTGCCCTATATCAATCAGGGATAATGTAGCTTTCAATTGGTGAAAGAATTTTTAAAATTAGCGCCGAAAAAAATTAACTTAATTCTATCCCGCGGGAATTTTGCATTTTCCCGGCGAAAAAGTAGCCCATGACAATTAAGAATAGTGTAGCTTTCTACTGTTGAAAGATTTTTTTAAATAAGCCCGAAGTTGAATTCACTTATTGCAATTCCACGGAAATTTTGCATTTTCTAGGAATAAAAGTAGCTATGTCAATTAAGGATAGTGTAGCTTCCTATTGATGAAATAATTTTAAACATCGGCTCAGAAGTTTTAGAGATTACCCCCTACAAAGAAGAAACAATTAAAGTTCGATATTTCCCTGTCCCACGGGAATTTCGAAAAGTCCTTCCTTAGTGTGGCTCTATAATACAATAGGTACCTACATGAATGCCAAATTTCAAGTCTCTAGCACCAGTAGATTAGCAGTAGGACGTGTATAGCCTGGGATGATGATAATATTGATTACATCTTTATATTATTGTATATATTTAAACGGTTTTCCCTATGGCAGACGCATGTGATTTTGTTACCGAATCGTGTTTGTTTATATGAGTTGTAGTCCATTCCGAATGGATACGCTGACACGTTTAGTTCACACATTTTCTTGTTCGCGTCTCTCCTGTGGACATGGCAAAAGAGGGCCTATAGCCAATATTTTTTAGTCAAGTCTCTATCAGTGTGTGGGACGCCTTTTTAGGGTTCCGTAGTCAACTAGGAACCCTTATAGTTTCGCCATGTCTATCCGTCTGTCTGTCTGTCCGCGGCTAAGCTCAGAGACTGTTAGTACTAGAAAGCTGTAATTTGACATGAATATATATATATCAGTCATGCCGACAAAGTGGTTAAATAAAATAAAGTAAAAAAAATTATTTTAGGGTACCTCCCATAGACGTAAAGTGGGGGTGATTTTTTTTTTCTCGACTAACCCTATACTGTGGGGTATCGTTGGATAGGTCTTTTAAAACCATTGGGGGGTTGCTTACATGATTTTTGTATTCAGTGATTTGTTTGCGAAATATTCAACTTTAAAGTGAAAATTTTCATTAAAATCGACCGCCCCCCCCCCCCCCCCCCCGTCTAAAATCTAAACTGTTGGGTGGAAAAATTTTAAAAAAATTCAAAATGATAGTAAATATATTAAATTTACTAGGAAAATTATAGCGGCTAAGATTGCTTGGGAATTATTTGTAGTTTAAGAGTAAATAGTAGCCTAAGGTATTAAACATACCGTCACTACTTAGAAAACTCGTACCTCAAATCTGCATGTAAACAAAACTGAACCTTGATGCGCGCGTAATAAAGTTCACTTTGCCAGATTAACGTTTTTGAGATACGAGCTTTTTTCAAAGTATTGACGATACCTAACTTGGAAGATTCCGTACACATACGAAATCCGAAGAAAAATATTACTTGATTTTTTCTTAATGGCTACGGAACCCTATCTTGGGCGTGTCCGACACGCTCTTGGCTGATTTTTTTATGTTAGAGAGACCAGACAAACGAACTAGTGGGTCACCTAATGTTAAATGATCACCACTGTCCATTGACACACGCATCGCTTTACGCGATGCCAGTGCGTTGTCAGCTCTAAAGGAAAGGGATTAGGGGAGAGGGAGGGGGAGATGTAATGGGCCCCGGCGCTTTCACTGACCGTACGAAACGCAAGCAGGATTACTGCTGCTTCACGCCGGTGTTCTGTGAGAGGGTGGTACTGCCCCGGATGAGCCGGCCCATTCGTGATGCAGCAGCTAGCTACAACATGGCTCTACCACTACAAAAACGTCTGGCCAACTTTCGGCCAATTCAAATAATTTTTAAGTTCGCTGACTCGGAGTCGCTAATTTCATGTCCACAGGAGAGACAACTTTATGACCCGATTACAGGTCGTGGCATAGGTTTTGGAAGTTACAGCCACGAGCTTTAATTTGGGACCCACCTTAAGGTTGACAGTCCTGTCATATTCTATAGGAATTCAAAGGATATTTTTTCGAAATGGGTCCCAAACTATAGCACGCGACCGTACGTCTGAAGCGCTATCACTGTGTTTCACGCTAGTTCTGCTACTAAGCAGTAATCATTAGCTTGCGTTGCTGTATACCACCGTGGAGAGTAAGGCCGCGGAGTGGACGTCAGCGGGCAGCGGAGCGGCGAGCGTCTCTGTTGTTTGCGCGCTCGAGACCATATTGTATAGGAATTCAAAGGATATTTTTTCGAAATTTCTGGTACATTATTATAAATAATGCATTGGATGAAAATTGCAGCTTGTAAATAAATGGTTTCCAATGTTGCTGTTTATTTTCCTTGTAATCGAAGTGAAGAGCAGAGTGTCGAGCATTGGACCCATTTTCCCCTCGACGTGTCTGTCTGCCCTCGCCGTACCGGCTCGGGTAGTTTTGGGGATGTCTCGGGTGGCATGGCTTGTTTTGTGCTTTTGTTGTAAGTGTAATCTGCTTTTTATTGTCGGTATTAATGATGCTTAGCACTGTTTGTTTTGTTTTTCTTTTGTTGTATAATTATTTTGAATTAGTAAGTAATATTTTGTTCTCGATCCTCTTGGTTGTGGCAGAATATCAGTGTTTTGCTCCTATGAGCAATGTTGACCACTGAGCCACGGCCCTTTTGCACTACTGCAGCGCATACAGACAATATATAATGTTTTACTTTTAAGTTTGTACTGACTTTTGTATTTTTGTTAATCAGTACCAAATAAACGTCTTTATCTATCTTATCTATCTAAATGGGCCCCAAATTAAAGCACGCGACCGTACGTCTGAAGCGCTATCACTGTGTTTCACGCTAGTTCTGCTACTAAGCAGTAATCATTAGCTTGCGTTGCTGTATACCACCGTGGAGAGTAAGGCCGCGGAGTGGACGTCAGCGGGCAGCGGAGCGGCGAGCGTCTCTGTTGTTTGCGCGCTCGAGACCATATTGTATAGGAATTCAAAGGATATTTTTTCGAAATGGGTCCCTAATTAAAGCACGCGACCGTACGTCTGAAGCGCTATCACTGTGTTTCACGCTACTTCTGCTACTAAGCAGTAATCATTAGCTTGCGTTGCTGTATACCACCGTGGAGAGTAAGGCCGCGGAGTGGACGTCAGCGGGCAGTGGAGCGGCGAGCGTCTCTGTTGTTTGCGCGCTCGAGACCAAATTGTATAGGAATTCAAAGGATATTTTTTCGAAATTTCTGGTACATTATTATAAATAATGCATTGGATGAAAATTGCAGCTTGTAAATAAATGGTTTCCAATGTTGCTGTTTATTTTCCTTGTAATCGAAGTGAAGAGCAGAGTGTCGAGCATTGGACCCATTTTCCCCTCGACGTGTCTGTCTGCCCTCGCCGTACCGGCTCGGGTAGTTTTGGGGATGTCTCGGGTGGCATGGCTTGTTTTGTGCTTTTGTTGTAAGTGTAATCTGCTTTTTATTGTCGGTATTAATGATGCTTAGCACTGTTTGTTTTGTTTTTCTTTTGTTGTATAATTATTTTGAATTAGTAAGTAATATTTTGTTCTCGATCCTCTTGGTTGTGGCAGAATATCAGTGTTTTGCTCCTATGAGCAATGTTGACCACTGAGCCACGGCCCTTTTGCACTACTGCAGCGCATACAGACTATATAATGTTTTACTTTTAAGTTTGTACTGACTTTTGTATTTTTGTTAATCAGTACCAAATAAACGTCTTTATCTATCTTATCTATCTAAATGGGTCCCAAATTAAAGCACGCGACCGTACGTCTGAAGCGCTATCACTGTGTACACGCTAGTTCTGCTACTAAGCAGTAATCTTTAGCTTGCGTTGCTGTATACCGCCGTGGAGAGTAAGGCCGCGGAGTGGACGTCAGCGGGCAGCGGAGCGGCGAGTGTCTCTGCTGTTTGCGCGCTCGAGACGCCCGCTACACCCGCACCGACCTCTCTCTTCTCTTATCAGAGGCCACTACGAAATTCGAAGTTCGTGTCGTTTTGTCCCTTAAGGTATAAGTTGGCAACCGACTCCACGCAGCAGCAGCAGACGACGCGTCGCTAGCTACGCGAACTTATACCTTATTTCTATGAAATTCCCTCCGTAGCTAGCGTAGTTAGCGACACGTCGTCTGCTGCTGCTGCGTGGAGTCGGCTGCCAACTTATACCTTTACTCTTCTGATTTACACTATTAGCGTTAACGGAATGACACCATACGAAAGTTTTATTTGAAAGCAGGTTTCTTGGCGATGGTTCTTTCAAAGTTTTGAGCTCTTTTGCTGGCTTTGGAAGAGATCTTAAAAACATAATGGGCATTTACTTTACTTTCAAACATACGTGTGACCAAAATTTGTTAGGAGTTTTTAAATTTTTAAATTATCCGTGTTGTCATAAATAAATGATTTCTTTACTTTTTTCTCCCTGCCCCGCTGCCCGCTGGCATCCAGTTCATGACGTAAGGTAACCGCCGAAATTACTGCCACATAAGATATAATTATTATCTTAGCCCTCTTGACTGGCAGGGCAGTAGTCCATGGATGCTGCTGTTGTACGTACTTACCACCAGATGGCCACCTTGCTCGTTTACCACCCTAACTTATAGTTGGTACATTGTATTATATAGATTTTCATAATGCACTGAAATATTTCTACGCCGATGCTAGCAGAATATGCTAACCTTATTCTAAGAAATAAAGATATCTTCTCTTAGCCCTCTTGCGTCTTGGCTGGCAAGGCAGCGGTCCATGGATGCTGCTGTGTACTTACCACCAGATGACCCCCTTGCTCGTTTACCACCCTAACCTAAATAGGTACAGTAGGAGAAAGATGAGAATCATGAACGGAGCGGCGCCACCATCTCTGCATCAGAACACGTTCAATTTAAAACATCACGCCTTTTATCTCCTAGAAACGATGCTGTTTCTTCTAGCAATACCTTCCTGTTTATAACCAATGTTTATAATCAGCATAAACTTTGACATTTATTTTTTTTAGCTCCGCCATATAACCTAACATCCGAAGCAAGCATAGCACTAACAGGTCGATAACAACGCCACAATCTATTCTCAGACTTAACGTAATGCCAAACGGTTCTATTTAGATAGTTGCCTCGCATACCTACTGCCATTGAACTTCTTAGTCGAATAACAAAGAAAATTGGAAAAGTAAAATTAACTAAATAAGACATAAAAATAGACCTAAATAATATGATTATGTTATCACTATCATCTCTCAGTAAAACTTTGATTATTAATTTAATTATTAGATATCATCATTTCAGCCGAAAGACGTCCACTGCTGAACATAGGCCTCCCCGAAGGCTCGCCAAACAGATCGGCCCTGCGCCATCCGCATCCAATGCGTTCCCGCCACCTTCACCAGGTCGTCGCTCCATCTTGTTGGAGGCTACCTACACTGCGTCTTCCGGTTCGCGGACGCCACTCGAGAACCTTTCGGCCCCATCGGCCGTCAGTTCTACGAGCGATATGCCCTGCCCACTGCCACTTAAGTCTAGCGATTCTTCGAGCTATGTCCGTGACTTTAGTTCTTGCGCGGATCTCATCATTTCTAATGCGACTGACAAATATATTATAGTATACTAGCTGTTGCCCGCGACTCCGTCCGCGAAGAATAGGGGTATAAAAAATAGCCTACGACCTATCTCAGACCTACCGAATACGGAAAAAAGTTTCATAAAAATCGGTCAAGCCGTTTCGGAGGAGTTCGATAACAAACACCGTGACACGAGATTTTTATATATTAGAAGATTAGATTTTTATATTATAATTAGAAGATATTGTAGTATTTAATGTAGCATATTGACAAGGTGGAGCGACGACCTGGTTAAGTTGCGGGAACGCGTTGGATGCAGATATCACGGGACCAATCTGTTTGGCGAGCCTTGGGGGAGGCCTATGTTCAGCAGTGGACGTCTTTCAGCTGAAATTATGATTATTGACTGACAAATCAAAGCTGACAAAATATCAAAAATAAGCCAACATTGGAAACTATTTTCCCCGTTTGTATGGTAAGCCATGACTACACAAATCCCCAAGTCAATTTTCCCAAGCACGTAGAGGTAACGCCACCAGAGTTGAGGCCACGCACACAACCACATCTCATGTAATGACAGCGGGATTTTGACGTTGTGTTGACGTTTAACGACAACACAACGTCAAAATCCCGCTGTCATTACATGAGATGTGGTTGTGTGCGTGGCCTCAACTCTGGTGGCGTTACCTTTATTTATGAAGCAGAGCGGCAGAATATAGGAATACCAGGGGCTAAATTCAGGAACGGCACAACACGGTTTGCGAGCGGTAATTCAATCGTTTGGGAGAGGATAGGAATGGGTTGAGCTTGGGATGAGCCTTATTTTCCTGTTAAGAGGCTGACAACACCTAATTTTGTTGAAATTGATGTCATTTAAACAGTTTTTTAAGAAAAACTGCTTGTTCTAGCACATCAAAAAAATTATATGTTAATTATTCATCATATTTCAAAGACCGTGGACGGACTCGATACATAATTTGACGAAATCGGCTCGATAGAAAATAATTGCAAAGATACGTCTTAAAATCATCATTAAACGGTTCTATGTCTTTATTTTTTTGGCGTATGCGTCTGCAATTAAAAACATGAAGTGAACATATTCATACCTAAACCGCTAACGAGTCATATTTCACAAATAATCCACAGTTTTTTTTTAATTAAATATTTGCCCGATAAATTTCAATAAACTCGGCATAGCATACCCAGTAATAGCGGCATCTCGTTTACTCCGATACAAATAGACAGTGTGCGCCGACGTTAGTGTTGACAGCGTCTTAATTTGCTTAGTGTGGAGAGTAAACCAAAGTAAAAAATGTAAATTAGCTTTTATCTTTTTCATCCACGAAGTATAGCGAAGTACATGTGTAGCGACTCCTAGCGCCATCTAGCCATCGGGTAGAGGAACTATCGGATAGGAATCGCGCTATCGAAGTTTCTCAACTTGAGTGCATAAATAAAGGTAACTTCCATCTCTCTTCTTTCAGACTTCGGTCCCCAGGCATAACATCTGCCTGGAGAGAGATCTCTCTATTGGGGCCTATTTCCCACACATGCAATTAGATAAATTTAAACAAACATTATCCAGGTATCAGGGTCTATATGGCAGTACTGGTGTCGGAACTAGAGGAGTCGCATCATCAGAGTAACACAATAGGTAAAATTCATCATCATCATCATCATAATTTCAGCCGAAAGACGCGGAGTCCACTGCTGAACATAGGCCTCCCCCAAGGCTCGCCAAACAGATCGGCCATGCCATTCGAATCCAAAACAATCCCGCAACCTTAACCAGGTCGTCACTCCATCTTGTTGGAGGTCTACCTACACAGCGTTATCTGGTCCGTGGACGCCACTCGAGAACCTTTTTGCCCCATCGGCCATCAGTTCTACGAGCGATGTGCTCTGTCCACTGCCACTTGAGTCTGGCGATTCTTCGAGCTATCTACCTAGCGCTCTACCGCGCGACAACGCGACTGCGATCATTTGTTGACCTATGACTTGTCAAGCAGAGCTTCATAGGTTCAAATCCCGGCACGTACTTCTGAGTTTTTTTTATATTTGAAATTTACCATGAGCTTTTTACGGTGAAGGAAAACATCGTGAGGAATCTGCAAACACCTGCGAATAAATTCGATGGTGTGTGTGAAGTGCCCAATCCGCACTAGGCCCGCGTGGGAACTACGGCCCAACCCCTCTCATTCTGAGAGGAGGCCTGTGCCCTGCAGTGGGAAGTAATGTAGGCTGGAATGTTGATTATGATGAGTGGATTCCATGGGTGGTGGTCACTTACCATCAAGTGAACCACTTGCTCGTTTGCTCTTAAAGCTCCCAACATTATTTTTTTATTTTTTATTAATTTTTCTGTGTATGTCAGTTGTTCTGAATATTTTGTATTGTATTACTTCAACCTGGGGCCTGTTGCATAACAAAGTACAACTTATATTACAAGCGGAACTCCCTTTCTAGTTAATATAACTGAAGCGAGAGTTCCGCTTGTAATATTAGTTGGACTTTATTATGCAACAAGCCCCTGTTTAACCAAGATTACCTAGATAAGTATATCGCAAAAATTGGAACTGCATTTTTACCGTAAAGTAAAATAGTGGTAGCGCTCCGAACGGACCTTGCCCAAACATTGCTTGCTCTATCCAACTGAAGATAAATAAAAAATAAATAAATATTAGGGGACAATCTTACACAAATCGACCTAGTCTCAAACTAAGCAAAGCTTGTACTATGGGTACTTGACGACGATAAACATACTTATATAGATAAATAAATACTTAAATACATAGAAAACATCCATAACTCAGGAACAAATATTCGTGCTCATCACACAAATAAATGCCCTTACCGGGATTTGAACCCAGGACCTCTTGCTTCGTAGGCAGGGTCACTACCAACTAGGCTAAAGCGGTAGTTAAATCTACCCAAACTTTTAAGTATTTGGGATAATAATGCAAAATCTACTTTACGAAACTAATTAGAAATCTAAGCCACCATTAAAACTTCTAGCAGATGCCTTAAGCTCCAATTTCCCACGTACAATAAGCTTTGAAAACCAAATCTAGACATAAAAGCCAGGACAGGGATACGGGGCCACACCTGTAACTATCGCCAATAATCGAAACTATTTTGATACTGTATGTACTTAACTACCTAGAATTGTAGATACTGTTTGTTGACTATTCGTATACATGTATTGTATTGTAGCTTTCACTTTTTCTGACTTTTAACTTACTTATGTCGATCCCTTGCTAAATGCTCCTTAAATTCACTCAAAAGTTGACTGGTAGAGATCCCTTAAAGGGATAAGTTCGCCTTTGTACATTTATTTCAACGGTTGTCAATAGTGTTTTGTTCTTTTTCTTATTTTTTGTACAGTAAATAGTTTACTTACAATATACATGTATGTATCCTATACTATTAAAGTAAGCAATATTTGTATGTAAGTTTAAGTGTGTAAAATAAAAATAATTTCTCGAAAACAGCTTTAATGATTTCGATGAAATCCCCACTTCCTTACTAATTATAATTGCAAAAATAACTCTGTCTCTCTGAATGGATTTCGATGAAATTTGGTATGGCGATAGTTTAAAACAATTGCATAGTTTGGAAAATTGCGATAGCAATAAATTAATTCTTTACAGACGGAGTCGCCGGCAACAGCTAGTTTACTATACAGGGTGTAAGTCTCATCTTTAGGAAAACGTATTTTAAATAGATGATTAAATTTTAATAAGTAGTGCCATCTTTTGGTGAAATTCTGAACTATCTCAAAAGACAGCGTAGGCTATGTATGTACTATAATAACCACAATAAAAAGTATATTTGTTCCTTTTCCTTATGCAAACAAAGAACGGCTTACTTCATTCTATGGAGGTGGATTCCTCCCTCATTTTGGTGTATCTAAGGCGCGGCTGTGGCCTGTTGGTCTGAGTTTGGTTTATTTTTAACTGAAATCCGATATTGACGTATCGATTCGCTGTTATCTCAAAATACATTTAAAAGAGCTGGTTGCACTGAAACTGTATGAAAATAATTACAATAATTGGATGCAAAGTTAGATATTCCGCAGTCCATTCCAATCGTTACAAATAAAACATTCAGTTGTTTTAAATACTTTAGTGTATCTAAGTAATTGAATATTTAACGACCGCTTTAGCCTAGTTGGTAGTGACCCTGCCTACGAAGCAAGAGGTCCTGGGTTCAAATCCCGGTAAGGGCATTTATTTGTGTGATGAGCAGGAATATTTGTTCCTGAGTTATGGATGTTTTCTATGTATTTATGTATTTATTTATCTATGTAAGTTTGTCTATCGTCGTCTAGTACCCATAGTACAAGCTTTGCTTAGTTTGGGACTAGGTCGATTTGTGTGAGATTGTCCCCTAATATTAAATTAATAAATTAAGTTAATAAATTTCAATTCACTATTCTTATAGTCCAGTAAAAAATCTTAATAAGCAATTATTATATTGTTATATCCAGATCAAAATTGGTAAACAATTCTAAATATTGATAAAATAAATAATAATAGTTTAAAATATTTTATTGTAAAAAAAGCGTGGGGTGCATGGTGTCAATTGTCAAGGATTATCATTTTGATAACATCTTAAAAAGCAGCATTAAATTGGAGGAAAACTGTTCGTTTTGCCCTACTAGTTGGAAAGCTAGAGCCATTTCTATCTATTCCATAGTTTCATTTTCTATTTATTTAATTAACTATAAGAGCAGATTGGAGAGGAAACGTTGGATTTGCTCTAGCTTTCCACTAGTAGGGCAAATCGAAGTTATGATGGCGACTGTACCTATGTTTCTTATTAAGACGACCAGATGGCCTAGTGGTTAGAGACCCTGACTATGAAGCTTGAGGTCCCGGGTTCGATTCCCGTGTCGGGGCAGATATTTGTATGAAAAATACGAATGTTTGTTCTCGGGTCTTGGATGTGTAATATGTATTTAAGTATGTATCTATCTATATAAGTATGTTTATCCGTTGCCTAGTACCCATAACACAAGCTTTGCTAAGCTTACTTTGGGACTAGGTCAATTGGTGTGAATTGTCCCGTGATATTTATTTATTTTTTATTTTATTTATTATTTATTTATTTTTTAAAATTGCATACATGTAGTACAATATTCAGCTGGTGGGATAAATTAAATTAAGATCGTACATGCTACCCATGTAGGGCGTTGCAATGACTTAAAATCTAGAATGTGGGTAAGCATAATATCGTTGCATGCAGATCATTAAATTCTTGAATAAATTACATTGCATAGAATAATAAAATTTGTCAAACTAATAAAATACAGAATCAAAAATCTAAATTAAATTAAAAAAAAATATTATTATTAACAAATCAATGTCCAGCCATAATAATTCATAATTCTACGTACAATATAAAGCACAAGCAAATACAAATAAATGGATCATGTCATATAGTCATTTATTACCTACCATAGACTGTGTTTATTTAAGGTCTGTGTCGTCTAAAAATTCGCTAAAGCTATAGTAGCATTTTTTTGTTAGAAGCGACTTCAACCTCTTTAAATATGTTGCGTCTCTTTCCTCTGCTTTGATAGCGATTGGTAACTTGTTGTAAACCCTTGCTGCGGCATAGTGAGGGCCATTACGAACTAACTTCATGTCGCAAAGAGGTAGTACTAGCTTAAATTTGTGTCTTTCACTTTTTTGTTTTTTATAAAGAAGTAAATTATTACGCATTTTATTTATTTTATTTTTATTTTTTCTTTGGACTATTTTGTTTTTAAGTTTTTTACATAAGCTACGTCTGATTGGAATTTGTTTATTGCTATCCAGTGGGAAACCTATCATTTTTCAGGGCAGAAAGCAACTATTTTTCACTGCCACATTTCATCAAGTTGAGCAGTTTTACCGTAATAAAATAACTAATAATCAGTCCTAAAGATAGAAAAAGTTTATCTTTCTTTTTATAAACATTAACATGGAATAAATAAGCATACACATGATACTGCTCCCCCTTACTCTGAGTGAAGGACAATGACAGTAAAAGTACCATTTTATCCAGCTTGGCTCCCATAGAGGCGCTGTACAAGCAACCTCATGCACTCTGCCTTTATAGGGACTTGTAGCGCCATCTCGTTTGGAGCCTGACGGTAAACATTAGGAAACGCGCGGGGTGAGCAATAAGCAAAACATAACCTCATTTAAAATTTTATCAACAGTAGCAAAGGGTACTTTTACTAAGCCTCTTGTATGAGCGTGTATGAAAAGATGCATGACTGTGACATGATGTAAGATGTTTGGCATTCTGCAGTTTCTGACTACATAAAAACCCCCAACGCAATGTGTCTAAGATCCCTTCCGCAGCTAACAAAAGAGCTGATAACTTTAAAACAGTTAAACCGATTTTGATAAAACATATCTAAGAACCATCGCCAAGAAACCAGCTTTCTAATAAAAA
This sequence comes from Archips xylosteana, assembly GCA_947563465.1. Lineage (NCBI taxonomy): Eukaryota > Metazoa > Arthropoda > Insecta > Lepidoptera > Tortricidae > Archips > Archips xylosteana. Next base: position 8,602,544 of record OX387362.1, read on the forward strand.
AACCGCATCCAAATCGGTTCACCCGTTTACGAGCTATGATGCCACAGACAGACAGACAGACACACACACACATAGCGGTCAAACAAATAACACCCCTCTTTTTGTGTCGGGGGTTAAAAATATAAATTCACCTTTAATTATTTATATACAGCTATCCTAAACTAAAGGCACATTAAGAAGAACAAAAAATAACTAAAAAAATGGCTAGGTTTCGAAGATACTAGCAGTGTTTACCTCTTTGAACACATAAGCTAATTCTTTGTCCGAAGTAGCTGCCAGCTCTTCGGCCGTCCTCCTCTACTAACCTCTACCTGTACTAACGTCATAACAAACCTCTTTGCTACTTCCTTATAGAGCCTCATAACGCTAGGACCCCATAGACTAAGGATCTCGACTTTGAATGGGACAAAGTACCTACCCACCCACAACACACCAACGAGAAGAAGGGCTACGGATTAGCCCGAAACATGTCCAATTAAATTCATTTGAAGACGTGAATAATCCGTATTCTTTCACTATGAGTGAGTTTCATCGTAGTTTCATGTTTAAAGTCAGTCAACATCAAATAATACTGGATATAACATCAATAACTATAAATTAAAAATTTTAAAAACCCCCAAAGCAATTATGTCATACGTATGTTTGAACATAAAGTAAATGCCCATTATGCGGTTAGGATCCCTTCCGCAGCTAACAAAAGAGCTGATAACTTTGAATCGGCTGAACCGATTTTGATGAAACATATCTAAGAACCATCGCCAAGAAACCTACTTTGTAATAAAAAACACCGCACCCAAATCGGTTAACCCGTTTAAGAGCTAGTACCTGGGCGACCGAGCTCCGCTCGAGCTGAAACTCGGTACCGAGCGTTTTCCAAACTAGATCAATTTTTCATCCCCGAAAACCCCCACATACCGAATTTCATCGAAATCGTTGGAGCCGTTTCCGAGATTCTGATTATATATATATTCACAAGAATTGCTCGTTTAAAGGAATTAGATAGATATATTATTTATTATATAGATGATGCCACAGACCACCCCTCTTTTTGTGTCGGGGGTTAAAAATAGACCGGAATCTCCAAATAAATAAGAGATAGAAAAATATGTTAGGTGTAAAAGAATCGGGGTTTATTATTGGAATCACACTTGTAGCTATATGAATACCATTCGGAGTGGTCAAATGTATAATATCGAATTTGAAATACGAGTCGAGTAGACAACTGGCGCTTTAATTCATTTTCTCAACTAGTCAAAAATTTCACTTGAGCAATATACATAAAATGTGGTTAAATTCAACAATAACCTGCTATTAGGCGAGAATTCAAGTTGTACTGGTTCTGGAAAAAATAAAAAAAAATCCAGCGATGATAGAGATAGAGATAAATAGATAGAGATAGAGTCAAATAACACATCGATGGTGGAAAGGAGAAAGTCTATGATTGTTTATGGTGCGCGTTGGGATCGCATTAGAAATGATGAAATCATAGCACGAAGAATCGCCAGTCTCAAGTGGCAGTGCAGAGCACATCGCTCGTAGAACTGATGGCCGATGGGGCAAAAAGGTGCTCGAGTGGCGTCCACGGAGTGGAAGAGGCAGTGTAGGTAGGCCTCCAACAAGATGAAGCGACGACCTGGTTAAGGTTGCGGGATCGCGTTGGATGCGGATGGCGTGGGAGTGGAACCGATCTGTTTGGCGAGGCCTATGTTCAGCAGTGGACGTTGAAATGATGATGGCTTAGCTTAGCTGTGACATGGTTTGTTTTCTCATTTTTTCCAGAACTGTTAAGTATGACTTGGCTTTTCGCCCGGTATCAAGTTAAGTTTTAGGACACCGTGTGAATTTAACATTTCACGATTTGAAAATCGACCACCTTTTCGTGGTCGGCGCGGGCGAAATTTTATCCCACCCACGCGTAAAAAGAGGATAGACTTTCGCCCACAGCGAGGTCGTTTACGATATTATGCTATTAAAGGACCGATTTTTTAAATCACATTAGGTATTAAAATAAATAAAGTAGTAAGAATCTGTGTACAGTAAAATTACATAAAGTTTACCACTGACAATGGTTTGCCTTCACTTCATATTCAACTTTAACGACCTACAAATAAAGCCAATTTTAGAATACTGTTTCCCACGTTTGCAGATTTTGTAATAGCTACTTTATTTGTATGGTGTTAAAGTTGGAAATGAAATGAAGGCAAGCCATCTGCCAGTGGTAAACTAAAAGTAAACGTATTGTACTACTAAATTACCGCTCGAATTGTTTATACTTACAGTCGTATTTAACATGCAAAATACAACTTCACCGTTGAAAAAACCGTGGTAGCCGAGTGGTTTGACCTACAGCCTCACAAGCAGAGGGTCGTGGGTTTGAGCCTGGGCTCGCACCTCAGAATTTTTCTAAATTTACACCCCAAATTACATTAATAATTTACCATGAGCTTTACGGTAAAAAAAACATCGCGAGGAAACCTGCAATGAAATTCAATGGTGTGTGTGTGAAGTTCTTAATCAGCACAAGGCCCGCGTGGGAACTGCGGCCCAAGCCCTCACATTTGAGAGGAGGCCTGTACCCTGCAGTGGTAAGTATATAGGCTGCGATGATAATGGTGATGCTACTTCACCATTTTCGAATGATATTTTCACGGATGTGTTTTCGAAAATCGGGATATGCGCATGTAAAATCCTGAAATTTCAGCCTCTAAATCTAGGAACACTAGATGTTTTATGGGTGTTCATAAACGCAACTAAAGATCCCGGAGTAACTATTCAACTGCCAGACTGAGCCATCCATGTGAGCAAAGCTGCTGACTTTTGACTTTTTTTTTCATTTGAAAAATTTTATGTGATAGAAATCACGAGCTTTTTCGATCCAACTGGGAGAAAAAAGTGTGCCAAGTTTTTTTCCGTTGCCATAGACTTTTTTGATGGAAGAATCTAAAATTATATGGAAATTTTGGCACACTTTTTTTTTCCTACTAGGATCGAACAGACAACAAAAAAATTGGTCCTTTCATTGATGAGCCACTTGCCACTGTTCGCATTTTATCCGTGTAATGCTAGGTTTACACGGGCTTAGTGTTTTTCATTAGTGTAAGTAATTAGGGACTTATCAGCAGTGTGAAAAGTTACAAGTAGCCGTATACACATAGACGTTAGAGAATGGTCTGGGAAAACAAAACAAACGAAACAAAACACCTTGAGTAATCAAACTTCAATTGACTTCACACACTCGACAAATGACAAGTATTAGTAGATTTTTTATGGGGGTAGGCACTTGTCGCTTAGTAAACAGGATCGGCTTCTAATCACTTGCACTTGCAATGTCACTAATACTTAATGTGACCATACGTCCCGTTTTGAACGGGACTGTCCCGCTCTCAGGTACTCTGTCCCGGTGTCCCGGAAAACAAGTTGGGGACACGAAAAAGTCCCGTTTTCATAACATTTAAAATAACCACACGTAAGCGCTAGTCGAACACGTATTTTCTGCGATAAAGAAGTTGTGGACAGAAAAGAAAACTAAATTATGTAGATGTCTATATGTATATTTGAAGTATGTTAACAGTAATTGTTAAAGATAACATTTCAAAAATCTTGCCAAAAGTTAGCTAGTTAGTTAAGTTGGAAATGCGAGTGTGTATGTGTTTGGCTTTTTTTTTTAATTTGTTATTTTCAATATATTTTTTTTGTTTTTTAAATAAAATACTAGCAGTTGGAAATTGTCACCCAATACTGAAGTACATACTTATATTTGCCCATCGGAAAAAAATACGAAATTGGGTGTGGTAAGACGTTTGTTATTGTAAAAAAGTTTAATTTTGCCCAAAATATTCTTAAAAATTCGTTGTCCCGTTTTAAAGTGACAAAAAAATGGTCACGTTACTAATACTAAGCACTTGTACAATATTTTTACACACATCTGACAAGTGTAAGTGACAAGTACTAAGTAAGCATTGGCTACTAAGCTCTTGTAAACCTAGCATAATGCAAATCGCGATATACGAGTATAAGCGGCTAAACCCAATTTGCATTATACGGCTAAAATACGAACAGTGACAAGAGGCTCATCAATTGAAATCTAGTCAAAAACCCAGAAGTCGAAATAAAGTCTAGTAAATATTTTTCCTAGTATAATTTAGAATGTAAAAATAAAGGCTAAATGTATATTGCATACGTCAGGCTTCACAATGTAGCATGGAACTTGCACAACCCAGCGCTGGACCGAGCTTGCGTAGCGCGTAACGCTTGCGCAAGCGGCGGTACCCGGACGATACGCACCGACCAGTGTTGTCAGATCTACCTTATTAAACACCCAGAAATCTACCATCATCTTTTAACTTACGATATTGGTGACAAACGAAATTAACGTAATCGTATCTCACGAACCGTTATAGCTAGGCAGTTGAAATTTTCACAGATGATGTATTTCGGTTGCCGCTATAACGGAACCCTTCGTGCGCGAGTCCGACTTGCACTTGACCGATTTTTTCTGTGAAAAGGTTTTTTTCTGGGAAATAGTGGGTCATGATTCCGTTGGTTCGATAGTACTAAATAATGTAAACGACAAATTATAAAATAATATAATACACATATTTAAATTAATTAAGACTAACATAGGCTCACGAGTCTTGAAAAAATTTTAAAAAGAAAATTCTCTATTTTAATTCGGAGTTTTAGAAAATAAGTAAGAAGGCTTTCCTTGTTTAATTTAGGAGTATAATAAAATACAAAAGGATATAAAAACAAATTCATGTATTTCTGTTCGTGCTTATACCTGTCCTCGACACTGACCCAATACATGGCATCTTCAACCTTATGTCATAGTAAGATAGTTGACAGATGGGTGCCATCTACTGGGCGTGGAGGTGTTGAGCATTGGTACGTTTATCTTATTTAGGCAGAAAACAACGTATAAATGAGAAAACTGTTACATATCTCCCCGCCGCTTTAGCCTAGTTGGTAGTGACCCTGCCTACGAAGCAAGAGGTCCTGGGTTCAAATCCCGGTAAGGGCATTTATTTGTGTGATGTGAGCACGAATATTTGTTCCTGAGTTATGGATGTTTTCTATGTATTTAAGTATTTATTTTATCTATATAAGTATGTCTATCGTCGTCTAGTATCCATAGTACAAGCTTTGCTTAGTTTGGGACTAGGTCGATTTGTGTGAGATTGTCCCCTAATATTATTTATTTATTTATTTTATTTATATCTGGCAACTTTAAAGTCGTCCTAATTTATCAACAATAAATACAGCTAGCAAAATATACAGCGATTGCCTTTATCGATGTGTATGCCATTTTTATACAGGGTCAGAAAAAAAACGCTGATCGATACAATAGAATGGTACACTGATTAGAAGAATTGAAAGATAGGTACACGGAAATGTCTAGTACCTAAGCAACTTTTTGAGATAGAGCGGTTTGAAAGTTAGGCATCGCGAACAATTACTATGGTAACTACTTTTTGATTAAAGAAGTGCAAAAGCGTCTGGTCAACACCACTGGAGACCAAAGGGCTGGCAGCTATCTCTCTCAACGAATCACCATCGCCATTCAACGAGGGAATGCTGCCAGCCTTTTGGGTACGATGCGGGCATTTTGTAGACTTAATCTAGTTGTTTTTAAGTTAGATATTTAGTTCATAGTTAAGTTTTATTCATTGTTATTTTCTTATTATTTGTATTCTTAGTTTCAATAAATTCATATGTTGCAAGATAAAAAAAAAGTATAATTATCAGATATCCATATTTATAATTACTAAACTAAACGGGACTTATCACGCAATAAATATTTATCCTGTTATAAACAAGTGTTGGCGTCGGCAGGAGTGTTCGGAGAGATCGTCGGATGTTGTGAGTGTTGTATGTCGGTGTGATGGGGTGCCGTTAGAAAATCTTGATCAAGTGCGGGTAGTTCGAGATACGGGTGCTGATTCTAATCGGGATCAAGTGCGGGTAGTTCGAAAGACTCGTGCGGCTAAATGAATTTGACACCCTACACTTCAGTTAACTCGTGACCACGGTTGCTGCAATGTAGCCGAAACGTCGAGGTAAATAAATAAATATTTATTGCGTGATAAGTCCCGTTTAGTTTAGTAATTATGAGTGAAAATCACGAAAGTTTAAAACAGTATATCCATATTTAATCCAATGGTAAGTAAGAAAAAAAAAATTTAAAATTTTATCCATTTATTGCAAATTAAAGTGTTACAAAAAAATTTTTCTTTATAAACTTAAATACAATCTTTAATTATTTATGATTTTTAGTACTTTGTGAGATTTTTAGTAGGTACTTTGTGAGCTCTACGTTTTGAGATTGAAATCTCATTTTTCTAAAAAGGTTGTTGTTTCCGTGTACCCCTCAATTGGCTCTTTTAAATTTTCAGCTGTTCCGGCACTTTTTAAACCGCCTCTGCTGCTGCTGCTATAAGTGCTGAAATTTCAGATTTAGAAAAACTATTTTCAATCTTATATGATGTGTATTTAGAATCGTATTTAGTTGAGCTTTGTAAGCACTCGTACTAGTTTTAAACTCGCTGTTCCCTTATTGCGTAACTGAATTGCGATCGCTATCGCTTTCGCGTGACACTTCTGTCACATTTCAATTATGTAAATGATAATGATCGTTTTTGATCAATGATAAAGCATCAATGGTGCTATTGTTTAAAAAACAGATAGAGGTGTTTTTTAACCACAATATCTTTGAATTTTCAATAAATTTTTCGAATATAGAGCTGAAATCCCGTCCATAAATAAAATAAATAGTAACAATTTAGCTATGCGCGTGCGACATTTCAATGCCCAAAGGACAAAACCCAGTTGTGTCTACGTAAGAATACATATCTATTTTACATTATCACTGGCAATGGCAATGAAAGCGTACCCTAAACCCGTAACGGCCCGTCCTCGAATACACGCGACGAGCGTTTTTCTGATCATTGCATGTGGCGCTAGCATGGCCGTTAGATAAGCATACAGTTTAAAATGAGAACATCTCTACATAACAGTAGCGTGTGTTTTGTATTTCATTTCATTTCATTTCGTGGAGTGAACATTTTCGTTAGGAAAGCCGGAGAGAGAGTTAAGTACCTATAAAGCAATACTTTGCAATTAGTCCACCTATTACTTATCATCACTGAGTAGGACTCGTACATGGAGGGTTCGGTACCTCCGTAAATGTGTTGAAAACAGTTAAGTAAATAATTGCCGAAATGTAAACACTAAAATTGCAAACTTATAGGTAGGTTTTCGAAAAACACCCAAACAGCATAGAGTCGCTGGCGCGTAAGCGCACGGCCATGGCTATGGCTGTTAGTCGTTGCCTAGCAACTGTCAGCTGTCGCCTAACAAGCGCCGCAGTTAAATACGCTGAAAAAGACACGTTTCTTGTATGACGACCCCTTCTTATTTTTAACTTTATTTTATATTTAGTATTTGTTGGTATAGCAGCCTCAGTAATGCATAATCGATGAAAATTTTAAGTGTCTAGCTATTACCGTTCAAGAAATAGAGACCTGTGACACGGAGGGACAGACAGACAGAGGAGTCTCAGTAATAGGGTCCCGTTGACACCCTTTTGGTACGGAAACCTACTTAAGCGCGCAGAGTCTGTACCTATTGTCTAACGCGCGGACACACTCGTGATTGCATTCATCATCTCTCTCTCATCCTATTCTGTTCGTCAGAAAGAAGTAAAACCGATTGTGATTCCGAGTGCGTTAGACAATAAGCCCTCCGTAATCAAATTGTTACGGCACCACGCCACTGATAAGATACAGACAACCAATGTGATTGCTATGGCACCACATAACCTTGTTATCATGACATGTACAGTCGAATCATTTGATTGCTGACCCATCGTTGAACGTTATTACAGTAAGTGACTTATGATTTTCCTTGCCAAGAAATGCCATGCCATTAAATTCCACAGTGGGTCACGATTCAGTTGGTTCGACTATACGTTCTATCTTCTTCTAATATATAAAAATCTCGTGTCACGGTGTTTGTTATCGAACTCCTCCGAAACGGCTTGACCGATTTTTATGAAACATTTTTCTCTATATTCGGTAGGTCCGAGAATAGGTCGTAAGCTATTTTTTATGCCTCTATTCTTCGCAGACGGAGTCGCGGGCAACAGCTAGTATATTTATATTTAGATTCGATAGTAGCCTAGGAATCAAATTAGCTAACTATACGTATACTTCATTTAATTTAGAATTATAAACCACAACAACATTATATTGCGGCTCGTGAACTGTAATCTCTTTACAATTTGTACTAGAGTAACAATTGACGACACGCAAATAAAGTTACATTAAAACAATTTTATTTTGCGGCTCCCAGACTATTGTATAGTAGGGGTAAAAAAAGGTTCGTCACTTTTCGACCTTAATTCGTTGACATAGAGTCGAAAAGTGACGAACCTTTTCTTACCTCGACTATACTGTACTATTTGCTAGGTAAGAAATAGTTAACGAGCCGCAATATAATAATGTTGTTTTTTAATTCTAAATTAAATGAAGTATAGATGCCATTGAAAGCAATAAAGGCACTATCCCTATGTTACACAAAAATTGGAAACATGACCAGTATTACATGACCCCGGGTGACGCACAAGTGTCGTGAACGCCACTTTTAATCGCCAAAATATGCTACACGTTTTATTTATACGTGTGCAAACTAGAGGGCGCCCTATGTCGACGCATCATTGAACTCTGTGGCTCGGCGCATTCTAAAACGACATAAGTTCGTCATAATACACGCTAGCTATTATGACTTCTAGAGCGTGTATTCAGCAATAAAAAATAACAATTACTTTGCCGCTTGACAATGAAAAAATAACTGCAGAGTAAATATGGGTAAAATACATGTTTTTCCGTGTTTAAAAGAGTTCAAAGAACTAAAAACAGGCTACGGGGGGCGATTTTTGACATTGGATGCGTGAAATTACCATTTTAATGAGTTTAATTAAAATTTCGACTGTGACAAAATTAATTAAGGCTATAATATTCTACTACACGACGCGTATTTCCAAATCAGCATAAGTTTCCACCATTTTCGAATGGTGATTTTACAGATGTGATTGCAAAAATTGGCCCCAGATCATGGAGATGGACAGCAGTCTTTGCGACCTAATGGTCAATGGTAAATTATTCTCAAAATCTTACTAACACTGAAAAAATTAAAATTTTAGTAATTCTGTCCTTTGGTTTTGATTTTAGTCTGAAAAGTAAATATATAGATAGGTATTACGTCTGAACATCCGAAAAAAACTTGTTAATCAATCTATTAACTTCGGTTCCCACGATTACTCAGCTTAGTTTGAGATCCTCTGTACATGGAATTTGCAATTTTCTTAATGTAAACATTTCATTCATTTCACAACCCGAGAGACAAGGTAAGGATGCACTTGCGATATCAGTGTCTCACTTTTTACATAATATCTCGACCACTTTCATATGTATATTTTATGCAGAACTACATAATTATTATATTATTAAATGTCCTCGAGAGTCCGGGGCAAAACGAGTCCTATTCGGACTTAGCAGTACCCGGACTCCACAATAGCAGGTTTCCCGTCGGACATTGGAGCCACCATTTTATTTGTGGATAAAAATAGAATTATGCTTATGCCAAGGAAGCTTTCCTGCATTTGCAGAGTCGAAGAGAGAATATTCAATTGCGCGTGACAGTTTTGGTCAAACGCTGGCAGTAGTTTAGGAGTCTAAGCGCGCAGAAAATCTGTGTTATGGGGGGCTACTACGAAATTCGAAATTCGTACTATGGCATCCCTTTCACTCTTTTGTTTGGTACTTTAACGTGAACAGAACGGTACGATACGAAGTTTGAAAATCGAATTTAATATGTAAAGTCTGTTCAAGGTTGCCTACTAAACTTGAGAGCAATAATATGAAATCTGCATGGATTCTATGTACTGCCAACCAAATAAGACTAACCGCGGAAACCAAACCCGAATCTTCGGTCTCGAATCCCAATTTTCCCGAATTTTTGTATACAATTACAAAGTTGAATGATTTTCTGTGACTTATTTTACCTTCTTTTTTAAACAATAATTAGGTATATAATAAATAATAGCTGTGTTTTATAACTATGTAGTTTGAAAAAGTGCCATGAGAATTCCGTGGTGGCACTTTTCAACCGTCATAGGGACTTCGACTTCCGATATAAATATTATATAGGCACTTATAGACCACAACATATTAAATTACTGTGGCCGCTATACCTACCAACAAATACTAAAAATTATTAGAAACAGGGCAAATTATCTATTAGCTAGGAAATATGGTCATTCACATTATTTTGGTTTCAGTAATAGTTACTATTTTTTTAAAAGCGGTTTTCAATAAAAAGACTTGTCAATATTATTAATCCCTTTTCTAACGCTAAAATAAACAAAGTAAGTATACGGCTAAAGACTTTTTCACAGGGTGTGATAGCTTCGTGTTTTTTATACAACAACTAGCTTTTGCCCGCGACTTCGTCCGCGTAGAATTCCAATTTGTGGTAAAGCTTCTTCATCTCTTTCATTGTATAAAACAAAAATCCGGCACCGGCAACATCCATCATTATTATCATTTCATCATGAGTATCAGTTAGTGAATATTATAAATCCCGTTTATTCCCTATCCCGCGGGAATTTCAACAAATTTGTCCTTATTCTTTGCAAAATTACACTTATTTTTATCCCGCGGGTATTTTGCATTTTCCCCGAGAAAAGTAGCCTTTGTCCTTAAAGCTTTCTACCGATAAAAGAACTTTTAAAATCAGCCGCGTAGTTGAGTTCACTTATTTTTTTCCCGTGGGAATTTTGATTTTTCACGGAGAAAATAGTCTATGTAAGTAAGGGTTAGTGTAGCTACTCACTAATAGGTGAAAGAAGTTTTCAAATCAGCCCTGAAGTGAAATTCACTTCTTAATATCCCAGGGGAATTTTGCATTTTACCGAATAAATACTGTAGCCTAAACCAATAAAGGATAGTGAAGCTTTCTATTGGTGATTTTTTTTTAAACTCAGCCCCGAAGTTAATTTTACTATTTTCTATACCGCGGGAATTTTGCATTTATCCGGAAAAAAGCATCCTATGTTAACCAAGGACAGTGCATCTTTTCTATTGGTGTAAGACATTTTAAAATGAGCTCCGAAGTTGAATTTTCTTTTTTCTATCCCTTGGGAATTTTGCATTTCCCCGGAAAAAAGTAGCCTATGTCAATAAAGGATAGTGTAACTTTTTACTGGTAAAAGTTTTTTTTTTAATCGGCTCGGAAGTTTCAGAGATTATCTATCCCACAGGAATTTCCAAAAATCCTGCAATAAGTTTTTTTGTTGTTATGGTCATTTTCGTTAATACTGTATTTGAAAAGATTAGTAATTGTAGTTACGGAGATATGGTCCAGTTGATTTGAGTACCTACATATATAAATCCTGATTTAACTTTATCCCGTGGAAATTTTCAAAATTCTTTATATTCGCTTTATATTCTAATAGTCTAATTGCATGCCCAATTTGTACAGTTTAGTAATCTTCGTTATGGGCATAGGGTCACTCTTGATGAAATATGTAAATCCCGATTATTCCTTATCCCGTGGAAATTCCGGAAAATCCTTTCTTATCGGATGCCTACGTCATACAAAGAACACACCCTCCACGTTTTAGGTCTCTACATACAGCGGTTAAGGCTGTGCGTTAATCCGGCAGTCAGTCATTTAGGACTTCAGGACAAAGCATTTTATATGTATTTGCATTGCACCAAGCTTTTATGCGAGTTCAACAATGATATTTGAATACTCAATTCGATTTTATTCGAAAAAGGTTGAACTCGCATAAAAGCTTCATCATCATCATCATTTCAGCCGTAGGACGTCCACTGCTGGACATAGGCCTCCCTCATTGACGTCCAATCATTACGGTTGGAAGCGACTTGCATCCACCCTGAACCTGCGGCCTTCACCAAAACGTCCGTCCATCTCGTTGGTGGACGTCCCACGCTGCGCTCGTAAAAGCAAAAGCTTGGTGAAATGCAAATACTTAATACATATAATTAGCTATTATCAGAGATCAGATCAAGACGTGGTTGACAAACGTAGACAAAAATGGTTTGCAATATTTGAAGTTTCGTTTCGTTTACAATGTGTCAAAATAAAATGTAATTTAAATCAAAAGCACTAAGGAGTATTGATATCAACTTCGAAGCAAATCACCCCCAAAATAACTTTCTACTACTTTTTGACCCCAAAAAGGGGTTTTTTTTTTTTTAAATTGCATTGTCAAGGGATGAATTTCAATAAAATACGAAACACGTCTTCCATCAATTTTGTTAAAGAATGTTTATGCAAAATTTGAAGTAGATTGGACCAAGGAATCACGATGTCTCATACAAACTTTGCCCCCCTTTTTTACCCCCTTAGAAGTAGAACTACGGAAAATCCTTTCTTATCGGATGCCTACGTCATACAAAGAACACACCCTCCAAGTTTCAGGTCTCTACGATCAGCGGTTTAGGCTGTGCGTTGATCCGTCAGTCAGGACAAAGTATTTTATATGTATAGATTAACTGGCACACGTGTCTTACATATATGATCGCTTCAACCGAACACCGCGACGCGCCCGCATATACCAGAGACTTCTGTTACAAGCTTAGTTTTAACCTTTCATTCCTCTTCAAGTAATGAAGGTAACAAGTTACCAAAATATTTAACCAAAATCCCCATACAAAGGATGTTCACTGTTTCCCGTTACCCGGGGAAAATGTAGGTGTATTGATTTAGGCTTTACCTGGAAACGAGAGTATCGAACACCATGTCCAGCGCATATTGCACCGATTGCTCACACAAGCTCGTATCTTCATCGATCCTGTAATTCAAAATTTATCCCTATTGTGAGCGAGTATGATTCAGATTTAAGGGAATCGAAAAGCTACATTACGAGATCCTGAAAGATGTGTACATATTTGGTTAATTATATATCAGGATTAAAGTCCTATTCAATAGGTAAGTACATAGCGATTCATTACTGATGTTATGGATGGTTTTTACATACAATAGTTACTGTAAAAGTGTTAAAATTAAAGCTAATACGTGAAGCGATAAGGTAATGGTAGAGCTAATTTAAGACGAGCTTTGTGACAATATATAAACCTTCATCTAGAAAAAACATTAACAGCTTTTCTAGGATTCCGTGCCCAAAAGATGCCAACAGAACCCTATAACGTCCGTCTATCCATACGTCCGTCTGTCACAAGGCTCAATCACTTGAACCGTAATAGCTAGACACTTGAAATTTTCACCGATTATGTACTTTTACTATAGCCGCTATAACTACAGTACTAAAACAGATACTAAAAATAAAATAAAGTTAAAAATTTAAAGGGTTCGTCAGGCAAGAAACGTGTTTTATTCAGCGTTTTTAAAACAACCTTTATGTTTTTTTACTGAACTATTTTCAAAACATTGTACGGAGGTACGGAACCCTTCATGTACGAGTCCAATTCGCACTTAACCGGTTTTTTTGACATTACCCTATAATAGATTCTCTACACGATGGGCCATTAAATGGTCGGTGCGATGGCCCAGCGATGCCTGCAACGCATTTACACGATGGTGACGTTTAGTTGTGATCAATAATCTCTTTGATAGTGGCCAAAACCGACACCGACGCCATCCTACGACCATCGCACGCGCCATATGCCATCCGAAAGCACTGCGCCCTCCACATACTCGCCCATCATAGTGGACCATCGCGATGGCCCATCATATAGTGCCAGCAGAGGTATAATTGCAAGATATATAGAATACCTCTACCATAGCTAAGACAAGTACCTATGTGATAAAATAGAGGTCTGCCGAGCGATTCATGTTTTATTTTTATGCAAAAAGGCGTAGGTACGTTTGACCACAATCACGGCTGATGTTAAAGTCAAGGTCAAAGTCGAAATATCTTTATTCTATATAGACCAATGACTTTATAAGTAAAGATAGTACGTTATATGCTCAGAAAACAATTGAAGAACATGCTCCGAATGCAGCGGCAGCACACATACACTTTTTGCCGCCGATATAATATAAAAAGCATATTTCATGAAGGGTCCACGGAAAGAACATGTCTAGTCACCTAAACAACTTTTTGAGTTATAGCGGTTTGAAAGTTAGTCATCACGAACAATTACTATGGTAACCATTTCTTTAAAAGTGAAAAAAATATATATAATTATTTTCAGATATCCCTATTTAATATAATGGTAAGTTATAGTGCTTTGCGAGCTCTACATTTTGAGATTAAAATATCAATTTTCAAAAAAAGTGACTAGACATGTTCTTTCCGTCGACCCTTCATATGGTTGTCCTTCGAATACGCTTTGTGCAAATATTAGGGAATTTAAAATTATGAGTAGTCATTATTTATTAATTAGCTTATGACCAACGAAATGTAGAAACGTAGGCCTCTCCCGAGACGCCGCATTGACTGCTCGCTCAGATGCTGTTCAGTCTTCACCATAATTCTATTTTCACCTCACTAGCTCGGAAAGCCCTTTTTGTTTGTTTGACATCTATTGAGAAAATCGATGTTTATCCACATGTGAAGAAAGAGTTTTGACATTTGAAGGCAGCTTACGTGATATTTGACAGCTAACAAAACGAAAAACGTTAAAAGTGCTGAATTTTGAACATCACAATTAATGAATTGCATCGAGTAAAAAACACTAAATACAGTCTTACAACTTTATTTTAATTCATAAATATCAGCATTCAACATTAACCTTCATTCTTGTTGCAAAAACGGATAAAATGTTCTGACAGTCCAAGTAAGTCGATGTGCGAACAAAACGCATCCGAAATAATAAAAAAAAACTTAAGTCAAAACTTTTCAATTAATTATTTTGAGTGAATAAATAAATAATAATTGATAGTACAAACCCTTTTTCTTATTTTCCTCGCTGTAGTGAGGTGAAAAGTTTTGTGTTATACACGAGTGAAAAGTTATTTTACGTCTCGTGTGTTGAAACACTCGCTATCGAAAGGATTATATTTTTGAACCACTCGCTTCGCTCGTGGTCAATCATAGAATCCTTTCGATAGCTTGTGTTTCAAATGGACACTCGCAGGTAAAATACAACTTTCCCCCCTTGTATAACAAATAACTATTGTCGGACATTTTCATTTTAAAGGGATTTTTTAATTCAAAATCACGGGCACTATTTTCATAAAGAATAAAAGGGTCCTTATTTTTGAGTGATTTTGTCGCTTTTTTTTACATAGTTTTTATGGGTCGTTTCGAAACTGACACAAAAAAATGTATGGAAAATTAAGGACATCTTTTTATCATCAAAATCAATTGCGCTCTTGATTCTGAGCAAGATAACCCCAAAATTTGCTCATTAAAAAATAAATGGTGCACTTTAAAATGAAAATGCACTCACTCCACCAATCAATTGGCAAACTTTTTATGAGCTCTCAATACGCGATCCCCCATGGATTTTGTGTAGTAATACTGAACTGTGACGTCAACAATTTAAGAACTCAATTTATTGATTTTATAACTACCTACTAAAAATACAAAAAAAAATACTTTTCGAACTTAGTGTTTCAACTGTTGTCTCCAAGTTGATGTATAGTTTGCTTTTGATCGCATAATAAAACAACATGACCATACCATTTTTTGGCTTATGTTACTGCTAAAAATAGGAAATGATCACCAAAATTAAAACTCCATTTTAATGTGAAATTATAACCAATTTTTTACAATTTTGCTACACACATCATTCGATTCAACCCTAGCTGACTTGACAGTGTTCTTCAATTCGTTCCTCAAAAAACCCTTAAAAAGGTGTTCGATTTTGGTCATGAAAGTGATTCAAATTAAAACTAGGTACTTAATCATTGTTAAACTCAAGTCATTAGTGAACTAAACTGGATGAGCATTATTTATGCTGAATGGATGTTTCTCGCAGAATAAAACGTAAACAAAAACTGCGGCGCGCAGTGCGCGTGCGCGAGAGCTCTTTGTGCATTACTGGATTAGATTTTATTTTGTATTCAAGAGGTCTTGGGGCGGCGTGCTGCGAAAATGGACTGAAAATTATTATGTTTTCAGCTAATTTCGAACGTTAAGAGGGTTCAGAGTTAAAGTTCAGTTAACGTTTAACTTAATACTTGAATGCTCCGATAAATCGCTTGCAAGAAATAAAAATAACTGTTTTTATTAATGTTATCGTTCTTTTGTGTACGCAATTAAAAATGGGAGGTTTATATGAAGGACGAAGGACTTATCAATTCCTATTTCTGTCACTTGTAAATGATCCTTTCTTTCATAAGTGAGTAGTAGCAACGTCATAAATAAGTGATCACTTTTGTACCTTGTCACTTTAACGTCATGTTCGAAAAGCCATACGAAATTTTATAACGACTTAAAGTGACAAGGTACAAAAGTGACCACTTATTTATGACGTTGACTGTACGTGACATGCACGTCAGTGGAATATTAAATTTGTTTTACTATTTGATAACTATTGTACTTATTCTGTTTCGAATGCCAAATTGATTATATTGTTAGTTAATTTACTAAAAAAACAATTCTAAAGATTTAACTCGAAAAAATATTTTTTTTCTGAAAGGGTTCTTTTACATGTCTCTTTGTTTAGTCTACCAGCGCTTTCAGAAAACCCGTGATTGCCAAGAAGAATGCGCCATTATACGTATAAAAAAGTTATTTATTTTATTTATATGTATTTTCACATGGCAACCAAGTTTTTTTATTTTTTAAGTTACCATATAAAAGATAATTATGTTGAAAAGAGTTTCCAGTTAGCTGGCAACACTGAGTCAGCGCTAGTGCTGCGCCGGACACCCACAATTCTTGGGAACTGACGTTGCGCCGACTGTGCGGTTTGCAACGTGAGCGAAGTCGTGCGTCATCAGAGCACTAGTAAGTAAGTAAATTATAAATAATACAAAATTGATAAAAATTTAAACTAAACTAATATACACTAACTAAAATAAATAAATATAATAAAAAATACAAAGAAAAAATACCATACCACCTACCAGAACAAGATGTACATAACAAAAATTTAAATGAATAAAAACAGTTATACTTCATTTAATTTAGAATTGAAAACCACAACATCATTATATTGCGGTTCGTCAACTATTTCTTACCTAGCAAATAGTACAGTACAATAGGGATGACGACTGGGTTAAAACTTGGTCATTCTAATTAGTCCGTCATTTAGATTATGGAAAAATAAGGGACACGTATTTTTTGGTTTATCAAATTATTAAAAAACGACAAAGATATAGATCATCAAACTTCCGGAGTGGGGGCTTGTGACGTCACCCTTAGGTAAAAATTGTACCATATAGTGACGTCACTCGAAACTTCTAAGCACTGTATCCTCCTCATTTTTTGTTTGTCAAACAAAGGAAAAAATACGTGTACAATATTTTTTAATAATCTAACTGACGGACTAAACAGTTTTTTTTAGTCGTCTAGCCTATAGTCTGGGAGCCGCAAAATAAAATTGTTTTAATGTCACTTTATTTGCGTGTCGTCAATAGGCTAGTTTCCTAAAAAAATCTAATTAGTTCGACATTTAAATTATCAAAAAATATTGGACTCGTATTTTTTCTTTTGTCAATTGAACAAAAAATGACGGAGATATAGTATGTTGAAGTTCCGCGTGACGTCACGATTCGCTACACTTTTTAGCGAACCGTGACGTCACGAGCCCCCACTCCCGAACTTTGTCGTTTTTTGTTCAATTGACAAAAGAAAAAAAAACGTGTCCAATATTTTTTGATAATTTAAATGTCGGACTAATTGTAATAGTATTTTATTTACCCAGGACACTAACATTGTTACTCTAGTACAAATTGTAGAGATTACAGTTCACGAGCCGCAATATAATGTTGTTGTGGTTTATAATTCTAAATTAAATGGAGTATAGACACTAAGTAGGAAGTGAATAACGTAAAAGTCATGGGACGATTGAGACCATATTCCTTAAATTATTTTGCTTGGCTTTTTGAAAAGTACCCAACCTAAATCCATAAACATATTATAAATGCGAAAGTGTGTCTGTCGGTCTGTCTGTCTGTTATCTCTTCACGCTTACACCTTTGAACAGCTTTAGATGAAATTTGGTATGGAGATAGTTTGAGACTTTGGGAAAGACATAGGATAGTTTTTATCCCGGAAAATTGCATAGTTCCCGTGGGATAGCGATAAACGAATTCTTTGCAGACGGAGTCGCAGGCAACAGCTAGTAATAAATAAATAAATAAATAAATCAAGGGAAGATTGACACCAATTTGTCTAGTAGTTAATGCGACAAGGTTCTATAGTGGCCTAGGAATCAAATTGGTTGACTGTACCTACGGATAAATAAATTATTCGTCCCGCCTACCCTCCTGAGGTCCGATGTCCTATTATTAGGGCTTATTCTAATGTGACATTGAACTCAACTCTTTAGTGAAAAAGTTTAAATTTCATTGAACAAAAATTGACGTGGTCGGCAGGAGGCTATATACGTCCCATTGCAGAGCACAATCCTCCTCTCAGAATGAGAGGGCTTGGGCCGTAGTTCCCATGCGGGCCCAGTGCGGATTGGAAACTTCACACACACCATTGAATTTCCTCACGATGTTTTCCTTCACCGTAAAGCTCATGGTAAATTTTAATTATAATTTCGCACATAAATTCCGAAAAACTCAGAGGTGCCAACTGGGATTTGAACCCACAACCCTGTGCTTGAGAGGCCATAGGTCAAACCGCTAGATCACCACGGCTTTTTAAATGTATATGTTGTCTCTTTTTTTAACTGGTGTTTTTCGAAGGTTTCAGGGATGGGCTTAGCGACGCACCGAGCCGCGGCCTCTCGTGCTAGCCGCCGGTTGCGTGCGCCAGTAGTTCCCGCGCTCCACCGCGGCTCTCACGCTGCTCACACCACGCCTTACTGGAAACGACGGACATTCCTTGCATGTGTTACGAGTGGTCGAATCGGATTTAAAAATGAAAATGAAAAAAAATTGTTTTCTTTAAACTGAAGCCCCTTTGTACACAACACAAGGCTACGCAAATCTTCGATACCCGACGATTTCGGTCTCTAAGCGATTACCACAATACAAATTCATAAAGGTTCGTACTCAGGCTGCGTCGCCGAAATCGAATTTGTATTGCGGTAGGCGGTTAGAGACCAAAATCGGCGAATATCGATGATTTGCGCACGAAGGGCCTAAGTCTTCATGACAACATTGATTGGAACTTTCTAATAGGTGTACTAACCTGTGTCAGAAAGCCCCGTTCTCCATATCTACAATTAAGTCTCAAAATCATAAATATGTACACATACTAAAAATCACTCGACATTTACACGTACGCAGGCAAAATTGTTCAAAATCAGTAAGCTCTTTCATTTGTTTACAAGCTGAAATAAAATTCTGATATTGTACATATTTAATTTATATTAAATTAAGAATATTATACAAAAACCCTAACTCACAATGAACTACCAAATATATACCTTCTTTCCTATGTCACCCGGGCTAGGATACTTTTTTCATAGTTTAACCATACAAAACATTATATTACACGGTATAACCACACGTACAGTCAAGTGTAAAAATATAGGTGCACACAACTTGCTCATAAATATGTCCCATATGTCTTATGTCGTGGAATTAAGGTATAGGTAGGTAAAGATGGGAGGATTAAATCGACACTTATTTTTGCACTTGACCGTACAAAAATAATGAATAATATTTTGCGATCGGGAAAACTCGGAAATATGACTTGACCCGAAGTATATATATCAATTAATATGAACTGTGAAGTTTTATTACCACTTTGACATCACTTCGGATCTAGTCGTTTTCCAAGTTTTTTGGTAGCACAGCAAAGATGAGCACTGGTTGAGTTCGATACGCGTCAGTGTAGTTTGGTGGTGGTGATTGATGGGTTTGTGTGATTTGTGTGTGTTCGTATACTGTGGAGGTGGAAGAAAGGCATGAATACGCATTTCTTACATAAACGTAACTATCATAAGGTCGCGGGTGAGCAAAGTAATTGTTTCAGTTAATTAATATGAACCTCCGCAAAGTAACGCCTGATTCAATAAATTATTATTATCTGTCTCATTATGTCCTTCCTAACACGCAACCCATGGTGGCCACAGCAGCAACAAAAAGTCGGGCGAAGGTCGACGGGCGTAGCGGCGCGGGCGCTGCTTTCGCCGCAGCTTCGGCCGCTCGGCTGACCTGCTTCTTGTACTGTAGCTGTGGCTTTACCTCGTAAAGCCCCTACGCTTTGGATTTACTAAAGATTTAATGGTTTTTAAGAAAGAAAGAAGAGCATTTACCTATTCGTGACAATTTTAAATTAGCAAAAGAAAAACCGTAACAGATACATTATTATATTGTCACGAATTGGTCCCAACTCAGCATGATGTCGGCCTTGCAGCTGACACTGGTCTTCCGTTGAAACCATTTTACCCAAAATTCAAATGTTAAAAACTGGTCAGTGAGACCGACAGCTAAAATTTTATCACTAAGCAACCCAAGAAATATAAAATACAAAAGACAACTATACCTACTTAATAGGTATAGAAGAAAACAATACGCACAATGGTGTCTGCATAGACCGAATGCCTTTGCCCTTGCCACTTAATAGATCCAAAACGAAAACATGGAAACATAGACAAATTTAGACGCAAACAATGCTGGGTCATACACGTTTTTTTGGTTGCGTCTCTCCTGTGGGCTAAAGTTAAGGGTCTATCGTCATCTCCGCTTATAGACGTCCCACTGCAGGACACACCTCTCAGAATGAGAGCGCTTGGGTCGTAGTTCCCACGCGGGCCCAGTGCGTATTGGGAACTTCACACACACCATTGAATGTTTTCGCAGGTGTATGCAGGTTTCCTCACGATGTTCTCCTTCACCGTAAAGCTCATGGTAAATTTCAAATGTAATTTCGCTCATAAATTCCGAAAAACTCAGTGCGAGCCGGGATTTGAACCCATGAGAGGCCATAGGTCAAACCGCTAGGCCACCACGGCTTCTAAGAGTCTATAGCCAATATTTTTTAGTCAATTCTACAGTAACTAATACACTACAGTCTATATCAGCGTGTAGGACGCTCGAATCTGAAGTTTGCTGACACGGACGCGCATTTTATATCCACAGGAGAGACAAGTTTTGTTTATTAGCTGTGTATGACCCAGCTAAACCCACAATATAAGATTCTCTCGAGAGACTTAAATACATGCACGCAAAAGGATTATTGACTGTGCTATTAGTACAATCCGCTTACTGCATGCGCTTGATTACACGTATGTGAGTATACGCTAACGCTTTAGCACTCAGGGGTGCTACTACGAATTTCAAAATTCGTAGTTCGTACAATACGTTTACTTTTAGTTTACCACTGACAGATGGCTTGCCTTCATTTCATTTCCAACTTTAACACCATACAAATAAAGTAGCTATTACAAAATCTGCAAACGTGGGTAACAGTATTCTAAAATTGGCTTTATTTGTAGGTCGTTAAAGTTGAATATGAAATGAAGGCAAACCATCTGTCAGTGGTAAACTTTATGTAATTTTACTGTAACGTGCTCTCCCTTTCGCTCTACTGTTTAATATTAGCGTAAAGGAAACGATACGTTCGAAAATCGATTTTCTTTGTATACGTTTACAGGCACGAACTATAGCTAAACCGTTTAAATGAGTTCTCGCCCACGCGGTACCACGCGGCGGACACGACGTACAAATACGCGTTCTTGAATCTACATAAGCACGACGACGTCTGTACACGCGTACGCCTACATACATCGCGCGCGCACTCTTCTGGATTCCGGCGGGGTCCGGCAATCTGCGCCTTGAGGGGTGGGGTAACTCGAATCGGTGCGGGGTGGAGCGTGTCCATTCTGTACGTTAGTACTATTATATATTCTGTGGCGGTACACGGGCTGGGGGGTATGACGACAAAGGGGCCGAGAGAGGTGCGGGCGGTGAGCGCGCCTCGTGTGTCTGCCGCCTGCACCTCTCCCGGCCCCCTTTGTCATCATACCCCCCCCCCACCCCTGTACCGCGTGGGCGAGGACTCATTTAAAAGGTTTAGCTATAGTTACTAATTTTTAGTATGATATTATCTAGCTTATGCAAACTTAAGGTTCGGCCATACCGCCGCTTAAAATACGGAGGCGGTACGGAATCGCAGTGACGCATCGTATCCGTACCGTTTTTATCGCATGCCCTCCACACCGCTGCTCAAAATACGCTAACGGTATGGAATCGCAAGTAACGTGCCGTAACGTAAACGTAACGACTTTACTGTGGAGAGCATGCGGTAAAATCTGACGTTTACGGCACGTCTTTGCGAATCTGCACAGTCAGCGTATTTTAAAACATCTTCAGAACTCCGTAATTATTTTAAAAGAACTATCCAATGATACCCCACACTGTGGTTAGACGAGAAAAAAAATCACCCCAATTTACGTCTATGGGAGGTAACGTAAAAAAAATTATCTGAATTTTATTCTATCATAATGTAATAATTACATATATTATATTTATGCAAAATTTCGCTTTCTAGCACAAATCGTCTCTACGCTAAGCCCCGGACGGATGGACAAACAGACATGATGATGATGAAACTAAGGGTAGGGGAGAGCGAGGACAGTTGACACAGAGGAGAGTAGACACAACGTCGATTTTTTAGAACTTATTAACTGCTAGCGAGCTCGCAATAGCGCGCGTTTGATAGCTCGAGACTTGAACTAAAAAACGCGCGCTATTGCGAGCTCGCTAGCAGTTAATAAGTTCTAAAAAATCGACGTTGTGTCTACTCTCCTCTGTGTCAACTGTCCTCGGTCTCCCCTACTGTTTTGCCATTTTGGCCCCGGAACCCTAAAAATCGGCCCTCGCCGGAAAATTCAAAATACTGAAAGTAAATAAACGCACAAAAAGAGAGGCAAACTATTAAATATGAAACAAAACACTAGCAATATTCAGGATGTCACGAAACAAAAAAGGCACTTCCAAGTTGTCCGGCGGGTGGAATCGTCCTTTTGTCTTGCGTCGCGGCCTAACACCTGTCCGGGCGGCAATGCATTTAAATATGCGAAATTATTCACACTTAAACGCCTGGCCAATTAGCCTTTTATGGTAAATTATTAAATGGTTTACATTAAACTTTTTGACTTCTTCTATTAACAAGGGGATGCACAGCTTGCATTGCTAGCCGGTATTATCAGGGCGAGTTTAGAAAGGGATTGGAGTTGACTGTAATTCTATATGCTTACGTCAAAATATGTATGAAATGACAGTTCTTACAGTCCCGTTCAGATTGCGGTTTGATAATAATAAGTTTTTGTTAAAATTTAATTTTTAATATCATTTTTTTTTGCCGATCCAACCTATATAATGCATTACCAAATTTCAAATTAATCCGACCACTGAAAGCGGGTTAAATTCAACTTCCAAGATTTGACCCACACAAGCATATTATATAGGTCAACTAATATTATAAGTATTAAGTTTAACAAATCCTTGTAAAAATAAATATTTTAAGTGAAGTTTAGAAGAAAAATTGTGCAAGTTGCATTACATTGCGGAGCTCCACTGATCTCTTCAAACTCAGTCGTTTACGGCCACGCAATGTACTGCAACTTGCACAAGCTTTCTTGCAGGTCTAAACTGGGATTTGGTGTAGACTCGGTAATACATAGGTATAGAATTAAGGTTCCGCTTTCCATGAAAAGTTAAGCTCTGATTTCACTAATGTGGTTGGTC
Source organism: Archips xylosteana (assembly GCA_947563465.1). Taxonomy (NCBI): domain Eukaryota; kingdom Metazoa; phylum Arthropoda; class Insecta; order Lepidoptera; family Tortricidae; genus Archips; species Archips xylosteana. The sequence continues at coordinate 8,626,355 of OX387362.1, forward strand.
GTATTCTGCATGTTCTGGCTCCAGTTATATGAATAACACACGCTCATTATACGTACCTAGTAACTAATATTTTTTTTGCCAAATATAGTTTTTAATAGTTACACATTAATTGTCATAAAGGGCATTTCAAAAAACCAACTTTTAAACAGTTTTTTTATTATAGGTACTTACTTATGTGTTCTAATCTTTACTTTAATGAGAATGTACCTGTCTGTATGTATATACCAAGCAACATAAATCTCTACTTATAACTATGAACAATCTTGTGTCCATTTATAAGCGGTGACATCATTTACTTAACGTTCGGCAGCCTCGGCAGACATTAGATATTCTTGCCCGCTATTTCCTAAAGAGAATTTTCCCGCTTATTTCGGGCGTTCCCAACACAATATGGAATTATAGCAATTAGAAAATAGAAAAGGTAAGGAAATTAGGAAAGCCCCGGAGTTTACCTCGAGCAGGATCGATCGCGCCTCCACGCGGCTCACCTTACAACTCTTTATTTATTTTTATTTCGGTTTAACATTTGATTTTTTTTTTTAATTTATTAAATACCATCTTTTTTATGGAAGTAGGTACTCCACACTAGAAATTTGGAGCAGACTTTGGTATTAACCTTAGTTGATGCTTGAAGCCGTGTGGTAAAGAATAGGTTGGGTACTTTTAAAAAGCCAAGCAAAATATGTAATGCAAGAAATTTTATATTTTGGAGAATTTTTATTTTTACATAATATAGGTATTCAATGGGATTAAGCTATAAAAAAAACAGTAAAGTAATAAAAATATTTAAATAAAGCTACATAGATTTAAATAACAAGTGATGATTCAGTTAAGTAATTGAAATGATCCAATATACAATGTAAAAAATAAATTAATCCCGCGCATTCGTTTGTAATTAAACAGAATAGTGTACTTTTCGGGAGAAATTAAACTTTTTGCGAGAGCTCCAATGCGTTTCTCACCACATTGATTTTGTTACACACTGGTAGCATCAATCAATGGCTGAAATGACAGCTAATTTGGCTACTCGCAAATGATTACTGAAAATTAATTGGAAACATTATTAGTGGAACTAGCAAACCGCGTAATGAGAATTAGTTCAGTTGTTGAACAATAGTTGTCACAAAATTTAACATAATATATAATATAAAAAATATAATAATATATAGCAATATTTTAGGCAATATTTTAGCAAGAAGTGGGTCGTATTGCTGAATGTCTGATGTTTTTAGACAACAGTGCAAGAATTGCTTACGTTTCAGTGCGGAAAAAGTTAATAACATTTTGGACTTTTGTAAAAGAATATCAATAAATTGAGTACTGCAGCAAACCTCAAAAGGGGACAATGACGATGACGTGAGAATCTAATATATAAAAATCTCGTGTCATGGTGTTTGTTATCGAACACCTCCGAAACGGCTCGACCGATCTTTATGAATCTTTTTTTCTCTGTATTCGGCAGGTCTGAGAATAGGTCGTAGGCTACTATTCTTCGCGGACGGAGTCGCGGGCAACAGCTAGTAATACTTAGTATAATTAATTAAAAAATAGATACTTATTCATAAGATAAAACTCGTGTTCTAAGTAAACTCTACATATAATATAAACAAGAGATGTGGCAGTGAACTGAATGGATTTCCCATGCGCGCGAGGAAAGCAGTGTTATTAAAATTTGCAGTTAATTTCGAACTGATTACGGTGGGGAATGGGATGTGGATCTAATAGTGGCGGGGCAACAAATGGATTTTGGCTTTAAGGGTTCCGTACACGAGAAAATTCGAGATCGCCTTTTCAATGGGGAATATTTATTTACACAAAATATACATACTTACAGAAACATATTTTATAACACAAAAATAAAAAACTTAAATTAACTTAATCTAAACCTAAAAACCTGTATTTACAAATGTCTCCCAGATCGTTGCTAATGGGCAGGGTGCCCATAATGCTGGCTGCGTTTCCTCGTTGTATGGCAATGGTTGACCGAGGAAAGAGCCAGCCTTATGGTCACCTGTGGACCGGACAAACTTACTTTTTAAAAATTTAAAAAGTTTTTGTGCTTCGGATCCCCACGGCCCCAGAGTCTCAACAGCATCGCCTTGTGGTCGACTGGGATAACAAAATAAGTTGAAATAATTTTTGAAAGATTTTACAAGCCTACATTTATTTCTAAAGCATTTTTATACATTTTAAAAACCGGCCAAGTGCGAGTCGGACTCGCGCACCGAGGGTTCCATACAAATTTATATGTATCTATGAACATCCAGTCTTAGCAGACCCCTGCTCCTAAGCAAAATGTGCGCAGTCTGGGATCATTGTAGATAATTTAAAAGCGAAAAAGTTTTTCGGGTGCGCCGGTGGGATTCGAACCTACGTCTCCTGGGTATGCGCCCCAACGAGTGTTCTACCAATTGAACCACGTCGCATCCAACCGACTCCCCCGAAATTCTTAATCGCTTACATACGCCAACAGTGGCATGTGCACCGGCGCACCCGAAAAACTTTTTCGCTTTTAAATAATCTTAGATTCGGTGAGCAGCCGTACTGCTAATAAAAAAAAATAATACATTGTAGATTGGTTACTAATATAGACAGACAGACAAAAAAAATTATGCTTTTCGCAATTTTTCCTTTATCTGTGCTATAAGGCCTTGCTTTGTACCAAATTTCAAGATTCTGAATTCACGGGAAGTACCCTGTAGGTTTTGATTCTCTTGCGAGTGTCGAAAATGTGCGTTGGTTACTGATATAGACAGACAGACAAAAAAATGTATGCTTTTCGCAATTTTTCCTTTATCTGTGCTATAAGACCTAGCTTCGTACCAAATTTCAAGATTCTGAGTTCACGGGAAGTACCCTGTAGGTTTTGATTCCCTTGCGAGTTTCGAAAATATGCGGAAATTTGCGTCATAAAGGGCTGTATCTTTTGATTGCGTTGGCTTAGATGTTTGATTTTTTCACAGCTCCAGGGGACAGTAGACTTGAGTATTTGATATAAATTTCAGCTTGATACCTCCACGCGTTCCTGAGAAAAAGGGTCTTGACCGACAGACGGACGGACGGACACACGGACGGACAGACGGACAACAAAGTGATCCTATAAGGGTTCCGTTTTTTCCATTTAAGGTACGGAACCCTAAAAACAATGATAATTCAATTACTTTTAAGTTTAGATTTCAATTATTGTTTTTGAAAGTATATGAAAAAACACTACGTAGTGACGGCGCAGAGTCGTCGGACGAAGCCGTCTTCATACGTTTTCTCAATTTTTTTCAGGTACATCCAAGAAGCACGGCACGCAGTGCTTACCTGCAAGCTAATTGTCTAACGCTTCTGACGCTTGCCTTCGTAATCACTATTTCTTTCTGTCAAACGGTAGAAAATGATGACAGAAAGAGATGGTGAAAGCGAAGCCAGTTATATTTTTTTCTTCTAAATAATTTTCTGAATCAAAAAGTGTAGGTACAATTGTTCCGTAGTCTAGTGTAGTCGATTCCTTTTATATATATCGTAGCTCGCGCACGGAATCAGAATAGAAATTCTATTCCCAGAAATAGTGCTGCATTAACGCAATTAAAACTGCTAGAGGAAATTCTTGTTAATAAAATTATTTCTTGTGTATTGTTGTGGTACGATCACTCGTTAAGAATGTATATTAGATAGGTACCTACGATACCTTTATTAAAACCGGCCAAGCGCGTTCCAAGCGACGCGCAATATAGAGTTCCGTAGTAATGCCTCTATTTTTGTTTTTTTCGACCATTGTTCGTTAACCTATGAAGCTTAAATAGCTGTGATGGTATGTATTTAAGTCTATGTATTACGTACTGCTGCATAAGTATTATAACGTGTCAAAAACAGTAATGTACAACAATCCACCGTGGAAATACTTCCAGCCTTATGGGCACTCTTCCACAGGGACAGGACTGTTAGGCAAATTGTACATTTAGTTGGGTTATTTTTAGGTTAGTTAATATGGTATAGCTTGTTAATTATACAAAATAATTTATTTATACACTTTGTACGTCAAAAATTGTTTTGTACTATGATATGCCAAATTCCATCTAAATCGGTTCAACGGTTTAAGAGTGAAGAAGAAACAGACAGAGCTACTTTCGTATATCCTACTAATATTATAAGTGTGAAAGTTTGTGAAGATGTTTGGATGTTTGGATATTTGGATGTTTGTTACTCAATCACGCAATAACGGTTAACGGATTCACATGTGGTATGGCAACAGCTAGTAATAATATATTAGTAAGGACTATCTGTTGCCCGCGAATCTGTCTGCAAAGAATTCCTTAATCGCTATCCCGCTCGAACTATTAATTTTCCGGGATAAAAAGTATCTTATGTTAATCCAGATTATAAACTGTAATGGCAAATTTCTTCAGAATCCGTCAAACAGTTTTAGCGTGAAATAATTACAAACATCTGTACATCCAGTGCCAGCGTTACGACCACTGACACCCCGGGCAAGAATATTGTGGCGCCCACTTAGGGCCTACGCTAGCTGATGCGGATTACCCGGAACGGACGCCCGTCGTGCGCGCGTCTAATAAGAAATTGTATGAACAGCGCTAAGTGGCGCGGGCGCGTGCGACGGATTTTCGGTACATTTTAGACCCGCGTGCGGGCGCACGCAGCGGACGTCTGCGTCAGCTAGCGTAGGCCCTTAGGCTTGATTTCCTCCTACGCTGACGTCGGTCGCTGACGTCGGTCGCGCGTACGAATATACACAATACTCTATGGGCCACCGCACAGCGACGCTGACGTCCGCGGCAGATTTATTGCTACGCGCCGCTGATGGCGCGCGTCGGTCTCGCTCGTCAGCGCCGCGCGCGTCGGTGCGCTGACGGCGCTGACGCGCTAACTATGATTATTTTTTCGTGGAATTCTGACATTTCTTAGTGTTACCAGGCAAAAATATTTCCTGAAATACTAAACGAGATAAAACAAAAACTAGGAAATACAGAGCACAAATTCCTTACTATACACATTAAAATTTGGCATAATGTAATAAATCATTAATTAATACGTAGTTAAAATAATTTTTGATCTAACTGTTTAGAAGTAAAAAATTATTTAACCATTTTATGAGTAAAAAATAATTTGTCTCTGGTATCATTGCGATATGATGATGTTTCGCAATATAAAAATGCTAAATTAAAATCCGCAATGTGGTTCCAACAAAATAAAGTTGTGGCTTAAAGGTCTCTGAAACCAGGCCATTAAAATCCAAAAAAAAAAAAAAAAATGTTTCGCAATGAAGAAAAACGTAAAAGTGAAACGTGAAACAATTGAAACATACATATATACTTTAGTCTATGTACTGAAACTACTCTTTCATGTGAAATGTGAAGTGAATGACGTGACGTTTAATCAATGGTGTTACCAGTGAGCAAATAACCGCTATGACAATAATATATGAAAATAAAGACTTGGCTTAAAGGTCCAGTTACCAGGCCATAAAATTCCAAAAAAAAAAAAAAAATGTTTCGCAAAGATACCAGAGACAATTTATTTTTTACTCATAAAAGGGTTAAATAACTTATTACGTCTAAATAGTTAGATCAAAAATTATTTTAACTACGTATTAATTAATGATTTATTACATTATGTCAAATTTTAATGTGTATAGTAAGGAATTTGTGCTCTGTATTTCCTTAGTTTTTGTTTAATCTCGTTTAAAATTTCGGGAATTATTTTTGCCTGGTAACACTAAGAAATGTCAGAATTCCACGAAATTACACCACTATCGCGCGCTCAGTGCAAAGCTGATCGCTGACGTCGGTCGCGCGTACGAATAAACACAATATTCTATGGGGCACCGTACAGCGACGCTGATGGCCGCGCGTTTGTCATACGCGACTGACGGTACGCTCGACCGACGTCAGCGACCGACGTCAGCGTAGGAGGAAATCAAGCCTTAAGGAAATTAAAATCGAGTGATGGCGGAGGAAGCATCCCACCCCCACCGATCGCCCCCTGAAATTTGGCGCCCTGGGCCGTCGCCCCATCGCGCCACCCCCCTAACGCCGGCACTGTGTACGATCGGCCCAAGCGCCAGCTTCCCAGTTTCAAAACAAATTTGCTTGCAGCCGTTGAAGTACATTGGTATGGACAGATGTCTAGCCACTGCACGCAAACCGGACCTTTAAGGTGTCAAGCTGGCGTCTGGGCCGATTGTACATCTCTCCAATAACCTTTCGCATTTATAATATTACTTAGGTCTTAGAGTAAGGTAAGACAGGATTGGTTTTTTTTTGGAGCGCGACAAATTCAAACACAATTTATGTATCGTTTCTGAATAAATTAATAAAGATTAAGCATCCCCTTGTATCTCACACTATCACGAGCTGGTACAGTCACGAGCTTTAATTTGGGACGTTCACGGACACAAAACCTCATCCAATAATTTGTGCTGTAGCACAGATATTTTCCTTACATATTGATATCACGTCTGGGGACGGATTGTCACATTGTTCAGTTTTGGAAGTAAATGTTGCGGCAGTAACGGCCACAGACGAAGACCTTATTGTATGGACATTGTCCGCCTACAGACGTAGTGCCACAACGCGAGGTCTTTTTTTGTATGTGTGACGGAGACAAACTTGTGTGCACCATTATGAGTGCTTGCTGTGGCACTGGCGGGTTTGTGTTACATCCAAAAACAGCACAGAGTCATAAACTACCTATAAATACTATGACAAATATTCGGCTGTGGACGGAGCGTCACTTTTAATGAAAATTAATTCCCGTCTACAGACGTAGTGCCATATTACGAGGGTTTTAGTTTACGTCTCTCGACGTACTGTCCGTGAACGTGTTAAGGTTGACAGTCCTGTCATATTGTACAGGAATTCAAAGGATATTTTTTCGAAATGGGTCCCAAATTAAAGCACGCGACCGTACTATCACTATTGGCTAGAAACCCGCCGTAAGTCTGCAACCGTTTGCTGTTTTCACAAGCGTTAAAGAAGAGAAAGTCATAGCCAACACGAGAAACTGTGACTCTCATTCACAAGTTTCATTAACTTGCTCTGCTTGTTTTAATGCAACTCGCTTCTAGAACAGGCTGGGAACATCAGAGTGATAGAATAATTGAACGTTGTCTGTTGTTGTTGTGTTATCTGTCCCGAAAGATAAAAAAAAAAGTTTATTGCCGCAAAAACAAATGAACAATCTACCTACTTAATATATAAAAATCTCGTGTCACGGTGTTTGATATCAAACTCCTCCCAAACGGCTTGGCCGATTTCTATGAAACCTTTTTGTCCATAAATTTGGTAGGTCTTAGACTAGGTCGTACTATTTTTTATATCCCTATTTTTCGCGGACGGAGTCGCGGGCAATAGCTAGTAATATAAAAATAAACAATATTAGGTTTATGACAATGGGTGTTGGCGTCAGCATAAGCTTCGCTATTTCTCACAAATAATCACCAAATCGCGATCTATATCCCGTTGAAAATATATTTAATTCCTTTTGAGTTGTATGAAAACACCAGCGATTTAAAATTTTCGTCAAAATCAGATGATCTATGCAAAACTTCAGTTTTGTGCTGTTTAAAACTTTGTGATTTTCATTTTTTATTAGGTATACTAAACAGGACTTGTCACGTAAACAATATTTACCTCGACGTTTCGGCCACATGGCAGCAGCCGTGGTCATGGAGTGGTGTCAATTCGTGACCATGGCTGCTGCAATGTGGCCGAAACGTCGAGGTAAATAGTGTTTGCGTGATAAGTCCTGTTCAGTATAATAATTTAATAACAAGTTTTGACAGTTCTGGAAAATAAGAAAAAATCGATGTCAATTTCTAATATCAAAAGTGATATGTTATGTGACTCTATTATCGCTCTACCAACATGATTTTTAGCTTTTTGCAGCTTGAAGGTTTATATAAATATTGTCATTTACGCGGAGACCAAATGTTTTTTATTAAAGTAGGTATACTTAGTGAGTTTTCCTCTTAAAGGACATAAACGCATAAGTATAATTAACCGTGAATCAAAAGAGAGTCAAATTTTACATGATGCATTTGTCTCGGAACTAGAAACATTGTTAAACGTGAACTTTTCCTTGGAAATTGCTTTCATTACAAGGATCATTTACGGTTGATTCACGTTTGTGAGTATTGCAGTTAATACCTCAGCTCCGCGACACAACTCATTATGAATCGATATAAACGGACGGATTATTACGGATGCAGAACCTATGCGGATATTCCACGAATGCGGATCAAAAACCGGACACCATTAATACATGTACCTTTACTCAAAATTCTCGGAACCAGGGATCGGGAATTCCCTGAAAAACTTCATTCTGTGTCGGGAAATAGGTTGCGGTTGGCCAGGAATTCCCGGAAACTATTTTTTGCTGTTTTATCTGTAAATCGCTTGATCAAAATTAACTTAAAACGGTTGAGAAAAATAAAACCCCAGTCAAGAATTTTCAGGCTTCAATCCTATGTAATGCGTAATAATTGCTATCCCACTCTTACGCTTAACGGCCCAGGCACGACTATACGCTACGCGGAGGAACTGCGACCGAATTTATAATAGGTAGGTAGTCTAGCGCCCGCCGCTTCACCATGAAAGAATAAAAGATAGACTAGTCTGCTATCCTATTGTAATTTTCAAAAGACCTTTCTTAATGTACCTCTACGACACTCAAGTATACCTACTACCACTACTACCTACTTAGGTCTGGCAAATTTCAAATCCTTGGCTTCAGTAGTTCAGACTCTGCGATTTTTGTCACTCCACTCAGTTGACTAACGTCAGTCACGATATTGTTTTATAGGTACCTATAGATAGATAGATTGGGTATATTGCCAATGAACCGCCAGTGCAGTGACCGCTATGACCGCGCCGTGAATGAAGAAAACGTACGCCGCACTGCCGATCGCGCGCAGTCGTGGCTAGGCCGTAATGATCATGACGGAGCTCCTTGATAATATGTGGAAAAAACAGCCTATTTTATTCGTTGACAAATATCTTTAAATAAAAGATTTTATAAAATTGGTTATTTAGCTATTAGTTTTTGAGTTTATCCAACAAACAAACACATAAACAAATCTTTTCTCTTTATATTTTAATATTTAAACATGAAACTACCGTGAGACTAAACGTGAAAATAAACGGATCACTCACGTCTTAAAACGAGTTTAAATCAACTGTTTCTGGCTAATCCGCAGCCCTTCTTCTCGGAGTCACACGAGAGACGAGAGAGAGTGACGTGTGACTCCGAGAAAAAGGGCTACGGATTAGCCCGAAACAGTCGATTTAAACTCGTTTTAAGACTTGAGTGATCCGTTTATTTCACTATTTTAATATTGTTGAGATAAAATTGTATTCTTTTTTTAGTACACCCTAGCATAAAGAATCGATGGTTCTGAATATAAATTTAAATATAGACTCACACTATCCTACTTACATATAAATCATAAGGTTCAGTTTACACCGACACGCATTTCATTGACAGAATACGTGAGTGGTGACCCTCATTGGTAAGTTACATACATTTTTTAAGAAATATTTTTTTTCTACTATCTAATCACCACAAACAAAACTATTCACGATACACTCTCTCCGTTAAAGCCCACGGTAATAACCCGGCACTCAAAAAGTGAGCATAGGTACCTACCTCCCTTTCGCAAAATTATAATCAGACAGGGACAAATTCACATTTATATTTATTTACGACTACCGCCAGCAGAACTACCATATTCGACTACTGCGTATTGGTGAGTAAGACGTGATTCTGTACTTTTCAATTCGGAGTCGTATTTTCCTGCCGTGAGTCACTTTGGGGCGTTCGTTTACACATATATGTATAAGAATAACAGCGGTGCACTAACACTTCTTACAGTAATATGGAGCATACTATACTAGTGGCCATAATTCGAGAGACAAGCTTGATAATTAAAGGGTTACCAGGGTTAGACGAAATTAAATAGCGATGTGGCCGATATCGATAATCAGTGTCGACTGAACTATATGATTTACTATAAGACGGATTTTTTTACTTCCTTTAATGATATCTTACATTGAAAAGTAAATTGTTAAATTAATTTAATCATATTACCGTAAGTAATGAATAAATACCACAGGTAGCCAAAGCCGTAATATTTTTTTAATATCGACACGAACAGCACTACCCTGTCTGTGGCAACATTTGAGCAAAATGAATTGTCAAAGTTGTCTCTCGAATTATGGCCACTAGTATAGTAAGAGATATCACAGAGAACAAGTAAGTATAAAAAATATCAGTACCTATTTAAGAAACTGACGAAAACCCATAACCCATAGCCATGGGTAACTCTCAAAAAAGTTAACAAAAGCAATGACAATATTATATTATTTAGACGACCAGGGCCCAATTGCATATTGATAAGATGATGTTTAAGGGTAGATTATATAATGACTCTCTAGAAATTGCAAATTTATTTAATGAACAGTTCACTAATGTAGTAATAAATGATAAAGCACAGGAACCTGCAACTGCCTCTCTGCCAAATAATAGACACACTATATTTCTTAAACCAACTGATCCTGATGAAATCATGAAAGTCATTATGTCCTTAAAAAATTCACGTGCTTCAGGCTATGATGAAATACCTACTTCTATTCTTAAGGAAAATTGTACTGTCTTAGCTGCGCCTTTGAGTTACATTATTAACCTATCTATCGAGGAGGGAGTCTTCCCAGATATCTTAAAGGTTACCGTCACAAAGCCAGTATTTAAGAAGGGTGAACGGCTGGATTCTCAACAGCAACTAGCTCTGATACTCATTTTTGCAAAAAATTTTGAAAAAGTGATGTACTCACCAGAATTGTTTCTTTTTTTGCAAAATTCAATGTTCTGTCAAATAGCCAGTTCGGGTTCAGTAGGAACAAAACTACAACTCTGGCAATTTATAATGTCCTTGATACTATTATGTCGTGTAGGGATAAGAGAATACCAGTGATGACCATATTTATGGACATGACAAAAGCATTCGACCGAGTATCACATACAATTCTTTTGTCAAAGTTGTACAGCTGTGGTATTAGAGGAAATGCACACAAATGGTTGTCATCGTACCTATACCAAAGAAAACAATGTACAGAAGTTTCCAGCATCTGTGATAAAACTAAAACTTTAGTTACATTTAGGTCTAAATTTAGTCTTGTTAAGTACGGCGTGCCACAAGGAAGTATCTTAGGGCCACTACTTTTTTTAGTTTATATTAATGATCTGCCGGGCATAACAAAACAAATGTTGTTCTTTTTACTGATGACTGTTCTCTGGTTATAAGGGGTGATGACATAACTACATATGAAATTGAAGCTAATAGAATTTTCAATAACGCTGTTAGATGGTTGGAACAAAACAACTTAAGTATAAATTTAAGCAAAACAAAATTTATTGAATTTTATGCACCACAGGGAAAACCTAAAGAGGTCAAGTTATTGTATGGTGATATTGAAATTGAGCGTGTAAACTGGACTCGCTTTCTGGGTATAACAATGGACTGCCATAATGACTGGAAGGAACATACAAACAATCTCATGGATAAGCTAAGCAGATATGCCTTCGCTCTCAAAAGACTGTCGAATATCACCTCTCAGGAAACGGCACTGCTGGCCTTCCATGGTTTTGTCATGTCCAATTTGAGATATGGTCTAATTCTGTGGGGCAATAGCACTAATGTTCCGAAGGTTTTCAGGTTGCAAAAAAAATGTTTGAGAGCCATATGCGGGGCTCCGCAATCTTTCTCTTGTAGACCATTGTTTAAAAACTACAATATATTGCCCCTACCCTCTCTTTATGTATACGAGGTATGTCTCTTCGTTAAGAGTAACATGCATATGTTCACTGTAAAGGCATCTAGCTCAAGACTTTACGCTAGATATGGACCTGAACTATTGCACCCTGGTACAACGTCTCCTTTAGTAAATAAAAATTGTATATGCATGTGTATCAAGGTCTACAACTATTTGCCAAAGACATTAAAAGAATTAGATTTACCACTTTTTAAAAGAAAATTGTTCAATTGGTGCATGGACAAACTTTATTATTGTTGTTCTGAACATTTTGATAAAAGGCCGAGTTAAATTTTTTTTTTTTTTGGGACATTTGATGTATTGTAATCTAATTGTAATTCATTTTAATTAATTTATTTATTCACCTTGACTTATTTTGTATGGACATATTTTGTACCTATTTGCTAGCTGACTTTTTTATTATTATTACTATGCATGACATGTTTTATTTTTTTGGCTATATTATAGAGAATTTAATTTTGTACGCCTATTTTTAGGTAGAAAGTGGAGATTCAGACTAGTTTTAAGATCATTTATGTACACCTGCTTTCAACAACTAAATAAATAAATAAATAAGAAAGTACAACTAATATTACAAGCGGAACTCTCGCTTCAGTTATATTAACTAGAAAGGGAGTTCCGCTTGTAATATAAGTTGTACTTTGTTATGCAATTGGGCCCTGATGGCCTAGTGGTTAGAGAACCTGACTATGAACCTTGAGGTCCCGGGTTCGATTCCCGTCTCGGGGCAGATATTTGTATGAAAAATACGAATGTTTGTTCTCGGGTCTTGGGTGTTTAATATGTATTTAAGTATGTATCTATCTACATATATAAGTATGTTTATCTGTTGCCTGGTACCCATAACACAAGCTTGCCTAGCTTACTTTGGGACTAGGTCAATTGGTGTGAATTTTGTCCCATGATATTTATTTATTATTTTATTTATTTATTTAATAATCTCAGATACAATTCAAAGACATATTAAAACAACATAAATTAAAATTTGTTGGAACGGATAGCCTAGGGCAGTGTTTCTTATGGGGGTCCATGGTCCTGTCTTGGGGGATCCGCAGACAAAACCAAAATTTAATGTATCAGAAGTATTCGTTTTTTAGGGGTCCGTGGATCATGGTAAAAAAGCACTTGGGGGTCCGCCCTTGAAGAAGGTTAAGAAACGCTGGCCTAAGGGTTAGAGAACCTGACTACGAAGCTTGAGGTCTTGGGTTCGATCCCTGGTCTGTATATGTATTTATGTATACATTTATCTATAAAAATTTGTTCATGCGTAGTCCCCGTTGGTTTACAAGCTTTGCTTAGTTTGGGACTAGATTAATTGCTGTCAGCCGTCCCATATGATTTATTGATTTATTTATTTAAATGTAAATAGATGCCATTCCCGTTTTAGGTCATAAGACGCTGAGAAAGATCCTACACCGAATTAACACAAAAAATATTTCAATTGTGTTCCTTCTATGAACTTTTTATTTTATATAGCTAGATGGATGGATGGATGGATGGATGTATGGATGGATGTATGGATGGATGTATGGATGGATGGAGGGATGGATGTATGGATGGTGGATGTATGGATAGATGGATGGATGTATGGATGGATGTATGGATGGATGTATGGATGGATGTATGGGTGGATGTATGGATGGATGTATGGATGGATGTATGGATGGATGGATGGATGGATGGATGGATGGATGTATGGATGGATGGATGTATGGATGGATGTATGGATGGATGTATGGATGGATGGATGGATGGATGGATGGACGGATGGATGGATGGTTGGATGGATGGATGGATGATGATGATGATGATGATGATGATGCATGTTTGAGAAAAGCTCTATACAATCCTCGGCCGGAAGAGGGATTGCTGGACTCGTTTTATCCGGCCTCGTCTACGACTCGGCCGTATACCCCAAATCTCGTCCATCAATCCCTTACTTCACGGCCTCTGCAGTAATGTACTATTAAAAGTTAACGGTTTCAGAAAAAAAGTGTCGGTCTTTTGACCCATTCGATGTTTTAATACATTCGGTCTTTCGTACTTCGGTATTGTAATACATACCCAACACAATAGCGTTAGTATGTATACGTTTATGCATCCAAAAATGCCTCGTTAATTACAAGAAAAAGTCTTATTCAATAAATTCTGGAAAATAATGAACCTAAGTAAAAATAATATAACTACTTAATCAATTTTATCTCATGTTAACGGAAAAATATTTTGTTTTTCATCATCATCATTTCAGCGGAAAGACGTCCACTGCTGTACATAGGCGTCCCCCAAGGCTCGCCAAACAGATCGGTCCTGCGCCATTCGCATCCAACGCGTTCCCGCAACCTTAACAGGTCGTCGCTCCATCTTTTGTGATGTGTGTAATGTATTGTGTGTATGGTTGTTTGTAATGAATAAAATTTAAAAATACTGATCCGATTAAAAAAAACCTTTCACCTATTTAAAGATTATCATGGAGTTATAGGCTTTATTTGATACCGGGAACATGTAAACTTATAATATATAGACGAAGAAGCCGTGGTACCTACTTTAATGATTTGACCCACTTGAAGCAACTCAATGGTGTGTGAAGTTTCAAATTCACACTGGAACACGTGGGAACTGCATCCCATACCTTCTCGTTCTTAGAGGAAACCTGTGCCCAGCAATGGGACATATGGGCTGAGATGATGATGAATAAGTATATTATTTGCTAAATACATCGAATCCAGCGAACATTTATATGCAACGCGAATAACGAAATATACAGCGCCAGCACAAAACTAGCGCGCATTCAAACACAACGTACTCGTATAACGTTCAGGAAGTAGTTAATAAATAAACTGCAAAACTGCAGACGAGAAATATTTCAACGAAGTTAGAAGGGGTTCTATCCCACCCTGAAGAACCTTCCAAATTAAATAGACGTTATGTCTTTTACCAAAAGAGAATTATAAATAAACCTCAAGACTTTTCGAAAATTTTGAAAATTATAACATCGAACCCGCTATCTACTGACTGAGTTATAAGTTATAACTGTTGATTAGTTAAGCAACTCCTAATCAATGTTTAATTATTGTTGGAAGTTTCAAGATTCGGCGGGGCGGGGATGTCAAAAAAGTTTCGTTATGATTTGTAAATGTTCAACTTTGCTAAGTAAATAGTTACCGACTGCGGCGAATCAAGGTGTAAATACGTTCTTACATAAAATGCAACAAATATGCACAAACCAAAGTATGGTGGTAGATCTCTATTGCCTTCAGAACAGCATAAGAATTATTCCTATAGTTTCGGCGAGAAGTATGTAGCTTCACGGAATGTGTCAAAAATTTTTTTTTTGTATGTGTACCCCGCCCCCCCCCCCCCCCCCCAATTTTTAACTTTTTTTATTTTCACATTTTTCCTACGCTTATATCTTCATATCTTTATAACCGTTTGAGCTAGCTTCATGAAATTTGGGCTTCTAGATGTCCTTATGGATATAATTAACACGCGTAGTTTTATGTGTTTACGTTAAAGAGGTTTTGAGTTATAGAAGGGTCAAAAGTGGCACCAAGTGTTTCGTGTACTTAATATTACACTTGGCGCTGGCTAGCCAGTTCCTTTGCTTGAACTTGGCTTGACACGCTGCACAATATTTGACCTTTAAATTTTGGTTTTGAATTATTTCATTGATTGTATATTAGAACAGTCAATATTATTATTGTCAATATGTCAACTCCAGCAGGCGGCAGGCTTATTGTCTAACGTGCTGACTTTGCTTTTAAATTCACTATTTCTTTCTGTCAAACGGTATAAGATGGCGACGGAAAGAGATGGTGAAAGCGAAGGCACGCGTCCACGCGTTATACGATACGGCCTCTGGTCCCAAGGCTCAGCCTAGTTTGGGATCCAATTTACTTATAATGAGTGGTTGTAATCTTGTAATCTCATGTTGTTACAATAAACATACACTTTCTTTCAAAAATAGACAAACCAATTATAGAATAATATACAATGCAAAACACTTTCATAAAATATAACTTTGCGAAAACTATTTTCATAATAATTTTAGTACTTTAATAATCACCAGACTTTTTCTAGCACAGAGAGCCATAGAAAATGAGTTCTACCGTAGCCTTGGCCGCCCTCCCCCTACGCTTCCGGCCAGCCCACTTCCGGGAAGCCTCGCTAGGACTCCCAATAATTACTGGCACAAAATAATTAACTATCGAACTAGATTTTCTTTGATATATGTAACTGAAAAGGTATTGTTTCAGGTTGTTGTTTTATTGTTGCATTTATTAGAGCTTTAGTTTTTTTCTGCCTTAGGTATTAAGTACTATGGTTGAGATGTGATTAAAGAACATTGGATAAAAAGTACCCACATTGGTCCTTAAAATAAATTGTGCACGTCTGGCAATGAAATAGAAATATCTCGTAAATTCACATACATATTTTTAAAAAAGTTCATTAACGCGAATTGTCACGGCGATTTTCATAATACTTACTTATTTTTGTCTAGTTTTTAACACTTCCATTAATTAATTGCGACCAATTTAAACTAATAAATGGGAATTATAGAGCAAACTGCCTGACAATGAAAAGGTAGTACGAGTACATTTTTTTAACTCTTGAAACGACCGATTGTGTTCTAAAGTAGAGCATGGCCTTCAGAGCTGAGCGTATCATCAAAATGGAGATGATTTAAGGCGCTGGGCAGCCACCAAAATAAATCTCGCCCTGGCCTC
The DNA here is from genome assembly GCA_947563465.1 of Archips xylosteana. Lineage (NCBI taxonomy): Eukaryota > Metazoa > Arthropoda > Insecta > Lepidoptera > Tortricidae > Archips > Archips xylosteana. The sequence continues at coordinate 8,642,913 of OX387362.1, forward strand.
TCCCGCGCCCCTTTCAGTAGATTAAATTTTCGAAGGATACTCGAGCATCATTATATTAATTAATTAGCCAGTTTATTTAACACGGAAATCGCTTACTTTCGTATCTTGTATCAAAGAAGCGGACAATATACGATCAAAGTAGTAGGCTTACTTATTACTTGCCTGTTAAAGCTCTTAAGCTCGAAAGTCATTTCAGGCATGTTACACTACTGATACAACGTAGGGCTCTCGTCGCCCATATGTACGAGTAGCTACCATAGATATACTATAAGAGTCATAGAAAGTATCCCTAAGAAAATAAATTATGGCAATCAGGTCAACGAATCGAAATTTTCAAAACTTCATTACGAGCATCATTATGTTTTCATTAAAATTGACCGCCATTTTGTTTTCCGCGCTGGTTGAAATATTCAACGCCGGGTTCTGGGTTCGTTCATAATCCAATAATTTAGTCTGTGATATTCTGGAGTGAGAAACCAAAATAGATAGGCCGGAGTTGTTCTTTGTAGCAGCCCCTAAATAGAGAACGTGTAATAGGAAAGGGAGGCCGGAGGGCGACCCTCCTCCGCGCATGCGCCCCGCGTGACACACTTCTATCGGTTTTATTAGAATGTTTTACTTGTTTTTCATGGTAATGCTATAGTGTTTTAATCAACTTCGAGTCCTTACTACTACCAAAGCCATAAGGCCATAACCCTAATATTGTCGGCCCACAGCGTACCTACCTATTAATACAGCACCATACCCAACTATCAAATTAAGTAAGTTATAAATACTTAAGTACTAAAATACGTAAGGAGAAGAATTTACGGTAATAGGTACTCTATTTCCTTAGGTCATCTCTACATAGGTGTGCCTTGAGTCACAATATAGTTGACTAAACCGCATCTAGCACGATACTTTAGGCAGAGTAAGCACATGTGACGTTTAGATACCTACTTAGGTTATCAAAAATAGTCAGCACATCTGTAACTTTTTCAAATCCTTATACTGTTGCCTGAATATAATAAAAACCGCCACAAGATCATTCGATCATCGAAACGTGGGTAAACTATAGTTAGATCGCCGTCGGTTGGGGTGCGTGTCATCCGCGCGGCAGATGTGCGGTACACATGGCGGGCTGCGTACAATGGAACGCAATATTCCGAGATGGCGGCTGAACTTTCCCGCTCTTTTCACTTTGTTGACGGTCGGAGAGATGGCGCGCGGCGTGGCGCGGATTTTCTTAATGCGATTTGATTTGTGGATCAATACATTTATTACTTTAATAAAGAAGTGCCGCACTTAAAAGAATTAATATTTACTTTTTATGTAGTATATTAGTAAGTTTTGTTTTGATGTTGTCTATTTGGCAGTTTAATTGCGGCAGCGAGTTTAAACTTTTGCTAGATGGTATAAGTACAATTCCATTGGACGTAATGAAAAACGTATTTCTAAACATAATTGATTTCGCTTTACTTTATTGCAATATTAACACATTTTTAACATTTTCCATTTCTACTTTGTAATACTCAATTAAGTAATCCTAGTCTTATACGTTAAAGTGCGCCAGCGTCACTCAGATATTATCTGCGGTATCCTATTATCTCGCCTCATTCGTTTTTCGTTTAATTCTTATTTCGTCTCATTCTGTATTCGTCACTCATTCTTTATTCGTCTTGTTCGCTATCCGTCATTATCTTATTAAAATTTTAGTCAAATTCCGTAACTTGACTCTCTCTTAATAAGTCTTATTCGTTTTTCGTCACGGTCATCCTTAGACTCATTCGTCGTTCTTCCCTTTCATTTTTGTCTCATTTACTCACGAACATTTATTTACCAGCACCGAACGAATAAGTAAATCATTATCATCATCCTTCTGAGAGGAGGCCTGTGCCCTGTAGTGGGACGTATATAGGCTGGGATGATGATGATGAAGAGATAAACAAGGTGCTGAATTTGTAGTAAAAGTCTATCACGAATTATTATTGCAGTAGACACATTAACTTATATATTAAAAAAATTTGTATTCAAAACATTTTTAATTTTCATTCAATTTTTATGGAATAATCGAGAAAAACTAACAAAAATGCAACGTTGCCAGCTCAGCAGGTATAAACCCTCTTAAGATCATATACCTAATTCACATTTTCATTCACTCGCTCCTTTCATTCATTCACTTCTTTTTTGCAATCAGTACTTTTTGTAGCTGTGTGTGTAATCATTCGCCTCAACTCTGATGGCGTTACCTTATCTGCCTCCACAGACTAGTAGTAGGGGAGCCCTGGATGCTAAATTTGCAGTTACTAAAGCGTCATGGGGACCTGTTGGATCGTGAAGATTAGGTCCTAAAACGAACGAAAGTTTATGTAAAGTTTTTCATTTTAGTGGGGGGAGGGCGCGAAAAATTTTCAAAAATGTAAAAAAAACAGTCACATGGAAATACTCGAGCACGTCAGATATTTATAGTGTAGACGCGCAATTCTGACGATTAATTAGTGGGGGGTGGCTGTAAATAGGGGTAAAAAAAAATTAAAAATTAGTTATTTGAGCGTGTCAGATATTCAGAGGAAAAGTTGAGTGAACTCAAAAAACTGTCCTATTCAAATGACTGACGATTTGGACGCGACTAAAAGTCATGACCGATTTTTGAAAATGTAAATTCAAAAAAATTTTTTGAATTTTTGAATTTGAATTTGAAAATGTAAAAAAAATATGATCTTGAAATACTCGAGCGCGTCAGATTAAGATAAGGTAAGTTAAGTTAAGTACATGGAGAAAAGTATACATTTCAATCATCTGACGATTTGAGCGTGACATAAGGAAATGGGAGAATCACAAAGTTGTAAAAAATAGTCACCTCGAAATACTCGAGCGCGACAGATTAAGATAAGGAAAGTTAAGTACATGAAAAAAAGTGTATATTTCAATAATCTGACGATTTGAGCGTGATATAAGAAAATGGGAGAATCACGAAGTTGTAAAAAAAAAGTCACCTCGAAATACTCGAGCGCGTCAGATTAAGATAAGGTAAGTTAAGTAGGTACATGAAGAAAAGTGTATATTTCAATAATCTGACGATGTGAGCGTGACAGAAGGAAATGGGAGAATCACAAAGTTGTAAAAAAAAGTCACCTCGAAATACTCGAGCGCGTCAGAGTAAGATAAGGTAAGTTAAGTACATGGATAAAAGTGTATATTTCAATAATCTGACCATTTGAGCGTGACATAAGGAAATGGGAGAATCACAAAGTTGTAAAAAAAAACGTCACCTCGAAATACTCGAGCGCGTCAGATTAAGATAAGGTAAGTTAAGTGTACGGAGAAAAGTGTATATTTCAATAATCTGACGATTTGAGCGTGACATGAGGAAATGGGAGAATGTAAAAAAAACGTCACCTCGAAATACTCAAGCGTGACTGATTTTTTTTTTATTTTGAAGGAAATCCTTTAAGGATTATATTACGGAAAAAGTATAATCCGACGTTTTTAATGGGGCGATGTAGCTAAATTCATCAAAAAATTGTAGAGAGTACAGGGGTTATATTCAGGAACAGGCCAATATGGTTTGCGAGCGGTAATACAATCGTTTGGGAGAGAATAGGGATGAACTTCTATTTAGGAACGCCAAAAATCACTGCTTTTAGATAGGTTTGGGCTGAGTTTGGGATGAGCCTTATTTATTTGTTTATTTACTTATTTACAAATTGAATTAACGTGGAAATAAGGCTCATCCCAAGCTCAACCCATTCCTATCATCTCCCAAACGATTGAATTACCGCTCGCAAGCCATCTTGGCCTGTTCCTGAATATAGCCCCTGTACTTTCTACAATTTGTTGATGATTTTAGCTATATCGCCCCATTAAAAACGTCAGATTATACTTTTTCCGTAATATAATCCTTAAAGGATTTCCTTCAAAATAAAAATAAATCAATCACGCTCGAGTATTTCGAGGTGACGTTTTTTTTACATTCTCCCATTTCCTTATGTCACACTAAAATCGTCAGATTATTGAAATATACACTTTTCTCCATGTACTTAACTTACATACCTTATCTTAATCTGACGCGCTCGAATATTTCGAGGTGACTTTTTTTTACAAATTTGTGATACTCCCATTTCCTTATGTCACGCTCAAATCGTCAGATTATTGAAATATACACTTTCCTTCATTTATTTAACTTACCTTATCTCAATCTGACGCGCTCGAGTATTTCGAGGTGACTTTTTTTTACAACTTTGTGATCCTCCCATTTCCTTCTGTCACGCTCAAATCGTCAGATTATTGAAATATACACTTTTCTCCATGTACTTAACTTACCTTATCTTAATCAGACGCGCTCGAGTATTTCGAGTTGACGTTTTTTTTTACAACTTTGTGATTCTCCCATTTCCTTATGCCACGCTCAAATCGTCAGATTATTGAAATAAGTATACACTTTTCTACACGTGCTTAACTTACCTTATCTTAATCTGACGCGCTTGAGTATTTCTAACGATCATTTTTTTTTACAAATCTGATCGGCTGCCCTCAATGAACGCCCCTACATTAAGGGTTCATATTTGGTAGGGGTACATTACAAGGCGTAAGGTTTCTCCCTGTATGATTTTCTGACGCGCTCGAGTAACGCGCAAAATCCCCTCTTGGGCTCCCCTACTATACGTATAGTGACTACTAGTAACAATAATTCTGATTTTTAGTAAAATCAAATATGTGTACCTCTCTTTTCTACTGTATATTTCATCTTCCAAAAGCAAGACAAGAACCTAATCTATCCGAAGCAGTAAATAAACTGGCTGACAAGATACCCTTAGTCCTAAAAAATCAATTGAAAATTTATTAGCCTTGAGATAGGTAGCCGAAATATTTTAGAGCAGAACTTTCCTCGTACTGAGTAGCAGCTAGAAATACTTACTTACTTACTTAGTACTTAATTTGAAAAGAAAAAAACGTTATTCTTCTTCATCATCAGCCTACGTTCGTCCACTGCTGGACATAGGAATCTCCCATGGCACGCCATTGAGCACGATCCTCGGCCACTCTCATCCAGCTCTTGCCAGCCGCCTTGCGAAGATCATCGCTCCACCGAATCTGAGGACGTCCCACGCTACGTTTGCCGATCCGTGGTCTCCACTCAAGAACTCGTCTACCCCAACGGTTATCGGTTCTTCGGGTTATATGGCCTGCCCATTGCCACTTCAGCGTGCTAATGCGGTTCAATTCTTCTTAAAAACTTAATTTCTTTATTATTATATCTGACTTTCGTTTAACCTTTTCGACGCCAACGACACATATATCAGCACCGCAGGTTCTACGCCAACGACTCATATATCAGTCACGGCGTGCAGAGCAGTATCAACCTACATGCATTTTTGTAGGGTTCAACTTCGCGTTTGACATTCCGATGTCATGGCGTATGAGTGAGAGCTGTTGCATTTGACAGAGCGTTGAAAAGGTTAAGGTAGTATTGGCTTCTAAAGACGGACGAATGGTCTGTCAAAGGTTCAATCATAACATGACATCCCTGGCCTATATATACCTACGTATCACTGCTGAAGACAGGCAATTCTCAGTGTGAGGGAGTTTGGGCTTTAATTCAGTGCTTAGGGAACTCAACACACACCACAGAATTGCTTTCTCGCGAAAAAATCATAATTAAGTAGTAATATTTCAAACGTAATTAGGTACGAACACACGAAAATTGACGAGATTTCATTTTTTTAACACCTGAAAATTACTACAGGAATCGAAAGAGTTTTGCCTCATAAACACGGAAAAATATTTATTATACCTAATTTATTTCTCCATATTTAAAAAAATACAAGTAATTAAAAATATATATCTGAATTTACCAATACTACCACAGAATAGATATGCTCCCTTTGCCCTTTTCGCCAGAAAAAAGAACTGTAATAATTTTAAATCTGAAAACAACCTCAACGTCAGATTTACGACATCACTTTTTTTTAATAGAGACTAGACAAAAGTAATGGATCTGTTGTGTGGTAGTTTTGGAGTTATGCCCTTTTGGAATAAGCTAATCTTAAAAAATTTGTTATAAATTAATTAATAATCCTTGTGGAAATTTAAAACTATCAGCACCTTTCTCTTTCCAAACAGAATACAGCGAACTTGGACTCGAACCCACGATCTTCTTCTTGAGAGGCCTTAGGGCAAACCGCTAGGCTACCACAGCTTTTTGACTATCATTATCACTGCAGAGCACAGGCTTCCTCGCAGAATAAGAGGACTTGGGCCGTAGTTCCCACGCGGGCCCAGTGCGGATTGAGAACTTCCCACGCACCATTGAATTTCTTCTCAGTATGCATAGTATAAGTTTTACTTCACCAAATACTTCTCGATCGAGTTTACGTAAAAAAATCAATTACTATGGAAACATAGACAGCGACTCCGCGCGCGCGCGTCCATGTTTCCATAGAATTGAATTCTTTACGTAACGCCATCGAGAAGTATTTGGTGAAGTAAAACTTATACTAAGCATACTGTATGCTTAGTATAAGTTTTGCTTCACCAAATACTTCTCGATCGCGTTTACGTAAATATTTCAATTCTATGGAAACATGGACGCGCGCGCGCGGAGGCGCTGTCCATGTTTCCATAGTAATTGATTTTTTTACGAAAACGCGATCGAGAAGTATGTTGGTGAAGTAAAACTTATACTAAGCGTACAGTATGCTTAGTATAAGTTTTTTCTTCACGAAATACTTCTCGATCGCGTTTACGTAAAAATTTCAATTTCGAGAAGTATTGAAGTGAAGGAAAACTTATACTAAGCATACTGGTGTGTGTAGTTTTTCTCGCGACGTTTTTCTTCACCGTAATGCTCATGGTAAATTTCAAATGGGACTGTACTAAAGTTAAAATCTTACATGCGAAAAACCTAGTTAAACAATTAAGTACAAAACCTTTTAAAAGTTCAGATTACTCATTCATTGAATAAAGTTGGCAGCAGTAAGTAATTTTTATTAAGAATGACTTATTTATCATACCGTCTGTGGCGCAAGAATAAATTGGAACATGCAGGACTCAGCACCTCGGCGCATACAATCACTCGGTCCCGTTAGCTTTATGGATCCTACATTCTTTAATACCAGCGGTGACAGTACACTTTTACATTTAGGAAACTTAGTGTATTGCCTGTACTATTTGCTTATATTAATATTTGCACATTTATTAAGTAAGTTCATGCTATGGAGTGCAAGGAAAGTGTTAAAAAACTTTGACATTCGAACTAGGTAACTGCAATGCCGCTAAGCCATCAATCAAAAATTAAATAATTTTCATAGTTTCAACTTAGATTAGATTTCAAAAATAACGTCAATGTTTTCTTTTAATATAGGTACTTAGTTGAGTTTTTGTTTACATCCCACACATATCCCAACTTTGCCGACAATCGGAAATACTTATTTCACAAATAACGTGCGAGGAATTGATATCAATTCAGCTCTTGAATCAATTTATACTTATTTTGGGTGTGAAAAGATAATACTTACTTAGTTACAATAATATATTTTATAATTATTTTTTTCCTAATGCAAAGAAATGATTCGACATTTGCCTACAGTTGTGTGCGCCGCCGACCACGGCCGCGCTCGTCATTACGCCGATGGTCAACCGGTTTGTGATCGCATCAGAAAAACAGCTACCTCCGTACCACGAGACCGCTCTCGCATCACGAAGCACAACTCGCACAAGGCAGAAACGCGAGCAGCGAGTTTGATCGCTCTTAATTCGAGTATCGTGGTACCAGGCGTCCGATATGCGCGGTCGTGGAGAGTGCCACGAATTCGGTGTCAAAAATGTATACTGCGCTGCGAATTGTTTTAAACGTCGTTTCATACTGTTTACTTAACAATGCGCTGTCACACTGGAACACTGCTACGACGGCTACGGAGCTACGAGCTTGCGTTAGAGATAATACTACGAGTACCAATTATTTATTTTGTATTATCGCATAGATCGCATCGCAGTCAACTCGATGAAAGTGTCGCGTGCCGCATATTGAACATCAAATCTTCGCACTCATTTGAAAACTACTTACCTACGCGAGAAAAAACCATTATTGTCATACTTTTGTACATTTCCTGTCATCTCCTGAAATCATGAGTCATGTTTACCTTAGCTTTCGATATCATTATAAAACTTCACAATTAGAATCGTGTAAATCCAGTACAATAGGTAGGTAGACAGAGGGTGTACAAGGACGCAAGGGGCGCCGGGGCGCCGGGTCGCGCGAGGGCGCAAAGCAAGGGTACGGGGACGAACGCTCGTTATGGACATCTTCTGTTCACGAGAATGTTCCAACTCTGATCAATGTGGAAACCGTAATAAGGAGACTGAGACGTTCACTTGTTTTGATGCTATGGCGCTCAAAAAACTGGCGAGTATATGAAAACTGACCAGGATTTAAAAGTTGTAAAAAAAACAGTTGTTGTTTTATCTATATTGATGAAACAGATAGCAATAAAAGTACTTAATATATTTCATTAAGTCTTTACTACTAACGGGCTTCTCTTACGGCCTGTTGTTTGATCAATAGTTAAACAAACTACTTAATAGTCAAATTGCCTTTGAAATGTGTTAACTATTGTTATGTTTGCCATATATTTTAACTATTAGTTTGTTTAACTATTGATCAAAAAACGGGCTCTTAGTAAGAACAAGTGGTAGAACTGTCGATTGCTAGAAATTCACAAATACAGGGCTATTCATACTAATGATTATCTATATATACTTACCTAGTCATGGTTTAAAGTTTTCTTCGAAAGTGAAAAGTGTCATAGTGCAACACAATACCACGTACCTATGTGAAACTCGTATGTTGCTCTTTTGGACAGTGAATTAATTTTATACAAATTTGTGATTAAGTCAAACTCTAACAAATTACTACTTTGATGTAACTCCTAATCAAAATAATTATTGAAGCCAATCTAAACGCCTAATTAAACAAAGGTAAACACAATAAGTAGGTTAAATAATTAAACACAGTTAAATAATTTATCCTATTTAGGAATATTTAACCCTCCTCAGCTGCATTTCAAAATAACAAAGTCATTATTCAACTCCAGTTACTTATCACAGATTTGTTCCAATAATCGACTGAAACGTACCTAAAGCAGAGAATTTTGCACGATGTTATGTTTCAAATGATTATGCAACAAGAAAAATAATTATGATAGTTACTTTTTTTCGTTCTCCCACTCGTGATAAAAATAAGAGTTTAATCAATAAGAAAAGAATATAGCGTAGGACGGTCGTAATGAGATGCTCGTTAATTTGATCCTTCGAGCCGGATGAAAATAAGGCGTCAGCGTCGCGCTATCTCGATGCGTACCTGGTTATCAAACTTGCTATCGTCTGTGATAAGATATTTAGCGTGGCAATGCGACTGTGTGTGAATATTTTTTTTCTTTACAAACAATTAGCAAGCGATATGTGTTGTGCTCGAATTTAAAGCGTAAGGAACCATTACTCTAATACTAATCTGAAAGCCCTGGACGTCAAAGTGATTTAAACGTTTTTTTTTATGGTTTATTCAGGTAAAAAACTGGCATTGGTTTAGACCTAATAATGGGAAATTCATAGATGCATAACTGAGTAGAGACCAAAGAGTTGGACGACGTTAAATGGTAGTTAATGATACAGAACGATTGACTGGAAAAAGTTCTTATGTGACACGAAAACAAATCTTATAATTGTAACGGAACAGAAATCTTTTTTCTTTTAACTACCGGCGTTAAGTTTCCAACGTTTTGAATTACACCCAAATCATAATTTAGTTATTGACAGCGCGTAACTTTGGAGTGTAGGTATCCAGGTTTCGCGTCAATGCCTATTTAAATGATGTCACCACTAATTCAGTAGGTACTGACGGGATCAGTTTGCTGTCAGATCGTGCAACTTAGATGATTCTCAAACGCTAAATGTCTGCAATTTATTAAGTAAGTAGGTGCAACGTTACTCCTAAATCAGAAACTAATGTGGAAACATTTTGAAAGTCCCCGCCAGGTTGTACTCTGGGCAAGCCAAGTAGGTAGGTATATTTATGAAACAAACTGCTCTGCGAGTGTCAAAGAGTCGGAGCTACATAAACATGTTTACGCCGGCGAGTGGCGTCGCAAGTGGCTCGCCGATAAAACATGTTTTCCAGTCAGAATATTATCTTTCTGTATGAGGCTAGAGACTGAATAGGTGTACCTACATCAATAAACCTAATTACTTTTTGCCATCAACCTAACTTATTATTATTCTTAGGAAAATGACAAGTTCGCTATTTTTAAGCCGAGGCAAGATGTCAAAACGACTAGGTTTTCCTTAACTCCGTTATAGCTACACAATGGTTATTCACAAAGCAACGTGAATTCGATTCGAGCGGCGAGTCCGTGGCGCAACGACGGCCAAGCCAAACCCGCACCACACTACCAAACAATTATCGTAAGATTTACAAGAAAGAACGAGACGCAGCGCTACAAATCAGAGCGTCGTCTTCTTCTCTCGCGACTTAGTGAGTGGAACGCGACTTCGTGGTAAGACCTGTTAGTGGAGCTAACGAGTTACATAAAAATACAACTGAACCAACGACCACGACACCGGTTGCTCCACACGGCCGTCGCGACCGCTGCCTTTTATTTTATCATCTATTTAAAATTCAGACTCAAATTTCAACTTAAAAAACGCGAAACATTGCGTAACTTCTGAGTTGCTAGAGCAACCTAGAAGTGTTTGCCTACCCGCGTTTCGTACGAAGCATGATTGATAAAGATAAACCTACAGCGAGCTAGCAAAACAGCGCGTTCTCAGAACCGCTTATACTTATTATCTTTCATTGTGAGTCGATCGTAAACAGCGAGCGGCGAGCGGACGTTCAGCGTTCGTCGGGTGACACATCGCCGTGATTCACAAGGCCCTGCGCGAGCGCAGCAAAACCCTGACGTCATGCTGCCAGGGTATGACTTTGAAACTATGCGGAAAAATATCGAGCAATAACTCGGTCGCTAAATATCGATCGTTTACATATAGTAGTTACCGCCTTTTTGTCACGAATTCAGTCGGTTCAATTTTCTCGTAGTTTCAATATGTTGAGAAGTTTCGAGTTCGCGCATGAATCATGGGACACGGAATAGGCCCCCGAATGCGCGCGCAGGTTCACGCCCGCTGCGTTCCGTTCCTCGACCGCAATGCCGACTGTTTCTATACCTTTTGTATTCATAACCTCCACATCACCTCGGCTCGCTTTACTCGACTCGACCTGCGGAGCAAAATTTGCTTCGCTGGTTACGTACGGCGTCGTCATCAAATTAAGTGCTGTAGTTAAGGTCATTAGAAAATTGGATTTTTAAATGAATAGGATGGCAGCTCTCTTTTATCTTGCCTGGAAAACAAGTTCTCAATCCAACCCTTCAATATAAAAATGCAATAAGCAATTGGCTGGATCAGACGTTATCTATCACCTTCGTTCTGTAGTCATCAGCGTTAGCGCATTTGGTGAGTCTTCGAAATATGCGAGGACAACCCTATCGCCATGGACGTGGGACATTTATCGACTCGAAATGATTGGCAATAATTCACAACCTGAAAATTAAAATCCTTACACCAATAAGGGTTTGAATTATCAGGTCGTTAAATTTGGGTAGACAAATAAGGTGTCGTATTTTCCCTTCATAGCAAAATATAAATTACGCAAAGTGTAACAACCGGTAAAATGTATTATTTCGTGTATTGTACATTTTACTATAAAGGGCGTATTTTAACCGCACTTGTCTCCAGAATCGCGCTGTATACGTAATGAAAAACAGTCAAATGTTTTTTTTTTAAATGGTAAATCCAGCATACATAATATGAACCCAAATTAAATATACGTTGCATATACTTTTTGGGTTATTCGCGATAGTTCCTTCGAAGGAACTATGAGTTTTTTTTGCGCTAGTTTCTTCACAAGAGGTGAAGGAAAAACTGAGTTTATTTTTTCGCAGTAGCACCTTTGAACAATTATAACTGAAGATACACATTGCCGAACAAAATCCCCTTCAAAGAATGTCCGAACTTTTTTATTTGCTTGCGTAACAATTAAAATCATCACCTACACAGAAATTTGAACCTAGTCTTTACTTCATTACAGTCGAATTTCGGTTGACACTTGACAGCTAAACTTGACAATTTCTCGCAACGTACTGAGAAAAAAGAAGGCCACTTTTATCAAAGTGGAGCTCATTTGGCTCGGACAGTTTCGGGGCGCGACTGTGGATCTACAGTTATAATTGATCAAAGAGTAGCACCTTCAGTTCTGTTCATGCTTTGGAATAAAGGCGAAAAAATAAACGCAGTATTTCCTTCAACTCTTGTGAAGGAACTAGTGCGAAAAAACGCAATAGATCCTGCGAAGGAACAGCCAAAGGAATTACCGCGAATAATCCATATCACTGAAGACAATCTGGCGATATAACGATTCACGATTCGTCATATGAAACTTAATAAAGATCAAAAATTAATATCAATTTCCTAAGTTCTGAATCAAAAGCTAGTTTTGTTTATTAAATAGCTTATATAAATTCCGGAGTAAGGAATATGGGACACTTCAATAAAATACACTTACAAAAATTCTACTTCCATTATATTTCAACGTCATAATGCAATCGTGACAATTAAAATTAATTTCAATTGCGTTCAAGATATTCTATTTATTTCCAAAATAGAAAATGTATGAACCCGATACTGTATGAAGTTTTCTTAATATTAATTGTAAGGAGCTTATCTTACGCAAACTAACTCAAGGTAGTTTGACTTGAAGAATGGCTAAATGGTGTATAAAATTAATTAAATCATTATAAAATCAGTCTAGACCAAAAGGATCGTTTTTCATTTGATGTTGGCTTATAAAATTGTTTCCAGTGCCCCAATACGACCATCTTAAAGCTAAGAGACCAACGAAAATTTAAAGCTTAAATAATTAAAAACTTACATTTACGAATTCTAGTCATGAGACTCGTCATTATGAAATACTAAAATGCACCATCATAGTGGAAAATAAAATACGAATTATGTAGTAATAGTAAATTACATCACAATATTAAAACTTGAGTATTGTGTGCGTTTGTCCTAAAAAAATAAATAGGTTATCAAGGAAAATAAATGCAACCTTCGAAGAAACAAACCGCATTAGCACAGTCCAAACACAAGCAGCCCTGACTAACCAACAATCTTATAACTCAACTCCAAATGAAACCATACAATTAGTTTGGCAGTGGATGAAATTTAGGAAATTCAATATAATCACAATACAATTACTTACTAATAAAAGTTACCTTAGTCAAATACGAAAAGCGACGGCGTTCAGTACTTACTGCCATAGTATTGTATTGCTCCGCGTTGCCTCATTCCAAATACTCATTAGAATCTAGTAACCAAATACGCAGATATGAAAAATATTGTTTGTTACTTTGGCATTTTTTACTGTTGTTCATACAAGGTGACCTTAGCCTCTGGACAAATAATGAAACCAATAATAAGACTGATTACTGACTTATTTGCTTAATTAGCCAAGAAAACAAAAAAAAATCTATGAAATCATATCATCCAAATAAACAGGCTCCTCCAAAGTGATACATTGAAAACCGTTAGTTTTTCTGTAAATATTGGACTGATTGTTATGATACTTTGCAGTTTGGTAAACCAAACCTAACCTAACCCAGTAGTATTAGTATTTGTTCAGAGGCTAAGGCCACCCAGTATAAATTTTAAAAAAGTTTCATGCATGGTTAATATTAAGCTTGAGATTCACAAATCAAATGTAACAAAGCCATATCTGAATATTTGGCGTTTAAATCATCGGTGATCATTATTTGAAACTTTTTATACTACTTTATGAAAATACAGCAATACCACATAGACAAACATTTATGTTAAGTATATAGTACGTCCATCCACGTGAGAAATCGGAGTGAAAATTCGATCATTTCAACGTTATGTCATATCAAAGCAACATTTTATGGGTTTTATCTTTCGAAAAACTTACAACTGCACTAAAGGCAAGTAGCAGAATAAATGTAATCACGAGTGAGTGTTGTTACTTTATAAACTTACATATGAAAAGTCACATGGAATACAGAAACAAATTGATATACATGGATGACATACTCTTAAGAATGGGTCCATTACGTACAACCAACATTGTCTAATGGTCGTGCACAAAGGATACAGAATCGCCGTGCAATTTCCGAGCTACCACAGTAGATGGACGTTCAAATGGGAAACTATTCTTTTAACAAAATATTAATACTTGGAGCAAAACAAGGCAGTGAGCACCGACAACTGCCGCGTGGTACACAGTAAAATTTAATACACGTATAAACTAGGAAATGATGTCGATTAGCGTGGAAGCAACCTCAGTCTTGTCATTCCGATGTGGACCATCAACTTTACGAAGCCCTGCATTTCCGCTCGCGATTCTCTGAAAAAAAAAGGTTCTGTTTATCCTTTGACGCGTAACTTCGTCAGTTAACGCATTCGCTGCCGGCTATCAAACTCGGGACTTCGTCAGGTGCTATAAGCGTAAATGCGCGTTCAATTGCCTGCAAAATTATGACAGCGGCACTGGACGAAAGTCAAGAAAACGCAAATATGCGTTGCTGGCACTTAAATGTGTTACAAGTTTTTTCATGATGATATTATGTACAAATTTAATATGTATTTTAAGAGGTCTTATAAAAAAAAATACAATTCTACAGAAAGATTCAATGTGGGTTATCTGAATGCCAACAGTGTACATGAATTTTATCTGACAATATTTTCTATCAGACAACCCTAAGCAAATCAAACAAAATGTACATACCGTGTCAACTTTATGCTTCCGTAGGCTGATCTATTGGTTCAGCAGGAGGATCGACAGCCGCGACAGTCTTAGCCTTGATGTCTGCAATTTCCTCAACCTTGTTGTCCCCCTGTCCTTGTTCTGCATCCACAGAATCACCATTGGAACCATTGACCGAACCCTCTTTCCCATTTTCCACAGAAAGCCTAGAACATAACTCCTCTTCCTTGGAATCCCCATTCATATTGGTCTCACTGTCTCCATTGGTAGATTTCCCGTTCACTTGTGGTTCACATGAGTTTTCTTCTGGTTTGCTCACTTCTGTAGATTTGTTCTCCTCTGTTTTGCTTTCTTCAACTTCTTTGACTTCTGTGACAGGTGGGCTGTCAGCAACTGGCTTATCTTCTGCGGATTTGCTCTCATCAGCAGGGCTTTCTGTTACAACATCTTCAACGGATTTGGTTTCTTCCACAGGACTTTCTTTCGATTGTTCCTCAGCCAATTTGACACTTTCTACATGTGTATCTTTACTTTCTGTTACGGGAGTTTCCTGTTTGTCTTCTGCTTGTGTTTCCATTGCAACAGTCGCTACAGTCTCTTCAGACTTACTGTCCACTGAAATTTCCGTAGAACTACTGTCTTCGATTTTTTTGTTTGATTCTACATCAACTTCTGGGGTTTCGATGTCAACACCATTAGTCTCTTTGATTGGCGCTTCTTCAGAAACACTCTTTTCCTCTGTCGTCTTGTTATCCTCAACAGTCGAAGCAGAGTCCATAATTTCGTTCTGTTTCATTTCTAGTTCTAACTCAGAGTCTAATATTCTATCCACAATATCGTTAGAATCCAAATTTTCGGTTTCCATGGTCTCTTCTGCGATTGGGTTCAGTAGGGGTTTGACTGGGATGCTATCTAAATTTGTGACATCTTGTACCTTGGAGAGGATATCGTCGCATTCGTTGACTAGTACTTCTCCTACATTTTGTAAAACTTCCATGTCTTCTGCGGCAGGGGGCTCCTCAACAATGGGCGCCATCTCTTCCGCAATGTCCGCGACATCGACTTCGGCAAGTGGGCTCTTAACGTTCGTTATCTCTTCTATCACAGGTTTTTCAGTCGCATCGGGCGAGTTCTCGCTAACATTCTTCACATCTATTTCTTCAATTGGTTTCGAATCAGATTCACCGTTACTTGTTTTGGCCTCTTCTTTTTCAGTCTCTTTTTCTTCAGTCTTATTATCTTCCTCCACTACCGGTTCGATATCAATCATAGGTGCATCAACAGGCTCATTCGAGCCTGTGATTTCTTCGATTTCCGTTATTACTTTCTCTACTTCCTTTTCTTGTTCTGCAGGCGTTTCAGGAGTTGTATTTTCTGTTTCGACCTCCATTTTTTCTTCCTCCTTGGCTTCCTCCTTGGTTTCCTCCTTGGTTTCCTCCGTGGGTGCTGCGCACGCTGTCTCTACTGTGGTTTTGACATCCTTGTCAGCGTCAGTCTTAGGAACCTTAGCCGGAGTCTCCTCCTCCACCTGGAACAGTTTTGTTAACAATAAAATAAATGCTTTAAATAACTTAGTTTAATGTAAAGGTTTTAATGAACAGAATTATGTCTGACTAATGGTGGAGGTATCGTAATTTTTCAAATGTTTACGAAAATTGTTTTTAGCATTTTAGTAATGCATATCTATAGACAACGAACTTAATTGTGTAGCTTATAGAAAGAAAGGAAACTCAGTAAAAAATTAAAATACGCTGTTTTAAACCAACATGGCGGAAATAAAGGCAAGTAAATGGTTTCAGTACACACATTACTCAAAATCACACATGATGTTATTTTTTTTTTTTTAATGTACTACCCCTTTATTTTGACCTTATATAGTTAAATCATATTTTCTACTCGAAAGCGAAAAACACAAAATAGATAACACAGACTAAAGTTTAATACCAACACCATACAAAAGCAGATATGCAAATAAATAATAAACTTAACCTAAAGTAAAAAAAAAAACTGCAACCTACTCTTGTTTGTTTCAAATAGTACAAATGTTACAGATTTAAAGAAACAGACTCTAAATAATGGAAATATTGTAGAAGACATTTTTGCTATAAAATTTCCAAAGAGGCCATTTCAAGACGCCAACATGTAAATAAAAATACAAAGACAGCGAATTATGGTAGAATAAAATTTTCAATAAGAGTAACTGAGCAAGACATTTTGCTTTATACCTATCATAGTTTCACACAATGTCACGTCAATACTCTTATCCAGTAACAAACTAGCTTATTCCAAAAAACTGCTATTTGATGCACTCTTTGACTCAGGTTATAAAATCCAAAAAAGGAAAAAGTACTGTCTATCCACGATGGGGGTACACCAATACCAATTTTATTAGGATAATCCTAAGATTTTTTTCAGACTCAAATTAAGTGCTTAACGCTTTCGCTGCCAGACTCAAGATCTCTTCAGGTGCCACAAGTGCACATGTACGTTCAAATGACCGCCGAAATGACAAGGGCACTAGCCGAAAATCAGGGAAACGCATATGGGTTCCCGTCAGTGAATGCATTAGTGAACTTATCTATACCAGCCGCCTATGGCATTCGCGCTGTGACGAAAACGAATCCATACCTCAAGTCAAAATCATATACATAGCCGCCACGTACATACATACAGGTCAAACACATAACCTGGTAAATATAAGCCAATATGGTGACAAGTGTGTCAAGCCAGATATAACAGACAAGCATACTAAGAATTACACCACCACCAAAACTAATATATTTCCAGTCTCGAAACCATAAATAAATACAACCAGTAAAATTTTGAAAATAATTTATTATAAATGTTCTCTATTACAGAAATGACCAGCTAAATAATATAATAAACAAATTACATTACATTACAGGGCGTATTGTAGGCCACCATCAACTTATAAGTCCCATACAGCAAAAAGCGCTGCTAAGAATGTTGCGGATAAAACATGAACTAAGCGTAAGCGGCACAGTCTAGTAACGATTCGTGTTACCGCTAGATGGTGCTTTCGCGTGAGATTAGAACTTTCTAACTTGACTTGAATTTTTTAATACATTCGCTGCTGGCTGTCAAACAGGAGACTTCTTCAGGTGCCGCACACGCACAGTGCGTCAAATGGGTGCAGAATTATGACAGCAGCACTGAGCATAAGTCACGACAGCGCACATAGGCGTTACCGGTACAGAATGCGTTAACATGTTCCCAAACTTATCGACAATATGGTACATTTTACACGTTTACTATTTCGTCCCTAAGCCCTAGTCAAAATGTATATCTATGTACAATAAACAATAAATATAAATTATTAAAAACCTGTTCAGTGCTCCTAAGACTCGCTTTGGCGGCGCATAATTTGGGAACAAGCACATAATATAATTATACATAAATTGTAACATATAATAAATAGCTTTGACGAAGCTTGATCAGAAAACAGTTTATTTTTACAGTAACAGTAAATAAGTTTGAAGCTGTGGCATTCACACATCTTGTGACAGTTGCATGGTATGGGGCGCCCTCATTCATTTATTTAATTTGTACTTTTATCAAGTCTTCAAAAATTATCGACTTAATTCTTTCTAATTTTGTCTAGCCTTTACGGAAATACAGCTTCACTTCAATTTAATAGCATTTTATTATTACTGGCATAGCATAACAAACCGAGTATTTCTCGCTTGGTCACAAAATATCCTTTTTTTTTCTATACCCACTCAGATGCTCATTTGCACCTAATGATATTTACTGACAAGTATTTTCAAACAATGTAATTATTGTTTTAACCCTGTAGTGGGTAATGGCAAGATATTTGCCGTCATACAGAAATCAATACAGATTCTAATTGGCAACATTGACGGTCCAAAATCGAGTGTCTTGACAGGGTTGTCAAATGGTTAAAGGGTTAACCTTTCAAAACCCGAGCACCCAAAACTGTCAAAACCCAAGAACATTGTGAATATTTGCGTATGGCTCCATTTGCTTGACAGTACTTTTTTCGCCGACTCCCCCGGTAGCCGGCGGGAGTTGAAAGGTTAAGGAATAAATTGAATTGAAAAAATATGTACTAGTTGCGCAAACTAACGCGAGTGTATATAAGTTCGCAATCCAGTCGTATCAAGTGACCATTATAAGAATCTGGTGCATCGAGAAAGCCGTTTCTGATCAACCAACCTCAAAACCAAAGCCAAACACCAACAACCATAAACTCACCTGTGTGCAATCTAAATCTACATAGTGCATGCAAGGTGCTACGGTACGACGTGTATGGGCTGAACCTGGTCGGGTTTGCGTTTGTTGGACGCAGTGAGCTGCGCGAGGCTGTGGATGACCGGGAAGGATGCCGCGGCCTCTTCGGGGAGCGGAGCGTTGCCTTCGCGGCTCACCAGCGCCGCGTGCATACCCGCTGCACGCGCGGCTTCTGCCTCTGTGGGTGCAAATATGTTCATTAGTATAGTTGGAATTTTATAAGCTGGGGTCTAGGACTGCAGACCTCATCTGATAAAGATAACATTGGTCTCGTTTGTTCTATTATGGACGCACTACAACGCCGACGATCCACCTGAGTACCGCTTACTATGACGAAAGGCCTTTCTTAATGAGTTAAGCTTTTGCAATTTCAACCTTGTAACTTAGAGAAGACGGAAACTATTTGTTTGCATTTTTTGTTACTTGTTCTGATTTGTTATTAGCGGAAGGCTTCAACAAACGAGAACAATGTTATCTTTACCAGATGAGTTCTGCAGTCCTAAACCCCAGCTTATAAAATTCCAACTATACTGCTGCATTTAGAACAAACACAAGTGCTCCCCTAGTCAAGGAAACAGAATACCAATATGTATGGAATGTCAACATGACATTTGCAATGAAAAGGGTTCACCCTGGTATGTGATTTAGTTTCTTTGACTGTACACTTGTACTTTTTACAAGCTTTTATTTAATTTGCAATTCATGTAGGTACGGGTCAAATCTTGCAAGTTAAAATTTGCCCCACTTCCCAGTTTCAGATTGAACTGAAATTGTGCATGCTTGTGTAAATCGGATGACAATGCAATATACTTAATTATGACATGGAGCTGATCTGATGGAACTGGAAAGTGGCAATTTGATTTGTCTTGATGACTACTCTGGTCCAAGATTGGTTAACCAGGGGTAAAAAGTACAGTGAGCAAAGAAAGCTTGTATTAAAAATGGATTTTTTAACAAAAACTCTTTCTTGTCTGCGTATGCTGTTGTGCCTTTTGATCTAATAGCGGTTGAGGTAGGTGAATCCACTATTCGACCCATTGATTGACGTTTCTTCAAATTTCGAGGAATAAAAACGTTAACATTGGTTATGAGTAGCCAAGTATTTTTTTTACTTTTTTTGGATTAGCAATATTTCTAATGATGCTGTATAACTCATCAATCTACACCTATAAAAGAATTAAATGATTTACTGCCTAACAAATAAGTACTAGAGCTACAGACTTGAAATTTGGCACAATTTTGAAGATCAAAGAAGTGCACTTAGGATTTTATTCCCACGGGATAAAGTAAACTAATTTTTTGATCTTTGATGGGAACAAAGCCTTAGTTAGATATATAAATTCGTGGACATCATAGTCAATATAAATTTTATTAGTATTAGTATTTATAATATCATGATTACGATCGCTTAATAAGCATACTTTTAGATCTAAGATCGTAGCTTCATTAATGACGACTTTTCTCTTCGTTATTGGAAATTGCACTTCCAATTTGCATTGTTACAACTATGTAATTTAAACGTATTTAAGAACCATAAATTAATTACTAACATCTTTAGACTAGAAATAAATACAATACAATGAAACATACCTTTGACAATGTCAGTAAGGAAAAATATCTCTTCTGGTTTGGCGTCAAGCTTCTCCACAATGGCGGTGTAACTGGCAGCCTCCTGCTTCGCACCTACGGCGGTATCAAAATGGCCGTCAATACGCGGCAGCAAGTCTCCTGCCAGTGACTGCCCGAACAGAAGCTTTTGTGCTTGTACGGAGCCCGAGGAATAGATGTACACTTTCTGGCCCTCGGTGGAGCGCCATTGCTCGAGAGCTGCGGCTACGTCGTCATATACACTGGAAGGAAAAGTAAATATTTGAAGTCCAAATACCCTAGCTAGACAAACAATCTAGGTGTTACAGAGAGCCCCGCAGCCAGCCAGTGCAGAGCGTAAGTACATGGAGGCAGAAGAGCTGTCTCTTCAGACACATACCACTGTAATGCATTAGTGGCGAGCTACAGGGCACTACACCTCGGAACACCAGGGTCGCTCCAGGAAGTCGTCGGCGGGTCGTCCAGGAGCTAGGCTGGCATGAATAGTGCCTACAGCCAATTACAAAAAATAGGCGCAAATGGACGTCGAGTTGCGGAAAACAGCACGCTATTACCTATTACCCGAGACAAGGACTAGTGTTAACTGTTTTAAAAGGAGACAAGGACATGTCACTGACAATATCGGCAGCCTAAATTGCTACACATAACACACCAGAGATGGGCAAAATGTAATCAACTATCGATTAAGATTAATCGCGATTAACGATTAAAAATGACGATTGATTAATCTTAGTCGTAAGACTTTCGATTAATTTAGTCATGATTAAATTAATCGTCAGTTAATTTCAGCGACTAATTTTTTAAACAATTAATTAATTAGATTATTTTTCTCTAGATTAATTATAGGAATAAATAAATTTTATTTATAAGTCAATCTTTTGAGTTACGTTTACAAATTGCTACATCTTAAGGAATGCATACTTAAAAATACCTGGAAATGGCTGGGAGCATATTATGTTTGTGCTTATTGCTTGATAAATAACATGCCAAAGCATTTTAAAAGACATATTTAATTTTTGTAACGTGCGTGTTCCAATTTTTAATCGAGATTTAATCGTGAAATATAGTGTATTAAAATGACGATTGATCAATCGTTATTTGAATACTCAGTCGATTAATTTAATCGCGACTAAATTAATAGTGATTATTTTTGGGTAGGATTGATTGTTCAATCGATTAATTAGGTGATTAAAAAACCGGTTGTCTGTAAAGTCAGTTTACGGACGATAGTTTAACGTGACAACATCATAACTGTTAGGATATGATTTTACATCAAAAAGGTTTACATTATTTAGTTCTCGTTTATGGTTTGTTTTAGAAGACTTCTCAGTTGTCAGTCAGGTATGTCATGTCAAGTTGAACTACCAGTTAAATATATTCAATAAAAGCGTTATAGAATTCTTACCCTTTTATTGGTATTAGCTTGCTAAACTCTAACAGGTTATGTGGCCCAGCATCAATAAAAGTGGTAAAGAGCAGTGAAGTATATTTATCTCGGTATAAAATATAGTGAAATATGAAGTGAAAATTTTTTCCTGTCAAAAGTGAAAATGGAAGTTTCAGGATTAAAAATGAATGTAGAGCGTTTTGATGGCAATAATTTTCGTCAGTGGAAGTTTCAAATTAAATGCGCATTGCGAGCCAAGGGAATAGACATCGGTACGGAGCAACCAAAAGATGCGAAAGAAAATGAAGAGTGGAAGAAAAATGACGGCACCGCAATGTTCATTATAACGTCTGCGATGGATTACAGACAAATTGCGCTAGTAGAAAATTGCGAGAATGCTAAGCAAATTATGGATAAGCTTGAATCAATTTATGAGCAAAAGTCGGAATTCAATAAAATGTTAGTTCATGAGAGATTCTATAACTACAAGATGATTCCGTCAGATGGCGTAGCACAACACATTTCCAAAGTCGAGAGCCTTGCACAGCAACTTAAGGATAGTGGTGAAACAATTAGCGAGACAGCTATTATTACTAAAATTATTAGTACTTTACCATCAAAGTATCGTTCGCTAAGACAGGCATGGATGTCGCTTGATAAAAATCAACAAACAATTCACAACCTTACTGCTCGACTTATGGATGAAGAAGCCAGTTTGACAGCTGAAGAACAGAATGAAGTGGCTCTTATGACGGCCCAAGAAAAACAGAAACAGAATCAAGACGACGCCATGCATACTCGCCAACGCTTTGTCTGCTATAATTGCAACAAGCGTGGCCATTTTGCTAGAGAATGTCGTGCAAGGAAACCAGGACCAAGACCTCCCAATACCAACCAAGACAAGAGTAACATGGTAGCCTTCCATGCAGTTGAAAAAGCCTGTGCTGTCACTAATTGTAATGATGACGTTTGGTTACTAGACAGTGGAGCTTCTGTACACATGACCTATAGAAAGGATTTCTTCCTGTATCTACAAGAATATAACAGTAACTGCAACAGAACGGTGAAATTAGGCAACCAAATTGAACTTAAAGTGAAAGGTGTGGGCACGGTGCTGATAAAGAAATGTCTTAATGGGCAATGGGAGACAAATGTTTTAAAAGAAGTTTTGTACGTACCAGAACTTTGCAGAAATCTGTTCTCTGAAGGAGCTGCTATGCGTTTAGGATTTGTGATTCTGAAGAAAGACACATCTGCTCTTATCTACAAAGACAATGAAGTTGTCTTAACTGCAACTCAAAAGTCAAATAATCTTTACGAAATGAACTTTAAAACAGTTAGCAGTGCAAGTTGTAATACAGTACAAGCATCAGAAGGAAGTTTGAAGGTTTGGCACGAAAGGCTTGGACACTTGAATGTGAAAGAAATTAGAAAAATGATTAAAAATGGACAGCTTCAGTGCAACGAAAGTGATATTGAAAAATTTGTTTGTGAAGCATGCATGTATGGAAAGCAAACCCGTATCCCATTCCATAGTTCTCTTCGAGGTGAGCTTGGCCCAGGAGACCTGGTCTACAGCGATGTCTGCGGGCCTATGAGTGAGTCCTCGGTGCAAGGTATGAGATATTTTGTCCTTTTTAAAGATGCAGCCTCAAGTTACTTGTATGTTTGCTTCATGAGGCACAAAAGTGAGGTGTTGGATCATTTTAAAACATTTAACGCCATTGTACTCAATAAATTCGGCCATAATGTAGGCATTTTACACTCTGATAATGGTACAGAGTATGTCAATAATAATTTTAAAGAGTTTCTAAATCAAAATGGAACTGTGCACGAATGTACTGCTCCATACACACCTCAGCAAAATGGACGGGCGGAGAGAGAGATACGTACGATTGTCGAAAGTGCTCGTACAATGCTTTATGGACGCAGTTTGCCCATGAAGCTGTGGGCAGAAGCTGTGGGTTGTGCGGTGTATCTGTTAAACAGGACATCTTCCAGTCAGACCCCAAATATTTCACCAATTGAAATTTGGTCTGGTGAGAAACCAGATATACAACATCTGAAGATATTTGGGTCAATTGGTTACGTTCATATTCCAGACGCATGTAGAACAAAATGGGAGAAGAAAAGTCAAAAGATGATTCTAGTAGGTTATGAAAATCAAAACTATAGAATGTTTGATCCTGACACAAATAAAGTAAGGATTTCTCGAGATGTCACTTTTGATGAAGATAGTGAGGTTCCGTTCAGCAAGGTACCTGTTACAATTGAGTTTGTTGAATCTCCCTGTGATGTGAGGTCAGAGCAAATTCCAGCTACAGGAGAGCCGTCAAGCCCACGATCACATGAAGGCGACACTAGTTATGAAAGTCTTAGAAGCAGTGATGATAGTGACTTAACTTATGAACCTCCTCAAACAGTACGCGGTGCATCAGGTGTCCCTACAATGACTCTACGACCTAGAGTGCCTGTAAATTATGAGGCTAATTTAGTTGAATCCTACGAACCATCCACTTATGACGAGGCGATAAAATGCAACGAGTCTAGCAAATGGTTAGCTGCAATCAAAGAGGAGCTGAAAGCTCATGATGAAAATAATACTTGGACTATCATTGACAAAACTGATAAAAAAGCAATCACATCAAAGTGGATTTTCAAAATTAAGAAGAATAAAGAAGGTGCAATCGAGAAATATAAAGCACGACTGTGTGCTAGAGGATTCAGTCAAGTTAGAGACATTGACTATTCGGAAACATTTGCACCAACAACTAGATACGATTCAATCAGAGTGTTATTAAGCTTGGCCGCCAAATATAATTATGAAATAATACAATTCGATGTTAAAACAGCATTCTTGTATGGAGACCTTGATGAAGATATTGTGATGGAGATTCCAAAAGGAGTGTTTGCTGAAGCTGGTAAAGTGTGCAAACTCAATAAGTCTCTATATGGGCTCAAACAAGCACCGCGGTGTTGGAACATTAAGTTCACTAGCTTTCTGAAATCATTTGGGTTTGTCCAATTGGACTCTGATAGTTGTGTATTCAGCAGTCATCTTAATAATGAAAGGGTTTTGTTAATACTTTATGTTGATGACGGACTCATATTTGCTTCAAATAATGATACTCTTGATTTAGTTATTAAGGCACTGAAAACAACTTTTGAAATAAAAGTTCTAGACTTGAATTGTTATGTTGGATTAGAGATAAGGAAAACTGAAAAGTCTATCATTGTGAGTCAAGTAAGCTACACAGAACAGATTATAAAAAAGTTCAATATGATTGGTGCTAGTGCTTGCTCTACACCTATAGACTGCAATGTTGTACTGAAAAGCTCAGATGAAGGAGAGGAAGAGTCTGTCAGTTTTCCTTATAGGGAGGCAGTAGGTTCTTTGCTGTTTTTGGCTTTAGTCTCGCGGCCAGATATTTCATTCGCCGTAAATTTAGTTTGCCGGTATGTTAACAACCCGAACTCTAATCATGTGACAGCAGTTAAGCACATAATTAGGTATCTAATTGGAACGAGATATTTTGGCATAGAGTATAAAGGAAGTGCTGATATAGTAGGTTACTCAGACTCAGATTATGCTAGTGACATAGAGACAAGGAAGTCGACAACCGGTTATTTGTTTTTAATGAATAATGGACCAATCACGTGGGCAAGCCGAAAGCAACAAACCATTGCGCTTTCTACTATGGAAGCAGAGTTCATGGCTGCTTGCGATGCCACCAAGGAACTCCTGTGGCTCAAACAGTTCTTGAACGAATTAGGGGAACCCAAAAATTCTATATGCCTTTTTGTAGATAATCAAGCTGCTATAAGACTAATTTGCAATCCGGTATATCACCAGAGATCAAAACACATTGATGTAAGGTACAAGTTTATTAGAGAAAGGGTTGAGCAAGGAACATTAACAGTAGAATACATTGAAAGCTCTAACCAATTGGCAGATTTTTTAACAAAAGCTCTAAATTGTCAAAAATTCTCTATTAATAGAAACCGGGTTTTATGTTTAACGATGAATGGGTCTAATTAAGCAGTGGGAGATCAATCTTGTCAATGCCTAACTGATTGTGTTTTAGTTAGTTTTGTTGTTTTTATCAGAAGAGTGCATTGCCAAAGTGTTTTATTTACTTGATGTAAAGTCAGTGGGAGTGTTAGGATATGATTTTACATCAAAAAGGTTTACATTATTTAGTTCTCGTTTATGGTTTGTTTTAGAAGACTTCTCAGTTGTCAGTCAGGTATGTCATGTCAAGTTGAACTACCAGTTAAATATATTCAATAAAAGCGTTATAGAATTCTTACCCTTTTATTGGTATTAGCTTGCTAAACTCTAACAATAACAAAACATTCAAAAAACAAAAATGAAACTAGGCGGTCACCAATTCAAGTACTGACCGCGCCCGACGTTGCTTAACCTCGGTGATCGGACGAGAACCGGTGTTTTGTCAAATATCTTGAAAACGGTGCATCCTACGGCAAAATCAATGAAATTTTCATCCCCCCTTTGAAACCCCCGCACCCCTCTCCCGCACTCCCCCCGCATTGAAAATTACCCGAGCGCTAGTACTAGCTATGTCCACACCAGTGCGCTTTCACGTTCATCTTGCGTTTTCCTTTGACGCATACCCGAGCAACCATAGCGCATGCAATAGCGCATGCCTCAAAATTAATTGAACAGCAGCGCATGCCGCTAGCGCATGTCTATCCAACACCGGTAGATCGGCGTGCAGAAAACGCAAGATGAACGTGAACGCGCACTGGTGTGGACATAGCTACTAAGATTGTACATGCTGGCGTTCGCTGCTCTCTTGTACATACTGGCGTCCCCTGCTCTCTTGTACATACTGGCCTTCGCTGCTCTGTAGGTACATGTACGGGACATGTACGTTACATTGCGTCATCCTTTTTCGTGCATGCAGCCGGCATTCATAGATTTATTACCAATTAACGCTCATCTCTGCTCCACACACAAAAGCTGCCGCATGTTAGCTGCACAACTAAATCGGATGGAACTTTTCTTACTACTACCGGCACAAATCTGACTGATCCATAATTGCTCCATCCAAAGCAAGTGACTACATAATATACACCTTAGGAATTATGAAAAAACGTGGAGACAGAGGTTAAGTCCTCCAGGGAGATATTACTAGCATAACAGGTAGGTAGGTAAGGGCATCTTAGCCCTTATTTCTCTGGCACTGCAGGAGTCTATGGGTTTCTGGGGAGTGTCAGTGAGAACGGTCTGGAGTCCATGGACTTTAAAATCATTCTAACCCAATCTCATTTAACTATATGCATTGGTCAATATGTAGCCTATAAGCAAGACTAAGGGTTGGTGCATCATTTTTGAAATTGACAGCTTGTTGTTACCACACTTTCATCGTCCTCGTCATTTTAGCCGTTATAGTGGTAGTGTTCAGTAGTCTGAACATAGGCCTCCCCAAGGTTCGCCAAACAGATCGGTCCTGCGCCATCCACATCCAAAACATTCCCGCAAACTATCTTATTGGAGGCCTACCACAGTTATACTAATAGGATATAACATTGTGAAAGTCTACTAACTGTCCTTTGATGTCTCCATTGTCATATCCCTGCTTCCATATCAGGCCCTGCAGCTGTTTCAGAGCACCTGCCTTGCGGTCTGATGACATCAGCCACTTGACGCTGCTTACTAGCCCGCTGATCTGGTCATCCTTCGACGCATCCTGGAATTGAATGGGGTAACATTGATAGTAGTGTGTGTATCAATCACATTTGAATTTTTATACGCGTTTGTTTCAATGAGTTGTATATTATGTTGCATAGACATGAGACTTAAAAGTACTATTTGGGTTGGAGACAGATAAAAAGAAAAATTTTAAAAAGGTGTGAGTTGAACTCGCTCACCAGTACAGTACAGTTAAGGGCAAAAATGTATACAATATACACCACAAAATCTCAAAATCAAGCTGTTCACAAAATACAGCTGCTGACAAATTGCAAAGTTTTAATTTTTCCCTAAGACTGATTTGCTTTAATATTTGTCATTCTTTATTAACTATAGAAATACAGTATGTTGTATAGCTTGTGGTTTGTACACCGTTATTAAGATATATGGAAAAAAAATCTGTAGGGGGTTATTTGTTGCTTTGGTGGAATAACGATTTTTGAGGTACAGCATCCCAGTGACTGGCAGATGGACAGATGGACCACATAGAGACAATAACGGTGTTCCCTTTGTCATCCTTCAGGTATGGAACCCTAAAAAGGTCCAACTTGTAGTAAAAATACTAAAAGAGACCAAATAATCCATAATCAATATCAGTAATATTAGTTTCTGATTCCAACATTAAAAATACATATAAAGCAGGATTTTTTACAATGATTAATTTTTCTGTAGTTAACAAAGATGCTAGTTACTTTGTAACTGTTACATTTAGATTATGATTAATGTGACCATACGTCCCGTTTTGAACGGGACGGTCCCGCTCTCAGGTACTCTGTCCCGGTGTCCCGAAAAACAAGTCGGGGACGCGAAAATGTCCCGTTTTCATAAGATTTAAAATAACGACACGTGAGCGGTAGTCGAACATGTATTTTCTTTAAAAAAAACAAGTTGCGGGCATAAAAGAAAATCCAATTACGTACCTAGATGTCTCCGTAGTTTGACCTATGTTAATTAGCTAAGTAAAGTTTTTTGAAGAGGTGCTAATTATATTTTTTTTCGACAGTGGTCGACTTCAACACCAAGAAACTGGAGCTGTTTTATTTTTATCTCCTTTTATTTATTGGAAATATTTTTTTAAGTGTTCGACATGACATTTGTGAGATTTTACGGCTGACAAGCGGTTCGTGCTCAGTACTAAGAAGAAATAGAAAAAAAAACGAAGTCAACCGTTTGCGTTTCGTTTGCTTTGCGTTGTCCAAGAATCAGTTCCAAAATAGTGATCGAAAGTATTCAATCGTGATCCAATTATCGTGCATAAGTCGTGGAGAAATGCGGTAAAATTGAAAGTCCGGATTTTATGCGGAGGTCGATAAAAATAGTCCAAAAATCACACTGAGCACACCAAAATGCAAAGCAAACGAAACGCAAACGATTTGACATTGACAGAAGTGACAGCTCACTTCGGTTTTTTTTCTGTTTCTACTAAGTTCTGAGCACGTACGGCTTGTCAGCTATAAAATCTCACAAATGTCATCTCAAACACTTAAAAAAATATTTCCAGTAAACAATAGGAGATAAAAATAAAACAGCTACAGTTTCTCGATCTCCTGAACGCCGACTGTCGAAAAAAAATATAATTAGCACCTCTTCAAAAAACTTTAATTAGCCAATTGTAATTGTTAAAGATAATATTTCAAAAATCTTGCCAAGTGTTGTTCACATTTTGGAAGATGTCACCCATTACAGTACTACTAAGTATTTACGCATCGGAAAAAATTTAAATACAAAATAGGGTGGTATGTAAGACGTTTGTTATTGTAAAAAAAGTTTATTTCTGCCCAAAATCTCCTTAAAAATTCGTTGTCCCGTTCTAAAGTGACAAAAAAATGGTCACGTTAATTATGATAGCAATAATTGCGATTTAATTTGTTGAGATATAGGTACAATACATTAGCATGACAATTCGTAATGTGAATCCCGCGGAATCATGGGTAAAATAAAAATAAATATGAGTAAATATAGGTAAATGGTAAAACACTCTCAGTGGAGGATGCTTTTGAATGCTTGTTTCCACTTAAGAGCGTTGAAATCTTGAAAATAGTTGCGATAAAAAGTAGGGTAATCTCCTTACCTCCCCAGGAATCTCCACAACCCCATCAACTTTGTTGTCCTTGTCTTCTAGAGCCAACTTCCGTAGCGCGACCACGGCATCTTTGACATCGTCCTTCTCCCATTCGCTTTCAAGGAACTTCTGCACATTCTCTTCGGCATACGGAAACAGCTTGTCCTGCAACAATGGAATAAAAAAATTCAGACGTTTTTTATCTCTACATTAAGTAAATTTTCAATAAAAATTCTTAGTTACTACGAAATATCAGTAGATGTACGATTATAAAGCAGAAATCACAGACAACAGCTAGTAAATAAATAAAACATTTTTGTGTTGGTCATCGACATTGAATTGACAAAACAGCTTTTGAATTCAAGACTGAACTTTAACATATTTTAGCAATTTAAAACAATATCAAAAATACATGTATGAGAGCACTGTCCGTTGAAAAATGAGCGCATTACTCCAATTCGTCTCATGGTTATAAATACAATCGCCATTATTCGTATTAGAAGACATTGAGGCACTAGAATGGAAAGTTCAGATACTTTTGAGAACCTTGGCTGATCCAAAACGCCTGAATCCTACTCTACGTGTCCATCATGTCATCAAGACTGCTAGTCAATCAATGTTTCTAACCGGGGTACTCGGCTCGCACTCTGATTACCCACTTCACGTGGGAAAGGAAAGAGAAGGAACACTTATAACCTATTCAATTCTGCGACTCGAAAATCCACCGAAAGAGCGTCTGGAACTTGTTAAGTGTAAATTATGCGACAGGGCCGAAATAGTAGCTTCAGATAGCCTTTGACATCGCCGTACGCAGACTACCGAAATTACGACGCCGTTTACTCAGTTGTTTTCCTTCAGTCTTTAATTAATTTATTTTACAAAATAATCAACATCGAAGTAGATACGCCTACGAAATATCGGGGTTCTCTGAAATCAAGTTACGCGAAACAAAACCCGATTTCAACTCATAATATTAGATACGCCTGTTTTAAAATTACAATCTGCTATCACAATTTATAAATATAATGCTTTTACAATAATACCTATTGGTATAATTCCGGACGATGGGGCGATTGGGGGCTTCATTGTTAGATCGTTTGTTCCGAATAACTTTCGGGAACACATATTTGTAGAAATGGCAGAAGATTCTGATATATATTCCAGTTATTTGGCAGAATAACAGGACTTCTAAATAAGTAACCGGAAACAGTCAGTTAGTAAAAAAATGTGAGTACGAAACTGTTGCGGTTGAAGCGCTCGAATAATGAACCGTATTCAAACTTAAGTTTTATAATAGATGGCCCTTTAGTTTGTTCCACACGCCTCCATAACAAGTTAGCAGTTAATTAGGTATTTAACTTACGATTTATATGAAAAAAATATTAATTGACCGTAGGCAGACGTCTGCGAATTACTATTGAAAGCGAAAGTATTTAAAGAGTAAGAGGCTAGACGGCGAGTACGCTCGGAAGGCGAAAAAGAGTATCATTACACTGCGTTGTTTTGTTGATTAAAAACTGGATGGCGCAAGGCAAACTTCTTCAGTAGGGCTGGCAACTGACAAAGTTTATAGAGTACATCAATTGTCGTACTCAAAAACGTTATGGGATAAATAATGGCTCTATATCTAAATCCCTAATGATTATTTGTCCTAATGTAATGTTTATCCTGATGATCGTTTGTCCTAACTCTTTTTATTTAAAATCTATTAATTGTTCTGAATTTTTATAAAACAAACCTAACCTATAGAGTTCTACAGGATAATCACAAAAAAGTTCCCGAAAAATTCACGGTTTCCGAGAAAAAAAGTGTTAGGATAAACGATCATTAGGACAAACATTACATTAGGACAAACGATGTTAGGGATTTAGAATGAGACCCATAAATAATATCACTAAAACATAGTCAAACAATAATCGGTAAAACACAGTCAAATAAATTTCAATTCATCATCATCATCCCAGCCTATATACGTCCCACCCACTGCAAGACAGGGCCCAGGCCTCCTCTCAGAGTAAGAGGGGGTTGGGCCGTAGTTCCCACGCGGGCCCAGTGCGGATTAGGAACTTTACACACACACCATTGAATTTCTTCGCAGGTGTATGCAGGTTTCCTCACGATGTTTTCCTTCACCGTAAAGCTGTTGGTAAATTTCAAATGTAATTTCGCACATAAATATCGAAAAACTCAAGAGGTTCGAGCGGGGATTTGAACCCACGAACCTTCAGCTTGAGAGGTTACATATTCCAATTGATAGTTCAATAAAAGCGAAAACGTTCTCATACAAACAGTGAAATCGTTTCCATTAAAACGTTAAACGTTAATCGAATTTGACTTAAAAAAACGAGGGTTCTTAATTTTACTTGTACATATTTTTTATGTTTATTACCTCACTAAGTCATTGTAAACGCCTTTGAAAAAAATATTGGAAAGGGGATAATGATGGCCGGTTTTGTATGAAAACACTAAAACATTGATAAGACTAGATCTGCGTTAGTGAAATCGGAGCCGCTGTTGGATGCGTTTTTAAAATAAAGTGTGTAACCACAACCATTTAAATCTGTGATTGTTTAAAATTACCTCATGAATAAAATTATTGATTAATCGTGAAAATTAACTAGGGTCCCAATCTTTTCTTTCTGATGGTGACATCACCATGACCTTTTGAAATTTCTCTTACCGTAGCTATACATACATTAAGGATGGTGGCACCACCATGGTCTTTTGAAATATTGGACCTAATTGAACAGACTCATTTTGAAGAAGTTTTTTTTAAAGGATGTTGTAATTAATCAAAATCATCCATATCCAAACTAATGTTATAAAAATGTGAAATTGTGTATGTCTGTCTGTCTGTTCCTATGAAATTTCGAATGGAGATAGTTGGAGACCCTGGGAAAGACATAGGATATTTTTTATCCCGGATAATTACGAAGTTGTCGTGGGATAGCGATAACGAATTCTTTGCAGTCAGAGACGCGGGCATGGGCTAGTTTTATAATTTTCTCCAGTTCTTCAACGGATATATCTATACCATCCGGAAGACAACCCTATACATTTATACTACTATGTGTCGGTATGTATATCGGGAGGAAGGTAAGTACATAACATACCTACGTACCAAAACTTGGATAGGCAGGGCTCGCCCGGCCGAGACCACCTGATCTCATTTTCTTATTTCAATTTTAAAATGCAAATCAGCTAACCACCGGCTAGGCTTTCGTACTACAGTAAAGCTTAAATCACCAGTAAATTCCGAGCTTACACTCAGGTCGGCCAAGTTAAAGCTGCAAAAAAACGAACGCAATAGTTGAAAACAAAATCTCACGTACCTAAGCCAAATGAACAGCTTTAAATTAAATGAAATTGCTGTACTATGGCAAAAATAACAACTGCAAACGTACTATCGATCTAAACGAATCCTAATCCACTGTGAAAAGTTTCACAAAAAAAATCATAGTGAGGCTATCTTGAGCATTGCTTGAGGGAATACATTATGAAACTTACTGTGAGAACGTTATACTGTGTGTATTTAATTATTTATCTGCGTGGCTTATTAGAAACAAAGAAACAGATTTTCGGGAGTATTCGGGGAGTACCTGAATAATGTGCATCTCTACGAACAGCCCCCACCATAAACATCCGACTGTCCAGGTGCTCAAAAATATCTGAACTCGCACTTTTAAATCATAATTAACAATACCATCGTCTTCAGATATTTTTAAGCATCTAGCCAGCCAGATTCGATGTTTACGATGGTGAATTTACCAACTACCTAACTCTATTGTACAGTAGACACGTACAAGGGTAGAGCCTTTTCACAATAAATTTCACGTCGTTTTCTTTCCCAGATGTACGGAATTCAAAATGGCATTTTTAGCGAAAAGGTTCCACCCTTCCACCCTAATAAGCAGCTAAGTTCTTTGACTGTACATTTTCTGTATTCTGTCTATCGATTTTGTCCAATATTTTATTCATTGATTACCTACTAAAATCGACACGCAATTTTCACACAACCTTAAATTTATTTTTATCCCCTAGTGCTCTGGAATTCGATCGGCCCTACAAAACCGGGGCATCATAAGCATAACGTGCCCCGGTGAAAACGTCTAGGTACGCAAGGCTGGGTGAACGAACTGGCGACGCCGCAAACCGGATAGAGCTAGCCGCTCACGACCGCTCTTAACAGCCGTAAACGTAGGCAGGTAGCCGAAAATGCAACAAAAACTCCTCAATGTCCAAACTTCCGCTTGATTGGGATCTTAGATAGGATAGCGTTAAGCAAGCTGAAGAATCAGTTTTTTTTATTAATAGGTAAACTAAATATTAGTTCGTTACCCTTTAAGGTTCTTTTTTACATAAAACTGACCCGTGATCAACTTTTATCTCACCTGATGGAAAGTGCAAATGAGGGCAAAGGTGTATCACACCACACCGGTTCAGTAACAGCCTATTTCACTCTAGCCTCGAAGAGCCCTAGTTTAAGTATCTATCTGAAAACACAGGCGATGGGAGCGAATTCTAGTCCTTATTAAGAAAGATGAAACGCACCGTTTTGTGCGGGCGAATGGACTAACCACATACGGGTAAAACGCTCCCCACGATTGGATGTCCGTTGATAAAATGGAGATGAAGGAATTAAATCATGTAATTCCTGCGCACACTCGCCAAAATGTATCCGGTAAAATAGCAACTCTACGCTACGGCGGTGTCGGCGGTGTTCGTCATCGCCTTTGCTTATCGTAGTCACAATGCCAGGTATCTTTTGAACCGTAATTGGAAAATAAGCAGGACCTACCTACTTGTACTGATTTCGATTTCTTAAGTGTCATCAATAAATAAAATAAAGTTTATAGTCAAATTAAAATGGCAATAACCGTTTGTATGTCTGTCTTTTTTTCTCTAATATTGGACTGCATAGTGTTGGTTTGACTAATTCTAATGTCCACAATGTTGGGCCAACTTATCGCAAAGGGTGGACGCCGTGGAAGTAAACGGATTGGCGTTAGGTTAGAGCAGGGGCTCCAAATGTTTTTTATACTTCTCTTAACTATACTTTTATTCGCGACGCCCTACAAAATACCAACGTGTAGCTTTAGATACGTATGCAGGCGACCTGGGTGTCCCTGAAACAGCCGCGACACAGTTCGGGAGCCCCTAAGCTAGAATGAGACGAAAATAAATGATGCGCAACTGCTCACTCTACTATATAATTGTTCCTAAAAAAACGCACAAAATCGAGAGTAATGGAGAAAATGGGAGTAGCCCTTTTGTCCAGCAGTGAGACATTTGATAGTACTTATAAATGAAGAATTGTAGAGGCTAAGATAAAATGCAATGAATAAACGATTATGATTATATTATACATATTTTTCTAGATTAGAGTTTGAAATTGAATACAGTAAATTTTTTGAAAAGTTTAAAAAAGTGCATTTAATTGGTTTATTCAATTCAGTATCCAGAGCTTAAAAGATAAAAACTGATGTCTGAGTCTTCAGGTCTATAGGCATTTAAAAAAAATACTATTTTCTCAAAAAATATTCCTTATTATCCATGCAATTTTTTTGGGTCGGTTTTGTGAAGTGTCATATTATAAACTGTAAGAAAAAAACATGACAAAATTGATACAAAAATTTGAGATTTTTTTTTTATTGTCAAAATCAATAGTGCTCTTGATTTTGAGTATTTCTGAGTAAGAAAATCCCAAAATTTCCTCATTTGAAAAAAAGTAAAGGCTACACTTTTTTTTTAAATGTCCCTATATTGTTATTTAATGAAATAAAGGACTAATCAAAAATTAATTTTAAGTAATTATTGTTCATATTTTTATTTTAAAAACTCTGTGGCCACTCATGGAGGCTATTCCTTTATTGCTTAGTTCTTGTGTTTCCTGAGAACATAATTAATTACTATTACTATACATAATTGCTTGTACAGGGTTATTTTTAATTCACTGACATCCTCTTAACCCTGAATTCCTATCACTCAAACAAATGTTTTTTGTTTTACGACTTTTTAAAATGAAGCACTTTTTTTCCCATACAAATAGGTACACAGAGTATCGTAAAAATAAGAGGAAATCTCAAATTTTCTAAACGTTATTACACCAAAAATATTAAGTTATGACAAAAGCCGTAGAACAAAAAACATTTGTATAAGTGGTGGGAGTTTAGGGTTAAAAGGATGCTAGTGAATTACAAATAACCCTGTATAAATTTAGTTTTTAAGCTTGACTTTTGTTTTTTATGTTTTGTTTACACAAAACAGTGTGATTGTGGCACTCAGCTTAACTATAACTATTTATACAAGCAGCAATTTCTGATGTATCTAGTGTTAACAATTGTTGGTAAACCTTAAATAAAATAAAATAAATGTGCTGAAGCCTCATTGAAATATTGGATTATAAAACCACACAAATGTAGTCTAAAAAGTTCAGCATGTCTGTAGCACAATAACTGTTCCCATACAAAATGATTTGACAAAGCCACATGTGGGTTGTTTTAAAAAAATTGTTTAGTTAAGGGCTTAATAAAAACCAAATCATGATCGCTTCCTTTGTGAAATGAAAGTTA
The DNA here is from genome assembly GCA_947563465.1 of Archips xylosteana. NCBI lineage: Eukaryota > Metazoa > Arthropoda > Insecta > Lepidoptera > Tortricidae > Archips > Archips xylosteana. Next base: position 8,679,339 of record OX387362.1, read on the forward strand.
GTCATACAAATTATAAGGAATCAATGGCTCAGGCCTGAAATGTCTGTTTTCCTAAAATGTATTTTTCCCAAAATGTCTGCTTTTCCATATTGTCAGCTTCTCAAAATGTCAGCTTCTTTATGTCTGTCTCCAAAAATGACAGCTTTTGTATAATGTTTGCTTTTCAGAAAGTGCTTATTATCAAAATGTCTGCAACCTCAAATATCCGCTTTCTTACAATTTTGGCATTCCAGAAAAGTCTTATTTCCAAAATGTCTGCAATCATGAACATGCAATATTTACGTAAAAATATCTTTATCATTTTAAAGCGAAAATCCTATGTCCTTCCCAGGGTCTTAAACCGTCTCTAAACAATTAAGCAGGCAATTAAATAAATAAGGATTAGAAAGAAAGAATCAACTGCATTGCAGTTGCGATGTAGGGGCGGTCAGCTGTTGCAGTTGCCTTGCAGTTGTAGTGCGGTCCGTCTGTATCAGCCCTCACACACGAGTCCCTCACACGTCTGTTAATGTATCCGTTTGTACCCCAATATAGCTCACCACAATCTTAAAATATAAAGATTTTTGTAGCTGTTGGTTTTGTGTTGTTTTTGTTTTATTTTATTGAAATAAATAGTTTTTTTTGTTTTTTTTAATTCTTTAGAAGTAAATGTTCGGGAACACTTGCAATAAAATGTAGTCAGATTTCACAAGTTGTTAGCATGCATGACCGCTTTAGCCTAGTTGGTAGTGACCCTGCCTATGAAGCAAGAGGTCCTGGGTTTGAATCCCAGTAAGGGCATTAATTTGTGTGATGAGCATGAATATTTGTTCCTGAGTTATGGATGTTTTCTATGTATTTAAGTATTTATTTATCTATATAAGTATGTTTATCGTTGTCTAGTACCCATAGTACAAGCTTAGCTTAGTTTAGGACTAGGTTGTTTTGTGTAAGATTGTCCCCTAATATTTATTTATTTATTTATGTATTATCATAGGACAATAATGAAGATAATGATGAATGACATGTACTCAATGCCTAATTGGGTTTACCTAGAGCTTCAATATTACAAATATACAAACTTACTCAATTAAAATTCATCAGTGAATATCAAGCCTGTTATCTTGAAAATGGAGTGCCATGATATCTTTTAGTCACATTTTAAAGGATAAATAGTTACTTAACTAAAATGTGTGTAAGTTTTACCCACCCATGTAAGTCCCAAATTTTTATTGAATTCCTTATTTGAACAATGTGTCACTGACTTAAGGTGCCATGTCTCCTATCCAGTGTTAAATCATGTCATGACTCTGTTACAGAGAAAAATTGACTAAAATAATGAACCAAAAATAAAATAGAATATTCTGCTCTTTGCATCTTCAGTACCACAGTACAGTATACCAACCAATTTACAAATGCTGCCAGACACTACCAATGAATTTCAATTACAAGTTATTGAAAACATACTTATCAGGAAACAATCGTACAAAGACCTTGATAATCGCGCCTGTCATAACTCCCCGTCAATGGAATCACAGTCAGACATATCATTTATCTCTATCATAATGAGACATCTCTCGAGCGCGACAAGGACGCCCTACATGGCCCCGACGCCTATTCAAAATGGACGGTTAACTGTTTCACATTTTTTTAACAGCCAGCTGCTTGGAACAGCTGTTCGAGCCGGCAGACGTAGTCTGCACGGCTCAAATGCACGAACAATTTGACGAGGGGATACATTGTCCAAACACGTGTATCTTAGAATAGAATAAGACTGCATATTAAACACCAGGTAAAACTGCCTCGGAGTGCTCCGTGAGCACTTTTACCGAAATTAATGCGAAACAGAAAAATTTAGGAACTTTTACCAAATGCCAGAAAAAATAAGAAAAATCCATTCTACAATCAAATAACCTGAGACTAAGCACTAAATAACGAAATACAAGAGTTCAGAGACAATGCAATCGGTGAGAAAAGGGTACCATTTTGATTTCATCCTCCATGTTGCGGATCAGAAAACGCGAGAAATTTGCACGCCCTTTACCCATATTTGGAGCAAATAAGTTTTAACCAAAGAAATACATTCAACTTTTTGATCATTTTAATACTTACTCATAAACAAATCTGTCAGAACAAAACACCGGCCGGTCAATCATGAGAAGACCTACCTTAACAAAGCTGATCGATGTTGTTGTACCTTCGATGTCTAAGAGTAGAATTTTGCATTTCTTGACGATATCCCCAATTTCCTTAGTTTCATTTGCCATTGTACAAGAAAAGCACTACCTTTAACAGGGCGTACTTTCGTAAAAAATCTAATTTACTTGACTAGAAATTCTTCCACGATACGCACCCCACACCACACAAAAAAGCATTGAAATTGAACGTAGGAAGGAGACAAAGCAGCCAATACACGAACGAAAAAGCAGTAATGAAAGTTGCCCTAGTTGAAGCAAGATGCACCGATATACTAAGATGACTGAGTGAGGGAGAAAACACAACGGAAGGATATGTGTCCTGCGCAATTTCGCCAACACGGAGAGAAAAATTTCTCCCCATGGTATTGCCACCTTATTACTTCAATTTACCTTTTTTTAAAAAAAAATATTGATGAAATGCAAAGGTATGATTATATTGTTTATGGATAATATAAATAAATAAGGCTTTAAGCAGTTTAAGAAATTGTTTTTCATGTATAAAAAGCTGCAAAATAATAGAACAAGCATAATACTATGTTTTATTCAAAAAATCTAATGTACCGCATTTGGCAATGAGCATCTAAATTTGCATGAATACTACTTAAATTTAGAAATAAATATGCGTATTTTTATTTGCACTGTTGTTACTGTGGAATTTTACCCCTCATTAAAAGATATCTCAAGGAGCAACACTAAATTTCATATGTTGGTAGACGTGAAAAATTCGCGCAATTTTAAAGTATGGGACACTCATAAAAAAAATCCCGAGATAAAAAAGCCTGTCAAGTGCGAGACGGACTCGTACGCCGACAGTTCCGTACGTATTAAAAATTAAACTTTTTAAAGATGCTAATGGTATTTCGAGTATTATTACTAAAGAAATATGGGCCAATTTTTATTTTGTTGAATGTTTTGACTTCTTTTAGTTTGGAATATTTTATGTAATTTCTGTTTAGAATCACAAGTTTTTTCGATCCTACTAGGAGAACAAAAGTATCCCAAGTTTTTTTTCCGTTGAGTTACCATTTTTCATGGACTTTATACGACCGTAACTAAATGGAAGAATCGAAAATTATATGGAAGTTTTGGGACACTTTTTTTCTCCTAGTAGGATCGAAAAAGCTCGTGATTTTAAGTAGAAATCACATACAATTTTCCAAATTAAAAAAAAAGTCAAAACATACAAGAAAATGAAAACTGGCCCAACTAAATTATTTTAGTACTTATAATTAAAGTATATATATTAAAGTTGCAGGTTATTCTCGCCAAGAATTGGAATAAGTGATTTCAGGTTTGTTCCTTTACTTGTCTTGTGTGTGCAGACTTACTTGTCTTTCATAATTTCATGGCAAGGAAGAGTAACATTATATTCTAATCTATACTACCTCTATATTTGATATCCACGGTTTCTATTTCTAAAACATGGACCTTTTTATTGCGTTGATTTAAAAGCATTACGACTTTAAGTGATCATAGCTCTTTTTTTTCGTAAGCTTCGCGCTCTTGGCAGATTAGCCAGCAGCTCTAGTTATTTTGAAAATAGTGTTCCTGAGAAAATAGCGGTGACAGACAGCCAGCCAACTAGCCAAACCAACAAACAAGTTGACAACGAAGTTACCCTACTCTACAAGGGTTCCGTGTTTAACATTTGAGGTACGGACGGAACCCTAAAAAGTATGTAGAAATAATTATTTTATCGAATCGTCCACCACAAAAGTCTCTCCTTGGCGGCAGCAGTGAAAACAACCTCTATGACTTCAATTTGAGGTTTATCCGACATGAATTGTACTTTAATTATAGGTAAGCAAAAAAGACATTTCCAGAATGATTCTTTATTGGTATTTACAGTCATATAAATAATAATTCTTATTGCAAGTCTATGCTTAAAATATAACTTTATAGTAGTTCTCGCGCACAATTCATTACTGGCATTTAATCTCTACTTTATTACGCTACTACAAAATTCGAAGTTCGTATCATGCCATCCCTTCAACTATTTTGTTTCATATTATTAGCGTAAACGGAATGGAATGAAATTGAATCTAATCGAAATGGAATCGAATTTCGTAGTATAAGGCCAGGTGGTTTTACCAGCGAACGAAAAAAGCATAGAACGCGAGCTTCCTGCAAAATTCCAGTTTAAACGGGACATTTATTCCAACTACGCATGCGCCTTGTAGTACCAATAAGAAATAGCTAAAATATCAGCCGATTTTCTATTACCCAAAACAAATAAACGTGATTGGTCAATTTCAAAATGAATGGCTGGGATTGTATCCTAGCTCTGACGTTTTATGTGTCTAAAATGGCGGTGACAGTGAGAACGCTTAACTGATGGATGGTTGCATGCAACGAAGAGTCATTTTCGTAGGCTAAATCGTCGTAATTAATTACATTTGATTTTAAGCTTTATTTTGATTTAAAATATCATAAGATAACTAACATAATTAGGTGTTAATACCTTTAAACACTATGCGTATAAAACTAACTCCAAAAAACTGCACTTAAACGATAAAAAGATAACTGCGTAATTTCATTTCACTTTTTAGTGCAGTTTTTGACCCTTTTATTGTTTTTGTTAAAAAATAAATTTATTTCTGTCTTTTCTCGTATAGTTAATTAGTATATTTAGAATCAATAGTCTAGTTAGGATGACCCAGATCAATTGCAATAAATAGAAAAAAACATTGTCAGCACTATACTCCTAAACTGTATGAAAACTTATGAAATTGCACTACCTTTTTCGAACAATGTATACAAATTGTTATGTGCGTGCATGAAACCATGTATCTCAACAAATAAAAATTTAAATGTTTAATAGGTATCTTATCTTAGGTACCCTTTCATTCACCTATAAACATTTTGATGATGTAAGGTTGCATAACACCATCCCTATACAAAATCTGTTACGATTAAAAAAATGAAACATGTATGTTTACGGCTTTATTTACATATGAAAAGTGATTCCATCTTTTTTATGTTTTCCAGAGTGATTAACACACCATTTCACTGCACAATAAGGCATATTTTTTTTATTTTTCTGACCACTTCATACAACTGTTACGCTGCGCCGCCATGTGCAAACTAAACAGCCGTTTGACACAGTTTTGATGCCCCACCTTCTTTGACACAGTTTAGGTGGTGTCGTTTTGCGATGCTAGTTGTGCTTCTATGCTTTTATCGTTTGCTGGGTTAAAAGAAAAAAATTGTACCAACTGCGTTATATTGCCAATAATGATGGATCATTTATAAATGTGTATAGTATAAATCTTCCCAGGTGAATTTTTCGCTTCGAGCCATTACATTAAATTTGAACCTTAATACTATGACGATACCGTTTGTTTTGAAAGATAAGGGCTCGAAGCGAAAAATTCACCTGGGAAGATTTATACTATAGCTGCGCGGCACGCGATGTACTTAAAACAGCTTGCACAATTTTTGTTGCAATCGTTAAAAGAGCTTAGGTTTGCCACAGCGCGTAATAATAATTAGGAGTCTTCATACGGCAACTAAATGTGCGGTGCGGGGAACGGCCCCGTCTTCTTCTTGGCTTTCATTGCTCATTTGGATCTACTCCCACTAATTTTATTATCAGCTCTAATGATGGATCTAGCTAGAATTATTGAGTTTTTTTTTCAAGGTACATTTAGTTCCAAAAAATTTAAGCCTAGAATTTTTAATGTAAAAAGAGATTTCAAATGTTCGATGTAACTGGGAATAAAAAATCCAACTACACTTCCTTTATTTTACCATTAGAAAAGGCTCAATCTTGACGAGTATGAAAAACACAAACAATAAAATAAGTCACAGTAAATACAAATATCATTTTTTTTTTCATAAATTATAGTTGCTATTTTTTTCAAAGCGTTTTCAATAAAAAAAAACTTCAAGGTTGTTTACCTTTTTTGAATGCTAAAATATATGAAGTATAGTTCTATCAATAGATCTGATAATAATTATGTAGATATTCAATTCGCAGGGCTCAGTGTGTCCCACTTTTACAGACGGGGACTCGGCCGATTAAATAGACAGTTCGCACCGCGGCACCGAGATAAAGAAGTGCGCCAAGAATTGTGCATTAAGAATTGACAAGATTTCATATTTCTAAGACTATAATTTGATTCGTTCTCTGTATTTTGCTTGGAAAGAGAAAGACGCTGATAGTTTTAAATTTTCACTCGGATTATTAATTAATTTATTACAAAATTACAATTACTCCAAAACTACCACACAATAGATCCATTACTTTTGTCTAGTCTCTGTTAAAAAAAAGGTGATGACGTAAATCTGACGTTGAGGATGCTATGAAATTTAAAATTATTACAGCTCTTTTTTCTGGTGAAAAAGGCAAAGGAAAATATCTATTCTGTGGTAGTACTGGTAAATTCAGATATATTTTTTAATTTCTTGTATTTTTTAAATATGGAGAAATAAAATATAATAAATATTTTTCCGTGTTTAGGAGGCAAAACTCTTTCGATTACTGTAGTAATTTTCAGGTGTCAAAAAAATTAATCTCGTCAATTGTTACACTATGTGTTACCGTTAAAAGTTAGTAAGGCCCTGACGTAACATAAAACCTAAAGTGTTGTCAAATGGTCTATTAGACTACTTTTAGATAGCTTCTGCTTTTCTTCAGTCTTCAGTTTCTTGATTAGTCTTGGAGTCCCCATATTCACGTTTTCAGCCTTCCGCTTAGTTACCTGAAATTATAAATAAAACCCATTATTAGTATGATAGCCAGATAGCCAGTTAAAGTCGTTATTCATTACATTAGATATGACGTTTTTTTATCCCTCTCTAGGTGGAAAGGGCGATGTTATAGCCGGTGACTTCCGCATATACGTAAGTTTTTAAGATATACTAAAAGTAAAGTTATTGACTGTTTAAGGCCCTACCGAGTTTTTGGCGCATTTATTGCATTCATTTAAACCCGTGCTGTATCATTACTAGCAAAGCTTTAGTTCTGAAATTCATGTGTAAGATATTTGAGGATTAACGCTAGTGACCAGTGTTTTTCGAAACACGATTACTTGTAGTTTGCTCGATAGAAAAAAATCCAAAATCATCTCTAAAAAATAAAATATATCCCTAGTACGGCGTAAATACTGCACGGCAGGTCATGGCTTTTTGAATGTTAATAAAACAAGATGTTTTCTAGGGCCTAGTGTTGCTACATTTTTAAAATATGTATTTGTTTTAGTAATACGATGAAAACGCGCGGTCTGACCAATCTATCTTGAGCCGTCGTGCTTCCCCCTTATCCGTATAATTAGTTGCGTTAGTTCTCCTTCGGCCATTGGACGCACGGCTTTGATTCTAGCCGCTCTCACGTACACATACACGAGTGCATAGAATACCTAAAATCGATTAGCGCAAGAAGCTCGGTAGGGCCTTAACAAATTGGCAGTCATGGCACATGGCTGGTAGAACCATTGGCCGTTGGGGTCTTAAGGATCTAGAGTGGCGCCCGCGCATCAGAAGATGCAATGTTGAAAGGCCTTCCGCAAGGTGAACAGACGACGTCGTTGTGGATAGCAGACAATGGTCGTGGAGTTTCTTGGGAAAACCTCTATGTCCAATAGTGAGCATCTTCTGGCTGATATGATAATGATTACGTGATGAATGATGTGAGTGATAATGGAGTCTTAGCATTGACAGAAGCGAATACAATCTCTCTCTTGCTGTTCGGGGCGATGGTGCCGTCTCTGATGATGGTGTCGTCTTTGTCTTTAATTCGGGCTGCCATTATTGGTATCGTTAGCGCAACTAGCCATACCAGCGAGCCGTGATAATAAGTCTTAACTAAACTAACCTTAGGAGCCTTATCGGTTAGTGCGATGGCGGCAAACACAAAGTTCCTCTTGCTGCTTGGACCAATGGTGCCACCTGTCTCATTAACTCAAGTCACCTGGCATTATTAACGCAGCTAGCCACACCATCGAGCCGTGGTAATAAGTCTTAACTAAACTAACCTTAAGAGCCTTATAGGTTAGTGCGATGGCGGCAAACACAAAGTTCCTCTTGCTGCTTGGACCAATGGTGCCACCTGTCTTATTAACTCAAGTTACCTGGCATTATTAACGCAGCTAGCCACACCAGCGAGCCGTGGTAATAAGTCTTAACTAAACTAACCTTAGGAGCCTTATCGGTTAGTGCGATGGCGGCAAACACAAAGTTCCTCTTGCTGCTTGGACCAATGGTGCCACCTGTCTCATTAACTCAAGTTACCTGGCATTATTAACGCAGCTAGCCACACCATCGAGCCGTTGTAATAAGTCTTAACTAAACTAACCTTAAGAGCCTTATAGGTTAGTGCGATGGCGGCAAACACAAAGTTCCTCTTGCTGCTTGGACCAATGGTGCCACCTGTCTTATTAACTCAAGTTACCTGGCATTATTAACGCAGCTAGCCACACCAACGAGCCGTGGTAATAAGTCTTAACTAAACTAACCTTAGGAGCCTTATCGGTTAGTGCGATGGCGGCAAACACAAAGTTCCTCTTGCTGCTTGGACCAATGGTGCCACCTGTCTCATTAACTCAAGTTACCTGGCATTATTAACGCAGCTAGCCACACCAACGAGCCGTGGTAATAAGTCTTAACTAAACTAACCTTAGGAGCCTTATCGGTTAGTGCGATGGCGGCAAACACAAAGTTCCTCTTGCTGCTTGGACCAATGGTGCCACCTGTCTCATTAACTCAAGTTACCTGGCATTATTAACGCAGCTAGCCACACCATCGAGCCGTGGTAATAAGTCTTAACTAAACTAACCTTAAGAGCCTTATAGGTTAGTGCGATGGCGGCAAACACAAAGTTCCTCTTGCTGCTTGGACCAATGGTGCCACCTGTCTTATTAACTCAAGTTACCTGGCATTATTAACGCAGCTAGCCACACCAGCGAGCCGTGGTAATAAGTCTTAACTAAACTAACCTTAGGAGCCTTATAGGTTAGTGCGATGGCGGCAAACGCAAAGTTCCTCTTGCTGCTTGGACCAATGGTGCCACCTGTCTTATTAACTCAAGTTACCTGGCATTATTAACGCAGCTAGCCACACCAACGAGCCGTGGTAATAAGTCTTAACTAAACTAACCTTAGGAGCCTTATCGGTTAGTGCGATGGCGGCAAACACAAAGTTCCTCTTGCTGCTTGGACCAATGGTGCCACCTGTCTCATTAACTCAAGTTACCTGGCATTATTAACGCAGCTATCCACACCAACGAGCCGTGGTAATAAGTCTTAACTAAACTAACCTTAGGAGCCTTATCGGTTAGTGCGATGGCGGCAAACACAAAGTTCCTCTTGCTGCTTGGACCAATGGTACCACCTGTCTCATTAACTCAAGTTACCTGGCATTATTAACGCAGCTAGCCACACCAACGAGCCGTGGTAATAAGTCTTAACTAAACTAACCTTAGGAGCCTTATCGGTTAGTGCGATGGCGGCAAACATAAAGTTCCTCTTGCTGCTTGGAACAATGGTGCCACCTGTCTCATTAACTCAAGTTACCTGGCATTATTAACGTAGCTAGCCACACCAGCGAGCCGTGGTAATAAGTCTTAACTAAACTAACCTTAGGAGCCTTATCGGTTAGTGCGATGGCGGCAAACACAAAGTTCCTCTTGCTGCTTGGACCAATGGTGCCACCTGTCTCATTAACTTAAGTTACCTGGCATTATTAACGCAGCTAGCCACACCAACGAGCCGTGGTACTAAGTCTTAACTAAACTAACCTTAGGAGCCTTATCGGTTAGTGCGATGGCGGCAAACACAAAGTTCCTCTTGCTGCTTGGTCCAATGGTGCCGCCACCTTTCTCATTAACTCAAGTTACCTGGCATCATTAACGCAGCTAGCCACACCAGCGAGCCGTGGTACTCGTAATAAGTCTTAACTAAACTAACCTTAGGAGCCTTATCGGACGGTGTGACGGCGACAAACACAAAGTTCCTCTTGCTGCTTGGACCAATGGTGCCACCTGTCTCATTAACTTAAGTTACCTGGCATTATTAACGCAGCTAGCCACACCAACGAGCCGTGGTAATAAGTCTGAACTAAACTAACCTTAGGTAGGAGCCTTATCGGTTGGTGCGATGGCGGCAAACACAAAGTTCCTCTTGCTGCTTGGTCCAATGGTGCCAGCTGTCTCATTAACTTAAGTTACCTGGCGTTATTAACGCAGCTAGCCACACCACCGAGCCGTGGTACTAAGTCTGAACTAAACTAACCTTATGAGCATTATCGGACGGTGTGACGGCGACAAACACAAAGTTCCTCTTGCTGCTTGGACCAATGGTGCCACCTGTCTCATTAACTCAAGTTACCTGGCATTATTAACGCAGCTAGCCACACCAGCGAGCCGTGGTAATAAGTCTGAACTAACCTTAGAAGCCTTATCGGACGGTGTGACGGCGACAAACACAAAGTTCCTCTTGCTGCTTGGACCAATGGTGCCACCGGTCTCATTAACTTAAGTTACCTGGCATTATTAACGCAGCTAGCCACACCAGCGAGCCGTGGTAATAAGTCTGAACTAACCTTAGGAGCCTTATCGGACGGTGTGACGGCGACAAACACAAAGTTCCTCTTGCTGCTAGGACCAATGGTGCCGACTTTGTCGTCATCGGCTTCAGCGGCCAGAGGCATCGCCAGGGCCGCGAGTCGCGCCAGCGAACCGCCGCCGCGCATAAGCGACGAGCCGTGGTAGCTTTGCTGGAACGTGCAAGTCTGAATTAGTATACGACTAAACTTTACCAGCGATTTTTCTCGCGGGAACCATTGGATCGGGCATTTGAATTGAAATTTCGGGATTTTGTTGAATTTCTTTGAGAATACCTACCCAGAAATTATATTGTGATCATGAAGAACGACCGTGTGAATGGTGATTCGCGTGCGTACATTACGATCCCGTGAGAATATCGGAAGAAAAATTAGTGTGTTATTCTCGAGATCCAGCTATGATACCATATTTCATTCGAATTTGTATGTAATTTGTAATAGAACAGTCGAAATTACCTTAAGAATTTGTAAAGGCATCGGAGGACACGATTCTTCTTTAGTCAGCTTCTTTTCGACCTTGGCAGGGACCTCTTCGCTATTAGCTTCAGTTTCGTTAATTTCTAAAAGCAGACTGGACATGGTCTTAGAACTCAGATTGGCCTTTATTATTTTACTTCTGTCGATACTGACGTTCTTATCTTCCGTTTCACCATCATTTTGCTGCAAAAATAAAAGAAACAGTATAGCAAAAGATTACTTTTAACTAACTAGGTGTTCATGTATGTTTACAAAAAAAGGCTTTCCTCAGTTTGGGACTATGTCAAATGGGCCCCAAATTTTTTACATACCTATTTTACTTATATCAATATAAATTTATTTTATTTACCATACTCCTTAGGAAGACCTCTCTCTCATGCCTCTGCTTTCTCCACTGCTCTTCAGATTCAAACTCCAGTTCTTGACTATCACCAAATATAGCGGGCACGGTATCACCGGTCTCTTCCTCGCCGTCTGTAAAAATTATATAAATAATCTTTTTAATGCTTTCTTTTTTCAGGGCTGATACTCCTCTACTATCTGGATATACTTTTGCTTCCTGTTTGCTTTTGGGGGCATTTGGTCACCTCTACCGGTAACGGGTTGTTATGCCGTGATGCTATGGCACAGAATATATAATAGTACTAACGTACAGAATGGCCACGCTCCGCCCCGCGCCGATTCGAGTTACCGCACCCCTCAAAGCGCAGATTGCCGGGAACCGCCGGAAATCAGTCGGGTGCATGACGCGATGTATGTAGGCCGCACGGTACTAAACTTTTGCGAAATGGTAACATACTGTGCATTGTATGGGTGTTTGGCAACAGCCAAAGATAAGGAAAGGAGTTTTTTCGATTTCCGAAGGACGAAAGAAGGTAAATAACAAACTTTAATTAGCAACATGTACAGTGTAGTGTAGGTAACTAGGGAAATAACCACTAGGTTTAAAAGTTTGTTACCTATAATGTATAAATAGACGTCTTATATTAGTAGGTATTTGTAAAATTGATTTGTTAATTATTTCTTATCAATAGATCAATATCTATAATTACATTCTCTAATTGTCTTTACAAAATAAATGAGGTATACACTCATTCACATATTTTTAAACACTTAATTTAGACAAATGATAAGTTTAATTATAAGTACATACGATAATTAGATTACCTACTCATTTTATTTTACATTAAAACGTTGCTCGTTGCTCGCGCTCAACGAACGGATTCACTTTCCGCAGCTATCTCTTTCTACGCTGCTATGCAGTCACGTGCGATAGGCAGCCCTGTGTATCTTACGCACACATTGACGCGTGTACAGACGTCGTCGTGCTTATGTAGATTCAAGAACGCGTATTTTATACGTCGTGGCCGCCGTGTGGCTATGGGCTGTGTTAAATTAAAATTGAATGTACTGGTAATTTATGGCTCATAAAATACGGGGCGGCTGTTAGCGACCCAGTTTACGGCAGTACCGTTTATCAACATAGAATACCTTACCTATATTCCTCCACCTGAACTTCCGTTGTCGATGGCCGTCTCCCAAATCGCCGTCCTCGAATAGCAGCTCCTGAATGAGTCTCACTTCACGCTTATCCTGGTCTAGCACATCGCGCCTGAAAGGTGCACAAAGATGAATTAGTATTTGAGCAATGTTAGTCCGCGATGTTAGTCTTATTCATAGTCTGTCAATTCATTATAAGTACATATTGAGTTAAGTGTCCATAAATAACGACCGCTTTAGCCTAGTTGGTAGTGACCCTGCCTACGAAGCAAGAGGTCCTGGGTTCAAATCCCGGTAAGGGCATTTATTTGTATGATGAGCACGAACATTTGTTCCTGAGTTATGGATGTTTTCTGTGTATTTAAGTATTTATTTATCTATATAAGTATGTCTATCGTCGTCTAGTACCCATAGTACAAGCTTTGCTTAGTTTGGGACTAGGTCGATTTGTGTGAGATTGTCCCCTATTATGATTTATTTATTTATAACAGTTCCATTCCTAGTCTCATAGCGGTTTTTTAATACCACGGTACATTTGCGCCCCAGCCACGAGACAATTGGGATTGTCAAAAAAAATTAACAATGGTTCTCATATATATTTTTTTACTTACAGAAAAGTCAATTATATGAAACTTTTTTCAATATTTTTTTCATTTGGTTCACTACTTTTTCAAAATTAATTATTGAAACTATTTTGGTTGATGACATCACAGATTACCCTTTTCAACGCCAACGACGCATATCGCAGGTTGTACACCAACGACAGATATATCACTTATATGTATCAGTCAGGGTGTGCATATCTACCTACATACTTTCAGTAGGGCATGGTATATGAGTGAGAGCTGTTGTTTTTGACAGAACATTGAAAAGGTTAATCTAATGTCGTAGATAACGACACTAAAATATCGATGTAATCACTTAAATACATACGGATGTTTGTCCATATTTCCTCTACAACTGTCCCACGTCCTCTGGCTCTGCTACTTGCTCGAAACTTGTATTTCTGTTGCTATACTTACATGTGTATCTGTCCAAGTTCCCGCTGTAACTGTCCCTCGTGAAATTTGTCATCGTCACCAGCTTCCCGCTCCATCCGGTCCAAGCCAGCTTCGTCCTCGTCGCCAGAACCCACCCACTCGTCCTCTGACGTCAGTTCTGCTTCTTGCTCGAAAAACTCAGCCATTTTACGAGACTTCTTTTGCTTTTGTGGTTTAACTTCAACCTGTAATTAGGTTAATCATCATCACAGTGGCGGGGCGTGAACATTTTTGCAAGTAAAGCCGGAGCAAAAAAAATATAAAAACCTCTTCTTAAAAGTGCAGTAATGGAAGAGAAGCGTTTGGTATCTTCGAAAGTTTAGTCAATATTATATTAGCCTATACGTTCTACTGCTGGCACATGTCCCCTCTCAGAATGAGAAAAAAAAATTATAATAAATGTTGTTACCATCAAATTGGGTACCTAACAAAGTCGACGCTTTCATCGCGTCGATACCATTGAATACGGAAGACGTACAATACAATAATGAAATACAGAAAAATATGTACAGGGCAAAATATATAAGGCCTACCTTATATATTTTGCCATAGGCGGCCTTATTTAAGACAAAAAGAAAGCAAGGAGTGGATTTCAGCAGGTGGTGTACATCAGAAACCTGTGATCAGATGAGTATGTTCTTGGGATGAAAGGAAGATAATTGGAAAGCAGTCCTCCATATGGTGGATTGAAGGTTAAAGGTTAAAGGCACCAGTCTTGCTTCAAATATACAGCCTATGTCTTCCCTTATGGTGGCGTTAGGTTAGGTTTAAACGGCTTAATTTTTTTTTTAAGTTAATGACTTGATAATGATAGGTAGCACACCAGGTTAAAATATTGTCAGTGAAAACTTGTCATGATTTTTATATCCCGACTGCGACAAACTGAATAAATCACTTGCCTCATTTTCCTCGGAATCATATTCAACTATCCTTTCCTCGCCATCATCTTCTACGTCCGATATGTCATCCACCATTTCTTCGTCTGACTGCAAGGTCGCTTCATCTTCCTCCTCATCGTCTGGAAAGTAATTAGAAAAAATTAAGTAAAGTCATATAATAACATTTATTGTGCATAAGATTTTAATTATTCTATTGTTTTCTTTATAAATATAAAAGCTCCCCTTAGACAAGTTTGGTTACATAATACTTGCAATTAAGTACAGAACAGACAAACATTATTAATGAATTTACCTGAAATTTGTAAAGCCCGTTTTTCGGCTCTCTTTTTCTTTAATTTCTTCTTTTTATTGGACTTGGCAGCCTCGCCATTACTTTCTTCATCGCTATCTATTACAAACTTCTTTCTTGCATGACTAACTGCATCAAACGATACCGCATCATTATCAGGGGCATTATCAAAAACATATTTCTTTGTGTTTGATACATCAGTAGCAGGCTCAGCCATTTCTTTAATAATTGAATCAAAAACGTCTTTCTCTTCTACTGTCTTCTTATTCGTATTATCAATAACATGCAAAAGTGACTTAGTTTTTTCATTTTCTGTAAATTCAACTTGAGAGACGAACTGGTTATCATAGAATTTTCCAGTGCATAGTTCATAGACTTCATCACCTATAGGACATTGAGACTCGGACAACTGAGACTCAGCAAAAATTACGTTCTGTGTTTGCGTGAATTTTCCTGAACACATATCTGCAATGTCATCTAAATTTCCCTGTAAAGAAGCAAACAAATGTTTTGAAAGATAAAAACTACGTACATTGTCGTAGAAAAATATAAAACTTACGCTATGGTGATACTGACCTGATCCTCTGATTGTGTTTCGCAAATGATATTGAGTTTGTCAGGAATATTTAGAACATCACTAATTTGTTCTGATGTGATCGTGTCCGAAAGCGAGATTGTTTGAGTACTTAAATCTACATTTTCTTTATCTACAGCTTTGTTTATTTCACTACTCGCTTTAGGATACGGCGATGGTAGCACAATACTTCCTTGACTAATTAGAATATCTTCTGACATGGACTTCTCCGTTTGCGCGAGGGGTAAAACATCATCTGTAATATACATATTTAAGGTCTTAAATCAGGACTGTATTACACTTACTATATATTATGTAAATAATATTATTAGCAGTTAATCCAATAAAAATCATAATCATAGTGCTCTTTTGCATTTCACACCTTTGAATTTACTGAAATCATTTTTTTTTCTTTACAAAAATTACTACATACGCCAGCATTGCCGGTTGAAAACCAGTTTAATCATGTTTGACAGAAAAGTTACCTTGTGAATCAGCTTGACTACCGTTTATTGGGTTCTGCTCTTGACTTTGATTGGCAGGAAGTGTTTCTTTTTTGGAATCTTCATTGCCTACAGTAGTAGTTTCATCATCGGAATCTTCAAATGCTTTCAATATTCTACTTTTTCTTGGTTTGGATGGATGTTCTTCCTCGTCCTCAGAAGTGTCGTCAGAAGATTCATCACTCTCCTCGTCTTCCTCAACATCACTGGCATTAACCTCCTCTTCGTTTTCATTATTATCTTTAACTATTTCTTCATCTTCCTGAAATTCACCTGGTTCATCGTCGTCAGTGACCTCAGCTTCATCATCAATCATAGGATTCTTTTTTCTGGGTTTTTCTCTTATATCGCATAATTCTTCTTCTTCCTCTTCTTCACTCTCTGACGATGTATCAGTTTCCTCTTTCCCTGTTTCTTTTTCTTCTAACTTAGCCTCAATTTTCTCAATATCATCTACATCAGGGTCATCTCCTCTGATGGCGTCCATTTCCATTTGTTGTTGTTTTTCGTCTTCCAACCGTTTAGCCCACTCAAGAGATCTTTGTTCAGCTATTTTATCTTCAAGTTCTTGTTTCAGTTTGAAATGCTGTAAGCCTGGCTTTACCCTGTGTCAATTATTTCAATTATTGTAATAAAAAACAACATAAATTACGATTCTACATGATATTTAATTATATTATTACGGAAAAATAATTATGTAAAAACAAATATTTACCTCGATTCCCTATCTCTCTCTTTCTCTTCTGGAGTTTTAAGTTTAGAAAAGTAAGTAAACCTTTCCTTTAAAAGTTCTACTCCTGTAAGTTTTCTTGGACCAATAGGGTTACTCCCATCTAAGTCAATAACCATCCCTGGAGCTCCTGTCAGCTTGGGCTTCTTATTTAAAGTGTGTGGATCTTTGACAAGCAAAGGAGAGTTCACGACATCTTCAGTAGTAATATCATCTAAAAAAAAACAAATAAAATTACATCTAACAACAAGAAAAAATTAGGAAATCTTCTGGTTGTTTTATATTCTAACATACTTTTGGCATTTTCAATAACGTTCTCTATATCTTCCATGTTGATATCAGTATCAGAAAAGTCATCAGAGAAGTCATCATTCAATACTAAAGATTTGTCTTTTCCATTCTCTTCTGCTGTATCAGGCTTTTCTGTTACACCAGTATTTTTCTGTTCTGAATTTGTTTCAGTATCTTGTTGTTTAACATCAGTATTTACATTTTCAACACTGTCATTATATATTAATTTCATATCTGCTGAATTATTGGCGTTTTCCATATCCTCTGTATTTTGCACTTTTTCTGTTTCATAATGTAGCTCTATAAGCTGGCTTTCATCACTTGGCTTGGGTTCTGTTATCAAATTATGGTTGTAAATATCTTTCAGGCCAACATCCTTTAATGTCGCGGTATAGGTACCTTGTTGATCTTTATGGACTAATATTTCTGTAGACAAGTTTACTAATATATCTTCAATTGGTTTTTCTTCCTCAATGACTGGAACTTTTGGAACTATTTCCACAGTTAAATCAGGTAGTTCTTCGTCCATTGTTTTTCTCATATTAACAGCAGGTAAGTCATCTATAAATTGCTGATCTTCATCAGTACTCTTGACAGTAGATTCTTCATTATCTTTGGAAAGAGGTTGAGGATTTATCTCATCTGCATTCTCAGGTTCTTCCTCTTCTGTGTCACTTTTGCAGAGCTCCATCATTTCTTTGTTACGTTGTTCCAGTAACTTACTGGAATGCACATAAAAAAGAAACTTTTAACATCATAGTACACTTTGCAAAAAGAATAATCCTGACTAATTGTTACATTCACACAACAATCCTTGGATCAAGAAACCTGTAACTATGCATAGCGGTTCACAATCACATACATTAGGTTATGGCTGATTTTCCAAAATCCCCTCGGAATTGAGAGTTCTGCACCATATTTTAACCATACATTTTAAGGTAAGTATTGCCAAACCATGGCTCTCAAAATTTTGATTTGTCAATTAAAGTTCAAAGAAAAAAGTTATTTTTTCGAATTTTACAATGACATTTACAAATAAAAACACTTACACATATTGCTTCAACTGATCATTATTCATTTTTAACGGGAGCACTTTACCATCTGCTGAGAGTGCTGGCTTCCTCCTGCTCATCATATCTTTCAAAGATAAAGCCTTAGGTCTATGGTAAGGCAGGGTAACTTCCTTTTCTCTGAGCATTCTGTTTGATTCACTCTTTATTTTTTGCATGTTTTCCATTGCTTGTTTAGCTGATATCTGCAATGTGTGTTAAGAATATTTATTTATTATTTGTCAAATATCATAATCTATCAATCATTAAAGTCATATATTTGCTCAAACATTTTGTAAGTACAAAGATGATTTACAGTTAATTATCAAAGCTAAATATTTAGTCACAGACATGCAAATATCAATTAAAGTCTGTTTGTCAAATAAAGGAGTTATGTTATCATTATCAAGCATCTTAATGAAAGTTTTCTTAGAAAGATGTGTAAAATCAGACTTGGAAGTTGGCATAATGTGTTATTCTTGTACATAACAACCATTTAGCTTATTTATTTTGGTCCTGGAACTATTAACTGTCATTTTTTAAAGAGTTTAAAAAAAAAATTGGTTAGGTAAGAGTAGTTTTATGAAAAGTAATAGGTTCAACAAAAATACCATCAGGACAAATTAATAATTTTATGCAAAGGAAATATTGTAAAATGTATATACTTATAATAATATGCAATACAATCTTTAAATAAAAAGCAGAATACGTTATTTGTAAAAGTAAGGCAAATAAATGTGAATTTAATTACAACATTATTGACTATAGCAATTAAATGCTGTTTGTTCCAAATGAGTTCATTAACCTTTTCAACACCAAGTTTCACTGCAATAGGAAGTTTAAAATTCAATGAATTGCATATAACTCACATTTAATTTGTGCTGATTGAATAAGTTTAATTTTTGTATACTAAGCTACAGCTAAATTTATAGATATGTAATAACACAGCACAGAGAATAATCAGGACATTGAATGTCTAATATGCCGGGAACGCGGATCCGTGTCATATTTAACAAACAAGACTAGAATACAGATTTTTTTTTTTACTTTTGGCATACAAGGCGTTAAAGATATTTAAGGAAACTACTCTGATTTTTTTAACATTGACTTTCATGGTTAAGTATTACATTTTTTCTACCAGTCTATTTTTTCACGCTAATCCTGGTAACTAAAAAACAGATTTTCAGGTCTGGTGTGGTAGATCAGGCTTAGCTTGCAGCAACATGTAGGATTACCTTCATTCAAATCAGAGGAAAAGAAGAAAAAAGAAAATTATGTCATTGAAAGATAATTTCAAAAACTTTGCTTTGCTTAACACATTTGCTGCAATATCGGGTTGATATAACCCAATACAATACATGTATAGTTAATTAAAAGTTAAAGTATTTGCTGCAGCAAATGTGTTAAATGCATCATCTATTGTGGAATGAAAGAGAAGTCCACAGGAATGAATTCAATAGCACCAGCTAGTTAGTTAATTTGTCCACTACCACAAATTTAATTGTTTAGCAATGATCTTTTTTCCTTCTCCAGACAAGGACAGATCTCTTTTTTTTTTTCAGTAAACAACTGCTTAAAAAATACGTGAATTTCTTTAGTTTTAAAAAATGTGCAGACCCTGGCTGGTTTTGGAGACACCAAGATTGTAGACCTTTGCTTCTGTTGCTTTCTATTTTGCTTCTTTTCTTGTTGACTGGTCTCCTCATCAGAAGAAGTATCCGGATCACAAATGCCAGACTTCAGTAACTTGGACTTTTGCTTGATTTTCTAAAAAAAACAGACTATTATTACACAGCAAGGGGTACAAATTAGGGTTTGCTCCCAGTACTGGATTTTCACACAAATATGGTACCGGAACCAGTAATTCCCGGTTCTCGCCATACAAACTCAGTACCGGGAACATACTCTTGTACAAATATACTACTTTTTCACAAATCAGTATACTCTAATTATAGAATTGAGTGTTATACTTCTAAATCAGGAATGGACTGGCTTCAGACCTGATAGCAAGCTAGCATAGCCTTTTAACAAGGAGGAAAATGTATAGGCTGGGTCCTTCATGATCATTATCAAGGGTCAGAAAAACGCCCATCATTTTGCTTTAGAGTGCATAACAACGACAATTTAAGACTTAATAACTTTGATCAATTATAACTGTAGATCCACAGTCACGCGCCCGAAAATGTCTGAGCCAAATGAGCGCCACTGATAAAAGTGGCCTTCTTTTTTATTAGTACGTTGCGCAAACATGCGTGAAATTGTCAAGTTTAGCTGTCAAGTGTCAAGCGTTGTGGAGTTTTGCCGCTACCGAAATTCAACTGTAATGAAGTAAAGACTAGGTTCAAATTTCTGTGTAGGTGATGATTTTATTTGTTACGCAAACAAATAAATAGTTCGGACATTCTTTAAAGTGGATTTTGTTTGGCAATGTGTATCTTCAGTTATAATTGATCAAAGCTTAATAATAAGCCAAAGAAGTTTGTTAAAAGTTTATGGATGCCATTGGAGCATATTGTAACATTGTAAGGAAGTCTTTACTACATGAAACAGGGTTAGGTTTTTAAAATGATGGGCATTTTTATGACCCTTGATCATTATTTAGGTATTAGTTTCCAGGTATCTAAAAATAAAGCTTACCTGTTTGATTGATTCAATGCCAGAATTGGAACCGTCAGAACTGTTGTTGCCATCCTCTTCAGACTTACTTGGATTATCATTTTTCCTAAGCTCTGGCTCTTTTGAGCGCGAATTGAGCAGACCTTTGAACTTCTCATGTAACTTGTTCCTTTTGTTACCAATTCTACTTTCTTGTTTCTCCGATTTACTGTCACTGCCGCTGGAGTCATTATTGACGGCTATTCTTGATTTACGCGATAATGTGTGGTCATTTTCTGAAATACTTCCTTTGGTCTCGTCTTCAGACGATGCATGCTCTGTATCGCGTATATTTTCTTTATCGGCTTCAGTCTCGCTGTCACTGTCCGAGAAACGTTGAATTCGTCTTTTAAATCTCTTCACGGGTGCCCCACTTTCGTCGTCACTACTACCAGGATCAGACGCTAAATTATTAGTTGAACTATCGGTTTTTAAAGGAGACTTTCCATTTATTAACATGTCGAACACACTATCACTATCTTGTAGCACAAGAGTAACATTTTCGGTTATTTCCGACATTGTATGTCCAAAAATTTAAGCAACAATAAACTAGTTTTACGAATTGATCTGAAATACACTAATAAGCATTTTTCATAGCTGCAAATTAGAAATTAACGGTGTAGCTTTTAATCATTACGCTTCATAAATAGAAATCATTGTACAACAGCAAATTAATAAAATAATTCTTGGTTAGAGTTTTGCAATCACAACACACCACACTTGACATTGACAGTTACGTTTTCGCGCCAATCGCGCTTTTTTGACAATGACGTCTCACACAGTCACACAGCATTCTATTCTCAAAGCCATATTTTTACGTTTTTTCGTTGTTCTAAAATACTTTATTTTTTTTAAGTTTATATAAATTAAAAATATTTCGCTGTGTATCCTTTAAGGAAACGAAACTTTAGTTTTAATAACATTATTTATTTTATTATATTATTTTGATATCGTCAAAAATCTATAAAGCAAAGTAAAAGTAACACACACATTTAATTTTTTTCAATAAATATTCTCTAATCCATTCTCCATTTCCATTTTTATTTTTTTCTTCATTTTCACCGTAACAGCTAACAACTTTAATAATCTTGCTCCAATGTGTTTTTGGGAGGTCTCATTTCTGGTATGTACGGTTCCTTTGGTTCAGTAATGTCACAAATTACAGCTTCAGCTGTGGTCAACAAGGAAGCCACTCCACTTGCATCGATTAGTGCCCTCCTCACAACTTTAGTGGGATCAATTATACCCTTCTCCATCATATTTACGAATTCATTATTCAAAACATCATATCCAAATTCATCTCCCAATTCTTGAACTTTGGACACTATAACCGAACCATCACAACCAGCGTTACTAGCTATAGTCACACAAGGCATACGTAAAGCATTTTTGACGATTTCTATTCCCGTAGCTTGATCTGCGTTAGCTGGTTTAAGTTTTTCTAGGACCGGAATGCAACGCAATAGTGCTATACCTCCACCAGGAACAATGCCTTCGGAAATCGCCGCACGTGTAGCATTCAGCGCGTCATTGACACGGTCTTTCTTTTCGTTAACTTCTTGTTCACTACTACCGCCAATTCGCAAAACAGCAACGCCAGCCTTTAATCTGGATACACGTTCGATAAGTCTCCTCCTGTCATAATCGGTCTTTGCATCCTCTAATTCAGAATTAATTTGGTCGATCCGTTGTTCGATTTCATCTTTCAAACCTTTACCTTTGAGTAAAATGGTAGAATCTTTCGTAATAACAACTTCACCAACTTGTCCAAGGCTTTCTGCCAGACAATCTTCTAACCGTATCAAATTAGTATCGTCTTCAAACACTGCACCTCCTGTGGCTATAGCCATATCCATTAAAGAGTTCTTTCTAAACTCCCCAAAACCTGGTGCCTTTACAGCCGCCACTGGTAAGCCAATTTTCAATTTGTTAACGACAAGGACTGATAGTGGTTCACCATCAAAATCCTCAGCAATAATTATTAAAGGTTTTTTCTGTGTATTACATATTTCTAAAGCAGGTAATAATTGTTGAGCTGTAAAAATCTTTTTTTCCGAAAACAAAACGTAAGCATCAGTGTATTCAACTTTTGGTCCTTTAAATGAGTTGACAAAATAGGGCGAAACATACCCGCGATCAAACTGCATGCCTTCGATGATTTCGAGTTCATCATCTAAGGTTCTACCGTCTTTGACAGTAACAACGCCATCCTTCCCGACTTTGTTGATTGCATCAGCTATCAATGATCCTATGGATCTGTCACCATTCGCCGATATAGTAGCTACTTGTTCTATCTCAGAAGCTGTTTTAACTGGTTTTGATATATTTTTGAGATGATCCTTAACGCTATTAACAGCGACCATTACTCCTTTTCTGATTTCAATAGGATTTGCACCTCTTGATATCCTTTCAAAGCCTTCTCTGGCGATAGCTCTGGCCAAAACAGTTGCAGTAGTAGTTCCATCCCCTGCTTCTTCATTGGTTTTGTTGGCTACATTCTGAACAAGTTTGGCACCAATATTTTGAAATTTATTTTTTAGTTCTATTCCTTTAGCCACAGTTACTCCGTCTTTGGTTATTTTAGGATTACCAAATGATTGTTCCAATATTACGGTCCTTCCCTTAGGGCCCATTGTAACTGCGACTGCATCTGTTAAAATATCAACTCCTTGAAGCATTAATGCGCGAACGTCTGGACCAAATCTTACATCTTTAGCATAATGTTGAAGAGCAGTGGAAAAGCTTCTCTTGTAATTATATCCCGTCCCAATTGAATATCTCAAGCGATGCATTTTTCGTTAATTTTGAGTAGTAAGTGACGTATGAAATAAAAACAGGAACAAAGAACATGAACGAAAACCGCCAAAGCAGGTTTTTGAAATTAGAATTTGATATGTTAAATTGCTAAAAAAAAAACTTTGTCTCCGAGTTTTAAGCCCTCCACAGATCGCAGCGCGGGGCATACGCGCGATGGCGACGGAAAGTGCCCAGTGTGTTGGTTAAAGGTCGATTCATATCTACAGACACTGAGCGTGTCAGACACGGTGCCGTGGCAGACAAAATAATATTCTTCTGTACAGTTTCTATTAATGAATTCATAATTATTAATCACAAAACGACTGCGTAGACACGAGCCGTACGCAAAAAATATTTTGGCGGTATCTGACTCGCTCGATCGATGTCTACATAATTATGAATCGACCTTTTAATTACGAATCATATACGCTGTGGCGCGGTGCCGAAGCGTGTCACCGTAAATATGATTCAGTGTTAATAAGTGTTATAGACCCGCTGGGCACGCTTCGTCGGTGTCGCGCGCATGCCCTGGGTGCAGTTTGTGGTGGCCTGGCTGTAGATTTTTTGCGTTAACCAACCAAAGTTACTTTATTCCCAAAAATAAAAGGAATAAAAAAAAACATATTTGAAAGTTTTATGATGTGTGTCGAACATTTTTACAATGTTTTTACAGTTTTTCGAGTGTCAGGCAGATGACAATTTCATAACGGTTTCTTTCTTTTGAAAATTATGTATTGTTGACTCGTGAGTTTAATAAAATAAGTTCTAATCTAAACGAAGGAACAATGAGTGCATCTAATAAAATTAAACCAGTGTTAATCAATTTAGATGTAGGAGATAAATTGACAGCAACATCGTGTAGTAATGTCGTTGCAGAACTAATAAAATTTATATCTCATCAAAGATTGCAAATACCATACTCCTATCAATGGTTAAAACAAGTAGTTAACAAGAAAAAAAATAATGAACACAGTGCAAAGAAGGAGAGCTTACAGTCTGAAATTCATTTTCGTTCTGTTTCCAGTGCTTTGGAAAACCTGGACTTAATTTTAAAAGTGAGAAATAAATTGATTGTAATCATGTGTCAATACTGCTTTTCGTCTAGTTTACATAATATTATTGCTAACTATCTATTTGCAGAGTCTTATGCAAGAGATAAATGGTTCGGTGATTCCAGAAGAAGTATGCATTGCTCTTGGTAGCACCCCTGTTACTTGCAGAGAAGTGTACCGATTGCTTCTACCAACCATTTGCCACAAGTTCCAGTGCTACTCTAGCAACATAGCAAAAGATGACCAAATTAAGAGGAGTATCTTCAAGTGAGTGTTCAAATCAAGTCAATAAGTCACTTTATTATTTTGAAAAAGTACTATTTCACCTGCAATTTAACCTCTAAAATTACTTGTTTGACACATATTGGTACACTAGTTGTTTAGAGACAAGGCACATTTGTTTGTTGGTAAGAGTATTTTGTAGGTCTAAAATATTCTTCCTCTGATGCCTTATGAACTAAGAAGAGGAGTATGAAGATGTCAACCACATGGTTGAAAAAAAAAGAAAATTTTTGTTTCAGAACATTGATGACTTCAGACTTGAGTCAGGTCATATTTACTCCTATGGCTCCAACGAATATGTACATATTCATCAGAAAGAAGTTATCACCAATACACTCTGGGCTGACCAGTGACACATTTATTAAGGCTAGTGGTTGTAGACTGCCAAAAGACACTAAGATAGTGGTCATAGACTTTAGAGCACAAAAACAGGATAATTTATTATGTTGTAACAACTTCCAAATATTTGGAGAAGTTATTAGTGAGGGTCTAGAAAATTTACAGCTGGGTGATCAGCTTAACTTTAATGAAATTGAATCTAGTGGCACAATGACTTGGTACCAGTCATCATATGTGATGAAGGGGTTTAAAGACTGCATTGTGAATGGCAGCTCCATTACTAACAAGTGGCTTGAGTCACAAAGTGGATAAGGGTAGCCCACTAGCAGTTATTGCAGCTGCAAAACACTTTAGCATATTTAGCCAAGATTAAATCTCTTCAGTCTTGGCTTTCATATGGTGGTTAACCCTTTCTTGCAAGTAACTTCCACAAAATAAGATGCAATGCTTAGTAAACAACCTTCTCTAACCCTTAGAGTGTATAACCTCTTGAATCCCGGAGTTATCTATAGACACAATACGGTGATACACAAATTAACCTACCCACACCCGCATAAAAATCAATTTTGTTTGTAACAAAACAATGTGTGGCGTTCAAAAGGTTAAGCATGAATTAGGAAAAATATCAATCAGTTGAAGTACACCAACTTCAGACATGCAAGACTATGACATAGTTTTTTATTTTACACTTACAAGGCCGTATAAAGGCAAGGATAAATATGCCATTTATAAGAAATCCTAGAATGTTGAAAGGTTTACATAAAAAGTAAATAATTTTTTATAAAATTTAATAACAACCATTGACTTGGGTAAATTAGTCCTTTACAATTTAGTTCATAGGTAGTTCAATCACAATCATTTTGTTATTTGACAATATCTATTTTAAGCATATATTATTTTCTTAAGTGTTATTTCAAATTCATATCAAATAATATGCTACTTCATTTAAACATGATAAGGACAAGGCTGATTGTGTGCCATTTATTATAATTTCTGACTGTTAGAATAATACAATCATTTGCTCACATTCCTTGAATGGTTTTATGAAATATGCAATACTTTGTTTTTTAGTTATTTGTTGCTTTTTAAGTATGTACATGACTTTATGAGTTGTCCATTTATTGAAATATAAAATAAAAATCTATTGTGGTTTTTCAATGTATCACTATAACCTTTAGCTGGAATAACAGCTAAATAGCTTTGATTCACAATTGAAATCTTTTGGTGTTTTACTAGTGGGTAGTTTTTTTCCAGTAGGTATAGGTAAGGTACTCAAAGCATTCATAAAATAACCTCTTCTGTTTTTTAAGTTGGTTTTTTAACTTCTATTTTTTTACTTATAACAAAAAAAACTGATAAACAAAACTTTTCATTGTCAAAAAACTCCTAATTTGTCAAATTAAAAAAAAAACATCAAGATAGGATTAATATGTCAAAAGTAATGGTCATACATAAAAAAAATATGCATCAATTTACTTAAGAATTTCTTTTTTGAATTTCACATTCATACTCAATTATGGCTTTTCAACATAATCGCTGTCACATTATCCTCTAAAAGTCTTGTCACACCTTGTTGGTCATCTCATACATTTTCATCACATTTTATAGGGAACGTGCAGAAACTGTAAGCGGCAGCACTAATGCAACAGAAGAGATACTATGCAGACAGTAAATAAATAAATAATAATAGGTTTTAATAATAGATTCATGGATTTTTTATAAAATTATTACTCGCGCCATAGCCATACGCATAAGGATTTTCCAGGCAAATCTGACAGGCTGAAAGTGATGCAGCCTCACATTGAAAGTCAAATTTGTGAGCATCTTAGTTGTATTGTATTGCTACATCATTCTTGGTCCCTCAACCAGGAGATCCGTTCTTCTTTGGCTAGCTTATAAGCCACACAAACTTTATCAAAAGCTAGTTCTTCAGGCCTTGAGGTACATTTTTTTGTTCTCCAGCAAAAATGTAATGCATCATTGAATTCTACAATTAAATCATTCCTGCCACCATTAGGTCCAATAACAGCATCACACATTATTTTCTCTTTCATCATATCTTCGACACAGCACTCTAGCAGTTCAGAAAATTCTAGCCAAAATCCATTAGGCACCTGAACAAGCGCAATGTTTAATGCTTCAGTTAACAGGCCGGTGATTAATAAATCATCTATCCAGAAGAAAGGATGGTATTTTGCTTCATCAGTTACTCTTCTAGCTGCATTAGGGGTTGTTACATAATACCATCCAGATAAATATGGTGGGTAGTCATTCCTTGGGTACTCTTCCCAAGTGACATACCACTTGCTCTGATGCTTCCTTATAGGTTTTGTATTGTTCAGCATATACCCCATGAAGAAGTCTCCTTTTAGTTTTATGCTTTTTAAAAGTTTGTAGGTCCTTTCCAAGTTGAATACAGTGTCATCATCAACTTTAAGGATGTAAAAGGCTCCACTGCAATTTGTGGAGGCCCATTGTAAACCCATCAAATGTTTAAATGTGAGGTTTCTATAGTCTTCTATAAAGGAGCCCTGTAGAATGTCACCAAAAGCTCTACTCTCATCTTGTACGTCATTCTGGCCTATGTATCTGAAATTGGTAATGAGCTGGGCCCAATTTCATTACAAAGTACAACTAATACACTCACCGGCAAAAAATTTGGCCCACAGTCCACCTTTCATACAAACAAGGTCACTTTGATGGCTTGGTTCTCCACTAGGCAGTGCTTTGGCTGTGATCTGATGATGGCTACTCCGAGCATTGATAAAGGACGTTCAGAGTTCCTAAGATACCCACCTGATTGAATCTGCGTTTAACATGGAAATTATACACGTTTAGAAAAACAGCTAAAATGGCAATAAAATGAATGAAAATCTCAGTGCTGTACAAATTCTCTCGCTGTGGTGTAAACTGGTTGTTGAATCAGTTCTGTGTGTTAGAAACTCTGGACCACCATTACCGATGCTCTGGATATCCATCATCAGATCTCAACCGGGGCACTACCCTGGTGTAGAAATAAGGCATCAAAGTAGCCTCGTTTGTATGAAAGGTGGACTGTGGCCCAAATTTTTTGTTAGTGAGTTTATTACAAGCAGAACTCTTGCTTCAGTTATATTAACTAGAAAGGGAGTTCCGCTTGTAATATAAGTTGTACTTTGTTATGCAATTGGGCCCTGGTGTTATTTTTAGTCCTTGTAATCTTACAGACTGTGATCACAAAACAGATAAGTATTTATATCAATATAAAAAAGTGCAAAATCAACATAGAAATGTAGATGACTAAAAATATTTTTGCTTGTATTAATTTTAATTTGGGGTCTAACTTCTTAATTCCAGTTAAATAGGACTCACTTTTCATGTGATGGTATTTTGGCCAGTAAGAATATTCGTGTGACATCCATAGAATCTAAAAGATTTTTTGGCATAGCTCTTCTATGTGCATCCCGCAACTGAACATTTCCGACATACGAAGTTACGATTATAATGAGATATGATCTATCTAAAAACATAATAGATGTATAGTTTTTTTAAGTAGGTACATAGTATAATTAAAGTTTACTTGAAGCACCTTGAGTTCTTACTTCTGCATGTTGTTTTGGAAGGATGAATTGTGATATCATTTAGGAATTGAGTATTGTTAAATTCAATAGCATCCATTTTTTCGGTTACCTCTAAGTCTGAACGCCAAAAAGCCCAATAAATTAGAAATATGACAGAAGATAATCCTAGTATTAGTTTGTCCATTTCTTAAAATTTTGCTTTACTGGTAGTACACTAAAGAATCTAGATGTAGTTTTAGCAGATGCTTATGTATGACTACATTGTAAAATTAGTTAGCTTAAATAAAATATCTTGAGTGTATATTGGCAATTGATCTTTCTATATATTACATTGTAGATCTATGGCTTTTCTTTTCGAAGTCAAACTCTTTGCTGTCACCTTAACCTCAAGAATTTGATTTCTGGTTTTCCATCACTAAAAATACTCCTTGCTCTATAAGCCACACATACTTTAGCAAGATCTCTTTCTTTAGTCCTTTCAGTACAATTTTTTGTACTCCAACACAAATTTAATGCATCATTGAATTCTACAATTAAATTATTTCTACCACCATTAGGTCCAACAACAGTGTCACACATTATTTTCTCTTTAATCATATCTCTGAGACAGCACTCTAGCAGTTCATAATATTCCAGCCAAAATCCTTTTGGGACTTCAAAAAGCTCAATGTTTAATGCTTCAGTTAACAGGCCAGTGATGAATAAATCATCTATCCAGAAGAAAGGATGGTATATTGCTTCATCAGTTACTCTTCTAGCTGCGTTTGGAGTTGTTATATAATACCATCCAGATAAATATGGTGGGTAGTCATTCCTTGGGTACTCTTCCCAAGTGACATACCACTTGTTCTGATGCTTCCTTATAGGTTTTGTATTGTTCAGCATATACCCCATAAAGAAGTCTCCTTTTAGTTTTATGCTTTTTAAAAGTTTGTAGGTTCTCTCCAAGTTGAATACAGTGTCATCATCAACTTTGAGGATGTATGAGGCTTCACTGCAATTTGTGGAGGCCCATTGTAGACCCATCAAATGTTTGAATGTAAGATTGCGATAGTTTTCTATAAAGGAGCCCTGCAGGATGTCACCAAAAGCTCTACTTTCATCTTCAATGGCATTCTGGTTTATGTATCTGAAATTGATAATATTATGTTCTTGTAAATAGTTTTATTTGCTATGCATATTATTGCATATGTTGAGGTTTGGCATGTGTTTATGAGGGGTAGTTTCAAATCCATAGTTATTAGAATAATGTGACCTTTTGATAGATTTTATACAACAAAGAGTTATCCACATCAGGGTGTCTAAGGGAAACAAATTGCTAAGTAAATAGATAGTACTTACTTTTCATGATGTGGTATTTTGGCCAGCAAGAAAATTCTAGTGACATTCATGGAATCTAAGTGTTCTTTGGGCATAGCTCTTCTGTGTGCACTCCTCAACTCAATATGTCCAACATATGAAGTTACAATTATTATGATAAATGGTTTTCCTAAAAATTAAATAATATAAGTCATAACTTTTGCTTTTATCATAGGGAAAAATATCCAGTAATTGGCCAAATGATAAAAAAGTTCTATGTTAAGGAACCTCACAATAATAAAATTAAGTAAAAAATGTTTTTGGATAGAAGCAAAGAATCTTGAGTGTTCATCAGTTATTTGGTCAAGAGTAAATAAAATTGTTGGCTAGTGAAATAGGAACTTAATAAAAAAATACTGTGTGGAGTAATTTAACTAAAATGACCAGTTGCTGGACATTTTGTCCTTTCTACTAGTTTACTTGCAATAAAGTGCCTTTTGATCTTACTTCTGCATGTTGCATTAGAAGGCTGAATGATTAAATCTCGAATGAACGGAGTATTGTTTAATTTAAGAACAAATAGCGTGTTGTTCAGT
Source organism: Archips xylosteana (assembly GCA_947563465.1). Classification (NCBI taxonomy): domain Eukaryota; kingdom Metazoa; phylum Arthropoda; class Insecta; order Lepidoptera; family Tortricidae; genus Archips; species Archips xylosteana. Next base: position 8,710,006 of record OX387362.1, read on the forward strand.
TCTAAATTTGAACTCCAATAAATCCAGTAAGTAAGAATAATGACGGAAAGCATTCCCATCCCCAGTAATCGCCTCTGCATTTTATCATGGAAGGCCATTTAATTGATTAAAATTTTAAAATGCTAATATTATTAATGGGCTTTTCAAACGCACATTTTTTGTTACGTCAATATTAGATAGAAGTTTCGTACTTTCGTATTAACTTTTTTTTTTACTTTAAGTTTAAGTAGTTTAGTTTAAGTGGGTTTTTTGATTTGAAAGAATTTCGCTCAGCTTGTGTCACGACGAGTCACGATTGACACTGACAGTGACACTGACATTGACATTTACACTGACACAGACATTTAACTGACTGGATTGCCATGTTAGATACGTTATCTTTATTTGAGGGTAAAATATACCAATCTGTGCATAACTAATTTTTCACTATAAAACCAAACCTTAAATCAATATTTCGGATTTTTAATCCCGATAAAATGTATAGTTTCCACGGGTTTGCATAAAAATAAATCATATTATTATCTTGTTAGTTTCATTTGTTCATTTTGTTATTAAGATTGGTTTTTTTGGAGTCTTTTGATATTTTTATTTTTTTAACTCCAATTTTTTTTACTTTTATGGTCATCCCGTGAAATCTTAATATTTTTAAACTAAATACAAAGTGAAACATGGATACACAGAAAAACAAAAACAGAAAAAGAGACTAGCGCTGGGAATCGAACCAAGGTCCTCAGCATTCCGTGCTGCGTGCCATACCCCTACACCACCACTGGTCAGAAGTTTAGACACAAATTTTCCCTATATATCAACATTTTTCAGTTTGTTTTTCTATAGTCACTTTACGCAGCGACACTAGCGACATCTATATTTCATGTTCTCAACGAGAAAGGTCAACACTCCTTCGGAACTATCCGCTCACCCGGACAAGAGATGTCGCTCTTAAGCAATCTTATCAAGATTGGTTTTTGGAGTCTTTTTGTATTTTTATTTTTTTAACTCCAAATTTTTTACTTTTACGGTCATCCCGTGAAATCTTAATATTTTGATACTAAATACAAACTGAAACATGGATACACAGAAAAAACCCAGAAAAAGAGACCAGCGCTGGGAATCGAACCCAGGTCCTCAGCATTCCGTGCTGCGTGCCATACCCCTACACCACCACTGGTCAGGCAGGAGTTTAGACACAACATTTTTCAGTATGCTTAGTATAAGTTTTCCTTCACTTCAATACTTCTCGATCGCGTTTACGTAAAAATTTCAATTCTATGGAAACATGGACGCGTGCGCGCGGAGGCGCTGTCCATGTTTCCCTAGTAATTGATTTTTTTACGAAAACGCGATCGAGAAGTATTTCGTGAAGTAAAAACTTATACTAAGCGTACAGAACGCTTAGTATAAGTTTTACTTCACCAAAATACTTCTCGATCGCGTTTACGTAAAAATTTCAATTCTATGGAAACATGGAAGCGCGCGTGCGGAGACGCTGTCCATGTTTCCATAGAATTGAAATTTTTACGTAAACGCGATCGAGAAGTATTGAAGTGAAGGAAAACTTATACTAAGCGTACAGTACGCTTAGTATAAGTTTTACTTCACCAAAATACTTCTCGATCGCGTTTACGTAAAAATTTCAATTCTATGGAAACATGGACGCGTGCGCGCGGAGGCGCTGTCCATGTTTCCCTAGTAATTGATTTTTTTACGAAAACGCGATCGAGAAGTATTTCGTGAAGTAAAAACTTATACTAAGCATACAGTACGCTTAGTATAAGTTTTACGTCACCAAAATACTTCTCGATCGCGTTTACGTAAAAATTTCAATTCTATGGAAACATGGACGCGTGCGCGCGGAGGCGCTGTCCATGTTTCCCTAGTAATTGATTTTTTTACGAAAACGCGATCGAGAAGTATTTGGTGAAGTAAAAACTTATACTAAGCGTACAGTACGCTTAGTATAAGTTTTACTTCACCAAAATACTTCTCGATCGCGTTTACGTAAAAAATTCAATTACTAGGGAAACATGGACAGCGTCTCCGCGCGCGCGCTTCCATGTTTCCATAGAATTGATTTATTTACGTAAACGCAATCGAGAAGTATTTTGGTGAAGTAAAACTTATACTAAGCGTACAGTATGCTTAGTATAAGTTTTCCTTCACTTCAATACTTCTCGATCGCGTTTACGTAAAAAAATCAATTACTAGGGAAACATGGACAGCGTCTCCGCGCGCACGCGTCCATGTTTCCATAGAATTGATTTTTTTACGTAAACGCGATCGAGAAGTATTGAAGTGAAGGAAAACTTATACTAAGCGTACAGTTTGTTTTTCTATAGTCACTTTACGCAGCGAGCGAGTTTAGTTTGTTATTTTCGCATTTTAAATTGGCATTTTACTTTTAATTTTCAATACTTTTTACAATACTGTTTATCTGGTCCGAAACCTAAGATTTATTTTTTGATAATTTTTCTTTCGTACTACTTACTGGACATTTTCCCGATATCATATTACTCTATTTTATGCTATAAATTCTTCTACAGGTAGGTGGTAGGTACTTTTGTACTTACGCCAATACTTAGGTACGGCTGAAGGGCTCGGCTCCCATGACCAGACATAAATTTAAGAAAAAGCCAAAATGTATGTAGGTAGGTATGTACGGGTGCTTCGTTGTACCCTAAGGATTTTTACAACGGATTCACCTTGGATGAGTGTGGTGGTGACACTGGATAAGTCGCACTAAGTATCTATTTGATCGTAGGATGTATTCTCAGTATTACTAGGTACCTAGTAATTGGTAGATACTTTATTGTTATGTCGTTATTTCATAAAAATTGTTACCAATCAGTAGGAACACCGGGAATCCACTTTTAGTCTTACATAATATTATAATGCCAGTTATTTCTGTCTTACTCCCACATCAGCAATTCCTTCCATGCACCGCAGTCTGGGAGCAAATAAGCGGCTGTCATTTTTATCATTAATAATGAAGTCGTTATCAAGTGGCCGCCTACTCGCGCGCGCAGGACGTTCAGCGCAGTCGACTAGACTCATTCGAGTATCGGCGTCGAACAAAACAGCGGCGCCTGCGCAACCGCGAAAACCGCGCGGGAAACAAACCTGACATTTACACCATGAACCTAACCATGGCAACGGACGTGATAGTGACCACTGATTCCCTGGACGCGGTCCTCCGGGCGAAAATAATAACCATGGTGACACTCTTCGTTGTGTCCATGATTTTCGGATGTCTACCGATGCTCCTGTCTCTAAAATTCGACTGGTTCACGAAGAATACCGGGTCTGATGTGCGGTCTTCAAACCAGTTCGTGTTGGGGCTCCTGGCTTTCGGTGGAGGTGTGCTGTTCGCGACTACCTTTATGCATCTACTGCCTGAGGTCGATTTAAATGTGCAGCTACTCCAAGGTGAGATATGAATCAAATTTATGCACCGATTAAATTTCGTGCGTGACACAATATGATTTTGACGTCAATTATGAATGCTTTATCCAACCGCAAATCCTTGGTTTCATTCAACCAGAGACCGCATTGTCTTCTAACGTACGGGCGCTTGCTTTCGCTTTCACCATCTTATACCATTTGAAAGAAATAGCGAATGCGAAAGCAAGCGTTAGCGCGATAGACATAAGCCTACTGGAGATATGATATAGGTTCCCATTCTGAACCATCAATCAGCATCAAGTCCTGGGTTCATTTTATCGGAGGCAAACTGTCTTTGGTCTCTGAGTATAGTCAAGACCCTTTATGCCTCATCAGCTATCGGTTCCACAATATATTTTTCACGACACTGCTCGAAAATGTGGCCATAGATAACCTAAATCCAGTACACAAAACTGCCTATATATGTACATTTAACAGCTGATTCATTTATGGCGCGCAAACACGACAACAATGTTACACTAATCGAAAACAGGTCGTATCAGTATATGTATTTCATAATACGATACGACTTTTTCAAAGATAATTTCTGAATTTCATTCCCGGCGTGCTGAAACGACCAATCAAAAGTAATCGTCTGCTGCATGTGAAATTCAATTGACCAACGAGAATGCGTCATTCATGACTTTAATGAGGTGTTTTTTTTCCTTAAACGCATAATATGCACAAAATGCTTTAATTTTTTTAAGTATGAAAAACGCCACAGCATTAAACTTTTTAAGCGCTGCAAGATTAAGGTTTTTATTTTTTAATTATGTGGTTTTTGATACTGGCCACTAGGCCGGTAAGGCGACCGGCGACGCGTCGTGACGGCGACTAAATCAAACATAGTTCGAGTTATGTGAGCGGCCGTAGCGGCCGCAACGGCCGCTCACATTAACTCTAACTATGTTTGATTAAGTTCCCGACCGACTGAAATGACGCAGAACACTAAAATCAGCTTTCCAGGGAAAACATCACAATGAGTTTTAACAACTGCCCCCATGCAAACATTAACATAAACTTTAATTAAATATTTATTTTTATTATAAGAAACGTTTTTTATTTCCTCGCATTAGTCGTGAAAAGCACAATGTTTAGTCTCGGCCAAAAGTGCAATAGATGGACTCGTACTTTCGAGGGCCTCCGCTTCGCGTCGGCCCTCAAACAAACTCGTCCATCTATTGCTTACTTTCCAGCCTCTACAACAATGTACTATTTCTCAAATATGCTATGTAATGTTTACGTTGTGTTCGTTAAAACAGGCTTCAAAATACACCGTTGCAGGCCTAGGCCGGCAATGCGATCGTCTATTGTTTCATGTCACACAGCACCATGATGTTTATAGGTCTATGGCATCATAGCATTCAGCCATTAAAAAAAAACTATAAGCAATATTTGCGTTTTGGTTCATTATGACATTCTGCCACTACGCTTATTTAAGGTAAGGTAAGATGGTGATGGTAATGGTGATCTGCCTAGAGAAATATTTCAGCATCAATATCATCATCACCATCATCATCATTATCATCATCATCATCATCATCATCATCATCATCGTCATCATCATCATCATCATTCATCACCATCATCATCATCATCATCAATCACCATCATCATCATCATCACCATCATCAACATCATCATCATCATTCATCACCATCATCATCACCATCATCATCATCATCATCATCATCATCATCATCATCATCATCACCATCATCATCATCACCATCATCATCATCATCACCATCATCACCATCACCATCATCATCATTCATCACCATCATCATCATCATCACCATCATCATCATCATCAATCATCACCATCACCATCATCACCATCATCATCACCATCATCATCATCATTCATCACCATCATCATCATCATCACCATCATCATCACCATCATCATCATCATCATCATCATCATCATCATCACCATCATCAGCATCACCATCATCAGCATCACCATCATCATTATTCATCACCATCATCATCACCATCATCATCATCAATCACCATCATCATCATCATCATCATCATCAGGGGTTGCCGGCCTCGTATCATGCCGGCCTCGTGTACCACTCGGCCGTCAACTTAGATACTCGGCCGGCAACCCCTTAAGTCCCGGCCTCTGCAGTAATGTACTATAATTAAACCATTACCACTTTAATTTGTCAATTCTTAACGGCCTTATCGATAACTTTACAGATAAAAACTCTCCGTATTAGGTTGTGTGATTTCGCTTCGGAGCAAAATGCACTAAACGCAAAATGTGATCAATAGCAAAATCTACAATACGTTAAATGTACACAACGCATATTGTGAAACACGCAGAACGTACAAAAAGTACATTCGCAAAATGTACAAATCGGAAAATGAATAATTAAATAAATTTTATGGTTTGTACATTTTGCGATTGTGCTTTTTGCTTTTTAGGGTTCCGTAGCCAAATGGCAAAAAACGGAACCTTTACGGATTCGTCATGTCTGTCTGTCCGTCCGTTTGTCCACTTTTTTCCGAAACTATAAGAGCTAAGCTGTTGAAACTTGGTAAATAGATGTATTCTGTGAACCGCATTAAGATTTTCACACAAAAATAGAAAAATAAACAATAAATTTTGGGGGTTCCCCATACTTATAACTGAAACTCAAAAATTTTTTTTCATCAAACATATACGTGTGGGGTATCTATGGATAGATCTTCAAAAATGATATTGAGGTTTCTAATATAATTTTTTTCTAAACTGAATAGTTTGCGCGAGAGACACTTCCAAAGTGGTAAAATGTGTCCCCGCCCCTGTAACTTCTAAAGTAAGACAATGATAAAACTAAAAAAAATATATGATGTACATTACCATGTAAACTTCCACCGAAAATTGGTTTGAACGAGATCTAGTAAATAGTTTTTTTTAATACGTCATAAATCGTAAACCGCATTTTTTTATAGATAATGGTACGCCACGGAACCCTTCGTGCGCGAGTCCGACTTGCAAATGGCCGCTTTTTTACGCTCCACGTGATTCACAATAATGCGTTGTGTACATTTTGAGTATTGTAGATTTTGCTATTGGTTACATTTTGCGTTTAGTGTACATTTTGCTTTTTGTGCATTTTGCTCCGTCCGAAGGGTGTGATTTTGGGTAACAAACCGGTGGGGTCAAGTGCGAGTCGGACTCGTGCATTAACCTTTTCAACGCTCTGTCAAATACAACAGTATGCTTAGTATAAGTTTTTACTTCACGAAATACTTCTCGATCGCGTTTTCGTAAAAAAATCAATTACTAGGGAAACATGGACAGCACCTCCGCGCGCACGCGTTCACGTTTCCATAGAATTGAAATTTTTACGTAAACGCGATCGAGAAGTATTTTGGTGAAGTAAAACTTATACTAAGCGTACAGAGTGCTTAGTATAAGTTTTTACTTCACCAAATACTTCTCGATCGCGTTTACGTAAAAAAATCAATTCTATGGAAACATGTGACAGCGCCACCGCGCTCGCGCGTCCATGTTTCCATAGAATTGAAATTTTTACGTAAACGCGATCGAGAAGTATTTTGGTGAAGTAAAACTTATACTAAGCGTACAGTACGCTTAGTATAAGTTTTACTTCACCAAAATACTTCTCGATCGCGTTTACGTAAAAAAATCAATTACTATGGAAACATGGGCAGCGTCTCCGCGCACGCGCGTCTATGTTTCCATAGAATTGTAATTTTTACGTAAACGCGATCGAGAAGTATTTTGGTGAAGTAAAACTTATACTAAGCGTACAGTACGCTTAGTATAAGTTTTACTTCACCAAATACTTCTCGATCGCGTTTACGTAAAAAAATCAATTCCTATGGAAACAAGGACAGCGTCTCCGCGCGCGCGCGTCCATGTTTCCATAGAATTGAAATTTTTACGTAAACGCGATCGAGAAGTATTTGGTGAAGTAAAACTTATACTAAGCATGCTGCTCTCATCTCACTCATACGCCGAGACACCGGAATGTCAAACGCGAAGTTGAACCCTACAGAAACGCATGTTGGTAGATATCGTTCTGCCCGCCGTGACTGATATATGTGTCGTTGGCGTCGAAAAGGTTAAGTGTTCCGAACCTCCGAACAATGTACCAAAAATAGTTTAGTAAATTGTAAGGATCGAGTTAAACGTGCAAGAAAGGACACCTTTACTTTTTAGCTATATTTTATTTTTAGTATTTTGTTGTTATAGCGTTCACGGTAATCACATAATCGGTGAAAATTTATAAGCTTTACTAGCTGTTTATTACGGTTCAAGAGATGGTGCCTTGTCTCAAACGGACGGACGGACGGACGGACGAATCGACAGACGGGCGGAAAGACAGCGGAGTCTCAGTATAGTAAAAATCTTCCCAGGCGAATTTTTCGCTTCGAGCCCTTATCTTTCAAAACAAACTGTATCGTCATAGTATTAAGGTTCAAATTTAATGTAATGGCTCGAAGCGAAAAATTCACCTGGGAAGATTTATACTTATAATATAGTCCAATGTAATGTAATGTAGTTGTATGGGGCACAGAACTCTAAAAACGATTTAGCTAGATAGATTTACGGCCCGTTGTTTGATCAATAGTTAAACAAACTAATAGTCAAATTGCCTTTGAAATGCGATAACTATTGTCTTTGCCATACATTTTAACTATTACTTTATTTAACTAGTTTTAATAGTTAAACTAACTAATAGTCAAATTTCCTTTGAAATGCGTTAACTATTGTTATCTTTGCCGTACATTTTAACTATTACTTTATTTAACTATTGATCAAACAACGGGCCTTTAGTCAGTCAGTATACTACTAAAAGTACATAGCTATGGGTAGGTGATAGATAGGTACTTCTACGCGTAAGTTGATACTTTTTCAGCCGACTGTACCTACGTAAAACGACTTTATATCTTCTTGTCTGTAATGAAGTAGCCCGACATTAAAAGAACAAAGCCATGTCTTAAGAAACTACAAATATTTGCTTACCTTCTTTATATTTATTGCAGTGTTAATTTTCTGTTCATGATAAAATAAGCAGCTAAAAGATACAGCTACGTAACGAATTTTCACTGGATGAAATGTACGTATGCCAAAATGTAACGTAGGTAGGTACGGTTCGTTAAAATGGACCATGAGAAAAAAAAGAAAAATGTAGGGCAAAAATGACTGTGCCGGGTAAAGTTATTTGGGTAAATTATACTTACATTCACATAAAGTCATTAGATAAAACTAAAATCCGGCGAAGTGAGAGTTGATGATAATTTTAAAGTCTGCAAAAAAAGTTTGACGTTTAATATAACACTTGCACTGAGTGTGTTATCAAAATCGTTACAGACTTTTCTTGGTCTGACTCTATTTGTAAAAAAAACAAAATTTTTTTTGCGGATTTTCGGACTTATTCCTTATTTGTGTTGTGAAATTTCTTGCAAAATTTTATAATTCTACTAGCTGTTGTCTGTAGCCCGCGACTCCGTCTGCGAAGAATAGGGGTATAAAAAATAGCCTACGAGCTATTCTCAGACCTACCAATCCACAAAATTCCGTAAAAATCGGTGAAGCCATTTCGGAGGAGATCGATAAACAAACACTGTGACACGAGATTTTTATTATAAGTACCTACTAGCTGTTGCCCGAGACTCCGTCCGCGAAGAATAGTAGCCTACGACCTATTCTAGACCTACCGAATATATGTAGAGAAAAAAGCTTCATAAAAATCGGTCGAGCCGTTTCGGAGAAGTTCGATAACAAACACCGTGACACGAGATTTTTATACATTAGACTAGCTGTTGCCCGCGACTCCGTCTGCGAAGATAGAAAATAGCCTACGACCTATTCTCAGACCTACTGAATATGGCGAAAAAAGTTTCATAAAAATCGGTCAAGCCGTTTCGGAGGAGTTCGGTAACAAACACCGCGACACGAGATTTTTATATATTAGATTAGAAAGATTAGAAGAACAAGAAGATGTCAACGGGAAGTACCCGGTACTACCTACATTATGTATGACATTTGATTTCCATGATTTTTAATAGCTCTACGCAATGATATTATATACATAAAAGACACTTAAAATATCATTGGCTCTACGTGTTTAATATTAATTTCTAAAGGATATCTCTTGGGTCTCGACTTGACAGACAAATGGACGACGAAGTTGTTAGATACCATAAGGTATACCTATAGTTGTCTATGTACCTACGAATCGTTTTCGGTAAAAAGTTTTAGCGATTCTAATAAGTTACCACATAGGTATTTAAAGCTAGCTAGCTGATGCAGATGACGTTAGATCTAAAACGGACATAGTTTTTACAAGTTTGCGTAATGATTCAATCAATACCTACTGTCTTAAGTAAAGTACCTATCTACTTCGCAGTTTTTTTAGCTTATAGGTGTTAATACGCACCTTTGTCATATCTCATGTTCCTTTGCTTATCTTCATTCCACTATTATTTCAACACAGCATATCCATTGAAGCGACTAAGTTAAGGTTTTAAAAATATATAGTGTTCATATTCATTCAATTTCGTTTTATAACGACTTATAAACAAGTTTCCGTTTCAAGAGTTGCCTACGTAGGTAGGTACAATGCGTCCTTGTCCGTGTGTATCGTATCGCATATAGCATTTACTTTATGTCGATAAATTACAATTGTAGACCAAAAAATTATGAATAAAAAGTGCTCAAAGATACTTATTCGAAACTTTTAGAGATTACTTACATATGTACCTACCTATAAGTTAAAGAGTATTGTCGGTCCCTAATTAAATTATACAGTATAATACAATACAATGACTCTTTATTGTACACCACAAATAATACTTATAATACAGAAAAACAAGTACCTAAGCTAAGTACACGAAAAAAAAAGTACTTAATCAATGGGCGGCCTTATCGCTTCGAAACCTTTAAAAAAGAAAGAAGACAAGGAATGCATTTCAACAGGTGGCGTAAAATAAAATTAATAGTAATAAAAAACAGACATTTTATAAAAACAACTAAAAACATACAATAATACACATCATAAAACATACATAGATAAGTGATACAAAATATACTTATAAATAAATGGACTATAATAATAATTCTAAAGCACAGGATAATAGATAGTGCTGCTTAAGCGCACGTCGTAGGTGTATTGGTAGGGAGTTCCATAAATGAATAGCATGGACAGTAAGAGTAGGTACACATAGAATTTGGAATTGGAAAGTTCTGACAGCATCGAACAGAACCTCCTAATCCTTTAATTAAAAAAAAAAACAAGTTTTCCTTTGAACATGTATCTTATTTTTAATGTTTGTCAGTTGTTAACAATAATAATGTTAACGACACATATAAGTGCACAACATGCAAAGGCCCAGAGATCCTAATTATAAGACAAATTCTGAACCTCGATTATTGGCGATATCGTGATTTTCGTCTACGTGATTTCATCAAAGAACTACCTAATTAGATAAGTACCTATATTTTCCATACGATCTCATGAAGAACCGAGGTTCAAGAATTGACCATACCATTATTTATCCAGTCTGAATTTTTTATCTTCTATGCCAAATAGCAATTTTAGGTACTCATATTCAGTGATATCATATCCTTCGTTGTCGCGCAAAAAGTGAGGTGACAAAAAAGTGAGGTGACAAAAAAGTGAGGTGAGATGTTGAAATTACACAACATAGCTGATTTAGACACCTACACAGCGTAACGAGAACAAATGTGTGACATGTGAATCCCACCGTAATAAGTTCCTAGTTTTCCATTTTGATTCTAAATTGCTGTTTTATCTATACTTAGATAGACAGGATTATAACATGTACTTAACCAAATAGACGGTCTTATCACTGCAAAGCGATCACTTCCAGTAAGTATGTCCCAACTACTGCAATTTTAAAGCTGTTGTCGTACTGGAAAATACAAAAACCGGCCAAGAGCGTGTCGGACACGCCCAAGATAGGGTTCCGTAAAAATGATAAAATGTTTGTATACTTTATTAATGTGGTTGTTTTGGTCCCAACTCTCGCCGCGCGCAGAATTTCAACGTCTCGGCAGTACAGCGCCATCTATCGGCGAATTGGGTAACTAATCTAATCGGTTTTTCGGATGTAATTCTTTATTATAAATATGAACCGATTTCAATTTTATTTTTTTTATTTGAAATTAGATACTTTTAGCGTGATCTTATAGGTACTTAAAGAAAAAAAAAATGCTTGCAATGGCGGTTAAATTACAATCTTAGATTAGAAATATTTTTTACAAAAACTTAAAAACTACTCAACTGATTAAGTTGAAAATAATTTTCCTAGAAAGTTTTTATTAAGTTTAACTAACGTGATTTTTTCCATATTTTTTAGACTTGCTGTTCAAAAGTTAGAGGGGGGACACATTATTTTGAACTTTCGGAGTGAATATCTCCGAAAAAATTCATTTTATCAAAAAAGGGATTTAGCAAACCCCTATTTATTTTCAAATACCTATTCAATGATACCCCACACTATAGGGTTAGTCGAGAAAAAAAAATCACGCCCACTTTACGTCTATGGGAGGTACCCAAAAAAAAATTTTTTTAGTTTTTTTTATTTAACCACTTTGTCGGCATGACTGATAAATATATTCATACTAAATTACAGCTTTCTAGTACTAACAGTCTCTGAGCTTAGCCGCGGACAGACAGACGGACAGACATGGCGAAACTATAAGGGTTCCTAGTTTACTACGGAACCCTAAAAACAGGCTATGACAGGCAAGCGATTTTGATTTAGATAAGTATTAATTTAATTTGAACGAATGACCGGCATCTTTTAAAATTGACAATTTCACAAATCCGCCTCGAAGGACTATGTGCGTCACGTCTTTCTACAGTCGATAAAAAATAATTATCGGCTTCATTTGTTAGGGTTCCGTACCCAAAGGGTAAAAACGGAAACCCTATTACTGAGGCTCCGCTGTCCGTCCGTCCGTCCGTCTGTCACTAGGCTGTATCTCGGGAACCGTGATAGCTAGAGAGTTGAAATTTTCACAGATGATGTATTTCGGTTGCCGCTATAACAACAAATACTAAAAAATGAAATTAAATAAATACTTAAGGGGGCTCCCATACAACAAACATGATTTTTTTGCTCGTTTTTGCTCGATATTGATAATGGCAACAGGTAGACACTTGAAATGTTCACAGAATATTTAATTATACCTATATTGACTTTAAAAATAAATCATTAAATTAAAATAAAAAAATATAAGGGGGGCTCCCATACAACAAACGTGATTTTTATAGATAATTGTACGGATCCCTTCGTGCGCGAGTCCGACTCGCACTTGGCCGGTTTTTTTTCTGGAAATGTCGCACGGACTTTAAACGAAGACAGTTTTTAACCCCCGACACAAAAAGAGGCATGTTATTTTTGACCGTTATGTGTAGGTATATGTGTGTACCTATCTGTCTGTGGCATCATAGCTCTTAAACGGGTGAACCGATTTAGAAACGGTTTCCTTTTATTTGAAAGCTGGTTTCTTGGCATGGTTCTTTACATGTTTCATCAAAATTGGTTCAGCTGCTCCAAAGTTTTCAGATCTTTTGTTAGCTGCGGAAGGGATCTTAGACGCGTATTGGGCATTTACTTTATTTTCAAACATCATGTGTGACCTACCTAATTGCGTTTGAAGATGACTGACTGTATCAGTGAAATCGTAATCGTAAGTCATTCAGTAAATAAACTCTTTCTGTTATAAGGTACGGACCAAGTACCTACATAATATAACAGGTATCTTTTGTGAAATGAAAGACTGGCTGTTCAAAGCAAGGATCTTACATTCCTGTAGGTATATGTATAAATTCTAACAAGCACGTTTTACAGACAGGCCGATATAACTTGCTATATTTAGATGTTTCGAATATGTTCAGCAGTTATAAATACATAAGATAAATTATTAATACCAGTTAATTTCTTTCCACACACACAATAAAATTATGCTATGTTTCCGAAGTTTTTAAATATGTTACTTAGGGGCTGTTACCACCCATTAATTAATTTTAACTGACGGATAAATATGATGCCGTCTCCGTCTATTCGAACAAAGAAACACAGACGGCATCATATTTATCCGTCAGATAAATTTGATCATTGGATGATGAAACTGGGGTTTAGTATCATAAATTAACGGTTACTTAAGTTCATTTTACACCACATTGCGTGGTCTAGGAGTTAACGAATTAAAAGTGACTGATAGAGGGCCGCAATGCACAACTGGCACAAAAGTTAATGCTAAGTTGCCTGTATTAAGTATATGGAAATTAAGAAAAAAACACAAACTACAAACTTTAAACCTGATAGGTACTCCGCTAGCTCACGTGCAAAACTGCTACGTCTGCCCGACACAAAGTATTTTCATGTAGATATCATTGACTTTAAGGGAGATCCCTTAAACTTAATTCTTCCAGTTTACTGTTGAGTGATGGTGAGGTGCTTGTAAACTGGCCTTAAGTTTATTCTTTTTCTTGGATCCTTAGTCAGTAATAATAAAATATACATTAAATATTTATTTTCTGGTGCAAAGGTTTGTCCATCGCGGTTCAGCGGGGCAATGCGGCTAGTGTGTTTGGGCACATTTGCGCCTGGTGCGATCCGGGGCGGTTTATTTGACCGACTTTATATTTTTATTTTATTGTTTTTTTTTGTGTATTGACAACTTGTTTTAATAAAATATTATAAAAAGGTATTAAGCTATGTAACACGTATAACCGAATTAAAATATAGCTTTTTCTACTCGTTGATTTTAATCTGTCAATTATGTGTTTATAGACAAAATTGCAATCGCATACTTTTTAAACTTGGATAGTCTATGGCACTTCGGACTCAACTATAATGATTATTATACAACGCTCTAGACGACTATAATAATTTCAAAATTAGAACTTAGTACTTCGATTGAGCGTCGTGAGCGCTTAGTGGAACGCACCCAATGTAAAGTTGGAAATATCTGGCAAATTTGCTTCCATTTGAACACACTAACTTTTTTCTTCTGTTACGAGATTGGTTAGTGATTGAAGTAATCGGCCAATCAGAAACAGTCTTATATGTATTATTACGACGTCTCATTAGTTCATTTTTGTGCTACGAAAATTTAAAAGTTTTGTTTGTTATTTGACGCGAAATCGATGGTGTTAAATAAATAATAACAGACTAGAAACGACTCGAACCGATTGGAACAGACTCGAATCGACTCGAACCGACTTGAACGACTTTAATCGACTCGAACCGACTCGAACCGATTCGAATTAACTCGAACCGAATTTAATCGGTTCGAACCGACTTTAATCGACTCGAATCGACTTGAACCGATTCGAACCGATTCGAACCGACTCGAACCGCTTCGAACCGAATCGAACCGACTCGAACCGACTTTAATCGATTCGAACCGACTTTAATCGACTCGAATCGACTTGAATCGACTCTAACTGACGCGAACCGACTCGAATCGACTCTGACTGACTTTAATCGACTCGAATCGACTCAAACCGATTCGAACCGATTCGAACCGACTCGAACCGATTCGAACCGACTTTAATCGACTCGAACCGATTCGAACCGATTCGAACCGACTCGAACCGACTCTAACCGACTAGAACCATCTCGAATCGACTCGAATCAACTCGAACCGACTTTAATTGACTCGAATCGACACGAATCGACCCGAACCGATTCGAACCGATTCGAACCGACTCGAACCGACTCTAACCGACTCGAACCGACTCGAAACGACTCGGACCGACTGCCTTATATGGGTTGTTTTATTTGTTTTAATTCATAAGTGGAAGGTACTATTTTCAAACTTAACCCAATGTACTTTACAAAAGGTTATGTATGTACCTCGATATACGATGATTATGATGACTCGTAGAAAAAGTATTGTAGGTATACAATAGTTACATAATTAGCTCTTAAAATCTCGTACCTTACAAGCAAGCCTCGTGGCCTAAACACGGTACTCGACTTTAAGAGCCTTCATTATGCAACGATTGTATATTAGTATTTTATGCAACGGCAGTATAAGTGAGGTCTTAAAAGGCGAGTGACGTGAGTTGCGATACGAGCGAATGCGAGTATCGCAATGGAAGACGGCACGAGCCGTTAAGACCAAATTATACACCGTTGCATACAATATTTTTTCTACGACTCGACTCTACTGTACTGTACTGTACTCTACTGTAGGGTACAGTAGGGTAAAATAGGGTAAAGTCGGGTACAGTAGGGTAAAATGGGGTACAGTCGGGTACAGTAGGGTACAGTCTGGTGAAATAGGGTACAGTAGGGTATAGTCGGGTACAGTAGGGTAAAATAGGGTACAGTCGGGTACAGTAGGGTAAAATGGGGTACAGTCGGGTACAGTAGGGTACAGTCTGGTGAAATAGGGTACAGTAGGGTACAGTCGGGTACAGTAGAGTAAAATGGGGTACAGTTGGGTACAGTAGGGTACAGTCGGATGAAATAGGGTACAGTAGGGTACAGTCGGGTATAGTACGATAAAATAGGGTACAGTAGGGTACAGTCGGGTACAATAGGGTAAAATAGGGTACAGTAGGGAACAGTTGGGTACAGTAGGGTACAGTCGGGTACAGTCAGGTACAGTAAAGTAAAATAGGGTACAGTAGGGTACAGTCGGGTACAGTAGGGTAAAATAGGGTACAGTCGGGTACAGTAGGGTAAAATAGGGTACTGTTGGGTACAGTTGGGTACAGTAGGGTAAAATAGGGTACAGTCGGGTACAGTAGGGTACAGTAGGGTACAGTCGGGTATTTTACCCAACTGTACCCTACTGTACCCGACTGTACCCTATTTTACCCTACTGTACCCGACTGTACCCAACAGTACCCTATTTTACCCTACTGTACCCGACTGTACCCTACTGTACCCTATTTTACTCTACTGTACCCGACTGTACCCTACTATAAACTATTTTACCCTACTGTACCCGACTGTACCCGACTGTACCCTACTGTACCCTATTTTACCCTACTGTACCCGACTGTTCCCAACTGTACCCTATTTTACCCTACTGTACCCGACTGTACCGTACTGTACCCTATTTTACCCTTCTGTACCCGACTGTACCCTACTGTACCCTATTTTACCCTACTGTACCCGACTGTACCCGACTGTACCCTACTGTGCCCTATTTTACCCTTCTGTACCCGACTGTACTCTACTGTACCCTATTTTACCCTACTGTACCTGACTGTACCCTATTGTACCCTATTTTACCCTATTGTACCCGACTGTACTCTACTGTACCCTATTTTACCCTACTGTACCTGACTGTACCCTATTGTACCCTATTTTACCCTACTGTACCCGACTGTACTCTACTGTACCCTATTTTACCCTACTGTACCCGACTGTACCCTACTGTACCCTATTTTACCCTTCTGTACCCGACTGTAACCTACTGTACCCTATTTTACCCTACTGTACCCGACTGTACCCTACTGTACCCTATTTTACCCTACTGTACCCGACTGTACCCTACTGTACCCTATTTTACCCTACTGTACCCGACTGTACCCTACTCTACTCAACTCAGCAGGTCTAAACTGGGCTTTAGTGTTGAGTGTACCCTACATTTAATATTATGTGGCAGCTAGGTGTATCGTAATAACGACATTACGACACAAGTGCTGTTATGGCGAATAGATTAAGTATAGACTTTCTGAAGTCATATTATCTACATATGTTCTTATATATTTGTTCGCGACCATGTAAAAAACAGATAAAAGTACAGGAGTAGGAAAAATACTATTATTTTCAAGCAACGAATTATTAACAATTAAAAGTAATCCTCATTTTGAACCAGTTTATCTATTAGTTAAGTTTAGTAAATACAATCTTGTGAGATAATTAAATAATATGTGCACATCTGTACATACATACTGTACTTATATCTTTTGATAAGTTAAGCTACAATTCTTTTATCCTTGCGAGTTTCAATTTATCTTAAACCATATCTTTTAATTAGGTAATTAAGTACCCAATCAATTTGTTCAACAATTACTGATAACGACATGCCAGATTCCAACTAGTTTTTGTATACTTTATAGGTACCTTGGTAACATTGTTAGTAAATAAGAATGATTATTTGGCGCAGTACGGCTGCATATTAAAATTTATTGTAAAACCATGCGCACGATTCTGAATATTGGCAGTAATGGTTATATTATAGATAATATCGAAATGTTTTTTTCTGAAATCGTAAACTTCTCAGGATTTATTAAAACGGCATCGTATAGAATCCATTAGATTCCACTAACCTAACTAACCTTAGTTTTATAACAATTTTAAAAAGTTTACCGTTTCAGAAAAAAGACTTTTCGATAGGATATTATAATTATAACCATTCGATATTTTAATATGTTAATTCGATATTCAGAGTGCCCCATGCATGTATGACGATGGTCTCCCAGTAAGTACGCAACCGATTTTTTAAATCACTATTCTAAAGTACCATTCGAAACTGGTAAAAATTGCGCAATTTTGAAACACGAGTAAAAAATGAGTCTTAATTTTTACTCTTCATCTAGTCTAGACTTGCTACATACGTTTACTTTTAGTTTACCACTGACAGATGGCTTGCCTTCATTTCATTTCCAACTTTAATACCATACAAATAAAGTAGCTATTACAAAATCTGCAAACGTGGGTAACAGTATTCTAAAATTGGCTTTATTTGTAGGTCGTTAAAGTTGAATATGAAATGAAGGCAAACCATCTGTCACTGGTAAACTTTATGTCATTTTACTGTAAGCTATTGTTCCGTAGGGGTGCGGCTAAAAACGACCCCGTATTTGTCGAAACTCTTTTTTATGGTGCGGAAAATGTGCCTTATGCTTTCTTCTCTGTTCGGGGAAACAGAGAAGGTAGTTATGTGGGGCTCTCCCACAAGGGGCCTACTCACTAAAAACCGCTCGGATTCCCTCGTTGCCATTGTGAACCCCACGGGAGCCTGAAGAGACACCGCGACGCCCACTGGCCGCCACGGGATAGGGCTCCTCTGTTCAACACCGTACCATGCAGGTTCGGCTTTCCCCGCTGGTGTCGGATTGCTTTGAGGTTAACTCCTCGTGGCCTACGAAGAGTCCCATGTTCCCGGCAAGCTGGGGTTACTCCTCTCCTGCTCTGAAAACAGTGTGGTACTGAGGGCGTGATTGCTTTCGCCCACATGCTCACCCTCACCTTTCTCTGCACTTATAGTAACATGACGATGGTTTGAATTATAAGGTCGTTACATTAATGTCAGTCATTGCGGGTCGACAATTACAGTTACAGGTCGTAATAAAGCTTACAGAGGATTATTTTAAACTAACCGAGTAGTTGTAGCTGTTGTAGATCCTACTAATATTCATCATCATCATCATCATCATTTCAGCCGAAAGACGTCCACTGCTGAACATAGGCCTCCCCCAAGGCTCGCCAAACAGATCGGCCCTGCGCCATCCGCATCCAATGCGTTCCTGCTACCTTCACCAGGTCGTCGCTCCATCTTTTTGGAGGCCTACCTACACTGCGTCTTCCGTTCCGCGGACGCCACTCGAGAACATTTCGGCCCCATCGGTCATCGGGCATCGGGCATTTACTAATATTATAAATGCGAAAGTTTGTAAGTATGGATGGATGGATGGATGGATGTTTGTTACTCTTTCACGCTAAAACGGTTTGACGGATTCTGATGAAATTTGGCACACAGATAGATTATGACTTGGATTAACATATAGGATACTTTTTATCCCGGAAAATGGCATAGTTCCCGCGGGATAGCCATAAACGAATTCTTCGCAGACGGAGTCGCGGGCAACAGCTCGTACTTTATATTTGGCAGATCCTTGACGATAACACTAAGAAATATTTTTTGTGAAAATCTGTGGGGTCGAGAACGGGAGTTTTATACCATAAATTTCAACTGCGAGGACGAAATCGCGTGCAAAAGCTACTGTCAACATAAAGCTTCTATGTAATCTAATATATAAAAATCTCGTGTCACGGTGTTTGTTGTCGAACTCCTCCGAAACGGCTTGACCGATTCTTATGAAACTTTTTTCTCTATATTCGGTAGGTCTGAGAATAGGTCGTAGGCTAAATTTCTTCGCAGACGGAGTCGCGGGCAACAGCTAGTAATATATAAGTACCTACCTCATAAAATTCCAAATTCGGTATGCGATTATCGTTATCCTAGACCACAATGCTTGCCGATCATCGTATAATTATTAATTTGTGATGATAAGATGTTATCAAGCAATAGAAATAGTCCGCTATTGCTGAAAATACTGATAATAACCAGGCAATACAGTAAATTTTATAACACTATCAAATAAATTCGTATAATCCAAAAAGGAGATTATGCAATCTAAATAATCTGTACAATTAATCATACTTGTTCAATTTCATGGAGATTATTAAGTTGTCCTGTGTTTTGGGCGGATTGATGGATTGGATGATAAATATTAGTCATTAAAAGATTTCGTCTTATTAGTAAAGTGTTATGTAGACCAGAGGTCCCCATATTTTTTGTCTCATAAATCCCTAGCCATATTTTTCGGTTTAAGGTAGACCCCCAGCTTATATAATTAATATTGATTTGATGTGGTCTTTT
Source organism: Archips xylosteana (assembly GCA_947563465.1). Lineage (NCBI taxonomy): Eukaryota > Metazoa > Arthropoda > Insecta > Lepidoptera > Tortricidae > Archips > Archips xylosteana. The sequence continues at coordinate 8,730,080 of OX387362.1, forward strand.
CAATTGTATCTACCTACTTAATTTCTTTTTCGGCAAACGTAGAGCTCTTGCAGGATTTCGTTGACTCCTGGGGGTCGATATAGACCACTTTGAGTATCTATACATATAAAATCCTTTGTCCTGACTGACGGATCAACGCACAGCCTAAACCGCTGATCGTAGAGACCTGAAACTTGGAGGGTGTGTTCTTTGTATGACGTAGGCATCCGATAAGAAAGGATTTTCCGTAGTTCTACTTCTAAGGGGGTAAAAAAGGGGGGCAAAGTTTGTATGAGACATCGTGATTCCTTGGTCCAATCTACTTCAAATTTTGCATAAACATTCTTTAACAAAATTGATGGAAGACGTGTTTCATATTTTATTGAAATTCATCCCTTGACGGGGTCAAAAAGTAGTAGAAAGTTATTTTGGGGGTGATTTGCTTCGAAGTTGATATCAATACTCCTTAGTGCTTTTGATTTAAATTACATTTTATTTTGACACATTGTAAACGAAACGAAACTTCAAATATTGCAAACCATTTTTGTCTACGTTTGTCAACCACGTCTTGATCTGATCTCTGATAATAGCTAATTATATGTATTAAGTATTTGCATTTCACCAAGCTTTTGCTTTTACAAGCGCAGCGTGGGACGTCCACCAACGAGATGGACGGACGTTTTGGTGCAGGCCGCAGGTTCAGGGTGGATGCAAGTCGCTTCCAACCGTAATGATTGGACGTCAATGAGGGAGGCCTATGTCCAGCAGTGGACGTCCTACGGCTGAAATGATGATGATGATGAAGCTTTTATGCGAGTTCAACCTTTTTCGAATAAAATCGAATTGAGTATTCAAATATCATTGTTGAACTCGCATAAAAGCTTGGTGCAATGCAAATACATATAAAATGCTTTGTCCTGAAGTCCTAAATGACTGACTGCCGGATTAACGCACAGCCTAAACCGCTGTATGTAGAGACCTAAAACGTGGAGGGTGTGTTCTTTGTATGACGTAGGCATCCGATAAGAAAGGATTTTCCGGAATTTCCACGGGATAAGGAATAATCGGGATTTATATATTTCATCAATAGTGACCCTATGCCCATAACGAAGATTACTAAACTGTACAAATTGGGCATGCAATTAGACTATTAGAATATAAAGCGAATATAAAGAATTTTGAAAATTTCCACGGGATAAAGTTAAATCAGGATTTATATATGTAGGTACTCAAATCAACTGGACCATATCTCCGTAACTACAATTACTAATCTTTTCAAATACAGTATTAACGAAAATGACCATAACAACAAAAAAACTTATTGCAGGATTTTTGGAAATTCCTGTGGGATAGATAATCTCTGAAACTTCCGAGCCGATTAAAAAAAAAAACTTTTACCAGTAAAAAGTTACACTATCCTTTATTGACATAGGCTACTTTTTTCCGGGGAAATGCAAAACTCCCAAGGGATAGAAAAAAGAAAATTCAACTTCGGAGCTCATTTTAAAATGTCTTACACCAATAGAAAAGATGCACTGTCCTTGGTTAACATAGGATGCTTTTTTCCGGATAAATGCAAAATTCCAGCGGTATAGAAAATAGTAAAATTAACTTAGGGGCTGAGTTTAAAAAAAAATCACCAATAGAAAGCTTCACTATCCTTTATTGGTATAGGCTACCTACTATTTATTCGGTAAAATGCAAAATTCCCCTGGGATATTAAGAAGTGAATTTCACTTCAGGGCTGATTTGAAAATTTCTTTCACCTATTAGTGAGTAGCTACACTAACCCTTACTTACATAGACTATTTTCTCCGTGAAAAATCAAAATTCCCACGGGAAAAAAATAAGTGAACTCAACTACGCGGCTGATTTTAAAAGTTCTTTTATCGGTAGAAAGCTTTAAGGACATAGGCTACTTTTCTCGGGGAAAATGCAAAATACCCGCGGGATAAAAATAAGTGTAATTTTGCAAAGAATAAGGACAAATTTGTTGAAATTCCCGCGGGATAGGGAATTAACGGGATTTATAATATTCACTAACTGATACTCATGATGAAATGATAATAATGATGGATGTTGCCGGTGCCGGATTTTTGTTTTATACAATGAAAGAGATGAAGAAGCTTTACCACAAATTGGAATTCTACGCGGACGAAGTCGCGGGCAAAAGCTAGTCACTGATATAAATGTGACCCTTAACTGGAGAGGGGCTTGTACAAAAGAGGGTGAATGTGGTATGCAGTAACCTCATTGAATGGTATGCCTTGTAACTGCAGACAACAACATAGCTTGTCTCTTCCCTTCTTGTTCTTCCGCCCGCTTTAGGCAGGTACAAATTTATGTCAATTATGTATTTTTGATCCCGTTAGCGTCTGAGAAACCGACCGGTGCGCCTGCAGTAGGTATATACCTAGTTGGAGTATCAACGGTCTTCTTTTATTTCCACTCACTCTAAAATGAAACCTTGGGGTAAATTTTTTGAATCACGGCTAGAAAAATACTATAATTTTTTTATGTAGTAGGGGAGAATTTAATTCAAGCGGCATTTTTTTATTTTTCCCATTTTCTAATTGTATTTATTACCTATCCTATATTCTTAAGGGCGAGATTTAAAGAAGAATCCTTACGACGTGTACCTACTTATCTGAATTAATAGTCACGGGAAGTACATGTTAAGGCAGCTGGGAACCTTTTCATAATAAAGTGTTTCAATAACTTTATTATCACCATGAGATTGCCGCAAAGAAAGTTAGTGCAGCTGCAGCTGATCAATATTTATTTTCTGAGATTTTATTATCGTATGAATTTAAATTAAACTTGTTCTGCCCTACGGCTGCCGCTTCGCTTTGTTTTTGTTCCCCTCGTGATCCGTTTTCCTCCTTATCGAGCCAATTACTGCTGTCGACTCGTAATAGACCAGTTAGGATCGTATATTGTATCCTCTTGAATAACTTTTTAGGGGCACTATAGCCAACGGCCGCTAAGAAGTAAATCCTGACACATTGCGCAACTACGAAGTTTCTGAATAATTGATAATGTGACCCATAGGAATAAAATGCTACACTGTACCTACTAACTGTTCTGTCACACGCAATAAGTATGTATGCATAGCATTTATTTTTGTATGGTTGACATTGTCAATTTTCAGAAGCTTTATAGTTGCGCAATGTGAATGTTTTAGCATCCGTTGACTATACCTACCTTGTATAGGAACACTTCGTTGTCTGTCTTCTGTCTGTTGAAACACCTTTATTCAAGAACGTGGAGTAAGAGTTGAAATTAATTATGATGCACCGGGCTTGCAAACCGTACAAAAAATAATGTTTCTAAGTTGACATGATCATAAGATAACCCTTTATTTTCATGCAAAAATAGTGGGAATTGACGTAGGTAGATTTATGGGTCAGAAGTAGGGCCTCATCAAGTCATCAGGCTCTGTAAAAGACAAATACATAAATAATTCAATTCATTCATCAAAGCAGCGCAAGAACTAAGGTCACAGACGTAGCTCGAAGAATCGCCAGACTCAAGTGGCAGTGGAACAACAACAGTGCTACAACGCTCGTGGAATTGATGGCCGAAGGGACAAAAAGGATCTCGCTCGAGTGGCGTCCACGGACCGGAAGACGCAGTGTAGGTAGGCCTCCAACAATGGGGAGCGACGCCCTGTTTAAGGTTGCGGGAACGCGTTGGATGCGGATGGCACGGGACCGATCTGTTTCGCGAGCCTTGGGGGAAGCCTATGTTCAGTGGTGGACGTCTTTCAGCTAAAATGATGATCAAATCATCAGGCCAAAGGAAAAAGTCCGAAAATCCTTAAACCGTTAAAGTTATCTTCGTTTTTCATAGAAATACTTGGAAAAATTTTGTTTTTGCTGGCATTTAAGTTTTCATGGAACCCTCAGTGCGCGAGTCCGAATCGTACTCAATTTTTAATTATTGTACTGGCGTTCGTGAAATGTCCTACCATTTACTGCGAGGATGCTGTCCGTCCTCCGGTGGTACTGGTCGTAGTTTTACTTTACTCCCCTTAGCCCAGCCAGGCAGCCAGGCCGAACGCAGCATGGGTAGGCCCTCCACAAAATGGATTAATGACCTGGAGAAGGTCTCAAGCGTCCGATGGATACGGGCAATGCAAGACCAATCATCATGGTATTTTTTGCGCGAGGCCTATGTCCAGCAGTGGACATTTTTCGGCTGACGATAGGCTGACGATGATATTATGTTTTAAACTTTCGGGTTTCTCGCTCCTAACTAACTCGGGACTTATCATGAACTATTTACCTATTGTTAATTACCTCGACGGCTAAAGACCATATTAAGGCCGTTGCCGTGGTAGTGTACTCGACTCGTGAACACACGGCCGCTGCAATGTGGTCGAAACTTCGAGGTAAACAAGTACGTACTTTTAGCAATAAACTAGCGACCCGCGCCGGCTTCGCACGGGTGCAATTATGCATGTATTATACATATAAACCTTCCTCTTGAATCACTCTATCTATTAAAAAAAACCGCATCAAAATCCGTTGCGTATTTTTAAAGATCTAAGCATACCGACCGCTTAACGACCGCTTTAGCCTAGTTGGTAGTGACCCTGCCTACGAAGCAAGAGGTCCTGGGTTCGAATCCCGGTAAGGGCATTTATTTGTGTGATGAGCACGAATATTTGTTCCTGAGTTATGGATGTTTTCTATGTATTTAAGTATTTATTTATCTATATAAGTATGTTTATCGTCGTCTAGTACCTATAGTACAAGGTTTGCTTAGTTTGGGACTAGGTCGATTTGTGTAAGATTGTCCCCTAATATTTATTTATTTATATTTACATAGGGACAGACAGACAGCGGGAAGCGACTTTGTTTTATACTATGTAGTGATGATAAATAGTTCGTGATTAAATGCCGAAAATTATTAGTCAGGGTGATAGCACCAGTAATGGACAAGAATTAATTATGTCCATAAGAAACGGACACTACATTTTTAAACTATTGTAGCGGCTACTAGCACCATCTAGTCATCACATGAGAAACTAATTACTACATCCTGCATCGCACTATCGAAGTTTCTCAACTCGGCTGCATAAATACAACTTCCAACTTTCATCCATTGGACTTCGGACCCCAGGCATAAAATTATATCTGAAGAGAGATAACTCTCTATTGCAACAACCCCCAAACTATCAACACTATGCTCAGATAACTGATGATCATAACTGGCAAGTCCATGGCTATAAGGCATTGAATTTTTGCTGTCCATTACTGGGTACTACTGTGCTTAAAATGTCCATGATTGGTCACCCTATGACGATGATTATGTTACGTGTTTGATTTGTTGTTACGGTACTTATTTCTTTATGTTATTTTCAGAGTCAGGAGACCTGCCCGACATACCGTTATACCTAGCCGCTCTCATCATGTGCTGCGGCTTCTTCATGATGTACTTAATAGAAGAGTTGGTTCACGTGTACATCAACAGTAGAGAGAATAAGACTGCTAACACGAGCTTTACACGAGTGCTAAGTATAAAAAGGACTAGCGGAGAAGCTGCTGAGATCACTGATGCTCTGAAAGAAGTTAATGTAGCGAATAACCAAGAGCATGGGCATAGTCACCATCCTATTGCGACCGGGAATGATACGGTCGCGGCGACTCTGAGAGGATTGTTAATTGTTTTGGCGCTGTCCATCCACGAACTGTTCGAAGGTTTAGCAGTTGGATTGGAGTCTTCTGCTGCGAATGTTTGGTAAGTAGGTACACCGTAAAATTTATCTTTTTTTACTAGCTCGGTCCAGTGTCCCCTGGGACTGGCCACACCCAATGGAACTGGGCTGGACACATACCGCATGTACTCAGAGAGGTGGGCACGGATCACAACTCAACTCATTGGATGCCCCAGGATTGGTTATCAACGCCGTGACAGGCCAAGACGAGGATGGCGGGATGACCTAGCTAGACACATTCTCGACCGACTGGCCAAACATAAGTGCAAACAGGAGTTCGAAATTTATTTATATTAATTATTTAATTGTTACTGTAGTTATGAAGCTAAGTTTAATGAAGCGCGGCCACGAAAACACTTTAAATTAAAAGGCTATTTCCAGTTATCGGCTAGTCTCTGGTACAGCGAACTATTTAATGGGAATTTCCTGTAGTCCGCACACATATTCGCAGCAATTTAAGGCCGTGGTGGCTTATGGTTTGACCTATTGCCTCTTTAGCAGAGGGTCGTGGGGTCGAATGCACACATTACATTACTTACAATACAGTCCAGTCGCCATCATAAACATCGAACCATTCAAGGTGCTCAAAACTATCTGAACATGCACTGATATGGCTCACCGATCTACCTGCGCAGAAGACGTGTTTTGAATGAAATTTGACCAATCGGCACGCTCCACGCACGGCGCGTCTTTTACTTGTGCCACTATTGGATTGCTGTCGCCATGTTAGCGCGCGTCGTGTGCCATTTTAGTCAGCCGCCATACTTCTGAGTGAGTTTAATTTTCACCTTTTGACGGCATGGCACGGCATGGCATTTTATTACTATCAAGTTATTTTGAATCTTATTTCAATGAGCTTAGAATTCATGTTACTTTATTGGTTATGCGTTGCGTCATCCCTCCGCACGTCGCGGCATCGTGGTATCGAAATAAAGTAGCATGAATTCTAAACTCATTGAAATAAGATTCAAAATAACTTGATAGTAATAAAATGCCATGCCGTGCCATGCCGTCAGTGAGCGCCGGCCCTAAAGTGTGTATCTACTACTATTGTACGTGATTGACAATACGGTCGTGTTCAGATATTTCTGATCACCTTGAACGCTCCGATGTTTATGATGGCGACTGTACATAAAATAGATACTTACTGGCAAAATAAAATTGTCCCCTGATACACAGAGCCATATTTTTTTTAAAAACTAAAACCATCCAAAGGCAGTTTAAAATATAAATAAAGTAAAGTGTAAAATCGAAAACTCTTGTTGCAATTGCTTGAAATGCATGATGATTGATGACTCTATTAAGTACACAGAACATAAAACTAGTTTTTTCTATTCCGTGATTCCGTGTAGGTACCTATTGCCAATATTAGAATTATGAAATGTAAGTATTTCCACTTGCACCATATAATTACTAATTAATTACGATTACACGTAAAATTTACTTTATTTAGCAATATTTGCAGGAAAGTTTTTGTTATTCTGTATCTTGCTTTACTACTTGCATCAATTCCATCACAAATTTATAAAACTCAACTAATTAAGTAACTACTTATAAAAAATAACAAAATAAACACTTGCTGTTTCAAATGAAAGTTTGCTTTACACCAATGTACGGTCAGCCGTTAAAAATAATAATAAAGTTATCAAAATCTACACCCATTTCTTAAAAAATGGGACCAGTTAAATGAGGCGGTTGAAACGCTCGAATTACCCATTTTTGGTTTATCTTTAATTTGTTTTTATTTAACGAAATATGCCCAGCATATAGATAGCGGATACCTAGTATATTTACGCTAGCTAATTATAAAGCAATGGCATGGCCTACTTCATGAGGATTTGTAGAACAAGTTACGTCTCATTTGACGAAGGTTGTTTACTTGTCTCGTTTTGCGACCAGGTGACTAAATGATAATAGTCCGGGAGCCGACTGCAAGAAACCCTACCTTATAAAAAAATAGAAAATACCTACTCTATAGGGGTAGCTGACTTTTAGTAGCTTCAACTGGTCTTGGTCGGCCGCGGCTTAACTTGGCAAATTTTGCGCAAATGAAAAAAAAGTGGTGCAAAAAAAAAACCTCATAGAAAAATAGAATTAAACTTGTATTGATAGGATAGAGACCTTTTGAGGACAGTAAAAATAGTGGTCGGCCAAATCCTGTGTTTTGGCAGGTTCTTGTGTCCGACTGTACCACAAATTCAGTACCAATAGAAACACTTCATTCACTTAGGACCCTTTAAATGAAGTGTCTATTGGTTCATGACGACAAACACATCCCTCGCACAGCTCCGGTGGATATGCAGCCTTAGCGACCACATGCACTGAGTTGGAAATTGAACCTTATCCATTTTTCATAAGTCACAATTTCCATTGACATTATTGAAAATACGTCTAGCTTTAAAAATATCCTTTGTTAGGTATGTATACGATAGCTGCTTTTGATTCTGAGGTATTTATTGTATGTATTTTTTTTAGTAGGTATGCTCCAATAAATAGGGCCTTATAAAGGGTTAAGGTTCATTTTAAAATACACTTTCTTTTAGATATTTTGTTGTTCTAAACACCGTTCTTTCCTTTTTTTGGTAACAAAACTGAAACTCACACAAATGATTTACGACGTTATGTTCTACTGTGTAAGGTTTAAATTAAAATGTCGTGCATTTACTACACTTCGCACGGGTGCAATTATGCATGTATTATACATATAAACCTTCCTCTTGTATCACTCTATCTATTAAAAAAACCGCATCAAAATCCGTTGCGTAGTTTTAAAGATCTCTAAGCATACATAGGGACAGACAGACAGCGGGAATAAGCGACTTTGTTTATACTATGTAGAGATAAGTCAGTATTATTGTGACGGGGACGATTTTTGAGTTTGATTTTGTATAGGACCATGCATCTACGTATTATATGATCGAAACAACTAGGTACGCTATGTTTTTTTATGGAATGATGCGATGCGTGCTGTGGATGCGTACTCTGGATCCTCCTCGAGAGGCTTATTAGCTTATTATTATAGCTTAGCATTAATGGACACGGGCATATAGTCTCTTAGTGTAGCTTTCATAAACCTCGCAACATAACTGCATAGTAGGTACATCTCTGGTGGCAAGGCACCTGAAAAGTTAACTCTACCTACTAAATCTCTCAACATTGTTTTTCATAGCGGTGTAAAGAGAAAATGCAGCGAATACTTACCTTACAATGGAAAGATGATGATTATTAGGCATTGTCCTTTCCATTAAACAATTCCAGTCTCACTTTACGTAAACATTTCCTATTTGTCCGCCACGGCACGAAGTCAGCCGATTAATCTGTAACTTTTTTTATTTAAATTGATTTTACATTTTTGGCACGACTAGATAGGTAAGGTATTAGGTACTTGGTGTTTTGATTGATGAGGTAGGTATCGTATAAAATTACGAAAAATTGCGGGAAAATTGCGTCACAAATATTAACGAATGATAAGTATCAAATAGATACTTTAATATGATTTAATTTTAGGTCCTACCTTTTGTTTTGCGATAGGTATTATTGTAAGCGGGGTAAATAACACTTGTTCATACTTACGTTTACAGACAATTATTCAAACATTTATAGATTTTAAACAAAAAGACGTAATTTTATACATCTACTTGATCATATTTGCCAAGTATTTGCCACTAACAAAGATACGAGTAATGTGGGTAACAAAATACGAACACACCACACCATTTAAAAAAAACAGACAAAAATGTAGTTAGCAACGTAATGTTTAAGTATATCATTAGTATGTAGGTAGGTAGCAGTAACATGGCCTTATCTTGTAAATACCTAAGTAATTTCAAACCGATTCGAATTAATTTAAGGGGTCGGCGCACTATAGAGATTAGAGAGTTGTTAAACACGAGATTGCAAGTTTTAAGCCGCCCTTTTATTTTTAACGATTAAGAGATATGAAGATTAGTTACCTTTTGCCAGATTTAAGATTGTATAAAGCCGCATCCATAGGTAACATTACTTGGCAGATAGGTATCACTTTTAGGATTATAGAGGTGCACGTAAGAAGGGATTTTTAGAATTTCCGCTGCGCTGGATAGAGAACGGGGGTTGCCTATAAATTTTATCTCTGCGCAAACGACGTCGTGGGCAAAAGCTAGTTAAAAATATAATTTAAAAGTTAAAAAGGGTCTTTTTCACTCGGCTGGTGTTGCTTTGCTACCCGGTGGGTGCAGTGGGTGCTAAGCTTAGGTTATATGCCTCCAACTAACTAACAATACTTCTACCTATTTCCAGGTACATGTTCGGCGCAGTGTCAGCCCACAAGTACATCATAGCCTTCTGCATCGGCGTGGAACTGCTAGCAGCGGGCACCAAGCGTTGGCTTTCTCTGGTCTACATCTTCACGTTCTCCTTCGTCTCTGGCTTGGGGATCGGAGTGGGGATCCTGCTTGTTGGCGGCGCAGGCGCTGCCGAGGCGGGGATTTACTCTGTGGTTTTACAGGTAATGCACCCTTCCAGTTGTTAGCTAGCATAGTCAAAAGGTACCCCCTGTTAACCCCTTCACCGCCACAAAACAAACGAAGTGACGTGCTCTGTACGCCACGCCTGTTACATGACAAACCGATTTTCTACTTAAAATCTACTTTTCTACTTAGAAGGGTTTATTTCGAGTTCAAATAAAGGCCATGTATATGTAGATGACGATGGCTTGTGAGGCATTCTATTGGCTGTCACGTCTAGATGACGGGGCGGTGAAGAGGTTAAGTAACCATCCGGGAGGTACCTTTTTTCTGCAGCTGATCGTACTTTGACTAAGACAGAATTGAGAGAATCTTTTCCCAAGACTCCTAGTAGTTTGACTTATAGCCCCTAATCTACTTGTAAGTGAGATTGACCACAGGCGCGTACGGTCAGGTGCTTTATAATTTGGGACCCATTTCGAAAAATATCCTTTGTATTCCTATACAATATGACGGGACTGTCAACCATAAGTGGGTCCCAAATTAAAGCTCGTGACTGTACTTACCACTGAGTTGTATCGAAGCGAAATTAGTAGGTACATTTAAAATTTACCATGTGATTTTCAGTGAAGGGAAATATCGTCAGGAAACCTGTATATTCCTCTGAAGCACTTCAATGGTATTGTGAAGTTTCTGATCTGCATTGGGACCGTGTAAGAACTACAGCCCAAGCCTTCTCATTCTGAGAGGAAGTCTGTGCCCAGCAGATGAAAAAGGCCGGAGATGAAAATAATTTACAGTTATAGAAAGTACGCACATTGTTAACAAAAAAAATGTAATAGAATATAGAATTGCGTATATTATATCAAAATATGGTAGGTGTCGCTAATTCGCAAGTAATAATAAAAAAATAACAGTACGCTTAGTATAAGTTATCCTTCACTTCAATACTTCTCGATCGCGTTTACGTAAAAATTTCAATTCTATGGAAACATAGACGCGCGCGCGCGGAGGCGCTGTCCATGTTTCCCTAGTAATTGAATTTTTTACGTAAACGCGATCGAGAAGTATTTTGGTGAAGTAAAACTTATACTAAGCGTACTGTACGCTTAGTATAAGTTTTACTTCACCAAAATACTTCTCGATCGCGTTTACGTAAAAAATTCAATTACTAGGGAAACATGGACAGCGTCTCCGCGCGCGCGCTTCCATGTTTCCATAGAATTGATTTATTTACGTAAACGCGATCGAGAAGTATTTTGGTGAAGTAAAACTTATACTAAGCATACTGTACGCTTAGTATAAGTTTTACTTCACCAAAATACTTTTCGATCGCGTTTACGTAAAAAATTCAATTACTAGGGAAACATGGTCAGCGCCTCCGCGGCCGCGCGTCCATGTTTCCATAGAATTGAAATTTTTACGTAAACGCGATCGAGAAGTATTTTGGTGAAGTAAAACTTATACTAAGCGTACTGAACTTAAATCGCCAAAATCGTCCACTTCAAAAAACGTTAGGACTCTAATTTTTTTTTATTAAATGTATCTTAAATACATGTATAAAATATCAGAACAAGTCAATCAGTTGCATAGTTTGGCTTAATAAAAAATAAAAACTGAATTTTCATTTTTTTCGCAAACCCGTAATCATTTAGGGCCTAATATTCGGTTTCGGTACAGATATATCTAACAATAATACAAATAAACGTACATAAGAATATTTCATATTCAGCCAGGGGCGATTTTACTATGGCATTCCGGCTAGGCCCTTTATTCGTCAAAAAAATAATGACATTGTTTAAAATCACTACGTGAATGATAGTAAATGCAAATAAAAGCATGTGAGTGGCTAATTAATTGATGACTAATAATTTTAATAATTTTAATTCAGTGCTTAGTTTGAACAGATAATGCGTTTTGGACTCAACTTCAAAACACATTTTGGATTTTTTTATCTTAAGATTAGATCGAAATGTTGATAGAAAAAATATAGAGATACATTAATCAAAGTGAAAAAAGCAATTAAATTCTAATTATCCTCAAAACGACAGGTATCTACATACTTTGTTTTTGATGGGCGAGACAAGATAGTTTGATTTATCTTTGCTGTGACAATTAGCTAGCACGTAACATACGTATGATACCTACCTATTAATTCACTTGCATGGTCACTAATTCGTAGGTATGTGCTTCATTATATTATAATAACACTCAAATCAACAACTTAGTTCCTAACTCAATAAGAGACACTCAAGTAGATAGCTTCTTAGTTCTTGCAGAGTTATAAAACGAAACTATGATGAATTATGAAAATGAAAATATTTATTTCACTAAAAAATAACATTGTTACAAAAATTAAGGGTTGGAGCTTCTTATTAAGTAAGCAATATACTTGTATCAGGAAGCCCCGCTCCTCCATAACACAAGTTGTGGTTATAAGAAAAACAAAACAAAAAATACAAGGAAGTTTTAAGCTAATATTATAAGTATTGATATGAATCAGGCAAAACGATGTTTTTAGGGTTCAGTAGTCAACTAGGAACCCTTATAGTTTCGCCATGTCTGTCCGTCTGTCTGTCTGTCTGTCCGTCCGCGGCTAAGCTCAGAGACTGTTAGTACTAGAAAGCTGTAATTTGTCATGAATATATATATCAGTCACACCGACAAAGTGATTAAATAAAATAGATGTAAAGTGGGGTGATTTTTTTTTTCTCGCCTAACCCTATAGTGTGGGGTATCATTGGATAGGTATTTGCAAATAAATAGGGGTTTGCTAAAACCATTTTTTGATAAAGTGAATATTTTCGGAGATATTCACTCCGAAAGTTCAAAATAATGTGTCCCCCCCCTCTAACTTTTGAACAGCAAGTCTAAAAAATATGAAAAAAATCATGTAAGTTAAACTTAATAAAAAATTTCTAGGAAAATTATTGTCAACTTAATCAGTTTGGCAGTTTTTAAGTTTTTGTAAAAAAATATTTCTAAACTAAGATTGTAATTTGACCGCCATTGCAAGCATTTTTTTTTCTTTAAGTACCTATAAGATCACACTAACAGTATCTTCTTTCAAATTAAAAAAATAAAATTGAAATCGGTTCATATAATAAAGAATTACATCTGAAAAACCATCAACATACATACTAGTTCTAGTAGACTGTAGTTAGATTAGTTACCCAATTCGCCGATAGATGGCGCTGTACCGTCGACACGTTGAAATTCTGCGCGCGGTGGGAGTTGGGACCAAAACAACCACATTAATAAAGTAGGTATGCAAAGATTTTTTCGTACCTGCTACGGAACCCTATCTTGGGCGTGTCCGACACGCTCTTGGCCGGTTTTTTTAATTTGTGGTGAGATGTTACATTAGAGCAGAGATCTCTCCAGGGTGTGTACAGATTTTTGAAATCGCAATTCACTCGGGAATACCATCCAAAAGCACTTGTACCTACTAGGTATTAATTATTATGTGCTGAAAGTTGTTAAGTCATATAAAGCAATTGACCAATTGACAAGTTTAATGAGAGCTGTATTTTTTTACTACTCAACTCGAATATCAAGTTCAGAACAATCTTTTATCACTAACTACCGAACAGTATTAAAAAATACTTGTAATATAAGTTGTACTTTGTTATGCAACAGGCCCCTGGTTTACTGCTTCGTGCAGACCGAAGTACAAAGGGAGAGGTTATCTATTCGCTAGGTGGCGCTAATGTCAGTACAAATTTTAAATGTTTTGTAGTTCTTTATCTTTAATTTTGTTACGGAACCTCTTTGAAAACCGGCGCAACCTACTTACTGTTTATATTATAGTAGCATTAAGCTGAGCAAGCATTCCTGGTGTTTCTATTCAATCTCATAAAATATCTTACTTACTTCTTTTATCTTATCTTTATTGTGTTAGTTAAGTATTTTTCAATGTTGAGCTATCATTAGTTTCGTCTTTATTCTGGGGCCAGACTCGTCGTCACACCAGTGTTATTCGATGGAGCCCTATTTCTAGCCTATTTGCCCTTTGGGCATCTATAGATACCTAACGAACCTAACCTACCTCCTTACTTTTGCGGAATAAAAATGATTTCTGACGAATTTCCGACGAAAGCGAAAGGATAAGTCTTTATAGTGATGTGACAACCTGGTGTGGCCACGAGTCTGGCCCTTTTATTCTCGTTCCATATTACGTATATGACTTGACTCATTTCATTTAATATTTTTTGACATTTTTATATGAATTTGTTTGATTATTTTATTTTGACTGGACTACATAGTACCTACATACATATAATATTTATCGCTGCATAATTGATAAAATTGCTAATAATGTTATTTAGAAAACCTATGATATTTTTGTACGCCATGTGGCAAAACATACAAGGTTCTAATTTTAAGTTTACCATCTATATTTGTACCTATGTTTGACAAATAAATGATTATGATTATAGTTCATTATTAGTTTGCCGCAATCAAATACAAAAATATTTGAACCATTTAGACCTTATTACGTGGGAAGAAGTGTATGGATCAGATTTCAGTTTCGGGTACGATCCGTATCGATAGTTAGAACTCTAACTTAGCCCCTTAATATTGCCAGGATACAACAAATAAAGTGGCAAAAGAGGCCGAAAATAGGATAGTAATGAAAACCAGGGTCTTGGTTCGGCGCACAATTCTATTGCTGTGGTTTTGAGAAGTTGGGTACCATGGTCCCGGCGCATACAGAACAGACTCATTTCATTACAGAAGTATAAAAGCGTCTGGTCGATCGACAGAAGAGACACCAAAGAGCTGGCCGCTATTCGTATGCGGGGCTTGAAATACCGTTATCTCCGGAACCGGTATCGTGGTCGTACACCAGGAACCGGTATTAGTCCTGGTACCGGTACCAAGCATAGGTCCTACATGATACCGATACCTTGAGAACCGGTATAATTGATGAAATTTACTGGTTTTAGGAAGTTAAAATACCGGTACTCTAAAGTGCGCGTGAAATGAATGAGAGAAAAAGAGAATACATATGTTATTTATTAACATCACAAGTTTGCCCATAGATACAGGAACCGCTCACTCACACCGAATCGAATTAAACGGCAACGTCGTGTACTCGTGTAAGAACTGTTATAGAAAACCGGTATTTTTCGATGCCAATACTGGTATTTTTTTCCTTTACCGGTAGGTGCTCTGGAACCGAAACGAAGAAAACCTATAAATAAGGATATGTTACCGGTATATTCGGTACCAGTTCGAAGGCCTGCTCGTATGTCGCTGTTTTATACGGGACTGTGCCACGATTATTTAACATACTTAACTTTGTGTTCCAGGGTTTGGCGTGCGGAACGCTGATGTACGTAGTATTCTTCGAGGTGTGGCGCCAGGACCGCTCAGGACTTCTCCAGTTCGTGTGCTCGGTGCTCGGCTTTATTGTCATGGTCTCGCTCGAGCTGGTTGTGGAACTAGGTTAGCTATTGACCCTACTCAGGGACGACAATTAATCTTAATATTAGCAGTATCTGCCAAATTGAAGTGGGACTGGGAGAGACATGTTTGCCGAATGTATCCGGATAGCTATACCATAGATTAAGATTCATGGGCATTTTTAAAAAACTGTACTTTTCGTAAAAAAAATATTACATCCATTTTTTTATGTCTGTATTGTGACGACCCATATAAACTGTATGAAAAGAACGTCAAAAAACTGACAAAAAAATTGGGACATTTTTTTATCAACAAATTCAATAGTGCTCTTGATTCTGAGTAAGAAAACACCAAAATTTCCTCATTTGAAAAAAAATGTATAGTACACTTTTTTTTAAAAAAAAAAGCCCTCATACGACGCCCAACCACCGCATTTACGCACATCTGCCAAGAGACATGTTTCTCTATTGTAAAAGTAAATGCGGTGGTGGGGCGCGTCATTTTAAATTAGACAAGCTCTACCACAGCAGAGGCAGACCAAAAAGGAAGATGGCGCGCAAAATTAAGAGTGATATTCCCTAGTAAATAAAAATGTTACAGCTAGAGACGACGAAAAAGAGAAAACCCACGTACCTATATACCCAGCATTGGGAAACAACCTGGATTAAATTGGTTGTTTTTATAATGTCTCAAGACTAGATATTTGTATTAATTTAAGTCGCATTAATGATAAGATAATATATATCTATGGCGGCAGCCATTCTCATACTGAAGACTGAAAAGATATAAAAACAGATAGTTTTCAGGTCGTTGCACCGAAATAATTAACAATAGGGATTTTATCAATAACGATTTAAGTACATAAAAGTTTGCGCGCAAAGCAAGATAGGTATTTCGATTATTTTATCAAAATACACGGACCTGTATCATAATTAACTGTGTAGGGTTTAAGCTGTAAGTACTTATCTACACATACTTAAAAGAGTTAACGTGTTGTGTGAAACAGAATCCACCAATAGGAATGAAGCGTTAAGCGAGGCTAGGAATATGAGGTAAAATTATAAGTGAAATAAAATGTGTCTTAGGTACATAATACCTTACTAAATATCAGAGTAGGTATATAGGTACAGTATCTAATACCTAGGTACATGTAGGTAAATGTTTGTATGTAACTAATTAATTAATTAGTTATGTTATGTAAAATTTAATAACGCAATATTAGATGTACAAATGCGAACCTATCCCTCACAGGGATCTCTGCCAGTTCTAAGAAAATGTTCTCAAATGTTTTGCTTTCTGTTACAGTGATTCCGGATTAGAGCTACAGTCGAAGCCATATCAAGAGATTTGTGTTCGTGACTGCTTAGCACTGCAGTGCAAGCTCGCTCAATGAGTTGTTGTCCAGTGTATTGTGTTGTGTACATTACTAAGTAAGTAGCCGGATGGTCGGGGCAACCGTTGAACCGCGAAAACGGTAAAGCAGCAGAGAAATGCTCACTAATGTAAATCCTACAAATATAAACTAGCTTTTTCCCGCAACTCCGTCCGAGCTCAAATAAGATTTATGGTCAAATCCCGATCTCTATCCCGCGGGAATTAAAAAAATCCCTTTTTACTGCACCTCTGTGATCCTAAGGGAATGGTAACGGAGATAGGGCCACTGTTAAGAGAAATTACAAATCCCTATATTTTCATACTGAATACAAACTGAGCCAGTGGTGGTGTAGGGGTTTGGAACGCAGCACGGAATGCTGAGGACCTGGGTTCGATTCCCAGCGCTGGTCTCTTTTTCTGTGTATCCATGTTTCAGTTTGTATTTAGTATGAAAATACATATATGGATTTCACGGGATGACCGTAAAAGTAAAAAAATTTTGAGTTGAAAAATAAAAATACAAAAGTACTCCGAAAAACCAATCTTGATCACAAATCCCATTTATTCCCTA
Source organism: Archips xylosteana (assembly GCA_947563465.1). Taxonomy (NCBI): domain Eukaryota; kingdom Metazoa; phylum Arthropoda; class Insecta; order Lepidoptera; family Tortricidae; genus Archips; species Archips xylosteana. Next base: position 8,747,580 of record OX387362.1, read on the forward strand.
TCTTGTGGGAATTTCAAAAACCCTTCTAGCGGATGCCTAATTGCCTACGTCATAATAGCTATCTGCGTGCCAAATTTCAGCACAATCTATTCAGTGGTTTAAGCTGTGGATTGATAGATCAGTCAATAACGGTTGCCTTTTATATATACAGAAGAAGAAAGATGATCAGCTGTTGTCCGCGACTCCGTCTGCAAAGAATTCGTTTATCGCTATCCCGCGGGGACTATGCAATTTTCCGGGAAATTGCATAGTAATCCGTGGACGTTTGATATCGGATTCATCATCTCTTTCCGTCACCATTTCATACTGTTTGACAGAAAGAAATAGTGAATGCGATAGCAAGCGCCCGCGCGTTAGACAATAAGCGTACAGGTTATATAAACTGTCTATGTGCTTTGCAATCCGTCAAACCATTTTAGCGTGAAAAAGTAAAAAATATCCACAGGGCTGGATTTAGGGAAGGGCATCCAGGGCCACAGTCCCGGGGCTTCCACAATATAGGGGCCTCTACAATAGAGACTTCGAAATATTGTTTAATGAAATCTCGACTGAAAGAAAATTGACATTTTATTTGGAATATAGGCACCTAATTTGTGGTGTCTAACATTTCACACTTTGACATTTGGTGGGATTCAGTATTATGTCTCAATCCAGATCTTTGTTTATATGTACGCCAAGTTCCAGTTGAACCCGTTTAGCAGTTATTGCGTAATTGAGTAACAAACATTTTCACAATTTTTCTCACTTATAATATTAATAGGATTACATGAGATAATGAATTAGTAGGTCGTTCATTATTGTATTCCGTGTTGACATTTACCTGCCTACCTATAGTGAGACAGGCGCTTAGGTAGGTATATGTAGTTCGACAGTTAGCAATTTGGCAACCAACCGTTGGTCCGACCATCTAGCCACCCTTTCGTAAGCTATTGTGTATACATGTAGTGTTATCTGTGTTGCATGTTGATCAAATGTATTTGTTTATTAAAATATTTTGTAAATAATGCGTTTTATTTTGGGATAGGTCGGAAATAACACAAACCAGGTACTTTAACAAATAAATAATGTAATTAGAAATTAACATTTTTATACTATAAGTAATCATTATGTCTATTCTTAAAGAAAATATATTTTATCTAAGTACCTAGACGATATTATAGGCTGATTGAAAACCTACAGATTACGCAGGCGGTAGATTTATGTACCTATTGGATAAAATGAGTAGCGATTACAAACACAGGACTATAGGTATGAGCTGATAATACATTTGTAAAATATTTAGTTTATTATTAAAATATTTATGTACTTAGATGGCGCCACTGGACGCACGAGAACGCTTACAACTAACATATCGAGAGAAAAAGACACAGAGAAAATTTCGAAAACTCTTAACGCTATCTGGTACACGAAATAACTTGTCAAGCCGTGCCTTTAACATCCCTATGTTAACTTTATCACCTAAGGCCGGTACATGTTAATATCATCATTATAACAATATACTTTAAGTAATATTTGATAAAGTTTTAAATGCTCAACTATTCGTAGACTATTGTATATGTTATTAATCACATGACAACTTTTTAAAGTTAAGTGGTTCAAGTAGATGCTATCGTGGTTATGCCGCTAACTGAACGCGTTTTGTGCGATAAATACGATCGGAGGCAGCAGCAAGAATGGAAGCGACAAACAGCAAAATCGAGTCTACCTGAACCTATCTGTTGCTTATCTCACGAGGTCGGTTGGATTTACATAAATTGTCAGTATGACAAACATATTAGAAACAGAGTGTACGCATTAGGAAAAGAACGTGTCCACGCCAACAATATTTATGATGAACATAAAACCAAAGGACTTCGTGAAATAGCACATCTGTACCTATCTCAAACCTCCTCGAGATCAATTCGTCAACACGCGAATCATTAAACCTATTTCTGAGCATCAGAAACGATTTCAATCATATTTCGATGTATTATAGTACTTATTTATCTACTGAATTGCAACTATCGTCTGAACTGAGAAGCACCAAAGTAGATGTGACAAAGAATACATTAACATAAACAATATACTTCAACAGGCACCATTTAATTATCTTAATCTAATATTTTTTCGGATTTATTTACGTTTTGAACTATTGTTGCAAATACAAGTAGAATATGGCAAAGATGCTCATCCTTGAATTCTTACTTAAAAACAAAATGATTATAATTTCATACTACCTAGCAAATCTACATCGAAGGAATCTCACAGATACTACAAAGTAATGAAATAAAATAAGTTAGTACAATATTATGTTCAAGGCTTCAAACTACCATATTTAATTGTAAAAGATGACAATTTTAACGTAGGTATTTAAGTTTTATGAAAAATATCGTTTTGAGCTTTTCTTTTACAACTGTTCAAATTTCAATGCAATTCCATAGTCTACTTGAAATGAATAAATATGAATTAAAATACATTAAATTGTGCACAAAATGGTAAAAGTGCGCTTGTAAATTATAATTTTCGATTATCACAATATCAAAATTGGTTATTTACAAATACTAATAAAAATAATTAAACCACTGAGAATCATACAAAGTGAATTAAGGGGAAAATAGGATATTTTGGCACATTACGCACTTTAATGTAGCGAATTATAATGACTTTGATAAATCAGACATTGTATTTCATTAATTTTAGTGATCAATTTTCACATGGTAGGTATAACTACTTAGAAGAACAAATTATGCATTATAATCATACTTGACTGTTTAACCTATTCAAGGCTATTTTAATGCAAATTAATCTGATTGCGATTTATAATTTTACATCGGAAGCACTGGACAAAACAGCACAAAACAGTGCAAGCTACCAAAAATTCACAAAGAGTATGTTTTATATTTTCGCTGCACAATTTATGATCAATTGCATTGCCTTCATATGAACAAATATCTAGTAAATATTGAAAGCGAACTCGCGTCAGTTGAAACAGTACGAATCATTGAGGAGGCATCCATATCGAACTAGGTGGTGACTAGGAACGTTAGCAGTCATATAATATCTGGATGTGTATACATTCTACTATTATTACGAAAAATTATTGCACTGCTGTAATTTTATACGCACGAATTTGTATTTAATGTTATAAGTATTGTACATAATCGTAAAATTACGAACGTTAAAATGACGCTTCCAACAACAGGGAAGGTAGGGAATTTATTGAAATTGGTGTTATGTTTTGAACTTTTGATGTTACGACCATTGTAATTTCTACTACCTACATTCTCATACCTAATTTTAATCTCGAAGTTTTCAATACTATTGGCAGTCTATTTAATCTCTTTCGGCTGGTTGTTAAAGTTTCTTGCGTTGCTGTCAGAGCAATGCAAATATGTTAAAAGATATAATTATTTTAAAATTTCTTCTCCGGTGAAGAGCATATTATATCTTCGGCTGTTTATCCAATGAGGTTATTGATTACAATGAACCTTTTGAACGCCAATGGAGCTTACAAAATTTGTCACCAGCATCCCACGCCACTTCATGTTTACCAACCTTAAATGCGAACTTTATACGAAGCTCTCTCGCTACAGACAGAACAGCTTCAAATTACTAATGTCATTGGAGTTCAAAAGGTTAGTGGATTCTGTCGTATAAGTACTTACATCTACAGTTGTTGTAGCGTCATTTTACTTTGGAAGTTCGTCGACGTAGCGTTTAAGATTTGAGGAGTTTGTTCGCTCGCTGATTCGCGACCGCTATGCGCGTCTCGTTGCTCTCGCCCTATAACAGTCATAATGTTTTACAAATAGTCCTCATAAGATCCACATTAAGCCATTAAAGTCCGGCTAAGAAAATAATGCTTATAGAAATGTTCGTCATATTAATTAGGAAAAAGTCGTGTACTCCAAGGACTATAAGGATGAAATCTGAAACCGTCTAAAAAAATCTAACATATCCGTGGGACCATATAACATATCAGTATGAAGATTTCCGTACGATTTATTTTTGTAGCCATCTAAAATGTACCACAAAACTGATAGTCATATTAGTGACAGTAAGTCCAATATGGGATGTATAAGCACTTTTTTCGCTAAAGACATTTGACTGACTTACGTGGCGTCATTTACAATGATAAATATCATATTGACTACTGAACAACAAAGTATGAAAAATAGTTTATTAAGAAAAAAACTGATATTATATACAATACTTATTTAAAACTTCAGTTTAGCAGTCATTATGTTGGTCACACATTAGAAATTAATTAAATATATTTTCGATATTATATTTTAGTAGACAGAACACAATTTGTTTAGTATTTAGATATGTTTACGCCTGCAATATTTTATACTAAATATAATGGTAAATTCGAAAAGCAGCCGCAGGTAGCACACTACGACCGACCTGAAAGACTGAACAAAGACAAAAAATCCAATAAATGGATAGAAGAAACAAAAAAAAACGAATAAAAAACAACGAAATGAAAAGATTAAACTCAATGATAAACGTCACATAAAGCTTCCAGCTAATATTTTGAAAGCGGAGCCTACATATTGGATTTAGTAACTTAGTAAATAGAAAAATCTTGAATTTCAAACACAGAGACCAATTGTGCTGTCAAATTGCTCAAAGGTAGGCAGTGCTTTGCTTGTATATAAGGTGATTGTTATAAAAAATATACTCACGGTCACCACCGACGTTTTGATGTTGTGTTTGCATGTGTGTGTTGATGTGTTGGCGTCTCGTGGCGTTTGACACGCATTTTCGTAAACGTTACCTTCTTATATTTTAGTTAGTATATCGTCCCATGTTAAGTGAGATCTAACCTTGTTTTGCATATTCTTACAAGTACAATATTTTCTAAATACATTTCATCCAAAAACTTCTAGAGTAACTCATATATCCTTATCTATTCCCTCAGTACGCGCCCGTTATTAACTTTTACCTACATCCACTAACATTTGAACTTTACATCTACTTAAAGTATATTGAAATTTTCTCACGCCTCTCGAATCTAAGTTACCTTTTACTGTCGATAAACACTTAGATCCATAGAAAAATGTAAAGGAAAATAACTTAAATCACATTAGAAATTAAATGTTTTATTTAGTCATTAAAATAAATAGAAAATAATGTAGAATAATTTACTACGTATTATAATAGTTGGCTAATATTAGAAATAGTACATCCATGAGTGGCCGTATCCCATAGAAGCAGATATGTAGTCGCAAGGATATGTGCAATAAGCTTCGAACGACTGATATTGGCATTCGTGTATACTGTGGATACGAAAAATAGATGGGTCTCAACTAACTTCCTAGATTATCATAAAATTACATAAATGCTTCTATGAAATCAGAACAAGATCTGATGCATTTCAGATTCGTAAAATTTTATAAGAAACTTGTGGCTAAATACTGACTTCTTAATTCAAACTATTATCACATATCAAACCAAGCCTTCCACACGTCTTTATTGCCTTTTACGCGACCTCTTCTAACAAGAAATAACTTCAGGTTAAACAGTTTCAAAAGTAACAGTTGTTCTGTATTACAGAAATAATTTCAAAAAGTAGTGATATAACCCCTCGAATGTAATAAGCGACGAGCTTATGTCCAGTACTAACAACAACAGTAACTCTATAACAACAGGTAAATGCATTTTCTCAAAATAATAACTTTAAACCGCTTCACCGTACTAAAGTAGGTTTCTGTTACAAGTCACAATACAAGAGTAAGATATATTTATGATATATGATAATTTTCTTTCAGCACACAGATCTACTGTATAAAATGAGCACCAAAGATCATTATCGTAAATCGAATTGTTTGTATATATTTTTTGAAGTATCAAAAGAAATATCAAGATTCAAAAAGTTAGTACATTTCAGAGCGTCAAAAATAAAAATTTTTAGGATATGTAGGATAGATCTTGAGCGTTCGAAATATAGAGATAGAAAAACGAAACCTAAAACTAAGATTTACACAGTGTTCACTTAACACAGTAGAATGCCCAAGCATTAGAATATATTAACGATTTTACATGTAAGTATCTCGACATTGATAAGATACTAAGATATATATTGGAGTTATTACATTTAAGACCGGTTGCGGAACTGCTATTGAACTAATTACTTACAATTAATGTTATAAAGAATCTATCCACGAGAAAAAAAGCACCGTACACTCATTAGGAATCAAAATTGTTTAGTGCATAAAGACTTATTGCGTTATAAATATGAAAGTAAATGGGAGTAAAATTTATCTGGCATAGACTAACTAAACAAACTTTGTGCTCTTAATTTAAATTATCTAAAAACTTAATACACAACTATCAGTATAGATTGGCTAGTTCCCGCAACCGGTGGACAGAAACAGCGTATTACATAGTTCACCTACAGCAATATCACTTTATACAAATAAGTTATCAAAGCGCATTGTTATTTAGTTCCATTAAAAAAAAAAAGTAATAAAATATTACAGTCTCAGAAATAATGCAAGTGACACTACTGCCAATAAATCGAATCAAATGGAGCTAAATGAGAATGCATTATTTTGGCTACACACAAAATTTGTAAAACTTATTTAGTTTCTGTTTTCAGATTTGTGTACAGTGACAACGCTTTAATTTAGGATGATTCCACTCATACAATATCTTAATCCAAGTTTTGATCAAAAAGGGTTGGATATTAAAGACGTTTGTAGTCATATTTTGCGTTTCGGAGCAAAATTCACAAAGCGCAAAATGTAAATAAATAAATAATTGTTCCGATTTGTACATTTTGTGAATGTACTTTTTGCTTTTTGTACGTTCGGCATGTGTCACAATATGCGTTGTGTACATTTTGCGTGTAGTGTAGGTACATTTTGCGTTTTGTGCATTTGCGCCGAAGCGATATTTTGACCAAGTGTGTATTGAACTGAGATACTCGGATGAGTGGAATATCACCCGTGGGTCGGTTCACCGCAAGCGACCACGAGACGAGACGTGTGTGTGTGTGCTCGTGTCTGTCGTTAGTGTGCTGCCGTCGTTTACTTGAGTAGCTCGTGGGCGCGCTGGTTCGCGAGCGTTATCCTCGTTTCGTTCGATTCTCCCTAAGATACAGAATACCCGTTTTGTTTCTCGTGTTCAATGCACAGCGACTGTGTATAGTCTCTATAAAACCTCATCTGGGAACAACTCGTGGCTTTCCACATATTAAAGCCGTTTCAAGAAACCAGGCGGTACAAATCATCACGATATTAAGCAGGTAGTTGGCTAAATTCTCATTTTTAAAAACACATACATATTTTTCACGTTTATTTCCCGATAATTAAAGCAGTTTCATTTTCTTTCTATTATACGTTAAAGCTTATTAATAAATTCTGCTGCATCAAATGAACTTTACATTATGCAAATCAAAAGAACTTCGTTCTAATTTGCATTGGTAGACAATAAAGTAAAAAAAAAGAAAATCTTACATGAACGTTATGAGTTCAGAGACACATATATTTCGTTTATTTTAGCATTAGAAAAAGGTTGCAACGTGACTAGTATTTTTATTGAAAAAAAAAAACACTTTTGCAAAATAAGTCACAGAATATGTAACTATCAGCAAGGGAAGGACATATTATATTATGGTCATTTAAATTCTTTTGGTTGCATAAGTAATAGTTACAATTTTTTTAAAAGCGTTTCTCATAAAAAATACTCGTTAAGATTGTTTACTCTTTTTCTAATGCTAAAATATAGTAAGTATTATTAGCCGACTACCCACTGAAATACTGCGCAAGTCTTTTAAATTACCCAGTAAATGACAGAGATCAGCGAGTTGGTACCAAATGCGGCCGTTCATGTTTGAATCACTGTAATGTTGTTAACAGTCGCTGTCATTTGAAACAAAGCACACATGTTATGTTATCCAAGTGAATGACAGTGTTACCGATGAGTACTAAACTGGATAGGTATGTTAGTGACGTGACGCTAATACGGTACGTAACACAATGACTGTGTGGATAGATGTTGTTATGTTCACCGTCGGTGGACAGGTCAGGGTAGACAACACATAGACTCACAACAACCAATCGCTGCTAGCAGCTACGGAGATGAACATGCGTCGAGTGATATTTAAGGTGAAGATTGCCAGATAGTAAGCGACAGGTACTTCGATTCTGAAGAGCGACAAACTACAGAAGACAGTTCACAGTTAGATTGCAATGTAACGAAGGATCTATTCACACTTCACTGCTAAGGTTACAGGCAACATTCAGACGGTGAAAATGTTAATGGCAGCATGACGCAATCAAATGACTTCATATTTCACTGCGTCCAGAGATCAACATTTGAATCTCAGGTCAATAATTCCACAGAAGCAAGGTTTTACAACACTTTGGTGTTTGACGCCAGATTTACATTTCATGTAAATAAGATAATAATTCATCAAAGTGTTGTAAAGAAATAGAAAATGTATCAATAAAAAGAAGACACGACTGAAAAGTAAAATTATGGTGTTATTAATGGTGGACGCAATTTCGTTTACCTAAGTTTGAATCTAACAAGTTTAAGAAAAAATTAAAACACGCTTTTTGTTTGCGGTGATTTATTATTTCGCGTGGTATGCGTATTTCAAGTCAATCGGACTATTTGGAGAGGGTATTGCAAAAAATGTTTGCGTCGTTCGTTAGTTAGCTACAGCATACAGTACAGGTGAATCTAACAAAAGGGTGTTAAAAATATTTTTATTGTACGAGACTATAGATTAATTTATGAAATTATCATCATAATTCACAGCATAACGATAGCGCTGTTAGATACACTTTTAATATAAGTAAAAGTATTACCATTTCTTAGATAGGCTGATAAGTCTGATAACTAATGTTAAAACATTTCTGAAAACTTAAGTTGCAATAGAAACCTTAAGCCATTAAAAAACTTTTTGGTAATAAGATTAGTGATATTGGCGTCAATGGTACTTACTGTGATTTATTTATATAAAAATGCCTACGCCTCAAATTAGGATAATCGTGTTCAGAAATGTCAAGCATCTCGCCGTTCCCAATACATTTGACTACGAATACCCACCTACCTAAGTAACCACCTGCCTACTTCTGTTTAATAAAATTACACTTAAAAAACCGAATGCATCACTAACTTCATCCCGCGTTATTCATAACAGCAATACTGGACTATAATCTAAACCTTTGAACAAGCAAATCTTATAAATACATTTATTTTTTGGGGATTTCGGAAACGGCTTTGACGATTTCAATGACATTTGCTGTGGCGGTTTGCGTGTTCTTCAGTTTTAGCCCGTGTGAAGCTCAATTGCCCAGGTATTATTTTCTAACAAAACCAAAGTATCTAAAGTAAAGGTGCCCCTCACGTGCCTAAGAACCTAACAGTAACGAAATCGCGTCCACCACAGTTTCCACTCAAAGCATCAGTCGGCTTTACCTTGCGGTTGATGCGGTCGACCTGACGATTCTGGTTCTCAAGTTCAGAGCCCATGTCCAGGGCCATGTTACGGAGGTTGCCGATCATGGTGTTAACCTGGCCCATATTGTCTTCCATCTCATCTTCGCGAGCGTCGTTTGTTATCCTGGAAAACAGAAACAACGTTTTTTAGCACACGATGAAGAAATTCAAGCAATTTGGTTTTAGAAGGAATACAATGAGCAGTCGTTTCCACGAAAACGGGTTTTTAGCCAGTGAACGTCTTGCCCTGTGAGCCTCCCTCTCCTTTCAAACGCTGTCCATAATGAATTGTCCCGACTGCAAGCCACCCTTTTTAACAACAAATACCTCCGTTATTGTGTTGGAAAAAGTTCAGGGCTGATCAATGCGGCACTTTTTTTCGAACGCCTTTATTACTGGAGTTTGCATGTAATTTGGAAGTAGCTTCATTTAATCTCATTCATTACGAACATACTAGAGATGTGTACCTACTCGTGAAGGACTTCTTTGATTTTTTTAAGTTATTTAGCTCAATCAAATAAATAAATAGGAGGAGGAATTAAAGGAGAAAAGGAGTTTTTCTTGATTATTTAAGCACATCGCTTAAACTTCACTTACGACGATAACAAATTTGTCATCATCATCATTTGCTGTAGATTAATCTTGACAATATGACAAATGTTATTTGTTGAATAATACGTTAAATCCAAAAACGATATAGAAAAAAAAACATTACAATTAAGAAATACCTAAGGTCTGACAGAAATCAGCAACACTAAAGATAGGTCGGTCTCATTGCGAAGTCCATTCTTGACCAGAAAATAAATAAAATAATAAAGTAAACATTTCATACTAGCATTAAGAAAATCTAAAAAACGAAATAACATGTTTTATGCATTATGTATTCACAACAGAGTCGCCATTGCCAGACGAGACGAAACAGTTCAACAACCTCCTTGAAACATTACTTTCTTATCGTACCTATTTCTGGATCCATGCCAGTCTCAGAACCTATGACGCAGCAAGAAAAACGTATAATATACAAGAAGCACTGCATAAAACTTAGGCTACGTTTAGATTGTTAAATTTATACGTCGAAACGTGCGTCTAGACGCCGTTGTATTTAAGCACGATTCTAAACAATTATTGTAAGGTTTTTGTCGTAATAAACACGTGGAACGCGCTCATGTTGGCTATTTTCATTTCGCTATTTGGCTCATGGCTAAATCACTTTTGTATAATAGATTATTTTCCCAACTTTATTGATGACACAGTCTGAACGCCAACGTGTCAGCTGAGACGGGTGCGAAGAAGGCTCAACAGTTTTCTGATGGCATTTGCGAATATGATAAATTTTCAATCCAAAAACTTTGGGTCGGGTTGATAAATTAAAAGGAATTCAATTAGAAATAATCTATTAAACATTATTCTTGTTTATTTATTACATTGAATTTACTGTTTTTAGTAACTAACTAATGTAACCGTAAGTACTACTAATATTTGTATGGATGTGATTCTGTTCTATGTTGATGGAAATACCTTCACAAATGGTTTACTGGTTACCATTATAAATGTAAATGTAATTGGAAAATATAACTAAATGATACTGTATACAATCCGACTCTATTATTCTTGTTTTATTACTGTGTTGCAAAAGCCGTGGTAGCCTAGTCTCAAACAGAGGCTCATGGGTTCGAGTCCGGGGCTCACGCCTTCGAGTTTTCCGAAATTTTTGTGCAAAATTACATTAGAAATTTACTATGAGCTTTGAAAGAAAACACCGTGAGGGAACCTGTACATGCGAAAAAATCCAATAGTTGTGTAAAGTACCCAATCCGCGCTGGGACCGCGTGGGAACTACGGTCCAAGAAGACCTTTCATTTAGAGAGGACGGCTGTGCCCTGCAGTGGGACGTGTATAGACTGCGATGATGACCGTGTTGCGATTGTTTTGAGGTGACCTTTTCGAGCTACCTATGGTTATGGACCAGTCATAAACCCCAGCATCTAAACGCCGATCGGAGCATATACAAAACAAACGCTGGACGCTGCGTATAGAATTTAACCGGAGACCAATGCCTTGTTAATTTCTGGTGACCTTGGCATTAGAAATATCAGCCATGAAAGGAATAGGCGTGGCCATAGTAAGGGAGGGACACCCCTCATCTGGCACCCTGCCTGAATTGTGTTTACGCTCCGATAAGCACGTACTTGAATGGACATTTCGGCAACAGTTGGCCAAGTGTGAGCGACATTATTTACTGCCTTTTTACGACTCGTTGACCCGTTCTTATAAATTCTATATAAGGATGGCTAAATTGAAAACAAAATTGTTCGAAATTGGATGAATTGCTGGCGCGTCAATACCTAATAGGTATATCCATCAAATCGTTTCTCAAATATGAATAAGTGGCAATAAACCAACACATTGACTTATAAAATAAATGTGGGAGGAAAAGTCCATGAATAGGACTACAGTGAAAACCTTTTATAGCGACACCAATTACAACGACATATTGGATGTAACGACCAAGAAAAAAACCCAACACGATCTTATATACCAAAGTAACACTGGTTATAATGACCAACCGTGTTTAACGACCAAATATTGCTGTCCTTGAATGTCGTTATAAACGGTTTTGACTGTATTTGTATGTTTTCTCCTCGCGATTTTTTAAGACCAAATAATAACCGATGGCTGTGGTATTATAAAAAAACCTAAAAATAAAGAGTAATTTAAATGAAGATTCAAGATGGAACATTGAAAAAAGTACTATGGTGGGATAGTGCAGATCCGTAAAGTAATTAATTTAATGTATTTTGACATATCTACTTATCTTTCATGGAATTAATATAATTAATATAGTCTTCATGCAAACGTTATTTAAATATCATAATGATCACAAGTCATAATAAGCGCATGCCACAATTCTTATAATGATAATGCCTCTTTTATTATGCAAACTACCCACTTAAATAGAATTAAATTGCTTCCATAAATCGATACCGAACCATAAATCCATTGTAGCTATTGTTATTATATTAAATCAATCAGCTTTTAAGGACGTCCCATTATTTGTCATTGCTTCATAAAATATTAATAACAGAAAAAAACTGTTCTTGTTTTAGCTCTTCAATTATCTAATTGATATAGCCAACTCTCATCAGCAGAGTTCGAAAATGCGAGCGAAATTTATTGAAGTGGTAACTAACTAAGAGCCCGTTGTTTAATCAATAGTTAAACAAACTAATAGTCAAATTGCCTTTGCAATGCGTTAACTATTGTTATGTTTGTTTAACTATTGATCAAACAACGGGCTCTAAGTGGTTGTCATAATGTTATTTCAATCCCTTTTGCTCGCATTTTTCGCTCCCTGCTCATCAGACAGACTGACGTTTTTCAACTACCTGTCTATCATATAATATATGTGCGTATCAAGTAACTATCGCATATTATCTTAATTAAAAATAACATTTTGGTTCGAACCTATTTAGAATATAGCAGCTTGTTTTGCGCAGAACTTTATTGCCATTTTCTAAATGTAAATAAAACTTTTCTCAGTTTGAATTTGGCAAATGTATTTGTATCCCACTGACCTGCCTATGTAGCCGGCCTGTGGGCCTATGCCGTTGCGTTCGTCCATCACCCGCTGCGGCTGGTTGTTCACCACTTTGCCGTCGTCGTTGCCTTTCCACGTGCCGTCGTCTTCTTTGAACGATGCCCCCCTGTAAAAGCACGAGAGAACATTTAATTAGGTTTTTTAGGATCAGTCTTTTATGAACAAAATAGTCACTGTGTCAGTAGCGTGGTATAAATATATTCGTTAGGCCACCCATAAAGAAGCGTAAGTTATTTGGATGCAACACCTCGCAGTTAATGAACATAACCTTTGCCATACCTACTTGTCATTTAATGATGTTACGTATAAAATTTAGGCAACCCGGAGATAATCGAATTGTTCCTGCGTCACACCACTGCTTCGCACAATCAACTTGATCCCTAAGCCACCACAGAACCCTATCATACTAAATAATTTTATTTGTCAATATCAATGCTTATCGAATGACATAAAATACGTAGAATACGAAAAAATGTTTTTAATAAAGTTTTTTCGTGAATCAGTCTCATTTATCAAGAGTTGTCACAGTTGTCATTTCATCAATATGAAATTTGTTTGGAGCTGTTCAGACGCGTATTATTTTGTTAATCTCAGATACGGAAGATAGTGGTTTACCGATACACTTCTACCACTTTTTATTAGCCTCTATGAAACATTGCAGTCGAACTGGATATAACCCATTATAATTCTACTCACGTTAAGAGCTACTAATTACTCAATATCCGGGCTCATTAAGCCCTTCATTCAACAGGTTACAGTTTATCCAAGTTCGTGTACCGGAAACTTCATAACTTGACCTTTGGAAAAACATACACAAGTCAACGCCACCGAGCATGGCATGCGGGCAATTTGCCAACGAGCCCCCTCAGTAGTGGATTGCCATTCATGAAACGCCCAGCGAAAGTTAATAGTATTCAGAAAGCACATTACAATGTATAACACGTAAACTTAACCTCATAAACGTTGGAAATAGGCGTTATTTTCATAGGTAATGGGTTGGTGTAGCTTAGTTCTAAACATTTCGCGATAAGATTTACAAGTAAATTATATTTTGAAAAAATTGTGAAATTTGGTCACTTTAATAAGTGTGACGATACACCAGTACACAAAAAGACAAAAACATAATATGTTTAGCGAACTCTTCGAGAATACATAAAGCTAGCATTACCAAATGTTTATTATTTTTGGTGGTGGCTTAAAACTTTTCAGTCAGTTGATAGAAAATTTTACAACCTAATAGTTGCCTATAGGCACATACATATAGGTACTCGAAACGTAAGCTCCACATGGAAAAAAAGCTGGCGTGGATAGGTTCGTGTACAGCAGGGATGGCCTACTTCATTAGATCCAATCTACTGTTTACTGACTAGACTCTGTGCGCTCAGATAATCAGTGTTTTTAATAAACATTGCTGCACATACTTGTCATTATCTGCCATGTCGAAATCGACTGGTTGGTCACTCCTAGTAGGCATCTCGCGTACTAGACGAACGAGGACCCATATGATCGTCACGCACTTGGTCGCACTTAATCTGTCCGTTGTATTGCAGCTACTGGTCGTGGTCGTGGTCGTCTAGTGCGCGAGGTGCCGTACACAGCGTGTGTCGCATCGAGCATTCTCCACTCACTTGTTGCACGGCAGCACACAGATGCCGCAGCACTTCTCCATGCCGGAGAGATTCTTCTCCGCCTCGCGCATGTCTGCGTTGATCTGGTCCATGCCCTCCTCGATCCTGTCCAATTGCTCTGTCCACACACACACCAACAAACGCTTTACAACCACCCTTCACGAAAACAGACATGTGTAAAGCGCCTAAACTTTCTTCAAAACTAACGCGATCATTTCACTTTAAATTCCGTCTTTTTTTTTGTAAATTCTCAACGCTCTCGACAATCCAGAGCTAAGTGTAAGACAATATTTGTAGGGTAGCATGGTTTTAGTTCAGCTAGTTAGACATGCGGCGCTCAATAAGTCCTCAGCAACTCTACTATTATCTCATTTCTAAGTGGAAGCAGCTATTGTGTTCATCACTAGAGTTTGCTTTATTTATTCCATTAATTTTGATGTCTTACACTTGATCTGGCCAAAACTAATTTCAACATTACCTTTGGTATCATGATGTATGTGCTGAGACTAAGTGATAACAATAAGTACCATACTTGTAGTGACTAACATTTAGAATAATAAGTCTTATAAAATACTAAAACTCATGCAAGTAACAGCAAGATCGAAGAAGACGTGCATAGCCAGATGCGTGAGAAAAACTAAACAAAAGAATCGGTACTGTTTAACATACTCATTGTCTATTTAATCTCCGCATCCCAATTCACGAGGAGGAGAATGTGGGATCGGAGAGAACTCTTTATCCATTCATCTACTTTAAATCATGATCATGAGAAAAAATTACCTTCAGTATTATCCATTAGAAAATAATTCGTTAGCACATTTTTAATCTTTATTTAAAGTCAAATTCATCGCCATTCAATTAACTTTTAAAAATATCTGAACTGGCATTTCAGACAAAAGCTTGACTAAAGTGTGATGTAAAATAGTACTACTGGATGCTTACCGCCCTGTTCATCCAGCATGACCAGGGTTTTCATGCCCACCTCGTGACTCTACAACACAATAATGATGTCACTATAGCTCGCCAAACGAATGCAGTGAGCGGCGCGCGCGCAGGGCGGGCCTGTCCGAGCGGGGCCGAGCAGCTCCGACCGGGCCCGAGCGGTCGGCCCTGCGCGGGCGTCGCGGGCGCGGCATCGCGTGCGAGGGCGCAACACGGCGGGACAACTCAACTCAACACAATTCAACACAACTCAAACTAAAAGAAAACAAAACATATATGAATATGAATGAACAGACGGCCGCGGTGACCCGGCTAGGCCGGCGGCCGCTCCTTCGGCAGTGATGGTAAAGTAAATCAATTTAGCAAATGAGCGTATCCATAAAGCCATTCCTAAATGAATAGTGAATTCAGCAAAACAGTAATTGACTTAGTTGAAGAAGAGAAACAATCTAATATGTAGTGTGGCGAGGAGCGAGCGGCGCGGACCGCGAGGCGGCGCAGGCGAGCCGCGCCGGCGCCCTCGCTGCGTCGCGGCGCGCTAACAGTCAGACCTACGTACACGCTAACATTAACAGTACGCTGCTAGCCATGGACTGAAGGCGTATACCATTTAATCTATACGGAACAGACATACTCGGTAAACGCGCATTCATTTCAGTTACCGCAGTTCATTAGAGAAGAGAACAGTCAATTCGGAAAGAGAAATAAATATACCTATAAAAAGCGTTCCGATAGATACATATCAACGGAAGAACTAAACAAACAGATTGCGCAGCTCATTCAAATTAAATCTTCAGCAAAAGGTAGAGTTACAGTTTTTTTGCGACAATTAGCAACGAACGGCCATCGGGCTTATCTATTTACACTATGTTTTCAAAATCATCCCCATCGAAACATAGAAACACACGCAACATCGATCTCAGATAAGTCGTTAGTCAAGAGAAACGTCAAAGAAAAACAAAGAGATTACTGTTTTAACTGCACATTCAAACACAGACGTTCTCACGGTTCGACTACCCACGTGTCAGTTTAACTCTTACCGCCCTGGTGACTCAACATATGAAGCGCTTGCCCCCCGGCGTCCTCGCTCTATACATAAAATACAAATCAAAATAATATATCGTAGAGGAGAGTATCGGGTGTGTGGGTGGCGGGGTGCGGTGCGCCGATAGGGGTCGGCACGCGCGAGCGTGCGCGTGCGCGTGCGCGGCAGCGTGGCGGGCGTGGCGTGCGAGCGTGACGCTACGGCGGCGGGCGGCGGGCGGCGGGCGCGGGCGCCACAACACGACACGACCCCCCCGCTCGCCGCTGACACACACTACTCGATCAACAACGACATGCATGCAGTGAAGCTTGCAAGTAAAACCAGATAAAGTTTCATTTGTGCTTAGTTTCATATGAATCATGATTATTTTGTGTGATGTTAAGAGTCGTGCGTTGAGGAGAAGCGTTTCGAATTTACTTCGTACGTTTTTAACGATTCGTAGCATGTGATATTGGTACAGTTGTAAATTTAGAGTCAAGTACGAACATCTGAAATGCAGGATGTAAGTATCGAACATGGGATTTACGTTTGTATCATGTCAATTCGCTCGAAATGCAAGACGTCGTGGGAGCCGTCAGATAGCACTCGATGTCGAGTTGTGCAAGTGGTGTCAAATAACTACGGAACCAATAAAACATACAAAGATGTGGGTTTTCCATGATCAGTCAGATTTTAGAGATGTATTAATATGTTAATCAGTCAAGGTTCCCAGAAGGCCCGCACCTTTGTATTCAATTAGCAGTGACGAAATTTTAAATATATAGTCAATGAGATACCCCCTTTCGTGTCTTCTAAATCGATGGGCCCATCGTCGGGTCAGCTGAAAGCCCTACGACGCTCGAATAAGGTTAGCGAAAAAGGCAAAATAGATAATTGTAAATAATGTAGTGTTGCAAATGTTGCAGATCACTCACCTCCCTGGTCATCTAGAGCGACCAGAGTTCGAATGCCGGCCTCCTTGCTCTACACCAGCCGCAGAAACAAAAAGTCACAGAGCATGTTAGTAGTGAGGGGTACAGTGGAGTGAGTGGGCGTCAAGCGCGGGCGGCGGCCCTCTCGCCGCGCGGTGAGTACGTGTGCCGAGTCCATGTTGGTATCAGATGGGATATAATACATTGTGCCGGACGTAGGATAGGTCATCTTCGTTCTTGCTATAATGCCAAGGCTGATTAAAGAAATTATAAGCAAAATATGACAGTAGTTCAAGAACAGAAGATTCCCTTCCTGGTGTCTAGACTGTGTTGTTTCAGAGTTATGCAGAGTCTGTACGGTGTCTTCTATACTGATGTTTCGTGGCGTGGATACATATTTCATTCGGCACAGACGTTAGCATGGCGTGATTACCAAATTTGTTAGTATAAAAGTAATGTTAAAGAATACACGGAAAACATTGTTACTTAAAAATAGGTAAGTGAAATAAAAACGAACTGAAAAAATTAATTCCTAATCGATGCTAAAAATATAAATAATAATTACAACTGAAGAATGTAAATACGGATATTATTAATTAGGTTTGTATTTGGTGTGAGAGTTGACATAGGTGTAGCTCGATATATAATTGTTGGAGTCCAGTGGCAGGTATGGGGGTGTGTTCACGCCCACATATTGATAGTATTGTGAATGTTCGAGAAGGCATGAAAAACAACATAATAGATTAACAGTCAACAACAGAGAGCAGCCACTACACAGAGACCTAAGGTACAGACTCAAATAAAACAGGATAGAACGAACATAGACACTGATCGTGGCCCGAAGGCGACCGTTCGCTGATCAGTGGTTCTGGTGGAAATACTCAGGGATGGAGATACATGTTCTCAAATAAACATTAGTGGTTAGTAAACATAATCGAAGATTTATGAAGAAAGAAATCACTGCTAGAGATAGGTAGGAGAGAAATGGTAAAGTAAGGGTTTAAGTCCAAGTATTGCAAGGGGTTCGTTTGAAGCAAGCCCAAGCACAAACGGTCAAGTTCACTTTGGATGGGGAAGCGCACATGATGAAGGGCATATACACACTAAGGGGAATCTAAAACTTGAGAAGTACTTTGTTCTAGTCTGGGGGTCGGATTTTTAAGACCATAATGAGGTTGTGGACTTCATGCTTTGGAACCAAAAACATCGCAGTTATGGGCATTATCAACTTAGGAGCTGACGGTTAACTTTGTGCTGTACGCGCTCGCGGCATCAATAGTGTTTTTTTTTTAAATTACAAAGCGTAATATTTATTTTGTTAAAATAATTGTGTCAACTAACTGTCAGCACCGGGGCGGAGCTCATAATGAAGTTAAACTTGATTACATACAATATACAGTACTACGAACAACACAAAGGGCTATAGAGGTATCTAACATTATCGGACACATTAAGGCACGGATCATGCAACACCCAATAATTATGCATGGTAAACATGTCGTCCAATATATATAGAATTATATTCCGCACAGGACATACAAACAAAAAACACGCTAGGGATATATAACCGGTCATCTACGATGAATATATACATGTAGGTACATTAAATAGATATAAAATAATAAGTTAGGCACATCGATACACAACAGCCAGGGATAGCAGAGGCTGCGCCCTAGGGGGTCGGGGGACGGGCGTCGGAGACCAAACCGAGCTCGGGGCTGACCAGGACACTTCCGCTATACCCCTCACTCCCTCGCATCGAGAACACCTCTCTCACAGATGATCACAAATAATCACATAACCAACTGAACAACACAACTCAAACACTTAAACTATGGGGTGAGGGGAAACAAAATTTAATTTCAACTGAAACGCGACTACTTATACAGGTCCGCACAGTTCGACGCCTCAATCTGTTCGTTACGGAATAAAGGATTCCGGACAGAATTCACGCTTGTAATTAATTTAGAAAATATTATTCACACATTGGTAAACAGGATACATTGATCAGTTAGCTCGAAATTGATATAAAAACGATATTACGCCAATCATTTTCGTTATTACTCAACTGTTGATCGTTTTTGATATCAAAATCTTAACAAATTAAGGCAATACTGACACCCATGGGAACAGAAATATCGTTACTGAAATCAAACGTTAAGATGAAGTGATCTTGGGAGGTATTCTCGACATTTCAAGTATGTCTCTCCCATCAAAACATTAGTACAGTTAAACACATCGTTGAATACAAAGCAAAGATTTTCATCATTAGGAATATATAATTTATAATTGCCATAATATATACTTTACTGTTTAAAGTTGTAGTTCCGTACTGAAATATTTTTCAAACAGTTGAATCGGTACTGTTTTGTTACGCAAATTATTGGCAGTGCGTAAAGGTACACGGATCACAAATTTGCAAAAGTTTTGGAGCCACAATAGAACGACTTTTGACGTTAAGTCTATTGTCCATCGGCCCCTAATTAGATGGAAGTAATTAGTATCTTTTGAAGAAAACAGAAACTGTTTATACTTATATACACGTCCTAAAATATTATCCCATTAATTACATACAAATACAATCACCGTAAAATATATGATGTGCCTAGTTCATAAAGTATTATTATGGCAATCTAAATGTTTAATTTGTAGTCCAAGAATAATAGTCGTATGACGAAAACTTACCTCTTCGCATAGCTGCATCATACGCCTGGTAGACTCCAAGGACTGAAATTAAAATAATTATAACAATTAAATAATGTATGTCACGGCGCTGAGCTCGGAAAACGTCATAGTGAAAAACAGATTTGACGGGATGGGTCACTCTTTTGTCTACCATTTGGATTCCGCTAGGTCAATCTACGGTGTCTTTTATTACACGGAATTTTGAAGCATTCCAAGATCATATAGAGTAGAGAACTGATGATAGTATGTATTTTTATACGTATTCCGCTGGAGTTCATTGCTCAAAACATAGGATATTGCAGCGTTTGTGCTTAAAAAATATATTTTTTACTTGTGTGCCCCGCAATTATGCAATTCCAAGAAAACAAACTTTTCGCCCATTAATATTATAGCAGGATAGGCCAGGTGAAAAAATGGCATCATCCGTTTTCAACTGATGACATTTCTATTCCTCTTTATTATTAGCTCTGTGATATTGACCAAGAGTCGATATACATTTCCTATAATGATACTTTTCAGGGCGGTTTTTATGCCTCTTGATCCTCTATAGGCAGGGATGGTTTAACGCTTACTTATAGTACCTAATAAAATGAAATCGACTCTGACCGGCAGTGTTCCTAAGGGTATTTTCTATTAATTTGAGAGGGCAAATGCTAAGGAATCGTTCAGAAGAATAAAGAAGCGACATTTCATTATCATATTATAATAATATATACGTAGTATCGAAGACAGCTGAACTAAATGCTGTCGCCATATGTATTAGTTAATGTAGGAGACTATGATAGTCTCATGAGGTGGACCATAGGTTCTCAACGTGATTTTTGGGCAAGAGTTTTAGTGGCAAGCAAGAGAACGATAAGAAAAATACATAGAAGGCATTACTTAGTACGTAAAAGAAAAGGGCGGGAGCTTTAGAAAAATAAATCCCAAAAGAGGCTGTGTGCAGAATAAGATTGAGAATCTATGAAATCAATCTCATTCTGCAAGTACGCAGTATTTCGTAGCACTTGGAGATGTACATTCAATGGTCACGTTCAGAGGCGCAACTCAGGACAGATCTTCGCCAAGCAGTGTAAGCAACTCGGGTGTCTAGACCACCAAATCTAATAATAAGACGAATAGAAATGTAACGCGAGTTAAAAGCCTGCCTGGCTAAAGAAACAGGTGTTTATTCAAACATTACTTTGCGGAGGTCCATCTCAACGACAGCGAACTTTACAAGCAACCTCTTTAGTTGTGGACTAGCAAGGCTAGGTTCTAGAATGAAATGTAAACGAAAAAATTCTATTTTTCTTATCTGTTCTGTGATGATGACAATAAATAGATGCTAACCTCATCGGTGACCTGTCCAGCACGCATTTGGAGCTGCTCGAGCTCGCTGCGCGGTGCGCCATTTGGCTCGGCGGGTGGCGTTGCTGCGGGCATTCTGAAACAAAGGACATAGTCACGTTTAATATACAATCATGTATGTATGTATGTATGTAAAACTCTTTATTGTACATAAAACATGAAAATTACCAGTTAACAAGAGAGACAAATGTACAAAGGCGAACTTATCCCTTAAAGGGATCTCTTCCAGTTAACCTTAGAACGATTGACAGGACATCAGAGACAAGAGTAGGCATACAAAGCAGAGTAAGAAAACGAAATCAAAAATAAACCCAAACTAACAAAACATAAACAATACCCATACATACAAAAAATACACACAAGTACACACTTATATAATATATAATGAATACAATAGACTAATACATATCAAATCAACAAAAATAGACTACATAAAAACTACATATACATTAATATATACGCATATACACTAAACAGAGAACACCACGGAGGTAGACAGAGGTAGTCTCTATTTAAGAAGAACTGTCAAGCCAGTACGCCCCTAAGCGATTCCGGAAAATGGCTATCGACTGCGACTTCCTGATGTCACTCGGCAACCGATTCCACAGACATCATCATTTCAGCCGAAAGACGTCCACTGCTGAACATAGGCCTCCCCCAAGGCTCGCCAAACAGATCGGCCCTGCGCCATCCGCATCCAATGCGTTCCCACCACCTTCACCAGGTCATCGCTCCATATTGTTGGAGGCCTACCTACACTGCTGCTGCTGAGAACTACAGTCACGGACATAGCTCGAAGAATCGCTAGACTTAAGTGGCAGTGGGCAGGGCACATCGCTCGTAGAACTGAAGGCCGATGGGGCCGAAAGGTTCTCGAGTGGCGTCCGCGGACCGGAAGACGCAGTGTGACAAACAATACATAGTACCAATTATAGCTGTTGCCCGCGACTTCATCTTGGAAGAATTCATATATCGCTATACAATCAGATCTATGCGATTTTCCGAGATAAAAGTATCCTATCTATCTGTTGAGCCGTTTTTGCGTGGTGGAGTTGGTGGAGTACCAAATATCCTAACTTTTGCATTAGTAGGAGATATCAGAAATGAGGAGATCCGGTGAAGAACCAAAAGAAGTGATATAATCAGAAGAATAGATAAATTCAAGTGGCAGTGGGTGGGGTACAGTCGGCCAAGAAAGTGATCTACCAGTTTTGACAAAAGTTTCTGAGAGATCTAAATATCGCTAAGGTGGACTTTTCTTGCAAGGGAAATCGACCTTACTGTATCATGACGTTTAAACGAACTTCAACCGTAGGGTGGTAGACAATATTTTTGGCCGACTGTATATTGCTCTGGTGTCGGAGGCCAAGATCCTCTTTGGGTCGCTGAGCCAGTGTAGTAAGTAAGTAAGTACATTGCTCGAAGAACTGATGGCTGTTGGAGCAAAGTATTCTTAAATGGCGACCACGTGGAAGGTGTAGCGTGGGTAGGCCTCCAAAAGGTGGAGTGGTGAGCAGTCAAAGGTAGCAGTTGTTCGATGGATGCAAGACCGGTCATTGTGGCGAGCTTTTGTTGAGGCCGATGCCCAACAGTGTGTCTTTCGGCAGACGATGATGATGACGATGATAATGATGTCTGGGAGCTTTGCTAACCGCCAGATGATCACAGTAATTCGCGTGAATGAGGATACTTATGTAAAAAAGAGAACCTGATAAATTCGATTTCATTCGCCGATTTGGGGGAGCCGCCCAAAAATTGTGCAGAATCACAAAGTACAGATAAGTTTTAAGTGCATTACCAACTTAAGGATGGATTCTTTGAAGCAAGACGTAAAGGGAGCTTTCGTGTTAACGTATAACTGCATCTTTAGTTCTGCCAAATTCAATCCGATCGTTTGTTAGAAGTCCAACATTCACGTATTAGTAGGTTAGGTATTGTAGATAAATACACCCATGAACAGATATCTCCCACATTTGACATTATTTTCTTCACACTCATTCCGTTGTTCCGTACCAGAACCCCTCCTTTCACGATCGTTTATCTGTTAAATAGGATGACCTGGTTTGAGAGGGTCAGGGTGAGAGGAAGCGCGCACTGAAGTTTTCCCCTAAATTACGTTTACCCGAACTATCAGAAACACGTAAAATTTTAAGATGATTTTGTGTTACATTTTCAACAAAGGCAATATTTTGTAGATCTTGAAAGCTTTAATGTTGAACAGTAATGTTTCATAATCTACAAATTATCTATTCATTTAGTCTTATGTAGTTATTAGTGTGTAGTATACCTATATAGCAATCCGAGTGTCACCAACGGTGATTGCTGAAAATCAGCGCTGGGGTGCTATAAACGCCTCAGCATTATGCTGAGCCAGTGTACGATTTGCAACCGCAATGACACTGTATCTTTATCCTTCATGTTGTCTATTTGTAATAATATTGATGTGTCTTGTGTTGTTGTAAATAAAGGTAACAGGTCATTTTGGTACAAATGACAGAATGCATAAAATGTTGAGATGTAACATTGTCAAAAAGTACAAAATGTTGGTGCGACCAGGTCATTTTGTATGAATATTTTAGGGGCAGAATATGCTTTGGCCAACATGTTATTTTAATCAAAATGTTTCCAAAGCAGCATTCACTATGGCCTAGATGTCCTTGTGTCAAGAAGTTTTGAGGACAGAATACTTCAGGGCCACATTGTACAAAATGTTGTGCTCATTGACATTATTATACTTTTTGACTTTTAATAATAATTTATTCATTTACTCAGAAAAATACGTCCATTTTGTTATTAAAAAGCATACAAATAACTTATCATCTATTGTTAGTAAAATTGTACAATTTGACAAAGGGATATTCAAACCCACTGAGTATTTTTGGATTTTGACTATTTATCTTCTATTCGTTTTTTCTGTCATACAATAGGCTCTTAGGTTTTTCTGGCATCTAATTCTTTTGTCTTTTCTTTATTATAACATGTTTACATTTAAATACTTTTTGACCGCTGTACATTTTGATAATGAGACATTTTGAACCATTGTACAAGTATTTAGACATTCGTACCAAAATGACCTGTTACCTAAATGTAATCCTACTTCTTCTTCTATAATATTGAAATATAAACAGTAAAGGGTTAAGAAAGACTAAAAGTTGGAAAGCGGCGAACATGGTTCCCGTTCGCTTGCATAGATTTAAAAGAAAAAAATTAAATATCAACGACTGCACATGCACAATACCAGTCGACGGAGTTTTCCAGAAAATACTTTTCATTTCCACATGACGGCTGCTCTGGGTATTCCAGTTTTCCAGTAGATATTTTCTAATAAAAGTCGGCTTGCTATTGCTGTGTAGTAGGTACCCACACATACTAGGTACTTCGTCCACACGTTGTTATTCATATAAAATGACATCACGTGCGATGAAAAAGGAGTAATAACTGTAATTATGGAAATCGCTCGGAACATGTCAAGTTGATGACCCATTTGTTGACGAAGTATGGCATTTCGTCTAGCCGCATGTCTACATGGCACGGGGTTATGAGCTTCGCGGGCAAGAGCCAGTGGACTAGAAATATTTCGAATTCTTAGGCGTACAAAATAAATTTCTTTTAGTTTCTGCAGTGATAGAAAGAGCGGCCGAGAATAACTCGTTGTTAGTATAGAAATGGGATATTTTTAATAGCAGCATCGATCTCAAAACGTGTGATTGTTTATTCAGTTTTCCATTATCTGTGTATTGCTGGCATGTCATTAGACCTCCAAAAATAACGGCAACTATTTTTAGTACCTCGTTGAAATTGCTAGGTCCTTTATTAGTTAATAAATAAAGGCACCCATGAACCTAGGCAATGTCGGAGCTAGGAACTTGGCAATGGTCCCAATCACGGCATTATCTGGGTTGGTTGACCCAGTTTCGAGTGCAGAGCTTTCACGGGTTATAATGAATTATTTAAAGATGCAGGGGGTTAAGCGTCGCCGGCGCTGGCCGTACATAATTTAGTGCCTGTCTCGGTCTAACAACCGGGTAAATGTTTACAGGGCATTAGGAGGTCGGGCGCAAAGATGAACTCAAAATTATCTTGGGCAGGTATCACCGTCATCAAAGAGATTTCATTAGCTAAACTAAAAGCAGCCTGAAGGTTTTTATTCCACGAAACAGAGAAGCCATTAAACTCTAATCTGGGTGAAATGAGACGAGACGTTAATTGTTGGAAAATGGGACGCTGACCAATGCTAAATTATAAATTCGCCTAGTTCGCTAGCGCAGAACTATAACGAACATAGTATTGGGTAATTGTGAACATTTGCTAACGAGGCTCGTTATGAACACTGTTCAACCGGTCATAAAAGAAACGATGAGCTTAGCTGTTAGTATAAACGCTGCCTCTCTAAGCGTACTTGCGAATGTTATATCGGAAATCGGGACACGTATTTTGTTGTTTCTACAAATAGGCTGCCGCATTCATGTATTTGTTTACGACAGTACGCGCGAGGTTAGCTTTGTTTCAGGCGCTATCCGCCCTAATGGGTTCTCTTATTCCTCTAATTAAAAACAAAAAGGTTACTATAAAATGTTATGAACGTTTATAAATAGCGTGGTGATTATAAAGGTCGATCATCTTTTATGGTTCAGTATAATAGAGCATAATCTGACAGAGACAGAGTGAAGTTAAGTAATAAATCCGCGTTAAACATGAAACTACCGTGAGACTCACTCATAGTGAAACTAATCGGATCACTCACGTCTTAATACGAGTTTAACTCGCCATGTTTCGTGCTAATCCGTAGCCCTTCTTCCCGGTGTTACACGTCACAGCGGCACATCACGTGGCAAGTCATGTCACGTTGGCATTGACGTTTTAAGACGTGAGTGATCCGTTTTGTTTCACTATGAATAAATCTGCACTTTACTGCTCTGTAGCATCTAGAGCTAAATAAACACAATCAAACAATTATCAGAAACGACAACTCAAATAGTGCAACTTTTTAAGCTCTGCTCTATATTTCCAAAATTTGTGGAATTATAGTCAGTATTTTCCTTTTAGTTTCTCTACAAGTTTTTTTATTTAACCTTGATGTGTTATTTTATTACATGAATAAGTCACCTGTATATCCTCTTTTGCCCAGAACGAAAGAGGCAATAATTGTTGTCAAAAAAGAAATCTGAATTAAGCTGTCGAAGCTGTTCTGTACTTACCTTTTGACACAACGCTTAAAACAAATTTTTTTTTTGGCTAAAGATGTCCATTATACGTTTAACCATCTCTGGTCTGTCATCGGCTGAAATAATTTTTGATACAAGCAAATAACCCTTTCAAATTCAAATTCAAAATTATTTATTGCATATCTATCACATTACAATTATAGAGGTGGAATAGACAGTAGGTATACATGTGACGCCCTGCAAGGGCACAGCAACGTAATATAACTGACCATAATGACAATACCTTATTTAGTCTACAATTAAAATTTACAAACATAATTATTATAATCATTGGAATTTATCATCAAAAAAATCATTTATTTTATAATAACATTTATTAATTAGAAACAGTTTCAGCTGCTTAATGAATACTGTATTTTTCTCCTGATTCTTTATATAATTAGGCACGTGGTTAAATACTTTGATCAACATGTGATGGGACTAGATGAAACTAACTTTAATTTTGAGAAAGATCGCTTGAGCTTATTTAAATATCGGTCGTTCCTTCATTTCATGTCAATGAACAACAGCAACAGCATTTGAGTTGCATCAAATGCTGTTGCTGTTGTTCATTGATACCAAAAGCAAACTCAAAAAAGACTCTTCCAAGAAGTTTTAAGCAGGATTCTAAAGGTTTTTGCGGAAATTTATTACTATGGATGGGTCGTGGATTCACCACTACACACAAGAAATAAAACAGCAGTTCAAGCAGTGAATAGAAGCTACGAAGCCACCACGAAATAAGCCGGAAAAATCATGGCCAGTGTTATTTGGAATGCATAAGGCATTCATCTTTGAAAAGGGTAAAAAAATAAATTGGGCACACTATGAAAGTTTCCTGGACCAACTGGATGAAAATATTGGTGAGAAGAGGCCAGGATGGCGAAAAATATCATCTTATTTATTCCTCGACAATTTACCTGTTCACAAATGTGCTATGGCAATGCCATAATGCCATAAATGGCACGTGCCCATTGGAAAATTGAGGGATATAAAGTATGACTTGCTGGAACATCCACCCTATTCGCCGGATTTGGCTACATTTAGACTTCTATCTATTCCCAAACTTAAAAAAAGTTTGTCGCTGCGTAAAATTACGTGTCAAATGAAGAGGTTATAGCAGCCGTATATGTACATTTTGCAGACCTTTCAGAATCACGCATCAGGGATGGGATCCATTTATTGGAGGAACTGACTGAGAACTTTTCACCTTGCCCTCGCACCTATACCTACTGTAATGGTTTGCACATAAGAAACCAGTAAGTAACGATAACATATAGGTAATCTATTTTATTTAATACGGGGCCATGCAAACATACACAAAGGGAGGAAAAAGGTATTCCTTTTAACCTAAGGTTGCGCCGCCCGATTACCTTCAGCCCATACACCTCTACTTTCGTATTTTATAAGCCCCTAAAAAGGAAGGTAATCTCACTAAACTCACGCACAAATTTGTTAAGCCGTCTTTAAGAATTGTACGAATAAAAATATTGTTACAGAACCCGGTCATAAAGATTGCACACGGTCTTGGAAAAAAGACTCTTGCAGTCTTTTTCCAAAGACCGATGTGTTTTTTGTGTGTGTGTGTGTGTGTAACACACAAAAAACACATCGGTCTTTGGAAAAAGACTGCAAATGTCCGACATTGTCCGAGTCTTTTTTCAAAGACCGCGTGCAATCTTTATGACCGGGTACATACTGTATGAATGAAATATTACCTTGACTGGTAGGTATTTAGAAAGGTAAAATACATGAGACGGAACAATTGAAATGTACCAAAACAAGGCAATAAACGTGAACATGCGATGGCGTGCAAGTGGAGGGCCGACCTTTGAATATTAATGATACCCGGTCTGAGGTTTATTCTATTGCGGAGGTTGCAAAATTTAAGCTGCCTTTGTCTGGAACGCAATCACTCTCGGATTTAAATTCTTTATTACAAAAGTTGCCTTGACAAACCGAAATAAGTGTAGAGTAAAAGCGGCGGCTGTTGTCGAGTCGAGAGCATCTTCTGGGCGTCTGAAGTCTCGAGTGTTTGACAATGGTCTGGAGTGTTCAAGCGCTACAGGTTTCGTGGTTTATTTGCAACATCAAGTTTTCTTTCAGGTAAGAAACAAAGGATGGATATGTTTATTGATATTAAAATAAATAAATATCACGGCACAATTCACACCAATTGACCTAGCCAAGCAAAGCTTTTGTTATGGGTACTAGGCAACGGATAAACAAACTTATATAGATAGATACAATACTTAAATACATATTAAACACCCAAGACCCGAGAACAAACATTCGTATTTTTGATACAAAAATCTACCCCGACACGGGAAATGAACCCGGGACCTCAAGCTTCGTAGTCAGGTTCTCTAACCACTAGGCCATCTGCTCGTCAATGATAATGTGACTTTAATCATGCGGGAATCAGCAGCAGCTGTTGAAAAGTACATTGCCTACATTACTACACATGTAGAAGTGCGTTTTTTCTAGGAGAAAACAAACAGATGTCAGCAATTTACTACGGGTATAATTATTTATGATGTTTTTAGATATTTTATTAGAAAATACAAAGTTTCTCCCGCGGTTCGCTCTCTAATCGTGGGAATAACGAAAACTTTCTTCTTAGTGCATCTCTTCATATGATCCCCAAAAATATGCCTGAAAAATTTCAAGTCTTGCTCCAGTGGCTGTGCATTACATTTAGAGAATTCTGACGAAAAAATTTGCAGGATTCTATTTTAAGTGACGTTAACCCCGGTTAATACCTAAGGCCACAATGAATGAGAGAGATGACCTCGGCTCGGCAAGTCAGCGGCCACGGACGAATAGTCTAGCTTATCTAAACGAATTTTCTGAAGCGACCCTCGAAAGCTTTATTCTTACAAATAGTTTTTTCCCTTCCCCAGAAATCACGATTCCAGAGTAAACGAATTTCCGGAATAAAACAGCGGGAACGTTCAAGGTAATTTATTGAGGCGTGTAAACGGCCCGGGAAACACTTTAAGCTGGCTCAGTGTCAAACTTTACCGAATCGCGTTATGATGAATGGAAATCATGAATGGAACGCGAGCAAGTCCATAAATCTAGTAACACGACTTCTGAAACACAAGCCTAGTATGTTTTTGTTTCATATGGCGATAACGATAAGTCGTGCGTGTGTGTTTAATATAACTTTACTGGGAGCTGGATCCAACAAGTTAGCAAAAGGGAGTGTCAATACTGTCAATTAGGTTTTTGGTGTCCCGAAAAACCGCGGTAAGCCATAATCTTAACGTCGGCGAGGGATTTGCCCCTAGCGAACGTAGGACGTCGAAACCAGGGCTCGTGTGGAAAATCGATAGACGCGCGCAAGCCCCCCCCCCCCTCCTCAATGACAGCCCCACCCGCCACCAGCCTCCGCTTGGTGAAACTTTTAACTTGTCTAAGTTCTTTCTGATACAATTGAACGGTGTTGTATACTATGATGATTTGATGATATTATGTTATGAATTATTAAGCGGAAAACTAAGAACAAAAACACTAACAGTTTATGTTGAACAAGCATTGGTATCAAGAACTCCAAAATAAATACAGATAAAAGAACAGAACTTTTTGTAAATAATAATTCATTGTTTTTTTTTTACTTACGCATGTAAGCTAAGCTAAAAAAAATAACGTAAAAGGTAAAGGTAAGGTATTTAATGATCTAAAACAAGTTACCCCGCTACTTCCTGACACGGAGTCGCGGAATAGCAAGTTAATTGGTTTTAGAGTCGTTTTCAAAAAAATAGTACAAGTTAAGGGATTAATTAAAAACAAAATTTAATTAATTATTTTTGTGTAACGGAGTTACCCATATACTTTGTATGACTAGCTTTCGTTACACAAAAATAGCGATCGTGATTTTTGTTTTGATTAAGCCGTTAACTATGTACAAATTTTTTGAAAACGGCCCTTTAGGTTCTTTATGAATATGAATATTTTTTTAGTCCTACTGATCTATTCTATCTGCCTCTACATCACCATGAAGAATTGTTTGAAAATTAAATATTCTGCGATGCTATTCGGCTTTCTTATTACATTCATATTCTGCCAAATTAAGGTTTATTACAGTAAGATGAGAAGGCTCCGAACCATGTATACATACGCAAATATTTACACAGCCTCGGCCGTAAAAGAAAATTGTCGAACATACGAAACCCTTCGCGTCTGGAAGGCGGTGATGACGAATAGATTGATCATATGTTCCATTAAAGAAGGAAAAAAGTTTCGATGGAATAGGTACGTTAATTTAAAGATTACCGTATTAGTTTGTCGGCATGTAAAGATAGCTATCTCCTTTTTTGAGTTGATCCAACGTATTAAACGACGAAACGTACCGCGTATCATCTAAAAAGTAGATACGTAACTACATCTACGAAGGGGTGGGCTCTCCCCTCACATTCAAATGTAACTACATAAGTACAAATAAAAGGACGGACGAAAATTCATGCGCGAAAACACATTTCAGATACTGATCATTATGAACCACGGGGTTTGCTAAATATGATTTCTGTACTGGTACGGTTAGATATATTATGTATTTTATGTGAAATTTACAACCACGGATTGCGTGCCATGACTTTTTTGTCAATATGTAATTGGAAATCTAAATTTCAAGATATTGTTAAGCCTTGAAATCGATTACAACGTAAACTAAATAGAATCTTTAGGAGCGGCAGAAAGATTAAGGGGCTTTGTATTAACTCAAATAATAAAATATTTTTCTATACGAGAATATTATGTAAGATATAATAATAAAATGAGAACCAAAAAAACCGGCCAAGTGCGAGTCGGGCTCGCGCACGAAGGGTTCCGTACAATTATCTATAAAAATCACGTTTGTTGTATGGGAGCCCCCTTAAATATTTATTTTATTCCGTTTTTTAGTATTTGTTGTTATAGCGGCAACCAAAATACATCATCTGTGAAAATTTCAACTTTCTAGCTATCACGGTTCCCGAGATACAGCCTTGTGACAGACGGACGGACGGACAGCGGAGCCTCAGTAATAGGGTTTCCGTTTTTACCCTTTGGGTACGGAACCTTAAAAACCATAATTCAAAAAATACTTAACAAAATCTGATAGGTAGGTAAGTAAAAAGGAAATAAGATTAAGATCCTATCCTAAAATTAAATAAAGGACAAATTTAACGATTTGGAAATATGATCGCGAAGCAAACATACAGCAGAATAAACATGTAAGTACCTACTAAAATTGTTTCCGTGCTCATTTTAATGACAAACGTTTGACATTAAAGAAAGTGAAATAAAAACACTATTTTTAAAAGCACTCGAACTAAACTAAAATAACGCTGAAGCCTTTTATCACCCGTTCAGTAAACTGAGTACCACTACACTGAAAACGCTCCAAGATTAATTATCTACATCCCCGAGAAAGCTTAAGTAATATAGCACCGTTTGCTTATTCACGGTACAAA
Source organism: Archips xylosteana (assembly GCA_947563465.1). Lineage (NCBI taxonomy): Eukaryota > Metazoa > Arthropoda > Insecta > Lepidoptera > Tortricidae > Archips > Archips xylosteana. The sequence continues at coordinate 8,779,834 of OX387362.1, forward strand.
GCTGAATGAATCACAAGAAAATCCATTCAACAGCATCATCTTATTAAGTACCTACGATGAGGGTGTAGGTTTTTCTACCTTTTTGATGATAAAAGTAATGGTCAGCGCCCGTCCATTATTCTAGTTGCCAGTTCCGGAAATCGAAATCGAATAGAATATATTAGGTACGTTAAGTGTTGTTTACGTTTCGCAAAATCTAATTCCATCGTATTAATTTGGAAATAGATTTGATTCTTCGAAAGTGTCGCATGTCGATATTTTTGATCTCTATTTAACACCACATCGCTTTGCAGCGAGTGTAGATGTGACGTGGTTTTGATTAGGCCTCCAGCCAGAGCCCATTTTGTCTAAAGCATGGCCGCTTTTAATCCCATTTTTTTTTTTTTTTTTTTTTTTATGTTAGATAGGCCAGACAAACGAACTAGTGGGTCACCTGATGTTAAATGAACACCACTGTCCATAGACACCCGCAGCGCTTTACACGATGCCAATGCGTTGTCGGCCCTAAAGGAGAGGGAATAGGGGAAGGGAGAGAGGGAAGGGGAGAGGTATTGGGCCCCCGGCACTCTCACTGACCGTACGAAACGCAAGCAGGATTACTGCTGCTTCACGCCGGTGTTCTGTGAGAGGGTGGTACTGCCCCGGATGAGCCGGCCCATTCGTGATGCAGCGGCTAGCTTCAACATGGCTCTACCACTACAAAACGCCATGCACCATTTCTTTCTGTTACCGACGTATACTGTTTGACAGAGAGAAATAGTAAATGCGATAGCAAGCACCCGCGCTTTAGGCAATAAGCGTACAGAGGCCGTATTGTCTAACGCTCGGGCGCTTGCCTTCGCTATCACCATCTCTTTCTGTCACCATCTTGTACCACTTGACAGAAAAAAATAGTGATTGCGAAGGCAAGCGTCAGAAACGTTAGACAATAAGTCTGCTGGTTATGGTATCTCGTAAAACTAGTTGTGGCCAAAGCATTCTATCTGAAAAGGTGTCATTTATTTAGCCCCATCTTTTGGTCTAGCCACGACACCAATACTGCTTTACCTTCAATATTAGAGCCAGTTAGGACTATGGTGTGACGAACTCTACTAACATGTTAGCATTTAACATTCGCACCACTTTCAACAAGCACGATGATTAGATAGTGAGAGCCATTTTCAGAGGCTGTAGTGTCTAGCGCCCGGGCGCTCAAGATTGCATTGGCAGATGGAAAAACCTGCCATTTAATTAAATTTTGTTAAGAATGTAGAAATCAATTTAAGAGGGTTTATACCTGCTGAGCTGGCAACGTTGCATTTTTGTTAGTTTTTCTCGATTATTCCATAAAAATTTAATGAAAATTAAAAATGTTTTGAATACAAATTGTTCTAATATATAAGTTAATGTGTCTACTGCAATAATAATTCGTGATAGACTTTTATTTTCTTTAAAAACGAAGAAATTGTTACCTAACGGTTTTTAAAGAAAATAAAAGTCTTATCACGAATTATTATTGCAGTAGACACATTAACTTATATATTAGAACAATTTGCATTCAAAACATTTTTAATTTTCATTCAATTTTTATGGAATAATCGAGAAAAACTAACAAAAATGCAACGTTGCCAGCTCAGCAGGTATAAACCCTCTTAACTAAAAATTCATAAAACGCAACGAGGCGTTAAAGAAATTGGATGAAATTAGGGTTGATTGATATTCAAAATTCAGAAGACGATTGAATGCCAATAGCCGTCGAATCAAATGAGGGTCAAGATCCTTATTGGTGACATCCGATTCTTGACAGTGGGTAAATAACGAGGTCATAAAAGAAGCTTTGACAAGGTAATTTTGTTGATGTCGAAATTTGCCTGGAATCGGAGTTTTATGTCGGAAGGTCCTCGAGGGAGATTTTTTTGAATCAAAGTCAAAGGCTTTGATACAGGGCTCTCTGTAGGTACGCCAATTCAGAAGAACGATACCTTGATTGACTATAACCCAGTAACTATGCCAGTAAGTACTAGCTACTTATTTATTACTTATTCGTTACGTGGTACGGTCGACTGTTCGTTAATTGATTTTGTTAATTGTTGTCATGCATCAACTCGCGCTCCAGTGCCTTTCAGTCTAATATAGGACATACCACTTAAAATTTTACCAATTTTGTGCTTTTACTTTATCAACTATAATTATAGTCGAAAAGTCCAATTGGATGGGTTCAAAATTGATTTATTTATATGTTGTGTGCGAGACGTATTATAGTGATCGTGTTTTTTACACGACTACGGCAAAGCCAAAAGGAAATGTAATGATTTTAGCAGTCTATGTATGTTTGTATTTTTATGGTCTAGACGTGACGACTCCTGTCACATTTCAATAAAGAATGTCGGGCAAATTGGCCTGCATGTCTAATACAAACCACATGCATACCAAGTGAAAGCTAGTTATTTAACAACTTCACAGTCCCATACAAATTTCAAATTACTGGTAAGTCCAGCAAATTAATTTAATCATTGTACCGTCTTGCTCAGTGTGTAAACAAGATATTTTACTAATCTGGATGCAAGTCTGTTTGATTCTTAGTGCCCCTTATGTGGGCACAGACCTGTGAAGCTAATTCGCTGTGACCCTTATATGGACTTTGAAAGTGTTATGCTTATTTACTTATCTAAAATTGAAGCAAACTTCAAAAACCCCGGAGTAGCGAGCTATCAGCCTTCAAATACGTGAGTTTACAAGCCATTAAGTATACATATTTGTTTTTTGCGTTCGTCCTATATCTACGTAAATTCTCCCAGCCTAGTCTAGTCGTCTTAATAACAATTAAGTATAGCAAATGGGCAGGAACAATAATTCTACATACATTATAATCCTATTGTTGACCAGGCTGGATTCCATACATATCAGCCCATCATCCTTTGTAATCTTTGCCAATGTTTTCGCTTTACAAAAATTTATAGCCCATAGAAAAAAGGTTGAGATGGCTGACAGGGAGCCTAGATCAAAGAGGATGAGATTGATGGATGAGTCACATTTCGCCACGGCCTTGTGTGACGTCATTCCTCAGTTAACCTACGATCTACGCCATAGCCTGTTTTGTGGTACTGACTAAGCAGTATCCGAGTCACTTAATTATGTCCGACGGAATGGCCCCATCCGCCACGCCCATTTGGGGAAGGGCTTTGTTAGATATTTTGACCTCTGTTAGTTGAATGGGGCCAACATCAGTCTGGCCAGATATGGCCGGCTTTTGAATTTGAAGTGTGACTTTTTTACGAGTATTTATGTAATGCACTTTGCACGCTATACTACCTGCGCTCGTCATATTTGTAAGAAATGTGCACTGTGGAATTTAAAAATTTCACTAATTAAAAAATAAAGAATTCGTGGCGCGACAGCGGGAACTATAAAATTAACTTAAAAACAGATCAGTCCTGCACCATCCGCACCCAACGCTACCGTAACCTTAACCAGGTCATCGCTTCACCTTGTTGGAGGCCTACCTACACTGCATCTTCCGGTCCGTGGACATCATCATCATCATCATTTCAGCCGAAAGACGTCCACTGCTGAACATAGGCCTCCCCAAGGCTCGCCAAACAGATCGGCCCTGCGCCATCCGCATCCAATGCGTTCCCGCTACCTTCACCAGGTCGTCGCTTCATCTTGTTGGACGCCTACCTACACTGCGTCTTCCGGTCCGCGGACGCCACTCGAGAACCTTTCGGCCCCATCGGCCGTCAGTTCTACGGGCGATGTGCCCTGCCCACTGCCACTTAAGTCTAGCGATTCTTCGAGCTATGTCCGTGACTTTAGTTCTTGCGCGGATTTCATCATTTCTGATGCGATCCCGCAGAGAAACGCCATTGAGCGTTGGTATTTATTTTAAAGATAGTATTGGTCGTGTACAAGAATAAACGTTCAATTATATGTATTGGTAAAGTCAAACTATAGAATATTGACGCGTTATGATATTTTATGATAGATAAGTGAGATACATGACGTACAGTCGGTTCCCTAACTTAAGTATCCACTTTTCCATACTAACTGCATAGAAAAGTGGATACTTATGTTAGGGAACCGACTGTACCTATGACGTAGGTAGGTACATTAATTATTTCAAGTATCTGGTCTGCTTCTAATTCTATGTGTGCTTTTAGTGGTTTACATCTAATTTTGGCGTCATCCAACGTGATTCATCTTGCATTTTTTGTAACCTTCAATCTGTTTAAGGAAGTTACGTCGTGTGTTATTGAATATAATCATGTGCAGGATTTTCCATTAAAGTTTAGTTACTTAATAGGAAAAAAGGAAAATAAAAAAAATCTGACCCGTAATTGGGCCAATCAACTTTTAAACCGACGTTTTTGGCGTCTCCTGCGTTACCAAAATTGTCTCTGGCGTTACCAAAAAATCGTACTTCCAACAAGATATTTCACGGTTTAATAGGTTAAACTTACGTAGGATGGCATGTATTCATGCTGTTCATCTATTAAATTACAGAAAAAACATGTTTACTTACAAAAATCTGCAATTGTTTGAAAAAAGTCGCGGACAGATTATAGTCGGTTTAAAAGTTGATTGGCCCAATTGCGCCAGAGGTAATAAAAAAAATAAAATAAAATTAGCATTGCATATTACTTGCATATTATGTTGAAATGTAGATAAATAGTTCCAAGAACGAAGAATTAAATTGTGTGAATCATGTGAATTTAGTTAGGACTTAATTTGTTAAAAACATTAAAATTTTGTACTTACAGTGGTACAATTTCTTGCATTTTATTTAGTATGTAATTATGTATATAATATAACTATGAGACAATTATAGAATGTTTTTCCCAATATGAGTGATTTCTTTATCTACTTAGTAAAATACAAATTACTCATTGGACGGTTGAAATTCGACTAATGTATGTTGATAGTGCATCAGATATGGATAAGATAAAATTACATAACATAACATTAATTTCAAACATTCTACTGAACAACACACAAAAAACAACAGTGTGATTTCCTTTAGATTTGTGAACCACCACTTTCCAACCATACCATTTACTTTTAAAGAAAATGGAGGACATCATCATCAGTTTTAAGTTAATACTAGGAGAAAAGTATAATCATTAAAAATATACTTACTCTCTCATACATAGCTGGTATTTTTTTGAAATAATTTACTACCATTATCTAATAGGTACCTTTAAATGAACAAGCGTTTGTGAAGAATAGGGATAGGTATAGCCTCCTGAGTCCCGGCCTTTTCTAATCAATGTAGAAGTTAAGACCTAGATAAGAGTCATACGTTTTCTAATTTTGAATGTCTTTGAAGTTCTTTATTCATTGAATAATTTGTACTTTATATAGAATGTTCGGCCGTTATTCTTACTGATGATGATTTGTTCTTTATAAAGTACGCTAAGACTTAGGAGGATATAAAAAATAGCCTACAACCTATTCTCAGACCTACCAAATACGGAGAAAAGTTTCATAAAAATCGGTCAAGCCGTTTCGGAGGAGCTTGATAACAAACACTGTGACACGAGATTTTTATATATTAGAAGAAGATTTATTTATTCCAGGGATCTCAGAAAACGATCTAAGGCGCAAGCCACACAGAAGAGACGTGGGACGGGTGCGCGTCGCAGTCCGCGTCGTTTGTTCGCAGGCCGCGTCTCCGCCCCGTCTCTTCTGTCTGCTTTGGATCGCGACGCTTCTATACATTGAGTATGACAGATTCAAGGGACGCCGCGACTGTGACGAGCCCGCGTCCCACGTCTCTTCTGTGTGGCTTGCTCCTAACAATTTTAATGCAATTTGCCAGTAGGAGTTTTCAGCGAGAAAAATCGATCTAGCTTTTCTTATCTTCGGTCAAACGCGTGTTATCGCGTTTTAACAAAAAAGTCCTAGCAACGCTTGTTAAGCCAGGTATATAAAATAACACATGGGTAAAGATTTCCAGTGTTATCAAGTAGAACAATTATGCTTAAACTTAGTATAAAAATCAGGATGCAGTCAACTAATTATTGGTATAAGGTCAACAATGAGCAAATTGTGTGGTCGGTCGGATTTTAATCTCTGTACTAAACAAAATCGAGCCTCACATGGCTGCTTTTCGGTGACTCAACCTGTGCTGTGTGGGTGGACCCCACTTCTAAATGAACTAAAGGCATTGATAAATAATTATACAAATTGGAGCTGATTAGATCAGGATGGGAGATATTGGGAACAGTACGCCTTTAAAAACTAGTTAAAAACACACACCTTTAAAAAGTAGTTTGCTGACTAACACACGCATATGGACAATGTTGACTTTATAGCGATTTTAAAACTATCAAAGTTGCCCCAATTTGATCAAACAGTTACATAGCAGACAAAATCATACTTGAGTCAAATATTTTGATTTCACACATGTCATATTGTTTCATTAAAAAAATTATCTTCAGAAATAAGGACTATTTTTATTTATATTTTATGAGCTCTTTACCACAACTCTGACTATGAAGAATTTGTTTATCACTATCGCGGGAATCATGTAATTTTCTTGGATAAAAACTATCCTATATCCTTCTCAGGGCCTCAAACTATCTCCACGCTGAATTTCATCTATAACGGTTCAGGGGTTATTGATACCCCATACAAACTTCTACCCCCTAAAGGGGTCCCCCTTTAAGGATTACTTCTGGGATGATAAAAATTATCCTGTGTCTTTTCCCAGGTCTCAAACTAGGTATCTCTATTCTAAATTTCATCTAAATTGGTTACAGTTTAAGCCGCAAGAGGTAACAGATGGACAGACACACTTTCACATTTTGCTGCTTTAATTTGATAGTGACATAATCCAAAATAAAAGGGCCGTTACAACTGAACTGATTGAATAGTGACACATTTTAAAATGTTATGCCCTAGAATTTTGAGTTGTGTCACTATCAAATTAAAACAGTGATTAAGTATAATATTAGTATTAAGGATATCAACAAACAGTATTAAAATATAATTTAATAATTGTTTATAGTGGCAGATGACCTAAAAATTTAAAGTGTGTGTAAAAAAAGCTGAGCATAAAACCTAAGAGGTTTAGGATGGATAATGAAGTATTCCCAATTTTTCTACATAGAAGTAGGTAAGTTGCCTGAAAAGTTGACATTCATCGATTGTAATATTATATACCTGTGTTTTAGTGAATCTGGAGGATACAATGGACACTATTGGACAGGAACAAAAGATGATAGCTATTTTATTGATTTAATTCACAGTTCTAAACAAGAAAAATATAGCTCTGTTAATTTTTATAATTTCAATTTTAAAATAAATTCCATGGCTGCCCTGAAGTAATATTACTAAATTAACTTAAGTGTATTTTAATTGTTTAGTGTATTTTATCCAGGCACTGTAATTGCCTAAAGGTGCTGATACACTTGAGCATTCACTTGTAATGAGCACTGTAGCGAATGTTACATTACAAGAAGCTCACAAAATAAAAGAAGCGTTTTAGCGAGCATCACATGAACAAAGTTAAAAATGGCAAATGCTTGCTGTTCTGTTACAAGTGAATGCTCAAGTGTATTAGCACCTAAAGAATGTGATTATCCATGCACACTATGCATATTGACGCAATGACTCAACCTACATATGTAACTGTGGTTTTCTAATGATTTAAATTTTTAAATAACAGTCAGTAAAAACTCTATGCCTTGACAGAAGATGTACAAATTACATTGCATGGCCAATATCTTTCATCACACAAGGTGCAATGTGGTGAAGGAAAAACTAAATTTGGTAGAACTTGCTGTCTCATGAATCATTAGTAAGTATTATTAAAACAAATGCAGCGAATGATCCACGTTGAAAATATCAATGACATCATCATCTTACAATCATTAGATAGTCATCTTTTCTTTTAAAACATTCTTTTAGAGAACAGTTATATTCCAATGCAAATACCGACTTCGTCGACTACTGGTATCAGCAAGTTTTACGTAAAAATCGGATGGTTAAAAATAAATCCACTTACTTGTAGGTTTATTCTAGCACAGCACAACAAAAAGGGGTTGTTGACACTTAGTACACCCACTAGGCACCAAAAACAGCACAAGGATGCTTGTGCCCTCTCGGAACGGGCTGGTAGTCGCTCCGCTCGCGATCGCTGGTGGATGCCAATCGACACCCGACTCAACTCTGTAGGATTAGCGAAGACGAAATGCGCGATGTTTTTCGACTCTGCGCATTGACCTTTGTTATAACTGTCATGCGCGTGGAATCAAAAGTAAATGTGAGTAAAGCGCATCGACTGTATTTCGAGGTAAGGAGTAGTATAAAAATTATAACTACAATAACAACAACAATTTCCAGAGTAAGCTCCTTGTGATAAATAATAGCAATTTTATGTGGTAGGTAAAAAAGTTGCCGCTGTCGACGACAGTCGAGCTGTCACATTTGTCAAAAGTGACATTTTAATTGAATGGCGTTGCCAGAAAAAAAGGTAAATAAATAAATATTTACTAAACTAAATAAAAACAAAAGATCCAAAAATATTACTTGTACCAGAAAATATAATCACGAAATCTATAAATTTTTAGCCACTTTAGTTTCAAAATGTCTGTTGACGATGGCTAGCAGTGCCATCTATTGTCTCCTATTTGTCAACTTCACAGTGCCTAACTAGCAGTGTTCTTATCCTTGTAGTCTTGCTACTCAACAAAAGATGGCGCTAATTAACAACTGCTTCAGCGGTATTTTTTTTTACTTTGAATTTTCATTGAAACTTCCTGTTTCGAATGTTAGAACGCTAAATTAATGATTTTAAGTATTAATCCAATCATTAGCTATAAACGGTAGCATGATCGATGCAATGCACTATAACTTACATAACAGCAGACAGAGCAAGCTGTAACAGATTTCATCAATGCTTTCAATAATGGCATCGAATCAATTTGCAACACTTGCTATGGGAGAAATTTTTTATTTGCACGCAGACTACCTGAATGATCTAGCGATCTAACTATGGGATATTGGCGGGGTCAGGTTGGCGCTATATTCTGTGCCTCCTGTGATAAGTGATACAAGTGCAAAATCGTCATTTTACAGGAGAGCGAAAATAAGATTAAAAAAATTCTGGTTTGTGAGCCAAGAGGGATAGCATTTACCGGAGTACTTTTTTTTATAGATATAAACATGTTCTATAAACGTGCATTTAGTGTTTTTCGGTAAATGTTGTAAGTTCGAAGAAAATCGGGAAAACCTGTGAGTTGTACCTATTGAAATGTCTAATACGAGTAAATAATATGTGTTAGATGATACAAGTTCGGTTATATCATAATGCACCCCTGGAGCACCCATAATATCTCTTGGTGTAAACTGATATACATGAACTTGTAAAATCCTATAACTCAGCGTTATATGTTCCCAGCTCAATGTTGCTTGAACTAAAGTAAAACATAAAACCCTGAAAAATTTATTTTTTTGCTTCGTACCGCGTTACAAATAAAATTTACCTAACTTATATCAGTTTGCAAAAATTTTAGCCCTGTGAAAAAAGTGTTAAAAGATACAAGCCAAGTTATAGCCCTCGCTTACATTCATATTTATTGTGTAAATAAATACAAGTTTTTAGAAAAATAATCAACGTTTATTAAACTTCTCCAAAATAATTGAATAATTAACTAATAATTAACTCATATTTAAGGCACATATTCATCAATCATCACAGTCCTGTGTTTTATGATCATGAATCATGCCCATGAACGACGTAACGAAAGGTGACATTGCGTTTTTTCTTTGGAGAAGATTTGGAGGTTTTCTTTCTTCAGACTTCGATACATTTCGCAATGTAATCGATCCTTTTCTCGTAACTTCCCAGACTCCAATATGTCTCAAAAAGGTATTTTCTTAAATAGAGTGGCAGCCTCTTCTTGTATTTTTGATGACAGTTTTCCAGATCACGTAATTCACGTCTGTTTTTGCGAAATAGATTTCTCTTGACTCTCATTCATACTTTTTCTTGTTTCTTTTTCGTTACTGTTCATTCCACCGAGTCTAAAGACGAAAGTCTTTAACCAGTGCGTCCTACCCGTCATGACATACGGTGCCGAAACATGGACACTCACTGTAGGGCTGGTCCACAAATTTAAGGTTGCTCAACGTGCTATAGAAAAGGCCATGCTCGGAGTTTCTCTAAAAGATCGAAGTAATCGACGAAACGAAAGTGATCCGACAGAGAACCAAAGTTATCGACATAGCCCTCCGCATTAGCACGCTGAAGTGGCAATGGGCCTGCCATATAACCCGAAGAACCGATAACCATTGGGGTAGACGAGTTCTTGAGAGTAGACCACGGATCGGCAAACGTAGCGTAGGACGTTCTCAGACTCGGTGGAGCGATGATCTTCGCAAGGCGGCTGGCAGGAGCTGGATGAGAGTGGCCGAGGATCGTGCTCAGTGGCGTGCCATGGGAGAGGCCTATGTCCAGCAGTGGACGAATATAGGTTGATGGTGATGATGATGATGTTCATACCGTTACGTTTCCAGAAAGAGAAATCAGAAGCACTCTCAGTATTGGTGTTGACTCTCTGATGTTCTGGCGATGGTATTTCAGGAACAACTATAATATTGCCCCTCAATGATGTAGCAGTTCTGCTTGTTTTGGCCGGCGTTCTTTCAATATCAGTGGAAGAGGAAGATTCATCAGTACCGCATAATGTAATCATCGCTGCTAGATGATCCAAAATCACCATAGTCGGATGAATCTGAAACCCTCAAGTTTTCTTCGTAGTTTTTGGAGGCATTTTCATTTGTTTGGACAAATAAAAATTTGACCAATGGATGGTGAAACAGGAGGTTAGTCTGATAAGATCGAAATTGGCTTATTTTTTTATTAGCTAATAGAGCTAAAAGGAATTTGTTTGTGCCAGCATAGGTAGATAGGTAATCAAAACAATAATAGCACGGACACAGTATCTAAGCATCTCTAAAACGTTAGATTGACACCCATGATCAAATAAATGCATAAGTAAAATGCAAAAAAGAAAAAAAGAGCTACCTTGACTGTGACTGTACGTTTATATAACAATATTTCGTGTCAAGTGATATATTTCAATACTTAGACGAAAAATTAAAATATATGAAAATTCGTGTAAAATGATACAACTATCAACATACGCGTCAATCCATAGTGAATTCTGACCTGACCACACCTTGTCATAGCCGCAGCGACACTGAGGCGAGCAGGTCCCGCGCATCCCCGATCCCGCGCACACCAACCACACTCTTTATGCTCGTACATAATAAATGTATAACTTAACACAAACTGTTATTGCATAAATATTTTACGGGAATAGTTTGACTTTTAGATATAATTCAATTTGTATTCCTTTACACTTAAAAAACTATTTGTGAAAAGTGATTCATGACGAGATGTATCACTTATCACAAAAAAAATGTATCAAATTGGTCTCACATTGGTAGGTACATATTGAGTTGTACCCTAGTCTGGTTTTAGAAAAGTTGGTCCAAAGTGATATAACTGTAAATATATCAATATTTCCGAAAAAAATACCGAAAAATAAAATATGAAAATAAATTCAACTTCACTTATACCACGAAGCACGAAAATAGCCTTTAGAGTAATTACATAAAGGGGTTACAACTTGATATATATCAATGTGCACGATATTTATGCCGAAATGCTGCTAGTTGTATCACTTTTCACAAAATTATCTCCGAAACTATAGCACCTAGAAGTACGTGACATAGACCAAAAAATTCGTTATTTTTTTCTGATTATTTCTAAATAAAAACACATAAAAGGGTACAAGTTAAGTTACATCACTCATCACAGGAGGCACAGTATTAATATCTTGTGTAACGATGGCAGTAGCTACAGGATTTTTTGAATATGGTGAGCAATAAAATAAGTAGGTATCTTAATGTTGTCTCTACCGTTCTTCTTTTTTGCCAATCATTATCTCCAGCCTATCTGAATGAGATAGGTTGGCCGGTAGTTCCCACGCGGGCCCGGTGCACAGATGCTTTCCTTCTCTTAAAAGCTTATACTTAGTAAATTTCAATTGTAATTATTACGCACATAAAACTTGAAAATTCAGGTGCGAGTGCGGACTTGGAACCTATGATTTTCTGCTCTGGAGGGCATAAGCGAAACCACTAAGTTACCACAGTTCTTGTTTGTGAATAGCCACCGATAATAATACGTTGTTTGACTGTCCTTGTGTTTCTAGCTCATAAATATCTATCGAGCTATCTTTGATATTGGAAGTACCAGATTTAAGTTATCGATGAAGATGCAGGTATCTATCTATAGTACATTGTTGTAGAGGCTGGAAAGTAAGCAATAGATGGACGAGTTTGTTTGAGGGCCGACGCGTAGCGGAGGCCCTCGAAAGTACGAGTCCATCTATTGCACTTTTGGCCGAGACTAAACATTGTGCTTTTCACGACTAATGCGAGGAAATCATCATCATCATCATCATCATAATCATCCATCCATCCATCCATCCATCCATCCCATCCATCCCGTCCATTCCGTCCATACCGTCCATACGTCCATCCGTCCATCCGACCATCCATCCTGTTCATCCCGTCCATCCCGTCCATCCATCCATCCCGTCCATCCGTCCATCCGTCCTGTCCATCCCGTCCATCCCGTCCATCCCGTCCAACCCGTCCATCCCGTCCAACCCGTCCAACCCGTCCATCCCGTCCATCCCGTCCAACCGTCCATCCCGTCCATCCCGTCCATCCCGTCCATACGTTCATCCGTCCATCCGACCATCCATCCTGTTCATCCCGTCCATCCCGTCCATCCATCCATCCCGTCCATCCGTCCATCCGTCCCGTCCATCCCGTCCATCCTGTCCAACCCGTCCATCCCGTTCAACCCGTCCAACCCGTCCATCCCGTCCATCCCGTCCATCCCGTCCATCCGTCCATCCGTCCATCCCGTCCATCCCGTCCATCTGTCCATCCGTCCATTCCGTCCATCCCGTCCATCCCGTCCATCCCGTCCAACCCGCCCATCCCGTCCATCCCGTCCATTCCGTCCATCCCGTCCATCCGTCCATCCGTCCCGTACATCCCGTCCATCCCGTCCATCCCGTCCATCTGTCCATCCGTCCATCCTGTCCATCCCGTCCATTCCGTCCATACATCCATCCCGTCCATCCCGTCCATCCAGTCCATCCCGTCCATTCCGTCCATCCGTCCATCCCGTCCATCCCGTCCATCCAGTCCATCCCGTCCATCCCGTCCATCTGTCCATTCGTCCATCCCGTCCATCCCGTCTATCCAGTCCGTCCGTCCGTTCATCCGTCCATCCGTCCATCCGTCCATCCGTCCATCCTGTCCGTCCGTCCGTCCATCCACATAAGTAGGTTTAGGTTATGCTAAGTTTGCATCGACCCGAAGGGTCAAAATCATACAGAAGAAGGCTCAGGCGGAGCTCCGTCGACACTGCTGCTGTGTCAATTTAAATTGGGAAAATACGCTACTGTGAAAATAAGCTTCAGTAAAAAACTATAGTGATAAAAAAAGCATTAGGGAAAAAATTTGATTGCTACTAGGAAATAACGATTTTGCTAAATTGATCTAATCAGTCAATCTGAGCTGTAATTTTTTAATACTACCTACGTAGGTAGGTTTATTTCAAATAATTTTTCACCAATTTTGAATAGTTGGTTCGACTCATCATCATTAACATCATTTCAGCCGAGAGACGGCTACTGATGAACATAGGTCTAAGGTTCGCCGAGCAGAGCGCTCCTGCGTAATCTGCATCCAAAGCTTTCCCGCAACCTTCAGGTCGTCGCTCCAACACGTTGGAGGGCTACGTACATTGCGTCTTCCGGTCCGTGGACGCCACTCGAGAACCTTTTGGACCCATCGGCCATCAGTTCTACGAGCGATGTGACTATAAAAGCCGTCCTAAGATCAACCATCATCTTTGTGTGATGGCATTTTAATTTTTTTTTTCTTGTAGCACAACAGGTCAGACTTGTACATGCGGTATTCCTATCTGCGGGTTGAGTTTGGAAAAAAAATGTCAAAAGTGGTCACGAATTATGATCCCCTGAGAATATTTTAATATTCAAAGTAGACTATACTTTGCTGCCCATCGATATTGGGGTCACCGGGTACGCGTTACAAGTCGCTGACTTTTCGCAGTGGCCACATCGACCTATGATTCAATATACGTAGAGTTTTTTTTAATAAAGCTTTTGCTTACTTCGTATATTAAGTTTTTTATTTGTCAGCTTAAAATTTTGCTAGTAAATAACCCCTTATAGTCGTCGGATTGATTTGATAATTGGTACATGTAAAGAGGTTCGATGGTAAGGATAACGCAATGATTAAGTACCGTTAGCAAAAACGCTCTTGTTCTGGGTGAAGCCAGACGAGCGTAATTTTTTGAGTCGCGAGCGGCGTAATTTCGGTCGCGTAATTTCTGCTACATTAGATTTCACACAAAAAACCTGTTTTGTTCACACGGCGACGTAAAAGTTTAACACTAATAAGACTTTTCTATGAAACCAAAATTATGCGACCGAAATTACGCGACGCGACCCACAACTCAACAATTAATTTTAAACCTACCTTACCTACCTAACCTACCTTATTTATTTAGTACCTACTCAGGTAGGTATTAAGTATGGAGTCTTAATTTTCCTCGTTACTTTTTTAGTATCTAGCACAAGTAGGTACCTAAAACATACAATTATTTAGTCGCTGTAAATTAACTGGAAAGTACCTCTTTACTTTACGCAAGGCAAGTTTTAATACTAGTTACACCACATCGCTCAAAATGGCTGTTTGGGTATTTATTTCGCAAGCCAAAAAGTTCAAATTGTAATAAATGTACGTCATTTCAATTCTGTTTTTAAAAATAAGAAATAAAGAACACTGATATTGGTTAAATAATATTGTAATTATAAGATTATAACCTACCTACTTATTAGAATCACCAATTTTATTAAACGATTCGTTAGTTACATCCAAATAGTACATAGTATACCTATAAATAACTAGCTATGCTAACACTAGTAGATTTTATATACTATGAAAATTTTAAAGAACAAGTTTTTAATAGACTGTTTGAGACAAATATTTGAAAAGTAATTTTTAAGTATGTAGATAAACATGGAATAAATAACAGCCCTCTAGCACAATAGCCTTTATCCTGGACAATTGGACATAGTAGACTTTCCAATTTAAATACGAGACGAGAAGAACATTTTCTACCTGAAACTCATATTAGCGGTTCACTTATAGAGCCAAGACCACCGAGATAAATCTCTGTTTTCTGGAAAT
The DNA here is from genome assembly GCA_947563465.1 of Archips xylosteana. Lineage (NCBI taxonomy): Eukaryota > Metazoa > Arthropoda > Insecta > Lepidoptera > Tortricidae > Archips > Archips xylosteana. The sequence goes on from OX387362.1 coordinate 8,795,125, forward strand.
CTATGAAATTTTACGGATTAGCAAGTACTTTTTATTACATACTTAGTGTAGCTCTCTGTAGAGTCTCACAATCGATTCGAGATGGATCTCGATAGTATCACTAATTAGGCGTCTAACGCATTTAGGGCGGCGTGATACCCAATAACATCTGAACAAGCCTTATCGGTAGTTTGGGGTGTTCTCATATTTTCAGGCACCTTTATCGCCCTAATTACTACATATAGGTAACCTTGTTGATGATTGTATCTATAAATATCACAGAGTATAAGGGTGACAGAGAATTCATACTTAAAATTAATACTTAGTTCCTTCGTACACAAGGCTACGCAAATCTTCAATACCCGACGATTTTGGTTTCCAAGCGACTACCGCAATACAAATTCATAGGGGTTCGTACACAGGCATGCATTCAACGCACTGAACAGGCCATAAACTATGAAATTCGATTTTCGAACTTCGTATCGCGCCGTTCCGTTCACGCTAATAGTATTAAACAAAATAATGAAAGAGATGGCACGGTACGAGCTTCGAATTTCGTAGCAAGGAGCAGTACGAGGAGGATAGATTGGCAGTAGGGTTAGACAGCTTTCACATGACATGATCGTCGAGCTGTGAATATGGGCCTGTGAAAAAGGCCTAAAGATGATATCAGACAGGTAATTTTTCTTTAATTTTCTTGTTTCATTTTGCATCTTTCACTCAAAATGACACGTCCGAACGTAAAGTGAAACAAAAATGCCGAATGAGTTTATTTAGTGAACCGATCCGAAGATGCATGACTTTATTTGACGCCCTATTGAAAGAAACTACGGGTGAATGTTCATTCCTACGTCATTCCGGCTAAGCCGTGTGAGCAATGGAATGAAAGAGAAATGAAGCATTCACCCGAGTGAATATTCATTCGTATGAATCGTCTGATATCATCTTTTAGAAGGCGTATAGTTGAGCGCAGGTTTGAGCAACACCGGCGCCCGGCCTCCAATTTTATAAACGTGACAAAGTGCACTTATTCGGCATATTTGACTACTTTTTTAATACCTAGTTTAGAGAAATCTAAACAAAATTTTTAATTTTGATGGTGGTAGGACTATATTCAAATTCACACTATGCTTAGGAGCAGCTAATTCTACGTAGCATCGAGAGAAATCTCAATTGCGAGATTTTGCAAAACCTAATTCAAAATCTTCTACAATTTAACTATTGGGATTAATCTCGATAAATTGAAATTGTCAAAGTAAAGTGAAAAAAGTGAAAAATTTTCATGCAAAAAGAACTACCATTTCCTTAAAAATCAACATGTCATCTAATAATGTGACGAAATTTAGAGGTGGCCCTTTGTGTTGGAACGGTCGCGCTCTAGGCTTTGAGAACTAACTAGAGTAGTCTGAAACGCTTTAAAAAGCGTCTTGTGTGGTGTTGGTTTATAATTTATAACCAACACCACACAAGACCACCTCTAAATTTCGTCACATTAATTTTAATTATTATTAACAACCCCCCTTGTCCACTTATTAGGTACTACGAAAATCTCAATTATTTGCTTCGTACCTAGCCACCCCCTAAATTAATGACATAATTTATGAATGGCCCTCAACGAATGAAATTACTTCACTTCTACTGACGTGATAACTCAGTCGCGGACTGGTAAAATTGAGTGAGAAGGAGTTAATAAACTCGAGATGTTTGTTTCAGCAAATGGCGACTTAACAGGGATTTTTTGACGTCTATGTATTATGTACACGATAAAAACTATGTGCTAGTTCTCTGGTTTGCCTGCATTTACTTATTCCTCATCTCATAACAATAGCAGTGAGCCCGAATTATTGCTAATAACTACCTCATCGTTTCTCAACCATATCTTATATTTATTAAACATTAGTGTCGATATAATTTTCGTGCGAAAAAGTTAAACGCACACCTTATACGAATAAACTCTTTACTAGCGTAGATATATCTTTCTATATATATTTTTTAACAAATCCTGGGGTGATTTCGTAAGCGTTCGAATTTTCCTGAATTAAATAAAAACGTGCGGTTTAAAACGAGTGAGCTGCGACTGATATTCTATTATATATATTACACTCATCAAATTTGTCCAGGGATAGAAATACCCTTAGCACTTTGGACGAGTTTATATTTGATATTGCACTTTTCCATATATTTTTTTCTGTTTTTGTGTAAGTTTCAACTTCATTTTTGAGTAACGGCAAATTCAAACTGAGATATCATCCCCCTGATATTTTATTGCTGATCACAAATATAAGCTTCAATTTTTACATCAATGGCGTAACAAGGTTAAAATTCAACATATAAGACCAAAATCGACCAAATGTACAGTCACCAACTCACTAACCCTGAGACTATTCGGCATTCATGTACCTGTACGGGGTGTTTCCCGACATAGGAACAATAAATTAAAATGTACAAATTTTATCTTTTCAGTAAACGATTCCTGGTGGTTTTAATGTAATCACTAGTACTTATTGTATTCCTATGTTATTATATAACAAACTTAATCGCATCATCAATGTATATACATACAGTAAACATACAAAAAAACAAAGCAAAACGCCTAGTGACTGACAGGCTACCAAATCACGCTGGTAGCCCAAAAAAGGGATATGTAAACGAGCACTAAAAGGGCTATAAATTTACACAGTACCTAAATATTTTGATTTTGGTTTGTATTTTGTTTCATGTTTTTCTATTTAATTTTTACAACAAGTTCAACGACATTTTCTCCAAAATTTAGGATTTTGAAACAAACAAATATTTTAGTTATGACTGCATAAGGTACATATTATAAGTATATAATAAAGAAATATTTAAATTTATTGTTTCTAACAGGCTACATCCAGCATGACATGGCATACGAATGCTCCAGTCAAGTCAGCACTTGTACACATAGGTACATGTAATAATTTCGTTGATGACTTTTAATTTTTAATTTGGTCTCAGTAGACTTACGAGGGTCATACATAAAAAAAATTTAAAGGCTGAGTTCTTTAAGTTATGTTTGCCTTGAATGAATGACCCCAATGTTGACCAAGGGCCGTACAAGCGTAAGTATACTTACAAATTTTAATGAAGAAAACACTGCCTGTAACACTTAACTTTTGTAATATTCACGGGAAAGGCGCGAACAAAGTCTGTTTATGACCCAAAAACAACTACCGAATTTATCCAGAATCACAAGAAACTATATTTCATTGTAGAACGATAGCCAAAGGCAATGGCGTACGTCCTAGGGCCAAGGAGGCACGTGCCCCAAGCGGCAGGGCTTTAGAGGCGGCAGCCAAAAACGAATAGGTATCTGCCCTGTAATTCAAATGCTAGTGACTATGTAATGGCACTTTTTGTGTGCCTGGTGCTCCAAATTTCGAAACACGACTCTGGTCAAATGTGACACAAGCGTGCTAGTTTTTAGGAGTAGGGCTTATCTTTGATGTCCACAGAAATAATAATAATTATTATTATTTCTGTGTTGATGTCCATAAGTTTGTAGAAGTATTAGAAACTGAGCTGGTATACAGAGCTATATACATATGATGGAACTGTAAACAAGGCATCACTAAAATAATTCGAGATGTTCCTGCAACCGGTTGGGCGATTTAAATTGAATACCCATTAGAAAGCGTTTCAGTAATTATTGCCTTTTCAGGTCTAGTTTCTAAGTACGCGTCAAAGTTGAAAGCAGGTAGTCCTCTTGCATGGTAATTTCTAGTGAACGTCAGGCTTAGACCCAATAACATGCTAAAATATCCAGGATTCTATAAAACCTTGCACGCTTGCGTCCTTGTTATTGTTATCTACTATCAGGGCTGGATTAACCACGTCGGGACCTATAGGCAACTCCATTCTCCGGCCCCCTTTTCAGCTGTTTAAAAACCGTCAGTTCATCAAGTTCACTTCAATGAAATAAACTGACAGCACGCGTCGGAAAATATAAATAATACGTAGTCCTTGCCCTTAGCTTATTGGAGCCCCTAGGCAGTTGCCAAATCTGCCTTATGGTTAATCCGGCCTTGTCTACAATGAAATTTAGTCAAAGTAACGCAAATCTCGGTTGAGAAACGGTGGTCTACCTATAGGGTGGTGTAGGCGAACCCTATATTTTCTCTATTTTATTGTCTAAAGCAATTATAACAGTGATAAATATATAATTTAACTCTTCATCAGTTTGTGTGCTCGCTCGTTCGCGTCCTTGAGGGTGTCCACGTTGGAATTAGCCTGGAAATAACAAGAAAAAAACCTGAATTTTACTTAATAACTTGCTAATAAGGTGCGGTTTTGTTTGTTATTCTTCCAAAATTCATCGCTAGAGTCAAATTTTGGTTATGATAAGAGATCATCCTTCACGCAGTACTTTTCGTTCCCACGAGGCAAGTATTAACGTCGATCTCTATGTTATTCGTACACAAAGATTACAGTAAATAAAAATATATATTTAACAAGTTTTACCTTATCCTTGATACGTTCGATCTGATTGTTCTGGTTGGAGAGCTCCGAGCCAATGTCAAGCGCCATGTTACGGAGGTTACCGATGTTGGTGTTCACTTGCACCATGCATTCTTCCATCTCGTCCTCCAAGGCATCGTTTGTTATCCTGGAATATAGGGTTCATAGTCAGTTGAAACGGTGACTACAGACCTAGACTTATGGGTTATGGAGTGACAATTAGAGAAGTTGATTGTGCTAGCTGTTCTTCCTTAGAACACAATTATATCGCATTCCGATACGTCTGTCCCATGTTCTCAGCTCCCTTTACATTTCATATCCAATAGTAGCAGGCTTATAGAACCTTGGATACTTTCAGGGAGCAACTCTGCTTCTTCGTCAAGTTGAGAACCTTGTTTCACCTTCTCCTTAGCAGTTAGCTGCAGAAGGGAGTTACCTCCCTTGTTGCGATAGTAACTAGGGGGCTAGTTTATTTTTCTACTATATCAATATTTAACTAACCTGCCAATATAACCAGACTGGGGCCCACAGCCGTTTCGCTCGTCAGTCATCACGCGTTGAGGCTGGTTGTTCACCACTTTGCCCTCATTCTTGCTGTTCCAGACGTCGTTGTCTGCTTTCTTTTTAGCTGGACCTCTGAAATAGAGATGAAGGTCTGAATTATAACATCTTAATGGCGTCTCTTAATTAGTGATTAGAAACTATTTATCTATCTCATACCTATAAAAGAGTAACATAACTGACTGATTGACTGAATAAAGACAAGGCACAGCCTAAACGACTGTAGCCAGAGACTTGAAATTTGGCATTATTCCTCCTTGAGTGAGTATCAGAGATGCACTTAAAGAAATCTACTATACTAATACTTATGGGATAGGAGGCTACAGATCCTGGACCCATTCATGGAACCAACCCTGTCGTTTTTTAATTTTCCAAAGCAAATGTGGTTCTTCCAATAAAATCTTTATCAAGATCTAGTAACCGATCTATCAAATAGATACTCGTATGTTCAATTTCGTCATTGGTCAAATAACTGCTTATTAAAATAGCTCAAGCAAATTCCAGCATTTTAGATAGTATCATATCCTGGGTAGTATAGGGAGTTAGGGACCTACTTTTTCCACGGCAGGGTGCAGAGTCCGCACCATTTCTCCATCTCCTTGAGACTCTTCTCAGCTTGGTGCATATCCTGCTGCACTGTGTTCATCCCCTTCTCGATGTTGTCCAGTTGTTCTGTTTAAATATAATGGGTCATTTATAAAAGGTAACGTTCATTTCAAGACAGATTCAGTCTCTTGCCGGAAGGAAAATGGAAGATTTCATAAAGGTCCAGCAAAATGTGACTGATTACTACAGGCCCCATTGGCGTAACTAGGATTTCAATTCGTAGTGGTACCAATCTCATAATAAGCAATAGAAGAGCAGAACGGGAAGTAGAATTAAGTAATTCTATGTTAGATACCTAATACACTGAATGAGGGTTAGTTATTGAGCGAATTATTGATTTTAGAATAAATAACCGACATTTTAAGAAAACCGGAGACGCTGCGCTATGAATATGGTTCACGGATAGATTCGAAAGTAATTGTAGTCGCTTTTTTGGTGAACCACAAAAAGTTGGACAGCCGTTTTAAATGAGTTCATAGAAAACAAATAGTAGTTCATAGGAAACTGTCATTTCAGGCATCTCTAAGACTCATTTAAGTTTTTGTGGGAAGACCACAAAGATTTTGAGGACTATCCCACATTCTGGGATTAGTGGTCAAAAATTTCTAATTAGCAAGGCCCACTGGTTCCCTAGTTACGCCCATGGCATAACAAATGTCAGATAAAAAAGTTTATTACACAGTCGTACATAACATACATTCCGGATCTACACACTTAACAAATATACGATACGACACATCAATTAACAATAACATCTCATGCACAGGGCAGCAAAACAAAGTGCACTAGCTTAGACAGTAGTGCGATCAAGTGTAGAAACCAAGACGCGTTAGGTGTACTGAAACAGTAACGCTAGTAGGAGTATTGAGATATCTCCTTTAAAAGCGTCTTGGTTCTATGCTCAAGTCTGGAATGCGAAGACGTAGGGAAGCGGCGGTCCTAACATCTGCCGGATATCGCGAAAGGGAGAAGAAGAAGAGATTGTCTGAGTCTGACCCATAGATGTCGCTGTCAAAATACGTCCAATTTCGTCAGTAGTAACTCGGAAATTTTACTATCAGTTTTTATTTTTACGATTTTTAGATTCTTAAATAATACTAAAACTAGAACACATTGAAAAACAAGAAAAGTATAACTGGAACAGGGAACCTAACCCAGTTCATCATTCCGTGACGCCTACTCCATCATATATACACCAACTCGAGAGTTGGTAAGTAAGGGAAAAATTCTCAATGTGTTCTTGAAACTGACATTTATTATTTTGCGATTTTTTTGTCACCGAGCGCCTTCTATATTGTACTAATTACACCTACTTGAGACGCTGCTGTGTTATTGTAAGTAGTGCGGGACGCCATAATAATTGGGATGCACCAAAAAAAATAACCTATAGTTTTTATATTTTTTTTGGAAAGAATAGGATATTTTAAGATACTATTTTCATCGATTTTGAATTTGGTTGAGTATTTAATTTTTTATAATTTTTTTAAGAAATACGTTGGGTGACGTCACAGTGAGAGAGCCACGTTCCATTACCTAGAAAAAATCAAGTCGTACATAACATAATCTGTGGCACTGCTGAGGGGCTACTACGAAATTCGAAAATCGAAGTTCGTATCGTATTATCCCTCTCACTCTCGTGTCAAATCATATTAGCGTGAGCGGGACGGCACGAAACGAAGCTCGAATTATGCACTTCGTGGTAGGGCATCTGATTTGTCTTGTCACTGTCAATAATACAAGTTAGTACCGCTTAGGGTCCTAAATGAACCATGACAAAATATAGTTTTATTTATTTCTCTTCTTTTAGCTTCGATTATTCCTGTTTGTTAAATGGTGTGATAGTAAATAGATATTTTTTATTAAAATCTGATATTTAAATTATTTTATATTTACTTGTAACGTAGTAATTTAATAATTAAATTTGTAAAAATACATTGGAAATACTCGTAATACATTTCGGACTTTACGATAAATGACAACTGTTTAAAGCCAGGTGCGCATCATGTGATTAAAGTTCTGTCTTTGTCACTCTTTGCTATTATAAGCAGGACAGCAACATTTCAAACTGTCAATTTGCTTTAGAGTGTAGACCTGCTTTATATCTGCCTTTGTGACGATTCACTGCAGGGGTCAAATGAAGGTCATTACTTAAATTTTCTTTATTTAATTCAGTTTATCATATTTTTGGAATCTGATTTCTGAGAACGCTTCACAGAGCCTATTTCTCCAAAAGTTTTCGATTTATTATACGTTGTCAAAAATTGGGACATCCCAATTATAATACAACGTGTCTCTACACTCTGGACATGGAATAGGACGTGTTAATTAGGGTATTTCTAAGCTATGTACAACGCACTTTGGTGCGTTGTGCGGTATTAACAGAGAAATAACTGATTAACGATTTAATTCTTTGGAACAGCCTGTATGTATATACGCGGTAATTATAGAGTATTTCAACTTGATCAACCTCTGAACCGCAAAAGTCATTGCGAACAACTGATACAGTATATTTCTACGTATCGTCGATTTATTTGTGGTTATTAATTGCATTTTGATTTTTCTTTTATGTATGTAATCAAATAATTTAAAACATTCCTGAGAAAGAACTCTACTCGGGATTTCGATAAATACCGAAATGACAAATGGCCAGGGAGTAGAGACACGTTTATTGTTAATGTTTTCATAACAATAATAACTAGTATTGTAATATTATAATATATTATATACTTTTCTTTTGGCAGCTACCTCGGACAGAAAATTAGCTTAGTTATTCAAAGGGGGACGCTGCCAGTATCTTTGGAACTTTGCCTACAAGGACTCCTTTTCAAAATAATGTTTTAGTAAATTATTATTATTATTGATTTTTTAAAGGTTTTTTTAGTTTTAACACAGTTGTATTCATTCTTTTCTTTTTATGTAGTTTTATTGTACGAACAGAAGTAGAGAAAAGGTATACACGCCGGTGTTGTTGCCATCGTTCCAGGGAGGTACCTTTTCTATGCAACTGACTGTAGGTACTAACAATTGTGAGTCCTTTACTTGAATAAATGTATTTATTCGTTTGTAAGTTCGTCTGTTTGTCGGCCCGTCACGAGTCACGTCCTGAAGACAGTTCAGAGAGCGCCGCAGCAAGTGGATCATGCCAACGGTCTACATCCAACCATGTGCCAGTTGCATAAGCTAAGAAACATTTAAGTATCGACCAAAGATGTAAGCCATTCATATAACACACATATACCGTAAAAATAAAGAATTCCAGGATGCCTACATCTTGGTACGGATTGAAACTAACGAATTTAAATGCGGAATGCAATACCCTTTTAGTCTCTTCCTCATGCCTCTCTGAGTCAGCTAAACCCTACGATGTTTTACAATGCGATTAATTTTAGTCAATCATTATTATAGCATGAACAGTATATAAATCAGTATATAAATAGTAGTTGTAATATGAATATGAATATAATAATTATGATAGTTTCCTTACCTCCCTGGTCATCTAGAGCGACTAGACATTTTATGCCAGCTTCCTTGCTCTATGCGCAGCGTTAAAAGAAGGGTTATTATCAGTGTTAAGTGGTAAGTTTATCGTGATTACGAATGTTGTTTGAGAGATAGGTATGTTTGATCCCCTTTGGCCACTTTGGAAACCAAACGTTCGAAACTAGTTTAGAAAACTGAATTATTTTTCTTTATTCGAAACCATTCAATTGTCGCATTCAATTTTTCTTTCTGTCAAACGTTACAAGTTAGTGACAGAATGAGATGGTGAAAGCGATTACAAGCAGCCGAGCGTTAGAGAATATAGTTTCAGGTTTCCTAAAAAGAAAAATAATTCTGTTTTCTAAACTGGTTTCAAGCCTTTGTTTTCCAATGTGACAGAAGGGGTTTGATCATTTTGTGCAGTCACATGGGTAGGGTAAGGGCTGGTAAGTGTAGTAAATTACCTCTTCCGTGAGAGCCAATAAGCGGCGAGTGGTTTCCAGCGACTGAAACAGTAAATATACATTAGCCAGACTTGTACTAAACATCTTCTTCTTCTTGTAGTCATCATAATCATCCCAGCCTATATAAGTCCCACTGCAGGGCACAGGCCTCCTCTCAGAATTAAAGGGCTTGGGCCGTAGTTCCCACGCGGGCCCAGTGTGACTTGGAAACTATACACACACCATTTAATTTCTTCGCAGGTGTATGCAGGTTTCCTCACGATGTTTTCCTTCACCGTAAAGGTAAATTTCAAAAAGTAATTTCGCTCATAAATTCTGAAAAACTCAGAGGTGCGAACTGGGATTTGAACCCACGACCCTCCGCTTGAGAGCCCATAGGTCAAACCAGTAGGCTACAACGGCTTTTTTCTTGTAGTGCCACTTCATTATTGAAGGTTGGCAGTCAGCTCTTTAATTCTCGTCCTGTCCATAGTCAACTTAACACGTTAGCTGCGGCACCAATTTTTGCATACTTTCCGTTCCTGCGGCACGAGGTATAATCGGCCCGTACCGTGACCAGACGTTAGGGCGACACGCGGTCTATTAGACCCCACCTCCTTTTACAGACTAAAATCCATTTTCTGGCGCGAAATCAAAGATAAATGAGAATTTTGGTCCTTATTGATATAGACAGTGAATTGATGAACCCTAATCCACCGTCGCCCCGGGATCTGATGGCTAGTTTAGGAATTATTAGCAAAACAAAATATGGGATCGTATACACCTCGTAACGCACTGAAATAGGGCAAATTTTCGCTGCGATTAGTGATGGGAAAAATAATATCGACGTTTTTAAACTGTCTTAACTACGCAACGACTTGACCGATTTTGATCAATTATATCTCATTAGATCGTTTTAAGGGCAAAACCTGGCAAAACAACACAAAGCTATCAAAGGATACATTTTTTTTTAAATAATCTAAATTGTGCTTGAAGGCGCCATAAAGAAAAAAAAACCGGCCAAGTGCGAGTCGGACTCGCGCACGAAGCGTTCCATTCTATACCATTAACAGGCACCTATTACAGACTTATTATTGGAAAATAATGGATTACGGTTTATGCATAAGGTTTATCTTGTAAAAGGACGTGCTCTCCAATCGACGTGATGCACAACACTGGTCGCGGGAAGCTCGCGTTCAGTGCGGTACGAGGTCAGGGGGGATATGGGACGTTTTAGCCTCGTTCCGCACTGCATTAAAATTATATTAATTCAGTGCGGCACGAGGCCTAAGACATCCGGTACCAAGGTAGGTACACCACCGAGTCCGGAACCATTTAGTGATCTCAAATATATATTTATCTCTTTCCTACACTGGACCAAACCAAAGCTATGCCATTCGCACGACAGAGAAATTCACTTTTTTGCTTGCCGCACCACAGGGAAGTTGCATCAGGGGTGATTTAGGCCTCGCTTCGCAGTTAACGTGTTAAACACTATGCTCTACAGTCTTAATGCCGGTCTTTTTGTTCTGTTACGGAACCATGACATTTTGCGTCTCCCAACGTTAAGTTTTCCGGCTATTTTGCCCATAGTGATGGTACTGATGGTTTACAGAAGGCGATAAGTATTGTGAACATCGATGAGTCTTAATTTTTTCGTTATTTTTTGTTAATAAACGAGGCTAAATGTTTGATGAGAACCTATGTAAGTTACTGGAAATACACAAACTATGCATATACTGAGATATTTTTATTGGAGTACCTTGAGTTACAATGGTCCATGCCACCAAGATGTCATCATTGGAGACAGTAGGTTTACGAGTATTAACAAAATTAAATGGATTCCTAAACGGGATAGCTCCAAGATTTTTTATTATAATGATGACGAGTCTTTGTTATGTTACGGCTACATTATAAACAGTGATCGGAATTAGGTGAGCTAAAATAGGTACATATTCTTCGGAAAAGGAAATATATATAGTAACTACTCTATATTCACTCTATAAATACAACCGGGTTGAAAGATTTCTTTTTGTTGAGTAATTAAAGTTTATTCAATATTTATCCGGGTACCTAAGTCGTAATGATAAATTTACATGTTTTCACTTTCATGACAGTCGACGGGATAAATAACTATACAGCCATCGGGTCAAAATTATGGTTATAGTGGCATAGAGTTGTATAGATATTTTTGACGCCTTAGCTTGGCTTGACGTACATATATTTATGACCTTGACTGTACAGGATGTTTTATGTTAATCTAAAAGTTATAACGAGATAGATTTGGTAAAATTTTCGTCACACGTTTTATAAACCTTACGTCTAGCCCTTTTTACTACAAACAAACATTAAACATCCCGTACTATCAGTAAAACATGTATGTTTAACATTACGACTAGTACCCTGATAAATATTGAGTACGAATACCAACCCAGTATTCAAGAAAAAATACATTTTTCTATCCGGTTGTAACCACTTTATTTATTTATTTATTATTTTGATTTAAGATGCCACGCGATCGAAGCCGTCCATTTTGTCAACTACAATCGAAAACCCTGAAAAACATCTGCAAGTGTTCAATTAAACTTCCCCAATCATCTGCTTAAATATTTCAGAATAATTTTAAAATACCTTGTTTAAAGAATTGATTTTAAAACGAGGTCAATCTAACATATAGCAGTTCGATGGTGTATGTGGATTTCCGAATCCACACTGGACTCTCCTAGGAAGTGGAACTACAGCCCAAGCCCTTTCTTTCTGAGAGTAGCCCTGTGCCCTGCAGTTGGACGGAAATGAAATGCAGCGTTGAACGTCATTGGTATTCCCAAATCGATGTTGAAGTAACACCCACACCCATGTCCTAAGTACACCCACATCGCGAACTTACTCTACCAAAAGCAAAGTTGTGTAAGAAAAAGCCTTTCATTCAACAGTTTTGGCAACCATCCAAGCGTACGACTCATAAAAACAAACAAATCCACAGAGAATCGTTGAAATTAATGTCAAAATGCTGAATTGTTTTTCTAAAGATAAACAACTGAAAGCAACTGAAAGGTGAGCATTATTTATTACCAGTTCTTCAAAGGCTCAAAATTTTGTATAACATTAATTTTTCAAATTTGTTAAGGCCAATTTACTTAGTAGATAATTATCAGCTACCTACCTACATTTTTGCACACACTTTTCTGTAATAATAAATACCCTGTTCTTATTTAATTGATTTAATCAAATGTTGCTTGAAAATTTATATTTGTTAAATATTATTTTAGGTTTGCGTGGGGGCTATGATTAATTATTAAAAATGTGGGCAGAACGGCTGTCCTAGTCAGTGCTGTCAAGACGTTTAACTTCGTTTTCCTTTGTTTGACTAAGGATACCTATTTAGGTATAATTTTGTATTTACAAAATTAATGACCGTTTACAGTCAAGTTAGTCAATGGTACTGTGTCAATAAGGTCATTAAAATACGGGAAGGGAAGGTTTTGAAAATCAATTTGCTTAGGGTTGAAAGGACTTGAATAGGGTAAGGCTCATCTTTCAGCCCGATTCTTGTGGCTTCGTCTATATGATCTAGAATTATTTCAACAACGCAACGCAGCTATCTTCTTAATTCTGAAAATTTTACTGTCGAGTTTGATCTCGACGACAGTACTGCATGAACTACGGCGTACCGATAAATTCTTTGTCGACCTCGACATTGGCAGATAGTATCGATGGAGCTATTTTTTTTAATATAGAATTAAACTAAGTAAATCTAGATGAAATGTTTGTTCAGCTTCTGTTCGTTTGATAATTGCTTTGTATTTGTTTTAATTACTTTGTGTTAAGTTATGACTAAGCGATCATCAATTTTGACATATTTGCTTTTGTTAGACAACTGCACGTACTTTTTACCTGCTTTACAATTTTTCAACTCCTTAAGGTGATTGGTGCTGGATAGACATGTTAAGCACAGTAGTACCCAGTAATGGACAGCAAAGATTCAATGCCTTATAGCTCACCATTCATGGACTTTACCAGTTATGACCATCAGTTATCTGAACATAGTGTTGATACTTTAAAAATGTACTTAGTGTGAGTTTCTTAAAATTAGGGTTTACGGAAAAAAGTCCATAATTAGTTCTGGTCCATTACTGGTGCTGTTACCATACTCCAAAATTCGAAAATCGAAGTTCGTATCATACCGTTTCGCTCACTTGAAGTTCGAATTTTGAACTAACCTACTCGTAAGGGCTGCAAGCAGGCGTTTGGAATTTTTGAGCGGTTGCAGATACAGTTACGTTGCGTTTGGAATGCGACCGTCTGTTTCAGCCCAAAAACAGAATTATTGAAGGATCAATTTCTAGTTTATGGACGCAAACAAGTGCCATATGGTGTTTATTATGCGCATTGCCGCAAGGTCGCTGCACATGCGTCCTGGGGCCCACTCTGTGAAGCACCAAGTTCAACTGGAATTAATGTAGGCTAGCAAAAGTGGCCATGATTACGTAACTGAAACAGCTGAATTGACCAACTGTACTGTGGAACCTTTCACGGAAAATCTCACAGAATCATGGCATTACCTGACTAGGAAAATCATTATGACGCTTAGGTACTGGAGGCTAGGAATTATGGCGCTTGGTTGTCTTTTGCACTTTTGACTCAATCATAGGGGCGGCTTGTTAAACAAAACGCTAAACCGAAATTCTGTTTCAATTTTTTTCTTTTTAATTTCACCGTACTATACACGTAGTTAATACGAAGTTTTTTTTTAACCAACTTAGTATAAAAAGAGGTATTTTGTATTTATATTTTTGGTGTATCTTAACTATCAACTACAACAATTGTGGTGGAATTTAAGTAAGTGGATCAGTAGTCAACTTAATTTGTTTGACATAAATGTCATAATCAAATGATTAACATCCTTATTGTCCTAAAATTAGGACATAGAACTACACCTACGACCACTAGAATTCTTCAGAATCCACTTTTGAACTAAGATCACATTTGACGTAACGTAACGTCAACAGTGATCTCAAAGTAAAATGTAAGCAATGGACAATGATGTCTTCCATGGACATGGACTTCGCAAGGGCAAGTCTGATTCAATCAATGCCCTTGCAGAATTATCTTTGACTCTAACTACAAAGATCGGTCTGACCTTGTTCGCGACATCTCTGGACTGCGCCTGTATCTGCTCGAGTTCAGTGCCCTGGTGCTCAACAGCAGCCATTCTGAAAAAAAAAACTATGTAAGTACAAATCTCGACAAAATGAAAGCACAGTGACAGTGGCACTATATTTAGGTATAGGTAATAGGGAGGTTTGTAGGGGACGCTTATTCCCTGTACTGTCAATGTTTACAATAGGATGTTGGGTAGTTAATCTCCTCGAGTGCCCAAAAGCTGCGAGTTCTTTCTGGATTCAACCGGGGGAAACACCACTGCTTTGACCGGTTCACCCTAGCCATCATCGGTCAATGACTTCCTGGCCAATTTATGTAACGTTATTGGCCGATGACCAATAACCGACTTGCGAGTGGGGATCCTAATCTAACGATCCTTTCGCCGAGGCCTTTCCGAAATGTTATTTTTTTCTGTCAATTTCTTGAAAATCTACTGAAATTTTGGCGAAGAATAAGAATAATGACATGGGCATGGTTTATTTACTTTAGTAAAAGAATAACTCCCCTGCTTTGTAACACTTATAAATGCTAAATACGTATAGATACTTAAGTAGCATCTGACTGAGATGAGATGCCGTATAATATTGTCTAACGCGAGGGCGCTTGCTATTGCATTCCCTATTTCTTTCGTTGAACGGTGTTATATGTTGACAGAAAGAGATGGTGAAAGTGATGGCAAGCACCCGTACGTTAAACAATACGGCCTCAGTTCTTCGTGCAATCTAGGTTGCGAAAAAAGTTTAGATTCTCATAAAATATTGTAAAGATTGATCTCAATAACACCGAGAATCGACCCACGACGGCTGCTACTCGCCAGTTAAAGGTAAGGACAATAATAAATTATCATGCCTGTATCCTGCGCTTTACAACGCTCTACACTTGAAAAATACCCATTTAATGCTTAACTAGACTTTTGTTGTAATGCTAATTTATCATTAGAAGCAGACCAAAACTTAAATCTTCAAATTTGTTTTGACACGGTTACAATTGTATCAAGTGTTTGGTAAACGGCTTAAAATCATGAAATATAATTACTATTACTATTTATTTATTTATTACTATTTTATTTGGGTTTTTACCCAACATAATAGTTTTTAACTTATTTAGTAGGTATGACATGTGTTTACTTTTCATTATTTACCAGCTAAGAAAGAATGACAGGTGCACAATTGCTCTCTGCTCTGTATAATAAAAACAGCGAAACACCGCACACAACACAGGCGTTTCTGTTATTATATTGATTTCAAACTTGACCAATCTCGGCCAAATGTTGCCGAGATCTCGGTCTATCTCGGCCCAAAAAGTGGACGTGATGGATGAGGCTCGACCGATACTGCATCGCAATTGATTCGAATAAAGAATTCGATTGAGAATCTTTTTACTATGTAAATAAATTATTTAAAATTAAAATTGCTTCAAGGAATGGGACATACGCGTATGCCAAAAATCAAAAGTCAAAGTCATAAATTCTTTAGTCAATTTAGGCATCCATTGAAGCTCCTATGAACGTCAAAGAATCTACCACCGGTTCGGAAAAACCCTGTTGAGAAGAATCCGGCAAGAAACTCAACAATTAGCATTTTGATCTCTTTACACGCGTTTACACGTATTTGGTATCGATTTTGATCGTGTTTTTATACGATTTACAGTACTGACCGACACTGAGAACATAACCTTACTAATTAGATAGAGTAGAATGTGGTATTTGTATTATGTATGCAGATAGTGCACCGGTTGGATAACACGAAAAATAGATATCCAAAACGTAAACAAAAATAAGCATAGAACTTTTGTAATCAGCTCTAATTTTTTTTCCGTAGATTAGGGTTTAAACGAAGTTGAAATATCTTTGTTTTAAAATTATCTACTCGTAGAAAAACCGGCCAAGTGCGCAGCACATCGACAGCACACCAAGTTTTTTTTATTTATTGTTAAAGCGGCAGTGTATATGAAATCTGTGAAATTTGAATTTTATAATTTACTACCTATTACAGCTCTATGACAGACGGACGGACAGGGAGTGGAGGCTTAGTAATGAGTCCCGTTGGCACAGTTTGGACACGGAATCCTAAATAGGTACTAATACTGTGTTTAGGCAATATATAAGTTCTATGTTTTTTGTACAGTTAAAATTATGCTCTAAGCTTTGCAATAGAAGGTTCAATATCAAAAACAACACGAAACATAGAACAGCGAATATGTAAATTACTTCTATCCAGCGAGAAAGGTCAAGGTAGATTTAACACGAAACCTCAAGTGGGGCAAGTATCGATCCAAAACTAAATCCAAAAAATAATAAAACTATTATAATAATTAATATAATAACTATGAAGAAGAAATTAGTGCATATTCAACGTCATCTATCTAAACTTTTACGCAGTGCTCCAATGAATTATGCATGTATTTAGTATGACTTACTTGGTCTATAATATGTCGTTTGAATTTAGTTTTGCAGCGGCGGCTCCTACGCTCGTCCTTTTATCGGTTTTTCACTTCTTTATTAGGATGTGCACAACAATGAACTTAGTGTCAATCGGAATCGTCCTCCGTTTTACCGCAGTACGGCGCAGTCAAACACTGGGTACCTACTACGGATAGAAGTGTCCGAACCATGCGCATTGATCGGCTCCGCGAATGCCATGCGCATTGGATTAAATGCCGCCCGCCAACTGTGGCAACTTTACCTTAGAACAGACCAGTGGTTCGGAATCAGGGAGTAATTGTCTAAAAAGCGTACAGTTGGGGACAGCGAAAATTGAGCAGCAGTATTAGCCACACCTAGTGCTTATCATTGACATGAAACCTCTCGTTCACGCCTAGGAGTTTGAAAGGGATGATTTTTGGGATAAAACCTATTTAGCGAACGCTTTTCACGGTAAAATAGCGTATAACATTTATCGTGAAACAGTCCCGTTCAATTTCTGTGACTGTGTCTAAAATTATCTTTTTTGAGGTGTCAGACTGTAAGCAATAATTTTATTTTGGTGATCTTTTTTAAACGGGGAAGGTACAAATCTATTAATTTCTGTTATTTTGGGGGTAAGTAATGCGAAAGTTAGGATTCACTGTGTTAGACCATCTTTTCACCCATATAGACTACCTATGTTACTATTTTTATTTGGATATCGAGTTACCGAGGAAATTTTCATACTTAGCGTTCCCTACTCGTCAACAGATGGCGCTTTATTTTCCTTTTTCTCTTCGGTTGTAGTTAGGCTTAGCAGAGTAATCATTTTACTCATATTATAAAATTGTGTGTGTCTCCTTCATTTGGTTTATATATTCTGTTGCTATGCTATAACACTAAAAGGCTTAACTGCAAACCTACTCCAAAAAGAAAAAGCACCCTTTTAACCTAAAGTGATGATTCATTTTTCCGTCGGTGAGATGGCCAATTTTGTTTTGTAATGTGCATTTTATCGAAATTTTTTACTGTCGCTGATTTGGCTCTAAAATTGAATCCCGTTCGAATGCAAAACCAGATTACACAAAACCAACTTAGGGCCAGGTTTTTTATGACTATTTTAACATATAATTTATTATTTATTTATTTATATTTTTGTCTCTCGTAAAAGGTTGCTCAAACGCACATAAAAGAATTGGCAATTTCACCGACGTTAAAGGATTTGCCACACTGGATGCGTTCTGCGGTCGCGGTTAGGTCAAATTGAACGCAGCCCTTATTATGTATGAACAACATTGTCGGTCTCTATTATATGTATGTAAGCTCTTTACTGTACAAAAATAAGGAAAAAAAAAGAAAACCATTAATGACAACCGTTGAAATGTTTGTACAAAGGCGAACTTATCCCTGTAAGGGATATCTCCCAGTCAACCTTTGAGTGTATGATGTAAGAAGAGGGCCTTTGCCCAGCAGTGGGACAAAAAAAAATAATTTAAAAAAATTTTAGTGTGCCGGTCTGCATGAAAATATGTACGTGTGGTCGCAGAGTAGAAGGCAATAGATTGTAGTTCACGTTATCATCATCATCATCATCATCATCATCATCATCAGCCTATAGCAGTCCACGTTATGTCGTGTCAAAACTAATACTGTTCAGCTATGACAAAAGTAACGGCAATAAAGTAGCAATTATCGTTTATCTGCATCGTTAAGTCGTTTAACGGATTATCATACTTTTATCAATTGATAATGTTAAGTATAGGCATGTCTGGTTTTTTCCTAATGTTCGTATAATGTCACTCATGATTACTAATTTAATTTATAGCAGCTACAGCTCACATGTTTCGCATAGGCTATCAAAGTTGAAACAAATTCTGCGGGTTCCGTCCTTATTCCTTCTCTACATCTTTGAAGGAAGCTAATAGAAATCCCAGTTAAAAATTTCATCTTTCTAAGATTCTTTATCCTAAACTCAAACGCCATACCACTTTTGTCCTAAACACTTTTGACATAATCATACCTTTACTCTAATGATCTTATGCCCTAATGATCATAAGTCATAATATCACAATACATGACCTAATGCTCTAAATTCCTAATATGATTTGTACTAATAATAGTAAGACATAAAGCTTACGAGTCATAATAAACAAATCCATAATATTAAATGCCATACCAGAGCACTTGTTGGCAAACAGCGTGGAGGGGCTACTACGAAATTCGAAATTAATACCGTGGTGTCCCTTTCACGCTTCTGTTTACTACTATTAGCGTGAACGGAACGGTACAATAAGATGTTCGTTTTTTTATTTATAAGATTGGGAAAACTAGCATGCGGGTCACCGGATGGGAAGCAATCACCGCCGCCCATGGACACCTACAACACGAAGGGTATCACAGGTGCGTTGCCGGCCCTCGAGAGATAGATAGGCTCGTTTTTTAAAGGTCCCTAAGTTGTACCGCTTCGGGAATGTTGTCTTAGGAAGCTGGTTCCATAACTTCGTCGTAGTGGGAATAAGTTTCGCTTAAAGCGGACGGTGCTAGACTGCTAACCATCAAGGTAGTGAGGATGAAACAATTGACGGTTATGCAAGTAGTACCTATGGTCGTAGAATCAGGCCCGAAATTCGATTTCCGAAAATTGTTTGTGCCGTTTCGTTTACGCTAATAAACTGAAGAGTGAAAGGGACGATACCATACGAACTTTGAATTTCGAATTTCGTAGTAGCCCTTCTGTTATGTACCTAGTAACTATTATTTAATCTGTGGTAATACACGAAACAAAGACCACCACAAACCAAAGCGCGAGGAGTGCGCGCAAAGAGTATTGTTACTATATAGAAAGTGCCCAGCGCGCTCTATCTATAACACTGAATCATATGTACGGTGACACACACATTCGGTGCGGCACAGCGTATATGATTCAGTGATGTCGCCGTCGGTTTGTGGAGGAGTGGAGTTTGGTTTGTGGAGGGCTTACAACTAAATAAACCTTGTAATGGTAATCGTATAATTACTTCCATTCCATTGCAATGTAGACCAATTTGCGTGTTTCCGAGTTAAGTTAATGCACGATATGAATTTGTTAGGAAAAACCAAAATGTAAATTTTATTTGAGGAAAATGCGTATATAAATCCTAAGTTTGCGCTAAATATTACCTTCACTGGGGGTTACTTTTGAGATGACAAAAGATTAAAATCAATTTAATCATTAGGGAAGTGGGACGTCGCATCAGGGAAAGGGGATCCGACGCCCGTGCGGGTTCGTACCTGGTGCAAAGGTTGTCCATCGCCATTCAACGTGGTAACGCGGCCAGTGTGATGGGTACCTTTGCGCCAGGGACAACTCGTGGGGGACTTTTTGACTAAACTTAGGCTAGTCTTAAGTTATAAATTTAGTACCTAATTAAGTATACGTGATTTTTTTCATGAAATATAATATGTAAGTTACTACTAGTATTATGAAATTATGAAATGTCTTTTTGTGTCCTTTTTAATAATAAACTGATTTAATCATTAGTTTAATTTATAACGTACTTATGACATACTGGACATGGCGTCACGGATATCATAAATTACAAAGTAACATTTGTGCAGTTTAAAACTTGTTTTTGTTTAATAACAATAGGTAATTCATTTCGTTTATTAATAATGTCATGTAATTTTAGTAGCTACGTATAGCACACGTGTTGCTATGAAAATAACTCAACTGGATGTAAGTAGGTAGTACTTATTAATGATAATTATGTTGACAGAACATTTAATTATTATTCACAACAGAAAGCAATATTTAATTTATTCGGTACTTAGTTTGTACAAAGTACGAATTTATTGACATTGAAAAAGCGTATCTTAGTTGGTAGGTACCTAAAATTTTTTCACGAAGTGTATCGTCATGTACCTCTAATCATGTTTCTATTTATTACACCAGTCGTTAGACTCCGAATGGATAAATATGGTCTAATACTAATTTTTATTTTCCATTTTGTCGTGATATTCTCATGTTTTATCTGAGAGAGTGATTTTACCACAGCAATACTTCAAACTTACACAAATAAGAAATGTAAGCGAGTAGGTACAGCATTTTCAGATTTTCAATATCGCCTAGCTATTATTCAGTGTTTGGCGCGTGGACTGCACAAATTAGCTGGTCGGTTAAAACAAGTTGGTAGGTATTCACTAAAGTCAGTCGCACTCTATTGTTCGCAAACACAACACCTATTATAATGCAAGGAGGAAATTAAGCTAACTTAACACGAACGCGATATGACGAAGACCATAGTTGTTGAAGAGGAATAACAAAAAGTATTCTGCCAACATAAAAAAACTAAAAACCTGTGTTGCCGGTAACATTTAGTATTTACTTAATTTTACATAAAAAAAACAAGTAGTAACAGGTCAAAACTAAGAGGTTAAAAGGAAATACAGAGGAATGTTCAAAGGTCAACTTGTCCATAAAGTTTCATTGAATAAGGAAAAAATCTGGAACATAAACTCTCTGTAGCCGCTCTAGTCCTATTAATCAGAATTCTAATCCTCGATAGCCCAGCATCACACGAACCGCATTCAAATACAAATACACTTTAAATACTATTTCCATCGAGCTTTATCTCGCCGCGAAACGCCTTATCAATTAGCTATCGCGCAGTTATATAAGCCGGGGTGAAGGTAACGGCCGTTACTCGTGTAACGTCGTTATCGTTATCTATGTTATCCGTTAAAAATATAACGATTACATCTAATCCCCGCCACTTGATATCAGAGAAAAACAATCGGTTAAACTATGCTGTATGTTACTTAGTAATAAAGACCTTAGGAATAGCATGACGTAAATACTGATAGTTCTGATATAAAAATTAGTCTACTATCAAACTCAAATGGAATTTAGGTAGGTAGGTACTCTGCGCAGAGACAAAGAAACGTTATCAGGCGAATGTTCAAATTGGCAACAATGTTCTAATGTGGTATCAAGGTTGCGTACCTACTTGATGTTTGCTGTCGTAATACATAGGTATTGGAATATATATTCCAATTAATTTTATTATTTTATTACTTTTTTATTTCAATGGCATTATGCGATAGTTTTTTCTTAGATCTTACATTGGCTGAATTAATCTTTATTGTGGTTTATAATAATACTTAGGTATTTGATTAGATATTACTTTAATATAATGTATATTATGTTAAGTAGTTTAACTAGGAATGTTTCAATGTACCAATAGATTTAGTACATATTTTATTGATATGATGATAAAGAACTTGGTAGGTATTATTAGTCAGTATTCAAACATAATGTACTCGTCTCTGAGTATCTTCATAATCATACAAGGAAAAGTAATTAGGTATTTATATCTTTACTAATAAGTGAAAGTAATTCCGGGTTAAAACGATGTATATCTTTCTTAAATAACAACAAATATTTGAGTAAACCCTTTAAACATTTTAATAGGTAATAATGAACATCAGAACGACGAATCAAAGATAGATGGCACCACTAATCTTTGGGCAGTAAAGTGACCCAGTACTTTTGCTAAAGTAGCCTATAAATGTATTTGAGTTTTGTTTGCAGATGTAAAGGATACTTTTCTTCTTAGGGTTTCTTACCTTATTATTGTTCCTTATTATCCTTACTGTTACTCATCCGTCCATCAGTCTGTCTGCCGCTCTAATACAATTTTGTAGCAAGAAGATTGTAGCTTAGGGTATTTGATATCACGAAATTGACGTACTTCTTATAGGTAAGCATAGATTTTGTATATCAAATGTGAGCTTTGACGCACTTATGTACCGTATATGCCAATTCAAAGATTAAATATAATTTTACAGTTCTTTGTGAATGCGACTTTAGTGGGGGAGGTGGAGCCTCTGACCTCCAATGGCTGCAGGAAATTAAACTTTCACAAACATGCGCTACTTTTTTAAATCGAATGGTTTTTCAATTTTCCGTGCAGATCTCTAAAGATATTTCGTTATAGGTATCTCGTGAGTGATGGAACGGAGAATGTCTTGTCTTGACAATAATCCGCTTTAAGCATAAGGAATGTACTACTATCGAACCATTTGATTCCTGATTCGCCGTAGAACGTTCTCATAGTGAGTTTCATATTGAATTTCCTTGTCAAGCCATTCGATATTACTGACTTTTTCTGTGATAAGTTTCCAAAAGAGTCACGAGTTAGTTGGTTTGATATAGTACTCTAAGTTGCCGACACAAATCGTATAACGATAGATAGAACATATTATTATCTTGGTCACGTGGACATCGTTTTCACGGAAAACTGTTGCTAAGCGTGATGGCGGAAAATTGGAATTACCTTAATTTATGTTACGGATGTTCTGTCTGTTTCTTTTTTTAGTCTAAAAACACTGTTTTATCGTTATCGTTTTTATATTTTTACTGATTTTCCTGCATTACGGCACTCCTTAGTGAAATGTAATACTTTTTAAAAGCACAATCACGGCATAAACAATTATCTCCAGCGGCGCTACGTTGTAGACTGAGCTAGTTGCAGTTGTTGTTGGTGTTTTTGCTGCTGCTGCTGCTATTGTTGTTGTTATTGCTGTGTTGTGTTGAGTTTTATTTCTATGGTAGGTATTGTTTAGTAGCAGTAGTAGTACTGGTTGTTGTTGTGTGTAGTTGTTGATTTATTCTGTGACCAAATCGGGCAAATAAATATCTGGCTTTTTAGCCAGCAGGCGCCTCGTTTCGTTTATGTTCCTCTTACTATTAGTTCTGTGGATTTAACTGAATTCTGCATGAATTCAGATATTTCAACGATAGCTAATGTATCTGTCGCGTACTCAGTACCTTGATCCCAGTTAAGATTTACATGAAAAACTGTGCAAGCCGCATTAGGTATAGTCGGAGTAAAAAAAAGGTTCGTCACTTTTCGACCTTAATTCGTTGACATATGTAGAGTCGAAAAGTGACGAACCTTTTCTTACCCCGACTATACATTGCGGCTCTCGATCGACTAGTTCAAACTCGTTCTGTCTACGGACTCACATTGTAATGCAATTTGCACAATTGTTCTTGCAGTTCCTGGACTTTTTGTTGCAACGAATGCCTCGAATGTGAAACTTTGTCTCAAATGACAAGATCCCATCAACTATTTTAGCAACTGTTACAATTTTCAACATGCATGTAAGTCTAAGCACTTTCATATTCATACGTGTTGGCAACTCTATACTTAATCGGTAATATCATAAATTTGTATGATCTCAACTCAAGAGGTTTTGTCATGAAGAGGTACTTAACAAACAAACATACAGAGGAACAGCGTTACAATACTTCAGCATTTACACAATAGACATGAATACACGGGAGAGAACCGCCATTCGAAAAAATATCTCTTGTGTCAACATTTATCTATCTAATATTCAATTTCCTCTTAAGATATAGATAGAGCATT
Source organism: Archips xylosteana (assembly GCA_947563465.1). Taxonomy (NCBI): domain Eukaryota; kingdom Metazoa; phylum Arthropoda; class Insecta; order Lepidoptera; family Tortricidae; genus Archips; species Archips xylosteana. The sequence goes on from OX387362.1 coordinate 8,819,652, forward strand.
ACACAATGTATATGTTTAGAGACTTCTAAGATATATTACGATACACTCAGTGATTGTATACGTAGACATAGAGAAATTATTCAATAGAATGAATACACATGAGGTATGAACGAGACAGATGATGCATGACTGAGACGACGATTGTTCTAATTAGGAAGTAGTGGTTTGACAATTATTGTTACAAAATGGCCATGTACTGTACTTAATTTGATAAGAATGTGAATAACAGTGTAAAAGTGATTAAATTTGTTCGAATTTTAAGTATTTCGTCCCTCAAACATTTACTCAATAAAAACAAGAGAGTTTTATTCACTAAGCTATGCAATGCGATGACTAAACGTTTATTATCGTTAACTCTAACGTCAATAGGGATGACGACTGGGTTAAAAATTGGTCATTCTAATTAGTCCGTCATTTAGATTATGGGAAAATATGGGACACGTATTTTTTGGTTTATCAAATTATTAAAAAACGACAAAGATATAGATCATCAAACTTCCGGAGTGGGGGCTTGTGACGTCACCCTTAGGTAAAAATTGTACCATATAGTGACGTCACTCGAAACTTCTAAGCACTGTATCCTCCTCATTTTTTGTTTGTCAAACAAAAGAAAAAATACGTGTACAATATTTTTTAATAATCTAACTGACGGACTAAACAGTTTTTTTTAGTCGTCTAGCCTATTCTAGTATGCTGTTTGACCTCGAGCTGTCCAATAAGACTGCAATCAACACAGTGGTCAAGCAATTTAAAAAATAATAAAACGACGTTATTATTAAGATAGCATCAAAATTTCGATATCTCATTCCGTATCGTTAGTATAACACTATAAACTATTTTTTGCCCTGTCTTTTACAGGGCTGTATCTCAAGAACCGCAGGCAGCTAAAATTTATACATTACGTGGATTTCTATTGCCACTACAATGACAAATAAAAAAATTTCAAATCAACAATTAAGGAGTCCCCACATAAAAAACGTGGGTATTATTTTTGTTATAATTGTTTTTTCACAAAAAGTCAAGAACGGATGTAATCATGACTCTACCATGAGCTTATCGATGTACAAACTCACTATCTTTTGCCACAAAAATTCCGATTTTGACATAACGTATATTTATAAGTCATAACTAAAAAAATATTTATTCGATCATCTCATCATAAACATTTCCTGTCTGTTGGTTAAGCCTTCTATGATTGTAGTGAATATGCATTCACTTCTTTCTCCATCAAGGCCTCCGTTATCAAGTCAAGCCGTTACTGTCAGTCCTCGTCGTTTATCGCGAATAGATAACACACGAGATCGTTGTCAGATTGCTTTGGCCGTTAGTTGCTGTAGCTAGAACAAAGAACTAAGTATACGAAATATTGATTGATTGTTCTAATTATGAATTATGATAACACGCATCGATATGCTGCTGAAGGTTTAGGTGTGATAAAGCTATTATAACATTATAATACCTACGTGGATTAGAGGCTTTTGAGCGATCACGTTCTTAAGGCATGAAGGATTCGTCAAATATAAAATGTAGTTAGTTTTTTTTTAAATACTTATGGCTCTGTCCATAGAAGGGCAATTTTACCAGTGTCAAGTAGAAGACAGTTTTAAAACATGTCGACCGTTGTTCGGTAAAATAATTCTATACACCTCCCTCCCATGTCGGGTATTCATTAGCCATCGGCCAATGAATATCCATAATTGGTCAGGAAATCATCGACCAATATGCTCTGGGTGCACCAGCCCGAGCTCTGCTTTCCCCCCGGACGTCTCCAGGAAGGAACCGCAGCTTTTGGGCACACGAGGAAGGTTTGCAGTACCGCAGAAAGAAACGAGACAATGTGAAAGGTACCGTACTTGCTCGTACACCCTCACTACCGGGTACCCAGCTACTCCCGCGACATATGAAAAGCTCCGTATGGCCCAGACATACCTAACTATACAGGGTGGAATTTTCTAATGCCACCTCCTGAAAAAGTACTCTAAATACTGAAAATAGGAAAATTAACTAAAAAGAAACATTCCTTTATTTTTGAAAAGAAAGAAAAAAAAAATTTAAAACTGTTTATTTCAGAAAAAAATACACTTTATACAACATTAACTTTAATCCTTAAATTGTAGGATTGTTGCAGTTAATAATAATAATATTAGTTACCTACTTAGTTACTTACAGTTTGGCAAATCATCACTACCCATTAATATCATAAACCTTTTTGTTAAGGAGGTTGGTCTAAGTGACATACCCTTAATCTTGTTGGCTTTGTTATTCACAATTTCTTTAATAGTTTCTAGTGGAAATTTATTTAGTATGCAAGGCAGAATGGACGTCCATACTCTCCGGCCATTTACATTATTAGATCTCGGCGTTATATAGTTTGGCAAGTTAGACAGATTTCTTCCTTTTCAACTGGCTTATCTTCTCACAGTACTGTGTTATATTATAATAGCTAAATCGACCTTTTCAAATATATTCATTACTTTACAGTATCTAAATAGATTCTTATAATTGTCTCTGTATTTATATTTAACTTTGAGGGGAACTATGGTTTTCAACAATCGTATTTGTAAGTTATAAATATTATTCAAATATGTTTTAAAAGTTCTTCCATAACAGGCCAATCCATAACTCACCACAGAGTCTGCCAGCGACATATAAAGAAGCCTTAATGTTTTATAGGGAACCTTATTCTTAAGTATAGTTAACTTCGACAAAATGGATCTTAGCTTGTTGCATACATAGTCCACATTGGACCCCAGTTAAATTTATTATCTATTTTTAAACCAAGGTAAGTAAAGAATACTGCATTCAAAGATTTTCGAAAATTCGCTTGCCGCACCCGAGAATCGAACTGGCTAAAATCTGAAAAAAATAGCACCTGTATTTTTATTTCATTGATCGCTAGGGTCAATCACAAGGATCAAATCTCTCTAACAAACTTGGTATATTAAATGAAGGAAAAACCAAGACATCTGGACTTATAAATTTGTGTATCCAACAACATTTTGTTTGGGCTCCATTGAGCCCAATTAAAATAAGTTGTGATTTCTTAGTTTTCAATAAAGAAATTTGATCCTTATGATTCACTCTATCGATCAATGAGATAAAAATACAGGATGCTTTTCAGATTTTAGCCGGTTCGATATTCGGGTGAGACAAGCGAATTTTCGAAAATCTATGAATGCAGTTTTCATTCTTTTCAAAAATAAAGGAATGTTTCCTTTGAGTATATTTTCCTATTTTCAGTATGTAGAGTACTTTCCCTGGAGGTGTCATTACAAAATTCCACCCTGTATAGTTAGGTTAGGTATCTCTGGGCCATACGGAGCTTTTCATATGTCACGGCAGTCGCTGGGTACCCGGTAGTGAGGGTGTACGAGCAAGTACGGTACCTTTCACATTGTATCGATGTAAACTACTTGGCACGTCCATACATACAGCTGGCATGTATAGCTCCTCTACACGATGGGTCATTAAATGGTCGGTGCGATGGCGAAGCTATGGCTGCAACGCATCTACACGAGGCGATGTTCAGTACCACTACCATAGTTTACAGTGACCGTACTCGATAGCGACTGCGTAAATGATTTGTATGGAGACTCCATACAAATCATTTACACAGTCGCTATCGAGTACCGTCACTGTAAACTCATGGTAGTGGTACAGTTGTGATCTTAACGTATCCTTTGACGTGCGGCCGAAAACCGACACCGACGGCATTCCACGACCATCGCACGCGCCATGAGCCATTCGACACCACTACGCCCTCCACACGCTGGCCAGGTGTGTAGCCAGCATAAGAGGCATTAACGGCCCCGTCACGACAACGCGCGGCCGGCAGCGGCAAGCGTTTTTTCTATATTGCACACGCTGCCAGGTAACCACTAAACGACGAGGTCATAGCCGCCGTCAGTGCGCTTGCTCAGACGCTCAGATGTGAGGTTTAGGTGTTTCCCTTCCAGTTACTCATAGGGTATCAAAATCGGTTTTATTTGTATAGGAAAACCGGTTTATTCGGTTTTCTCCATACAATAAAAACCGGTTTCAGATACCCTAGTTTAGTTACTCATATATATATTTTCTAGATATACTAGGTACTTTAGTTTCAGAAAAACTAGTGTAGGCATATTACAGGCAAGCAAGTTACATTATGATTTCTTTTAAATACTTATTAAGTCCCTTTGGCATTAGTAAGCGAAACTAATGAACAGAAACGAACACAGAAGTGACGTAAGCTTCCTTATGTTTCCCCCATTTAGTTTAACTTATCGTTATATTATGATTAGTTATGCATTAAGTCGCATCATACAATATGTAATATGTTATATGTGTATGCTACGGTCGGCTTAGCATGCATTTAGGTAGGTATGTACTTTATTCAAGTTGAGATTGATTAAAACCATTAGCGATGAAACATCGTCGAGCTATTATTTTTTTCAAAAATTTCCGTAAAAGTCGTCAAATCAAATGAAATCAATCAATTTATTTGCCAGAATACGGTTACAATGGTCTTAAATACATATTATAATATTCCCATCGTATTCAACCTGCATGCAGGTGTACAAATATTTACACAATTCAATGTTGGTTTATTTACATAATCATAATATGTCTAACGATAAATTAAGGTCATCATGCAAATAAAATTTCCGATAAAAACACAATATTACAAATGAGCAAATTAATTAAAAAAAATAAAATAAAAAAAAAACAATGTCAAAGTAATAACAAGATAATTAGAATTAAGTTAAAAATAATAATAATAAATTAATTATTAAGTCAATTGTATCGTGTCAAATATTCCCTTATACTATAAAAAACAATTGTCTTGAAGCCATTTTGTCAATTTCTTTTTGAACAGGACCTTTTTTCAGTTTTAATGTCGACAGGCAATTTATTATCACTAATACTAATTTATCGTCACTGATAACTACATAATTATCAGAAATACAATACAATCAAACAAAATTTTTAAAAACTGGCCAAATGCTTGTTGGACTCGTGCACCGAGAGAGCAAAATCTCAAAACAAAAAACCGACTTCCTCTTTAAGTTCATAAAGTACCTACGGCTGTTGACAGACAATTTACAGTGCAAAAAATAACACTTGGTAAAGACCGAATCACGCATGATCGGTTTTATTATTTGATGACAAATGCAGGATATTTTATCATTATCATGATTCGGAGTTTGAGGTTTGTGTGTTTAACCAAGTTTAACGTTATAGAGATATACAATAAAAACATAAATAATAACGTTTCTTGTTTGGAGGCACCCTTAAATTTTTAATATAATTAGTTATATAATATTATTATGTGTTGTTGTAGCGGTAATAGTAAACACATTAATTACGGTTCTTGAGATACAGCCCTATGACCGACATACGGACAGTGGATAGTAACAAAGCCACGTTGGTCTCCCCTTTGGTACGCAGCCCTAAAAATGGAATTTAAAAGCATTTTTTTCGATTATTTATTTATTGAAGGAGAACCAACAGCTCAAATAAATTAAATTACCTATCTACAAAAAAGTAACAATTTAATTTTCTTTTAAATTTTATTATGTCATTAAGTATCTGTTTTTCTAAATATTTTTATATAGGGTTTGGTCCCCTAGACAGATTGGCAACATTACAACAGAAAGTTTTTAAAACTTAGTCTAATTAATTCGGATTACCATTTTATCGTTTTTATCGGCATGAGTAAGAGAAAATCCGCCGTAAGGGAGATAACATCTCCTAATTAGTGTAGGTCGGAACACGAAATAAGTAATCAATCAATATAACACTTTAAAATGTCAATTGATTTCAAATAAGAGCTTAAAACGAAGACCGCGTAATATGAAGTATGGGAAAATTTTAGATTTTTTTACCTTATTTACCTATATTATGCATGTAATGTACGAAGTACCTATATGAGTTACATATATATTAATATTAAATTGACACCTCCACGCGTTCTTCAGAAACAGACCGCGACAAAAAGACAATCCCACAATGAAGTTATCCTACAAAAATACCTTTTAAAGGTTCCGTACCCAGAGGGAGCCAACAGGGGCTAAATTCAGGAACGGCCCAAAACGTTTGCGAGCGGTAATTCATTCGTTTGGTACAGGATAGGAATGGGCTGAGCTTGGGATGAGCTTTAATTTTCTGTTAATTCGCTTTGTAAATAAATAAATAATTATGTAGCGACTACTAGAGCCATCTAGTCATCACATAAGGAACTATACTACAATCCTACATCACGCTATCGAAGTTTCTCAACTCGGCTGCATAAATACAACTTCCAACTTCCATCCATTGGACTTTGGTCCCCAGGCATAACATCTGCCTGGAGAGAGATCACTCTATTGCAACTACCCCCAAATTGGTGACCCACAACATTGGACAAAATCGCAACCTTCAGACACAAGACGATGACGCAGTCTCACAGCAAGCCATACTCACCGCACTGTGCACCATTAGCATGTATCTATTATCTGCCTGGTGTCTACAGTTCGCAAATCCTCCTCCCACTACTTCCACTTGCCGATCAATCAACCAACGCTCGCCAACAAGGCTCCGAGCAATCACGCAACAGGCATGCATCCACAAGTAGCAGAGGAACAACAATGCTCGCCGACGAGGCTCTGAGCGACTGGCCCTTGCAAGCGCCCACATGACGCACAGACTGCACTCCACTGCAATTCGTATCGACCTCCGGTCTAAAAGGGGGGCTGATGTAGCGACTACTAGAGCCATCTAGTCATCACATAAGGAACTATACTACAATCCTACATCACGCTATCGAAGTTTCTCAACTCGGCTGCATAAATACAACTTCCAACTTTCATCCATTGGACTTCGGTCCCCAGGCATAACATCTGCCTGGAGAGAGATCTCTCTATTGCAGCCTACCCCCAAAATTAAATAAATAAATAATAGGCTCATCCCAATCTCAGCTCATCTCGCAAACCAGTGATTTTTGGTGTTCCTGAATAACAGCGTTCATCCCTATCCTCTTGCAAACGATTGAATTACCGCTCGCAAACCGTGTGGGGCCGTTCCTAAATTTAGCCCCAGGACCCTATTACTGTGTCCGTCCGTCCGTCTGACACAGGGCTCTATCTTTTGGAATGATATATACTTGAAATTTTCACCGATTATGTATAACTGTGGCTGCTCTAACAACAAACACTAAAAATAAAGTAAAGTCAAAAATTAAAGGGGGTCGACAAACAAGAAACGTGTATTTTTCGGCGTTTTTAACTCGATCTTTATAAGATTTTTACTGAACTATTTTAAAAACATTGCACGGATGTAAGGAACCCTTGTATGAGTCTAACTCGCTCTTTGTTTATTAAGAGAGGGAGCCAAACGACCAAGCAGGTCATCTGATGGAAAATGAGAACCACCGCCCATAAATATCAACAACTCAAAGAGAGTCACTGATCTGTTGCCGGCCTTTAAAAAAGGAGAGGGAATAGGGGAGCACTTGAACGGTTTTTTCCCTTTCATGGTGCGGAACCCTAGCATCGAAGAATAACCTAAGCCTGAGCTTTCGTTCACACGGTAGGCGGGAAATCCCTGCGCGTCAGTGCCATCAGTTGGTGATGACGTCTACACAATGCCTCATTTCGTATGCAGCCAGGAAAACATTAAAGGCTTTCTTGTCACGAACAGCATACGGAGCGCTTGAATGGAAGACCTATTTACAATACTGTACCTATTACTTTTTCCTTTTCAAACTTTAAGAGTTATGGCCAGTTTAGACCTGCACTAAAACAGTGCAAGTTGCATGACGCGGCGCTCGATTAACTACCTCGCAGCGATAATAAGAATTAATGAGTCTAATTTTAAAGGTTACTTTTCTTCTGTGTGTACAAGTCGCAAGAGAGAAATCTTTTTCGCAGATCTAAACTCGGTTTTATACAAGTTTTTCCTATTTTTCTCAGCCATTAATTAATTTCAGTTTTTGAAACGAAACCATATTTTTTTTAAATTTTTTAAGTTTTAGGCTTCATAATAACGTTCAATATACATATAATCATCACATTATCATTTCAGCTTAGGAACTTCACACAGACCATTGAATTTCTTCTTAGGCCTAAGTTTTCTCTCGATGTTTTCCTTGACCGTAAAGCTCATCGTAATTTCCAAAAAACTATAACAAAAACTAAAACAACTTTCGAAAATCTCAGAGATGCGAGCCAAGGTTCGAACCCACGACCCTCTGCTTGAGAAGCCATAGGTGAAATTACTGCTACCACGGCTTTTTAAACGTTCATTGGAACGTTACTATGGAAGTATGGGCAAATTAACAGCACCTCTAGCAGTACTATTAGTTATAATATTCTATGCCTCTATTAGCGGCGCGTATTGATCAAACGTATAAAAAACACATCAATGTCCGTAAAAGTTAATTACTTCACAATTCTCATTGTAATCAATTTAAAAACGAATGCCATTTAATATTTGTACCGAGATTAATTTAGCAATCATACCTATTTAGTCACGTAGCTTGTTGTGTACACAAGAATCTATAAATAGATCCTAATTAAAAGCAAATGTTATCAATACGATCAGTATTTATACGGGAATTTTTCTTTGAGAAATAATGTAAACGTAATTATTACGCAAGGGATTTCTTGATTTTTTTATTTACCTTGCAATTGTAATTGTAGTTAAATCCTCCTTCCCACTCAACTCTTTACCACACAACATTGCCAATAGTAATCAATTAATAATTTTTTTGAAGTAATAATGGCCCCATCGATTGGTGCGAAGATTATAATGTCGATGTATAAGACAAGACACTGCCAGACGACTTTATGTGAAAGGTAGAGCTGTTCGTTCGTAGTCGTTAGAATATCAGCCACAACCAATTTAATTATAACAATTAATTTCCAATTGGGAATGTCTAAAAAAATTACCAATGGTTTTTTTTTATTATAAAGAAAAGTCAATTTTATAAGAAACTTATTTCAATATTTTTTCGTTTAGTTCACTTAAATTCACCGTCATCATCATCATTTCAGCTGTAGGACGTCCACTGCTGGACATAGGCCTCCCGCATTGATACCCAATCACTATGGTTGGAAGCGGCTTGCATTCTAAATAATTCTATTCCACACAGAACAAAGTACAATTTATATTTCACGACATACTTTATTTCAGTGTCAAATGAAGGTCATTGCTTATTTGATATGTAATAAATGCATTACATTAAATTAAAAAAAAAACTACACAAAACGATTTAAAAAGCATTTATCTCGAAATGGTTTTCGATTTGCTATACTTTACAACAAAATAGACATCCCCAATTGTCAATTAGCCCTGACTAAAACAAGATATTTTTCAAAAATTCATAAATGCAGCATTTTTTGCTTTAAAAAATAAAGGAATGTCTCCTTTAATAGAATGTGCTATTTCCAATATTTAAGGCAGTTGCCATCCATGTGGCGTTCGATCTTTCCACCCTTTATATAAAGTGAGAAGGCTTATGCTGCATTTTCCACGTGGGCCTGAGCGGATTGGGAACTTCACACACGCCATAGATTTTTTCCTTTACCGTAAAGCTCATGGTTTTCAAATCATTGAGTCTCCCAATAAGGCTGGCATAGTCACACATGCGCACTTAAGCCTCGGAAAAAAAAAAGAAAAAAAAATTCAAATGTAATTTCGCACGTGGATTCCACGGTAAAAAATGTACTTTCGCTCGTAAATTCCGAAAAAGTCAGAGGTGCGAGCAGGGGCTCGAACTCACGACCCTCTACTTGAGAGGCCATAAGTTAAACGACTAAGTAGGCTGCCACGGCATTTTCACAGAGATACGATGATACACTTTAATGATACAAATATTGAATTGAACTTTTTCAAATTTTTTACTTGTAATGTGAACAGTATTTTGTCAATGAGTCAACTCACCTTATTATTTTTCATGAGCTATGTATGACTGTTTTTGTTCGAATAAATAAATAAATAAATATGGACCCACCCAACCACTCGGCACCTTTGGGTGGGTCCATATTTATTTATTTATTTATTTATTTATATAAATAAATAAATAAATATTAATACTACTACTGTTGTAGCTTAATATAAATATTAAGCTACAACAGAGAAATATTTCTCTTGGCAGAAGTTATGCCGGTTATATAAATAAATAAATATAAAGGTGCCGAGTGGTTGGCGACTAAAAGCGAGCCTTGAAATGACGAATCAATGAAGCAACGACCTTAGGAAGTATTGCATGGCTTTTCTTAGTTTTTCTTTCTTTGCGTAAACTTTTGATACGGTTTCACTAATAACGGAAACAGTGCGTGGATAATTCTAAAATATAGCACGTTTCCAGAAAGATTTACTTTAAATTGGGGTTCCGTAGTTTACAAGGATTTTTTATAGTTTCACCGTGTCCGTCTGTCTGCTATTAAGCTGTTATTAGTACTATGCTGCTGTAATTGGTTTGATAATACTTAATGAATTGATTAGTGATGATTAACCTTGACGGCTAAGTGGTAAACTAAATCTTGATAAAAATATTAGGGTAGGTATCATCCACTACTTTCTGCAGGCGAAGTTTTGAGATTCAAATTTTCGCCGGCCTAAATTTAAAAATAACCAACAACAACCATGTAGATGGGAGGCCCCCTTACCATCTACCCTTACATCCTGATAGAGTTCGGTTTTATGTATTTTCATAAATATCCCTTAATTATGATTATTACCGGCTCATCAGTGACACGTAATCCCCTTAGAATAACATTCTCTGCATTAACTAATTTTTTTGAGTAATAAATCGAGCGGCGATCATGATAAAAATCTGGATTAAAATCTTGTGTCACGGTGTTTGTTATCGAACTCCTCCGAAACGGCTTGTCCTATTTTTATGAAACTTTTTTCTCTATGTTCGGCAGGTCTAAAAATAGGTCGTAGGCTATTTTTATATCTCTATTCTTCGCAGACGGAGTCGCAGGCATTAGCTAGTCTTCTAATATATAAAAATCTCGTGACACGGTGTTTGTTATCGAACTCCTCCGAAACGGCTTGACCGATTTTTATGAAACTTTTTGTCTATACTCGGCAGGTCTGAGAAAAGGTTGTAGGCTATTTTTTGTGAACCTACCCGTATTCTTCACAGACGGAGTTGCGGGCAATAGCTAGTACAATATGAATACCAATGTAAGGGTAACGACCCTTAAATTATACCCGTAGCACGCGACGAACCGATATACTACGAGTACCCTTCTTGGTTGATGTGAGATGTGAAAAGAAATTGTTTATGTTTAAAACTGTTTAATTAATAATGTTAAATAATAATGTTACAAATGTTAAATGTTAGTTGAATCACTGATCTAGGTACTAATGTCTATACAAAATGTTACTGTTCGCGGTTAGAGTACTAAGACGTGACTAATTGAAATCATCTTAAGCAATATTGAGGTAAATTAGATGTGCAATGACAGCAGTGTCGATAATTGGGGTTATATAGACGCCTCCTGGGTTAACTCGCGTGATATTTGCGTAATATCCCTCTTATTATCGCTTCTGTGGTCTCATATTACATATATGTATGCATTTCACACATCCTTTTTTAAAACCTTCAACTGTTTTAAGCAATCAGCTCTTGGTCCTTCATAAAAACAAGCGCGGCGGCTTTTTGGACCTACGTTAGCAATTTTGATTTCAACCGAAACACCGATACTCTATCTATCTCTCTCCCACGCATAACTTACAAGGAGATACTACGTTCCTTTTTGTGCGTGGAAATCCTTGTAGCGAACTGGTCACGGAATTTTGTATGGCATCAGTGTTGAGCGATCGACGGCCGACCACCGGCCGACAAACCAAATTGGCGACCGGCTTTTGATGGGCATTGGAATTGTTTATTTAAACTTTAAAATGTTGCTTTTTGCGTCAATAACCAATTACCAGCAGGCTGAGTATGTTGAAGCCAGTAATGTGGCTCAATATTTTTTTTTGTCTCTGAAAATAAAATAAAAAAATCACTTTTTACATAAGTAAAAGTACACGGAGAAAAGAAGTCTCGAAAGATTAACAAAACTTACAATATTTTAGTATACCGAATACTCCAACGTCTGTATACTTATGGAAACTTTGTGAGCGCTTAGTGAACATGAGTTTTTAAAATATTTCAATAGCGTTTTAGTATCACAATAATTTAAATCTAGGATATCATCCTGTATGTTAGTAGGGGCGGCAAAAATTTTATAGCCAACTGACAGCACATGTCCAAATGACAAATTATGCCAATTTCCAATTTTTACTCCTAATAATTGGATAAAATATTTCGGTAAGTACAACTATAGGTACATGTTGTGCAGATACGCGGTATTTACATATGGCAGACTTATAAGCTGATTTGCATTATTCCCGACTATATGCCAAAATCGTGTTTTTCCACAGAATAATTAAAAGTACTTACAAAGTTTTGCCTAAAACGTGTCAGGTTATTCTCACGTAGAAAAAATCAAGAGGATATTTTTCAAAAAGAGAATCTGAGAGTTTTTTTTTGAGACCTATTCTTCTATGTACATATTTTTGCGAGAAAGGATTTGATAAACTTAAAGAAAACCCAAAAATACAATCAATGATTTACCTGCTTTCAGTTTTTTTTTTTTGATAGGGTGAAGTTTAATGTTTGTTTTACATTGTTAAATAATCGAGAAAACTTGTTAAACGTACACGTATATTTTTATTTTACTCGACCAAAAAGGAGATTTGAATGTATTTATAAATTTGAACTAATAATTTGTTGATTTCGGATAATCAGGCCTTATAATATTGGTAACTTTTATGGTTAATGTAAAAAAAAGGTTTATATAGCAGACTTTTCAGCAGCATCTTAGGCATCATGCATTGTATAGATAATGATGCCGACTTGGACAGAATAAACAAAGAGCCAGTCCCGTCTGTTAGGGTGATGATTTAGATTTCGCAGATCTTGCTTGCGAGTACGGAAATGTTAGAAAACTAGGTTATGCCCTGAGTTGAATAATAATAACTATTATCTTTATTATCTTAACCCACCCTTAACTCAACTTGTGTTGTGGGTGTCCATGGGCAGATGACTCGCCTGCTCGTTTCCCCCCTATCATATAAAATAATAAAACAGGGAAAAGCATAATTACTCCTTTCCAACCAGTATGTATGATAAACGGCCCCCTTTTACTTCTCTTTGATCTAGGGATGCGAAATGTTTTAAGTCTGCCATTCACACGAGTGTGCCAGGTTCGAGGATTAAAAATTTAAAAACCACTCGCGTGGACCATTAAAATAGATTTGACTAAATTCCCTAAATATACTATACACCGTGGTATTCAATGAAATGACGTCGTATGACGAACATCGTTGCAAAATGTCATCTAACATTCTTCTACACTTCGTTTTTTTAGCATTAGTAAGAAGGTAAGCGATCTTGGCATTTTTTTTATTAAAAATCACTTTTGAAAAATAAACATAGCGAATACTTATGTAACAATTAGCAAGGAAATATTGTCACTTACATTCTTTTGGTTTCGTAAGTAACAGTTACTATTTTTTTAAATCGATTTCAATAAAAAGACTCATCTAGATTGTTCACCCTATTTCTAATGTTAAAAAAAAACGAAGCGGCTAAAATTTTGGGATTTTACATGGGCTTTGTGGGAATATCGATCGATATAAAAAGTAGCATATGCAGTTGATTATTATATTATTATACTGTCAAAATGGGAAATATCAAGGCAATTAAAGATGAGATAAGCAAATCGGTTGCGCATAAGGTTTTTTGTTTCGTTAGGTTTTCCTCCTCCGTTATTTCTTGGTATTTCTCATACCTCTATTTTTTTACATACGTATATGTAGACTTTATATTGTACTAGCTGTTGCCATCAACTTCGTTTAACGCTATCCCGTGGGAACTATGTGATTATTCGGGATAAAATTATCCTATGTATTGAAGCAGGTTATAAATTATCCGTATGCCAAATTTAATCTAAATGCGTAAAGTAGTTTTTGCGGGATGGAATAACAAAACATCCAAACTTTCGTATTTATAATATTAGTAGGATTTTTATGCAACAACTTACATGTAGGTACTTATTTTATAATAACTCTTTAGTATTCTAAAGAAAAACACGTAGACTACAGCATGTTTTTTAAATGATGGCAAAATTCAAACTCGACAGGTCTCATTGTTCACGGGGCATAGAAAATCGTTTAAACGTGTGAATGTGACATTTAAGCAAAAGATCAGACTTCAATGATTTTATTTGGTTTTCTTAACATCTTAAAAGACTATTGTCCGTATGAATTATGGCAGGTTTTAGTTTATTTACTTACTTATGATTATTATTTAAACTCTTTATTGCAAGTAATGTTTATTCTCAGGTTCTTTGGATATGTTATGCGCAAAAATAACGCAATGGAGCGATTGGTGATTCAGAGTGGAGATGAGGGCAAGAGACCACGTGGTCTGTCACCAACCGGATGGATAGATACCACCAAACAATGTATTAGGTAAAACCAAGAGCCCTGTAGTAGAGTACGCTCGCCAAGCAGCCTATAGTGTCCCGTGGACAAGGACAGCGAAGGCGGCAACGGCAATGGGGAGCGACCCCTTATGACCACGACTACTGTCAAGAGTGAACGACTCAGAAGAACTGTATGTACCTACAACAAAATAGAGTTAACTGACTACAAAAGAAACAGATGTATAAAGGCGAAATTCTCCCTTCAAGGGACCTCTTCCCGTTAACCTTTGAACGATTGACAGAATAACAGAACAAATGTAGACGTGTAATGAAAAGCAAAGAGAACCGAAATCTGAATATAATCTAAACAAAATAAATAGTGCATTAAAAATTATTAGAGTTATATATCAAGATAAATTAGTACATTAAAACTACATAGTCTAGTCTATATTATATTATAATAAAGAGGAAAGATTTGATTGTTTGTTTGTTTGTTTGCATTGAATAGGCTCCGAAACCACTGGACCGATTTCAAAAATTCTTTTGCCGTTAGAAAGCTACATTATCACTGAGTGATATAGGCTACTTTTTAACCGACTTCAAAAAAAGGAGGAGGTTCTCAATTCGGTTGTATGTTCTTTTTTTTTTTTTTTTTTTTTTTTTTTTTTTTTTTTTTTTTTTGTCGTGTGTTACCTCAGAACTCTGTCATTTATGAACCGATTTGGAAAATTTTTTCGTTGTTTGAAAGCACATGCTTCAAGGTTGGTCCCGTTGTGACCAAAATCCAGTTCTGATGATGGGATCCATGAGGAATTGAAGAAACTCCTCAAAAATTCAAGAGAAACTTATAGCGATTAGAGTATTTTCGGTGACAAGTCGAGCATTTGCATTCAGAAAGTATCATGGAACTCTGTAATAAAACGACATAACCCCGTCGAGCATTAAAAATAGAATTTTCAACATAACCTTATATCGAAGTCAAACTGATGATTTTATCCTACGCATCTATTTTATACAGAAACAACTAAAAAGCAAAAAATAAAAAATTTTAAATAAAAAATAAAACCTCCTTCAAAAAACATTCAAAAACCATGAAATAATAATTGAACTGAACCGACTACAATAAGCATGAAAATATCTTTCTTCTAATCTGTTTTAAGTCGGTGCCTCAGCACGAGCTTGCAGGAGTGTAGAAGCCCTATAGATAGTAAGGTATGTAGGTAAGTTAGATTACTAGGTCCACTCCTGCTGGCTCGAGCTGAGGCACCGACTTAAAACAGATTAGAAGAAAGATATTTTCATGCTTATTGTAGTCGGTTCAGTTCAATTATTATTTCATGGTTTTTGAATGTTTTTTGAAGGAGGTTTTATTTTTTATTTAATTACAAATACCTTTTCCTACGGGAAAATTAATTTATCGCGGGCGAAGCTGCGGACGGAAGGCTAGTATATTGATATACGCATACGCGAAACAGATAATACTGAATATCTCTGTAACCCTTAAATCGACATCGGCAATATATTTGCCGTCAAGCAGAAATCAAAGTCAATTCAAACTAAGAACATTTACGGTTCAAAGTCGAAAGTCTTGACACTCTTGACCGGGCTGTCAAATGGTTCCAGGGTTAAGAGGAACTGTCAAGCCACACTGAAGAGACGTGGGATGGGGTCGCGTCATCGACGCCCCTTGAATCAGTTATTATACTAAATGTATAGAAGCGTCGCGATCCAAAGAAGACGGGGCGGAGACGAGGCCTGAGAACAAACGACGCGGACTGCGACGCGCACCCAACGTCTCTTCTGTGTGGCTTGCGTCTAAGCGATTCCGCAAGATGGCAACCGACTGCATGCATGATCTCACATGGCAACTAACGAATATTATTTGACGTCAACCGGTTCCTGGATCCAGTAGCTAAGTAACTAAATTTATCTGAAAGGTAGGAATGGGGACTGTGGTTTAAAAAGAATATTAAAAAGCAGCGACAGAATGTGAACATTACTGTGTAGTACCTATATTGTGATTTATGATTAGCATAATTGTTTAATTTTTCAAAGCATTAGTAACGTTGACATTTAAAGCTGCACGCTTCAATTGACATGTTTGAAATGCAAATTTGCTTGAGACACCAAAAATTAATGAAACAATATGGGTTGGCAAATTACAATGTTCTCGGTTGATTTGTAAAGTAAATTATGAAAATGTATACTTTATTTACCGAATTTTAGTTTTCTTTTGCATCATCATCATCATCATCCCTGCCTAAATGCGTCCCACTGTGGATTGGGAACTTCACAAACATCATTTAATTTCTTCTCAGGTGTGTACAGGTTTCCTTACGATGTTTACCTTCACCGTAAACCTCATGGTGAATTTCAAATTAATTTCGCACTCAAAGGCGCGAGCCCAGACTCGAACCCACAACCCTCTGCTTGAGAAGCCCTAACTTAAACCACGGGCTACCACGCCTTTATGATTTTTATTTAGTTTTCCTTTTCATTTTGAGATGATGATGATTACTAACAAGTCCTCTTGACTATATTATGAAACTTGGCCAATTTCACTAGAATCGCCAGAATTCAAAACTCGTCTTTATTTAAGATGACATCATGCTAATGAATTAATGCTACCTGATATCCCTGGTAAAGCCAATTCGTATTGAGTTTCATAAAGTAGGTATATTAGACATACCGGCTCTATCTTATTTCGTATAAAAAACTAGCTTTTTCCCGCGACTCCGTCCGCGCACAAAAATTTTAAAGTCAACTCCCGATCTCTATCCCGCGGGAAATCCAAAATCCCTTTTTACTGCACCTTTTTTATGATCCTAAAAAATGGTTACAGAGATAGGGCCCCATTGAATTCAATACAGGGTTATTTGTAATTCACTGACATCCTCTTAACCCTGAAGTCCTATCACTCAAACAAATGTTTTTTGTTTTACGACTTTGTAAAATGAAGCACTTTTTTTCCCATACAAATACACAGAGTATCGTAAAAATAAGAGGTAATCTCAAATTTTCAAAACGTTATTACACCAAAAATATTAAGTTATGACAAAAGCCGTAAAACAAAAAACATTTGTTTAAGTGGTAGGAGTTTAGGGTTAAAAGGATGCTAGTGAATTACAAATAACCCTGTATATAAAGCTCATAACAACATATTAATATAATTGTACCTACTTACAATGTAACTTAAATAATTAGATTAATTAAATTTATTAAGATTAAAATATATACTTATTTGTAAAATATAATTTGTACGCCATATACCTAGTGACAAAACATGTGAAACTCTTTCCTCCATGCCACAAAATAAATGTACCATGTTTTATGCAAATAAATGATTTATGATTTTCGTTTTTTCCTTATCCCGTGGGACTTTCCGAAAATCCTAAATTTAGTTTTTATTTTATCTTTTATATTCACCTACCTGCATGCCAAATTTTAAGTCTCAAATAATTATAGTTACGGATATATACTTAGGGCCACTTAGAAGCGGAAATATAAATCCCATTTATTTCATATCCCGTGGGAGTATCGAAAAATCCCTTCTTACACTCAAGTGACAAGACACCCTGTATGACACTCAAGGTATATGTGTGCCAAATTTCAAATCTTTAGCTTTCAGTCTAGGGTGTAAGTTGCTTCTTGCAGCACCTTGAATTGTACTTAGGTATTACGGATGCAGGAAGTTTCTCGACGACTACTCCTCCCGTCCCGCCGCCGATTATTCTGTCTGAAAGATATCATGTCCTGATCGCTAAGTTTTCGTATTTTTTCTTTTTTTATTACAACCGATCCGATCTTGAACCGATTAGTTTAAACGAACTTTTAAAAGCGCGTTTTTACCTACAAAGGTATATTAATTGACTGTGTGACTTTGTAACGATATTTGATGACCTTGTAGGGACGTAATATCTCTGCTTATTGAATATTTATTGTATTATGACTTCGATATCACAACGATAGATTATACCTACAGCTATGAGACGTATTAGAAATATCTACGTTAGTAATACTATGATAAGTTATTCTTCAACATCACAACTTCGCCGTCCTGTTGCCATGGGAAATGCTTGAGTCGAGAAAATAATAAATTATAAATTGAATTCAATATTGGCCTACTATTATTATAAATGTAAAAGTTTGTGAGTTCCTCTTTTACGCTAAAATACGCATAATGTTTGTAACCAGACTCAAGAAAACGCAATTTTATAAAATAATACGTCGTCACTCATGCATCTCTTCTTTCTCTCATCTGTTCATTCACTCTGACTCGCTCATTCCTTTATCTCATTCGATCAATCATTCATCAAATCACTCAATCCTATATGTATACAGCTGGATCTTGTTAATATCACCAGAAACCCCGAAATTCTACTTAATAAACATTGAAAAAATTAAAGATTGGATGTTTTTTCAATTTAAATGTTGATTACGATCGCGGTTCTCATTGGAATTTATAGCTAAACCGTTTTTTTTAAATGAGTCCTCGCCCGCGCGTTACAGGGGCTGGGGGGTATGACGACAAAGGGGGCCGGGAGAGGTGCGGGCGGCGAGCGCGCCTCGTGTGCCTGCCGCCTGCACCTCTCCCGGCCCCCTTTGTCGTCAACCCCCGCGCCTGTGTACCCCGGGGCGAGGAATCATATAAACGGTTTGGCTATATATATAATTTGTCTGAATTTCAATCCTACTGACGCGACCGAAGCTGAGGATCAAGGCTAGTATAACTTATGAAATTAACGTTTTTAACTCTAGGCTCTATCGTAAACTAAATTGGCGGCATTTTCATTGGTTGAGAACTGAGAACTAACACAAAAAAATATAATAGGTACTAAGTATTCATGATGGTAAATATTAAAGGATAACGTTGTTTTTTGTCAATTTCCTTGCCAAAAACTTCAAGGCTGTTGCGCAATTGTGACTTAAAATCTGAATAATCGAGGTAACGAGATAATGAACACTTTATTATCGTTAATCCATAGAAATGTTGCAAAGTTTTTTAAAAATAAATAAAACCCACCCGCTTTACTGCCCGCTGCTGGTTCCGTCCTCAAATGTAGAGTTGTTGCATTTTTCTCCTTTAACTTTAAATGATTTGTTTGTCGATTATAACATAATTACTAACTACCTAATTATTGTACCTGGAAGTTTTTTCAAATAACTCAATATTCTAGAATAATTATTGAGTATTTTTTTTTATAAACATACTGACTTATTTGAAGTGAAGTCGATAAACACAAAATAATTCATGACCAATCAACACGCAATAAAATCCTCGAAATGTATAAAGTTTTGATAGTTTTAATCTGTCGTTTGCGTATACTATATCCGCCGCTCGATCGTGACGAAATGCATTAAATGCGGACTTCCAAATGTTGCAAGAGCCTTAAGGTTTTTTATAGCGCAGGCTGCGCGGGAGCGGTCCGCCAGCCGCCAGCGCCGGCGTCGCCGCGACTAGACTAGTACAAACGCGCCGCTCTCGCCCGTCGCACGCGCACCGCTGATACTGCGGACGATACGCGCTCCGCTACGGTATAAAAGGGCACGCGCCCTTAGTGCAATCCACTTTACACATCTCCATCTCCGCAGAAGCACCTTTTGCGAATCAAAATGTTCAGACATGGGCACGATGAGGACGATACCGATGGAGTCGTCCTCGCCAAGGGAATCTCCATGTTGGTGCTGTTCTGTGCTTCCATGATATGTGGTCTTACCCCGCTGTTGCTGGCTAGGAAGTTCAAGTGGATGTCTGCTGAAGATGCCAGTACCCTCAAGACTACTAACCGGGTGGTGATGACGCTACTGTCCTTCGGTGGAGGAGTTCTGCTGTCAACGACTTTCATGCATCTGATTCCTGAAGTTCAGCATAATGTGGACTATTTAGTCGGTAAGTGTAGTTTTATTGAATATTTAATACAGTTTAGTTTAAATTAATTCATGACTTAAGGCTGCAACTTAGAATGTTTGTGTTTGTTAAGTAATTAAAACAAACTTATAATGTTTTTATCATGCGTATCTTTCATTAATTTAAGGCTAGTTTTTCTGCTCTATCATGGTATTCAATGGTTTCTTCTGTTGTTCAATTATTCGAAAAAATCTTAGGCATTCGAACAGTTTGAAAAAGGTCGATCGAGGACAATTCCGAATTAACATAAACATCATTAATTCTATTGAAAGCTTTGCTGTCTGGAATAAATTATTTTAAATCGACTTGTTTCTTTATTAAGATTCAAGACAAAAAGTCCAGTTATGTTAAAGCGATTAAAGCTTTGGGTAGGCACACAGCTTTTAAAGGGATATGTTCGTCCTTTAAACATTTTATTTGGGTAACTTTCTTCTAATGTGCTCTATGTGCTTTAAGGGTAAAATAAAAAGCCTCAATGTAGTGTTAAAAACGGAAAATTTTGGTTTAGATCTTGATCTAAAGAAACAATATTATAATTATTTTTTAGTTTTGCACAAGATATCTTGTTTTTTAAAGAGCCCTACTCCTCTTTTGGAAATTGTTATTTGCTATCAAGTTATCGTATACTAGCCTTCCGTCCGCAGCTTCGCCCGCGATAAAATTAATTTTCCCGTAGGAAAAGGTATTTTCCCGCGGTAAAAAGTAGCCTATGTCACTCTGTGGTAATGTAGCTTTCTAACGGCAAAAGATTTTTTGAAATCGGTCCAGTAGTTTTGGAGCCTATTCAATGCAAACAAACAAACAAATAAACATACAAAAAAATAATCAAATCTTTCCTCTTTATAATATTAGTATAGATTTTAAACACGATTGCACCGGCATTTTAAAATGGTCAGACGCGCATGGGGTGAACTCGGGTGAAGACAAGTCATGTTAAGCAATTGAGAAGTTCATGCAAATTACAAACTTGTTCAGTACTAAGGATAATATTTGGCATCAACGCAGTTATTAACCTTCAAAATTATTCGCTCGCATGTTAATGTTTGGTACGGCAACTGGACGAATTAAATCAACCTAAGTAATTAAATTTAATCATCAAGAATATAACGTGTATAATGAATTGAGGTGGAATAGTAACTACAGCATTTCCTAGTTTTATTAATAAAAGCCATCTGTTGCTTAAATATGACTTAAAACATAGAAATAAATAAAACTCTACGTGCGATCTCGTAACTTTTTAGTAGATCAAATGTGAAATATGTTAACTTGTTATTGTTACAAATAACCTCTCTGTATAAACATAACAATGACGAAAAACTGCATAATGCTTTTTACGATAGCATTTTTGGCTGTGTCAATTGATCTGCTATTCTCATTAGATTGCGCGGAGGCATTATCTAATAGTTGCGTAAACGCAGCGTCAGTGTGCCAATGGCCGCACCGGACACTCGCATCTCGCTATTACAGTTCAGCATCATGAAAAAAAACTGGACGTTGTTAGAGATGATTTGATTATGATTACGCATAAGTACAGGGAAGACCAGGGAGTCAATTTTTGAGTCACATCCGTAAATTACTATTCGAACGTGGTAAAAGTCAGTCCTTTCCTTTGAAGGGATTTTGTTCGAAAGTAATAAGAGTACTCTGCTACGAGTGTGTATTATAATACCGAAGTTCGAAATACCGAATGTATTAAAATAAAGAAAGGGTAGATATATCGATTTTTTTTCTGGAAACTTAAACTTCTTAAGATTGTTATAAAACTTAACCTAACTGAACCTAATGGGTTTTATATGATACCGTTTTAATAAAGTTTGAGAGGTTTACGGTTTTAGAAAAAAAACTATCCGATATTTTGACCTAATCGATATTTTAAATTATTCGGTCTTTCGTACTTCGGTATTATAATAATAGATACTCGATGTTTGTAGTTTATTGATATGGACCTCAACATAATAACGATGAATCAATCAATTAAGTAAAAATATTACTATGTGATCGTATTTTATCATAATCACCTTTCAAATTAAAATCCCTTTACCAATATCTATTAGATCCGGTAAATTGAAGCCACGCAAGTAAACTATTCCGCTAGATTTTCATTTCCTATTCTAAGTTTAAACACCTACCTCTATTATGTATAAGTATTGTAAATTATGGCATCAAAGCCCTTGGAATCATGTGACCGCTGAACCATAACTAACAGATTATTTAATAAAAACTTCCGAACACATGTTACTCGTGCGTGTGACCAAATTGAATTCAAACTACAAATTTGCATTTTAGTATCATTCTAATGTAAAACATACAGTTTAGTTTGGAGGCTTTTGGAGCGTTTAAAAGCTTTTTTATGATTTTTATTTCATAACTGTTTATAATATCTGCCTTCAATTATGATTGCTAATGATGATGATTTAGCTAATGAACCGTAGTGGTTTTAAGCTACATTAGCGGTAAGGTTTTCCAGATTTATTTGCATCATTGTTAATTCAGTCACGATTGTGCAAAGCAAAGGAATCATAGTACCTAGACTAGGTAGAGTACCCTGCATACGTCACGATAGAGTCACCACAGGACGTGGACAAAACCAAACTTATTTACCAATTCAATGAAGGGAAACACAAGCACCTAGTACGCGCGTTGCATCGTGACTAGTGTTACCATTATAACGTGCATGTGACACACAAGAAGCACTTGCATCGAAGCAACGTTGAATAAAACACCAAAAAAATTAAGAAGCATTTCGTGATAAAAGAATTTGAAAAAAAAAAGAAATTTAACCATAAAGCTACTCCGTCTTACGTAGGTGTAGTTCGTCAAGATGATCACGACTACTCAGCTTTACGAGAAAAGAGACGACGAGGAGGAAACCTAATCATGCAAAACTAAAGTTTGTCAAATCTTGGTTGTTTATTGTTTCTAAACTAAAATAAAAGTTCTTGCCACCAGTGTTACGTGTAAAAATAAAAATATTGAAAGTAATATTTAAGATGCCATTAGTTAGCGTTGCAGCTGCATTTTTTTTTCACACTTAAATGTAGGTCACATGTTTGTTTACTATTGATGACAATGCAGATAGAACCTGTTTAGATTCGTATATCGTGATTCGTGATCTTGAACTACCTCTATCTAAACAATTTGGCTCTGTTATTAGTTTCATTTGTGTTTTGGGACTGCCAGCTGTTTTGGGATTCGTGTTCAACAATATGCCTACCTATTTATATCGCTCTAATGTTTTGACATCTGTTAATTTACAATAGACCCATGGCGTAAGCGAGAAGCGTGGGAGGGAGCCAAGTACAAAACCCTAATGTGGGACCATCATAATCCAAGATCATCATCTTCCACACTTTTAATACAAGTAACATGCTAGTTGCTGGATGTCAGACACACATGTCTGTCGCAAACATTCAAATTTCAAACTACTCGCATAAAAGTGCAAGACAGGGAATTTAAGGCAGCTTTTGTTTTCCTGATCTTGTCGTACTATACTATCTTTATTCCGCGGCTTCGTCATTAAAATTGGATAGCTCTTTGTCTAGTCAGAATTTTGGAAAATCCCTTCTTAGTACACCTCTATGATCCTGAGGGATAATGTCTGCCAAACAATTCTAGCTCCAGTAGTTCAGACTGTGTGTTGTCAGTTTGTCACGTTACTTTATTATATATTGTAGGTAGGTATTAGAAGATAGTAAAAATGAAAACGGACACGTCTTGACTCTCGAGTGGGTATTACCTGAACAAGATTTACTTAAGTAGATTATTTGTTCCATGCTTCACATATCACTTGATGTTAGTTTCAAATACAGCCAACTTCAGTTCATTCCTCTGTTTATCTTCGTTTACTAGTCAGCCATTACTCGGCAAGTCAGAATTAGATTCTCATTCTTATCAGATTCGCTTTTTCTGTTTATCAAACAAGGAAGCAACTCGGCTGACGTTCATTCGTTGCAATGATTTAAAACAATAGCTGGAGATATGCGCTAAATATGCAAAGGGTTGTGAATAAAGTTTTTTAGAGGCATTGTTGTGTCTGACAGCGCGTTCTAAATTAATTAATCGGTACCGGTACATTTTCCTGTAATTGAGTTACTTTCCCTGTTGTTTCCCACGTGTTTTTATTTGTGTCGCATTAAATTTCTTGCCAAATAAATGCTCTGTAGAACTTGGATATAACACTTTTCCAGGTCGCGTCAATTTGGACACGCTACTACAAAATTATTCATAGTTTTATACTGTTTACCCATGTAGGATTAATTTAAAATATAAACAAATTCAATTGCTTTTCGTGATATGCGCATTTCTTTTATTTTTATTCCTGGATTATCTTTGAAATGGTTTGATGTCACGAATAAATGTTTCTTTCTTTTTTTCTTTTCTGCTACATTGTAAAAGGTAGCAAGAATCTTTGTGTCGATTTATGTAGTCGATATGCACTATGCCTGAAAATGGGATAAAGTAGCTTCGAGATAGGTCTTGGAATAAATAAATAAATAAATAAATAAATCTTTATTAACTTTTACATCGTATTTGACAAATATAACTAAAAGGATAAACAAACAGTAAAAAACGTAAATAATACACACCCTGAACTAGGATAAAATAAAATCCTGTGTTTCAGGTATAAAAGGACTTAAAATGCTAACATAAATAATCAAATGCAAAATACCTACACACCTAATGTTTTTAAGTAGATTTTGAATAAAAGACAAGTAGTAAAACATTTTTGGTTCTAAAATAAGCACTTAAAATAACCTTAACACTATTTAATCCTATTTATTTTAAGACAGCCAATAACTTTTCTGAATCCTCATAAGACATTTTTAGAAGATCTTCTTGGAGAATTTTTTTGGTTTTATTATAATTACAAGAGTATATGCCTAATTTAGCGTGTAATCTATTGTACAGTAGTGGTGCCAGGAAAACAAAAAATCTGGAGGAGAAGGCATGTTTTTTATTAATATTAGGAGGGCAAACTAAATCCTTACGCCTTTTTTTTGTAGCCTCATTGTTAAAGGGAAGTGCAGCGTGCTGTTTAAGAACTGTGCTCATTATAAATAATTGTCTAACTGTTAGTACATTACAAGATTTATATAGAAGGTCAGTAGGGTAAAGATAAGTGCGATTTGTAGAAACCTTTAGAATTGCTCGCTGTGCTCTCTCAATGGTTAGTAAAACCGATTTATACGTGCCACCCCATGACGTAATACAGTAAGTTAATATAGATTGACATAGGGCAAAATAAACTTGTCTTATTGTTGTCGAATCCATGACTGTACGTAATTTTTTGAAAACATATATTAACTTACGGACTCTGCCACTTAAAGCTTCAATATGAGGCCTAAAAGAAAGAGTTTCATCCAATATTACACCTAAATACTTAATATTATTAGCCATTGCAATGTTTGGGCAATTACACGGGTTAGTACGGGAGACATCACATTGGTGGGCAATTACTGTTGGACTAGTTAACTTCGATTTGCGCATTGAAAATTGTACACAATTAGTTTTTCCCGCATTTAGTGTTAATATGTGGTTCCGAAGCCAATTATTCACTACATTGATACCTTGTTGAGCAAGTATATAAACCTCTCTTTCGGTGCCTGCTGAAAATAACAAGGCAGTATCATCAGCATATGAAATAATTTTACCACCATCCAATTTTAGATTACAAAGGTCATTTATATAAATTAAAAATAAAGTGGGGCCTAAAATACTTCCCTGTGGCACGCCAAAAGATGTATTTTCCAAATCAGAACTAAACGTTTTGCCAATTTTTACACATTGAGTGCGCTCATCTAGATAATTTTCAAATAATTTTAGTTGGGTCCCTCTAATACCTAAAGATTCAAGTTTCTGCAATAGAATAGGTATAGAAACTGAATCAAATGCTTTTGCGAGGTCCAGGAAAATTCCCACTGTCCGATTACCCTTGTCCAGTTCCCGCACTACGTAGTCCGTGAGTTCATGCACGGCATCCGCAGTCGATAATTTGGATCTAAAGCCAAACTGTGTTTTCGACAGTACGGATTTTTCCTCCAAGAATTTTACTAGTCTAATATTAATAATTTTTTCTAATATTTTTGATATTGCCGGTAGAATTGAGATAGGCCTGTAATTTGTTATTTGCTCTTTACTGCCACCTTTATGTACGGGAACAACAACGGCTTTTTTTAAACATTTAGGAAAACATCCTTTAGCCAAGCATTTATTAAAAATATTACTTAATATAGGGACAAATAAGTGCTTAAATCGTTTCAGTATAATATTAGATATGTTATCCCAACCAACTGCGGAGTCTTCCTTTAGGTTCATAATGATTCTGTGGACCTCAGCTTCGTCAGTATCTAACAGCACAAAAGAGTTTAGTGAACTGTGATTTGTTGATTGGAAGCACGGAGATGAATCTGCTGTAAACGATTGATTTTGGAATTGCTGTGCCAGATTTATTCCTACGTTAACGAAATATTCATTTACGCTATTAGCAGACGTCAGCTGCGATGAGTGCAATTGTAATAACCTTGAAGATGATTCATGCTGTTTTGTTGAATGTGTTACGTATTTAATAAACTGCCAGACTTTTTTGCTGTTTTTTCCAGCTTTTTCTAATTGCTTTTTATCGTAACTATTTTTAACTTTTTTAAGAAGATTATTACAAAAATTTCTATATCGTTTGTACGATAATTGTAAAATCATGTTGTCTGGATTTAATTTTGCCTTTTTATGTAATTTGTCTCTATGTCTCATAGACCGAATAAGCCCCGGCGTTATCCATGGCTTAATGTTGTATTTTTTACTACTCAGACGAACTATCTCAGAATTTTTTATAATTAATTGCTGCACACATTTTATAAGACTCAACATGCACGTCTCCGCGTTATCAGAAAGGTAAAGCGGGTCAAAGTCTACGTTGCATAAATCTTCTTCAAGTTTATTAAAATTAATTTTAGTAATTACTTTTGTGCACGTTGCTTTAGGTAATTTGCAGTTTAAGGTTAGTAGGGCAGCGTTGTGATCGGTTATTGACGAGTTAGTTACTAGTGTTATTGATGGGAGATAGGTTTTAAGCATGATATGATCCAAACAGGAGCCGCTTTGATGAGTAGGTAGCGTGTGCGCGGGAAGTAAGCCATGAAAAGAGCATGCATTCAGGTAGTCCTGAGCAGCGGAATCGTTGCTATCAGGAAGGATGTTAATGTTTATGTCTCCTATAATTATAATATTTTTAAAATTAGATAGTTGTTGTAATGTTGAATTGAGTGACTCGATAAAGGTATTACTATTTCTAAAAGATGGCGGTCTGTACAAAGCTAGTATCGCAAAATCAGACCCAATTTCAATTAGCAGCCGATTACAATCTGATATATTTGGCTCCTCGATGGTCACACTTAAATAATCCCTAGTATAAACCACTATACCGTCGTTTTGGTTGAAGTTTACATTAGTGTTGTGCATGTTATAGCCAGGCAACAGTGGCAAGTGCTTGTGTTTACCTAACCAGCACTCTGTTAAAACGATAATGTCACAATTAATGTTCAACCTATGCTGAAAAGTACAGTAATTGTCGAAATTCTTAAAAATACTGCGTATGTTTTGTGTAACTATTGTAAGCGGCTCAATGAAACTGGATAGATATTGCTTGCACTCTTCAACTTCACAAGTTGAGGACTCGGATACAGAAAAATTATCTAGGTCGGATATCAAACTATCAGTCATAGGCGTAAATTTAAATTATATAAAAAGAGCAGAAAAATACAGTAAGCGAGGCGCTCTTAGACGCCTTCATAATCAATTGAGTTTAAATACCGTTTTTCGGCCATTTTTTTTGCGGGACAATCAGGATTTCCAGTGCTGTGGTTGTGAGGCTTCTTGTAACGCCAACAAGTAGCACACTTCGCTGGCTCAGCTTTCTTTGTGCAATCTTTAATGCTGTGACCCAAATCACCGCAGTGGCCGCAGGTGTTGACCTCCTCCCGGCATGTCTTGGCTGCGTGGCCATACTGTTGGCACTTGAAGCACCGTGTAACTAGAGTAAAATCCCTAACCGGGCACGACGACCAGTTGATAAATAATCTTTCCTTTATTATTAAGGCCTTTCGGATATGCGCTGGGACTTCTATGACGTAATTACAGGTCTCCGCTTCCCTCTTACCAGACTTATGGCTAAGTTTAATTGAGGTCAAAAAGTTCTCGATAGTCATACCTTGGAGTTTGCCGGCTAGATTTTGTTGATAAATGCAAGTAAAAACCTCTGTTTCCTGCATGGACGTGGGCACACCGATGACTGCAATCCTTGGCTTGCGCTTGAGCGGGTCATCCACAGTGAGCCCGGAGGTCGCCAGTTGTGTCGACTTCTTCAGTTTCTCGATATCGTCCTTTGTGTCGGTGCTGATGATGACACCGCCGTTTTTGGTCTTATGAAGACTTCTCACTTGAAGCTTCATTTGTTCCGGACGGATGATTTTCTGAACAAGGGCTTTGGTGTCATTGCTGGACTTATTTTTGTCAGAGGGGTATATGGCTACAGAGTTTACATTAGACGCCTGAATATAATTTTTAGGACCTTTTTTTATTATGTCGGCGAAGGAAACAGTTGCTGGGGCAGGTATCGGGGACTTTTGTATACTAAGTTCAAGGTCTTTAATTTGCTGCGATAGACTTTGTTTTTCTTCTAGGGCTTGATGGGCAGCATGGAGCTGGATGGTCGTGTGTGATAGGGACTGATATTCCAACGCCACTTGCGATGTAGCATGGTACACATTTCGGCACAAAGTTTGTATCCTTATTTTCTGTTCTGAGTTAAGTTTCCCTTCGCAGGAGATGGTACCTATCTCATTTAGGCACTGCTCTACATTATTCAACCAGCTGCGAATCTCTGCTGTTTGTACTATTTTAGGTAAATCGGCGACCCGTTTGTCGGGGAGCGTCGCGCTTGAGGTACGGGGAGGCGGCTCGGGGGTTGGCGGCGGGCTACGTTGCGTCAATGCGCTTCGGTTAAAAGGGCTTTCAGACATTTTTATCAATAAAGTTAACACTCTCAACACTCCATTACGGAAACACACTTAACACGAATTGACCCAGATAAGTCGCGTACGCGTGATGTAGTGCTAGGTCACGATTTTGCAAGTGATTAATTTTTAAATTTAAAGTTAAATGGACACGTCTGATCACAACGACAAGCGAAGAATCAATCCACTGAATGACGTTCATTTGTTTTAATTAATTCGAATGTTAGTGAGACCGTATCATAAACATAAGCATAATATCGCACGAATGTTTAACTATGAAGGCTTAATTAAAAACAACCCCTACATAAATAAAATTACGGACCGGTTCATGAGTGCCGAGGGTGCCGAGTGTCATATTTATTATTGACTGTTGCCCGCAACTTCGACTGCAAAGAATTCGTTTTCGCTATTCGCTGTGTCCTTATTTTGTCTCGTCTTATTCTGTCTTATATCGTCTTGTGTCCTTCCCAAGGTGTTTACAAAAAAAATTCACAATCACATTTATAATCTGCTTCTTCTTCTTCTCTTCTAATATATAAAAATCTCGTGTCACGGTGTTTGCTATCGAACTCCTCCGAAACGGCTTGACCGATTTTTATGAAACTTTTTGTCTATACTCAGTAGGCCTGAGAATAGGTCGTAGGCTATTTTTTATGCCCCTGTTTTTCGCAGACGGAGTCGCGGGCAACAGCTAGTATTATATAGAATCGTTAGGATATTAGGATTTAATACCTACAGCCTTTTTATATGGAATTAATAACATTTCGAATGTTGCCTATTAGCAAAGGCCTATTAACAGAGGATCAATAATAAATAAAACAAGTAAATTAGGTATAAAAATAATTATAGCTTCGGTTTGTTCATTAACTCGTTATTAAAACCCCTTACGGTGCTACAACTATAAACTACATTGCTAACACTACATTATATAGCTGCTAAAAAACTTAATTGGTTAATTAATACGGCATATAAATAGTACAGGTAGATAATTAATACATCGTAGTAGATTACTCATGCGCTGCGTGACTAGGAAACCGAGCGGGTCGTGGGAAATACCGCGAAATGAGGCATCTATATATACATAAATACCGGGGTTGGGTCAAACGTCAAGGGACTTACCAACAATACAGATTATCTACGAATACATGTAGAGCTTGTCTAATTTAAAATGACGCGCCCCACCACCGCATTTACGCACAATTTAAGCTACAATAGAGAAATATTTCTCTTGGCAGATGTGCGTAAATGCGGTGGTTGGGCGCGCGTCATTTTAAATTAGACAAGCTCTACCGGGATGAAACGTTAGACTCAAAAGATGGACGGAAGAGTAAAACTATTAAGTAATCTGTGCCTAAGACCGCGGCGTTTGCCATCGCATTCGCCATCTCTTTCCATCCTAATCCTTACCATGTGACAGAAAGAAATGGTGGAAATGACTGCGATTTCAAGTGAGTTAGACAATAAAGCATCTGGTAAACATTGCGGGAAGCCGTTGGTTGTGGGTAACACAAAACCGATCGTCTTGGAGATCAGAGAGGCAGCCCTATGTCCGGCCGCGGACGTCTTCCAGCTGATTATGATGATGATTAAACTAATACAGAGATTCCAGATTTCAATGTTTATGCCCGAAATTGGGTAAATAAATTAATTTTTACAGAATTTTAGTCCTAATCCACAACAAAACCTTTTCAGTATTCGCCGTTCTGGTGATTTATAGTTTCGTTTTGTATTTAATTTTATTTTTATTTCATAGCGGTACCCACATACATATTATATCCCACTTTTCGTCAGGACTTATGAAGTTTCAAAATAGCAACCCTATCCCAAAGCTAAGCAAAGCTTATCTACTAATCTAAAAACATGAACTTGACCAACACTTCAAAAACATACCGGGTAATACAAAAATGGTGATACAAAAGTGTTTCTCACTGAGTTAAAGTTGGAAAACATAATGCATTAACTCAATGTATGGACATCTCAAATTTAATAAGACTAATTAAAACAAATGAGTTAGAGCATTACATTGTCCAGCATTAATTGGGTAAGACACACTAATTTTATAAGACCATTTTGGTGTCACCTGTATACCACATAATCTATACTATAGGTAATACCGACGTAATAAGGTCTTAGTAAAGTCGACCAAGTAAACTTGCTTTACCATTTTTTGTGACAGTTCCCATATCAGAAAAAAACAATAAGGCCGATTGTCACATTGACTTGTAATTAAAAATGGTCTTTAATGTTCTAAGTTGAACAACTGGCATTGAACTTTGGGCTGGAAAGAGAATTACTTACATATTTCTGCGTGGTTCAAATAGATAGGTACTTAAATAATTTGCACATGACCACAACTACATTTTTAGATACACGTGACACAACGCCTTGCCTACAAAATACGGAAGATAATGTACTATAACCTAAACCTAAATATACTCGTACTCGTACTGTAGGTATACATGGTGTGCTGGCACGGTAGGTCAAGTGTCAAGGGATTAGGTAACAATAAACCAACAACATACATACTGTGGGCATTATACCTTTGTTTTGTGACGCTACGCCGCGCCTCTGTAATTACGAATACAAGTTACAAGGCCAATTGAACTCCATCAACGCATCTAGTCATACTTTTGTTTATGTATGTGTATGTATTTTGCACACTGGCAAATGTATTTAGAAGCAAAGACGGGCATAGTTCTTAATATCAAAAGGTAGATCAGGGGAGTGTTAAGATGAATTGAACCACTAGGTGTATTCCCGTCAATTTAATTACAAACGCAACCAAAGCTATATAATTTATCTAATACCTTTAAACGAGCAATTCTTGTATATATATATGTATATATATAATCAGGATCTCGGAAACGGCTCCAACGATTTCGATGAAATTTGGTATGTGGGGGTTTTCGGGGATGAAAAACTGATCTAGCTATGTTTCATTTTCAGAAAATCGCTTTTACTCGTGTTTTCCGGCTATTTTTGTTTGCAGTTAGGGCTTGCAATCCGGATAACCGGATATCCATTTTTTGTTAGAAAAAGTATTATAGGGAACGTGCAGTAACTATAGGCGGCAGCACTAATGCGACAGAAGAGACACTATGCGAACAGTAAAACAAACTTATCAAGGTAAAACTTTCAAATTGATGGCACCCTTATGGCACCAGTTGGCAGCACCGTCTATGTGCACGTTTCCTATTGGGAGCACAGAACAGGAAAAGCCGGTTGTCTGTAAAGTCGGTTTACGGACGATAGTTTAACGTGACTCACCCCCCCCTCCCCACCCCCTCCGGTGTTTTTGTCAAATATGTTGAAAACGGTGCATCCTACGGCAAAATCAATGAAATTTTCATCCCCCTTTAATACTCCCGCGCTCCCTCCCCCGCATCCCCTCCCCCCTCTCACCCCCCCACCCCTCCGGTGTTTTGATCTCAGAAACGGCTCCAACGATTTCTATGAAATTTGGTATTTGGGGGTTTTCGGGAATGAAAAATTGATTTAGCTTGGTCTTATCTCTGGGAAAACGCTTGGTACCGAGTTTCTGCCCGAGCAGAGCTCGGTCGCCCAGGTACTTTTATTAAATAACACAAACGTCAAAACAATGACGAAATATCACCATCCGTAATCTGTGCCTAAAAATAAATTAAATATTCTGCAAACATTTTTGCAAGCTTTATTTACATGCTACCAGAACATTCGTACCAACCTAAATCGAGCAGTCTCTCATTACGTTGTTTTTATCATATGAAGGTACTAATCTATAGTTAATAATATTATAATACGAGTATAGATTTGACTTTGCTGGATTGTTTTTTAAGAAAGGGGTTATCGAAAAGCTGCAATATTCCTTATTAACATAGGCTATTTTTAATCCCGGGAAAAGGAAAACGTCCCGCTGGACGCAGAAGTTGCGGGCAAGAACTAAATGGTATACAACCATACGCGTAGACAAGTAGGTTAGATTAGCATAAAAAAAAGAAATAAAAAAATTGAGTATGTATCGTGTTAACAAAAGGTACTAAGTAACTAATTTATATATTCGAGGCATGATTCCTTTTTCGAATTATTTAAAATTGGAGAAAACAACGACAGTCTTTTACGTATTTTATTTCTTTAACGACCATTCCGACCACTAATTTTTCTGGTGAAAACTAGGAATTGTTTTATATCAAAACCGCGACCATAAACTTTCATAGATAACTTGCATGCAGTTGTTAACATAGAGCGAAACTTATGTAGCAATTTTTGTACTGATAAGTTGTCGCAGTAAACAATAATACTAGGATAGGTAATGACAAATTACTAAAAATTACAAAGTATTAAAGTATTGAGTGACATTTATTTAAACACTATAAATCAATTAAAGTAAATTACATATTTTATCTCGTGGTATTTCCCTATTTGATAGGCTTGATATTGATCAATTTATTCAATTTAATTTCCTTGTTAGATCTTAAGTACAGTTTACTAAATAATACACGAAATAATGTAAACAAAATAAAGATAATAATTCCGTAAAATAAAACCATGACTTTTCGAATTGGTTAGTAAATTGAACGACTCTACAGTACCTAGCTATAGTTTAGTAGATTTTATAAAGTTTAATTTTATTACAATACAAATTTAATGTTGGCAATAACATCTATATTACTCAGCATAAAAGACCGGAATAAAGATAAATTCTCTATTTTCGATAGAAATAGATAGTATATTATATACAGTGAAACTTGGTTAAGTGGGACCTGGATAAGTGAGAAACCTCCATAACTGGAACTCATGCTGAGGTCCCAACACTTTGGCACTGAATTACCTCTGTTAGTGGGACGAGGTAAGCCTCTATATCTGGGATTTGTTCTTTCGATTTATCATCATAGTTACCTCTATAACTGAGACAGCGAGTAAATTTTATATGCATAAACCTCTGTAACTGAGATAACATTGTTTGTTTACACGTTATTTTATTTAATGATCGCACCTGTATAACTGAAATAACCTGTATTCTCACCTCTATTAATGGAACCCTCTGTAAATGAGACAGATATTTATTTATACCTTTATATCTGAGACACTGGGTAAGTGGAATACCTCTATAAGTGAAACGACATTGCAGGTCCCTTGATGTCTCACTTAACCAGGTTTCACTGTACTATAAATTACCTATAAAGCACTTTATGGCAGAAGACGTCAGGGATGTGCGCTTTCCCCTACAAAAAATTACAATAAACGACCACGTTGGTCATTCCCATAACTGTTTAGCTGAGTAGGTGTTTCACATATGTTTTGGTATTTTATTTAGGCCAACTTATGCTGTGTATAAACCTAAAGTGGCAGAAAAAAGGTGATGCATACATAAGCTCTAGGTATCTCCCGGTACATATGGTTTATTCTTTTATCTGGGCCTGATTCTACATTTTTTGTCTTTTTTTCAACGACGCATGATATGATGATGATATTGGCTTCGACTTGACGAAATTAACGCCCCCTTATTTAGAGTCCAAGGTAGAGTCATTTTACGATAATCTTGACACTTGCAATGATAGCTTGCAGTGATGTCAAAAAGTAACTAAGTAATGTTTTTTTATGAAGATTTACCAGTCATAGAGATCATTGTAAAATGACTCTAAAGTAAAAATAATATAGAGTTGCTCTTTCCTTAACGGCCTTTACCTATCAAATAGCTCTACACTGATCTACACTAAACAATACCAGTACTAACAGTGCATAGAACTTCCAATGACTATATTATTTTCTTGTTTCCCTTTACGGATCACTAAGTTCACGGCCAAGTGAATCCGTCATTATACAACGCATTAACATAACTATAGTATCATTGCATCACGTTTGCTATAGACTCTTCACGTAATAAGCGTGAGAAAATGGTTTTGACAGACTTAAGACCAGTTCGTTTTAACCGGACAGTTAGTAGGTTAAACCGGATGTTGGAGCGGTTCTTGTCCATCAGACAACGTGACAAACGTGACTGGGTCCGATAGTCGGTTCGGTTGTGTAAGTAGTGACTTTGTCTAAACTAAAAGTTTGATTGTAATACGATATAATAGCAAAGGATGGGTATACTTTTAAATAAATTTCATTTAAACTGCATTTAACTGAGTTTATGGGGAACGCAAAATCTCGTTGAGATTCGAGACCCAGTTTTCAATATTATTTCAAAGCTGAGTGGCTGTTAAAAAAAACAACACAAATGTCAAACACGATACAATGAAAACTTTATCATGTAGTAGGGTGACTTTTTTTACCACTAGGTATCTCACCTGAAGGAAAGTGCAGATGAGGCCAAATGTGTATCACCCTTTAACCTCGAAGAGCCTAGGGTGTATCTATCTGATGGAAGCAAATTCCATTCCTTGCCAGTAGTTGCTTTACAACATCCTAAAAATTGTAATTAAGTTATGAAGTTAGGTTGCATTAGTTTTAAAATTAAGTAAGTGTTTAGTCTTAAACATTGAAACCAGCATCAAATACATGACCTTAACTTAAGGCACGTTCGTGCAGATAATAACACCTTCGCTAAGGTCTATTAAAAGTTTTAATAGAGCAATTTAAATAGTTACTAGATACATTTTTGTAGTGCTTTAATTCTCACTTAATAATCGATACTAATGTTTTAGCTAAAACTGTTTTT
Organism: Archips xylosteana; assembly: GCA_947563465.1. Taxonomy (NCBI): domain Eukaryota; kingdom Metazoa; phylum Arthropoda; class Insecta; order Lepidoptera; family Tortricidae; genus Archips; species Archips xylosteana. The sequence goes on from OX387362.1 coordinate 8,855,655, forward strand.
CACGAGTAATTTAGATAGTTTTTAAGTTGTCCTTACTTAACGACCTTCTGTAAAGTGAGAATTTAGAAAATGTGATAAAGAAAAATCGGAGTCGTTCCGCATCCTAAAGTAGGTAATGGTCATTTTACCTAATCAAACTGAATGAAGTCAATTTCACGTAAATCTGTTGAAACAAAAGTTTGTCTTGTTCAAAAGTTCATTGACACTGAAAAGGTCACTGATTTCTCTAAGGAGATCGGTACCTGCCGATACTAACACGTAACAAACGTTAGATAAAACAATCTAATATTACGCAACTTGTTGTTAGATCATTTGGTAATGTCTCTATTGGGAAATTACCGGCGTTCACATATGTAGAATAGTAAAAAGAATAATGGTTAATGTATTGAATGAAATCGATAGTCGTTTTGTAATACGGTTTAAAGGTGTCTCAATCTTTTAATAAATATTGTTAACCTATTTAATAGATTTAAGTCCAATCCAAAACATCTTAAGTTTCAAGTTTAAGATATATTTCTAGTAACCGTTGAGTTCATAAACCAAGAACTAATTAAAGTAGTCACATATAGGTAATTTTAATTAAAAAAACAGTCTCGTTGCTTTTGCTATCTTGCTTTCTATATCAAGCAAATAAGGTTGGGGTGATATCTAAATTTTTTGAAAACACTACCTTAAAATTTATATTGTACCACATCAAACAAACACACCACATTAAACAAAAGTTCATCAAAAATGTATTATTGACTTTAGATATTACTGGAATTTCTTACCTATTTAGCAAGTATCAGATGGATCATCATTAAATTATTATTCTATTATAATTTCCTTCACATATCTCATTTAAATGCGACATCTTGGAACGTGCACAAAAGGCAGATATATTCAGCCTATCGTTGTTCATGCAAATTCTATAAGTATGACATAATTATTAATTTATTACGATGGGCGGCAAAGGCAAAGTAAATTTAAACTTTGTGCACAGAGCACGTACTATTTATTAAAACTTAACTACAGGTTAGTTTATCTGCGCAGACGTGACAGAATGCAATGTTGCTGACAGAATGTCAGGCAGGAGGCATAGCAAAACAAACAATGAACAGTGACTCACAAAATAATGAGCACTTTTGGACTTGTCATAGTTAACTAACGAATAGTACCGTCTTTTTCATAATTGCACACAGGGTCCATCCCTAAGGCTTCTGACACGGTCTAAGGGGCACGAAAATATATTCGCTTACATGAAAAGTGCAGTGTATTTTTGTTATCGATTAGTGATCAAGAGCCCCGGCATACCCTAAGTCGGATCTACCACAAACATATATAACTCCACCTTAGAGCCACTAAAATTAAAAAAAATCTTTAATACTGGTTTAAATATGAATGACAGTTCCATACATTTTGACATTGGTTAACATTATATGGTTACTCTAATCCATGCAAGTTCACTTTAGGGCCGCATGCACGGTCTATAGAGTCCCAGGGTTAACGTCTTAGTATTTTTACCCTAGACGATGCAAGCGGCTCTTAATGAACTATAGTCCGACAAACTCGTGCGCGGCTCTCCGCGGAACCCTGTCGCAATCAGCATTTGCCGCACTTATCAAAAACAATCTCGTTAAGGACAGCAGAGACTCCCTGCGACAAGGTTCCGCCGAGCGCCGCGCACGAGCTTGTCAAGGTATAATAGGAGTTCTTTCATTATAAATGTAGAGTCACTACGAAACCGGCATAACATTATTATTATTAGACTTGCTTTGTCGATATGACAGTATTTTAGTATGTCAGTGCTGTGGTTTTCGAATAGGTTTTTCGTTATTTAATTTCCCAAAAATATGATAAACAATGAACAATAACAAACGACAATATCACTAAGGCTAGGTCTCCATAAAACAAAAAATAAAACGTTCCTAAAATACTCTACTTTTGCCTTTTGTACTTACCGCTTCGTATGTTGAAATACTTAATATTATTAATTCTAATCACACCTGTATTAGAATATTGCTTCTTAATCAATGTCATTTGATACAATTCGACATTTGATATTTCATTATACACGATACCCGTTGACCATGAGATTAGTTGTTAAATTCGATACTCGTTCGCCAAATACAGGTGCAAATGCGTAGTTCCAAATACTTCCTAGCGCTTAAGATGGTCGTCGCGTCCGCACGTGACAGATATTTTATTTGACGCACCATTGTTTTATTGGGCCGTATAACGGCACTGCACTTTCTTGCTGCTGATCCAAATAGCCCTAACGAAAACATTTTCAAATGCAGCAGGTACCTACTTACTTACATTGTTCAACAAAGAAAAAAACTTACTTACTTAACTTTGTTTTAGTGTTTAATATCACCCGTGGAAGAAAAAAAAATATGGCTATTTCTCTATTAAGGGGGAATTTCAAAAATCCTTTCCTAGTATACTTTTACGATCCTCAAAGAATGTTTGCCAAATTTCAAGTATCTAGCTCGAGTCGTTAGGGCTATACGTTTGTCTGCCATTCAGTCACGTTTCTCTTTTATAAGTAACTATGGATAGGCATCATCTTGCATTCTAAGAAACCTACTATTGTGTCCCTTAGCACTTTGAATAGCCGTTAAATTCACGGCCGCCAGAGAAACCATTACTGTCTCGAGTGAAACTCATAGCCAAGGTCCCGATGACGACACGGTTTAATTATGTCTAGCCAGATGGAAATGCATAAGTGCCCGCCTGCCGTGTCGTGATGCCACGTTGGTAAAACAACAAGTAAGCGAATAAATGTGGCGTAAGTATAATCAGGAGAGTGGCTTTTGAGTGGCAAGTTCTCGAACCGTGTCAAAAAGGTTTGGAAATTGGCAGAAGCCCTCTATCCTCTTCGTTTGCGTGAACCTGGCGAATAAAATTCCATAATTCTATTAAATTCTCATGAAAGTTTTTAAACATTTGACGGGAGTTCTTGAAAACTACATAGTGATCTTAATTTACGTAGCAAAAAGAGCGGTTGCGATTTCGGAATTTTACATTCTTTAATACCGGGCTAATTTGGCCTGATTTGATAAGTTGCCAATATTAATAACATTTTTCATGAGCAGTCAGTTTATTTATCGTTTGATATTAACATTTCTCCCTTTTTCGGAGAATGTTGAATATTCTTAATAAAATTGTAATTTTAAATGCATTGTCAGCACAAAGGAAAATATGACGTCTAACAGGACTTGAACCGGTAGCCTCGGTATTCCGTGACACCAAGCAAAGTGCATAGTTTTCTTTATGCCTTCATTGCATTCATCATTTATATTTTTATTGTCTTTCCATCATTTAGAACTCTTGGAAAGTAGTGTGATTGTTGCATTCAGATTACTGTTATTTGTAAGGTAGTGCATGCCAATGCACCGTGGACCCGCCTTACGCAATTATGACGACTTTCTTATTCCCCGTTAAGCTTCATGCTGTCTTTAAAGTGGTAGAAAGGGTCTGCATTAGAGTTTAATAGCTTTGTTTCAATAATTGTTAGAGAATGATCCGTGACGTAGTTTGTTCTAGACGAACTCTGTGTGAAAATTTGTGAGACTGAAGCCCTTCTACATAACTTTGATTCTCTACTTTTTATCTAATTTCATCTTCACATAGTTTTTTATTAGTAAAATTATTAACAAATGTAGATATAAATATTAAAAATCAGCATTGATTCCATTTTTAATTTAATTCATTTTTATTAAATTTCCCAGAGATAAAACCAAGCTAGATCAATTTTTCATCCCCGAAAACCCCCACATACCAAATTTCATCGAAATCGTTGGAGCCGTTTCTGAGATCCTGATTATATACAAGAATTGCTCGTTTAAAGGTATTAGATATACCTAAGTTGCCACTAAGTATTTTGACAAATATCTTTATAATCTCGCCATCTTTTCTACGAACAAGTCGGTCTGATATTGTTGACCTTGATTGTGCTAGGTTTTTTAAGTGCAAATAAATTGTGTTACAGTGACAGATAGTTACCTCACTAACTACATTTCCTTTAATGTTGGCCACTCATTGTTGCGATATTGCGTAAAAACATGTTATAATATAAATTATGAGAATGAAATGTTGCGATTGAAATCTTAATCGTAATCGTAAATGTTAAGGAAAATACTTAGTCACGTCTAAGGCATTAAGGCGTGAAAGCAGGGCAGAATAAACAAACAAATAAACAAAGTTACTTTCACATTTGTACGCACATGGTGTGGAATAACTTTTAAGGATGTTAAGTTATAAGTAAGTAAGCGCGAGTAAGTAAATGTAACTGTAACACCACTGCAACCACGATCTCGTCTGCTGAAATGGTTTCCAATCCAATATCGAAAAGTAATTCTGTCTCTCTGACCCAACCCAAACATTGAAGTCCGATTAAAATCGATTTGCGATTTTGTGTTTTAAACGTTTGTCATTTATTCCGACACGAACATTTCTTAGCTCGATAAAATATAATTATGTAATTAGCTATCTTATTTTTTATAAAAAAAAGGAACGGGTCTCACTCCGGGAGTACCGGCAGAAGTGAAAACCTCATCCCCCCCCTTCACCTCGCCCCCCCCCCCCCCCCCGTCTTACGAATTTTCGATCAGGGTCACGTGTCCTGAAACGAGTTTATAATTTTTTACCCATCCCAAAAAGTGCACAACGCCGCTAAAGAAGTTTTCACTTCAAAAAATAGTTAAATATTTTGTAACGCCTGCGCCTGGTAGAAATGCGCAAGACGTAAATGTTTTCATTTCGATCACAGTGTACTAAACATTATTTTATTGTGAAAATGCATATATCTGCTATGACATACCTACACCTTACCATGCAAGGTACACTCAAAACAAATACGGTTATTTTTACCACCGCTACTGAGAAAAATAAAAGGTAAAAACCGAACGTATATACTCGTATTTATTAAAAGTGACTTTATATCGAAAAACATTTAGTTTTACAAGCCCCTGTACCTAATCAAAGGTGATTGAGATTATACTCCACGCAATGTGTAATAGAAAATTCCTACTATTAATCAAGATTTATTAACATTTTCCACTTGAGTATTTGACACGCTAAGGCGGACTTATATGTGTACATTATGGTTTGATAACTTTTAAGATTTAAAACGATCAATAGATAACCGCCGAAAGAGCTCAAATGTGATCTTCTAAGGGTTTCACTTCGCCTTATAGGTACGTACATAACAATAAAAAGAACTAATTAGATCAAAGAATGAAATTGAGATACAAATCATTGCAATGCGATGCGCATTTGTTTAGCAAAAATCTTTGTGCCGTGTAACCGCAATTACTACGTTTACTTTCTTACTTCCTGGAAAATCTTCGCCGGGAATCGGTCCATCTAATTGTCTCACAATACACGTGTGCGTCATTAAGTCACACGTGAAAAGTACTGATGACCAAAGAAATTAGTGAACGTCCTGTGGGTAGAGATAAGATGGTGTGAGTGATCTTCCAGAGGACAATTAGGGTTGGATGCAAGAGACCGATAGGGTGGCGCCAAACTGTCCGACCTTTGGCACTATGACCTAAGACGCCCTTACAACGTCCTCTTAGAGCATCCCACAACATCATGCGGACAATATAGTCTCGTTAAGTATGCCGTTTATTCTTATGGTGTTTGTGACGTAATATTTACCCTTGGAAATTAGGCAGCATATCGGGATAACGTCTATAGATGACGTCAGACAGATACAAAATAAACAACAACACTAACTATTCTAAGTATCCATCTCAGAACAGTTATAAAATAGTAATGAGAAAGTATGGCTATAACGTAATTAACCATAGTTCATTTACGAGTAAGAGCCACTTCCACGCTTTAAAAATTTAAATCTTTAAACCTGGGTTACGATTGACAGTTACATACAATTTGACAGTACTTAACTTTTGGTTAGCACTTAATTCGGAATTATATTGTTAACTCTACTCGTATAGGTTAAAAAGTCGCGCAATATTTTTGATCTTGAACTTTAGAAGCTGACTAGTCACTAGTCAGTTGAAGAAATTTGCTGACTCATGTCAGACTCTATCAACTAGCCGATCTTTTTGCACTAATCAAATAAAAGGAAAAAGACAAGTGATAAACAAATACGACATATTTATTATTTGTGAGTCAGCGCATCTTTATCCTATCAAACTACAAGAGAGAGTTGGTACATAAAGGCATACGTATATCATACATAAGTTACCGTTTTGTCCTTTTGGGAGTACATGGGCCGAGGTTAATATGGAGTTAGCATGTTATCGCGAAGGTTGTAAACGGTTCTCACATCCTAAGAAAACACATTTGCGTGTTAATATGTGATTATGCTTATGCGTCTCTATTGACAGTTTAAGTAAAAAAAAAAACATTGTTTAATTACTTTATTTCCTCCCCGACATTATCTCACGGTTTATTTATTTTTCTACTAAGACTTCCTACTGAGACTAGCTTGGTCATATTTAAATAATCAGATCCTATTTTAAGGTTAGTTGCTAATTTAAAGTGTACCTAGAGGGTAATTAAAACCAATGTAGTCATACCTACGGAGTATAGCAATATCTATTGATTTTCAGATTACTAAATAAGCGCTGTTTAAGCGCTTTTTTAAACTGTATTGATGTTAACAGTTTCTGTTCTGTTACCTACTTGATTGATAAAAAAACTACACGGATCAGACTTATAATACTAGAAGAAAAATCAACGAGATTGATGAGGATCGGTTCCATCTCGCTTTTTCTTCAATGATGCTTTATCTGTTAAAGAGAGCATTTCGGAAAAAGGTGTAGTTTTATAACAGGGACCACCAATCAACTAACGTACTTTTTATGCTGTATCAAAACACGATTCTCCCATAGAATTTGTGTTAGTTATGACGTCATTACTAGACCAACTCAATCGACTATTTATTTGTCTTAAAGCAACTAAAAATCTAGTTTTGCACTTAGTTTAAAAAGGTCTATTTTAGCCCTGTAAAATGTTTTTTTTATTTACTTGGATTTATTGTCTTATGTGGTGTCATCATTCTTATTCCCAGTCCAAGGCTGTCCAAGTAAAAAGGTTTTTCTTTGAACTGTATCACATCAAAAACTCGTTTTATTATTCAGATCCTCACAAAATATCGATTTGCTTACCCAAGCTTTAACCAAAAATGTTTTGTTGATAAACATAAATAATTGAACGGTTCCGATCGACAGTCGATTCGCCGAATTAAATTAAGTAATCGTTTCTGGTCCGTTCTACTTCCGCAGCGACTCGCCTCTCACCTTTTTTTTCGGTTGTTTGTTCAAAGTTCAATAAATATTTATTTTTAATTCACGGAACCTTCAATAAGTATGCCACCATGTTAATATCGGACGAAAGGCTGTGATGTAACTTAAACGTAAACAAAGGCCGTGTTTGTATGTTTCTCTCGTTTAAATTCGTGCACTGAATTTTAAATTTAGTATCAGGATTTGCTTTATCTAGACAATGCTGCGTGCTACTGCTTGTTGCGGCATTTCAACTAAACTTTCTTGAGTACATTTTATTTAGAATAAATCAACAAAAAGCAGCACGACGTTAGAATATACAAGAAACAAACAAAGATATGTATGCATTAATAAAAATAGTTGTCAGAATCGAACTCAAAACTCAAAAAGGACGAAGAAACTCTCGTCTTTTCAAAATCCTTCCCCTATTTTGTACAGTAGAGACACCTCACGACGATTACAATGCTATGCTCGAATCACATCCGTAAACTGTAAACTTATTGACTCTTAAATTGATCCTAAATTGACTTTGTTCATTTAAAAGTGAAATGACGGGTGTTTTTCAATCCTTTGTTATTGTCAGATCTAGTTTTCAAATCCTGTGTAGCAGAGACCGCATGATGTCGAAGAGGCTGCGTCGGCGCAGGCATCCCGCTCAAGGCCAGCCGCGATGGCGCAATGCACTCGTGCGCCACTCATTCAGCAGTCCGGGCCGTATCATCGCTGTCGAAAGTCTTTTATTCGGCGAAATAGTGACAGCGTAGGTTTATCATTTTCGTTAGGAACGGAGAGTGAGAAAAACGTGAGCTGGGTATTTTTTGGGATGAAATACACAATCTTTGCCATGCTGACTTCACGTAAGAAATAAAAATGTAAATTCAATAAAAGTTTTATTGTAGCGCCAAAACAGTCTAAAATTCCATGCCCTACGTATGACCGTTGTCTTAAGTAATCCGATGACAATCAAGCTATTATGGCACCACACTACTTGAACAGCTCATCATCATCATTATTTCAGCCGATAGACGTCCACTGCGTTTACATAAGTTCGCTAAACAGATCGGTCCTGCGCCATCCGTATCCAACTCGATCCCGCAACCTCAAGCAGGCCGTGGCTCCATCTTACTGAAGGCCTGCCTACACTGCGTCTTCCGGTCCGTGGATGCCATTCGAGAACCTTTTGGCCCCATCGGACATCAGTTCTATGAGGGATGTGCCCACTACTTAGCAATGCCTGACACGACCCTGCCCTGAACATACTAAACCAAATTTGAGGATCTACGGCACTATTTTGTAAATGTAGGATAGTTGCTGATTTCTGTACCTTGTCGTTTTACAGGCTCGTACATGATACCACAAAAGATAGACTAAGTATGAATTCGACAAGGTACGCTCCACCCCACTGCTGTTTAGCTACTTTTGGCACTGATAATACTGTCGTGCTCGCACATGCGTAGTGCGTGTTACCGGTTCCATTAGCCACTTTTAGCGTATAAGCAAACTTGCTACATGCACATGCACTTTCAAATAGCAACAATTTAGTTTTATCGTCATTGTTATTCCGAACAATGAAGGCCTCAGCACTGCAATACTATAGAGTAGCGTCAGTTGCCCAAGATTAGTATGTATTCAATTAAGTAATCAATTTATTTATTTCCAAACAACTGGAATACCAACTAAAGTTTAAAATAAAATCTACAAAACTGAATAAAAATGGTCAAGATAATGAACAAAAAATTAATCAAACTAAGTAAGGTTGAGTTACATGTCTAAAAATTATAATACATAAAGTACACTTGCTGTATACCGTATCTTCGTTTGTAAAGAGTTCGTTTATCGCTATCACGCGGGAACTATGCTATTTTCTGGGATTAAATAAGCCCTATCCTTTCCAGGGTCTCTAATTATCCTAAATCAAATATTATCTAAATCCGTTCCGTTCAGCGGTTTTAGCGGGAAGAAGTAACAGACAGGTGCTTTCGCACTTATAGGACTATATCTAACTATTAAGTATTTTGTAGACATTTATGATCTAGGTATAACAACCATTTTTCTTTCCTGTAAAAAAAAGAGGGTTTGTAGGTATACTTTTGAGCTCTACCACAGGTATTGAAATAAGGACACAATTGCAGATACACCTAATTAGCTACAAAGAATTACTATAACAAGTATAGGTATACGATCTAATCGCTCATCACAAACGAATCTGAATAATCACAAAGAAAAAAACTTGACGGGAGTCTTGAGTAACTTTAACAGGCTATTGTCAGCAAAAACTATGGGCGGATGTTGTTAGGTACCGACATCTAACTATGCCATTATAAGAGTCACGATGTCTTGAGACGCTCATTTACTTCCACTTCGTGGGTATGAGAGTATGAGGACCATGGACCTTTGTTTATCAATAACTATAAACGTAACTAAAATATAGGTATATATTCAGACAGCCAGCCAGTTTTTTTCGCTCGTGCCTAAAATACCACGTTCCCATAATACCAGATGTCTTATTTTAGACATATGGTTTAATGGGAATGTAATAAATAGATAATGTAGTATTTTAAAAAATCTGGTATTTTGGGAACGTGGTGTTTAAGGCACGAGCGGTTTTTTTTTTGGAGACCGGTCAGCAGGTAGAAGCTAAGAAATAAATCTGATAATTTTAAGATCTATACCTATGTGCAACTGCACAGCGGCATGCAACAACTGACCTGAAATTTCGTAGACATATTCCTTAAGGACCGTAGAGACGCTAAGAAGGGTCATTTTGAAATTACCGCATGATAGGGAACTAACTAGCTTAATTTTCTTTTCTTCTACGAGGACAAATTCGCATGATCAAGCTAGCCTAATCCTAAAAGAAAAAATAACTATTTTTAATGAACCAGTTTTTTATTGAAATAATGACAACAGAGTAGTAATAATCTCATAAGACCCAGTGTAGGTGAATTCAGTACATACATACATACGTTAAAAGAAATCACAACTTTTCTTAACTGACAATAAGTTTCAAATTATGTTGCGTATTCTAAATTGGATGCGGGCTTTACGAGGATAGGGATTGTTGGATTGCCACCCTGTCATTATCTACGACCATGTAAAACCTAATTTAATAACATAGTAAACATAAGAAAATAATGAATTACACATTCTGATAAAGATTACTCGTGTGTCGAATTTATCTTAAAGTACCTAGAATTTTGATAGCAAATTTTTCGTTAATCTCCCTTTGGATTGCTTTAATTCAGTAGAATCAGTACCACTACTAAAGATTTGTTTATTCACAACAAAAGATTAATCAATGGGATTAGTATGATTGATTTAATATGGACCCAGTGTTGTGATTAACATGATTAATCGGAAGAAAACAACATGTAAAAATATTTTTCTCTGTATTTATTACTTAAGATAATTCGAGATTGCTATAGTTCTCAACTCAAGCCACCGATTCGGTGCGAACTTCATCGTTTTTTCAGTTGGGCTATACCAACGTATTTGTATACGTACACATCGTATTGTAGAATCGACGTATGATAATGACGTATGATACTGGATTAAAGATTTGTGAATGAATGAATGAAATGAAAGAAAGAAAGTTTCTTTCTTTCTTTCTTTCTTTCGAATGAAATGAGTGAAGTGAAGTAGGAGAAAATTACCGCCCTAACCAAAAATACACTCGAGAGCAGTTTCATTACAAATTAACACGATTTGCGTTATATATTTTCACGAATCGGCCCCCTGACGGATGTCCAATACTAGCTCAAGTCTTTAATAGCTGTTAAGTCATAATATTTTATTACCAGAGCTAAGGCAGTTAGGGTTTAACCCGGGGCCTGTCCCTGCTAGCTGGACCGGTTTTAGAGCATAACCTTTCCTCAAAAGCGGGTTATTTCCCGTTGGTACTTATCGATCGGACTTCTCGGATTACGAAAGCGCTAAGTTACCTAAAGACTAATAAAGACTTCTTGGTGAACTTAGAAAAGCTATATCATTTCAACGTACCTATCTTTCTACGACCTAAAACTATCTTAAAAGCAACTAAAGTGGTTATAATGTTCAGGTATTAAGTAGAAAAATCTTAACAATTATTCCTCTGAGTTTCAAGTGGAGATATAAATGACACAATATCTTATTAAACATCGGATAAAATTTGGTGTTGGCCCAATTCCAAAACAGAAACCAAACATTTACGAAATTCATGTTAACAGGTGTTTTGGCAAAATGTCACTTGTGTTCAAACTATGGTCAAATAGATGGTCTTTGTGTATATGTAAAGCGCTACAGTAAAGCATGACGCCTGTTTCAACAATTAGTGCATGAAATTAATTAACATTGTATCAATAGCTGTGGGTGAGCATCAGCGCTATTGTTTGAGCAGTTGTGTACATAATTTAATTTATTAGCGGGTAATATATTACCGAGAAACACATGCAAATCACCCAAAGTCGAAAACAAATTTCAATTCAATAAAGAACCTACCAATAGTTATAGTTACTATCCCTCCTGGAACTTAATAACGTAGACAAAAATATAACTAAAATTATCAAGACGTTAGCCACATTCAAGCGGCAGGGATCACGAGTAATCATGGGTACTATTTTACACGCAAAACATACATACCATAACTAAGGGTGTCCCAACTTTTCAATGTGAGAAGTTTTCTAGCATTTTTTATTGCTGGAAAACAAAAAATCACAAAAAATATTTATCGAGCCCGTGACCTGACATCATTAATTTCACCTCGTGCTGAGTTGAAAAAATTAATACTTAAATACAACTCAGTTGAATGTAATTTTTGAGATAATATTGCTCTGACGATGTTTCGGCCTATGTCAAGGTAGGTTAGGACAATGCCTATCGATTTTTGACCTTGTATAGATTTCTAAGTTGATTATTTTTTTATTCAAGTCTCATAACATTTTTTTTTCTCTTAACCGTATCGACAACAACTATGAACTTTGGCAGTGCATACCGCCCATAGAACATTTGTTGACAAATGCTCCATTTGTGACCCATTTGGCTTTGCGGCAAGCGTCCATGTGCCAAGATAACTACGAACTGTCACAGTCGCTTCGTAACTACTGCCTATAGCACAAATAACTTATCAACTACACAATTAAGTCATTTCTAACTAAATAGTATAAGATGCGGTTAATTATTTGCGTTCACTCCTTAAGCGTAGCATCACGTAGACGAATCTAGTCGTAGACAAGTTCGTAGCAATAGCTACGCCTCTTTCGCTCCACATTTTATTGTTCCCAAACTGGCACTTAAATGTTTAAAGCGTTGATACAGTTACATGAAACAAGTAAGTATAATTAAGGTTGTCGTGGTGTGCGTTGCACGAATATGGAAAGTGAGTTGAACGACTAATCGGCGACGAGGTCGCCTGCCTTTCGCCTTTCCTTACGTTAATTTACCAAGTATTTTATTGTTATTTGGTGGCCATCGAAACGCGTCTATTCAAAAGAAATACTTCTTTGTTCACCGTACACGAGTAGTATTAAAGTTCAACGCTACTAAGGTTAAGGTTGCCCCTATAACGCCACAAGTAAAATTATAGCTACTCAGATTGTAATTCTCGTTGCGGTAAATTTGTTGCGGTTTGCTATAGATTTAAGAGAAATGCAAATGACCATAGGAATAATGAAGTTTTTGCTATTTATTGCAATTGCGAGATTGTGTGCAGTAGACAAGCAGACCAATAAAAATATAGTTGGAGGACCGGTTGCAGAAGTCGTGGCCACATTTTGCTGCTTTATGTTTATGAGTAGTTGTAAACATAGATCAGACGGTGTAGGTATTTTATTTACCTGTGTAGCAACTAATAATATGTTTTTGTATTTCACTTCCTACGTAGGTACACAGATATGAATAGTTCACAAACCAATAGGTAGTTCACAGATTAAATTGCATTCTTATAGAGTCGGTATTTTCACTTCCCTGCTGATATTTTTTGTTGCGTTTTATGAGCCGGTTAGGCGTTTTGAAAACCTTTAAACAATGATATACTTAAAACGTGTCAGGATATCTCGCAAAAATAGAAACATACTCATCCATAGAATACATAAGAACGAATAAAATAGGTATATACGAAACAGAATAGATGCTAATTTAGCTGTCGACCTACTACTTTCATATAAACGTGTAGTACTGAGGAAACAAGCATGACTAAAACTGTGAGCATAGCGGATTTTCCTGCTGATTTTCTTCCTCTTGCTACGTAATCTGATTTCTAAATACCTACTTAGTGCATACGTTTCTACGCTAAGCGTGAGCCACATGTAATGGTAGTTTTGAATTCATTGACAAAAGACAAACACAAAATACGCTTTTAGTAGCTATCGTAATTCAACTTTTTTTAATTATTTAAGTATATACTAATTAACTCACAAAGGTAAATAAATTCAATACCTTAGATATCATTTTCTTATTTACCACTTTTAGAAGTTTGTTTAGACAAAATAAAAAAAGTATTGATTATTAAATTTCCAGAGAATTCCAGTTAAGTACCAAAGTTACAAAAAAGAGGTTTTAGGCGTAGTTCGGCGCGTAGGTAGTTGTTACTTTTCATAGTTTCCTATTAAAGTTACTTCAAACACTTGCACAATTTACATTAGATTTTATCTCTACTTTGCTATGTCGATGTTGGTTGAAGACTAACTTACTAACTTAAGCAGATGAGCTAGCAAGGGAAGGGTCAATGAACAAAAACATAGGACCCGAACCGTATGTGGGACTCTCACAGGGAACCATAAAGAATGCCATAAACGACCACACCAGACTTAAACACCAACAAGAGTGGAAAACACTGGTGGGTCTAAAGCATTCAAAACGATTCATTGAAAATGTCGACACTAGCTGGACTAAAAAACTCTGGACACTCAGTAGGAAACAACTCCGACACATTGTCGGGGCATTTACAGGTCACTTCGATACTAAACACATACTAGTTAAGATACAGGACTACAGGACAATGAAGATTGTAGGATATGTGGTGAGGAAGACGAAACAATGGAACACATTATGTGTGAATGTGACGCCCTTGCCAGATTAAGAATGAGACTCTTTGGCGACGGATACCCCGCACCAGGAGACTTTAAGGCACTACCGCTACGTCAAATCGTCCAATTTATGGATGAGGTGATAAGAGCAATGGAGTTAGTGCGAAGGAGGGGTAATTACACAAAAGATCCCTACGGGTCGAAGTGTATCCGCAAGGACCCCTATTTGTAAGATAAGATAAGATAAGATAACTTAATCTGCAATCATTTAAGTATTATTGAGCAATATTAGACAATTTGCTACAAGACGTAACAGTTACAGAAAAGCTTTAAATTATAATAGCCGGAAAGATTCATGTACCAAGACGTAGTACATTCAAATGTAGATAATTTAAATTAGAACGGAGCACGTTCGTCGAATATATCATGTGCAACAAACAATGGTCATCTTAACATTGTGTTGGCTATTAAGCTAATGATTGCAAATCATTGAGCGCTTACGAGTATTGAAGACGTTACGTCAGTTCACATCTCCATTACTTGGCATTGATAGATCGAGCAGCTATTTTGTAAGTCAAAAAATATGTCTACTATACCGACCTACCTACCTATATCTCAACGATTACATACATTACAATTATATTATGTGCACAAAGTCGGTAAAACCTGCTGAATCCATGTGGATGATGTGGAACCTGAAGGATAATGAAATGAGAAATAGTATTATTTAATTATGGATGAGAATCCCGAAAGTTTAAAACTATAATATATGAACCATATTTAAAAAAATTATTTATATTGTTAATAGGTATGCAGATTTACAATATAATATACCTACAGTCCTAGAAATAGGTATAGTAGAAAGATGTTAATAAGTTAGGGATGACGACACCACCAATCAACTGACGTACTTTTTTTTGAGTTATCAAAACACGATTCTTTCGTAGATTTTGCATTGCAATTGCTATTTTTGTATGACATTACTCCTGCTATGCCAACTAAATAGACTAACTATTTTTTTTAAAGCAGCTCTAAAATCCTAAATTTTGCAATTAATTGAAAATTTTTCTTTTTTTCAGGGCTAAAGGAAACATTTAGTACAGTCAGCATCAAATGTAGCTGGTCACTTTTATACGTTGTTTTATACGCTTTACAGTTAAGTGCAAAACGTCAAACTTGATTGACAATTGTGTTATTACGACAAAGGACAAAAGTGACCAGCTACTTTTGATGCTGACCGTACCACTGAAACTAAAGTTAAATTATAGTTTTGTTTTTTCACCCGAGTCGAAGGAGGGTTATTTCTCATTAGTACAATTCAATGTCTCTGTAGGTAAGTGCTGCCTGCGTTGACTAATTACTACTTAGATCTTTTTTATCAAGATTTTTTGATGAAAACGGATCATTTTCAGATCAATAACTACAGATTTTTGGATAGAGCATAATGCGACTTACTTTTCATTACCGCTACTATACGCTCTCCAAAGGAATGAATCATAATACACATTACCAAATATGCATTACATTGTATTATATATAGAATAATTTTACTTTACTACATTTAAGTATTTTATTTTACATACAGTAATACTGAGGTAATATTGGTATGGCACTATCCTCATTTATTTTAAAGCATTTATAAACATTCCCCTAATAAAACATTTTATTTAATTACATACTGACTTTGTCAGACGCCAATAAACAAGGCAACTCAATAAGTATAGTTAGATTATGATTTGTACTATGTCATAATTTTATTACGTGAAGTCACATAGATATGTATTTATCAAGTATCATATATCACAGAAAGTACACTCAAGTGAGGCAAGTTTTGCGTAACATACTTGCAGCAAATGCTTGGGACACTCAACCGTCTTTTATTTGTTTGTTTATATTACGTTTACAGAGTAATAGCTTACGTTGAGTGTTGATTTATTATATTGGTCAGTAGGGCAGTTTGTTATTTGGCTTCCGTCATTCATGTACAGCACGATATACCTAGTCGTAAAGAATATTCACGTCATATGAATGAAATTGGACTCACCCTTAAGACTTCGAAGGTCGCTATAAAAGCGATTAGTCCTGGCCTTATACTAAGAAGTTCAAAATTCGAACTTGGCATCATGCCATCCGTCTCGCGCTAATAGTATTTAATACGAGAATGTGTGAGACGGTACGACATGACCATTGATTTTAGGATTTCACTATAGCCCCGTGGTACTGCATTGTCTAACGCGTGGGCGCTCGCGATAACACTCACCATCTCTTTCTAAACTCATCCTAGACTGTGTGACAGAAAAAAGTTGTGAAAACGATTATGATTCCAAGTGCGTTAGAAAATGAGCGCTGATTTTGATATTGATATGGTAGTATAGTGGTAAAGTTATAATACCACCAAATTTAGGTAGTAAGAAAATTGATAAGTACCTATTAATTTTCCTTGAATACTTTTGTTCAAGATTGAAATCAACGTTATAAACTGAAAGCCTCGGTATTTCCTCAATTCACCCCATATAAAATACAAGCCTTCACATTTGGCGATATTTTTCCTAATCTATGCCCCGTCAGAATTATTGATTTCAAAGTGATATAATTATAATTATGCAATCTGACGAACGCATTAATGACGTTTGGCCATTGTCCAAATCTCGGTCATGACTCTATCGACCTTCGACAATCTACGAGTCTAGCACAAGCCGTTTTGCTACTGGTCGCACTGAACAAAAGGATGCACTGAACAACCAGCGATAAAACGATGCACGTTTTGCCTTCTGCTATCAATAAGTCTGTATCTGTTATCAGTGTTTGCACTTTCATCATTATCATCTGCGGCCTATATTCGTCCCACTGCTGGGCATGTAACAGAGAAATGTGAAAGAGCCCTTACAGAATAAACATTCTAGTTTTATTTTACTTTACTGACACTTTTATTAAACCCAATTTTTTTCTTTTCCAGCTGTGGACCGCATGCGTTACTTCGAGTTCTCCATCGTCCACCTGCTCACTTGCATAGGGTTCTTCATCATGTACTTGATCGAGGAACTGGTCCACATGTATATCCACAGCAGAGAAAAGAAGAACGCCAAGGCTCTCCCTCTGGTCCGTAACTTGAGTGTGCGCAGGAGTCGCGCCAGCCCCGACAGCGCTGGAGACAAGAGCGTCACTAACTCTACTGCTGATCTCATTGAGCCGGAGAATGAGAAGAAGAATAAGGTATTGTGAACATTGACAGCTTACTTAATTGAAATTTCTACAAGTTTTTTTAATATTAAAAAAAATGGTTTTCCGGGACGGTCATTGCATAAATGGCAATGAATTCGATTAGTTGTTTGTTTGAGTTCATGTCAAGTAGAGTAATTTTGCAAGTGAATAAAGTATTTAGCATTTTAATTAAATTGTTTATTTTTTGTAATGCACAAAACCTATTAAGTATTCTTTAAAAAGATGATTTCGCCTTTGTACTTGTATCTCTGCGGTCTTTAATAGTGTTCTATATTTTAGTACAATAAATGGTTTACATACATATATATACTTACATACCTGTGGCAGGTACTTACTGCAAGGTTATTGTGTGTAAATGGGAACGGAACTAAGTATCACAAACGATAATTGCTTCCTAAAAAAATGGCTAATAGGTATACAGGGTGGGCCCTGTAAGTGAAGCTAAAAATTGAAATATAGGCCCTTTAACTAATCAGTAATTAAGTCCAAATGGTTACAATTCATTAAAATGAAAAAATAATTTTATGTTATTTTCTAACAAAATTAATCGAGCCAGCAATGTACAGACATGTTTTGTCCAGTCGGAACACTTGACATTGACATTTACGATAGTTTTCAATAATAATAAAAATCCTACTAAAGACATCAATATTACTTAAACGTACTTATGCAGTCCTTCTGATTTAAATAATCAATTCTTTGAACACGACGTAACAGTTTTTTTTTATCAAGTATGTGGGGACGGACGAAATTAATAAAACACTTGCTAGAGGTAACGCCACCAGAGTTGAGGCCATGCACACAACCACATCTCATGTAATGACAGCGGGATTTTGACGTTGTGTTGTCGTTAAACGTCAAATAAAACGTCTATAGTAAAAGTTACGACTTTTAACTGTTTATTAAGCGTTCAAACAAAAATAGTGCACTATGATAAAATCACTGTTAATAATTAGGTATGCCAATCTTACTGGGTAATCCTTTCACAGGGTAACTTGCATTTTCAACAGTTTGTGAAGATGTTTCTTTTTCACGACCATGACTACAATGAAACGTCCTGTGCTTCGTTTGACATCGTTCCGACACGACATGTGTAACACTAAGTGTAGTACTTTTCCAAATTAACGGATAATTTCAGTGCTGATCTGGCTGCACACCCGTGGTCACAATCAGAATCATATTCGGCGACCCCGCATTCGTTGCTCTGAGTTGAAAATAACGCAGCTATTATCTAACCGGAGGGTATTCGTTCACAATATTTAACACTAAGCTCGATTGGCATTAGCTCTTGTTTCGTCATAGCATGTTGTTTTCACGTGCATTGTAATTTAATTCATTAGTGCCATTTTGCATTACTTTGATTTGACAATTTGACGTACATTGTCAATACAGAGTACCTTACTCTTTGCAATTGCGAGATTTATGGTCTTTGGAGGTTTAAGATAATAAATATGAACTTTTTGAGTTTAAATTAAATTTCAAAGAAAAGGTCAGCAATGTGCAACAATGTCAATAAACTCTTACGTACTACCATAGTTCTAAATCGCGAAGGTATAGGGACTACTTTTGTTCGTTTTCATTTTAAAAAGAATTCACATTAATACATGTTAGATACTGTCAAAATGCCCGGTACCAAGACATCTTACGACCGTAAAGCGACAATGTCGCAATGTGAAAATTCATTGATTGTTACTCTTAACTTTAAATGACTATTTCTCGGAACTTAAGAACTTTGAAACATCAGGACCACTTTGTAATAACTTTAGATACTTTAAGGAATCTCTATTTTAATTTTTATCCTTAGTTACAGGGCCCACTCTGTATATTGCAATAAAAAGATCGCCAAATTTCGTAACCGGAGATGATTGTCAATAGGAATTTACTTAATTATTTACTATCGATTTAGCATCCGCTATCTGAGTCATAACATAATACATAACTCGATTACCACAACATTTAACATAAATAGATATAATTTTTAATGGTTTTCCTCATATTGCAAACTTCAGGACGTTGAAACGAGTCAGAACCACGGTCATTCCCACCACCACAGTCACATGCCGGTCAATGGCGGCGATGACGTCACGTCTGCTCTTCGCGGTCTGCTCATCGTGCTAGCCCTCTCAATCCACGAGCTTTTCGAAGGATTGGCTGTTGGTTTAGAATCCAGTGCCTCTCATGTCTGGTGAGTTTAAAAAGTTTAGCTACCCTTTACGCCATCTAGCGTTGAGTAGAAGTAACTTTTATTTTAATTACAAGTCAGTAGATGGCGATAGTGCCGAAGAAGTGACCAACAATCAATTAAATTTCATTACTGTTTACAAAAACAACAAAACTCATTCGCTTTTATTGTTCCAGGTATATGTTAGGAGCTGTCTCTGCTCACAAGCTGGTCATTGCCTTCTGCATCGGTGTAGAGCTGATTGCCAGTCGCACGAAAACTGGGCTGTCAATAGTGTACATCACTACATTTGCCATTGTATCGCCTATTGGTATTGGCATTGGTCTGCTCCTGGTCGGAGGGCAAGGTGCTACGGCCGCAGGGACATACTCTGTGGTTCTTCAAGGTCTGGCTTCGGGTACTCTCCTGTACGTCATCTTCTTCGAAATCTGGAAGAGCGACAGGACTGGCATCCTTCAGTACATCGCGGCCGTTGTCGGTTTCTGCCTTATGTTCGGATTACAGTTACTTAGTGAGTATTTTTTTTACAAGCTAAATAATTAACTTACCTTTTTTTACAAACTTATTAACTCTAATTGGCTTAATATTTACAATGAAGTAGAATAGAATTATCCTTGTGAGGTGCAGATTTTTGACGCTGTAAATGTCTGTCTTTTCTTGAATACTTATACCTAATAGCATTGTAGTAGACGAAGTGACAAGATCCATTACCAATCCGTTGACTAGGTATAGGTATTATAGTAAGTAGAGAAAACTGAATCGTGTACCTTTGGGGAACCATTTCATACTGGTTTCTTAGATACCATATATGGTTTATAAATATAACATTTGTAGCGAAAAGGTTCCACATAGTGATTTATTTTCCTGGACTTTACTCAAGGACCCATAACACAAGCAGCTTTACTCGTCTCTATTGGATCTTAGTACTATCTATGTGGGTTTTCTTAAATGGTTTTTTTTTTCTCTTTCAGCACCCCACAGCCACTCCCACGGCGACGGTGATCACGGGCATTCCCACGACAAGTGAGGGACTACGAGGGATCCTGAGCCTCGGCATTAGTTTATATCTAGACTATTCTAAATGACGTTTTTGTAGCGGGTAGTGGAACTTGGAAGCGATGTTGGTGTCACTCATTCAATTAATTTATTTAAAATTTATAATCAGTCATGTATACTCGTTTTTACTAGGTACTATGGATTATGTAAGTTAAAATGGCTAAGCCTGAGAGTCAGTAAATCTAGTGATACCCTAAAAATAGTCACGTCACACGACAGTGACAGAAACATCGATAGGTTACTGAGATTCGTTTTGTCGATATTCGTGTCTCTTTTTATTTATCGTAGGCGTTAAGAGACGCAATTAAAAATATTTTATCTACAGATTTGCAAGATTTGGACTTATGATTTTAACACCAAGTATCTAGAAAAAACGACTAAGTATTACATATATATTTAATGCCGTTTTGTACAGGAAAACAATAATCTGTCATACTTAGAGTTAATAGGGCATTAAATTATTTATTGTTTAAAAATTAAACTGACTCTGAGAGGGAAACACCTTAATTCTTTACAAAATTAGTTTTTAAAATTTATACTTTAGGTATTTCCAATTAGTATACCTCAATAAAAAGTAACGGTGGACTTTCCCAGGGAATTTAAGAATGCTCTATAAATAAATAGAAATATTTATTATAAGAATAATTTTCAAACAAATTACTATAATTCTGATTTGGATCAATATTTAATTATATTAATGAACTTGCAGTTGAGATGATGAAAAAAATCTAGTCATCAATTTATTTTTATGTTATCTGTTATACATATAGGTCATTTTAGTATGTGTGTATGTGTTTTATTTATATTCATGATTAAATATTTTTTTATAACGTCCAGTTCCATAAGGAAGTGTTCAAATTAGCGGGCGATCCATAGATCTATTCATGTAATAAGAATCGAGTCATTTGGTACTATCCATGTTACACCAAATTGACGTTCTCCAACTTTGAGTACTTAGAAATACATTTATGAACTTATTGTAAAGGACTCTTGTATACATTTAGATCTTTGGATGAAAGAGATTATTGTAAGACTTAACTTCACCTTAATTATACTGTATTCCAGTATTTCCTATTTATAGGTAAGACATTGTCTGTCTGTGATATTATATCGGAAAATGTACACGTCGAAGCCGTAGCAGAACAACTCTTCTTGAAATAAATGATGTGATTTTGTAAAAATACCCAGATATAGGCAGATTGGACTTCACTGTCCTTCTGACGTGTAGGGGTCTTTAAATTTCTATTTCTTTATTTTCCTTTGTTATGGCCAGCAAAAGGCTGAACAATTTCCTTGGCTAGTTTTGGTTCTAGTTCGGAATTTGTAGGAAATAAAACGTAGTTGTTTTAACAAAGGTGAACAATTTTGGGAATGATAAAGAATTTATAATAATTGCATAGTAATTAAGAACGCACCCTAAAGTTAGTATTGTAAATAAATAGCTATAGATTTAAGAACTGTTAACTATATAACTAATTATATCAAGCTGGGCAACGACATTATATCCGATGGCAATGTTGGACATATTTTTTTAATTGTTTGCTTTATTAAATTCATTGTGAAACCATATACGTACTCGTTACTTATTTTTGATTGAACTACAAATCCCATTACGATGTGCATCCAGACCTGCACGAGGTAACTAGTAGTTTTCCTAACCTCGCTCAGTGCAGTTTTATCACTTTTGTTTCTTTATTTCCTTGTTTACCTCTAAGTTAGGTTACCCTACGTCGCAAAGCTCAGGTGGATGCGCAGCTAGATAACATCTCTGCTTGGTTATGTGTATTTTATAACTTTTTAAAGCTAGTCACAATTCTACCCACAAGTCACTTTAATGTTCTTAGATATTATTATCATATATAATACCCTAATGGTACAAAATAATAATAAATATCACGGGGCATTCAACAGCAATAGACCTAGACCAAAAGTAAGCAAAGTTTGTGCTACGGGTAGGCACTAGGCAACAAATAAACATACTTAGATGGATATATAATTAAATACATATTAAACACCCAAGACTCTATAGGAAACATTTGTATTTTTTATTATAATAATGTCTTCCCTGACCGGATCGAACCCGGATTCTCAAGCTTCATAGTCAGGTTTACTAACCACTTGGCTGTCTGGTCATCTAAACATGACGTGGTGACGTGTGATATATTTATGTATGTGTAACTGTTTATTGTAGATACAACATAGAAAAGCAATAGGTAGTAGGACAACAACCATAATTATATGGGAGTAGGCTACAATAGAGAGATTTCTCTGCAGGTGGATGTTAAGCCTGGGGACCGAAGTAGGTACGAAGGATGAAATTTGGAAGTTGTATTCAAAAAGCCGAGCTGAGAAACTTTGATAGTGCGGTGCAGGATGTAGTAATAAGTTCTCTATTTGATGACTAGATGGCGCTTATTAATACTTACTAGGTGGTTGAATTAAACAATTTTTTTTTTTTTTTTTAAGCAAACAAAACAACTAAAATGCCAGGATTCAAATCTTCCTAGGAGCTTAAATCAGATTATTTTCGTTTTCTGCCAGTTCCTACTAGTATGCTACAACTAACAGTATACTACGTAATAACATTCGAATACTCGTTTTGTACTAGTGTGTATTCTAATCCGCAAATTAAAATTTCAATTAAAAAAACTAAAAAACACGCTTCAAAAAAAAATAAAAAAAAAAATAATAAATTTCAATTCACTATTCTTGTAGTTCAGTAAAAAATCTTAATAAGCAATTATTATATTGTTATATCCAGATCAAAATTTGTAAACAATTCTAAATATTGATAAAATAAATAATAATAGTTTAAAATATTTTATTGTAAAAAAAGCGTGGGGTGCATGGTGTCAATTGTCAAGGATTATCATTTTGATACCATCTTAAAAAGCACCCCACGCTTTTTTTACAATAAAATATTTTAAACTATTATTATTTATTTTATCAATATTTAGAATTGTTTACAAATTTTGATCTGGATATAACAATATAATAATTGCTTATTAAGATTTTTTACTGCACTATAAGAATAGTGAATTGAAATTTATTATTTTTTTTTATTTTTATTTTTTTAAAGCGTGTTTTTTAGTTTTTTTAATATTCCCAACAATTTTATGTTATTCCTAATCAGAATCACGAGCTCTTTCCTTCCCTATATGAGAGAAAAAATGTCCCGAAAATGTCATACATTTTTTATGTTCTTCCTTTTCGTTACGCTATAAAATGTTTATGGAATAGTGACAAAATCGGGAAAAAAACTAAGGGACATTTTTTTGTCATATTGAGATTGATAGAGCTCGTCATTCTGAGTAGGAATAACATAAAATTATTAGAATATAAAAAAATAGAGGTGGCAAACGTGAAAAAACCGTTCTGCTGCTTATCGATGAGTTGAAATTAGTCAATATGTGCTGGCCCTATTTGTCTTGCAATTAATTAAAGTTATTCAAAACTTGGTTAATTGCAGACAATTAATTCAAACCACGCGGGATCACATCAGAAATGATGAAATCTGTGCAAGAACTAAAGTCACTGACATACTTCGAAGATTGACCCAGTGGCAGTAGATAGAAGTGATGGTCGATGGGGCCAAAAGATATTTTCGGCGTCCACGGACCAGAAGACGCAGTATAGGCAAGTATTTATAGGTAGTCCAACTAGATGGAGCAACGACCTGGTTAAGGTTGCGGGAACGCATTAGATGCAGATGGTGCAGGACCGGTCTGTTTGGCGAACTTTGGGGGAGGCTTATGTTCAGCAGTGGACGTCTTTAATTCGACTCATGATAATGATGATGATGGGAAGATTTTGTTTTGTCTAGTTAGTTTGTCAACTCCAGTACATCTCAAAACATTCTGAAATTTTTCAAATTTTTCCACCCAACTGTTTAGATTTTAGAGGGGGGGGGGCGGTCGATTTTAATGAACATTTTCACTTTAGAGTTGAATATTTCGCAAACAGATCACTGAGTAGAAAAATCATGTTAGCAACCCCCTAATGGCTTTAAAAGACATATCCAACGATACCCCGCACTATAGGGTTAGTCGAGAAAAAAAAATCACCCCCACTTTACGTCTATGGGAGGTACCCTAAAAAAATATATTTTTTTATTTTACCACTTTGTTGGCGTAGCTGATATGTATATTCATGCCAAATTACAGCTTTTTAGTACTAACAGTCTCTGAGCTTAGCCGCGGACAGACAGACAGACGGACAGACATGATGAAACTGTAAGGGTTCCTAGTTGACTACGGAAGCCTAAAAAATGTTAATCGCTAAAATAATTTACGAAAATTTTAATAAGTAGGTACCAACTTAATCACATTATAAGTACGAATAGCAAACGTATCTATGGCAATTTCATGGCATGTTTATTTAGTAATTTTTAAATTGTTATGTATTAATTAAACTCGTAGGTATTGTATACAATCATTACATTAATCATTACTTAATTTGGTCTTACTTGCCTCATTTACTAGTGGCCTAATCACGGTACTCGAAATTAACGGGTTATGTAACTATAGTATAAAATACTAATATGGCTCATTATATTTATTTGAGATCCTCATGATTGTAAGGAATACGACGACGTAGCATTCCATTTGAATTTCCCGGTAATACCGAACCTTATGCTTGAGATCTCTTAGTTGAGACCAAACAAACACCTGCCTGTGCAGTGTTTGTAGATATATCTATTACGCTGTTTGAGACACTGAAAGAGAGTCGTTCATTAACTAACAACTGTCCATTTACAGCAACGATTTTTAAGAAAAAAGATAGCTAACATGATCAATTTTCGTCAGTAAAATTCTGAACTCCGCTTAATTGTATTCTGTGCACATTATTTTTATATCGATAATGTAAATATTAAGCCAACACAATGTAGGTTAGGTACAGTACAACACTAGCCCGCAATGTGTGACTGACAGAACGAGATCGTACACTAAAAAGTAAAAAAAAAACTTTAATAACACGAACACTACGATACACACACACAATTGTTTACATTTCTAAAATAAACTAGAATAACTGGTAATCAATCTCCTTCACCGTACCTGTGTTGAATTAAAACAACGAAGCGGTAGCTTAGCAGGATTAAACTTTGCTTGGTGAGTATAACAGGTTCCCAGTAACTTTATCTTACGTAAAGTAACAGTTTCATTTCATCTCGTAATCTTCGTAGAATTATGGTAATTCAAATCAATCGTTAGAAAGTGATGCTCGCGTGTGATATAACCGAGTTGAAAGGTGAAATTAAGTGCTGGGTGGATAACCTTGCTTCGGTCGGGTTCAGTCGTCGAGCAAGCGTCGTATAGAAAGTTAGTTTCAGTTTCGCTTTAGTTCGTCTAGTTAGAGCTTGTGTGTGCGAGTGGAAGTTAACAATGAGCTTTATTATCGGATCAACTATTTGTTTGTCAGTGCTACCCGACAGTAAGATGTTTAGTTGTTTACCAATTATTAAATTCCTAATTGCTAGATTACTGTCATTGTTATCATAATGATTCATTCTCAAAGTACTATTTAATTGTCTGCCTATAATTACTTGTTCATAGACTTGTTAATTCACTTTTGTCATTGATATAAAAGCAACTAGAGCCAAGATTCATTTGTTATTTTGGTTAAGATTGTGTTCTGCAATACAATGGGTGATTATAAGCTGTTATTGAAATCTTCAGGCGAGCATAGACCGTTGGCAAGAAGGATGTCAGCTCCGGGATTGACATCAGAGGCGCAGCTACGGTACCTCCTGCAATGGTTCGAGGAGTTCAGTGAGCTCCAGCGTGAAGATTTCTTGCCTGTGCTGTCTGCTGCCTCCGGAGGCAAGACAGACCAACTGGCAGCTACACTTGCTGCTCTCTCCTGTGAAGACAAGCCTGTTAGCCTGTTTCAGTGCAGGGTAAGTTTTAAATAAAAACATAATACTTAACTTGGATTTTAAAATAAATTAAAAAGAATTATAAATCGGATTATGTGGCAAAAGGCTTAGGTTCAGCATGTGCAGTGAGAATTGCTCTTCACCGCGCTGGTTTTCCTTTATGTGGTGACATTACAAAAGAGATGGGTAGGTTTAAAATTAATAAGAATAATAATGTAATAATTCAGTTATTTATGGAGATGTGACAGTCAGAGCCACTTGCGAAAAAATAATAGTGTCCACTGTTCTGTTTAGGTAAATTAGGCAGATAATTTATCAAAGCTAGGACAGAAACCACAACTTTGCTAAAGTGAATTAGAGTGTATCACCCCTACATAAAAAAACCCAACATGGAATCAGCGCTCTAAAAATTGGGAGCCCAGAGTGCGTTGGTTTGTCCCCATAAATTCAAAACTTTAAAACTCGATTCTTCCAACTTTAAAATACATGTATAACAAAACTACAGCCTACACCAAGCAAACACACATCATTTTTGTTACGAACAAAATTGATTCTTATGTGGATGT
This sequence comes from Archips xylosteana, assembly GCA_947563465.1. Taxonomy (NCBI): domain Eukaryota; kingdom Metazoa; phylum Arthropoda; class Insecta; order Lepidoptera; family Tortricidae; genus Archips; species Archips xylosteana. The sequence goes on from OX387362.1 coordinate 8,882,801, forward strand.
GGGTAGGTTAATTTGTGTATTACCATATTGTCGGTCCATAGACAACGTCAGCGTTTTGGTTTATAAGGAAAGAGAAGTGAGAAAACTAAGTTCCAAGCGCGCTAGATTATTGCCATTAGCTAGGTCCCCACTGAGCGAGCTGCCTCGCGAGGCTAGCGCATGAGGCGCATAATTTTGTTTGACACAAGGTTCAAAGTCTCGCCGAAAATGGCTGCCTCATAAATAATAAAATTACTTAACAACACAGGGTAGACTGTTGGTTCACTTTTGATGGGCAGGCCTTTGCCCAGCAGCGGAACACAAAAATAGGCTAACTAAAAAAAAACATATACTTGTGCTGCAACATGATTAGTAGTGACCTTAACCCAGTTAGGACAATGTATCCTTTTCAACACCCACATTGGATGTATTCATCACAAAGTACAATGTCAAGGAGATCTTCACACAATGAAATAAGGTTCAAACTAGCTTTACAATTAACTAGGCTTGGAGTTAGGTTGAGTTGTTTTCTATTTTCTAACCAAAACTTCATTTGAGAGTAATTCTAGTGAATATTTTTTAAACTTGTGTTCATTTTAGCCTTTGATATTCCTTATTATGTTAAAAACAAGTTACTGATTGTAAGTTCAACATAACTGAAAATTTGAAGTGTTGGTAAAAACTAGCTAAGTTTTAAGATTTGTCTCAACCTTTAATTTATTGTTCTTAAAAATCATGGACCTGCAGCTGATTTATTTATTCTATATAAATTATACTAGAAAGATAAGGCTATGAAAAATGTGTAAGAGCAAATTATAAAATTATTATTATGCAGTTCTCATTGCTTCTTTTTATTAATACTTATCCTATTAAACTTAATTTGTTTTGTTTATAGATTAAACTGTTCAATGATTGGTACCCAACATGGACTGCAGAAGAGCGAGACAGACTAGTAACAGGCGTCACAGCAACCGACCCAGACTTCGGAAAAAAACTTCAAGAGATTCTTACTAACGGACTTCAAATGAATGGAGACTTTAACGGCACTAGCGAACTGCATTCTCCAATTGAAGAAGAAGATAAACAAGAGGTTGAGGCCGAGAACAGTGAAGAAGTAGAACAATCTGGAGAGACAACTGATGAAAAAGAAGAAGTTGTTGTTACTCAAGATGGTAACATTCCTTTAGAAATAGCAGCTGCGTCTTAACCATCTTCATGAAAAATCATATTTATACAAATCATGTTTTTATACAGTGAATCTCTTCTATCAGCAGCTAAGAAACCTTTTTAATATATAAATATTTCAATTTATTCCTGCTAACAATGCTTTGTTATATAGCACAGCGATACATTCCACTGAATTTTTGCATTCCATATACATAAATTACATGTGTACATTTTAAAATAATTTAAGCCTACTATGAATCTCTTTAACTTGTATTAATATTATATATTTTCTTTTTGTATTTATAAATCTACTTGTGGGGTAAATTAAAACCCATTCACTCATAATTACAAACACACCAAAGACTTCTCACGCCTTTTATATTGCTAAAGTCACCTGCAAGTTTCAACCACATTGCAGCCTGCGGTCACGAGTAGTCTCAAAAATATATATACATGTTTGGGCCAATTTTTATTTGGATATTAAAAATGTCACAATATTTCCATATAATTTTCAATTCTTACATTTAGTTACGGTCATAAATATAAAGTCTATGGGAAATCGTAACTCAACTGAAAAAAAAATTTGGGACACTTTTTGTTCTCCTAGTAGGATCGAAAAAGCTCGTGATTTTGAACAGAAATCACATAAAATTTTCCAAATTAAAAAAAGTCAAAACATACAATACAATAAAAATTGACCCGATCAGTGAAATCTATACAGGTGTGTTAGTAAATATGAATTAAAGGATTTACTACCAGGAATTGTAAAAGTTAGTAATCAGCTAATAACATTAACGTATGTATAAACTATTGATGTAAGAAATATTCTAGAGGCCAACAATTGAACGGCTTAGTACAAACATTCAATGTGCCAAGGTTTAATCAGTATTTCAGATCAATTTATATACACGTATTGTAATCATTCATTACGAATATAGTTTGTGGTAAGACTGGAAGTGATAATAGGGTGCTGGTGTTAGAACGGCATGTTGTGGATAGAGAAAGGCTATAAATATTATTAAAAATCGGCCAAGTGCGAGTCGGCCTTGCGTATCGGGGGTTCCGTACTACCATTGAGTATTAAATTAAATGTAAATCAAAAATCAAGTTCATTAACGCATTCACTGTCGGGAACGCATATATGCGTTTTCGTGAATTTCGTCTAGTGCCGTTGTTATAGTATGGGAGTCATTTGAACGCATATGAGCGTTTGTGGCTACTGAAGAAGTCTCGAGGCTGCCGTTTGGTAGCTACAAATGTAAGATTTTCCAATTTTTCCTGAAATAGTCAAGAGGGATGTCCTGATGAACCTAGAACGGTACTATCTTTTGTTCTTTTGAGCTACGGAACCCTAAAGACAATATATTATTTACATAATTTATTTAAATAAAAGATTGAAAATTGTACTTTGTTGTATTTATTTGATACAAAAATATAAAGTAATACAATTCTTGAGGTCGAATTGACTGTCTATTGATTGTATTGATCCGGAAAACATATAACCTAATATGAATATTATAGTCTAGATGATTGCTACGTCTTTGACAGTTTAATTTATCAGAGATTTCAAGCCAAGTAAAATGGGTGAGCAATTGCGAAAAATTATTTTCATAGTATCTTAATCGTAAATAACCTAATATGACTAAGTTATGTGGACATAGGTAGTTAACGTTATCTTCGACTTGTATACCTTTAGATAATTAGAAAAAGTTGATTTAAGAAAATAACTAGATAACAGAAGGAGAAGGAATAAGAATTAAAATGTTTTGAAAACTAGCTAGCACTAGCCAAACCATGATCTTCAATGTACAGAGACGAAATTAACGTATTTTTGGTACTAAAAAAGGTACATTGCAAACTAGTTAACTAACCGCCATCACGTCGACAATGCTAAAGAAATTTGTCGGCATCTGAGTCACTGTTCGAGTCTAAAAATATAGCTATGAATGGCACAAGAATCAATTTTTTAACAAGAATTTAATAACTAACGAAATTACGGGAATGCACTCCGCGTTTTGGGGCATTTTCAATTTAAAATGTAGGTACTTACTAGAGTTTGTCAAGCGAGTGCTGTCCCTTGAAAAAGGCGGCATTTTCAAAAATCTTTTACCTATATAATCATAATATCAACACTAATAACACTTTGAAAACTATGACTTATACTTGTATTTATGTAGCTGTCTTTAACTACTTACTGCTACATAAATTCGAGTATCAATCATAGTTTTCAGTATTATTAGTGTTGAAATATAAAAGATTTTTAAAAATGCCGCCTTTTTTTAAGAGGCACGACTCGCTTGACAAACTATTTACTTTTTTTTTATGACGGAATTTTGGGGTTTTCTTTTTCAAAAGCTAAATCAATTAAGAAAAAAGTTTCCTTGTTTTTTTAGTCAGTTTGGTGGCTTTTTCAAAGTTTACATAGCTCGTCACAAAACTGACACGAAAAAAATGTATGGAAAATTAGGGATTTTTTTAATCATCAAAATCAAAAGCTCTCTTGAATCTGTGTGAGAATACCCCAAAACTAGGTAGGTACCTAATTCTGAAAAAAAGTAGCAGGTATAAGTACATATGAAATTGAAAAGTCCCTTTGACGTCACTACGAGTAGGTATATTAATCAACTTCGTTCAGAATGCCAAATCCGTTATGTGTTTGATTTTAATCAAATCAATTAATACCTATTACACAGAATATATAATAGTACTAACGTACAGAATGGACACGCTCCGCCCCGCACCGATTTGAGTTACCCCACCCCTCAAGGCGCAGATTGCCGGACACCGCCGGAATACAGAAGAGTGCGCGCGCGATGTATGTAGGCGTACGCGTGTACAGACGTCGTCGTGCTTATGTAGATTCAAGAACGCGTATTTTGTACGTCGTGTCCGCCGTGTGCCTATTATGTTATGTTGCTAGGTACCTATTTGTCAATCAAAAAACGAACACATAGCGGATATTTGGCATTCTCAACGACGTATATCAGTCAGTGTCTTAGGGTCTCAGTTTGCTCATAATCCAGTCAACGTAAGCGCCAACTCTGGTATAAACGCCAGGCCAACCCGCGGTTCCGCAGGGCGTAGGTCCATAAGAAACGACTCCTACGACTATCCAGTTGCTGACGCGGGGTTGCCGCCCCATAAGGGGTCCGCCGGAGTCGCCGCGACACGAGTCTTGCCCTGCGGCGCCGCCTGCGCACAGCTGTTTATTGACAATGCGTCGGCTGCTTCGTCTGTAGACTTGCTGGCACTCCGAAATGGTGACTACTGGGACGCGGACTTTCAGTTTCACGTTCGATTCTGAACCTGCGAGCAATGTTTATATCAAAGTTAGAGACTGTCCTGTATACAGGTACCTACTTATCCCTTGCATGGTTGTCAACTGCATCGCAATGAGACTGCCCTATTGGCCCTTATAAAAAACAACGATCCTGAGAGGGCGTTAGTCGCCATCATAAACATCGGAGCGTTCAAGGTGTTCAAAAATATCTGAAAAAATATCTCAATCGCGTACGTGCGTGTTCAGATAGGTATTTTTGAGCACCTTGGCTGCTCTCATAATTATGATGTCGACTGTACCTACCTAGTGGGCTAGGGCGCCACTTTCGACGTAACTGGCCCATTATTACCCTAAAATGCTTGAATACTTTTAATTTTTACTTAAGATTTTTTTAGGTCATCTTCGCGGGGACGCTACTTACCGTGCCCCCGATTTTGAGACAGTGTATGAAAATGGTAACTTACGAATTTCGGTTTTGCCCCAACCAGCGACTTCCAAGTCATAATCTTCGAACGTCGCCGCTTTCAGAGCATTCGTCGATGGCAAACAGATCGGTTTGACGAAGTCTAAAAAAAGTGTTATAATTGATTTAGATAAGCTCGGTATTCTGTTTTTTATTTTTTTTTATTTTAAACCCCCAACAGAAAGGCTGAGTGGGAGGTATGTACTTTTGTACTTATTTATGTCATGGTGTCAGTTAATTGATCAAGGCATGGTGTCTATCTAATAAGTGTTGAGTGTATTTTTATCTTTAGTGATGTCTATTTACCTGAATACTGGACATCACGAGCAAGCCGTAGCAGGGCGATGTCATTATGCTGGTTATCGTCATAGGGGTCATAGCTCTCGTGAGCGATGACTTCCTCTATAGCCACGTCTTGGGGGCTGGGTGCGCACTCGCCGTCGGAGCAGTCTCTGGTGCTTGAGGTGTTCCATTCACCTAGACGGACCTGGCTCCTGTAAAACGATAATGCGGGTGAGTTGTCAAAATATGGAACAGCATTTTCAATTGGCTCTATTCCTAAGTCAGCAGAAGTGGAAGTGCAGTTGTGAACATAGTGTAACTTAAACAAGCGTGAAGTCAACAATTTTGTTAGGCAACCAAGCAAGTTAAGCATGTCTTCGGCTGCGACACCTTGCATTTAGCGTGCACAACCTTTGCCATACTTGTTATCATTGATGTCAAGCAAAATAATTAGACAAGCCCAAGCCATTGAGAACAGAGTTGTTGGCCGAAGGGGCGGTGCTGCACAACCACTCGCCCACTTGTACGAATCGATTTCATTTTACCAGCTTTTATTAAACTCGCTAATGTTAGTTCGGGTGAAATCTTGCAACTAAATTTGAAAGCAGGTTACTCAACCGATTGAGATGAAATTTTGCATGATAAGATTGATGATGGAGACGGAAGGTGCATAGGACCTCCTCAACACGACTCAGTATGATCCCATAGTGTTTGGGCTCGTGTGATCTGTCTTGATGAGTAGTTTAAAACTACTAAGAAAAGTACAGTCAGCAATAAAAGCTTGTCACAAAAATTAAATTAACTAAAAAACTTATTTCTTTGAAAATCACGAAGCCATTTTTTTTAAAGTAGGTAACTAAATATTCACCACTTACAGCCTCCAATTGCGTGGCAAGTCTTTTCCTTTCACGCAGTGCGCAGCAGTCAGGACATACTTGGAGGCTATCAGCACGCCGCCACAGTAAAAGCCCCAGTCGCGAGCTGGAAGAAAGTTTTTCATAAAAATCGATCCGGCCGTTACGGAGGAGTTCGATAATAAGCACCGTGACACGAAATTTTTATATATTAAATATAAATATCAGGGGACAATCTTACACAAATTGACCTAATCCCAAACTAAGCAAAGCTTGTACTATGGGTACTAGACGACGATAGACATACTTATATAGATAAATAAATACTTAAATACATAGAAAACATCCATGACTCAGGAACAAATATTCGTGCTCATTACACAAATAAATGTCCTTACCGGGATTCGAACCCTGGACCTCTTGCTTCGTAGGCAGGGTCACTTCCAACTAGGCTAAAGCGGTCGTCAAATTAGATGTAAATAATAGCCAAAATTGTATAAAACGCTACTGTGAAAAAAAGCTTCAGTAAAAAACTTAGTGACAAAAAAAAACTTTTTAACAAAAAAATTAAACCGCCGAAAAAACCGAAAAGCAAAAAATAATACCTTTTTGTTTTACCTTAATCTAGGTACCAGTTTGAAGTCGGTGCTTCAGCACGAGCCAGGAGGAGTGATAGAAGCCAATCACGTTATATTAGGTGAACGGTTGCGGTACTCTGAAGTTGAGCTCTGGTTAAGTTCGAAACGCGTCAGTGTAGTTTGGTGGTGGTGATAGTTGGGTTTGTGTGATTTGTGTGTGTTCATACAGTGTGGAGGTGGAGGAACTGCATAAACACGCATCACGGGTGAGCAAAGTGATTGTTTCAGTTCATTAATATGGAAAGTAACGCCTGATTACGAATACTGAATAGGTACGAATGTTTGTGCTCGAGTCTGGGTGTTTAATATGTATTTAAGTATGTGTTTATCTATATAAGTAAGTTTATCCCTTGTCTAGTACCTACCCATAGTACAAGCTTTGCTTAGTTTGGGACTAGGCATTGGTGTGAATTGTCACGTGATATTTATTTATTTATTCAATATGTTATTTCACGATACCTACTAGCACCAATTAGATTGGCACAGAAACCATCCTTATATCGCCGGGCTTGCCATGAGTAAGTGTTCATGAGTTTCATGACATGCAAAATACCTGACGACGTCATCCACTCAATTACAGGAATTACTAACGTTTGTCATAACGCAGCAGAGCCATCCAAGGGTGCTCGTCGATTTCCGCTCGCGTGCCCCCCACGATTCTGTCATTGTTCTGTATACCGCACACATCACTGCCAGGCAAAATACTGGCGTCTGAACTCTGGGTCGGGATACCTCCATACCTTGATGACAGAAATTCGGGTGGACAGCAGACCTGAAAAAAAACAAATCGAATTGAGAATCTCTTTTTCTTTGTTTTTGTTTATTCCAGCAAGTGGACAAAAACAAATACATGTAGGTACTACAAATTTAAAATAAAAAGAAAGAAAAACCGGTCAAGAGCATGTCGGGTCAAGCTCAGTGTAGGGTTCCGTAGTTCCCGACCGTCACAATAGGCGGACTTAAAATACGTTTTACAAAAACTTAAAAACTGCTCAACTGATTAGGTTGAAAATAATTTTCCTAGAAAGTTTTTATTAAGTTTAACTTACCTGATTTTTTTCATATTTTTTAGACGTGCGGTTCAAAAGTTAGAGGGGGGACACATTATTTTGAACTTTCAGAGTGAATATCTCCGAAAATATTCATTTTATCAAAAAATGGTTTGAGCAAACCCCTATTTATTTTTAAATACCTATACAATGATACCCCACACTATAAGGTTAATCGTGAAAAAAAAATCACCCCCACTTTACGTCTATGGGAGGTACCCTAAAAAAAATTTTTTTACTTTTTTTTATTTATAAAATAAATAAATAAATAAATAATATTGGGGGACAATCTCACACAAATCGACCTAGTCCCAAACTAAGCAAAGCTTGTACTATGGGTACCAGACGACGATAGTCATACTTATATGGATAAATAAATACTTAAATACATAGAAAACATCCATAACTCAGGAACAAATATTCGTGCTCATCACACAAATAAATGCCCTTACCGGGATTTGAACCCAGGACCTCTTGCTTCGTAGGCAGGGTCACTACCAACTAGGCTAAAGCGGTCGTAAAACCACTTTGTCGGCGTAACTGATATTTATATTCATGCTAAATTACAGCTTTTTAGTACTAACAGTCTCTGAGCTTTGCCGCGGACGGACAGACAGACAGACGGACAGACATGGCGAAACTATAAGGGTTCCTAGTTGACTACGGAACCCTAAAAAAGAAGTTTGTACTTCATAGGTAGGTAAGTACTATTACTTTGAAAAAGAAAGTGATTTTTTGCGGTTCACCAATTTTCAGATTTTTACAAGCAATTCGAATTTAACCACTTTCGGTGGTCGGATTGACTTAAAATTTGATATAAGTATGGGTGCATGTAACCTGGAATCACCATGTAAGTACTTTTTAATTTTTATCGAACTATAACGATGGACCTCATAAGAAAGCTCAAAGTCAAAGGGAAAGGGCTATGCTCAGAGTTTCTATGCGGGATCGCATTAGAAATGATGAAATCCGCGCAAGAACAACTTAAAGTCACCGGCATAGCTCGAAGAATCGCCAGGCTCAAGTGGCAGTGGGCAGGGCACATCGCTCGTAGAACTAATGGCCGATGGGGCAAAAAGGTTCTCGAGTGGCGTACACGGACCGGAAAACGCAGTGTAGGTAGGCCTCCAACAAGATGGAGCGACGGCCTGGTTAAGGTTGCGGATCGCGTTGGATGCGGATGGCACGGGACCCATCTGTTTAGCGAGCCTTGGGGGAGGTCTATGTTCAACAGTGGACGTCTTTCGGCTGAAATGATGATGATGATGATGGCTAAGCTTGGGTACACTAACTACGAGGTGTTGTATCCAAAAACATACCTAACTATCGCTTCTTTCAGTCTAAAACCCTAGAAGTCTTTCAGTCTAGAAGCCTATGTTCAGCAGTGGACGTCTTTCCGCTAGAAAAACCGCGCCAGTTGCATACATTGCGCTCGTGATTGACCACTTCAGTCTCGTTCGCTTTACAGCGTTTTTTCTTGCACGTCTAAAGTGGGCTTGAGAGATGCCTAACGAAAAGGTTTATTCCGACTAGTTACATTATCAATCAGTTCCATTGATGGAACTAATTGGACTTTTTTTTACAGCATATGCATTTGTTTAGAGTTATTGAGAAGAAAAAGCCACGTAAGCTACATAACAAGTTTGATGTCTTCCCAATTAACAGTGTTAAGTCAGCCTACTACAAGAATAGTATTTATGTAATGGCCGCAAGGGTATTTAACAAGTTGCCCGATAGTGTAAAACAGCTCAATTTAAAACAATTTAAAACATCTCTGTTAAAACACTTAAAAAATGAAGTATATTAAGATGTAAATGAATTCCTAAATTTTAAAGGTGATTTCTAATAATATTAATAATTATAATCCCATTTAGCTAAGTAGTTCATAAGAAAATTAATTATTGTACGCCTGACTGGCAGATTATAGCAGTTCTGATAGTGACAATATTATTATGTCTAACATGTATATGTACCTATAATAACAATAAATGAGTTTGAGTTTGAGTTTTCCGAATAGTTACATTCAACGAAGAGGGTTTCCTTAATGGAACTAGTTGGACTTTTTTCCCAGTAGTTACATTGTAACGTTAGCCTGTTAGGCGGACCACGGCTTACAGGTAGAGCATGGGCGAGGAAGGAAACAAGTCATATTGGACATAACATTTAATTCCTGGCCAAAAAACAGCACAGACGCTTCGTTACGACACTTCCTTTGAGCCCGAACAAAAACACTGGCCTGAGCGGCTGTCACCGTCACCCAACTGCAGTCTACCGTGGCCAGCAGCAACCACTGGAACGGCTGATGCCGCCGAAGATGACCAGACCGCGCCGCCGTCTGCGGCCCAGCTCCCTCCAGCGAGCTTGGTGTAGTAGAGCAGGTTCGCGACCGGACCCGGAGAATTTTGATAAGGTAGACCAGGCTCCTGTAAGGACAGGGGGCACTTGGAAGCTGCTCCTCACAGCTGTGCCTTGCCGCCAACAGGTCTCGGCTACCACTCAGGACCAACGGCCGTTCGGGATAGTGAAATTTGGATTAACGGCGGTTAACGGTCAGTTCAGTGGCTCGGAACAGCTGATAGATTACGGATAAATCTAAGCACCATTTAAGCGGGTCCACAGAAGTGGAAACTCACCCCTGCGGGAACCAGATGTTGCACAGAGTTTACTTGTAGAATTTAAATATAAACGCTAACTGTTATTTTTTTTTAAATATACCTAAGTTTTCTAACGGAAATCCGAATTCCGCGCGCAGTCGAGCGTGGAGTACGTAGTACCAGTGCTCGCGGCAAGATCCTCCGAGAAATGATCCCGCGGTTTATAAGCCGTCCCCACTCTCTGGCGGAGCCAGGGTCCCTTATACGAGCGCTCGCGCAATGAGAAAGCCCTGAAAGCCGCCGCGCGTTCGGCGGGTCCCGTATAAAATTAACAAATCAATTCGCATTTCGAGGACGTACGTAACTTGGGCCTAACATTACTACGGCGTTATAGACGCAATGCTACAGTATTCAACGAAATTAATTAAAAACATTTAATATAAAATAAAAATGAATACAAGTAATAGAAAGTACTTAATTTCAATTCCTTTGCTTATGAAAAAAATGATTTATACTTAGGTGCATACTATACTTATACTTATAGTATTTACTTCCATTAAATTAACTCTGCATTATTAATGTAACTACTAGGGAAAAAAAGTCCAACTAGTTCCATCAATGGAACTGATAATGTTAACTAGTCGGAATAGACCAACGAAAATAGTCACTCTTCTCGCCCGCCCTATGCCATACAAAAGTGTGTTTTTCATGCAAAAAGAATCAGCTATGGATATACCTCCGCGGGACCGCGTCTTGGCAAACGTAGTGTGTAGGACGCTCTCAGGTGGAGTGACGATCTGCGAAAGGCTGCTGGTGGAAGCTGGATGCGTCTAGCCGAGGACAGGGCGCAATGGCGCTCATTGGGGGAGGCCTATGTCCAGCAGTGGACTGTTATAGGCTGATGATGATGATGATGATGATGATGATGATGATGATGGATATACCTTGCCATTGCTTTCTTCATCGAAGCCACAATGCAGGTTCCGCAAGAGCGTCGTCAGTTGAGGCGTCGCCCCCTGCTTCACACGTTCGTGCAGTCCGATGCAAGACGTCGTAAGGGTAACGCATTGCGCGTTATTTTTGCACGCATCTGCAAGTGGTCATAACATAACATATTAACTAGGTACCTACGTAAATAATCAATTTTCCTTGTCAGGGTGAAAGGTGCATCGATACCGATCAACGATGTTCAAGCGCTTAAATGCCATTTACAAAGCTTGCAAGCGCGTTATTGTTCCGTTATAGCCTTTGATCTGTGTTTAAAACCGACACTGGTCCGGATCGGCGACAAACTCTTCCAAGCTCACGCAAGCCAAGCCAAACACCACTGTTCACATGCTTGTGCTTGTGAACAGGGGTATAGTCGAAGCTTAGCAAGCCTGTAAATGTAGCATTAAAGAACTCTGACACTAATTCTTACACTATAACACTAGTTCTCACACTATGATGTAATCCGCACGAGAACTAGAGTCACGGACATAGCTCGAAGAATCGCCAGACTTAGTGACAGTAGGCAGTACCTATGCTTTATAAGTTTAACTTCACCAAATACTTCTCGATCGCGTTTACGTAAAAAAAATAATTGCCTACTATGGAAACATGGACAGCGCCTCCGCGCGCGCGCGTCCATGTTTCCATAGAATTGAAATTTTTACATAAACGCGATCGAGAAGTATTTGGTAAAGTAAAACTTATACTAAGCATACAGGGCACATCGCTCGTACAAATGACGGCCGATAGGGGCCGAAAGGTTCTCGATTGGCGTCCGCGGATCAGAAGACGCAGTGTAGGTAAGCCTCCAACAAGATGGAGCGACGACTTGGCTAAGGTTGCTGGAACGCGTTGGATGCGGGTGGCGCAGGACCGATCTGTTTGGCGAGCCTAGGGGGAGGCCTATGTTCAGCAGTGGACGTCTTTCGGCTGAAATGATGATGATGATGATAACATTAGCATTTAAGTATCGTGGACATAAAAGCAACCGTCCACTCACATGCATCTGGCTAGAGTGGAAATTATTTGTTCTCAGGTTGCAACATGGTTACAAAGTGATAGTAGTAGTGGTTTGGTTGCAAATGTAAAGGGGATGCCGGTAAGTTACACTTACCTACTAAATAAAATTCATAAAATGGCATTAAATTTCCTTGCTTGCAAGCAAAGTAAATAATATAACCACCATGAGACAAACTGTTGCAAAGGCTCCTATCCCACAATTCCCACATTCCATAAGCAAAAGAAATACGTAAACAGTGACTTTGAAGTGTCTAACTAAAGGCATAAATTAAGCTCCTAAAAAAAAACAAAAATGCACATGATACTTAAGTTTTTTTTGTCGCAGAATTCGCAGATAAGTATGAACTTTGGCCTTTGCAAAAGCTACGGAGTGTTTGTGTTTGCCTTGTTTTGTTCTCACACGTTTTTATGTAAGTAGGTATTGCTTAGTTAATAATGGGTAATTCGACATTAAGGTTACAACACCAATTACATTGATTATACATAGTACCTGGGCGACCGAGCTCTGCTCGGGCAGAAACTCGGTACCAAGCGTTTTCCCAGAGATAAGACCAAGCTAGATCAATTTTTCATCCCCGAAAACCCCCAAATACCAAATTTCATCGAAATCGTTGGAACCGTTTCCGAGATCCTGATTATATACACCGGAGGGGGGGGGGGGGTTGAGAGCGGGGGAGGGGATGCGGGGGAGGGAGCGCGGGGGTATTAAAGGGGGGATGAAAATTTCATTGATTTTGCCGTAGGATGCACCGTTTTCAAGATATTTGACAAAAACACCGGAGGGGGGGGGGTGAGTCACGTTAAACTATCGTCCGTAAACCGACTTTACAGACAACCGGCTTTTCCTGTTCTGTGCTCCCAATAGGGAACGTGCACATAGACGGTGCTGCCAACTGGTGCCATAAGGGCGCCATCAATTTGAATGTTTTACCTTGATAAGTTTGTTTTACTGTCCGCATAGTGTCTCTTCTGTCGCATTAGTGCTGCCGCCTATAGTTACTGCACGTTCCCTATAATACTTTTTCTAACAAAAAAGTAACTTTTTCTCACAAAAGAAGAAACTTGACGTTTTCTCATAAAAAAAAAACTTAAAAATAAAACTAAAAATCTTGAAAAAAAACGTGGTATCGAACCGAGGTCGGCTGAATCCGCGACCACCCGATTTCTAATGTGCCATTATGATCTGCTCGAAGTCGGCGAAATTTAGCTTTATATTCTAATGCAAACAAAAATAGCCGGAAAACACGAGTAAAAGCGATTTTCTGAAAATGAAACATAGCTAGATCAGTTTTTCATCCCCGAAAACCCCCACATACCAAATTTCATCGAAATCGTTGGAGCCGTTTTCGAGATCCTGATTATATATATATATATATATATACAAGAATTGCTCGTTTAAAGGTATTAGATTAGATAGATAGATAAATACATACTTAAATACATATTAAACATCCAAGACTCGAGCACAAACATTCGTATTTTTCACACAAATATCTGCCCCGACCGGGAATCGAACCCGGGACCTCAAGCTTCGTAGTCAGGTTCTCTAACAACTAGGCTATCCGGCCGTCTAATAAACGCCGTTGCCGTTGGAACGGCAATTAGGTACAAAGGAAACACGGATTTCCGATATTACCTCTACGAATTCAGAACTTTTAATTGTATTTGATTTGAAATTTACCAAAGACTGACATATGTCACGTCAATTTAAATGAATTCATGGAGCCCACTTTTGGGGTAAATACGAAAATATTTTGACGCAGACGGATTTTTTTTTTCAAAACAGTTCTACAATGTTTACAACCGTCAAACTAGGTAAGAAGTAAAGACAGATTTCTACAGAAACAAAATGAGGGCGGATAAAACTACACCTCGCCTCGTGAGGGTGTGGTAGTTCAAAGAGTCTTGTTGAACTTGTCGGCCTGCAACTGCACACTGCGAGGCGTAGTTTTACCAGCCGCGCTTAGCAGAACTCCGTTTTTAGGGTTCCGTACCCAAAGGGTAAAAACGGAAACCCTATTACTGAGGCTCCGCTGTCCGTCCGTCCGTCCGTCTGTCACCAGGCTGTATCTCGGGAACCGTGATAGCTAGAGAGTTGAAATTTTCACAGATGATGTAATTTCGGTTGCCGTTATAACAAATACTAAAACCGCCGTCCGACTCGCACTTGGCAGGTTTTTTTTGGCATTCTGTAGTTCCCATATTTCTACAAGGAACTCTTGTAGTTTAGCCATATCCGTCTGTTTGTCTGTGTACCTCGAAACTGTTAATGCTAAGAGGCTGTAATGTACCTATAGCTATGTACCTATTGACAGTAACAGCTAGTAAATAAAATAAAAAAAATAAATAAATATCACGGGACAATTCACACCAATTGACTTAGTCCCAAAGTAAGCTTAGCAAAGCTTGTGTTATGGGTACTAGGCAACGGATAAACATACTTATATAGATAGATACATACTTAAATACATATTAAACACCCAAGACCCGAGAACAAACATTCGTATTTTTCATACAAATATCTGCCCCGACACGGGAATCGAACCCGGGACCTCAAGCTTCATAGTCAGGGTCTCTAACCACTAGGCCATCTGGTCGTCTATACCTATAAAACAGTACCGTGACTGACTGACTGACTGAATGACTGACTGACTGACTGACTGACTGACAGACAACGCACAGCCTAAACCACTGGGGCTAGAGACTTGAAATTTGGCACACATGTACCTTGAGTATTGAAGAGGTGCACTAAGGAAGGATTTTTTGAAATTCCCACGGGATAGGGAAATATCTTAACTTTCTTTGTTTATTTGTTTGTAGAGGAATCTCTGAAACTATTGAGCCAATTTTAAAAATTCATTCAGAATTAGAAAGCTACACTATCCTTGATTGACAAAGGATACTTTTTATCCGGGAAAATGCAAAATTCCCACGGGATAGAAATAAATTAACTCAATTTCGGGGCTGATTTTAAAAAGTCTTACACACTATATGATTATGACTATCCCCGATTGACACAGGCTACTTTTTATTTGGGAAAACTCAAAATTCCCACGGGATAGAAAAATTTGAAATCAACTTTGGGGCTGATTTTAAAAATTCTTTCACCCACCAATAGTAAGCTACAGTATCCTTGATTGACACAGGGTACTTTTTTCCGGGAAAACGCAAAATTCCCACGGGATAGAAATAAGTAAATTCAGCTTTGGCACTGATTTTAAAAATTCATTCATATAATATGATATGACTATCCGCAATTGACATAGGCTACATTTTCTTCGGGAAAATACAAAATTCCCACGGGATAGAAAAATTTGAATTCAACTTTGGGGCTGATATTAAAAATTCTTTCACCAATAGTAAGTTACAGTATCCCTGTTTGACATAGGGTACTTTTCTCCGGGAAAAAGCAAAATTCCCACAGGATAGAAATAAGTAAATTCATCTTCGGCACTAATTTTAAAAATGATTTCATATGATTTAATATGACTATCCCCAATTGACATAGACTACTTTTTCTTAGGGAAAATGCAAAATTCCCGCGGGATAGAAAAAACTGAATTCAACTTCGGGGCTGATTTTGAACATTCTTTCACCAATAGTAGGCTACAGTATCCCTCATTGACATAAAGTACTTTTTCCGGGAAAATGCAAATTTCCCGCGGGATAGAAATAAGTAAGTTCAACTTAGGGGCTGATTTTTAAAAATATTTTACAATTTGAAAGCTACAATATCTCTGATTGACTTAGGCCACTTTTTTACGGGAAAACGCAAATATCCCGCGGGATCGAAATAAGTAAATTCAACTTTGGGGCTGATTTTAAAAAATATTTTACAATTTGAAAGCTACAATATCCCTGATTGGCATAGGCTACTTTCTACGGGAAAATCCAAAATTCCCACGGGATAGAAATAAGTGAATAGAATGTGGGGGCTGATTTTTAAAATTATTTCACTAATAAAAAGCTACACTGTCTCTGATTTTCAAAATGTTTTGATAGTTATTTCTATCCCGCGGTATGCTGTAGGTACACTTTCCCGGGATAGAATGTTGTTGTTTCAATCAGGCCTCCTCCCAGAACGAGAACACTTGGGCCTTAGTTCCCACTTGAGCCCAGTGCGATTTGTACAGCGCGGGTGTATACCATTGAATTTCTTCTCAGGTGTGTGCAGCTTTTCTCGCGATATTTTCCTTCACTGTAAAGCTCATGGTAAACTTCAAACGTAATTTAGCACACGAATTCGGAATAACTCAAGAGGTGCAAGCCCGGGCTCAAACACATGACCCTTTGCTTAAGAGACCATAGGTCAACCCACTAGGCCACCGCGGCTTACCGGCTTTAGAATTCACTTATTCAAATTCCGCGCAAACTTTACATTTTCCTGGCATTACCCTATGTGTTAATCCACGTAATAAACTACCAGTGTGCCAAATTTCATGCAAACAACTCTTACGTTATTGTCTTCGCGTACGAAGTCGCGGGCAAAAGCTAGTGTAGTATAAAGGTTGTAAAACCGGCCAAGTGCACGCTTGGCGACGTGCAGTGTAGGGCTCCGCACTAACATGCGAATATTCAATACTAGCTGTTGCCCGTGACTCTGTCTGCGAAGAATTCGTTTACACTATTCCGCGTGAACTATGCAATTTTCCGGGATAAAAACTATGACCTTTCCCGGGACTCCAACTACATATTATCCCTATACCAAATTTAATTTAAAGGTTCAGCGGTTTAAGCGTGAAGAGGTAACATACAGACACTTTCGCATTTATAATTTAGTATGGATGGACGTACCTATGTAGTAGGTACATTGTGGTTTAAAAATTTGCATACCATATTTAAATCACTTCATGATATCCGATTGAGCTGAAAGCATAGGTACTTATGTAAGTCTGATGACAATACTTAATCTGGTAATGGAATTCTGGTCATCCGGCCAAGATCGTCTCCGCAGGTTGGAATTCTTCGACGTTCAATGGCATCGACATGAAACTTCGTACGAATACGTAGTTTGGATGAAAATGCTAATAGGTACGGTAAAAAACCAGTCAGCAAAAAATCTTGTATATGAATATGTTTTTAACAAAAACTTATTACTTTTTGTTTGGTCATAGACATCGGTTATACGTTTAATACTGGCGTCATTTCATTCCATCATTCTGGTTTTCTGTCGTTCACAACCGATTGACGCATATTAGTCTGGCCGGACCATCAGTCGGTCAGTCCGAAAGGGTTACACGATAATTCTCTAGTCTTCTGACCAGAATGATAGACTGAACTGACACCAGAATTAGCGCGTACCCGATGTATTAATTAAGCTCTTAACACCAAAATTACGTCGTACCTATTAATTTAAAAAATAACACGTTACAATTTCAACAACAAAAGTAAAAAGTAAGTTCCTTTTAAAATGATATTTAATTACATTCATAATGATACATGCTAAATAAGTTGAAAACGAAACGGGACTAAACACAAAACAATTTGTATTCGCGATGTAATAAAACACTTGTAAACGAATGACTATTAAAAACCTGTTTATACTTACGTTGATCCGCGCTAGTCGCTGCGATGGCCAACAGCGCGAAACAGAGGATCCGTGACCTCATACTTAATTGATAACTTAACTACGAATTAAGAGACCACTTAAGAGCGATACTGCACTGCCGACAGCCTGACCGCGACTGCTGACAACCGGCCCTGACTTTCCGGGCGAATCCCAAAGGTTATCAACATCAACAATATTATATTTTGAAACTAGAAACAAACGTTGTTGTGTCGGGTAGATTAAATTAACACTGGCCGGTGATTCTCGCGTTTTCCTTGTAATGTTTTCCACTCTTAAGTAATTTATGACTTAAGGCATGCATTAAGGATAGGTATGTATGAGCACCTATATACGTGTATGAAATAATTAATCCATAAGATAATTATACTAATGTTTTAATAGTAGTACATGCCTATATATTGTTTGACATTCTATACGTGGGGCATACTGAAAGTTTCTGGAACTGGCCACTTATAAAAAGAAAATTAAAAAAGCAATAATAGGATTTGAAAAAATAACTCTCTGGCAGTATATTACTTCTTAATTTACGAGACTGTCATTTGTTTTTTCATCGTGGTGTTGGATTGAAATTTTTGTGTCGCTGTTGCAATGAATTTAAGTCGTGAAGATTTTCGATCCATGATTTTTTACGATTTCCGATGTGGATTAAGTCAGCAAGAGAGTTGTCAAAGACTTCTATTAGCATTTGGTGATGAAGCCCCATGTCGTAGCTCTGTCTATTCGTGGTTTAGTGAGTTTAGACGAGGACGTGACCACCTCTATGACGATGAACGTGAAGGCCGGCCAGCAACTGCGGTTACCGATATTAATATTAATACTGTACGACAACTAATTGAAACTGACAAAAAAATTACATGTCAGCAAATTCATACTACCTTAGGAATTGGAATGAGCCAGGTCCAAAAGATATTGCATTTGCATCTAAAGATTCGGAAACTTTGCACCCGATGGATACCGCATGATTTATCGGAAGACCAGAAACGACTGCGTGTAGAGTGATGCTGCAAAATGATAAAAAAATTTGACGGAGGACAATCAATGGCTGTATATAACATCGTGACAGGTGAAGAAACCCGGGTATACTGCTTTGAACCGGAAAGAAAAAGTCAATCACCTGAATGGGTCTTTCCTTTTGAAGACTTGCCGACGAAAGTAAAAAAGAGTCGAAGCACAGGTAAGAAAATGGTTGCTTCATTTTTCGGCAAATCGGGACATTACACCACTGTGTCACTTGAAAACCAAAAGACAGTAACTGCAGATTGGTATGTGAACACGTGCTTGCCCAAAGTGTTTGAAAAAATTCGAGAAAAGCGTCCCCGTAGCAAAATAGTCCTTCATCACGACAACGCGTCGGCACATTCCGCTAAAGCAACGAATGCGTATTTGGAGGCTTCAAATGTAGAATTAATGACTCATCCGCCATACAGCCCTGATCTTGCACCATGCGATTTCTTTTTGTTCCCAAAGATTAAAGATAAACTTAGAGGTTTACGGTTTACAAGTCCGGAAATGGCAGTGAATGTTTTCCACGAGGAGGTTTTAAATGCATATTTGTATATCTAGATTTGTGCTGCCGTAAAAACTCAATTTCTACCGAATTGTCTAATTTTTACAAGCTTTTATTAATTTTTCCTACACCTGTAGGTACTTTTATCTGTTTTTTACATGGTCGCGAACAAATATATATAAGAACATAGATAATATGACTTCAGAAAGTCTATACTTAATCTATTCGCCATAACAGCACTTGTGTCGTAATGTCGTTATTACGTTACACCTAGCTGCCACATAATATTAAATGTAGGGTACACTCAACACTAAAGCCCAGTTTAGACCTGCTGAGTCGAGTAGAGTAGGGTACAGTCGGGTACAGTAGGGTAAAATAGGGTACAGTAAGGTACAGTCGGGTACAGTAGGGTAAAATAGGGTACAGTAGGGTACAGTCGGGTATAGTAGGGTAAAATAGGGTACAGTAGGGTACAGTCGGGTACAGTAGGGTAAAATAGGGTACAGTAGGGTACAGTCGGGTACAGTAGGGTAAAATAGGGTACAGTAGGGTACAGTAGGGTAAAATAGGGTACAGTCAGGTACAGTAAGGTAAAATAGGGTACAGTTGGGTACATTCGGGTACAGTAGGGTAAAATAGGGTACAGTCGGGTAAAATAGGGTACAGTAGAGTACAGTCGGGTACAGTAGGGTAAAATAGGGTTCAGTTGGGTACAGTCGGGTACAGTAGGGTAAAATAGGGTACAGTAGAGTACAGTCTGGTACAGTAGGGTAAAATAGGGTACAGTAGGGTACAGACGGGTACAGTCGGGTACAGTCGGGTACACTAGGGTAAAATAGGGTACAGTAGGGTACAGTCGGGTACAGTAGGGTAAAATAGGGTACAGTAGTGTACAGTCGGGTACAGTAAGGTAAAATAGGGTTCAGTTGGGTACAGTCGGGTACAGTAGGGTAAAATAAGGTACAGTAGGGTACCCCATTTTACCCTACTGTACCCGACTGTACCCTACTGTACCCTATTTTACCCTACTGTACCCTATTTCACCCGAATGTACCCTACTGTACCCGACTGTACCCCATTTTACCCTACTGTACCCGACTGTACCCTACTGTGCCCTATTTTACCCTACTGTACCCTATTTTACCCTACTGTGCCCTATTTTACCCTACTGTACCCTATTTTACCCTACTGTACCCGACTGTACCCTACAGTAGGGTACAGTATAGTACAGTAGAGTCGAGTCGTAGAAAATTAATTTAACTTGCCCTGTGTGTTTGGGTCAAATCTTGGACGTCGTATTTACGCATTTCCAGTGGTCGGATATACTTATGTAGGTTGGATGACAATGCAAGTACAGTCAACAAAAGTACAGTCAGCAAAAAAGCTTGCATTAAAAGTGATGTTTTTAACAAAAACTTATTTTATGTGACATTATTAATGAAAAGAATGGCAAAGCTTGTGTACACTGACTTCGAGGTGTTGAATTAGACGACACACCTGCGCACCTAATTCACACTTCTCTAACTCTTAGGCCGTTCGTACAAACGTCGCCGTCGTCGACACGCGTGCCTGTGTTCGAACCACTATGAGTTTGTACTTCGGTAGTCGCATAGAGACTAAAATCGAAGATTTGCGTAGCGTAATGTACGAACTGTCTTAGGGTTGCCTAATGGCTCGGCCACGACACGGCGACCGGCGGCAGCGGCGAGCGTTTTCTCCGTTCATTGCGCGGCTGAGACGTTCGCCGCACAGTGATTATCTGGCGGCACACGCAATGAACTGATAAAACGCTCGCCGCTGGCGCCAACCGGGCGAAGTCGTGGCCGGGCTGTAACGGGAATGTTCTTACACTACTGGTTTATAGAGGTAATGTAGTACTCGTACTTGGAAGAGCACTTCGGATAAGGGGCTTGGTTTCCTGTTTATATGGCCTCGTGTCGTGACTTATGACCTCTTCTCCTAATAAGTATCGTTGGCGAGGCGTCAGATACTTCCGCGGTAAAGTCGAAGTAAAGATAGCTTTATATATCTTTCTAAAATCATGTACATCCTGTTGTCCAGTTTTTAAACCCCGACACAAAAAGAGGGGTGTTATAAGTTTGACCGCTATGTGTGTGGGAATGTGTGTGTACCTATGTGTGTGTGTGTCTGTTTGTCTCTGTTTCTGTTTGTTGCATCAAGCCCTTAAACGGGGTGAACCAATTGGGATGTTTTTATCCCGTCGGACCCGTGTCTCCCCTGCCAATTGTAATGATAATTCTACACGGCGGGGTAGCGGGGTAGTGCTGCGGGTGAGTAATAACAATTTCTTCCCCAGCTATCCCGCCCTCTCCACACACAAACATAGATCATATAGGCTTAAGCTTAAATCCTAACTCACTACTATAATTCACAGGGTCGTGAATGTAATTGGCCAGTGATCCCCTGGGGGAGACATCAGGAATCTTTAGTACCGGTGTCTCCCCTGTCATGGTTATACTATACATATTGGATTTATACTGGCCACTCAATAACGAATAAGTATTTATTACGCTATCAATATCTCAGCTAAGTCTAGATGTCTATTTTATCTCTCAATGTCATTTGTCATCGATTCGTAATAACTTTAATTGCTCCCTGATTGCATTTCGACATTTATTGTGAAATGAATGAAAATGTATAGTTCATACATAGAATAGGTGGAAATGTAATCAGAGAGCAATTAAAGTTATTACGAATCGATGACAAATGACATTGAGAGATACAATAGACATCTAGACTTAGCTGAGATACTGATAGCATAATAAATACTTATTAGTGGCCAGTATAAACCCAGTATGTATAACAATAACAGGGGATATACGAGTTCTTCAAATATAATTCAAAACCTAGTAGCGATGTCTCCCCCAGCAAGGGGAGACACCGGTACTAAAGATTCCTGATGTCTCCCCCAGGGGGTTGACTAGGGGAGACACGGGTCCGAAGGGGTTTTTATATTTAAAGCAGGTTTTTTGGCAATCGTTCTTAGACATGTTTCATCAAAATTGGCTAAGCTGTTTTAAACTTATCAGCTATTTTGTTAGCTGCGGAAGGGATCTTAGACGCATAATGGGCATTTACTTTATTTTCAAACATATACTTATGTGGCCTAATTGTGTTGGGGGTTTTTTAACCTTTATTTTATAGTTATTAAATATTTTATTGATCTGTATCTGTCCCTAGGGTGAGAGCCGGTGATCTGTAATAGGTGCCCGCCTAGTTCAGACTCCAGTCTCTCACAAAGGATTCTTCGTATTTGCAATCTTGTGTATACAAATTCTGTGAAAATATTTTAATGTAATCCTTTGTGAGTTGATAAATAAATACATTTATTTATTTATTTATTTTATTGGGTAAGACCGTGGGAATAGGATTCTATGTGGATTCTATGGACGGATGGAGTATAGAAAAATTAAATATAAAACTTGCACAATCAATAAAATCACTCTTGCAATGTTTGTTTGTTCGGATCAAATTTTGCACTTTTAGTAAGTGGATTGACGTGAAATTTGGTATGTATGGGTATATCGGTGCCCCTTTTCTCCCATAAAATTTTAAGTCATAATGTATCATTAGTCATAATCAACGTTAATCATACAGTGATTTATTTCTGAAACGGTATTTTTTTCAGGACTTTTTTAAATGCCATCTTATAGAATGCAGTAGGTTAGGTTAGGTTTGTTTTATAACAATTCCGAAAAATAAATTGTTTCAGAAATAAATCACTGTATGACTAACGTTTATTATTATGAGTTTATAATATAACGTTTATTATGAGTTATTATAGACCCATGGGTATATAGTTTGTATGTCAATATAAGTAGAGTCAACAAAAAGTACAATCAGCAAATAATTTCATTAGTTATGTTTGTTGTTATCTTTGCCTTTATAAGTAAGTATAATTGACGAAAAAAGTGTTTTAGCATTTTATATGACAGTTCCTACATCAGATTAAAAACAATAAGGCTGATTATCAGATTGAATTGGTGTAAGTGAAAATAGCATTTGACATTTTAAGCCATAGGCTATATAGGTATAACTGACATTACTTATTGGACGGTAAAGGAATTTCTTGGTCGACTATGCATCTTAATTTTTGTCAATCGTGTTTGTTCATGTACAGTCAGCATCATATAGACAGTGACAGTCAATGTCTCCAAATATATCGCTACATCCGAAATGTCCATTAATACCGACTCATCCAAAGTGATCAAATTGTTCAGGTCATCCACCGTGTTCAAATTCACCGGAGCGCACAAAGCGCCAAATACTTGGTAGCTGTCAAGTCGCCGTTGGCAGCGTAACACCCACAACACCATTGGTATCCTAGCATCCAAAGTATCCAAAAATATGGAACACATTACAAGTATGAACTTTATTTTCAATATTATAGAGCTAATACATTTTGATCATCCCTCTATAAAATAATAAAATTAAATAAAAAAGGTTACGTATCAAAATATCTAAAATTAAAAAACCTAACGTAAAATAACCTACGTTCAAAATACCTAAAATCTAAATACCTAATGATTTTAAATACCTAAGCAACTAACACCTACCTACGAATTACCTAAGTTTAAAATACCTCATGGAGTAAATGTCTAATGTTTAAAATATCAACAGCTATGACACCTAAGTTTGATACACCAAAATTTGAAATACCAAATGGTCAAAATGCCTAAATGAAACGAACATCGCTTAATTTTCGGCAAGCGAGCGAAGCGAGTGAGCAAGACGGTTCGGGGCGGAAGCGACTCGGAAGGTTAGGTTCAAAGGCTAATGCGGGAGCGTAGCGGAGCGAAGCTCCCGCATTAGCCTTTGGTGTTAGTTATTTTTTTTATTACCACGTGAAAAATCTAATTTGTTTGATAAAATTTGGTATATGATTTACATTTAGGTACATTTCATAATGTTAAAGACAGTAATACCTAATGGAAATAATCATTTTCTGTGCTGTTACAAAAAAAATACCTAATATCGAAGGCTAAGGCGGGAGCTATGCTACGCTTCGCTCCCGCCTTAGCCTTCTGAACCTAACTTATCCAAGTCGCTTCTGCCTTAAAAACTCTTGCTCGCTCGCTTAATTCGCTCGCTCGCTGCCAGCGAGATACCGGTTAGGATTTACGAAAGCTTTCGGTATTATGAATATAAGTTAAAAAATCATTAGGTATTTAGATTTTAGGTATTTTGAACGTAGGTTATTTTACACTAGGTTTTTTAATTTTAGACATTGCATACGTAGGCATTTTAAGCTTTCGGTATTTTGAATATAAGTGAAAAAATCATTAGGTATTTAGATTTTAGGTATTTTGAACGTAGGTTACTTTACGTTAGGTTTTTAATTTTAGATATTTTGATAGGTAACCAGCTATTTTCAAATAGGTATGGATTGGAATAATTGTAAAATATGTAAATATCTTCACAAACGTACAGTTAAAAAAGTCAAAATCAAAATAAAGAGCTTGTCTGGTTACTTTGGCACTTACTCGATGCTCTTTTGAAGTCATTATGCAAAATAACAGGAAATTTCTAATTATTTTATACTTGACTAATACCTACAGGCGTGGGTTGCTTTATTTTCCTGTTATTGGCTTATTGCATTAAAATAGAGGTATTCAAATTTAACTACTTAATGCATATAACACATGAAATTTTTAACAAACTTAAACGTTAATATTGTTAGGTATCTAATCTAATACCTTTAAACGAGCAATTATTGTATATATGTATATATATATATATATATATATATACATATATACAAGAATTGGAAAGGAAAAGGAATTACAAGGATCTCGGAAACGGCTCCAACGATTTCGATGAAATTTGGTATGTGGGGGTTTTCGGGGATGAAAAACTGATCTAGCTATGTTTCATTTTCAGAAAATCGCTTTTACTCGTGTTTTCCGGCTATTTTTGTTTGCATTAGAATATAAAGCTAAAATTCGCCGACTTCGAGCAGATCATAATGGCACATTAGAAATCGGGTGGTCGCGGATCCAGCCGACCTCGGTTCGATTCCACGTTTTTTTTCAAGATTTTTAGTTTTTTTTTTTAAGTTTATTTTTCATGAGAAAACGTCAAGTTTCTTCTTTTGTGAGAAAAAGTTACATTTTTGTGAGAAAAAGTATTATAGGGAACGTGCAGTAACTATAGGCGGCAGCACTAATGCGACAGAAGAGACACTATGCGGACAGTAAAACAAACTTATCAAGGTAAAACATTCAAATTGATGGCACCCTTATGGAACCAGTTGGCAGCACCGTCTATGTGTACGTTCCCTATTGGGAGCACAGAACAGGAAAAGCCGGTTGTCTGTAAAGTCGGTTTACGGACGATAGTTTAACGTGACTCACCCCCCCCCCCCCCAGGTGTTTTTGTCAAATATCTTGAAAACGGTGCATCCTACGGCAAAATCAATGAAATTTTCATCCCCCCTTTAATACTCCCGCGCTCCCTCCCCCGCATCCCCTCCCCCCTCTCACCCCCCCCCACCCCTCCGGTGTTTTGATCTCGGAAACGGCTCCAACGATTTCGATGAAATTTGGTATTTGGGGGTTTTCGGGGATGAAAAATTGATCTAGCTTGGTCTTATCTCTGGGAAAACGCTTGGTACCGAGTTTCTGCCCGAGCAGAGCTCGGTCGCCCAGGTACTGTATTTTTATCAGTCAGACACTTAGCGTTATAATTCTTATTTGTGGGCGCACTATGTTTTGGCGCTAACTGCTCTCAATTGGCCTAGTCGAATAGAATAGATAGGTCAACTGCGTAAGTAGTTGCCTAGACTGGACGACTGAATTATCTCACTAAGTTGTAAGTATTATAACGCTATGGTCCTAATTGTTAAATGGATATTTAAAGGAACAAAATTGACACAACACAAAGTCTTCTGAATTGCAGTATCATTTATATAAAATTTTATGGGAGTCATTACAGGGTTATTTTTAATTCACTGACATCCTCTTAACCCTGAATTCCTATCACTCAAACAAATGTTTTTTGTTTTACGACTTTTTAAAATGAAGCACTTTTTTGCCCATACAAATACACAGAGTATCGTAAAAATAAGAGGAAATCTCAAATTTTCAAAACGTTATTACACCAAAAATATTAAGTTATGACAAAAGCCGTAAAACAAAAAACATTTGTTTAAGTGGTAGGAGTTTAGGGTTAAAAGGATGCTAGTGAATTACAAATAACCCTGTATAGAATGACTCCCATAAAATTTTAAGTCATAATGTATCATTAGTCATAATCAACGTTAGTCATACAGTGATTTATTTCTGAAACAATTTTTTTTTCGGAATTGTTATAAAACAAACCTAACCTAACCTACTGCATTCTATAAGATGGCATTTAAAAAAGTCCTGCAAAAAAATACCGTTTCAGAAATAAATCACTGTATGACTAACGTTGATTATGACTAAAGATACATTATGACTTAAAATTTTATGGGAGAAAAGGGGCACCGATTATTAACTGCGTTCACTTTATCGACGGCATCTAAGGCTGCGCGCTATATCTCGGAACAGTTTTAATCCCAATATGAGGAAGATCACACTTCTAACGTTTGATTGGTAGTAGGGGTCCAAGCGATATCTCTTGTACAATAAACCCAAAGTGTCAAAGAGGGTTTTTTGCAGCCACTTGAGTCGGTCGAAGAGCTGAAACAAAAGTTAAAAATGTTCTGTACATGGTACCTACACCACACAAAGACCCGGTTCTCTAAACGAATTTTGTCCGCGAAGTCATCGATGCGTTTGCAGACAATCATATCTCGATTCGTTCGATCGTATGCGTTAGGTGAGTGAAGTGGCATTAGGGTCTGTCGCCATTCGGGTACGGAACCCTAAAAATGCAACAAAATCCGAATCCAGCCAGGGGGCCGGTTTTTTGGAATCACATAACTCGAAAATATCATTCAAAAGTGATAGATAATGAAAAATAACAGACCTTTAAGTACTTAGTCGAAATTATAATTTGAGCTGTAGCAATCAATACGCAGATTTTTACCAGTTTCCCTGGTCCCCTACACTGACCGAACCGATAAAATTTCTACTTACTTATTAATTTTATTGTTAGTTTTGAATAGGCACCTACTCGCACTGTTTTGTAAAATGTTGGCAGTAAGCACTGAATAGCTATTGAAAAAAGATGATGCTCAAGGACCTGCATCAGGAAAAATCTAACTAACGCATCTGATTTGCGAGTCTTCATTAAAAATGTAGGTACCATAAAAAATTGGAAATTTCCCTGACCTGGTAAAATCCGACCAGAGGAAGATAACAACAGGTATTTACCAAGGAATCGTGTCTATAAATTATAAAGTGTAGTCCAGTCCGGTTATTGGTGGCATGTAAGTATATGAAAAGATCGATGAAGACATCGACTAAAAGTAGCAGGGGCAGTTATTCTAACTTCAACTGCCAACTGCCCATACATTTCTAATCGTAGCTAATGTGCAGTTTTACCGCGCAGGGAACTGCAACGGAAAATGTATGGGCAATTGGCATTTGGCATTACATTCAGTTAGAATGAAATTGTCAGTAATGGCCTTTAACGCGAACATAGTTCGTCATCAAACTACTAGGTTTACGGTAATCTATCTATATCTATCTTCTTCTTCTATTCTATATCTATCTATCTATACATATAATAAATCTGTAACAAGTCGGTGTCTGTACATTGAAGATATTTGAGAAAAACTGTCACTAGGGCTATTTACTAGCGCAATAGAACCCAAAACAATGTTTTTTAGAATTATTGTCTGTTTGTCTGTGCGTTTGTGCGCGCTAATCTCAGAAACGGCTTAACCTAGAAGGATGCGGTTTTCATTGATATGTTGGTATTTTCTTGGATTAACATTTAGTGTTTGTTTCATTTGAATCGGTTCACAAATAAGAAAGATACATCTATTTTAAGAATTTATAGAACAGTTTTTAGGAGTAGTGACTTGGGAGTAGGTACGGTGGTGAATGAGAACGCGGTTGTGCGGGGGGGGGGGGGGGGGGGTTGCGGGGTGGGGGGGTAATTTTTAAGCTAGTTTGTTTAATAAGTTCTTACACTAGACGCACGACGGCCGGCAGGTCCGGAGGGGCCAACAGGTACTATAGGAAATACAGTTGCGATGGAAGACGCGATAGACACTCTCTGTGCCGATTTGTCATCATTCGCATTCGCATGGCACTCCGGTACCCCACACTTCACCATCTCATATTCATCAGGGGCCGAAGAACCGCAGCGAAACTTCTTTGTTGTTTCCTGTTACATTTAATGTCATTGTTAAATAGAATTTAGAATTATATTGTTTGTTTTACTGTTGGTCTGTTGTGTTTAGAACGATGACGGATGTCTACAATATTAGTGACGGATGACAGAATAAATAAAGTGATAGTGCGTTTCGATACAAGATTGGCAACACTTGTGTCGGTCACTAAGGAGGATTAAACTAACTCATCGTCATCGCCCGCTTTCCGTAAAAATTAACAAGTATGGTCTGCTTCAGCTTATTATCCAAGGGAAGATACAAGGCCCCAGACCATCTGGTAGAAGGCGTACCTCCTGGTTGAGAAACCTCCGAGACTGGTTCGGGTTGAGTACCAGATCAGCCTAATGATCGTCGCCCTCTGGGTAAAATAAATTAAACATAGATCCTGCACAGTCTTCTAATATATAAAAATCTCATGTCACGATGTTTGTTATCGAACTCCTTCGAAACCGATTGACCGATTTTTATGAAACTTTTTTCTCTGTATTCGGTATTTATAAAAATCTCGTGTCACGGTGTTTGGTATCAAACTCCTCCGAAACGGTTTGAACGATTTTTAGGGTTTTTTTTCTCTATATTTGGTAGATATGAAAATAGGTCGTAGGCAAGTCGTAGGTTATTTTGTATATGCCTATTTGTCGCGGACGGAGTCGCGGGCAACAGCTACTCTAATATATAAAAATCTCGTATCACGGTGTATGTTATCGAACTCCTCCGAAACGGCTCGATTGATTTTTGTGAAATTTTTTCTCCACATTTGGTAGGTCTGAGAATGGTCGTAGGGTCGTAGGCAATTTTTTATTTCCCCCCCCCCCCATTCTTCACAGACGGAGTCGCGGGCAAACAGCTAGTAATATAATTATATTTATCAAGGTTAGCAAATGGCAGAAACTACGAGTAGGCAATACTCGTAGATACAGTCGGAAGCTCCCTTGATATACACATTTTGAAAAATCTCACGTCAAATTAGCCACTCACAGGCTTTGTGCAACTACAGTTGCCAATTTACTTATTTATTTCAAGTCAAACCTCACGACATAAGTTTAACATCTAGGCCAGACCCTATGTGCACCATCCAAGCATCTCGAACTTCATACCACGGTTCGGTATTTATAAAAGTAATTTAGACTTACCAGTAAAATTTAGGCATCAGAAATAATTGTAGTTTGTTGGTACCTAACTGACTAATGCTTAGGTAACATATTTACATGACAAACAGTGATTCATGACAGAGCATGGCCAGCTCGATATGGTTTGTGGTAGGTACATTTTAAATAATTACCTATAATTTGCTGTCACATTCATATTTATTTCTCACATAAGTAAATATAGAACAATAATACCCAGAATGAGTTAAGGATTCAGCCTTTGGTCAATTATAACTATAGATCCACAGTCGCGCGCCCGATAATGTCCGAGCCAAATGAGCGCCACTTTGATAAAAGTGGCCTTCTTTTTTCTCAGTACGTTGCGTGAAATTGTCAAGTTTAGCTGTCAAGTGTCAACCGAAATTCGACTGTAATGAAGTAAAGACTAGGTTCAAATTTCTGTGTAGGTGATGATTTTAATTGTTACGCAAACAAATAAAAAAGTTCGGACATTCTTTGAAGGGGATTTTGTTCGGCAATGTGTATCTTCAGTTATAATTGATCAAAGGATTCAGCAATTAATATGAAGT
Source organism: Archips xylosteana (assembly GCA_947563465.1). Taxonomy (NCBI): domain Eukaryota; kingdom Metazoa; phylum Arthropoda; class Insecta; order Lepidoptera; family Tortricidae; genus Archips; species Archips xylosteana. The sequence goes on from OX387362.1 coordinate 8,913,157, forward strand.
CTCTGAATGCAGCCGAGTCTAACATTTCTGGATAGAAAGAAAAAAGAAAAAATAATTACTTAATAAAATTTTTACAGACTGCTACAACACCACGAAAATATCTCAAAAAACGCGAAAAAAACTAAAATCTGTAGATTTATTTAAAATAATTATTGCGTTACCACAGAAATAAATCAAAATACATAATTATTTTTAAGTACCTATATGTATGTATGCGCTTATCTTCTGATATTTTTTTGAAGTCGATTCTCCAATATCCCATCGCCAGATTGAGCTTATGACAACGCATGCTCTTGCGGTTATAAAAAAACACACATACAATACAGTCAAATACTATAGCATAATGCACTGTCTTTCTCGATCTTACAGCAGTTTAACGATGAAAAATCCAAGTTAAAGAAATAAATCATTATTTATTAACTTCAAAAAAGGCCCTAGATTTAGTATAAGTAAGAGTACAAAATCATATCAAAATACTTTCTTACAGACTAGTTTGTTCGGCACATAGTAATTTATCACCTAAATAAAATTAAGTAGTTCACTTGAAGAAACTGAATCGCGTACCTAGTCATTGTGGAATACTGTTGCAACAAATGTCACTGGGAGGAATTAAAGAAGACAGCAAGTATAACAGAAGCCTTATACTGCTAAATTCGTATCGTGTCGTTCCGTTTACGCTAATAGTATCAAACAGAAGAGTGAAAGTGACGGCATGATACGAACTTCGAATTTCGTATTTCGTGGCGAGGTAGCATGAAAGGAACACGTATTGAAAGGGACTATTCAAATTTAGAAAGTTTCCTATACAGGGTTTAAAGTTGAGATGGGGCAGCAAGGGCAGCTACTAGATCCCTTGCTGCTATGCGAAAATGCTCTGATATCTTTACTAACTTTTTCAGTGATGACAAAAGTTTTCTTTGATTTGTAGGTGTTCTAGTACTCTAACCTTAGTTGGTCTCAAAGAGTGTTTTAATCCTTGATAGAAATGGGACCGATTGGCATTAAAAAAACAGTCAAATCTGTCGATTTTTTCGCTGACTGTACATTTTATCAAAAATCTGTGAATGTCGATTGTCATCACTCAAAAAGTTAGTAAAGGTCTCCTAAGAGCATTTTCGCGTAGCAGCAAGGGATCTAGTAGCTGCCCTTGCTGCCCCATCTTAACTTTCCACCCAAGCGAAGCGAAGCGTTTATTTTTTAAACTATTGAAATGAAATACAATAATTGTCATTAATCAATTCTTAGTTGTTTATTTTCGCATCTTAAAAAAATGTGTATTTTCCCTTTTATAAATGGATTTTTATTTTGAATTGTCCCTTTCAGCCAGCTCTCCCCTGGGTCATTCTGTTAGCCCGCCCGGCCTCGGACATGGAGTTGATGTCGTACAAGTTGACAGATACTGTGTCTTCGATGATATTTTCTGTAAAATGCTTGTACCTACCTTGTGGCTAATAGATATTAAAAATTGTGCTAGCTCGGGCTGAAATAAAAAAAAAGAAATAGCTTGAGTAAAAGATACGAGGTACGCGATTAAATTTCTCCTAGTGTACCGTACAGGACTAAGACAATTGAAGGGTCCACGGAAAGAACATTTCTAATCACTTATGCACCTTATGAATTATAGCGGTTTGAAAGTTAGTCATCACGAACAATTACTATAATAAACATTTATTTAAAAATGAAAAAAATATATATTGTTTTCAGATATCCTATTTAATCCCATGGTAAGTCATAGTACTTTACGAACTCTACATTTTGAGATTAAAATCTCAATTTTTCAAAAAAGGTGACAAGACGTGTTCTTTCCGTGGACCCTTCAATTGATGTCAACTTCAACTGCCCCATGATTTATTTATTTATATTTTAAAGTAGGTAATTATAATTATTATTTGAGTACTTTTCTTCGACATAATTCCATTCATGGCAAGAGTTTGCGTTCTAAATATAAAACCTGAAGCGCCACTGAAGATTATTATTATATTAGTCAATAGAAGTTCTAAAATAAATTAAAACAACACCATGTCTCATTCTATTTCAATAATCACAATTTTAAGTAGGCATCCTTAGCAATATTACATTGACTAACCATTCTTGACTAAACTGAAAAGGCGATAGAAAACTCCGTTATTTTTCACGTTAGAGTCTATATCAGCAAGTCGTTTCAAACCTTTTTTTTAATTTACCCTGTAAATAGGAGCTTAAGTATACAACAAGTGTAGTGCGACCTTTGCATCGCGTGTGGATAGTCGACCAAGTAAGTCCTTTCCCATTTTCTATAACAGTTCCTACATCAGAATAAGAACAATAAGGCTGACTGTAACATTGAACATTAATAATAATAATAATTCATTTATTTGCCAGAATACACAAAGGGTGGTAAAGAAATTTCTTGGTCGACTAATACCTACTATATAATGTACTGTTTTAAACTTTCGTGATTTTCACTCATAATTATTATACTACACGGGACTTATCACGCAAACAATATTTACCTTGACGTTTCGGCCACATTGCAGCCGCCGTCAACCACCACCACCACTAAACCACCAATCTGATGTGTCGTGTCTTGTCTCGTATTTGACGTGGTGGTCGAGGTAAACATTGTTTGCGTGATAAGTCCCGTTTATATTATAATTATACCTACCATGTCTAGTCTGAAGGCATCTTGTTTATTACTGTCACGAGCTACGAGACACAGTTTTACCCCTTTAGGGTAATTACCCCTAGATTCCGAAACAATAGTGTATTTGAAGTTCACTAGTTCGTTCCAAAGTCGTTCGGCTATCAAACACAATCGCTCTTAGACCAACTTTGTTCCAACGAATATTTTTTCACGTTACAGTACATAACTAGGTCGCTGCTCATTAATTTTATGAAAACCAACTGAGATCTTCTGTGTTCATAAACTACGTCAGGTTAGGTTTAGTCCATCATATGGTCCAAGATCCAGTCCATGTAATGGCTCACTCTAGTATAGACGCCCGGGAAACCTCCGAGGCCGCAGCGCTTTGATCCGTAAGACACGATCCCCCGCTGCACATAACGGGCCCCCTTGCCACCCACGACCCCTGGGTGCAATAGGGGGCCCCCAGAATCACCTCCGCAAGAGTCCTTATCTTCAACGCCGCCAGCACACATCTGTCGGTTGTAGATACGGGGTGAACTGAAAATTGTTGATACAATGACTTTATTTTATGTGTGGATGGCGCAGGACCGACCTGGGGGGTTACTACGAAATTCGAAGTTCGGATCGTGCGGTCCCTCTCACTCTCGTAATAAATACTATTAGCGTGAGCGGAACGGCATGAAACGAAGTTCGAATTTCGCGCTTCGTAGTATAGGGCCTGTTTGGCGAGCTTTAGGGAGGCGAGGTATAATGTTCAGAAGTGAACGTCTTTCGGCTTAAATGATGATGATAATGGTGAAATGCTTCAATTTAAGTACCATTACGTACTTTTCTTAACTACTAAATAATAATTCGTTAAAATCAAAACTTTTGGTCAATACAGTCGTGTGTAAAATTATATGTAGGTAGGTATCTACTATACGTAGTGCAACGCTTCGAAGATAACGTATCACATGCCTTTATTCCGACGTAATAACTTTGTAGTAAATTTTGTTGAATCGTTCAAATAGTTACATATTTTTGTACTTGTCCTAAAGTCAAATAAAAGGTAACTAAGTATTTCATAAAACTCTTAAGTAAAAAGACATAAAATAATGCAGGTTCAGTAGTTTCTGTAACCCATTTGAGATCTTTGTCTGATAGAGATTGCCTCAAGAATCCTTTAAATAATTTATTGAATCAGGCGTTACTTTGCGGAGATCTATGTTAATGAACTGAAACAATTACTTTGCTAACCCGCGACCTTACGATATTTAGTAACGTTAATGTAAGAAATGAGTGTTCATGCAGTTCCTCCACCTACGCTACCTACTTACTCTGAAGATGAGCTCTGGTTGAATTCGAAACGCGTCAGTGTAGTTTGGAGACGGTGATAGTTGGATTGTTGTGATTGTGAAGGAACTGCATGAACACGCATTTCTTACATCTATCTATTCTATTACTATAATAAAACAGTAAAAGTAGAGCTCTGTCTGGCTGTATGTACACGCTAATCTCCGAAACTACTGAACGGATTTTCTTGCGGTTTTCGCAGATAGATGAAGCTTAAATTGAAGCAACATTTAAGCTTTGTTACATTAAAATTGGGTCACAATAAAAAAAGTTATGATCGTTTAATTTATACTTTTAATATAAGGGTAATCTTTTAATATGAGGGTAAGTCACAAGAGAGGTCGGTTGGCGGCAGAAGAGCTGTCAAGAGAGTTCGAGGTAAACGAACGTACGGATCAAACGTGTTTTTGGTGTAGTGTTCTTTTAACCAAAGTACTGGTTTTTAAGTGATATTATTTCGGTCATCGGGATACTACATTTGAACATTATTGTGTGTGTGACATTGTGGACTCTGTGTAAATATGACAGCAGCAGGCGCCTGAGAGTAGACCAAGGTGAGTGGTTTTCTTTATTTTGAGAGAGTACAATGCCAAGGACCCTGGGGCTATCCTAATAGAAACCTAGGACCAGTGATCTCCAGCTATCGAAGGGTTCTTTACACGAACATATACCTACTTATAAAACAGTACCGTGACTAACTGACTGACTGACAGAAAACGCACAGCCTAAACAACTGGTGCTAGACTTGACATTAAGTACTAAAGAAATTATTTTTCGAAATTCCCGTAGGTTAGGAAATTATCTATGTTGGTTTTTTGTCCGTGGGATAGAATTCAACTTCGGGCTTGATTTTAAAAATTCTTTCACTAATAAGTATTAAGCACATTACTAATGCTCCACATACCTAATACGGGGCTACTGTTTCACCACCCATTGATTAATTTTAACTGACGATGACGGATAAATGTGATGCCGTCTCCGTCTATTCGAACAAAACAAACAGAGACGACATCACATTTATCTGTCAAATAAATTTGATCAATGGATGGTGAAACAGGGGGGGTAAAGCAGGCATCAGCAAACAGTAGCTTGCGAGGGGTGTGTAAAAGATTTAGATTTTTTTTTGCCAAAATGTTGAAGAAACCGGCCATTATCTGTAAAAACGGCATTAAATCACGTTTTTTGTATGGGAGCCCCCCTTGCATATTTGTTTTATGTTAATTTAATAATTTATTTTTAAAGTGAATGTATAACTAAATATTCTATGAATAAGTAAGAATTTCAAGCGTCTACCTGTTGCCGTTATCAATATCGAGCAACAAAAAAGGATAGATTTGTTGAAATTCCCACGGGATAGGGAATAAACAGGATTTATTATATTCACTAAGTAATACCAATGATGATGAGACGATGAATTTTTGGATGTTTGCCGTTGCCGGATTTTTGTTTTATTCAATGAAAGAAATAAAGAAGCTTTACTGCGCGGACGAAGTCGCGGGCACCAGCTAGTTTTAAACAAACGTAAGAACGTAACTATCGTAAGGTCGCAGGTGAGCAAAGTAATTGTTTCAGTTCATCAAGAATCCTTTTCTAGCAACAAAGCACCAGGAAAAATTTGAAACAAAATACTTATTTAATAAGGAAGTAAGAACTAACCCATTATACGCCTTTTGGCAGTCCTCGTTGGAAACCGCTGGTAGACTGACGCTGAGGAGCACAGACGACTGCAGTCCGTCTTCGGTGGCGCCCCAGCCTGCCACCACCAATTGCTGTCCAATCAGATTCTCGGACTGGAGCTCCGGGGTCATTGGCAAGCACACCGGTTTCATACTATCTGAAAACCATCATAATCAGACAAATTGTTACATGTAGCTGAGTTAAAAGCTGTGCCTCCTTATTGAATCTTCAGTCTCGGTATTTAGCGTCATAGTATCGGATAGAATAGGAAAATTTCAATGCTATTTGCAATTTGATCAATTCGATGTTTTCAAATCAATCAATCAATAAACTAAGCAATTGCCAGAATGGTCTTGATATAGGACTGTTTGATTAAACACCAAAAAAATAAAGTCTAAAATTAGAAATAGTTTTAGCTTTTTTCTTTCCATACTTTTGCACAATAAAAAGTTTACATACATACTACACCTATCTGGTGATCAGTTAAAGGTCAAGGGATGTGGACTTTTTTTTATGTTAGAGAAGCCAGACAAACGAACTAGTGGGTCACCTGATGTTAAATGATCACCACTGTCCATAGACACCCGCAGCGCTTTACGCGATGCCAGTGCGTTGTCAGCCCTAAGGAAAAAGGAGAGGGAATAGGGGAGGGGGAGAGGTATTGGGCCCCCGGCGCTCTCACTGACCGTACGAAACGCAACAGGTAGTACTGCTGCTTCACGCCGGTGTTCTGTGAGAGGGTGGTACTGCCCTGGACGAGCCGGCCCATTCGTGATGCAGCGGCTAGCTACAACATGGCTCTAACCACTACAAAAAACTAAAGCAAAAGTACTTAATGGCAAAAGTTAAGGGCCTACACTACAGCCAATATTTTCTAATCAAGTCGACATCGGTGTTTGGGACGCCACGCCTGGCCAACTTGCGGCTCATTTAAAATCTTAAGTTTGCTGACTCGAAGTCGCTAATTACCATGTCCAGATGAAAGACAACTTTTGTTTCTTACGCTATGTAAGTAAATATGACCCTTAAACATGAGCCAAAAAGGCAGGCAGGTACAAACCTAAACTAAAGTCCGCCCGTTCAGAGAGCCTTAATAGTGCGATGTCATCATATAAATTCTGGGGACTATAGCCTGGATGCGGAATAATTTTATCGATGGACACATTCTGAAATTATAAAAGGAAAATACGTTAAGGATCGCAGCATGGCATTACATATCGATACCTTAGAATTGACAACCTTTCATTTTTTTAACACCTGAAAATTACTACAGGAATCAAAAGAGTTTCGCCTCCTGAACACGGCAAAATATTTACTATAATTTATATCGCCATATTTAAAAAAATACAACAAATTTAAACACATATATGTACTTTCCAATACTGCCACAGAATAAATTTGTTTCTTTACCCTTTTCACTAGAAAAAAGAGCTGTCATAATTTTAAACGAATAGATCCGCTGAAACGAGAAAATTTATGACGGCTCTTTTTTCTAATGAAAAGGGTAAAGGAAACATATCTATTCTGTGGCAGTATTGGTAAGTACTAATATGTTTTTTAAATTTCTTGTATTTTTTTAAATATGGAGAAATAAATTATAATAAATATTTTTCCGTGTTCAGGAGGCGAAACTCTTTCGATTCCTGTAGTAATTTTCAGGTGTTAAACAAATGAAAGGTTGTCAATTCAGTGCACAATTAAGTAGTCGTTTTGTACACTAGGACATACAGCGCTAATTTATGTGTGCAGCAAGTTGTAATTAATACGATTGAGCGCTAAGGTGTCGATATTAACCTACAAAAAAATGATCAACTTTTAAGAAACAATCTTTGTGGTACCGTTTTTATGTCAAGAGTTTCGCAAAGTAAACAAATGGCCAGAGATGTGCAAAATACTTTATGAAATGTATTTAAATACAAAATGCAAATACTTCTTGATTTTTCTATTTCAAATGCAAAATACAAAATACTTTTTAGTTATGTATTTTAAATAGGTACTAAATACAAAATACGTATTTCCAAAATACTTTTCCCAAATAAAATACTTTTAGATTTGAACTGCCTGTTCATTCAGGTTTAAATACCTAAGTTTTTTTTAACAAAGTATATTTCGTTACATTTTAATTTTGTAACCAAACCGTAGATCGTATTAGCTGACATGTCAATAAAATTCAAAACACAGGCGCTGTCCTCCGCATTTATTATTTATTTTCAAATAAAAAAAGAAAAAACTGACTATCTCACTGGCTGACTCATCGATGCCAATCCTTTATTTAACCCTTGGATCTAGAAACCTGATTTTAATAATGTAGATTGTAGACATTAATATAATAAAACGATTAAATCGAAATTTTCAAGGGACAAGGAGTTTAACAATGAAAGCGAAACTGCTTGCACAAGCTAGTAAGTAAGTAAACACTTAGAATGTTGTACAGTAAACTTATCAGTTCAGTGTTGCCATATTGAGGGAAATAACTCATAATTGTTTATCAAATTTATTGATTTTGTGGGCTGAACTTAACAAAAAGTATTTTGCATTTTGCAAATACAAAATATGTTGTAAAAGGTATTTCAAATAAAATACTATTTAAATACAAAATAGAAATAGGTATTTTGCATTTTGTATTTTGCATTTTAAGTACTAGTATTTCAAATAAGTCACATCTCTGCAAATGGCTAATAGACGAAACAAGGCAAGTTAAATAAAACCGTAAAATATTCAAATCCAGTTAGACAAATAACGCAGCTCAATGTCGAAACGTATGAGGGTGTTCTGCTTATTTACCGTAATTTCTTCCGCGACTTTTATAAAAAATCCAGTTTTTCTCTCTACGACTATGATGGTTTCATGAACAGCCTAATAATTAACAGTCTGCTTTGGCCTACATGTTATTTACCCGAATATTAGGAGCGCAGACCCTATCGCCTTCTATTCTCTCGCAGTCTGGGTCTGTCCTCACGTCGTGTTCGCCCAAGATGACTCGAGATAGTTTCAGTCTTTCTCCAAGGAACGAGACACAATGAGCTGCTGTCAGCACGTATCGCTCGTTGATAAGAGTCCCGCCACAACTCAGCTTTGTGCCACGACCTAAAAGTATTTTTCTGTCGTTAATATTTCGGTATACGTCGCATCACATAGATCTTCTTCTAATTTAAAAGTTACACTCTTGTCGGCTGAGCGGACGAATTTACCTCCATTTTCCCTGCTCAACGCTGACTTTTTGACCTCTTTAGATATAAGTACTATACGACGGATACGTCCCTATACTTAAATAGGGAACAAAACCTCGGTCTTTCTTTTTCTCCCTTATCTTCTACATTGTCTTCTAGAATGTTGTTGTCACTTAGATAGCAGATAGAAAAATCTTTAAGAGAGAGAGAGTTGTAGAAAGCTTTTAATTTTTTCCCTAATCATGTTCACTTAATATTTTTTACCTGAATTGTAAGACAACAGCACCATCCATGGCATCTCAAACAGCCCTGTTCTGTTACCACCAAAAATCTTATTATCTTCAATCTGTCCACAGTTGGTGGGTAGTAGCCTTAAGTTCCGATGTTGCCTCACATCAGGGGCCACTTCGCTGTCAGCATTCTGGTTATTCCTTTTATCTGTCCTATCATTTGGTCTACTAGGAGAAGAGGTAGAAAACCCTGGTGACCAAGGTCTGTTTCCAACATTTTGTGAAGTAGTTACAGGATTTTCCCAACTGATAGGTGGAACGCCGAATCCATGGGATGATGTGAACAATGGCGTTGGTAGTGGGGTTGTCGTACGCTCATTTTTAACACAACAAACCTGTAATAAGAGAAAGGGACTCTAAATGCGGTTGAATACTAATATGAGATAATAAATAATTGCTGTAATTTAATTTTTCATTGACCTGTAATTAATATATAATTGTATTTAATGAAGTATTTGAATAAGGTGTACTTATTTACACATATTCGATAGACATAAAACATTGAATACTCAGGTAGTATAAATTGCATAAAACGTAAATTAATTTGATAACTCCAATTACTTCTAATTACATATGTATAATTTTCAGATACCTAGTACCTAATAATTTCACGAAAGTTGCAAACGAAGTGAAGCACAATCAAACTAAAAAGACGCTATGAGCATGGTGTGGTGACTTGGGGACTTAAAAATTTGATGTAGCAAACAGTAAATTCCTCACCGACTAGATACTATTTTTAAATGGCTAAATGCTATGATATGATGCCATAGACCTATAAACATCATGGTGCTGTGTGACATGAAACAATAGACGATCGCATTGCCGGCCTAGGCCTGCAACGGTGTATTTTGAAGCCTGTTTTAAGGAACACAACGTAAACATTACTTAGCATGTTTGAGAAAAGTATAAGTACAGGTTACTTGAAAATTTCAAGGATATTGCCACTTTGTGAGCACGGTGCGGCGTTCTTTGGGCACGATGTACCTAGTCTAAAGTCTTTTCTATTCACGTGCCACCACGTCTCGCCCCACGATCACGACATCCTGATTGTGGAAAGATATACCTACTTACAATAGGTTGATCGCTTTGGAAGCCACACATTAGGGATTGAAGTTTTCTCCTTAAATGCCCAGGCATGGGGGTTCCGCCTCTTTTGATTTCGTCCAGCAAGGGTTCGCAATTCGAGAGGAGGCTGCAGACACCCGCTCTGTTCCCGGCCTCGCAGTGGTCCCCCACAAATCCTGGCACAACATAAATTAAGTCATTGTTAAAAATATAATTTTAAATACAAACTTATTTACTTAACTGCATGCAATTTTCTATTTACTAGTCTGAGACAATTTAAGGTGACTGGTGTGGTTTATTTCCCTAATGCTATTTTGTTTTGAAACGAATGATACCATATGGCCCATGAGATTTGTATAGGCACTGTCCCCATCTAGAAACGATACATGTCTGAGTTAATCGATCTAACAAACTGATGGTTTTAGGGTTCCGTACCCAAAGGGTAAAAACGGGACCCTATTACTGAGGCTCCGCTGTCCGTCTGTCTCCAGGCTGTATCTCATGAACCGTGATAGCTAGACAGTTGAAATTTTCACAGATGATGTATTTCGGTTGCCGCTATAACAACAAAATAAATACTAAAAAGCAGAATAAAATTAATATTTAAGGGGGCTCCCATACAAAAAACGTGATTTTTTTGCTCGATATTAATAACGGCAACAGGTAGGCGCTTGAAATATTCACAGAATATATATTTAGTTATATATTCACTTTAAAAATAAATTATTAAATCAAAATAAAACATATATTTAAGGGGGCTCCCATACAACAAACGTGATTTATTTGCCGTTTTTTATAGAAAATGGTACGGAATCCTTCGTGCGCGAGTCCGACTCGCATTTGGCCAGGTTTTTACTATGTCGATGATTGCCCTACGTAATTATGAGGCTTTTTTCGATAACGGTATTTTGTTTTTATATATTTTTTGCTCATTTAGCCGACAGTTGCAGGAAGAAAGTTACAGAATAAAAATCATCAGACCAAGATCTAATAATTGAGACGTTTCGTTTCTGTTGGTGGGTGGAGACATTTGTGCCCATTGACCTTCCATGGGTCCGTCAATTGCTCTTTCTTGCTGATTGTCCTTTTTCTTGACTGTAGGTATTTGCAATGCATCCAAACTACATACATTATGTTAATTATGAATATATACCTAATTATTTATACAATACTAGCTAATTAACATTTTATATTACAAGAACAATTACCTCGCCTAAAACTAAAAAACTTAAGAAATATAATAATAATACCTGATAACTAAAATATATAAAAAGGAGTCCCTTTCCGATGATACTGGCAGCATTCCCCCTTGGAATAGCTAAACTAATTCTTTAAGTATGAATTGCATACCACATTTCAAGTCAATTCTGATCACTCAAAGTGGACTAAATTCGACTTGCAGTTATTAGATACATTGCAAATTAAATAAAATCTTACAAATAATAAATAAAATATGTTTTTGCTTTAATGATAATTTTTGCATAGTCGTTAAAGAACCGGATCCGTCCCATATGACATTTAGAGAGTCCTTCTGTCGTGACTTAAATTTTTCCTCTTGCTTCAAGGTAATTATGAGTTTAAAACCGCTTTTGGTGTTGAGTTGTACTACTAAATAGTAAGCACAGAAAATTTAGGTTTAGTTAAAAATTAAAGTAAACAAAGACTCAAAGACCCTCCGATTGCTACCACCGGAACTATAGCCAGCTGTGTTTACAAGCGACGTTTAATAAACTAAAGAAAGTCCTTCAGAATTAAGTACTAGATAGGCTCAGTATGGATAATAAGTGTAACAAGTTACTATAACGATAAACAAGTCAGCTATCAAATCTCCGGTTGTGTAATTTTTTCAAGTCGTAATTTACTACGTACTGTCGAAGAAACTGAATCACGTACCAGGGTGAACCCTTTTCATTGCAAATGTCCTGTTGACATTCCATACTGCCAAAGAAATCATCGTGAAATTGGTTGTGAAAAGGTTCCACCCTGGTACGCGTATCAGTTTCCTTGACTGTACGTACGATTTAGGAAATAAGTAAGTAGGCTTGCAGAAACCGGAGATCCGGAAATAATCGGAGATTTGACGGCTGATTTGACATTAGTTAGCGTTATAGTAACTTGGTACAACCCAAGGTACAACCATAAGGGTGAGGCCACACGAGCGTAATTTTGTGAGTTGTGAGCGGCAGAATTTCGGTTGCGCCATACATTGTGTCACGTGATGGCCCGCATATTGTATGGCGCGAACCGAAATTCTGCCGCTCACGACTCACGAAATTACACTCGCGTGGCCTCACTCTATGTGTAGTAGGTATGGCGAGAAAACCCGTGCGGTTTTTAGTGGGTAAGTATATCCACCTTATGTGGGAGATCCCTACAGACTCCCTTGTAGCCCCGAACACGGGACATGCGTACAAGTAATAACAAAGGGACCAAATAAACCAAGTAGGATTATTATAACTACGTACGTAGGAAGCTGTTGCTCGCAACGCAATTCGCAACTCTGTCTTCTTCCCTAGAGGGAAATTGGGGCTATTGCATGTGTATTTCAAAATTCAAAGGAGCAAATTATTGGACGTTTAATATGTATTTAAATATGTATTAGATATCTATATACATATATCTGTTGCCTATTGTCCATAGTACAACCTTTCTTAGTTTGAGACGGGTCCATATTTATTATTTATTTAAATATCAGTTTAGCCCTATTGTTCTCCAGCCAGGTGTGTGCTTTCAAGGAAGTAGGTATTGTACGTACAAGTTTTTACGTTGCTTCAATAACTACCTACCTATTCTAAAAAGTACTCTACCCCTAACTTTTGGGGGTTGAAATCGCTCGCTTCCGTAGGTTTCCCCTGGAGCCCCTTCACGTGACCCCTGGGTAGTCCTAAGCGAGCGATACAACTCCGGTGGTAGGCTTCGGCCGTGGGTGGTCACCACCCTATAGGTTGAGTCAGGCCTCCAAGCGACTCTCGTCGTATTCCGGCCTGTTGCCTATAGAAACCATTCTGGAGGAAGGGTCTGAGCAGTTGTGCAGCGCGCGCGTAACGGATAGGGCCCATGCTAGCTGACGCGGATTACCCGGAACGGACGCCAGTCTAATAAGAAATTGTATGAACAGCGCTGAACTGGCGCGGGCGCGTGCGACGGATTTTAGGTAGGTTTTTTACGGAGCGGGACCCGCGAGCGTGCGCACCCGGCGGGCGTCCGCGTCAGCTAGCGCAGGCCCTTGACAATGTATATTTGTTGTAACCTACGGTTTGCACAACAACGCGCTCAACTGTCTTCTTTCCGCTTATTTATTACCCTAAATTCAAGTCTAGGGTGAATAAGCATTTACTAGGCAAGCGTGTTCCATCGTAAGCCTCATTTTCGCTTTCCATCAGGCGTGATTTCTTGCGGTCAAAAGTAAACCTACATTGTATATACAAAAAAAAACTGTAGAGATAAGAAAAAAAAGTACTAGATAAGTACTCATTTTCGTTTTAAATGTGCGTTGATAGATCAGCCAAGACAAATAATTTTTTAGTAATAAGTTTAGGTTTAGTAGTTCTATTAGCGTTTCAACTGCCGTCAATGTCCTGCCTCATTCATTATAGTGAAGAAATGAGCCACATTGAGCGGGAGGTTTTTGTAAAAAAATACAGTTGGAGTGCAATTTGTATTTATTATTGAAATTTCATAGAAACTGTAGCTCATTTCTTTAATAAGTACATGCGTCGGGAAATTAATAGCTGTTGAAACGCTTGTAGAACTATCCGTTTACTAACTGTAAAGTCGAATTACTCTTTTCTATACTTACTTACTCTTATTGGCTTTCAAAGACCGCGACTAATTAATAGTTATTTGTGATACAAGGTTGGTAAGTATGGTTTTACAAATGAGTTGACGAGTGATAAACCCGAGCCGCACGGCGAGGGTTTTCATCGTCACGAGTTTGTAAAACCTTGCCAACCGTGTATCATACGACGTTTTACAATACATTTGTGAGAAAATAGGCATTTATTAACACAAAATTGTAAAATAAAAACAAATTTCTCGAGATACTTATTGGTAGCACAAAAGATTATTTTGCGCGGTTTGCGCCTTACTTTAAATATCAGGCGGAATTAATTCCATGTTATTGTCGACTTCATCACTTAAACATCACTCATTTTGTTTGGTTTTTGTACATATACCATAATCAACAACTCAAAACAACGCAAAGTTTTACAACGCGCGCGCGTCCGTAATGCCCATGCGTAAGTTTTGTTTTTAACTAAGTAGGTTAACTAAAATTATCAGGCAAAGGTTCGACGCGTTCAGCCACTGCGATTTTTTCGAATAAATAAAAGGTGGAAATCATTAAAATCTGCGGTAATTAAATAACAGTTTATAATAATAACAATCAATTTTGCAAATTCATTACTTAGTTTTGTATATTTATACATTTTTCTACGTATAAATCGATATTTTGTTGTTTTTGTCACTTAAAACTCTTTGCTTGTAAACTTTTAAAATGGAGAATTAAAAAAAACTGTAAAAAAATCGCACTAGTGCGGTAAAATGAACTTACGAGCCATGTATACATCCTTTGAAAGTGAATTTTTCGAGCAAATGTATTGTAAATAATATTAAAAAGCTATGGTTAACACACGAGTCAGTTTGAATAACTTTAACATTTTTCCTGTGTGATAACTTTTTTATTACAGATTTGCGGTTAGAATAATAATTATGAATAACGAATTAAATATGAAAACAATACACGTTTCCTGTTTACTCCAATACGTTCGCGGTAAATGAAACCTTCCTTATATGTCCATATCGAGTTCCCAATTTAGCCTTTTATCATTAATTATTTGAGAAAAATAATAAAATATCGCCATTTCTGGCAACCTAATATAAAACTCGTTATGGAACGCTAAGTAACGTCATTACAGTAACGTCAGTAATTTAAATGAATATTTTGTTCCGAACAAAACGGTAAAAACAAAATGAAGGATTCTTATGGTGGCACTTCACTTGGCGTTGCGTGTTCGCGTTGCGCTATTGCCATCTCCGTCTTTCACGCTAGAATCGGCATAGTGCTCCTCTCTCGCACACGCAACTATTTCGTGAAATACGCCAAGTGAAATGCTAGCATTATGCAGGGATAGTTCTAAATTATAAGCGCAGGCAGATTATCACAAATTTTTTATTGGTTTTCACCTTAGATTATTTATGCACTAGATAGAGCTTCGGCGGCATGAAAACGTCCCGAAAAAATATAAGCCAACTGTTGGCTTATATGTAATTTGCGTCATTTGCGTCATTTGCAGGGTTGCCAATAATAATATGCTAAAATCCCCAAACGCATTGTCGAAATTTCCCACGTGTGGGGAATGAAAAATTATCTGGGCCGACTGACTTAGTTACTTACTTGGGCGAATAATGATTTGTAGGAAATTAATCATGACTAGCAGAAATTAGATGTCAAATGTCGCGTATTTGTGTTCATACTTAAAATCCCCTCATTTTCCCCGTATTGAAGCTCTCCCCACACATTCCCCAATCAGCTTCACTTTCCCACATTTTGGGGAATGTGAAATTAACTGGTATCATTAAGCACGCACACAGTGACAACCGGAATGACGTAACGCGATCGTAATATGAAGCTGTCAACTGGATTTGTGGACGTTTTGTATCGCAATGTTTGCTACTGACACTCTATCTAGAATCTAGTGCATAAATAATCTAAGGTTTTCACCACACTAAGTATTTTATTTTATAATAGTCGAGCGAGAGCGACGTGCACAGCTTGGAAGCCATAAGAGAGAGAATGACGGCAATAGCTTCCGTCTTATTCGGAACATATTTAATTGAATGAATTATTTAATTTTGTTTTCATTAGTTATCATTTAGGACATTGCATTAGTAGATACCAAGGATGATATAGACTGGATTGGCAGTCGCCATAGTACGGATCCGCCGCGGTTTTTGTAGTTCGATTATTAAATCTAGATGGCGCTGAAATATAGCCAGAGGCTTTGAAGGCAAAACAATAAGACTACAGATGTTTCATATTAATACAAATGTATTATTTTTCAAAATATTGCATAATAATACATTTGCAGTGATATGAAATATCTGTAGTCTTATTGTTTTGCCTTCAAAGCCTCTGGCTATATTTCAGCGCCATCTAGATTTAATAATCGAACTACAAAAACCGCGGCCGATCCGTACTATGGCGACTGCCAATCCAGTCTTGATGTCATCCTTGTAGATACTTAGCTAGGTAAATACTTAAATCCTTACTTCCTTACTAATTTTTTAAATGCGAAAGTAACTCTGTCCGTAACCTCTGAACGCCCCGGGCAGCGACGGATATATAATATGCGTCACAATTGTCACAAAGTCCTACGTCAAAGTAATCTTCACACAATCACATAAGGTTCAAAGTTGCTTTACATTTTAGCTAGGCTTGGCGTTGAAAATGTTAAATGAAATTTGGTATGGAGATAGTTTGAGACCCTAAGGCTGCGTATCCACCGGAGCTGTGCGAGGATGCATTGCGAGGGATGTGTTTGTCATGAACCAATAGAAACACTTCATTTAAGAGGTCCTAAGTGAATGAAGTGTTTCTATTGGTTTATAACAAACACATCCCTCGCACATCTCTGGTGGAAACGCAGCCTAAGGGTGAAGCCAGATGAGCGCAATTTTGTGAGTCGTGAGCGGCAGAATTTCGGTTGCGCCAAGGTTGCGCCATCATTGTGTCACGTGAGTGTCACGTGATGGCTCGCATATTGTATGGCGCGGACCGAAATTCTGCCGCTCACGGCTCACAAAATTACGCTCGTCTGGCTTCATCCTAAAGGACATAGGATAGTTTTTGTTTCGGAAAATTGCATAGTTCCCGAGGGATAGCGGTAAACGGATTCTTCGCAGACGGATTGCGGGCAACAGGCAACAGCTAGCATATAAACATAATAATTCAAGAATCGTATTAAGAACTATCCATGCTTAGACGACAACAACTGACGCAAAACTCGGAAGACAAAACCGGATGCAAACACAAGCCATTTCATCACTCTCTTTTAAGTTCCTGTTATTTTATGTGACAGATATCTGTGCTGTGATGCTGTCTCTGTTTAATTGAACAAAATAAACACAGACAGCATGACCAATATCTGTCATATAACATAACAGGAACTTAATAGAGAGATGATAGGGAATGCTGTATCAGAGGGTACGTATTCACTATGTCATTTAGGGTAGGAGAAATTATGATTCTTTCCCTTGACAATATACGTTGCGGTAAAACAAAGCAATATACGTATAAAACAATGCAATAAAAACATGACACTTACGACATTCTGCTACTAAGAGCACCGTCAACACGGACGTCACACTTAACCATTTCGGCATTTTACTATCGTCTTCTTCTAATAATCACGGCAGTGGTTGCTCATCTCACTCAACAAAAGAATTTATAATAAAACACACGTATAATTGTAAAAACACATGGAATAAAACGCAGATAACAAATACGTCGTAGACGCTCACTCGATCTCAGTCTTTAATTGCGATGTTCATTTAGATAACATAGGTCAGATATGTTTTAGTCCACGGGAAGGTATCAGCTGTTTATACTGGTAGCACTTTATATTGGTTCGTGCGTCGGCTTGGACCGTATGACGTCGGTAAGAGGCCGGGTGGACGATTGACGGTTGTTATCATACTGGTCAGACAGGTGATCTGAACGCACGTACCTGCGCCCGCGCACCTCAGCTTGCATGAATCACCACTTAACTTAATTAATACTATTGAATCTCTTCTCAAAAACCCAAAGATACCGAGAAAAGGGGTTTTTTGAGACGATGCCAAGTCCTAAATGATTGTGTATGAGTTTAACTGTTCACTAGTGGAATAATGTGTTGGTGATATACATAAGGATTTAAATTAGTACCTCGAATGACTTGTGTCATTTGTAGAGTATCTGTCAATTTTTTTTTTAATTTGGCTTTTTCGCTTCCGCCTCTTCTTCCCTTTTGGACGCTGCATGCATTGTACGTACTTTTTAGGGTTCCGTAGCCAAATGGCAAAAACGGAACCCTTATGGATTCGTCATGTCTGTCTGTCTGTCTGTCCGTCCGTAGGTATGTCACAGCCACTTTTTTCCGAAACTATAAGAACTATGCTGCTGAAACTTGGTAAGAAGATGTATTCTGTGAACCGCATTAAGATTTTCACACAAAAATAGAAAAACAATAAATTTTGGGGGTTCCCCATACTTAGAACTGAAACTCAAAATTTTTTTTTTTCATCAAACCCATACCCATGGGGTATCGATAGGTCTTCAAAAATGATATTGAGGTTTCTAATATCATTTTTTTCTAAACTGAATAATTTGCGTGAGAGACACTTCCAAAGTGGTAAAATGTGTGTCCCCCTCCCCTGTAACTTCTAAAATAAGAGAATGATAAAACTAAAAAAAACGGCCAAGAGCGTGTCGGACACGCCCAAGATAGGGTTCCGTAGCAGGTACGAAAAAATCTTTGCATAATATATTTATTAATGTGGTTGTTTTGGTCCCAACTCCCAGCGCGCGCAGAACTAAGACAAAGTATATGGTTAGACCAGTTCTATTTAAGACGAACAAAAAACCGTCATGTGTCTCTTTCTAGCACATACAAAATTTCACTGTGAAAAAAAGAGTGAAGCATAGACAAACACCGCCATCTTAAACGTCAGTGTGTCAAATTCTGAGTCGCCGTGGTAGCCAGCTGGATACCAACGTTGTTATAAGTTTTCCCTTGTTTTTATGTGTTTTATGCCATTTTGAAGAGTGAAATTTAGTTAATTTCATATCACTATAACCATGGCTTGTGTGGCTATCGGTTGCAAGAGTAGAATGGGTGTATTAACAGAAAGTGATCAAAGAATGTCTTTGCATCGGTAAGTTATCGACTATCATTATGAACTTATTGCGCAATGTTTAGATTATATATGATCTGTTCTCAATAAATAAATTGCCGTTCTAAATATTGTGAAGTCATAAAGATCACGTAAGGCCAAAGATTTATTAAAATAATGAACAACAAAACATCTGTTCAGGCCGTTATGACAGCTCATGTACTTAAAATTTGATAATAGGTATGTGGTTAAATAAATCGATATTTTATGTCAGGTTCAGTTTTGTCACTTTTATTTACAATTAATATATGTTTTAGTTAAACTTTTTATAGGCTCTGAGAAGCACTACAAGAAAAACTAAGTAAGTTGTATTATGGCTAATATAATGCTAATAGTTGATGTGTATTGTTCTCAGGTTACCTAAAGATCCTGATTTATGAAAGTTTGGCAGATAATTAATCAAAAATTTATTCTAATTATTATAGAAATAAAAAATATGGTTTTATTTAGTGGTCAATAAACAATAAAAGTTCATACGTAAAATACAATCATAAATATTATTTTATAATTATAAATTATAATTGTCGTTTCACTTTTCCCCTTATATCCATTATACTACTCGTACATAAATATACAAATAAATATAAATAGCTAGCTGTTGCCCGCGACTCCGTCTGCGAAGAATAGGAGTAGGTAGGTATAAAAAAAGTAGCCTATGACCTATGCTCAGACCTACCGAGTACAGACCAAAAGGTTTCATAAAAATCGGTCAAGCCGTTTCGGAGGAGTTCGAAAACAAACACCGTGACACGAGATTTTTATATATTAGTGAAGATTGATACGCCTTATCGGGACCTAAGTATGTTCTCGTTAAAAAAATTGTACGTTGCACGTATTATTTGGGCCATTTTAGGCGATCGGCAGATGGCGGTAAGGCTCGGGGAGGTTAATTTGCGTTTTGTCTTTGTTGTTGTTTTTGTTAATAATTCTGTATCGTTTTTCGAGTTTGTCGTTATTAGATTTGACTAGTCCACACCGCCCGCCACCTGCCAAGAGCGCCTCAGTATGCTTATTTTTAAACTCGCAGACTTCTATTTTACAACTTACAACTACTACTACTCATTCCAATATCAAACTGCTTTTCGTAATTTTTTAACTAAAGGAAAAGAGTATAAAAAGAATCATTAAAATGCTGAATAGTATGCTTGTGAGTAATTTTTCGAATCCAATTTGGTCCTTCAAACACACGAAACACGATAATTATTTTTGACAGCTAAAGTTTATCGATATAAAAGTGGCACATCTCTAGGATATATATATATCGATTTATAAATACACTATAGTAAACTGGCTTCATTGAATTGAAAGCCAATACAGACAAACGTATATCTGTCTCTATTTGCAGATGATGTTTTCTTTTAGAACGAGAGAATACCGATGGTTATATTTCGTCTTAAATATGACGTGTCTAACCATATACTTTGTCTTAGGCGCAGAATACAAATGTCGGTGGTACAGCGTCATCTATCGGCAAATTGGGTAACTAATCTAATTGCACTCTACTAGAACTAGTGTGTATTTTTCAGATGTAATTCTTAACCGATTTCAATTTTATTCTTTTTATTTGAAAGAAGATACTGTTAGCGTGATCTTATAGGTACTTAAATAAAAAAAAAATGCTTGCAATGGCGGTTAAATTATAATCTTAGTTTAGAAATATTTTTTTACAAAAACTTAAAAACTGCTCAACTGATTAAGTTGAAAATAATTTTCCTAGGAAGTTTTTATTAAGTTTAACTTACATGATTCTTTTCATATTTTTTAGATTTGCTGTTGAAAAGTTAGAGGAGGGGGACACATTATTTTGATCTTTCGGAGTGAATATCTCCGAAAATATTCACTTTATCAAAAAATGGTTTTAGAAAACCCCTATTTATTTTCAAATACCTGTCCAATGATATGCCACACTATAGGGTTAGTCGAGAAAAAAAAATCACCCCCACTTCACGTCTATGGGAACTACCCTAAAAAATTTTTTTTTAGCTTTTTTATTTAACTACTTTGTCGGCGTGACTGATATATATTTTCATGCCAAATTACAGCTTTCTAGTACTAACGGTCTCTGAGCTTAGCCGCGGACGGACAGACAGACAGACAGACATGGCGAAACTATAAGGGATCCTAGTTGACTACGGAACCCTAAAAAAGTATATGATGTACATTACCATGTAAACTTCCACCGAAAATTGGTTTGAACGAGATTTAGTTTGTCTGTCTGTCTATATCAGTAACCAATCTACAATGATCCCACACTGCGCACATTTTGCTTAGGAGCACTTGGCCGGTTTTTTGATGTTAAAGTTATCTCTTGCCATCGTGGTAATCGTTTGTAATTGTGTAGCATTCACTGTGTTTATTTATGAGAAATATAGAACGGTGAGTATTTGCACTAAATAATATTTAGTAGTTCGATAGTATATATTATACTATCGAACCAACTGAACCGTGACCCACTGTGGAACCTTTTTCACGGAAAGGGTCATAGTGAAATCGCATTACTCGACAAGGATATTAATTATGCAACTTACTGTGAGAACGTCCTACAGTTAGGGTCAGGGATCAAAAAGCAATGATTCGATAATAGGTACCTACTAAGCACAAGTCTCATGTCGATGTATTTTATTTTAACGAACACCACCGTGCGGTTTAAGCTGTTTTTTGCTGTGTACGTGCAAAATTTGAAATGGTCTAGCGGCTGGGGTTTTTCCAACTTACTACGATATGGGATATGTGTACCTTTTAAAAATGAGTGTACTGTTTCTAGCAAGGCCGACAACGTACCAGCAGCCTCAGTAGTATCCAAGAGCAACGGTGATCACTTAGTGTAAACTAGTTGGCTACGGAACCCTAAAAAGAACAGTTAAAGTTCCAATCTCTGCTTCTTCTTAAATTTATCACTCTGATAATTGCATAATCGTAACGCTGATAGCATAACTAATTGTTTTATCCACACTGCAATCTCGACAATCATGCCATTATAAGCATCACACTCACCTGAGGCCTTGTCCAACCGCGTTTTCACTCCTTCTTTTCTTTCTGCTAAATGC
The DNA here is from genome assembly GCA_947563465.1 of Archips xylosteana. Taxonomy (NCBI): domain Eukaryota; kingdom Metazoa; phylum Arthropoda; class Insecta; order Lepidoptera; family Tortricidae; genus Archips; species Archips xylosteana. The sequence continues at coordinate 8,935,295 of OX387362.1, forward strand.
TATAGGATGAAGTCGGGAGGTGAATGCGATCGGAAGCGTCCGCGCATTAGACAATACGGTCTCTGGTTGATTGTTGAAACGAGGGAAGAAAACAAGCAAACGGTTCGCCCCATGGTTGAGATCACCGCTTCCGTTTTATTGAGGGGTAGCATGAAATGGAGACTTATTGAAAGGGACAATTCAAATATAGGAAGCTTCCTACGAGTATACAGGGTTATTTTTAATTCACTGACATCCTCTTAACCCTGAATTCCTATCACTCAAACAAATGTTTTTTGTTTTACGACTTTTTAAAATGAAGCACTTTTTTCCCATACAAATACAAAGAGTATCGTAAAAATAAGAGGCAGAATCAAATTTTCAGAACGTTATTACACCAAAAATATTAAGTTATGACAAAAGCCGTAAAACAAAAAACATTTGTTTAAGTGGTAGGAGTTTAGGGTTAAAAGGATGCTAGTGAATTACAAATAACCCTGTATAGGAAGCGCTTGGGAAGCGCTTATTGTTTCAACTATTGAAATGAAATACAATAATTGTGATTACATTAGTCAATTATCAGTTGTTTATTTTCAAATCTTTAAAAAATGTGTATTTTCCCTTTCATAAATGGACAAATTTGAACTGTCTCTTTCAATATGTGTCCCTTTCATGCCACCCCTCCCCTACATTCTATGGGCAGTTATATGGGCTCGCGAGGTATTGTTGACAACCGGCTGGGTCGAAGCCTCCTCATTCTCTATGTAACGTCTTCAGCCTAGCTTAGGGTGAGGCCACACGAGCGTAATTTTGTGAGTCGTGAGCGGCAGAATTTCGGTCCGCACCATACAATATGCGCGCCATCACGTGACATTCACGTGACACAATGTATGGCGCAACCGAAATTCTGCCGCTCGCAACTCACAAAATTACACTTGTGTGGCCTCACCCTTAGACCTACAAGAAAAAGTTACAAGTGGCATTACAAGTAAAGTAAAAGTAAAGCGAACAAATTTGAAGTGGCCAATCTAGCGCCGCAATAAACAATAAGTAAATATCATGGTTATCGTTATCATATAAATCTAATATATAAAAGTCTCGAGTCACGGTGTTTGTTATCGAACTCCTCCGAAGCGGCTTGACGATTTTTATCAAATTTTTTCTCTAATTCGGTAGGTCTAAGAATAGGTCGTAGGCTATTTTTTAACCGACTTCAAAAAAAGGAGGAGGTTCTCAATTCGGTTGTGTTTTTTTTTTAATGTTTGTTACCTCAGAACTCCGTCATTTATGAACCGATTTGGAAAATTCTTTCGTTGTTTGAAGCATATGCTTCAAGGTTGGTCCCGTTGTTACCAGAATCCAGTTCTGATGATGAGGTCCATGAGGAATTGAAGGAACTCTTCAAAAGTTCAAGGAAAATGTAATGCGTTTTTAGTATTTTCGGTGACAAATCGAGCATTTGCATTCAGAAAGTGTCATTTGGTAAACTGGATCTGATGAAGAAGACCGCAGATGGCCAACGGAATTCCTCAACGGGTCAAATCTTGCAAGTTGAATTTGACTCACTTTCCGGTTTCTGGTTGAGTTCAAATTTTACATGCATGTGTAAATCAGGTGACAATGCAATATTATTGTGACATGGAACTGATCTGATGATGGAACTTTGTAATAAAACGACACAACTCCGTCGAGTTTGGGCTCATTTGAATCGTCTTGACGAGTACTTTGATTCCAGATGATAAACAGGGTCCGATGATGGAGCTGGAAGGTGGCCAAAGGTACTCCATAATATAACGGCACTACCCCATCGAGTACGGACTCATTTGACTCGTCTCAACAAGTACTTTGGTCCTAGGGTAACCAGGGTCTGACAATGAAGTTGGATGGTGACAATAAGAACTCCGTTGTAAAACGACATAACCCCATCAAGTTTGGTCTCGTTTGATTCGTCTTGATGAGTACTTTGGTAACCACAGGCAAAAAGTACATTCAGTAAAGGGTGCCAGTCCAGGCCATTAAAAACAATTAAAAAGCAAAAAATAAAAAAAATTAAATAAAAAATATTTATAACCGCCTTCAAAAAATACCCAAAAAAACTTGGAAATAAATATTGAACCGACCACAATAAGCATGAAAATATGTTTCTACTAATCTGTTTGAAGTCGGTGCCTCAGAACGAGCCAGCAGGAGTGGTAGAAGCCCTATAGATAGTACCTACTATGTAGGTAAGTTAAATTACTAGGTTCACTCCTGCTGGCTCGAGCTGAGGCACCGACTTCAAACAGATTTGTAGACAAATATTTTCATGCTTATTGTGGCTGGTTCAATTTTTATTTCCAAGTTTTTTTGGGTATTTTTTGAAGGCGGTTTTATTTTTTATCTAAATTTTTTTTATACTTCTATTCTTCGCAGACGGAGTCGCGGGCAACAGCTAGTAATATACTGAAACTGTAATAGACTGAAATTTTTTAGTCAACCCACTTGCAATATATTTATTAACATATTTAATTTAATACAAAATACTTTTCATCCATTAACCAGATCAGTGAAGGTCGTTGTACACTCGGATCCTAGGCTATTATACATATAAATAGACACATACTAAATAAATACAAATTAAACACCCAAGGCTCGAGAACAAACATTCGTATTTTTCATACAAATATCTGCCCCGACGCGGGAATCGAACCCGGGATCTCAAGCTTTGTTGTCAGGTTCTTTACTTATTTCAAATTCACTCCGGTCCGACTGGCAGGGTTTCTGTGACAAGCTGGTACATAACAGTAGCGTAAGTAGCGTAACGAGGTAACCCACGACACGACCCCGTTGCAAGAAAGAAATTAATATACACTAGCCTTCCGTCCGCAGCTTCGCCCGCGATAAATTAATTTTCTCGTAGGAAAAGGTATTTTCCCGAGGCAAATAGTAGCCTATGTCACTCAGTGATAATAAGTGATCGGTTATTTGGATTCTCCCTCGCGGGATATCAAGTAAAAGTTAATATAGATACGACAGTTTCCCGCAATACCGAACAAACCGTACAAAAATAAAACAATTTAAATTATCTCTAAGGAATTTTAACTATATATATAACTTTTCTACTTGATATCCCGCGAGGGAGAATCCAAATAACCGATCACTGGTGATAATGTAGCTTTCTAACGGCAAAAGAATTTTTAAAATCGGTCCATTAGTTTTTAAGTTTATTCATTACAGTCATACAAAAATACAAATGTTTCCTCTTTAGAATATTAGTGTACCTAGATAGTGTAGATAAGTTATTCACAAAGCTGCTAATACCCTGAGTTTTTTTTCCAGATATTTTGTGTTTTTACCCTTCCTTCACACATATTCTGCCCGTGTCGGGGCAGATATTTGTATGAAAAATACGAATGTTTGTTCTCGGGTCTTGGGTGTTTAATATGTATTTAAGTATGTATCTATCTATATAAGTATGTTTATCCGTTGCCTAGTACCCATAACACAAGCTTTGCTAAGCTTACTTTGGAACTAGGTCAATTGGTGTGAATTGTCCCGTGATATTTATTTATTTATTTATTTATTTATATTTCATCACAGTTCCATATTGATTGATTGTCTATTCAGACAATTCGCATTCGCGTTAAAAAATTAACAAAAAAAAATATTAACAGTAAATTAGAGCTCAAGTATTACTTACATAACTATACATACTATTCAGGCACTCTTTGCACTATCTTTTTCACTCTATAGAATTCCTTAAGTACTTTATATTTTTCTTGTTTTCAATCGCTTTTTCACTTACCATCTCCTACTTACACGAAACACAATTTACACAATAATTCACTGTTACACAATCGATTACAATGATTCATGTAAATTTTCAACAAATACCTAATTGCTATTAAAACCCAGATTTACAAGTCGTTATCAGAAAAACTAATTAGTAGCCAAGACGATTTAAATTTACGATTTGTTAACTCGTTTAGTAATGTGTGCAGAAAACGAACGATAAAGGGCCGCTGCGGGGCGAATCGGTTCTGCACAGCGACTCGCAGATTCAATATTTCTTTAACTATACGGCAGCCATGAGCCATCACTGAAAGACGTTCAGAGGGTGTTTGTTATTTAATGTTATAAACAGTTGTATCGATGGTTAAGTGCCAAGTAGTGTTAGTTTTGGTCCTGCCTTTTTTGTGTTATGTTTCAACTGGTGAGCAAGTCGTTTTATTTAAAGTTTATATTTTTTTACTTTCTGCAACGAAAATTAGCATGGTATTTCATGTCAATGCAATCCCACATCGACTTGGCTGTATATTGGTGTAAAGCCTAACATTAAGTTGGTAAAAAGCTACCGTTACAAACCAGTCACTAACTTAGTTCTCCGATCTAACAATACTACGAACAAAAACCAAAATATAACACTTCAGCTCGGCACCCACACATACAATAGGTATGTTTTTAGTTAGTTAGAGTGTTCCGGATCCGTTGCCCTCCGAGGACCCTCTTCTGTACCTGAGTCAGTAAATGACACTTTTAACCCCATGCCTACGGACATTATGTGTGTATGTATGTACGTAAAACTCTTTATTGTAGGTACCTACACAAAAACATGACAATAATAATCATCAAAAAAAAATCATAATGTGATAAAAATTAATTCTCTACTAATCAGCAATGACGAGAGCACAGAATATATAATTACTGTCAACTATAGTTGACATCCGTAGGTAAAATGTTAAGAGACCTACTCGACTGGTAGCTATATTATACAAATTTTATAAAGGGTCCAGTTGGCCTCAGAAGTAATGGACAGTTTACTACTTTACCGCATTAACCATCATACGGTTAATGTGTCTTAATTTGTAAAAAAATAGGTAACAAAGAATCCACATCCATTATACGAATCAATAGAGCTGTCAACAGCACATAAAAATAAAATAAAAATAAATAATTATCATGGGACAATTCACACCAATTGACCTAGTCCCAAAGTAAGCTAAGCAAAGCTTGTGTTATGGGTACTAAGCAACGGATAAACATACTTGTATAGATAGATACATACTTAAATACATATTAAACATCCAAGACCCGAGAACAAACATTCGTATTTTTCACACAAATATCTGCCCCGACACGGGAATCGAACCCGGGACCTCAAGTTTCGTAGTCAGGTTCTCTAACCACTAGGCCATCTGGTCGTCAAACATACATACTCATATGCTGTATGAAATGGAGGGTATATGTATGTATTATATATATGGAAGGTCCCACCATATCATTTTAAAAACCATTTATGTAAGACTTTAAACACAATATTGTTTATACCTACCGCTTTTCTTTTCGCATCGCATATCGCACGCGATACGCAAAATGTGACTTTGAATCAATTTTGATGGATGTATTAACCATATGATTCGTAAAATCAATTTGATTTAATCAATTTCGCGTTCAGGAGTAAGTACCCTTTTGTAGAATAAAGTTGGCCGTGGAAACTATGCATACGTATCTTTATTTAAATTTTTCGACTTTCTTAGCATTTCGGTTTCTTCTAACTAAACGCTTCTCCAAATTAGCACACTGCAATAAAACTCACGTTTACTTACAACGATTTGTGAGATGCAGAGACAACGCGCTTTAATGAGGGCTTTTGTAGCTTTTTCAATGTTTATTGCTCCTTCTTACACGTTTTGAGAAAGCCTTTGACTTATTTTTTATCTTGTTTTACATCACCTTTTTTGACTAGTACCAATAACACAAGCTTAACAATAGCCTAGGAACTAGGTCAATTGGTGTGAATTGTCCCGTGATATTTATTTATTATCACTGAACTGAATAATGAAGGGCTCTTCTGGACACTTGATGAGGACCAACCCCATCTCAGTTAATTATATGCCAGCGTTTCGGCGCAGTAATTAGTGAGATTGGGTAATTAATTCGAGTGTTTGTTCCGAATAATTTTCGTGGACACATTTTTATAGAAATGGCAGAAAACTGTAATACAGATTGCAGTTATCTGATAGAAACTAAGTTCAGGGCCTCTTAGTAAATTAATACGGATTACTCACGTCTCAAAATGAGTTTAACTGGACATGTTTCGGGCTAATCCGTAGCCCTTCCTCTCGGAGGAACACGCTACGGCTGCTGCCAAACGTGCACATGAACATGTCGAATTAAACTCGTTATGAGACGTGAGTAATCCGTATTATTTCACTATGAGTGTGTCTCACGGTAGTTTCATGTTTACAGGACCTCTGATAAATATCCGAAAATGCCATCAAAATCTAAATTCAGTAAATAATGTGACCACGAAAGTAAGGCGGTTGAAACGCTCGAATAATGTTGTTTTAGTTTTTTCATCGCGTGAGATATAGCATTAACACTCAGTAATGGTCATTAGTTGGGTCATTCTAAAATCCGTTGCAGAAAATAATGTCCCGAAACTAAAATACTTTCTTTTCGCTGAGATATTAGAAACATTTTATATCATTATGGGATCATTCGTTAAAGGACATGTTAATTAATAACTTTTTAAACATCTAACGCCTTTAATAATGATTAATCACCAATTTTTTCATGTAACAGAGTAGTCATTCATGGTAACAGAGTTGTTTTTCATACAAAAAAATTGTGTCCCAGATCGCGGACCATTATACGGAAATCGTGATACCATTTTATCAAACCATATGGATCTTTTTGTTTAAATGCTATAGTAATTAAGCAATTTTAACATTTTCAACAACACGTTTCATACCTAGTAATACAATATATTGTTCCACCTATGATTAGTTCAAATTTTGTCCCGCTTTATTTGAAATAGTAAGCGTACGCTCTGTTACCACATATATTTGACAGCTGCCAAGAGATGGCGTAACCTTTTCAACGGAAACAGTTGTGTTATTATGTCTACTGCTTTATCGACACTGTTTGTTGCAAGTGAGGCGGGGGGTATGCAAACAAGTTGTCCTTTAGCTGTGATTTGAGGCGCGTGGTTTTATTCTGTGTGTACTCTGTTACCGGCGTTTTTAAGTAAGTATTCCTATATTTCTATACAAATTTACAATTTCAAAGTTGATCTAATGGAATAATTACCTTATGTGCAGTTATTTTAACATAATATAATTTAGTTTAAATAATAAAAGACACAAAGCGTTAAATTTACTACTCTGTTACTACACAACTCTGTTACCACTATCTAGTAACAGAGTTGTAGACAGGTAACAGAACTGTTATATTTACTTATTATTTCACTGTTTGAAGCTTTGTTCGTCGTTAGTCGGTCTGTATCTTGTATAATAAATTAAATGATTTGTTCTAGATAATTATATGATATCATTATGGCTCTCACTGCTGCTGAAAAGCAGCGACGCTATAGGAAGAAGCGTAAACTAAATCCAGAAAAGGAAGCAGAAACTAACAGGAAGGATTAAGAGAGATATCATAAAAATAAACGCTTGATAAAAGACATGACTCCGAAAGCATCGACTACCTAAAAAAAAAAAAAAATGGCGAATGCCACGCATGACGACAGATATAATGCTCTATCAATTTCTATTAAACTTACGTACTTGTTTTTTTTTAAGATTTAATGTCTAATTATTATAAAAAAAGAAATTTTTGTGATTATAGTTCTCTTGTTTCTGATGTCCTGTCAATCGTTTAAAGGTTAACTGGAAGAGATCACTTTAAGGGATAAATTCGCCTTTGTACATCTGTTTCTCTTGTTAACTGTTAATTTTCATGTTTTATATACAATAAAGAGTTTTATATACATACATACTTACAAATTCGTTGTAAAAGTACGACTATTTTACTGTTCCTACAACTCTGTTACTTTTGTCCCTATTTTTATAAGAGTAAAGTTAGATTTTTTATAAAAAGTTGGTAATTGATTGTATATTTTATGTGTCAGATATATATACTACTTTTATTTACGAACAATAACTTAGTTACATTCTTATATTTCATTCAATTTAAGCAATTTAAGGATAAAAAATGGTTCATAAAACATACAAAGTAACAGAGTATCCATAATTTTAAATATTATTCATAATTTAAGAAACAATACTGTGATTTTCCATGTCAAACATGAGAGTGAAGACTTATTTTATGTTAATTCCGAAGAAGAATATACAAAATTATTTTTGTTGTTAAAGTAATAATAAATTAATGATGGTAACAGATTTGTTATTTTTTTGTACCTTGATCCAGTAAATTTTCTAAAAATCTGATAATAGAGACAAATGATCGTGCCAAACTTCAAAATTCCATTTTACAGAGTTATGTACATAACACGAATATATTTACACCTGCATTAAACAAAAAAAATTTTTTTTACGAATTTAGATTTACTGTCACGTTTTTCTGCAACCGATTTTAGAATAACCCAGTTATGGTTCCCACGTGGGAACTACAGTTCAAGCCCTCTCATTTTGAGAACAGACCTGTGCCCTGCAGTGGGACGTATATAGGTTGGGATGATGATGATGATGATGAATGGTCATTAAAAAAAAAAACAAAAATGTTTCACATGCATAACATATGTACTTAGGACCACTTGTAAGGGCTAGGGTTAAAAAAATTAAATCGTTAACTCTCGGTTAGGAATGATAGTTCCGTGGTACATTTTGGTATTACTGTAATTAATTGTACAAAATCTCAAAACACCATTCTTGAGTTGGTGTTTTGCGATTGTGGTGTTACGCATCGGTTAGCTGTTAAGTCTGAGTTATAAGTATAGTTAACTCCTATCCGTGCAAGTCCGACTGAGGTAGTAAATGACTTATATACTGAGTGTACGGTTGACCACAATCACTTCTCCAGACTCATTCTATATTTTGTCCATACAGAAGACTTAAAAGATCACCCGGCATGGCAGAAGCTGGCAGAATTCGACTGCGGCGACAGCGCTGCTGACCGCATCATCGGCGGCCTCAACTCAGCCCTGGGACAGTTCCCTTGGGTTGTGCGCCTCGGATACATAAGTCAGTTTACTGTTTAGTCCTCTTACTTTATAAAAATCTTTATATTTCCTCGCTGGTCCAATCGAGCGACGTGATTTAAGTTAGAGTGAGCAGAGCACCATGTGTATTTCCATCTGAATCTAACTCATAACCGACGCATGCGACCGGATAGCCTAGTGGTTAAAGAACCAAATTACGAAGCTTGAGGTCCCGGGTTCTATTCTCGGTCGGGGCAGATATTTGCGTGAAAAATACGAATGTTTGTCCTCAAGTCTTAGATGTTTAATATCTACTTTGTTTATTCTTTATTTAACCACGTCGCTCAGTTGGGCCAATGTTGGTCCAATATGCATATGGGGATAGGCCACAATCGAGAGATCTTTCTCCGGGCAGATGTTGTGACTGGGTACCGAAGTCTGGAAGAAGAAAATTGGAAGTACTTAGTATACATAATGCACAGGTACATTATTATGCAGCCGAGTTGAGAAACTTTGATAGCGCGATGCAGTTTCTCTATTTGATAGCGCGATGCAGTTTCATGTAGGTATGTAACTAGCAATATGCCTAACCTATAAATAAATAATAATAAATAAATAAAGTGCTCGGCACCAGCCGTGTCATCTGGCACGCTGTCGTAAACCGATTCAAATGCAAACAATAACAGGCGATAAGACATTGACGTACAATAAAACAACTAGACTCCCAATCGCTTAACTAAAGTTCCTCAAAAAACGTCCGAGCGGCGTTGTGTGTACGTATACATCAATTTATACAGATAACATTAACAGCATTCATTCAAATTAACACCTTATTTCGTAGCAGTAATGTTTAATGTCAATTGAATACGATCGTTAGAAGTAGTGACATGACATCACGCGCTGGAAACCGCCTACTCTCCACTGCATTCTTTACTCTTTAGTAAAGAATGCAGTGGAGTGGTCATGCGAAGCGGAAGCTAGACTGTCTGTCTCTTTTTTTCTCGTGAGTTTGATTACGGTGCGAAAGAGACATATACGAATATGGGGCGAGAAGTGACGTTGTATTGTAATCAACGCGCGGTCGAAACATAACTGAACCAAAACTCTGCACAATAGACGCGTGTGCAGACTTCTGCTTGGGACAATTTTTGAGCGTGATTGGGAGTCTAGTTGTTTTATTGTACGTCAATGCGATAAGATGAAACAATTAAAACAACAACATGCAAAGAAAATTGTTGGCATATTCGACACGATTTCGGTATTTTATCGCGCTAGAAATTTTTTTTTTTTTTTATATGGTCGAAACAATAAGAATAAATAAGAACATAGGTGACGGGAAACTCCCGCTCCGGCCGGACTCACGATAATACGGAACGAGCTTTGAGTCCGGCCGGAGCGGGAGTTTCCCTTCTACCTATGTTCTTATTTATTCTTATGGTCGAAACATCGAGGTAGTAATCTAAGTATTTAGGCTAAAACTTAAGAAAGAAAACAATAATCTGCTCTACTAATGTTATAAATGAGACAGTTTTGTACTTTATAAATATTATTCTGATGTAGTAGAGTAGAGGAGCCATTAAATGGTTGGTGCGATGGCCAATGCGATGGTTGCAACGCATCTACACGATGGCGACGTTCAGATGTGATCTTATGTGATTCATTGATGTGCGACGAAAAACCGACACCGACGCCATCCCACGACCATCGCACGCGCCATAATAAGCCATCCGACACCGCTACGCCCTAAACACGCTGGCCAATCATAGTGGACCATCGTGATGGCCCATCGTGTAGTGCCAGCAAGATAGTTTACATGACAGAAGCCAGGGGTAAAGACTAGTATAGTAACCAATAAGTCTTATCTAATTAGGGTGACCAGATGTCAGGAATTTTCCTGACATGTCAGGAATTTTGGACATATGTCAGGAATGCGGCCGGAAAAGGAAAATGTCAGGAATTTTCAGCAAATAAATGAACCAATAAAATTTTATACAATTTTTAATCACAATAACAAAAAAGGTAACTCTAAGTTCTTTCAGTAACGGATATTTAATTCGTAGAATATCGGTAAAAGTACAAAGTCTCGGGCGTTTGCTACTAGACGCCATCGTAAGAATATTTTAACGGACGCGCGCGGACGATAGAACAGTACCTCTACCATGAGTTACACTAGTTCACAGTGACCGTACTCGCTAGCGACGGCGTAAATGATTTGTATGGAGAATTGTACTTCCGTAAGTGACCGCTAGAGGCGGTGTACACGATTCTCCATACAAATCATTTACGCCGTCGCTGGCGAGTACGGTCACTGTATACTAGTGTAACTCATGGTAAAGGTACAGCGCACTATTGTAGAGTACAAACCGCACTAACGCTCGGGCTCGGGCCAATAGCCCCCTCCTCCTCCGCCGCCCCGCCGTGGCCCGCGTTGTAATAACAATACCTATAGGTAACGCCACCAGAGTTGAGGCCATGCACACAACCACATCTCATGCAATGACAGCGGGATTTTGACGTTGTGTTGTCGTTAAACGTCAACACAACGTCAAAATCCCGCTGTCATTACATGAGATGTGGTTGTGTGCGTGGCCTCAACTCTGGTGGCGTTACCTCTACGCCGCGAGCGAGCGCGAGCGCGTCAAGCTCGTGTCAGGAATTTTGGCCGAAAATCAGGAATTTTGTCAGGACTTTTGAAATTTGTATCTGGTAACCCTATATCTAATGACCTGTTCAAATGATTTCGTTAGTTACTAAACTTGAATTTCTGAGAACTTTTGAATTTTCCCCTCGATACTATGCATCACCTACTGTCGTACCTTTACGCAGAAAATGCCATAGTGACGTAGCATTTCTCACGTATTAACTCACAAGGAAAATCATTATTATACCTAAACCTATATCTAAACTTATACCTAAACCGTTTAACTGAGTCCTCGCCGCCCGCGCCTCCCGGCACCCTTTGTCGTCACACCCCCAGCCCCTGTACCGCGCGGGAGAGGACTCAGTTAAACGGTTTAGCTATAGTTGTCGCTGAACACCACAGAACTAACAATAAGAGGAATAGAAATGTCTCATGAGCTAAAACCGCTAGGCACATTATAGCTAAAATGCTATGTAATATGTCGCAGGGAAATGGCCAAAACAAAGATTTTAATAAATCTCTAAAGAATAGGACCAAATTAAGTAATGCCGTCGACTTTTAAACTTGGTATAAGTTTAGATTAGACGACAATGCAAATACAGTCAGCAAAAAAGCTTGTGTCAAAAACTATATATTTTTAACAAAAACTTATTTCCATAGTGAAAGTAAACGGATCACTCACGTCTTCTCTCTCTAGTCGTTCCCTCATGACTGAGGATCGTGGTCATCAACAAGTAGTCCACAGTTGGAATGAACTATGTGTTTCCATCGGCTTCTGTCCATCGCGGCCCTGACGACGGAGCTAAACCTCGGGGACCTGGAGTCTTTTATTTGGTCGGTCCATCTGGTAGGAGATCGGCCCCGGGCTCGCTTACCATTTGTGTTCCCAACTACGATCAATTTCTCCAGGCTCTCATCACTTCTTCGCATTATGTGGCCAAAATACGAAAGAATTCGTTGGTGGCATATCGTGGACAGACGAGTTTTTATCTTAAGCTGTGAGAGAATCGCCACATTTGTTCGCTTGGCCGTCCAAGGTATCCTCAACATACGCCTCCAGCACCACATCTCCAAGGCATCAATTCTCTGCCTCTCTCGAGCCCGTATCGTCCACGACTCCACGCCATACAGAAAAATGGGGAATATCAAAGCACGTACTAACCGGATCTTGGTGTTAATAGTGATTCCCCTCTTTTTCCATATTTTTACTCACGTCTTAAAACGAGTTTAACTCGACATGTTTCGGGCTAATTCGTATAATACCCCTTCTTCTTGAAGTCACACGTAACGGCGGCTGCCAAACGTGCACTGCGCGCTACCGCTGCAGGCTTATTGTCTAACGCTTCTGACGCTTACCTTCGCAATCACTATTTCTTTCTGTCAAACGGTATAAAATGATGACAGAAAGAGACGGTGAAAGCGAAGGCAAGCGTCAGAAGCGTTAGACAATACGCAGGCTGGTCGCGCAGCTACTCGACGCAACTGCCAGCGACACACAACTACCCCCGTTTTCATCGTCACTTTTAGGCCCTTACTACACGGGCGGTTTCCCGCCGCGGGAAACCGTTCGACGGAGCTGCGCAGTGTAGTTTGCACCATACAACTTCCATATAAAATTGTGTCTAGTGGCGGTTCAGAAGCGGTTTCCCGCGGCGGGAGAACCGCCCGTGTAGTATGGGCCTTTATTGTCATTGTCAAATGTAGGGTAGCACACAACACTAACAACATCACTATGTAAAGGTTCGCTCTCACCCACCGTATAAACCGTTTAATTTTATGTTAAAACTTATTTCCAATTTTGTTTTTCTTATAATTTATTATTTTCTTTTAGATGAAGACGAGCCAGACCCAGACTGGATGTGCGGTGGAGCGCTTATCACCGACCGGCACGTGGTGACAGCATCGCACTGCCTCGCTAACCTCGACATTGGCTACGAATTGTAAGTTCTTACTCGCAATCACCATCACAATAAAGACTGAACTCTGCGTAGACAAGAAAGTGTGTAGGTATGAAACTACGGTTGTAAAACTACGCCTCGCCGTATGTTTACAGTTGCACGCACACAGTACACGGAATGCAGTGTACAATACAATGATTCTTTATTGAACACTATAATACAGGGAGTCCCAAAAACCCAACGATAACATGGTACCGGGCGAGAGGCCAAGTTATAACAGTTCTGGAAAAAATAAAAAAAAATAATTCATGTCAAAAAAAATATAACATATGAAAAGGATCCCTTTGGCAAGATTCCGAAGAAACTGGCGTTTCCATTTGAATAGCTAAGCTAATTCTTGGTCTGACTGTCATCTGTCAATGTCAAATGAATTTTAACCGTTTGCGTTTCGTTTGCTTTGCGTTGTCCGAGAAGCAGTTCCAAAATATTGTTTGAAAGTAAGTTAGTTTTTAGTTTGTTATTTCTATTAGGTAAGTACTAAGCACGAATTGCTTGTCAGCCATAAAATCTCACAAATGTTATCTAGAACACTTACTTAATATTTCTAGATAAATATAAAACAGCTGTAGTTGCTCGATCTTGAGAACGCCTAATGTCGGAAAAAAATAACATTAGCACCTCTTCAAAAAACTTTACCGATTTCCTTAAAGGAATGATTTCATACGTTGGAAAAACCATATTTTAATTGATTGGATTAAAACAGTGACCGCAAATAGTGCACTAATGTACATGAAAGTCCGATAGGTATTACTTGGATGATACATAAATACAAATTATTACTATTTATTACTTTTTGGCCTGTTAGACCATAACATGACTGGCATAAGTTATCAAAAAGCCAGTTCATTGCCGGTTCCAACAATCATTCCACGGATAGCTTTCCTTACCAATAATATCATTTTTGTTGCCTACACATAGGTAGATAATGAATGAGTCAAAATGTTGATAAATAAAACTGTCCATACCTATACTCGATTGATTTTCATTGTGAAAATCTTACGAAAGGCTCTTTTTAGGGTTCCGTAGTCAACTAGGAAACCTTATAGTTTCGCCATGTCTGTCCGTCCGTCTGTCTGTCTGTCTGTCTGTCCTAGCGCGCGGTGGGAGTTGGGACCAAAACAACCACATTAATAAAGTATGCAAAGATTTTTTTCGTACCTGCTACGGAACCCTACCTTGGGCGTGTCCGACACACTCTTGGCCGGTTTTGTATATAGTTAGAGCAGGTAGATACATAAGTAGGTACGTATAAGATTTTTGTCATTTTTCTAATTTGGACCTTTAGCTTGTTAGATGGACACGTTACTATTATATTATAATCCAAGAGAAGCCATTTTTCAGTTATTTATCTATATTTAGCTATTTAATCAGCTAAGTATTTTAATCATTATATTTTTATGTAAGAATAGGTAGGTACTTAGGTAATGTAGAATTTTTACTTAGAAAATGTGTATTAACCTAAATAATGCATTACTCAATTGCTAAAATGAGCCTGATAAAATTTAGGATGTTCATACTTAGTTGAAAAATGAAATCACAAAGTCAATGTATGAACCCCTCAAATTAAATAAAACTAATTAAAACAAATGAGTTAGTGCATTATGTTGCACAGAATTAACTGAGTAAGGAACACCACTTTTGGATCACCATTTTGATTACACCCTGTATATTACAGGCTGTTTGTTTGTTTACAGAGCCTTCATTCGTATGGGAGAGCTCAACACAGAGACAGACCCAGACTGTCAGATCGATGTGTGCGCGCCGAAAGTCCAAGACAGAAAACCGAAAGTCATCAAGAAGCACCCAGAATTTAACAAGCCAGCCTTCCACAACGACATAGCTATAATCGAGTTAGACAGGCCAGTAGAACTGCACGGTAAAGACAAAGCTCTTACCTTTTTGCTTACGAGATGCGTCCACTGCAATGTGATCCTTGTAGTTAGTTCTAGTTTAGAGCGAAAATTACCAAGCCCCGCAAAAGTCGACAATTGACTATGGCACCTTAGGGTCGGCGCTCACTGACGGCATGGCACGGCATGGCACGGCAGGTTATGCATTGCGTCAAACCGCAACATCCCTCGGCACGTCGCGGCATCGTGGTATCGAAATAAAGTAACATGAATTCTAAACTCATTGAAATAAGATTCAAAATAACTTGATAGTAATAAAATCCTTTGCCATGACACGCCGTGCCGTGCCGGCAGTGAGCGCCGGCCCTTCGGCATCATCATTTCAGCCGAAAGATGTCCACTGGTGAACATAGCCCTCCACCAAGGTTCGCCAAACAAACCGGTGCTTCGCCTTCCACATCCAACGCCTTCCTGCAACCTTAACAAGGTTGTCGGTCCATCTACCTACACCTACCTACACTGCGTCTTCCGAACCGTGGACGCCATTTGAGAACCTATATTGCTCCCATCGGACATCAATTCTATGAGCGATGTGCTCTACCCACTGCTACTTGAGTGTTGCGATTCTTCAAGCTATGCCGTTGACTTTAGTTCTAGCGCGGATTTTAACATTTCTAATGCGATCCCGCAGAGAATCTACACGAGCATAGCTTGAACATCTTTATGACGCCCATCGTTAGCAGCCACGATCAAGTCCCATAAGTCGTCTCAGTCAATTTCAAAACAGTGTGTGTTTGCCCTTTGGTATACCTACTAAAATAAAATATTCCCCTTGCTGAGTGGCCCGTCTCTCTGGTAAACTGCAAAAGCCATCAAAAGCTAACGTTAAATTCAAACCGCATTATTATCTATCGCCTGTCATGTTTTTGAACTTTGAAATATGAGAACAATAGTCCGGCTAACAATAATTAAACAAATGTAAAATAAATGGCAAATAATTTCTTCATTAATAAACAATGTCCTATTTGTGGCGCTGACTGTTGCATTGCAAAAATCAAGTAACCGCAAAGATTACTTACAATATTTAGCACTATAATGGGAATGACGCAGCATGAGATCATAATTTTCTGTCACTGTTACTAAGTGCAAAGATCCTCCCGCTCTCTCGCGGATCTTGATCCTGATCATGTAATTTTAGTTCTCCGTAGCTAAAATAAAGAAAACGAGTCGCAAAGGAATTCTAGAAACTTCCAACACAATCCTCTGATTGAGAGGCCATAGGTTACTATGCTAAACTTAGTACTAGACCATCTATGATCGAATGTTCCTCTGCTGATCTATTTTCACTACCACACCACATTGCGGGCGCAGCGTTACGTCCACTCAACTTGATGCTGTTGGGAGTAGATATGTATGCACAATATCCGGCTGTTGAATATAAATTCCAAAATTTTACTCTTTTCCCATAGGAATTCATGGGAATTCACAATAATTAGGTACGTCGTATAAAGAACATCTATGCAAAATTTGATATCTCTTTAACGTGCGTAAATCAAAAGTTGCCAATACGATATTCCAGAGATTCAACTATCTGTGTATCAAAGGTCATCCATTTTAACGCGGAAGCTCGCAAACTTTTGCTTTTATAATATTTAGGAATGTACCAAGTGGTGTACCTACGGTCACAGACTTTTATTGATAAGCCACTTGCCACTGTTCGTATTTTAGCCGTGTATCTAATGCAAATCAGGTTCAGCCGCTTATACTCATGTAAGTATCCTGATTTGCACGACATGCCTAAAATACGAACAGAGGCAAGTGGCTCCGAAGTCCGTGAACGTACATGGGCCTTAAACAAAAATCTTGTTTCGCAGAATACGTGGCCCCAATCTGCCTCCCGAGTAACGAGGAGCAGCTGACTGAGATGCCGCTGGGCGAGCTGCTGACCGTAGCTGGCTGGGGCAAGATGAATATGACCACTGAAGAGAGGGCACACATACTCCAATATGTCCAAGTGTGTGATATTATATATTGTCATCTAGCTCCATCACTACTCTGCATAAAAGTAGTTAAACATCCACCTCGATGGATAGGGCTCAACCGATTGCTATTCCAAGTACATACATAATACGTCAAACAATACGACACAAGATGGACTTTTAGCGCTTACACGTATGTCTTGGAGACTGCCAAATAATTAACGACATATATTTCCGCCCCGCAGGTTCTACGCCAACGACTGATATATCAGTCACGGGCGGTCAGAGTGATATCTATCTACATGCATTTCTATAGGGTTCATGTTCGCGTTGGACATTCTGATGAGTGAGTGGTCTTGTGTTTGACAGAGCGTTGAAAAGGTTAATGTTCTTCTGGTTGTTTTAACCAATTCTTAAAATTGCCAATAAAGCAATAATGAGAAGTAATACCAGATATTAAACAAATTAGTTTGATAATGATTCCAACAAATAACCACCCGTCATCATGCTTCATTATTTTGTCAATTACATTTTGTGGTTTCTATCGGGCACTCCGGTATACACTTATCTAAATGAACCATTTAAATTAATCATCAAGTTCGACATTGGTATAGATAGGTAGACAACGTGTACCTACCTAAAGCTACATTTAGGTGGTGCAAGAAATATCGTGTGAGTTGGGATTGCTTTCGACGATCGCCGATCAATCACTTACAATGCTTTTATACTCGTAAGTTTAGATACGTCGTTTTATTTTAAGAATACTGTAACTAGGACAAGGACACATTGAAAAAACCAGAAAATATTTAATCCGGGACGCATGCTGGCTGAACCATTACACCAACTCTAGCTTGAATTCGATCCCTACAACGTATCTTTTCTGTTTTTAATTTCAATGTGTTCTACTTCAGGTTACAGTATTATAAAAATAAACAATTTTTTTACGAGAAATGTATAAAATTAAATACTGAAAGATATGCCAAATTATGCTTACAAAACAACTGAAAAAAATGCAACAAACGCAGCAACGGCGCACACAGATACCTACATTCGTTATCAAAAACAGTGGTTATGCTTCATTTTCTTCGACGCAAAATTTTCCCGTAGGAAAAGTATTTTACTGCAGTAAAAAGTAGCCTATGTCACTCAGTGATAATGTAGCTTTCTAACGGCAAAAAAGAATTTTTGAAATCGGTCCAGTAGTTTCGGAGCCTATTCAATGCAAACAAACAAACAATCAAATCTTTCCTCTTTATAATATTAGTATAGATTTTCTGCCAGCTATTAACATATCTTTTGTCTCCTGCTACTCCGTCTGCAAAGAATTCATTTATCGCTATCCCGCGGGAACTATTCACTTTTCCGGGATAAAAAGAGAGTCTTAAACTATCTCCATACCAAATTTCATCTAAATCGGTTAAAACGCGAAGAGGTAGCAGACAGAAAAACACACTTCCGCATTATAACATTGAGTATGGATTACTATGGATGGATATAGTTATCATTTAGGCTTATGCGTCTGTTTCAGACGAATTATGGCGTGCACAACGCTTTTCGTGGCTGATCAGCCCGATGCGAGAGCGACATGTTCGTCCACACTCCACAGGCCTGTCAAGAGAAGTTTGCGGAGGTTGATCTAGCCTTGATTTCGCTTCTGTCTCTTGTCAGCAAGTGCAAGAACCAGGCCTCATCGCAATATTTGCGACCCTCCAAAAAACGTTCGCGCCAAACAGCGCGGTTTTTCGCCAGTTTTTCCCAGTCGTAGTGTCAGTAGTCGTAGTGTCGTAGTCGTAGTAGTAGGTGTAGTGTAGATATCATTGACTACTTATAAATCCCCGTAACAATAACTCGCACAATATTTCTCGCACCGTTAATGAAGCTATAATATATTATATAACGAATGACGTATCAGTAAAATCTCAGAATGATGTTTAATATGTAAACACTTGTGATGGGGAATTCTTTTTACAATTTTTTTGCGTCATAAGTATTCCTTCCCTGTAAGTAAAGCATGTCAGGGCTTTAGCCTTTTCGTTACTTTACATAATATTTCACGTCAGTGTAGATTGACACCTCAACATGAGGGCTATACGGGTGTATTTATGTCAGAATATTCTCTGGGTTTATGTTCAGTCAACGTCATAACTCATAAGTGATCACTTATGTACCTTGTCGCGTGCAGTCATTACATGATATCGTATGCCTTTTCAAACGTGACGTTAAAATGACAAGGTACAAAAGTGAACATTTATTTATGACGTTGACCCTTCAAGGCTGGCCGATAGTTGATTTTTGAATTAGGTACAAATTGCTCCAAGAACAGATAACGGTTGCGAGAAAAAGATTGTCAAGTGGCATCCACGAATCATCGTTTCATCATCATCATCATTTCAGCCGAAAGACGTCCACTGCTGAACATAGGTCTCCCCCAAGGCTAACCAAACAGATCTGTTCTGCGCCATCCGCATCCAACGCGTTCCAGCAACCTTAACCAGGTCGTCGCTCCATCTTGTTGGAGGCCTACCTACACTGCGTCTTACGGTCCGCGGACGCCACTCGAGAACTTTTCAACCCCATCGGCCGTCAATTCTACGAGCGATGGGCCTTGCCACTCATGTCTGGCGATTCTTCGAGCTATGTCCGTGACTTTAGTTCTTGCGCGGATTTCATCATTTCTAATGCGATCCCGCAGAGCCCTCTCCATCGCCCTTTGAGTGACTTTGAGCTTTCTCATGACGCCCGTCGTTAGCGGCCACGTCTCTGCGCCATGCCATAAGACCCATAAGTCATCACTGGCAACACACACTGGTTAAAGACTTTTGCCTTGAAACACAGCGGAATCATCGTTTGGTTCACGCTAATAAGACGGGTTCATAGACATGAACCCTTATGAAAACTTTTTTACTAATACCTAAATTTGATGCCAACGCGAGAAGTACCGCTATAGTTTTTGATACCAACAGTTTTTGTATGAAAATATACTTTCAAATGGAAATTATATGCATTTGAATATTCTATTTTTTGAGCTTTAAGAGACTATAGTATTAACACCCTTAGTATTAAAATTGTAACTCGGTACCTATTTTTTTTATTATGAGAGGGAGGCAAACGAGCAAGCGGTTCATCTGATGCAAAATGATCACCACCGCCCATAAATATTAACAACACAAAGAGAACTGAAACAATAAAATTACTTATCATCAGAGTAGGTACCACAACTGTTCGCTATGCTACCAAATGTTAGACTAACACCTACATCTACCCCACCTACCCACTTCACCTACTCTCAAGATGAGCTCTGGTTGAGTTTGAAACGCGTGAGTGTAGGTAGTTTGGTGGTGGTGATAGTTGGGTTTGTGTGATTTTTTTTTGTGTGTGTTCTTACAGTGTGAAGGTGGAGGAACTGCATGAACACGCATTTCTTACGGAAACGTAACTATCGTAGGTCGCGGGTGAGCAAAGTACATAATTGTTTCAGTTCATTATCTATCTATCTATCTAATCTAATACCTTTAAACGAGCAATTCTTGTATATATGTATATATAATCAGGATCTCGGAAACGGCTCCAACGATTTCGACGAAATTTGGTACGTGGGGGTTTTCGGGGATGAAAAACTGATCTAGCTATGTTTAATTTTCAGAAAACCGCTTTTACTCGTGTTTTCCGGCTATTTTTGTTTGCATTAGAATACAAAGCTAAATATCTAATCTATCTATCTAATACCTTTAAACGAGCAATTCTTGTATATATGTATATGTAATCAGGATCTCGGAAACGGCTCCAACGATTTCGATGAAATTTGGTATGTGGGGGTTTTCGGGGATGAAAAACTGATCTAGGTATGTTTCATTTTCAGAAAACCGCTTTTACTCGTGTTTTCCGGCTATTTTTGTTTGCATTAGAATATAAAGCTAAATATCGCCGACTTCGAGCAGATCATAATAGCACATACATATAGACACTATGCGGACATAGCTCGAAGAATCACTAGACTTAAGTGGCAGTGGGCAGGGCACATCGCCCATAGAACTGACGGCCGATGGGGCCGAAAGGTTCTCGAGTGGCGTCCGCGGACCGGAAGACGCAGTGTAGGTAGGCCTCCAACAAGATAAAGCGACGACCTGGTGAAGGTAGCGGGAACGCATTGGATGCGGATGGCGCAGGGCCGATCTGTTTGGCGAGCCTTGGGGGAGGCCTATGTTCAGCAGTGGACGTCTTTCGGCTGAAATGATGATGATGATAATAGCACATTAGAAATCGGGTGGTCGCGGATCCAGCCGACCTCGGTTCGATTCCACGTTTTTTTTCAAGATTTTTAGTTTTTTTTTTTAAGTTTATTTTTCATGAGAAAACGTCAAGTTTCTTCTTTTGTGAGAAAAAGTTACTTTTTTGTGAGAAAAAGTATTATAGGGAACGTGCAGTAACTATAGGCGGCAGCACTAATGCGACAGAAGAGACACTATGCGGACAGTAAAACAAACTTATCAAGGGTCAAATTGATGGCACCCTTATGGCACCAGTTGGCAGCACCGTCTATGTGCACGTTCCGTATTGGGAGCACAGAACAGGAAAAGCCGGTTGTCTGTAAAGTCGGTTTACGGACAATAGTTTAACGTGACTCACCCCCCCCCCCCACCCCCTCCGGTGTTTTTGTCAAATATCTTGAAAACGGTGCATCCTACGGCAAAATCAATGAAATTTTCATCCCCCCTTTAATACCCTCCGTGCTCCCTCCCCCGCATCCCCTCCCCCTCTCACCCCCCCCCTCCGGTGTTTTTGTCAAATATCTTGAAAACGGTGCATCCTACGGCAAAATCAATGAAATTTTCATCCCCCATTTGAAACCCCTTGAACCCCCTCCACCACCCCCCCTCCCCCGCACATATATAATCAGGATCTCGGAAACGGCTCCAACGATTTCGATGAAATTTGGTATTTGGGGGTTTTCGGGGATGAAAAATTGATCCAGCTTGGTTTTATCTCTGGGAAAACGCTTGGTACCGAGTTTCTGCCCGAGCAGAGCTCGGTCGCCCAGGTACTTATATGTTATTCATGGACCTCCGCAAAGTAATCAATTACCTAACTCAAAGAGTCACTGACTTGTTGCCGGCCTTTAAAAAATGTGAGCGAATAGGGGAGGGGGAGGGGCCTGTTACGCGCTCTTTAAGCTGCGTACGGACTGCGCGCACATTACGCGTACCCTACGCGAGCCCGGGTACGCGTGTCCTGGAACGCCATGACCGTACGCTATGTACGCGTACACTGTACGCGTAGCTGCAAGTACGGACATGGCGTTCCAGGACACGCGTACCCGGGTACGCGTACCTGGGCTCGCGTAGGGTACGCGTAATGTGCGCGCAGTCCGCACGCAGCTTTAGAAAATAATGGTGACACGCAGACAGGCAGCAAGTCGGACGACGAACCGCTCATAAAGAGAGCTCTGGTACTTACATACTCAGAGCATTGCATTTGCGCGGAACGGAATTTATATAACGGTAAATTCAAAAAATACCCACCGTAAATATTCGTTGAACTATATATTTCCTTCTTAGTATTTTATTATAGTATAACGTAAACAAACTCCTCTCATATTGGTTTACCAACAACCTCATGAATGGGGTAAACCCCCATTTACATACATGTATATTTCCTTATTTAATACACAAAGCAGCCTTGTCGTACAATAACTTTAATGACAATATATTTCTGTATACATTTTTTTCTATGACTGATTTTAAGTATTATACTAACCTTTGTCTTTTAAATAAACATAGGAATGTAAAGCTGCGTACGGACTGCGCGCACTGTACGCGTACCCGGGCTTGCGTGTCCTGGAACGCCATGTCCGTACGCCATGTACGCGTACACTGTACACGTACACGTACTGTTAAGCTGCGTACGGACTGCGCGCACTGTACGCGTACCCGTGTACGCGTACCCGGGCTTGCGTGTCCTGGAACGCCATGTCCGCACGCCATGTACGCGTACAGTGTACGTACAGTACGTGTACGTGTACAGTGTACGCGTACATGGCGTACGGACATGGCGTTCCAGGACACGCAAGCCCGGGAACGCGTACCCGGGTACGCTTACAGTGCGCGCAGTCCGTACGCAGCTTTACGAATACCACTTTAAGCATATGCATACATACATATATGTAATAATTTTGACTTTGACAAGCAAAACATCATCGTCATCCCAGCCTATATACGTGCAATTGCAGGGCACAGGCCTCCTCTCAGAATGAATGGGCTTGGGCGGTAGTTCCCACGCATGCCCAGTTTTCTCAGAATTTAATTTTCTTCTCAAGTGTGTGCAGGTTTCCTCACGATGTTTTCCTTCAAAGCTCATGGTAAATTTAAAATATAATTTCGCACATAAATTCCGAAAAACTCACGAGGTGTGAGCCCGGATTCGAACCCATGACCCTCTGCTTGAGAGGCAATAGGTCAAACCACTAGGCCACCATGCCCACCATGGCTGAAGCGAAATATCATCATCATCATCATTTTTACAATAACTTATTTTCTATTTAGATTCCCATAGTCGACCCGTCGACGTGCAACATGTTCGGGAAAACGTTCACAGTGGCCAAATCGCAGATATGCGCGGGCGCACAGCAGAACAAGGACGCGTGCGGCGGCGACTCAGGAGGACCCGTTATGAAGGTTTATAGCTCCTCTACACGATAGGCCATTAAATGGTCGGTGCGATGGCCCAGCGATGGCTGCAAATTTACACAGTGGCGACGTTTAGTTGTGATCTTAATAATCTTATTGACGTGCGGCCGAAAACCGACACCGACGCCATCCCACGACCATCGCACGCGCCAGCCATCCGACACGCCAGTACGCCCTTCACACGCTGGCCCATCATAGTGGACCATCACAATGGCCCATCGTGTAGTGCCAGCATATTGTACGCGTTGGCGACGTTTAATTGTGATCTTTTGATTCTTTTGATGTGCGGCCAAAAACCAACACCGACGCCATCCCACGACCATCGCACGCGCCTTAAGCCATCCGACGCCGCTACGCCCTCATAGTGCCCATCATAGTGGACCATCACGATGGCCCATCGTGTAGTGCCAGCATTGTACGCGTTGGCGACGTTTAATTGTGATCTTTTGATTCCTCTGATGTGCGGCCAAAAACCGACACCGACGCCATCCCGCGACCATCGCACGCGTCTTAAGCCATCCGACACGCCAGTACGCCCTCCACACGCTGGCCCATCACGATGGACCATTGTGTAGTGCCAGCATTAGACGTACCTACTTACTGCTAGTGTTGAGTAGGACATATACAAGAGGCGCTACATTCGTCCCGTACTTTAAAAAGTCATGGTAAATTTAAAATGTAATTTCGCTCATAAACTCAGAGGTGCGAGCTGGATTTCAACCCACGACTAGAGAGTCGTACCTAAGCAGAGGCTTTAGAGGCCATAAGTCAAACCACTAGGTCACCTCGGCTATGCAGTGAATAAAAAATTCAAAAATCATTGATTAAATAATTTTTCAATTTGTACGGAGCACTTAATGCACAAGCCCAAATCGCAATTGTTAGATTTTTTATTTTACAATACATTTGCTCGAAAAATTCACTTTCAAAGGATGTATACATGGCTCGTAAGTTCATTTTACCGCACTAGTGCGATTTTTTTAGTTTTTTTTAATTCTCCATTTTAAAAATTTACAAGCAAAGAGTTTTAAGTGACAAAAATAAAAAATATCGATACGTAGAAAAATGTATAAATATACAAAACTAAGTAATGAATTTGCAAAATTGTGTGTTATTATTATAAACTATAATTTAATTAACGCAGTTTTTAATTATTTCCACCTTTTATTTATTCGAAAAAATCGCAGTGGCTGAACGCGTCGAACCTTTGCCTGATAATTTTAGTTAACCTAATTAAAAACAAAACTTACGCATGCGCATTACGGACGCGCCATTTTTGTAAAACTTTGCGTTGTTTTGAGTTGTTGATTATAGTATATGTACAAAAACCAAACAAACTGAGTGATGTTCAAGTGATAAAGTCGACAATAACATAGAATTAATTCCGCCCGATATTTAAAGTAAGGCGCAAACCGCGCAAAATAATCTTTTGCTACCAATAAGTATCTCGAGAAATTTGTTTTTATTTTACAATTTTGTGTTATTAATTGCCTATTTTCTCACAAATGTATTGTAAAACGTCGTATGATACACGGTTGGCAAGGTTTTACAAACTCGTGATGATGAAAACCCTCGCCGTGCGGCTCGGGTTTATCACTCGTCAACTCATTTGTTAAACCATACTTACCAACCTTGTATCACAAATAACTAATGTTTGCTTATCGTGCCACTTATAGGAACGTCGCAAATAAACAAATCGTCTATCTTCTTGGATCAGCCATTAACGGTCAATACAACGGTTACGGTTATCAGTGACAGTCAATTCCAGTCACACAGTGTGTTGTATTGTATTGTATGTTTTGTATTTGAAACTAGCTGATGCCCGAGGCTTCGCCCCCGCTTAATTTTTTTTCGTAAAAATGTTGCCCGTTTATTACGCTCTCGAGTTTAGCGCTTAGCAACACATTTGGTGATCCATTTTCATTTATGTACTTATATAGATATGAATGACAGAAAAATATTGCTCTTATCGAAAATTTCATTAAACGGTAATTTTGTAGCAATTTTTAACTCTGTCTCTGTGTTTTTGAAACACGCTGTTTTTTTTTCAATAACAAAAGCTACGACGGCAGCGTTATTTTTTTCTCTCTTATTATCTAGCGAAGTTAGTCTTGTGTGGAGTCGTAGGTGGACCATTTTTTATTTTGTTGTACCTCTACTTTTTGACTTTTTTTTTTATTCGGAAAATTTTCTATGATTTCTGCTGCTCACAATCACGAGCTCTTTCGATCCTACTAGGAGAAAAAGTGTCCCAAGTTTTTTTTTCCGTTCCGTTACCATTTTTCATAGACAATTATGACCGTAACGGAATGGAAGAATCGAAAATTATATGAAAATTTGGGGACACTTTTTTCTCCTAGTAGGATCGAAAGAGCTCGTGATTCTGAGCAGAAATCACATAAAACTTTCCGAATTAAAAAATAAAGTCAAAAGGTGCAACAAAATAAAAAATGGCCCAGGTAAGCTTGATCGGCGAGATTTTTCTCATTAAGTACAAAATGTCCATAAAAAGTAAATTAAACGAACCAGTTATAATTTCAAAAGTCACAAATATTGGCCAAGTCTTACGATCAAAGTGAAAGTTATATCAAGAAAGCTAAATATTGTTACTCTTCTGCATCATGTTCACATTTGCACAACACGCCGACGCATAAAGCAACCCCGACTGCCCCTACTCATGTCACATAGCACCTTTGAGAATTAAGCTAAATTCTCAAAGCATAGCACAGACGTTACCTTACCATTTAATCTTTTTTACTGTTTATATGACACATTTTTTACTTTCTGATACCTACTTAAAAGCTTTAGAAAAACCAGTTGTGAATCATTTACGTAGATACCGTTATTATCAACACATTTACACTTAGCGTAAAATCGGTTACTATGATTCAATTACTCCCAATAGGTCCCCATTACAATAAGTCATAAAACGACCGTCGTGGTTGATTCCAAAGAGCTATTCCTGTAACTACACTTATTACTAGCTAACTGCATTATTTGGAACTCATCCGCAAACACATTATATTATATTAGTACCTAGGGTAGTATTCTTCAAGGCTAGAGTGAATAGATTGAACCGGTGAGATGCACCTTTTGAGTTTGCCTCATCTCCACTTTCCATCAGGTGAGGTGAGGTCAATCATAGGTCGCAGTTTTATGTAAAAAAAAACCGGCCAAGAGCTTGTCGGACACGCCCAAGGTAGGGTTCCGTAGCAGGTACGAAAAAATCTTTGCATGCTTTATTAATGTGGTTGTTTTGGTCCCAGCTCCCACCGCGCGCTAGGGTTAACAACGCGATGTACCTACCTAGAATTTCAACGTTGGCGGTACAGTGCCATCTATCGGCGAATTGGGTAACTAATCTATTCTGCAGTCTACTAGAAACAGGATGTATGGGATGGTTTTTCAGATGTGATTCTTTATTATATGAACCGATTTAAATTTTTTTTTATTTCAAAGAAGATACTGTTAGGTTAGCGTGATCTTATACTTCTTATAGTACTCAAAGAAAAGAAAATGCTTGCAGCGGCGGTTAAATTACAATCTTAGTGTAGAAATATTTTTTTAACAAAAACTTAAAAGCTGCTCATCTGATTAAGTTGAAAATAATTTTCCTTGAAAGTTTTTATTAAGTTTTACCTTGGTGTTTTTTTTTATACGTGCGTTTCAAAAGTTAGAGGGGGAACACATTATTTTGATCTTTCGGAGTGAATATCTCTGAAAATATTCACTTTATCGAAAAATGGTTTTAGCAAACTCCTATTTATTTTCAAATACCTATCCAATGATACCCCCTTAGATTATACATAAGCAGCTTGCTTATGTATACTCTAAGGATACCCCACACTATAGGGTTAGTCGAGAAAAAAAATCACCCCACTTTACGTCTATGGGAGGTACCCTAAAAAAAATTAGTTTTTTTATTTAATCACTTTGTCGGCGTGACTGAAATTTATATTCATGCCAAATTACAGCTTTCTAGTATTAACAGTCTTTGAGCTTATAGCCGCGGACGGACAAACAGACAGACATACATGGCGAAATTATAAGGGTTCCTAGTTGACTACGGAACACTAAAAACTACTTAGGTGCATAAATATGTACATACAAGGCGTTGTAAGATGAGCCCGGAATAATTCAGATTGGTGGTTTAATTGGATTGATCATCCCTGTTAAGATTTTTGATAAGAATTTTTGATTCAAGATGTAGGTAGGTAGTTACTTTTTCTATCCCACGGCAGTCATGGTTTTCGATATATCGACTAATGTATGAAAACATTTGTTAGTTACCAATCTATACCGAACCATCTGCTGAAATGCTGAAATAGTCCGGATTACTTTCACGACATAGAAAGAAAGAAAGAAAGAAGACATTTAAGTTCGCCTTTGTACAACATCTATATCATCATTGTTAACTATTAATTTCATGATTTTGTGAACAGTAAAGAGTTTTATATACATACATACATAGATTTATTCACTTTCACAAGAAGACACAGAAATACTAGAAAATACACACAATTTCACACAAATAAACAAAAGTCACAAATATGAAAATAGTAAATAATAATAACAACACAATCCAGTACGTGTATGTAGGTATACACTTGCTAAATGTTTTGTAACAGGATGAAAAAACATTGGATTCTGTAAGTCAGTCCTACCCCATTTATTTTTCAACGAATCTTACTAATGTAAAAATTTCTATGAATGGACGTATATATTTGTTACTCTTTCTCGCTAAAACGGTTTGACGGATTCTGGTGAAATTTTGCAAACATACTAGATATTACCTTTTATCCCGGAAAAATTCATAGTTCCTATAGCATAGCGATAATCGAATTCTTCGCAGACGGAGTCGCGAGCAATAACTAGCGTCTCTACATATATTTGTATTGAATATTAATTTTAAATATTGTTTTAGGTTTTTGATAGCGTCGAAGGCCCCAAGAATTACCTCATGGGAGTGGTCTCCTTCGGCCCAACGATATGCGGGATCAAAAAGCCTGGTGTCTACTCTGCGACGTCGTTTTATCTTAAGTGGATCCTAGACAATATAATCTAAATCAAACTAAGCCTTAGTTTATTTCATAAGAACCAAGAAAGTCCTGAAGTGAAATCGCCAAAGTCTAAAGTGTGTACGTGACAAAAAGAGCTTCATATAGTATAAACCTTCCCAGGTGAATTTTTCGCCTCGAGCCATTACATTAAATTTGAACCTTAATTCTATTACGATACCGTTTGTTTTGAAAGATAAGGGCTCGAAGCGAAAAATTCACCTGGGAAGATTTATACTATAACTTCGTATAAGCAGCTGTTGGGTTTATCCGCTTGTCTGACTGCAACGGGTTTGGTTATACATATAACTATCTACCTGTATGTTTAGTAAGACACGCCTCTTTTACCTTATTACTTATTCTAAGGACATAGGCTTTGGTTATTGGCTTAGGCGATTGGTCACTAGATTTTTAAAAATTTATAAAATGAAGTGTTTGTAATTTTCACACATAATTATTAAGTATACTACAGTATACTAAACGGGACTTATCACGCAAACAAAATGACAGTCAACTCATTACCATGGCCGCTGCAATGTGACCGAAACGTCGAGGTATATTTTGTTTGCGTGATAAGTCCCGTTTAGTATTTATAATAATTATGAATGTAGTGTTTATCAAACGATACATTTTTCGTTTTTTTAGAGAAAAAATGAATAATAATGAATGAATATGTACTTTTAGAACAAATCAACAGTAAGAATAACTGCCGACTGTACTTTATAAAGTACAAAATATTAATTGAATAACATTTTATCGGGGCGTTGAGTGTCGGGAGGGTATATTTTCAATAGTGTTTTTTTTTTTTACAATAAAAAGTTTACATACATAGGTACATATCCATTAACACACAAAAAGTCACGAAAATTATCGTTAAATAATGGAAATACTTAAATTAAGATAAGACGTACGGGTAGTACCCGACGGGAGTACGAAAGAACCGCAGGGGAATAACTGGCTCAAAAGGCATTCCCACTTAGATCTCTGAATTAGATTAGGTTTTTAGGACCCCTTTGGCTGTTCTAGTGGTGATAACATCACTATCGGGTACCATTCGGGTGGTTTTAGGGTCTCATATTTAAACGGTGGCAGCAATGGGACGCTATCCGTCGTTTTGTCACAAGGCTGAGTCTTGTAAAACGTGATAAACACATCTGAAATTTTCATAGAGTAACCCTAAGGTTCAATGTAATTTGCACGGCTTAAAACATCAAAGGCTATTTTCACTTACAAGTCTATGTGACAATCAGCCTTATTGTTTTTATTCTGATGCAGGAATTATCATTAAAAATGGTAAAGCACTTACTTGATCAGCCGGATCTCCACTGAACGAATTGCCTCGCGATTGCCTTTTTCAGCGCGATTTTGAACCTTGTGTCGAACAAAATTATGCCTCATGCTCTAGCCTCGCGAGGCAGCTCGCTCAGCGGGGACCCAGCTATCGACTAGGTATACCATAAATATCATGAAATTAAATACACCTACTCCTACTTGATGAGAGGTCTGCTTTACCCCATGTTCATGCTCCTTTCGTGATGGATGATACATAGGTAGGTATACTGTAAAATTATAAGAATAATGTAATAAGCTAGTTTATCTAATACCTTTAAACGAGCAATTCTTGTATATATGTATATATCTAATACCTTTAAACGAGCAATTCTTGTATATATGTATACATATAATCAGGATCTAGGAAACGGCTCCAACGATTTCGATGAAATTTGGTATGTGGGGGTTTTCGGGGATGAAAAACTGATCTAGCTATGTTTCATTTCAGAAAATCGCTTTTACTCGTGTTTTCCGGCTATTTTTGTTTGCATTAGAATATAAAGCTAAATTTCGCCGACTTCGAGCAGATCATAATGGCACATTAGGAATCGGGTGGTCGCGGATCCAGCCGACCTCGGTTCGATACCACGTTTTTTTTCAAGATTTTTAGTTTTTTTTTTAAGTTTTTTTTTATGAGAAAACGTCAAGTTTCTTCTTTTGTGAGAAAAAGTTACTTTTTTGTGAGAAAAAGTTATTTTTTTGCGAGAAAAAGTTACTTTTTTGCTAGAAAAAGTATTATAGGGAACGTGCAGTAACTATAGGCGGCAGCACTAATGCAACAGAAGAGACACTATGCGGACAGTAAAACAAACTTATCAAGGTAAAACAATCAAATTGATGGCACCCTTATGGCACCAGTTGGCAGCACCGTCTATGTGCACGTTCCCTATTGGGAGCACAGAACAGGAAAAGCCGGTTGTCTGTAAAGTCGGTTTACGGACGATAGTTTAACGTGACTCACCCCTCCACCCCCTCCGGTGTTTTTGTCAAATATCTTGAAAACGGTGCATCCTACGGCAAAATCAATGAAATTTTCATCCCCCCTTTAACTCCCCCGCGCTCCCTCCCCCGCATCCCCTCCCCCCTCTCAACCCCCCCCCCCCCACCCCACCGGTGTATATAATCAGGATCTCGGAAACGGTTCCAACGATTTCGATGAAATTTGGTATTTGGGGGTTTTCGGGGATGAAAAATTGATCTAGCTTGGTCTTATCTCTGGGAAAACGCTTGGTACCGAGTTTCTGCCCGAGCAGAGCTCGGTCGCCCAGGTACTAGTGAAAGTATACGGATTACCGGATTACTCACGTCTTAGAACGAGTTTAACTCGACTTGTTTCAGGCTAATGTAGCTCGACATTTTTCAGACAATTCGTAGCCCTTCTCGGAACCACACGTCACGGCGGCTGCCAAACGTGCACTGTGTTTTAAGACGTGAGTAATCCGCATATTTTTACTATCGCGCTAGTTTAGTTTAAAAATGAGCTGGTTTATTCCTTTAGCGGAAATATACATACACTGTTAGGTATAGTCAACTAAGTAATTCCTTTACGACCCTAAGGGTCAATATCAGTTGAAAGGCTTAAAACACCAAATCGCTTACAAGTCAATGTTTCAATCAGCCTTATTGTTTTTATTCCAGTATAGGAACTGTAGTGAAAAAATATAAAGCACTAGGTATGCTAAATTTATTTTTGTTTTTTTAACAATTCGGCCTCACTGATAAGAATGTGAACTAGTTTTTTATTGCCATTTATATAATTACTATTATCGGACACATAAATTGGACTGGCAAACGAAGCGTGGTGGAGGCAGATGCACGGGCGATTTAGTAAAGGCCGCTGGTTCAAGGTAAGGCAAGCCGCTTCCAACTGTAGTGATTAGGTATGAATTAGGGAGGCCTATAGCCAGCAGTGGACGTCCTACGGCTGAAATGATGATGATGACGATATAAATCGTGCCTCCTTGCTAGTTTATTTTCATTTTAAGGGTTTTTTTTTGTAATTCTGTGTCTGAAACTTTAAATACAGGATGTGCTATAAATATATCCCATTACATGTTAGTATTCTACTAACTTTATCTTTTATGTCACTCTTCATCAGGGTAAACTAGTTGGTAGGTAAGGTCGGTTCCCTAACTTAAGTATCCACTTTTATATGCAGGTACTATGGAGTAGGTACAATCTGAAACTACCGAAAAAAAAATCCAACGAACTGAGAACACTCTTTTTTTAAGTTGGTTAAAAACTACATTAATATCACCATTTATCTGACTGAAGCCGCATACACATTTATCTGACGTGTTGTGTTGTGACTCAACAAAATAATAAATAATATAATAATATCACACATTTAACACAAGCCATCACAACACACTGCACCAGAGAAAAAATGAAAGCAACCATGATAAATGTATGAAAACCGATACTGTTCTAATGCGTCACGAAACAATACCTACGTCAGATAAATATGAATGTGTGGCCAGTCTGGCAACTCGCCCTCTCTCCTATGGTAAGGTGCAATGTTGTCACATACAATTTTGAAAAATTGATAGAATAAAATCCAAAAGTTAATAGAAATAGGTAGAATCGAAAATGAAAATAGGTAGATCTACCACTTTAGTTAAATCAGTACCTTTTTAATACCACTTTAGTTAAATCAGTACCTTTTTAATTAATGAAAATGAGTAAAAATGTTTGAAATTATTTATGGATGGTGCTTTTACATGTTTTTGTTAAACAATTTCAAATGGTTGGAGTTAGGAACACCACTTGTAAAAAAAAACTTTGTGTGTGCAGTAGTTTATCTAAGGTTTGGCAAGTTTTCATTTTATTTATGGGCGAAAACAGTCTCTCAACATTCGCACTTCTATGATGTAGTGGATAGAAATAAAGTAATTATTTGCAACGGAAATGTTTCGAAAAAGAGGTAGATTTGAGGCCGCGGGTGGTAGAGAGGTAGACCGGAGGCAAAATAGGTAGATCTACCAAAAAGTTGGTAGATGTGACAACACTGGTAAGGTGTAAAATCAGCCAAGTGCGAGTCAGACTCGCGCACGAAGGGTTCCGTACCATTATCTATAAAAACTGCAAAAAAATCACGTTTGTACTATGTGGACCCATTAAATATTATTTTATTCTGTTTTTTACTATTAAAATTTGTTGTTATAGTGGCAACCGAAATACATCATGTGTGAAAATTTCAACTGTCTAGCTATCACGGTTCATGAGATACAACCTGGTGACAGACGGACATACAGACGGACGGACAGTGGAGTCTCAGTAATAGGGTCCCGTTACTCCCGTTTTAACCCTTTGGGTACAGAACCCTAAAAATTATCAGAGGCTAATAACAAAAATTCATTCCTACCTACACCTTAGAGCAAAAATTTGCTTATACTTTATAAAATTGCCGCGTAATGGCAAAAACTAGATAGATATTGTAACTAACAACTATGGTTTTAAAGCCCGAAAGAAATATAATTTTTTTAAAGCTCAGGCTTACTCCTAACGTAAAACGTCCGAACAATTTTTGGAATAGAGTCCGGCTTTTAGTCAGGAGTTTTCTAATTTTAAAATGGTATCCCTAGCGAGAGACAGCACTTTCCTTATAAATTCGCAGAAGTCCATAATATTAGCAATAAAAATAGAATTCCTATAAGATCTGCTACGTCACTGCGTACGTTATAAATAGCACACATTGGTGGGGAAACCCTGCACCTCCGTTACGTTTAGGGATGAATTCGACCAACCGCGTGCGCAAGCGACGCGAAATAAACAGCGGATAAATACAGAGAAACTAGTCCGAAGTTCCAACAGTCAACGAGGCACTGCAGTGATCGAGCAGTCTGAACCGAGAACGCGCGAAGCGTCACGTCGCTTAACCAGTTTAATTACCAACAACAACATGTTTATATTAATACGGTTTTGTATCCTACTCAGTGTCCTCGCTTTAGGAGCACCACGTAAGTAAAAATCAAAAATAATTGGACTCAATTTGACAATAAGCGAAATATCGTAAAATTATTATCCAGCATCAATGTCGCGTGTAACTGGTTTCGGTTTTCCTCGTTTTTTGTTATTTACATAGATTCGTGTTGTCATTTAAATATGCATAAGTAGATACAGGTAGAGTAACCAAAAGCTTCATTAGTTCGTATCAATATTGTATGTGTGTACATACTTATACTTATAAAATAATACTTATATGAATAGCTTAGGTATTCATGTTTATTGTGTGGACGGGTCGGTCAACAATTATTTCATCGTTAAATGTCATATAGTCAATACCTACAGCAAAATACGTAAACAGCCGTTTAATAAAGTACAATACTACTAAGTGCATTGAAACTGGTTGAGTAAATCGTGGCCGAATATGGAACCTTTTCTCAATAAATGTCATAACATGATGGGCATTTAATGTGACTGTGGTCTACGATGCGTCACGTTGGTTCAACTGCTGGCAAAGATTAAATAAAAATTAAGCAGGCATGCAACTATGATTAAACAAGAACATGTGTAGAGATAAAAACATAAGTTAGTAATCATACATAATATCTTATCTGTGTATACTTAATTATTACCTTATGTAAGTAGTATTTTCAACAAAATGTAATTTTTTTTTACGTAAAATATTGTTATTTACCTTGACATAATGTTAGCATTAACTCCTTATCTTCTTTTCGGACTATAAAATGAACAAATTCGATCAAGGGTTTTTTTTGTGAAAAGCACTTACTTTGCGGTGAGACTTTCTGCCTATACTTACATATTCGGTTAAATTGTGACCAATTTTTGAATTGGGTTTACTAATGTTTCGCAAATTATTTTTCCCAAACTTATTCATTTGGCAAATGTTTCATTTCCCAAATGTTTATTTTTTCTGAAACTGTAAACTTTTCAGGATTGTTATAAAACAAACCTTACCTAACCTAACCTCACCTACAGAATAGTCCTGAAATATATCCTGAATAGTTTACAGTTTCAGAAAAAATAAACATTTGGGAAATGAAACATTTGCCAAATGAATCAGTTTGGGAAAAGTAATTTGCCAAACGAAAGTACACCACATCCTACATATACTTAAGTGGATATAACTCTGTAAAAGTCAATGTAAAATTTTCACGGATATCTTTTTAGAGGGTTCAAGCTAGCAATTGCAGAGATTGAATAAAATAATCGTTAATTAAGTATAATTATTCATTAATTTAAAAAAAAAATTAAAACATTAAGATAATTTATTGAATCAGGCGTTACTTTGCGGAGGTCCATATTAATGAACTAAAACAATTACTTTGCTCACCCGCGACCACGCGGTAGGTCGCGGGTGAGCAAAGTAATTGTTTTAGTTCATTAACATTAAGATAATAAGTTACATTGATCAAAGTTAGTTACGGTTTTTAGTGTATTAGACCAATGTCTTCGAAATAAATGATTATTATCAAGTTATTATTATATTTACGTACATAGGTACTAAATGAAATTATTTAAATTATATAGCACACCAAGGTCCGTAAAAAGTCATCATCGTTTTGATAAGTAGCTTAGGTATTACTTTTCCAGAAAACGAACAAAAATGCAACATAACAGACGACATCGAGGGAGAATGTATTTTGATGCAACTCTGCCCCCGCGCATTGGAACTGTATACAATAAAGGACATCAAAACTTTAACAAGTTTAACTTGTGGATTCGATAAATTGGACGTAAAGGTACCAATCACATCAATTAATCATTTTACAGGAACGACTGTGTTTGCTTTTAATCAACCCAATAAATAGGTATTTATTTCACTTTAGACACACATCCGTATAACCCCAATTATCTTACTACAAATACCGTATTATAATCAACAGGTATGCTGTGTAACAAACAGAACAGATGAAGCGCTAAAATTCAAAAATACTACTGAGAAAACTACTACTTATGGAAGTGTTGACCAATCAGATAACTCCGTTAAACTGCCGCCAGACCCGAATTTTAGACCAACCTTTGCACCAACGGAACATCCGACAACTAGAGTTATCTATTCAACTACATTTTCGGTATCAACATCAGATGGTACCCAAAAGCAAACGAAAGAATCACCGAAAGTTGAGTTTTTGCCTACGGATACCGTGAATCAACCGGCTTTCTCTGAAGGGTTTGGTACTTCAGCACTTCCACCAGCAATTCCATCAACATCAGGGTCCGAATCCAGCCCTGACCATCTGGATACAAATCCAGCGAATATCTTACCCAATCGTAACGAATGTGGATTGGTCGACATATCAGATAAGATTTATGGAGGACAAATAGCGGCGCTGGACGAAATGCCGTGGCTGGTACGAATTAAGTACCTTAGAAGTAAGTGCAGACCGAATATTCAAAATTTCAGAAATAAATAAATAAATATAATAAATAAATATTACGGGACAATCTTACACAAATCGACCTAGTCCCAAACTAAGCAAAGCTTGTACTATGGGTACTAGACGACGATAAACATACTTATATAGATAAATAAATACTTAAATACATAGACTTGAAAACATCCATAACTCAGGAACAAATATTCGTGCTCATCACACAAATAAATGCCCTTATCGGGATTTGAACCCAGGACCTCTTGCTTCGTAGGCAGGGTCACTACCATCTAGGCTAAAGCGGTCGTTAACCGTTAAATTTGTGACAACTTAATCACTCTGTGTAATTAAATGAAAGTTGACAATGGAAATTCATAATTCGTCTTTTACTTTTCAGATTCGAGAGAAATCTATGCCTGCCATGGGTCCCTGATAAATAATCGCTACGTGCTTACTGCAGCCCATTGCGTTGAAGGTCTACACATGTGAGTAATGCTTATTTTTTTTACCAACTTTTGGACCAACCGTGAGGTTTTTATATTCAAATATTTGGTTTCCTCACGATGTTTTTCTTTACCGTAAAGCTCTTGGTAAATTTCCAAGGTAATTTCGCCCATAGATTCCAAAAAACTCCACTGGTTGAGAGACCATAGGTCAAACCATTAGACCACCATGGCTTCACACATTAGGTACATAAATACAAACCCACAAACAAACACCCAAAAATAATGTTTTTGTAGTAAACTTCTTCATACGTGCCACTTTTTTCAGAATAGACGTCCGTCTGGGTGAATGGGACTCTGAGACTGAAATTGACTGCGTAGCAGGTGAATGCAACGACCCACCGGTGGACGTTGCAGTTGAAAACTCTTTTATGTACCCGTTCTATAATAGAACATTGTTAATTGGTGACATCGCTCTACTACGACTAGCTACTCCCGTTAATTTCACAGGTACCTAACATTTTCAGCCCATAATATAACTATTATTTAAGTTATTTTTTTCTTCAATAATCAAGTACGATTTTTCCGGATTTTTCGTACGATATTATTATGACACCTGCCTATGGAGTAGGCAATGAGCTTTTTCTTGCGAATTCTTAAAAACCAAAACTTATTACTTAAACTTAAAACTTGCTTCCGAAACTACTGTACCAACATCCCATTCCTTGTTTAACACTTTTACGATAATGCCAATTAATTCTCAAAAAACAATGGACGGCGCAGCTAAAATCTAAAATTTGACATTGAGCCATTTCGATATTCTAGTTATATGTATTTAAACATTTCGTTTCTTATTTCACTACTCCAGGGGTTGAATTTCTTAAAATCCGTCCTTAGTGCTCGCTTCTGCCTCTTTTTTATACATATAGGTACAGGAGACGTGATCGGAAGTCACAGTAAATGTACCTATATGACTCGTTAACCATTGTATTTACGTGAAACATTCACAATTTTGTTTACTTAATAATGAACATTTTAGTATGTGTTAGGTACTAACAGATCACACAACCAAAAAACTAAAACCAAAAGCTAAAAAAAAAGCTGAAGAGATCGCTTTGAAGCGATAAGGCCGCCTATTGCTTACCTTCTATATTTTTAACAGACTTCAAAAAAGGAGGATTTTATATGTTCGACTACTAATTACAACGGTGAAACGTTAGCCTAGAGTTGGTCCTGATCACATCTCCAAAATCGCCATGTAAGTGTGCATAAATAGACAAACCCTAATAGAATGAATGTTCGTTTACAGATTTCGTTCGACCAGTTTGCTTGCCAACTACGGAATACATCGCTCGGCAGGATTATAATCCTGACAGTAATTACGTAACGGGAGGCTGGGGTCGAACAGAATATGGTACGTACTTACTTAAGTTTATAATTTAACTTATCATATCACTATAGTGTCAACTAATTCTCATTGGCTACGAACATCGTTCAACTTGTTAATTAACTTATTTCAGAAGTGAGAGCTGTGGTTAAACGAAAAGTAAAATTAAACGCTGTCGCGATGCCAACCTGTCGCGTGGCACTCCCGCGTATTTCTGACACACTGGCGTCTAGTTCCATATGCGCAGGAGGCAGGAAGGGTGAAGACAGCTGCGCCGGTGACTCCGGTAGTTCCCTTGTCATGTTGGCCAAGGAGAATAGCCAACACAATTGGTACCTTTTCGGGGTAACCAGCTTCGGCCCCTCAAAATGCGGAACAGAAGGTCTCCCTGGCATTTACACAAGAACAACCTACTACATGGACTGGATACTGAGAATGATCAGTTCGTACTAAATTAAATCCTATCTGCCAAGGTTATCTAAATTATTCAATATATTCAAGGTTTTGATTGCGTACGCCCAAACAGCTGTGAACTATAATAATAATAATAAATTCTTTATTTCGGAATACACAGGACTCCATCGATACAAAGCTTATTCCTAAAGTTAGTACTAAAAATTAATTAATTAACAACCATTCATTTAACTGCACATGTCACCCCTTTAATCTGCCCAACCCAGTGAACAAGTATTGGGCAGTCGTACTTTACAGCAAGCACACTCAGGATGCAGGTCAGTCTTATACGGTCCAGCAGCGAGACTATTTTCTTGCGCACGATCGCCGGAAACCCGTCCGTGCGGGCCTCGCAGAACATGCCAGACGCGCTACACCTGCTGGGCAGCCCCAACAGCATTCTGAAAATGTTGTTGTATTGAACTTTTAGGGCATAAACGTACCTACTTGTCAGTATTTCTAACTTGCAAAGAGAAATGGGTAACATTATCTACTTGTCTATTTCACGCGAAAGATTAATTAGGTGAGGTGTTTGAAGGGAATCTCAACTAATCTCACCTGGTACAAGTGAGAAACATATTTTTTCCGCCAGAATCATTATAAAATATCAATAAAACTGAGTTAAATTCAGTAAATCAGATTCTCCACTAAATATGGCTATCTTGAAGAAACTGCCTCACATAGTTAATGGGCGTTGTCTTTTAGAAAAAAATAATTTATTTTAGTAGTGATTATTTATACGAGGTACAATGGAAGAAATTGAATCGGGTGCCAGGGTGAAACCTTTTCTCTGCCATGCTATTTTGAAAATCCATACATCTTGCCCAGAATTTATCGTGAAATTGAATGTGAAAAGGCGCTCCCTGGCACGCGATTCGGTCGCTGCCATGACGCTTACCTAAGATAAAAGCCTATAAAGAAAGTTTCACTCTTATTTTTATCTTACTTTTAATGTTATATCTCAAAGACAGACACCTAGTCGTAAGATATTTATACCCGAATTAAGTAAAGAAAATAAAAACGCAATTCCGGTGAACAAAAAGACAACGTTTATTATTAATCTTCCACACTTTATTTTCTTCCACACTTTATTTTCTTCCACACTTTATTTTCTTCCACACCTTATTTTTGGTTCCCCTATTTGCCATTTGGGCTATCAATAGCATCTTCCGAATAGGTGTAAGACTTCTCATCATTCTCTATTCTGTGCAAGTACTCCAGCATGTCTCCATTGAAGTCATTGAGAGAGTCTTTTCGGGATCTGCTGGGGGTATTGAAATGATACGTTTTATTTTTTCTGGAGCCCCGTTTTCCGGATTTACGTGGAGATAGCTGAATGTAGTCGAGAGGAGCTGAATGAGATCGAGGTGCGTAGTATCTTTCGAAGAGCAACGGCTGCTGTTGCACCCTGCCATACATGAGTTCCATTTCGTGGAGGAACTCCTCTCGCCTCATTCTTTCCTCGTCGCGACGTGTTTGCAGTCGCATGGCGATGTCTTCTTCGTGACTGAAAATAAACGTACTTGCTTATTATGTCTTTACAGTAAAATTAAATGTTAGCTTTGGAGCTAAAACTTAAGGATGGTCCATGACTTCTAACTTGACCAGGGTCGAATTTCTCAAGAGATCGCGCGCCTTATAGTACGAAATTCGATTTTTAAACTTTGTATCGTACCGTTCCATTTACACAAATAGTATGAAACAGCAGAGTGAAAGGGACGGCACGATACGAACTTCGAATTACGAATTTCATAGTAGCCTCCCAGGCCCGCTTGGGTTTATTAATAGGTGGGATCATCGAACTCGATCTTTGCTTAATACTTTACTCCGAGTTCACGAATTACAGGGACGGTGACAATCTGCCGTAGCCTAGGGCAGCCAGGGTATCAAATCCACCCATGAACTTGGTTCAAGTTAGTTAAGTATTCAACACGCAAGTCCATTTTTAGGGTTCCGTACCTCAAAAGAAAAAACGGAACCCTTATAGGATCACTTTGTTGTCCGTCCGTCCGTCTGTCCGTCCGTCCGTCCGTCCGTCCGTCCGTCCGTCTGTCTGTCAAGACCCTTTTTCTCAGGAACGCGTGAAGATATCAAGCTGAAATTTATATCACATACTCAGGTCTACTGTCCCTTGGAGCTGTGAAAAAATCAAACTTCTAAGCCAACGCAATCAAAAGATACAGCCGTTTATGACGCAAATTTCCGCATATTTTCGAAACTCTCAAGGGAATCAAAACCTACAGGGTAGTTTCCGTGAACTCAGAATCTTGAAATTTGGTACGAAGCAAGGTCTTATAGCACAGATAAAGGAAAAATTGCGAAAAGCATAACATTTTTTTGTCTGTCTGTCTATATCAGTATCCAACGCAAATTTTCGACACTCGCAAGGGAATCAAAACCTACAGGGTACTTCCCGTGAACTCAGAATCTTGAAATTTGGTACGAAGTAAGGTCTTATAGCACAGATAAAGGAAAAATTGCGAAAAGCATAATTTTTTTTGTTTGTCTGTCTATATCAGTAACCAATCTACAATGATCCCACACTGCGCACATTTTGCTTAGGAGCAGGGGTCTGCTAAGACTGGATGTTCATAGATACATATAAATTTGTACGGAACCCTCGGTGCGCGAGTCCGACTCGCACTTGGCCGGTTTTTTTTTAATTTATTTGGAAATTATTACTTTAAACCAATTGTGATGGTGATACTAATCTGCAAACTCCGCTGGAAACAAATTGAACTGGCGAGCAACAGTCCAATTTTTATTTATAAGAAAAACAAACGAACATCGCATAATTATCTAACTTGTTTTTAACGAGATGCCAGGCCGGGTTAGATCGGAGCAGGCGGTCTCTCGTCCGCATCTCGTTCCGCCTCCGCTGCTCGGCCAAGCGTCCGGCTGCATCCAGCTCGAACCGTCTCCGGACCGCTTCTGCCCTCAGCAATGCTGCCAAGTTAGATCGCCCCGAAGCTGCGGCTCGCAATTCTAGGGCTGAGTAACCGCGCATAACTCCAGCATCGCCACTGGTTCCAACGCTTTCAGTGCTCTTGCTCTCTTGAGACATTTTCTTGGCTACGTCTTGCATCTGGAACACAATTTTTTCATTAAGCAATATCCCACTACTACCACCTACTACAGGTATAATCGAAAAAGTGTTTTGCCATTTTTTACGACAGTTCCCACATCAGAATAAAAACAGTAAGGCTTAGTTACATTGCAGCATTGGCTTGTATGTGAAAATAGACTTTGAAGGTTTAAGCCGTACAACTGACATTGAACCTTAGCGTGGTAAAGGAATTACTTAGTCGACTATATTAGGCTGCGTTTCCACTAGAGATGTGCGAGGATGCGTTGCGAGGGATGTGTTTGTCATGAACCAATAGAAACACTTCATTCACTTAGGACCTTTTAAATGAAGTGTTTCTATTGGTTCATGACAAACACATCCCTCGCAACGCATCCTCACACAGCTCCGGTGGATACGCAGCCTTAACCCCCTGTTTCTCCATCCATTGATCAAATTTATTTGACGGATATATGTGATGCCGTCTCTGTTTTTTTTTGTTCGAATAGACGGAGACGGCATCACATTTATCCGTCAGTTAAAATTAATCAATGGGTGGTGAAACAGCCCCTTAGTATTGAAATTGTGGAATCAATTCTTGTCAGAGGTGTTAACTATTAAAACTAACTAACTATGGCATCAGAGCCTTCAAGAAGAGAAGTTCCAGTAAGAAGAGAAGAACCAGTAAGTCTCGGGTTTCGGTTCTCATGGATGGCAGTAATCGCTTACTATTAGGTGGCCCACTTGCGCTAGGGAACTGGACGCGAGTAACATCAGCAGTGATCGGAACTCTGGGTGCAAAACTTTAACAAAACTTGCCAAGCGGGCATGAAACAGTGCTTACAGACATGAAAATATTAATAAAGTACTGAAAATCTGAGATTTCGATATAGAGTTAAATTGAACACTAATCTGCCAATAATATTCTTATTTTTCTTGGTTGTAAATTCTCCTTAATGTCAGCTTTACAAGTTTTGTTAAAGTTTTGCACCCAGAGTTCCGATCACTGAACATCAGACATACAAGGTTTAGGTCCAGAATTCACAGACGGATCGAAACATGCATTAAGTTCCGTAAGTCATAGATAAAATGATTGGATCGATTTACGGTACTTACGAGTACTTATTGAATGTCAATCGAAACATTGAAAATTTCTCATATTTTTTCCGACTCTTCAACAAATTTATGTAGGATCAGGTACCTATGTATCTTTGTTACCTTTTTGACTGCTCTATCAGCAGTATTAAACCGGAACGGCTTAGGGGTCGTAGTAATGAAGTCTTCTTTCATAGACTTGTCATATCGGTTCCTCTTTTCCATGGGACTTCGGGCTCTCTGTCGGTCAGAAGAACTGACAGACGGGATACCAGGGGACGGATCTATTGGCAGATCGCTATGGGCCGCTGGAGTTGACAGTCTACTGCGTTCTCTCATTGCCATTGTACCTGGATAACTGGCATGACGAAGCATTTCCTCTGATCTGATACGCCGATTCATAGACCTAAGGAGTTGATTATATATTATATCTTTCATATCCTTGACTAAAGAAAAATCCCTATTTTTTGATTCAAATAAATAAGTACTTACCGAAAAAA
This sequence comes from Archips xylosteana, assembly GCA_947563465.1. Taxonomy (NCBI): domain Eukaryota; kingdom Metazoa; phylum Arthropoda; class Insecta; order Lepidoptera; family Tortricidae; genus Archips; species Archips xylosteana. Next base: position 8,978,974 of record OX387362.1, read on the forward strand.
ATCTTCCTCCTTCATTCTATCATAAAAGTAGTTGGAAAAGAGATTCTTAGGCACAGGCCGCGCCCTGAATCTTTTCTTTTTCTTGGGTTTAGGCAATACATTCAGTGCTCTCTCGCAAGGTTTCTCAATACCGCCTTCTTCTCTCTTTGTAAAACTAAATGGTTTCATCTTAGCACGGAGCTCTGCTTCACTGTTGATTTTAGTTATAGCTCGTCTAGAATAGTTACGGGACATTTTATTCCGTTACCTCATACGTATTTATTTATAAGTTCCATACACTACAATAAGGTCGATAAACAAATATAATAATAGCGCAAACGCAATTTACATAAAACCAAACATTTTAAAACAAAAAGAATACCTATTTATTATAGCAGCAAATCATTAAGAAGTAATCAGTATGGAGCTCTCCGAGGCTCAAATCAACCTGTAAGACATAAAATAAAGATAATGTATCTGAATAAAAAATGTGTTTATTTTTGATAAAAACAGATTTAAAAATAAACTGATGATCTAATGACAAGCATAAAGCAAAATGTGCGCATAAAAAAAATATGGAAACCTCATAGCCTGGTCTTCGAGAATCTTGTCGTAAAGAGGAATTCGAGATTCTATGGGCACTGGTCTGGTACGGAATTGCTTTCGATCACACTTCCGATGAAGCATATCTTCAGAAAAGGATTTCTGGAGGCTACGAAGCTCGTTTACGACCCTCTCCTCTTCATCTCTGTTATCACATTCAATCAAGAAGCAATTAGCGATCATTAAAGTTAAATATTTTTTAAAGGTTATGATTATTAAACTGGATGGAAGGCCTGCAGCGGTGCAGTACCTCCTTCGGAATCAGTTTAAGCCTTTGTCCTGCAAAGGACAACTGCAGGCGCACAATGATGGTCCAAAACAGGATACTTAACTACCCAAAAAAAAATTAGAGATGTTACTCACCTTTCGGTCATTTTAAATGGTTTCGGTACAGTGATACTTTTACGTCTCCTTGGGGGCGACCCGAAACGCTTTCCTCTTAAAGGGCTTGAAGGCATACTTTGAGTTTTGAACTCATCATCTAGATTAACTTTTTTTAATTTAGAATATTCCGCACCGTCAAAAAACTTTTGGAATTTTTGATCGACTTCATTCTTAGATTCAATTTTATCGTCATTCCATGATATGGAACAGGCCGAGTGGTTTCTTTTAGGCTTATTAGTTTTATTTTTCTCTTTCATAAAACTACTTTTGCTTGGGTTCACTTTCAGATCGTCGCCCATTTTGACTTCGAGGTTGCTAACAGTCAACTTTTTTGGTGGCTGTTTCATAGCTGATACTGTTAAATTTTTCGAAGTCTGCACAGTATCAATATTAGATCTTCTATTAAGGTTTGTAACTCCACAGAAGTCTCGACTGACATCTTTCTTTTCTGCACTGTATTTACGCCTAAGAGTACTGTTGTAAACTGTCTTGGCTGACTTATCAGCCACTGTAGTATGATTGTTATATGCACCTTCTCTAACTGGCGTGTTTTCGCTGTTGGAGTCCTCTATCTGATCTACAGCAAACTCCAACATAACTTTCTTCTTCTGGCGTAAAGATTTTAATGTGGAGTAAAATTCTTCAGCCGGCAAGTGGTTTATATCGTTGTAGTCAGGGATGCTGCGATAGAAGTCTTTAATTTTCTCCGTATTTACCTTTACGGCGTATACTGAGGAGGTTGAAGAGGAATCGACGGAATTCTGGCAGGTAATAATTTTATCCTTTCGCTCGTAATCGGGCTTCGGCATTTTACTAATCGGGTCCACTGGAAGTTTAAGACACGAGTTTGCAAATACGCTACACCGGTGGTTCATTGCTAAGATACAGATAGCTAGTACTTAACAAAGTTGGTGTATCTCTAAGGGATAGCTTAGGCGACCGTTTGTTGTAGTAATCGTTGCCATAGCAACTTGCGTAGTAGATCTGCGCGAGTTCAGTGTTAATGGAATTCATTCCGAAAACATTTAATATTAATCGAATAATTTATACTGTTACTTTAATTAAACTATCATCATTGTTTAATCAAATACCTATCTACTTCACACTAAAAACATTAAAATATACTTGGAATACAATAGGTACTACGTGAATAACAAATTTTTACGTACCTTAATGCGTACGGCGTAGGTGCCTACCTCTAATGTACAAATTCTTCAAATTGATAATTTATTCGAATGCAATATTTTGTTTAACAACATTATAATCACTTTTGTATTTTCTTTGTAAGTACACAAACAATTTAACTATTTTTTATAAAACGAGAAACAATGGGCGAGTACAGTTGAACATGTGTTTTTCTGTTACCACGGGTAACTGTAACTGAATAATAAGATAAAGGTAGTGAGAAACGTTGTCCTATACCATCCATAGTACGGCTCTTTGTATCTTCTCGTGTCACGGTGTTGGTTATCGAACTCCTCCGAAACCGCTTGACCGATTTTTATGATTTTTTTTTCTGTATTCGGTAGGTCTGAGATTAGGTCGTAGGCTATTTTTATACCCCTATTCTTCGCGGACGGAGTCGCGGGCAACAGCTAGTAGGACTATACTTAATATTGGTTAGTCCGAATTCCATTCCATACTATCCAATATTATTGTCCTATATAAAGAATCCTATTATAAACCTAGGGCAGGGCATTCCGGGGCCCTTATGGAACACCGTTGAAAACTATTGGAAAGTATTAAAATTAATGTCTTTAACAATAAAAAAATTTCTTTTCGTGAGAACGATTACATCTGACTTTCGCGGCCCAAGTATGGGAGTAACTTTACTGAGGCCCTGAAAGTCAGATAATAATGTCCACACGAAACTGTGAACCGAAGTCCGATGGAAGATAGTTGGAAGTTGTATTTGTGCAGCCAAGTTGACAAACTTCGTTAGTGCGATGTAGGATGTTAGTAGTTAGTTTCTCATGAGACAGCTAGATGGCGCTAGGAGTCACTACAGTGTAGCGGCTACACTTAGTTTAGTCGCATAATATGGAGTTTGTTTACATTTAGTAAAGTTAAACTTACAGCTGAATCTCTAAAACATAGGTTGCTTTTAATCCAGATAATATTTCTACGTGAACGTGATATCCCAATCCCAAAATCTAAATCTCTAAGTTTGAAGGTTACGACGTAATTTTTGGGAATCCCGAAATTTAATTTAACTGCGAGACTTAAACGCCGCGGGTAAAGGCTAGTATTGCAATAAATACACCAGTGTTTGCATTTTCACTATATACATATATGTATTTTTTAATATCTCAGCAAATAGATTTGATTGAACTAAAGTTTCTACTAAATGTGTTTGGTAGCGCCATCTTTTGGTGAGTAGCTGAACTATTTTTAAAGACCATTTTTTTGGTGGAAAACTAAACTACTTACCTCGAAACACGCCGACACAAGCCTCAGTTGCTCCGGTACTTACTACCTACCTGCAAAGTTGGCAGCAAAATACCTAGATAATGTAGCAACGCAACCGTTTTGATTTCTATCTGATATTCGACAGAGATGCGAACCTTATTCCACGGAGAGAAAAGACGGTTTTAAGTAACTATTAAGTAATCTGTGGTTTTACTCTGTAAAATAGCACGAGGGTACTAAAAGAAACAAAATTTTTATAAGTAGGTATTTGTTGGAAGACTGAACAACACCATAATTATAATTTAGTCTTACTTAGTCTTAGTACATACTTAACAGAATGCTTCGTTTTGTAAATACATTTCTTTGAGGCTTCCAAAATATTGTAACTAGATACATTACATCCTGTGTGTTCCAGAAATAACATACAATGTTGTTCTTTTAAACCACTCTTAAATAATTCATAAACCGGCGGGCTTCGTGAATGTGGTGTAATTCCGTGTATAATTCGCATAATGTTTCATTTTGTTGGGAGATTTTTTTTCGTTTAGAAATCAACAATAAAAGTTTCATTTATGAACACATTTGTGAATCGCCGTTAATATAATATTACAATACTCTTTGGAATCGCCTAGGATTCATTTTATGATCATTTCTAATTTTCACAAAAGTTTTTCGTTCCGTTATATATATATATATGGCAACTCAAAACTTCTAACCAGTGTTGTTGCGATAGCGATAGTTTCATTATCGATAGTTTGAACTTGAGAAATAGTCGATAGTGCGATAGAACAATTGAAAATATCGACATGCTGCAATACTATCGATACTATCGATAGTATCGATAGTGAAAGTTAAGCGATACTATTGAACTTGGTCGCAATAGTATTCCTTATTTTCAACAATCGATAGTATAGTATCAACCAAAATCGATAGTATCGCCTAATTTTCACTAAAGATACTACCTATCGATAGTATCATCAAGGGTCATAGTATGACTGATTTTCAAAGCCACGATATAGTATCACGATATATTTTATATTTATCACTAAGTAGTTATTTTCTCTTTTTCTTTTTTTTGTGTCCGAAGGAACTCTATTTGGGCATACTGCCTTATTGTTACACTGTATTGTCGGTGAGAGAGAATTTGTAATTGGCTTGCTGTATAAATTTACTGTAATTTCTATGTGCTCTTGGTTCTCCTTAAATAAATAAATACTATCGATAGACAATTGCTATTACAACAACACTATTTCTAACATGACAAGTCAAGACAGAGACAGACCGTCAACTTCACTTCAGTGTTTAAAAAAAAAATTCAAAAAACAAAATATAAATAAAAAGATAACCTCTAACGACCGCTTTAGCCTAGTTGGTAGTGACCCTGCCTATGAAGCAAGAGGTCCTGGGTTCAAATCCCGGTAAGGGCATTTATTTGTGTGATGAGCACGAATATTTGTTCCTGAGTTATGGATGTTTTCTATGTATTTAAGTATTTATTTATCTATATAAGTATGTTTATCCGTTGCTTAGTACCCATAACACAAGCTTTGCTAAGCTTACTTTGGGACTAGGTCAATTGGTGTGAATTGTCCCGTGATATTTATTTATTTTTATTTTATTTATTTTAACATTCGATAGTATCGCCTAATTTTCACTATCGATGCTATCGATAACATCAAGGAAAAACCGCTCGACGGAGCTGCGCAGTGTAGTTTGCACCATACAACTTCCATATAAAATTGTGTCTAGTGGCGGTTCAGAAGCGGTTTCCCGCGGCGGGAGAACCGCCCGTGTAGTATGGGCCTTAGACTATCGCTATCGTAACAACACTATTTCTAACATGACAAGTCAGACAGAAACAGACAGTCAACTTCACTCATGACCAGCATTGCCATATCTACGGAAAAGTCCGTAGATTTACGGATTTTACGCCTTGTGCCCAGACCAACGGAAATACAAATACAACCAAGCGACCAAGCCATTTGCCAACTTATATAAGCCAGACTCTTTTCTAATTACCCGACTGCGAAGAAGGAAGGGTTATGTGTTTAACCCGTATGTATGTATGTATATATGTATGTATGTCCATTCCTATGTCCTCTCGTAACTACACAACGGCTGAACCGATTTTGATAAATGATACGTCATTAGATTCCTCTTGATAACGCGAGTAACACTGGATACATAAAATTCATGAAAAATCAAAATGGCGGATTTTTGTCGCTAAATTGTGAGTCTTCAAAAAAATTATTTTTTACCAACCCTATCGAGTAGGGTATCAAAATAAAGGGATTTTAAAAGACATTACAAAAATATATAAAAGTCATGTGTTTAAATTTAATTTGGAATAGTAAATTGGCAATCAATGCATTAAAACGACGACGTACCTACTTACTCAGATATCTTTGAGCAATAATTTTCTCTATGAAACCCATGTCGAAAATTAAGTACCTACATATTTCAAAATTGGTTTTGAACTTTAAGTAAATAGCAACGGATTCCTAATTCAAACACTCAATAATTTATCTGGGTCTCAGGAGGTTACACTAAAAAGCAAGAAATAAAAACAGTAATTAAAAAAACTAAAAACCCGCCTGCGGTGAAAATAAAATAATAAATTAAAAAAACAAAAAACCCGCCTGCAGAGAAATACTGAAAAGGTGGAAATAAGATAAAATGTTCAATAACAATAAAAAGCTAACTGAACTCAACGAAAGAAATCGAAAAAAAAAATTAACATTAAAACGAATTTAAAACACGGCGATGGCAGTCTTTCAAAATTTAATGCAACGATAAAATGCAGTCGGACGCATGCATGAAGTGACATTAAATCCCATGCAGCCACTGACTCCCATGCCTCCGACTGCATTTTATCGTTGCATTAAATTTTGAAAGACTGCCATCGCTGTGTTTTAAATTCGTTTCAATGTTAATTTTTTTTTTCGATTTCTTTTGTTGAGTTCAGTTAGCTTTTTATTGTTATTGAACATTTTATCTTGTTTCCACCTTTTCAGTATTTCTGCAGGCGGGTTTTTGTTTTTTAATTTATTATTTTATTGAATAGCATTTAAAGGTTTAGGTGCAGCCGAATACCTAACTTAAAAAAATCCGTACAACTACGGATTTTTCTTCAGGTGATTTAAAGAATTCTACGGATTTTTTCGCATGGACCTACGGATTTACATAAAATGGATATGGCAATACTACTCATGACGTCAGTGTTTAAAAAAAAAGTCAATCAAGAACAAAATAAAAATAAAAAGATAACCTCTAACGCTAAACACAAAATATAATTCTTGAATTTGCAAATCCGAAACAACTTAATTACTTATATCTGCAAAGTTTTGTGACAATTTTATATACTGACATTTAAATAAAGCATTTCTATAAGAAACTTAAAAAAATGTTGCTTCCAAAGAACATTCATCGGAATTTCATACTTGTTAGAAAAATAGAAACTTGTTCTCGAGCAATAGTTTACAGTCGTAATTTAAGCACTGATTCGAATAAGAAACACGAAATAAAAAGCCAATATGATGTTATTATCGCTGGCGGCGGAATGGTTGGATGCACATTGGCTTGCGCTTTGGGTAAGAACAAAATACCAGATCATTTTAGAAATATAAATCAGGTATACATAGAGATGTTTTACACTTATTTACTGTAGCTCTAAAAAACTCCATTAAATCCAATACTTTGTAAACACATGTAATGTGTGTAGGGTTACCACCCGTACTCTAAAATAGAGTATTGTACTCTTTTTCATGTAGGCGTACTTTATAATCTACGACACCAATAAAGTATGCTAAAATACTCTATTTACGTAAATCTGATTGTTACTGGCTCGTTACTGGTTATGAGTAGGTGCTTATGAGACTAAATAATACTCTTTTATGCTGTATACTTTATTTTTGTTCAACCAAAACGAAAAATACTCTATTCGCCCTCAAAAAAGGTGGCAACCCTAAATGTGTGTAACATAAAAGTTTGCATTTTTAAACATTTTTGTTTAGTCACACTTTGAAGACTATGGAATTAGTAAAAATTTTGCACATACATAAATATTAAAATATATTACAATTTTTATTCATAAATTGGTAAAGTTCCAATAGAATACCAATTAAATTACCAAATGCTCTGCAGCCAATTTTGCAAGATTTAAAATGATTACATATTGCTTGTTTTTGCTTTATGAGATACGCAAGGGTAATTACTAGAGGTATGCCGATTATGACTTTGGCCGACTAGCTGATTAGTTGGTTGTACAGAACCGTGATCGGTTTCGGGGATTTCCGTAACATTTACTTTGCATTGTTTCTTGAGTTTTGCTTTTGTAAGGGTCAGAGTCAGAGCGGTGTTTTTATGTAAAAATATTAATAAATAATCAAGGTTTTTATTTAATGTAATTCCCTCTACATACATATTACTGAGACACCATCTGTCGCTCAATATTTTTGTGCCAGTAGTGTCTGGTGTCCCGACTGGAGTGAACGGAGTTGAAGGACAAAACGTGTCCATTGGATGCTCCATGGGTCCTACCTACCTTACCCTAAAATTTGTAACACTTTCTATTCAGATTATTCAATTTACTGGTTTTAGGTAAGAACTCAATACTTTCCAACTTAAAAGTATTATTACTGGAGGGCAGTCCAAACAAAAAATTTAATTTGAAGCCGGAGTACAGCAACAGAGTGGTTGCTTTGAGTCAAAAGACAAAAACTTTGATGAAATCTCTAAAAGTTTGGCAACATGTTGAGGAGATGAGACTGCAACCTGTTCGTAATATGCAGGTAAGAATAGACAACCATATTGTTTTAAGTTTCCTATAAAGTTTAACTAAAACCACACAACTGATTTTTAACTGTATCATTTGTCTCCATAAACACTAAACACCAAAGTTGTTTTCAAAAATTGTAGTTTTGTATTTGTAGTTCATTACAGAAAGGTTTTAGTAATGAAAACAAAATTATGATTGTGTCCTTTGTGTAACAGTGTACAAACTATATGTGTAACTTTAATTACACAAAGGAATCAATTAAGTGTTGTTTTAATGAAAGCCTGTAATTATGTAATTTTTTTTGAGAACAACTCATTTACTGTTTCCCTCACTGATGTATATATTAATTTTGGAAAACCTGTTAAAATGATAATTTACATTATGAAAATAAAATAACAAAATATTTAATTTTATCCATTATTAATTTTATTTCTGTTATTTTGATATTTTAATTCAAAGTAATTTACACAATGCTGTTCAAAGAAACCAAGTGCCACATACACTCCTCTTAATCCATGCTTAACTTTGCTGTGAAGTCAACATGTACAAAATTCCACAATCGCACCTCCCACTGAAAGTCTTAGTTCATCACAATGAATGCCAGTTTACAACTGTATGTTTTCTTAGGCAGACATTGGGGCTTTCATGAAAAGGATTTATACTTCCTTTAAAGGCTGGCACCAGATCAATTCTCTTTGAGTTGTTAATATTCATAAGAAGTTGCTTATTTTCCTCCCTCTCATAATAAAAAAAGATAATTTAAAAATAGGAGTCACCCTACTGTTATAATCACTGTGTAAATATGATACATGATCTCTATCTTATAGGTCTGGGATGCATGTTCTGATGCTATCATAACTTTTAACAGTTCTGAGATTCTTGATGAAGATGTAGCCTACATTGTTGAAAATGATGTTCTTCAACATGCAGTCAACACTGAATTGACATCACCAGAAATTAAAAATGTGGAAATTGTCTATGGAGCCAAGATTTCTGGTTATGAGTTGCCAGCAAATAACACAACAGACAGCTTAGTGAAAATGAGCAATGGAGATGTTTACTCTTGCAGATTATTGGTAAGTAGTTCAGTAATAGTTCATTCAAATATCTTATTTTTATTTAGGCATTTACTTAAATATAATACATAAATGTATAAGGAAAGGTTGTATGGACTCTCTCTATGAGACTATAGTTCAAATCACTTGCTTACAAAATTTAACTAATTGAGTTAATATGATTTTTTTTGTCTATGTCATATTTACAGACAAAAGCTTATTTTAATTGACAGATTTATGTAATCATAATCAAGTTGCACCTTCAGAACGAGAGTGACCCATAGCATTAATTATTCTCATTTCAAAACTAAATCTGTTGTTCTTATAACATAAAGTTTAATTTTTAAATGTGAATAATTCCTATTAGTTAGGTTCTCTATTAGGCTTGTTCTGAAGGTGCTTAGTGATTTGGACTTGTTTACCTTTTCTTACAACCTGAGAAAATTAACCAAATCATAACAGGCAATATCAAATGTACTTAGTACTTAATTTTAAAAGATCATATTTAAATTTATTCCACACCATTTACTCCACAAGGAAATAAAATTTAATTATAGGCTTTGTAGAAAGTGGTTTTAGCTGAATTTTATGACATGGGTTTTACCTCTTATTTTTTTATTAATATGTTTCACTGTCTCATTTTTGTGCCGACAGTGTCCACTAAATTGACCACAAAAAGTTGAGGGACAATTAGTGTCCATCAAACACTCCAAGGGTTAACAAAAGTTTGTAAAATATGCACTTATGCTAAATTACACCTAAGATGGCGGAATACTGTCCAATTTCTTTTCAATGATATTTAACCTGGAGTCTGTAACCTCTACCAACTTATTTATCTTCTTGGTCAACTCAGTCAACTGAGTTTTTATATCCACCATACATATTTCCTGTATAGCATTTATGTTCATTGATATAGGCCTGTTCCTAGTATCGGATCCTGAAGTAGTTCTCTTTCGCCTCTCAACTTGCTGACTCTCTGATGAATAGCGATCAAACAAATTGCTTCTTCTTTTAATAAGCTGAGGTTTTGGTACTCCTGGCTCCTCCTTACATTTTATTCGACATTCATAGTTATTATTCTTCCGAATGCTCCTTTTGGTATCTTTGCGGCTTGCGACCATCCCATAAATTGAGGTAATTAGTTCCTTTGGTATCTGAAACATTATTATCCTATTAATATGATAATTGAGAAAGTTGACACGCAATGACGATTCAACGGATTTAGATGAAACTTGGCGTACAGATGGACAAAGATCTGAATTGAGACGTAAGATACTTAATATCCCGTTAATGAGGGAATAGAGGGCGCTGCCCGCTTACTTAAATTATCTAAGGCTGCCCGAGAAGGTTTCTTTTTTTTGAGACTCAATGACCAAATTCATCAAACACTTCTCCTGTTCGAGAACGTTGAATTACCACGGCTTTCAAGATGACGTGACTAACTTCATCTGCAATCCAAAGATGGTGTTGTTCGAACAAACATTGTGATTTAAAAATGTTACCGTAACCTTTTTTTCATGGCTTAATACATGCGAAGCGGGATCAAGCTGGTTGTTATTTGGGGGTAGTTGCAATAGAGAGATCTCTCTCCAGGCAGATGTTATGCCTGGGGACCGAAGTCCAATGGATGAAAGTTGGAAGTTGTATTTATGCAGCCGAGTTGAAAAACTTCGATAGCGTGATGTAGGATTGCAGTAGTTAGTTCCTTATGTGATGACTAGATGGCGCTAGTAGTCGCCACATCAGCCCCCCTTTTAGACCGGAGGTCGATACGAATTGCAGTGGAGTGCAATCTGTGCGTCATGTGGGCGCTTGCAAGGGCCAGTCGCTCAGAGCCTCGTCGGCGAGCATTGTTGTTCCTCTGCTACTTGCGATGCATGCCTGTTGCGTGATTGCTCGGAGCCTTGTTGGCGAGCGTTGGTTGATTGATTGGCAAGTGGAAGTAGTGGGAGGAGGATTTGCGAACTGTAGACACCAGGCAGATAATAGATACATGCTAATGGTGCACAGTGCGGTGAGTATGGCTTGCTGTGAGACTGCGTCATCGTCTTGTGTGTCTGAAGATTGCGATTTTGTCCAATGTCGTGGGTCACCAATTTGGGGGTAGTTGCAATAGAGAGATCTCTCTCCAGGCAGATGTTATGCCTGGGGACCGAAGTCCAATGGATGAAAGTTGGAAGTTGTATTTATGCAGCCGAGTTGAGAAACTTCGATAGCGTGATGTAGGATTGCAGTAGTTAGTTCCTTATGTGATGACTAGATAGTAGCGCTAGTAGTCGCCACAGTTACATAAATTAAAGAAGCTGCTATAAATATTTTTTTACGTTAGCCGATGGTCTACTCTTACCCTGTTCTCTCGAGGATCGTTCGGCCGTATATTGAGGGTGCGCGTATGAGATGCTGTGAGCAAAGCACCCCACCGCAAAACTGCGATCAGCTGTTTTGGCGCCCATGACAACAGTGAACTGAACAGCATGCTTTCAAGATGCGCTACCAATTGCGTTGTTCGCACCAATCGATCTAAGCCTGCCGATACTTGCAATGCCTAGAAAGAAAACATGAATTAAATAAGTTGGTTTGGACTTAATGTTTACAATAGTTTACATCGTACATTAGACTTAGATGAGTGCGGTTAAAGTAGGACCTGTAATTTTATGGTCGACCGGGTGAATGATAATAATATAGGACCTGATAATTCACACCCTCAAGGCAGACCCTCCCTCAAGGAACCCTCAAGGGATTCCCGATTTTGCGACTCTCTTTACAAGTCGTAATTTTTTTGCAGTGCCCTTGTACAAGAGAAGACCTGCGTGTAGATCTATAGATACAAGTGTTCCGTTTCGCGACGCCTCTTAAGACGCCGGGCGTCACGACGCACAGTTCGGTCACCCCTTCCACATGAGTTTGAATTATCAGGTCGTTCATTATTGTCGTTTATTCCGGGATCGTATATTAACCGCACCCAACTTTGACTAAATCTCACCTGAATGTCACTGACCGCCAAACCCACTAGTAAATTAGTAAGGATAACAGTAACGAGTAGCACAAATATCAAAAACATTCCATGTGCCGTTAACGGGTATTGGATCTGTGAATTTGTGCAGTTGTTATAAAATATATCCTCATACTCAAGTTCTCCTGACATCATCATCACTGTCTTGACCAAACCCGCAGGCAACTGGAACGCAGGGTAGTTACTAAATAAAACGGTGAACGCCAACCCGAATGCAACAAGAAGACAGCTGTAGGCCAGCAAAAACGTCGCAAAATTCACTGTAACTGCAAACAAAGAGTTCATCATTAATGTAATGTTATAAAATATCGTATCTAATTGCTAACGGTCTCCTACCGGTCGTAAACATCTGCACGTAAAGGCCAAAAGTTGGGAATCGGCCAATAATCATCATTAACTCTAGCCAGCAAAAGAATATCGTGACAGCTGCTATATCATGCTGCCACCCCGACGTGTTACTTCGTATAACTCCATTATCCATTTCCCAGTTGGGAGCCTGTAAACATATCAAATGATTAAACAGAAAACTTATAAACATTCTTAGAGTACAACAGTAAAAAGTGGAAAACGGATGAAGGAGGAACTCAAAATTTTCATATAACAAATATTTTTTAAAGTTGCCGGATTCATGCATTTGACATAAAAAATGAGACAGTTACGAAGAAACCATCGCCTTCATTAAAATTCTGTTTTTTATTGTGGTCCTCTTACAACGCGTACCTAAGGGATTACGCCACTACTTACGGCACATAAGAAAACTCCAATTATAATAATGCATTGTAACCAGTTTTCCCACTGGCGAATGTACGCTGACCAATCAAGACACGCTTGAAAGATTTCCTTGCATAGAAAACACAAATTTAGCAATATAATAAGATATTGTACTGGTCTGAGATACGTCGGAACATCGCAGGTCACCTCTGCACATAGATATATTTCTGTAAACACACAAACGCAAATTAATTACGGTGCTTTTAATATTGATTTAACCCTTTCGGCGCGAGCGCCTTCTAGCGCGCTGCAATAGTCCTGCGCGCAGGCCCGACGAAGCGATGCAATGCGCCCGCGCGCAGTACATTTTTTCCCGTACTAAATACCCATGATGCACCCTGTGCATCATTGCGCGCGGTGGGACCGCATGCACTTTCTCGCCTCGAACGGCAAGGGAATGGATGGCGTAATGCGCTATTTATAATAACCAAACACCAAATGTTTATTTGCGGGTGAAATAAAAAACAAAATTTTATCATACTTCAATATAAGTATATTGAACACCTCTGAAACGGCTTGACCAATTTAAAAAAAAAAAAAATTCTCTATATTCGGTAGGTCTGAGAATAGGTCGTAGGCTATTTTTTATACCCCTATTCTTCGCAGACGGAGTCGCGGGTAACAACTAGTTTAAATATAAAATTGTACAGATTAGAATATCTACATAATATATATAAGTACAAAAAATAACGATAATCCGGTAAATATGTACATGAGTATGATTATTGGCGAAAGACTGGGCGTTTAGCCGGGTCGATTGTACCAAGTGCAGTATTCGATTCCATAAAGATAGCCGGGTCAGTAAAGATTCACGATTACAACGCTACGCAACGAGACAAAACGCTCAGTCACAGGCACAAACTAAGACTGTAACCAGGAACAAAATAAATGTAAAGACACTAAGATAACCCGCCTTTTATCTATCAGGCTCAGGTCAGCGATGCTCGTGATCGGTCGATTTTCGTCTGTAAGCCTTTAACAATAATTATCGCATTTGTGCAACTATTGTAAGTAGCCACAAGGGGCATAAAACTTTTACTTGGACCTCTCGCTCGCACTTAGGGAGTCATATGGATGAGCGTAGTGTCACAAGACACACAGACATCAGCCGAGTGGGTCAGTGGGTAAAACCCTTTTATCGGGCCTCTTGCTCGCACTTAGGAGTCTAACGGTATACCAGGGTCACGGGACACGGTAATGCCAGGTAGCCGAATAGGTTTAACACGGACTTGAATAATAATACGCAACATGATGAGATTGAAAACTTTAGTAAAATTTATACTGCACCGCATAATATCCCTACTTAGTGTACCGCTACTACTTTAAAAAATCTTTATTTGGTTAATCTTACTAATATTATAAACGTGAAAGTTTGCATGGATGGATGTGTATCTAGATGTTTGTTACTCTTTCACGGATTATGATGAAACTTGGCACATAAATAGTTTATACTTTTTATCCCGGAAAAATGCGTAGTTTAGGCGGGATAGCGATGAACGAATTATTCGCAGACGGAGTCGCGGCCAACAGCTAGTCAACAATCCTATTTCCTTCTGCTATTTATCTACACTTTTCGCTAAAATACATATTCAATGCTTATATTAATATTACCTACGAATTATTTTAAAAATATAAAAACAGATGGTTCTGTGCTGTAGAATACCATCCACTGTGATTGGCAGTACTCTACGGCGCAATGATGCACCGTGTTATCATGGCATTTTCAAAGTAAAAAAATGAATATAAAGTTAATTTTTTTAACTGAATATGGATATCAAAGTCCAAATTTCTGGTTTATCAAATAAAGATGAAAACTTTTTAACCAAATACAGATAATAAATGACAGTCGAATTTCAAAGTATTTTTTCTCTGCAAATACCGTGGAACAATAATAAAAAAAAATTACACTAAATGAATTATAGATCTAGAATCCTGATCAACCAAAAACTACATAAATTTTGGACAAAATAGTATGTTTAGATCAAGATTTGTAATGATGCTCATGCGCATCATGCGCGCACAAGAGACTGCAATCCCATGATGCGCATGGTCATCATGCGCGCGCGAGAGCCTGCAATCTCATGATGCACATGGGCATCATGCGCGCCGAAAGGGTTAACTACTAAAGTCGAAAATGAACTTACGGAGAATGTAAATACTGTACAAGGTAATAAACAAGGCATGATAAATGAAGCTGAGTACAAAAAACTTTCTTATCCTCCTCCATTTAAGAAACAGAAATGTTTCTGCTACTGGGTGCTTCAGAACGTCTTTACGGCCCACCTGCAAAGAAAACCCAATAATAAAACGATTTGGCTTTTAATACTTGAAGAACAAGATTTTCACGATCGGATAGTTGAGTGGTTCGGGAGTTCGAGAGGTAGACTAAGTACCTACATAGTTTGAGGTCCAGGGTAATTATAGGTATGTATATGAAAAATACGAATGTTTAGTCTAGTTAGAGTCTTGGCTATTTTATATAATATATTTAAGTTATGTTTATCCGTTGCCTTGTAGGTTCTTTACTTTGGAACTAATTCAATTGGTGTGCACAATACCATGATATTTATTATTATTGTCAAAATTATATCACATTGTTTACCTCAATGAAAGCGAGAAGCAACTCGGCTTCCCCACGGCTTAGGCTTGGCACCAATGGTCTGAAATCTATTGTTAACTCGCAGTCCACGTCTCCTAGTTCGTGTTCGCTCATGTGAACGGCATCGTCAAACTTGCACAAGTAACGTGGCACAACGTCTGGTACTCGACGGACGACAAACGAAAGCGCTGACACTCCGCCGTTCGTCCTTAGCGTTAAATCACCACCATAATCTGTACAGAAAATTACGAGATTTGAAAAAAATACTTACTCAAAAACTTAAACTGCACTTTCAAACGTCAATACGCTACCTAAAAGTAATAATACGCAAGCAGAAAACTCATTTAAGGCGGCTATATGCAATGGAGTGTATCCAAATTCATCGGGTGCGTTTGGATCAGCTCCGACTGAGAGCAGCATCCGCGCGACGTCACAAGCTCGGGCTCCTCTGACTATGGAGCCGTGCAGTGGCGTCCGGCCATCTACGTCTTTGGCATGGACATCTGCACGCCTTCCGACCAGCAGTTCGACCACTTCTACAGACTGCGCTAACGCCGCTGCAACAATAACAAACTGTCTAAACATTGTTTATCATAAATCATAGAATAAGTAGATACTTTTTTTGCCTAATAGGTGTACCTAAGTGAAGAGGCGTCTGCCCTCTATAATTAGGACAGTCTATCCGCGCATTATGATCAAGTAGTAGTCTTGCGCATTCGGCGTGGCCATCTTCAGCAGCAAGATGGAGTGCGGTGGCTCGTCCAGCGCCAAAAGCAGCCCTTACATCCGCTCCTGCATCCAGAAGTAGCTTTGTACATTTCGCCGAACCCAAAGATGCGGCGACGTGTAGAGGCGTTTCTGTGAACACCTGCAAAAGTATGACAAAGCGTTGATTATTCAATGTATGCCCGTGAACATATTATTTTAACGTGAATTGTAGATGTAGGTAGTTATGATCCCACACACCTGCGGAGTGTCAGGACACGCGCCAGCTTGTAACAACAAACTGACAACCTCCGGTGCGTCACTTAGTACCGCGTAATGCAGCGGAGAGTGTTCGTTTAGGCCTGCATTTACGTCAGCTCCATGCTCCAATAAGATCTGAAAATTATAAATACTTAGTGAAATGAAATTTATATATAGATTTATGGCTTTCACTAACCGTAAAATTTAAATGAATACAATTGAAGCTTTGAAGCTTACCTTAACACAAGCTAAACTTTTAGCACTTGCGGCGCAATGAAGTGGAGTTGCTTTCATCTCATGACGACAATCCCATCGGTTTGGATCGGCCTTATGTTCTAGTAGCAATTTGACGCATTCTTCACTCCCCACTAGACAGCTCAGGTGCAGACAAGTCCTGAAAAGCAACAACCTCAATGAGAATTTTTGCCGAACGTTTTTCTGTTTTGTAGTTGTTTATAGCACAATCTAAGTATAATCTTTTCATCACACTTGCTCGCCAATGGTGTTATTCCATGCCTGTATACCTACTAAATGACAGGCCTAATTTGTTCTTAAGGGAGTTATGGATTTACGTACAGTTTTTCTTCCCAAGGGAGTTCTAACTTTAGTTATATAATTTGCAAACAAGTTAGTAAGTATGTCATTTCAGACTAAGGAGGTTTCAAGTCAGCCAACGTTTTATTTATATCTTTAATACTTAGCAATAACCCAATTTTTGCAACACAAAACTTATCTACGCTTCATAAAACTTCGTTATTTTTATATTTAAAACTAGCTTTTGCCCGCGACTCCGTCCGCGTGGAATTAGTAATTTTTTATCCAATTTGCTTTTTCATCAATTATGGCTCTCCTTAGTTCCTCGATACAAAAAATAATACCCCCCGCACCCCCCCCCCCCACCCCAACCGAAACCCCCCCCCACCCCCCCGCACACCCGCGTTCACATTCACCACCGTACTCCCAGCGTGATGATATATAGCCTATACCGAACCGATTCAACTGAAACAAACACTAAATGTTAAAACAAGAAAATACCAACATATCAGTGAAAACCGCATCCTTCTAGGTTAAGCCGTTTCTGAGATTAGTGCGCACAAACGCACAGACAAACAGATAAACAGACAAACAGACAATAATTCTAAAAATCATTGTTTTGGGTTCTATTGCGCTAATAACAAATAATATAATTGACAGTTTTTCTCAAATATCTTCAATGTACAGACACCGACATGTTACAGATTTATTATATGTATAGATTTATATCAAATAGTTTTACAATAATTTTAGTAAGTATTTTGTAACATATTGGCATTTGAATTCTAAACTAAACACAGTTTACATTATCTATGATTTGGCTTAAAGGTCTTGCAACCAAGCCATAATCTCCATTATCTATGGTAGATGACTCGAAAAAAAAGTGACAATCAGTATTGGCGGGTAGCCATTATTTTATTTAAGTGTTCAGAGACCAAATAATTTTATTTTCGGTTTTTTTTCCCCCGCAATGTGATGAAAATCATTGTGTGTAGGTATCATGGGCAGTAAGGGGATTACAAACTCGAGTCATTAAAAGCCCTCCGCCTTCGGCGTCGAGCTTCTAATAGATCCTCGTAAATAATCCCCCACTTACGGCCCTTGATGCACAATTTACTATTACCTGCCGGCATCGTCGGCCCAGTTGGGGTCTATTCCGAGCTTTAAAATCCTGGCTAACAAAGAGCTCCGTCCTGCCCAGCACGCCCATAATGCCGCTGTCTTTCTTTCCTCGGGCTGTGCGGCAAGATTTATCACTTTTTCATAAAGACCATCTTCAACTAGCGCCGATATTGTTTCCGCATATGGAAGTTGCCGCAACACATACTGTATTTCCTCTAAAGCAATAAAGAAAAAATAATAGTTCTAATGCAAGTTTAAATTATAATTCACCAAATGAATTCTTTCTCAACACTGAAATATTACAAGAGACTCGCTAAGATATAACGGCATGTTGTAAAGTATAAGAATACCTATTGTCCAAATATCTCTGCTGGGTTTGACCCTGATCCTCTCAGCCAGATCGATTCCTCTGGCGGACTCGTCGCTGGAGATATAGCCCGCCTCCAGGTCGTCCGAATCCTCCGTCACCTGGTCCATACCGACGCACCATCTCGCACTGCCTTGACGATACACCTACACAAAATAAGCCTAGCATTATTGCTAGTTTTAAGTCACAATTTCCCCATGAACGCACCAAAATTTTGTGCTCACTCTTCATTAAATTATTGGTTAACTGCACGTTTTAATAAATGTATTCAGCGTATTGATATGATAAATACTTGTGAACTAAAAAAATAACTTTAACTGTATTAGCCTTAACTCAAAAACAGTGTTTAAGAAAACATTGACCAAATAGCCACCTTCTTTTTGTTTTTCTTTGGCGCATTTTTGGACGTCATCGCGTGATGATCGAATCCGCCCGCGCCTGCGTGAAAACTGAAAAGCTTTCATCTCCTGCGCATACCAGCCGGCCCGGCGACCAATTTAATCATATTTCGGGAATAAGACCTACTTCTGATTGTTGTCTTTTCTCAAATCATCCTAGGTTTAACATTGTTTGAATTAAACACTAATGCGTTCTGACAGTCTAAGAAAAGCTATTAATGAACGGAAGCATAAATATCTGATCTGACTATTATCTAGGTCTGCAGAATGTTTCTTTGTCTTTTGGACTTGTGCTTTCTTCTTTTGTTTCTTTGTTCATATTCTTCATAACTGTGGTTAATGAAATATGTCGCACGCCGGGCGAGTCTGTTGCCCATGTCTCTATTTATATAAAATTCTCCACATTCCTTCTGCCTATTTTAATGTGATACATATTTGGCAGGTTAAATCGTCCACGATCCAATCGTGTGAAGTAGAATAAAATTTTACAATCATTATAGTTAAATCCTCCATCAATTATCACATGTTATGTTTACTCTTAGGTGTTTATTTTGAATTAGTCGCATAAAATAAGAGAGATTCTTTATTACAGTGAATGCAAGATAAAATTATGACCGTTGGTGCGTAGATACGGGTGTGTAATGATATGTAGAATAGAATAACAAGTAGCTAATTTTCATATTGGATAACGCGAATGACACATTTTGAAGATGTATAAACAAACACATACATAGTTATCAAAAGTATATTACTTAACTGCCAAATATAAGTACTTAATTAGTATTCGAAAATAAATCTTTAATAAACCACTATTATCCATGCAGTCTTCTTAACAGGATGCTGATGCTAGAACAAAAGAATTATAATCTGTTCCGTATTCTCGGATCGATAATATAAACCATCGTTATATTTCTCACACCTCCCATTTTGTTTTGCTACGATGATGTAACGCGCCTTAAGAAATTAGTTCAGCAAGATATTGTACTTTATAACGTGAAGGTGAATCCCAAAAATAGTTAAATTTACTGATCGATTACAGCTAATTGACGTCTATTAGATCATTAACACATTTTTTACGTTTAACTTTAATTAAAAAAAGTACCTACTACTTAAATGATATCCTAGTCCAATTTATTCACGATTTAGTGCTTAATTTCCATTAAGCATAATGTTTATGTAATTAAGTAACATTAAACGAGACCTTTGACAAGTACTTATCTAATGATAAAGCTAATGTGTTTTCGGTATTGCCAACGACTTCATTTCCAAATTAATTGTCTTTGTTTTGCGAAACTCTTCTTGAACTCGACTTCGTATTTCCTATGATAGGAACAAAATAACGAAAATTGTAATCAAATTCGCACAAAACTTAAATTTTATTAACATTTGTTCTCGCCTTAGTTTAAATTATAGGGCTACTAATCGGTGATAATTCCCAACACAACATGATGGCATGAAATGATACAATTTTACCTATTTAACCCAATATGCGGGAAGTGAAAAACATCGTGCGTTATAGTCTCAACTGTTTCATATAAATCCAATTATGCAGATAAAAAAAAATACAAAAAGAATGGCTTAATTTGGGCACGGATCCTTGTCTTAAGCATACGAGGGGTTAAGTCTACGCACTAAACAAATTGACTATTATGTAGGTATTTTCTCTGTAAGCTAATTTGTGTACTCTTAAAAGAAAATAAATATCTTAACCCATTAAACTTACAATTCCTCGGGATTTGTGTCAGTTCTTTCTAAGTAGGTTTAATTAGCTTACCAACCTCGAACTATCGTGGAATTCGACAGAATTGAGTTAATGGTATTAGAGTAGCAGTTGCAACGCTTGCAGCTAAAATTAGTTCACGGCAACAAATTAATAGTCCAGATTTAGCAAGACAATGAAATAGGGTGGTGCTAATCGTAGCAATATATTTTACAATTTTAATAACGTATTTTCTCAACGACTTAACTTTACGAATGAATAAACGTGTCTGACAAGCCTTTGCTACAAGCAATATTTTTACCGAAAATTATGGTTTCTAACAAACTTTGTGCCATTCCCGACATTTTATAATAATAATAAATATCACGGGGCAATTCACACCAATTGACCTAGTTCCAAAGTAAGCAAAGCTTCTGTTATGGTTATGGGTACTAGACAAGGGGTAAACATACTTACACAAATAGATACATACTTAAAAACATTTTAAACACCCCAAGACTCTTAGAACAAACTTTCCTATTTCTCATACAAATATTTGCCCCGACGTGGGAATCGAACCCGGAACCTCAAGCTTCATAGTCAGGTTATCTAACCGCTAGGCCATTTGGTCCTTAAATAACGTTTTAAACTTAACAGTTTTCACTCATAACTAGTGTTTTTCGGGACTTTACGACTCACGAGTCGAGACCACAGCTACTGTAATGTAGTCGAAACGTCGAGGTAATTTTAGCAATGACTAGCCTTCCGTCCGCAGCTTCGCCCACGATAAATTAATTTTCCCGTAGGAAAAGGTATTTTCCCGCGGTAAATAGTAGCCTATGTCCCTCAGTGATAATGTAGCTTTCTAACGGCAAAATAATTTTTGAAATCGGTCCAGTAGTTTTACAGTTTATTCGTTACATTATAAAAATACAAATCTTTCCTCTTCATAATATCAGTGTAGATAATAATAATAATTAGTGCAGAATAGTTTGTGATTAAGTCCCGAAAAATATTAGTCCGGACATTTTGTAAAAGAAACAACTAACTGGCATTATTTTAATCCGACATTATTATAGCGGACTAAGTATATCTCTTAATGCAATCATACCTACTTATATAGTTGCAGTTTCCAATTTAACCCAAAGAAATTGTGATATTGGATCGATTCCAATAATCGTAATACAAATAAATTGTTAAGTGACAAAATGACGAAACTTTTTCGTTCGTTCAAAACGCTTACTCACACTGACTGATTGACAAATAACATGTTTGGCGCTGCACCGGACTTTTGCCCCCCAAAAACCCTAACTATTTAAATCGCCAGTAATTAAACCGTCCTATTTCAATATCCTTCCTATAATATTAGTTTCAAAGTGTTTACATTATGAAAGGTAACGTCTATTTCAGCGATTGTTTAGACAGACGTCCAGCTGACGCCGCTTGTGCGTAGCGTTCGCGCTCCCTCTTAAGTTTTGGATAACTCTTTACTGACGGATTGACAAATAACATGTTAATACAGTTACTTTTTGAGTGAGCTGAAAAATACAACTGTGGGCCCCTATACTAAACATTTATTTCTACATACATTAATAACTAGAAGGTAATTATAATAAACGTAGAAGTTTGATTACGTAAAAACAAGTCGTAAAATGTTAGATTAGCCATAACACTAGCGGGCATAAAGGTGCATAAATGCTTACGCATTTTGCCTAAAAAAGGGATGTTGCTTCCAAATATGCCCATGACAAAAACATAACGAGCTAGAGCTATTATAGAGCTTGTTAATGTCTAGCTAGAACCTCAACAAAACCACTTACCGGTTGTATGTTCTCTAAAACTGTCTCGCATATCATATCGTTAGTTGAAATTAAACCATAACATGCTTCCACATCAGGGGTGTCTTGAGCAGCCTCTAAATTTTATGTTGTCTTCTCCCATTGCGTTTAAAGAATAACCACCGTTACCCTCATCCACTGGCCTAATTTCTCACCGCGTCCCAGAATTGGGCCAAGTGGCCGGATACTGCCGAAAGCCAACAAATTGGCGAGATTTTTCTTAGAACTCTGACCGAACACTTGGGTAAATCAAAACAATAACACCCGCGGTATTTCATATATCCGTTTAAACGTGTTTTGCGTACACCTGAATCTTATTTATACTTTTTCTTATTTTCACAGATACTTAAGGACAAATATTTAAGTTTTTCCAACGACCTTTCCTTAATCAATTTTAAATGAATAACAAGTAACATTAGACATATTTTGAACGGAATATTGTCCGCGGTTGCCAAGTTTAAAGTTGAGCTCCCGATATGTTAACGCGCAGTTACATGCATCAAGAATCGCAATCAGTATCCCATTCAAAACATTACTTTTTGCTATGTTTATTAGTAAATTTTCCTTATTTTTGACTAATTTATACGTAGAGCGCGTGTATCGTTTCGTATACCGCTCCCTTTGAACTCTCCCGCGGCACTGCATGGTTTGCTGAATCTTACTCCGATTGAAAACAAATAAACTTAGCTGAAATAATAATTACCTTCGTATCGGATTTGTTGCATATGTTTCTGGAATACATTGGGTCAATGGTATCGTACATTTTCTCCCCATTGTTTAACTCTCGTTGGAAACGTTTTGAGAGATTTCTCTCTTGCGGTGATTGGGATAATAGGTGTTCTAATGATTATTTAATATCGTTGTTGTTCCGCTTCGATAAACCAATTAAAGAAAAAAAATGTCATCCTGGTATGCAACTACTAAAAGTAATGTGAACAATTGCGTTAGGAAATATCAACAGGATAAAAATTTGCTACCAAAATATAAAACGTACTTACGCTATCAACAATTCATTACAGGGAAAAGAAAAATTTTAAGATAGGAAAAAAAATTGAGTTTGAGAAAATTGTCTAAGAAATCATGAGGCTATTTTGTTCATAGTTCTAAAAATAAGCTTTCAAAAGTATTCGAACCACAATTTTTTGTTGCAGTTTTTGAAAATAATCACCAAATGTATTTTCAGATCGGTGCAGATGGAGCTAATTCTGCGGTTCGCAACGCAATGGGCGTCCAGTATTTGTCGTGGAGCTACGAACAAATGGGCGTGGTTGCCACCTTGGACTTAGCAGAGGTATAGTTATACTGTAGAGCAAAAATAACTGATCAGATCCCAAACAAAGTTGTATGAAAAGTGATCCTTTATTGGGGCATTTCAATTTTTTAAATTGTAACTTTTTAAACGGCATAAAGATAACAGGAACTTAAACGAGAGTCTACAAGTACAATAAAAAAAATTATAACTACTTTACTATTACTTTCCTTAAAATATAAGGTAACATTAGAAATTAAGTTCTCCCTTTACAAATTTGTTTTTTTTTTTAGGAAATGGACAACACAACAGCCTGGCAGCGTTTTCTTCCTACAGGCCCCGTTGCGCTCCTGCCTCTCAACTCGACGCAAAGCTCGCTAGTGTGGTCGACGAACGTCGAACACGCCAAACAGCTGTTGCAACTGCCCGACGAACAGTTCGTCGATGCGCTCAACGATGCACTGGTAAACAACTTGTAATCACTGAGATTCCAGATCAAAAACCTGCCAAGTGCGAGTTATACTCGCGCACTGTTTCATAATCAAATCCTAAACAATAATCCCAAGAAGAAGTTCCCAATCTAAGCCCTTTCAATCTGGGAAAAGGCCCGTGCCCTAAAGATGGAATGGAGGGTTTCCATAAGTCAGAATTTTTCCTGACTTGTCAGTATTTTATTTTAAACCCTTAGTCAGGTCGGGATTGGTAAGAGTCAGGGTTATATAATAATAATAATAATAATCATTTATTTTCGAGCAACTTAACGACTCATACATAATAGGCTAGTTTCCCAAAAAAATCTAATTAGTTCGTCATTTAAATTATCAAAAAATATTGGACACGTATTTTTTCTTTTGTCAATTGAACAAAAAATGACGGAGATATTGTATGTTGAAGTTCCGCGTGACGTCACGATTCGCTACACTTTTTTGCGAACCGTGACGTCACGAGCCCCCACTCCCGAACTTTGTCGCGCTTTATCTTTGTCGTTTTTTGTTCAATTGACAAAAGAAAAAAAAACGTGTTCAATATTTTTTGATAATTTAAATGTCGGACTAATTGTAATAGTGTTTTTTTTACCCAGGACACTACCCTATTATGTTTTCATCACACTTGCTCGTCAATGGTGTTATTCCATGCCTGTATACTAAATGTCAAAGGCCTAATTTGTTCTTAAGGGAGTTATAGATTTACGTACAGTTTTTCTACCCAAGGGAGTTCTAACTTTAGTTTTAAAATTTGCAAACAAGTCATTTCAGACTAAGGATGTTTCAAGCCAGCCAACGTTTTATTTATTATCTTTAAAACTTAGCTATAACCCAAATTTTACAACACAAAACTTATCTAAGCTTCGTGAAAATTCGTTATTTTTATATTTTAAATTTATATCAAATAGTTTTGCAATAATTTTAGTAAGTATTTTTTTAACATGTTGGCAGATTCTGGCCGTATGGGCATTCCAAGGGCATTCAAATTCTAAACATAGTTTACATTATCTATGGTAGATGACTTGAAAAAAGTGTCAATCTGTATCGGCGGGTAGCCATTATTTATTCAATTTAAGTGTTTAGAGACAAAATAATTTTATATTTGGGTTTTTTCCTCGCAGTGTGATGAAAATCATTGTGTGTATCACGGGCAGTTAGGGGATTACAAACTCAAGTCATTAAAAGCCCTCCGCCTTCGGCGTCGGGCTTCTAATAGACTTTCGTTAGTAATCCCCTACTTACGGCCCTTGATGCACAATGTACTATAAACAAAAAATAATTCTACGTTACAAGACTTACAAGAGATGTCGGGACTTTTATCAGGACACTAATTTATCTTTCCATATGGCAACCCTAGACGTATACAGAATGGGATAAATATAAAATTGTGTTCTTTCAATATTCCAGTGGAAGCAATACCCCCGAAGCACCACTGTAGACGCTGTCACATCCTGGCTCGGCTCGTGGCTCAAGAGCGCCGGCTTGCCGGACGGCGCGGTCCGGCAGCTGCCGCCGTCCGTCCGGCAGATCGCGTCCGGCTCCCGCGCCGCGTTCCCCCTCGGCTTCGGGCACAGCACGAGATACATCGCGCCGGGCGTCGCACTTATTGGGTAAGATTTCATGCAGATAGCGTTACTGAAGAGGTTACTTAGTTTGTACTTATAGAAATTAGCCAACAAATTGGAAATATCGTGTAATTTGTCTGAAAACAAATTCGCGAAGCCATAACCCTTTCAACGCTAACGACACATTAGGTGTCACAAAGTACAGTGTCAAAGTGATCTGGACACAATGACATAAGATTCAAAGCAGGTTTACGTTTTATCGAGGCGTGGCGTTAAAAGGGTTTACCCTTAGGCCATGTCACAGAATATATAATAGTACTGACGTACAGAATGGAAACGGTCCGCCCCGCACCGATTCGAATTACCCCACCCCTCAAGGCGCAGATAGCCGGAAACCGCCAGAAACCAGTCGGGTGCGCGACGCGATGCATGTCGGCCGCACGCACGGACCAACTGGTCCGTAGCCGCACGGCACTAAACTTTTGCGAAATGGGAATATATTGTGCATTGTATGGGTGTTTGGCATCAACCAAAGACAAGGAAAGGAGTTTTTTTCGATTTCCGAAGGACGAAAGAAGGTAGATAACCAACTTCAATTAGCAACATGTAACATTAGTAACTAGGGAAAGTAGGTTTAAAAGTTTGTTACCTATAATTTATAAATAGACTTATATTATTAGGTAGGTATTAGTAAAATTAATTTGTTAATTATTTCCTATCAATATCTACAATTATATTCTCTAATTGTCTTTACAAAATGAATTAGGTATACACTCATTCACTTATTTTTAAACACTTATTTTAGACAAACGATAAGTTTAATTATAAGTACTACGATAATTAGATTACCTACTCATTTTATTTTACATTACAATGTTGCTCGCGCTCAACGAACGGCGCGGCATTCACTTTCCGCAGCTATCTCTTTCTATCTCATTTTGCGATAGTCAGCCCTGTGTATCTTACGCACACATTGACGCGTGTACAGACGTCGTCGTGCTTGTGTGGATTCAGGAACGCGTGTTTTGTGCGTCGTGTCCGCCGTGTGGCCATGTTCAGATGACAAGCGCTCAACGCGCGTTTTGATAACGCGCGTTTACAACTACATACATTTTGTTCTAGCCGTATACATGATAAACGCGCGTTGGCCAGAACAAAATGTAACGCGCCTTGAGCGCTTGTCATCTGAACATAGCCTTAATAAGGCCCCATTTATTGGAGCATACTACCACAAAATCAAAAGCAGCTATCGAATGCATACCTGATGAAAGTATATTTTTAGAGCTTGTCTTATATTCAAACAAACAATGGATATCGTGACGTATTACAAAAGCAATAAGGTTGAATTTCCAAAGCAATGCATGTGGTCGGTAAATCGCCTGTACCTTTTTAATGGTTAATTAAGCCCAGTTTAGACTTGCAAGAAAAATCGTGCAAGTTGTATGACATTGCGAGGCGTAAAGCGAACGAGTTTGAAGTGGTCAATCGAGCGCCAATGTAACGCAACTTGCACGTTTTTTCTTGCAGGTTTAAACTAGGCTTTACTGCACTCTGAATCAGCCCCGGGTCAAGCAGGATACTAGCAGATATATTTAGATTGCTATGCTACCAAAAATATATTATTATGTTTTTGGTTTAGACATTGCGTAGCATGTGAATAAAAATCACATTTTTTTTACGAAAAAGAAATAATAATAATAAATAAATATTAGGGGGACAATCTTACACATATCGACCTAGTCCCAAACTAAGCAAGGTTGTACTATGGGTACTAGACGACGATAAACATACTTATATAGATAAATAAATACTTAAATACATAGAAAACATCCATAACTCAGGAACAAATATTCGTGCTCATCACATAAATAAATGCCCTTACCAGGATTTGAACCATTTGAAATGAAGACATCTAATCAATAATCATAATTCTAACTAGCTGTTGCCCGCGACTCCGTCTGCGAAGAATTTTTCTATCGCTATTCCGCGGGAATTATGCTATTTTCCGGTATGAAAGTATCCTTTAATATATGTTAATCCAGGTTATAAACTAATCTGTGTCCCAAATTTCATTAGAATCCCTCAAACCGTTTTAGCGTGAAAGAGTAACATCCACCCATACATACAAACATTCATACATATAAAATTTGATCCATGTAAGTGATAAAGGAATAACTACCACCAAATCATTTTGGAACCTTTTATAAATGTAAAGAAAGAAAGAAAGAAAGAAAATACATTTATTTACAACAACACAAGACACATAAAAATATTTTACAAAAAGGACAATACAAAGGCTAAAAAAGAGTGTGTCATTGCGGTTGTAAATTGGATACTGGCTCAGCATAATGCTGAGGCGTTTATAGCACCCCAGCGCTGATTTTCAGCCAGCACCGTCGGTAATACCCGGAACGCCACAAAGATAGATAAACTGTATACTTATAAATAAGCGATAAACTACATAAACTACATGCGTAAATGGATAATTTGTACCTAGACCATAAAAACGAATAATTTTAACAAAATTACTGAATCATAAATTGCTATAACTCGCTTGCCAAGTATACAACTCTGCGCGGAATAAAACAAAAAAAAAACAAAAAGTGAAATAACCGAGACAAAGAAAAATTAAAAGAAGTTTTGTGAAATAGTGCTGGAAAGGAAAGGAATTAAGTTTTCTGAAATGACAACAAATAGCCTTTAAGCTTTCGCCCAAAGGTGTACCTGCTAGTCACTCCTAGGATAGGAGGGGGAATGTCATTCCAGCACTTAGACGCCGCAAACCTGAAACTGCCTCGAAACGCCACCGTCCGGTGCGGCGGAACAATAGCCTTAAATCTGCGCACACTTTTCGACCATGTGATTTTTTCAAAAAGGTACGAAGGCGTCTTGTGCCGCACTACACCGAACAAAAGGGTTGCAAAATGCAAGCGCCTGCGATTGTGCATCTTAAGCAAATCAGCAGCGTTCAAGTACGGAGTGACATGGGACCGAGGAGGGATTCTGAAACAAAAACGAGCACATGCGTTTTGAACTCGCTGGAGCAATCTCTTAGAACGACCAAGTATGCAGCCATCATAGACGACATCACAATAATTTAATCTAGACAATACGAGCGATTCACACAGTAGGACACGCAAATCCACACTGAGGTAATCACGAATATTGTAAAGAATCCGAAGGCGATAGAAGCAGCTGCTAACTAACTGAGTTATATGGCTCTCGAAGCGTAACTCGCCGTCCATAGTTAGCCCAAGATTTCTTGCTACATCTACCCTTTCTATTGGTTCGCCCATGATAGCAACATTCTCGGTAGCCAGATTTTTCAAAGTATTACAAATTTGATGCTTAGATCCAAATATAAGATACTTAGATTTTCTGGGATTAAGAGCCAGACAGCTCCTCCCCGACCAGGAAAAAACGCGATTGAGGTCCGCATTTATGCTCTTCACGACGGTGACTGCATCTGAAGGCACACTGGATGCATACAGTTGCAAGTCGTCAGCGTAAAGATGGTATTTACAGTTCTCCATACAGGTAACGATATCAGCGCTATAAAGTATAAAAAGTAGCGGACCCAAAATCGAACCCTGCGGCACTCCTCTGTTGACAGGACTAAGGGAAGACCGCAAAACACCACCATGCATTCCGCGTAACTCAACTGTTTGCGCCCGGCCGGACAAGTAACTGTCAAACCACCTAATCGCCAAAGCATCAAATCCGTAATATGACATCTTAGATAAAAGCAAGGACAAATTGATGCAATCAAAAGCCCTGGAGAAATCCAAAAGAACCAAAATGGTACTTCTGCCAGCATCCCTTGCCTGTAAGATGTTGTCGACTACATCAAGTAACGCAGTAGCAGTCGATCGACCCTTGCGAAAACCCGACTGTAGTTCAGGCAGGATGCTATTTTTCTCCAGGTATTCCGACAGCTGATCACAAATTACCCTTTCCAGTATCTTCGATGTACAAGGAAGGATACTTACAGGACGGAGGTCGGATAGGTCAGCTGGATTTGATTTCTTAGGTAATGGAGTCACTCGAGAGTTTTTCCAGTCTGTCGGGAATGTTGCAGTCATAATACTTTTGTTGATAATAAATGTCAGAATGTCGGCAGTCTTTGAAAGTGTCAGATGAAGCATGTCGACAGATATAGAATCCAGTCCCTTTGCTGTAGATTTTATTCTAGTAATAATTTTAGCCACAGTTGTTGAAGTCGTTGTTCTAAGTTTAAAAGTCGAGTCTCCGTGCCTGTGAAATTCAAAAAAAGACAAGTCTGATACAGTTACTTCTGACTGCCCTGGAACGTTGAGAAAATGGTGATTTATTAAGTCAGGGTCATTAAAGTGGTTTGGTAAGTCGTTTTGCACTTGTGGCTCTGGAAGAACCGTCCGCTTCAAATTCTTCCAGAGAGTCTTACTGTCAGTTGTGTCGCTGATATGTTGTTCGAAGAAGGCACGCTTCTCGTTATGGATTGCAGTAATGACGAGATGCTTCAAATCCAGATAGTACTGCTTATGTGAGTCCAACTTAGTTCGCTTAAATCTCGAGTGCGCTTCGTTTCGTAGTCTCATCATAAGCCTCACATTACTGGTAAGCCATGGTTTTGGTGCCTCCTTCATCACAACAGTCTTCTCCGGTGCATGTCTGTCAAAAAGTCATGGCAATACCTCTAATAATCCGTTAAATCCCTTTATTACTTTATTACCAACAGGCCTATGCATAATTTACCCAAACAGTTTATTAAAAAAAATATTAGTTTTGTTTCAATCATGATTTTATTTTTTCCATGGATGAGCAAGGTATAAAAAAGTTGTACATAGTTAAATGATATGGACTTCGCCTCAGCAACACCTGAATCAATGATAGTTATTTGAATTATGTATTACTTTATTAACCTCCTACTGTCCACGACAATTTTGTTTCAATGAACTTTAAACTTTATGACTTATGAGTGAGTTTGATGTCACATTAGAATTAAGTACTAGTACCTGGGCGGCCGAGCTCCGCTCGGACTGAAACTCGGTACCAAGCGTATTCCCAGAGATAAGACCAAGCTAGATCAATTTTTCATCCCCGAAAACCCGCATATACCAAATTTCATCGAAATCGTTGCAGCCTTTTCATGAACCTTTTAAGCCTCCTACACACTATACCGGAGGGGGGGGGGGGGGTTTGCCAGTCTGTTATACCGCCGGCGTTATAACCGCCTTGTGCAGCAAGTGCTGGCGACACGTGTGTGCGGCAAACCCGATGGCACAAATTCCCGCCGGGCACACCGCTGGGCTTGTTCGTGGCATTCTTCCGGCCGGGCCACCTAATGTATAGGTGCCTTTACCCTTCTATTATACCTGTTGTATGTAGAAGTCCACAGAATTGATATGGAGCTTAAGTCATTTTTCTAATTTGGACCGTCAATTTGTTTACACGGACACGTTACTACTACACAGACCTGTGGACCTGTGTCCTTTACTTAAGTTTTTCATCCATACTCCGCAACTGTACTGCTGATACTACTCTAATTTGTGGTCGCCGAGTAACTATAGTAGGCCAATGGACAACCAATTGCAATACAAATATCATGAATATTTTTAAAATATCAGAGATGCTGCGCATCGCGTGCACCCCTTGGCAGGACAGGGCGTCAACCTGGGCTTCGGTGATGTTCGGGACTTGACCTCCTTCCTCTCAGACGCCATCTACTCCGGATTAGATATAAGTGAGTAATGGTAAACTAGACTATGAAAACGCTCGAGGCATGTGTGCGTAACGCCTCCCCAAACAAATGCAAAATTTTAGATACCTAACGGATAGAAAGTTCATGTTTAATCGACTTTTCCAATTATCGATATTATGCAGTCTTTCGACATTTTGATTATTAAAATTTTTGAAGTTATATAACATGACGGCCATTATCATCCATGGAATGTTGTAAAAGTTTAGAAAGCGTCCCACGTCGATGCACAGGGGCGGACCGTGTGTTTGTGGGGTTCTGGCCTAATACTACTTGGGGGCCCCCAAAAAGTGGAAATCAAAATGTGGAAAGACGTTTCATAATATCGCTGATTGGAAAAGTCGATAAAACATGAATTTTCTATCTGTTAGAATCTAGATGGTGCTGACATATAGCCCCAGGGTTTGTAAGCAAAACAATAAGACTACAGATATTTCATATTACTGCAAATGTATTATTATGCAATATTTTTGAAAAATAATACTTTTGTAGTAATATGAAACATCTGTAGTCTTATTGTTTTGCTTTCAAAGCCTCGGGCTATATTTCAGCGCCATCTAGATTTAATAATCGAACTATTTTTCTGCGGACGATCTGTAGGTACAATGGCGATTGCTAATCCAGTCTATATCATCCTTGATATGTCACAGATAATTATAGATTATCGGAATCAAAAATTATGCTTAATATTTATGTAATATTCATAATAATGAGTGGCAGCTCCATACAAATAGTAACAGAGTGTTCTGCGCAAAATTTGAAAATGACCCAGATACCATATTGTCTAACGCACTAGGAATCACAATCGATTTCGCCACTACTTTCTGTTAGACGGTATAGGATATCGGTATTCGACAATACGGCCTCGAGTGTTCATCGTAATCGGTTTGCTTTAGTTCATTGATTGTTATACAATACACAGTTCTATGACAAATACTTAAAAATATAATTAGGTACGCAATAACCGAAAAGTTCCTTGATTATTTTCTTTTTATTTACTCTGCGACTTAATTTAAAAATGTCAGTGAAATGACAACTTATTTTAGGTTGAGACAAGTTTACTGCGCAAAATTTGACAATGACACATCTGCGTTAGTTATCGTGGTAAAATGACTTCATTTTAATACATGCGTTTCTTCCACAGCACATAACTCCTGGCTAGAGAAATACGAGACGTCTCGTCAACGTTACAACGTGCCTACAATGCTGGCCATCGATGCGTTACACAAACTGTACTCCATGGATCTACCGCCTGTTGTTCTCGTGCGCAGCTTAGGTCTTCAGATCACTAACGCCCTACAACCTGTCAAGGTCAGTTCATCTCTGGGCTATATGTATCCCACTGTTGGGCAGAAGCGTCCTCTGAATGAGTGAAGTTGATCTGGATAATTTTCGATAATATGCTACCAAAAAAACGGACTTGGCTAAAACTTTCGTTAAATCCTTTCATATGCTTATTTGGTATATCATCACTACTCTGTGCTCGTACTCAAATCAATATGTAAACCAAACTTTTGATGAACACTTAGTAATGTACAATTGGCTAAATTATCGATTTTGAGATACGAGCTTTTAAAACTAGCGATGATAATGAAATTATTTCTTACTACTGATTTTCGATGATTTGTCTTAATAGACTGTTTGTATGAAAATTTTGCGTTCCCACGCAGTTCCAGTGTAGATTGGGAACTTCACACACATTGAAATTGTAGGAATGTTACCATGCGCTGTGTGTGTGAGTGACAGAGATAGGTGGGAGAGAGAGGGAAGATGAGAGGTAATGGCGCGGGACGAAAAACCACAAGCTATGCGGTGTGCTACTGTGCTAATTGTTGTTTTTCTGAAATAAAAGACTTTTGTGCTATTCCGGTGTTTCCTTCCTTTGCCAATATCCCACAAATTGGGGGATCGTCCGGGATTGGCAAAGTTAGGAGGAAAACTGAAGATGAAGAAGTTACTTTGATAAGCTGTAAAAAACCAACCTAACCTAAAAGGCGTCCTTGCCGGAACGTGGTGTGATTGTACGATTTGTGCGTTTTGATATTGAAGAGGCCTGGGGCGGGGACGGCTGGGGTGAAATACGAATTGTGACGACGACAACTACGAATTTTACGACGAACTACGATCTACGAATATGACGGACAAGCAATCTTTCAACCTTCTGCTTCTCGACAACGCCATTCCGAAGCTTACCGGCACGGATAAAACCTATTCTGCATTAAAATGGACTCAAGACGTCGACGACAATGCGGAAATTTTTTGTCTCACGCCGCAACAGAAGTTGCTCATCGCGAGACGCTCTTTATCTGAAACTGCGGCCATGTGGTTGCGCACGGAAAAGCCGTTCAAAACCTACGAAGACCTAAAGGCCGCTATTCTCAGGGAATTCCCAGATACGACGAACACGAACTGATAGCACAAAGAAAGAAACGAAAAGACGAGACCTGCTACGCTTACATGCTAGAAATGAAAGAATTGGGGAAGAGGGGTAGGCTCGCCGACTACGTCGCTATTCAATATATTATTGACGGAATAGTTGATCAAGAAAGTAATAAAACCCTACTTTCCGGTGCCACCACCTACTCGGAGCTTAAGGAAAAGCTCAAACTGTACGAGTCATTCAAGAACAATTTAAAAAAGAGCTTTAAAGAACAAACTAGAAGAACGCGGCTCGCGCGGCGCGGCTCGTTGGTCTAGGGGTATGATTTTCGCTTGGGGTGCGAGAGGTCCCGGGTTCAAATCCCGGACGAGCCCCCACAATTTGTGGGATATTGGCAAAGGAAGGAAACACCGGAATAGCACAAAAGTCTTTTATTTCAGAAAAACAACAATTAGCACAGTAGCACACCGCATAGCTTGTGGTTTTTCGTCCCGCGCCATTACCTCTCATCTTCCCTCTCTCTCCCACCTATCTCTGTCACTCACACACACAGCGCATGGTAACATTCCTACAAAATTTCTTCGCGATGTTTTTTCTGTTTGCCGAAAAACTTTCGGCAAGAAGGTTCGCATCCGCTGCTCGAACATCTGATTCAGTTTAAATAATTCAATTCTGAAGGTATGGTAGGGTACTTATTAAGAATTATAATATTTGTGATTTAAGGCCGGAGCAGACCAGAAGCGTGTGCGTGTCACGCACCAGTTGTAATGAATGAAACTGTAAGAAATATGGCACACCATATGCACGCATCTAGTGCGCCATCTTTCTGATAGTTTATTTGTTACAACTGGTGCGTTTTCGTGACGTGACACGCACACGCATCTGGTTTGCGCTGGCCTTTAATTTTAACAATTGAGTTTATGCATTACATTATGTTATCCAACATTTATTAAATAAATAAATAAATATCATGGGACAATTCACACCAATTGACCTAGTCCCAAACTAAGCAAAGCTTGTACTATTGAGTTATAAACAGAAATTTTGTAGCACATTTAAAATTTCATCTTGTATAAGTTAGGTTCATTAGCCACATGGATGTGCTATTTCAGCTTAGGTTAGCTTTAGATGTGTTTTCGTATTGCACCGCTATCACTGGTTTTCATATCTTATACTTACTTGTACTTCGTTTTTTTTAGCATTAGAAATAAGGTAAATAATCTTGACGAGTCTTTTTATTGGAAACGCTTTTAAAAAAATAGTAACTATTACTTATAAAACCAAAAAAGTGTAAATGAACATATTTCCTTTCAGATTGTTACATTAGCTGTGACTTATTTTTCAAAAGTGTATTGCAATGAAAAGACACGTCAAGATCGCTTACCTTTTTCTAATTTATAGGGAATTGTAAAGATATGGGATGGAAGGGATGGATACAGGTGGTGTTAAATAGGCACAGGTAGCTCAAAGGCAATGCTAAAATTATTTAATAACGGTGAACCTAGCGGATAGTGCGATTATAGTATGTTCCAGTTAAAATGACGAAAAGTACTTAAAACCAACATCTATTGTTTAATTGTTATCTTCAAGTGGGGTTGTAAAACAATTATGCAGGTGTATCGGTCGGTAGGCCATACCTCGGTCAGTTTTATTACGTCTCTTTGTTATCTTTTCCTTTCATATTCAGCAACAAAAGAAGTTGTAAAATTATCGTCATTTTAACTGGAACATACTATACAAGTACCGAGAGGTTTTTTACTATTACCTGTATCAGGTAGTAGTTTTTGTTTCGTTGACTGTTTTGTGTTGGTACGGATGTAGCTACGGCTTAAACAACATTAAAAATTAAAGGGGGTTGTCATACACGAAAATGTACCTACACTTGACTATACCAGCGTCGCTATCATCTGAGCTTTTGGGCCTTAAAACTCTTGTTTTCGAACATCTGCTCGCTCTTTAGAGGTGATCGGATCTCTCGCTCGTACTTTGCAGCAGCTTGAGTGATGTGTTTCGTGAAAGAGCGAGCAAGAGGTTTGAAAACGGGGTTTTATGACCCCAGAGCTCAGATGATAGCGACGCTGGTATAGTAATCTGTGCCTTATGCCCTTGATGAATAAACTACCTACTATTGGGCAGCTAAGAATGCCCTTTCTTTCACGTGGTGATTTTTGCGCTCAGAATAACAGGGCCAGAAGTTTAATTTGCAAGTAGAAATTGCCGAAGATTCCAGACTTGAGCTGTCATACCACAAAAACTTAGACGATCGTTGAATATGTACTTAATACATGTCAGTTCATGGAATACTGTCATGTTTTTCTTGGCATAAGGCTTCACGTTGCCTTGACTTGACCCTGTATTTAACTTTATCATGATGTACACACTACTATACACTACTAGCTGTTGTTCGCAACTTGATCTGCGTCCCCCGCCAGAATTTTACACTTTTCCAAAACGAATAGATAGCCTGTGTCAATCACGGATATATTTTAATTACTGTTAACGAAAGATTTCTTAAAGATTAGATATATCCTATTATTAACTTGACTATTACAACCTCTCTTCTTTTCTGAATGGTTTCCCATCACGATTATCCAATAAATTTTGTACTTACTAGTATTTGCCGTTTTGTTTCAGAAAATGATGATGTCACATGCAACGACATAAAACGAAGAACAAACATTGAAAAATTCAGTCTAATTGACATCATCGCATCGAGGTAAACAAAACTGATGACTTGATGAGTCATTATTGTCATTAAAAATGGTCAGGCACAGACTTGTCTTGTATAATGTGTGTAGGTAGTATAGTACCTTAAGACGGGTGTGTAATACGAGATATAACAACTTATTATCTAATATTCATAATATATACGCTCACTTTATATAAACTCGTTTAGTATTACGTTCACTGGATATAATGAACGAAAAGTATAATTATAAAATATCTAATTTTGTAATGTATAACGTTGTTTATATATAATATCAATTGATATAACGATCAAAGCGTATAATGTTCATAACACCTAAGATATAAAACGTATAAATTCATTAAAAACTTTAATGCAAGCAAACAATCAAGCAATCCATTCATTTCTTCCGCTCTGTTACAAAAAAAAACCTAACATCG
This sequence comes from Archips xylosteana, assembly GCA_947563465.1. Classification (NCBI taxonomy): domain Eukaryota; kingdom Metazoa; phylum Arthropoda; class Insecta; order Lepidoptera; family Tortricidae; genus Archips; species Archips xylosteana. Next base: position 9,016,030 of record OX387362.1, read on the forward strand.
AAGGCTAAGGCGGGAGCTACGCTACGCTTCGCTCCCGCCTTAGCCTTCTGAACCTAACCTATCCAAGTCGCTTCTGCCCCGAAAAGTCTTGCTCGCTCGCTTCGCTCGCTCGCGCCACTTAATTTTACATTTACACATATTATTATATATCATGACTGTTATACCTAATGTTTGTTATGTTAAAAGAAATTAGTCCATATTAATCTTATACAAATTGAAGTTATATAAAAATAACGTTATATAATTTAAGCGTTATAGGTTTAAAAATTATACTTTTTGTTGTTATAGCTAACGTTCATTAGGTATATCTTCTGAACGTTATTAAAATGAAAATAGATATTTTGTAGTTATATCTCGTGGGACGCACCCCCTTAAGACTTGAAATGCGATGCAATATTTATTACAAAGTGAGATTAGATTAGTTATCGATATATGTACATATAATATTGATATGTTTTGTCTTGTCAATTTCATGTTGTTTTATTTCACCCTTTTGTTTGATTTCGTCAAGTATTGCACTAGTCATTTTGTATTGTACGGGTACAATACGTAAGTACCAATTAGGTATTAAATGTGTGCAATAAATGATTGGGTAATGGAATTAAACTCTTTGTTTTATTTATGCATGCGCGCACACATTGAATAATTTTCTTCCGCAAATTCTTTTAAACGTATATGCAGTTTACCATCGAACGTGTTCAAACGCGTTTGAAGAATCGATCGATTCAATAAATGGCAGTAGTACTAAATTAAGTACATACTCTACGGATTTAAGATGCGAGGAAAAGTTAACATTTTACTGTTCTGGAAGCAAATAAACAAATTTCGATTTGACTCATCATCAATAGCATTAACTATTAATATTCCATTAATAAATAAATTACTGTTCATTAATGACGGATGGATATTTTAAAATGAAACAAGTTGTATTACTAGTATAAGTGAACTTGCGGAAATTAACTGGTATATACTTAATGTTTCATTGAAATATGTAGTGACAACTATATTAATCAAATCAACCATAAACATCGGAGCTGTCTAAATACTCAAAAACAATTGAACACGCCCCAATACCTACAGATAGTTTTGGGAACAATGACCTAGCTAGACGATGTTTACGGACTTTACGGTGGCGGTTGTTGTACTGTAATCTACTCGCACAATTAATTAATAATGTTATCATGCATTTGGGAAGTACCTAACATTAACCAGTAGGTAAATCCAGTAAGGTAATAAATAACACATCTTGTTTATTAAAATCAATTATGAACAATGGATTTACGTCTTACGCGCTATTTCGTATGATAAGAAAACGACCGGATTTTCCAGGTCATAACAAATTAATTAGTAACCTATTGTTAGCAATTGTATTTAAAAAAATGGTATGTTTACAACTTATAGTTCGAATTTTACTTTCCTTGATTCACCGAATCTTCTAGTAACCAGGCCACAGTTGTGCCTAAATGAATGAAACCAGGTTAAACTGAAACAATGAAAATCCTTATAAGTCACGTTTTCTAGCGCATGGCATTAGGCGCTGCACCACTACCATGAGTTTGCAGTGACTGTGCTCGATAGCGACTGCGTAAATGATTTGTATGGAATCTCCATACAAATCATTTACGCAGTCGCTATCGAGTGCGGTCACTGTGAACTCATGGTAATTGGTAGTGGTACAGTTGGTCTAATTCAGACAAATCGTTAACGTCCGTCCGTTGAAGGTCCGTTGGTTCCCTACAAAAAACTAAAGCGGTTGCATGCTATAAACAAGGTCACAGAACATGTTGAAGTTCATTCAATTCGTTTTTATTATGTTTTCATTACATTCCAATTTCGTTGGACACAGCCAACAGCCATAGTCACAGCCACAGCTGTTCCGTCCGTCTAAACAACGCGCCAAGTCGACAACACCCGAACACATGCAGATGTTAAAAAAAGGCAATAACTCTGAACGACCTCATGCCATTTTGTGTGTATATCGTGCCGCTATAAACGGCAACAGAGTCTAAATTACTAAGAGTTAAATTTCAACATATTACGTTTTGGAATTTAATCGCACCATATGATGACGTCACAGTCACTTAGCACGCATGCGATATTATTATTTCAACGAAGTAGAAGCGATTATAGACTGTATTGCAATACCACTAAGCTAAATTTTCGCAAGCCTCGTTAACGCATGCATGACTCAATAAAATTCCAAAGACCTAACTGCGTCATTTTGTTGTTTCTTATAATAATTTCAGCTTGCTTTTCAAGAAAATATTTGTTATAATAACAGTAATATTGATATGAGAAGCGTAAATTAGAGTAATAATGCAATGATTCTCAAAAGAAACCGTTGAAACTTATAAAGTAATTCCCACGTTTCTCAAGGTGTTCTTTGTTGTATTGTTGATCGAATATGTTCTTGTTTCCTTTGTTATTTACTACGAGGGTTATTCTACCTAATCCTGTCCTGCCTGTCCCTGTCCCCTACTTGCTTTGAATGGCTATTCTTTTAGGTAGAAAGTTTATTAATTTTGTAGGCAAAGCTTCAGTTCAGTCGTATGATGAAATAAGGATGAAATAGGTAGTCGTAATAAGTAGGTAAGTAAGGTACTACAGTCAAATGTAAAAATATGGGTGCATACAACTTGTTCATAAAAAGTATGTCCCATAGTTCTAATGTCGTCGAATTAAGGTAGCGGTTTATAAATTATGAGATAGGTAAGTACATATTTTTGCAGTTGACCCATTACCTACCTACTCACTTTATGAGAGCGTGTTGTTTTATTAATTGAACTGCGAAATTAACAAACTGTTCTAAACACCAAAGACAGGGATAGCGTAGGTTCGTGGTAGGTTCCTATCGTCCTTCAAACAGGGAAAAATCGTAGGTACTCAGATATTTATTATTCTTTGTGATTTTTATGGTTTTTTACCACAAGTAGGTAATTATCTTAGATTATTTATGGTAATTATCTTCTTTTTTCTAGTGAGCTCTGGGGAATATAGGTGAGCTTAGTGAGAGAATAGAATCGTCATCCTTAGAATTTTCCAGGACGTGGGTGGCCTCTTTCTTTTCCCCCCTTTGCCAAGGCGATCATCGACCGACCGCCCGACATTCGCTTGCCTTTCCTACCTCCCCCCAACCCGCTAGCGTCCTCTTGGCCCCGCTTATCGCATGCGCTTGTGAAAACATGCGTCGATGTCGATTATTTCGTTCGGATACTCGCCCACAGCAAAAAAAATGCTCTCTTTACTATAAAAAAATGGGCAGTGGTGTGGTACCGTAACACACTCCTACCACTCACCGGGTTGCTTAACAAAAATGTTCACTTCACGCCACTGCAATGTAGATATACTTAATTCTAGATAATAAAATAATATAACGAATTTGACACGTGCTTGTTAATATTATTTATATCAATCACTTTTACATTGTTCCGTATAAAAACGAGGAGTTAAGATTTTTAATTAAGTTACATAAACATAATATGTACCTATCTATTCTAGTTCACAATTAACTATACATAAACGTTTAAAGTTTAGGTTGTAAGTATTACAAAGAGATTAGCAATAGTATAGTCGGGGTAAGAAAAGGTTCGTCACTTTTCGACTCTATGTCAACGAGTTAAAGTCGAAAAGTGACGAATCTTTTCTTACCCCGACTATACTTACAGATTTTGATTCATTTACATTTCAGTTGCATTTACTTAGTAGGTATTATTATTATTATTTGTTACGGGATTTGAGACGAAATTAAGTTAATCTAATCACGGTCTATATCCCGTAAAAAATATATGTTATGTACATTTCGTATCAAAACAAAAACACAATGCCTGATATGAATAAATACCCACTGGATTAAAATTCCGCAATTCTGCAAATTTTGTATAGTTTTATGAAAGCATTTAATCAGCATCTCTGTGAAATTTTTGAAACCGAGCATTCTGGCATGCGTTAAAATTGCATAAAGTTGCTATTAAACAGCCCTTCTCAGAGAACGAGAGAGCTTATGCCGTTGTTCACCCGCAGAAATGATACGATTAGTAATTTAAAAAGTGTTTTTGATGGTTTATACCTATATACTATATATATATATATATTTTTCAATAGCCTAGTTTATCTATCTAATCTAATCTATCTATCTATCTAATCTAATACCTTTAAACGAGCAATTCTTGTATATATATATATATATATTTAACCTTTACCCGCGGCTTCACACGCGTAAACAATTAGATCTGACAGTTGAGTAAAAATTCCGTAATTTTTACAAATTCCCACGGGAATCCCCAAAAATACGTCGTGGTATTCATTTACGCTGTTAAACGAACAGCCGTGTGATATTTCATATCTCTAAACTTTATCAGTTAAGATTGGAGGTTCTACATGGATCCCGTGGGAGTATCGGCGTAAAAAGTAAGTACCTAACCTATGCATTATTCTAGATGTGCAGGATTCCAATTTCGTCAGTTTTGGCGTGAAAGTTAAACTGACATGGACACGCACTTACATACTCAAAATCTTTCACGTTTATAATATTAGTAGATTAAACAAATATTTTAACAGTATTCATGGAAAAAATGTTTATTTTGACCTATTTTGGCTTGATACGTAAATATTTTTAATAAAACCTTCGTAACAAGTATCCGAAATGCGTGATTATCGATCGTCTATTTTCGGCCGAGTTCGCTAGACTTCGTCGTTGGACGGCCGCCATTTTGTGCGCAGACAGTCCACATTGGTGTCGCCTATAAAAGGCGGGCATGACGTCACCGCCCTTCATTGAATCTCTGAGCGTGGTGTCGAGTGGACGTAAAGTGTTGTGACAAGTTCTTCAAGTGAATTGGGCTGGGTTGGATTCAGGTGTGTAATCTTGCCGCCATATTTTTTGCCCCAAATTTATTCCATCATGGGGTATAAATCAAACGAAAAATCTGTCGTTGATTTTTGTGAAAGTAAAGCGGAATCCCTTTCTAACTGGGTTCGCCAAGTTAAAAGTAAATCTCTAAATGCCAAGACAAAGAGAAAGCGTGACCTACGGATAATCGCCATTTTGAGTACCTCTCTTACTCGTGCTGAGAACGAATTGCTTGCGAAACAACGAGAACGTGCCAGACGATGGGCCCAGATGCAAGTTGATCTGGGATTATGCAATAAACAAGAAGAAATCGACAAAGAGCAACGAGAGAAAATCGATAATTTATGGAAGAACGATCTCAGCGGACTAGATAATTTTTTCAAAGAATTAGACAATGTTAAACCTTTGCCAAGATTACGCTAAACCTAATGTAAGTTATTTTTGTGCCTGTGATATAAGTAGGATGTTTTTTCTAAATTACAGTCCCATTGCGTTTCGCGTGGGTCTGCATCCGTTCCGTTGGCCGTTGGCCGCCATCTTGGCTGCCACTGGGGCGCGGTCGCTGCTAGCTACGATGGGTTCGTAACGGTATCAATGCATTTTTTTTAGTTTTTTTGTTTGAATATGTAGAGTAATGTTTCAATTTTTATCTATTTCTCGATAGTTAAATTGGAATTCCATATTATTCATATTGAATAAGAAAAATTGTAACATATGTTTAAGTATGAGAATAAAAATATTTTTTCTATGAAAACCGTTGTATTTTCTCCTATTTTGTTGCTGTGATTTCACCCAAAATGTGTTATTCCATGAGCCAACATCGTCACTTCGCTTCGTGAAGAAAGTGGCGAGAGCGATCCAGATCGAACTCCATGTGTTTTCCGCTGAGCAGTCTGCGGCGTGCTCCCAAGCCGCCGCTGCCGCATCGTAACGGTCTCCGGCCCTCGGCCCACAACTACATACGGCGTGCTCATGACACGGTCCCGGTTATCAGCCCACTAGGTAAACGTTAGGTGACATGATTTCCTCTCCAGCCAGACTGGTATGTGTTTGTATACCTTAACTGTGTGCCCGAGCCCGTACTCGGGCCCCTTGCGTGTAACTTGTCTTTAGACCTCAGCGTTGCGGTAACCGTGCAGCTGCAGAAACTCGATCGTGAAGGCTTTCGCAATCGCATTGCACATCGGCCTGCTCGGCCTCGGTGCGTCACGCGACGCTACGTACCTACCCGGAACACTGAACAATATTTACCTTCCCATAGTGAAGTACAATGACAATCTCGGTGAGTCACTGCTATTAGTATAAAGTAATAGTATGGTGAATCAATGTTAAAGCTTCAAATACAGAAACAGACCTTTTGGTTTTTTATTGATAATCAATCTTACTGATCATAATAAAATCTTGTGAGAATATCTTCTCGCATTAGGGCGTTACTGTGCAATAACCTTCCTCTCCAAACAGGGTCTATAAATTAGGAACCTACCTACGACCTAGGCGGATCGACCTCGCGATCGCGACCGTGAAGGAATTTTGTGTGTGCGTGCCTATGGGGACTATGCCAGTGATGACTATGAAGTGTCCGTGACCTACCGATACGGCTGGCACCCAACGGCTTTTCAATTTTAGGTAACAAGGCTACAGATTTTCCCAATACGCACGCATAACTTACCTACACAGTTTTTATGCTGCGACGCCGAGCTCTCGAATAATAATTAGGATTCAATGCAAGCTGCACGCGATAAGTTTGAAGGAGACTGCGTAGAACAGATGATTTTTTTTGTGGGCTGATGATTTATCCGGGACATGCTATTCCGAACATACTGTCATCGAGGTCCGCGACAACTATAGGCTACAATCTACTACATGAATACATCTTGAAATCAAAAATCTAAATATAGGAACAGGAAGCGCTGACTTGTTAAAATGCGGTGAGTGGTCATGACGTATCTTTTACCTAAAGTATATTATTATGCTAAGACGATATTTGCTGATGTGTGCATACAAATATGCGTGTTTATATTTTCCACATGGATAGGCACTTAGCTACAGAGCCCGTAACGTACATTTTTGTATAGCCCAGTTTAACCTGCATGAAAAATCGTATAAATTGCATTACATTGCGAGGCCGTAAAGCCAAAGAGTGAAGTGGTCAATCAATACAACTTGCACGATTATTTTGGCCGGTCTAAACTGGGCTATTTGATATTTCAATAAGCATACTTGTTGACCGTCAGCAGCGCCTATTTGATAATGCCTTATTAGGAAGCAGAAATGTGTGGTCAGAACATACCTATATCTTTTACAACTTATTCAAATAATCCGCATGTTATTGACACTTCGTTAAGTAATTTTTCGTGCATAACCACTTAGTGACCTACAGAAATGATAAGATTTATATACCTACCTATCTGTTATTTCCACTCGATAGGAAAATGAACATATAAACTGATTTCCGTACCTACTCCACAGCTAAACACCCGGAACCACGTCTGGTGAAATGGTTGCTCATGTCGAAGTCAACCAATCAAAAAGTAAACGAGTGAGGTGAAGCCTTCTGTCCCCGAAGGTTAACCCAGCTCCTGATAGAGTGGACCAGCGGTCAACCACAGATAAGTCTTATCGCGGTACTCGCTACTAGCCTCAAACAATCTCTGAAAGGCTCTGTACCAATACCACTAAAAGTAAAACAACTAGATAGATATAAGATAAACATAAATGAACTGACTATAAGCCTAATTCGGACTTAAAACAGGTGAGTTGAGAGAAGTTACTAAACTAAATTCTATATAGTCAAATTTAAAAACGTTTAATTGAACAACTGATCACTATTTTGTACCTTGTTCAAAATATCAAATTGGTTAGGATTTGCAAAGATGGTTTGGTTAAGGTTCAGTTTTAGGCTTCTATTCTAGCGTGTACGATGCACTATTTTTTTTGCTCAATACATCGCTCACGTAGAAGAACACTGACACAATTACAAATTATTGTCATTTCAAAACTAAACTTTTATGTTGAAAGAAAAACAAGTTTAGTTTTGAAATGACAATTATTTATAATTGTGTCAGAGTTCTTCTACATGAGCGACATAATGAATGATACAAGTAAATATAACAAATAGTCTCATCTTGCACCTACTCTTGCCTAAATACCACGCATCCTTAATACCAGATCTTTTTAAAAACGCTCGTGGCTAAAATACCACATTCCCATAATATCAGATCTTTCAAACAGGTTACCTACTTACATGGCCTATTTACATTTCTAGCTTAATTACCAGATCCTCGTTGCACCACACCACATTACAAAATAGGAAGATTACTCAAGTGATTTTTTGGTGGAATGTCTCTTTTTGGGCATCTACTGATCCCTTACTTTCCCAGATTTAGTTTGTCATAATTTAACTTGTCATAGCATCGTTTGTCATAAAAATATATAGAAGCGTACTGTGTCCACGATTTCTTGAAATGCCACCTTATAGAATGCATTAGGTAAGATTAATTTAATAACAATTGCGAAGAAAATACTAGTTTCAGAAATAAATCAATTTATGACTAATGAAAATTATGGAAAATTGATACATTATGACTTATTACATTTCGGGAAACCATAGAGACTGGACATCTGGTATATGGAAATGTAATAATTAGGTACCTAAAATGTAGTATTTTGGAAACGTGTATTTTAGGCACGAGCACTTGCACCGTGATTACCGTGAAGGTATAAAAGGGAGTTTATTCCAGTGTTTCAATCGCCTCGACCACATTTATCTGTTCACTCGTTTTTTAAGAAATGGCTGTATTTTTTGATGGGACTTTCGGATATACATATTTTATATTGGAGTTCCCGTACGTCTACCATATAAATAGGTAACTGGAAATTGCATCAGAATCTTCTGCCATTTAAAAAAAAATTTGACCAGATAAATAAGGCGGTTGACACGCTCGAATAAATGCTAAAAACTGGAGATAGAAATCAAATAATCAGTAGAAAAATTATCGTGAAGTAGAATCTTTTGCCTCTATCAGGATAGGTAGATAAATAGGTAGTTATGACTGAAAACCCATGTATCGAAGGGGTTAAGCTAACCATTTCATTTCATCTTTTCAGATTTTATATCACTGAGCCTGTAAAGGCGTAGATTATTATGAATTCATCCCAGGTGCTGCATTGTCTTGACACAACTACAACTATGTTGAAAAACCTAAAATATCTACTTATAATGAACAACTACATTTATGATAATTACCACTAGATAGTCAACGATTACTGCACTGAAATATTATTATGATATGATTATAATGAATGTGAAGTGAAGGACGAACTTATAATATCTGCTCAAGATTATACAAAACCGAAAACAAGCATTTAGGTAGCAAAAAGGTCTTGAAAGTTCGAAGAAAACTTTAACAAATTACCACGAACGCAGTGAGAACAACGGTTATATAAAAAATCAATAGGCGAACGAACTTTTTTGCTCCTATCCTTTTGTGTATGCTTAATTATCTGCAGGTAGAAATTGCCCCTCTACGAGTTGCGGTCTAAGCACTTACAGCGTACACTTCCTACCTGCAGCCGGTCTAAAGCGCTATTTCTGAGGAGAATCTGGTAACTCTCGTGCAAGTAAAAGAAATTCTATGGAAGTTCTAATGCCTTAATGTTAAATTTGCTAACTTATTCCTATCTAAATTTTTTTTTCCCCATGTACTTGCACGATTAAAATTGATAATCTCATTATTTTTTACAAAACTCTCGGATGTCGTGTTTTGTTTTAGGTAGACCAACCACACTTTATCAATCACAAATTTATGATCCTGTAATGTTACCTGTAAAGAGAAAAAGTACATGAGCGCGTAGAACCAGTCAGTCGCAAGCATATCGAGAGCGACTTATGGGATCTCATTCTACCTAAGTTGAACAATTCCACCTTATTTACACTGCACGACGTTAATTGCTGCGAATTGACAAACTTCGTAAAGCGTACTACTTAATAATAATGATGATATTGCCCATCAAGCAGGCAATCGAAGCATTTTTGCCACTAAAAACTTAGCAATAACTATTTGTTTACATTGCTGACAGATTTGGAGCAATTATAAGACTGACTGAATGGACGCACTACAGCACTCTTGGATATTAGGATATTTTTTTAAATAAATATTAGTTTTCAATTGAAAGAGATGATAAAGCGGAAGCTTAAAAAATGTATCGTTTATGGAGCCGATCCCGAGATACGTATGTATGCATTAAAGACTAATGAAGCCAATGATTAAGCCCGCAGTAACACAAAGTAGTATCTATAAGCTGCTAAAGTGAAGAAGTTTCTACACAAAAGGATCCGAATGTATGTAAAGCCCCTAAAATGTCTTTTCATTTGGTGATGGTCCGAATACGGACAATACAAGATAACAATACATTTTTTATTTATATGTAGCGATACACAGATTTAATTATTATCTAAAATATGCTTTCGACATTTGTTATATAGCGAGTAATTCGCCGTTAATTCTTTTTTCTTGACGTGTCTTTGAAATCTGTTTAGCTTAGATCACCCGCATCACTTTGATAAGCAATATTCATCTCAAGCCGGTTTCAACTCGCTGATAAAATGGAAAATAAATCATTTTGCCGAGCTGCTTCTCGAGGAAAGTCATCATCATACACTGTTAATTGCATATTCCCCTTCAAATCTTTCCCGAACAATAAAATAGTTCTGAAGATATACCAAACTGAATGGGTACCACAAATGACTGTCAATCTGGGTGCGACTACGGATGCTCGGTCCTCGGCTCTATGCTAAATTCATTCAGGTAATTTCCCAAATATAACTTTCATTTAAAACTTTGAATAACAATTCATTCGTAGAATGCTAACATTAAAGTTGAAACTACTTGAAACATACAGCGCTGTTAAAAAAGAAATACCTATTGAATGAGATGCCTACTTCTTATAACTGCGTTACGAAGCCAGGCCAGAGACAAAAAATGTTCTCTAGAATCTAGCTTAGCTACCTATCTATCTGCATTATTATATCCGGGTTGCCGAGAGTTGGCTGCTGTCGACGACCTGTCAGCTGATGCATCTGGAAACTACGTGGTCTTCAACGAACTACGGAGCTACTACCCTGCGACCTGTAATTCTGTAATGCAATAAGTATATTATGAAACTGCTGTAGCAACTAGTATGCTCTTAACGGCTGCTGCCTAGTAAGTGCCTTTATTCGACAGTTGCTGCCCTGCCGCAGCGTGCTATGAATACCTACTGCTGCCTCGTCACAGTGTTCTCAACCTTGGCCGCTGCTGCCGCGTCAGTGCGCCAGTTTTTGACATCTGCTGCCATGTCACAGTGTCCAAACATGTGACCACTGCTGCCTTGCCACAGTGAGTCTGTACTCGACATCTGCTGCCTTGTCACAATGTCCACATACTGTGACCACTGCTGCCTTGCCACAGTGAGTCTGTACTCGACATCTGCTGCCTTGTCACAGTGTCCACATATGTGACCACTGCTGCCTTGCCACAGTGAGTCTGTACTCGACATCTGCTGCTTTGTCACAGTGTCCACATATGTGACCACTGCTGACTTGCCACAGTGAGTCTGTACTCGATATCTGCTGCCTTGTCACAGTGTCCACACATGTGATCACTGCTGCCTTGCCACAGTGAGTCTGTATTCGACATCTGCTGCCTTGTCACAGTGTCCACACATGTGATCACTGCTGCCTTGCCACAGTGAGTCTGTACTCGACATCTGCTGCCTTGTCACAGTGTCCACATATGTGACCACTGCTGCCTTGCCATAGTGAGTGTGTATTTGACAGCTGCTGCCTTGTCACAGTGTCCATACATGTGACCACTGCTGCCTTGTCACAGTGCGTCCACGTATTTAACACTGCTGCCTTGTCACAGTTTCCACACGATTGTGCTGCCATACCACAGTGCGTCTCCATCGACATCTGCTGCCTTGCCACAGTGTCACCGCTGCTGCCCTGCAACCCTTTCGACAACTGCTGCCTTGCCACAGTGTCCGCAAGTTTGACTGCTGCTGCTTTGCCACAGCGTGTCTGTTGTTGACATCTGCTGCAACCTGATACTCCTTTGAACACTTGCTGCCTTGTTATGGTGAGTCCACTGGACAATCAAAGTGTAGATGATACATAGGTTCAAGGTACTTCCAACGATAGCCAAATTAACTGCCATAAATACCTATAACGTAAACTGTGTATGAACAATTATTTGACAGTGCTGTTCTGAGCACGTCCAGTAGGCACTAACTGTTGCTGCTTCGCAGTATTGTCGATAGGAATTTGATTGCTGCCGTGAAGTGTGACTACATTGCATCTATTGACTGCTAGGCGGGGGTCTTCTGCCTTGCCACAGCATACGACGCGTGATAGTGTCGCCGAAGGCGAGATCACTTTAATCATGTGATACCTATTTATGGTAAGAAAAATATGTGAATATCAACCAACAATTCTAATGAATGACATTAAGAAGTACTTTGATAACCAGAGCTGCAAAGCGAAGCGTGTCGCATCTCAATAGTTAAGTAGGTACATAGCACGCGGCTAATATCTATTTACTGAAAATAAATAAGTCCACTCGTAGACTAGTACCTGTCTATGGAAACTTGATACTCTTGAACAGGGGCGGTCTTGGCCTTTGCGGGGCGGGGGCTCCTTTTATTTGAAGAATTAGTTTTAATGATGCAAATTATAAATAAATAGACACTTAGTTATATGTATGTTTTACTTCTTAGCGATTGTTCTGCTCAGGACTTCCAAAGACCGCCCCTACGTCTGAATATGGAAAAATAGATAAAAAAATAAATAGCAAGCGAAATATTCAATAAGCAATAGGTATGCGCGAAAATATTATATTTTTACATGCAGCGCTTGCGGGAACATCCGTCAGAGTAACTGCAATCGGGCAGCGGAAGCCATATGAAGAGTTTCAAGTTTAGCACAAGAGAGGCGTGACGGGACTTCATGCTTGCGAAACTGATTCGCCTGGCGTGCCCACTCAAATGCCGCGGTTCAAGCCAGCCTGCTGCCTGTCCGTGCCGCAGGCGCGCATGAGCGGTGCAGTGCAGGCCCAGAATCTGCCTGCTAGAGCTGTGCGAGCCAGATTAGTCCAAGCAAAGTCTTGAGGAAGTCTGACGATTCTGCCCGCCTGAGCGGTGTAGTGCGAGCCGAATCCTGTCTGACAAGTTTGTCCCCAGAGTAGCTACGAGCCGGATCCTGCCAGTGCCATCGCTACGTCCTAATGAGTGCCCACCTGAGCGGTGCCAGTCGGAGCTAAGGAGTAGTAGCGAAGCCTGACGATTCTGCCAGCCTGAGTGGTGCAGTTGTAAGCCCAACCCTACCTGACGAGTCTGCCCCCAGAGTAGCTGCCAGCGCCATCGCCATCGCTGCGTCCTGACGAGTGCATGCCTGAGCGGTGTAGCACGAATTGTGCAGAATCTGCCCTCCAGAGCGGTTCCAGTCGGTGCTAAGCAGTGATACTGAAGTCTGGCGATTGTGCTCACCTGAGCAGCGCAGGGCGAGCCTAATTCTGCTTGACAAGTTTGTCCCCAGAGTAGCTACCAGCCGGACTTTGCCAGCGCTATCGCTGCGTCTTGACGAGTGCCCGCCTGAGCTGTGCCAGTCGGAGCTAAGCAGTAATAGCGAAGCCTGACGATTCTGCCCGCCTGAGCGGTGCAGTACGAGCCCAATCCTGCCTGACGAGTCTGTCCCCAGAGTAGCTGCCAGCGCTATCGCCAGTGCCCGCCTGAGCGGTGCAGCAACTGGGCTTTAGACAAGCACGAACACGAGCCGGCCCCTGCCAGCGCCATCGCTGCGACCAGACGAGTGCCAGCCGGAGCGGTGCCTGTCGGAGCAAAGCAGTAGTAGCGAAGCCTGACGATTCTGCCCGCTTGAGCGGTGCAGTGCGAGCTCAATCCAGCTTGACAAGTCTGTCCCCAGAGTAGCTGCCAGCGCCATCGCCGCGTCCTATCAGTGCCCGCCTGAACGGTGCAGTAGCACGGGTTTTAGACAAGCACGAACTCGAGCTGGACCCTGCCAGCGCCATCGCTGCGTGCCAGTGCCCGTCTGACCGGTGCCAGTCGGAGCTAAGCAGTAGTAGCGAAGCCTGCCGAATTCGGCCCGCCTGAGCGGTGCAATACTAGCCCAGTCCTACTTGACAAGTCTGTCCCCAGAGCCTCAGCGAGCTGGAGCTGCCAGCACCATTGCTGCGTCCTAACGATTGTCCGCTCGGGCAGTGCAGAGCGGGTTGCCAACTTGTGTAAAGCCTGCCAGTCGGTCTTTGTGGTGCTAAGCCGTGGTGGCGAAGCCTGACGATTCTGCCCGCCTGAGCGGTAAGAGCCCTTTCCTGCCTAACGAGTTTGTTCTCAGAGCTGGTGCAGGCCGGATCCTGGCTATCTGACCAGGCCCAGTCAGCCCAAGCCGGACGAATCTGCGCGCGCCTGATTGGTGCAGTGCGGATTGGGGAAGTCTGGTGTATCTGCCTGCCAGAGTGAAGTCCGTCAGACCGAGCCAAGAAGAGTCTTCACGGTGGGTTCAGCCCGCATTATCGAAGCCCAACCCAAGCCGCGCCGAGTCCGATGAGTCCGCGCCCTGCGCGCCTGTGCAGTGCGAGCTGGGTGCAGCCCGCGTCACCGGAGCCAGGTCCAGTCATCCCGAGCCAAGCCGAACCAGACGAGTCTGCGCGCCTGTGTAGTGCGAGCTGGGTGCAGCCCGCGTCACCGGAGCCAGGTCCAGTCATCTCGAGCCAAGCTGAACCAGACGAATCTGCGCGCCTGAGCAGTGCGAGCTGGGTGCAGCCCGCGTCACCGGAGCCAAGTCCAGTCACCCCGAGCCAAGCCGAGCCCTGACGAGTCTGCGCGCCTGAGTAGTGCGAGCTGGGTGCAGACCGCGTCACCGGAGCCAGGTCCAGTCAGCCCGAGCCAAGCCGAACCAGACGAGTCTGCGCGCCTGTGTAGTGCGAGCTGGGTGCAGCCCGCGTCACCGGAGCCAGGTCCAGTCATCTCGAGCCAAGCCGAACCAGACGAATCTGCGCGCCTGAGCAGTGCGAGCTGGGTGCAGCCCGCGTCACCGGAGCCAGGTCAAGTCATCCCGAGCCAAGCCGAGCCCTGACGAGTCTGCGCGCCTGAGTAGTGCGAGCTGGGTGCAGACCGCGTCACCGGAGCCAGGTCCAGTCAGCCCGAGCCAAGCCGAACCAGACGAGTCTGCGCGCCTGTGTAGTGCGAGCTGGGTGCTGCCCGCGTCACCGGAGCCAGGTCCAGTCATCTTGAGCCAAGCCGAACCAGACGAATCTGCGCGCCTGAGCAGTGCGAGCTGGGTGCAGCCCGCGTCACCGGAGCCAGGTCCAGTCATCCCGAGCCAAGCCGAACCAGACGAGTCTGCGCGCCTGTGTAGTGCGAGCTGGGTGCAGCCCGCGTCACCGGAGCCAGGTCCAGTCATCTCGAGCCAAGCCGAACCAGACGAATCTGCGCGCCTGAGCAGTGCGAGCTGGGTGCAGCCCGCGTCACCGAAGCCAGGTCCAGTCAGCCCGAGCCAAGCCGAGCCCTGACGAGTCTGCGCGCCTGAATAGTGCGAGCTGGGTGCAGACCGCGTCACCGGAGCCAGGTCCAGTCAGCCCGAGCCAAGCCGAACCAGACGAGTCTGCGCGCCTGAGTATTGCGAGCTGGGTGCAGCCCGCGTCACCGGAGCCAGGTCCAGTCACCCCGAGCCAAGCCGAGCCCTGACGAGTCTGCGCGCCTGAGCCGTGCGAGCTGGGTGCGGCCCGCGTCACCGGAGTCGGGTCCGTCAGCCCGAGCCAAGCCGAGCCCTGACGAGTCTGCGCGCCTGAGCAGTGCGAGCTGGGTGCAGCCCGCGTCACGGGAGCCAGGTCCAGTCCGCCCGAGCCAAGCCGAGCCCTGACGAGTCTACGCGCCTGAGCAGTGCGAGCTGGGTGCAGCCCGCGTCACCGGAGCCAGGTCCAGTCACCCCGAGCCAAGCCGAGCCCTGACGAGTCTGCGCGCCTGAGCCGTGCGAGCTGGGTGCGGCCCGCGTCACCGGAGTCGGGTCCGTCAGCCCGAGCCAAGCCGAACCAGACGAGTCTGCGCGCCTGAGTAGTGCGAGCTGGGTGCAGCCCGCGTCACCGGAGCCAAGTCCAGTCACCCCGACCCAAGCGGAGCCCTGACGAGTCTGCGCGCCTGAGTAGTGCGAGCTGGGTGCAGACCGCGTCACCCGGAGCCAGGTCCAGTCAGCCCGAGCCAAGCCGAGCCCTGACGAGTCTGCGCGCCTGAGCAGTGCGAGCTGGGTGCAGCCCGCGTCACCGGAGCCAGTACCAGTCAGCCTGAGCCAAGCCGAGCCCTGACGAGTCTGCGCGCCTGAGCAGTGCGAGCTGGGTGCAGCCCGCGTCACCGGAGCCAGGTCCAGTCACCCCGAGCCAAGCCGAGCCCTGACGAGTCTGCGCGCCTGAGCCGTGCGAGCTGGGTGCGGCCCGCGTCACCGGAGTCGGGTCCGTCAGCCCGAGCCAAGCCGAACCAGACGAGTCTGCGCGCCTGAGTAGTGCGAGCTGGGTGCAGCCCGCGTCACCGGAGCCAAGTCCAGTCACCCCGAGCCAAGCCGAGTCCTGACGAGTCTGCGCGCCTGAGTAGTGCGAGCTGGGTGCAGACCGCGTCACCCGGAGCCAGGTCCAGTCAGCCCGAGCCAAGCCGAGCCCTGACGAGTCTGCGCGCCTGAGCAGTGCGAGCTGGGTGCAGCCCGCGTCACCGGAGCCAGGTCCAGTCAGCCCGAGCCAAGCCGGACCAGACGAGTCTGTGCGCCTGAGCAGTGCGAGCTAGGTGCAGCCCGCGTCACCGGAGCCAAGTCCAGTCACCCCGAGCCAAGCCGAGCCCAGACGAGTCTGCGCGCCTGAGCAGTGCGAGCTGGGTGCAGCCCGCGTCACCGGAGCTAGTACCAGTCAGCCTGAGCCAAGCCGAGCCCTGACGATTTTGCGCGCCTGAGCAGTGCGAGCTGGGTGCAGCCTGCGTCACCGGAGCCAGGTCCAGTCATCCCGAGCCAAGCCGAGCCCTGACGAGTCTGCGCGCCTGAGCAGTGCGAGTTGGGTGCAGCCCGCGTCACCGGAGCCAGGTCCAGTAAGTCCGAGCCAAGCCGAGCCCTGACGAGTCTGCGCGCCTGAGCAGTGCGAGCTGGGTGCAGCCCGCGTCACCGGAGCCAGGTCCAGTCAGCCCGAGCCAAGCCGAGCCCTGACGAGTCTGCGCGCCTGAGCAGTGCGAGCTGGGTGCAGCCCGCGTCGCCGGAGCCAGGTCCAGTCAGCCCGAGCCAAGCCGAGCCCTGACGAGTCTGCGCGCCTGAGTAGTGCGAGCTGGGTGCAGCCCGCGTCACCGGAGCTATGTCTAGTCAGCCCGAGCCAAGCTGAGCCCCAAAGTCCCCGTCAGCCCAATCTGAACGAGAAAAGTCGGCGCACTTAGATGGTGCAAGGTTAGCAAACTTAAATGTCTTCTGCTTTTGAGAGGTATTTAGTAGTTCACATTTAAATCTAGCTCATAAGTAGCTTATTTAGGCGTCATTATCACTCGATGGTCCCCGAGTATATTCTAAAATAAAGTTAATTGTATCAACATGGCTACCCGATCACTCCTGGAGATCTTCGAATTGTGAGCTTATTTAAATTTATATATTTTTTAAATTCTCGTTTTCAATCTTCGAATACTTCTCGTGTGTGATCAGGTTGCTGTTGCCATTTTTGTCAGCCTTAAGTAGTGATTTCGTCGATCTTCACGCTACCTGAGACTCTGTCTTCAGGCAATTGCTCCTCGTCCTCGTTCATCATTCTTCGGACTGCGAGTCGGTATTTATTGTACAGGTTAAATTACGAGTACGTCAATCTTCGAGTAGAAGTTCTTCGTCCTTCATAGAACTTCGAGTTTACTACACGGCTTGCGGTTTCTTGGTCGTCGGACTTGAGTTCGTCGATCTGCAGGTTCGTCTATCTGCAGGTTCGTCAGTCTTCGAGCCGCGAGTTCGTCGGTCGCCAGACTGCGTGTTCGTCGGTTGTCTGACTGCGGGTTCATCGGTCGTCCGACTGCGTGTTCGTCGGTCGCCGGACTGCGTGTTCGTCGGTTGCCGGACTGCGTGTTCGTCGGTCGCCGGACTGCGTGTTCGTCGGTCGCCGGACTGCGTGTTCGTCGGTCGCCGGACTGCGTGTTCGTCGGTCGCCGGACTGCGTGTTCGTCGGTCGCCGGACTGCGTGTTCGTCGGTCGCCGGACTGCGTGTTCGTCGATCGCCGGACTGCGTATTCGTCGGTCGCCGGACTGCGTGTTCGTCGGTCGCCGGACTGCGAGTTCGTCGGTCGCCGGACTGCGAGTTCGTCGGTCGTCGTACTGCGTGTTCGTCGGTCGTCGGACTTCGCGTTCGTCGGTCGCCGGACTTCGTGTTCGTCGGTCGTCGGACTGCGTGTTCGCCGGTCGTCGGACTTCGTGTTCGTCGGTCGTCGGACTGCGTGTTCGTCGGTCGCCGGACTGCGTGTTCGCCGGTCGTCGGACTTCGTGTTCGTCGGTCGTCGGACTGCGTGTTCGTCGGTCGTCGGACTGCGTGTTAGTCGGTCGTCGGACTGCGTGTTCGTCAGGCTTCGATACGCGGGTTCGTTATTGGTTGGTCTTAGAACTTCGAGTTCATCGTTCTTTAGTCTGCGAGTTCGTCGGTCCTCATACTGCGAGTTCGTCGTCCTCGGACTGCGAGTTAGTCGGTCCTCGGACTGCGAGTTCGTCGGTCGTCAGACTGCGAGTTCGTCGGTCCTCAGACTGAGAGTTCGTCGGTCCTCACACTGCGAGTTCGTCGATTCTCCGTACTGTGAGTTTGTCAGTCGTCGGACTTCGTGTTAATTAGTCTTCGCACTGCGTGCGTGTTCGCCGATCTTAGGGCTATGCGTTTATCGGACTGCGTGTTCGTCGGACTTCGATCTACGCATTTGTCAGTCTTCGAATTGCAAGTCCATCGATCTTCAAACTGCGCATTCGTCGGTTTTCTAACTACGCGTTCATCAGTCTTCGGACAAATAGTTCATCTTCAGCTTTCGCACTGCAAGTATGTCATTCTTTGATTTCAAACTGCGAGTTCGCGGCTCTTCGGTCTGCGAACTGCGAGTTAATCAAGCTTCGTCGAACTTCAGACAATCTTCCGGTGGTGAGTTTGTAATATGTTCTCTTCTGACTGCATGCGTCGATCTTCTGAATGTGTGAAATCGTCTGTCATCTTATTGAAGCTCATCGATCTCCGAATATGGGTTCGCCGATCTTCTGCATAGCTATGTATGAGTACTAATCAACCGACTATAAGAGCTCTTCAGTCTTCTAAAAAACCATCGATCGCCAGAATAGCCTAAACTGCACTACCTGAGCCTGCTGCGTCTTCGGATCGTCCAATTGACAATAGAGGGCCTATAACCACTTACCTATTTAAATATCGTCAAACTACGGGCTCATCGATCTTTACCTCTATTGCATATCAACAAGTTACCATGAATCACACTTCAAGCTACTAGTACCTCTGCGATCTGCGAACGCCGACAGAACGTAAGCTATTATTTTTTTCACAGATAATCACTGTAATCAAAGGGCGAGCTAATCGACGCGCAGCATCGACCATGTGCCGTTTCAACTACGACTGCGACAACTGATTTCACCAAACAAGCAGGCAAGCGTTCAGAGTTCTTAAGATAGTTTACCTAGGTATAGCCTAGGTAGGAGCAAACATCATCATCAGACCATAAATCAATCGTATTGAAATGCAAAACTCTCATCAGAAGTGCGTGAGTGATATTTGAGACATTATTTAATTTGTGTGTGTCGGACATTGTTTTAGTAGTGAATTTTACATTATCAAGGCTAAAAGCAGTATTTGTTCTTTCTTAACCACTGACTAGACTACTTACTTATATTCCTTGAACATGTACGCTTGTTGCTCTTGGTGTAATGTATTGTTTTTAAAATATTTGTCTTATAATATTTTAGTGAAACTTTGTATTACTGTAATGCCGATATTGTAAGTTTGTATAATTTTGTAGTGTTCGAAATGTGTTTAAAGTTTGTTTTAGTTGAGCCGTTGCAACTGCACTAACACCAAAAGACAATGTGACGCCGGAAATTTGTGGCTTTGGAGTACGTGTAAGGTAGAACTTGCTCTTTCCTTGTTGCGAAACGCGTAGTTAGTTTGTTTTAGATGAAGGCGACTTTTATCACAATCTGTTTATTAAGCTGTTAAACTGCACTAAAAACACAGTAATTATATTGCCGTCGATTTATATTGTGAAAAACTAGTAAGTTTGTACCACACATGTAATAGCTTTTCTTGTTTTGGAGATATGTTGTTAGTTTGTTTTTAGATGAAGACTTCACCACAATCTTCTTGCAACTGCACTAACACCACTAGATAACGTCAGCGATGTGTCACGTGGCATTGGAAAAATGTTTAACCTCTTACATGTATGTTATGCCTTTTCTTGTTTTCGAATCTTTTCTTCAATTTGTTTTAGATGAAGATGCTAACGCCTCTTACAGTTAGAAGAGCTGTTCTTAATAAGCCATTGCATTGTTTGCAATTGTGTTATATTTTGTTTTGGATGTACTAAATAGTATATATAATATTTGATTTTGCATATTACCTTTTTATATTGTGTTCGAAATATGTGTCGTTATGTTGTGTTTAATAGGAACAAGGATGGCTGCTTCGCACAGCATGGTAATGTTACTGGCAATAATCAAGAATGCGGACAGCTTACTTAACAAGGCAAACTTTTTGCACGTACCGTAACGAATCGTAATAATAGAGGTTACAAATACTTACCTGAAAAGAGACTGGATTGTTTCTCTATGAATAACCTGAATTAACCTGATTACATGTTCATGCAATGGGAAACTAGATGTACCATGTTAAATGTACCAACAGAAATTTCACGTTCGATGCAAGCTATTAATACTGGACGAAGAATATTCATCATCCGTAGCTGAGAGATTACATCTGTTAAAAACTAGTATGTATGTGTATTGCTTTATTTAATTTACTAATATTTGTCGGTGTCTGTAGTTTTTATGTCATTGTATGTGAGGATTTGTTGCTCGTTTTCATAGATGCACCAGTGAGAGAAATGCACGATCACCACGTCAGCGCAAGGAAAACAATGTTTATGTTACAGATATTTAAGGAATCTTCTCAAAACATGAAGTACCACAATAAGAAAAATAATGACATTGGTTAAACGACGCTTAGAACTAGATTGGAGACTAAGATTTTTATCTGAATGCTTTATGGTAATAATACAATTTAGTATATCGAACATATTTTATAACAGATAATGAGGAACATTGGTCTGCATGAGCTTGGCAGGTAAGATATATTTTTAGACGCAAGAGGAATAAAATCAACATTTATCTTGAGAAGGAGCACGATTCTACAGAAAAGGTTTAATACTTATGGTGCGTTACAACTACAAAGGTCTTCAAATATTGAAAAAATATATTAACCTGGACATTGGTGAGTGGAAACTAATGATTGCTTTCAGGCGAATTGATATAATACCTAATGACTGAAGTTAAACTGAATGTTAAAAGTTGTCATAATTATGCATACCTACAAGATTTGGAAATCGCTAAAATTCGACTTTTTGTTGTAAAGATTATTTATAGACATTCCAATTAAAAACGGATAGTAACTAAGTACAGCAGTAAGGGACGAATACTAAAAGTAACGTACTTTGTAAGAAAATGAAATTCCATTAGTCCAGTAAAATCGGAATCAGCTTAGAGGAAACGATGTATGAACTTACAGCTATTTATTTGAGAAAACTGTCTGAATTACAACTTCAATAATAAAATAACAACAGCGTTTACGCCAGCAATAGAGTGGTAAGTGTACCCTAAATATCTACCATAGTGACATTTCAGATAGACGGCAAATAAAACTTCTCAATCACAAAACAAGAGGTACAAATTGAAACTAGTTAATCAAAATGGTCATGGTCCACGATCAGTCTTCAATATCGCAAGAGTTTCGTTTAAGATACAAAAAAGTATTTTGGCAAGAAAATATTAAACAAAATACCCTCCTTCGACAATCGGGTGATAAGACCTGCTGGAGTAATACTAGTATGAGGTAAAACAATAAATAAATATGTCGTAGGCGAAACCTGATGATTATTTTCAGATACCAAGTTAAATAAAATACAACTGAACTTAAAAAGCTGCAGAATATCACAATTCAATTCCAGCTGAAGGTGCATTATGTATATACTACGCCATGCAATACCTACGTACTTACGTAATTTTCAGTCACTGTTGCAAGTAAGAATTTAAAAAATTTTAGGCTGTGAAAAAAAATTTTGAGACTTGATCTTGACTGTCTAAAATATAAAGGAGAATATTCGCCAAGATATAACCATTGGATAATAAAATAATTGAATTATTTTTTATTGGAAATTGAGATTATGAAAGAGGCAAGACCTTGGTGAGTAAATAATAATGATTCATTTCAGATGCACTATCATTCAACTTTAAGGTGGACCAAATTTAATAAAAAAAAGGTAACATTGCTTATTTTTATATAGTGGAAGAAATGAATAGCTACTTAACTGTAGAGCTAGCCAGAGTCCATTATTGCAAATAAGATTCAAACAATTACGAGATCAGCTAACATCATATTAGAAACAATGAAATATAGGTGTACGCAGTAAATAAAAGAGAGTTTCCAGAAAAGTCTTCCAAAATGGAAGGATGGAACAATAGCGCCCTGAATAATGCTTTTCGTCTGATAATATAACTGCTTCAATGGTATGAGCATGGCTTAGATTTCAAAAAGATGAGAACAATCAGTTTCACAACTTCGACTTGACCAAGTGAATTTCAGATAGTCATACAAAAAAATGTGTAGGTACCTACCTAAATTCAAAAGTATGAAGTAATGAAGGTAAAATCACTATACTGCTGCTCTGCAAGTATCGATATCAGCAAAACCCATTCTGCTCAAATGAAATGTATGAAGGTAAAATTGCTACACTCCATTTAACTAAAGACTAGCGGCAAGTAAGAAATAATGATAATAATTCCAGAGAAGTATACAAGCATCAATAAAATTATGAAACACCGCCGTGGTTGCGCGAGTAAATAATTAACAATTTCAGATGAAGTTCATAGTTAGTACATTGTTAAC
Organism: Archips xylosteana; assembly: GCA_947563465.1. Lineage (NCBI taxonomy): Eukaryota > Metazoa > Arthropoda > Insecta > Lepidoptera > Tortricidae > Archips > Archips xylosteana. Next base: position 9,039,064 of record OX387362.1, read on the forward strand.
GAAACGTCAAAAACCAGAAACGAGTCAGGTCGCAAAAGCATAAATCGTCGCCAAAGCATAAATAATATAATAATATAAAGGTAAGTATCCTAATCATTTGTTTCAGATTTATGGTAAAATAAGCAAAGTAAAAAAAAAAACAAAAGGAGGCAAAAATAGTAAGAAAAGAATTGAACTTACAAAAAAAAAAATTAGTCCCCTTATGAAAGAGCAAAATAAGAATAAAAAAGCAAGTCAGAAAAGAAATGACTGACAAAAAAATTAAAGTAAAAAATGACTGTCAAAAAAATGAAAGTAAAAAATGACTGACAAAAAATTACAAAAAAAAATAAGAAGACTCAAAATTCCATGAAAAAAGCGTGTTCAAAGACAGGAGGGCAGAAAGCAAGAAAACTCGAGTGGGCAAATAAAAGAAGACTGAAGACTAGATGAGAGGAAGACTGAAGAATCCACAACACTGGAAGACGAAGACTCCACGAGGCAAGAAGACCCCAGAAGGAAGACCGATGTCTGCAGTGGGTAGGAAGACTGACTACTCAAGTGGGCAGGAAGACCGACGACTCAAGTGGGCAGGAAGACCGACGACTCAAGTGGGCAGGAAGACTGAAGACTCCAACGGGCAGGAAGACTGAAGACTCCAGCGGGCAGAAAGAGTGTAGACTCCAGCGGGCAGAAAGAGTGTAGACTCCAGCGGGCAGAAAGAGTGTAGACTCCAGCGGGCAGGAAGACTGAAGACTTCAGCGGGCAAGGAAGACTGAAGACTCCAGCGGGCAGGAAGACTAAAGACTCCAGCGGGCAGGAAGACTGAAGACTCCAGCGGGCAGGAAGACTGAAGACTCCAGCGGGGCAGGAAGACTGAAGACTCCAGGGGCAGAAAGACTGAAGACACCAGCGGGCAGGAAGACTGAAAACTCGAGAGGGCATGAAGTAAGAAGACTCAAAAGAGTGCATGAAGAATGAAGACTCAAGAGGGCATGAAGAAAGAAGACTCAAGAGGGCATGAAGAAAGAAGACTCAAGAGGGCATGAAGAAAGAAGACTCAAGAGGGCATGAAGAAAGAAGACTCAAGAGGGCATGAAGAAAGAAGACTCAAAGAGGGCATGAAGAAAGAAGACTCAAGAGGGCATGAAGAAAGAAGACTCAAGGAGGGCATGAAGAAAGAAGACTCAAGAGGGCATGAAGAAAGAAGACTCAAGAGGGCATGAAGAAAGAAGACTCAAGAGGGCATGAAGAAAGAAGACTCAAGAGGGCATGAAGAATGAAGACTCAAGAGGGCATGAAGAAAGAAGACTCGAGAGGGCATGAAGAAAGAAGACTCGAGAGAGCATGAAGGAAGAAGACTCAAGAGAGCATGAAGAAAGAAGACTCAAGAGGGCAACAGGAAAGAAGACTCGAGAGGGCATGAAGAAAGAAGACTCGAGAAAGCTACAAGAAAGAAGACTAGAGAGCAGCAAAACAGAAGACTAGAGGGCAAGAAGAAAGAAGACTCAAGAGGGCATGAAGAAAGAAGACTCGAGAGGGCATGAAGAAAGAAGACTCGAGAGGGCATGAAGAAAGAAGACTCAAGAGGGCATGAAGAAAGAAGACTCAAGAGGGCATGAAGAATGAAGACTCAAGAGGGCAACAGGAAAGAAGACTCGAGAGGGCATGAAGAAAGAAGACTCGAGAAAGCAACAAGAAAGAAGACTAGAGAGCAGCAAAACAGAAGACTAGAGGGCAACAAGAAAGAAGACTCAAGGAGGGCATGAAGAAAGAAGACTCAAGAGGGCATGAAGAAAGAAGACTCAAGAGGGCATGAAGAAAGAAAACTCAAGAGGGCACAAAGAAAGAAGACTCAAGAGAGCATGAAGGAAGAAGACTCAAGAGAGCATGAAGAAAGAAGACTCAAGAGGGCAACAGGAAAGAAGACTCGAGAGGGCATGAAGAAAGAAGACTCGAGAAAGCTACAAGAAAGAAGACTAGAGAGCAGCAAAACAGAAGACTAGAGGGCAAGAAGAAAGAAGACTCAAGAGGGCATGAAGAAAGAAGACTCGAGAGGGCATGAAGAAAGAAGACTCGAGAGGGCATGAAGAAAGAAGACTTAAAGAGGGCATGAAGAAAGAAGACTCGAGAGGGCAACAGGACAGAATACTCGAGAGGGCAAGAAGAAAGAAGACTTCAGAGGTCAGGAAAACTGAAGACCCCACGAGGTAGGAAGACCGAAAGCTCCAAAGGGCAGGAAGACGAAAACTCCAGAGAGCATGAAGACCGATGACTCCACGAGGCAAGAAGATTCCAAAAAGAAAGATGACTTCAGAAGGCAGAAACACTGATAAGTAAGTATCCTGTGAATGTAAAAAAGTATGTTAACTACTAAATTCTTGGACATGTACCTATTATTACTTTTTATCAATTTTGAAGAAAAATGCTGATTTTATGAATTAAGTTCTAAACCGTTTCTTTTTCTTTGCCAGAACATCTGTGTGACTTTTGGGGAAAGCGGAAAGAAGAAAATATCGAAGTGTCCTAAAAAACGAACGAAAAATTAGGACCTACATAGATTAATCAAACAGAAACCAGATGCACTAGAATAACAAGGGAATCCAAATGAAGTGGAGCAAATTAAATTAGTTTTCAAGCCTCAGAAACTCGAGACTATTTTATAAAATCACATCACAAAAATCTACCATAGAAGCAGAATTAAAAATCGTCATTCCAAAGCAACTTGTAAAACCAAACAGTTTAAATTAATAAATTCTAAATACCGAAGTCCAGAGGGCTGGAAGAATAAAAGACTTCACGAGGCAGAAAGACCGAAGACTCCAGAATACAGGAAGAGTGAAGACTCCAGAGGGCAGGAAGACTTTAAAACTTCAAAAAGCAAGAAGACCGAAAACTCCACGAGGCAAGAAGATTCCAAAAAGAAAGATGACTTCAGAAGGCAGAAACACTGATAAGTAAGTATCCTGTGAATATAAAAAAAAGTATGTTAACTACTAAATTCTTGGACATGTTCCTATTATTACTTTTTATCAATTTTAAAGAAACAAAATGCTGATTTTATAAATTAAGTTCAAAACCGTTTCTTTTTCTTTGCCAGAACATCTGTGCGTCTTTTGGGGAAAGCGGAAAGAAAATATCGAAATGTCCTAAAAAACGAACGAAAAAATTAGGACCTACATAGATTAATCAAACAGAAACCAGATGCACTAGAATAACAAGGGAATCCAAATGAAATGGAACAAATTAGTTTTCAAGCCTCAGAAACTCGCGACTATTTTATAAAATCACATCAGAAAAATCTACCATAGAACGAGAACGCAGAATTAAAAATCGTCATTCCAAAGGAACTTGTAAAACCAAACAGTTAAATTAATAAATTCTATATTTGGACGACTTGAGACTCCTGACCAAAGAAGATTATCGAAAGGAAGGAAAACTGTAGTATGAGGAAACAAAATAGAACTGATCAATTGATGAGTAATCGTTAAATGATAGTGGAGTGAAGAATGAATCCTATACAGTAAGAAGGGCGAAAATACCAGAAGTGAGGACTATAAGAATTAAAGACGCAATATTAACAATTACAATAGAAAGATACTGTTCAAAAATACCACCATTTAGAATCGCTAATATGCTTATGTTTGGAAAAGAAATTACACTTCATTCTAAAGCAAAAGTATTTCATGGTCAAGAGCAACGTACCTAAACTAAATAAGTAGAGAATGATATTGAATGAAGCCTAGAGAAAGTAGATTCAACTAAGTTCAAGAAAATTACAATTATTGGGTAAGTTGGTATAATTTATTCCCTGTTTTCTCGTGGTCCTATTGATTTGTCCCATCAATGGGACCACGAGGGAGACTTATTTCTCGTAGTCCCATTAACCTTTCGTATGCCGAAATTTAAAAAAAAAAAAGTCGTGCATTCTAGCCTCAACAGTTTCATATAAATCCAATGATACAGATTAAAAAAAAAATACAAAAAGAAAGCCTTAAATTGGGTACGGATCCGGTACAAGGCATACGAAGGGTTAATAAAATATCACTTCCTGTATATAATATTAATAAGTACGAGTACGCATACATATGTATAGTAGGTACCTCTTTGTACAAATTTGTCTAATGCAGAGTGAAGTGGAAGACGATAAATCTATATAAATATATAAAAATGAATCACAGAAATGTTTGTACGCGCATAACTTCCGATTGACTGCACCAAATTGGATAATTCTTTTTTTGTTGCGTTTGTTATTGTCAGGAGAAGGTTCTTATAAAAGAAATTTAAAAAATACAACGGAGGCGAAACCGCGGGCATCAGCTAGTAAGTAAAATACTTATGACAACTTAAAAAGTGTTAGAATGTGAAATTAAACTAAAATACAGGAACACAACGTAAGCACCGGTTGAAAATCCACCTATAATTCAAATCCTGAAATCCGCTGCAACTAAATAAGGCGTTTGCAAAATATATCCAACGTGAAATTGATTTGTTCCATCAATGGGACAACGAGGGAGACATTTCTCGTGGTCCCATTCTGTACAGTGTGCATTTTATACAGGAGGTTCGAGATAACTCCAATTGAACTCAGGAGGTCCAAGATAACTCCAATTGAACTGAATGGGACCACGATAAATAAGTCTTCCTCGTGGTCCCATTGATGGGACAAATCAATGGGACCACGAGAAAAAAGGCTTTCATTCAATTCAGTAAGATTATTGATTATTACAATGTTATGTATCATATGTATGGTATTCGATATCTCTGCCACCAATGAACTGATTTGATGATTACTTTTTGTTCGAAAGTATCTCGGATTGGTTTCTTATAAATGTAATCAATATCGATTTGGTACTTATACGATTACAATTTTATTAGCAATTAAAGATTTAGATTTATATGTTTCTGTTTTAGGTATTCGTCCATCTCCATATAACTTGAAGCGCTTAATAATAAAACAAGTTAATTATTATCTTCAATTTCTTCACTAGTCATAGTTATCAATCATTATCGTAATGTAACATTAGGTACATACAAGTTAGGTGTTAAAAATAAATTTTAGTAGTAACATCATTGAATTTTCAAGTTAAATGAACATTGTTACATTCAATTTGTAATAATTTTTTATTCTTTTCAGGACTTATGGCGTCAAAGCCACTCTACAATAAGGATGGGCAGATAATCTCACTGAAAACTTGGAACTATTTATTTTAGCAAAATGTACTACTTAAAATAATCTTAACCGAAAACGTATTTCAAAATTAATAAACTTATATTGATTACTAAAGGTACTTTATTGGTATGAATTATTTTATGTAATTAATTTAAATACCTTGATTAAAAAACATTGAAAATATTTCATCTTGCTCTGTAATTTGTGTCAATATTTTTTCTAAATAAAATACTTATTATCCTGCTATAAGGACTTTTTTTGTTTTCCCTTTTAACGTTTTAGAGGCACAAGTGAGGGTAGGTATAGTCGACTAATAAATTTCTTTACTATCCTTGGTTCAATGTCAATTTTGTATAACTAACAAACACATCAGACTATTTTTCCCTTATTTTTATTTTATTTTTATTCTAATGTAGGAAAAGTGAAAAATGGTAAAGCACTTACTTGGTCGACTATACACGACTGTAAAACCGCATATGCGTCTCAAATGCGTAAAAAGAAGAGTACGTTCAGATTTTGTGGTCCATTATATCTTATCCCTTTATATCTTAGGCACTACTGCTTGGCACTACCAGTAGTGTCATGGAAAATGTTGTTTTCCCATGACGCTACTTCTCTGATTGGCTCATTGGACGCATACAACAAAATTACCCGTGGCACTACCATCCAACGGATTTGGATTTAAATATTCGTTCACACTTTATAAAAAAATTAATGAAAACGAAAGTGACTTGAGTATCTTCTATTAAGAAATAAACAATTTCATATTGATGCGTATTTACACGTTATACCGATAACAACGAGTGCCAGTAAGCTCCAAGTAGTTTGCATTGCAGTTACGATGGTATGAAGCTAGGATAATACCCCGCGTGCCAAAGGAAATTAATTTTCCCGTGACACTAATACTAAGGCCACTAGTGTCACAGGAAATTCTTTTGTTACCCGTTGCACTACCGGTGTACCGTAGTGTCATTGGAAAGTAAAATTTCCGATGACCCTACTGGTAGTGCCAAGCAGTAGTGCCTAAGGTAAAAAGGATCCTATCTACATATTTTGTTAGGAGATGTAGATGTAGTTGTTTGAGCAAGTTCAATATCGATACGATAAAATTATATTATTATTTGTTAGGTACGGGGATCTCGGAAACGCTCCCCTCTAACGATTTCAATGAAAATTGCTATGTGGAGGTTTTCGAGGGGAACAAATTGATCTAACATAATTTTATGGGATTTGTGCGAAATCCCGGAATTAAAATATCACGTCTAATTAATTTAATGCTTAATTGCCGCCGCGGCTAGAAGTATTAGAAACGGGAAAGTACCTACCAAAAGGTAACTCAGTCTGCATAGCCTGCTACATTTTCTTGTTAAACTGTTCAACCGAGTTACTTAGATGAAATTTGGTGCGGAGATAGTTTGAGATCTTTGCATGGATGTAGGATAATTTTATTGCATAGTTCCCGTAAGATGGTTGGTTACAAACGATTTATTCACAGAAAAAGTCGCGGGTAACAGCTAGTTTAGAATAAACTACCGTTATATTGACTCTAGATTATTTTGAAATAAGTTTTACTTTAGAATAAAATAAGACAAATTTTAACTGACTTCAAAAAAAGGAGGAGGTTCTATTTTTACAACTGTTCGTAGCGCCATCTAGTCTTCACAGAGAGAAATTGCTTCATCCTGCATCGCGCTATCGAAGTTTTTCAACTCTGCTGCAATCTAATTTTCTTCCTCCGAACTTCGGTTCCCAGGCACAACATCTGTCTGGAGAGAGATCTCTCTCAAACTCAAACTAAGTACGTACATCGACATCTTCGACATTTACCCTGTACTTAACTCTTACGGCCTATCCCCACATCCCAACATGAAAACATGCTTATTCATGTTGTGTAAGTACCTAAAGAAATAAATGGTCTTTGTTTTACCGGGAAATTTTTTATATATAATGTAGGTACAGTCGTAGTCATAAATTTGCATAGTTAGACTTATCCTTGCGTCGTCGCCTACCTAATTCTCACAAGCAAAGTTCATGCGTATAATTATTTTTACAAATATAATGTAGGCAACTATTTCTTTATATTTCCCCATTCGCACGCGAGTTTATAAAGCGTCGTGTCAAAACCCGACTTTACCGCCAATTTAAAGGCCACCACAGACCGTAGCGCGGGGCATGCGCGCGACGCCGACGGAGCGTGGCCAGCGCGTAGTATAAGGCTGTGTTCAGACCAAACCGTCTCTCAGCCGCCGAATGTGAGCAGGCTCACTGTGAGCCCCAGTGTGAACGTTATTTGTACGGTATTTTATGTCGGCGACTACGCATAGCGTAATAGCGTATTGTCGGTTAGGTGTGAACGAAACAGTGAATATGAATGGAAATACAATAAACTGCGTAACGCGCGCTCACTTTCGGCGGCTGACTGTCGGTTTGGTCTGAACACAGCCTAACACTGAATCATATACGCTGCGCCGCGCAGCCAGTGTTTGTCACGGTATATATGACTCAGTGTTATATAACGCGCTAGGCCTGCGCCGTCGGCGTCGCGCGCACGCCCCGCACTGCGGTCTATGGGTGGCCTTATGTTCGATTCAACTTACCGTCCATTGATCAACGTGTGTGAATAGGTATAATACATGGGTAAAGATTTGTCGATTTGTGTCATTTAAACAATTTTTTAATGGATGTTTAGAAAGCTCTCGTGCGAATTGAGTCTTAAAAGTTATATTTTTTTTATAAATTAGTTATAAGCTGGCAACATTTTTTGACACTGTCAGCGAGTGAAGGTCCGATTGGTATAGGTCAAGTATAGGTCTATGATCCCCTCACGTTAATGTTCATTCCATGTTCATTCATTCATTGAATAATATTTATTTAGCCTGTGGTCTCAGTTCTCTGTTCAATCGGGGTAGACAAGTTAGAGCATTTGTTTTTGACAACTTTGGAACTCAATCACAGCGCCATCTCTTGAGATCACGTAGTCCACAACTCCTTGTGGTCCCGAAATTTGGACGTTTTATTGCAATATAATATGTCCCTAAAGTGCTAGTATTTAGTTTTAAATACACACTTTTAGTTTTTTGCATATATTTCTAACTTAATACGCATTTTGTAATTCTTATTCATCAATAATTAGTGTTTATTTTAATATATTCTCAAAAATATGTCCCAACTTCTTTTTAAATTTGTCAAGGTTTTGTTAGCAACACAGAAGACAAAATGTCATAAAGACATTATGGTTATACATATTTACATACGTATGTATATGGCATCCAGAGGACATCAACTTACAGAGGGCAGCTTAGTAGTATTTTAAATATGGCGTCACGTCAAACGGGAAGGGGTGACAGATAACCATAGAGAAGATACAGATAACGCTCTCTATTCCTTTTGGTATATTTATCTTACTCTATGGTCAGTCCGGTCCGGTCCGGTTGGTCAGTCACAGTCACAGTCAGTCAGTCAGTTTCATTCAGTTCAGTTTCTTTCTGTTATTGCACTATGTATGTAGCAAGCTAGTTTGGTTTCATCTGTAATTTGATTGATAAATTTTGTTTTGATCAAATACAAATTACCCACGTTGGTGTAACATCAGAGGTTTCTCTTTATGTGTCGCGTTTCCGGTTAGCTTTTAGCTCATTCTTAATTACTAAAAATAATAAAATGTCATATCAACTATACAGAAATACCACGATTGGAAATACTTTACAGGAAAGCCTCGATGAACTGATCCAAGTAAGTACATAAATCCGGTATAATTTTCTGTACTGTTAATACGTACCCGATTGTATCATGTTATTAATTACTTTTTTCAGTATGGGCAGATAACCCCAGCCTTGGCAGTCAAAGTGCTGCTGCAATTCGACAAGTCTATAAACCAAGCTCTATCCAACAGGGTCAAATCTAGATTAACCTTTAAAGCTGGAAAATTGAACACTTATAGGTGCGTATTGCTACAAGAGAAATATTTTTTGGGACTCATGCTATTTATCAGAATTCAGAGTTGTTTGTTCAAATATTCATTTATGACTCGTGCATTGCAGTTCGAGAACGAGAAAAGATTTAATTTACAATCATTTGTATGCTTAAGCAAAATCAAGACAGAGTAACGTGTGAGCATTTGAAACCCTAACCATAACCTTACTCTTACTGCTGATCTCTGAAACATTTTTCATACCAACATTTGGGAGTGAAACTAGCCCAAGATTAGGAAATCTAATTCTGACATCTCAATCCCTTATGAGATTGGTAACAGTAAATCTACAGGGTTATTGGTAAGTCAACCTATTCCGGTTAAGGGGTTATGGTGGGAGGTCATTTGCAATCTTTTTTGTCCCATAAAGCCCTATCCGAAAATTAACCATTACTGAGATAATTGAAATTTAAGTTTTTTGCAAAAATAGTCAGAAACGCATCTTCAAAAATTTATTTAAAAAAAAAGTTGGCCATTTAAATCAACTTTTTTTATTTTCTTATGTACAAAATAAAATAACTATTCTTTTGCAATATTAAAAGTATAATTATCTGTACACGTTTAAGAACGCAGGACTAAAAAGTAAAAAAAAAATAAGTTTTTTTTACCAGGTTGTTCAAAATGAATAGCACAAGAACAGAAAATTTTACTATGACATTTGGCGTGCAGATTGTACGTAAAACATGCACGTGTTTCTAGCTTTCTAACAAGCTACTAATATTATAATTTTTGTAAATGGTTGTCAGAAAAAATAATTACAAAGGACATAGGAAGAAAATCACGTCCGAACTTTTCTCAAAGTCAACTCATCATTCTCATCAATCAAAAATTTATTTTAAGTCACCTTTTTTATTTGCTTATTTACAAGATAAGCTAAACACAAGCTAAGACAGCTATTTAGCTGTTCTTATGCAATATTAAAAGTACAATTATCTGTTCAAGTTTAAGAATGCAAGACAAAAAAGTAAAAAAAATATGATTTTTTATCACGCTGTTCAACAGTAATGGAACTAAAACAGAATTTTTTACTAATAAATTTGGCGTGCAGATTATACGTTATCATGCACGTATTTCTAGCTTTCTAACAAGTTATATACTATGATTGTTGCTAATGTTTGGTATAAAAAAATGATCAAAAAGGACTTAGGAAGAAAATCACGTCCAAACATTTCTTAAAATTAACTCATTAAAACTATCAATAATAACTTTAATAAATCCAACTAACAACAATAACTAATTAGAAATCCTACAATATTATTATTTTATTTACATTTAATACCCATTCATAAATGTCCCTTATTTGCCGCAGTGGCGGACTAAGAAATTTGTAAGCACTTCCATTTACAAATTATAAAAAATAAAGTACCTATTTGAAAATAGAACTCCTTACTTTGATAATCTTATACAAAAAAATATTAACTGTGTATTTTGCGTAATTGGCTAAGTAAAGTTTTTTGAAGAGGTGCTAATTATATTTTTTTTCGACAGTCGGCGTTCTGGAGATCGAGAAACTGCAGCTATTTTATTTTTATCTCCTGTTGTTTACTGGAAATATTTTTTTAAGTGTTCGAGATGACATTTGTGTGATTTTACGGCTGACAAGCGGTTCGTGCTCAGTACTAAGAAGAAATAGAAAAAAAAACGAAGTCAACTGTCAGTTCTGTCAATGTCAAATCGTTTGCGTTTCGTTTGCTTTGCGTTTTGGTGTGCTCAGTGTGATTTTTGGACTATTTTTATCGACCTCCGCATAAAATCCGGACTTTCAATTTTACCGCATTTCTCCACGACCTAAGCACGTTAATTGGATCACGATTGAATACTTTCGATCACTATTTTGGAACTGCTTCTTGGGCAACGCAAAGCAAACGAAACGCAAACGGTTATATTTCATTTGACATTGACAGAACTGACAGTTGACTTCGTTTTTTTTTTCTATTTCTTCTTAGTACTGAGCACGAACCGCTTGTCAGCCGTAAAATCTCACAAATGTCATCTCGAACACTTAAAAAAATATTTCCAATAAATAAAAGGAGATAAAAATAAAACACCTGCAGTTTCTTAGTGTTGAAGTCGACCACTGTCGAAAAAAAATATAATTAGCACCTCTTCAAAAAACTTTACTTAGCCAATTATTATGATCCCAGACATAGTAATCCGTTTAATACGATGTTGTGCATTAAGTAAACGGATTTGCCGCCGATTTTCAAATAAAAAAATACACAGTTATTTTTTTTAGTAAGATTGTCAAAGTAAGGAGTTCCATTTTCAAATAGGTACTTTATTTTTTATAATTTGAAAATGGAAGTGCTTAAAAATTTCTTAGTCCGCCACTGCGGCAAATAAAGAACATTTATGAATGGGTATTAAATGTAAAAAAAATAAAAACAACGTAGGATTTTAAACTTAATTGTTTTTTGTTTCAATTTTGTATTTTTGCATTAGTTATTGTTTTTAGTTGTATTTATTACAGTTATTATTGATAGATTTAATGAGTTAATTTTAAGAAATGTTTGGACGTTATTTTCTTCCTACGTCCTTTTTGATCTTTTTTTCTAGCAAACATTAACAAAAATCATAGTATTAATAGCTTGTTAGAAAGCTAGAAATACGTACATATGTTAAGTATAATCTGCACGCCAAGTGTTGTAGTAAAATTTTCTGTTTTTGTGCCATTAATGTTGAACAGTGTGATAAAAAATCATATTTTTTTTACTTTTTGGTATCGCATTCTTAAACTTGACTGTTCAAGTTTAAGAATAATCAATTATCTGTATAATTGTACTTTTAATATTGCATAAGAACAGCTATTTTATCTTGTAAATAAGCAAATAAAAAAAGATGACTTAAATTGCCAAATTTTTTTAAAATAAATTTTTGATTGATGAGAATGATGAGTTGACTTTGAGAAAAGTTCGGACGTGATTTTCTTCCTACGTTCTTTGTGATTATTTTTTCTGGCAACCATTTACAAAAATTATAATATTAGTAGCTTGTTAGAAAGCTAGAAACACGAGCATCAGTGGCAAGTGGCCTAACAATTAAAATCCTTGACTGTACCTAATGATTTATAAATCTCATATTTTGTAAAACTAAAATAAAATAATGATTTCAAAGTAAATAAAAACTTATATTTTAGCGATATTATCTTTAGACGTAAGTTATATTTAACAGTAAGCAACCCTAGCAACACGCCTGGACGACAGAGGGGTGTAACGGCGTGAGGGGGGAAGTAGGTATATAAATGGCGGCGTTTTGGACGCGGTCAAAAGAGATTCCCTTCTACTCTGTTATTATTTATTCTTATGCTACTATAGTGCTCTACTTCCTAAATAGGTAAAAACCTGTACTATAGGATAAGCAGCGACCCTCCCCCTAAATTGTACGATGTTTAAGAGCATTCTAGGATTGTAATCAACTTGGGATCCATTTTTAGTTATTGAGGATTGTGTGAAAGTAGGAAGTTATTGTTTAAGAAATGATAAATATTCTGGCTTCAATTTGTAGTAATATAACACAATTTTATGACTAAATTTCAGTATGATATTAAAGTCAAGTTTTTATAATATTTTAACACAATACAATACCTACTCTATTGTTACATGCAAAAACAACTTGTGTAGGTACTTTGCCATACTTCATTGTTATAAATTCTCATGTACCTGTTTCAGGTTTTGTGATAATGTATGGACATTTATGTTGAATGATGTGGAATTCCGGGAAGTTCAAGAGGTAGCCAAAGTGGATAAAGTTAAAATTGTAGCTTGTGATGGTAAAAGTAAGTATATTTGTTTCTTGTTAGTCATGGTATTAACCTTTTTGACACCAGCGTTGTCTATAGATTCCACATAAGAATCAATTTTGTTCATATCAAAAACTATATGCGGCGTTCAAAAGGTTTATTATGTCATGAATATTAGTAGGTACTAAGTCATTTAAAGCTGTTAGTGTTTATTTTCGAAGGGTTAGTTTGCCCAAGCTAGTGCTTGCACTACTTTGGAGTATTTATTGCTAGGTTTAAGATAAATTTTTTTTGAATCACTTTCAGTCGATATTAATTTTGCACCCAAATCAGCCCCAAAGTTTTAGGAGAATACATCAGAGTAAACTGCAGTAAGCACACTATTTATGCAGTATAATTCTAAAACATAGACATGAAAATTATCCTTCCATCTGGCTTCTGAATCTTGGCATCCCTTCCATCTAGCTTCTGAAACGTGGCCTCAAAAATATGGAACAATTAAGTTTTAGTGATATTGCCAAACAAATGTAACTTACACAAGGACCTTGCCACCACAATAAAATTTTCTTATCTCATTCTTTTGTGCTAGCGGCGGAGCATAGCAATTTACTGTCGTAATCATTTCAGATAAATTAATTTCAACTAATTCTACTGCAGAACATTACAGTAAGGCCGGGGCCGCACTGGTAAGGCGACCGGCGACGCGACTAAATCAAACATAGTTGATTTAGTCGCCGTCGCCGCTGCGGCCGCTCACATAACTTGAACTATGTTTGATTTAGTCGCCGTCGCGTCGCGTCGCCGGTCGCCTTACCAGTGCGGCCCCGGCCTAAGCATGATGCAACATGCACTTGGCTAGTTTTTTTATCAATATCCAACTGTCTAATTAAAAAAGCCCAGATTGCTAAAAGACATAAAAATCTTATGTCAGTGAAAGAAAAACGACTAAACATGAACCATTCCACTTGGTAGGTAAAAAAATATATACAACTAGCTGTTGCCCGCGACTTCGTCTGCGAAGATAAAAAATAGCCTACGACTTATTCTCAGACCTACCGAATATGGAGAAAAAGTTTCATAAAAATCGGTCAAGCCGTTTCTGAGGAGTTTGATAACAAACACCGTGACACGAGATTTTTATATATTAGATTTTATCCCTGAATTCGGAAAATAATAATTAGAGGCCACATTTGATAACTGATATTGTGGAGTTCAAAAGTTGTTAGCTGGTAGGTAGTAAAAAAAATTTTACAAAAGTAATTGTGATCTTTTTCAATAATATTTTATATTTTCTATAAATGACTGCCATATATTAAGTCCACCTTTTTGAACTACACTTGTATATAGGTAAAATACTTAAGTAAATGACCTGTTGTATGTAGTTGTGCACAAAATAAATAGAAATGGAGCTTTAAGTCATTTTTCTAATTTGGAACATCAATCTGTTAATATGGACACATTACTACTACATACAACAGGTCATATTTAAGTTTTTCACCTTTACCCTCCCTAAAAACAACAGAAATTGTGAGAACAATTTTCTAAATTTTTTTTGTTTCAGATGTTGAAGAAAGGAGATAATATTGGCTGTGTTGGATTAGTTTAATTATGTTCAATATTTCAAAATATTTTTATAAAGCTATTATTTGGAAGAACTGCAAGTGGATTAACCAAAATGGCTTTGAATTGTATACAAAGTACTCCTCATACTGAAACTTACTTCATCTGTATTACAAATACTGACAATATACCTGCATAGTGAATAAGTATTTCTTTTGATAAATTATGAAATCGTGGAAATACTATTCCTATACATTTTGTACTTCAAATTCGGTCCTTTAATTAATGTATTAATATGTATAAACAAATAAACATTATTAATTACTTGTCCATGTTTTGTTACTTTAATTTGTTTAGGGTTGGGTTTCAATAAAAGAACTTCATTCAAAATAGATTTTAATTTTCTAAATAACTATTATGCAATATTTATACATATTATTTACAAATCTCCTAAAAACTGACAGATCTAAAAAAAAAACAATAGAAATTAATTACAAAATTTATTGATCAGCAGAACAAAATAGAATCTGATAACAAATGAAAGAAAAGATAGAACTTCTGTCATGGTTTAGAGACAATAATCGTAAGTTAACCTAGCCTCACTATTTAATAAATTTAAAGTAATGTAGAATGAGTATGAGTGATTCACCATCGATTATGATAATAATGGAAAAGTTGCAGTAAATAGAATGGTTCCAACACCAGGAAATCAAACCATGGTAAACCACCACCCTCTAATAAAACTAACGCTGCTGATTCCTGAATAGACTAAAAAAAATTGGTAACATAAGGATGTCAATCAAATTGTACACATAAGTCAAAGTAGGCCCGCATTCCGTCATTTATCACATTTCCATGTGAGCAATGGAATTAATCTTATTCCTACGTTACATAGAGTAAAATATTTTTATATTTAGTTTAACATAACGGACGCTGATGCATATAACATGTCTCTCATATTTAATAGTTTCGCCGTCGTGTCAAATGGTACATGAAATTAGTAAAAACAATAACAACTTATATCGTAATAATAAAAATGGAAAACATGCGGCTTAGACGATTTTACTCTAAAACCATTTTGATATCCCCTTAGATAAGACTTTTACCTAAACACGCATAGGCAGTATGAAGTAGTAAGAAATATATAGTACCTAGTTATAAAACTGGCACTTAGGTGCATTTTACAAAACTGTTAATATGTGGCCAACAGTTAGAACAGGGGGGTTACTACGAAATTCGAAGTTCGAAGTTCGGATCGTGCGGTCCCTCTCACTCTCGTAATAAATATCATTAGCGTGAGCGGAACGGCATGAAACGAAGTTCGAATTTCGCGCTTCGTAGTATAGGGCCTGTTCCAGTACAAATAATGTACTTTGCCTGATACTAAACAACAAACTAGGACAAGATTGAACAAAGCTGTTTTCATCAAATTAGTAGTCTGACTAAACCGACCGTGAAGACGTTGTGTTAGCGACAACATTTGTATATATTTTTGATCACCTCTGCAGAATCTGATTAATATTGTCGGGACCACAGACAATCGCTGCAATTGGTGAGACTTTTGAACCGAAATAAACAAATAAAAATATTAAAATCTCGTGCGCCAAGACTGTAGTGGTAGGACCAAGAAAAAAAAAACGGTTTTATGAAACAAGTACTTAAATTTAGAACAATGTATTCCGTTTTAGAACATGTTTTAATGTTCATAAGTTATATTAAATCTAAAGGTTTCATCTAAAAGTGTTCGGTTGTTTCAAATCATTTTATCTGAACATGTCATTTTATCTGACTCGTAAGGCCCTTCGTACACAAGGGTACGTAAATCTTCGATACCTGACGATTTTGGTCTCTAAGCGACTATCGCAATACGAATTCACGTGTCGGCGACGCACGCCTGTGTACGAACCCCTATGAATTTGTATTGCGGTAGTCGCTGGAAACCAAAATCGTCGGGTATCCAAGTTTTGCGTAGCCTTGTGTACAAAGAGCCTAACAGATTAAAAGTTACGTGCGGTAGTGAAGCGTAGTATTCACAGTAGTTTTAAGCGCACTAAGTGCTTAAGCTGGTGTTCCGGCGGTCTATTCCCACTAGTTCTATTATCAGATTCATTAATGGAATTAGTTGGAACGTTTTGTCCCAGTAGTAACAATGGACAAAAGTTTTTAATCAACTTTATATTGAAATGTCACCAATTTACCATTAAATTAAATCCACAATTTTAATGTAACTATCTATACCCTGTCTATTTAACAGAGTTAGCAAAGCGTTCTCTCTGTTGCACTTTTGTATAAATGAAAGGGACAAGAAACTGTCAGTGGGCGTCAATAATCGCACGTCGATGGCGGGCTCGGCTTACATGCCGTTTGTTGGTTTGTTGGAATCTTCGTAATATTTCTCGTGATTTTTGTTTGTAGTTAGAGGCACCTCAAATAATTAACTTATTGGTAACATGACATTGTCATGTCAAGTTTATTCATCTATTAATCAATAAACGAGCCAGGTAAAAATTAGTAACCAAAGATAAGCACTTGAAAGCGTCCGCACCGTACGAGAGACAGATGTTGACTAAATTTTGACAGGCATGTAAACCTATCTTGTGCCGGTGCGTCGTCCTTATCGCTGACCAATTACGTGCATTCTCTATTTTCTAGTACTAACTCTGTTAACCTTTTCAACGCTCTGTCAAATACAACAGCTCTCACTCATACGCCGAGACACCGGAATGTCAAATGCGAAGTTGAACCCTACAGAAACGCATGTAGGTAGATATCGCTCTGCCCGCCGTGACTGATATATGTGTCGTTGGCGTCGAAAAGGTTAAATAGACAGAGTATAAGTATTGGGACGAAAAAATCCCAATACATAGTTCCACCAATAGAACTAGTGGGATTAGACCGTCCCGGCTGGGTGTTTACTGTTTAAGCGCAGTAACTGGGCGGCGAGGTGAGATCGGCGAGCAAGTCGAGCTCGTCAGCGGTGAGCTGGTCGCGGTGGCGCGGCCAGTCATCCTGGTGCGTCCGGCGGAAGTCGGCCAGCGCCGCGCGGATGGCCGCCGGCACCGGGTCCGGCGCGCTCGTGTGCCGGGACAGCTCCGCCAGCACCACGCCCAGCTTCGGACCCAAACTGAGGACAATATTTCATGTTATCGTATGCAGTGTTGGGGTAGACGAGTTCTTGAGTTACCACGGATCGGCAAACGTAGCGTGGGACGTCCTCAGACTCGGTGGAGCGATGATCTTCGCAAGGCGGCTGGCAAGAGCTGGATGAGAGTGGCCGAGGATCGTGCTCAGTGGCGTGCCATGGGAAAGGCCTATGTCAAGCAGTGGACGAACATAGGATGATGATGCTGATGTATGCAGTGTTGCAGAACTTTCGATCGTTAACCTCGCAAACTATTCAGGATATCGATATATCGATAGTATCGCACATGTCAATACTATCGATAGTGATTTATAAGCAATACTATCGATACCTACTATAGATAGTTTTATGTCCAATACAATCGATAGGATTGCAATAATGACCGAATACAATTGATACTATCGATAGTTTTGTACAATCGATAGTACAAAGCTATCAATACTATGGATAGTATCGAGTGTTTTCGGTCATTATTGCCTAATTTTGCAATACTATGGATACTATCGATTGTATTGGACATAAAACTATCGATAGTATTGCCATTATCAATAGTATTGCTTATAAATCACTATCGATACTATCGATAGTATTGACACGTGGTGATACTATCGATACTATTAGTTTTGTCTTAGCTATCGATAGACTATCGATAGTCTATCAATATTGGACTATCGATAGGCAACACTAATCGTATGTATCAGTGGCGGATTGTGAAAAACATACCCATTTATCCTCTTCGTGAAAAGCAGTGCAGTAATGAAAGAGAAGCGTTTGGTTTCTTCGAAAGTTTAGTCAATCCGGAGGGAATCGTGTTGTTAAATAGTACCCTTCGCCACTGGTATGTATTAAGTTCCAATATCGAAGTCGCGACTTTTTATTTGTCTGTATTTTTTCGTCTTCACAGGTTTTAGGGACATGGCCTCTCAAGCAGAGGGTCGTGGGTTCGAGCCCGGACTTGCACCAACCAGTTCTTTGGAATTTACGTGCGAAATTACATTTGAAATTTACCATGAGCTTTATGGTGAAGGAAAACATGATAAGGAAATATGCAGATACTGCGTAGAAGTTCAATGGTGTGAAGTGCATAGTCGCACTGGGTCCGCGTGGGAACTACAGCCCAAGCCTTGTCATTCTGAGAGGAGGCCTGTGCCCAGCAGTGGGACGTATATAGGCTGGGATGATGATAGATAGGTTTTAGTAGATTACGGTACTCAACAATGAAATGTAATCCTTTTTGTGCTAAAATCTCTGCAATAAACTATTGCTTGAGCAATTAACTTCGTCAGACTGATTTGGGGACTGATGTTTATTTAAACATGACTTTTTAGCCATATACACGATTTGCGTTTTTAGCTCGCGTGGCATTTCTATTCCTCTTAACGCTTTCGCTGCCCTGTCAAACGCGGGACTTCGCAAAATTATGACAGCGGCACTGGGCGAAAGTCAAGAAAACTCGTATATGCGTTGCTGGCACTAAATGTGTAGGTACTAGTCTGTAGTAGTGGGTGATGGCGAGTTACCTGTAGGGACGCGAGGCGAGATAGGCGCAGAGGCCAAGCACGCCGGTGTGTCGTTCGCGGGGCGTGCTTGACCGCGCGGCGCGCGTCAGTTCGCGCAGAGTGCGCTCTTCGTCCGGTAACGCACGGCAGTGCATTAGACCCGTCAGGAGCTTGGCCGCCGACTGACGCACCTGAGGTCAATACAATAGAAAGATACAATAAAACATTCCTGAGAAATTTGGCGTAGTACATATTTTTTATATATAAAATTCTAAACTGACTGACTGACTGACTGACTGTTGATATATCAACGCACAGCCCAAACCACTGGACCTAGAGACTTGAAATTTTGCACATAGATACCTTATACAATGTAGGCATCCACTAAGGAAGGATTTTTGGGAATTCCCACGGGAACGGGAAAAAACGGGATTTATAGATTCGATTCCGAGTGACCGTATCTCAGTAACTATATTAACTAGACTCTTCAAATTTGATACACAAGTAGGTATTACAATAATGAAAACATCGATTTCAGGATTTTTCAAAATTCCCACGGGATAAGGAATAAACGGGATTTATATATTCAGTTCAACGGAATCCTATGAACTATAATTACTAGACTCTTCAAATTTGGCATAGAAGTAGGTAATTATAATAGTAAAAAACAATTTTAAGGATTTTTGGAAATTCTCACGGGATAAGGAAAAAACGGGATTTTTCGTTTTACTGGTCGTAGAAAGCTAAAATTCGGCATGTAGGTTGCTTGGGGAGTGTAGAGGAGCATTGAGAGAGGAATTTCCAAAATTCCCACGGGAACGGGAAAAAACGGGATTTATATATTCGATTCCGAGTGACCGTATCTCTGTAACTATAATAACTAGACTCTTCAAAATTGGTACACAAGTAGGTATTACATTAGTTAAAACATCACTTTCAGGATTTTTCAAAATTCTCACGGGATAAGGAAAAAAACGGGATTTATATATTCAGTTCAACGGAATCCTATGAACTGTAATTATTAGACTCTTCAAATTTGGCGCAGAAGTAGGTAATTATAATAGTAAAAAACTGTTTCAAGGATTTTCGGAAATTCCCACGGGATAAGGAAAAAACGAGATTTTTCGTTTTCGAGGTCGTAGAAAGTTGAAATTCGGCATGTAGGTTGCTTGGGGAGAGTAGAGGAGCATTGAGAGAGGACTTTTCAAAATTCCCACGGGAACGGGAAAAAACGGGATTTTTCGTCTTACTGGTCGTAGAAAGTTGAAATTCGGCATGTAGGTTGCTCGGGGAGTTTAGAGGAGCATTAAGAGAGGACTTTCCAAAATTCCCACGGGAACATGAAAAACGGGATTTTTCGTTTTACTGGTCGTAGAAAGCTGAAATTCGGCAAGTAGGTTGCTTGGGTAGTGTAGAGGAGCATTGAGAGAGGACTTTCCAAAATTCCTACGGGAACGGGAAATAAAGGGATTTTTCGTTTTACTGGTCGTAGAAAGCTGAAATTTGGCATTTAGGTTGCTTGCGAAGTGTAAAAGAGCATTACGAGAGGACTATCCAAAATTCCCACGGGAACGGGAAAAACGGGATTTTCCGTTTTACTGGTCGCAGAAAGCTGAAATTCTGCATGAGGTTGTTTGGGGAGTGTAGAGGAGCATTGAGAGAGGACTTTCTAAAATTCCTACGGGAACGGGAAAAAAACGGGATTTTTCATTTTACTGGTCATAGAAAGCTGAAATTCGGCATGTAGGTTGCTTGGGGAGTGTAGAGAAGCATTGAGAGAGGACTTTTCAAAATTCCCACGGGAACGGAAAAAAACGGGATTTTTCGTTTTACTGGTCGTAGAGAGCTGAATTTCGGCATGAGGTTGCTTGGAGAGTGTAGAGGAGCATTGAGAGAGGACTTACCAAAATTCCCACGGGAACGGGAAAAAACGGGATTTTTCGTTTTACTGGTCGTAGAAAGCTGAAATTTGGCAAGTGAGTTCCTTGGGGAGTGTAGGGGAGTATTAAGAAAGTATTATCCGAAATTCTTATGGGAACGGGAAAAAACGGGATTTTGAGTTTTACTGGTTGTAAGCTAAAATTTCAAAATTCATAAGCTTATACTGTAGGTAGGCCGCAAAGGGCTCTTTAACCGACTTCAAAAAAAGGAGTAGGTTATACATTCCATTTTAATGTATTTTTTTATGTAGGTATGTTCACCGATTTCTCGGTCAATTGTGGACCGATTTTAAAAATTATTTTTTTATTCGAAAGAATATAATACACGCGAGCAAGCAATCGTGCATGCATGCTTGCATGCTTGCTTGCTTGCCTGTATGCTTGCTTGCTTGATATCTTGGTTCTTTGGAATTTTCATGGTACACGCGAGCGAAGCCGCGGGCAAAAGCTAGTTTTTTATAAAATTTAGGCCTGCGTTTGATCACAATCACGCCTGATGAAAAGCGAAGATGAGGCCTACGATGGAGCACGCTTGCCTAGTAAATGCTCATTCACCCTAGACTTGAAAACGGCCAGATTGTAGTGTTCAGGGAAAACCTAGACGCAGGTAGGGAATTCCACTCTGGCTGTAAGGTTTGATGAAGAAAGAGCGAAAACGCTTCGTGCGGATTTTGGGAGTACTGACAACATAAGGGTGGAAACCCCGCCTACTTAAGGTCGACTTGTGAAAGAAAGGAGCAAGAAAAGGGGCATAATAGGCACAAGGTGATGGATGACATACGGAATAGGGATGTTGACGTCATTAAAAAATAATTCGAAAACGCTTTATTCTAGCCCTGAAAACCAGATTAATTTTCGATTAACTGCAAAATTAAATTTTTTGTTGCTTTAAAACAAATAAATAGTTGATTGAGTTGGCGAACAAGTGACGTCATACATAAGATGCTATTGCCATTCAAACTATGGGAGAATCGTGTTTTGACAGCTCATAAAAAGTACGTCAGTTGATTGGTGGTGGCAACATCCCTATTGAGACGTGGTCGCTTACAATGGGCCTCAAAAAAGTTCAAAGTCTATACTCGGAGTTTCCCTACGTGACCTAATCAGAAATGAGGACATCCGCAGGTGAACCCAAGTTACTGGCATAGCTCGGAGAGTCGCCAGGGGCCATTCATTTATTACGTAAGGCAATTTTTGCCAGTTTTTGACCCCCTCCCCCCCCCCCCTATGTAAGAAAAAATAAGAACCGGCCGACCCCCTCGCTACCTGTGTAATATTTATTACGTAAGAATCTAAAGGAAAAAATGAATACACATTTGGATTGTTTTAATTTTATTTTTCAAAGAAACAATTTTTAGGAACGTCTCTTTTATTGTAGTTACTAATATTTTTTTATTTTTTGGCAGTCAACCTTAATCCGAGTACTCCGTTATCAATTGCAACAAAGTAGCTTGCGCGTAAACATGCATTGGCCGTGTGCTGCATTCGTTTGCGAACTGTGTCTACCTACCTGTTGACCTAAAGTCTACCCACCGAACAAATAAAAATACTAAATATTATGTTTCTGTATTGTATTTTAAATAAGTAAGTTTTTAATTGAATGTATGGTTCTAACTAGTTCTTTTTAGAAAAAGTTAGTTTTTACCTTTTCTTTGTAAATGCAATTATGCATACATACGCTCACCATATAATTATTATTTGTTAAACTAGTTAAATTTCTCATGTAAGTGAAATGTAAAATATTCTTATGAGAAATAAATTCTTTAAACCGAATAATCAAGTTTGGTTTTATTTTCGAATTTTTCTTGCCATAGAAATCGTTTACCTATACGCATAATATTATTATCCTAGCGCGCGCTTTTTCAAAGTATAATCTTAACTTTGCTCTTTTTTGCGATCTTACGTAAGAACTATCAACCCCCTCCCCCCCTTGTAAAAAAAAGACATGGTTGACCCCCCTCCCCCCCTAAATTGTCTTACGTATTAAATGAATGGCCCCCAGACCGTGGCAGTGGGCGCATTGCTCGTAGAACCGAAGACTGAAGGGCAATAAGGTTCCACTTGGATGCGTGCCGCGCAAGGCCGATCGTTGTGAAACTCTTTGGTGGGGCTTTTGTTCAGATTACTAAAGTAATATATTACCTCAAGCCTGGGATCCCGCATCAGTTTAAGTGTGAACTTTTCCGCGCGCTCCGCCAACTCCGGCTGGTCGCACAGAAGAGGCAACCCGTAGAATAGGAGAGGCTGTGCAAAATCCAGGCACGCTAGTCTGGCCCACCAGGATCTAAAAAATATATTGTGGCTATTTCCAACTTTGTACTTTTATTTGTCAATTAAAGATTCGCGAAATGGAATATTGTAAAAGATTTGGAGAAAAAATCGATTACTCATAAAAGTACACTTGGGACGGTGTGATTTTACAATCATGAAAGTTTATTTTGATGCGTTCAGTCAGGGTGACATTTAACTAGTTTAAATTTTATATCTTTAACTTTTACCAACTCAGCAAAGATATAATTTTATATCATTTTTCAATTTGAATTTTTCATTTTATCACGTAATCGGGCGGTGTTGACCTCGAATCTGAGATTATTTTTTAGATCCGCGATTATGGTGACATTTTGATACTTCCAGCAGAACGTTGGCGGCGCGCGCCAGCTCGTCGTGCGGCACCGAGGGGCCCCGCGCCGCCGCTACGGGCCCAGCCGCAGCACAGTACCTGCCCTTGGCCACGGCCTCGGCGGTGGCGAGCGCCTCCCGGAAGGCGGCGGCGTCGTGCGCGGCGAGCGCGACCCCCGCCAGCAGCCCGTCGGCGGCGCGCGCCAGCTCGTCGTGCGGCACCGAGGGGCCCCGCGCCGCCAGCGCGCACGCCGCGCCCACCAGCGAGTAGTGCGGCCGCAGCTCGTTGTTCACGCCGCGCACTATCAGCGCCATGCAGCCGCGGAGAACTGACACAAACAACATGTTATTTAATTAAATTCATTTTAAGGGTGCTAGGTTCATTGAACAAGGGGTGCGAAGTCGGAAACCTCCTCGAGTGCCCGGGCGTTATCACTCCCTTCTATCCGAGGCGTAGGCCTCATGGAGTGGGGAAGGGTAACGCTTGGGACGGTGCACCCTGGGCAACAACGGTAAGCTCATGATTCGGGCTGCACGACCGTTACGGTTCTCCCCTGTTAACCCTGGAGGTTAAGGGGGAGAAGAGTAGCGGTTGGGCCCATGGCCTGTGGGGATTTGCTGACACACTGGGGGGGAGGGGGTCGGCAATTTCCACATGTGCCTGGGCGGTGGTAGGGTCGCTACCAACCGTCTGGGCTTCACGACCGTTACGGTTCTCCCCTGTTAACCCTGGTGGTTAAGGGGAGAAGAGTAGCGGTTGGGCTTATGGCCTGTGGGGGTTCGCCGACACACTGGGGGGTTGGGGGGTAGGGGTGGCGAGATGAACCCGCAACTAGTTGCGGGGGATCCGAGCCCATTGAGGACGGCGTCTCGCCCTTGGGCGGACGCCTATTGTCGGAGGCGAACCCGAACTTAGTACCTGCTCTGCCACGGCGGACAGGGAAAGGCGAGGGGGAGCCTGGTGGGCGGAAGCGACCGTGCCCTCGGTACCATTCTGCTTTCAGAGCAGGACATGAGGGCGCGGAAGCTAACATGAGGGCACGTAACCCCGGCTTGCCGGGAACGTGGGCATCTGCGGAAGCCGCGAGGAGTAAACCTCTTTAAACAATCCTTCACCAGCGGAGGAGGCCGGGGAGTGCCGAGCCCGCATTGCACGGTGTCGACAGAGGAGCCCCATCCCGGGGCGGCCGGTGGGCGTAGCGGTGACACATTTTGCTCCCGTGGCGTTCACAATGGCAACGAGGGAATCCGTGTGGTTTTTAGTGGGTAGGCCCCTTGGGGAGAGCCCCACATACCTCTGTTTCCCCGAACGGAGACGATGCATAAGGTGCATTTTCCACACCAAAAAAAAAAAAAAGGTTCATTGAACAAGTACGGTCTGAATATCGAAAGCTTAATAAATAAATAGTTTTAAGTTTTAATGTGATACTATTTTTTACTAGGTACATAATATATCATTTAATGTAAAACTATGGCTATACGCTTATACGCTACCAGGGTGCATAAGTATGAAGCTACAATTTAGGATAAGGTCTGTTCTTTTACGTTATTTTTGGCTAAATAAATAATAAGTACTTTTGGGCCGGCGCTCACTGACGGCATGGCATTTTATTACTATCAAGTTATTTTGAATCTTATTTCAATGAGTTAAGAGGGTTTATACCTGCTGAGCTGGCAACGTTGCATTTTTGTTAGTTTTTCTCGATTATTTCATAAAAAATGAATGAAAATCAAAAATGTTTTGAATACAAATTGTTCTAATATATAAGTTAATGTGTCGATTGCAATAATAATTCGTGATAAGACTTTTATTTTCTTTAAAAACCGTTAGGTAATAATTTGTTCGTTTTTAAAGAAAATAAAAGTCTATCACGAATTATTATTGCGGTAGACACATTAACTTATATATTAGAACAATTTGTATTCAAAACATTTTTAATTTTCATTCAATTTTTATGGAATAATCGAGAAAAACTTACAAAAATGCAACGTTGCCAGCTCAGCAGGTATAAACCCTCTTAAGAATTCATGTTACTTTATTTCGATACCACGATGCCGCGACATGCCGAGGGATGACGCAACGCATAACCAATAAAGTAACATGAATTCTAAAGTCATTGAAATAAGATTCAAAATAACTTGATAGTAATAAAATGCCATGCCGCCAGTGAGCGCCGGCCCTATATCGAGTGGTTAAATATTAAATGGGTGAATCAACTTTTTCTTGCTACCCGTTGCTACGGTCACACAAGTCTTGTCTCATGAACATCTTAAGCATTTTGCTATGAAAGAGTATAAAGATGTCACTTAGAGGACTGATTAAGCAACACATTAAGTCGATTCACCCAAATTTTTGTTTTCTAAAATCGTAAACTTCTCAGGATTTATTAAAATGGCATCGTTTAGAACACATTAGATTAGGTTAGTTTTAAAACAATCTTTAAGTAAAAAAAAAAGTTCGATATTTTCTATTGATTGTATTAACCTCCGATGCGTCAGTCGGCGGCCAAGCTGCTAACGGGTCGGATCGAATATTTGGGATAGACGTATATAGTACCTATAAATCTTCCCAGGTCAATTTTTCGCTTCGAGCCATTACATTAAATTTGAACCTTAACCCGTCGCGCGATCGGCCACCGTTCACGCAAAATGCCCTACGCGACCAACGATTTTTGGTTCATTCTGTTTACGTACTACATGCTAGAAAAAACGAAATTGCGCTTTTATACGATAATTATATACTGAATGTTATATATCGTTAGAAATCTGAGATTACACACTACTCACACTAGGTTTCTAAAATATCATTGCTATTTCTAACTCACCTGATAGTGACGAAAATTATGTATTATTGTTTTGTTTCAATTATTTTCACTCTAACCTCAAAACATTTTGCCACATAGCTAAATATACTGACACATTCCACATTTCCACTACACTATTTTGAACATAATTAGTTTAAGAATCGATTACACACATTAGTATACCATATTAATACTATCACTACACAAAAACAAGTCCGCACAACTCGTACCCGTCACAGATTGTATCGATCGTATATTGTTCGCCGTTACATTTTTATTAATTCACCAAAAATCAACGGATGCTTGAATTTTGACCAATAAAAATTATTTTGAGGCAAAAATGACAACAGACTGGGAAAAATATAGCCAATAGCCTTAAAGTTAAACGAAACTACTAAAATAAATTGGCCAATCACGAACAATTCGTTATGCGCCACTGCGGCGCGCGGGACGCTACCGGCCCGAAAAAGTTACGCGCCAGTGCGGCGCGCGGGACGTTCCACGGGTTAATACTATGACGATACCGTTTGTTTTGAAAGATAAGGGCTCGAAGCGAAAAATTCACCTGAGAAGATTTATACTATACCAAGCGCCATCAAATAAGATATCTACCAGTAGTAAGCAGGTTGATGGCTCTCGCGTGGTCCCTGACGTCGGGCGCGACGCTGTCCCCGCTGAGTTGCAGCGCCGCGTCAAGGCGCGAGGCGAGCTGCTTCTCGATGCGCACACCGCGCGAGTTGCCAGCTGTCTCGGCTACGCTTTCATTTGCCTATAAAATTAGTTTTTGTTTTTAATACAAGCTTTTTTGTAGACTGTACTTGAATAGGGATGTTGTTGACACCATTAAATAATTTGAAGACACGACTCCAGTAAAAAACGCTTTATTTTAGCCCTGAAAACTAGATTAGTTTTCGATTAACTGCAAAATTAAATAAAATTAATTAATGCATGTTCGCTGGCTTCGTTCTCGTGAAATAATAAACGCATACGCCACTTCCTTAACCCGCAGCCTCCGCAAAAAACTGTTAACAGACACAGACTGAGCTCTATCTACACAATGTTAAATAAAATACGCCCGAAATTTCTCCAGTCTATCCATAATAGCGTTAGTAGGGTCATTTTTGAAAAAAAAAACGCGTTCTTTGTGTAACTAAAGTTAGTCATACAAACTAACAAACTAACTACTATGGGTAACTTTCGTTACAAAAAGGAATATCTGATAATGGTGTACAATTTTTTTGAAAACAATTCTTTAGTTGTCTCGAAATATTTGGAGCTTATTAAAGGTTAAAGCGGTTTACATTCCGTAGCCAATATGTCTAATCCTAATCTAATTTTAAGTTACCTGGGGCGAATCATCAACAGGGGACAGTCTGGCGACCGCCACGGGCACGTCAACGTGCGGGGAATCCCGTTCGGGCTCCGGCGAGGGCGCGGGCTCCGCGCGCCCGCCGCCCTGCATAAGCGCCATCGACGCCGCAGTTTTGATCACTGTAGAATAAAAAAACTGGGTAAACTATAGAACCGGGCATTGTTCTGAATATCGAAAGTTAATAGATTAAAGTAAAAAAATGTTTTTTCTGAAACCGTGAACTTCTCAGGATTTATTAAAACGACATCGTATAGAACTCATTAGAAGGTTAGTTTTATAAAAATCTTCAAAATTGAAAAATGCGGATTACTCTCTTCTTCAAACGAGTCTAACTGCCGTGGCGAGTACTCCGAGACGAAGGTTACGGATTAGCCCCAAACATGTCGAGTTAATCTCGTTTGAAGACGTGAGTGATCCGTATTTCTTCACTATGATTGAGTTTCACGGTTGTTTCATGTTCAAATCTTCAAAATACTATACAATTTCACAAAAAACTTTTCGATATTTTAAGCATTCGATATATTCTTCCGATATAAAGATACGTGCCCATAGATATATTAGATTCCTGATCTATAGTAAATCGTTCTCACAGTAAGGTCTTCAATGAATTTCCATGTCGAGCAATGCGATGTCACTCTGGCTATTTTGGGAAAAGGTTACAGTGGGTCGTGATTCAGTTGGTTCGATAGTACTTTGCGGTTCACGTCAATGAAAACATTGCTGATTCTTACGTAGTTATGTGCAGGTTTGCACGGGTAGAAAAAAAAGTGTGAACAACTTCAATCCTTATAAGTACATCCTTTATTGATGATACTTGATTATGCATTGTCATCATGCTTGAGATTTTGTGAGGCGATGGAGATGACAGGTGTTCGACTGTCCCAATATAA
The DNA here is from genome assembly GCA_947563465.1 of Archips xylosteana. Classification (NCBI taxonomy): domain Eukaryota; kingdom Metazoa; phylum Arthropoda; class Insecta; order Lepidoptera; family Tortricidae; genus Archips; species Archips xylosteana. The sequence goes on from OX387362.1 coordinate 9,067,751, forward strand.
TTAGTTTGTTTGTATGTTATTAATATTTTCTGTGTAACATAAATCTTTAATTTAGTTGTTAGTCTAGTTTAATTGTAATAAAGTTTCGTGACGCATTGGTTGTAGCTGTAATATCATGCAAACGTTTTATCAATAAATAAATAAATTATTGTACATTTAACCTAAAATTGCTAAAAGTAACCCCAAAACGCAAATGTAGCGTTTTGTGTGTTCTGCCTACCCCCTTTGAGATACAGGTCTTGTTTGTGTCTATTATTGTAAACATAATCTTTAATTGTTAGTCTAAGTTTCGTGACGCATTGGTTATTACTGTAATGTCATGTAAATGATTTTATCAATAAATAAATAATCCAGCAGTGGGACACTTCTCCAGGCTAGTTAATAATAATAATAAAAAATAAATCACAGCTGTATACGTGTACATACCAAAGCCGAATGCCAAAAATATTAGTCTTAAAAACATTCATTTTAGGTAAGTATGTTATATCGAACAGGTCACAAATATGTAATTTGTTCTCGAGAAACCAGACCCCTTGGGGTGAGGCCACACGAGCGTAATTTTGTGAGTCGTGAGCGGCAAAATTTCTGTACGCGCCATACAATATGCGCGCCATCACGTGACACTCACGTGACACAATGTATGGCGCAACCGAAATTCTGCCGCTCACAACTCACAAAATTACGCTCGTGTGGCTTCACCCAAAAGTACGAGTTTTCCCGATTTGTTCAACACAGACTAAGGCTTACGAAATTTAAATGCAGCGTCTAGCATCTTGGTGAAGGCACAACGGGAAAATAGTTATTTACAATGCTTGAGATTGATATTTACGCCTGACTTTTTGACATGACTTATTTTAATCGTAGCTGGATTTTTACCATGAATCCATTGCATTGGAAGTGAGTAAAAATAGAGATGCAAGTTTTGTTTACAGTGTTAGTAGTAAGTCCAGGTATATATATCTTTGTTGGTGTGTAGTTAGGTGAACCTTCGAACAATAAATGTCATAATCATACACCAGTCTAACTAGGAATTCATTATGCCATTCATTCACTGTGAAAAGGGTCCGCAGTGAGTAGTAATTCAAATCGCTCGACTTTGAAATGCAATATAGGCATTGATAGGGGCGTAATATCGAAACCAAAGAAAATCGATTTGTATGCAAATGACCTTGTAAAAACATTGCACTTCATAAAAAGTGGTTATGCGTAGACATTTTTGACATAAGTTTCATGTGGCCATTTGTTACGGAAAATTGTGTCACAATATCATGCGTTGCTTCTGAAAGTTAAGTGAATCAAGTTACTTCTGAGAGATTTATGTAATTATTATAATTTAATTTATACACATCTGGTTATTTTATGACTTGTTAGACTGTTAACGAGGAACGTGTAGGTAATCTGCATCCAATTCACAGGGCACATATTACATTCGATTTATAGAAAAAATGTGGCAGTATTCGGATTTTGCTTTAATAAATAAATGTTTTTTTTCTCAAACATGCTATGAAATACTGACGTTATGTTCCTTATAATACGCCACGAAGTGTCACAATGCAGGCGCGGCGTGGTGTGCGGCTAGACGAGAGGTCAATAATGGAATTTCATACAACATTGCTGGCCAAGGCCAGCAAAGTGATCGTCTATTGTTTCATACCATGACTATGGCATCATAGCATTTAGCCATAAAAAAAAACTATAAGCAATATTTGCGTTTTGGTTCATTGAGACATTCTGCCACTACGCTTATTTAAGGTAAGGTAAGATGATGATGATGATGATGGTGATGGTGGTGATGATGATGTTGGTGTGATGATGATGGTGATGATGATGATGATGATGGTGGTGATGGTGTTGATGATGGCGGTGAAGATGATGGTGATGGTGGTGATGATGATGGTGGTGATGATGATGGTGTGATGATGATGATGATGGTGATGATGATGGTGATGATGAGATGATGATGATGATGATGATGGTGATGATGATGTTGATGATAGTGATGATGATTATGATGATGATGGTGATGACGATGATGTTGATGATGTTGATGATGATGATAATGGTGATGATGATGATGGTGGTGATGGTGATGCATGTTTGAGAAAAACTCTATACAAGCCTTGGCCACGAACAGGGATTGCCGGCCTCGTATCTCTAGATGGCCTCGTTAACACTCGGCCATCTATAACTACTCGGCCGGCAATCCCCTATTTCGCGGCCGCTGCAGTAATGTACTATTAAATTGGATATTTATTGGCTTCTGTTGGTAGTTGTCAATCAATACGATCATTATTCGCTATACGCGAAGTGCATGGTGGGGGAATAGTAAAGAGATCGCAGCGTATGCTTTGACCGAAATCGGCATTGATCGGATTTGAGCACTGCAACCGCTACTCTATTTAATTTTCTGTTGCTGACTGTTCATCTATTTAGGTAGGTAATTTTTAGTTTTATTTAGTTTGTTGTTAACTGTTAATTCGTGTGGGACTCGTAAAATAAACATCAATGCTACAAATGTGAAAGTAACTGTCTGTCTGTTACCTTTTCAGGCTTGAATCACTAGAGGACTTGGAAACTAAATGTGAAATTTGGTTGAAGATAGTTTGACGCCCTGGGAAGGGCATCTTGTTCTTAGTCGTACAGTTCTGACGGAGCGATCGTGGTCTTGGATCATACGAGTAGGGTGAGTGGGATGGCACGATACGAATTTCTAATTGTGAACCTCGTGGTATAAGGCCAATACTTAGTACTGAAAATGGTGAAACGATTTGGGCGTACTTATATGTAAAGGATTGGCTTTGCGTTAGATCAGATGTTATGGAGTGTGGGGGTCAATAGGGTCAAAGCAAAGGCTCACCAGTAGGATGCAACTACTGGCTAAAAAACTCATGTTGCTATTCCTACCAGCTTCTGTTTTCATAAATATTAACGTCTTCAAATATCGTTCTTTCCGAATTGTCATTGTATAAAATACAAACAATATCCTTTATATAGAAAAAGTTAGGCTTTTTACGAGTGGATAGCGTTCTTTACAATTTATCGTTGCATTTTTAATTTTTTATACAAATTTTTCCACAATATGACCTCGTCGAAACGGTCTTAGTCACTCGTCAGGGTATAATACTGAATTAAATACTAATTGTAGCAGCTCGATAGCTATATTTGTCACGGCTATTTTGCGAATGCGGATATAATATGAAATTATTTCACGGTTGATCTTGGTAAACCGACTGTGAATATGAACCTACGTGGACGTATAATATTTTTTATAAGCGCTATTATTGCTGGCTCTGCAGTTGGCAAGGAATATAATTATGAATTCGGTAAGCCGTCCATTTTATTTTCCTCACAAGGAACTTTTATTTTACGGTAAAATTATTCTAAACCGTTTATGTCGCAGTTTAGTATCTAGGCATCGAAATAGTATTTCTTGTTAACTTATTATTTAGTAAACTGATTACATTTCATATGATTCTTTAAGTCAACTTAAAGTGAAAATAAAACATACATATATTTAAACACACTGTGGAACCATTTTGTTTATAATGCATCGTAAAACATACTCATAACACAACAAGTTCAATTATAATTTTCATAGTTAGGAAAAGCGTTATTACTATGAAATTTTGTGTGTGAAGGTTCCACAGTGAGCCAAGTTCGGTTGGTTCGATATTATCTACGTCGTTTGCTTTTCGCTACCTTCTTTTTTTTTAAGATAGGTTTTTCCTTTATAATTTTGTTAGGACCTCGTTTTCATCTAATTTGAATACATTTATTGTGAGTGGCGTTTTAATTACAGGCTCCGACGCTGGCGATGAGTTTTACAGTAAAGGGGAGAGCCTTGTCGACCCAGACACGGAAATCATTATTCCGGTAAGTCATTTTTACGTTAAAAAAGGAAAGTTCTTGTTTTCAAAGTACCTGTTTAACACGCTTACTCATTACAGTTACTTACAGTTTAAATCTATCATCACTTTGATATTACTTCTTATTTAATTGTTATTTTGATTCATTTTCTAGGTCCCAAACGGGATTGAAGAGAAAATGGTTAAGATATCAGTAACAAGCGAAGATGAACCTCAGGTAAATACGACTTTTGGCGACCCGTCCATCAGAGCTACAATAAAATTTGACCGCGCGCCGTCCCCGGGTAGTTACTATAACATCACTGCGAAAGGAATTGTTAAAGAAGGAAAGAATGAAACATTAGGCACAGACGCAATAACAGACAGCGCTACGACAACTCCAAAAGCCGAAACAATACAAACAGCATCAGATGTGACAGTTCCAGATGATAACCGTCGATCAGCTGTGCCTGAATTGGACAACGCGACAATAAGTGTCACGGTAGAAACAGATAATGCGGCACCAGAAGCCGATGTTGATGAAGCCAGCCAATCAGCGGCATCTGAATTGGACAGCGCGGTATCCAATGCAGCGAACCAATCAGACAGCGCGGCATCAGAAGATAGCCGCCGGTCTGCGATACTCGAATCAGAAAACGCGTTAACAGATGCTGCGAACGATACTGTGGAACCAGCTGCCGCAACAGAATTCGCCGGCGAAGCATCACCTGCTGCTGCAGATGATGTCAGCCGATCTGCGGCGCCAGAGACAGAAAACGCGTCAACAGCTGCTGGGAATGAAACTGCGGCACTAGAGTCAGCAAATGGGTTGACGGCTGCATCGAATAAAACTGTGGACCCAGTTGACACACCAGAATTGGCCAGCGAGGCACCCCTTCTTGCTTCTGCAGGTGACATCAGCCTATCTGCGGCGTCAGAGTCAGAAAACACGTCAACGGCTGCAGCAAATGAAAATGCAGCGCCAACTGCTGAAGCAGAATCGAACAGCACCGCAACTGACGAAGACAGCAGACGTTCAGCGGTACCTGAAATAGATGAACCGGTACCAGATCAAGCAAATCAATCGGGCAACGCGTCACCAGCTGTAGAAAACGAGGCACCAGCTGCCGCGGGGGAATTAGACAGCGTAATACCGGTTGCAGTGAACCAATCGGATAGTGCAGCCACAGAATTAAACGGCGAGGAAGCTGTGAACCAAGAGTTAGCACAGTCAGCAGCAGTGAACGATACAGATAAAGCTGACGAATCAGACAGCAACTCACGAGCTGCAGTACCAGACAGCGAATCTGCTCCAGAGAGTGTATTAGAAAGCACGACCTCAGTTTTAGGAACCGAAAACAACAGGACTATGGCAGACGCAACAGAACCTCAGGTAGAGGGAGAATCAGCACCACCTGGGGCAGAGGCAACAACAATTGCGTCGGACAACACAAGCGCTGCGGTTTCTGAATCAAGCACAACCACAACAACACCAGCACCTGAAAACGCTGCGCCATCAAATTTTGCACTGGCTGCAGTAGCGGGACTCGCTAATGCGGCACAGGCAGCATTTGACAACGTGCTAGGCATACCACATACTACGGCAGTTGATAGTGGAAGTGCTCCTGCTGACACCAATAACGCTGAGCTAGCTGCAACAGACAGTACCACCACTACAACACTTGGACCAGGCAACGGGCCCCCTGATGAAGAATTAACTCTTAACTTGTCTTTAAACTAACTTAAACCTTGGCTTAGTTATTAGAAAGTGATATGACACCTTAACGCATTCAGTGTCGACTTTATTTTACAGTCATAAATTGTGGTTTGCGCACAGACTTCAAATATACCTAATAGCAGACTTGACATAACGAGTCCAAATCAGTCAGTCAGGGTCCCAAGATACAGGCTCAGCCTTGTTTGGCGTCCGTCAAGAATACTTACTCTGAACACTTGTGAATTATTAAGCAAATAAATATTTTTGTATTTTTTTGTATTTTTTGAAATAATGGCAAAAACGCACACATCTCTATCACACAAACACTTACCGGTGAAAGGTTAATCCTGGTATATTTCCATATGTAACACTTTCACAAAGATAGGCACTACATTTCACCATCTTTAAATCTAAATCAGTTCTAATTTTGATGAGAAAAACATTAAAAAATCTCAGTTTACCAAAAAATTCGCTTGCAGCTTCGGCAGCTTATTTAAATGAATTGACGTTCAAAACATAGAATTGTAGCGTGAGGGAATAGGAAATATGTACGCACACACACGTAGTTATGTCAAGTCTGCTACATATATTTGAAGTCTGTGGGATTGCGGCACTTGAAGAAGTCTCTGGTTAGCCAGCCGGTAGCGAATGCGTTACTTAGGTCATACTGAAAGTTTCTGGATTCTAAAAAATAAGACTACGCATTATCGTTATGACACATTTACCCTCCCTATTTACACACTTTTGCATTCGCTGGAACCATTGTGAAAAGCAGTGGGTCCAGTCTTCCTTAGGGACTTCTTCGATGGCCTCGTGGTAAGCATTCACTGCCATTTCCGGACTTGTAAACCGTAAACCTCTAAGTTTATCTTTAATCTTTGGGAACAAAAAGAAATCGCTTGGTGCAAGATCAGGGCTATATGGCGGATGAGTCATTAATTCTACATTTGAGGCCTCCAAATACGCATTCGTTGCTTTAGCGGAATGTGCCGACGCGTTGTCGTGATGAAGGACTATTTTGCTACGGAGACCCTTTTCACGAATTTTTTCAAAGACTTTGGGCAAGCACGTGTTCACATACCAATCTGCAGTTACTTTCTTTTGGTTTTCAAGTGACACAGTGGTGTAATGTCCCGATTTGCCGAAAAACGAAGCAACCATTTTCTTACCTATGCTTCGACTCTTTTTTACTTTCGTCGGCAAGTCTTCAAAAGGAAAGACCCATTCAGCCGTTTGACTTTTTCTTTCCGGTTCAAAGCAGTATACCCAGGTTTCGTCACCTGTCACGATGTTATATACAGCCATTGATTGTCCTCCGTCAAATTTTTTTATCATTTTGCGGCACCACTATACACGCAGTCGTTTCTAGTCTTCCGATAAATCATGCGGTATCCATCGGGTGCAAAGTTTCCGAACCTTCAGATGCAAATGCAATATCTTTTGGACCTGGCTCATTCCAATTCCTAAGGTAGTACGAATTTGCTGACATGTAATTTTTTTGTCAGTTTCAATTAGTTGTCGTAAAGTATTAACATTAATATCGGTAACCGCAGTTGCTGGCCGGCCTTCACGTTCATCGTCATGGAGATGGTCACGTCCTCGTCTAAACTCACTAAACCACGAATAGACAGAGCTACGACATGGGGCTTCATCACCAAATGCTAATAGAAGTCTTTGACAACTCTCTTGCTGACTTAATCCACATCGGAAATCGTAAAAAATCATGGATCGAAAATTTTCACGACTTAAATTCATTGCAACAGCGACACACAAATTTCAATCCAACACCACGATGAAAAAACAAATGACAGTCTCGTAAATTAAAAAGTTATATACTGCCAGAGAGTTATTTTTTCAAATCCTATTATTGCTTTTTTAATTTTCTTTTTATAAGTGGCCAGTTCCAGAAACTTTCAGTATGCCCAACGTAAAGAAATGTATCACTCCATAGAAACGGGCAAGGAGAAACTTTTAATCGTTGTATGTACAAATAAATTTTAATACTAATTTATACTTTTTATGTCGAATCAGAGTACTATTTTTGCATGTGACGCACTCCGGCCGCGGTCGTAAGAATAAATAAGAACATAGGTAGAAGGGAAACTCCCGCTCCGGCCGGACTCACAGGTCACGATATTAGAGTCCCGCCGTACTTATGTTCTTGTTTATTCTTATGCCGCGGTGTCAAATATTCTGCCGCGAAACCCGCATACTCACCCAGGAGAGGCAGGATTTTGAATTTCTAGAAACCTACTGCTGTCGACAAAAGTTACGTTAGAAAAACAGAACTAATAATAGAAGGAATACAAATATCACGAGCGCTAAACGCGCGAAGTGCCTATATGACTAAAAAAGCAATATCATAGTTTTCCTCTCTCAGTTTCTAATGGTGGCACTTCACTTGGCGTTGCGTGTTCGCGTTGCGCTATTGCCATCTCCGTCTTTCACGCTAGAATCGGCATAGTGCTCCTCTCTCGCACACGCAACTATTTCGTGAAATACGCCAAGTGAAGTGCCAGCATAACGAAGCATGATTTAAATTGTTTGCTCAAAAAAAACATACAGACGAATTGAGAACCTACTCTTTTTTTTGAAGTCGGTTAAAAAATTGGTTATTGTAGAGATGCTACACAAAGGATTGCATTTCACTAGTGAGTACCGTAAATTTGTAACTTAGAAAATATGAAAAAATGTGCGCACATTAATAAGAAGGGATGCGAAGAAGTGGCGACATCGGCTCTTGAAGGAAATACAGGAGATGACATCTCTATTGCTCTTATTAATAGTTTTGTGATTAGAAATATTTTAACTATTTTTCTCTAGATCAAAAACTGGATACGCCCCATGGATAAATAGATTTTTTTTTTGTTATAGAGGCCAGACAAACGAACTAGTGGGTCACCTGATGTTAAATGATCACCACTGTCCATAGACACCCGCAGCGCTTTACGCGATGCCAGTGCGTTGTCAGCCCTAAGGAAAAAGGAGAGGGAATAGGGGAGGGGGAGAGGTATTGGGCCCCCGGCGCTCTCACTGACCGTACGAAACGCAGCAGGGAGTACTGCTGCTTCACGCCGGTGTTCTGTGATTGAACTTTTAAAGTCAATATTGTTTCGTATTTAGATTGTCCAGTCAAATGATTTGCATTTCACAATCACCACTGGAATACAGTCTTTCCGCCTACCGACATTGAAATGAGTCAAGTGTATTTTTGTAAAAAATTGCCTATGTGGTTATTCTAGAGATCCAGCAATCTGAGTAGCAAATTTCATTTAAATCCGTCCAGCCGTTTTGCGTGAAAGAGTAACAAACATTCACACATCCACCCTTACCTCATACTTTCGCGTTTACAATATTACTAGCTCTTGCCCGCGAGTCCGTCTGCAAAGAATTCGTTTATCATATCACTATCCCGCGGGTACTATGCAATTTGCCGGGATAAGAAGTATCCTATATTCTTGGGTGTTTAATATTATGTATTTAAGTATGTATCTATCTATATAAGTATGTTTATCCGTTGTCTAGTACCCATAGTACAAGCTTTGCTTAGTTTGGGACTAAGTCAATTGGTGTGAATTGTCCCGTGATATTTATTATTATTATTATTATTATATGTTAATCCAGGTTATAAACTGTGTGCAAATTTCATCAGAATCTGTCAAACCATTTTAGCGTGAAAGAGTAACAAACATCCATACATCCACACATCCATCCATACATCCATACAAACTTTCGCGTTTATAATATTAGTAAGATAGTAAGATTAGTAAGAAAGTTTAGGTATGTAACTAAATGAAAACAAACCGAAATAAGGTATTTCATTGTCCAGCCTCTGATAACTTAATGTAATATTTTAGACAACTTTTTAAAGTTCGAAATTTTTTTATGTATAATAATAATAATATTCCCATTCGTACTGTCAAAAAAAAAATAAAAGCTATCAACATGCAGAAAACCATTTAAAACACATTTTTAAAATTACACAACATAACCTTTCTATCATAAAAGACTAAAAAGCCTGGAATCCGAAATTTATTGATGATTATAATGCGACTAAACTAAAGAGTACGTCGATAATGCGACGCGTGAAAGTCAATCACAAATATTGCATTCGGTTGGTTAACCCGACGCCGTGTTAGCTGTTGTTGACAGCTGAAACATTTATATTCTTTCGTTTGACCACAATCACGCCTGATGGAAAGCGAAGATGAGGCATACTATGGAGCACGCTTGCCTAGTAAATGCTCATTGGACTGAGGCCGTATTGTCTAAATAACGCTTCTAACGCTTGCCTTCCCTTTCACCATCTCTTTCTGTCATCATCTTATACCGTTTGACAGAAAGAAATAGTGATTGCGAAGGCAAACGTCAGAAGCGTTAGACAACGTAGGTTGGCCTGCTGGACTTGAATACGGCCAGATTGAAAGAACCTAAGGGGGGCATTCGACTTTTAAGTAACCATTAATCTTTTGTGAAATATAAGGCATACCTGGTGATTTTTTTCAAGTGTAAATAACTTGTATACAAACTGAAACACCTAAATTTAATGTTTTAAAGCAATAAAACTTTAAGTTCAAAGAAATTTTGTGGAAAAAAAATTGGTAACTCCGCGGAAAATACATCAATTTCTATACAAATGGCGGGGACATGCATGTCCACTGCGTTACCTACTTTATAGATAATAATGATTACTAACTATACGTAGTGATAAATTTAAATGTAAGCTTAATTATGTGCCTATTTAAATCTTAAATGATTTAAACCGAGCACTTTACCGTTTTTGTAAAAAAAATATTTGAAGAGCACAGTACAAAAAATTACTGGTCAACGAAAAGTAGAATGGCCCCTAAACCTTTCTTTTTTAAATTGAGCCTCCCATACTAAAAGCAATCAACTGTTTTCGCAATTTGTACGGAGACGTCGATTTTGTGTGTACGTTTTCGAAGTTGGTCCCATAATAAAAGTTGATCGTAATCATGAGTGGATCTAGAAAATATAATTTTGTATTACGTCTTAGACGTCACCCTGTATAGTATAGTTGCCTGAAATATAAACAAATGCACGTACCTATATCCCCGTTCTCGTCGTAAAGTGGCGCGAGTTTCGGGCGCACCTCGTCGAGGAACGCGGAGAGGAGCGGCGCGCGGTTACGGTCGCCCGCCGCCAGCACCAGTTCCGTGTCGAACAGCGTCATTAACATACTGCCGGACACAAAGATATTTTAAGTGTAGATACGTTATATGCTCACATGATGCCCAAAAAATGCTCCGCACGCGGCGGCAGGCACACACACATACACGTTTCATTATACTTACATTTTATTACATTGATAGACGGTATAAGAGAGATGGCTTCATTAAGACGATATGAAGAAAAAAGACAAAGATAGTTTATCACTTGCGCGCAAGTGTAAGCAAACGTCACCAGTTCGTCAGTTCCGACTGATTCCAATGGTCACAATGAGCACCATTTCGCGGCACACGTTTTGGTGCGTTGGTGGCGTATCTACCTCTTTTTTGTTATATATTATCGTTGGCCGGACACAAATAATCATGGGGATGATGACACCACCAATCAACTGACGTCGTTGTTAGGGTACCGTACCCAAAGGGTACCAACGGGACCCTATTACTGAGACTCCGCTGTTTGTGCGTCTGTCACAGAGTTCTATTTCTTGACCCATAATAGCTAGACTCTTAAATTTTTTCTTTATTATTACGAGCAAGCGGGTCATCTGATGGAAATTGATCACCATCGCCCATAATAAATATGAATAACTCAAAGAGAGTTACTGATCTGTTGCCGGCCTTTAAAGGAAGTATACTCCCTTCTTTTGAAAGCCCAGGGGCTACATCAGGATGTTATAGTTGTCTGGAAACATTGCTGCGGGAGGTTGATTCCACAGTTTCACTGTACGGTGGGCTGCAAAAGTGCACGGACATCTCGGGGCGATAATAGGACACAATCATAGGCTAAATAAAAAAAAATACATGTATTGATTTTTCATGTCATATGCTTTGCCATGAAAACTGCACGTTGTTAACGATCACTATAAATAATAGCTCACCTGCCAACAGTTTCTCTGACATTCTGATACGGATGTTGAATGAAATTGGCCGCTTTCAACCACTTCAGCAGTTCCATCGCCAACGGCGCCGTCTGCCATCTAAGCGTACCCAACGCCCCCTGTAAGAGAAATAAAAACTCATTAATTAATTCATCAAACAGATACACATCATGTTCTTAAACATGCGATGAAATATTGATGTTACTTTCCTTATAACAGGCCGCGAAGTATCACGTTTCAGGTGCAGCTAGACGAGAGGTAGGTAATAGAATTTCATACAAACTTGCAGGCCTAGGCCTGCAAGATGTTCTTTTTTGATTTCCATTCCACATAAATCAGTGGCGAAGCGTGCCTTGGCGAGGCCCCTTATAAAAATTTATTTGGGGGCCCTTATGAAGGGTAAAGATTTCTCACAAAAGAAAAAAAAATGTTTGCATAAAATTAAAGTGATATTTATTCATCATAATTATCTATCTGTCACTTTTGCTTTTTGGCATATACGGCGGTATCTACGCCCCTGACATAAATTCGGGACACGGCATCATGGAATTCAGCCATTAAAAAAACTATAAGCAATTATTTGCTCTTTGATTCAATAAATTCATTCTGACATTCTGCCACTACGCTTATTTAAAATAATTATTTATGAATTATTTGTTTTCTATTAAATCCGAGTTGGAAATAGAACGAAATAAATAGTGAGAAATGTGTGAAATGTGTTAGTTTTTATCTAGTTAACTTGTAATTTCTCTTACTTTTGATTTATTTGGAGGTTTTTTTTTCATAGCATGTTTGAGAAAAGCACTATACACACCTCGGAGGGAAATGGAGTTGCCAGCTTCATAACTATCCGTAGTACCATCGGCCCAGACGCCAGCTGAGCACCTTAAAGGCCCAGTTTGCGTGCAGTGGCTAGACATCTGTCCATACCAATCCATAGCAATAAACATCAACGGCTGCAACAAATTTGTTTTGAAAACGGCAAGCTGACGTCTGGGGCGATAGTACTATTCTGCCTACATCCCCTTACTTGCCGACCTCTGTAGTAATGTAGTAATAACGATTCACGGTTTACTACATTACACATATTTGCTACGGGATCCAAGGCTGGAGGTCGCTATTACCTGCAGCGCGCACAGGCGCGCGCAGACCACGTACGTTGGTCGGAGTCGGGGTTGGTAGCTTCAGCACGGAGCGGCCGCGATAAGGATCCCGCTTCACCACCCCAGTGGCCAAACAAGTATCCTTATTAAGACTTGATTTCCTCCTACGCTGACGTCGGTCGCGCGTACGAATAAACACAATACTCTATGGGCCACTGCACAGCGACGCTGACGTCCGCGGCAGATTTATTGCTACGCGCCGCTGATGGCGTGCGTCGGCCTCGCTCGTCAGCGCGCGCGCGTCGGTGCGCTAACGCGCTATACACCACTATCGCGCGCTCAGTGCGAAGCTGACCGGTCCTGCGCTGACATCGGTCGCTGACGTCGGTCGCGCATAAGAAAAAACACAATACTCTATGGGCCACCGCACAGCGACGCTGACGTCCGCGGCAGATTTATTGCTACGCGCCGCTGATGGCGCGCGTCGGTGCGCTGACGCGCTATACACCACTATCGCGCGCTCAGTGCGAAACTGACCGGTCCTGCGCTGACATCGGTCGCTGACGTCGGTCGCGCGTACGAATAAACACAATATTCTATGGGGCACCGCACAGCGACGCTGATGGCCGCGCATTTGTCATACGCGACCGACGGTACGCTCGACCGACGTCAGCGTAGGAGGAAATCAAGCCTAAAGGCTGGGGGTCGCTATTACCTGCAGCGCGTACAGCCGCGCACAGACCACGTACGTAGTGGTCTGGTCGAAGTCGGGGTCGGGGTCGGTGGTCGCGGCGGCGGGCGGCACGCACATCTTCAGCAGACGCCGCAGCACGGAGCGGCCGCGGTAAGGATCCAGCTTAACCACCCCAGTGGCCACGCAAGTGCCCCAGTCGTCATTAGTCTCGGGGGTCACAGCCGTGAGGCCTGCGAAAGGGAGGAACTCGATGAAGTAAGGTTTAGCGAAAAAAAAACCGGTTGTCTGTAAAGTCGGTTTACGGACGATAGTTTAACGTGACAACGTCATAACAAAACATTCATAAAACAAAAATGAAACCAGACGGTCACCCATCCAAATACTGACCGCGCCCGACGTTGCTTAACCTCGGTGATCGGACGGGAACCGGTGTTTTATCAAATATCTTGAAAACGGTGCATCCTACAGCAAAATCAATGAAATTTTCATCCCCCCTTTGAAACACCCCTGCCCCGCACCCCCCTCAAAAATGAAACCCCCTTAAATACCGCCGCACCTCCCCCCGCCCCCCGCATTGTAAAACCTGGCGTTCGCCGCTCTCTTGCAACTGGCCTTCGCGGCTCTGTACGTTACATTGCGTCATTCTTTTTCGTGTATGCAGCCGGCGTTCGTCGATTTATTAGACGTCACGTCAAAAATTATCACCCTTTTTAGTGACCATAAGTACTGATTTAACCTTTTCAACGCTAACGACACATATATAGGTCACAAAGTACAGTGTCAAAGTGACCTTGACACAATGACATAAGATTCAAAGCAGGTTTACGTTTTGTCGAGGCGCGGCGGTGAAAGGGTTAAGGATAACTGATGTTAGAAAAAAGTCAGAAATCAATTATATCTAAAGCATTGAGCATTGCTCAACTAGCTCCATAAAAAACTGACCAATTAACCCCCTGCCACGTCTTTTAGTAAATGCTAAAGTTTAGTAAAATGAGTAATCGTTTGCTTGTTTTTCTGTATTGTTTTCTTTGTGGTGGACAATAAAGAGTACTGTAATACATACATTAATTTATTACCCTATATGATGCCTGAAACAATTGTTCTTGCAATTTTAGAAGAAAAATACTAGACAACTTTTTTTACTTTTATTTCCGAAAAAAAAACAAACGAAGCTATTAACTCCTGCGCCGCGTGGCAACTGTTAATGGCGGATTGTGTTCCCCTGCCGGGGACCTCGCTTTTCGCTGTAGTGGGTTTCTGCGTAGCATGCTTAGTTTTAGAGATATTTTAATTGCCCAACTTACCTGCTTGCGCAACATGCCCCTCCCAACCCTAAATAATATTTATTGTCATCGAGGATACAAATTTTCCAATTAAATTTGCACTTCGAAACCTTTTTAATTTCATTGTTGCGCGCGCCTAATGGTTAATCTGGCCTTGGCCGCAACTTCAGCTGCAAACCTCTGCATGTCTTCTTGAGAGTCCGCGGTGCACCGTCGCCCGTGGACTAGGAACTTTTGGACTCTCTATGATGACTTACCGGCACTAATGACATCGAGTGCGCTGTCGTAGATGGCAAGTACCTTCTCGCGCCGCCAATACCGCGGGGCTCGTAGGGCCACCGCCGCCACTTCAGCCGCAAACCTCTGCAAAGCTTCTCGTGTCAGCGGCGTACCATCCACGGTAGACTATGAACTTTTCGACTCTATATAATGACTTACCGGCACTAATGACATCGAGTTCGCTGTCGTAGATGGCTAGAGCATTCTCGCGTCGCCAATACCGCGGGGCTCGTAAGGCCACCGCCGCCACTTCAGCCGCAAACCTCTGCAAAGCTTCTCGTGTCAGCGGCGTACCATCCACTGTAGACTATGAACTATTCGACTCTCTATGATGACTCACCGGCACTAATGACATCGAGTGCGCTGTCGTAGATGGCAAGTGCATTCTCGCGTCGCCAATACCGCGGGGCTCGTAGGGCCGCCGCCGCCACTTCGGCCGCAAACCTCTGCATGGCTTCTTGAGAGTCCGCGGCGCACCGCCGCCCGTGGACTAGGAACTTTTCCGTAATCGCCGGCCCGAATTGTGAGAATAGCAGCTGTGTATAATATAAAACAATTCATTATTAAACACTATTAGAGTCTATTGTCGCTTAACTAACTGAAATGATATATATTTTTTTATTATTACCAGAACTGTTATAACTTGTTTTAAACTTTCATGATTTTCACTCATAATTACTATACTAAACGGGACTTATCATACAATTAATATTTACCTCGACGTAACGTGACGTGACGTGGTCGTGAGTTAACTCGTGACCACGGCTGCTGCAATGTGACCGAAACGTCGAGGTAAATATTAATTGCGTGATAAGTCCCGTTTAGTATAGTAACGGGTTATTGTTGAGTTATGGAACACTTATACTTATTTGTCGAGATTTCCCATATAACTTCAATTAATGTCATGTCAATAATCTATTCTGTATAAAAATACGATTCCCGGAATCCCGGGTCTTATCCATATTAAGTATAATGTTTAAGACCATTCAGCCTAAATTGCACTACCTATTTCGATCACTGCGTATGTCCCTTCATCATCAAGCTACAACTAGCTTTACGATGTGTACAGTTCCAAAAACAAGATTAAAACTGTCTTAGTAAAACTCACCCTAAACATAGAGAACCGGATGCCGCTGAACTTGTCCTTCCCCTTCTTATCCTCTACGGTGAGAAAAGACACAAGCTTCTCCACGTGAGCGTCGTCGTTGAAGAACTCGAAGATGCTCCGTTCTCCATCCTCCATATCCTCGAGTGCTACATCGCTGGAGAACACTTGCTCTGTTGATGGTGCTGCTATCTGAACAACAGAAACAGATATCAGTATCTTTTTTTTATATAATATAGCCTTGCGTTTGACCACAATCATGCCTGATGGAAAGCGAACGCATAATGAAAGATTCTCGATTCACAAGAGCTGGCACGAATGGATTGAACGAAAGTAATATCACTTTAAAATTTTTGTAAGAAAATTAGTGATACATGACATTTTCATATTTGTGTGAAGTGTATTCAACACGTTTTAGATAACACATATATACTTTCATTCATTCATTCGATCCATTCCTGCCAGGTCTTGTGAATCAACCTGTAGTAATAGTTGTTATTATCATGATTTTAACTATAAAATTTTAAATTGGACTGACTTTGTGCAGAAAGTTTACTTAAAATGAGTATTTTGAACTTACTGAAAGAACCAAAGAAATGGACACCTACTCTACCATAATGTATCTATTTTCCTAGTTGTATAATGTTCTATTACCAACCTCAATTTTATCGGGCCACGAGTAGAAGCCAAAATTAGGCTTCCTCAACCAGGGCCTGTCCCATTCTTCGTCTGTTTGTGGACCATCGTCATTCGCCCACATGGCCCATTCCAAGTCTTTTCTGTAGCCTGAAGAAAAAAAATACAATAAGAATGCCTACTTATGTATACTTCGTTTTTTTAGCATTAGAAATAAGGTAAACAATGTTCAGGAGTCTTTTTATTGAAAAACGCTTTTAAGAAAATGGTAACTATTACTTATGAAACCGAAGGAGTGTAAATGACTATATTGCGTTTCAAATTGTGACATAATAATATCAGCTATGAATTATTTTTCAAAAGTGTCTCTCAATAAAAATACACGTCAAGATCGCTTACCTTCTTCCCAATGCTAAAAAAACGAAGTATAGTCTGTATTTTCAGGAGGCACACGCACACATCCACAGAAGAAATGGAAAGGTGTAATCCTAAACCCGACACCGTAGGGTAAAACAATCACCTGGGACACTTTTCTCTGGCTTCTCAACCCCCGCGATCTCATACGGGTCCACGGTTATCTTCTTCAGTTTCCTCTTTCTTTGCTGCAACACGAAATGCGTCAATCTCTGCGCCGACCGCCTTACGAATATGTCGTCGTGAAGCAGCGAGCGTAGAGCGAGCCGTACCGCGCGCGGCGTGTACGGGGTTTGTACTGAAGGGCAGGACGTTAACATCTGCATGGTTAGCTCGAGGCGGCGCCATTGGCTGGGGGTTTGAAAATTGTAGATTATATACCTAGGCGGTAAAACAAAAATGCAGCACGAGCGACGGTAAGTAGTTTTAAATGGTTTAAATTTTTGCAGACCTTCAGAAGAATTTCAGAATCATTTTAATAATTTTGACATTGGAAGACTGTTCTAATATTTTTTATTTCTTTATTTTTTGACGGTGGAAGCATTCTACACTTTAAAGAACGTAGATCTATATGGTTAAGATGTTTAGTTTTAGTTTCTTAACTAAGGGCCCCATTTATCTGTTCATTTTTTTATATTAATTTTCTTTAATTTTATATTATAATTTATATTTATTTGTTTGTAATTATTTATTTTATTTTCGTTTCAAAAAATGACTTTCTGCCAGGTTTCTTGCAGCGCATTATTCTTAGTAATGATGGTTCTTCCGAAAGCGCTGGTAGTTCTAAAAAAGTGACATGTAAAGAGCACTTTGCGGCCTTCTTGCAGAATAAACATTTTGATTTTTGATTTTGACATACGGTCTGCAATTAACGGTTATTTACAAAGACAAATAGATTTTTACTATAGCTTCAAATCCACTCACATATTAGGCGTCTCGGCAATATCAATCAACTCTTCCAATAAATCAATATAGATCTTCTCAGTTCTATCTGAATTATCTTTTTCTCGTTGTTCAGCGCCATTCAGTTGTTTGGCGAAGTTAGCTTCAGACAAGATGGCCTCTGTCAGGAAACGTTTGGCGGCATCTATCGCCGCTTGGGACATGACCAGGCGAGTGTTAACAGTTGGAAAGAGACGGTGCAGCGTGTCATTGAAAGCCTGCTCTAGCCTGAAATTAAATAAATAAATATCACGGGAAAATTCAGCAAAGCTTGTGTATGCGGGTGCGCAGTGAATTCATTGCGTCTATAGGGCTATGATGAACAAAAACTGAAGTGCGTAAAGTAGATGTTAGCAGACGTATAGGTAACGCCACGAGAATTGAGGCGAATGATTACACACACAGCTACATAAAGTACAGATTACAAAAAAAGTAGTGAATGAATGAAATGAGTGAGTGAATGTAAAATGTGAGTTATATGATCTTATGATGAAATACCTACGCAATACTATGCATATTATAATTTTTCTTTTTTCATATAACCTATTCTTGAAATAAAACAATTTGAAATAGATAAGAAATATTCGGAACAAAAAATCGGTATTTTATAAATAGCGAAAAATATGCGTATGTGATTTAAATAAAATAGATCAATATATTTTATTTTCTGTTTTGTTCGAAGTAGATGTATTTTCCTAAATAATTCTTAACGAAAGAGGTTGAAGAAATTTTTAGTCAATATTGTAATTCACTGTTGAGTCTGTTGAACTTGCTATCGGTACGGATAAATGTCAAAATCCCGCTGTCATTACGTGACGTGTTGTTGTGTGCGTGACCTCAACTCTAGTGGCGTTACCTATACATGAGTGTACATCACAGCGTCCCAGCCCTATAGACGCGATGAACTCGTTGCGTGTTTCCGGCGAATACATTGCGCGTTCGCGGTCAAACCGTTGCGCACCCGCTGCGAATACGCCGCGCATTCGCTCCGCTTCTAATACGTTCGCAAATGGTTTACTAATGTTTCGCAACTATATTTTTCCGAAATGATTCATTTGGCAAATATTTCATTTCCCAAATGTTTATTTTTTCTGAAACTGTAAACTTTTCAGGATTGTTATAAAACAAACCTAAGGGCCTAAGCACACGGCGTTTTTTAAACGCGCCGTCGACGCGCGTTTGTATCGATACAAACGCGATACGAACGCGTGTTATATGGCTGTTCTATGGAATGAAAAACGCGCTGTAAACACGCGTTACTAAAACGCGAGTCGACGGCGTGTTTAAAAAACGCCTTGTGCTTAGGCCCTAACCTAACCTAACCTACAGGATAGTCCTGAAATACACCCTGAATAGTTTACAGTTTCAGAAAAAATAAACATTTGGGAAATGAAACATTTGCCAAATGAATCAGTTTGGGGAAAATAATTTGCCAAACGGCAGTACCCGGTTCGCAAATCGACAGTGTGATATGGCTGTAAGGGTATTTCATTGGTCAAATGAAACGAGCGAATTCTCTTGAAAGAAAGGTAACTTACTTCAAAATACTCGGTTTCTCGCTAAGCGGGGCTTTAACAATTGCAGGCCACAGCGTCTTAATGACCTCCCAGTCTTGCTTGGCCGCGAGGGGCCCCGTCCGTGACCCCAGGACGATGTAAAGGGCCCCCTTGTGGCACGCGTGCCATTCGTCCCCCTCCCCCCCTTCGAGCATCAGTTGGTTCAGTTTGGGGACCAATTCGCGGTAGGAGTAGGGGTAGTGGCCTAACATCCAGGAGAGACGTACTTGCGCTAGAATGCGGACCTGAAAAAGTAAGTGAAGAATAGAGATTTTGTCTAGTTAAGAGCAGTCTGGCGCAAGTTCCCTTATAAAAAACGTTGTATGAAACGTACGCTAGCTTCTATGGCGGGTATATCTATCTTGCTCTAACAGCAGCATCCCTTTGTCACTCCGTCATTTTCCGTCATGTTTTATGTTTACTGTTCGCCGGGCTTTTTGAATCGTGCATTTTTTGTGTTTATATTTGTTAAAATTAACTAATTTAACGTAACAGTTACGATCATAACTTGGTTAGAGCCCGTGAATATTAGTATTCTGTGATGTGAAGCAAATATGCACTACAAAACGTGTGAGATTTGTGGTATGAAGGCCGGTCGTGTTGGCGGTCAAAAACGAACATTTATGGCTAAATTTCCATTGGATGAAGATAGGTAAGTTCAAAAATCTATTTGTTTTTCTACATAAGGTACAAAACGCATGTTTTTTAAAGACAATCTGGAATAAAACAATATTATTGTAAAAGATAGTGCGGTACCCAGATAATATCGATATTTTTTTCTGACCAGTTCTTAGGTCCATGTTGTTGAAAAATGTTTTGGTTTTTCTTGCCATAAATATATAAATAGAAAGAGACCAGCAAAAACAAGCTATTGACAAAAATAACCAGAGTATAATAAATATTAGGTAAACTTCACTTTCTCGTTTATTTATAGTACTGGATTAATAATTTAATGGTTTCGTTTGTACCTCCTATTAGATTAGCACATTATGTCGGTGGTCTAACAACAATACTTTCGTGTATTACAGAGCCTTCAAAGTCGACTGCGGTAACAGCAACTGTGGGCATGGGCACATGATCTAAAAGAAAAATGTAAGTCTACATCAATAGAATTATATCGAATGACCACCTACGAAATTTGACCCTTTAGCAGACACTGTAAAAAAGGCCAATAACAGGGTATATTAAAGTAGTAAATATTATTTTAAAAGATTAAATAAAATTAATAAAAAAAGAAAACTGTTTCATTAAAATCATACTTTTCGTAACTTCTAATTTTCCTGTTAAAACGGTTTTAACAGAATAAAATAGTAGTTACGAAAAGTATTACGAACGTTTAATAATCGAAAAGCAACGCAATTTTTT
This sequence comes from Archips xylosteana, assembly GCA_947563465.1. NCBI lineage: Eukaryota > Metazoa > Arthropoda > Insecta > Lepidoptera > Tortricidae > Archips > Archips xylosteana. Next base: position 9,088,757 of record OX387362.1, read on the forward strand.
TTTTCAAATTATCGATGTCGATAAAAATGTCTAACAGTGTGTATAGCACATCCCTTTTTGCTACTCATGTTGGCAGCAGTGCCGTCCACAGCTGCTGTCATCAAGCTGTCATAATTTCTGTCCTGTTGGTACTGATTCTAGCCTACGTTTCATACTACTCAAAATGTTCAAGTCAATATATGACACTCCCGTCTCTTAAAACGTAGTGGTTATATTCTCTTTGGTTAAGACATGTTTGTAAATGTAAATTTAAATGTTTGCGGAGTAGATACGGTCATGGTAACGTCAGGTGTGAAATTTCATCATTTCCTATAAAATTAAATGAAAAGGTGTACTTATAATTTTACACTTCACTGTAGCTAAGCTTATTTTAGCACAAGAAAAAGTAAACAATCCAGATGTGTCTTTAAAAAAAAAAAAAACTTTTGAAAAATGAGTCACTGCAGATACATATGAAACAATTATTCAGCAACGAGTCATTTGGTTGCATAAATAATAGTTACTATTTTTTTTAGTAAAATGACTTGTCAATTTTGTGCACCCTTTTTCTAATGCTAAAATAAACGAAGCTATAGTAAGGGTCTTAACTCAACACTGGCTGGCCGAACAATGCCGAGCCGATTGACATATTTTTCGTCCTTATTACGTACATAGATACAATTCTTTTTTTGATCGATATATGCCGAGGGATGTGGTGAGATCCTACAATGTTATTAAAATTAAAAGTATTACTTACTGAGGTATAGGTGTTGACAGAAAGCTCAAAAAGAGCATTCAGTGCTTTGAGAGCCGACGGAGTGATTCCCGCATCGCATATAAGGTCCATCCTTTCTTCATCTTGTAACCGCGCCCCGTCAGCTATAAGTGTCCTAAACGAACAATTAAAGTGAATAAATACTTTATTTTTTAATAACTTATTCAGTAAAAATATAATTAAATGTTACTGTACATAATACGACTCTATTAATCTTGTTCTATTACCGTGTTGCGATTACCTGTCCGAGCTACGATTATAACAAACATTACATTATGGATTTCAATTTCAATACTTATGGATTCCGATGTATAAACCCCCCAAGTGTACCTCAGGGGTCCATACGGGTTGCATAATTGTTATGGCGTGTAAAAAGCCAATTTTTTGGGGGTAGCGGAGGCCAGGAGCCTGCTGGTGCTAAAAAAAGAATTTGGAACAAGTGCAGAAGCACTCACCTGTCTGAAGCTCCGGCCGATGTTGTAGAAGGTTTTAAGATGCGGTGGTTGTAAGATTTCAGGGTTCATGCACAATTATTGCTTTTTGCGGTGAATACGACGATAAGTTATAGATGACAGTCAAAATTATAGTGCGACAGTAGTGGTTTTTTCTTCTTGGAGCCAGAGAGCACCCCTGCACTGTATAAACTAAAAGGAGGCACGCGAACAATAATTGTTGAAGGTCATAATGTTATGTTTGTCATAATGTAATATTATTCATAACTCTTTTTACTCTGAATCCATTAATTGTACAGAATTGTTAAGAAACAAGCCTAACCTAAAAAGAGTTCTACAGACCATTTAAAAATTTTCTGAAAATTATGATTAAAAAATGGAAATATTGGGGGGAGGCCTTTGCTCAGCAGTGGGACAGAATAGGCTAATTAATACTAATAATAAATATGATTAAAAATTGTATGCCACCAGACACGCTCCCTCACCTGAGTTTGGCGGCGCCGGCGGCGTCCCCGGCGACTCCGCCGCGGCCGTCGAGCGCGCGCTCCAACGCGCTATAGGACCGCAGGCGAGCCTCCATGCCGGTGCCGACGCGCAAACCTCGCATCATCACCACGCGCTCCCACACCTGACGACAAATTGTGACTGTGAAGATGTTGGAGACTGAAAAACAGCGGTCTCGCTGAGTCTCATTTCATCTCATACTTATAAACTAGATATTATGTAATAATTTCGTAAATTTATAACTTTTGTATGTTGGTAAATAAAAATTTCTTTTATTATCTATAATATATATTAATATATATTTTGGTATGTTTGTTTATTTGCAATGAATAGGCTCCGAAACTACCGGACCGATTTCAAAAATCCTTTTGCTGTTAGAAAGCTACATTACCACAGAGTGACATAGGCTACTTTATACCGCGGGAAAATACCTTTTCCTACGGGAAAATTAATTTTATCGCGGGCGAAGCTGCGGGCATCAGCTAGTTTATTATAAATTGCGAGTGAAGGTAAGTGTAATCTAAAACTGGACTTGACAGGGCAAAATTCACGTCGAGGTATTGAAGGCTTTTTGCAATGCCCTTAGAAAAAAAAACTCGTACATGAAGGGTTCCGACCTCCGTGCAATGTTTTAAAAATAGTTCAGTAAAAAAAAATAAAGATCGCGTTAAAAACGCTGAAAAAACACGTTTCATGACGTCCCCTTTATTGTCAACTACATTTTATTTTTAGTATTTGTTGTTATAGCGGCCACAGTACATAATTTGAGAATATTTATTACGGTTCAAGAGATAAAGCTCTGTAACAGACAGACAGGGCGGAGAGACATCGGAGTCTTAGTAATAGGGTCCCGTTGATATAATTTGGGTATAGAACCCAAAAAAGGAATGCAACCAAAATCTTAAAATCCCGTTTCATATACATCTCCAAACATTTTCGTAACCATTCTGAAAAACTCAAGGTAAGTACGAGCCTTGGTTTTAATTTAACCTACGATCCTCAGCTATGCCATTGGTTAAATCTTCCGGCTACTACAAAATGTCACAATCACAAGCACTCTTTTACCCTCTTCTCCCCCGTGGTGACAAGTGGTGAGGATTAAGATGAATCTATCCAAAACCGCGTGAACTTTTTGGTACTAAGTATACTGGCGACTGTCAAAGTATACGGGGAGATCACCTAGCACGAATGATAAAAGCTACTAATGCTTGTGATATTTCGTATTTTTTGCCGATTCCTCTCCCTTTTCGAGTTCGTGAATAACAGACGATTTTTGAACATTGAGCTTATACAGGGTGTCCCAGAAACCGACGATAACCCGTTAAGGGCTGGCCTACTAATTACCTACCAGAATATCACATTTTAGGTTTAGTAAAAGTCTTTTAGTTTTCGAGATATTCACATTTTTGCAAAATCTCGATTTTTCTCCCTCAGTTGAGTTTTTTGTCTGCCACAGCCTCAAATGATCGAATTTAGTAAATCTGATTACTGATAAATATTGCAGAAAAAATGGGCTTTTAAACGTGTTATTACTTTATTTTAATATTTAGTCAAAGTTGGATGAAAAACGATTTAAGAGACAGTTTTGTAGTGGTAGAGCCATGATGTAGCTAGCCGCTGCATCACGAATGGGCCGGCTCGTCCGGGGCAGTACCACCCTCTCACAGAACACCGGCGTGAAGCAGCAGTAATCCTGCTGAGAGTGCCGGGGGCCCAATACCTCACCCCTTCCCTCCCTCCTTCCTTCCCTCTCCCTTTCCCCTATTCCCTCTCCTTTAGGGCCGACAACGCACTGGCATCGTGTAAAGCGCTGCGGATGTCTATGGACAGTGGTGTTCATTTAACATCAGGTGACCCACTAGTTCGTTTGTCTGGCCTATCTAACATAAAAAAAAAAAGTTTTCAGATATTTTACTGTTTCATCCCGTAACTTTGGTCCTCCATTGTTTAAAAAAGTAACTACTTACGCTAAAGTGGCACTGGATATTAAAAATATGCCTAGCTAATGTTGTTTACAAAATAGTATAACACTTACTTATTTGTTCAATAATTTCAAATTTATTGCTATTTCATTACAGAAGAAGCGTCTATCAGCCCTTAACGGATTATCGACGGTTTCTGGGACACCCTGTATAAAATTTACCTGTATCAGCATTTCCAGACCGCGCGTGTCGTCGGACTTGTCCGCGAGCATGCGCGCCTGCACTTGCAGCAACAACTCTGTGAGCGCGACGCGCACGTTGCGTCCGTCGAGCGTGACCGTGTGACGCACGCCGTTCGTGAACGGCAGGTTCGTCGCTGGCACTTGGGATTCTATGCTGGAAATACACGAACATTTAATACAAAACCTGAGTTTCACACCTATACTCCATTTAATTTAGAATTATAAACCACAACAACATTATGTTGCGGCTCGTGAACTGTAATCTCTTTACAATTTGTACTAGAGTAATAATTGACGGCACGCAAATAGTGTCATTAAAACAATTTTATTTTGCGGCTCCCAGACTATTGTACTGTACTATTTGCTAGGTAAGAAATAGTTGACGAGCCGCAATATAATGATGTTGTGGTTTTCAATTCTAAATTAAATGAAGTATAATTGAGTCTGGTATTGGATCTAGAGTCGTGGTAGCCTAGTAGTTTGACCTATGGCTTCTCAATCAGAGCGTGGGTTCTAACCCGGGCTTGCACCTCTGTTTTTCAGAATTTATGTGCGAAATTGCATTTGAAATTTACCAGAAGCTTTACGGTGAAAGAAAACATCGTGAGGAAACCTGCACACATCTGTGTAAAAATTCAATAGTGTGTGTAAAGTTCCCAATCCGGACTGGGCCCACGTGGGAACTATTCTGAGAGGCCTATGTCCTTCAATGGGACGTATATCACCTCAACTTACTATCCTGTTATAAATTGATACTGACGGCGAAGGAGGATAATCCTAATATTATTGATGCGAAAATTTGTGTGTGCTTGTTACGTTTTCAAGCCAAACCGCTGGACTGATTTGGTAGTGTTATGTAGACTTCTGGATTTCGGGAATAGGCTACTTTTTATTCCGATATCTCAACCGTTAACCCGAGGGACATTAGAGTGTTTCTCATGCGACTTAAACGAATAATACGATATAATATTTGAGAATTCCAATGGAAATTTAGTGAAATCACGAAATTTTAATTCGACAAAAAACGCTGGTGATAAAGTTCAGTAATTAATAAACTTACAGGGTCACAGGATCTTCGTTGGGCGGCGGTAAAAAGGTACTACACGACATCACCGCATTAATCACATAGAAGCAGCGATGCATCCGCTCTCTGCTCATATCTCTCGTTCCATCCAGCCACTGGTTCAACCGAGCCAACTCTGGCTTCAAATACCTATCAACTAACATCTGAGCGCACGCCGCTTCCTCATCATTAGGCACGTGCCATTTAAAATCAACATCTTTCAACAAGCAACCTTTGCCCCAATCTCTAATAGGCAACCATTTCTCAGGGGCCGAGGAATAATCCTTCGGAGAACTTCTCAGCTCCTTCAATTCAACGAAGCAAAGGGAACTAAAAGAGTGGCTGAGAATCTCGCACGCTCGCACCAGAGAATATTTAGCGTGCAGTTTCAATGCCTTGTCTAGCACGGGCAGAATCATCGGCATATATTTAAGTAGGACTACGCCGTCGCATTCTACCACGTTCATTAGCAACACCAATCGGTAAGACAAGTCTCGAGGAGGAACCTCTTCTTGTAAGGCTTCTTCAGTCGACAACAATTCTGTCAGCTCCTCACAAAGTTTAGGTACGAACGCCGCCAGAGTAGATTCGGAGTCGATACGAGCGAACACCTTAAGCAACACACCAACCATGCTGCCAGAAACGTTAGTTTCGTAAGTGGATTCAGTCGCGAACGCTTTAAACTTTCTAAGTGCTTCTTTGAATATCTTCGGAGAGCATTGCGTCAGAACCGAAGTAGCTGCGGAAGACAAAGCCGTTTCCATAACTGCATCAGTTTTACTGCGAACGCTATCCAATTCCTTAGTGTCCAATCGGACGTGCTCCATGACACTAGAGTCGATAATAGAGAACAGTCTATCGAGGAACACTAGTACAAAATCTTCGAACTGGGCGGTTGATTCGCAAGTCAACAGTTCTTCCTCTGTAAGGTCAGGCCAATGTTCGTGGGCTGAGCTACAATCAATGTATGGCACCATCCAACTGAATATCAGTATGAAATGTAGGGACACTAATGTTTTTTTGATGTCGTTTGGGTCTAGGCCGGGTAGGACGGCCATGAGGAGTGGGACTACGTGGGTAGGCCCTTCTGGGTAGTCGAGGTCAGCGCCTCGGAGTAAAGGCCTGGCTACAGCTGCGACCGCGGACATGGCAGCAGTCACCCTGTGGGGTTCCGTTAGCGATGTCAAAGAAGTCCTTAACTTTTCGATTAAGGGTGGCACAACGATAGCGGGCCTCAGTGTGGCCAAGTTTTGCAGAGCGATGGAAATGTCGAGGGAGCTAGACCGGCCGTAGACGGCTTGGAGTGTCGGCTCTAGCGTGATATTGACGAATTCGGTTATGTCTTCGTCTCGGAGCCGATATGCTTCTGGGGTTTTGTTCTCCCAACTGTTTCTGTATCGCTTCTCGCGCTCACGGCGCACCCTGTAAAAAGGAACTACAGTTAGGTTTTGAATTACAAACTTTTTTTTGTTAAATGTAGAAACAGGAAATAATAATTTAAGGAACTCGATGTTGATGGAAGAGATCGCTCCGATGCGATAATGCCGCTTATCTTGTATATTTTTTCCATGTACTTGTTTTTCTGTACTATTTTCTTTGTAGTGTACAATAAAGAGTAATAGAGAGTTGAGTAGAGTTATAGAGAGTTGTATTGTTATATTAAATACTTCGCACGCTTTCGAGATTTTGATTTAGGGCCTGTTTAATTACCCCTAATAAGTTTAACACTTGTTAAATATCTTGGAACTTAACAGAGAGGGGTGGTCCTTAGTTTCTTCAAAACTCACCTATTTAGGAACTCCCTTGCCAGTTTCCTGAGTAAATCCCTCAGGCGATTCGACCAACGCCCAGCATTCGCGCTGTGTAGGTAACTCTCGACAGCACCAAAGAAGCTGCGTAGATGCTTCAGCACCAGACCATCAGGGTTTATGGTCCAGACGATCCACGATGCCACGTCTTTCATATCTGAAAGAAGGCAGGATAAGTGTGATGCTAACAATGTGACAACATTCAACGATTGAAGCAGGTCGCTTTGGATTACTAAAGTGAGTCCATAGCGTGTGTACACTTAATAAAGATGTTATTAAACTTGTTTCACACAATCGCCACGTATAGTCAAAATCATAAATACAAGGTTGCTACAGGGTGAAAACAGTATACATTACATATCGTCACTACTTTGAAGAATCTCGAATCTCAAATCAATATGTAAACCAAATTGAACTTTATTGCACACTCAGTATAGTTCAATTAGCCAGGTTATCGATTTTGAGATACGAGCTTTTTTTCAAAGTAGTGACGATATTGATGCCTTATACAAGCGTCTAAAATTTTGTATAAAAATGATTGTTTGTTTAACACAGTTGGCAGTCGTGGCAACTGTATAAAAATACGTAACAAATGCGATATAGAGATGAATATGATCAATGGTTTTTTTTTTATTTATTTATCACTTGCAGTTAATCTTTTAGCTACTGACATAAATCACAATTTTGAATAACCAAAAAAAATTTGCTCTTTGATATACTTAAATATGTATATCGCGTATGAATTCATTATAAACATATATATATAGGACATATAGACAATATTACACATACATCCAGTATACAAAAAATCGTAAGGATAGGGTATAATTACATCGAATTATACCTAAGGGAAGTAAAAGCGATTTTATGTAATCCCCTAAAGTACGACCTAAGCAATAACATTCATGCGTTAACAAGCAGCATATAAATAATTCCTATACCTGAGGATGTAAGAATATCCCGTAACAAATCAGCCAAATCGCTGTCAAACTCATCCAGATCAAGAGATATGTCTATGGAAAATTATACAAAAATCATTGTCAGTATAAATCATAGATCGATTTAGTCCCTCTATAGGGAGTGTGTGGATTCTATGTTAAAGTTGATTTTATTGACGAGTTAATTATAATATGTACAGGTCGATTTCATTTTAAAAGGCACTTATGTATGTCACATAACAAGAGGCACAATTGCGGATGTCTATTTTTTTGCAATGTATAGTAAATCGAAAACCATTTCGAGATCATTGACCTACAATAACTATAGACTTCCAATTACGCTCAAAAATTGTCGGAAGCAAAAGCCTGCCCACGCGTCTATTGCGCAGGCTTTTGGTTCAGTTGTGTTTCGACCGCGCGTTGATTACAACGTCACGCAATGACAAAGTTTTCGGTGAAAAACTGTACAAATGACAGCAGATCCACTGTTAAAAAGGATGGAGTGTCGTATTTCTGGTAAGTGTTACTTTAAACTTACAAAATTGCATAACTATCTTGATGTTTTTTAGTATTTTGCTAAAAATTTACAATTTCAATTGCTAAAACAAAATATTCTCGCCCCGTATTCGTATATCTCTTTCGCACCGTAATCAAACTCACGAGAGCAAAAGAGACAGACAGTCTAGCTTCCGCGGAGTAGAGAAAGCTGTGGAGTTGAATAGTCTATTTTTTTATTTTAATGTTGAACGTAATTATTAATAACTTAATTTAACTTTGTTTTTGTATTAATTTCATTTTATAATTGCTGTGTTTTTAAATTATTATTGAGTAAGGATACTATATTCATTTTATGTGTATGCCTGCTAAGGTAGAAAACATTGACACTATGTAAGTTTAACATAAACGAATATGTAACATGTTGTATTATAGCAAAAAAATGAAATAAATGGTTTTTTTGACGTGACAACGTCAACGCCGGCTGCATACACGAAAAAGGATGACGCAATGTAACGTACATGTACGGGACATGTAACGTACATATACGGGACATGTAACGTAGATGTACGGGACATGTCCCGTACATGTACCTACAGAGCAGCGAAGGCCAATATGCACAAGAGAGCGGCGAACGCCAGGATGTACAATGCACGGGGGAGGGGGTTCGGGGGGTGCGGGGGTTTCAAAAGGAGGATGAAAATTTCACTGATTTTGCCGTAGGATGCACCGTTTTCAAGATATTTGACAATACACCGGTTTTTGAATGTGGGTGTGCGGGGTGGGGGAGGGGGTTGAGGGGGGAGGGGGTGCGGGGTAGGGTGCGTGGGGGAATTAAAGGCGGGGTGAAAATTTCATTGATTTTGCCGTAGGATGCACCGTTTTCAAGATATTTGACAAAACACCGGTTTTTGAATGTGGGGGTGCGGGGTGGGGGCTGGTTTGAGGGGAGAGGGAGTGCGGGGTAGGGGGCGTGAAGGTGTTAAAGGGGGGGTGAAAATTTCATTGATTTTGCCGTAGGATGCACCGTTTACAAGATATTTGACAAAACACCGGTTCTCATCCGATCACTGAGGTTAAGCAATGTCGGGCGCAGTCAGTACTTGGATGGGTGACCACCTGGTTTGATTTTTGTTTTTTGAATGTTTTGTTATGACGTTGTCACGTTAAACTATCGTCCGTAAACCGACTTTACAGACAACCGGTTTTTTTGAAAAAAAAATGTTTTTTGAGAAAAAACGTCATTCCTCAATTTGATCGACATTAAAAACATGGGAGGCTTGTTTTATTCGTCCAAGGATTTGTTTATTTTAAGTAAAAAAACAGATGAGACCATAAGACATCAACATTACACATCAAAGTTGAATGCGGCAAAAATTGTTTGTGCAGTACTAAAATCATTTGTAAATACCAGCATTTTAGAAAGTCTTATTCAACATTCACTAGATTTTCCAAATCATAGAACTATTTTAATGAAAACAATAAGTTCAACGTTCAACTACATAAACATACGTAACTATTAACTTTTAAATAAGAATATTAAAAAATAAAGATTATATTTTTTTTTTATTTAATCAATTTGTTTATTTTTTTCGCATGACGACTCCACTGCATTCTTTACTCGTTCTTTAGGCGGTTTCCAGCGCGTGACGTCATGAAACTACTTCTAACGCTCGTATACAATTGACATTAAACATCACTGCTACGAAAAAAGGTGCTAATTTGAATGAATGCTGTAAATTTTATCAACATAAATTGATGTATACGTACACACAACGCCGCTCGGACGTTTTTTGAGGAACTTTTGTTAAGCGATTGGGTGTCTTGTTATTATAGGTCAATGTTCGAGATAAATGCTTTTTAACTCGTTTTCTGTAGTTATTTAATTTTAATAATTATGTAATGAATTTATTATATAACAATTAAGCAATGACCTTCATTTGACATTGGTGTAAATTGCGTGACCGGTCCAAGTCATACTTTATTCTGTGTGGTTAGAATTCTTCACAATTTACGCGTGGATTATACTACGGAGTTTGATTTGGACCCGCTGTCTGACATCTAGCACTTTGATAGCGCCAGTAATGTGACACTAGATACAGTGGACCACTACGCAAAAAATAATTAAAGGAGTTGCCTTATCGTACGCATTTCGATAGATTTAGACATTTGGCAGTGTTGGAGCCCTCAATTATAATCTGACGTCATCAACCAAAATAGTTTCTTATAATTGACTTTTCTATACAAAAAAAAAATATAAAACCACTGGTAATTTTTTTTAGACTTTCCCAATTGTTACTAATGGTCAGTTAAGAGTGTTAGGCGATTGTACAGTCAGCAGCAGCAAACGTTAATATTTTGCTAGCTGATCCCTAAATCGATTTTGATTTTTTTTACGCTGATACTCCAAAATCCAGGCTTTTGCGTAGTTTGGAGGTCAGAGTCAACTTTTGTGCAAATAGTTTATAATTTTTTTTTCGTGTTGACAGAAATATCTTTGTTCATCATTGTTTGTGCATTGCATCTATATATATGAATAAATGATTTATTATTATTTATCTCATTAAATTGCCTTTGAAAGACATATCCAACGATACCTCACACTATGGGTTTTGATTAGAAAAAAAAATCATGCTTGCATTACATGTAGGAAAGAGGTATCCTAAAATTTTATTTTTTAACATTTTATTTGTGTGATTGACAACAAATTTAAAAGGAAAACTATTACAGCTTATTTGTACGCGTGGGTTTCATAAGTTAATGAGTAAAAGTTGATTTAAAGTTACTATTGAATATTTGCCGCACATTACTAAGTACAGAAATATTGTACAGTAAAATTACATAAAGTTAACCACTGACAGATGGTTTGCCTTCATTTCATATTCAACTTTAACGACCTACAAATAAAGCCAATTTTAGAATACTGTTACCCACGTTTGCAGATTTTGTAATAGCTACTTTATTTGTATGGTGTTAAAGTTGGAAATGAAATGAAGGCAAGCCATCTGTCAGTGGTAAACTAAAAGTAAACGTATTGTACCTACTTAAAAGTCGTGGTAGCCTAGTGGTTTGCCCTATGGCCTCTCGTGTAGATGGTCATGGGTTCGAGCCTGGACTCGCACCTCCGAGTTTTCCGGAATTCAGGTGCGAAATTACATTTGAAATTTACCACGAGCTTTACGGTCTGCGAAGAAATTCAGTGATGTGTGAAGTTCCTAATCCGCACTCAACCCACGACGGGAATTATGGCCCAATCCCTCTTTCCGAGAGGCTTGAGCTCTGGAATAGGACGTAGTTAGACTGGGATGATGATGATGATGATGATTACCACGGAATCCTGCACTGCGCGTGGTCCGCACACACTTGGCCGGTTTTTTCTTATTCTTTCTATTACAGACTAAATCCAGTATACTATCCAAATATTGGCAAATATGCTCTTTGGATACGGCATTCAATTCATTTGTGCCTTTTAAAATGAAGTCATTTAAGTAGTGTCCGAATAACGAAGTCGATTAGCACAAACAGAACACTTCTCTAATATGTAATAATAAAGAATATCAAACCAAAAGAATCGTAAAAAAGCTATAAAACAGGCAGTGGAATAGCGAAAAATACGAGTATATACGCTCCTGTTAGTATACCAGCTTTTTTTGGGGTCATTTTTTTGTGACCATTTTAGTTCACAGTACACAACGCACAGTTAATAAATATAAAAATTCACTCACCAAGTGCATGGTTTTTTGAATATTGCATGTCTTTGTAGTTCACTGGCAAACTGAGGGCGTGAAGGAACCTAGTGAACATTTTGGGCACGTAGGGTGTCCAGTCAACAGTGCCTGGGTTCTTTTTAGCCAACCCGGCGAAAAGTGTCATCAAATCCTGAAACAAGAAAAAATAAGTGTTTGTTGAAAAGATACATAGGGTGAACCTACCCGTTATTGTACTGACTGTTAGCGAGTTAGGTAAGTCTTCGGATGCGGCACCACGCAGTTACTTAGTGTAGGTACACAACTTTTGCCGTAGGTACTTGTCATTACCACACGTCGCACTCCAGCGGGCATTTTCGGGGCAAGGTAAGGTTTACAAAAAAAATCTTAACTTACGAGTATTATAAATTATAATGTACTTAGTATTTGTAGCATAGTTAATCAGATACCCGTTATCATTTATTAGTCTTTAATGTATACTCTTTGAAGTGATAACTGATAGCCCATTTAAGTGGCCACAATAAATATACCACATACTATTCAATCTTATTTTTATTTAAAATTGAATGGATATAAAAAAATAAACACCTAACTAACGTACAACCTTAGTTGCTAAGATATTTGGAATTGCACATTACAAATACTAGGTACCAAATACTAAGTACAAATACCTTATTCTGACTACTCGAAAATGAATTGATTGATTTGTGAACCTTATCTAGCATTCTGACATGCCACCACTTAAAAGGGCTATCAGTTATCACTTCAAAGAGTATTACGTAGACAATTTAAGATTGATTACGAGTATGTTGCAAATACTAAGTACATATACTCGTTAATTAAAATATTTTTTGTAAACCATACCAAATGACGTGCCACCAAAATGCCCGCTGGAGTGCGACGTAGGGTCATTACTAATAGCTCCTCTACACGATGGGCCATTAAATGGCTGCAACACATCTACACGATGGCGACGTTTAGTTGTGATCTTTTAATTCCATTGATGTGCGGCCAAAAACCGACACCGACGCCATCCCACGACCATCGCACGCGCCATAAGCCATCCGATACCACTACGCCCTCCACAAGCTGGCTCATCATAGTGGACCATCACGATGGCCCATCGTGTAGTGTCAGCATAACATCACTTAAAAAATGTGGGTAACACGATCGGAATCGAGTTATCACGACCCCACTCCACTAGTACAGTCGCCATCATAATATCTGAAAACGACCGTATCGTCAATCGCGTACGTGCATGTTCAGTTATTTTTAAGCACCTTGACTACTTCGATGTTTATGATGGCGAATGTACCTTTCAAATCAATTCTAAAACTAAAAAGCAAACGAACGTTGTAAAAACTTGTAAGAATAGCACGTCTTAAAAATGCCACCACCAGATCGATGGAAACCGAAATCTCGTGACGAATTTTTTTTCATTCAATGATACCTACTGGGTTTTAAGAGACGCATGTATTAAGAACAATCGCATGATATATCCACGTTCATCAAAATGAACCAAACATAAACGTGAATTCTTGACCTGACCACACTCCCGCCCGACTGGTTTGATCAGTTTGCCAGAATCGTTATTTCCCAGTAGCAAAATTTCCATTCGCATTTTTCCCTGATGCTTTTTTTCTCACTATTGTTTTTTACTGAAGCTTAATTTAACAGAAGCGTTTTTTCCCAATTTGAATTGACACAGAAATGCTTTTGGCCCTTCGCCAAACTTAACATATGTAACCTAAAACGCAAAAAACGCGATTGCAAAAATAAGCTTCAGTAAAAAAACCATAGAGAAAAAAAGCATCTGGGAAAAAATGCAAATGGAAATTTTGCTACTACGAAGTAACGATTCTGGCAAATTCATCTAACCAGCCTCCCGCCCTAGGAACATAGTATGGTGCAGTGCAGAAACTTTAAGGTCATTCGAGATAGATAACTAACGTAAATGCATTAGTAGTGCTTACAAGCCAGGTTAGCATCGATTTGCGTATTGGATTCGAGCCACAACCCGACTCTGGCAAACGTGATCACACTGATCACAATAGCATTCGCTAAATATAGGCATCCTTTGTTATAACAAGACGGGTTTATCAATTTACGGGTTTTGAAGAGTCCGTCCTAGCCTTGGATCGTGTTAGATCCAAGACGTCTTTTGGCGTACAATTTGGATCATCCCCTCTCAAAAATCCGGCATCAAAATTGCTTTTCACAGAGACTACTGACCACACGGAGTCTCACAGAACCATAACCATGAGGTTGAAACACGGCTCGCGTCTGGGCGCGGCGTGTTTGGAAAGCAGCCTGGGAGAGACACCGTCATTTTTCCAATTAGATTTGAGACTTACCGAGATACCACACGTGTACCACAAAACTTTGATCTGGTTGAACCAAAACTGGTGTCCTTGCGCGGCGTGTTTGGGAGGTAGCCCCACCGATAGAGAGAGAGAGAGAGTGTCATTTTTACCCTATAATATTAGGATTGAGACTTATCGAGATACCACACGATGAGTTGTAACACGTGTACCACAAAACTAAGTTCTGGTAGAACCAAAGCTGATGTACGTGCGCTGCATGTTTGGAAGGCAGACCTAATGGGAGAGACATCGTTATTTTTTCAATTAGGCTTGAGACTTACCGAGATACCACACGGAGAGTTATAACATGTGTCCCACAAAATCATGATCTGGTCGAACCAGAGCTCGTGTCCGTGCGCTGCGTGTTTGGGAGGCAACCCTACCGGGAGGGACACCGTCATTTGTCCCATTAGGTTCGTTTCAGAGGACCACGGTTGGATCTGTGGTAGGAACTCAGAAAGCATCTCTTTTGTTGCGCTGAGCTCATAGTATCTGAAAAATTGAATAGTAGATAAAAAGGATATTATTTTCTTTCTCTAAAGTTTCCACCAAAGCATTGGTAAAGTCTTCTATCATATAAAAAGATACGACGTTGAAGTAAAGTCCTAAAATATGTAAAGCGACATTCATTCTAATTACATTAGTATACTTACGGTTTTGCACATTTGACCATCGTCATGTAAGAAGCCTCCAAGGATCTGAAATTAAAATGGATTAGAAAGTCTGTTAACAGCATTAACAAACAGAATATTCACATGCACTCTACCACCACACTTACGTAATTCCCTGTTGGAGAAACAGTGAGAGACAATTATTCTGGTAAACATTTCAACTTTAGTCATATACACGTCTTTCTTTTATACAATCTCTACAATTCCTTTCACAATCTCTTATACAAGACTGCATTTAGCCACCGTCTTGTTCACCTACCCTTCCTTCAATAAAACAGTTATCCTTTCAACTGATTCTCTCATTTTTCGTCTGCCAGCCAGAATCTTACATTAATTTCAAACAAAATGACGTATAGACTAAAATAATAGATGTCGCACATAATTAAGATGGCTATACAACAGAGCAGAAAGTAGTAACAGCAGGCGCCTAAGCTGTTACCCTCCCCACACCGGTATCATCACAATTAAGAGAAACATCTTTAGTATCCATGTTACCAGAAATAACAAGTGAGAATCGACCGTGAAACATAAGTGAATGGATGATGCCATGATTCCCCGCTGCCACCAGTAAGGTATCAACAAAAGCGAGTCCAAGAGTGTAAGATATTACGTTGGCAATTCATTCTCGTCGAGGCCGCCTAGTCCAAACAAGTGAATGGCGTCGTCAAGTCCGTTGCCAGAGAGAAATTTCCGAATCATATCGAGCACACTGGATCCTTGTGAGCGCTTAGCCCTAGACAGACGGATGAAGTCATTATAGCCCATTAATACTACACAGCCATTCAACTTCTCTAAATTAAGTGTAAGAACAATGAACTAGCAACTTTCGCTTTACCCATGGCTGTACAATCTTGGTTGATTGGTAACAATATGATGCATTACTACTGCTATCATCATACTCAATACCCTAAAATTGTTCAAGATAACAAATGGATTTTGAATGAGGCTGAATCATTAATTATAAAAGATTATTTTCCATAATAGGTACACTTGGTTTCAACACCAATAATTATATTTTATAAAGGGATTAAAAAATATAAGTATAAAACACTTACGGTAGGTAATGGAACATTCCAATGGTAGTTGTGCTTTTATCAAATATTTTCTTGCCTAAATCATGGAGGGGACGCCATGGTAAAGATAACTCTTCGGGCGATATCAGATGTTTCTTCCTGCAATTTGACACATATTTATTTTTCAATCTAACATTCACAAAAAAAATGCTGTAATTTAGAAGGTAATCAATTAATACAGAAATTATACATTGGTTTAAAAAAAAACACTGAATAAAATTGTTCTTACTTCGTCAGCATTACAAACAAGGTGGCAAACTTATGAACTTTACATGGCTCTAAGTCAGGAATAAGCACTAGCTCATAGGTCAGTTTGATAAGGGCAATGTGGTCTTCCTTGCTGAACTTGTAGCCGTATATCCTTAGATATCTGAAAGAGAAAAAAAGACACAGTTATATCTTTACACATATGATTTCTCTAAAACTAAATATCAGTTTTATCACGCAAGAAGCGTTTCTTTTCGACACTATCTCTTTGAGTTAATTAGGTATGATATTTTAAGGCTAAAATCCAGTAAGAAAACTATGAATTCTGAAATTAACATTAGCTCATGATCACTTTTCTGAACAAAAACCTATTAATAATAAACAGCACTTTTTTAAAATTCCAAATCAACATCAATCAATCCATGACTTTAACCCTTTATAGGGCAACAATCTCACAAAAGGCCTCCCTGTAACATCATCTTTTTACATTTTTTTCTTGTACAAAATTTTTAGGAATATAGATTGGCGAAGAGGCTTGAATTGAGGATTTTATTCAGTCTTGCCCGAAAAGGCCACAAGAACATTGTTTTTTTAAAAGTGAGATAATAATTAGTAAACTTTATTTTACTTTTTATTTTGACCATTTCTCAGACAGCCAATTCCTCCTGGTTTCATCTCCAAAAACCCCTATATAACAAATTCCAACAAGAACAAACAAACAGAACAATTCAGACAACAGAACAGTTTGTTTAGAACAATTTTCATAATCTCAAAACATCATGCAAATATTATACATTTCCATAGCATATTTAAGCCCATATGTTAATAAAGCTAGTTCCCATTAGAATAGACAAAGTGTTGGCAGTTAGTTGCAAAAAGTCATAACTATAACCTACCTACTACCACCTACACCATTTACTTTGTTCTCAAAGATATGCAAGTAAATTGTTGATGACGAAATATTAAGTCATCTTGATATGCAATAATGTTATGCAAAAATATTCAAAGTTTTTAAATACTTGCATACATTGTATTAGTAGGACCTTAATTTCATTCATTGTATTTAGTATGAAATATACTTAATTTATATGTAAAAATAGTGGTAAGACAGAAGCATGAGTTGTCAAAATGCTTTTGTAGTCCTGTCTTTGTTCAATATAAATAGATGACAGTTAAATACTGGACACAATGATTATTAATTAAGAATAACAATTCTAATAGTTTTTTTTTTATATCAGCTACACAGTTTAAACAGTATGAATTTAAAAACCATTTTCATAATTATATCAAGAAAATCTGGCTTCAGATTTAAAAAAAAAACTGTTTGCCTGCTGCTATCTGGCCCCAGTACTACAAAAATTACAAGTGTTACAAATCAACATAATTGTTACAGTTTATATACAAAAACCAAAAAAATTGTTGAATTGTAGCACTTGTAACATTTCTGGTATAGGTGGCTGGTCTCTTAGACCTAATAAAGAGTACTTTTGTAGCACATTGTGAATTATCGCTAGCTGCGTAAAGCATACTTTTTAAGTTGTCTGTTTTGTCAATGTTTAATTAATGCCAGAAGTAATAACCGACAGTTATTTGGAGTGGTTGGGCATCTTAATACCTTGTCAATTGTTCTAACACACTAGTAGTTTAAGTAGGTATGGCTGGAAAATTTTTACGGATCAAAACCATAAATTTACATATCCTCGTCAGGCCCAGTGTACCAAATTTAGTATATTTGTCAAAGCTAATCTCAACTTTCTTGATTGAGAATTAGTTTCAAATTATGATAGTAAAAATTTTACATTGGTTTAAGAGGATAACTGAACACTGTACTGTTGATAGGTAACTGCCAATCATTTCCATATAAAAGACTAGCTGTTGCCTGCGACTCCGTCTGCAAAGAATTTGATTATTGCTATCCCACGGGAACTGTGCAATTTTCCGGGATAAAAACTATCCTATGTCTTTCCCAGGGTCTCAATCTATCTTCATACAAAATTTCATCTAAATCGGTTCAGTGGTTTGAGCGTGAAGAGGTAACAGACAGACACACTTTCGCATTTATAATATTAAGTATAGTATGGATTGGAAATAGAACAATTCTTGGTTCCTGTTGATTAACATTTTTATAGTAGGGCAGGAAAGACCAACCTTGACACAGTTATGATAAAATTGCATAACAGACAATGACTTTCATGCATTATTGACTAGCGGGTATTGTGATATAAGCAGGTGTATTTTACAGGAAGCTTGGGCAGTGGCCAGAACGTTTCAGCACTAGACTCTGCCAAAGGTTGAATGAAATGAGTAAGTAACAAATTAATGTGTTCACATGTTTTAGTAAATATTATTCATTAAAAATGTAAGAAATTAAATTGTGGTTATCTTTTACAGATAAAAGAAAAGATAGTTAATTCAAGATTCAACTTTTTGAGGCTTTAACATACAAGAAAAGGCTAAGGCAATATAAAATGACACCAAGTGTTAACACCTCATATTGTCAGTGAACCTGCAGTACCGCATAACTAACTTTTTCCACAAGGCTCAACTTGAAATGAAATAACAGTGAAAATTAAACAAATTAGAGATTATTGAAAAAGTTAGTCATGCAGTATTGCAGTTTCATTGACGATATGTGGGTAGTGAAAAAAATTGTGACAAATTTTACAGATTAAAATAAAAATACAAAAAGAAGGACTTAAATATTGCATGAATCCGTGTCTTAACACTACAAGGGGTTAAACCAGCTATATAGAACCTAATGCATTGTTTGCAGAACTTCTTTATGTTAAAAAAACAAGAACAGAAGAGTTTAGAACATGGGACCACATCTTGTAATAATTATTAGGGTAGGTTTAGCTAGTATTTTCAGTAAGGCTAAGAAATGGAAATCAAAGTAATTACTTCATAAGTCTGGAGGTCCAGATTCCGCAGGCCGGTTTCATCTCTCGCAGCATGACGGCCTTCGCCAGGTTCGTCTTGACCTGATCCAAAAATTTCGTGGATTCGACATCGAGATCAGTAGCATACGGCAGCAAATGGTTCGTCAATATTTCCTTCTGAGGCTTGAACCCCAGAGCTTTTATCCTCTGCGGGGTCGTCACCAACAACTCGTACTCTTCGTCCTGAATCATTTTGACTCAATACCAAATAATTACGCGAAATAATGAGCGTGTCATCAGCGTATGTCCTTCTACGCTGACCGCCACATGTAGTATTGTCTCAGTTTATGCACAGCACCTACCCGCGATTCACTACTATACTTCCGTCATTAACAATTCAACAACATTGAATTTACACAAGTCATTGAAGCGAGATATTTATGAGAAATCCAGTCCAATCATAGTTGGTAGACGTTCCTTTTCACTGAAATTTGACAATCATTATGATGACGTTTTTGTTACGTTTCTATTTACGCACAGTCAACGCACAGTTATAAGCCGAACAAAGGTTCCATGTTGTCATGCATAAAGCACTTTGTTCATTTTTTTTTACGTAAAGAAGTTACGTTAGTTAGTTGCATAAATTAAATATAAGTCTACATTTAAACCAACTTTAAATTAAGGAAGACCTTCTCGAAAATAAACAAAACATGACGCAGCTGTACTTTGCTTAATCCCCTAGTTTATGCTACAGCCATACACTCGACGTGACGATGTGGCATGGGAAGTGGCGAGGAAAAGAGATACGTAGTGTGGTTGCGATACTCATCATGCCACACGTCATGTTTGATTCTTTTTTTTGTCGGATTTTGTGCGAGAGCCAAAGTAAAGGCCTTATAAATCTTATTATAGTAGTACCTACTAGCTGTTGTAGCTGTTGACTACGACCTATTCTCGGTCAAGCCGTTTCGGAGGAGTTCGATAGCAAACACCGTGACACGAGATTTTTATATATTAGATAATTGTATTTTCGATTAAGGAAGTTGGTTCACACCAGAGGCCGTATTGTCTAACGCTTCTGACGCTTGCCTTCGCTTTCACTATCTCTTTCTATCATCACCTTATACCGTTTGACAGAAAGAAATAGTGTTTGCGAAGGCAAGCGTCTAAAGCGTTAGACAATAAGCCAGCAGGTCCCTCACAAAAGCTCTAGATTTGTCTCTTGTTATGATACTGCTACGCAATGGGTACATTACTAGTAGAATAAAAGTCAAAATTCAGTACAGAAAACTATATAAAATCTAATTATTTTTTCTTATAACTACACATTACATAAAGAGAATTATACAGATTCTTTTTGGGTAGTATACAGACTCGCCGCAAAGACGATGTCTCGCTTGATCGCTGATGAAGCTTCCACCATCTTGGCTTGAAGCTTGGGATCTCCAATTACCACTGCCGCGTCTTTCACGTCTATGAGCAGCTGTAAAATAAAACCATTTAATTTATATCGTGAATGTGAAAAAATACAACAACTGGCATGATTATTTCTAACGGTACCGCCCCCTAGTCGGCACTGGAGCTTTTCGTGGGAGCGGTAGCAGATCACAAATAGCACGAGCGAGAGAGAGAGAGAGAGAGAGATAGAGACACATATACAGTTGGAGGGAGGTGTTGGACTTTTTTTCTTGTAAAAAGCGGTAGTCCATAAAAGGTTGGGAACCTATGATCTACATGAATTGACAAACCATTAATGGCATTACTGCTTTATTTCGCACTAGATCCGTTTCAAGTGAGGATGGAACTTGTAATGGAACGAAAGTGAAATGGAATCGCAATAATTCTATTAAAGGAACTACAGCGAACAATCTAGAAAATTTTAACTAGCGGCATTTCTCGCGTGAACGAAGGAGATGCCTTATATCGTTTGAAGATTGAAGTAAGTGGCAAGTAACTTTATAACTTACGCCTGTTCACAAAATATAAATAGTTCATTCGAGTGATGAGTACAGTCAAGGGCAAAAATATGTATACACTTTAGTACCTTGTCAATTTTCGTCATATTTGAACTGCCATATATACTGTCACAGTGGTTAAAGTGACAAGGTACTAAAGTGTATACATATTTTTGCCCTTCACTATACGAACGGATATCTACCACGCGATAAGTTTTGAGTTCTACCTGAATCTGCGAGTAATTTTTAACTATCAAATAATATAATAGGTAGATCTCCATTCGTACTAAACACTCGAATGAAATATTTTTATGCCAGTTAAAATTTTCTAGACTGCTCGCTGTAGTTCCTTTAATGGAATTATTGCGATTCCATTTCGCTTAATTTTGTACCTCATGCAGTTGCTGTATACACCTAACGATGATGCCTTCCTGCACATCAGTGAGATCCATGATTTCGGCAAATGGCTTTTCAAGCGCCCATTCGTAAACCACTTTGACCAACCCGAAGTTGAGCCTCTCTGCTTGGCCCTCGAATTGACCCACCTGGAAAATAAAATATATTGAAATACAAAGGGGCAACAATTTTTCCATGCATTGTTGGCCCCACACCAAAGAGCGAGGAAAAGAGGAGGAGGCGGGTGAAAGTGGAATTAAACATTTCCATATTATGGACTTCGATTAAAATATGGTCCAGTTTAGCGAAGCAAGAAAAATTGTGCACGTTTCATTACATTGCGGCACTTGATTGACCACTTCAAACTCGTTCGCTTTACAGCCTCGCAATGTTATGCAACTTACACGATTTTTCATGCAGGTCTAAATAAAGCCGTATTGTCTAACGCGCTGGCGTTTGCGATCGCATTCTCCATCTCTTTCTATTCTCATCCTACACCATGTGGCCGAAAGAAGTGGTGAAAACGATTGTGATTTCATGTATGTAATAAACTATTAAAGGTTACCACAGACCGCAGCGCGGGGCACGCGCGCAACGCCGACGGGGCGTGCCCAGCGCGCTCTAGAACACTGAATCAAATACGTATGTCGCGCTGCCAGTGTGTGTCACCGTATATTTGATTCAGTTCAGTGTTATAGAGCGCGCTGGGCACGCTCCGTCGCCGTCGCGTGCATGCCCCGCGCTGCGGTCTGTGGGAGCCTTAAGGCCTCTGGCCGTAAGGATCGGATTCTTTGACAATTTCACTCGCCACCTGTCAATTTCAGTGTTGCTAGCTGTGTAAATAGGTAAGGCCGCGAAGCGGTTCAATCGCCGTATCTTCTGATTCAGAGCCACAAAATGTCCATGATCTTTCCACTTTGACCCTGAGATATTTCTACGAAGACTGCCACACCCACCTGTATCGGATTATAAAAATACTTACCAAATACTTGGACTCCACAGACGTCAACTCCTGATCGATTTGCTCAATAGCCTTTACCCCTTGCGCCAGTTTATCAGTCAGCACCGGTTCTATAGAAGTCCTGGCTTGGAACACAAAACAACTGAGGAGCGCCGCTATTTCCGCCGGCGTTTTATCCGTAAAGACATTCCGGAACACCAATTCGGCTATAATAAGTTCATTGGTTCCCATACCACAGGCGACTCTGCCTTTTAGAATGACACTGTCGTGTTCGTCGATGTAGCTTAGCTCTCTTAAAACCATAAGGCGTCGTTGATAATCCGGGTAGAGAGCTAAGTTTTCGAAAGAGAGTAGACGACGGTATTTGTCTCGCTTGCGTTCCGTCTGTTTTCTCTCATAGACAATGGCAAATTCGGATTTGAAGTTTGCTATGTCTGTAGATTTTTCGAGAGTTGCTAGCTCGTTCTGAAATAAAAAAAAAATATTATGATGGCCATTGAAATGTCAGCCAAATAAGAAACTTATTTAAGGTGTTAATGCGTATACCTATGTATAACAGATTGGTTATACTTAATGTACCTATCACTGAGTATTTTAGAATCTCTTATCAAAGCGCGAATTTAGTGAAAATAAAATACTTTATTTTTGCCCTGAAAAACAGATTAGATATCAAATAAATACCATTTTTAGATGCTTTAAAACAAATAAAATTAGTCGTTCGAGCTGTTATAGAAGTGTGGTCATGGTCATAACTAGCAATTGGGAATATCTCAAAAAAATACCAGTGGTTTTTATATTTTTTTTTGTATTGAAAAGTCAATTATAAGAAACTAATTTCAATATTTTGTCATTTATACTACGATTTTTAATTTCGTGGAATTCTGACAAATGCCAGATTTTGACGTTTCAGAGGCAACAAACCTTTTTTCATTTTTAATCTATTTATTATTTTAGAAACATAATAAAATAGGCACATTACTAATTATAAATATAGTGAAGGAGAGCTTTTACTATAAAAAGTTATCAGTTTTCATTTATTAGTCTATATTTATTTCATACATTTTTAAGAGATTCGTGTATTCATGGTTCGTGTGACAAAGTTCATAATGATATTAGTCCTCTTTAAAAAACGTAACACATAGCAAGAAACAAAAACTTTTCAAGGAAATAATAATATCAATCAACGAAAACGACAAAAATAATACGAAACATAACACATAGCAAGAAACAAAAACTTTTCAAGGAATTAACAATATCAATCAACGAAAACGACAAAAATAATACAGAAACACATTCGAACACATTCGAACATTCAAGACAGAAGCTGAATGACTTTAATATTGTTTTGACAGAAGAATGATATTTGATGGTTTTTATTATTTAAGTATGTACCTTGTCTATGAAATTTTAAATGACAAACCTCTTGAGACGACGATTGAAACTTAATACATAACTATTAATTATAATTTAAGCCCGAAAGATTGCGATATATATCAATCATCGCAATGATACCCGAGACAATTTATTTTTTACTCATAAAAGGGTTAAATATTTTATTACGTCTGAACAGTTAGATCAAAAAATATTCCAACTACGTATTAATTAATGATTTATTACATTAATGTGTATACTAAGGAATTTGTGCTCTGTATTTCCTAGTTTTTGTTTTATCTCGTTTAAATTTTCGGGAAATATTTTTTGCCTAGTAACACTAAGAAATGTCAGAATTACATGAAATTAAAAATGCTAATTTAGTTCTCTACTTTTTCAAAATTAATTATTGAAACTATTTTGGTTGATGACGTCAGATTATAATTGAGGGCTCCCACACTGCCCAATTTCTAAATCTATCTAAATGCGTACGATAAGGCAACCCCTTTAATTATTTTTTGCGTAGTGGTACACTGTAACTAGTGTCACTTTACTGGCACTGTCAAAGTGCTAGGTGTCAGACAACGGGTCCAAATCAAACTCCGTAGTATAAATCTACGCGTAAATTGTGAAGAATTCTAACCACACAGAATAAAGTACGACTTGGACCGGTCACGCAATTTACACCAATGTCAAATGAAGGTCATTGCTTATTTGTTATATAATAAATTCAGTACATAATATTAAAATCAAATAACTACAGAAAACGAGTTAAAAAGCATTTATCTTGAAATGGTTTTCGATTTACTATACTTTGCAAAAAAATAGACATCCCCAATTGCCATACAAAATCTAAGGGTGAATCGTGTTTTGACTTGACAGCTCAGAAAAACATCATCAGTTGATTGGTGCTGTCATCATCTCTATTGTTTTAAAGACCAAACGTAACCAAACTAAATCTTGATTGTATGACAGAAGTTAGGCAATGTAAATGGCAGGTTAATTTTGTTAACCTGCACAGAACATAATAGAAGCTCTGCAAAGCAACTCAAGGTTGACGTGTCAAACTTGGTTGTGCGTGACGCGAGACGTTTCCTGTACTCACCGTTAGCCTAGTCATGCTGTCCAACAGCTGCAGTATCTCTCCCGTAGACACGGCTAGCGACTGCGTCAAGTTGACTTGTTCAAGCTTGGTTGCGCTGATTTTGACAGCGTGCGTTGACGCGGGACGTTTCGTCGTTTCCTGTACTCACCGTTAGCCTGGTCATGCTGTCCAACAACTGCAGTATCTCTCCCGTAGACACGGCTAGCGACTGCGTCAAGTTGACGTGTTCAAGCTTGGTTGCGCCGGTTTTGACAGCGTGCGAGACGCGGGCCAACTCTTGTATTGCGCTTGCGCAACTTGATCCTATTGGGGCGTCCTTGAATCTGTGAGAAGAAATTTGCATTATGACTTGAGGGTTCCGTTTGGTTAATATTTTTAGATACATATAGTGGACCTAGTACTTAGTAAGTATAGTCGGGGTAAGAAAAGGTTCGTCACTTTTCGACTCTATGTCAACGCGTTAAGGTCGAAAAGTGACGAACCTTTTCTTACCCCGACTATACTTCGCAAACGCTAAAGTGAAATTAAAAAGCCATGGACCATACAAGAAACGTGAGCAGTTTTATTCGATCTTAATAATGTGGTAACCGTACATTGGCAAGGAACCGTTTTATATAAATCTTTAATATTGTCTACAGATAAGTATAAAAAAAGATGATCCTTTTCAGCCCCCGTCAATTCAGACACGCTTCATAAAAATTTATCATCGTTTTATATTGCTTACTTATAAAGGACTAGCCTTCCGTCCGCAGCTTCGCCCGCGATAAATTAATTTTCCCGTAGGAAAAGGTATTTTCCCGCGGTAAAAAGTATCCTATGTCACTCAGTGATAATGTAGCTCTCTAACGGCAAAAGAATTTTTGAAATCGGTCCAGTAGTTTCGGAGCCTATTCGATGCAAACAAACAAACAATCAAATCTTTCCTCTTTATAAAATTAGTATAGATTAATTTTAAAGTGAAACTTATTTTCAAATTCACTTCATTTTGTACCATATTGTAAAGGAGGCAAGGTCAATTTTTCGTGAAAATTTATGTAATCGATTAACGCGCTATGCCTGAAAAAGGATAAAGCCAATTTACCTTGGCATCTGTCGTTGCTCCCAATCCTTTATTATGATGTTTGCATCAATTTTAAGATTGGTTTTGGTAACTGCTACGATGTTTTTTGGCGCTAGGCATAAGATGGTGTGGTCCATTGTGCTTTCCTCAGTACCTGTAAAATAAATGTAGGTGCAATAATTCAAAGCTAAATGGTACAGCTAGTTTTGAAACTTATGCTACTGCGTTTAGATCACCTTTAGCTTGTACTAGTGTATGCGTTAAAGAATGGTGACTTGATTTCTTACAGACACGAAAGAACCAACAAATAACAAGAATAGTTTGTTTGGTTCCGCCTTGTAGAGTGAAAAGCTTGTCTCTGATGAGATCTGATATCTTTTTAGCATTGAAAGCGTTATGGGCTTGCGAGTCTGGATAGTTGATTTTACAAGAAAATTTTCGGTGGGATTTATATTACCTGTGCCGCTGTAGAGAGCAGAAAAGCTTAACATCCTGTACCAGTTTTCGTCGATATCGAAGTTGTATTTAGCTGAGTCTTGGACTGCTGTGTTTAAGACTACAACCTTGAAAGGCGTTTGACGAGGACCTGAAAAGATAAAGAGATAATGTAAAACTAGTTTTTCCGCGGTTTCGTTTGCGCGGAGTTTTACGGCAAAAAATAGAGCCTTACTTGCCAAATTTCATTCAGCGCTCAGCTTGTGGGTCTTAAAAAGTATTCCCAGATAGTCTTCCGTAAAATAGAAGTATCCCGAAGGTAAATATCACATCCTTATTCCTTCGAAACAGGCAGGCCTTGAGGATCATGGAGGACCACAAAGAATTACTAGAAATTCTACGGGCCGAAGCGAACGAAGCCAGTAGACAATTTATGACTACATACTAAGTAAATGAAGTTTGTGTACAAACCTGTATTATTCAAGTATATCCCAAGTTGATTAATAAAAGGTCCCGCCGATACAATCAAAATCTTTCCCGGCAACATTTCCTTGATCACCTTAGGCTGATTCAACAGTATCGGCATGATATCATTCAACACATCGATATACATTGCTGCTGTATCATAGAATACCGCTAAAGGCGCCAAGTGTGTAGGCAGCGGTGTACTGCACTTCTCTGTGAATTCCTTTTCTGCGATTTGCAGTTGTTTCTTGTAGCTATCCGACTTTAGTATTTGGTCGAATTCACGGAACGAACGTTGCATCATACCTTCGACGGATACGGTAGCTACTCTGAAATATGCACGGTAACATTTTAGCTACAAATTGTATCATCAACATTTATCAGGTTCGGGATGTGTCATAGAAAATGCCGTATTCATACTAATATTATACAGTCAAGGGCAAAAATATGTATACACTTTAGTACCTTGTCTATTTTCGTCATATTTGAACTGCCATATATAAACTGTCACAGTGGTTAAAGTGACAAGGTACTAAAGTGTATATATATTTTTGCCCTTGACTGTACAACCGAAAGTATGTAAACTCTTTATTGTACAACTTAACACATATAACATAAAATTAACAGTTAACAAGAGAAACAGATGTACAAAGGCGAACTTATCCCTTAAAGGGATCTCTTCCAGTTAACCTTATGTTCCAGTTAACAGTGTGTCAGTTGTCAGTCTCTCTGTTACCTCTTCACGCTTAAACCGATGAGCCGGTTTTGAAGAAATTTGGTAAGTATAGAGATAGTTTAAGTCCCGGGAAAGGACATAGATAATAAATCTTTATTCAAAATAGGTTTTTACAATAAAATCTTAAGTAAGTAAAAGTGAAGAGTGACACACATGCCTGAACAAGCAGGATCCTGTGTTTCAGGCAAAAAAGGAAAAACTAGACATAAATATACGAATTTAAAAAAAAGTTGAAAATTGCATCGTTCCCACGGGACAGCGACAAACGGATTCTTCGCAGACGGTGTCGCGGGAACAGCTAGTTTTAGATATAATTAAAATCATTTATGACCATTTTAAGGCTGTCAAAAAAGTATCAATAAAGAAAGTGGTTTTTCAGTTAGTAAACAGGGGAACGTATCAAAATATATAAAGTTTAAAACGAATAATGGACGAAATACATAATGGTCATAACATAATATATATTAAACGAACTTTTTTAATCGTGTAATCTACAATTTGGTTTAGATTAGGTGTATTTTATGCAAATCCTGTAAAGTTGAGAATTTCCAAGAAAATTGCATTATATCAAATGACCATTATGTATTTCGTCCATTATTATTTTTAAACTTTATATATTTTGATACGTATCCGGTAAACAGTACCCTAACGTTCCATAGAAATGTAAAGATGGTTTTTAAACTTACCGCAAGAGACTAAGTATCATAGCATAGGTGAGTCTGAACTGGGATGACAGTTTCTGTGGTATGCCCAGCATCATGCCTTTCAGTTTCACCTGGTCGGGGACTCCATCTTTGCACAGGATAATCACCGTACCCGTGTCATCAAGACCTGATTAACACGATATTGTTATTTAGGTACTATTGTTTGCATCATTTCAATGTAAATCTGTATAAATTTGTTTAATAACCGCCTTAGCCTAGTTGGTAGTGACCCTGCCTACGAAGCAAGAGGTCCTGGGTTCGAATCCCGGAAAGGGCATTTATTTGTGTGATGAGCACGAATATTTGTTCCTGAGTTATGGATGTTTTCTATGTATTTAAGTATTTATTTATCTATATAAGTATGTTTATCGTCGTCTAGTACCTTTGCTTTGCTTAGTAGCTTTGCTTAGTTTGGGACTACGTCGATTTGTGTAAGATTGTCCCCCTAATATTTATTTATTTATTTAAATAAACATGAATCAACGAAATGTTTGTACGCGCATAACATCCGATTGACTGCACCAAATTGGATAAGATAAGAAATTTAAGAAAAAATAGAACGGGGGCGAAGCCGCGGGCATAAGCTAGTTGTAAATAAATTAACCTCCTGAGTCCCGCCATTTCCTAACCGATGTAGAACTTAAGACCTAGATAAGAGTGATACGTTTTGTAATTTTGGAACTTGTTTAAGCTTCTTTTAAGTTTTTTATTCATTGAATAATTAACCCCCGACACAAAAAGAGGGGTGTTATAAGTTTGACCGCTATGTGTGTATGTGTGTCTGTGTGTGTGTCTGTCTGTGGCATCATAACTCTAAAACGGGTGAACCGATTCGGATTCATTTTTTTTATTTGAAAGCTGGTTTCTTGGCGATAGTTCTTAGATATGTTTCATCAAAATCGGTTCAGCCGTTTCAAAGTTATAATCTCTTGTCAGCTGCAGAAGGGATCTTAGACGCATAATGGACATTTACTTTATTTTCAAACATATGAGCGACCAAACTGCGTTGGGGGTTTTTTAAATTTTTAATTCATACAAATATCTGCCCCGACGCGGGAATCGAACCCGGGACCTCATGCCTCGTAGTCAGGTTTATTAACCTAGGCCATTTGGTCGTCAACCACACATCATATAGCTGCATACCACACCTCTGGTGGAAACGGGCCTTTAGTGACTAACCTCGCCTCCCCGCGCGCCCCGCCATCTGGATGTACTCTGCGGGCGCCAGAATCCGCCTCTCGACGCCATCGAACTTGGTGATCTCGTCGAACACTACTGTCCGAGCCGGCATGTTCACGCCCATCGCAAACGTCTCTGTCGCGAATAGGATTTTGACCTTTTGGAGAAAAAAGAAACACATAAAATTAAAAGAAAAACTAGGCCATCCATAAATTACGTCACACCAATTTCGATCAATATGGACCCCTCCCCCCCCCCCTTGTCACACTTATTACTATAAAAATCGCCATTATTTTGTTCTAGTGTCACAGATCGCTTGACCCCCCCCCCCCCTCCCCCTAAATGTGTGACGTAATTTATGGATGGCCCCTTAATTAAAAACAAGCTTTTTTAAAGTAGATGTTAATAAGAATTAAAAAGCTGAAAACAATTTAATTCTGGTCAAAAATAGACCATGCATTAAACCTTTGCGTTTTTATCACAGTCCCAATTATTTCAATAAAAGCGTGTTACACTTTGACGCCATGAGAAATAATGAAGATGTATCACGCTTTTATTGATATAAATAAAAGGCTCAAATCAAAATTGACTAAATTTTGTAGAAAATTCGAAAAAGTAATCAATTAACATTGCTGACGTAAGACCTCCTATATCCCTCACGTTATCAAAAATAAGCAAAGTAAAGAACCCCCACCCGTTTTTCGTGCTTATGCAATATTTGAAGGACCCCATGGCACCATGCATATTGTGCCGGAGTATCGTGATATCTTTTAGAATGTTGATATTTTTGTAATATTTTGTACTTACGTGACCAGACTGGAAAAGCATTTCGACGATCTCTTTGAGAAGCGGCAGAATACCACTGTGATGAACTCCGATACCATTTTCGAGCACCCTTTGCAACCTGAGCACCTATAATATTTTTTTACGTTAATTATCATAATTATTATCTATAGTACGTAGGTAAGTTTGTGTACGTTTAACGTTAACAAATAGGCTATTTGGCATCACCAATCAATTGACGTATTTCTGAAAACCTGTCAAAACGCAATTTCCCAATAAATTTATACTGAACTGAGACGCCACTTTATTAATCAACTTAACTGACTAATTATTTATTTATATCAAAGCCATTGCTATTGGTGCAACAATTACAATTTGTTTTGTTTCAAATAACTTCGTTTCCCATAAACTATGTGAACCGAGCTGTTTTCAGGATTTTTGTCAAAGGTCTTATAGAATGCAGTAGATTAGGTTAGTTTGGTTAATACCGATTGTGAAAAAAATACTGTTTCAGAAATAAATTACTTTATACCTAACAAATAAAAATTATTGAACATAATACGTTATAGCATATGCGATTCGGGAAAATGATAGAGAAACGTTTTGTTTCCTTGTTATTATGTACAAATTAATGCTCACGATTGCTTTGTATTTTTAAGGCATGATTATTGATTATTAGTGTTTGTTATCTAGTGAAATGTAAAATTTGTTTAACTTGAATCTGTACATTAAAGATAATCGCGATCCACATCCCGTGGAAATAACGTGCGTGGTTTTAAAAAATACATAAAATTTTTTTTTTGATTGACGAATGGACGTCCTGCTAACCTGTGGCAACTTTCTATCGGGTTCCTTGAGCCTCTGTAAACATCTTTGGAAGAAGTTCCGGATGTGACCCTTTTCATGAGCCGTTGTCAAATCCACAGACATAAGATTGTCCGCGTTCTGATCGCACCTGGAAGTGAATAGCAAATTCAATAGGTAAAATAAATAAATATTGATATCAATTGACCTAATTCCAAACTAAGCAAAGCTTGTGCTATGGATATTAGATAACGTATAAATATAATTATATACGAGTCACTACTATGCAGAGTCAGAGAGTTTTAATATTAGATATTTTCGATAAAAAGTCTAAGTTCGATCGATATTTTTTCTTATCTATTCCAGAACTATTATAACTTAGCTTCTCGCGGGTGGAATCTCTTCACAATCAATTTCCCGTTGATTTTTTGTCAGACGTAGGGAAAATCAACATGACATTTCCAACAAAAAGTTTCCATCCTGGTACGTGATTCAGTTTTCTCGACTGTACCAACGTTAACGTTGAGCTTTGGGACCCCTGTAACCCCTGTTTATATAACTCCGAAAACAACGCAACCAGTTTACATTGCATTTGAATGTGACGTTTAATTTAATTTAAAAAATATAGTTACCTGTTTCTAGACAAAGTGAAAGCTACAACCGGAAGCTTGTCATTTTGCCTCAAATGATCAATGAAAGCCACCCACATAGTTTGTTCCGCTTTTGGATTCATGAACTGTTTGCCACCTGAAAACATCAGACGCCCATAAAACATTATGTATTTCCTTACACTAAGCGTGAGGTTTTAGCTACAATTTTTTTTACGACTTCTATAGCACCTTTCCTTTTGCCCGAATTTAAAAAAAGTGATTTCGACTCGCGCACCAAGGCAAGGGAGTGATCCCATTTGAAAACCAGTATAAAATAAGTTTGTACATGGTAATACCTAGTATAGGTAACGCCACCAGAGTTGAGGCCACGCAACGCACACAACCACAACTTATGTAATGACAGCGGGATTTTGACGTTGTGTTGTCGTTAAACGTCAACACAACGTCAAAATCCCGCTGTCATTGCATGAGATGTGGTTGTGTGCGTGGCCTCAACTCTGGTGGCGTTATCTATAAGTATTTATACGAAAAAAAAAACAAAAGTCCTTCGCAATTTGCTGAGAAATTTCATAATTAGGTATATGTCCTTGAGATGTTCTTGTCCTTATAGTTATGTTACTACGGTTTTTGTATGAAATAAATTTTATGAAAGTTGTATCTCTTGATCGCATGAACTTCAATTTTTTTTTAACTATTGTCACGCGGCGGACACGACGTACAAATACGCGTTCTTGAATTTACATAAGCACGACGACGTCTGTACACGCGTACGCCTACATACATCGCGCGCGCACTCTTCTGGTTTCTGGCGGTTTCCGGCTATCTGCGCCTTGAGGGGTGGGGTAATTCGAATCGGTGCGGGGCGGACCGTTTCCATTCTGTACGTCAGTACTATTATATATTCTGTGCTATTGTCTTAGTGCTTTAGATTAATCGTTATTGAGAATAAATATGATAGTAACAGGCAGACAGGTGGAGAACAAAGTGATCCCATACCCATATAATGATTCCTTTCTCCATTTTTGTATCCAATTTTGTACATTACTGGATTGTAATAAAGTGATAAATGAAATGTATACATGTTTTGTAGTCAACTGTACGTATTGTTGGTAGAAATTGGTTTATAAACCATATTACATTAATTTGATAAATTTTGAAGTTGCGATCACAAAGTACAGTACTAAAATTTCACAGTTGTATGTCTGTTTCTAGCGGAAAGAAGAACTGTCAGATAGGGAGGGGCTATTACAACTGTAGGAAAATCAAACTATTCTTAGTAACACCGAATTTACTATAGTTATTTGAATTGCCCCATAGATGCAATAGACCCTTCCTGTCTTAGTACCTTTTGGGCCAAAATGCTTCTTGAAGTCGTTTTCTCTGGCTTTCTTAGCTTCGACAGCTTCATTGTACCCTCTGAGTCTGAAGTTGCCGTCTTGATCTATCACGAGGAACCTTTCGTTCTTTGATTTACCACCGGATCCTTGAAACAAAACAAGATTTTTTAAACATTAAATCTATCTAATATATAAAAATCTCGTGTCACGGTCGGTGTTTGTTATCAAACTCCTCCGAAAACGGCTTGTCCGATTTTTATGAAACTTTTTTTTCTGTATTCGGTAGGTCTAGGTCGTAGGCCTATTTTTTATGCTCCTATTCTTCATAGACGGAGTCGCGGGCAACAGCTAGTATTAAATATTATAATCGTTGTGATCTGTGCTACTAATAAACACCAATAAAAAAGTAAATAACCGGGTAATCATAGAAGGTGACTTTTTGCTCCTGAGTTGTTGAAAATCTTATGAAAAAAATGTTTTTTTTATTCTGTGCACCACAAAGTGAGATCGGGCAAGGGTCAGTTCAAAAGGAGCAGTTAGGAAGGGTATGTATTACAATACCGAAGTACGAAAGACCGAATGTATTAACCCGTCGCGCGATCTGCGACATTTTTGGGTAATTTTTTCTAAGTACCCTATGTTAAAAGGTGATCGAAACTAGAAACAAAAATTTGCAAATTTTGACAGCTAGTTTAGGCACACTGTGTGCCTAGGTCGCTCGACGTGTTAAAACATCGAATGGGTCAAAAGACCGACACGATTTTTTTCTGAAACCGTTAACTTTTTAAGATTGTTATAAAACAAACCTAACCTAACCTAATGGGTTCTATATGATGCCGTTTTAATAAATTCTGAAAAGTTTACGGTTTCAGAAAAAAATCGTGTCGGTATTTTGACCCATTCGATGTTTCAATACATTCGGTCTTTCGTACTTCGGTATTGTAAAACACACCCGTTAGGAATCTATACTAATATTATAAAGCTGAAGAGTTTGTTTGTTTGGTTGAACGCGCTAATCTCAGGAACTACTGCTCCGATTTGAAAAATTCTTTCAGTGTTAGATAGCCCATTTATCGAGGAAGGCTATAGGCTATGTATCATCACGCTAACACCAATAGAAGCGGAGCGGAGCGGAATAATGTTTCAAAATCGGGGGTTTTTGAAGTAAAACTTCTATAGGCACGCTTGACTTGGGAGTACGGTGGTGAATGTGAACGCGGGTATGCGGGGGTGGGGTGGGGAGGGTGCGGGGCGGGTATTTTTTTTATATCGAGGAACTAAGGAGAGCCATAATTGATGAAAAAGCAAATTGGATAAAAAAATAAGCTGCCCAAATTACTAATTCCACGCGGACGGAGTCGCGGGCAAAAGCTAGTTAATTAATATTCTCAACGTAATACGAGCTTAAACTGTGCTTAAGCTCAACTGCTTGGCGAAGTTTAGTTGCACTTGTGTGCGTGCCGTATGCACACGGCGAGACGTAGTTTTACTGTCTTTGCTTATTTTTCCGTTTGCAGAACTCCGTCTTTACTTTTTATTTGGTCTAAGGGCTCACGATACCACGACTTGCATACCTAATTGCCACCAACAGTCAAAATAATATAGCCATTTAGTATATCAAGATGTACCTTCTCACCTGTATACAAGTAATGGCATAGTGGCACTGGCCGTTTGGGCGTAGATACGACGTACACTCTCCGCTTCTTGGTGCGCCCCACCCAATCCGCGAACTGAAGAGTGTTTGGCACAGTTGCACTCAACATGACTATGCTGACGTGTGCGGGAAGCAATATCAGCACCTCTTCCCATACGTGGCCACGCTGCAAAAAATAGTTAAAAGTCTTAAAAAATTCGCACTTTGCGGACCGAGGCGATATTTTGTCACTTCATATACCTAGGTATTTTTCCACCGCTATCGCTGACACGTAGTTATTTTATTATCTTAGGCTCCTTAAACTCCTTCGTGACAAAAAAAAGTCACGTCAAAAATTTAGGTATTACGTTGGAAATAGAGTTGTTACGCGAGTAGGAAAGATGCTCACCTCAGCATTATTGATATAATGCACTTCGTCGAAGATCACGAACTCCAAGTCTCTGGTGACATCAGAGCCGCAGTACAGCATGGACCGTAGGATTTCCGTGGTCATGACCAGGCAGGGAGCGGTCGCGTTTATTTGTAAGTCGCCAGTCAGCAGACCAACTTCACCGAACATTTTGTTGAAGTCGTTGTACTTCTGGTTGGATAGCGCTTTGATGGGAGACGTGTATATTGCTCTGAAAAATGATATTCAAAAATAAATATATAACAAAATAAGTATATTTATTGTGTAGCCTCGTAAGGATCAAACTATTTTTAGGACGTTTGTAATAATGACCCAGTGTCCTATTTATAGGCACTTGTACTGGTATCACAGGACTTCAATTCTTAAAAAATCATTGTATAATTAAATATATTTTAGACAAGATTATAATTGCAATTTAGTGCGTGTCCTTATTTTGGGACATTGAGACGCTACCTACTTGATGAATTTTAACATTTACTTGGGATGAAAGGATTATATTTTACAGTTCTAAAAATAGGACGTTGGGCCTTACGAAGTTAAGATAAAGATAGAAAGAGACGGTAAATGCTATCGCGAGCGCTGCGACATACGTTCTCAGGGTGGGCAGCTGGTTTGGTGATAAAGATTTTGAAAAGAGGCTATTTTCATTTACCTGGTGCAGTTTCTTCTGGACATTGCGATGGCGTATTCGGCGACCACAGTTTTACCGGCAGACGTGTGCGCAGCGACAAACACATGATGACCTTCTTCTAATTTTAAAATTGCCTGAAATTATACATTTTCTAAGGACATTAACATTCAATAGAACAGTAGAAGCAATACTAGTTTCTACGTACAGGCCAATTCATAAAAGCTGGCAAAAATGGATCGAATGAGCGAATGAAAGTATCTATGTGTTACCTATTTGAATACACTTCACACAAATATGAAAATGACATGCATCAGTCATTTCCCTACAAAAATGTCATAAATCGACCTGTAAAGATAGGTAAATTCGAGCATACATGTGGATTTAATATTTACATCTCAATATATGAGAGAAAAATCAACTAACTGGGTGTTGAAGAATATAAAAAAAACTCTTGGACTTAAAAAGATTAAATTTCGTAAGATTCCCTTTTTTTAGGTAGAGTTATTCCGAAATTATTACAAGGTAAAGAGTACTATAATAGCGGCGAAAATGTAGGCACAAGATAAGATAGTGACGTCCAAAAATAAAAATAAAAGGTCAGTATTAATGGACAGTTCCCTCTGTAGTCTCTCTTTTAATTTTACTTGTCAGTATATTTTAAAATTGCGATAGCCCTATGTATCTGTTTTTGGATAAGCCGTCAGAGCTTCCCTACTAATTGTCTTATTCCTTAAGTCACTTTCTCTTATACCGTTTGTCATACCTGTTTCTGGAAATTATCCAACTCAAACGGATAGGAATGCGCCATGTCTTTTATCTTCTCTCTAAAATCAGGAACCGGTAGAGAAACATCAATCATCTCCGCCCACTCGGTGCAAGTTACCCCTGTTCTTGCTGTGGAACTAGTGATGTTTAAAATCGGTATTTCTGGTAACTCTACCGGTGGCTGTATGATTGTGCTCTCAAGGAAGTTATCATTGTCTGTGGTATCTGTTTCTGGTTGTGGCCTTCTGGGTTTGGACTTTTGCTGGGGTTCATCCTCATCTTTCCATAAACCTGAGAAAGTTAAATGAAGACAGATTGACAGAGTACCTTAAGGATGTGGTTATTTAATTGTCTACCTGAAACGTAGACCTGAAAACACAAAGTTTAAATTTTATTGAAGGATATCAACTTTATTTAATCAATAATAAGGCACAAATTAAAATATTGAATGGATTAAAATATTGAAAAGTTTTTTTCTGAAGGAAGATATACAGGATTTATTAGAATAAAATTGTATGGAGTCCATTAGACTAGGTTAGGTGAGTTTTATAACAAGAATTTTTTTCAATATTATTATATTCAGTATTTTAATATAATTATATTCCGATACATTGCGCGTCACAGACATTAACTTTGCTGTATCTTTTACTAAATGAATATATTTGCCCAATAAAATAACTTACCTACTAAATGTGTGTTACTGTCTATAACCTCTTCTAAATTGATTCTAGCTTGTATGTTAATATCTTCATGGTTTTCATCAGTTTTGGTCTCTTCTTTAGTCTGTTCTGGACCATTCAGTACTGTGACTCCGTCTTCAGCAAACAGAATTCCTTCTTTGCAGCCAGGAGGTATGGTTAGAAGCTCTGAAAGAACATTGTCAATTGCAAAGTAAATAATTAGCTGTGAAAAAAAACCAGATGTTTTGTGTTACATTGCTAATGCAAAAAAAAAGGTGAACAAAATGGCCAATAAAAATGCTGACAAAAGAAATAAATAAGTAAGATTCGTGGTAGTTTTATACAGAGGAGGGACCAGGCGTATGTGATGTGAGCCGCCAACAGCCTTGCATCTCAATTTTTTTGCTTATTTAGACATCCATTATCTAACGTGTGGCACACCATCATAGGGCCTCATTGTTGATGAAACTGCAATACCGCATAACCAACAATTGCTAACGCCGCGTAACTGACTGGTGGCAATTTTTACAGGAGAGCATTACCTACTGAGGCACACGAAAATTTTGTTTCAATGAACTTTAAACTTTATGTCACTTTTGAGTGAGTTCAATGTCACATTAGAATTAGTCCTTTATATAGGACTTACTTCTAATGTGATATCAAACTCACTCAAAAGTGACATAAAGTTTAAAGTTAATTGAAACAAATTTTTTGTGGGCCTAAGGAGGTTATACAATATTTATTTTATTACAGATTACAGAACCTACCTTCACCCAAAAACTTCCCCACTTCCTCATCATCCAGATTAATGTTTATCTCGTCATACTGTGCTGCTTCATCCAGCATTTTCTGCAGTTCCTCTTCAAAACCCGCAGGCAGGAATGGGCTCTGTGTGGTCGCCCCTCGTGTGGCCATACTGGGAGGCAGCGGAGCTCGAGACATGGAGAGACTATCATCATCATCTTCAACGGGGATGCTGATCTCTTCTATACCAATAATTTCACCTGTCA
Source organism: Archips xylosteana (assembly GCA_947563465.1). Taxonomy (NCBI): domain Eukaryota; kingdom Metazoa; phylum Arthropoda; class Insecta; order Lepidoptera; family Tortricidae; genus Archips; species Archips xylosteana. The sequence goes on from OX387362.1 coordinate 9,126,886, forward strand.
AAGGGTCTCTGACAACCTGATAATACAAGACAAAACATTTCTTAAATCCAAACTGCCATTGAAGGGCAGTTAAAATTTACACATTTCACATATTTATTATTCATAACATTTCCATACAAATTTGTAATGTGTAAGAGACAAGACTGATGCTTTGTTTTTAAATATGAAACTCTCTTTCTTAAGTCCTAACTGCCAAGATACACCTTCCATTGAAGTGAATATAGTAGGTATTATATAGACTTGTAATATAATTCAAATAAATATACCTCTAAAGTGGAACTAGGGTCTATATCTTCATCATCGATATTGAATAGCGAATCGATGTCGCTCTGCCGATGCCAGTGAGTCTGCGATCTTTCCCACCTATGAATAGACAATCTTTCCGGTTTCAGCAGATATTCCTTCACCCGTTCATTAAGGTCTTCGAATATAGGCGGCGGCTGAAACATTTTAACAATAAAAAGTAATGTTTCGAACAAGAATAACATATTGCAAGTAAAATAAAAAGTTTTGGGTAAGTCTGTTAAGGACTATTTTATTGGTACCTTGAAGTCCGAAAACTCATCTTCAGAATCTAAGGACATCGTGCTTAACAAATAAACCTCATAAAATTATTATATATATAAGTATTTCAGTAGATCGGTTTGTTGAAAATTATTTACGAACATACGGCAACGGCAAGGGAATATACTCTACAGTCCGAGTCAGCCCGACCGACAGCCCACAGCTGGAACTGTCAAGCAAGTGTCATATCAGCTGTCACTGTCAGAATGTTATTGGTGTGCTGAATCGGTAATTATCATTAAACATTATTATTTGATATCGATGTTTAAAAACCAAATTATTGGGTTAATTCCAGAAAACAACATTAAATGTTTAATATAAATTCCACTACAATCAAATTAAAACTTAATTGATAAAATTATATAAGTTTTAAAATTTGCTTTACTTTAGAATTAGGCAATGTGAATAAAGCCTTATGCAATTGTACAAAAACGATTGCTTGATGCACGAATGCTTTGAATTAAAAACCTGTTTTTCCTCAATCAAAGGGAGCAATTTAAGAACATTGACGAAGTTACTAAATAGCTTATTTTATAGTTGATATATTTCTCGGTTAAAAAAAAGACACGACGTGGATACCTACCCGCATCTAACAAATTCGGGATGGTCAAAAAGTATGGGTTTCTGTTCTTGGTGTTTGACATTACTTCGAAGTTTTCGAAGGTTAATATTGATTCAGTAAGTAATATTATAATAATAACTTTATCTCTTGTCAATTGGCTAGGAAATTAAGTACATAGTTACGAAAACCTATGTACTTCACTATGTAAGATCTTATTAACATTAATTATTGGGGTGGTCAGTTGCATCAAGCAAGTATCTCGTATCGTGGATGTTTCGTCACGGTCAGAGTGAATAAAGTCGTAAATTAGAGCGGCAAAAAGATAAGCTGAAAGTTAATTTCCCCCGGTAATTGACATGTTTTGGGTTGTTAAGGACCAACGAGTCTATAAGTCTACATATTGTGTTGTAGGTAATTCATCATTTATCTTATTTAGATTAAGAAACTATTTTCTGGGGTGGGAAAAGGTTTGAAGTTAGCCTCCACGGGGTAGTGTTAATGACTTGAAGATTTACTATCCATTTTCTAAGGATTGGCGTATACCTACCCAGCAATAATATTACTGCGCGGATTTCAATTAAATACCTATAGGAAAATGCGAATGCGTCTCTAATAATAGGCTCGGATGATTATAGAAAGGAGTTTATATCCTTAAGGAAAGTTTGACATTACTACCATTACAAATCTGCTGTGTTACGCCTAAGTAACTTAAATCGAGGTACATGAGGGCCCTACCACACAAGCGATTTTGTTCGGCGATTTTACGGCGTATCGTATCGGAGATCGCGTAAATTCGCCAAAGAAAATCGCTTATGCGGTAGGGCCCTTACTTATGCTTAGCAGTGATAAATCGTTATTTTTAATGCTATACTCTATGTAATACTTATCAGAGCTTTTAATTTTATGCCATAATTTAATAAAAAACCCAATAACCAAACTAAATAGAAAGTTCTAGGTAGTTTGTCTAGCCATTCATTAAAAAATATCTTATTTTTTTAATATATAGCCATTGCACAGTCATCAAGATTACACAGTTTAGGGCCGTTAAAAGAGCATGGTTACTCTAAATTAATGTACCTCTATATGCAGATACTTTGCGTTACAGAAATATGTATGAAAAGTACCTAAGGCCGTGTAAATACTATATCGATTTCAAATTATTAACCTTATTAGTACCTAAGAAAGTAACTAATGAGATGTGGATAAGCGAAAGCTTTGATCGCACTTTTCTCTAATAGTCGCTTCTGGACATACCTAGGTAGGTACGATAGATACGCATGACATGGCAAAAATACAAAAACTGGTTACCTTGACAGTTTGGTTTTACCTAAGTTTGCGGTTTATTCACGTCACGCCACTGTCGTAAAGTCATAAGTATAGGTTGGTATAGGTTATGTACTTACGTAACCACGGACCGAAAGCCTTCCTGTCCACTAACGAAGTAAAATCGTGAAATCCTTGGGTAGTCATATAGAAACCCTCCGATGTCATCTTCATCTCCTATTGCGATCTGGGACTTTTTTATGTTTAAACGCCCCAAGTACGTAATGTTATACATATAGCTATTCGTCTCGTATATTGTTATGTAGTACAGTCCTTGCCTGTACAATCAATTGATTATACATAGGTAGGTACTCTGGAATTTCCGCATCTATATATTTCTTGTACACACCATGACTCCGCAACAAGAAGCAAAAAAGGGATATTGTAGGTTTTTGCATCCATCTCAAAGTACAGTCTAGGTAATAAATAGGTGGGTATAGGGAAAGTACTCATTCATGTGTTTTAATTCTTATTTGAAAGTTAGAATTATAATAAACAGCTAAAACTAAATGTCACTAGTAGGTACAGACTCAACCAGACTAAACTCGTATTTTTTATACGCAGGTGCGCGTTAAAAGCCTTCTTTGTGTCATTAATCGCTTTCGTTGACGAGTTTTAGACCCGTTGTAGACCAGACTAGAGCTATATGTATATTTAATTACAGATATATAGCTGGCTGGTTATGGCAACGACATATTTACACCTGACTGTATGGATTCCGACTGATGGTCAAGGTCCATCCCACCACCGTCACTTGTTTAGTGACGGCAGACCCCAGCAGTGTTTTGTTTTGTCGATCGCGTGCAAAGCAGCGCACGCGTTGAAATAAATGCGTTTATCAAGTGTTTTGTAATAATTAGTGAAGAAATGTCTCGTCTCATCCTACACGTGACTGTAATATATGCTGTTAATTTAATCCTGGAAAAAACGGATGGCCTGGCTTTGGTAGGTTGTTTGAATTGTAACTGAAACTTTGTGTGTTTCATTTAAGATTTTTATTTACTTTATTTTTATTATGGTGAACGAATTGATTTTTATAGAGCAAATTTGTTCCGTGAAAATTTGATTATAATAGGTAATAACTATAGGTGTTTGTGATGAATCGTGAAAAATATATTGCTATTGTTAGGTAAGTAAGTATAATAACTTATTCTAGAACTTACCTTTTAATGCCGCCTGAAAACTTAAAACAACGAGTAAACATTTTAACTGCATTTTTTTTAAACTTACAAAATATTTGTAATATAGTTATAAAACAAGATGAAAACAGCAGCAACGATCGTTAAAATTTCAAACACGGCTGTGTACCTAGTACCTACTGAGTATGGAGAGTATGGAAAGACTGCAAAGGCCAAGTTTATCTATGAGTATTCAAATTTTTTTAAAGTTAGAATTTGTGGCAGACGGATAGACAGACAAGCAGACAACGGAGGCTTACTAATAGGGCCCCGTTGTTACCCTTTGGGTAGGTATGGATAGCCCTAAAAAGAAGCGAATTAAAAGTGAAGGAGAAATATCTGTGTTGCTACCTACACATTTTCCGGTCCCCCATTCATAAAATGATTATTTTTATTAGATGGTTTTTTGAAATACCTGTCATCTTAAAGAATGCAGTGGGTTAGGTTAACTTAGTATAAATTTAAGCCTGAATAAGATATTTAAGTCTACATAGTAACTTTCAAGTCAACCGACCGTTAAAAGTGGCTCTTTTACTCGCAAAATTTGATTACCGACAGACAGACATGGGGACAAATGAAACTAAGTAAAAGCTTGTAAAATTAAAATTATTACAGACGTACCTACATTCATAATTTTAATTTTACGTCTGTGAATATAATATGCCTGTAATAAATTTTAAAACTTCATTTTATTATAATTATTTACGCTAAATTGTAAAACTTGTCATTCTCTACAAACGAGATTACGAGTAACTATTGAGCAACATTTATATGATAAAAATTCCTGTGATTTTTTAAAAGTTTCCTTTACTTTAACAATAATATCTTCGAGGTATCATTTTGAGGAAGTACTTACTTCCTTTCTACAAACGTTCTATTGTTTTGCTTGTATCTCTTTTAATCACAAACTTTCACTTTTCCATTGTCAACAAACTGACTAATAATTATTACTTAGAAAAGTAACCCAAAAACGGTCTACGAATTAGTTTATTTTTATTTAGAGAATAGCGTAAAAATGATTCCCTGCCTACGTCTGCATTTTTCTGTTAAACCCTACCTATACAATAATATATATCTGTTAAGTAGAGTTTGTATAGAACTTTGCTAGGCAAACTTGTATCAGTATTGCGCTCTTGTATTAGATGCGATTAATTAGACATCGGACAAAGGAATTAATTTAACTTATTTTAATATAAGTTAACAATTACAGACTCTACCTAATTCATTACTCTAGGCGATAACGCCTAGGCATTAAATTAGTTTAAATTATAGTTGCCTAAGATATGCAGTTATTCTAAAATAGTCACATGCGGGCATCGGTGTACTTCACTGTTTTACATGACTGTTATACAATAATTGTTGATATTTTTTTGTGCTCTGTTTTATTCTGATTAGATAGAGTACTACATAAAAATAATAGTAGAGCTTAATTAAGAATGAAGTGAAGATACCGTATGAAATAAGATGCATACATAGTCAGTTTTATGCACCTATTGGTATTGGAAGGTGTTCGTTTGACAACCAGACATAAAATAATACTTAGAATGGTTGTCGTTATGGCCCTTCTATTTTACAAGTACATACCAACTATAAAATGCAAAACCAATGTAAACAAGCTTATAATAAATTCAAGGACGTAGAATAAGTCACCACGGGGAATGTGAAATGGCGGCAGGACGGGAAGTGTGTTGTAACCAGCTGTCAAGTTACATAGTTATACAGCAATTTAGTGACCTTTTCGTGACGTGCGACAAATTTTAGAGCTTCTAAGTACCTATTATTGAATGGAACGGAATGTTTCGACCGTGATTCCACGGGAGAGCTAGGGTATATAAAACCGCTATTAGTTTACCGTGCCGTGGAACGTGTGAAACGTGTGGAACGTGTGAAGCTTTATGTCAATGAAAACATTACGCCCCTATTTTCCTGATACAAGCTGATACAATACAGTGACACAAGTAGATACAATACCTTGATTTTGGATCCACTTAGACCTTAGCCACCCCTTTATCCCCTAGTCGAAACTTTTTGGATTGAGATGGTCTGGGAAGGTCTTGCCATATCTGACGGTAGGTCAGACTTTCAATATCTGATTATATCGTTAACTGCAAGTGAAATTATCGTAAATTCCGTGACATTTCTTAATTCAGCTCCATTTTCTCAGTTCCATAATAGTCCGTTGGATAACAGATTTTACAATGAAATAAATAAATATTCGCAGGTGTAGGTACGAAGGTTCCTTACGATGTTTGATGATTTTTCCTTCACCTTAAAGCTTAGTCAGATGTATTTACCTACTGCCTAATGGGAAGATTGCACGCCACAACGGGGAACCCAAATAAGTACTTATATCAGATTAAAGGAGATATTTAAATATTTCCTTAGAAAACGTCTTAACATAATCTGATATATTTGGGTTCCCCGTTGTGGCGTGCAATCTTCCCGTTACTAGGCAGTAAGTAAATACATCTGACTAAGCTTTAAGGTGAAGGAAAACATCGTAAGGAAGCTGCGTACACCTGCAAAGAAATTCAATAATGTGTGTGAAGTTCCCTATCCGCACTGAGTCCGCGTGGGAACTACGGCCCAAGCCCTTTCATTCTATGCCCTGCAGTGGGACGTATATAGACTGGGATGATAATGATGAAGCTTTAAAGTAACTTCTGTTGTTTCCACAACAAACATCGTAAAATTACGCATTGTACCTACATAAATAGTAAATTATCTGAGGAACATTACAATAGTAGCACAGTAGACGCTAATTACGCGCGAGTAAGTCGAATCACGACTACGAAGATTAAAAAACTAGCTTAATTGTTTACATACTTAGAAACGCATTGAAGTTGAGGTAAACATGATCAAGCCGAGATTATGTTAATTTGGATCGGTGAAGAAGGAAATATTCACAAGCACACGTGTTAGCTCGCTGTGTATAAATATAGTCCGTTTTGGTCTAACATTCAGTCCTATTAATTGGAATAAACGAACAGAAAATTCTGTTTAGTTACTAATAGGAATTAACGGACAAAATTATGCGTTTAGTTCCACTAGTAGAGCTAAACGGAATGACTGTATTAGGCAACCCACGCCTTATGTCGACAGAACCCCGCTTCGCGGGGCTGCTATTTCTGGGCGGTCTGCCCTTCGGGCATCTGAAGATACCTAATGAACCTAACCTTATGTGTAAAAATTATCTAACCAGCCCTTTTTCGTGCCAGAAGTATTGGGACTAAACAGATTATTTCGTTCGTTTAGTCCTATTGAAATTCGTGTGAGAAGTAGTAGGGCTAAATGGGCTATTTCGTCCGTTTAGTCCTAATAAAATTCGTGCCAGAAGTAGTAGGGCTAAATGGATTATTTCGTCCGTTTAGTCCTATTAGTGTAGGTCTGAATGGTAGACCAAAACGGACTATACCCCCTCAGATGCATAGCATAGCTGCTCTCTACAAGGTCCTATGGTATCTAAGCTATAATGCAGGACAGCCAAAATTTTCCGTTTATAAAATTGTCATCGTCTATAAATAATAAATAAAAAGTAAAATATTGCAACAGCTAATAATTACCCAATTTGAAATTCAAGATCGAATACATTTATTATTTAATAGCTGTTTTTAACAATGCATGGTAGCCATGAGGCAGACATGTCACGGACAAGTGATTACCGGCATTAACATTACGGGTACTGTGGACTTGTAAATATTTTAGGGTTCCCCATTACTACTTATATACGGAAAGTTCATAGAATTTTACGTCGAATTCAAAAAAAGTGATTGCTTGTTGACTCACTAATTGCCATATATTGCCATTTAAAGTTGGAAGAAAAACCAAAAGGTAGAAGTTAAAATACCAAAAAAAATTTTCAACAAAGCTAAAAATAGGCTGTCATGTTAGTCAACCTATAGTGGTTTCTATGATTCTTGTCATTTTTTATTCTGGGGATATTAAAAGTAAGAATGTAAACAAAATTTATTTTCTTTATTGTTTACTATTTAGTTTAGCTTTATTAAAAAAGGGTTTCACGTTAATGACATTTTTTGGTGTCTCATAGAGTAATACTACCCACAGTTTTCATTTGCCATTGCCTATGGACTCTTTTCTTTACAATGTAATCCCTTTTCCGCTTTAGGAGTTTTGGCAATACCAGTATGTACAACAAGAATAGTATAAAAATTCAGAACTAACCTACTGAACCTTATCTTGGCAAAAATAAATCCAACTTTACACTTTGCTAGGACCACGTTACCCATCTGATGATTACCCGTAGTCCTTGACTGCAATTCACAGTGTGGTCAGACTGGAATCGTTTCTGCATGGCTAATTTTGTCCATATATATCTTCTTTAAATATCCATCAATTCATTATTTTGAGAAGGGTAAGGTGCAATTATGATCAGTTTTTAAAAGCGAATGGTTTTTCAATGTCAAAATAAAAACCATGCGTGTCTGTCTGTGCAGGATTACGTAATTTGTTAACGTGTAAAGCCTACTTCATCACCATCGTCCCAGTCTACATATTATGTACGTTCCACAGCAGGGTACAGACCCCCTCTCGTAATGAGATGTTTGGCTACAGAATTGTAAAAAGTTTGTTCCGCAAATAGGCGGCGAAGAGCTTTTTAATATAGGTATCTTTTCCGTTCCAAATGTCATCTCCAATAAGTTCTTACCTCTGTCTAACTTGGCGCAAAATGAATATTTATTTCGAAAAAAGAACTACAATGATTCTATTATTTGTATTATTAATTTATTTCTTAACTACTAAAACATAAACTCACGAACTAACTTATAAAAGCATGTAAAAACAGCTTTACGGGGCCGGTAATAAAACAACCCAATCATGACTGTATAATTTATAGAACAATGGGCCATTTTTTGCCGTTGCGTATGGATTTGTTTAAATATTTTTTTTAGAATAGATACTCAAATAGCTGAGTTTTTTTCCACCAAAGAAGTACAATCAGCAACATAATCTATATCTTCTTCTAATATATAAAAATCACGTGTCACGGTGTTTGTTATCGAAGGAACTCCTCCGAAACGGCTTGACCGATTTTTATGAAACTTTTTTGTCTACATTTGGTAGGTTTGCGAATAAGTCGTAGGCTATTTTTTATTAAAAGGACGTTTGCCGAGTCAGCTAGTCTAATCTAATCTTCTAATATAGGTAATCTCGTGTCACGGTATTTGTTATCGAACTCCTCCGAAACGGCTTGACCGATTTTTGACAAATTTTACTTTATATTTGATGGGTCGAGAATAGGTCGTAGGCTATTTTTTATACCCCTATTCTTAGCAGACGGAGTCGCGGGCATCAGCTAATATTCTTCTATTGTTTAAAAATCTCGTGTCACGGTGTTTGTAATCGAACTCCGAAACAGCTTGACCGATTTTTATCATCATTTATTTTAATTTTATTATGCTTGGTAAACTAGTGTAAAAATGTTCTTAATTTATGACGTCAAAGTTAAAACGTCATATTTGACATTAACTTTTTGTAACTCAAGACTGACTTGCACAGACCCAGGGTTAAAAAGTGTCAAAATATATGGAACTGTCGTCCATAGAGCCCAGGGTTAACGATTTGATTTTTTAACCCTTTAGGGTGCAAGTGGCTTTAAGGGAACTTTTATAATGTCTGTAAATGTAAACTCAATATTTATAAATTACTAGCTGACCCTGCAAACGTTGTATTGCCGAATATCACCTAGGGGTATAAAAAATAGCCTACGACCTATTCTCAGACCTACCGAATACAGAAAAAAAAGTTTCATAAAGATCGGTCAAGCAAACAACAATAACAAACACCGTGACACGAGATTTTTATATATTAGATTTTGTATCTTTTTTGTATTGGCTAAAGATAGCAAAGAAAATACGGTGGATATGTCTATGACTGTACTTCGAATAGCAAAAAAACTCACATTGACAAGGGCGAGACAATTCTCAGAATTCAACGTCTTGCAATGACGTAATGAAATACTCAATACTATACGAACTACAAGGAAAATTTCCGGGAGAAAAGTTCTTAATACTGACAAAAGGTCCAGTTTTAATGATTTATGTGACAGTGCTTTTTCATTGATTAATAGTGGTTTACCATTAAGCACTTATACCCTAACTCTTGATCGAAATAGTTTATGTTTATTTTTTTATGTCTTCGATTTCATTCTTTTTAAATATGCAATATTCTACGTTAGCCATTTAAACACTAATTTTTTGTTTTTTAGTCGAACAGTCACTTATGCACGAGTGTTGGTTGTTGTAGTTTAACAAGCGTTATTGATCGTTTGGGCGAAAATTTGAAAACAAGCTTTTCCCAGACATACAACTAAACTTGGTCAATTGGCCGCCCTAAAACCCCTTTTTAATGTAGTATTAAACAATCCTCTTAAGTAACTACTTGTGCATAAGGTAAGTGCATAACATGCTTCGTGTGTGTAATGAAGTAATGGCTTAATGAATTAAGAGACACGAGTCGTCTCACCTTTCGTAATGACTTTCTAAGTTTAAGTAACGGATGCTACGCTAACTGCTGACGTCAGGGGCGATTAGAGAAGCTAATTCAAAGGATTTTCCTAGTTCCCCAACACTTTAATACGTTTTTTTACGTAACGATACTTTGATTGAGGCGATTTTTAATCACTTTTTCTATAAGTGTGACTCAATCTGCGAAGAATCCATTTATCGCTATCCCGCGGGAACTATGCAATTTTCTGCGATAAAAAGTATTGTATATATATATATATATATACTTCCCATCCCACGGTCTAAAACTATTCCTACTTACTTCACTAAAATATGTTAAAAACTCCGACATCAAAAAATGAGGAGGTTCTCAATTCGACTGTATGTTTTTTTTCTGTATATATTAGCGCTTGGGTTGATAAATATAAGTATATTTATGTAAAGCACGCATCGCGAAATGATGAGGAACTAGGTTCAATCCCAGCCAAAAAAAAAACCTTAACTGTGGCTTTATGTAACCGGTTAATACTTATGTATGTATGTAAAACTCTTAATTGTACGTAAAACATGAAAAATAACAGTTAAAAACTGATGTACAAAGGCGAACTTATCCCTTAAAGGGATATCTTCCAGTTAACCTTACTTATATTATAATTTTTCCTAATATTGTCAATTTACTGTAATACCGAATCAGACCACCACGTGACAGGCATAGTAGTGTGGGGCCACTGGATAGTCAGTGTATGTTATTTATTAAGGTTTTCTTTTAATAAAATTTTTTTTTGCCTTTGTTGCATTTTCTGATTTTTCAATGTATTCTAGTTTTGGTACAATTTAGAAAAATACTTATTTACCTATAGGGAATTATTTTGGGAATAAACTCCTATTGCTCTTGGCGTAAATCACCTCAGAATTTAAAAATAAAATGGCGATCACATTTGACTGCCATGAACCCAATTCTACAGTTTAGATTAGATTCAATATAAGATTACATCATAAATTGTACAAAGACCATCTGATATTAGTTTAAATCAAGTTATTCGACACGCGAGTTATTCAATACCTACCAGACCTTTACCTTTGGTTTAGGTAGAGTTGAATAGAACGTTTCCCGCTCTCTCGAGCCCTTTACTTTGACGTAACTCGTGACATGGGACTGGTAACGTTAATCTGTTGCAAGACCACAGTCTATCCATACTATATACTATCTTCTAATCTTTATATATATAATTCCACTGTACGTTTGTTTGTCACTGAACTCCTCCTAAACGGCTGGACCGATTTGAATGAATTTTTTTGTATGCGTTTGGGTGGCGCCCTGAAAGGTTAAGATTCACAAATCAGCCCGGCAGATGGCGCTGCAGTTGGTGTCTAGGTTCATGCAGGACAACGTCTGACGGCTCCGCTAGTCTAATATATAAAAATCTCGTGTCACGGTGTTTGTTATCGAACTCCTCCGAAACGGCTTGACTGATTTTTATGAAACTTTTTTCTCTACATTCGGTAGGTCTGAGAATAGGTCGTAAGCCATATTCTTCGCAGACGGAGTCGCGGGCAATAACAGCTAGTATTTTATATTGTAAAGCCAACAAGATACTCAGAAAACATTAACTCTTCGACGTTAAATTACTACTTTAATTGCTTATTTATAAATGCAAAATTAGTTTTATTTAACTTTATCTATATCCATATCATAACTTCTCTATAATATGAACTGAAACAATTACTTTGCTCACCCGCGACCTTATGATAGTTACGTTTATACAAGAATTGTGTGTTCTTGCAGTTCTTCCACTTCCATAGAAACACACAAATCTCACAAATCCAACTATCACCAAACTGGACAGATGCGTTTCGCACTCAACCAGAGCTCATCCTCGGAGTATCGCTACCGTTCATTATGCTACCAAATGTTAGGCACCCAGTGCAGTCCAGTCCTGGAGATGAACTTTATACATTACTAGCTGATGCCCGCGACTCCGTCTGCAAATAATTCGTTTATTGCTATCCCGCGGGAACTACGCAATTTTCCGGGATAAAAAGTACCCTATGTGTTAATCCAGGGTGTCAACTAGCTCCATATTGTGTTGGTTCTGACGAAGGACTGGGGAGCTTTGACGATGGAGCAGTTTTGGCCTAAAGGAGTAGTGTTCCGGCGTTTCCGTGGGCGACCTCGGGTCTCCGGTGCTACTGACGCGACACCGGCTCTGCGGGTGTCCTGAGCTTTGATCAATTATAACTGGTAGATCCACAGTCGCGCGCCCGAAAATGTCCGAGCCAAATGAGCGCCACTTTGATAAAAGTGGCCTTCTTTTTTCTCAGTACGTTGCGTGAAATTGTCAAGTTTAGCTTTCAAGTGTCAACCGAAATTCGTCTGTAATGAAGTAAAGACTAGGTTCAAATTTCTGTGTAGGTGATGATTTTAATTGTTACGCAAACAAATAAAAAAGTTCGGACATTCTTTGAAGGGGATTTTGTTCGGCAATGTGTATCTTCAGTTATAATTGATCAAAGGTCCTGAGTGTTTGATGTGTGATGTTTAGTTTTATGTAGTTTTAAGTTTTAAATTTGATTATGTATGTTACTCTGTAAGGTATTTATCTATGGGCCTATGCAGCCTGAATTAAATGTTTATTATTATTATTATTATATCAAATTTTATTAAAATCGCTCCAGCCGTTTAGACGTGAAGAAGTAACAAACATACACACTCACACACTCACAAACTTTCGCCTTTATAATATTAGTGTGATGCACGAAAAGAAACGTGCATGCGAGGCTTGGACACCACTTTTTCCCAATTAACTATTTCGGTGACAAATTGCTATTTCTAAACAATGTAAAAATAGGTATATCTCTATCATTGGTTATCACCAAAGGGATTTTCGTTTCTGGGGTATTAAATTTATATCTATAATATTTGTAGTAAGGGAGTTGTGATTTCAGGCTCAAAATGCAGTATGGGAAATCCTTGTAAATAACGTTGTGTGCTTGTATGCAACGCAGCCCGCGTGATGTAAGGTGAAAACGTCCGTGACACACTGTATACGATTAACAGATGTAAATACAGAAAATTGCACCAATGATTATCTAATATTACGTGATACGAGTAGACAGATCATCTGTTTCAACGTTTTAAGGTCGTTTCATATCTACAGACACCGGGCGTGTCAGACACGTGCCGTATCAGACACTGCACAAAATAATTGACAAGATTTCATTTTTTTGATACCTGAAAATGATTACAGGAATCGAAAGAGTTTTGCCTCCTAAACACGGAAAACATTTATTATAATTTATTTCTCCATATTTAAAAAAATACAAGAAATTAAAAAATATATCTGAATTTACCAATACTACCACAGAATAGATATAGGTAACGCCACCAGAGTTGAGGCCACGCACACAACCACATCTCATGTAATGACAGCGGGATTTTGACGTTGTGTTGTCGTTAAACGTCAACACAACGTCAAAATCCCGCTGTCATTACATGAGATGTGGTTGTGTGCGTGGCCTCAACTCTGGTGGCGTTACCTATATGTTTCCTTTGCGTTTTTCACCAGAAAAAAGAGTTGTAATGATTTTAAATTTGTTAACAACCTCAACATCAGATTTACGTTATCACTTTTTTTTTAATAGAGACTAGACAAAAGTAGTGGATCTATTGTGTGGTAATTTTGGAGTTACGCCATTTTAGAATAAGCACATCTTAAAAAATTGTAATAAATGAATTAATAATCCTAGTGAAAGTTTAAAAATATCAGCGTCTTTCTCTTTTCAAACAGAATACAGAGAACGAATCAAATTTTAGTCTTAGCCTAACCTAACCCATAAAATTGGCAAAATTTCTAAAAGTCGGGTATTCAAACCCTGTCTGAAATTAGAAGTCCTGACAATTCTATATTTAAAATAAAAAAAAACCGGCCAATAGCGTGTCGGACACGCCCAAGATAGGGTTCCGTAGCCATTACGAAAAAATCAAGTAATATTTTTCTAAGGATTTCGTATGTGTACGGAATCTTCCAAGTTAGGTATCTACATCTACAATAATCTACATCTACACTATAATATTATAAAGAGGAAAGATTTGTATTTTTGTATTTTTGTATGTATGTAATGAATAAACTCAAAAACTACTGGACCGATTTCAAAAATTCTTTTGCCGTTAGAAAGCTACATTATCACTGAGTAACATAGGTTATATTTATTACTAGAAAAAATTAGAGATCCTCAGAAAATCTTACTAAAACCAACCCAAGGTGTAAAAAAATTAGCCATAAAATGTCTTTCATCGCATGCGCTGCAGAAAGTATTGATGATAGAACAAAAAAATGTTCTACAATATTATAGAACGTATTAATATCTACAAAAAACTTCGCGAGACCATACGTCCAACTATTGTAGTAATGTCACTATTACTACTTTTTTACATTTTATAAGATGATAGAAATGCCTATCAAAATCAGACCATGTTATCCACACCTTTGTATCAATTCTTATCCAAATAAATTATTTCGTATGTAAGACTGGTTCAATACCTGTTGATTGTTCTTTGAATTATTGAAATCGGACATTCCATTCAAAAGATAATACGAAATTAAAAATGTCAATATAAATTAATGTCAGTTTTTAATTTTGAAAATTTGGGCCTCCTGCTTGGATTCTCGCTAGCATGCCTGCTTGCATGCTAGCTTGCTTGCTTGCTTGCTTGCTTGAATGCTTGCTTGCTTGCTTACTTGCATGCTTGCTTGCATTCTTGCTTGCTTGCATGCTTGCTTGCATGCTAGCTTGGATGCTTGCTCGCATGCTCGCTAGAATCCTGCTTGGATTCTCGCTTGCATGCTTGCTTTCATGCTTTCTTGCAAGCTTGCTTGCTTGCACGCTTGCTTGCATGACTGCTTGCTTGCTTGCGTGCTTGCTTGCGTGCTTGCTTGCTTGCGTGCTTGATTGCACGCTTGCTTGCGTGCTTGCTAGCGTGCTTGATTGCGTGCTTGCTTGCATGCTTGCTTGCATGCTTGCTTGCATGCTTGCTAGCATTCTAGCTTACATACTTGCTTGCATGCTTGCTTGCATGCTTGCTTGCATGCTTGCTTGCATGCTTGCTTGCATGCTTGCTTGCACGCTGGCTAGAATCCGTTAGGACTGTCGCTTGCATGCTTTTTTACATGCTTGCTTGCATGCTTGCTTGCTTGCATGTATGCTAACTTGCATGCTTACTTGCTTGCATGCTTGCTTGCATGCTTGCTTGCATGCTCGCTAGAATCCTGCTTGGATTCTCGCTTGCATGCTTTCTTGCATGCTTAAATGCTTCCTTGCAAGCTTGCATGCTTTCTTGCAAGCTTACATGCTTGCTTGCATGCTGTTTTCATGCTTGCGTGCATGCTTGTTTCAGGCTTGCTTGCTTAATTGCATGCTTCTCTGAAATATTTATGGGTAACGCGAGCGAAGCCGCGGGTAAAAATACTATAAATTATAAAAAAAAAGTAATGCAGTTCTAAGACAGCCGAAGCCGCGGGATTAAGCTAGAAATACGTATATATTTACTTAAATTGCGAGTAAGGATTCTGATTATAAAAGGCTTTTATAACGTTAAAAGTCAAAAACCGAATACATTATAACAATAGTAGAGTAGAAGCGGACCGGCCGGCGAAAAAGTCGGCGAAGTATTATTTCTTCCGTAGGTATCTGAACTTAATCTTATTCAATTTATATCAATTTATTTTTATAAAGCATAAAGCCAATAACCTGAGCTGGAATTCGACCTTGGCTGAATATCATCATATATGTTTAAGTTTAAACTTGTACCTATATATTTAGAAAAAAAGTGTTAACTTTCGTTGTACAACGAAGTCAATTAAATTTTGCTCTCATTAAGCCCTTACTTACTTATGTACATTTTTTTTAAAAACAACTTTTAAAACACTTCCACTATCAAGCGATCGACTAGGCACTTGTTAGCAAAGCTTATAAATAAAACATCGAGCTGTCAGTGAGTGGGACTTGAATGCTAAGAGCCAAATTATAGATATTGTATCTTATTGTATACCTACAGTAATTTAAAAAAAATCGTTTAACTTCAACTTCCTGTCGTTTTGTGACGTCTTTCAATCAAAAATTTTTCATTTAAACGGCAGGAACAGTGCCTTATTTTTTTTAAACATGGTTTTTTTTTCAGCCTTCACCTAAAGCGTGCGTGATCGGTGCAGGCTACGGCGGGCTTGCTAGTGCCCGGCATCTCAAAGAATATGGAGTTGACTTCATCGTGTTTGAGGCACAGAGGGGTTTTGGCGGCAACTGGAGGTTCCAAAGAGACGTAGAAGAAGATGGGCTGCCACCTTTCACTGGGGTTTATAAGAAGCTAAGGTAAACTTTATGGCATGGGCAATGTCCATAAGTTTAGTTGCGTAAAAATAATAAAATATTTGATCTATTTTCTAGCTAAAATTGATGATATAGCGTCAAAATTGGTATTGAATTTTGTCTTGAAATCGGAACAAACCTACGAATATACGTAACTGTGGCTGTCAACGACCGAAACGTACCTACATACTTAGTACCGATAACCCACTCAACAATCAAATCGGTTTAATAATCTCATTTGTAAAATATTCGAGACATCAGTTATTTTGCCAAAAATAGACAGAGCATCATTGTCAACACTGCCTTGTGATTTCCAGTTTGTAAGTCGAGTTGCGCTTCGCGAAACGGGCTTTAGAAGGTCAGTTGCATCGGTTGCAGGAGATCACACGGAGGTCATGTTGGACCATCGGAGTCATAAAATCAATACAATGGCTGCACCACATGGGACATTAAATTATGAGTTTCACTAGTCTTAATCCGCGGTTTCGCTAGCTTGAAATATTAGATCTAGCAGGTGGAGTGAAATTCCGGGAATTTACTGAATTTTCATGGAAATTCCCGTAAATTACACCATGGTCGTCATTTACGATGTGCGAAGAATATTCGTACAACAAATTAAAAGTAAAAAACCGACCAAGTGCGAGTCGGACTGGTTCTGTATCTCCGTACAATTTACTTTTGTTATTTTGTTGTTATAGTGACTATAGAAAATATTTTGTAAAAATTTCAAGTATGATCTAGTAATCTAGTTAATCTTTCTAATATATAAAAATCTCGTGTCAGTGTTTGTTATCGAACTCCTCCGAAACAGCTTGACCGATTTTTATGTTTTTTTTGTTTATATTTGGTAGGTCTGAGGGTAGGTCGTAGGCTATTTTTTATACGCCTATTCTTCGCAGACGGAGTCGGACTTTGGGTACGGAACCCTAAAAAGGCCGCCGTGGCATAGTTCCACTGTGAATGGCGATAGGGCGATAACGCTAACTGACAGCCTTTTGGTCTTATTTATTTTGTATTTTAAGAAGCAGCGAAGAATATTTGAAGCTATAATATAAACGGAGCACGGCACGTGACGTCCAGACTTAGATTAAAAGAAAATAAGAGTCAATTTGAGAAAAATCTTTAAATTAAAATTAAGTAGTCATGTTCATGTTAATTGTAAAATGTATCACTAACATAGTTTTTAAGTTTTATTGTAACTAACATAATTATGAGCCACGAGCTTGAAATAAACGTATTATTATTATTATTATTATTATTAATAATGGGTTCGTATTAAAATAATAAGTAAGTACGTGCATTACGCGGAGAAATCACGGATGTTAGGTAATTTAGCTAACCGGTTGCGTGGAATCGAGACCGCTCGAGCATTAGCTGTGACCAGTCTCACGACTTCTCAAAAGTACTTAATCTAAATCGGACACGGTAAAGTTTGCTCGTAAATAAACAATAATACTTTACCTGTAATAAGACGGTGATATAACTGGTTTATTTTATCCCACAAAAACATTTTATGTTAAATGTTGCCAAGACGAGACCATGTAGCTCGCACTGTCAAAAAGTAATCAGATCTCTTGTAGAGCCAAGTTTCTAACCCTACGTGCCCAGCTCTAAATCTATAAGCCCTAATTTTACACTAATTAATCTCGTAGGCGTGCAAACCGTGGACTAAACTGGCGAGTCGGCCGCACGAACCTTTTGCAATGGGCTTGAACTTAAAAATCTATTCAATCTTTTAAACTCTTTCTGTCGGCCACGGGTAAATTAGGGCTTATAGATTTAGAGCTGGGCACGTAGGGTTAGAAACTTGGCTCTACAAGAGGTCTGATTACTTTTTGACAGTGCGAGCTACATGGTCTCGTCTTGGCAACATTTAACATGAAATGTTTTTGTGGGATTTTATTTCTTTTTGGTAGGGGATGATTTACTAAAAATCCTGAAATACATATCTTATTATTTATAACAAGGACCCTCTATATCAATTTTCAGACCTCTAGCATCAAAATTTGCGGAAGTCTCATACAAGCTTTCACCCCCTAGTTTAAGGGGTTGGGGGGGGGGGGGGTAAAAGTTTCAAGTTTTAAGATTTTTTCGTTGTTTGTATACTATTACTAGCTTACCAAATTTCAGCTTTCTAGGACATCAGGAAGAACATTAAGAATTCTGATGATCAGTGAGTGAGTGAATGAGGGACGAAATCGGGGGTTTTTAGACATTGATAAAATCTAAAGTATAATAGCTACGACATTCAAACTTTGTATGTTTCATGTTTGTACTAGTGTCATTATATCTTGAAATTTTCAACTATTTAATATCATCCAAAGCAAAGTTATAAGAGTTCAAAAAAACGACGAAACGTTTCGAGAAAAGGTAGGTAGTGCCCTTGCGCTCCGCTTGGCTCGTCCTGGCGGGGGCACTCCCGTGCCCCCAGATCCATAAAAAACTTACTCTACAGGGTGTCTCAAAAGTCAACGTTAAACCTGGTATCGGTAGCTGGTACCAGTTATGACAGTTCTGGAAAAAATAAGAAAAAATCCATGCCGCTTAGTGATAGCGTTGGGATATTTCTAAGATTTGATTTCGATTTAAGCTCCTAGTTTTTATTTAAACATTTTTTAGTTTAGGTAGTTTTATAAGTAAATACTTAAATGTTATGTTCCTGTCTGTATTTAAAATACTAAGCACCTATTGTTTTATAGAACTAACACGCCGCGACAGACGATGGAGTTCACAAACTTCACTTTCCCGGATTCCACGCCCTCGTATCCTTCGGCACCCTGCTTCTACAAGTACCTCCAGAACTTTACCAAGGAATTTGACTTGGAGAAGTATATTCAGGTACATATACTGACATTTGATCGTCATTAGAGCGACATCGTAACTGCTTAATACTAAACTTTTTATAAGAGGGACTGAACAATTAAACTAACACAAACATCTGCTGAAATAGGTAACTATAGCAAAATAATTTTAAGACATCTCGTATACAGGGAGTCCTAAAACTCAACGATGACCTGGTACCCTGAAAGAGATTAAGTTATACCAGTTCTAGAAAAAATAAGAATAAATCCATATCACTTAGGTAGTTAAGCGATAATAAAGTCACATAACGTTTCACTTTTAGTATTACATATTTTCGAAAAAATGTCTATTGTCGCTTAGCTAAGTGACATTGACATTTGACTTTTTTCCATTTTTTTCCAGGATTGTCATAAATTGGCCTCTCGCCCGGTACCAGGTTATCGTTGAGTTTTTGGACACCCTGTATGTATTTTAACACCTACCGCTAAAAGATACTGGCTTTATAAAAACAAAGTGCTAGCTAGTGCCGCACCCTATTTAATATTCTGATGCTATGCTAGTATTTTATGTTATTATGTTACAATCTTTACTAACAAAAAACGCGTTGATTGCAAACTACAGTCTCATCTTCTCTGTTTACGATTTTTTTCTTATCTAGGGGCAAGACAGTGCTTCGGCCAAGTCGAGCAAAACAAAGGCACGCCCGTACCATCCTGATAAAATTCTTAGGTACATCATTGTTGATAATAATTTAAAACATGTTGATTTTCAGTTCCGAAGTCTGGTCACATCAGTGAAATGGGCAGATAAGCAATGGGAGATTGCTTATACAAAGACCGATACCAAAGCAAAAGAGATTGTGACCTGTGACTACGTGATTGTGTCCATAGGACATTATAACCGTCCCAAGGTGCCCAAATTTGAAGGACAGGATAGCTTTAGAGGTACATTAATTTATTGAATTAGGCGTTACTTTGCCGAGGTCCATAATCAATGAACTGAAACAATTACTTTTCTCATCCGCAACCTTATGATAGTTCGTTTCGTTTATGCAAGAAATGTGTTTTCATGCAGTTCCTCCACCTCCACACTGGACGGGCACACACAAAATACACAAACCCAACTATCACCACCACCAAACTAAACTGACGCGTTTCGAACTCAACCAGAGTTCATGTTTAGATTACCGTTCACTATGCTACCAAATGTTAGACGTAACTATCATAGTTGTTGGTCCTCTCCCTTTTAGGGCCGACAACGCACTGGCATCGCGTAAAGCGCTGTGGGTGTCTATGGACAGTGGTGATCATTTAACATCAGGTGACCCACTAGTTCGTTTGTCTGGCCTCTCTAACATAAACTATCATAAGGTCTCGGGAGAGCAAAGTAATTGTTTCAGTTCATTTAGAGGTAATTTGTTAAAAATCATCTATCGTTAAACGTCAACACAACGTCAAAATCCCGCTGTCATTACATGAGATGTGGTTGTGTGGCCTCAACTCTGATGGCGTTACCTATAATGTAAGCAAGAGGCCAAGACAACAACGAACACACAGACGAAACAACCTCTGAAACTGCTGCTGAACACATTCTGAAAATGCTTTTGCTAGGAGAAAGCTATCCCTGACTAACATTGATAGACTACTGCGGGGAAAGTGCGAAGTAGTTATGCGATTTGAGGTTATCTAACAAGGACATTTAAAACGGGTCGAATTCCTTAGATAAGGTAAATGTACCAATGCTCGACACCTCAACGCTCAGTAGATGACACCCTTTACCTCTCTTACTATGACATAAGATTGAAGGTGCCATGTATTGGGTCAATGTCGAGCACAGGGACGTTTACCTTACTCAGATCCGAGCACTCACGACAAACGCGGACACTTTATTTTATTGCCAACTGTTCTTTAAAACGGCTAGGGTACATATTTAGCAGTCTAAAAATTTTCATCAGCATAATCATCCCAGCCTATATACGTCCCATTGCAGGGCACAGGCCTCCTCTCCGAATAAGAAAGCTTAGGCCGTAGTTCCCGTGAAACTTCACACACACTATTGAATTTCTTCTTTCTCAGTTTTTCTTCACCGTAAAAGCCTTTTCTTCTTACGCTTATGGTAAATTCCAAATGTAATCTCGCTAATAAATTTCGAAAAACTCGGGCTCGAACCCACAGCCCTGAGCAATGCTCGTGCTTGAGAGCCCATAGGTTTACTAGGCTACTACGGCTTTTTCCATAGGGCAAATCACGAAAAATATACAGTCCATTTCAAATTTAACTAACCTACATTCCTACCTACAACCTAACCTAACCTAACCTATCTATTCTGAGGCAGGACACTGTGGGTAGATTAAGTCCCCTCCCTACCCTTCCCCTCCTCAAAATTTAAAGCACACGTTTTTTGTTTTGATAACCAATAGAGAGGGGGACTTGTGACCGGGTTTTTTAGTCCGTGCAAGTCGGACACTGTCTGGGCCCTCCATTCCAAGTTCGTCCGAAGGGATTTTTCCCGAGCACAAGTCACCCTTCCTATCCTAAAGTAAAAAAAGCAAAGACTTCGCGTCTTTGGCCCCTCTGGAGACTCATTCAACCTACCTATTCACTTATCTATCGGTTTCAGGAAACATAATACACACCCAGAACTACAAAGACCCAGAGGTATTCCGTGATCGTCGGGTGCTTTTAGTCGGTGCGGGCGCATCTGGTCTCGACCTGGCCACCCACTTGAGTAATGTGACGTCGCGTCTGGTCCATAGTCACCACCTGCGGTACAATCAACCATACTTTGGCGAGAACTACGTGAAGAAACCAGATATAAAAATGTTCACCAGTACCGGGGTGGTATTTCAAGATGACAGTTTTGAGGAGATCGACGATGTTATTTTGGCCACAGGTAATTTTCATTCAAGAATTAAGTATGTTAATGTGTTGAATTTCTTATATTATCCTGCTTTACGAAAAAGAAATAGTAGTAGTAGTAGTAGTAGTAGTAGTAGTAGCAGTAGATGTAGTAGCTCCACGATACGATAGTTTTCATCATCATCATTATCATCCCAGCCTTTATACGTCTCACTGCAGGGCACAGGCCTCCTCTCAGAATGAGAGGACTTGGGCCGTAGTTCCCACGTGGGCCCAATGCAGATTGGGACGATAACTTTAGTCACATTGAATTCTGCATAATACATAAGTACCTACTGCTACTTACTGCGCCAAATATGGAAAGACCAGTTTCAGGCTCATGCGTAGTGTCTAGTTGCGTGTTAGCTTACATTCCATTAAACATAGTTTAGTTTATGAAGCATTAAGCATTAGGTACATATAAAATGATTATATCATAATTTACATAGATGTCGAATTAGAGGAAGTGCAAAAAAGTTTAATGATAAAATTGTCACAAAAACAAAAATTATAGTAAAAAAATACAATTACAGCTTAGAAGTGCCCGGGCTCAAACCCACGACCCTCTGCTTGAGAAGCCATACGCCACAACACTAGGCTATCATGGCTATTTTATAAAAATTGGGGATGAATTAAGTGGACTGTAGACGACAAACGACAATTAATAAATATAATACATAAGGCAACTGATTTGGGATAAAGGCTGAGACTTGTGGTTGGAAGCAGATCCTAGCCGCAGTGGCTGGCGCAGGTTTCCTCGATCTTTGGCTCGTCCGAACTTACCTCCGACAAGGTTACCATTAAGCAGCACAACTACTAGGTAGGATACAGCTAGGACAGTGCTTCCTCCAGCGGATCAGCCTTCCTCACACTTTTACACGTAGTTGACGCAAAAATAAATATAATTTAGATGAAAACGAAACGAGAATTTACTTGCGATATAATTTGCGCGGTAAGACGCCGACAAACGACAAGACAGTTATTCAAACTTCGAAAAGAGAGAATGACAAGCGATTTACTTTTTTTTAAATTCAAATTCGATACAAAATGTTGCCAGGCGAAATTATTAAGAAAAACAAGTGTACAATCCTAAACAATAAATGATCTGGTGATAAGATTCTTTAGATGTCCTCATTCGATTTGTCCATTCCAATTCCAGGTTACGATTTTGACTTCAGCTTCTTGGACGAGAGCTGTGGGTTGACGGTGTCCAGCAAATATGTGTTGCCAGTCTACCAGCACATGGTCAACATTCGGCGACCAAGCATGGTCATCTTGGCGCTTCCGAAGCCCATCATCACCAGGGCATTAGATGTCCAGGTGAGAAAATAATATTACATCTGGTCTGGTCTTTACTGTTAAACTTCGATCAACAGTTGTATTGTTGATCGAAGCTGTTAAATATCTTAAATAGCATTTTCTAAAAAGTTCAATAGAAAATAAATGGCTTTGAAGGTATGTGTCTGAAATCTTTAGGTTCATGCCGCGGGAGGAAACTTTAGTAATTTGTTTTCTAGGTTTAGCTTTAGCTTAGGCTAGGCGCGTACGGGTGACTTCTGTCAGGGTGACATAAACGTTTTTGTCACTGAGTCCAAGGATATGTATGGAGATGCGCGCATTTTACGACGTGACTTATCCTTGGACTCAGTGACAAAAACGTTTATGCCACCCTGACAAAAGTAACCCGTGCGCGCTAGCCCTTACTTATTCTTATTAGATAGTATTCTTTTATTTTTGATTTAGTTTAAGTATGTACTTACTTGTAGGTATATACTTTTTTTTTCTATTTTTGTTTTTTAAACAAGCATTTACAATTTTACACCCTTAAAAAAACTTATAATCTATTCAAGTTACCTACCATTAGATCATCAGTACTAACTGAGAGAACAAAGCTTCATATTACCAATATTCTTAGTCAGGTATACGCCTCTGAAGCCTGTGATTGGTTTGTCGTTATGAATCCACCAATCACATATGATTGTCCTCCCAATACTAGCACGCTAACTTGAATAGAGTATAGAGTAAACATGTTCAATATTTCCAGGCGGAGTATGCAGCAGCGTTGATAGCCGGCAAATTCCAGCTCCCCTCGCAAGAAGACATGCTGAAGACGTGGCTCAAGCACGTGTACGAACTGCAGTCCAAGGGAAAGAAGATCGTCGATGTAAACTTCTTAGATGATCTGCAGGTATGTTATGGACGGCAGAGGAGGGCTCATTGCCTGTGGGTAAGATGCCTGTGAAGTAGCTAACGCCTTGCAGATAAGAAGTAGGTAGATACAATGAAGCAAAGATTGGCATCAAGTACGGTCACGAGCTTTAATTTGTGACCCACTTAAGTTTGACAGTCCTGTCATATTGTATAGGAAAACAATGGATATTTGGTCGGAATGGGTCTCAAATTAAAGCACGTGACCGTACACCAATTTCTTGAGTATATCCTAAAATACGACCATAAAATGCAGAAAATTACGAGGGCGTTGATTTTCTTTGTTATCCTATCTGACGACCGGATAGCCTAGTTGTTAGAGAACCTGACTACGAAGCTTGAGGTCTCGGGTTCGATTCCTACTAAAACTATAAATGAGAAAGTTGAGGAAAATGTTTAGATTTAATGATAGCATGCAATAACGGCTGAACGGATTTAGATGAAACTTGGTGTAAAGATATACAAAGATTTGGATTGAGACATAGGATACATTAATATCCTGGTAATGCGTTCCCGTGGGATAGTATTTTAACTTTAATCAAGAATAGAGGGTGCTATCCGAGAAAGTTAAGGTACAGTCAGCTGCAGAGAAAAGGTATCCCCACGATGTGGTTACAGCCGTTCTGCCGTGTCACGCACAACTCGTTTATCTTGAGTTAGACGAGTTACGCCTAACCACCGTGAAATGGTCTTATTTTGGATGCTTTATATGGCTCACAAACAATCACGTAAAAATTATCGTTAGTTTTCGAGATATTTGATATGGCAAATTCGTTCAACTACATTTTTTAGTAACTCTGTCATGCACATCTCATCTATTTTAAGTTACAATAGTTGCGCGTGGCCACTCGCAGTTTCGCGACGCTGCCACCTTATCGTTTAACGTAGAGTTAGAAGAGATACGCGTGACCACTAGGTGAGTTTCGTGGGCGCGTGATCGTGTTATCTTGCTCACCGAGGGACCGCCGTGTGCCCGGTTTGTTTTATTTGCCATTTGTTTGTAAACACTATCTATCATAATTTCATTGTTATTTGGATTCCGTACCTGCGTGTTTAGTTTGACAAAACAAAAAAAGATTTTTTTACCTTTTTAAATGGTTCTGATCTCATTAATTTTAGTTTAGTAGGACTTATTTTTCTTAATTCAGTCAATTTAATTTTTTAATTGATAGATTGATTTTATCCCAATACATGTTTTATGTTGTCCATAATTTCATTGTTTTTTGGATTCCGTAACGCGTGTTTAGTTTGACATAACAAAGTAAGTTTTTTTTACCATTTTAAATGATTCTGATCTCATTAATTATAATTTAGTACGTATATTTTTTATAAATTAAGCCAATTTAATTCGTTTTAAAGATATGAATATTATTTTAAAAATAAAAAAATATACTACTTGCTATTGTTATTATTTATCCTTATATTACTCATGACGTAATTATTATATATACGATGCGCCTATTTGTGACAGAAATAATAATATATTGAGGATATTAATATAATAATTACGTCATGAGAAATATAAGGATAAATAAAAACAATAGCAAGTAGTATTATTTTTTTATTTTTAAAATAATATTCATATCTTTCAAACGAATTAAATTGGTTTAAATTTAAAAAAATATAAGTACTAAATTAAAATTAATGAGATCAGAATCATTTAAAATGGTAAAACAAAGTAATTTTTTTTTCTAAACCCTATTTAGAATTTATTTAGCTAGAAATAATGTGCGAATGAATTAAAATAACAATTCTACCATATTTTGTTTGTAAAAAGTTGTTTGGGCGTTTTTCTCAAAACTCACTTTTTAAAGATAGATGAGTTGTGCGTGACAAGGCAGCGTTACAGAGGGGCACCTTTTCCCTGCAGCTGACCGTACGTACATACCTTGGGTTTCAAGATGATTTAAACTTCGACTGCCATCTATACAAGGCGTATTCCTAACGCGGGAGAAGCCGTGGATTAAAGCTAGTTGCATTTTTATATTTCTAATTAAGTTAAACATTTGAATACGGAAATCATTACGTATCAAAATGAGATAGTCTTCGGAACTCTGGTTATTTTTTAGCTTCTAAATTCTTATTCAACATTTTTGTGTCATGTTTTCTTTCAACCTCAAAAACGGCTCCATTTTTTTATTTCCAGGATCAATATTTCGCGAACCTGACCGAAGAAGCTGGAATCACGCGCGCGGCACCAGTGCTGACTGATATCAGGGACTTTAACGCTGTAAACCGTCTAGAAGACCTACTCAACTACCGTGATTACGACTACGAACTGCTCGATGCCCACAGCTACAAGAGATTCTACAATCCTAGGAATGAAACCTGTGATATTAAAGTGTCATAAGATTGATATGTAGGTACAATCCTACTAAGTGAACTATACTCAGTGTCATTCAGGGTTCAGTTTTGTTACATATCGATTTGAGAAACGAGTTTTTTTTCGTGGTAGTGACGACATGTACCCCTAGTAGTAAGATAGTTTTGTTAATGACTCGTATTTTTGAGCCACTATTGTATAATGTAAAGACGATTTTGGACTAAGTAAGGACACGAAACATTTTTCAGACCACCCTCATCTTTCTTACTAAGATTTTGTTCCTACCGTCGTATTCCTCAGTATTGAGGGTCGTGACAATCTTTCTCCATCTATTTTTGTCTCGAACGACTCTGTAGAGTTCAGAGAGCGCTTCGAATCTGGCCAGACCACCGTATTGGGCTGCGTCCTCCAGCCCATTTCTCATTTCTTTTACTTTTCTTTAAAACAATATAATGTCGTTAGAAAAGGACCTGTTAATTAAACTAAAATCCAAATAAATGTAGATAAGTAAGAGGTAAGTACATTAGATACGGAACAATAGATGACATAGTAGCTTGGAAAACGCACTCCCTGATTCTTCGTCTGTTTTCCTTGGAAATTTTCGCTTACATTTCCCGGGATAAAAAGCAACCCTATGATAATCTGGAAGCGTGTAGCTTTCTAATAGTGAAGTTTTTTTATTTAGTTTAGTATTTTCAGAGATTATTCCCTATATTCAAACAAACAGACAAACTTTTTTTATGTGACAGCCGGTAATCGGGCTTACGGTTCAAGTGGTTCAACTAATGTTAAGTGACCACCGCTACCCAAGGACACCTACAGTACCATTGGAACTACTGGTGCGTTGCCGGCAGATAGGGTGTGTATGAATAGTTTTAGCCTCCTCTTCCCACGAGAAACGACATGTAGAGATTTTTTTGAATCCTTTACTATTAAGGAGTTGAGAAATCTCATTGCGTGATAGGAGAAACGTAATGATAACTCTTCTCTTTTTTTAGCACGTAAAATTATTAAACTATGGTTACCTTTTTGTAAATAACATTCTAGATTGTATAAATAAGAACTTACAAGAATAGAAAATGTACCAATTACTTGCTTGTTTCATTTACGCCCGATCAATTTTAATTTATTTTAACTACTATGATCTTGATCAGGCATTTCGTGAAGATCCGTGCTCGTGACATTACAATGCAATGTTAAGTATAGGTAGGTATATTATAAAATTACTTGGAAAGCATCGAGATTTTAACATAAAATGTCGCATCATAAATGATAATACCTACCTATTTCTCAAAAATCCGTCGTTCAACCCAAGTGTTGCTGAGGTTTCCAATATCATAGTATACATATACCTACTTAGTACAATATCTCCAGAGCGAGGGATCGAAATAAATCGCTTAGAAATTCTCCTAAAGCTCCGTGGCTCCGATTGACCGACCAGTCAAGCGCCAACCAGCCAGTTCACTAAAGGATTTTACATTTTTTTTTGTAAAGAAAAGTCAATTATAAGAATTAATTTCAATATTTTGTCATTTAATTCACAAATTTTTTCAAAATTGAAACTATTTTGGTTGTTGACGTCAGATTATAATTGAGGGCTCCTATACAGCCAAATTTCAATTATTTTTTGCGTAGTGGTACACTGTAACTAGTGTCACTTTACTAGCGCTGTCAAAGTGCTAGATGTCAGACAGCGGGTCCAAATCAAACTCCGTAGTTTATCCACGCGTAAATTGTAAAGAATTTTAAATAATGCTATTCAACACCGATTAAAGTACAACTTGGACCGTCAAGGACATTTACTTCAATGTCAGATGAAGGTCATTGCTAATTTGTTATGTAGTAAATGCATTACATTATATTAAAATTAAATAACTACCGAAAACGATTTAAACATTACAAAAAAATAGACATACCCAATTACTTTCTTTCTTTTCTAAAAGCTTAGCTTAGAATTTGTTTCTGACCTACAAGGACTCTTGACTAGTAATCGCAAAACAACTTGGCAGTCTGTTTACGTTGTCTAATTAAATTAGGAACTAATGTCTAATTAAATTGGATTAAATTGTGTTGCATTTGTATTCTTTATGTATGTGTAGGTATAACAATTACGTATAATGTTGATGGCAATACCGTCTCAAATCTTTGGATATTTTTGGGTTTTGGATATCGCTAGGTATTACTAAACGAATCTAGTAAATCTATAGCTATTTCCATTTCCATATCGAAGACCTTTTAGTAATTTGCAACGACCCATCTCAGCTCTTAACTCCGCTGTTATCTAGATAATTATAATTATAATTATACCTATGTTATGCAGATGTCTTTGTTTATCTTAGTTGATTAATGATTATTATATATTAATATTATATATGAATATATAAT
The DNA here is from genome assembly GCA_947563465.1 of Archips xylosteana. Classification (NCBI taxonomy): domain Eukaryota; kingdom Metazoa; phylum Arthropoda; class Insecta; order Lepidoptera; family Tortricidae; genus Archips; species Archips xylosteana. The sequence continues at coordinate 9,155,955 of OX387362.1, forward strand.
ATTAAGGAAAATGTAATAACTAATAATATTCTTATTCATTGAGTATGATGTTAGTGCTAACGTCTGCTACCATTTCCAGTAAAATTAAATCGTAAAATGTTTAATCTTCGTGCTTTTGGTTTTCTTTTGCCTGTGATTGTTTTCTGTTGCGGTATTTGGTACCTACAGACAAAGGACGGCACGAAAGAGGTAGGCTTTCAAAATACATCTGTGAAATTATTATATCTTAATATGAAGGGTCCACGGAAATAACGTATCTAGTCACCTAGCAACTATAGCGGTTTGAAAGTTAGTCATCCATCACGAACAATTACTATGGTCAACAATTCAATAAAAGTGAAAAAATTATACAGGGTGTTTGGTAGCTACGTGCAAAGCTTTAAGGGGGTGATAGCCGAGGTATTTTTGAACATTTTTGGCCATATATGTCTTAGCCGAAATTTGTTTTTTTTTTTTAAATTGAAGACTTAGAAATTTTAGGAAAATACCCATAATTTGATAGTCACGAGTCAATATTGCCCCAATGAGCGTTAATTTGGAAATTTTAAATATGGCACAGAAAAATGACGTAGACTTGTCTTTTTCACATGTTATTTACTAGTAAAATTTCAAGACTAGTGCATTCTTAGCGAGTGCTCCCTGAGTTAGGTTTTTACTTTTTATCTCAGATTTAGCAAGCAATGTCAATGAGTGATACCTTAAAAGAAAGAACAATAAACAGGCATGTTTCTAAAAATGTTCGAACATTTCAAGGATTTTTTTTAATTTTTTTTATGGCACAGAAAAATGACTCTGTTCCAACCTAAGACATTTTTAGTAATTTCGAATGCCTCCATTTTGTTTTTTTGGCAAGAAAGACACTTAAAAATTATTTCATTTGGTCCAATACACATTAAACTATCCGAAATAAAAGATTTGGTTTCCAAATTAACGCTCATTGGGGCAATATTGACTCGTGACTATCAAATTCTGGGTATTTTCCTAAAATTTCTAAGTCTTGAATTTAAAAAAAAATATCAAATTTCGGCTAAGACATATATGGCTAAAAATGTTCAAAAATACCTCGGCTATCACCCCCTTAAAGCTTTGCACGTAGCTACCAAACACCCTGTATATTAAGTAATAGTATATTATTTGTTACTAACACAAAAATGGATCCTTGTTATCTTAATAAAGAATCATTATTATTATTATTAATAAATATCCATATTTAATCCAATGTGTACCTAACGTATAGAATGACAATTTTTAATTCTAATTATGTATTGCAAATATTTATATTCTTTTTATAAAATTTGACATGCCTGTATTATTAGTAGTATTTTTAAATAATTGATTTTTAAATAAGTAGTTCTCATCTAGTTTATAAACATGTATGTACACCTGTAAAGGTAGGGTTTGGTGAGACTTCTAAGGTTGCAAGTGTGACTGCATCTGTAACCCAATCTCCACATGCATGAATAAATCATTTCATTTCAGTTAGTTTTATTTTATTTTTAATTATAATTATAGCGTTAATTTATTTAATGATTATTATGTTATGTATTTAATAAATACTTATATCTTCTATCTCTTATTCTCTTCTATCTATAGGTTTTATTTTGTTTTATTTTAGATTTAAGGAAATGTATTTTGTATTTTTTATTTTTATTTTAATGTTTATAAATTAGAATTCAATACTGCCAAACCTCACCCACTGGCGACAACCATTGCCAGACGCTCTTAGAAAAAAGAAGTAATTTTATAAATTTGATCCTTATAATATAGTATTCAGGGAATTATTTTAATGCTTCTTATATCTTCAGTTCATAGTAATTTGCGAGCTCTAAATTTTGAGATTAAAATCTTAATTTTCAAAATAGGTGGCTAGACATGTTCTTTCCGTGGACCCTTCATGTACTCGTACTAAGTATTACTTAAATTACGTAAACACATCATTATACCTTAATTCGCCGGCATAAGCTATGGGACAATTGGGACATGTTTATGAGCATCTTGTAGGTTTGTAGCCATATTTTCACACACTTGACTGTATCTACTCTTAGTTTAGGATAGTTGTAAGTATGTAGGTACATTACGTTAAGGTGAAATTATATGTTGTGAGAATAAATAGTCATTTATTTTCGTCTAAATAAAACAAAACTGATATCGATTAAGTGATCCGCACGTAGCAACATTGAAAGTTCTTAAAAAACCTTTTAGCAATTTCACCGAACGTGCGTAATAGGCGCAGGCTATGGTGGCCTCGCAACTGCTCGCTACCTAAAGCAGCGTGGTATCGAGTTCACGGTGTTTGAAGCACAGAGGACCTTCGGTGGCGTATGGCGCTATAGGAGTGCAGACGAGGAGGACGGGTTGCCACCCTTCACCGGGGTTTATAAGAACTTGAGGTTTGTTTACTTTGAAACGAATGTACTTGCGTAGAACAATGGCGGAGATCTTTCTAATAAATCATCATCACATCACCAATACAATATAATACAAATATTCTTTATTGAACAACAAAAGCAGTAGGTACAGTAACATTACAAAAATAAAAATTCAGGCAGACAATAGGCGGTCTCATCGCTAAAAAGCGATCTCTTCTAGACAGTCATTTACTCAGAAATTAATAAATAAATATGAACAGACTAATGTAGGTGGCAGAAACAACAGACAGGAGAAACGCAGAATTAATAGACAAACATAATAAAACACAACATATATAAAACACAACACAAATCTAATACCTTTAAACGAGCAATTCTTGTATATACCTACTTATATATATAAATCAGAATCTCAGAAACCGCTCCAACGATTTCGATCAAATTTGGTATGTGGGGGTTTTCGGGGATGAAAAATTGATCTAGCTAGTCTTATCTCTGGGAAAATGCTTGGTACCGAGTTTCAGCCCGAGCGCAGCTCGGTCGCCTAGGTAATATAATACTTATACACTACATATACCTACTACTTATTACAAAATATCAACATTATCATCCCACCTTATATACGTCCCACTGCAGGGTACAGCTCTCTCAAGCTTTGGGCCATATTCCCACGCGGACCCAGTGCGGACTGGGAACCTCACACACACCATTGATTTGCTTCGCAAGTTACTGCAGGTCTCCTCACGATGTTTGTCCTTCGTGCCCGCACATGAATTCTGAAAAACACAAAGGTGCGAGCCGGGGCTTTTAACCCACGATCCTCTGCTTGAGAGGCCATAAGTCAAACCACTAGGCTACCACTTCGTTTTTAGACATCATCATCATCATCAGCCTATTTTCGTCCCCTGCTGGACATAGGCCTCTCCCATGGCACGCCACTGAGCACGATCCTCGGCCACTCTCATCCAGCTCTTGCCAGCCGCCTTGCGAAGATCATCGCTCCACCGAGTCTGAGGACGTCCCACGCTACGTTTGCCGATCCGTTTTTAGACATGTTTCATAAAAATTGGTTAAGCCGTTTCAAAATTATCAGCTCTTTTGCTAGCTGCGAAAGGGATCTAAAGCTGCGTACGGACTGCGCGCACATTACGCGAGCCCGGGTACGCGTGTCTTAGAACGCCATGTCCGTACTTGCAGCTACGCGTACAGTGTACGCGTACATAGCGTACGGACATGGCGTTTCAGGACACGCGTACCCGGGTACGCGTACCCGGGCTCGCGTAGGGTACGCGTGATATGCGCGCAGTCCTTACGCAGCTTTAGATACATAATGGGCATTTGCTTTATTTTAAAACATGTGTGACCTAGAATTGTGTTGGGATATTTTAAAATTTTGAATTTATTGTTATATGTTATCTATTGTGAAAGCCTAGTTTGATCAAATAAATGATTGATTTCATGTAATCTGGCAGAACCAATACACCTCGACAGACAATGGAATTTGCAGACTTCCCTTTCCCTGACACCACGCCGTCTTATCCCCAGGAAACTTGCTTCTACAAGTACCTCCAGAAGTTTACCAAGGCATTTGATCTTGAAAAGTACATACAGGTGGGTATTAAACAGTTTCCAGGAGTCCAGAAGGACGGTAAATTACATTGTCATTAAACCATACTTAATTTGTGTATTATCATCATCATCATCATGATTTCAGCTGAAAGACGGCCACTGCTAAACATAAGCCTCCCCCAAGGCTTGCCAAACAGATCGGCCCTGCGCCATCCGCATCCGATGCGTTCCCGCCACCTTCACCAGGTCGTCACTCCATCTTGTTGGAGGCCTACCTACACTGCGTCTTCCGGTCCGCGGACGCCACTCGAGAACCTTTCGTTCCCATCGGCCGTCAGTTCTACGAGCGATGTGCCCTGCCCACTGCCACTTAAGTCTAGCGATTCAATAATTTGTGTATTATACACCTATTTTATTACGGAAGACGCAGTGTGGGTAGGCCTCCAACGAGATGGAGCGACAACATGGTTAGGGTTGCGGGAACGCGTGGGATGCGGATGGCGCAGGACCGATCTGTTTTGCGAGCCTTGGGGAGGCTTATGTTTAGCAGTGGACGTCTTTCGGCTGAAATGATGATGATGTTAATATTTTATTATCATTTTATTAATTATATCTCAAGAACAATAATATACATATATTATTATTATTGTGACGTTGTTTTGAGACACTTGATTAGGGTCAGTTCACATCGAGCTGCGACGCTACGTTGTTTGAAAAGGCCAGGAGAAACTTGGAAATACGAAATTCTAAGTTCGGGTCGTACTACCCCTTTCAAATCAGCATGTGAACAAAACTGAACCTTGATACGCGCATAATAAAGTTCACTATTTTATTATTAATCGTATGGCATTAAAAATATGAGGGCAATCAGAGAACAGCTTTGAGGTTGCTAAGCCAGGCAGCTACGTCAGGAGTCAGATCGTCCAAGTCTTCAGCAGGTCCGGGGTAGGAATGAAGGGGGCAGCGCCGGAAGATGTGCTCGATGGTTTGCTCCTCCTCACCGCAGTCGCAGAGTGGAGAGACCCTCCAACCCCACTTGTGTTGCAGGGAATAACAACGCCCATGCCCAGTTCTCAGCCTGTTCAAACGGCACCAGAGTTTGCGGGGCAGATCGAAACCTTTTGGCTTTTTTGTGGGATCAGTGTGCAGTGCGGATTTTCCCACCATGGCAGAAGACCATTCAGCCTTCCACCTATCCGCGAGACTAAAGCCGCTCAAAGTCTGAGCCGTGGAACAGGGCGGCCTCCGAGATTTCAGTCGGTGTGGAGGGGGGTAGCAGAATTCAGCATGAGCGGGCAGCGAGGGATTTCTCGTAATCTTCTCGGCTTCTCTTTTCAACGCTTGCTCGCGGCGCAGATGAGGCGGGGCAATGTGACTCAATACCGGCAACCAGTGGGTGGGTGTAGATTTGATGGTGCCAGAGATGCAACGCATGGTCTCGTTCAGTTTAACGTCCACCTTATTGGTGTGTGCACTACCGAGCCATACTGGTGCACAGTATTCCGCCGCCGAGTAGACAAGCGCAATGCTCGATGTGCGCAAACAGTCGGCTGAGGCTCCCCAACTGGTGCCGCAGAGTTTGTGAAGAAGATTATTCCTCGTTGCGATCTTCTGTGAGAGTTTTGACAGATGTTCCCCAAATGTCAGGGACCTATCCAACGTCACCCCCAAATACTTCGGACAAGGATTGTACTTAAGGGCCTTGCCGTTCAGGTGTACAACTGGTTGGTGGCCAGCCATCTGGTTGGAGAGATGGAAACAGGAAACTTCAGTTTTGCTAGTACTCGGAATAAGCCTCCACGCGCTGAAATATGCTGACAGGGCTCCCAAGTCAGATGTCAACGAAAGGGTTCCAGATAAAGCGGATAAAGTTCACTTTGCCAGATTAACGATTTTGAGATACGAGCTTTTTTCAAAGTATTGACGATACCTAACTTGGAAGATTCCGTACACATACGAAATCCTTAGAAAAATATTACTTGATTTTTTCGTAATGGCTACGGAACCCTATCTTGGGCGTGTCTGACACGCTCTTGGCCGGTTTTTTTATGTAATTCACGGATATCGATAGTCGAACTGCCCCTTTGACGCGGTGCACTTTGAACTTCCATAAATGTATGGAAACATTTCTCAACCACAGTCAAAAAATCCTGACAAATATTCACTGGGTTGTTCAGTAAAATTAGCGGAATGAGGGGAATGCCTCATTAAATGTTCCGAAGTAATATTGAGATATTTATCTTGCATAAATTTGATAATATTCACTGCATGACGTACAACATTCGTTCCTAAAAAGGACAATTTATGTAGTTTGTAAATTTCAATGGTTAGCTTATAGGTAGTATTAATAAAATTCTTAAGTGAACATTATTATATTATTATGTATGTACGGAGCTTCATATACGGCTTTGATTTTCTTGTATTTATTTTCAGTTCCGGAGTCTTGTAACGTCTGTTAAATGGGCAATTAACAAATGGAAAATTGATTATATAAAGACAGACACAAAGGAAAGGCATACCTTAACCTGTGACTTTGTGGTCGTTGCCATTGGGCATTACAATCAACCAAAGATACCCAAGTTCATGGGTCAGGAGTATTTCGAAGGTAATTTTTAACCCAGTACAATGTTTGTGGAAAGTTTTTGGTGCTTGCAACTTTGTTTTAGGGTTCTTTACCCAAAAGGCCTAACCGGAGCCCTATTGCTCGCTCCGTATATGTCATAGTGTTTTGTCTTTTGAAACGCTTGAAATTGAATTTTTGCTCTCTATGAGTTGTTAATATTTATGGGCGGTGGTGATCATTTTCCATCAAATTGCCAGCTTGCTCGTTTGGCTTCCTTTCATAATAAGTAATAAAAAAATACGGAAAAATGTGTTTATTTTAATTGTTTGCTTTGATCTTTACGAAGCCAATGAGGGCTTTCTGTCTGACAGACGGAATATCGATAGGTGGCGTTAGTATCGTAAGTCCCGTTTTGATTGGTTTACAAGGAATGAGCCATTCTGTAGCAACATTGTAACGTCAAACGAACTGCACTTCCATTGCACTGACTAGCTATATTTTCTCGTACGGAAACCTTCCAAGCGAGTTGACCTCGATTCGTATTTAGTCGTTTTTTTCTGAACTAAGATTGATATTTCAGGTCAAATTATCCATGTCCAGAAATACAAGGACCCAGCGAAGTATAGGGACCGCCGTGTTCTTTTGATTGGAGCTGGACCTTCAGGGCTCGATCTAGCCATCCACTTGACTAATGTGACGTCACGATTGGTCCATAGCCATCACTTGAACTATAGCCAACCGTACTTTGGAGTGAACTATGTGAAGAAGCCAGATGTGAAGATGTTCGTGAAGAACGGGGTGGTGTTTAAAGATGGTAGCTTTGAACAGGTTGACGATGTAATACTATGCACAGGTAAAGTGACATACAGTACTGGAGAAGTTTTGTTTAAGTACATCAAAAAATATTTTCAACAATGCACACTAATAAATTTGCTTTTTTTTAGCAAACTTTTCCAAAACAATAACAATTCAGTCTTATATGATTAAAATATTTCGTTCATTTGATGACCATTCTGCGGTATTGTTGCACAAATAGAGCAAAATACAGTCGGCAATTCATTGACGAGTTTAACTTACCCATTTTCATTACAGGTTACGATTTTGACATAAGATTCTTAGACGAGAGCTGTGGGTTGTGTGCAACGACCAAATATGTGGTGCCTGTTTATCAGCACATGGTTAATATCCGGAGGCCTTCGATGGTATTATTGGGGCTAGCCACGCCAAGCATCACAAGGATTCTGGACGCTCAAGTAAGACTAATTTCTGCGATGGTCGCTGTGTAGTGTATTCACCGTGTCTCATATTTTACTCATGTCGTTTATTGAATCACAATTGGACGTAGTTTAACGAAATGGATCCAAACCATTGACATTTTCTTCTTTAATTTATATTTTGTTGGTACTGAAACTAGATCCAAAATCAAAAAGCGACTTGTTGAGGGTTGGATCCTTTTCGTTAAACTACGTCCAATTGCTTTTCCGGTATCAGATTATCGTAGAGTTTTGGGACATCTGTAAATAAATTCTAATTCCATTTTAAATGGGAACAGGCGGACTACACAGTAGCGTTGATAGCTGACAAATTCCAGCTGCCCTCAGAAGCAGACATGATGCAGTCATGGCTAAAGCACGTGTTTAAGCTGCATGCTATGGGTCGGAAGATTGACGATGTCAACCTATTGTTTGATGATATGGTAAGTAAGATAGCTAGGCTAAAATTAGGTGACACTAAAAGTATAATTAACAATGAGGGCTACAATGTGCGAACACTAGGAGTACCTATTGTTTTTATTTTTGGACGTACAGTCTCTGATGGTTTTTACAGCTTATGTAGGTACTAGAGTGAGGGCGAGCTGCCACACGGGCATAGCAACGAGTAGATATTGTAAATCGATGAAACTAAGTATAAATAAGTTTGTTTGTTTTATATACGAGAAAAAACTGTGAAGTGACAGAGACACTATTCGCATCGCTTTGAAATGCACTTGCCGGTTTTTTATTGAGCATTTCCAAAGTTTTGCTCTCTACGTCTGGGTCATACCTACAACCGTCTGGGTTTCGTAAGAAATAAAAGTTGTCTCTCCTGTTGACATAAAATTAGCGACTCCGAGTCAGCGAACATTTTCAAGATTTATTTCAATGGGCCGAAAGTTGGCCAGGCTTCCCACACGCCTAAACCACGCCTGACTAAAAAATATTGATTATGGGCCCTCGCCCACGCGACTTTTTGTAGCGATGCAGTAGCGATGCTGTCGCGCGTCCGCATCGATACAGTCGCGATGCGGTCGCTAGCTGTGAACCCTCGCCCACATAACACGATTCAGTCGCGATGCAAACGCGATACCGTCGCGCTTCTGTCGCGATGCAAACGCGCGGTTCTCTACTAACGCGCCACCCTCCCTCCGTTCCCTCCCCGTTGTCGTCCGACACGGTCGCGCGTTTGCATCGATACAGTCGCGATGCTGTAGCGCGTTAGTAGCGCGTTGGCATCGCTTCTATAGCACGTTACAAATGCGACTAACATCGCTACAAAAAGTCGCCGTGGGCGAGGGCCCTATAGACCCTTAACTCCTTAACTTTTGCTATGTCCACAGGAGAGACGCGAACAAAAAAATTTCTCGATGGGTGTCTAACTCAACTTAGCATTTGAAATTTTACGAAATTAAAATAATCTTTTTTTTTAGATACACGGCCTGATGTGTTTATTCCAATTTCGTAAAAAGGAGGTTAAGTCAGAGACTCATTCGTCAGTATCATGGTTAGAACTAATATTTCTCGGGGGTTACTCGTAATCACGATCTATTAATTGCTAAAATTACCTCGACGCTTCGCCCACGCTGCGGCCGTGGTCACGAGTCGACTAAATATTAGTTAGGTGTATCACTAAAGTTACATTATAATATCTTTATTTTTTGCTTCCAGGACGAATATTTTGCAAATATTGCCAAAGAAGCTGGAATAACACGCGTGGCTCCAGTGTTGACTACACTGAGAGACTCCGATGCAGATTACCGTTTGAAAGACTTGTTGAACTACCGCAACTTCAACTATGAAGTGCTTGATCAGTACAACTACAAGAGGTGGTACGAGCCTAGCAAAGAAATCTGTGACATTAATATTTAATGTCAATATTTTGTTCTTCAAAAATAATAGTACATTACTGCAGAGGCCGTGAAGTAAGGGATTGATGGACGAGATTTGGGGATTTGGGGGGTTCCGGCCGAGGATTGTATAGAGCTTTTCTCAAACATGCATCATCATCATCATCATCATCATCATCATCATCATCATCATCATCATCATCATCATCATCATCATCATCATCCATCCATCCATCCATCCATACATCCATCCATACATCCATCCATACATCCATCCATACATCCATCCATACACTCATCCATACATCCACCCATACATCCATCCATACATCCGTCCATACATCCATTCATCCATCCATCTTTCCATACATCCGTACATCCATCCATCCATCCATACATCCATCCATACATCCATACATCCATCCATACACCCATCCATCCATACATCCATCCATCCATCCATCCATACATCCATCCATCCATTCATCCATCCATCCATACATCCATCCATCTATCCATACATCTATACATCCATCCATACATCCATCCATCCATCCATACATCCATCCATACATCCATCCATCCATACATCCATCCATCCATACATCCATACATCCATCCATACATCCATCCGTACATCCATACATCCATACATCCATCCATACATCCATACATCCATCCATCCAACCATACATCCATACATCCATCCATACATCCATCCATACATCCATACATCAATCCATACATCCATCCATCCATACATCCATCTATCCATACATTCATACATCCATCCATACATCCATCCGTACATCCATACATCCATCCATACATCCATGCATCCATACATCCATCCATACATCCATCCATCCATCCATACATCCATACATCCATACATCCATCCATACATCCATACATCCATACATCCATCCATACATCCATCCATCCATCCATACATCCATACATCCATCCATACATCCATCCATCCATCACCAGTAGTTTAGGCGGTTTTATAGCAATAAAAGAAGATAGATTTTTTTTAATGTCGTAAGTTGGCTGTATGTAATTTTTCCTTTGTCAGTTTAATGTTAGTAAGCAAATTTAAAAAGTTACAGCAGCGGACAATAATGGTTTTTCATACTTACTTTTATGGCCTAGGCCAAGAAGTAATGTAGGGAGCCATAAACAACAAACTTCATGGCTTCATTTCGTGACATTAACGCATACATTTCAAAGCATGTTTGAGAAAATAAATATTATATTGTTGTTTTGCTTTTCAATTGGCATTGATCACTTTTTTGCAATGTGGTCTAATTCCAAAACCATTTCGAGGAATAGGTTTATTAAATCATTTTATAACATTGTAGTAACAAAATATTAAATGATCGTGTGTATTTTTGCAAAATAATGTTTGACCTTTGTTTGACCTTTCTGTGGGCATTAACTTTGAAATTCTTTGTAACAAGAAAAAAAAAGCCGTCCGTCTAGTTTCTCTATAGTTATTATCTGTCACTTCGACGTAGTTATCATCTGTCAGTTTAAGGATACTATTTTGAAAAACATTCTTCGCGTTTTTCATATTTTAATAATGGATTTATACAGGAAGTGTTTCATTTCTACTTGTGGAAATGATTCTGTCAATAGCCCAAACAAATTAATTGTTCGCATTAGAGAAGATTTACAAGAGAAGTGGTGCCGCAAAGTTAATTCAAAGTTTACAAGATGTACTTATAGTTGCGAGGATCATTTTAATGTAAGTATGGATTAAATCCGCCAAAGAACTTTCAAGGGAACACTTCTGACCATTTTATTTTATACGTACAAAAAATACTATAGCCGTAAATCGTTTTTTTACCTATTCTCTTGGAAGAATCGGCAACTTTAGTGTTATTGTTATTGTAATGTAAAGTGACATTGTCAGATGACAACTAACCATCGATTATGACACATTTTTTTTGTCATTATGTCTGTGGTTTATACACAGATTCAGCCGCGGCATGTAATTTACGAGAAGTCGTATCTCAAATTTTTAATAAATTATAAAAAAACATTGGAGTGATGAATTGCTGAAATATTCAAATTAGTTTCTTAAAATGCTCTATATTTTCGATAAAAAAAATAAAAAGGGGGGGTTAGAAAAAATGAACAATCCCAATTTCTGAAAGCTTCCTTGAACAATGAATTAGCTTAGATATTCAAAGATGGAACGCTGCCAGTATCTTTGTTACCTTGCCTAACCACCAATCAATCTATCTTCGATCGAAATCGATCGATTATTGTGGCAAGTTTGGCTGATCGATGGATACCGGTCCATAAAATTTAATGTTGATCGATGCTACTGTTTGACGTCGATCGTTTGATGCGGTAGGTTTTGTTGTAGTAGAAATTGACTGTCTCGTGTATTTTTTCGTGTATCATATTTGATTTAAATGCTTACGAGGCTCAAGGTGAACCACTTTCGATTGTGAACATCTTGAAAACGGGGGGCTGGTATTTTAGCGCATGCAGGCACGTTATGCCAAAGTATGTAGACACGAAATAAGACTTATCTAGCTGAATTTATATAATTTTTAGCACCTCGACCACGATCTCTCGATATACTTAATAGCGTTACTTAGTATGTACTATCGCCCCAAGCGCCAGATAACCACCTTAAAGGCCCAGTTTGCGTGCAGTGGCTAGACATCTGTCCATAACAATCCATAGCAATAAACATCAACGGCTGCAAGCAAATTTGTTATGAAAATGGGTATCTGGCGCTTGGGGCGATAGTACACAAAACCCATGTTTTTTTCTGAAAATATCGAGGCACTTGACATTGTGGAATGCTAGCCATTCATTATCGATGCACTTTTTGAGATATGTATATTATTATGTATACGTAATATGGTGAGAATTAGACGTGTTTTTGACACCTTGATGCCGCGATATTGTACCATTAAATTTAAAGACACGACTCTTGCTGTCCTTGAAAACATAAGAATCGCATGGTGGTTGAATATAAAATTACGTTGCTACTTTGAAACTTTTGCAAATGCGATGACGTTTTTGATTAGATTTTTTTTCAAATATGAAGTTAGAGTTTAGATAAGCCACGACCTAAATTATCAGGAAAAATAATTTTAATAATTCGGCCTAAATTATTTGTAGTTGTAGAGCCATGTTGTAGCTAGCCGCTGCATCACGAATGGACCGGCTCGTTCGGGGCAGTACCAGTACCACCCTCTCACAGAACACCGGCGTGAAGCAGCAGTACTCCTGCTGAGTTTCGTACGGTCAGTGAGAGCGCCGGGGGCCCAATACCTATCCCCCTCCTCTATTCCCTTTCCTTTTTCATCTCCCTTTTAAATCGCGTTAAGCGCTGCGGGTGTCTATGGACAGTGGTGATCATTTAACATCAAGTGACCCACTAGTTCGTTTGTCTGGCCTATCTAACATAAAAAAAATCTGATATGTGCACCAAGGCTGAAGATATTTTTGAGTAATGAAAGCACGATAGACGCTTCGTGCACACCAAGTGCACATCCACACCGGTGATAGTGGCAGATGACGTATTTGATTTTCCATTTAGATCAGCTGATATTGACAATCTTCATGTGATTTGTGTTTCACGTACATTGTCATAAACTTATTCTGCGCCGATGACGGTGTCGCTGTTGTTGAATTTAGGGTTTCCTGTAAATGGAGTAACTTACTTCTATTATGGTTGCCATTCCAATTTTGATTACTGGGTGAGGTACTTAGTTTGTGGTTCTGCATATACCATTCTGAAATGTTCTAATATTGGTTGAGTTTAATTCTTTAATTTGACTGAAAACCTCTGTAAAATTCTGTTGATTCAGGATTAAGTCACTCCTTTGACTCCCTCTTAGTGTTTGTAAATTTAGAAAAAGCTAAATTTTTAAGCCAAATATATCTTTCAAACCTTGTATGCACCCATAGATATTCGTTTAGCAATAAAGGTGACCGCAGAGTCTCATCTAGTGGGCATTAGCATGTCGAGCACTGGGACATTTACCATAAGTATTGGGAACTATTTTGGTTTGTACCTAAAACCAATAGGCAGTTCTGTGAGGAACAACAGCAGAAGTGCGTACCTGGGTGAATCAACTTTTAAATGTCCACATGATGAAATTATGGATTTTTATTTTTTGTTCTTATTTTCCAATTTTAAATGTTTTATTTAAAAGATAATTTTCTCTCATTTATGAATCTGTATAGAGCAGAGCTGTTTCTTTGAGAATTTAGTGCGTTTCACTAGAAAAAATTCACCAGCCCAGATCTGCCCTGTCCCCTGGACCACCATTCAAAATTATTTTTAGCTAAACTAGACATCAGTTATTGTTAATACAATTATCTTACTTACATTCATTTAACAATACAGTTTCATTTTTTATTTTTATATATGGCATATATCTCAATAATTTCACAGTATTTCCCATAATCATGTCCCCAGGACAACTCTAATTTCATAGAAAGTGAACTTTTCAATTAAAATGCGAAATAGTAACAGTAACTTAATAATTTTTTTCCTACTACTTTGTTTTATATTGTGTTATTGTATCTTTTAAAAAAATTAATTGTTTTTGAATTTAAAAATACATAAAATAATGATTAGTGTTTTTTAATTTTGGGGACAACTTGGTTGTCCCATAGACATATCTGGTTGTCCAATGGAAATATTAGAACCAAAAATCTTACAAGAGGGTACAGAACATGACCCGCTTCGAAGAATAACCAGCTTGGAACCCGTAGTTCTTATATTTTTCGTATTTTGTTTTCCACTTATTAGCTTCACTTCGTAATTTTAAATTTTCTTTATGTATCTTAGTTCTATCTTACACATTACGATAAGCAGAGCCTGGAAAACGTCGCTACTTGATGCTAGGAATCGCCGCGGCGCTGATGTGGATAGCGATCATCATCTTGTCATCGCTGATGTACGTCTCAAGATGGCAGCACGCGTCGTAAAGTTGGAAGGCATCCAAAAAGTTCCATTTGCAGAAACTTAGGACCAAGGAGGGTCGGTGTTTGCCTCCTTAATCAATTTGAGCTTTTGGAAGAGCTGGAAGACGAGGAAATGGATGAAACTTGGAATCATTGTACGCACTGCTTTCACTGTAGCCGGCGAAAAAGTCCTGGGCTATAAACGCTCCAAGCAAGAACCCTGGATGTCCCAAGTGCTGTGGTCCGCGATAGAGAGAAGGCAGAGCGTAAAGCTAGAGCAGTTGGCCGCTGAATACACTGTCGCTTCGGATGCCCGAGATGAGGAGTGCCTCACGCCTCCGCATCCGAAAGCTGGCGAGACGTGACAGACGGCGTGGCGCCAACGAGCTAGCAGACCAGACTAACGCAGCAGCCAAGATAGCCAACATGAGGGAGTTCTACGACGTTACTAAACGCCTGTGCAACAAATAACTTTCCTCCAAAAAGCCGCTAAAAGACGCCACTAGCGAAGATGAGAACGAGCACTTCTCCAACCTGTTGACTAGCATTGGCTAAGCCCAACCGATAACTGCTTCAGACAACTCTGGACCACCTCCCTTAAATCTGCCAACCAGTCCACCAACATACGCAGAAGTAGTCGCCGCTATTAAACAGCTGAAGGCAGGAAAGGCACCAGGGGTTGATAACATCAATGTGAAGCTATTAAAAGCGGATCTGGCTAGGACAGCCGAAATACTTTATCCGCTGTTGCAGCGTATTTGGGAGAAGGAGCGTATTCCCTGCGACTGGAAGCAGGGTTTGCTCGTGAAGGTACCGAAGAATGGGGATTTGTCAGTCTGCGATAGCTGGAGGGGCATAATGCTCTTACTGACTGCGGCTAAAGTTCTGGCAAAATGCTCCTCAACCGAAAGTCCTCAGAGATTGCAGGGACACTTCGGGAAGAGCAAGCCGGGTTTCGTTCTAGCAGGTCATAAATAAATAAATAAATAAATAAATAAATATCACAGGACAATTCACACCAATTGACCTAGTCCCAAAGTAAGCTTAGCAAAGCTTGTGTTATGGGTACTAGGCAACGGATAAACATACATACTTATATAGATAGATACATACTTAAATACATATTAAACACCCAAGACCCGAGAACAAACATTCGTATTTTTCATACAAATATCTGCCCCGACACGGGAATCGAACCCGGGACCTCAAGCTTCATAGTCAGGGTCTCTAACCACTAGGCCATCTGGTTGTCAAAAGGTCATGCACCGACCACACGAATACCTTGCGCATACTTATAGAATCGTGCGTGGAGTGGCGAGCCAAACTTTTCCTTGCTTTCGTCGACTTCGAGAAAGCGTTCGACTCCATGAAGTGGAGCGCACTGTGGTCCTGTCTTAGGCGAAGTGGAATACTGTATATAGGTATCATCAAGTCCCTATATAACTGTAGCATCTGCAAGGTTTTACACGACCAAGTTCTAGGGGAACCAATCCCAATGACTTCAGAAGTCAAGCAGGGCTGCCTCCTGTCACCGCTGCTCTTCATTGTCCTACTCGACGACGTCATGCGGAAGGTAACTCAAACATCTAGGGGCATTCCATGGAACAAAAGCTCGCACCTGGAGGACCTTGACTATGCAGACGACATAGTGTTGATTTCGTCTTCACTGACCGTTCTCTAAATGAAGCTGGACTCATTACGAGAGGAAGCTCAAGATAAGGGTCTACGAATCAACACTAGGAAGACCGTCGAAATGCGAGTACAGTCTTTGGAAAACAGACCCATCAGACTCTATGGTACACCACTGGAATCTGTCGCAAAGTTTACATATCTCCGCAGCACCATGACCAACAGCGGCGACTCTGATGATGACGTCAACGCGAGGATCAACAAAGCGAAAGGTGCCTTTACCCAGCTAAAACTTGTGTGGGATTCGAACTTGCTCACCCGGCGGATCAAGTTTTCCCTCTTTGATTCCATAGTGAAGTCTGTTTTGCTCTTCGGCTGCGAGACTTGAAAGGAGACAAAGAGTCTGACGAGCAAGCTACAAGTGTTCGTCAACAAATGCCTGAGGTCCATCCTGCGCATATTTTGGATGAACACTATCAGCAACGAGGATCTGAATCTATGAAAGCGATGCCATCAAATCTTGATGAAGTGAGAAATCGCGCAACGGAAATTGAAGTGGATAGAAAGCAAGAAAGAAATAAAAACATAGGGCACACCCTCCGAAGACCAGAGGACAATACCACCAGGGTCGCGTTCACGTGGAGGCCGCATGGGAGCAGACGGTGGGGCCGACCGGCACACACGTGGCAGCGCACCGTGGACGCCGAGCTGCGGGCAGCAGGGCTGAGTTGGAGGGACGCGGAGCAACAGGCGCAGGACAGGAGTGGATGGCGACGTCTCAGGAAGGCCCTCTGTACCACTTCATAAACCGTTTGGTGCAAATATAAGAAATCGGTGTGTTTTATTAATGATACTTATCCATAAAAACGATTATGTGTATAAATATCAATTCCGCAACAGTATTTTTTCGTGATACAAAGTTTTACGGTGCACCGTTGCAAGGGGACAATCTGTCTTCTATTGAAAACCAACTTTTGGTCTTTTGGACAACCATTACAGAACAGATAAATTGTAAACAAAATGAAATATTTTGTGATAAAATGCTAGGTAATATTAATAGGAACATAAAGGAACACAAATAAAAGTCATTACTTTTATATAAATTTGTGTTATCGATCCGGGACTCTGTACGTATGACGTTGAACACTAAAAAGTTGATTCACCCACCTACTACAATTTTGAAGGTGCTTAGGTACATTTTTTTGTACCTTTATGTAGTCTATGTGCTATATGTGCCCAAAAATGTGTGTACTGCACACGACCTTATTGTTAGTTGCGCAAGTGCGTGTATTTTAGCACCTACTTAATACCACGATATTTAATTGTTATTTCAAACAACGATCACTCTGTATTTTACTTTTCTTATCACACTTGCTTGCACGTTATACGTTGTATATTTTCGTTCACTCATGCAATTCGTTCGTGACTTAGAAAATTAAACTGTCTATAGGAACGTCATAATTTGGACAAGTACTTAGGAAGCGGTGTTTTTTTTTTAGCTGCGCGCGTCTTTTGGTTTGGTTTAGACGTGTTCCGGGTTAAGAAGTTGTTAGAAATATACATATATTTTTTTTAAGATTCCTTACAGGATTCAATTATGGTGAGTTTACATCAATTGTTTTAATTAATACGTACTTTTTTCCTAATATCGTTATGATATGAAATTATTTTAATTAAAATTGATTAATGCGTTTAATATTTTTAGACAGATTACGCAATTTTTTGCCTTTTGTGGATCTCATTATTTTTTTTCCTTGATTTAAGTTTTTTATTTCTATCAAGCCAAAGTAATTTTATGTAAAATAGATAGATCATTTTTATCTAGAAAAGATAGATTTATATCTGCAGTGCATTATCCATCAAAGTTTCTCATTTTAGTTTAATACCTGGACGACCGAGCTCCGCTTGGGCTGAAACTCGGTACCAAGCGTTTTCCCAGAGATAAGACCAAGCTAGATCAATATTTCATCCCCGAAAACCCCCACATACCAAATTTCATCGAAATCGTTTGAGCCGTTTCTGAGATCCCGATTATATTATATACAAGAATTGCTCGTTTAAAGGTATTAGATAGATTAGATTAGATTAGATAGATAGATTATTTTATTAACATACCATTCATTAAAAAAACAGGTAGGTACAAACACGCGCGTGTGTGGTCTGAAACAATATTTAATATTTTTTTAAATAAAACGTAGAAACACGGGGTCTGTGTGATCGGAGCTGGAGTGGCCGGATTATCTTCAGCAAGATATTTGAAGCAGGAAGGCATTAGTTTCACAATTTTGGAATGCACTCAATACGTCGGTGGTACTTGGCGATACGATCCCAGAGTTGGCTACGATGAGAATGGACTAGTACTGCATACTAGCATGTATAAACACTTAAGGTATGCTTAAAAACCTTTTGACGCTATTTAATTTGCATTTCAAGGGTATTTGTGCTCTTATAAAAGCTCTTCTAGAAAATCAACGGGTACGTAAAAATGGCTCGACTTTATGTCATACATTTGCTTCTTTCTTAAGGCGCCGTGAAAAAGTGCTCGTATATCCGTTTATGGTGAATATAAGAGTCCACAGGCTACAATATTGACAATTATTTTTAAGAAACATTGATGATTTCAGAACAAATTTACCTAAACCAACGATGGAACTGAACGGGTTCCGATTACCTAAAGATCTCCCTTCATACCCTAGTGGAGAATTATACTGCGAGTACCTAAATTCATTCACAAAATATTTTGATTTAGAAAAACACATAAGAGTAAGTACGAATTTATTAGTACCTAAGAATTTTAAAATTTGCTAATGTGTAAAATTTTCCTATAAGAACATTGTATAGTTCATTTATACCGTGATAATCATTATTTTTGATTAATTTTTGATATGTTGTCGTTGTCATTCAACACCAAAGCTACGTTTGTACGTTCCGCTTTCTAATTTGACCAATAAAATTTTATTTTACCCGTTTGTTGGTTTTAAAAACAAAATTAATTTCGGCCATTGTCTTTAATCTTAATTAGGTAAGCAATTTTTAAAGCTAAACGTATTCTAACTACAAACCTAAATTGTGTTTAGACCAAAGAGTATTGTAATATTATATGAACAAGAGTGGCAACTCTATGGTCAAATATGCATGTATGGAAGGTGCTGCCGCCCTACGGCTGCTCAAGAACTAATGTGACGTTTCTATAGATGTATACCTATCTATGTGTATATGTTAGTAGTGATGTACAGCTAAAGATACGCGTACCTATAGCAATGTATAGTCAAGGATTTTAATTGATAGGCTAATTGCCACTATTCGTATTTTAGCCGTCTAATTCAAATCAGCATATACGAAGTATAAGCGGCTAAACCCGATTTGCATTATACGGCTAAAATACGAATATTGGCAAGTGGCCTATCAATTAAAGTCCTTGACCGTAAAATTTGGTACGCCATGGCCATGGCCGATGAATGACAACTGACAAGTTTGACAAGTCAACCAAGATGGCCGCTAATTTAGTTCTTCGTCAAACACCTAACACAGGTCGCTGCAGTCGCATGAAAAGTGTGATATATGTAAGTGTGCCCCCCCTGGTTTAGACTGACAACTTATACAAATAAATTAAATTAAATTGATCAAGAACTGTTAAGGGTTAGGGGATGGAAAACCGTTGTCACCGTTTGTATGAAAAGGTAAATAGAATACGGTAAATTTAAAATTTTAATCTAAGTATATTTGATGTGCCAGTTCCTTCATCAAGTGGTTTCAATAAAGCGGTGGAAAGATATGTGGAGAGTGAAACACAGGCACGTAGTCACTGATGAAGAGTTTGAAGAGGATTACGAGTACGTCATCGTGGGCACGGGGCACCACAGCAAGCCGCATCGACCTGTCATGAAAGGAGAAGAATTGTTACAAGGTAAAAATTAAGCTCGAAAAAAGATTACTGGTAGAAGGAAAGTAGAATAAAATTGTCATACGTAATTTTGCAATTCTGCCCTTCTAGTAAAGAGAAGAAGAAGATTTATGTATAATCGGGGTAAGAAAAGGTTCGTCACTTTTCGACTCTATATCAACGAATTAAGGTCGAAAAGTGACGAACCTTTTTTTACCCCGACTATACTTATGACAAAAATACGTGTAGGTAACTCGTGTTTGTGTCAAAATTGAATTAAATATATATCTGGAATCAGAAAGTCTTTCGGTTTCTGGATATGTAGGTATAGAACTTAATTTTGATTAAAATACGAGTTACTGCACTCTTCAAACGGATTCGCTGCTGGCTGTCAAACTCGGGACTTTGTCAGATGTCCCAAACGTACATGTGCGTTCAATTGCCTGCAAAACTATGACATCGGCACTAGGCGAAAGTCAAGAAAACGCATATGTATATGCGTTGCTGGCACTGAACGTGTTAAGGAGAACAGAAATATTCTAACTACAGTCTCAAGCGAATAATTTGGATATTTTCATTAATTCACAACATTATCTAATTAAAGTAGCGACGAGTAAACATTTTCATTAGGCAACTCGAAGAGAGAGAAAAACGTGAATTAGGTATAGGCAAGGAATCTGAATCACGTACCGATTGAACCCTTTTCATTGCAAATGTCATGTTGACATTCCATACATCTGCCAAATTGTTATTTATGCACTAGATAGAGCTTTGGTGGCATGGAAACATCCCGTAAAAATATAAGCCAACTGTTGGCTTATATGCCATTTGCGTCATTTGCAGGGTTGCCAATAGTAATATGCTAAAATCCCCAAACGTATTGTCGAAATTCCCCACGTGTGGGGAATGAAAAATTATGTGGGTCGAGTGACTTAGTTTAGAGCTGTTGCGAATAATAAAATTGTAGGAAATTAATCAAGACTAGCAGAAATTTGATGTCAAATGTCGCGTATTTGTGTTCATACTTAAAATTTCCCCGAATTGAAGCTCTCCCCACACATTCTCCAATCAGCTTCACTTTCCCCACATTTTGGGGAATGTGAAATTAACTGGTATCATTAAGCACGCACACAGTGACAACCGGAATGACGTAACGCGATCGTAATATGAAGCTGTCAAATGGATTTGTGGACGTTTTGTATCGCAATGTTTGCTACTGACGCTCCATCTAGTGCATAAATAATCTAAGTTTAACTGTATTTAGGTTACGCCTGACCGACGTAGATCGTTTAAATT
This sequence comes from Archips xylosteana, assembly GCA_947563465.1. Taxonomy (NCBI): domain Eukaryota; kingdom Metazoa; phylum Arthropoda; class Insecta; order Lepidoptera; family Tortricidae; genus Archips; species Archips xylosteana. The sequence continues at coordinate 9,177,311 of OX387362.1, forward strand.
TTTTACCAGGAACCATAATACACAGCCACGACTACAGAGTACCAGATCCTTACGCAAAACGCAGAGTTCTCACCATTGGAGCGGGTCCATCTGGCAAGGACATCAGTCTCTTTGTAGCTGAGGTAGCCAACCGGCTAATCCATAGCCATCATTCACAATCTCCAAACAACACACCGTTTCCTGATCACTATGTAAATAAACCAGACGTGAAGGAGTTCAGAAGGAACGGAGTCGAGTTTGTTGATGGAAGCTTTGAAGAGGTCGATGATGTTATTTACTGCACAGGTAATTTTTTCACGTTTAATACAAGAAGTTGACAGACATTATTTTATCTAACGACCGCTTTAGCCTAGTTCGTAGTGACCCTGCCTACGAAGCAAGAGGTCCTGGGTTCAAATCCCGGTAAGGACATTTATTTGTGTGATGAGCACGAATATTTGTTCCTGAGTTATGGATGTTTTCTATGTATTTAAGTATTTATTTATCTATATAAGTATGTTTATCGTCGTCTAGTACCCATAGTACAAGCTTTGCTTAGTTTGGAACTAGGTCGATTTGTGTAAGATTGTCCCCTAATATTTATTGCTATTAAACTCACACTTACGTAAAGATAGAGATCTCTATCACGGCGTCTTTCGTAGGTCGATATGGAAATCTGAGACGTAAAGTGAAGGCGTTAAATATCTTGGTACTTACTACTTATGATGTCACAATTTATAGATTTGGTTTCCTGATTCGTGAGATCGAAAAGCATGAAGTAAATACTTCTCTGCCGATGTATGATAGAACAATTCGTTTCATTTCAGGTTACGAGTTTCATTACCCATTCTTAGACGGCAGTTGCGGGCTCGAGATATCGGCTGACAGCGTGACTCCCCTATACAAGTATATAGTCAACATCAATGAGCCAACTATGCTTATAGTGGGGCTGGTCGTGAAAGCATGTGTGGTCACAGCTATCGATGCTCAGGTATGAATGTACCCGGTCAGATGTTGAAGTTTAGAGTATATTTGGTGTTACCTGTAAATAAGGATTGTCCGTGACTATCTAGATTATGTAGTCGTAGTACTAGTCCGACGTTTTTATGTGACTCACGTTCCTACAATAATAGAATGACAAAAACCGGACACTTTATAATATTTTTCACACCACCTGCTCGACAATGCCTTATTATATATCATGCAAACCTCTCTCAAAGTAAATCATTATAGCCCTTGGCATTCGCCGGGGCGTAATGTTGTACTGAATTTCATTATAACCCGCCGGGCAGTAATGTGATTCTCACTTCTCGTAGTTCTTATTGGTATGCACTTAAAGTCTAATTTCAAAATGGCCCGGCGTGCAGGCCAGCGCGCAGCTCGTGCTGGTGCTGGTGCTCAACGTGGCCAGCTCCGCGGGGGCCGCGCCGCGCCTCATTTATTTGCAGTTCCGCGGTCGAACGAAAACAAAGTCAAATACTTAAACAAAAGCCGCGAGTGTTTCAATACGCTGCAATTTTAAGTATCAAAACTGCAAAAGAAGATAAAACATTAAGAAAATATCGAGTGACGAAAGTGATTTCACTCCAGATTCCATTAAATTAGACGCCTTAGGACCACTTGCATAGTTCAGGGTAAAAAAATTAAATCGGTAACCCTGGGTTAAGAATGACAGTTCTATACATTTTGACACTTGTTAACCCTGGGTTAGCAGTTACCTCGCTCGGAGTTAAGTAGCTAACCCAGGTCTGCGCAAGCCAGCCTTAGAAATTGTTAATAATGTACCTACTCCCAGAGAAGTCGAAGGAAAAATACTTAAAAGCTTACAAAGATTTCGACAAATGAAAAACTGCGAAAGGCGCAAAGTCAGTGTCAGAATCAGTGCTTCTGGGTCTATTTCGAGTATTTTTCTAGTAGCCTTGGTTTTTATTGTCTCGCAAAAGGTGAGAAAAGTAGAGTGTACTCCTCGGGGATAAAACTGATTTTGCCTTGGGCGCACTTAAATCCTTCACTGCTCTCAGGACTCTATCTTAATTCCCTCGCTTCGCTCGGGAATCAACTAAAAACCCCCTCGCTACGCTCGGGAGTTAAATCTGGAGTCCCTCGATACGCTCAGGATTCAATATCGCGCCCGTGACATAATGCAGTGCTTTATCCCCTTGGTGTACAATCTACTATTACTTCATATTAATGCTAGATGTGTGCTGATGTCTGTCTTCTAGCCAGTGCAGCATATAAGTGTTGGAGCATCACATACAGTACCCGGCCATACAGATTGCACATCGGTCTTAGGAACAAGACTCGGCAAAATGTCGGCTTCGTAGAGCGTTGTCACACATTAATTGTAAGTAGCGTGCGACAACGCTCTACGAAGCCGACATTTGCCGAGTCTTTTTCCAAAGACCGATATGTGCAATCTATATGGCCTATATCAATAAAAGGACATGCGTGATTAGGAGAGGCATCACCTAGGCTATTTTGATTGCAGGCTCGCTACGCCGCGGCTCTCATTAAAGGCGCCTTCACCCTGCCTTCCAAGGAAGCGATGGTGGCAGAGTGGCAGGCCCACGCCGACGCCCTGCGAAATGAAGGGCGTCCATTGGCGCACGTACATCTGTTAGGCGACAAGGAGGTAACGCCAGTCTCGGCTACATGCGACCGGGCGAGCTTTTTATTTATTCACTAGCTTCTGCCTGTGTGCTTGTGTGATCTGCGGCCGTATTGTCTAACGTCTGGGCGCTCGCAATCGCATTCTCCAACACTTTCTACACTCATCCTATTCCGTTCAAGAGAAAGAAATGGCGAAATCTATTGTGATTCCGAGTGGGTTAGACAATAAGGCGTCAGGTAACCGCCGTGCTGCGTCTCAGCAGCGCAATAAACAGAGAAAACCCTCGCCGTTTGGCAGTTTCAGTTTTTAAAGCTTTTTTTGATAAATAAAATCCGGGCAATTAAGTGATTAATCCTGATCAAGTTTGATATTAAAGGAGATTTTGTTGCTTATGTTCTTACAATTTATTATGATAAACATTTTTGACGTGATAACGGCAACGTCTAATAAATCGATGAATGCCGGCTGCATACACGTAAAAGGATGACGCAATGTAACGTACAGTGTACGGGACATACCTACAGAGCAGCGAAGGCCAGTTGCAAGAGAGCGGCGGGGGCTGAGGGGGGGGGGGGGGGGGGGGGGTAGGGAGGGTTGGTTCAAAGGGTGATGAAAATTTCATTGATTTTGCCGTAGGATGTACGTCGGGCGCGGTCAGTACTTGGAATACCTGGTTTTTGAATGTTTTGTTATGACGTCACGTGAAACTATCGTCCGTAAACCGACTTTACAGACAACCGGTTTTTTAGTAGAGCGATATTTTTCGAAGGGGTCCTTGTCGAGTGAATTGAACATTGAACAGGACTTTTCGGCGTACCTTTGTTGGCCTTGATTAGATCCCAAAAGTTTCTGAATCTGAGTAAACCGTTTTATAGGCTCTTGCGAGGAATCTGTGACTATTGCGTATGATTAAATGAAGTCATGTTGTTCTTTTTAGGATGAATACTACGGTGAGCTGACAAAGGAATCTGGTATATCTCGAGTACCTCCAGTGGTGTCGCAGATACGAAACTACGACGACACTCAAGCAAAGCTACATAACTTGTACACATACCGAAATTATGAGTATATTTTAGTAGACGACAACACGTTTATACGACGCTTGGAGGATAAAATATTGGCATAAAATGTAAAATAACACGAAGGCATTTGTATTTATTCGATAGGATTTGTATAGAAATCTTCTTGACATGTATACAATCTTTCTAAAGAATTAACACTGGTTGTAAGAATGCGTTGAGGCGGTCTAAAGTATAAATGTGAAAAAATGCTCGTAGATGAAAAACGACCAATCCCTTTACTTGTAACTACGTCACTTTATCACATCGCATCTGTATTAATGCTGCAAAGGACAAATCACTCCAAAACATCAGATACTGTCCTGTCTGTTAGATATTTTTGAGTGATTTATCCCATCAAACAAGTATTATTGCCGGTGATTTGAAGGTATTTATATATACCTACCAACTATTATCTTAATTCTTTAAGGTTGTACTTAATAAAAAATGTGTAGCAAAATAAATTAAGAATATTTGAAACGGAGTATTTATTTCGCACGAGCACGTGATCTTTTGATTACGTGATAGGGAAGATTGTCACTCAGCAACTACACGTCATAAAATGGTATGTACAAGGTATGTACATACCAAGACGAATATAACTGTGACATGACATTATTCAGACTTGTGGCTGTATAGGCTTAGTTTCTTTGCCTATCTCTTGGGAGTTAAACATAAAAAAATGTCTAGATCAGCTGACATTGACAGTGAATCTGTCATGCAAGTAGTGTGGTTTGGTTATTGGTTTGTTTTGAGTTAGTTATGAACATAATGTTATTGTTAATTTAAAGAGTTCTTACCTACGTGATTTCAGTGCTTACGATTTTTTTTTAACATGAAATTTTGTTCTGACGAAAGCATGTTTTTAAGCTAATATTTAATTATATGAAACCTTGTTTTATTTTTCGGTAACTCAGTATTTATTTTATTCAATTGTAACATTCTCTACATGTTAAGTGTAGTACCTATATCGCAAGGTTAAGTTATGGTGAGTTAAGTATACATTTACATTTTGTATTGAAAGTTTATAAATTTCACATAAGGTAAATGTACACTATGCCGGGGTAGTACCTATATTATGTCGTGTCATTTTCGTTTTTGTCATATAATAAGAAAACTATCAGTAAAGTCATGATTTAATACAATGCTTCATCAACTATAGTTTCATTGCAACCAAAAAACACTATTTTTGAATAACCGTAATAAGTTCTAACAGCAGTATCGCATTTCCAAACTCATCAGTCGTAACCACGCAGTAGTTCCATACGTCGTGTTGTCTGTGAGTACAAGGTGACAATGGTAACTTCGTAAGGATTTGTTGTGATGCCGGTAAGTATATGTAATCTAAATTTGTAAAATTATTGTACAGTGGTTATTAACTGAAGGTTTTATAACGATTTCAAGTTAATATAAAGCATATTTTAAGGGAAATTGACGAATTTATGACTGCCGTAATTATGTTCACAGATGTGACGCGATGAACCTAATTGCGGGAGTATCACGGAATAAGAGAAACTCAGTATGAAATGTTTTAATCGTTGAATTATAACTGGGGCTAAATTTATTCATAAATTTGATGTAAATAAGTTTAGTAATGACAGCAGATTATTATGACGTAATTACGGTATATGTTTTTTTTTTAACCTGAGCCTTATAATTGAGTCTGAAATGATAACTCGTTATGTTATTATGTACGAAAGAATGGAGTACGGCATCGAAATTAAATTATATTTTTTTTATGAAATCATAACACAATTTTTTTTTATATCATTGTCCAAATGTTTCTTTCATTGAAATGATTAAGTGGAATTATTAATTTCGATTTTTAATTTTGTACTTTGTATTATATTTAATACATTTATACGATAAATTTGTAATTTTATTTCATGATTAAAATAATTTAAAACCATTTAAGTAACTTTTTAAAGGAATATTTTTTGGGGTTACCTAATATAATGTGAACTTTGAAGCTAGCAAGGAATTACGTGCAACGATTCCCGGGATTAGATCAAGAGCCAAATTTTAGTACGGAATTACGGACAAAGTAAGGGTTTAGCAAAATAACGATTATTTCATTAAATTAAAAGCTACGAGGCAAAATAATATCCTATATCCATCTTTTAAGAACAGTCTCCAAAATAAAACAATTTCCACTTCTAGTACCTTCGTATTTTTTTTAAAATCTTACCTCAAAGTAGAAAGTTCCTTAATATGCCGTAATATGGTACATTTACCTTACCTACTTACTAATAATAGTATAGGTATATCTAATACTGACCTACTAATGTGATGTTCTTGGCATTTTTTATTTACTTTACATTTCCATTAAAGCTGTTGCTGTACTGGCTGATGCAGTATTAATATATGTATAGTATAGTAATAATACTTTTTGATTAATACGCTATCATTTTTTTTTCTTAGGTACCTACTTGATTTTTCTAAGAGACGTTTTAAACAACTTCATTGGTTTGTTAGGTTAATAAAAGAAACCTCATAGCTAATCATGTAGAATATATAATTAAACATTGCTTTTCTTTTAATTATTGCGATATATTGTTAATTTTATGCATAGAACTTTGCCATATTATTATAGTGTTGATTTTTGTACCGCTGGCAATCACACATGCATGCGTTTTAAAGTAAAAAAACGTTCCTTTGCATTTTGTTATTAACTTGTGCGTTTACAAAGGTTGTTACAATGTTCTAAGAAAATGTTTTTTTAGAAAAAAATACTTAACCCTCGAGTGTGCGTGATCGGAGCTGGAGTCGCAGGACTGTCTTCGGCAAGATACTTAAAGAAAGAAGGCATTAACTTCACAGTTCTAGAATGCACAAAGTACGTCGGCGGTACTTGGCGGTACGACCCCAGAGTTGGCTACGATGAGAATGGTCTTTTAATGCATACTAGCATGTATAAGCAGTTAAGGTATCCATAATTAACTAATTTAAAAACAAGCGTAAAATTAAGAACTAGGGTAATGAAATAGATCCATTGATGGTTTCAGAACAAACTTACCAAAACCGACAATGGAACTAAATGGGTTCCAACTACCCGAAGACACGCCCTCCTACCCTAGCTGGGAACGGTACTACGAGTACCTAAAATCTTTGGCAAAGCACTTTGATTTAGAAAAACACATACAAGTAAGTAAACGCACTTAACTCTTTTGTCACACATTAGACACTATATCGACTAAAGATGGCGCTAGTATTATAAACGCTGCCCCACTGAAATGTTTAAGAAATAAAGAGTTGTTATCATTACAAATTATTGTAGTTCCTTCACCAAGTGATCTCAATAAGAAAGTGGTTGCAAGACGTATGGAAAGTTAAACACAAGCACGTGGTCACTGGTGAAGAGTTTGAAGAGGATTACGAGTACGTCATCGTGGGGACGGGGCACCACAGCAAGCCTCATCGACCTGTCATGAAAGGAGAAGAATTGTTTAAAGGTAACAGCTTTACACAAAGCCTTGTCGTTTACTACATGCATTCAACAGTTTTTAAAATTAGCAACATTTGAAATATGGTCCAAAAAACTTTGATTGTGATCTGAAATAATGCTTTACTAAACGACCTGCTTCTGAATTTCTATAAGTAAAGAATAGTTTTAAAAACAGTTTCAAAAAACGCTTAAAATGCCGATGATAAAATAGCATAATTATTAAACGCCGACTTTATCATTAATCTGTTTTTTCAGGAACCGTAATCCACAGTCATGACTACAGAGTGCCGGATCCTTACGCCAAACGGAGGGTGCTCATCGTTGGAGCTGGTCCTTCTGGAATGGAAATCAGCCTCCTTATAGCTGAGGTTGCCAGCCGACTACTCCATAGCCACCATTCACCATCCGCGAATACCACCCCCTTTCCACAACACTACGTGAAAAAACCAGACGTGAAGGAGCTTACCGAAAATGGAGCAGTCTTTGTTGATGGAAGCTTTGAAGAGGTTGATGATATTGTATATTGCACAGGTACAACCTAAATATACTGGCATTTATAGATTTACTTGATACGATTTTTCTGCAACATGTGAAACGTTTTGGAGATGTGTTTCACTGAAGGAAGTGTATAAGTAGACGCGATTTTTTTTTGAGATGTAGACAGATCAATAGAACAGGCTCTAATAGCTCATTGATTTGTTATACTTGCAATCTCTTAAGAAAAACGTGATAGATAGCTCGTGGGGCGTTGCTTTGAGCCCGAGGTTTAATTTAGGACCTCTTTGGAATTTATTTGCGGAATTAATTTGAAGTTGACGATGATCTTTACGTATGTATTGTATACACATTGTTGGTGCGTGTGACTTAGTATAGTAACCAGTTGCACCCACAGAATAGAAAAAACCAACTTGTTTTTTTCTTAACTGTGTGGATACTACAGCTAGTGCTAAATCGCTGGTTTGATTGATAAAGTATATTGGCTTAGATTATTTATGCACTAGATAGAGTGTCAGTAGGAAGCATTGCGATACAAAACGTCCACAAATCCATTTGACAGCTTCATATTACGATCGCGTTACGTCATTCCGGTTGTCACTGTGTGCGTGCTTAATGATATCAGTTAATTTCACATTCCCCAAAATGTGGGGAAAGCGAAAGCTGATTGGGGAATGTGTGGGGAGAGCTTCAATTCGGGGAAAATGAGAGGATTTTAAGTATGAACACAAATACGCGACATTTGACATCAAATTTCAGCTAGTCTTGATTAATTTCCTACAATTCATTATTCGCAACAGCTCGAAACCAAGTCACTCGGCCCACATAATTTTTCATTCCCCACACGTGGGGAATTTCGACAATGCGTTTGGGGATTTTAGCATATTACTATTGGCAACCCTGCAAATGACGCAAATGACATATAAGCCAACTGTTGGCTTATATTTTTCGAGACGTTTTCATACCGCCTAAGCTCTATCTAGTGCATAAATAATCTAAGTATATTGGCACATATTGGATGTTATTTACAGGTTACGAATACCATTATCCTTTCTTGGACAGCAGTAGCGGGCTCACGATATCAACCCACAGCGTGACTCCCCTGTACAAATACATGGTCAACATCAACGAGCCAACTATGTTCGTCATGGGGTTGGTCGAGAAAGCATGCTTGGTTGTAGCTATTGATGCTCAGGTATGAAAACTTACTTAAATCATTTAGCTGAATTGAAAGGTCTTTAAAACTCGTAATTTTTTGAGTTATTGTCCTTGCGACTCACGAGGCCGCGTGGCTTGATTGTGTGAAGACATATCTGTTAAGTCAGGTGGGTTTCACTCCGCAGTTTAGGTATGTTCGGCCGGCGCGCCTCCCGGGCAGGCGTATGGCAGTAGGTTCTCGCTCGGCATTCGATGCGCACGCTAGCCGCGTCGCGCGTAATTATTTTTCTGTGATTTTTGTAACAAACAATGACTTCTGAAAGCTCTTATAATCCATATTTTAAAAGCATCATCAGTGGGGATCTCAAGACAACATGCATGATTCATTATAGTGCAAGTAACCCTGAGTCAAAAGCTACTTAAGTTTGAGAGATGTAACAATAATATTGGGTGATTTCAGGCTCGTTACGCCACTGCATTAATTAAAGGGGATTTCACACTGCCTTCCAAGCAAACTATGATGGCGGAATGGCAGGCCCACGCCGACGCCCTGCGAGACAAAGGGCGCCCACAGTGGCACATACATCTTCTAGATGACAAAGAGGTTTTTTTGTAGTTACTTTTAACATTAGATAACAATAGAAGATGATCACACCAACCAAATGATAAATTACTTTTTTCTTGTTGGTTTAGTTAAAGAAATTAAATGAGTCTTTATTTTATTCTCAACCTTTCCCTATTGCTTCAAAGTGTTCTAGACCAAGTTACTAAGTTTCGAATAAGGATACGAATAAAGGATTGTTTTTCAGGACACATATTATGCCGCCCTGACAAAGGAATCTGGTATAACCCGAGTACCTCCAGTGCTGTCCAAGATACGAAGCCACGACAGTAAAGCAAAGCTCGATAACTTGTACACTTACCGGGATTATGAGTACACCGTAGTAGACAATGAAACGTTCATTCGACGCTTGGAAAAATAAAAATATAAAAAATCATACTAAACCTGATTCTGAGAATGTAACATTGAAATTAGTTCACATGAACGGACTGCTATAAGTAGCACTCCCAAAACATTTTTTTAAACTTGAAGAAATCTTTACACCTTACTCTTTTCAGTAACTAAATGCTCCTTTCATCCGCTCAAAGGTTGAGTGGTAAAAGGGATAAGTACAGCTTTGTACGTGTACATCGAAGGTTGTAAAAAGTGTTTTTTCACGACACTGCTCGAAAATGTGGCCATAGATAACCTAAATCCAGTACACAAAACTGCCTATATATGTACATTTAACAGCTGATTCATTTATGGCGCGCAAACACGACAACAATGTTACACTAATCGAAAACAGGTCTTAACAGTATATGTATTTCATAATACGATACGACTTTTTCAAAGATAATTTCTGAATTTCATTCCCGGCGTGCTGAAACGACCAATCAAAAGTAATCGTCTGCTGCATGTGAAATTCAATTGACCAATGAGAATGCGTCATTCATGACTTTAATGAGGTGTTTTTTTTTCTTTAACGCATAATATGCACAAAATGCTTTAATTTTTTTAAGTATGAAAAACGCCACAGCATTAAACTTTTTAAGCGCTGCAAGGTTAAGGTTTTTATTTTTTAATTATGTGGTTTTTGATACTGGCCACTAGGCCGGTAAGGCGACCGGCGACGCGTCGTGACGGCGACTAAATCAAACATAGTTCGAGTTATGTGAGCGGCCGTAGCGGCCGCAACGGCCGCTCACATTAACTCTAACTATGTTTGATTAAGTTCCCGACCGACTGAAATGACGCAGAACACTAAAATCAGCTTTCCAGGGAAAACATCACAATGAGTTTTAACAACTGCCCCCATGCAAACATTAACATAAACTTTAATTAAATATTTATTTTTATTATAAGAAACGTTTTTTATTTCCTCGCATTAGTCGTGAAAAGCACAATGTTTAGTCTCGGCCAAAAGTGCAATAGATGGACTCGTACTTTCGAGGGCCTCCGCTATGCGTCGGCCCTCAAACAAACTCGTCCATCTATTGCTTACTTTCCAGCCTCTACAACAATGTACTATTTTTCTTTATTTTTGTACAATAAGGGGTTTACATTTATACATACTTTCTTCAATGGTAAATACTATGACGAGAAAACAGGGAACATTTACTTGGTTTAATAGAAAAAAAAAATGTTATTGTAGCAAAGCTTTATTTCATGCCTGTTTATTAAAAATTTATAAATATGTAATAAAAATCTTTGAAAAAGCAAAAGGATCAACTTACTGTTAGGCTGGCATACAAAATGAATTCTCCAATAAAGTAGTAAGCATTTCATATTTCGTGCAACACTAACTCTAACAAGTATATTTGACATATAAAATTGTAACGCGTAATACGAGTAACACTGATAATATTTGCCTCTTCTTATCTCTGATATTAGAAAGAAAAGAAAGAAAGAAAGAAAAAACATTTATTCGTGACAGTTAGGTACTTATAACAGGCATACGAGATAACAATGTCAGGCAACTACTACTATCACGAAACGGACCCACCTCAGCATAATGCCAGCTCGAGAGCCAGCGCTGGTCTTCCGGTGGGACCGTGAGGCCGTCATTTGCTCGCTGCACGTACGACCGGACCGTGTCTATTGTGAACGCGACCATTTTATGCTCAGCACTACCATACCAACATAAGGGCGCGTTATATTTGACATGGCGGCGTTGACATTGACAACTGACACGGCCAACCACACGTGCAGCAAGCAAAACGATATTTAATTATTCTAATATTATTGTAACAAGCAGAAAATGAATAAAGAGTGACAATGTGGAAAGGAAATGAAAATGATATCAGTGACATTAGTAAGTATAAAAATAATAACTTAAACTTTAGGCATAGGATTATCACCGAATTTGTTGTAGTAATGTATCTCTACTTCTGGTTTTGGATGCGCTACCAACATCTTATGAACTTGTTGTATATCTTCTTTCGGTTCATCATCGTTATAGTATGTATCCATCAGCTTGATCACCAACAAATACATTGCAATACATGCCTCGTCGCCGAGCCAATTTTTGAAATAATTTACTTTTACTGTTTTACTTATATAAAATGTGTCAAGCGATTGCTCCAGGGCCCTACCAAATATTCTGTAGACAGACAGACCGTATAAGTCATTATCTTCTTTCAAATATCGAGCTACTTCTTCTCCAAAATCAGATGTGATGGCTATATATTGCTTTTCTGCATTAGAGTTCCAGTCTTGGGTAGTTTCAGATGCCAAGTTGTTCTTGCATAATTTATCTATAAATGCAATAGTAAGTTTCAACTGTCTCAACAAGAGGTAATTTCTTGTGACTGGTAAAGAAGTTTCAAGTTTTGCCAAAATATTACTGAAAAGTGTGACTGGCTTTACTTTATTCTTTTTAAATGCGATGTCTATGGTATGACGATACAAATGATCGAGAACTCTCTCAAAGTTTTGCCTTACGTAACAACAACGTTCATTTACTGTATCCCACGATGCAAATGACTTTTCCATTAAAGGCATAAATGCCTTTTCATATCTTTCATGTTGAGTGTGTTCATCATCGGCAGTAAGCATATAAGAAGTGAGTAATTGCATGTCATGCCTATGTGAGTATCCATAACTCTTCTTTAAAAGAACTTGATCCACAAATTCTAAGATTATATCAGCTACAAAGTCCGAATCAAGTTGTTCGATAATGTTATTCATTTCCTCTTTCATTTTTTGAATAACATTTTTACAATCTGCCTTCGGCGGAAGGGATTTTAAGAACCTATAGCTCTTTACACAATATGCTGATTTTATACTGTGATGTACTTGAGCCAATTTACCGAAGGTGTTAAATATTGTTTTATTTTCTTCCGCTGTCAAACTATCCATAAACATCTGCATTAATTCCCAAAGTTCTGCAATGAGCGCTTCATCTTGTTCTCTACATAACAACTCATGAGTGTTTTGGAAGAGAGCTGCGCGAACTGACGAGTTTTTGTTAGACTTCCAAACGTCTAAAAATATTTGTTTCATTTCCTTTGTTGGTAGCTTGGCAAATGCTAAGTGGATGCCGTGTTTTTGTAAAGATGTTATGCCATTGAGAAGATTAAAAACATATTCTCGGCTGCGATTTGATTTTATGTTATACAAGATAGCGTTCAAAGAAGGCTGAGTAAATTGTACGTAGTCACCTTTAGCGTAAGCCAGGACGGCTTCTGGTTTGATTTGTGGACGAGCGACATGCATACTTTGAGCTATGTTTTTGCACAGGCTCAATTCGAGTTCATCAGTATCAGCCCAGTTAATTTTGGTTTCTTGTGGTTCGTATTTCTTTAAGAAATCAATCAATTGCTGTTGATTCAGGAGAGAGCATAGACCACGGACGGCCGCTTTGTGTCCGCTGGGCTTGAGAAGTCGATCGCGGTACGACGACACCCACTCACTAGCCATGGTTTGCGGCCAGTAGACTCGCAGTTTGCGCAGGAATTGTTTCATTGAAACAGCATCGTTGAAACGTAGCGCTTCTGTTTCGTCTTTGTAGCGTACCAAAAGCTCTGGATCGTGTTTCAATGCATTCATGCAAACAATTTGTGAGGGAGAAAGAATGAGCGAGTCTTCAAAAATAGTTTTCCTCCAGGATTTTTTAGTATCATACAAAGGTGTCAAGGACGTGGTCCATCCCTTTTCTTTCTTGATTTTAGCACAGTACTTGATTTTATCGATCAAAAATGGATAATCAACAAGCTCTTTATTCCAATCTTTTAATAAGTAGAGTCCTTGCTGAAATAGCTCTACATATTCTGCAAGTTCTGCATGATTAGAAATGTCAAGTTTGATTAATTTACTCAAGAAAACGTTGTACAAGTATGTAAATACTTTATCTTTTTCTTCTTCGTTCAATTTTCTTTTAAATGATTTCAATGAGTCGAAATTAAACTTTTTTTCAACGATTTCTGGTACAGTTTCACCACGTATTACTTTATGTACAATAATGGACTTCAGGCACGTCTGCACGTTATTCTCAGACTCTATGTATACTTCCATACTACGAAATATTTCATCCAGAATCGTCCACGTTTTGTCATCATAAAGATGAGAATCTGTTTTTTGAAGTAAATCATTTATAAACTGTACCTTGAATCTAAATGGTTCGTTAATGTGTCTCTCACGGTAATACTGCAACAAGGAATGAATGTTTGCTAAATTTCGTCTTGCGGTAATGACTAGAATCATCAACATAGCGTTTCTTTCGTCTGGATTCGATTCTGTTCGAATCATTTTCTTTAAATCTGTGAAAGCGACGTCAAATGGAGCATATTTATACCAGCGATAAACACTGGAGTTGCTGGCACCGCCGCCACCGCCATAACTGAGACTCATTGCCATTGAACATTTTAGTGCTATACCGCAATCATTTTCTGGTATTTCAGTTTTCCTTTCAATAAATTGTTTCGTAAATTCAAATTTACTTTCTTTGGGCATGTACTTAATAAAAGTAAGTATTCTGTCGTGATCAAAATAAGATTTGAATTCTTTATTTTCCAACTGCTTCAAAATAAAACTCTTAATGTCTTCTTTCTTCAAATATTTAGCAAACGTGTCTAAGTCAATATTGTAGGCGTATTTTTCAAATTCATCAATAAACCTGTTAGGGCACTTTTTCATAACAATTTCAGTTTTCTTTTTTGCGAAGTCTGGCAAACAATACCGTTGGGTTTTATTTAACACGTCCAGGTACATTTCAGGGTCGCTGCGCAGTAAAATCATTGCAGCCTTTAACTCATTTGTCTTGTAGCCGTCATGCGACTTTACAAAGATTTCGAGGACTTTACTTGATCTTTCACACAAACGCTTTAGAATATCCGGAGAAATCTCTTTAGCGTGTTTTTCTACAGCGTCTTCAATAACACTCAAGGGGCAATTTGGCAACCATTTAAGAGCTGTCGCAAGTTTCTTGTGCCGGAAGTATTGGAAAAACTTTTCAACCCTTGCTTCGTTTTTCAAAGTTAGTCTTATATGTAGTAGAAATTTGCTGCTTGCTTTCGGCATCATCTGTGGAAAAAGCTCAGAGTGCAGGTACTGGGGATCAATGATGTGAGCGAACTGGTCATCATTTATCAGCCAATTGGACCGCCTGATTGCTCTGGACACATACAGCATGTCTTCACTTTTAAGAACATCTAGTATATATTCCACATCTTTGTTATTGCTGGCAATATCTATATTAAATAGATTTTCGACATCAGTTTTTTCGTAGTCAATTTTAGCTGGCTGAACTTTGTCGGATGCAATAGCATTTTTCAACAAGATGTTGTAGCTTTGATGCCGCTTGCCCAGCGTGGCGCCTTCCAGCACCAGTGGCGCCATGATGGACACTGTAAATGAAAAATTAGAGTTTTGAAAATGTTGTAAGTAATAATAATAACATATTATATCAGTGTTCCGCAAACTTTTTGTGTTCAAGGTACATCTAGGAAAACGAAAATTTTTGGAGGTGGCATAAATGAAAAATCATACGAATCGGCGTGATTTACAACTGTGTAAGTAAGTATTTTTCCTTCCGTCCGTCTATTTAGCTTTATGAGATAACCTTATTTTTCCGAGGCACACCAACTAACGACCACGGTACACCAGTGTGCCGCGGCACACACTTTGCGGAACACTGTATTATATAATATATAATATAAGGATACAATTATTTTAAACAGAACATGAGTTTGAGACTTTAAATCACTCGATGACGCAATTTTCGAACGCAAAAATAGCTGTTGAAGTGTATTAAAATGTATCCGGAATATTTTGCGCAGATGGTTGGCAAGATTGACTGAATTCAGAATTTAGATTAGCAAATATTACGTTCGTCGTATGTGCCACTTCAGGGTCAACTTCATCTTCAATAAAAAAAAAAACCATGAAAAACCTTAAAGCCTGTTTAGAAATGCAATTAAAAACGTGCTAGTTTCATTACGTTGCGGTGATCGATTGACAACTTCAAAGTTCGTTCACTTTACGGCCGCGCAATGTAATGCAACTTGCACGAGTTTTCTTGCAAATCTAAACTAGGCTTAACAGTGTTTATTCAATCTTGCCCGATATTCTGGTATTATGTCAGTTTAATTTGGTAACACGTTTAGGCAATGTTAATTGCTGTTACAGACGGAATGCAATCCAACTGCAACATAATCCCAACTCCCGACTGACCATACATTTTGTATTGCAGTTAGTGAACAGTTTCATTAAACTGCAGTGGAAAATGTATGGGCGATCGGCAGTTGCGGTAAAATGCACTTGTCTATGGCTCTACGCCCGGGAGCTGAACTAATTATATTCGTCAGTAACTTATACATTTACCCCCTGTTTCAACACTCTTAGTTAAAGTTCTTGATACTTTAAGTGGTCTCGTTTCTACAAAATAAACAGTTATGTTATCATATGAAATATATCCGTTACTTGTGACCCATTAGAAACAAAGAACGGTGCCACAGGCCCTTAAAGTCTCTATTGCACGCCATTTTCTCACGATATAACTTTATGTGTTTGGATAACATTTCTCTACGAAAGCTGAGGAAATCGTACGAGCATGTACCTACTAATCAAAACATGATAACTCAAACCCTTATGGCAATAACATGAGGATTTGAGTTATGTTATCAGTACTTATCAGGGCCCAATTGCATAACAAATTACAACTAATATTACAAGCGGAACTCTCGCTTCAGCTATATTAACTAGAAAGGGAGTTCCGCTTGTAATATAAGTTGTAAGTACTTTGTTATGCAATTGGGCCCAGGTCGTACATTATTGTCGTTCGTTCCGAGTCGACTATTATAGGTCGTATTTTAACCGCACCCTGAGAGGCTGTCGACTGGTTGGAGTCTAACCTTTCCTTTGTGGTAAGAGTCCCGATCTAAGATCTATCGGCTTTCTTTATGGAGTCCTTCTGATCTGGCCTAAAGGAGTAGTAGGTATACCGTTGGTTTCACGGCTGTTATGATTATGATTTATGTTTTATTGTATTTTTAGATTATTTTGTATTGTATTGTATATATTTCAAGGGCCTAGTTGCCTGAAGCAAATTCACACAAATACCGTTTCTGATGGCAAGTGCACGAGCTATCTTATATAATGATAAGTGTTTTGCTTCAGCATAGTTTCCCTACATCATGGTACAATTAACATTTTTCAAAGATACCAAAGAAGGAAAGAAGATAAACATCTGCCACATTGCAAGTGAAAATAGATTCGGGATTGCGCCATGTTAGCCAATGACCTCATGAAGCATCCGCCTACCTAAAGTGACTCGCATGAATCGATAATATTACTTATACAGTATTAAACATTCGTACATTTTTCGTCTACAGGGTGCATTTTTTCATTTGCTTTAACTTTAAGGGTAGATTCTTCTCGTCTTATATAGTTAATTTCCCGAAGAAAAGTATCGCACCGTTTTCAAAATATTTAAAATCGAAATTTAATCACTAATCTAAGTTTAACCAGTGTAAAATCTTCTTTATTAATTCATAGCCAAATATCATTTTCTTCTCGTTGTTAAGTAAAGAGTTTTGAATATTCCATCGGTGTGTCAAAAGAGTTCTAATTAATGAGTTTGTTGGTTTTAAAAAACTTTCCGAATTCGAATTCCTACACAAAAATAGCCAATTGGGTTGTATTGTTATGTGTATACATATACCATCAAAAACCGTAAATAAGGTGAGTAGGAGTTTTTTACAAATACTGCTTTATTGTGTACCAAGGTCAACATTCAAATGTGACTCATACCTTAATCACTTCGGGGAATTCTATTTACAGCTCGCTGAACATTGATTTTTTTCTATCGTTCCTTATAAACGTAAACAGTAAACACATTTACAGGTTTAGGCACTATTCTCAAAAGAAATACACAGCATAATCATTCCTAAGCTAAAAGCTCTTTTCGAATGATGCAATGATTATAACCTTCAAGATGTTTACCTTATTTTATTTACGTTTGCTAACATTAAACCCCCGATACAAAAAGATGTGGTGTTGGTGTTATAAGTTTGACGGCTGTGTGTGTGTAGCAAGTATATAAAACTCTTTATTGTAAATAAAAAACATGAAATTAAGAGTTAACAAGAGAAACAGATGTACAAAGGCGAACTTATCCTACTTTTACATACCTACTTTTATATATAGTCATGCACAACACAGTGCATGGGGTCTAGCGAGTCAAGCAAAGCATGGTAGGTGTGTGTGTGTGTGTGTGTGTGTGTGTGTGTGTGTGTGTGTGTGTGTGTGTGTGTGTGTGTGTGTGTGTGTGTGTGTGTGTGTTTGTGTGTGTGTGTGTGTGTGATGTTACTTCTGTTCGATATTCTCAGAACTTTCTCCTTGCTGTCCCCCTTTCGAACTCTAAATCCCATGTGTACTCTTTTACTGTTCAAGCTATTCGGTTGTGGATCTCCCTACCAATAAACCAAAGATGTGCTAAATCTTTGCCTACTTTTAGATCTAGGTATGCTTAAGGAACCTACCTATCATTTTGTTCACAAGAATTATAGTCCGTTTATTTTCAAGTAAGTGCATTGCTATGTATCTATTTATCTATGTATGTTTTATGATGTGTATTGAATAGAATAGAATAGAATAGAATATTCTATCTATTCTATTCTATTCTATTCTATTAAAAATATTTATTAGTTATCACACTAATTAATTTTACATCAAATTATGTCCGGCCCCTCCCGGTAAGTATAGCAATATTTGAATTGGGAGGGACTATAAACAAACATTGTTTATGTACAAACAACTATACATACAATACACATAGAATAGAATAGAATAGATCTAATAGAGTTTCCAATTTTTTGGAAAAAGTGTTTGTTTTACGGTAGATCAAAAATTAAGTAGTTACCTACCTACTCCGAATAGGTAGGTAATAGGTACCTACTTATTTATTTACTAAAGTACAGTTGAGTATTTTACCATATTTACGAGTACCTACCTAATTAGTATCGTGAGCTTTAAAGTACACCGATAAAAGAAATGGGATGATAACAAACATTCAACAAACGCTCAAACATTCTTTAGTTAAAATCAACTTTTCATCTGCCGCCTCCCGACATACTTTTATAGAAAGCTCCAATTTGGATTTTAATGGCCGCTACCTATTTTATTTTGTTACCGGTCTGTCTGACTCCATCAAAATAGATATAACTATGTAAGTAAATATCTAAGTATCTACCACAGCTGAGCTTAGGTAGGCACAAGTTTTTGATTAATTGATATCCCTGAGTACGGCTGACATATACTATTTGACTTGAACAGGAAAAACACTGGCAGCATTCCATCTTTTCTTTGATTAGAGTTTCACAAAAAATATTTATTAGTCACCGGGTGTTACCGAGAACTATTGGTACCTATTGGTATACAAAGTTACTTAGTACAATGATAAACCTGTAAATAGTAAAGAAGAGGTGTAGGCTACTTACCTCCTTTAATGGGCGCTGGATAACTCGACTTTCAACAGAACTGTCGGCGAAATATAACTCAGGAAAACAAAACACGTTCGGTACGATGACGTTCTGACAGCAAACTAACTAAACGACACGAGCCGTGACGAGCCGGGACTCCAACTTGACCTCGCTCGCACAACTGGATGATGTCATAATAATACCATAGACTACTCGTAGTGTTGTGAACAAAACATAGACCAAGTGTAGTACCGTTCTTTTATAGCCGGGTAAAAAAGCGCTTTATTGGTAAAATTTGACTAGGTAATAAGCATTAGTAAATAATTATTCAAGCTCCAGTAATAAATCAACATGATTATATATTGCACCTATCAAACCAATTAAATATCTTGCTTGTTATAAGTATACAAAAAAATAAGAAAGTAGTTATTAAAGGTTGTTCTCTGTAATAGTACATTATTGTCGTGGCCTGGAAGTAGGCAATTGCTGGCTAAGTATGAGTATTAAACGGACGACCTGGCGAGTCCGTTTAACTAATACGAAGCCAGCAATTGCTATTCCAGCCGAGACTAATATAGAGCTTTTCTCAAAAATGGTGAAGGAAAAAAAATAGAATATCCTTTTATTAACTTAAATAGGTACAGTGGGCTGCAAAAGTGCATGGACAAAGCAAAACAAAAATCCTATGAAGGTAAAATGAGTGCCAGTAGCTACCATATAAGCCGTACTAGTTCAACCGGATCTTACTAGATGGCGTTGTAATTATCATTCAATGAAAAAAAACTTTCGCTCGGAATCTTCTTTCTTCTTCACAATTAATATTAATTTATAAGTATTGTAATAATTCGTCATGTCAATGTTTAACAATTATTTTGCTTTTTGTAGTTTTTCGGAATCTGTAACATTGATACAGACACGCAGAACATTGCCAAGTATGAAATCTAACAAAAACATTTTTCTTAACCTCAAGCCGGGGGGGATCGAACCCTATTTACTCTGGCCAGCCAATGCATCCGTTAGCATCTTCGCCCGCTCTCTTAGCCACTCGGCTATGGAGACATTATAACAACAGTAGGCTTATTGTCTAACGTTTTTGACGCTTGCCTTCGCAATCGCTATCTCTTTCTGTCAAACGGTATAAAACGTTGACAGAAAGAGATAGTGAAAGCGAAGGCAAGCGCCAAAAGCGTTAGACAATACGGCCTCTGGTGAAACTAATAATCTTATATTTTACTTAATCTTTGCATCCTTGTCTAGTTAATGCGTATAGATTAGATACAGATAGATAGATTATGTTTGTTGCCGATTGTTGGACTACCGTAATTTAACTTCAGAGATTTATTGAAGACTGCTGTATTTATGTGCTACTTAAGGTTGAATGTTGAATAATATACTTGGATATGCTTACACGCCTCGTTTGCTAAACTGAGGGTAATTTTTATAATGACTTCACAAATCGTTAGATTTCTTGTCAATCACCTTGTGTGAGTATCCAAATTATCAAGTTCTCGAAAATATTTTACTATGATTCGATTAACAACGTTTTTGAAAGCAAAAATTATTGTTCTCTGGGAACAAGAAAACTTATAAAGAAAATAGCTCGAGATATGAGCATAACGGTAAGATTTTACATATATTAATATTTCTTAGTGCAATGTTGCTTACAAATTGCACTATTCATGATCTAATGTTAAGTATTTATTATTTTGTTTTTTTTTTTACAGAGAAACACAGTCAACTTTGCCATTCGACATTTAAATTTCGATTGGGAAAACGAAATCGTTATATTTACCGACGGAAAGTGTCGGATAAGAATGGACGTAAAAATTTGTAAAGTCAAAAAATAATTTGGACACTGAGGTAAACAGAACATGGGAACTGATGCGAAATAGTGATATTATGTTTCAATATATTATGGTTTCGAGCATGAAAACTCGACTTCAAGAAGTGATAGATAGTGTAACGGCTATCCTCTCCGTTACTAAGAAACAAAATGACTTTGTAACTTAAATTGTTAATATTTCCCGATACCATTATTTTGTTATTAATCTGTTATGAACGAACCTTTATTATTTATTAATAATCCAGTTACCAATGTTTACTTATTGTTATTCTTATAGTGAATGATTCACCATCTGATCTCACATAGGTATTGCTTTTGAAGTTGTGTTAGAAGGGTTATTAGAAATTGAGATAAAAGAGAAAGATATAAATTGCTAAATATATGCATGTTGGTTATTTTTCAGTTAGAAGCACAATTAATAATGTTACAATCAATGTTAAGTAAACTGTTACTTGACATTTAGTGCAGACCGGGTTAATATCTAGCCATTATGTTAGTAGTTATAAGTGTATAAAATTGAATGCAATTTAGTTTTCAATTCTTTATGAGTACTTATTTGTTCCCTATTTTTTAAGTGTAAATTGTTTTTTTTTTGCTATTTTTGAAACACAACACACTATGTTTTGAAGTTACTCGAACATAAATTATCGCCAAGTAAGTGTTCAATACTTCATACTGAACATAAATTACATAATTAATATTATGCATTCATTAATTATATGTTAACCCGGTCTCCAATTTAAAGATCTAGTTGCTAATAATATTATTTCTTTTTATTGTGGTGATGCTTCAATCTTCTTTCCAATAAATTTTGGAAACGAATACTTAAGCTAAGAATACCTCAATAATTTTTTAGATGGCTATAGGGAATGAGCACATAGACGGTGCTGCCAACTGGTGCCATAAATTTTGACTTGATAAGTTTCTTTTACTGTTCGCATAGTGTCTCTTCTGTCGCACAAGTGCTGCCGCCTATAGTTTCTGCACGTTCCCTTACATCGGTGAAAACGAAATAATATTAATGATTGAGAAATTGCTCTTTTATGTTTTAAATAAAATGTTTGATATCAAAAGGTTGTATTATTTTATTTTCTGATCAAAGATATTTTTTAATTAAACAGATAATTAAATACATATTTAAAAAAAAAAAAACAATAAATAAAAAACAAAAATAACACTCTGACCTGGGATTCGAACCATAAACCAACTCCACATACCAGTACTTGACTTCATGCGTATAACCGTTAAGCGACAGCTGCTAATAGAAGATCATTCGAAATAGCAGGGGGGTTACTACGAAATTCGAAGTTCGAAGTTCGGATCGTGCGGTCCCTCTCACTCTCGTAATAAATACCATTAGCGTGAGCGGAACGGCATGAAACGAAGTTCGAATTTCGCGCTTCGTAGTATAGGGCCAGTTTAGTTTGGTATATAAACTAGATGCAGATAACGGCCACTACGCTGCATCAATTCACAACGCCATCTAGTTAATTCTCATCGAAACATGAACACAAACGATCAAACACTGCTCATGCGATTATCGCCCCGAGATGTCCATGCACTTTTGCAGCCCACTGTACAAAGAATTGCAAATCACTTAAAATTAAATGTCATTCAACCCTTTCCCGCCTTTTTTCATTAAAAAATCTGCAGGTGTATTTTTCTACCGAAAACACCACAAGCTGTATCGAACACCATAAAAGAAGTCTGGAGTTCCGACAAAAGAACTGATACCGGTCATTTGAATTGGCTGTATACGAATAGTGCCAACTTATTACCATGGCCGTTTTAACTTTTTAAAAAGTTTGAGACACGACAATAATGGAATTTTTCTACTCGTTGATTTTAATCTGTCAATTATGTGTTTATAGACAAAATTGCAATCACATACTTTTTAATCTTGGATAGTCTATGGCACTTCGGACTCAACTATAATGATTATTATACAACGCTCTAGACGACTATAATAATTTAAAAATTAGAACTTAGTACTTCGATTAAGCGTCGTGAGCGCTTAGTGGAACGCACCCAATGTAAAGTTGGAAATATCTGGCAAATTTGCTTCCATTTGAACACACTAACTTTTTTCTTCTGTTACGTGATTGGTTAGTAAGTGAAGTAATTGGCCAATCGGAAACAGTCTTATAACGACGTCTCATTAGTTTTTTTTTGTGCTACGAAAATTTAAAAGTTTTGTTTGTTATTTGACGCGAAAGACTCGAACCGACTTGAACGACTTTAATCGACTCGAACCGATTCGAATCAACTCGAACCGACTTTAATCGACTCGAATCGACTTGAATCGACTCGAACCGATTCGAACCGATTCGAACCGACTCGAACCGACTTTAATCGACTCGAATCGACTTGAACCGATTCGTACCGATTCATACCGACTCGAACCGAATCGAACCGATTCGAACAGACTTTAATCGATTCGAACCGACGTTAATCGACTCGAACCGACGCGAACCGTTTCGAACCGACTCGAATCGACTCGAACTGACTTTAATCGACTCGAACCGACTCGAAACGACTCGGACCGACTGTCTTATATGGGTTGTTTTATTTGTTTTAATTCATAAGTGGAAGATACTATTTTCAAATTTAACCCAATGTACTTTACAAAAGGTTATGTATGTACCTCGATAGACGATGATGATGATGACTCGTAGAAAAAGTATTGTATACAATAGTTACATAATTAGCTCTTAAAATCTCGTACCTTACTTAGGCCACACGGCAAGCCTCGTGGCCTAAACACGGTACTCGACTTTAAGAACCTTCATTATGCAACGATTGTATAAAATACTGTTGTATGCGACATTATTGTCGAGTTTATCGCGCCTGCAATGTTTTTAACTTTTTAATTTTTTTACTGACCATAAACTATGCACTTCACGTTCTGATATGTAAAGAATAATGTCAACTTTTACGGATATTTTTGAGAAAATTATATATAATCATGTGCTCCGAGTCAGCGCAAGAGGTAACAAGAGGTGACTTGATATTCTAAAGTACTTAATTACTTTATGTATGTTTAATCAGTTCAGATCAGTTTAGAATTGTACTGTTATAAAAAAATAATTATTAAAATCGGAATACTCTGTAAAAAGTTATGCGTGATCATACATAAAAAAATATACGCGTTGAAATGAGAACCTCCTCTGTTTTTTCGTCGGTTGAAAACGCTTTTTTTAGCCCCTGACATGCGCAGAGCCCCGAACAAGCACAAGGCGCAACAGGCCCTATACTACGAAGCGCGAAATTCGAACTTCGTTTCATGCCGTTCCGCTCACGCTAATGGTATTTATTACGAGAGTGAGAGGGACCACACGATCCGAACTTCGAACTTCGGATTTCGTAGTAACCCCCCAGGAGGTGCCTGGTTGTTCTACAGAGTGATACCAGCGTGCGGGTATTTCTTGGTACGTTTGGCAGAAATACAAAAAGTTTAATATAATCAATAAAATAATAGGCGTATTGTAACAGGAATAACACAAACCTTTATTTGTATCTACATAGTTATATTTTACATTTGTATAAATGGATAAATTTACTGATATTATTTTTATTAAAGCTATATATACAGAGTTATTTTTAATTCACTGACATCCTTTTAACCCTGAATTCCTTTCACTCAAACAAATGTTTTTTGTTTTACGACTTTTTAAAATGAAGCACTTTTTTTCCCATACAAATACACAGAGTATCGTAAAAATAAGAGGAAATCTCAAATTTTCAAAACGTTATTACACCAAAAATATTAAGTTATGACAAAAGCCGTAAAACAAAAAACATTTGTTTAAGTCGTAGGAGTTTAGGGTTAAAAGGATGCTAGTGAATTACAAATAACCCTGTATAGGAATCACTGTCAAACAATGAGGAGGATTAATTTAACATTTTGTAGTTACTTAGTTATATATTTTCGTAACGTAAAAACTACGGAAAAAATCCTTTAAGTAAATAATAACAAATTTAATAAACTACCTAAAAAAGCTGACGTAGGTAGGTAAACGTGAATTGTAAGATATTGTTAACAAACTGAAAGTTTTAAATTAAATAGCCTTTGATCAATTATAACTGAAGATACACATTGCCGAACAAAATCCCCTTCAAAGAATGTCCGAACTTTTTTATTTGTTTGCGTAACAATTAAAATCATCACCTACACAGAAATTTGAACCTAGTCTTTACTTCATTACAGTCGAACTTCGGTTGACACTTGACAGCTGAACTTGACAATTTCACGCAACGTACTGAGAAAAAGAAGGCCACTTTTATCAAAGTGGCGCTCATTTGGCTCGGACATTTTCGGGCGCGCGACTGTGGATCTACAGTTATAATTGATCAAAGTAAATAGCGCACCAATTTAACCTAGTGCTGGCCAATTGAATGTTGCATGCAGAATGGCAGATCATTTTTGAAATCACGTTTTCATAGAAAATGGTATAAAATTGTGCTTATTTGAAATACGAGTAGAAAAGCGAAAAAAATTGTTTTAATTATTTTTTCAAACTGGTCAAAAATAAGATTTGAGCTGTAGTTTAATATCAATAGATTTTTCTCCTCTATCGAATGGCATTTTCACGCACATGATTTGAAAATCGGCCATTTGGCCCTGTACCTGTACTACAGAATAACTAATAGTACTACATACAGAAGGATCACTCTCGAACTAAAGTCAACTTTTTAGGTACTTATAAGTAAAAATTTGCGGGCTCTTACGATCGTTAACTGCTTGCACGCGAAATTGAAATTTATCGTGTCCTGAAGCCGTATTGTCTAACGCTTCTGACGGTTGTCTTCGCTTTCACCATCTCTTTCTGTCACTATCTTATACCGTTTGACAGAAAAAAATAGTGAATGCGAAGGCAAGCGTCAGAAACGTTAGACAATAATAAGACTGCTGTACTACGAAATTCGATTTTTGAATTCCGTATCATGTCGATCCGTTCACGCTTGTAGTATGAAAGAGAAGAGTAACAGGTACGGCACGATACGAACTTTGAATTTAGAACTAGCCCCCCTGTTCTTGGTCCGCGTTTTGCGTGCGTTCTAAGAGACCTGCCAAAGTGAAGTAAACACTGAATTTATAGAAGTACTTAACCTCTGCAGACGGATGTGTAAATTGGCTTTTACACGTGTGGTTTTACTGTCGGTGGATTATTTGCAATGAATATGATGCTATCCAAACATGACATGATAAGTTAGACATTCTGGTACAACTAACTATAACACCTCGTTAAGGGCCTACCTAGTTTTTCGCGCTAATCGATTTTGGGTGGGCGATTTCAGGCGTGGGGCCGCGTGGGGGAGGCACGATGGCTCAAGAAGCGCGATGGCGCGTGTTTTTGGGTATTTTCATCTTATTACTAAAACAAATACATATTTTAAAAATTTAGCAAAACTATGCCCTAGAAAATATCTTGTTTTATTAAGAGGGTTTATACCTGCTGAGCTGGCAACGTTGCATTTTTGTTAGTTTTTCTCGATTATTCCATAAAAATTGAATAAAAATTAAAAATATTTTGTTTACAAATTGTTCTAATATATAAGTTAATGTGTCTAATACTGCAATAATAATTCGTGATAGACTTTTATTTTCTTTAAAAACGAACAAATTATTACCTAACGATTTTTAAAGAAAATAAAAGTCTTATCACGAATTATTATTGCAGTAGACACACATTAAATTATATATTAGAACAATTTGTTAACAAAACATTTTTAATTTTCATTCAATTTTTTATGGAATAGTCATGACATGACCTTCCGTGCAGTATTTAGCGTCGTACTACGAGTCTATTTTATTTTTTAGAAACGACTTTGGATTTTTTTTCTATCGTGCGAACTACAAGTACCTAATCGTGTTTCGATAAATACTTGTCACTAGAGTGAATCCTCAAATATCTTACATATGAATTTCAGGACTATTGCTAGTAATGATACAGCACGAGTTTAAATGAATGCAATTTATGCACCAAAAACACGGTAGGGCCTTAATTAGAATAAATTGGAATTTTGCATTCAGGCTATCTGGAGAGTGCTGGCTTTATTTTCTACTACTATCTATCGTATGAAAGAATAAATAAATAACAGCAAATGCGAGTACAGCGCACGTAGTTGCTCAGAGCGTCTATTCGAAAACAACAACGTGAGAGGCAAAATCGAGCCATAACGATGCATATTTTATCTAAGTCTAATATGCTATTCGACATATGACAGATTTGTCATAGACAATTGTACTTAAACCACCGATTTCTTCTCGGTTTTAGAGCTGAGCGTTTTTTTCTAAAACCGTTTCTTATTAAGTAACGGAGTAACTGTTTCGTGCCAAAATCAAAGACGGTTTGTTTAATTACTGTGACTCAAGTAACTATATCATAGGCTAAGTTTTTTTCTAAGAAACAAATAACCGATTCTTGTCTAAAACTGGCATCACAGTAAACGTTTAATAAAAAACCGTTTTTTGCAGCAAAACCTCATCTGCACTTTTCATCAGGTGAGATAAGCATATTTCCATCAGCACGGCACGGCAGCACGGCTCAGTTTTAACTATGTAAAAAAGTAACAAAGTTTTCGTTTCCATTTAAATGAAATCAAGCCGCAGGAATGAAACTATTTTTTAATTATCAGGTTTTCCAAACGGTTTTCAACAAAAACGCGTAACGACCCAACTCTACTCGGTTCCCACGTTATTGATTTCTGATTTCCTGGTGATGTGACTCTTTAAGGATGATTCTGGTTTTTTTTTAACATTTTATAGCTCATCTCGGTGGCTACAAAACAGTATTATTATTCGTAGAATTTTTATCTTCCAGCCACCGTGTGAAGGTTTCGTTGTCGACCACAGTGTATACGTATTTCCGGTATGTATACAGGTTTTTAAGCTTTGCCCTCATGTCGGAGTTTCGTATCTTGAAGAGCACTGGCGGTACTCTCGCTATGCCGGATTCTCTAGTCAGCTCGGCGTAGTATTCATCCTGAAAAGAAAATGTATTGCCTCTGAATTTAATTGGGGTTGTCTATTTTTGCGATAAAAAAATAGACAACTCCAATGTTATAGTAAATCGAAAACCATTTCGAGATAAATGATTTTTAAATCGTTATCTGTAGTTATTTAATTTTAATATAATGTAATGCATTATCAGATAAGAAATGATCTTCATTTGATATTGAAATTTAGAGTATGCGCGCACGAGCAACTTTGTCTCCGCGACTATTTTATCAAGACTATGGGTTATTATGGAAGTGTGCACACGTAGCGCCGCGACTCCCAGGGTACAAATACACAGACTTGATAATATAGTCGCGGAGACAAAGTTGCTCGTGCGCGCATACCCTTATGTCGTAGACGTAGACGGTCCAAGTTGTACTTTCTTATATATGATCTAGTAACAGTATTATTAAAATAAAATAGGTTTACAAAGCTTTGTTTTAGGTCCACATTGTCAAAAAATCCTGTCTGTGATCTTAGGTACCTAAATATCTACTGTATTGTAATGCACCATGCTATTTTAAATGATTGATTCACCTCTTTGTTAGCCAGCAAATGTATTTCAGACATACGTTTTCCCTTAGCCCGTAGGTCATCGACGTGAGTCTGCCATTCCGCCATCATTGCCTCCTTGGGTGGCAAAGTGAAGTTGCCTTTAATAAGCGCTGTAGCGTAACGAGCCTGTAATGAAACAGAATGCTCTATAGTTTATAGTTAAATGCTTTGTAATTATAAAGAAAAAAAAATAGTGCTGACAGAAGTGAAAACTACATACATGTGTATCTATGTACGTACATACACAATATATGTACATATTTATATACAGAGATGTCCGTTAAGCTAACGGTAACAGTGTCGCTAATTCAATGGTTTTCCCATCTCAAAAAATGCAAACGCGCCTAAACAATTTGTCACTTCAAAAAAAAAATAAGTATGGTAGCTTAAAAGGAGTCATACTTGAGCATCAATGGCAGTGACTAAGCACGCTCTAACGACCAGCCCCATGATGATCATGGAAGGCTCGTTGATGTTGACCATGTATTTGTAGAGAGGGATCACGCTATGGGTCGATATCGTGAGCTGGCTACTGCTGTCTATGAACGGGTAGTCATATTCGTAGCCTGGAATAGAACATTATAGAATTTATTAGCTGGATTTATGCTCAGTTTTATCGTGTGAAATACGAGGGAGATGACCTCTTTAGATATATTTAAAGAGGTATAATATCACATAAGTGTAATTAAGAGCTAAAATGGAGCAGTAACTAAAGTCGCAGCTTTAACCAGAGGCTATATTGTCTTACGTACGTACATGGTACGGTTAAAGTAAGACCTGATAATTCAAACCCTCATGTAATTACGACCAAATCGCCTTGTGGTTAGAGAACCTCACTACGTAGCTCATGGTCCCGGGTTCGACTCTCGCGTCGGGGCAGATATTTGTATGAAAAATACGAATGTTTGTTCTCGAGCCTTAGATGTTTAACTTTAACTATTAGACGACCACTTTAGCCTAGTTGGTAGTGACCCTGCCTACGAAGCAAGAGGTCCTGGGTTCAAATCCCGATAAGGGCATTTATTTGTGTGATGAGCACGAATATTTGTTCCTGAGTTATGGATGTTTTCTATGTATTTAAGTATTTATTTATCTATATAAGTATGTCTATCATCGTCTAGTACCCATAGTACAAGCTTTGCTTAGTTTGGGACTAGGTCGATTTGTGTGAGATTGTCCCCTGATATTATGTATTTTATTGTTTATCCGTTGCGTCCAGTACTTATAATATAACACAAGCTTTGCTTACTTTGGGACTACATCAATTGGTGTGAATTGTCCCGTGATATTTATTTAGTATTTATTTAATAACTTTTAGGGTCACCCAACCCATTGTCATTCATTCCGATATGGCGTCGTATTTTGATTGCACACGTCTAACGGGCGGTCGCTATCGTATTCACCATAATCGTGAAAGTGATAGTGATTCCACGTATGTTAGATAATACGGCCTCAGGTACGCTTCGGAGCAAAATGCACAAAACACAAAATGTACACCAATAGCAAAATCTACAATACGCAAAATGTACACAACGCATATTTTGAAACACGCGGAACGTACAAAAAAGCAAAAAGTACATTCGCAAAATGTACAAATCGGAAATTAAATAAATAATAGTACATTGTTGTAGAGGCTGGAAAGTAAGCAATAGATGGACGAGTTTGTTTGAGGGCCGACGCGTAGCGGAGGCCCTCGAAAGTACGAGTCCATCTATTGCACTTTTGGCCGAGACTAAACATTGTGCTTTTCACGACTAATGCGAGGAAATCATCATCATCATCATCATCATCATAATCATCCATCCCGTCCATCCCGTCCATCCGTCCATCCCGTCCAATCTGTCCATGCCGTCCATCCAGTCCATCCCGTCCATTCCGTCCATCCGTCCATCTTTCCATCCGTCCTTCCCGTCCATCCCGTCCATCCTTTCCTCCGTCCATCCCGTCCATCCAGTCCATCCCGTCCATCCCGTCCATCCCGCCCATCCCGTCCATCCTGTCCATCCCGTCCATCTCGTCCATCCGTCCATCCGTTCATCCGTCCATCCGTCCATCCGTCCATCCGTCCATCCCGTCCAACCGTCCATCCGTCCATCCCGTCCATCCCGTCCATCCCGTCCATCCCGTCCATCCCGTCCATTCCGTCCATCCGTCCATCCCGTCCTTCCCGTCCATTCCGTCCATCCGTCCATCCCGTCTATCCCGTCCATCCCGTCCATCCAGTCCATTCCATCCATCCCGTCCATCCCGTCCATCCTGTCCATCCCGTCCATCTCGTCCATCCGTCCATCCGTCCATCCGTCCATCCGTCCATCCGTCCATCCGTCCATTCCATCCAACCGTCCATCCGTCCATCCGTCCATCCCGTCCATCCCGTCCATCCTGTCCATTCCGTCCATCCCGTCCATCCCGTCCATTCCGTCCATCCGTCCATTTCGTCTATCCCGTCCATCCCGTCCATCCAGTCCATTCCATCCATCCCGTCCATCCCGTCCATCCGTCCATTCGTCCATCCCGTCCATCCCGTTATCCAGTCCGTCCGTCCGTTCATCCGTCCATCCGTACATCCGTCCATCCAGTCCGTCCGTCCGTCCGTCCGACGATTACTTTTGATTGGTCCAATAGTGTCGTTTTAGCACGCCAGGAATGAAATTCAGAAATTATCTTACAAAAAGTCGTATCGTATTATGAAATACATATAGGTACTGATACGTCCTGTTTTCGATTAGTGCAACATTGTTGTCGTGTTTGCGCGCCATAAATGAGTCAGCTGTTAAATGTACATACGAGTATACAGGCAGTTTTGAGTACTGGATTTAGGTTATCTATGGCCACATTTTCGAGCAGTGTCGTGAAAAATTAATAGATAAATTATTATTTTTTCCGATTTGTACATTTTGCTCCGAAGCGCTATAGATAAGTATTATTTATCTTCAGTTGCTTGCTGCTACTGTAAAGCTGTTGCCTGCGATTTCGTCTGCGAAGATTTATTTACTTTATCGCGCTACTCATACAATTTCCGAAATAAAAATGATCCTATGTCCTTCTTCGGATCTCAAATTATTTCCATACCAAATTTCATTACGATCATTGAGAACATTAAGCGTGAAATCATAACAAACAAACATACACACAATCGCGTTTGTAATATAAGTTTGGATTAGTTATTTGTTATGTATAATTGATGTAATATTAGGATGGATTAAACAGAAAAATAATAAAACTAGTAATAAATAAAGGAATATTTACCTGTACAATAAATAACGTCATCGACTTCCTCAAAGCTTCCATCAACAAAGACCACTCCATTTTCCTTAAACTCCTTTAAATCTGCCTTTTTTACGTAATGAGGCGGGAAGGGAGTTTCAAATGGCGCCGGAGAGTGATGACTGTGGATCAAACGGTTGGCGACATCGGCTACTAGCAGACTGATCTCCATACCCGAGGGTCCGCCCCCCATGACGAGGACCTTGCGGTTAATGTAAGGATCCGGGACTCTGTAGTCGTGGCTGTGGATTATAGTACCTGATAGAAGAGAGTGGTTGTATGTTAGTCTAGCTAAAATTAATGATTAAAATATAATTAACTCCATAAAGTAGTACTGCAGTACTAATATTTTATGGAGTTTTTGTAATGTGTGTAATCTACCTAGGTATAAAGTTCGAATACCCTTGCTTGGCAAATACAGTCAAATTGAGACCATTTCAGTTCGCGTGTGTGTAAAAAAAGGTTTATTAATTTAATTTACAAGTTTGCTTGCTTAGGTAGCTATAAGCCTGCAAAGAAAATGGTCGCTCTATCATACGCGTATACTGTTGATGTCGATCTTTAGAAATTATTTAAACACAGTTGTACACGACATATTATTCAATAGAAAACTACAATTGGGAATGTCTAAAAAAAATTACCAGTGGTTTTTATATTTTTTTTGTATAGAAAAGTCAATTATAAGAAACTAATTTCAATATTTTGTCATTTAGTTCTCTACTTTTTCAAAATTAATTATTGAAACTATTTTAGTTGATGACGTCAGATTATAATTGAGGGCTCCCACAATGCCAAATTTCTAAATCTATCTAAATGTTTACGATAAGGCAACCCCTTTAATTATTTTTTGCGTAGTGGTACACTATACACTATGTCACTTTACTGGCACTGACAAAGTGCTAGATGTCAGACAGCGGGTCCAAATCAAACTCCGTAGTATAATCCACGCGTAAATTGTGAAGAATTCTAACCACACAGAATAAAGTACGACTTGAACCGGTCACGCAATTTACACCAATGTCAAATGAAGTTCATTGCTTATTTGTTATATAATAAATTCATTACATAATATTAAAATTAAATAACTACAGAAAACGATTTAAAAAGCATTTATCTCGAAATGGTTTTCGATTTTCTATACATTGCAAAAAAATAGACATCCCCAATTAAACGTCAGACACATAAGTGGCGTGCCGACGTATCTACCTAGCCCGTGGACTTAGTGGTAGGTTAGTAGTAGGTAGGTAGGTAAGGTAAGGGTAAAAGGTACGTATGTACGAGTTGGTACGGTAGGCAGGTTGTAGGTGGTAATACAATTACCATTAAACAGTTCTTCCCCTGGTATGACAGGTCGATGCGGCTTGCTGTGGTGCCCCGTGCCCACGATGACGTACTCGTAATCCTCTTCAAACTCTTCACCAGTGACCACATGCTTGTGTGTCACCTTCCACACGTTTTCTAGTCGTTTTATTGAAACCACTTGGTGTAGAAACTGTCAAATTATAGTAGAGTTTATAAATTTTTATTCATGTCCGATTCACGTTTATTGAATAACAGGGTCTTTATACACGGTGATTTTTAATCGGTGATCAGGAGTTGAAAAATGTTAATCCGTAGACAAAATGGAATGTAATAGGTCTCAAGCAATGAAGTGTCTGTTTAATTAAAAAAAAGTTATTGTCAAAATTTCCTCTTTCCACCGAATGCATGGTCATCCCCTATTTGCTGAAGTTAAGTGTTGGCGGGGACTTCGACAGATCTTACGTCAAAGTCTGTTACAAACTGACTTGTCAAAGAGTTTTTAGGCTCATAGACTAAACCATGTGTAGGGTAACAATGATTTTGGTTTTACAAATAAGCATTGTTTTAATACAGAAAAGTTTTGTTTCATCTAACTGCCACTTAAACGTGGTCGTCACCGAATACTGATCTAGGAAAATTGGTTCCTGATCACCGAATAAAAATCATCGAGTATAATAAACTAGCCTTTAACCGCGGTTCATTAGATCTGGCAGATACCATCCCGCGGGATGATCGGAATAAAAAGCAGCCTTAATGTTATTCTCGAGATATAGTGATCTTGATCTACATACTAAATTTCATCGTAATACGAAACCCACGCTGTATTTTTTGGGAATTGGGTACCTGGTAAGTATTCCAAGTACAAAAAGTATTATTATTATATTTTATCAAAAAATATTGGAATTTTCGGGATTGGGGGATTGTGACGTAACGTGATTTACTCTTACTTTAATATGCCTCTCCAAGTCGAAATGCTTCGTAAAAGACTTCAGGTACTCATAATAAATTTCCCAGCTGGGGAAAGAAGGAGCGTCTTCAGGCAATTTGAACCCATTCAGTTCCATTGCCGGCTTTGGTAAATTGGTTCTAAAAATAAATACAATATTATTAAAATATAGGCAAGTTCATTTTACCCTTC
This sequence comes from Archips xylosteana, assembly GCA_947563465.1. NCBI lineage: Eukaryota > Metazoa > Arthropoda > Insecta > Lepidoptera > Tortricidae > Archips > Archips xylosteana. The sequence continues at coordinate 9,211,623 of OX387362.1, forward strand.
ACTTAAAACGAGACATCACTAGCTAGAACCACACAATAGGATACACATCAGGAGGGGAGGGGGTCAATTATAAATCAAATCTGTGAAAATACTTAAAAACCAATGTATGCTGAATTTCAAATGCGAGCAGAGTAGTAGCAATATATTACAGCTCTTATTAATTCTGTTCTGCTGGTTTAAATAGTTGTAAATCTTATTTTTTTAAGCTGTAGCTTTGTAGAGTTTTACTACTTTCGAATTGCATTTTCGAGTGACAATATTTAAAAAATCGATGCCTTGGGCGCGTCGGAATTAATACGTTATACGGGGCTAGTTAGTTAGTTAGTTGTTTTTTAATAAAATAGTATGGCTCTGTTCATCAGAGTACAATATTGCCAGTGTCTAGTCTAATGTATTTTGGTGTTATTCGGTAAAAAAAAACCGGCCAAGAGCGTGTCGGACACGCCCAAGATAGGGTTCCGTAGCAGGTACGAAAAAATCTTTGCATACTTTATTATATTAATGTGGTTGTTTTGGTCCCAACTCCCACCGCGCGCAGAATATCAACATCGGCGGTACAGCGCCATCTATCGGCGAATTGGGTAACTACCTAATCTAATCTGCAGTCTACTAGCTGTATTGTATGTTGATGGTTTTTCAGATGTAATTCTTTGTTATATGAACCGATTTCAATTTTATTTTTTTTATTTGAAAGAAGATACTGTTAGCGTGATCTTATAGGCACTTAAAGAAAAAAAAATGCTTTCAATGGCGGTTAAAGTACAATCTTAGTTTAGAAATATTTTTTTACAAAAACTTAAAAACTGCTCAACTGATTAAATTGAAAATAATTTTCCTAGAAAGTTTTTATTGAGTTTAACTTGCGTGATTTTTTTCATATTTTTTAGACTTGCTGTTCAAAAGTTAGAGGAGGGGGGACACATTATTTTGAACTTTCGGAGTGAATATCTCTAAAAATATTAACTTTATCAACAAAATAATTTTAGCAAACCCCTATTTATTTTTAAAGACCTATCCAATGATACCCCACACTATAGGATTAGTCGAGAAAAAAAAAAACACCCCCATTTTACGTCTATTTTACCCTAAAAAAAATTTTTTAGCTTTTTTTATTTAACCACTTTGTCGGCGTGACTAATATATATATTCATGCCAAATTACAGCTTTCTAGTACTAATAGTCTCTGAGCTAAGCCACGGACAGACAGACAGGGTTATAAGGGTTCCTAGTTGACTACGGAACCCTAAAAACGAAATATGACAGAGAGGTTGATCAACCCAGGGGCTAAGTTGTTTGGTGCTACATTATATGCACGATGTGGCGTCTTGAGATGTGTGTATTGGTTTAATAAAGATACTTCCTGCTTAAAAGGGCTGTAATAATACAGCAATAAATACTAGCAAAAAACTGCCTCTTTTCTAGATATTAATAACGTGTGGCATGGCCGCATGGCTCGGAAAAGAGAAAGGAATATATAGATAAAATAGCTGTTCAACTTACCTTAAATACTTATACATGCTAGTATGTAGTTCCAAACCATTCTCATCGTAGCCTACTCTGGGGTCGTACCGCCAAGTACCACCAACGTACTTTGTACATTCCAAAACTGTAAAATGTATGCCTTCCTGCTTTAAATATCTTGCGGATGATAATCCTGCGACTCCAGCTCCTATGACGCATACACGGGGATTTTGCGTTTTATCCTGAAATTAATTATATTTATTATTGTGAGCTAATTTTACCTACTTGGTAAGCTACTTCGGGAATGTGAAATTTAGTATGAAACAACAGGCCTTATACTACGCAGTGCATAATTCGTACTTCGTTTCGTGCTGCCCCGCTCACGCTAATAGTATTTAACACGAGAGCGAACGAGACGGTACGATACGAACTTCGATTTTCGAATTTCGGTGTAGCCCCCCAGGTGCTTTTAAATAATTATAAACGCATGCACGTTTGCGTCAAAATTAAACATTTGTCAAATATATAAATATTTCGTGTCACGGTGTTTGCGCTATCGAACTTTTCCGTAATAATAATAATAGATCGTAGGCTATTTTTATACCCCTATTCTTCGCAGACGGATTCGCAGGCAACATATATAAAACCGGCCAAGTGGGAATCGAACTCGCGCACGAAGGGTTCCGTACCATTATCTATAAAAACGGTAAAAAATCACGTTTGTTGTATTGGAGCCCCCCTTAAATATTTGTTAATTATTTATTTTTAAAGGAAATATTTAACTACTTAAATATTCTGTGAATATTTCAAACGTCTACCTGTTGCCGTTATCAATATCGAGCAAAAACATCACGTTACGTTTGTTGTATGGGAGCCCCGTTAAATAGTTATTTTATTCTATATTTTAGTATTTGTTGTTATAGCGGCAACCGAAATACATCATTTGTGAAAATTTCAACTGTAGCTATCACGGTTCATGAGATACAGCCTGGTGACAGACGGACAGCGAAGTCTCAGTAATAGGGACCCGTTTTTACCTTTTGGGTACGGAACCCTAAAAATCTCGTGTCACGGTGTTTGTTATCGAACTCCTCCGAAACGGCTTGACCGATTTTTATCAAACTTTTTTCTCCATACTCGGTAGGTCTGAGAATAGGTCGTAGGCTATTTTTTATACCTACCCCTATTCTTCGCGGACGGAGTCGCGGGCAACAGGTTGTAATTATATAAAAATTTGAACATCACTTTCTCGTGGGAACTATTTACTTTTATTAGTATCCGACAAACCGTTTTGGCCTGAAAGAGTGACAAACATCCATACAAAAAATCGCGTTTATACTCGTTTTATTAAGTACGATTAATGTGTTAAATCTGAAAATTAACTAGGTATCTGTAAATAAATAAATAAATAAATAAATATCACGGGACAATTCACACCAATTGACCTAGTCCCAAAGTAAGCTTAGCAAAGCTTGTGTTATGGGTACTAGGCAACGGATAAACATACTTATATAGATAGATACATACTTAAATACATATTAAACACCCAAGACCCGAGAACAAACATTCGTATTTTTCATACAAATATCTGCCCCGACACGGGAATCGAACCCGGGACCTCAAGCTTCATAGTCAGGGTCTCTAACCACTAGGCCATCTGGTCGTCTAGGCCATCTGTGTACTTGTTACGAAATTTTACCGAAGTGTTTGATTTTAAATAAATTTGATGAACCGTTTTAGCGCTCACACAGATACGTAAATTCAGTTAGATACAAACTTTCGCATTTCCAATATTACTACATAGTTGAAATTATAATTTATCTATATTTATATTACGAATGATTGCGCTCGAGTCTTCGATGTACTTAATATCTTGTTCACATATTCATTGTCAAGTGATGTACACTACTATTATGTTACATGTTATTTATAATCTGTATTGAAGCATGATAATAGATAGAAATACTGATACACACAAACACACACACATGCACACATACACACACACACACGCACACACACACACACACACACCTACCATGCTTTGCTTGACTCGCTAGACCCCATGCACTGTGTTGTGCATGACTATATATAAAAGTAGGTATGTAAAAGTAGGATAAGTTCGCCTTTGTACATCTGTTTCTCTTGTTAACTCTTAATTTCATGTTTTTTATTTACAATAAAGAGTTTTATATACTTGCTACATATAGTAGAGTAGTTTGTAGGTAGTTAAGATACACAAAATGTAATGTCGAGAAGAAGGAGGAGCGGTGCCTCCTGACACAGGCTTGTTTAAGCTTACAGGAGGCTCCGGCGACTATTTTGTATAATCTTATTATCTAACTAATAAAACATTTTTCATTTTCATTTTTCATTTTTCATCTTATTATGTGTTCATAGTTAAAGTGATCAAACCACAACATTATTGCGAACAGAACATCTATCTATTTAAAATTAACTATCCAAACAAACCCAAAGATAACTGATAAGGTCAAGTTCAAGAAAACTCACCATATTTATTTTTTAATTTAATCTTTTGACACTTCATAAAACTAAACTTTAGGTAAAGAATATCTTATCTAAAAATAAACCTCTGATAACGTAAAAAGGCACAAAACACTGACTTGCAACACTAACCAAGGCAAACTCTTGACTGATTGATTAAGTATGTATCATAATAATATGACAAATATATACGTAATAATACAATACAGGTACAGCACAAAGGAATAAAATATGATGAAAAAAAAAAGAAATAACTCAAATTAAACTTCACTACAATTCCAACTTAATTACAATTTGTCAAGATTCAAAATAAAACATTACAATTTTTATTTATTACTTTTTATGTTTGAACGTGCGATGTGATTCTAGGGATGTCAACTCGCTATGCAAACAAGAACACAGATAAGGTACCTACTGCTTTTGAATAAAACAATGGAATGTTAAAATGATAATTATATTTGTTCAGTTCAGTAGCGTACTGACCGAATTCGCCGTTTAAGGTGCGCGCAGACAGAGAGCGGTCTGGAGTTCTGAGTTCCGCGTTCGGAGTTCTGCGTTCTTTCGAATGTTACTCAGTCCCTCACGATAACGCACACAGCAGGCGGTCAGACCGCGGCGGTCAAAGCGGAACGCCGCGTTCTAAGAGTTCTTTTGCCGCCGAGACAGAGAACACCGCGTTCACCGCGATGTCTGAAGTTATACAGAAAAACTGATCGAATTGGTTAGAAAAAGGAGATTATTATGTGATTTAAGTCAGGCACATTACAAAAATCGTGACAAAAAAGCAGATACTTGGCTTGAAATGGCCGCGTCAAGGGATTCTTCTCGTGTTGTGCTAATTAGGTGCCTCAATGTTTTCTATTTTTTATAAGTTTCTAGGCTCCACAAAATCAATGCTTTTTCTTCGAAAGATGAACTTTGTAGCGACATATGTTACACATACAGAAACATGAAACGCATGTAAGTATTCAAGGTGAATCCTCTCTATGCTCAAAAATCAAAGCCATGGTGGCCATTGGTTTGACCTATTGCCTCTGAAGTAGGGGATCGTGGGTTCGAAACCGGGCTCTCACCTCTGAGTTTTTCGGACTTTATGTCCGAAATTATATTTGAAATTTACCATGAGCTTTCCTTCTGAGAGGAGGCCTGTGCCCTACAATGGGACATATGGACTGGGATGGATGAATAGATGGCTCAAAAATATTGACAGATTAGCGTGTTCCTCTGAGTGGAAAGGGCTACGGATTAGCCCGAAACATGTCGAAACATGTCATGTTTAAATTCGTACAACAGTAAATATTCAAATATTTGTAACGAGTAATAAATAATTCGTTTACTCCAAGATTGTTATTTCTTAACGATTAATACCTATTATCTTGGACATTAAGAACTTCGGTGCATCTTCTTGTGTTTTTACCCGACTGCAAGGACAGGGTTATGTTTTTATTTCCTTTCATCATACAATCTTGCTATGAGTCTAAACTTTCTTCAAAGCACTGATAATTTGCTCTCAACGTGTTACCCACACCTTATGTCGTGCATTGAAAATTACCTATCCCCAAGCACTCAGGCCATGTTGTACAAACTAGACGCTGTTTAAGCGATTGAATTACGGTTACCTTATCTACGATTATTGATAAAGCCTGGCTCTGTTTATGTAAGTTCCGTAAATATAATCTAGATTCTACTGCACCCTAATTTTACTCTCGCACTATTTATATCTTTAGTATTATCATGTCTATCTCTGGTAATGTTTGCTTCTGTAAAATTTATTTTATGATAAATCGAAATCTGTTTAAAAATGTTGCATTAACAATTTAACAGTCAAAGATATTACTGCGCCGGATTTGTTATAATATGCCATTATTCGTTGTTTTTCTTATTTGACATTTCGTGAGATTCAAGGACGGGCGAAGCCTCAAGCTTCATAGGCTGCGTATCCACCGGAGCTGTGCGAGGATGCGTTGCGAGGGATGTGTCTGTCATGAACCAATAGAAACACTACATTTAAAAGGTCCTAAGTGAATGAAGTGTTTCTATTGGTTCATGACAGACACATGCAACGCATCCTCGCACATCTCTGGTGGAAACGCAGCCTTAGTCAGGTTCTCTAACAACTACTTAGGCTATCCGGTCGTATGTATGCATGTGTGTCTATAAAATAAATATATCATTTAAAAGCTAACATGAAACGATTTCATATATTTTCTTAAATTTAATGTAGCTGCCTACAGGTTTAAAACATTAAAAAAATTAAGCAAAATATCCGCTTTTTTACTACCTCCTTCTCAGACTTCTTCTGTTTCATCAGACTCGTTTTCAATTTTTTTCGCAAAGTGTCTAGGGTAAGCGTACCAGTGAATGAACAGTACCCAGTGAATGCACAAAACGATAATTTTTTGAAATAATAAGAATTTGGTACGTTTCTACCACGCCTCGTATTTTTTTTTCGACTAGCACCTTTACTTGTCAGGTTCTGGTAAATTTGCTTCGACTCCTAAGCAACAGTTTTGAAATGGCGACGATGTAAAGTGGACGTACGTCTGTTGTACAGTTTTTCTATGGAGCAGTATTAAGGAAGAACGAAAGCTACTATACTTCTGATGTGTTACTGCATTTGTCCCCGCCACCTATCATTCATTGGGTATGGTTTTTTTAAGCTTTAAAGACCTGTTAGTGCTATTCATATATAGTTTATTGTAATTTATTTACAAACAATACCTTTTAATCCAGTGTTTTTATACTGGAACCCAAAATCGCCTAAATCCAGTGAATGAACGGGGGTGTTCATTCACTGGGACTGCAGGATTTTCTATTTGTGCAATATCTTTCCTTCTAGTAGTTATATTAAATTTCGTTTTCAGTGACATTGATCCAAATATATTATCTACCGAATGGCCAGTATTGGAACAAACGTAAAATATAGGTTCATTAACTGGTTCAAGTTTTCCAGTGAATGAACTATGTCACTTATAGCTAGTTCATTTACTAGTTTCCAAGATCTAGTGAATGAACAATACTCTTATTTTTGTATTTTAATTGTTTTAGAACATGGAATCGACCAAATAAGTATATTGAATGTAGTTGTATTAATATAACTTCGCTTTTGTATATTTATAGTATAACAAAACATCATATTCAAAGTTGTTCATTCACTGGTTTCATTTGTTCATTCACTAGAATTTTGAGTTCATTCACTGGTGATTTTCCATTTTTTCACTTAAATAGTGATATATCTTCAAACTGTGCAGTAATACTGTTGAATAATGATGATTTTAGCCAACTAGAGTAGTTGGTTGTGCTATACAAACAGTAATATTTTAAGTAAACTGTGCCCAACTGCCTAAAATTTCCTTAAGTGCTCATTCACTGGTGCACTTACCCTACTTACATAAGGGCTGAACAGACAAAGAAAAAAAACCCGGTATCAACACTGGTAACTTGAAATGCTCTGCCGTTATCTGTTTAGATAACATTAAATATCTTGTCTGTCTCTACGAACTTACTTCTATTTATAAAATAAACGGTGAATAAATTAAAACGTTTGTATATTCGTCATTCATAGAACGGCTACATACGGATAAGATTTATCCGGCACTGATCTTGGAAATATTACTATGTAAGTACATATTTTTTGTGAATAAGGTACACTATTTTCATAACAATATCACTTAAAAACGTGTCTACATAAATAGATCCTAACGAAATTAAAATAAAATGTAATTAAAATGTCGTGCACGATACAGTTGACCATAAAATGAAATAAAAATAAGAAAATAGTAACAATAATCTACAATATATGTAAATGGCACTTACATCAGCATTTGGTGTACTATAAACCATGTTAAAATAACAACACATCACGCAGAATAAGAATAATTGCCTGTACATCTTGAAGAGGTCCACACAAAAGTGTTGTAACATTGAAAGATGGCAGAATACTAAAGTCACAACTGTTCCGTATGAAATATAACATTTGACCTTAGCATGAGTTGATAATGATTTATAGATATCATTGAATGAAACACTATTTAAGCAATAGTAGTAAAGCGACTGGAACTAGGCCTTTACTTTATCATAACATTTTATTTTACTGGCGTGTACTGAGAAGTCTCTTACAGTGGGCGCATATGAAAGCTCAAGGTCACACAAAGGGCAAATTGAAAGAACTATGCTTGGAGATTTCTACGGAATTGAATAGAAGTTAGAAAAGTAGAAAAATGGAAGTTACCGACATACTTTAGCTCAGCAAATTGCACACCTTACCTAAGTAAATGGCAATTGACAGGGCCCTTGCTCGTAGAACCGATGGCCGGTGGGGCTAGAGGTACTGTAGTGGCGATCGCGTAGTCCGCGTACCGAAAGACAAAATGTTGGTAGGCTTTTGGCAAAATGGGCTTTATGGGAAGGCATTGGATGCGAGTAGCACAAAACCGTTCGGCGTGGATCTTCTGGCTGATATGATAACTGCCGCGAGAGACATTTGTCCTTAATCCTTTGGAGGGAATTAATCTCAGAATCTAAACAATACCATTGGACATAAAACACTTAATCTGTAAACTGGACTTTCCTCTCGTTCCCGCTCTCGTGGGTCCCACTGAAAAACAGCGTTGCGGCTTGCCGCAACATTATGCTGAGTGGGGCCCAATTTATACTTTTCGATGATTTTTATTTGTATCTTTTCCTGTCAACTGTATTTCCTGTGTATCGAATATGTATAAATAAACATCTCTCTCTCTCTCTCTCTCTCTCTCTCTCTCTCTCTCTCTTAATAGGTACAAGAGACAACGGCCACTTTGGTCATGAGAAATGTTAAACGTTTCTGTTACGGTTTTGTATTACTAAACACGTAAAAAACTTCTCTGAGTGTTGACGTGTGTTTTGCAACCACGCCTTGAAAACGGCATAAAAATGTATTGCTAGAATGTGCTAAAAGTATAATAGACATCTCTGCGGTTGTACGGAACCTTTCGTGTGCGTTTTTTAATATTCACGGTAATTTGAAAAAAAATCACGACAGCGGACAGGTTACAGGGCCTAAAGGGTGCTTCTAAATTTGTACACACTATTTTGTAGTTCCCACTAGTGCCCTCTCGTGTCCGAGGCGCAAATTAGATTTGCAAGGGCCCATTCGTCGCCGACAACTGTATTATATTTTAAATTGACCATGAAAAAGAATTTGTGAGAGGACGCGGTCGACTACAGTATATGATGTGAACGTGAATGCGGCAAATCATCGGGGATAATGCAAAACCACTTATATATATATACCGTAAATTTAACAGTAGATGGTTTTAACTACATATTTGTTTTATTCTAATGAGTTTGGTTTAAACATTGGTTATTGGCTAATTTGCCAGATACGCGGAATTATCCGATGCCAGTTAAGTGGATTTGCACTACCCAATGATATCCATTTAGGTTCTTGTTACATTGGGGACTGGTTTTTAAAATCACACTCACAATCACAGCATTTTGTACCATTTTTGAGTGATATCCACGGTATAGTGATTTCTAAATCGTCCACCTCTATCTTACTCACTAATCCTACCGTTAAGCACCAGTACTAGCACTTCTGTGTTACGATATGGAGAGTAAGATATCCCGGGAAACAACTGGTACATTAAGTACTTATTCAGCCATAACCATGCAGGCTGACGACTCATCTGCAATTCATTTTGGGTTATACGGGGTATGGTGTTTTGCTTATCATTAGATACACACCTATTTCCATTTTTATTTCAGTGTAGGCCACAGATCTCTTCTCGGCGCACCTTAGTGATTTATTTCTGAAACATTATTTTCTTCAGCTTTTTTAAGTGCCATCTTATAGAATGCAGTAGGTTAGGTTAGCATTCCAGTCCCCAATGTAACAGTTCCGAAGAAAACGATTGGGAACCTCCCATACAATGCTTGAGTTTCTTCATAGGTACATACAGGTTTTTTCATACATACTTTATTTAATCAGGCGTTAATTTGCGGAGGTCCATATTATTGAACTGAAACAATTGATTGATTGGTTTTGATGTGATTTGTGTGTGTTCGTACAGTGTGGAGGTGGAGGAACTGCATGAACACGCATTTCTTACATAAACGTAACTATTATAAGGTCGCGGGTGAGAAAAGTAATTGTTTCAGTTCATTTTCTCACAGTGTTTTCCTTCATAGTTAAAAGCTCATGGCAAATATATTTCTTTTGAAAAACTCAAAGGTGCAAGCCCGGGTTCGATCCCACGACCATTTGCTTTATTTTATGGGCCGTTAAACCACTAGGCTACCTATTCTCTGGAGAAGTGAGTGTCTATGGGTGGTGGCTACCGTTAGGTGACACACTTGCTCATTCACCAACCCACTTCATAAAGAAATAAAAAAATAGAAAATAAAATTTACATGCTGAGGTTTATCTGTGAGTTTCGCTTGCTCTATGATCAACCCTCCACAGAGCAGATTAGCCAGACGAGCTTAGAGGGTCTCACGAATCACCGCCTATTCAATCACCCAAATTGAAACTTGAATGCTATCGAAGTTCGTATTTTTAAATGATTCATAATTTCTATGCACGATAAGATCAACGTTTAGCATATAATTTACGTAAAGCTTATTCACATTTTTAAATTTTTATTAGAAAATAAACAGTATAAAAGATGTAAAAATACACCGAATTGCATATGTGCCTAGTGCTAAAGAATATTTTATTTAAGTATGCACGACATTTAGAATTTTCTATGAGCTTTTCGTTAGGAAACTTGCACACACTTAAGAAGCAAATTATGGTGTCTTTGAGTTCGCTCTCCAGCACTGGACTAAGCTAAATTTTCGTGTTGTGTCGTGGTTCATTAAGATTTTTATAATATTACAGTATACATAATATGGGTGACTGAACTTCGCTCGCGCTAAAGCTTGAAGACACGATTTTTTCCATAGATAAAACCAAGTTAAATCGATTTTTTGGCCCCGAAAACCATTATAGCAATTTTCATCGAAATCGTGATAACATTACCTGATATCCCCAAAATAAATAAATAAATACACGTAAGTAGGTACAAGAATTGCTCGTTTAAAGGTATTAGATAGATATTTTTGGAGATTTTTTGGTGAAGGCCGCAGTTGAAACTGCAAGTTGCTTCCAACCGTAATGATTGGGCGTCAATGAGGGAGGCCTATGTCCAGCTAGTGGACGTCCTACGGCTGAAATGATGATGATAACGATGAGACATTTTTGGGACGCACTTCTCAAACAATTTTACTTGCATGCAATATTTTTCGTATTGAATTTTAAGCTATCATTACCCAACCTTTAACCATTTACTAACTAAAATTAACTTGCTCGCAAACTATTTCCCACATCGTCCTGGAAAACATGAGTCAATTTACCGTTCACGCCCTATTTCGCGGCATGGAATTCTCTTATTAAGCGTTATACAGGGTGGACTGTATTAAATTTTCTATTAATTGATAAATACTTGACCAACGGCGTGGGTAATTGAATGCTACGCTTCACGCCCGGCCAGGTTTGAAACGGCCATTAGCTCTAAAACTATAAATAACGGATATTCCGATTTTTTTTGACCGTTTCGTTTTGTTTTCGGTAGTTAGGCACCAAATAGTCTTCAAGAAAAACCTTCCTGACAGACAGACTAAAATTTCAAGTCTTTCATTTTAGAGTTTCATAGCCAAAATGGGTCATACACATTTTTTGTTAGCGTCTCTTTTGTTTCTTATGCTATGTGCTATGCTGCTGACCCAAATGGCAAAAAAGGAAGGTGCGGTTACAAAAATCGACTTTTTCATATGAGATCACATGTGTAACATCTTGTAGCGACCCGAATTACGCGCGAATTTCTCGACCAAAAATATGTCACAATAACTCAAACGCATCTCAAAGAGAAACAAAACTTCAATGCGAACAAGAAAACCATTAAAATGGTGACATCGAAGCGTGAGCTGGGAAACTTGGATGGAAACCACATCGTTATTCACCCACTGACCACAAGCAAACGACTGACCAGTTAACTGTTTGTTTACTAAGGCGTGAATGGAAGCCTTTTGTAACTTGTTCGTTTTCATGGGTAAAGTAAGTTTGGGTACAATACGTAGGTAAGTCATCTGCGATTTAAAATAAAAGTTCGTAAATTAGAAAAAGTTGAATTTTATGTATGTCATTTCACGCTTATACCAGTAATATTAATGACTAATGATAATGAATATCGCCCATAGAACATGAAGATTTTTGCAAACTACTCGTATGTAGGTTGACCTGTTCGAAACCTGAAAAATATAAAATTTAATTCGCTGACAGAATCGTCGATGTCCAGCCCATTCTAGCTAGAAAGAAAAAAAATATTGTATATGCAGAGGTTTCCCATATGATTTAGACTTTGTCTTGTTATATCAGATAAGGATAGATTTTGCAGTAGTTATGGAGTAGGAAATTCAACGGGAGTTTACGGGAGCCAAGATACGGACTAACTTAAATTTGTGACTCAAATTTGTCTCATTCGATAACGTTACTCACGTCTCTATAACAAACTTATAAATTAATATCTTTTTTTATTAAACCGTTAACCAGAATTATATTGCTGCAGCTAGAAATCAAACCCTCATCAGTCCGTTACGCATCCTTCACCATGCATACACCAACCGAAGTAATTGGCATACGGCGAAAATTCTTAATAATACTTAAATATGTTCCCGAAACTGTTATTTTCAAATAGCTTGGTGAACTTTTCTAAAATCTTGATGTTTACCAAGCGCATGTTTATAACATGTAATATGTCTATATGTGTAATAATAAATAATGGTGAAATAAGAAGTGTTCGCTCCGTCGGGAGGGCGGCTTGCAATTTGCCAGTTTAATGGAAAAATTCCATGGAAATCGGGCGGCCGGCTCGCCTTGCTCGTGCTGGGACCAACTTGATATATTCATAATGTTTATAAACTAATTTTAGGCTTGTGCCTAGCAGTGGGCTGTAAATAAGCAGGCTTGATTATTATTAGGTATTAATAATAACATTACATAGAGTGTGGCCTATCATTTTTTCCGAACATCGTTTTTTCTTCGTGGCAATTATTCCATTCCCATATTTTCCAGTGGCATTTTTTCCCATTTATTATTTATTATCACTGTTTAATCTCTCTTTCTTTTTTAAATATGCTTAAATAATAATTGTATAATTTTTTAATAAGTATTATTATTATTATTCGATTGACCTAGTGTTTTCGATTAAAGCTGATAATCGACAGAGGTCAGCGAATTTCTGGGCGGTTTGCCCTTCGTTCACAAAAAACTACATAACTAACCAAACCTACCTAGTATTCTAAGACAGGTGTCCATTGAGATTAAAAAATATTGAGAAAGTATGCCAATGGAAAAAATCAATTTTGAGAAATAATGCCCACAGAAAACAGAATATTGGGAAAAAATGCCACTGGGAAAATATGGGAAAGGAATGATTGCCACGAAGAAAAAACGATTTTCAGAAATTATGGGCAACACTCGTTACAAGGCTATATAAGCAAAAACTATGTTTTGTCTGTGTCAGGCTTTTAAGGTAGGTATCAAAGTCAATAACAAAGACGAACGAATGAAAGTCAAGAAAAGGTTATGAAGCGTTTATTATTGAAGAGGTAAGTTTGTTTTAAGTGCTTAGATTTTGATAATTTAACAGTTTTATTCATCGAATTTGTATCTAATTGTATAAAAATAGATGCGGCTCAATAATCACGACTAGTGTTGTACCTACCTACCAATATACTTACTACCTAAAGTACGGGTGGATAAAATTTTCGATTGCAGCATAAAAGAAGATTGAGGAGAGAGGAGATTGAGTGTCAAATGTGACAGTCAAATGTCAAAATGTCAGACAACTTCGACAGCGCACAGATAAGCTAAGTTTTACATTATTTACCGCTTACAATGAAATAAATTTAAATCTCGATTATTTTTTAAAAATAAGGACACAAATCTTAAAGAAATTAACTTCATGGAACAAGTTGAATGGTCCCTTAAAGTAAAAGGAAATCAAAAATAGCACGGTGAGTAAACTCAGTATAGTCAGGGTACGAAAAATTTCGTCAGTTATTAAATTGATTCCTTTATCAAGTCCTAATAGATTCTTGGTACCCTTTGAAAAATGGGAAACGCCAATGCGATATTCTGTTTTGTTTGAATTTGAAATAAAACGTTGACAGGACAGACAATTGAATTGGTGCAAGCAAATGTCAACTAAGGTGACGAACCTTTTCTTATCCCGATGACATAGACCCAGCCTTATTGTCTAACGTTTCTGACGCTTGCCTTCGCACTCACTATTTCTTTCTGTCAAATGGTATAAAATGATGACAGAAAGAGATAGTGATTGCGAAGGCAAGCGTCAAAAACGTTAGACAATAAGCCTGCCGTCAAGTTGGGAGACTATGGCAGGGGACCGACCTTAGTGGAAGCAAGCAGTATACTTTAAGACGCGCGAATTTCAGGCAAAAAGCGACGTATAGGTGAAAAACTTAAGAAGATGACCTGTTGTATGTACTTAGTAGTAAAATGTCCGTATAAATATATTGACGTTCCAAACTAGAAAAAAAAACCGGCCAAGTGCGAGTCTTACTCGCGCACGAAGGGTTCCGTACAATTATCTATAAAAATCACGTTTGTTGTATGGGAGCCTCCTTAAATATTTTATTTATTTTAAATTAATGATTTATTTTTAAAGTCAATATATAATTAAATATTCTGTGAATATTTCAAGCGTCTACCTGTTGCCGTTATCAGTATCAAGCAAAAACGAGAAAAAAAATCACGTTTGTTGTATGGGAACCCCCTTAAATATTTATTTTATTCCATTTTTTAGTATTTGTTGTTATAGCGGCAACCGAAATACATCATCTGTGAAAATTTCAACTCTCTAGCTATCACGGTGCCCGAGATACAGACTGGTGACAGACGGACAGACGGACGGACGGACAGCGGAGCCTCAGTAACAGGGTCCCGTTTTTACCCTTTGGGTACAGAACCCTAAAAATGACTTAAGCTCCAATGCTCCATATTAATTTTGTGCACTACTACATACAACAAGACATGTCATGTTGTTGTCAAGTTTTTGACCTATAGCGAGCTCGATGCATGGTGCGACGAGCTAAATGCCACACTACGAGTACATGCGGTATTAAAGCAACTCTGACCTAAATTAAGTAGAATTCAAAACAGTTTATGAAGGGAAATTAATTATCGATTCGGGAATTCCATTTTAAGCAGTTTACTGATTGGAGAGGCGTAATGAGATACCTAAATATGCCTATCTCTTACACATATCAAAACAAAAATATAACACAAAACGTCGTCATTTGGAATTGCCCGATATCATTTAATAGTTAATCCCCACCTCAGCTGACATTTGGGGAATTTGTATTTCAGCAATATTTGTGCGTAAGACGCGGTGGCCTAGTGGTTTGACCTATGGTCTCTCAAACACAAGGTCGCAGGTTCAAGCCCAGGCTCGGACCTCTTGAGTTTTTCAAAATTTGTGTACGAAATTACATTCGAAACTTATCAATCTTATCATAAATATGCTTACAAGAAAAACATCGCGAGGAAATACATCTGCATACATCTGACAAGAAATTCAATGATGTGTGTGAAGTTCCCCATCCGCACTGGGGCCGCGTGAAAACTACGGCCCAACCCCTCTCATTCTGAGACGAGGTCTGTGCCCTGCAGTGGAACGTATATACGCTGGGATGATGATGATGAAGATGACTTCTAATTTTTTTTTTGAAACTGTAATAATATATTAACCGTTTTTAATACTTAGTGCATAAACGTATAAGTAAGCATAAGTAGATTTGATAAAATTTCTACATGACTACCATTTGTACCTTTGATACCTCTCGTACAAAAAAACCGGCCAAGTGCGAGTCGGACTCGCGCACGAAGGGTTCCGTGCCATTATCTATAAAAACTGCAAAAAATCACGTTTATTGTATAGGAGCCCCCTAATTTTTTAAAAATTTTAATTCAATTATTTATTGTTATAGTCACAGATATAGATACACATAGATTACGCAAATGCATCTACTTCGCGTGTCCGAACCCCGACAAAGCGTCGGATTGGCCGCCACTACTGACAGTTCGCGTGCGTCAGTTGTTGAAGCCGGACGTCCGCGAAAACTAAGAAAATGCCTCGTTGCGTTGTAATGAAGTGTAATTATGTCTGTGGTTTGAATTTCCCATCTGTACATTTCGGCTGTGACGTCACAGTAGTTTTAAAAAGTCGACACGCTTGGTTTCAATACAAATCGTGAGCATGGCGTTATCTATGTGTATCTATATCTGTGGTTATAGTACATATATTATATAACTAAATACTCTGTGAATATTTTAAGCGTCTACCTGTTGTCGTTATCAATATCAAGCAAAAACGAGTAAAAAAAGTCACGTTTGATGTATGGGAACCCAATTAAATATTTATTTTATTCTTTTTTTTAGGGTTCCGTACCCAAAGGGTAAAAACGGGAACCCTATTACTGAGGCTCCGCTGTCCGTCCGTCTGTCTGTCTGTCTGTCCGTCTGTCCGTCTGTCCGTCTGTCATCAGGCTGTATCTCGGGAACCGTGATAGCTACAGAGTTGAAATTTTCACAGATGATGTATATATCGGTTGCCGCCATAAAAACAAATACTAAAAGATGAATAAAATAAATATTTAAGGGGGCTCACATACAAGAAACGTGATTTTTTTGTTCGTTTTTGCTCGATATTGATAACGGCAACAGGTAGACGCTTGAATGAAATATTCACAGAATATTTAATTATATATTGACTTTAATATTAGTCTCTGTTTTTGTACCTACTTTTATTGTTTAATAAAGTATTATTTAAGTATTGACTGATTTTTATAGATAATTGTACGGAACCCTTCGTGCGCGAGTCCGACTCGCACTTGGCCGGTTTTTTTAGTATTTGTTGTTATCCACTCACGTGCTTTGAGCAACTACGGTTGCCAAATTTTTAAACAAATTCGATACTGCGTCGCTGTTTGCAACGCAAGACGAGAGCAATTCATGGCCGTTTTTTTTTTTCACGCGAGCAACTGAGTGGCTGTAGTGGCAACCGAAATACATCATCTGTGAAAATTTCAACTCTCTAGCTATCACTGTTCATGAGATACAGCCTGGTGACCGACGGACAGGCGGACGGACGGACAGCGAAGTCGCAGTAATAGGGTCCCGTTTTTACCATTTGGGTACGGAACCCTAGAAATCAATATTGTATCCCACGTGGCGTAGATATCGTCAGACGTACATAAGGCAACAGTCGATTTGAGTACTCTCCTTTATTCTAAGTCGTTTAAAAACATCACCCTACGGGTTCCTCACATCATAGCACTGTGTAGCCACTGGAAATAAATAAAAATTCTCCGACATTTTTTGACAAAGCCAGGCTCGACATTGTCAGTATTACGGATGCCCATACAAAGCCTCTAAACCTCTAGTCCGCGACAGAATGAGCCCCGTCCTTATAAGATTACCGACACAAAGGCCAGCTTAGGCAAGACAATATTTAGGGCTTAACTTTCATATAGCCAATAGAAGACGTCAGTAAAGCTAATTAAGGTTAGGCTTGTTGGTGTATGGAAGAAAACAGGTAATAGGTTAGTTACTAGGCTCAAATGTGTGTAAGGGTCGAAGATCCAAAGCGTTTCAGACTTTATATATGTGATTCTTAGATTATTTATACACTAGATAGAGCTTAGGCGGCATGAAAACGTCCAAAAAAATATAAGCCAACAGTTGGCTTATATGTCATTTGCCTCCCTTCAGTTTGAATGATGTAACGCGATCGTAATATGAAGCTGTCAAATAGATTTTTGGACGTTTTGTATCGCAATTTTTGCTACTGACACTCTATCTAGTGTATAAATAATCTAAGATGTGATAAGATGTGATCCCTAGACGGACTAGAATTGAAAAATTCGTGGTAGCCATTATGTTTTACATATGGCCTCTTAAGCAAAGGATCGTGGGTTCGAGCCCCGAATTGCACCTTTGAGCTTTTCGGAATTTATGTGCGGAAGTACATTTGGAATATACTATGACGCACTGGTCCCGCGTGGGAACTACTGCTCAAGTGCTCTCATTGTAAGAGGAGGCCTGTTCCCTGCAGTGGGACGTAACTATATAGGCTGAGATGTATTATTGTAGTAAACCTAACTGAGTTTACGATTATGTGCAGTCAGCGTCTAATAGTTCGTGACACCCAAAGTGGTCAAATAGTTCGCAACACGTCTTCATTACAGTTGGAATAAAGCCGTGTTGCTAACTTTTTGGCCACTGTGGGTGTCACGAAGTATTTGACGCTGACTGTACAAGTCTAGAACTTAGATATCGCATACCTAGGTAAAAGGCGTATCAAATAGAAATTGTAACAAAATTGAATTTTATCCAATTTGTGAAAGACTTAAATTAAAGTAGTATATTATTTTTAGTTGATACGTATTCTAACTAGGTGTGCAATACCTTTATGTATGTAATCTTTAGAATTTTAGATAGTGAATATAAGTGTTAACGCAGTTTATTACATGCTTTGGATTCCTATGCTATTAAATTATACTAATCTTCTGGGATTTGTTCCTAATTTTTCATATTCCTAATTGGTCATATTCCTAACTCGTCATAATCTTGATTCGTCATATCCATAATTCGTCACTGTACAGTCAAATTACATCGTGAACACGTGCTTACAGGATTAATAAGTTTTAGCACAACAGTAATACTTTGTTCTACGGTCATTATTATTATTAGACAGTAATTTAGGTACTTAAGTTAAGGTGGAGTGGATGACGAATCAGGAATATGACGAGTTAGGAATATGACCAACTAGGAATATGATGAATCAGGAACAAATCCCCTGGGAACTGTCTTGATTAGTAAATAAGTACTTATACCTAAGTAGTGTTTTCAGACAGGAACCAGTTTGGCCGATCAGTTACACTCATCAAAAGTTCTGGTTTGCAAAAGGCGATCTTTAAAAATTTCAAAAATACCAGTTTACTCGTGGTCTTTAAAATTAGCCACCCACTAACAGAAGAATCTAGTACTTTTATAGTACTACTATGATATCTTGAAAATGTATAATTGTTAAATACATTAGATCCACAGACATTGTTGTGTAGAGTACTAATACTTATGATGTATTAAAACATTTTTTTATATCACTGAGATTCATGCGATTTCTATATACTTACTCGTACCTCGCGTTCAGGATTACGCTCGAGCGGCGCGAGTAGCGAGAGGTATTAGTGACATTGCCAACAAAGAGGGCTCAGAAGATTGTCGAACTAGTACAACAGAATTTGCTGTATTATACGCCTATGTAATCCCACATAATTCTTAATGGAATCGTTCAGGTGAGCGCAAAAACATTTTTTCGATGTTATGATGTTCTCAAACTTCGGTGGAATAGTGTGTTTAATGAGTAATAACAAAATTAGAGCCATGAGATGCGTTTGACACAAAGAAAAAATTATAAAAGTAGTTATGAAATTTCTGTGTATCAAATTTTGAATTTATGAGAATGATTAGTTTCTACATGGGATTGCAATGATGACACAGGTAGAATTTCAAATAAAAAACTAAATTGGAGCTTTAATGAGAAGATAGGCAAGGCATATTGAACTATTGTTATTCACAAAATCAAATGGTTATTGATAATTTTTGGATTGTCATACAGAACCTACACAATGTACCTTAATCACAAAAAAATCAACACGGAACAAGTAATTTTTTCTTTTATTGAAATAATTACACAGCATTCATTATACATAAGCCAGGGCATTGTGAAACTCATACAATTACAAGCAGCACAGCACGTAGCAAGAAGAAAACGACATCATTAATATTTACAAACGCTTAAGTGAAGACGGACAATCATAATTCGCCTCACAGACTTCATTTACTCTCTAAATATGAGTATAGTCCTCCAGCTACTAGCCAAAAGTCAGGTGCTGATGCAAGAAGCGCATTGGGATGTTGTAAACTGCAAATAAGTGGTGATAATTATGGGTCATACACGGCATAAGAAACAAAACTTGTAGAGACAAATTTTATGTCCAAGGAGAGCCTTGGACATAAAATTGGCGACTCCACTCCAAGTCAGTAGACTTAAGATTTATTTGAATGGGCCGAAAGTTGGCCAGGCGTCCCGCACGCCGATATAGACTTGACTAAAACATATTGGCTGTAGACCCTTAACTTTTAGCTTGTTCACAGGAGAGAAGCGAACAACATTTTTAGAGCTAATACTAGTGCAACATTTACATACAATATTGATGAAATTTCGTCTACAAACTTTGTATACCGCTGGCATAATCGCTTAATACCCGTAGCCTATTATCAGTGAGCACGATGCCTAATATGAGAGATCGAGTTCGATCACATTATTCGATAATACGCACCGCTGTCGTTCGAGGGAAAACGGTGAATGGAGCTTATGAAATCTAATAAAGTGGAACATTCTTTGGAGTCGGGGCATTGGCTAATGCTGACAAAATAATTATCTATACTATTAAAACTTATTATGGAGGGACTATCTGTTTTAGATTATGAGTGCACGGAAATTTGGAAATTGAACGACGCATCTCATCATCATCATCATCATCAGCCTATGTTCGTCCACTGCTGGACATAGGTCTCTCTCATGGCACGCCACTGAGCACGATCCTCGGCCACTCTCATCCAGCTCTTGCCAGCCGCCTTGCGAAGATCATCGCTCCACCGAGTCTGAGGACGTCCCACGCTACGTTTGCCGATCCATGGTCTCCACTCAAGAACTCGTCTACCCCAACGGTTATCGGTTCTTCGGGTTATATGGCCTGCCCATTGCCACTTCAGCATGCTAATGCGGTGGGCTATGTCGATAACTTTGGTTCTCTGTCGGATCACTTCGTTACGAATTCGATCTTTTAGAGAAACTCCGAGCATAGCCCTTTCCATAGCACGACGCATCTAATTTTTTTTTTGTAAATTTTATTACAGTTACTTTTTTAGTTTATTTGATAAGTATAAGATTTAATTTATTTCGATCTAAATCTCAATCAAGACGTATATTGATGAACATACCTAATAATGTAATAATAATTATAACTAAACCATATGTATTATGAAAGGTAGTCCCCTTAGGCAAGGTGCCGAAGATACTTCTTTGTCCGAGGAAGCTGCCTGCTCTTCGGTCCCCTGTGACGTCGATTAACATCTTAGAAATTTCTCTAAAGAGCTTCAAAGCGCTAGACCCCACGGACTAAGGTTTAGGGTTTGGGGAGTTTTGGTTTTGATTTTCGACTCCTGATCAATCACCGATTAAAGGTAGGTATATTACTTTTATCAACATATAAGTGAATGTTTTTACATCCAAAGTTTTAAGAAAATATGGTAAATAAGCAACATAGCAGCAGGCAGCTCAACGGCAAAGGGAGTGCCACCATTTAGCGGGCCGGCAATCCGCTTACGGTACCGAGCATTAAGCAGCCATGAATTATAGAGCGCACTCAGCATACGCGGGCTCTGGGGTTGCCAGCTTTCAGACCCGGAGATGGAAATATGACAATACTAGCTGTTACCCACGACTTCGTCTGCAAATAATTCGTTTACCGCTATCCCGCGGAAACTATGCGAATTTCCGGGATAAAAATTATGTTACGTGTGTCCTTCCTAGGATCTTAAACTATCTTCACGTAAAATTTCAGCTAGATCGGTTCAGCGGTTTTTGATTCCCCATATAAACTTCCACCCCTCTTTTTACGCTCTTTGAGGATGATTTCTGTGACAAAAACTATCCTAGTTCTTTTCTTCGGACTCAAACTATCTTTATACCAAATTTCTTCTAAATCGGTTCAGCGGTTTACGCGTGAAAAGGTAACGACAAGCAGACAGATAGACACATACACTTTCGCATTTATAATTTTAGTATGGACAGTATGGATGGATTTCATTAGGGCCTAAGCACACGGCGTTTTTTAAATAACGCGCCGTCGACGCGCGTTTGTATCGATATAAACGCGCGTCGACGGCGGGTTAAAAATAAGCCGTGTGCTTAGGCCCTTAGAAGCGATCAGGACCTACCTTAACCAACTTTAATCACCTACTTACAGTAATAATTAGTAATTAGTGCGACTAGTGAAAATATAGAGCCCACTCAGCATACGCGGGCGCTGAGGTTACCAGCTTTCAGACCCGGAGATGGAAATATGACATTATTTAATTAAAAGTGAAGTAGGTACAGGGCGATTTTGGAGTCGTATCAGGACTAATCGTAACCAACTCACTTTTTTAAAGGCTAGCGTAGTAGGTAATTAATCGTACGTACGTACGTATATATATGTAGGATGGGATGACGACCTAAACAGTTTGAATATGTAATAACTTTTTTGAAGCCTCATCAACTAATATTAGTAGTCCATATTTACACACCACATCGGTCATCTAAAACCCAAAGTAATCCCCTCGCAGGTCAGAAAGGCCGCAACAACGAACAAAGGACAGTCAGCCACAGGCTATTAAAGTATGCACAGACCGCCCCGTAATCTCTGAGTGGAGGATTGTACGCCCCGCCCATTACGGCAAGCCGCTTACTGCTGCCTGTAATGTCATTACGTGTAGGTAGAGTTTCAACAAATTTTGAGAGCATATAGAAGCAACATCCTACTAATAATATAAATGTAAAAGTTTGTGAGTCATCATCGTCATCATTTCATTATGAACATAGGCCTCCCCCAAGGCTCGCCAAACAGATCAGTCCCGCGCCATCCGCATCCAACGCGATCCCGCAATCTTAACCAGGTCGTCGAGACCTGATAAGAGGCCGCATTATGTTGAACCAAAAAGTTGTAATTATTATGGGGAAAGAACATTGGACTATTTGACTCCTCGAATTTTTAATACCATAAAGTTTCCGTATGATAATATAAGTAAAGCAGCATTTAAGATTAAGCTTAAAAATGCACTATTAGAGCTGTATATCAAGTAGCAAAAGTGGTTGGTAATTTAACTTGCTTCGTCTTAGTGTTAATATGCATGTCTTCGCTAATTACTAATTTTAATATCATTAGCATTAGAATAACTCTAACCTTATAGACCTTGTTAAGTAGTAATGTGATTTGAGCGTGGCGCGCCAACTAACTGGTCACTCCAGTTTGGCGCATTTAGTGAAATTTAAATTGTATTTGTTTTTTATTTGAATAAATGTTTTCTATCTATCTATCTATCTTGTTAGAGGCCTACCCACACTGCGTCTTCGGGTCCGTGGACGCCACCCGCCTTTTTGCGCCATCGACCATCAGTTCCATGAAAAAGAAAAAAGAAAAAAAAAAGGAAAAAGAAAAAAGTTTGTGAGTACAGACGAGGAATCTGAATTGTTTACCAGGGTGGAACCTCTTCACAGTCAATTTCCCGATGATTTCTTTGGCAGGTATAGGGAATGTCACTGTGATATTTGCAACAAAAAGGTACCATCCTTGTACGCAATTCAGTTTCTTCTATCTATGTGCTTGCGTATGTGTTTTTGGTACTCTTACACGCTAAAATAGCTGGATGGATTTGGTTGAAAAACCGATCAAGTGTGAGTCGGATTTGTACATAAAGGGTTCCGTATATTTTAAAACTAAGTTACTAAAAAATCACAGAAATGTAAGCACTAAAATCGCAAATTTATAAGTTGGTAAACATCTGAACAGCACAGGCTCGCTCGCGTAGCCTGGCAACTGCAGGCTGTGGCTTCAATCGTCGCCGGAGATATAAATGCTGAAAAAAAAACACGTTTCTTGTATGTAGAGCCCCTTCAATTTTTAACTTTATTTCATTTTTAGTAGGTATTTGTTGTTAATACGGCCACAGTAATACATAAGTGGTAAAAAAATCAAGTGTCTAAAGGTTAAGGTTCAAGAGATAGAACCCTGTGACGGACAGACAACGGAGTCTCGGTACCTATTAGGGCCCCAATGGCTACAGATACGGAACCCTAAAAAGTAGTGATTCGCAATTTTGAACTTCGATATTCAGTAAGACAGCCGTCAAAAACTTTATTGTAGAGAAACTGCTACACGTATGCTACAATCTTTGAAATTTGAAAGTTACAGGGCGCTACGGGGCGTAGACTTGAACTTGCTACAATGTTTGCTACGACCGTAGCACTAACCGTCCGGCCACGACTTCGCGCGTTTGTCGGCGCGGCAAGCGTTTTATCTGTTCATTGCGTGTGCCGCCAGGTAACCAGCGAATTAATTATTATTATTATTACTGACGTTTTACTATTACTACACAAAACACAGAAAATAAAACAGATCAGATTGATTCGATTGTCTTTTAGAGTAGGTATGCCCTTGAAGAGTAGAAATTTTTTCTATTGTAATTGTAACTGTCACATTTTCGAACTAAAACGCCTTAAACATGGCAATAAATTCGAATTTATGTAGGTATGAACTAAAACAATTACTTTACTCGCCCGCAACCTTATTTTTTTTATTATTTTCCAAACTATATCCGTTTTCTACTGTTTCACGTCATAGGTACTTACATATTTTAAGAAAAAAGTACATAAGTACTATATTTCATAGTAAATACAAACTGAAATATAGATGCACAGAAAAAACCCCAGAAAAAAGACCAATGCTGGGAATCGAACCCAGATCCTCAGCATTCCGTGCCGTGTGCCATACCCCTACACCACCACTGGTCTAGAGATTAGACACGAATCTTTCCTATACATCATACATTTCAGTCTGCTAAATCATCACCTTATGCAGTGACAAGCGCTCATCTATGTTACACCCTCTATCGAGAGATTTTAACACTCCTTCGGAACTAACCGCTCACCTGGACAAGAGATGGCGCTACTGTGCAACTTTAAACAAGTTAGCTTAGCTATGAAGTATCTTTTTGTATTTATTTTTTTCAACTTCATTTTTTATTACTTTTACGGTCATCCCGTGAAATCATATATTTCATACATAACCATAATCATATATTTTTGTTTACATAAGTACTTAAATTGTACAATATCTATTTATATAATATCTAATAATAATATCTATTTTTTTCCGCAACCAAAACCACTAATGCCAACCACCAACCCCCAAACCTACAAAACAACGGAACCACGCGCAAGCAGGGATATTATCTACCACAACCCCATTTGCATAAAAAGCGTTGAAGCAGCTTCAAAAAAACTCTTATAATGGCTTTATAAATACATTTTCCGAAGTATTTTTCTATTAAATAAACTTCCGTTTGACGCGGGAGATGTTCGTATGAATAAATCATATCAAATAACTATCAGGGGAGAGCATTCTTTCCCCGGTTTAGACATCACAACGTAGGGTTGAATGGGACGTATTACCCCAAAGGATTTCACGAGGCATAATGTCTTAATAGTTATCTCGTACATGAATTTGTGATAAGCCTTCAGATGTTTTACTAGTAGGTCGCATTTCGACTAAGCAGGATTTTTTTTGCTCTGATGTGGAGAAATACTTTAATATCATACATAAGTATATATACATAACTGTAAGCAGTGACGTGATGCCGTTACAACTAGATACCCACTGTCTTCTATATTTCTGCTACCTATCATACGGGAACTATGCAATTTTTCGGTTTTTTAACATCAAATACTGGCACGGACATGAATTTGTTGTCAATTTGGATATACAATTTATAGTATTCTGACAATCTGTTTTCTACTGTTTTATATCGTAGTCTAAGTGATTTCTTATAACTAATTATTTTCTGTATCGAGTAGGTATATTGCCAGTTCTAGAATACAAAGAAATCGGAGATCATACACTATTTCCTAAAAGTAAAAGCGTGTTTAAAACGGTTAAGGCTACAGTTTCATCAATGTCCAAAATATTTTTCTTAATCTTCACTGTCTGATCATAAAAACTGATTTAAGTAACAGTCCCACCTCTACCACCCCACCCCCCGCCTCTGAGTTTTTCGAAAAATATTATAAGCATCGTGAAGAAACCTGCACACACCAGCGAAGAAATTCAATGGTATACGTGAGTGAACTTCCCGATCCGCATTGGGCCCGCGTGGGAACTACGATCCAAGCCCTCTCATTCTGAGAAGAGGCCTGTGCCCTGCAGTGGGATGTAGTTAGGCTGAGATGATGATGATGACCCAATAAAAGCTCCTTTATAGCTCCAAATATCTATGGTATGTGTTTCATCGGATTTTTCCAACAGAAATGTCACCGCCTATTTGTCAGCTGTCACAGTGATTTAAGGTCCATTACGGTGTCTTTACACGCTGTGGCATTATGTCGTTCACACACGCTGTAACACGCTCAGTCGTTTCCATGCCCCGCCTTTTGGGTACATTGGATTTTTCAGGTATTAGATTCCTACGCTGTGGAGATAGTACGGTAGGTCAACTAAGTAAGAATTCAAATGGTTATCTAAATAATGGTTGATGATTATAAAATTAAAAATATGTAAATAGCTGTTTCAAACAAGAGTCACAGCAGATTTAGTCCAAGGGGTCCAGGGGGCTGTCCATTGCGGTTCATCGGGCAATGGAGCTAGTGTATTCACCTTTGCGTTGGGTACGATCCGGGGCGGTTTGTTTGACTGACAGCATTTTTTGAATTGTATTTTACTTCTTGTCACGTGTCTGATTAAGAATATTATTTTGTCCTCTGTGGTAACCATTTTCAATGGCTGCATAAGTTTCAGGTATTATGTATGACATAAAACAGATGAAAAAGATACTAAATTTTTTTACTCAAAATTGTTATCATTTTTTTAGTATTTTACGTCAAAAATGTGACAATCCTGAAGAAAGTGAAACCCTCATTCTATTTTACTCTTTCTGTAGGTAAAATAAAAGTTGCACGCAACCTATCTAAAAGCGTTCAGTGTCTATTTTGCTGGAAAGTTACATATTTATATCTGGTTTAGTCTGTAGCTTTTGCTCCAAAAATGGGTTATTGCAGATATTTTGCATCAAAAAGCACCAAAAAACGTGTAGCCTTATTTTAAAAAGTGGAAAGAGTGGATAATAAAAGAACTATACTTACATACTTACCATTTTCTTAAAACAGTTGTTGCCATATTCAAACACCTTATTTCAAAATACGATATTACAAAAAAACCGGCCAAGTGCGAGTCAAACTCGCGCACGAAGGGTTCCGTACCATTATTAAAACGGCAAAAAAATCATGTTTTTTGTATGGGAGCCCCCCTTAAATATTTGTTTTATTTTAATTTAATTATTTATTTTTAAAGTGGATACATAAATAAATATTCTGTGAATATTTCAAGCGCCTACCTGCTGCCGCTATTAATATCGAGCAAAAACGAGCAAAAAAATCACGTTTGTTGTATGGGAGCCCCCTTAAATACCTATTTATTTTATTCTATTTTTTAGTAAGTATTTGTTGTTATAGCGGCAACCGAAATACTTTATCTGTGAAAATTTCAAGTGTCTAGCTATCACGGTTCATGAGATACAGCCTGGTGACAGACGGAGAGATGGACAGCGGAGCCTCGGTAATAGGGTCCCGTTTTTACCCTTTGGGTACGGAACCCTAAAAAAAAATTTTGAATCGAATTTCCATTCTTTGTCAAGCTTGAAATAACTTGGAGCTGCCCTACTGGCCATTTCACTTGTGTAGCGTGGTGTGGAATCACATGGAATCCCTAAGGATGCGTAGGAGCGTCGTCTGATACTCCCGACGCGGAATACTCTCGCTTCAGAAGACAATACAATAATATGTAATGACAACGGCGCCAACGACTACGTAAGAGTGCCTCGTCACTTCATATCAAATTAATTCTCCACACAGTTCGGCAGTAGACTCTCTGTGCCTGCTAACTATACCGTCGGCGGTGGGCCGACCGGTACCTAAGTAGTTGAATATTATATCAGATGTGAAACGTGAGTGGCGAATCTGTTACGTATTTAGTAACTAAGTAAGTATATTGTAATTTTTGTATCAGTTGTCAAATCATCATCATTATCATCATCCCAGCCTATATACGTCCCATTGCAGGGCACAGGCCTCCTCTCAGTATGAGAGGGGTTGGGCCATAGTTCCCACGCGGGCCCAGTGCGGATTGGGAACTTTACACACACCACTGAATTTCTTCGTGACGTTTCCCTTCACTCCAAAAGCTCATGGTAAATTTCAAATGTAATTTCGCACATAAATTCGGAAAAACTCAAAGGCGCGAGCCGAGATTTTAACCCACGACCCTCTGCTTGACAGACCATAGGTCAAACCATTAGGCCACCAGGGCTATAACTTCACGGCACGGCTGTAGTTATCAAATACCTAGTCATAAAATTCGAAGTTTGACGACGACACACCAATCCAGGCAAGTATCGCATCTTTTTATTATTTAGTCAGTAACTACTGTGTTTAAAAGTGAAAAAAATCTAAGCTGTGTAAATTTTAGCTTCTCATAAAATATAAAAAATAAAAATTCTTCCCAGTCAGAATTAAGTACAGTCATTAGGAAAAGCTGGTTCTGACGTTTGCCATTGAAGCAGAATGTTTAAAATGTTGCAGTAACAAGCAGTCATTATCGGCGCGTGTTCGCGACTCGACTGTACCCCTGTAATTATTGATTTGCTTTTGACATTGGAAATGACAATATTTAAGAGTTAAAATATAAAAGAAAATACGGCAAAGATAGGATTTTTAAGTTTGAGTGCATCAGAGATCAGAGAGGATAAGTGAGAGCTTTGTTGGTATTCCAGCACGAGCAATAATTTAACACATGTGGTATTATTTTACAGACCTCTTCTCCAAATAAGAGACCTTGGGCTGTAGTTTTTTTGAGCTGCATAGGAATCCTTACAAATACCACAGAATTGCTTCGCATGTGAATAAAGTTTTCTTCTCGTGTTTCTTTCACTAAAAAACTCATGATAAAATCTCAAATTTCAACTGTTTGCTCGTGAATTCCTAAAAACTCAGAGTTAGAGAGTTAGAGAGGCTATAAGAACTAGTATAGTACAGACGTGAATAATGTCCTTAAACCCGATTATCACTACACGGCCAAATCACGAACAACGGTAAGTGGCTTAGTAACTCGTGTTGTGACTGTGCATACGTAGGTATTTTAAATCCTAATTTCAGTCTTAAAAATAAATGCTTGACCACTTTAACTCAGCTAATTTACTTCCTAATAAAAACAGTTTTACGCTTAAAAACAAAAATTAAGGCATTGCGAGTTCTATATCCAAGTATTAACGAAACGACGTGTGAAAAGGCGAATCTAAAATTGTTTTTAAACGTATATTCGGTCGTGATTTGTCTCTCGCCTCGGGCTATAATCTCGTTGGCGAGGGCGCTATAAAGTTAAAATCGCAAGGCTAATAAAATATTTTGACCCCTTCATGACTTTAACACGCCCACTTTACGGTACAGGCGTAGCCAATGGCTTTATGAATCAAATTAAAAAAAGGGAGTTATCAGTTCGGTTGTATTTTTTCATGTGTGTTACAACAGAACTCCGTCATTTAGAAACCAATTAGAAAAATTTTTTTTGGGCGATATTTAATGCTGTAGGTGATTGGCGTCGTTAAAGGAGAAATTTGATGTTGTATAAAGAGACGCGACCATAAGGTTGAATGTTCTAAGAAGAATAGTTTGATTGTTTCATTAAATATTGTTCACTCTAAAAAGCCTCCAGGAATCTTAGTCATCGTACTTCAGATAGCGGAGCGCAGCAAAAACACACGCTGCATCGGTGTACATCGGAGCTACGATGCAGCGTACATCCTTAAACTTTCAATTAGGTCACCGAAGTCAGAATCTGATGAGTGGAACGTGGAGAAATCAAGAAAACTTCAAATAGTGTACGGATTCCTATATTGATTTGGATATATGTATTTTGTAGTAACTCTTGCAAACGCTCTAGGAAATCATCATATTTTGGTGAAGTGGAACAGATGAGAAAGATCACAGTTGGCCACCGGAACTACTAATTTTTAGAAGTTGATACAATTTTTATTAATTTTGCAAAAAACCTAATCTTCTAGGCGCACACACACATATTGCATTAGGTGACCATTGTACAGTTTAAACCACAGGAGCTGAGACTTAAATTTGACAGACTAATTCCTTGAGGATCATAGAAATGCAACAGATTCGAGATTTTCTCAGAAACTCGATGGAATTTTAGAATCTTGGTAGTCAGTCCGAGACCAAAATATTTATTCGCGAAATGTCGGCATCTCTGTCGACCTCAAGGCCGGATAATATTATTATTTTTTTGCCCAGAATCTGAACATAGCCGTGCAGCGAGGGAATGCCGCAAATGTTAGATATGCTGCCTCGGGTAGGCGAAATATTTACTTACAGGGTTTCGATATTTTTTTAATGCATACTTTTATTGTCTTTCATTTATTTGTATTTATTTAAAAATTAATAAGTGCTGTTTTTTTCTACTATTGTACTCTTTATTTCAAAATCAGATCACCGATTTCTTTAATAGCGTCTGTGATAATACCATTTTAAATTAGTGCAAAACTACGCTCGATTTCGTGTTTCAAATCAGTAGAGTAAAAAGTAGAGTTGAAATTAATAAAATTAAAGTTCTAATTAACCTCGTCAACTAGATGTACAAAAAATTCAATTTAAACTTTAGTTAGCATATGCATAGATTTTTACAGCTTCTTCCAAATAGTGTTTCTACAATTTTTTTTATTTTTTCAAAAATCATTTTATTTTTATTTTTGAATATTTTTCGCTGTAACTGTACTCCAGCCCCTTTAGAACTATTCGGATGCGACAATAATTGAAATTCATGCCCGGAGGCATTCATGGCAAATAACTTCATTCAGCATTTAGCATCCAATTTAGAGGCGTGTGTTTTGCTCAACAGCCCGCCGACACCCTTCAGATTGGGCCAGTGATTAGGTTAAGAACATACGACTGCTATACAGGTTTTATAACTCACTAGCTGTTGACTGCGACTCAGTCTGCGAAAATTCGTTTGTCGCTATCCCACGGCAACTATGCAATTTTCCGAGATGAAAACTATCTTGTCCTTTTCTGGGACTCAAACTATATCTATACCAAATCTCATCGAAATCGGTTCTGCGGTTTATGCGTGAAGAGGTAATAGACAGACAATCATTTTCGCTTTAATAATATTAGTACGGATTCTATTTATTTATTTATACAAAAATGATCTTGTGGACTTACCTACAGCCCTAGCCAAGGCGTCCAGCAGGATAGTAGTAGGCATTAGAGCTATAGGTACTTAAACTTAGAAATATACAATCATATGCAGTTAATTAAAAATAAAATAAATTGAAAATACTAAATTAAATATACAACTTCTATACAATCTTTGAATTAAAATTACGAAGAAACATGGGTTCGAATCAACCTTGAAAAAGAGCTACGGATTGGTTAGAAACATGTCAGGCACACCTCGATATCTGATACAAGAGTGACCCGTACTTCTTATTTCATTTTACACAATATGCGAATGTTGCGTATCTACCCAAATGTCTTTCGAAAGTGGTAGAAATCTGTAACTAAATAACGATTATAAATTTCGACTTTTAGTCAAAATAATTATAACTGTAATTTTTTACTACTTACTCGTATTTCTAATTCAGCACAATTTTTTACCACTTTCCAATACTTAGTATTTTTGAGTGATGTGATTTCATAAATCTGACCCCAGTGGTTACCTAATTGCATTAGATTTTATTCTAAAATAAGTTTAAAAGCAACATTAATTTGATTACGACGGGTTTGTAACATTTTATAAACAAAGACTCATTAGACAGCTCAATTAAATAGTTAAGGTTAATACGTACTTTGTTTACGTAACCTGAACTCATTCAACTCTACAGTACAAGTTGTAATATTATTCAAAGATTCCTAATCTCTAAAGGTCGCCTGCGCACGCTGTGCAAATTACGCAAATTACTTCTAATTATACCGTTTCTCACTAGATGGCGAAACAGCCACGCTAAGTTTCCGCTAGATCGCTACAGGTGGCGTGAGTGCCGTCACATGGAAAACTTTCGTGTTCCATTAAGTGCACGTTTATAATTAAAGTAACTGCACTACGACAATATAATACCTAGTTATTTTGATTTTCACGGTATTTCTTTGCCGCAGTACTATAGCATTTTAATACAATGGTTACGAGTGGGTTGAATAAGGTTTGAGTTTTTAAGGTCTAAGGCGCAAGCCCCACAGAAGAGGCATGGGACAGGGCCGCGTCGCAGTCATGGCGCCCCTAATCAGTTTTCATACTAAATATAGGTTTAGAAGCGTCGCGATTTAAAGCAGACAGAAGAGACAGAGCGGAGAGGCGGCCTGCGAACAATCGACGCGGACTGCGACGCGCCCCGTCCCACGTCTCTTCTGCGTGTCTTGGGCCTAATTACGAAATTAATGTATACTTACGTAATACGTAATACTTTTTCAATGAGTAAAAATACTGGATTAACCAAGACCTAAAATAATTAAATAAACATATTTTTACGACATTCTCATACCTATCTTTAACTGTAGGTATTTTTATAGTTTAAGCATAATTTTATTACCTAATCTTGTCAACTAGACGAATTTTTTGTATTTTATCTTTGATCAATTATTTTTTGTAGCAATACGCAGATTTGTGCCACTTTAAAATGGTATTTTTGAATGGTTTTATTTAAAAAATCCTGGGGACCGATCTCCAAAAAAAACCTATGTATACTCTAATATAATTTATAACTAGCGACCCGCCCCGGCTTCGCACGTGTGCAATTATGCATGTATTATACATATAAACCGTCCTCTAGAATTACTCTATCTATTAAAAAAACCGCATCAAAATCCGTTGCGTAGTTTTAAAGATCTAAGCATACCATAGGGACAGACAGACAGCGGAAAGCGACTTTGTTTTATACTATGTAGTGAAGAGTCCTTGGCGCCCTATTTGCAGAATAAATATTCGATGTTGGTAAACTTCCCCGTAACAACTTAAGGCTACCGAACCGCTTCTTAAGGTGAAATGTCAAAAATTCATTAATTGCGTTGTTTATTGCTTCCGCGTAATTGGCCCGGTTTTGCCCGGCCCCGGCTCGTGCCGTAATTATGCCCGGCTCCAAACTTCGACATTATCACCTTGTACGAAAAAAGCGGGGGAACTTGTCGATATCGATACTTCCCGGCTTTGTGTTGAAAAATTGCGTCATTCGTGATTTCTCTTTCTTTTTTGTCAATGCAAAAAGATTGTTATACTAAACGGGACTTATCACGCAAACAATATTTACCTTGACGTTTCAGCCACATTACAGCAGCCGTGGACACGAGTTGAATAAAAGCCGAAACGTCGAGGTAAATATTGTTTGCGTGATAAGTCCCGTTTAGTATAACAATTATGAGTGAAAATCACGAAAGTTTAAAACAGTATAATGTAAAAGGATGTCTCGAAACGTTAGGAAGTTTGTATAAAAAAACCTTTTTGTTAAAAATTTTTTGTTGACTTTACTTGAATTGTCATCCCACTACTAATATAAACGTGTAATTTTGTATGGATGGATGTATGTGTGGATGTTTATTTCACGCCGAAAACAGTTTGATAGATCCTGATGAAGTTTGGCGTAGCTCAAATCTGGGCTCTACAGAAAACCAGCGTTGCTACACTCTCTGTGCAGCAACACATGCTGAGTAGAGACCCTTTTTCGGTGACAATTGGTGTCACTACCTTAACAAACTTGTGTTATTAGTTGTTAATGTTGTTTTCTACTGTTTGGTGGTGGTACTCTTGAAACCTGAAATAAAATATTTTTCTTTCTTTCTTTCTTTCTTTCTTTCTAAGTACAAATAGTTTATAACCTGCATTCACATATAGGATACTTTTAAAAATTATAAGTTAAATTAAATGGCTCTTAAGATCAATTTAATAAATGGGTAAAGTTGGACAAAACACCGGTATTTCAAAATAGTCTAAAACGTTCTGTTGCGCACAACAGGCAATAAGCCATAATTGTATCTATGGCTAATTTTCGTGTCACAACTAAACTTTCCGTCCTGTCAATCGTCAATACGAAAGTATGGTTTACTATCAATTAACATCGCCCATCTTTTTGAACGCCACCCAATTACCATTTTAATATTAAGTAATAGTATCGATACGTTGCCTTTCGCACCGTACGCATCAAGTCCCATCCCTTCGCTACACAACAGTTAATAAAAATATTAACAGAGTGGGGCGTCAAAGAAACAGAGTTAATTTAATTATCCCGCCTTTTAATAAACCGTCCGCTTTCGAGGGCTATATTATAAAAATTAGTTGGAAATCAGTGCTGTTTGTTGCTTTATTACTTTAGCGTTTTTGAACAAATTAGAATTTCGGGTCACTTTTTTGTTTTATAGAAATATTAGTAACTAGCTGTTGTGCGACGTAGTCTGCAAAGAATTCGTTTATCGCTTACCCGCGGAAACTCCAGAATTTTCCTGCATAAAAACAGTCATATATGTCCTTTCTCGGGACTAAAACTATTCCTATACAAAATTTCATCTAAATCGGTTCGGTGGTTAAAGCGTGAAAAGGTAACAAACAGACAGACACACTTTTGCATTTATAATGTTAGTGTTGATTTATAAAAATACCAGCTGTTGCCGGCGACTCCATCTGCGATGAATAGGGGTATAAAAATAGCCTTCGACCTACCAAATATAGAGAAAAATTTCATAAAAATCGGTCGAGCCGTTTCGGTGGAGTTCGATAACAAACACCATGACACGAGATTTTTTTTATATGAGATCAACGATCAAGCGATCAACGAAATAATTGCGATTTTCATAGTAATAAGTGTGACAAGTGACAAGGCTCGCCAAACAGATCGGTACCGTGCCATCCGCATCTAACGCGATCCTGCAACCGGTCGTTGCTCCATCTGTTGGAGGCCTACCTACACTACGTCTTCCGGTCCGTGGACGCCAGATTTAATTTGAAATTGATAGCTCACCTAAACACAAAATAACTTTTAAAGCAGGTAAATATTTAGGTGTTATTGGTACTGGCGCCTACCGCCGCCGGCGTGCATATGCATGTAACGCAACACCATAATGCAGGCCCGGGGCGCCCTTGTGCATCCTGCGAGCCATTAGATTGGTTTACATATTTTGTGTACGCTACATGTACCTTGACGAAATTGATTTGTATTATGACTAGCTTTTGCCCGCGGCTTCGCTCGCGTGTACCATGAGTATTCCAAAGAACCAAGATATCAAGCAAGCAAGCATACAGGCAAGCAAGCAAGCAGGTCCACAATTGACCAAGAAATCGGTGAACATACCTACACAAAAAAATACATAAGGTGGAATGCATAACCTCCTACTTTTTTAGAAGTCGGTTAAAGAGCCCTTTGCGGCCTATTTACAGTATTAACTTACAATACTTATACTTACTACTTATTTTAGCTTTTTACAACCAGTAAAACGCAAAATCCCGTTTTTTCCCGTTCCCGTAAGAATTTCGGGAAATGTTTTCTTAATGATCCCCTACACTCCCCAAGGAACTTTTATGCCAAATTTCAGCTTTCTATGACCAGTAAAACGAAAGATCCCGTTTTTCCCGTTCCCGTAGGAATTTTGGAAAGTCCTCTCTCAGTGCTACTCTACACTCCCCAAACAACCTACATGCTGAATTTCAGCTTTCTACGGCCAGTAAAACATAAAGTCCCGTTTTTTCCCGTTCCAGTGGGAATTTTGGAAATCCCTCTCTTAATCCTCCTCAACACTCCCCAAGGAACCCACTTGCCAAATTTCAGCTTTCTATGACCAGTAAAACGAAAAATCCCGTTTTTCCCTTTCCCGTGGGAACTTTGAAAAGTCCTCTCTCAATGCTCCTCTACACTCCCCAAAAAACCTACATGCCGAGTTTCAGCTTTCTACGACCAGTAAAACAAAAAGTCCCGTTTTTTCCCGTTCCCGTGGGAATTTTGGAAAGCCCTCTCTCAATCCTCCTCAACACTTCCTAAGCAACCTACATGCCGAATTTTAGCTTTCTACAACCAGTAAAACGAAAAATCCCGTTTTTTCCCGTACCCGTGGGAATTTTGGAAAACCCTCTCTTAATTCTCCTCTACACTCTCCATGCAACCTACACGCCAAATTTCAGCTTTCTATGACCAGTAAAACGAAAAGTCCCGTTTTTTCCCGTTCCCGTGGGAATTTTGGAAAGTCCTCTCTCAATGCTCCTCAACACTTCCTAAGCAACCTACATGCCGAATTTTAGCTTTCTACAACCAGTAAAACGAAAAATCCCGTTTTTTCCCGTACCCGTGGGAATTTTGGAAAACCCTCTCTTAATTCTCCTCTACACTCTCCATGCAACCTACACGCCAAATTTCAGCTTTCTATGACCAGTAAAACGAAAAGTCCCGTTTTTTCCCGTTCCCGTGGGAATTTTGGAAAGTCCTCTCTCAATGCTCCTCTACACTCCCGCAACCTACATGCCGAATTTCAACTTTCTACGACCAGTTAAACGAAAAATCCCGTTTTTCCCGTTCCCGTGGGAATTTTGGAAAGTCCTCTCTTAATGCTCCTCTTAACTCCCCGAGCAACCTACATGCCGAATTTCAACTTTCTACGACCAGTAAGACGAAAAATCCCGTTTTTTCCCGTTCCCGTGGGAATTTTAAAAAGTCCACTCTCAATGCTCCTCTACACTCCCCAAGCAACCTACATGCCGAATTTCAACTTTCTACGACCAGTAGAACGAAAAATCCCGTTTTTTCCCGTTCCCGTGGGAATTTTGGAAAGTCTTCTCTCAAGGCTCCTCTACACTCCCCAAGCAACCTACATGCCGAATTTCAGCTTTCTACGACCAGAAAACGAAAAATCTCGTTTTTTCCTTATCCCGTGGGAATTTCCGAAAATCCTTGAAACAGTTTTTCACTATTATAATTACCTACTTCTATGCCAAATTTGAAGAGTCTAGTAATTATGGTTCATAGGATTCCGTTGAACTGAATATATAAATCCCGTTTATTCCTTATCCCGTGAGAATTTT
This sequence comes from Archips xylosteana, assembly GCA_947563465.1. NCBI lineage: Eukaryota > Metazoa > Arthropoda > Insecta > Lepidoptera > Tortricidae > Archips > Archips xylosteana. The sequence continues at coordinate 9,248,619 of OX387362.1, forward strand.
GAAAAATCCTGAAATCGATGTTTTCATTATTGTAATACCTACTTGTGTATCAAATTTGAAGAGTCTAGTTATTATAGTTACTGAGATACGGTCACTCGGAATCGAATCTATAAATCCCGTTTTTTCCCGTTCCCGTGGGAATTCCCGAAAATCCTTCCTTAGTGGATGCCTACATTGTATAAGGAATCTATGTGCAAAATTTCAAGTCTCTAGGTCCAGTGGTTTGGGCTGTGCGTTGATATATCAACAGTCAGTCAGTCAGTCAGTCAGTCAGTTTAGAATTTTATATATATAGATTAGTTTGGGCTTGCGTTTGAGCTGGATGGGAAGTGACGATGAGATTGAGCTTGCTTAACTAGCATTATCGTGTCTGCCGTTCATATTAAAGTAAGAAAAATGAAATCTAATAATTTTTTTCACGAATAAATATTAGTATTTAGTATTGTCCCGTGAAAGTTATTTGTGGCGTAGTTGTGAAGACCTATACATCAAAGTCTGTGCGCCACCAGTTGAAAAATGTTTAAAATTGTACTGAATTTTGAAATGAAAGGAAGAAGGAAGACATTTATTCGCTTTCACAAAAAGACACCCAAATACAAGAAAATACACACAATTTGACACAAATAAGTAAATAGGCTAAAAATTAACTATAACTGCTTAATACCTTGGAAAAATTTATTTAGGCAACTTATCAATTTCACGTCTTTTGATAGCATGAATTATTTCACAAAAAAAAATCATTCGGTAACTTGACAAGTGTAGGTCGGTACCTATAAGGGATCTTAGACTATCGTAAACGAGCCATAACATTGTATCCAAACCATATTGCCACGCATAGCAATCGCAATCGGAACGAATTTCCAACATTTACACGCCATGTATGGCTTCGCTAGGGCAGATGCCCATGCGCAGGGTAAATCCGTTACCCCAATCGTGCCACCCTAACAACGGTTTCAATTAGAAAGAATCTCATAATAAAACACATGGATCGAATTACGAGCTCGATTACGGTTTTTCTAGATATTAACGCTTTAGCACCCAAGGGACGGATGTTCTATGATATTGTAGAAAGACTAGGTACAGTTGATCGGGCCAGTAGTAGAGCAATAGGCAATGATGCACACAAAAATAACTTTCAATTTATTGACCAATAGGACTTCGGTATTTCTCGCCCGACGCATTGGCATCGCAATCCAGCGGAAAAATGCAGCCAGCCTTATGTGCAGTCTTCCGTAGGGAAATAACTTAAGAGAATTGTATTGTATATCTAGTCAAGTCTCCTTTTTATTTGTACCAAATTGTGAGGTATTTTTTTTCAGCCCTTACCCTCTGGTGTTGCAATGTTCATGAGTGGTTGTGCTTACTTACCTTAAGGTGACTCTCTTGGTTGTTTGCAACCCTATTCATAAAAAAGTAAGCTTCCTTTCATCGAGATTGATTTACTTAAATCTGGCCTATTTGTAGAAATGTGCTACAATGCTTCAGCTGCTTGATAAGTATCTACTGCAGTGTTTAAAACTTTTATTGTACTTATTATAGAAATAAACATAGTATATTTTACCGATATGCTCCTATCAAAAATATACCCAACGTCAAAGGTAGAGCTACTTACATTTGTACCTTGTCGCTTTGCATCCGCTTCTAAAAATGTGTTAATATTTATTGTAATAAAGTGCAAAAAGAAATCAGCCAGCCAACCGTTATATTTTTTACATTTAAAGGAAATATTGCATAAATTATTCTAATACATGTTCCTCATAGCCTACCTAAAACAATACAAACATGCAACCAACCCCAAAAACTGTAACCAAACGGAACTCCCAAAACGCTGACGTCATCGTGACACCCTAGACAAAACCACACCAACTTACACCCTCACCCACAAAACACCAAGAATTTCATACTACCCCCATAATAACAGATATATTCCCCTGACACTCCAGTAACGAGCGGAATGTTAGAACGGATGGTACATTATGGTACATTACATTACGGCGTCCGGACTGTTCGGCACTTCGCAGCTTGCTCTTCCGGGAGTGTGTGAACTGTCACCTTGCGAGCAATAGAACTGTTCATTTGCGTGGAAATTAACGGACTTTGGTAGTCCGTTATGGCACCTGAGGGTTCCCAGGTATTTAAAACATATGCAGTTGCAGTGCTGTTGCAAGAACGCTGTTATGTACATATTGTTATTAATACTTGTATTTTGTATTCATATCATAAGTTATTTTTTAGTTGGCATTACAAATTGATATCCAAAAATGTATGACTTTAGCTATTTGCTAACCTTTATTTCTTGACTTTAACAAATAGTCACGCTTTTATTTCACCTTTTAGTCGATATTATTATTATGTACATAGATACAATGTCAAACAGTTTTCTAGTAGACAAACGGACAAGATACGAACGGAATGGCTTCTAATTTTGACTACGGAAAATATGATCTTAAAAAGTAGATTCATCTTTGGTCGCTAAACTATACCAAGCTAATATCCGTCCTTTCAAGTGTTCTTTGAGGCTATCATAAAGCAAAGTACACAAACATGCAACGTTGAACCAAGAATGGCTATCGAGTGGAAACTGCACTTCCGACGTGTGTACACGACTTTATGCGAGGTAGGGTCCGCATACTTCTATCTCCATTATTTTTGAACTATAAATGTACGCATCACATTCAGCAGAATATAAAGAAAACAACATAGTTCTTTACATGAAAATAATAAGAACCCAAATATAATTAATCACCTACAATTTCTTTAATCTACACACACCTACAGATACACACACTACACTATACACATGCTACACTCGCAGCTGTGTCGAAATATTGGCAGGTACTTGATTAAAGGTAACCGCGGTCTACATACCTTAGAAAATATGTCTAATATAATTAATCGTGAACCATTTAAAATCTAATACTCGTAGTACCCTTTGTGTTTAGTACCCACCGTAAACATGAATTAATCTTCTCAAGTCTAAAGTTTTCATAAGAAAATCTTCGTAAAAGGAAATCACAGGAGCACAATTCCCTAGGAGTCTCCAGGGACTTAACTAGTTCCTTCGTTGGCTGTCCAACTTCAGATTTACACAACAAACTTGCACTTTCTCTAACTTTTATTTCCGAGCAATAGATCGCATTTTTCACTTCGCCGTCTCCACAATAATGTTGTGTCATAAAATCCATTTGTTGCTTTTGACATGTCGTTTTATCTTCGAACTGTAGTAATATTTATTTAAAGGCCTTTGATCGTAAGTGATTTGGTCAGGCAGTTTTTAGGTGGCGGCTTTACCAATACTGGGAAAAGCAGACATACTACATATACTCGTTTGTTAATGAGTTATTATACTAATAACAGGGTATTTCAGGCTTCCTTTAAGGTCGATTTCTATCTACAGAGATCGAGCGTGTCAGACACATGCCGTGGCCTTAGATTATTTATACACTAGATAGAGCTTCGCCAGCATGAAAACGTCCCGAAAAATATAAGCCAATTGTTGGCTTATATGTCATTTGCCTTCCTTCAGTTTGAATGACGTAACGCGATCGTAATATGAAGCTGTCAAATAGATTTTTGGACGTTTTGTATCGCAATGTTTGCTACTGACACTCTATCTAGTCTATAAATAATTTAAGGCCGTGGCAGACAAAATAGTATTTTTCTGTACAGAATTCATATCTATCGTAACACGACCACGCAGACACCAACAGACATGGGCCGTGCCCGGCCAGTACACGCGGAATAGTAGATTGTTCAACAAGGGACTAAAACAAGACAAGACACAAGATATTTAGTTACCCGAGCAGAGCGAGGGTGGCTATAATTCTTGTGTCATTATGGCAGTTTAGTCTCGCGTTAAACACTCTACTTTTCACTTTGAATGCGAGGAAAAAAACGATGTTTTAGGTATACCAATCTACAATATTACTTTTATATAACGTACGCTCAATACGAGCAATGGACGTCTGTTCAGAATTCAAATAGCAATTTAAATATGTTCCGCGGTTTTTTTTGTTGAGTGACGCTTTAAATGTTTGCATATTTAGCCAACAGATTCAAACTTGAAAATTATTTCATAGCTAACTGGATTAAGTATGCATAATAAAATGAATTCATCTTTAATATAATTAAATAGATTAATATTCGTAATTATTCATGGTGTTTCACGAAATTATTATTTTTTTAAATAATTTTTATACAGTTGTCATTTTGAGGTTATTTTCCACGCCCTAAAGGCTTCCACAGACCGAAGCGCAGGGCGCTACGGAGCGCTACAGAGCGGGCGTTACGGAGCGCTTCGGAGCGTCCGCAGCGCGCTGCGGTCTGTGGAAAGCTTTAAAATTGTCTATGCCCAGTCACTGAAAATGGCAATAATCCTCCATCCACAAACACCGTGATTGGCAGTTTAGGGGTTTCCAAAGTAAATTAAAAAAAAATACTTTAATCCCTAGAGATCAAAAAAGAGCTTTAGTCCCGATATGCAGAGACTAAAGTAACATTTTAAGAGCATGAGAAGTGAAAAGAATATTTTGTCGGTGTCTGATACGGCACGTGTCTGAAACGCTCGGTGTCGGAAGATATGAATCGACCTTAAGTCTTCTTTTTACGACTTTCAATAATAGTACTACAGTCGAAGCCAAAGATATCTTTACACTTTACTACCTTGTTGCTGTCACTTTGTGTTTGAACTTTTATATGAAACTAGATGTCACTCGCGAGTCCGTCTACGAAGAATTCGCTATCACTATCCGACTGGAACTATGCAATTTTTCGGGATAAAAACTATCCTTATACGGCTCTCAAACTATCTCTATACCAATATGAAGAGGTAACAGACAGACAAATAGACAGACACACTTCCGTATCTATAATATTAGTATGGATTGTCAGAAGGCATGCAGTGTCAAAGTACAAAAAAAGGGTGTAAAATATCTTTGACCTCGACTGTAAATAGGTATAGTCGACCAAGGAATTCATTTAGCACCCTTAGGTTCATTTTCAGTTGCACATTCTTAAAAAAATATTAAAGGCTATTTTCACTACAAGCCAATGTGACAATCAGCCTTATTGTTTTTCTGCTGATGTTTAAACTGTCATAAAAATGGTAAAGCAGTTACTTGGTCGAATATACAAAGAAACAAAACGAATTTGATACTTTGGTGCTCAATTCCTCTTCTGTTGCAGGTGGCAATTTGTGGTTTATATTACTTCAAAGTCGCTACACTCTTGCCAAAGTAGTCGTGTCATCGGTTGCGGAGAACCTTTATCATATTTTAATCCTGCCACAGAAACCCTCGTTGTTTTAACTGTAGTTTGAGAAGACCAATAAATGGTACTCAATTGACACCCAGGCAGTCTGAGACGAGACGCAAAAATATAAAAGAAATAGAAAGCTGTGATTGAAAGTATAAATATATGAATAAAACTATATATTTAAAATTTAATATAAAAGAACTAACATTAAAGAAATGTGTTTCTTGAGTAATGCATATGTGTTGATGGGGTAAAACCAACAATAAATTAAGTACCTAATCAAAAATTAAGGTGATCGATATCTCACTAGCACACAAGGAGTACGTTAACAATACTATAACGTCAAGCTAAATAAAAGCTTGAAAAAATGCGCTTACTACTTGGAACTTTATTCTCTGGTGTAAGGAATCATAGGCAACGGTGATTTCTTTACTCCAGTCAAACGTTTGCTCGTTTGCCCTCTATAAAATAAAAGCGAAATAGGTAGCTACGTAAAACAGAGACAATATAGCAGCGTTTTAACAATCGGTGGATCAAACTCCCACCCCACATATTGATGGCAATCGAGTGTTTTGATAGGTCCATTACGAACAGATGTTTCGGTTCTATTAATGGGAAATTTAAGTTATTAAGTTTTGTTGATCACTTTGTGATATTATGATAACTGAGTTAATTCAAGAAACTTTTGCGCTCCCCCTATGACTAACGAAAATTTGAGTGATCAAAACTATTGGTAGAATTATTCTCATCTATACATATAATAAATCTGTAACAAGTCGGTGTCTGTACATTGAAGATATTTGAGAAAAACTGTCACTAGGGCTATTTACTAGCGCAATAGAACCCAAAACAATGTTTTTTAGAATTATTGTCTGTTTGTCTGTTTATCTGTTTGTCTGTTCGTTTGTGCGCGCTAATCTCAGAAACGGCTTAACCTAGAAGGATGCGGTTTTCACTGATATGTTGGTATTTTCTTGGATTAACATTTAGTGTTTGTTTCATTTGAATCGGTTCACAAATAAGAAAGATACGTCTATTTTAAGAATTTATAGAACAGTTTTTAGAAGTAGTGACTTGGGAGTAGGTACGGTGGTGAATGTGAACGCGGGTGTGCGGGGGGGGCTTCGGTGTGGGGACGGTGACGGGGGGGGGGGGGGTTGCGGGGGGCGGGGTATTTTTTTTTATATCGTTGAACTAAGGAGAGCCATAATTGATGAAAAAGTAAATTGGATAAAAAAAATAAGCTGCCCAAATTACTAATTCCACGCGGACGGAGTCGCGGGCAAAAGCTATTTCAAAAATAAAATTTGTGTGAAAAGAAAAATGGGTTTCGCTTTGAAATGAGAATAATTCGCCAATTGTGTCAGTCTCGTTCTGAAGGTGCGTAGTGTCATTGTTAAATTTTAACGATACATTCGATTTAATAAAACAATTTACAGTATATCTTACTAATGTTAAAAATGAGAAAGATTATGTGTATGTGCGTGTGTTTTGTTACTCCTTCACGCTTAAACTGAGAATTGATATTTACCTATATATATGTACCTATTAGTAATAGCTGGATGTCTGGAATACCAAATAGACTACTTTTTTTCTAAATATTCCTACGGGATCCATGTAAAATCCCAAAATCTTAACTGAATTTTCATGTTGGTAACGACTTCTCGCAGCGATCTCGGAGACTTGAGGTGTAGTGCCCTGCAGTTCGCCACGTCAGAAGATTCCAGCAGGTTGCCGGCCGGCAGGTTGGCAGGTTTTAAGATTTTTTATTCCCATTATCTTTCGCTATATGAGAAATTAATAATATAATCTATATAATTAATTATAATAATATAATTAATTATAATCTATATAATTACATAATTAATGGGGGCATTAATTAAACGGAACATTCGACAACATTTTGCCGATACATGCTTTTTCACAAAGTGGGTATGATTTCTGCTCTCTAAGTTACGTAGCTCGTAGGTATAGAAGAAGTGGATTCACATGGAAGTGCGAATCAAGGTAAGTATGCTTTTATGTAAAGTAAGTATTTATTACTAGTATACACGGGATTAAATTACACCTTTTATCCTGCTAAAATGACCTGAAAATTCAGTCACATTGCAGCGGATTCCAGATTTGTGTATTTTTCGTCTCCATGTTTCACCGACCAGACTATAGGCAATACACAAAATATTACATTTACACCTAAGCACTGAACATTCCAAACTCTCCCTATGAAACTGCCATCAAATTGACTGCAAAAATGTCGAGCATGCGACAGAGACACAGGCGCTACAAAGCGAAAAACCTTATTCACGTGTCGCGGGAAATATCGCGAGTTAGCGTTACATTGCGTGGCCGCCAAGCTATCATCCCAAAGTGACCACGTCAACCACGTCAGTGTAACCAACTGCAGGTGTAATTCACGTCGCAAATAAAGCTTAACCTAACTCGCGAACTCCCACGATGTCACATAGTGCTATGTGGTCGACTGGAATGTTACAGAAATTAGTGCACGTGTCCGAAATGGCCCCCCCAAATGCCAGCTTTGATTTACCCTTATTATAGTCAATTACGTTTGCGTCTAACAATTTCATTTTGTATTTTGGATAGCGCGTAATTATGAGATAATTATGGGTTTCGCGAGGGTTGACATATTGGGTAATTGGGTTTTTTAAAGGTATTGGCGTTATAACTAATGCATACTTTTTAGAATCTGTTTTAAATTATGTTCAATGGTCAAAGCTGGACACGAACACAATATGTATACAACATTCTAAGAACAATAACATAATAATATTCATATGAAAATACTTTCAAAGCAAAGTTTTTAAAATTATTTCGGAATACTATAGAAGATGGTTGGGTTAGGTTAGGTTACCACGTATAGGTTTTTCATTGATATTTTTGATGCCTTTGACGACGTACATGTTTAACAAGATCAATGCAAGGAATCATTATTTGTCAAATACTGTTGAAAATCCTTTAGTTTCACATTCACAGGGGTGTTCTGTCGAAATACCACCACCACCTGCTGATGTAATATAATTTAAACACCTTTTATGTACCCATGTGTTGTTAATATTTAAGAAAAGCGTTAGTTAGTATTGGCTTTAGGTCAATCAGGGTTCAGGAAGCAAACTTAAGTAAGGTTGATTTCTAACACAGGCGAGTTCTTTTTATTTTACCCACGATGTTTCGAAGGTTCAATGATAAAACCAAAATAATGTGATGTTGTGTGTTTGTAATTACTTAGTTGCCTATTAATTGGCTGATTTAAAAAATATTTAGTTGCTTATATTTTATTACACGGATCAATGCGATTTTATGCTTAGAAATAGTTGAAAATATTGGAACAAGATTAATTTTATTCCATTCGTTAAGATTGCCGACCCAAGCCGCTGGTAAGCTCTTAAATAAAATATACAATAGGTTGCCCAAATAACAATGTAAATGTGCTCATTAATTACTTTCATCATTAAATTTACACTAATTTACATGCCTCCACTGTCTAAAAACATTGTGACACTAACATTTTAATTAATTAAAACATTATCTAATCCAAACGCTGAACATACCGCCCGGCTACGTCATTTTGCGACAGGCTCAATTTACCATTTTGCAGTACATTGCATGCGTTGTTCATCAACGAGGGTGCGGTAAACGTGTTGATCGTGCAATGGAAAGGGTATTCCAATTAGAGTCGCTTTCGCTAGTTCCGCATAGTCACGGCCTAGCCATAAGGCAGCGTGCGCACGAGCGTGGCGCGCAGATTTATCAGTACAATTAAGCGGCATTACCGTATGAAAGCGCGTGCGCCAACGCAGCTGGCCCGGGTATACGCGGCATAAGAGGAGTTGAGGCTTAAAATACAGTTTTATAAGAACTTATTTTAAAATATTGTATTAGGTATGTTTATTAAATTTAACTAATCATTTATTATTAATTAAAATATTATAAATTTATAGACTTCAAAGGAAATTTCAATATTATCTCACAGGTTATATACCACGGAATTCTATTTTCGAACTTCGTATCGTTCCGTTCACGCTAATGGTACTAAACAAAGAATGAAAGAAATGGCATGATACGAAGTTCAAAAATCTAATTTCGTAGTAGCACCCCAGATAATCTCATCCGTTGTATCTTGACTTAGGTATCTCTTGGAAATCAGCATAATGCTTTGATTACGGCACTTCATTCCATAGCTTATTTTCAACAGTTGTTATAAAAAAATGTTATAAGAAATTGGATTTTTATATTGCGGAGGTCCTCCATTAGTAACAAAGTGGACATTTTGTACTTAGTTTAACTAGAAATTGTGTAAATTGTTTCACTAAAACTTTGTTTTACGTCACAAAACTTTGAACAACCAGTGCGTCAGCTTAAAAACCAGTAGATGTGTACTTGACCAAAGTAATGTGGACTGGATAACTATAAAAGTCTACTTCGAAATAAATACTTACTCACTTTTTATTTTACTATCCTAAATTTAACTTTCAAATTGCATTTAAAATGCCAGTTTCAAATATTAACGGGGTCAATTATTCATTCATTTGTTTACCCTATCCTTTGTGTAAAAAAATATTAAAAAGAGACACAAAAGTACCAAAACCTGTTAGTCGGCTCCCCAAAATCGCGTGACGTATCGTGATTGTCTAAACGCCGACAGATGTGACGGAATGTAATTGTTTGGCCGCGACCCACGAGCCGCGTAAGTACATTTCGAATCGGAGACACCCCTTAATTCGGCTCGATTGAAATTAAAAAAAAAAACTAATTCAAAAGACAGAGATGGTGCTACAGAAACTAGATAAGCGCGTCCCTCTCTCAAATTTAAACAGTTTTAAAGGCGATTCATTCGCCTCGTCAGATGTTCAATGGGCCACAGTTTGGGGTCGGAAGTAACTTTTTGCAAGAAAGTGTTTTTTTGTGAGTTTGATTTAGTGATGTAAAGGCGGAACAAATGCTGTATTAATACAGAATTTATTTATGTTTTTGCTACTATTATCATTTCACATCTGGCGTACTTAAGTCGTTTGATCTGACAAAGTATCAAATATTTTTTTGTTATGATGCCTTACAATATGAAGTTAGATTCTTATGACCGAAGGAACTATTTAATGATAGATGAACTTGTTTATTTATTCTCTGAATAAGAATTCTTATACAGATGTAAAGTATAACTACTGAAGTTGAAAAATATTAGCTTAAATTGCATTTTCTTAAAAACTAAATTAATTAGAAATCGTAGTAGCCTATTGACCTATGGCGTTTGAAGTAGAGGATCGTACGTTCGAGCCCGGGCTTGCACCTCTTAGATTTACTGAATTTATGTGCGAAATTACATTTGAAATTTAACAGCTTTACGGCGATGGATAACATACTGAGGAAATCTGCATACACCTGTGAAAAAATCCAATGGTGCGTGTGAAGTTCCCAACTAAGGCCCGAGCTCTCTCGTTCTGAGAGGAGGCCTGTGTCTTGCAGTGGATATTATATAGACCGAGAAGATAATGATGGTGAAATACTTATTTACATTTGAAATAAAGTTTGAATCCAATTCAGAGTAAGACTCAATCTCGTAGAACTAGCAAGTAACTAGAAAGAAAGAAAACAATTATTCGTGATAACATATTATTATATAGAAATTACCTACAATGACCCAAGAATAAATAAAAATGCGCATATCAAGAAATGGTCCCAAATCAGCTACTCCTAATCTAAACTCCTAAAACCATAGCCCTCTGTGCCGTAGGGTTAATGACCTATTGTAAACGTGTCTAAAAAATACTTCCATCGTGCACGTAACCCCGGAACAACCCGTCAGCTGGTCTCATTATGGTAATGGGGTAATTTCCAGCTTGTGGCAAACATCGCCAATACCCCGATAAGATAACATTTTGTGCTGTAAGTATGGTAGAGGTGAGTTGCCTTGATAAAATCCAGCCAAGTGCGAGTCGGACTGGCACGCTGAGAATTCCATGCAAATTAAAAAAAACTAAGTTTGGCGGTTGAATTAAAATTTCGGGATTTACAGAAAATTCCCAAAAACTACATCCTGCTCTTCGTTAACGTGTCATAAAAAACAACCGTGCCAGATTTCACGCCTCTAAAGCTTGCGGTTTATATTTCGGGTTTTTAAGTTATGTGTCGTGTGTTGTTTATGGGCCTTTGTGATATTCTAAACATCCAGCTATCTATATACCAAATTTCCTTACACGCGCGTATGCACGCACATATAACGACCGCTTTAGCCGCTTTAGCCTAGTTGGTAGTGACCCTGCCTACGAAGCAAGAGGTCCTGGGTTCGAATCCCGGTAAGGGCATTTATTTTTGTGATGAGCACGAATATTTGTTCCTGAGTTATGGATGTTTTCTATGTATTTAAGTATTTATTTATCTATATAAGTATGTTTATCGTCGTCTAGTACCCATAGTACAAGCTTTGCTTAGTTTGGGACTAGGTCGATTTGTGTAAGATTGTCCCCCAATATTTATTTATTTATTTTATATGAACCTACTAAGTACTCTTGCGAAGTTTCGAACGAAAAAGTCTATCTAATCTTGTTTATCCATATAAACTTTGGACCCCCGTTTAATATCGTCATAAAAGCTATAATGTGTGCCAAATTTCAGCATAATTCGTTCACTGAATAGATCATTCATTCACCTTTGCCTTTTATATGTATAGAAGTTAGAGAAGATTAGGATAGTAAATAATAAAATCACAGGTTAATTATAATATCATAAACATAATCAAACACCAAAGTTATTCTATCAAACAAAACATTCAATAATCTTTTATGCCCTTTATTACGGTACACTTAAGCCGGTGCACACTAGGCAAGTGTTTAAGACGCTATCGCTCCCCCAAGAACAGGTCAAGGCCCACCTGTTGCACCCTCGACCTTACACTTTAAGAATTAGGGGAGCAGAAGACGTCATAATTGTTTGTTAGTGCATTATAGCTGATGGTAATTTATTTGAAATTCTTCATTTCATTTTTATAGATGTTTCAGACGTTCGCAATATTTCTTTATTTCTTCTAATAATTGTGATCCTGTCTGTGTGTTTGTTACTCTTTCACGTTAAATGGAATCCAAGTATTTATAGTTCGAGTGCGATATGTTTTTCCATGACAACGCCTTTATGGCATTGTCATAACACTGTATTTCGCTTGGCCTGTGGAAAAACATTTCGCACTCGAACTATAAAATCCCATAAACTTAACAGTTAAGTCTAAGGCGGCCCCTAAACGGTCAATTATATTGCGCAATATTGCGAATTGTGCAATATTATTGACCGTTTAGGGTTAATATTGAAGATTGCGCAATGATTGACCGAAAGTTTGAGCGAGTTTAATTTTTATTGCACAATATTTTTCCATTGCATCGTGTAGGGTCAGTATTTTGCAATATATTAGTATCCGACTGAACACGAAAACATTGTGCAGTTCGTATTATTGTGCAATATAATTGCTCGTTTGGATTCATAGCGCCTTTCAATCTTATTGTACAATAAAAAGTATTGTACAATGTTATTGTAGGTGTAGGGGCCGCCTTAACATGCAAGTCTTCGTCATACCACGTAAATGAATACCACAGTGTAACTTTCGGGAACTCCCATGCAAATTTAGTAAAATCCCGGTATCCGAATTCAACTGCCAAATCAAATGGTTTACATGAATGAAGCTGCGAGTAAAAGCTAGTTTTTATAGTAGAAAATAATGATTTATTGAATCAGGCGTTACTTTGCGGAGGTCCATATTAATGAACTAAAACAATTAGGTACTTTGCTCACCCGCGACCTTACAATAGTTACGTTTATGCAAGAAATGTGTGTTCATGCAGTTCCTCCACCTCCACACTGTACGAACACACACAAATCACATAAACCCAACCATCACCACCACCAAGCTACACTGACGCGTTTCGAACTCAACCAGAGCTCATCTTCAGAGTTACCACAACCGTATGCTATGCTACCAAATGTTAAACTAACAAACCAAAACAAATGTTTTAACTTGTCACTGTAACTTCTCAAGTACCCACTTTATTTTTCTTATTCTCAAACTACCCCACAAAAATTAACTTTCATTGACATATTATAAAACTACCTTGAATTTTTGTTTATTTATTTATAAGGCATATTTTATTAATACTAACTGTTCAAATTAGACCCAAGCCGCAGTAAAGGAGAATATACTAAATTTACCTGTTCATTAATAATAGACCCATAGTGCTGTACCTAATTATTTCCATGCATTCCAGAGCATCCAGACGCAACCCCTTGCCGCAATAATGTAACACTTCATAAGAATCTGAATCTAACAATGAATGATTAGATTCCAACAAATGTTTTGCAAAATTCGATCTATCTGGATGCTCATTCCTATATGCCGAAACATGCTCTTTAAATCTAGTATTAAAACTTCGGTCTGTCTGTCCTACGTATATCCCATTGCAGTCATTACAAGTAAGCTTGTATACCCCCGATCTAGTACACATTTCTTGCATAAACGTAACTATTGTAATTGTGAGCAAAGTAATTGTTTTAGTTCAGAAAATAAGGATTGAAATGTTTTTTAAGACAACTGCTTTCAAATGCATTTAAGTTTTACCTACCTACTTATTATTTAGGGTATTAGTTTATCAATAGATTTAGGACAAAGCATGTTCGTGACATAAAAATAATGGATCGGAAAGATGAAAGGACCTGGTTTTGATGGTGCATGGGAAATGTACTGTAATATCGGATTTCATTAACCAAATACCAAACCCTCCAAGTATGCCCGGCCAGGACCATGATATACGCGACCGGCGGTGCGGCGAGCGTTCCCTCTATTCATTGCGTGCGCTGCTAAGTAATTGCTGTATAGCTCACTATACACACACACACACGTTACATCACGGCCCCGCAATGAAAAGAAAAACGTTGGGCAGGCCGCTGACCGCAAATAATCGTGATTGGGGTGTTACTAAACGTCAAACTGAGGTTTTATGTAATTTGGTGGGAGCTATCAATGTATTTAAAATACACAATAAACATGATTTTTCAGGGTTTCGTCCTAAAGGGTGCCAACGGGACCCTGTTACTGAGACGCCGCTTGTCCGTCTGTACGTTCGTCCGTTCCCTTGCTATCGCATTCACTGTTTCCTTCTTGTCAAATGATATCCAGTTGATGACAGAAAGAGATGATGAATGTGATCACATACGGCGCCGTGCGTTTAACAATATGGCCACCGGCTTACCACCGGCAGAGTAAGTAGCAGTCACATTCCTTTGAGTGTCAACTGCCAAAGAGAATAGAATAATTACGTGTCTCCAATAGCGGTGGGAAAGTACCCTATTATATGGAGGACGAAGCACTGATACTATACTAACTCCGTTTAAGTAGCACCTTTATACCCAGATGTTATATTAAACCGCATTCGCGCATTGAATAGGTGAAAAGAGCATCAGTATAACTGAATTGGCTTCTCTTAGATTTCTTTACAGTCAGTATGAAATGAAAGGTACAATAATGGCAAGGGCCCGCATTTCTCTCGGTCTAGTGGCTTACGAGTGCTACTGGCATAGTGGCACCCCGTGTTATATGGCTTGTCGAGTTTGCGAACTTGGAAGATGCTCTACCTTGATGATGAATTTGTACAATTTGTCATGGTACTTTACAACGCACTATCATCTAATGTGATTAACGAATGTGATCAATGTGTATAAATTGAGGAAGGCTAAGATTCTATGGAATAAATTATTATTATGTGTTAGAAGTCTTCTCTAGAGAAAGCAATTCTACTCTAGAAAGTATAAGAAATTTAACAGGAGTGATGGATATAAGCTTTCGTATCTAACGGACAAATCGACAGGGATTAAAACCCATGCGGCTAAAAATCATATCCGAAATCATAGCCGCTGCAAAGTGCAGGTTGAAATATTGAGATAATATAAACAATATTTAATTACGCGGTTCTCTTCCACTGCACACCACTGCTCACTAGTGGAAATAGTTATGACTGAGAATTACATACAAAAGTTTTAACAACATTTAAAATGATTTACACCAATTATGATGTAAATAATTTTGAAAAAAATCAGAAAATGATTAAAAGTTCATTATCAATTATGTAATAGCTAGATTCGACCATTTAATTATAAGAAATTTACAGTTTAATTCACGATTGTAAGTCAACAACGAACGTTACGATAGTTTCTGCTTTTTCAGAGCCCTTTTTCGTCAGTAATCACCATGTTTTAGAGCTTAAATTATAGTATAAACTATCAACAGAGCATATTCCCATGCAGTCAGCGCGCACGCGCGTCCACCTGCCCGTATCACGGCGCGGGCGCAGCTGCGCAAACGGCTCGCACTCGCATTATCTCCGGCCAGTTCGCCGCATAGGGGTGAGTGATCTTATGCCAATGAGCCCAATTGTAGTGGAATGCAAATGGACGGGGTCTGACAGTCTAGTAGGGGGTTATGTCAAATGAAATTTGTTTAACTGGGATTTTATATTTGGGTTATACCATACACATTTTTTTGTTCGCGTCTCCTATGGATATGTCAAAAGGGTCTACAGCCAATATTTTTTAGTCAAGTCTACATCGGGGGGTGGGACGCCTGGCCAAGTTTCGGGTCATTTAAATAAATAAGGTTGCTGACTCGGAGTCGCTATTTTTATGTCCACAGGAGAGACTACTTTTGTTTCTTACGGTGTGTATGACCCATTTGAAAATGTTGATTATGTATGGTTCTGAAACACCGTAAGCGACATAGCACCAGCAACACAATTGTGAACTTTTTAAACATCTTGAATTTAGGCTTACCTATCCTATGATATGATCCTTTAGTCAAGGTTAGTCTCATCTCGTAGCCAGATATGGTAACTAACTTCAAAATGGGAAGTGTGACTTCTGGCCTCGTAGGCAATTGTGAAACAGGAATGATTTTCCATCTCGTGGCCAGATTTGGTAGCTAAGTAGGTAGGTAAAACTATTCTGTTTTCCGTTTCGTAGTTAGCTTCAAATTGGGATTATTTTCCCATTTCAAAGCTGACTACCAAATCTGGGGTTCGAGTCCCGGCCCACATCTCTGGATTTTTGGAATTTATGTGCGAAACATACATTTAAATTTGAAATCTACCATGAGCTTTACGATAAAGGAAACCAGCACACACCTGAGAAGAAATTCAATGGTGTGTGTGAAGTTCCCAATGATGATGATGATGATGATGATGATGAATGCATTGAAAATTTTGACAACCCCATTCATGAAAGCTTTTACAAGTGTATTCAGACGAACTAACCTATAACAATCTGCTGAAATTTGTAGGATTGATTTTAAAACATCTTGCAGAATCCCGATGACTACGCAACCAAGTATCGTCTACAAAAGGGGTCTACTCGTGCGATAGTTTTAGTTATCAAAGCTTAAAAAGTTTCCCATCGTCTGTAATCGTCTGTATTTCCAAATATGTTAAACCTAGGGCTAGAGTGAATAGGCTGTTACTATAAACCTTTGGCCTCATCTGCATTTTCCATCAGGTGAGATTGGGGTCAATCGCGGGTCAGTATTATGTTAAAAAAAACTAGCTGGTAAATAAAAAAAATTTCTCGCGTATTCCGTATAGGTGAACAAAATGCACCTTTTCTATACAGAGCGAGAGCGTGCGCCAAAATGCGACTGAATAATGTAGTGAGTATTTTTGTACCGTTAGCATGTGAATTTAAATGTCGTAATTGGAGTAAAGTGCCTTCGAATAATTTGAAAGTTTTTTTATTATTGAAACCAGCGTCGTTTACAAGCAATGATAAACAAGATAATTTAAATGAGGTTACATTTGTTTCATGTTTCTTTGTATCTTTAAAAATAATATTTATTTATTCAGTCAAATCCTCTCCATTCAAAAGCTGTCCTGCTATCGCTTTGCAGGGTATATTCAGGGCTCATTCTGAGAGGAGGCCTGTGCTCTACACGCGGGCTTATATAGGCCGACATGATTGATGAACTGGGTGCTCTCATATAAATTTCATCAATTATAATTGTGGTGGAAAAAAAATTTTGAGGGTATTTCTAAAAATCTCATCTTGGTGGATCTCATTACCCTCAAGGAAGGAAAAGTTCCAAGTAGCTCCGGTATTGGTTTCATCACCAGTTAGGTAAGTTTTCACGAGGTTTATATATACAGTGTGTAAATTTCATAAGGGCATATATTTTATCCAGACATAGTTAACGACCATACAAATCACGTGAAATAGATATTTTGTTAATAACTTTTATTAATGAAGCGTAGTTAATTTTTTAAAAAAATCTAAGGGGCAATGTAACGCGTACAATTTCATTTGACATGAGTGTTTATTTACCTCATGTTATGTTGTCAAACCCTATTATTAGGCAGAAAGATCTTCTGAACTTATGATAAAATCGATGCTACGATCATAAAGCACAATACTGAAAACCGTCTTGCTAACTTTCTGCTAAGATCTTATCGTAATTTACTTATTAATGACTGTCGGAGGCAATGGAGATACTTTCGTGTTAAAGTTCCTTTTGCGAGTCTTTACAAATCACTTCATTAAAAAAATGTTTCGCATTCCAAGCAGGTGGTGGTGATAGCATGACACGAGTTTTCAATTTCATTAGCACTTAAATAAAATTCTTTACATTTAAAACTATCTTAATCAATAAGTACCTAATCTTGACGTTCCTTATTTGACACTTTCATAATGAGCCTAGATAACATAAATATCCAACGCCATGAAGGTAATTAGTACTAGGTAGTATTACAAATTCGTTGTCTTTGTCGCGTTTGTTTTCTTTTCTATTCAACCTTTAAGAATAAAACCACAAAATTCAATAGCAAATGTAGAGCGAACTCATTGGTGGTGTTTCTTCTGACATAATTTGTCATGACGCCGCCGACACAAATCAATAAGATTGTTTTCGTAAACGATACGATAATCGAATATTAGTACCAATGAACTCTTTGATATAATAATGGCATATGGTGAAGCTGGACAATGTGGAAGAAGAGTATTAGAAATCTACAGAGAGCGATTTCCGAACCGGCGACCTCCGCGAAACTCACGAGTCATCATCAATGCTCTCCAGCGTATTCGCGATGGTTTGACTCTGACTGGGAGATTCAGTGATCACTCTTTACCAGCTGAAGAGAAGAACGTGTGCAGCTTTGTTTGCTGAATACGTTCGAAATCAATGGATTGGGAGGTTCGGTCCTTGCCGATGGCCTGCATGAAGTGGATTTTTTTCTATGGGGAGCTGTGAAAAACGAAGTTTACCTACTCAAAACCACGAGTATTAGTGGAGCAGCTAAGGGAGAAAATCACGGAAGTTTTTCAAAAACTTCAAGAAGTGAATTTACGAAATGTGAGAACGACCATCAGTCGTCGTAGTGTCGCCTGTATTCAAGAGCAAGGCAATGTAGAAAACAAATATCTCAGGCGAGTGAACAACATTTTAATTAATAATGAAATAAATTAATGATCTTTATTTTTACTTTTATTTTTGAACTAAACAAATGTCGAACCGTTTGTGTTATGACGTTATTCGTAAACGTCATGTTCAGGTAAGTACGTTAATTCATCGACGGATTATGCTGTACATTGCTTGCTGAATTAATTTCTAAGAAAAATAAAATACAACTAATGTTGATTTTACACATGTAATTACGTTAATTAGTATGTATACTAAACGTTGTTAAATTATATGATCGTATGAAATTTACACACTGTATATATTACAACATAATAATGTAACTTGCACGCGGGTGTAGTTTTGGGGAAAGGGAGGTGAAAATATGACGCCTTTGATTACAGAATATCTTTATTTTTCAATGTCGATCGCGTGCGTAACTTAGTGGGTCGCTAGTAAGTATGTATATAATAATATTGGTGTTACGTCAGAATTAGTTTTATTTTAGCAATACTTGTAATTATTTTTTTGTATACAGTAGCAAGGTGCGTCGCAGGCGGCGCGCGCGACGCGTGCCACGCGCGTGCGCGTCACGCTAAACCGAACCCTTATAACGCAGCTTTTTGTTTCCATTCTCTTCCTCGAGCCGACCGTGGGCCCCGTAAATTACTTCACTATTATCCTGCTTTATTTAGGGGAGAATTCGGTCGATTGTGCGATTTTTTTCGCACGTTAGAATTTTGATCAGATTTTTTGCAGAAGATTTATGTCGTAAAAATCGTAGGTTTGTCGTCGATATTTATTTCATTTAGGTGATATAGGTCAATGGCGTAGCGGCGGGTCAAGGCGGAAGGTGAAGATGGAGGAATGATGTGGGCACGTTCTTGAACGACTGATCAGACATAAAGTAGGCGAGAAGTGGCGTGGTGGACACGTAATTATTGAAAGAGACAATTCAAATTTAGGAAGCTTCCATAATAGTAAGCGTTTATTATTTAAACTAATGAAATGAAATACAATAATTGTTAATCAATTCTAAGTTGTTTATTTGCGCATCTTTAAAAAATGTGTATTTTTCCTTTCACAAATGGACTTTTATTTTGAATTGTCCCTTTAAATACGTGTCCCATTCATGCCACTTCTCCCCTATGTACTAGCAAGTCCAGATTAAGGTAATTTGGAAGTCCGAGGGAGAGGCCAGCAGGGGCTAAATTCAGGAACGGCTCAACACGGTTTGTGAGCGGTAATTCGATCGTTTAAAAAAAAAATATATATTAGGGGACAATCTTACACAAATCGACATAGTCCCAAACTAAGCAAAGCTTGTACTATGGGTACTAGTCGACGATAAACATACTTATATAGATAAATAAATACTTAAATACATAGAAAACATCCATAACTCAGGAACAAATATTCGTGCTCATCACACAAATAAATGCCCTTACCGGGATTTGAACCCAGGACCCCTTGCTTCGTAGGCAGGGTCACTACCAACTAGGCTAAAGCGGTCGTTTGCGAGAGGATAGTGATGAATTGCTTTCAGGAACGCCAAAAATCACTGGTTTGCGAGAGGTTTGGGCTGAGCTTGTGATGAGCTTTATTTTCCTAGAAAGAAAAAATAAGGCTCATCCCAATCTTAGCCGCAAGCCTCGCAAACCGTGTTGGGCCGTTCCTGAATTTAGCCCCAGATCATTCTTCATTCATCTTCCATGGTCTTATTTTTTAGGAATTGGCTGCTGATTTTGATGGCATTATCGGATATTTATTGTAGGTACAATCAACCTTTTTGCCCCATCGGCCATCAGTTTCTACGTGCGATGTGCCCTGCCCACTGCCACTTGAGTCTGGCGATTCTTCGACCTATGTCGGTGTCTTTAGTTCATGCGCCGATTTCTAATGCGATCCCGCAGAGACACTCCGAGCATAGCCCTCTCCATTGCCCTCTGAGTGACTTTGAGCTTCCTTATGAGGCCCATCGTTAGCGGCTACGTGCGTGTGCTTCTACCACATAATTGGAAACTATATGGAAATCTTCTGCCATTTTCATGAAAATGATTCGGAACAAACTCTCTAATAATGACCCATTTACGAATATTTAATTGTGCCTCTGAAATAAAACAATCTTTCCGATTTTCTCTGTAACACGACCAATAAAATTATCAGTCATTTACTTCTTTGGACCTCAACTAAAATTCAAACAGCCATATCGACCCCTGCTTATTATTATTAGTAGATAGGTGAGTCTGTCCGTCACAATCAGTTGATTAAATCCAAGCACACCTGCGGGGGAAAACGAGGGTGCGTTGCCTGGCGACGCTGCCCTGTTAAACAATTTTTGAACTTAACGTACGAATAGGTCATACTTTTTATTAGGGTCTATGTTTGGTTTAATTGAAATTAACTATTCACAAAACGGAACACACGGCGTACATTTTTATCAACATCATCATCCTAGTCTACATACGTTCCAATGCAGGGCACAGGCCTCCTCTCAGAATGAGAGGACTTGGGCCGTAGTTACACCGGTGTACGGTTTGGGAACTTCACACACACCATTGAATTTCTTTGCAGTGTGCAGGTTCCCTCACGATGCTTCCTTCACCGTAAAGCTTACACCTACATAGATTCCATCAGGAATATAAAAGGTATAGCTTGTCAAATTTAAAATGACGCGCCCCACCACCGCATTCGGCATACAGGATTTCTCACAGACAGGACAGGACATACAGGTTTTCAGGACAGGAAATCTTGTATGTCAAACGCGGTGGTGGGGCACGTCTTTTTAAATTAGACAAGCTCTACCTATAGCTGAGAAAGGACTAACCAAACCAGTAATCTATAGTTTTCCTGAATTTCATATGCCATAATTTTCATTTGTCATCAAGTAATTTATTTCTGAACAAAAAGTAATTTATAAATAAACTAACCTAACCTACTGCAAACTATAAGATGATATTAAAAAAATCTTGAAAAAAGCACGGTCCTAGATATTTTATGGCGGTAAGTGCTGCGGTTGTCTATGGACAATGGTGATCATTTAACATCAGGTGACCCACTAGTTCGTATAAAATAAAAAAAACTTATGGCAAACGTTGACATAGCAAGTGAAATTATGACAAATTAAATTATGGGAAACAAAGTGATCCCGGACTAACCGTCTAGTCCTGTCCAGCCTCCAAAAGACAGATACCTAAATTGACCTACTAGCAAGCCATCGATGATCATCAAACTCAGATCATTAAAACCTGTCATAATAACGAAACTTTCGACATTCTCGCCAACATAGCTATGTTTTGGCTCACATGTCTCGCACCCCTGTCGTCACACAATAGCGTGGGTACAATAGCCGGCGCATCTGTCTAATGCTCGCCTGTGATTGGTCGGCTAGAGACGCGCGTGCGCACCCTTCGTACTGATTTTCACGGTATTGTCCGAATCGATATCGACGTTTGAACTTACCAGTATTGTTTGTTTGATCGTTATTGCAAAATGTTTATGAAATTAATGGGGTTTTTTGATCTTCTGGGAAATACTAGAGTTTACAGATAAATGAATAAGTTAGGTATGAAGTATCTTTTTTGTATTTATTTTTCAACTTCATTTTTTAATTTTTTTACTGTCATCCCGTGAAACCATATATTTCAAACTAAATACAAACTGAAATATAGATGCACAGAAAAAACCCCAGAAAAAAGACCAATGCTGGGAATCGAACCCAGTTCCTCAGCGTTCCGTGCTGCGTGCTTATCCCTACACCATCACTGGTCTCCACCAGACCAGACTAGTGAATCAATCAAATCAAGTTTTATGCAGCCTCACCACTGAGACATCGACAAGTGTAGAGAAAAAATAAAATCTTACCGCTTTTTTCTTTCTTTACGCGTAGTTAAAAGCGGTAAGAAATTTTTTAATGGAACTTTTTCCAGTTAGTCTTGTAGTTAACTACCAACAAGTTCAAACTTTTTTGAACTTCATCCATACTACCAGGTTAAACAAGGTTTTAATGAATCAACTTTCCCGAACAACTTTCCCACACGTATAGTCATAAGTGCTGACCACTCACCGGTACTTATTGCCTTGTTACCACAACGTAACAAAAGGTGAACAATCAGGAAAGGTGCTAACATCCTTTCAACGATCGTTCCCACGAGCGAGCTCGATAGGTGAGCTAGCTTTTATTAATTGTGCGATTTAATGACATTATATTTTAAACTCTTCTCAAAAATGACAAAGAAACTTAGAACAACCAAAAATTTTAACTGCTAGATTATAAAGACATGCAATTTTGCACAAATGTTGTTTATTATACATTGTAAATGATGACCACGATGTAAATTTTAATTCCCAAGGAAATACATTAAATTTCCGGAGTTTCAATTAAACTCCCTTGTTCACGAAAGCGAAGCCGCGTGCAAAGGCTAGTATGTTATGGTGTAAAACCTATAAAAATACCATTAACAGTGGTTCATTATATTTTGATGACACGTATGGAGTCATGAATAGATCAATTACGTTTAGAAATCATTCGCCACGGTATGTAACTTCAAAGAAACAATATCTTCAGTCATAAAATAACGAGTTTTGTTTGACTAACTAAAGATACACAGGTGAATTCATATTGACGACTGGATAGCCAAGTAGCTAGAGAATCTGATTATTATGAAGCTTGAGGTCCCGATTTCTATCCCCGGTCGGGGCAAATATTATATGAATAATACGGCTGTTCACTTTCGTCCAAGTTTGCATTTATATACATAAGTATAATTAAATAGGTTTATCACTTAGTACCCAGTACCCATAATATAGTGTAAGATTTTCTAAGATTGGGACTAGGTTAATGGGTGACAATTGTCCCATGATATTTATTTTTAATATTTATTTACTTCCCAAATAAAAATCAAGTTCTCTTTCTGGACAAAATGTAAGTTACAATAATTACACGTGTGTTACAATAATTCAGAATGATTTAAATAATAAAATAACCAAAATGAATAAAAATATATCTAACTGCACGAGTTGGTAATTGACATATTGTGATAAGGTAAGAAATGTATAATTTGTTTTAGAAAGAAGTCTTTCGAAGAAGGTTTTAGAATTATTTGGTAAAGGCCGCAAGTTCACGATGTAGGTACAATAGGTTTACTTTTAGTTTACCACTGACAGATGGCTTGCCTTCATTTCATTTCCAACTTTAACACCATACAAATAAAGTAACTATTTTGTAATCTGCAAACGTGGGTAACAGTATTATAAAATTGGCTTTATTTGTAGGTTGTTAAAGTTGAATATGAAATGAAGGCAAACCATCTGTCAGTGGTAAACTTTATGTAATTTTACTGTACGCAAGCAGCTTCCAACCGAAATGATTGGGTATCAATGATGAAGGCTTTGTCCAGTAGTGACGTAGACGATGATTTTGAACTTCGTTTTAAATGGAATTGTCATCGATTGCCATCGGCTCTAATTATACATCATCTAGATAAGATACGGAAAAAACACAATGGGCTCGTACTATAATTACCGTGTTTCTGAGCCAAGGCTAACTTATCTGAAGGCTATAAGAAATCTAAGAGTTATTAAATAATTACCTATTAGTCAAGAATTATAATTATGATGACACCTGTTTGTTCCTATAAACCTCTTTGAACATGGAACTACGGCGAGACTCACTCATAGTGAAATATACGGATAACTCAGTCTTTAACCGAGAATAGCGCGACATGTTTCGGACTATTTCGTCGCCCTTCCTCTCGGAGCACAAATCAAATCATTTATTTGCCATAAGTACACAAGACAAGTATACATGCAAATATATGTACAATATTAACACGCCCTGTGCCCTGCAGTAGGATCTCCAAGGTGATGATATTTTTTAACCAAAAGTGAAGTCCAATTTACTATACCTACATATATCTTAATCAATATCCGCTTCGGTACAGAGTAATCGATACGCAAGTACTCTAATTACTTGGTGTAAGTGACACCGGGGCTGCGCAGGAGTCTTCCGGCGCGCGTGCGCGAGTGGGGCTTCTGAGTTCCGCTGGACAGTGTAGCTTGGAGCAGTGGTTCCATAGATGACTGGAAATTTATCTACACTAATAATCTACACTAATCTACACATCTACACATCTACATCTACACATCTACACAATATTATAAAGAGGAAAGATGTGTATTTTTGTATGTAATGAATAAACTTAAAAACTACTGGACCGATTTCAAAAATTCTTTTGCCGTTAGAAAGCTATATTATCACTGAGTAACATAGGCTATATTTATTACTAGAAAAAATAGAGATCCTCAGAAAATCTTACTAAAACCAACCCAAGGTGTAAAAAAATTAGCCATAAATGTCTTTCATCGCATGCGCTGCAGAAAGTATTGATGATAGAATAAAAAAATGTTAAACAATATATACAATATATCAATATCTACAAAAAACTTTGCGAGACCATACAAAAAAAAATGTAAAACAAAAAAACTTTGAAATGTTTCCCGCGCTTTAGTCGGCCTTGAAATTATTTATTCCACAGAAAGTATTTATTTTAACTGTTCCCTAAATCGTTTGGTTCAAGCGCGTCAACAATTTTACCGCAATAAAGTAGTAAAGAGACATATTTAATTTTGCAAACGAAACAGTCTTGAATCCGGATTGAAGAATTACACAAGTTCACATCTTTCTTCAATCTGGCTGGAAAAAATACACAAACAACAACCAGACGACCAGATGGCCTAGTGGTTAGAGACCCTGACTATGAAGCTTGAGGTCCCGGGTTCGATTCCCGTGTCGGGGCAGATATTTGTATGAAAAATACGAATGTTTGTTCTCGGGTCTTGGGTGTTTAATATGTATTTAAGTATGTATCTATCTATATAAGTATGTTTATCCGTTGCCTAGTACCCCTAACACAAGCTTTGCTAAGCTTACTTTGGGACTAGGTCAATTGGTGTGAATTGTCCCGTGATATTTTTTTATTTAACAATACAATAAACTATCTCTAAGAAATAGCCGTGGTGTCCAACGGTTTGACCTATACCCTCTCAAGCAGAGGGTCGTGAGCTCAAATCCCGGCTCCGCACCTCCAAGTTTTTCGGAATTTTTGTGCGAAATTACATTTGAAATTTACCATGAGCTTAACGGTGAAGGAAAACATTGCGAGGAAACCTGCGTACACCTGCGAAGAAATTCAGTGGTAATGTGTGAAGTTCCCAATCTGCACTGGGCCCGCGTGGGAACTACAGCCCCACCCCTGGAAGCTTGTGCCCTGCTGGAATGATGATGATTATGATGAAGTAATTGAAATGAATACGCATACTGGTAAAAATGAAAACTTTTCCTTGAGCTTATCTACCTAATAATTTATTAATGATGGATTGAGGCCTTACTTTGGATTTGGAATCAGCTTACTGCGGCAGCATATCCGGAGCGTTACAACGTAGGGATCTTTAAAGAACGAGCCTACCAATTCCTAAAAGGGTAGGCAACGCACCAGTGATTCCTCTCGTGTTGCGGGTGTCCATGAGCGACGGAGATCGCTCTCCATCAGGTGACCCGTCTGCTCGTTTGCCCCCTCTTATATAAAAAAAAATAATAAAGTAAGAGAAGAGAGGTGAAAAAGTAGTATAAATAATTAATTTCTCAATTTTGCAACTAATATTTTATTCTTTTTATATTTTTAGTATTTGAAGCACTGGTTTTGCCTACACTGTGGCTTTCTCAGGTAGGTCGGGTCAACGAATGCGCAAGCGCCGGACGTGCGAGGATTTGACTAAGTACTTAGGGGTCGAGGGCCCTGACAGTGTCACAGTGCTTTCCATAAATTAAATGGTAAAAAATAAGTAGAAGAGAGACAGATTAAAAGATCACACAATACACATACACACAGTCCACCAATTTGATTCTTAGGTAAATGTAGAAACTTGTAATCGTGCCGTTTACGTCATTCGATGAGCATTGTTGTAAACGCATAAAATTATTTACTATGATAAGGTTTTAGTGAAAATAAACGGATCACTCACGTCTTCAACTTGACATGTTTCGGGCTAATCCGTAGCCCTTCTTCTCGGAGTCACGTCACGTTCGTCGGTAGCACGCAGTGCGCGTTTGGCAGCCGCCGTGACGTGTGACTCCGAGAGGAGCTATGGATTAGCCCGAAACATGTCAAGTTGAACTCGTTTTAAGACGTGAGTGATCCATTTATTATCACTATGGGTGAGTCTCACGGTAGTTTTATGTTTATGATAAGGTTCCATGGTGACTAAGAATCAAGCTGGTTGACTGTACTTACGTATAGTTTGGGGGGTGACTCCATTAGACCCTGGATAAAAGCAAAATTTCTTGTTCGGATCATTCATTCATAGTTTCCCATTTTCCAGATAATGGGTCATTAACGTAAGAAACAAACAAGTTAGCTGTGAAGTAGTACGGAATGCTGAGGACCTGGGTTCGATTCCCAGCATTGGTCTTTTTTCTGGGTTTTTTTCTGTGCATCTAGTATATTTCAGTTTGTATTTAGTATGAAATATATGTAAGAAACAAAAGTTGTCTCTCCTGTGGACATAAAATTAGTGACTATGAGTCAGCGAACTTAAGATTTATTTAAATGGGTCAAATGTCGGTCAGGCGTCCCACACGCCGATGTAGACTTTATAAATATTGACTATAGACCCTTAACTTATGCCATGTCCACAGAAGAGACGCGAATAAGAGAATGAATGTGAAACAGAAACATTTTTGAATTTATAGCTAAACCGTTTAACTGAGTCTTCGCCCGCGCGGTACAGGGGCTGGGACGCATTACGACAAAGGGGACGAGAGCGGGCGGCGAGCGAGGACTCAGTTATAGTATAAATCTTCCCAGGTGAATTTTTCGCTTCGAGCCCTTATCTTTCAAAATAAACGGTATCGTCATGTATTAAGGTTCAAACTTAATGTAATGGCTCGAAGCGAAAAATTTACCTGGGGAGATTTATACTATAAACGGTTTAGCTATAAGTAATGATACCTTTAGGTTCAATTGGCTAGGACAAAATGCCGAAAATGAGTTATATTATGATAACACGAATTACTAGAAGGTTCATTAGGTCTTTAACTTACATTTGTCATCGGAAATAAAAAAAAACTGGTCAAAACAAGCACTCGCTCGCTGAGAGTTCGAAGAAAAACTAACAAAAACGTAAGTTCATATTTCTATAAAGAACAAAGTTCTGTCCGTCCGTCTGTTATCTTATCACGATTAACCGCTGAGCCGATTTAAATGAAATTTGGTGAAAAGATAATCTGAGACCTTGGGAAGTTCGTGGGACAGTTTTAATCCCAGAAAATTGCATAATTTCTTCGCAGATGGAGTCGCGGGCATCAGCTAGTGAACTTTAACAGCATTGCAAGGAATACGACATGTTTTCTTTACTTTTGATTAAATTCTACTTTTTATTTAACGACCGCTTTAGCCTAGTTGGTAGTGACCCTGCCTACGAAGCAAGAGGTCCTGGGTTCAAATCCCGGTAAGGGCATTTATTTGTGTAATGAGCACGAATATTTGTTCCTGAGTTATGGATGTTTTCTTAAGTATTTATTTATCTATATAAGTATGTTTATCGTCGTCTAGTACCCATAGTACAAGTTTTGCTTAGTTTGGGACTAGGTCGATTTGTGTAAGATTGTCCCCTAATATTTATTATTTATTACTTACAGTAATAAACTTACCTTTACCTACATATACCTACAACTTTCCTAACATTTCATTCAAAAACAATTGACAATCAAAACTGAAACTTTCAAACAATAGCACAAATGAAATCCCAGCGCTACGCTAATTGAATACATCGAGATGATGAAATTACTCCCAATTATTCCTGTGATGCTGGGCGGATGGGCGGGGCGTCCGCTGGGCGGGGAAAGGGCGGTCCCGCCCTACAACCGCCCAATATCTGTCTCTCTTAACCAACTAAGTTGTGTAAAAGTTCACCTCCTGGATAGATTCCTAGAAGTAATTTTGATTTTATTTGATGCTGAGAATACTGCGTTACTAAGAGGCGATTTTTTTTAAAATTTCTAGTGTGTGAAGTAAGTATAAAGTAAGTATCTGCTTAGTTTAGCGAGTACCCATCAGGTTAAGACCTATACGAGTAGGTATACGTTATAGTACAGGGCACAAACCTCCTCTCAGAATTAGAGTGCGTTTCCCGTAGTTCCCACGCTGGTCCACTGCGGATAGGGAATTTCACTCTCATCATTGAATTTCTTCTTGGGTGTGAGCAGGTTTCCTGACGATGTTTTTTTTTCACCGTAAATCTCATAGTAAATTTCAAATGTAATTTCGTATACAAAATTCTGCGAGGCTACCACGGCTAAAAGGTGAAAACCGACTATAATAATATACTCTATTAAAATAAACCAGTGCGCTTGCAAAAAAAAATATTATTGTTATTTTAGTGATCTCTTAATTTTATCAGTGCGAAAATGTCGCCGCAGCAACATAATTATGAAATATTTTTTACAAAACAGGAAAAGGAACTTGATTATTTTTTTATTTGAAAGACTTTGAATTTTGAAGTGGTCTCATATAAATATTAATAAAATGGATTCGATAATTGTAATTTCAATCACATTCGAAGTCAGGTAATGTTTTGTTTAAGGAAAAAGTTGTGATAAAAACTCAGAGAAAGTAACAAAACCAAATACCTTTTACAAGGCCGTTTTCACATATTACTAGCTTTTATTTAACTTGCAATGAATGTACGGTCGACCAAGAAAGTGGTCTACCAGTTTTGACAAAAGTTTCTGTGACATCTAAATATCCCTAAGTCACTGTCATCATGTTATTGCAAGGGAAAATCGACCTCGTTGTATCATGACGTGCAAATGAACTTCGACCGTAGGGGGGTAGACCATATTTTTGGCCGACTGTACTTTACCTATGTATGTATGTACAGTACAGGTCAAATCTTGGAAGTCGATTTTGCCCCAATTCCAGTGGTCGGATTCACTTGAAATTAGGTATTCTTATTTATGTAGGTTGGATGACAATGCAAGTACAGCCAACAAAAAGTACAGTTAGCTAAAAAGCTTGCTTATAATAATTAAATTAAAAAAAAATATATTTTTTTGAACTTCTTGACCGTTTCTACAGCACAAGTTTGTATGTATAACTTTTTATGGTGCTAATTGTACAAGGTAATCATGAAGTTAACAGAAATATTTTATGGTGATTATGCTCCTTATTGGTTATACAAACGCTACATAACAATTTACGGACGTATCGCAAAAATACCAAAGCATTACATTCATTACACAATATCCAAAACCTTGAATTTGTACAAGTTCATTACTATTCAAGCCTTTACCTAATCCCTTTCTGGCAGGTAACGAAAAAAAGGGACAGAGCACAAAAACAAGTGACTAACATTAACATAAGATGCGGGCTCTATCTTTTATCAGTCTGAAGTGTGCGCGCTTTTAGTACCCTGTCATATTAAGGCGAATACTGCTGTTGTTTGGTAATGGGAACAAGATGTTGGAGCGATAAGGTTGTTTAATAATGCTAAGCTGGCAGTGGGTAGTTTGAAAAAATGTAGTTAACACTTGTAGCGCATGGGGGCCCTTGTTCGTATTCGGCTTGTGGTTTGATAGGATAATACAGGCTGTTCTAAAGGTTATTTTATTTAACAAAAAATACCTAGGACTATTTAAATAATCAATGAATAGGAATACTTTAATTTATTCGCACTCTAAACAGTAGAGAAGTACAAACAAAGTGATAGTTAATAATAGAGCCATATTTGTTTAATTATTCCTTTTTAACTGACCATGATTTAACTAAACTCTTCAAAAAATATTTACCTAATTATATTTACTGTCACAAAACTTTATATACTTACTTAATCCCGCGAAATACGTATGAATTTTAATTTGGTTATTTTAATAATAGCATCATAGAGTCAAGTTTTTAACAACGATTCTCAAACCGACTACGAGTGAAAATCATTAGAATATAATAATATTCTAGAGTGAAAATCTGCAAACTAATAAATCTATACTAAAAATCCTTATCCCCGAAGAACAGAAATAATAAATCAAGTCAGTATAAAATAAAAATGACAACTAGTTATCACTCAAGCGTAATCGAGTATTTAAAAAAACACGCACCTTTTTTATAATCTTAAACACCCTTTACGAGGGTTGAGGCAGCCGGCATGGCACGAGCCAGGGCGCACACCCTGCATAGCCAGTTCACTCCCGACCGCCCTACGGAGCGGACCGCGCACCCCTACTAAAATCTAATACCAACACGACAAAACTAACTTTAAAAAAAACTTTTAAAGTTTCACTGGCAACTTTAACCCAACCATAAACAGCCAAAAGTAATAAATTATTTTTAATGTAAATTCTTACTGGCCACCTTCAAAATTCAAATTTGTTTTTTTCTTAAAAGTGCAGCAGGGGTGTCGCAGGCTGAGTCAGCGAGGAGCCGCTACAGGTGAGTCAGTTCGTCATAGTAACGCCCTTACGCGGGCAGATCGCCGTTATTTGACATCCCTATGGGTGGACGTGATTTAGTGTTGGGATTAATTTTTAAGTCTTAAGCGTTATCACAGTAATAATTTTGTATATTTAGAAGTTAATGAAATTGTTTTATTATTTAATTACGTGAAATTGATAACCCTAGCTCGTAGTAAAATGAAACTTATTTTTTTATTATTTGTTGGTACCTACCTACTTTTTGTATTGTTTAGCCACTGAAAATTTCATAGCGCACTCACACTGACACGTAAAGTTAAATAATTTTTATTAAAAGCTTGTTAAATATTTTTGTGGTTAGAATAAAAGATAAAGCAAATTTAAAATACATAGGTACCTCTAATTGCTAAGACCAAATGCCTACAGACTTCTAAGTTGTGAACAGAAATAATTTCGTCATCCTCTTAATTTTATCATAGGTATTATGAAAACTGCATTTTTTTGCTTCAAAAAAATCATGTATTATCCCACATTTAGGGGCTGTTTCACCCATTGATTAATTTTAACTGACGGATAAATGTGATGCCGTCTACGTCTATTCGAACAAAACAAACAGAGACGGCATCACATTTATCCGTCAAATAAATTTGATCAATGGATGGTGAAACATTAATGTTGTTACGTCATTCCTATTTTTCTGATCATTTAATTCAAGCTGGCTACGTATTGCTGTCAAAAAATCTCTAAAAAGATTTGTGAAAAGTCTGTATTGTCAATTGGGAATGTCTTAAAAAAAATTACCAGTGGTTTTTATATTTTTTTTGTATAGAAAAGTCAATTATAAGAAACTAATTTCAATATTTTGTCATTTAGTTCTCTTCTTTTTTCGAAATTAATTATTGAAACTATTTTAGTTGATGACGTCAGATTATAATTGAGGGCTCCCACAATGCCAAATTTCTAAATCTATCTAAATGCGTACGATAAGGCAACCCCTTTAATTATTTTTTGCGTAGTGGTACACTATACACTGTGTCACTTTACTGGCACTGACAAAGTGCTAGATGTCAGACAGCGGGTCCAAATCAAACTCCGTAGTATAATCCACGCGTAAATTGTGAAGAATTCTAACCACACAGAATAAAGTACGACATGGACCGGTCACGCAATTTACACCAATGTCAAATGAAGGTCATTGCTTATTTGTTATATAATAAATTCATTACATAATATTAAAATGAAATAACTACAGAAAACGATTTAAAAAGCATTTATTTCGAAATGGTTTTCGATTTTCTATACATTGCAAAAAAATAGACATCCCCAATTATGGAGCTAGACCAAAGCTAGACTTATGTAGGATAGGGTGACTATGGTCATACCTTTTTTTCAATGGCATAAGTCAAATTATATCCCACAACAGCCAGATTTGAACTAAAAATACTCGTTTTTCTAATACCCAGTTCATACATAGTCTTGGCTGTTTCTAAGATTTTACTACTTTTTATGAACAAATCATATTAATCAAGACTTGGCAATATTTTTTTTAATTTTACAGTAGGTACATTATAGTAATTATAGTAATATAAAACGTTGTCTCGGCACTTTTTAACTTTTTTAAAGTAACTTAGTCTATAGCTCACTCGTCACTTGTGCTGCTTCCATCGTCGGACAAAGTTGGAAGCCGGCCGTATCTTCGCCAATATTCGGTTACTTGCAGCATCCAACCACCTATGAGATCGGGTTACTCGGACATGCTAAAGTTTTTCCTGTTGAGTAAACTTCAGGAGTAGGTGGCGTACTCAGAGATGTCGGTTAAAATTTAATCGTGAATTAGCGATGATCTATAAATAAACAAATAAACTATGTAGCCGAGGATCCAATACAGTAAAGTAAACTTCTTTAAAATTTGGTATTTCTTTAATAAATAATCGTGGTAGTATAGTGGTTTGACCTCTTGCCTCTCAATCAGAGGGTAGTGGATTCGAGCCCGGACTCGCACAACCTCTGAGTTTTTTGGAGTTTATGACCGAAATTACGTTGGATATTTTTATTTTGTAATCGTATTTCTAGTTATTTTGTACTGAAATTATTTGAATAAATTATCTTTATCTTTTATCTTATTTCTGAAGATAAACATCATGAAGAAACTTATACGCGCTTTTGAAGAATTTCAATGGTGAATGTGAAGGTCCCAATCCGCACTAGGCTCGCGTGGGAACCACGACCCAAGCCCTCTCATTCTGATAGTCCTTATGCCCTGCAGAGGGACATATAATATATAAGCTGTGATGATTATTGCTTCGGATGTACTCTATAAATCTCCGACTGAAAAATGAGCGTATCCAAACATAAAGCTTGTATCTTTGTAATCGTCGGTCATAGGTGGTGATTATTAGCTAGTTTTTTGGGTCCCGTACTAAAGAGCCAAACTAGGGCCTAACTACTCTTAGTCACCCACCTGTTAAAAATTAATGAGGATCCTTCAAGAAACGAGGGATTTTTTTGATGTTATTGTTTGATATTTTTAATAGGAATTTTTAGTAGGTACGCACAGAGTTGCGCGGTGATATTTAAGAAACACTGGGTTAACAATATGATCATCAGTCAAATTCTAAAGTTTAAAAAAATATGAAGACAATTTTCCATCATTTAAATTAACACTGATTCAATCTAAAAACCACTAATACTTGAAAGTTATAAAATATTCATGACCAATCAGTACGTAATTATAATGAGTGATTCAATCGCCAGCTTAAAAATGTACGCCCTAATTTAACGCTTTTAGCGCTCCGTTTCTTATAATAGCAGTCTACAAGCTCTAGTAAATATTACTTTATGTACGATTCAATTAAATATTCATAAGTGTAGGTAACATCGTGGTGTATAAGGTGTAATTAAGTAATACGAGTTGAATTTTATAGTAGTTATCGGGTTATTTGGTGTTAGGTGAAAGTAATGAATAGGGTTTTAAATGGCAGGGATGTCTTAATAAAATGTCGCTGATGTTGCTGATGTTGGTTTTGTTGATTTGTTACTAATTGCCTCATTCATAAAGGCATGTTATGATTGTCTTGTGTTAATTAAAATTCTAACGTTTCATTTTAGACTAGAAACGTTCAAACACAATTTGTAAAATAACTTCATTACAATCATAGAATTTATTACATTTCATGAATAAAGAGCAAATAGTTGAAGGTTTTCTGAATCTACAATTTATTTATACGAAAAACAAGTGTAACAATATAATTATCGCAACTTAAAATACAAAAATTGCTAACTTCAGATCCTAACACAAAGAGAGATAAAAGTACTTAAACTATACAGGGTAAAATATAAAACCAGACAGCGAAATTGCATGGAAAAAATCAATCAAAACATAAATTATCCATTTCACAAAATGCTCGACGGGTTTGAATTTCCCAACGTCAAGTTTTGTAGAATTCAAAACTACAATAATATTGACATACTTAATCAAATATAAGAAAAACATTACTTACTTGCATTTTGCTCATTTTGACCATAACATAAACATGCTGACTTAAAAACTTCGAGGCAAAATTATATGTAAGTACATTATACAAGATGATACCTAAGCTGTGAACAGAAATTATTGTTTCTAACTCAGTTAATGCTGGGTAACATAATGCATTAACTCAATTGTTAAAATTAGTCTGATAAAATTTTGGAAGTTCATACTTTGTTGCCATAAAATCACCAACTCGATGTATAAAACCTCAAATTAAATAAGACAAGGCTAATGAGTTAGTGCATTATATTGTCCAGCATTAACTGAGTGAGGTACACTCATTTTGTATCACCATTTTGATTTCACCTGTATAAGAACTTAAACTAAATTAAATCAAAAGTAAAATAACTAATAAAATGAACTAAAACTGGAAAAAATATATAAAAATTTACCCCGTCGTGGACTCAAAGATGCTGGCAGCAATTGCTCGCTATTACTTATTTCAAATATATTAAAACGAAATATAACGTTGTATTTTAGTTTAATATTGCCTCGAAGACACTAACAATTTAATTAATACAAAAATATAAAACGCCTACTTAGCTCTTTATTTTGGAAGTAAGACCATTCGGCCTCTAATTATACCTACCGAAATTGGCTCCGCCTCGACTGATATCCATGCAAACGCCCACTGAAACTAGAACATCATTAAATTATTAGGAACTAAAAATCATTTGTTATTGTGATCAACATAATACTAAAATATATACTGGGGATTACAAAAATGAGATTTTTTGCTACCACGTATGTCTTGGTCTGGTCAAGTACCTACAACTCTATTACTCAATGGTTTGATTAATAAATAATTTGTTAAAAAAGTGAGCTAGAAAATGACATTGCTTAAAATTCCTTCAAATCGATGAAAGCGTACATTTATTTTTAACCAAAATATAGTACCACGCCATAATGATACCAAGACTAACAGCGCCCCCAGTATTTGATCTTTTTGTTTCTTCGTACCTGAATATTTAACCTTTAAACAACAGTTCCATTTTAAAAGCCAGGCCCCTAACACTTCACCTAATAAATTTCGCAAGCACCGAAAATCTTGTCTCATAAAAATTCATACTATTTTTATTATAACTCGATGGGGTCGCTCGGCAGGATCGATTAAGAATTTTTCAAATGGCGTAAAGGACAAAATTATGCACGGCATTTTGAACTCTACATCGTTCTAATAAAACGCATAGTATAATTGTAGTAATTTGGCATCTATGGCGTTTGAATTTTCCACAGTTGTAGCGTGGGAGCGATCTCGGCGGTGGTAATTAGGTGACGTGGGTAAACTATTTACCCTAGCTTAGGGGTGAATAGCAAGCAAAGCTGGCTTTGTTGTCTGTCTAATGGGGAATTTGCGGCCCAAATTTTTAATTTTGCATGTGGTTTTGGCAATTTTGATTTATGTAATTTATCAAATAATCAAATAATCCTAGGCAAATTTCGTTTTTAAGCTTCAATAACTGTAAAAAAAATACGGATATTACACGTAAATAGTAACAAGTACAACCAATAAAATATAATTTTTCACACGACTATTACAAACAAAACAGGACTATTTCAATGTAAACGCTAAATTTCTTGTACCTATCTCCCGTTTGTTGTTTTTTGGAATTACGATTTGTATTAGGAACATAAATCGTAATTGAAAGCCATGTTTTGTCTATAAATTCACTTGCGAGCTTTGATTTTCTAACAGTTTCGTCCAGACCGTTTCCCTGTAGTCCTGTTCAATTCCTTGCTCTTTTTTGCGGTAAAAGAAAAACCTCACAGGAAAACTTTAGCACAATCACACAAATAAACGTTGTAGTGTCATCGAATTAGCGCTTCGTCTGAGTCTGTTTTCTTTGAACCGTCGTTACTTACAATAATAATGCACTTTACTTTATTATTACAGCGACGACTTTTGTGACAAAAGATTTTCTTTTGTTACAGACACACATAAATGGAGGCGGTGAACATTTACTGTTTTCATAAGCGAAGTGTTTTCTAAATAACATGGAAACTACGTTGCCCAATTTTCATCGGCTGTCTACTTCAAGGTTTTATCAACAGTATGCTGCTCCTCCGGTCAGGATATCTAGCAATTACCTTCACGATCTCATTCCTCATCAGCATCCCACACTTCTTCAACAATATTTAGCATATTACAACGAACCACTCGTCCCTCTCGACCTATCCCTCAAATCTACCATTCCTATTACACCACCTTGCACCCCACCACCGTCACAAAAAAGAAAATCACCAGATCACACCAAATACTCTAAATCCCCAAAAATATTCAGACACTTCGAAGATAACGACACTAAAGATGAAACTGACATCAAATCGGAAAAAAGAAAAGCTGACGACGAGACCTCAAACGATAGCGACAGTCCAGAGGCAAAAAAACTTAAATTTACAAAACAATTTTTCGAAGAACTTAAAACTTGTTTACCGCTTGAAAACGAAACACCGACGAAAAGCGAAAGAAGTTCACCGGACATTGTGGAAGTAAAAGATGTCGAGGAACGACCAAAGAAAGCTGGAAAACCTACTCCACCTCTGAAGAAAAGTAAAGTTGTTCGAAGACTAATGTTCGATGAAGATAAAACATCACCGGTATCAGGCACCATCATTAGAGACTTGGCTGAAGATGAAACTTTAGTTGTTCGTAAGGTAAACAATATGTCACTGTTACATTACTTATGTTGATTTCCGTGTGTATCTGTAATAGGAACGTTAGATTAACATAATAATTCCATAGATTATAAAGGTAATTTAAATATTTTTACCCTAAAATTTGCAGAAAACAGCTATTCAAGCTAAACTTCAGGGTCAATAGATATTATAATCGCGATATATGGTCGCCTGTCAGGCACTGGTCGTTTCGTTTTCGTTTTGTCGTGTATTTGCTTACATACCTACGTAATTGGTGCGATTAACTTTACTGGAATACCACATGAGTAAAATTTGAATATTAATGAATGAAATGAAATCACTTTATCACGTTTGACGTTCATAGATGAATATATTCAGTTCATATTCATATTTTAATTTATTGTTCCTGTCACATGAAACACCCAGTGTGACTTTTATGAATCTTTGCTGTCTTTGAGCCCTAGTAACAAAAGTATGCGTGCTTATATTTAAGTGGCATGCCCTCTCTTACATCAAATTACCGTTTATCTCTTTTGCGGTTACAACCATTCAAAATACTTAAAAACAGCAGCATGTAAAGACAGTTGGAGTTGGCCAGGAACTATTAATTAGGTATTCTAACCGTGGTATTAGCGGGTCACAGCCGTCCCTTATCGCTCCGACAATTAAGCGGGGTTAGAAATCGCATATTGTGTTATGTTTATGTGCTAATAACAGCTTTAAGTCCAACCCGCAACCCTGCGAGGGTGGGTCGCGAGACATTAAGTGCAGAATAAATCGTTGTTTCAATACTTCCAAGGCATTACTGATTCTTTGAATTGTGATAAAGTCAAACGGTTAATTTTGACGCAATAAAATAAAAATAATGGCGTATAACTCTACAGTGGCGTTTACATTGATTACTATGATTGTTATTGTT
Source organism: Archips xylosteana (assembly GCA_947563465.1). Lineage (NCBI taxonomy): Eukaryota > Metazoa > Arthropoda > Insecta > Lepidoptera > Tortricidae > Archips > Archips xylosteana. Next base: position 9,286,840 of record OX387362.1, read on the forward strand.
ATGGAGGTGGTTAAAACAGCTTTAAGGTATAATAAAAGGTTCAAAAGGTTAATTAACGAAACACCTGCAAAAACGTATAAAGTATAAAAATACATAAATTGCTAGTCAAATGAAATGAAAAGGAAGCTTCGTTTACTGACGAAACCACCTCAAATCCATTCCTCCAACTTCCGAATGTATGGTCATCCTACATTTGCTGTTATTAAGTAGTTTCGTCAAGTGTCATCTCTTTGGCGGGGAATTTGTCAAGTCTCACGTCAAAGTTTGTCTAAGAAACTGACTTGTCAAAGAGGTTTTAAGCTCATAGTCTAAACCATGTGTAGGGTGACAATGATTTTAAACAAAAAATGATTTTACAAATAATCATTATTTAAAAAATAGACGTTTTGTTTCACGATTGCCATCGAGTACTGATCTAGAAAAACTGGTTCCTGCTCACCGATTAAAAATCATCATCAGAGCTCGGCGGGTGTGAGCTGTTTTTACGTTATTAATTTCATGTAGTTGTGTCTTGTAGATATTAATATGGATAAGGTAGGTGTATCTATAAAGGATTATTAAAAGAAGACAAAACTGAAATGATTAAACTAAAAGGAAAATGCATTACAAAACGATTGATAAGCTTTTTTATTTATAGTAAATTTTCTGTGCTATTTTAATAAATAACCATAAGATTTTCTATACAGGGTTATTTGTAATTCACTAGCATCCTTTTAACCCTAAACTCCTACCACTTAAACAAATGTTTTTTGTTTTACGGCTTTTGTCATAGCTTAATATTTTTGGTGTAATAACGTTTTGAAAACTTGAGATTTCCTCTTATTTTTACGATACTCTGTGTATGGGAAAAAAAGTGCTTCATTTTAAAAAGTCGTAAAACAAAAAACATTTGTTTGAGTGATAGGAATTCAGGGTTAAGAGGATGTCAGTGAATTAAAAATAACCCTGTATTTTCAATTTTTAATGAGTTTCGCCTTAATATCCATTTATAGATAGAAAAAGATATTCCTACAACCACCGAAGTGAGTGGAGTGAAATTATACATTAAAATGCTGTCCACTTCTGTTGCTTCCGAAAGTTTTTCGGCATACTTCCTAAAAAAATCTAAGTCTGGGTTTCTAGAAATGACGTCTTTTAATTTCTGACTGACAGAAGCAGATAAACGCCAGTTTATAACCGCTTTCACTTGATCTAAAGTTAAGAATGCATCTACAATAGAAAGTTTTGATTCTTGGAATTTCATTAAGGCATATTTAATTACTATATGAAAATTCTCAACAATATATTTTGTGGTTATTTTGTAAATTCGGCATGGCATAATATACGGCATCCTAAATAAAATCATTACAAAAGGTATGTCCATGTTATGCAAAAACTGAAAACAGCTCACCCCCGCCGACCTCTGATCGTCATGTATTGGACGAATTGTGCTCATCATTTACACAAATAACATTTTCCAGGGTGATATAGACCCAGCGTTCAACGTTGTGGAAGTGACCGATGAAGCCAAGGCTCTGATTGCTAGCATAGACAACAGACTGGGCCGATACCTCTGTAGGCTCTGTCGAAGACTGTACACGGACGCCTTTGCTCTGGCGCAGCATCGGTGCTCGAGGATCGTACATATTGAATACCGCTGTCCTGAGTGCGATAAGGTAAGAAAATATATCATCATCATCAGCCGAAAGACGTTCACTGCTGAACATAGGTCTCCGCCGAGGTTCACCAAACAGACAGGTCCGGCGCCATCCGCATCTAACGCGTTTCCGCAAAGTCAACCAGAACCCAATTGCATAAAAAAGTACAACTAATATTACAAGCGGAACTCTCGCTTCAGTTATATTAACTAGAAAGGGAGTTCCGCTTGTAATATAAGTTGTGCTTTGTTATGCAATTGGGCCCAGATCGTCGCTCCACAAAAAATAGATACCTACGTAAGATATAGATACTTTCCATAGGAGTTGTATGAAAAGTTACCCATTACTATAACTCTTCATTGCAATGAAACGATAATTTTACATACTTAGGTAAAGACATCGTCATCATCTTCCCAACCTAAGTATATACGTCCCACTGCAGGGTAAAATCCTACTCTCTAAATGAGAGAGCTCGAGCAATAGTTCCAACGAGGGCCCAGTGCGGATTGGGAACTTCACACACATCATTGAATTTCCTCGCATGTGTGTGCGTGCAGGTATCTTCACGATGTTTTCCTTCCCCATACAACTCATGGCAAACTGTTTATAATACAGATAACGTTTTTTTTATTCTCTCTCTGTCTATTATATTGTTTGCGTGTAGATTTAAAGGTTATGGGAAAATTACAAACAATTTGTTACCATTTATCTATTTTCCTACCACTTATACCTAATAGCAATTAACAATAATTTGTCTCCATCAATCCACCCTTTTTTTTCTAACAATAACTTAATAATGTCATAGTTATCTCATCGCAATATAATCAATTTATCTAAACTAGAAACGAGCAACAAATAAAATAGCGTGGGAACAAAATTATCTCACCACATTCGAAAACAAATGCATAACGCTACATGGATCCCCTTCTATTTTCAACATTGCCAAAGCATTCCAAAGTTCAAACTCGTATGAGTGTTTTTCGTGATATTACATTTTTGAGTGCCACATGTGGCTCAGGTGGCAAGGGGTGCCATTGAAACACTTGGCACATTTCCATGGGAAACATTACCCGCTCGTGCTAGAAATGTTTATTCTCTTCTCGCTAATTGATACGTTCCGTGATGCGTGACCGAAGAACATCGATATGAACATCCTAACGACATACAGGGACGCAATTTAATTTCCATTCATAGTCTATTTATGTTTTGCGAGGGGGAGATGTGAGTGAAATGTTGCAAAATATTTTAATACTTAGACAATAACTAGGCGCGTAGATGTTAGAAAAATATTGCTGTTATTTCAAAATCTATCGGTAACATTAAGAATAGATAACATGATGGATTTGAAGAATTGTCTTTATAGAGGTTGCTCATTTACTTTGTTTTTTTTTGTAAAGTAGGTATCTACTAAATTAACGTTTTTTTTTGTACTGGATTATCAGTGTATTCTGAACCATCTAACAAAGGCATAGCTTTTATCGTCTTCGTCATCTAAGTATAACAAATTCCAATAGAATAATAACCAATGTCACGTGTGGAACATAGAACCTCCTCCTTTTTTGAAGTCATTTAAAAGGCATAAATATGCAATGGTATAATATTTTTAGATGGTATCTTTCTAAAAAGTGATTCATTTGGCCACAGGTATTCAACTGCCCAGCCAACCTGGCATCACACCGGCGCTGGCACAAACCACGCGTACCAGGAACCGCCAAACGTCGGGACCCTCCAGCGTCAGAGCCAGGTCGTTTCCCGTGCCAACGGTGTGGCAAGCTCTTCAGACGGCAGGCGTATCTGAGGAAGCATTTGTTGGCTCACGAGCAACCAGAGGAGAAAGAGCCGTCGGCGTTTAAGCAAGTGCGTGCGGAATTACCAAGTTATCAACCGGTAAGTACTCTTTTACTTATACAATATAGGCTTTCGTTTGACCACAATCATGCCTGATAGACAGCAAAGATGAGGCCTACGATGGAGCATACTTGCCTAGTAAATGGTAATTCACCCTAGATTTGAAAACGGCCAGATTGTAGTGTTCAGGGAACACAGTCGCAGGTAGGGAATTCCACTCCTTAGCCGGGTTGGCTTATTTGGTTACTAAATTTTATAAACTTTTCTACTTATGACAGTCACTGTATTTGAAATCCTAAATTAGGGCTTATATAATATGTGGTATTCTATAACAGTTTCCTTCCAGCAGGAACCCCGCGACAATAACTTCAATACCTTCTGGAGCAAGATCCCCCCACCGCAGCAAGACTTCGGGTGGGAGGGAGTACGCGCGCGCTGTGCTTCTTCGTGCTCATCCGAAGATTCCCGAAGCTTGGACGTCACGGGTTCGGAGGACGAGGGAGGGGGCAGCGGAGACGGCTGACGTCGAGTGCTGCGGCCCGTGCCGCGGTTTCCTATGTATGCATCTAATAGTATGTACCCTTACACAACGCCGTACGTTCATGATAACGCGCAGATGTATTTCTCGTAAGGTATGATACCGTGATTTAAGGTGGTGGCTCAACCACACAAAGCGTTGAAACAAACAGGGCCTCTTAAAAAATCCACTGACAATGCTTGCAATGCGTAGCCACTTTCAAAATATGCTCGTTAGCGCGTAATCGTGTGGTATTTTATAAGTGGAAGATAGCTATTTAGATTATCCAATCGATTGCATTACGAATAGATGCGTCGTCAGTGGAGAACTCAGTCTTTTTTTTTTTTTGTTAGTGAAGCCAGACAAACGAACTAGTGGGTCACCTGATGTTAAATGAACACCACTGTCCATAGACACCCGCAGCGCTTTACGCGATACCAGTGCGTTGTGCGTACTAGAAAGAAATGTCATAAAAAGCCCCGTTTATTTAAACTAGTAAGTACTAGTAAGTAGTATTTACTTACAGGAATTTCGACTCGGTAAAATGTTATTTTACTCTTTCAGTTGCTTTGTGTAGTTGAGTGATCGTGTTAATAATCAGTTGAATTATCTCTTTAATATATGAAACTTAAATACTTACATTCACTAACTGGTTTCGTGTCTTTTTGATTAGTTTTTATTAGTTATAGCCTTTTAGAATGTTACTAGTTAGCTGGGTAGAATTTATTATTATATTCATAATAATGGTAAGTTTCTCATTATTTAAATGTATATAGTAGATTGGTGTGATCATAGTCATTTTAATAAATTATGAAATAGAAATAATAGATTTAGTTGTAAATATTCAAGATCTCCTACAGCAACATTCCAAATCATATATCGCGTAGAAATGTCAAACAATTCACGTGAACTCATACATATCCAGTAAAGAATTTAGTATTAATAATTTAATTTAATAACTTACAACTAAGAAATAGTATTGATTCAAAAGTTTAATGTTACAATTTTCTATGCTACTGTTACAAAATGTCATCTTTTTTTCCTCAAACAACTATTGATAAAATCACTGCAATCAATGTTTGGAGTAAAATTTTTCAATATTATTATACGTATTGCTGTAACATAATTCGTTAATCTTGGTAGAAATTCCGATAAACTTGTCAAGACTTCTTACGCCCGTAAAATGAATGGCTTAGATATTTGCATCCAAATGCCAATCTAACTCTTTCTCCTTAAAGTAACTTAACAGAACGCATACGTCCAACTCTTAAGAATCACAATAAATTTCGATCGCTCACAAAGCAGTGACCGTTCGACAATCGATCGAGGTGAAGCATATTTTTAGATGCACCACTCGCAAGGTACAATCTAATAATTTTTTCATCGCACATCGTTCACGGGAATTGAATCAAGTCGATTTGCAAAACTAGGACAAAACTATTTTCGAAAGAAAGAAAAACTTTATTTTGTTTTAACTTGAAACTATTTTAATGTCAGTTTGATGACACCTTCTCATGTAATTTAAGCGGCTAGTTGGTTGATATAAATAACTGAAAACTAATTCTCTTCTGCCTTTTCTTCACCCCTTTTCTCAGTAGTGTTAACTCTGTTGAATTTTAATTAACATTACTCTGATCTTCTTCTTTATCAATAAAAACTTTTACTCAATTTATTTTCTCATCGCTATCTTTCTTTAACATTTTTTGTCATTCTTAACCGGCATTAAAGCAATTCCGATTGCATGTATTGTGTCTTGAGTAGGTACCGCTCGTGATAAACTTGGCAGCTCCTAGAAATTAAAAATAACTTTAATACTAATCATTAAATTCTTAGAAGTTAATAAGTGTCAATCGTAACTATAAAGTATAATTAAATAAGAATTAGTAATTAACAGTTATTCTTGCAGTCAGGTACGATCTAGTCACTTTTAGTCGAAACCAAAAAAAGACTAGTCTCAAAGTCAGATCTCAGGCTTTTTCGTTTTCTAGTCACTTTGAGATCTCAATATTTTATCCTAAACATAAGACATATACTTAATATAATAATAATAACGTTTTACAAAAAAAGGTATTTTAGTTAAATAACAGTGACCTCATAAGATCTCAGTTTCTCATCTAGTCTTTTATTTAGCGTACAAATTGTCTAGTCATTTCGCTAGTTTTCATTAACAAGTAAGTTTTCTAGTCAGGATTATCTTAAATAGTACTTATAAATATTTGTAAATATTTTTTTTTTTCTTCAAAAAAAATTACTAGTCAACTTTTACAAATTCTAGTCATTTTAGTCACTTAGGTTATAATTTGATCTCTTTTACAAGTCATTTTTAGTCAGAAATACTAGTCAATTAATAAGGGCCGGCGCTCACTGACGGCATGGCACGGCATGGTATTTTATTACTATCAAGTTATTTTGAATCTTATTTCAATTTGTTTAGAATTCATGTTACTTTATTTCGATACCACGATGCCGCGACGTGCGGAGGGATGACGCAACGCATAACCAATAAAGTAAAATGAATTCTAAGCTCATTGAAATAAGATTCAAAATAACTTGGTAGTATTAAAATGCCATGCCGTGCCATGCCGTCAGTGAGCGCCGGCCCTAACGTGTCTTTATTTTTAAATTCTAATAATGTCGAAAGAAGGCTTTTTACATTTAGTGCCGGTTTTTGAAATTACATTGCTCGTAAAAAAATCATTCGGAAATAGTGAAAAACAGTGAAAATTTTGTTTAAGCTGCAGTTTTGTAGAAAACATGAGTTTTTACCATTTTTGTTTCAATGGTATTTTCAAGTGATGTAATTTTGAAAATCGATACCCTGAAAGCGAGCTTAGATTGAAATAACTAATAAGGTAAACATCCCTGTGGTCGACACTGACTCAATACATGGCACCTTCAATCTTATGTCAAAGTAAGACAGGTGACAGATGGGTGTCATCTACTGGGCGTTGAGGTGTCGAGCATTGGTACGTTTACCTTATTAAGAGCTATTTTATCTTACTCTAACTGCTTACCAGTAATGTGAAGGAGTGGTACATAACATGCATTCTTTGAAACATAATATGTAGGTACTTACATAACCTTATTTTATTAAGGTTTGAATACGTAAGCGATAAAAAGAAGTTGTTAAATTATTTTTAAATTTTTTTATGAGTCTAGTCATAATATATTTACTAACAGTATTCATTTCGTTCTGGTCATAAAACTTAAATAATTTAATTATACGTCTAGTCATTTATTACATAGAAATAATAAAAAAAAATGTAAAAAAATAGGAGCTGCTAAGTCAAGATCTCGAAATCAATAGCAAACACTTCTATCTGTTATAAATATGTTTTCCTTTTTTATTTATACACGATTACGATTAAATTTATATCAAAACCAATTAGATTTTAACTAAAAAATACAAATAAATTAACCATTAAAAAGATACAACTGCTTTCAGAAACAGATAATATAAAAAATATTAGTCTCACAGATAACAAAATTAAATTCTGATTGCAGGGGCTCGAAATAAGAATGTAATTTGTAAAAGGAGTAGTTTTAAGTAATATTGAGATCGATCTCGAATAAGATATCCCAAAAAATACTTCTGTGATATGGAAAATGTAACATTATACTTTAATCAAACTTTTACGTTTATTTAATCAATATAGATAATTATATTCCAACCTTGCTGCACGTATTATTGTAAGGTTTATTAATATTAATGTTAAAAATATATGTCTAATTCTACACAAATTATTAGAAGTAAGTTTAATAGGATCGTAGAGATATACGCTTATAAATATTTACATTATTTATAAAAGAAATCTCTAAAGAGTGAAAAACTAGTCAGTGTGTTCTGTGTAACGCGTTCCAAAGATTGTACATAAAAAACGCTAATCATATAGATTAATATATTTAAAAATAATATTTATAACTATAATATTAGTTATTTAATCATATTTAATATTTTTAGGTAGCTTTTTTAAAAAAAGTCTTACCGGGATATTTTTAAATTACTATACGTTTTATTTGCAATTTAGTTTCTAATAATCTCAATTTGAGTTAGAGATATTTACTGGCTTTCTACCGATATTAGCAGTAAGTACGTCCGATGAAACTGAACTTACTATTGATATCCTTGGTCTAATTTTTCCAAAAATCAAAATTCAGGCTTACTGCTGATATCAATCGCAGGGCAGTTTAATATGGATAAAAAATTAAAAAATAGCCATTAAAAAAAACCTTCTTAGTTCTATTCAACAATCAAAATCTGTAATAGAAATAAATTGATTTTCTGGTTCAGTGATCAATTCAAATTTAATAGGTCTTATAAAACAAAAAGTTTGTAAATTTATTGGTCTCTTTGTGTTTCGCTCATACAAAAGATGCACAGAGTTCCATAAAGTTTGCTTAATTAGACCCGTAGACCCGAAGATCCATAATATTTATGATACTATGTATTATTCCGATAATTTTTGATAAACATGTCTTTAGTCTTTCTGAGCTACCACTGCTAAAAAACGCAGTTAGAAACGGTTGCGTACACATTTCGGACTCCTACAGATATTTTACATGTAGAATACATCACATATAGTGATAGTTTGTTTCGTGTGATTTGTGTGTGTTCGTACAGTGTGGAGGTGGAGGAACTGCATGAACTGAACATACATTTCTTGCATTAACATAGCTATCATAATTATGAAGGTCGCGGATGAGCAAAGTAATTGTTTCAGTTCAATAATTACATTGATACGTTAATTGACATTTTCAAATGTGGTTAAATATTTGTTATTTAACCTTCTGCATATCTACCTTTCTTTCTTTTTGTTTATTCTTCGGTTTTTTACGCTGCGAATATTAACATTATTGTGTGTATATTTAATTTTGTGGAAATGTACGTTTATTATTTTTTAGAAAGTGTTTTGTCTGATTTTTAAGATATCTTTAAGTGGACAGAGCGTTCCGAAATAGAACGAATTTAATATGTTTATTAGTAAGCGTTTGTTAGTAATTCAAATAAACAAAATGTACTCTTGGTACTTTAAATATAAAGTGCCGAGAACCTCAGGTGTAATTATTGCACGACAATGTTTTAAAATTAATTCGAAATATTTTAGCAGATAGTTGGTTTAGTTTGACTCAAAACCTCTGTAAAAGTTTTTCATCAAAGTTTTGTTTCAAGACGAAGTGATGAATTTTACGCGGTACATTTTGAACAATATTGAAATGTATGGTAACATTTTTGTCAACCTAAAATTTAAAAAAATCCGGAAAAATATAGAAAAGGGTATTCAGTCAAACCTGCCCAACCATTGCTAATTAGTTTCAAAACAACTTGTATATTTTTTCTACATTTTAAGTTCATTATAAATGGGTTTCAAAACGGTCTACACATTCATAACCTAAGCTGTTTAATTATTAAAAAACTGGTCAAGTGCGGTTTGGACTTGTACATGAAGGGTTCCGTACCTCTGTACAATCTTTTAAAAATAGTTCTGTAAAAAACAAGATAAATAGATATCGAGGAAAGATCGAGTTAAAAACGCTGAAAAAATCATATTTCTTGTATGACGACATTTTAACTTTCAATTTTATGTTATCTTTCAAATTAAAAAATAAATTTATTCAAAATAAAACAAATTGTCAATACACACAAAACCGGATCGCACCAGGCACAAATGTGCCCAACACACTAGCCGCATTGCCCCTCTGAACCGCGATGGACAACCTTTGCACCAGAAACGACCCAGAGTGATGGTCAAGACCTCTCTCACGAAGACGGCGCCCCACTTCTTTAAAAAAAGTATTGCCTCGGAACCCCAACAAACAGTTGTCTCCACCGCAAGATGCACGAACAAATAATTAGCGAGTGCTGAGTACTTCTCGCGCTTTTTAAGGGCTGCCACTTCAGCAGCTGCTCCCCCAGCCTCGAGGTGGCAAAAGTACTGACGCACGTGGCGTCCCAAATCAGATATTTTCCCTTTTGCCAGGGCACCAAGGTCAAACCATCATTATCTTTTATCAGGTGTTGTCTTTAGTACTTTGTTGTTACAGCGGTTAATACGTAATCGATGAAAATTTCAAGTGTATTATGGTTCAAGAGATAGAGCCCTGTGACAGACAGACGGACGGACAGACAGCGGAGTCTCAGTAATAAGGTCCGTCGCCCCCTTTGGGTACGGAACCCTAAAAAAGACCTGTTATAATTAAATTATGTTTTACCTGTCTATACACAATTTTAGAGTAGCAGATAAAGTCAAACGAATGTAGTGAAAAAATACGAATTACTCACGTCTATGATCGAGTTTAGCTATGCGTGTTTTTAGGGTTCCGTACCCAAAGGGTAATAACGGGACCCTATTACTGAGGCTCCGTCCGTCTGCCCGTCTGTCACCAGGCTGTATCTCATGAACCGTGATAGTTAAACAGTTGAAATTTTCACAGATGATGTATTTCGGTTGCCGCTATAATAAAGAAATACTAAAAAACAGAATAAAATAAATATTTGAGGGGGCTCCCATAAAACAAACGTGATTTTTTTGCTCGTTTTTGCTCGATATTGATAACGGCAACAGGTAGACGCTTGAAATATTCACAGAATATTTAGTTACATATTCAGTTTTTAAATAAATTATTAAATTAAAATAAAAAAAAATATTTAAGGGGGCTCCCATACAACAAACGTTTTTATAGATAATAGTACGGAACGGAACCCTTCGTGCGCGAGTCCGACTCGCACTTGGCCGGTTTTATTTCACTATGAGTGAGTCTCACGGTAGGTTCATGTACAAATGAATGTTATGTTAACATAAGCTTAACAAGCGTTTATAAATTAAAGGGGTTGAAGTGTAAATATAAAATGCAATTGTACTTAGTAAATGTTAAATTTCATAAATAAATCTAAATTATATCATAGCATAGTTTGCATTAGCACCATTGTGTTATAAGTTATATGTAGTATAGATATAACATCAATTTTTCATAAATGTTATTAAATTAAGATGTAGTTATGTATAAAGATTTTTATTAGACCACCAGTAATTTAATGTATATCACTATAAATAAATAAATGTCATCGATGTGCTTTTTTTTCTTATTCCAAAATAACCATTTTGATTAACTTATTTTAATTCATTCAAAAAGTTTCGCCTAATCTAGATCTAAAAAAACTGAGTGACTCATGAAAGTCCAGCCCCAACTATTGATGCTCGAAAGCTAAAATTTCAATAAAAGATTCCTGAATAATACAAGGAATAAAAATGGATTATGACAAATTTCAGTTCAACCGTTCGGTAACGGAGACATAACAACAGGCGCACGCTAGATAGCTCTTATAATAATAAAAGTTGGTTTGGAAGTTTTGATATTTGTATGTTTGAATGTTTGTTAGTCAATCACAGCAAGAAGATGGAAAAACCCTTTGTTACACCCAGATAACCAAGTTTGATAACTGGTTAACTAGATGGAAATAAAATTCCGTTAAGAAAACCAGTTATGTCGGTGGAATTCTAATTCCATATTCATAACCGAGTTAGACTAAAATTTTCTTATAAAATAACATTTATTTTTGCTAACCATTGTTGACCTCTTAAACCTATTCCTCGAAATGGTTTTGGAATTAGACCAAATTGTAAAAAAGTGATCAATGCCAATTACTTTCTCTCGAAATACCAAGCATATGTTCGCTATGCTCTACAAATTTAGTGTGTTTACCAAACACTGTAGCGTAGCTAACGTTTCAGGTTTTGGTTTGTTGTTGGTTGAGTTTAAAGATATTTTAGTCCACATTGCTAACCAGTTTTTTACTGAGAAGACTTTCCCCAAGGACAAAATTAGTTGCCACACTCAGTTAAATATACGAAAGGATAATTCCACCCAAATAACTGGTTTTCTTCGCGGAAGAAATGTTCCACCTAGGTAACCCGTTAACTTGGTTATCTGGGTGGAACAAAGGGGAAAACATCTGGGTTGAGTTTAGACATAAGAGGATACTTAACAATAATAACCCGGTAGTGAGTTAACGTAGGATAATATTTTTACTTTAAATAAAAATAGAGGGCACTGTTCAAGAACGTTGAAGTACGTCAGCTTTCATAATAACGTGTTAACTTCGTCTGCAATACATAGATGGCGTTGTCCGAGGGCACGTATAGTAAAAATCTTCCCAGGTGAATTTTTCGCTTCGAGCCATTACATTAAATTTGAATCCTAATACTATGATGATACAGTTTGTTTTGAAAGATAAGGGCTCGAAGCGAAAAGTTCACCTGGGAAGATTTATACTATAGTAGTGTTACCGTAACCTTTTGTCATAATATACGTGTACGTAACACGGGCTAAGCCAGTATTAAATAAATATTTATTCTCCCAGTTCAGTCTTTAACAAAGATGAAAAAAAAAAACCTTAATGGTCATTTAGTATGCAAGTTTCTCAGAAATTGTCAACTTTAAGGGTTTTTATGAAACAAACCTAACCTAACCTTAACCAGTTGGTAGATTACGCAGTTACGTTGATAATTACACTTTATGAAATGACTATTATGTATTTTGTTCATTGTCTATTTAAATCTTCAATAGAATAGAATAGAATAGAATAATTTATTGGCCATGTAACATACATCACATTTAGCACGTCATATATTTTAACAACTTTGAGCGATATAGTATTCCATGCATTAGTCAATTAAATACTTAAAATATCCTTTCTCTTCTCTTAAGAAATCCATGTATTCATTAATAGAGTAAAAAGGATTCTCCTTCAGAAATTTCTGGATTTTGATCCTGAAGGATTTCATTGGTAGACAGGTTATTCTGGTTGGTAGTAGGTTGTACATTTTAATTTTTATTGGGATTCCTTGCTTCAGATATTTCTTCGTTCTTGTTTTTGGTAGACATATTTTTTCCCTATTTCGTGTATTATATTTATGAACATCTTTCCTCTGTTTCAAAGAGTCTTTTTCCCTGTGTATTTCTATAAGACTATTAAATATGTATAGTGAGATGACTGTCATTATCCCTTCTTTTTTAAAAACGATCTTGGCAGACTCACGTCTGCGTAAGTTATTCATTATTCTAATCGATTGTTTTTGTAATTTTAGTACTCTTTGGATTTCTACTGCATTTCCCCATATTGTTACAGCGTAGTTTATAACCGCGTGGACATGAGCGTGGTAAACCATTTTCAAGGTTTTCTTACAAACAAGTGGTTTCAATTTAATTAAAGCATAATTTCCTCTCGCAATTTTCTTACAAATTTTGTCAATGTGGAGCTTATGGCTAATCTTGTTGTCTATCTCATATCCAAAAAACGTTGTCTTTGTTTCATTATTAATTTCTATGTCATTATAATAATTATGGTCTATGTTGTCTTTACTGGAGTAGTTTATCAAGCTAGTTTTATTAGTGTTAAGTACAATGCCATTTGCATGGAACCAGTTTTTAAGAATGGTTATAATATTTTGTATTTTGGCTTTGTTATCTTCGTGGCTACTACCTTTTATTCCGACATGGGTATCGTCAGCAAATAAAGTTACCATCGCGTCTTCTGGTATGCAAGCTGGTAAATCATTAATATATAATAAGAATAATACGGGTCCCAATATTGATCCCTGTGGTACCCCAACATCTATACGTGACATGCTCGAGTTTACTCCATTTACATTTACTACTTGGGACCTATTTTCAAGGTAACTTTTAATTAGGTGTAGTGCCTCTCCTTGAAATCCGTAATAAGCCATCTTTTCTAGGAGAATGTCATGTCTCAAGCAATCGAATGCTTTAGACAGATCACAGAAAATGCTGGAGCACTTTTGTGACTGATCCAAGCCCTGCAAGATAAAATCCACTACTTTACGTAACGCCATCACAGTGGATTTGTTTCTTCTAAAGCCGAATTGGTTTAAGGCAAATATTTTATTAAACTCCAAATATTCCACTATTTGATCCTTAATAGCAGCTTCTAAGATCTTTGAGAAAGCAGGTAATATGCATATAGGCCTGTAATTATTTAGATCTTCTTTACATTCCTTCTTATATATTGGAATAACCTTTCCCAGTTTAAGGCACGATGGAAATATTCCTTCTTTAATACAGCTATTTATTATGTTCAACAGTATCTCCATTACGTAATCATTTTCTAATATAATTTTTTTAATGAATGTTGTGTTTAAGTTATAAATATCTATTGATTGTTTGCTTTTTAAGTTCTTGATTATTTTTTTTAATTTTTGTTTTGTCAATAGGGAAAACTGAATGGTACTTTCCGGTTGTTTCACTTTTTGCAAAAAAATCCTAACCGTATTTATGTTGGTACACATACGACCTGTTATTCTACTAGCCACCTTTGAAAAAAACATATTAAACAATTCAGCTATCTCCTTACTCTCATATACAATCTTATTACAATCTTCTGTATCTTGTATTTTCAGTATCTGTGTTTTTTTGTTTATTTTATGTTTATTCGTCTGTTCTTTAATGATGTTCCAAGTTTCTTTTGCCTTATTCTGTGCTTTGTCTATCCTTATGGAGTATTTGATCTTTTTTGCGTTGTTCAAGACTTTCCTAAATACTTTCTTATATATTTTTATCTTATTAGCTCTATTCGGACATGGGTGCAGGTCTTGACACATTATCATCGTATTCAAATTAGATTTAGATTTTTCTATTCCCTTTGTCAGCCACTTATCTTTATTATTCTTTGAGTTAATTTTAGTTTCAGGAAAGGCCACATTGAAGTAATACTGAATAGCATCTTGAAATATCTTCATTTTGATATTGGGATCCGGGTTGCAGATAACCTCTGTCATAAGCTTTTCATCATTATTTATAAGGTACTGAAAGTAATTATAATTTAGTTGCGTCATTTTCCTTATTTTCCTATCATTCTTGCATTTTTTCTCAGCAGTTTTTAGATTATATATAAATTCTATAACGTTGTGATCTGAAAGTTTGGTGTCCAATACATCTGCTTTTGTAACTTCACTTTCAAAATTAGTAACAAAGTTATCAATACACGTAGCGCTTGCTCCTTTTATCCTAGTCGGTTTATCTATCAGGCATTGACAATTGTAGGTGTGAAGCATGTTTTTAAACCTTGTTACTCTTCTGTTAGTCTTCAGTATGTCTATATTAAAATCACCAGTCATAACCATCTTTTTACCTTCTTTTGTTATTTTAGAGAGTATAATTTCAATAGTGTCTTTGAATGTTTCAAAGTCGTAATCAGGACGGTATACACAGATCACTACCAAGTTCGGAGATTTAAGCTCAACAGCAGCTATTTCGCAGTTCATTTCTATTGACAATTTTGTAATGTCCTTCCTTTCTTTGCATTGTAAACCATCCCTCAAATAGATGGCTACGCCTCCATGGTTAAATAGTTTTCGGTTGAAGTAAGCTACTAATTTCAGGTTTTCAAGCGTCATAGATTCCACTTGCAGATCATTTGCCCAAGTTTCGGTCAAACATAAAATATCACAATCTGAATCCTTACCTAACAATTCTA
The DNA here is from genome assembly GCA_947563465.1 of Archips xylosteana. NCBI lineage: Eukaryota > Metazoa > Arthropoda > Insecta > Lepidoptera > Tortricidae > Archips > Archips xylosteana. Next base: position 9,302,333 of record OX387362.1, read on the forward strand.
ATTCTATGTATTTATTATTCATACATTGGATGTTTGTATGTATTATCTTTAAGTTTGACAGCTCATTTGTCCCGTCTCGGGAAAAAACTCTCGGTCGTTTTCTTCATTAGTTTGGATGAAGGTTAGTGACGATGAGGTGCACGATTGATTATACATTATACATGTTACAGTGTCTAATATGTAGTTCTGCATTTGCTTCTTATTCACAGTGTTCAGATTCAGTTCAAGGTACCTTATATTATGTGTGTAGCTAGCTAGCTGTGATATTTTTTGATTAATTTTATATATTATATCATTGTTAATATTGTCATACAGTAGACTGCAAATGATAACATTAAATTTTCTTTTAGGGTTACTTAAAATATCTCTTAACATTTGTACATATTTCATTTCCTTACCATCCTTCCATGTATATTGGCTCAATAGTATAGCTACGGCATCTTTTTCAGTTAGTTCTTCTGTGTTTTGGGCAAAATTCTCTAAGATATTTTCAAATCCCGCTTGTGGCTTACAAATGTTTATTACTGTATGATTTTCCTCCTTATATTTTAATTTAGAAGCTAATCCTATTCCAATTTTATCTGAATAGATCAATCTTTTCGGGTTGGATGTGAGTTTTCTCTCATTTACATTTTGAGCCGCCCTGTCGATTTTACAGATTTTGACAGATGACTTATTTTTCTCTCCCGTATTTTTTGTTTCTTGACTTGGTTTTGGTGGTATTTTACTCTCTGACTTTGTATTGTTCGGGTTCTTTAATAGATTTCTTTTAAAGTGTTTATCAGAAATAAATCTGTTTACTTCTCTTTTGTATCCAGTTTTTCGCAGTGCCTTTATAGTTTTGTTTTGTCTTTTTATTTTCTGTAGAAGCTTTTTATTTTTTCTTAAGTTTGACTTATTAACTACATTTTTATTATTGAAATTGTCCTTGGTTACTAAGGGCTCATGTAATTCACGCGTTGGCTCGTCATTAAAGTCTAGTTTAATTTTGCACTTTTCTAAATTCTTATTTAATTTACATGTCTTAATGGAATTTTCAACTCTTTGTGAAGTGAGGGAATTCTGGGTTTTCTTTGGGTCGCTTAGTATATTTTCACACATATTTTTATAAATTTCCATTTTATTCTGTGCCTGCAACAACTCTGTTTTTAATGTTTCGTTTTCTTTGTTTAGATTTATTACTTCTTGGTGAGCAATTTCAAGTTCCTCCATCGCTTCCTGCAATTGCGTTTTTAATTTTTCGACTAACTCACAATCAGCGATAATGCTCAGGTCAGGCATGCTTACATTGCTTCGATTAATAATATCGTCTTCGTCTGTACGAAAACTGCTATCTAACGTGAAATTTTGTTGTGATTGTACTCTCTTAAATTTTTGAGGTTTTTGCGCTTTAATCAATTGAGTATCAGCCTGTTGGCGGTGCATCCTCCTCGTCATTACGGTCGGTGTAACTTTATTTCTAATCATTGTTTTTCTTTATTTCCAATGCTCCTGTGTCTCTGTCAGCAACGATTGTATGTCAGCGTCCGCGCAAGTCAGGTGCGGATGACTTATCAATTGCATAAAACATAATTGTATATGTATAACATCGGAACAATGGCTGCCTATTTGTCTAATTCTTTTTTATCGTGTTAGTAACTATTAAGAGAACATTTGAACGAAAGAAAATGTTGTTTTTTTTTCTAATTAGGTACCATCGGCCAAAAATGTGGTCTACCACCCTACGGTTGAAGTTCATTTTGAACGTCATACTTAATACGAGGTCGATTTTCCCTTGCAATAATATGATGACAGTGACTAAAGACTTCACTCAGTTTGAAAATACAACCTTAACGATATTTAGATCTCACAGAAACTTTTGTCAAAACTGGTAGACCAATTCCTTGACCGACCGTACACCCGTGCGGGGCCGGGCGGGCAGCTAGTTTTATATATTTTGACACTTTCATATATAAAAGGTACACGGAAATAACATGTCTGGTCACCTTTTTTAGGGTAGGGTAGGGTAGGGTAGGGGGATAGGGTAGGGGGGTAGGGGTAGGGTTGGGGTAAAAACGGGACCCTATTACTGAGGCTGCGCTGTCCGTCCGTCTGTCACCTCACCAGGCTGTATCTCATGAACCGTGATAGCTAGACAGTTGAAATTTTCACAGACGATGTATTTCAGTTGCCGCTATAACAACAAATACTAAAAAACAGAATTAAATAAATATTTAAGCGTGCTCCCATACAAACAACGTGATTTTTTTTGCTCGTTTTTGCTCGATATTGATAACAGCAACACGTAGACGCTTGAAATATTCACAGAATATTTAGTTATATAATCAATTTAAAAATAAATAATTAAATTAAAATAAAACAAAAATTTAAGGGGGCTCCCATACAAAAAACGTGATTTTTTTGCTGTTTTTATAGATAATGGTACGGAACCCTTCGTGCGCGAGTCCGACTCGCACTTGGCCGGTTTATGAGAAATGAGATTTTAATCTCAAAATGTAGAGCTCTCAAAGTACCTACTATAAATTACCATCAGATTTAATATGGATATCTGAAACTCCATATTTACTTTAATATTATAAATGTGAAAGTGTGTTTGTTTGTTGGTTTATCCTCTTTCACGTCGAAACTGGGCGACGGATTACCGTGACTTTTTGTATGGACTTAGTTGAAGGGCTGGAGATTGACATAGGCTACTTTTTACCACGGGAAAATATCTCATTCCCACGGGAAAACACGTTTTAATCTACTACTTTTTAACCCCCGACACAAAAAGAGTGGTGTTATAAGTTTGACCGCTATGTGCGTATGTGTCTGTGGCATCATAGCTCTAAAACGGATGAACCGATTTGGATGCATTTTTTTTTAATAGAAAGCAGGTTTTTTGGCGATGGTTTTTAGATATGTTTCATCAAAATCAGTTCAGCCGTTTCAAAGTTATCAGCTCTTTTGTTAGCAGCCGAAGGGATCTTAGACGCATAACGGGCATTGACTTAATGTTCAAACGTCATACGAGTGACATAATTGTGTCGGGGGTTTTGAAAATTTTTAATTTATACCTAGTTATAAAAAAAACGGTTACCATAGTAATTGTTCGTGATGACTAACTTTCCGTTTACCCTTTTTAAATTATTTTGACGCGTCCTCAATAAGAAGTCACCAAAATCTCAATAGCAGTTCGACGATGATAACGTAACACTACGTAGTCTAATATTAAGTACAAAAAAGAAGGAATTTGCTAGGTAGTTTGTCATCGTTAATTGTAGGCACGAAGAGACAGCACGCAAGCTCGACCAGTTGACTCTTGACTAGCCATTGTAGATGGAAATATTCAATTCTGTACTTCATTCCTTAGGGTATTAGACAAATCTGCCCAGAGCATGACTTACTTGTGATGACTTCCGCCTGTTTCTCTTTTTCTAATTCTAACGTCTAATAAATCGATGAACGCTGGCTGCTTACACGAAAAAGGATGACGCAATGTAACGTACATGTACCTACAGAGCAGTGAAGGCCATTATGTACAAGAGAGCAGCGAACGCCAGTATGTACAATAGAGCAGCGAACGCCAGCATGTACAATCTTAGTACTCTAGGGTGCGGGGGGGCAGGGTTTGTTGCGGGGGGGGGAGTGCGGGAGAGGCGTGCGGGGCATTAAAGGGGGGATGAAAATTTCATTGATTTTGCTGTAGGATGCACCGTTTTTAAGATATTTGACAAAACACCGGTTCCCGTCCGATCACCGAGGTTAAGCAACGTCGTGCGCGGTAAGTACTTGGATGGGTGACCGCCTGGTTTCATTTTTGTTTTTTGAATGTTTTGTAATGACGTTGTCACGTTAAACTATCGTCCGTAAACCGACTTTACAGACAACCGGTTTTTACGTGTTACTTCATTAGCATAAATTAAAGTGGCTATTTGCTGGCCTATGTATAACTTAAGTTTTGCTTTAAGTTCACTCACTATATTGTGCCGTTTTTTGACCAAATAAACATTAAACATTAGACTTTATTTACTTAAATGGGGAAGAGGGCGTCCACAGTGCGTCGCACATCGACAGAAGTCTTGAGCATCTCAAATATGTCTAATGCTACATAGAATAAAGTATAATCAACGATCAATTAAATTATAATTATTGCGCTAAGCTTTGTTTTTATTGTTTCTTATAACCACCTGACAGTTACCCTCCGATTCAGTCATCAGTGACCTGTTCTAATCACGCCATGAAGCATGTTCTCAGCCTAATCTTTGTTCTCAGTCTCATTTCAGTTTTACTTGTTCTTGCTGAAGCTATTAAAGTGTCCACTGTTACTCCAGTTCCTGATGAGCTGTACGAGACGAAAGATGTGATATATGATGTCAGTAAACACAGTGTTTATTTAGAAGATGTAGTGTACACGTTGAAGAGCTACAACTGGAGTAAGCAAGAAGAACTCTGTTTGAACCAGACGTTGTTTTGGATACGGGCTTTGCAGAATTTCACGCTCTGGGCTGTTTGGAGTAAGTTGTTGTAAATAACGCCAGTGAACATCATTAGGTACTTAATTGATTACGAGAAATCAATTTATGGTTGGTTAGATCAATTTATCAGAATCATTATTTCCTAACTAGTAGCAAAATTTCCATTAGCATTTTTTCCCAAATGCTTTTTTCCCACAGTGTTTTTTTACTGAAGCCAATTTTCACAATCGCGTTTTTTCCCAATTTTAATCGACTTAGAAACATAGGTAGGTTAAAGTTATGTCACGCGGCGGACACGACGTACAAATACGCGTTCTTGAATCTACATAAGCACGACGACGTCTGTACACACGTACGCCTACATACATCGCGTGCGCACCCTTCTGGATTCCGGCGGGGTCCGGCAATCTGCGCTTTGAGGGGTGGGGTAACTCGAATCGGTGCGGGGCGGAGCGTGTCCATTCTGTACGTTAGTACTATTATATATTCTGTGGTTATGTTAAGTTAGCATCGGCCGAAGGGGCAAAAATCACACAAAAGAAAGCGAAACCGAAGCGTAAGAAGCGCGGAGCTCCTTCTTCTGTGTGCTTTTTGCTCCTTAGGGCCGATGCAAAATTAACATAACCTTAGCCTACCTATGTTTCTGTGTCGATCCAAATTGAGATAAAACGCTACTGTGATAATAAGCTTTAGTAAAAAACTAGAGTGAGAAAAAAAGCAACCGGGAAAAAATGCGAATGAAAATTTTGCTACTAGGAAATATCTATTCTGGCCTTTGATCAATTCCCCTTCAAAAAATGTCCGAACTTTTTTATTTGTTTTCACCTCACTAGCTCGGAAAGCCCTTTTTGTTTGTTTGACATCTATTGAGAAAATCGCTTTTTATCCACATGTGAAGAAAGAGTTTTGACATTTGAAGGCAGCTTACGTGATATTTGACAGCTAACAAAACGTAAAACGTTAAAAGTGCTCAATTTTGAACATCACAATTAATGAATTGCATCGAGTAAAAAACACTAAATACAGTCTTACAACTTTATTTTAATTCATAAATATCAGCATTCAACATTAACCTTCATTCTTGTTGCAAAAACGGATAAAATGTTCTGACAGTCCAAGTAAGTCGATGTGCGAACAAAACGCATCCGAAATAATAAAAAAAAACTTAAGTCAAAACTTTTCAATTAATTATTTTGAGTGAATAAATAAATAATAATTGATAGTACAAACCCTTTTTCTTATTTTCCTCGCTGTAGTGAGGTGAAAAGTTTTGTGTTATACACGGGTGAAAAGTTATTTTACGTCTCGTGTGTTGAAACACTTGCTATCGAAAGGATTCTATTTTTGAACCACTCGCTTCGCTCGTGGTCAATCATAGAATCCTTTCGATAGCTTGTGTTTCAAATAGACACTCGCAGGTAAAATACAACTTTCCCCCCTTGTATAACAAATAACTATTGCATAACAATTAAAATCATCACTTACACAGAAATTTGAACCTAGTCTTTACATCATTACAGTTGAATTTCGGTTGACACTTGACAGCTAAACTTGACAATTTCACGCAACGTACTGAGAAAAAAGAAGGCCACTTTTATCAAAGTGGCGCTCATTTGGCTCGGACATTTTCGGGCGCGCGACTGTAGATCTACAGTTATAATTGATCAAAGATTCTGGCTGGCTGATCTAACAAATCGAATTTTATCATTTGACAGACAAGGTTTTATTATGCACTAACTATTGCCCGCGACTTTGTCTGCAAATAATTTGTTTACCAATCATGTTCCCGCGGTAAATCAAAATTTTCCCGGATGAAAAGGGTCCCATTTCCTTCCCAGGGCTTTAACTATCTCCATACCAAATTTTATGTAGATTTTTTTGTAGTTCCTGAGATTAGCGCGTTCAACAAACTCTTCAGCTTTATAATATTAGTATACAGTTATACGTAGATATTCCGCGTGAACTATGCTATTTTCCAGGACTCAAACTATCTCTAACACTAAATTTCATCTAAATCGGTTCCGCGGTTAAAGCGTGAAAATGTAAAAGATGGACAGTCAGACACATGTATGATGGATAGTATGGAGTATGGATGAATAATCGATAAATGTAGAACCGCAACTTTTAACGTCTAAAGAAGGCTTTATCTACCATGCAGACTGGGACTCCATAGCCTCAGAGCCTCAAGGGCTTCTCTACGGCAGCCGATACCAGCTGGGGAACTTCGACGAGTGTTTGCGTTCACCCTGGCACCGCAACCACCAGATCCTGAGGACCCAGTACTGCTTAGCAGACATTGTCTTGGAAAGAATAGATGACGCTGTGAAGACACGGTACCAGAATATCATCAGACCGGAGGGGTCAGTGCTGGATTACATTGAGGTAATATTTTTACAAAGACGACCACGTCTTTGTATAGTCTATTTTATTTAGAATTAGAAACCACAATAACATTATATTGCGTCTGGTCAACAATTTCTTACCTAGCAAATAGTACAGTACAATAGTCTGGGAGCCGCAAAATAAAATTGTTTTCATCACACTTGCTCGTCAATGGTGTTATTCCATGCCTGTATACTAAATGACAATGGCCTAAATTGTTCTTAAGGGAGTTATGGATTTACGTACAGTTTTTCTACCCAAGGGAGTTCTGACTTTAGTTTTAAAATATGCAAACAAGACATTTCAGACTAAGGAGGTTTCAAGTCTGCCAATGTTTTATTTATATCTTTAAAACTTAGCCATAGCCCAATTTTACAACACAAAACTACGCTTATCGCTTTATCTACGCTTCATAAAAATTCGTTATTTTTATATTTTAAATTTATATCAAATAGTTTTGCAATAATTTTAGTAAATATTTTTTTAACATGTTGGCAGAATCTGGCCGTATGACCATTCTAAGCTAAACGCACTTTACATTATCTATGGTAGATGACTCGAAAAAAGTGACAATCTGTATTGGCGGGTAGCCATTATTTTATTCAATTTAAATGTTTAGAGGCAAAATAATTTTATTTTTGTTTTTTTTCCTCGCAATATGATGAAAATCATTGTGTGTATCACGGGCAGTAAGGGGATTTCAAACTCGAGTCATTAAAAGCCCTCCGCCTTCGGCGTCGGGCTTCTAATTAACACTCGTTAGTAATCCCCTACTTACGGCCCTAGATGCACAATGTACTATTTAATGTCACTTTATTTGCGTGTCGTCAATTGGGATGCACCAAAAAAAATAACCTATAGTTTTTATATTTTTTTTGGAAAGAATAGGATATTTTAAGACACCATTTTCATCGATTTTGAATTTGGTTGAGTATTTAATTTTTTATACTTTTTTTTAGAAATACGTTGGACGACGTCACAGTGAGAGAGCCACGTTCCATAGCCTAGAAAAATTCAAGTCGCCACATAATCTGTGGCACTACCACGGCACTACTGAGACCCTACTACGAAGTGCATAATTCGAACTTCGTTTCATGCCGTCCCGCTCACGCAAATATGATTTCACACGAGAGTGATTGGGATGATACGATACGAACTTCGAATTTTGTAGTAGTGCCCCTGATTTGTCTTGTCACTGTCAATATTACAAGCACGGCTTAGGGTCCTAAATGAACCATGACAAAATAGTTTTATTTATTTCTCTTCTTTTAGCTTCGATTATTCCTGTTTGTTTAATGGTGTGATAGTAAATAGATATTTTTTATTAAAATCTGATATTTAAATTCTTTCATATTTATTTGCAACGTAGTAATTTAATAATTAAATTTGTAAAAATACATTGCGAGTATTGTATACATTTCGGACTTTATGATAAATGACAACTGTTTAAAGCCAGGTGTGCATCATGTGATTAAAGTTCTGTCTTTGTCACTCTTTGCTATTATAAGCAGGACAGCAACATTTCAAACTGTCAATTTGCTTTAGAGTGTAGACCTGCTTTATATCTGCCTTTGTGACGATTCACTGCAGGGGTCAAATGAAGGTCATTACTTAAATTTTCTTTATTTAATTCAGATTATCATATTTTTGGAATCTGATTTCTGAAAACGCTTCACAAAGCCTATTTCTCCAAACGGTTTTCGATTTATTATACGTTGCCAAAAATTGGGACATCCCAATTGTTACTCTAGTACAAATTGTGAAGAGATTACAGTTCACGAGCCGCAATATAATGTTGTTATGGTTTCTAATTCTAAATTAAATGAAGTATAGGGGTTTGACCTATGGCCTCTCACGCAGAGGGTCGTGGATTCAAACCTCTAAGTTTTTCGGAATTTATGTGCGAAATTACATTTGAAATTTACCATGACCTTTACAGTAAAGGAAAACATCATGAGGAACTGCACACACCTGCTAAAAAAATCAATGGTGTGTGTGAAATTCCCAATCCATTTTGGGCCCGTGTGGGAATTACGGCCTAAGCCTTAGGTACATTCTTGGGGGCCAGTGCCCTGCAGTGGGACGTATAAATATAGGTTGGGATGAAGATGATGATGTTGGTACTTTCAATGGGAATAAGACGAACCAAATGATTAGTATATTTTTAGTTACTTCTGTTATATCTCAACATGATCTTGACAAAACGCATAGCAAACATATTCATTTGTGGCAAAAAACTTTTTAGTTTTGAACACTACATACGCACAGAAAGCATCGTGTATAAATCCTTCTAGTATGGCTGTGATAATAGGGGCGGTTATTTTACTGTAAATTACTACATATACCCAGAAGCTGACAAATGTAGCATTTTTTTATTACCATCCTGAAGAAGGATCACAGTACGTCGCAGAGATAATTTTTGGGTTCAAATGGCAAAAACGAAACCCTTATAGTTTAGCCATGTCTGTTTTAAGTTTAGAACGTCAGTGTCGATCGCTAGTCATAGCGACCTCGATTTCACCTGATGGTGCAGATGCAGCTGAAGATGTAGCTCACTAGTTCAGTAACAATCTTGATTAAGTACATTTTAATATGACCAGGCTCGTCCCCTCCATTCGCGCCCTCTAAACGAGTTGACCTGGGGCGTGTGCGTACCAGCGTCATGCGGCCCTGGGTCCGTAGAACGCCTGCTGGCGACCATGCTGGCACGCAGCCACTTAAGCTCAGCCGGTATGCGCGCTCGGATCAAGGTCGGAGAGGACTGTCAGAAACAAGACGAGCCAGTAGTGTATAACAGCCTGTTCTGGGCTTTTATGTGAGTAGTAGTTACAAGTTTTTTTATTTTATTTTCTTAGATTGGTTTTAAACCCGTACACAAAGGCAGGTATTGTTAAAAATATTAGAAGTCAGGGATTTCAGACCAGTTCCCCGAGATACTGACTTACTGTCTTCACAGTAAGTCGTTATCTCGGGAGACAGGTCTGAAATCCCTGACGCCTAATGTTTCTAACAACACTCAAAGCCAAAAGGAAGTGTAAAGACTTTAACAGTCTATGTTTATTAGTTACAACTCTCAGTTCATTATAACGAGCTGTCAAGAAGGAGATGGCAGAACGATTTGGAGGTGTATGCAAAAAACTGATGGGACATTCCGCCAGGCCGAGAGTTGTAGAGGACAAGAGAGGGAGTCCTTTGCCCAGAAATTAGACACTATAATAGTCTAAAAAAGTACAGTAGTCACTCGTTTTGTCTTTGTCATTTGGTACCCGTAACCATGGGACAAACAAAAGAAAACACTTTGCTTACTCGTTGTAACGAACAAAGTATGTATATTATGCCTGTTATGGGATTAATTATGCCTAAAAATTTTTGCAGTGTTTTTGTGGCTGTGGTTACAGCAGCAGCTTTGCTTGGCACATACTTGAACAGTAGAAGAGATAAAACAAAACCGAAAACGCTGAGTAAGTTAAGTTTAACCAACAACAATAACCAATTATAATGATGTTTTAATCCTGATTGCCCTATATCCACTATTGAACTTTATCCTCTTCCTAAAGCCATGAGCATGAGTTCGTCTCACCATTAACATGATATAAATAATTTGGAAAAACACCGCCTGTGACATCTACTTGTCTTTTTAGAAGACGACATCATTGAAGCGTTCTGTGTCAAAGAAAATGCAAAGAACTTGCTCATAATGAGAAAAGACGGTGTCGAAGTATTGTATGGCATCAGATTCCTGACCATCAGCTTCATCGTACTGTTCCATCAGCTCGGGATCTTCAATTCTGGAGCTATCAGTGACGGATTACGAATTGATCAGGTAGGATATTTACCTAATCTTGATTAACAAACTGAGTTAGACTGGCGCTACAGCTTCTACGATTAAAACCGGCCAAGAGCGTATCGGACACGCCCAAGATAGGGTTCCGTAGGCGTAGAAGGTACGAAAAAATTTTTGCATACTTTATTAATGTAGTTGTTTTGGTCCCAACTCCCACCGCGCGCTAGGGTTAACAGCGCGATGTAGAATTTCAACGTCGGCGGTACAGCGCCATCTATCGGAGAATCGGATAACTAATACTATGGTATGTGCAGTCTACTAGAACATGAACTAGAGTATGTATGTTGATGGTTTTCAGATGTAATTCTTTATTATATGAACCGATTTCAATTTTTTTTATTTTATTTAAAAGAAGATACTGTTAGCGTGATGTTATAGGTGCTTAAAAAAATGCTTGCAGTGGCGGTTAAATTACAATCTTAGTTAAAAATATTTTTTTACAAAAACTTAAAAACTGTCAACTGATTAAGTTGAAAATAATTTTCCTAGAAAGTTTTTATTAAGTTTAACTTACGTGATTTTTTTCATATTTTTTAGACGTGCGGTTCAAAAGTTAGAGGGGGTGGCACATTTTTTGTACTTTCGGAGTGAATATTTCCGAAAATATTCAATTTATCAAAAAATGGTTTTAGCAAACCCGTATTTATTTTCAAATACCTATCCAATGATACCCCACATTATAGGGTTAGTCGAGAAAAAAAAATCACCCCAATTTACGTCTATGGGAGGTACCCTAAAAAAATTTTTTTTAGTTTTTTTTATTTAACCACTTTGTCGGCGTGACTGATATATATATTCATGCCAAATTACAGCTTTCTAGTACTAACAGTCTCTGAGCTTAGCCGCGAACGGACAGACAGACAGACAGACGGACAGACATGGTGAAACTATAAGGGTTCCTACTACGGAACCCTAAAAATGGGCAGTTAAGTACATCTGCAACTACCGTACAATACGTTTACTTTTAGTTTACCACTGACAGATGGCTTGCCTTCATTTCATTTCCAACTTTAATATCATACAAATAAAGTAGCTATTACAAAATCTGCAAACGTGGGTAACAGTATTCTAAAATTGGCTTTATTTGTAGGTCGTTAAAGTTGAATATCGACATAGCTCAGAGAATTAGCAAGTTGAAGTGGCAGTGGGCTGGTCATATCTCTCGAAGAACCGACAACCGCTGGAGAAAACGAGTTCTTGAGTGGAGACCGCGTCTTGGCAAACGTAGTGTGGGACGCCCTCCGGCCAGATGGAGTGACGATCTGCGAAAGGCTGCTGGCAGAAGCTGGATGCGTCTAGCCGAGGACAGGGCGCAATGGCGCTTATTGGGGGAGGCCTATGTCCAGCAGTGGACTGCTATAGGCTGATGATGATGATGATGAAAGTTGAATATGAAATGATGGCAAACCATCTGTCAGTGATAAACTTCATGTAATTTTACTGTACTCGTTATGAAGTTGAAGTGACGTCAATCAATTGTTTTAATTCCAGGATGTAATGTCGATTGCGGGTTTATTTCTCCTACACGACGACTTGTTCGTGGATACATTCTTCTTCATCTCCGGGTTCTTTACGGCGACATCTTTTAATAAGTTAAAAAAATTCCCGAATCCTCTAGTATTCATATTGAGAAGATACGTAAGGCAAGTATTTATGAGTATAGCATGCGTTTATTTAATCACTACATTCATCTTCTATACATATAAAATCCTTTGTCCTGACTGACGGATCAACGCACAGCCTAAACCGCTGATCGTAGAGACCTGAAACTTGGAGGGTGTGTTCTTTGTATGACGTAAGCATCCGATAAGAAAGGATTTTCCGTAGTTCTACTTCTAAGGGGGTAAAAAAGGGGGGCAAAGTTTGTATGAGACATCGTGATTCCTTGGTCCAATCTACTTCAAATTTTGCATAAACATTCTTTAACAAAATTGTTGGAAGTCGTGTTTCGTAATTTATTGAAATTCATCCCTTGACGGGGTCAAAAAGTAGTAGAAAGTTATTTTGGGGGTGATTTGCTTCGAAGTTGATATCAATACTCCTTAGTGCTTTTGATTTAAATTACATTTTATTTTGACACATTGTAAACGAAACGAAACTTCAAATATTGCAAACCATTTTTGTCTACGTTTGTCAACCACGTCTTGATCTGATCTCTGATAATAGCTAATTATATGTATTAAGTATTTGCATTTCACCAAGCTTTTGCTTTTACAAGCGCAGCGTGGGACGTCCACCAACGAGATGGACGGACGTTTTCGTGAAGGCCGCAGGTTCAGGGTGGATGCAAGTCGCTTCCAACCGTAATGATTGGACGTCAATGAGGGAGGCCTATGTCCAGCAGTGGACGTCCTACGGCTGAAATGATGATGATGATGAAGCTTTTATGCGAGTTCAACCTTTTTCGAATAAAATCGAATTGAGTATTCAAATATCATTGTTGAACTCGCATAAAAGCTTGGTGCAATGCAAATACATATAAAATGCTTTGTCCTGAAGTCCTAAATGACTGACTGCCGGATTAACGCACAGCCTAAACCGCTGTATGTAGAGACCTAAAACGTGGAGGGTGTGTTCTTTGTATGACGTAGGCATCCGATAAGAAAGGATTTTCCGGAATTTCCACGGGATAAGGAATAATCGGGATTTATATATTTCATCAAGAGTGACCCTATGCCCATAACGAAGATTACTAAACTGTACAAAATGGGCATGCAATTAGACTATTAGAATATAAAGCGAATATAAAGAATTTTGAAAATTTCCACGGGATAAAGTTAAATCAGGATTTATATATGTAGGTACTCAAATCAACTGGACCATATCTCCGTAACTACAATTACTAATCTTTTCAAATACAGTATTAACGAAAATGACCATAACAACAAAAAAACTTATTGCAGGATTTTTGGAAATTCCTGTGGGATAGATAATCTCTGAAACTTCCGAGCCGATTAAAAAAAAAACTTTTACCAGTAAAAAGTTACACTATCCTTTATTGACATAGGCTACTTTTTTCCGGGGAAATGCAAAATTCCCAAGGGATAGAAAAAAGAAAATTCAACTTCGGAGCTCATTTTAAAATGTCTTACACCAATAGAAAAGATGCACTGTCCTTGGTTAACATAGGATGCTTTTTTCCGGATAAATGCAAAATTCCCGCGGTATAGAAAATAGTAAAATTAACTTCGGGGCTGAGTTTAAAAAAAAATCACCAATAGAAAGCTTCACTATCCTTTATTGGTATAGGCTACCTACTATTTATTCGGTAAAATGCAAAATTCCCCTGGGATATTAAGAAGTGAATTTCACTTCAGGGCTGATTTGAAAATTTCTTTCACCTATTAGTGAGTAGCTACACTAACCCTTACTTACATAGACTATTTTCTCCGTGAAAAATCAAAATTCCCACGGGAAAAAAATAAGTGAACTCAACTACGCGGCTGATTTTAAAAGTTCTTTTATCGGTAGAAAGCTTTAAGGACATAGGCTACTTTTCTCGGGGAAAATGCAAAATACCCGCGGGATAAAAATAAGTGTAATTTTGCAAAGAATAAGGACAAATTTGTTGAAATTCCCGCGGGATAGGGAATAAACGGGATTTATAATATTCACTAACTGATACTCATGATGAAATGATAATAATGATGGATGTTGCCGGTGCCGGATTTTTGTTTTATACAATGAAAGAGATGAAGAAGCTTTACCACAAATTGGAATTCTACGCGGACGAAGTCGCGGGCAAAAGCTAGTCATAGTATAAAACAAAGTCGCTTCCCATCTGTGTGTCCCTATGTATGCTTAGATCTTTAAAACTACGCAACGGATTTTGATGCGGTTTTTTTTAATAGATAGAGTGATACAAGAGGAAGGTTTATATGTATAATACATGCATAATTGCACCCGTGAAAAGCCGGGGCGGGTCGCTAGTTTTTGAATAAAATAAACAACTTAGGGTCTCAACAAACAGCTCTGTACACTTAACAAACCTTCTCGATAACGCATGTGCCAATATCGAACTGTCAATAATTCTCAGTTTAGCCAGAAAATTCTTTGCGTACAACACAACTACCCAACAAATAGAGATACTGCCAAGGATGATAAGGAAGGTGGCCTTTATATATTTCAGCGCCATCTAGATTTAATAATCGAACTACAAAAACCGCGGCCGATCTGTATTATGGCGACTAGCCAATCCAGTCTATATCATCCTTGATACTGCTACGACCCATGAATAAATAGCGGTGGTTGCATCTCTCGTATTCTAATCACATACAATCGCGCCTCCTTCCCAGCAAAGGGGTAGACAAAAACTATTTGCACCTGCAACGATCCGGGCATGCATCTTCTCATGCATCTAAATCAAATCAGGTCTTCTGATACTTTGCTGCATAAATACAACTTCTTCCTTTCTTCCTTTGAACCACGGACCTCAGTCATAACATCTGCCTGGAGAGTGCGGCTTCTCTCGTATAACCTGTTTTCCTTTACAGGTTAATAATAGCATTCGCAGTAATTATATTCTTCATATGTGCGGTGTATCCCTACACGGGTTCTGGGCCGCTGTGGCCGCGAGGTATCGCCGCTGATGCAGACCAATGCCGCAAGAACTGGTGGCTGAGTCTGCTGATGCTCAATAATTACATCGACAGTGAAAACATCGTAAGTGAAATTTATGATTATTAACATCTCTGAGCAGCAGGTTTTACTTAAAAAGTGTCCAATGTGTACACAATTGTATAGCAATCACCACATCTTGGTACCTATCAAAATAAGCAACAGGTTTTGTTGTTTACTTACTTCGATGTTTGATGTAATCTCCGTGATTCCAAGCATACTCAAATGTTTCACATTCTACTTCTATTATTTCTGTTGTTTTTGTGTGTGTAAATTTCATAAGGGCATATATTTTATCCAGACATAGTTAACGACCATACTAATCACGTGAAATAGATATTTTGTGAATAACTTTTATTAATGAAGCGTAGTTAATTTTTTAAAAAAATCTAAGGAGCAATGTAACGCGTACAATTTCATTTGACATGAGTGTTTATTTACCTCATGTTGACCTCATGTTATGTTGTCAAACCCTATTATTAGGCAGAAAGATCTTCTGAACTTATGATAAAATTGATGCTACGATCATAAAGCACAATACTGAAAACCGTCTTGCTAACTTTCTGCTAAGATCTTATCGTAATTTACTTATTAGTGACTGTCGGAGGCTTCGATCGGAGGCAATGGAGATACTTTCGTGTTAAAGTTCCTTTTGCGAGTCTTTACAAATCACTTCATTAAAAAAATGTTTCGCATTCCAAGCAGGTGGTGGTGATAGCATGACATGAGTTTTCAATTTCGTTAGCACTTAAATAACATTATTTACATTTAAAACTACCTTAATCAATAAGTACCTAATCTTGACGTTCCTTATTTGACACTTTCATAATGAGCCTAGATAACATAAATATCCAACGCCATGAAGGTAATTAGTACTAGGTAGTATTACAAATTCGTTGTCTTTGTCGCGTTTGTTTTCTTTTCTATTCAACCTTTAAGAAAAAAACTACAAAATTCAATAGCAAATGTAGAGCGAACTCATTGGTGTTGTTTCTTCTGACATAATTTGTCATGACGCCGCCGACACAAATCAATAAGATTGTTTTCGTAAACGATACGATAATCGAATATTAGTACCAATGAACTCTTTGATATAATAATGGCATATGGTGAAGCTGGACAATGTGGAAGAAGAGTATTAGAAATCTACAGAGAGCGATTTCCGAACCGGCGACCTCCGCGAAACTCACGAGTCATCATCAATGCTCTCCAGCGTATTCGCGATGGTTTGACTCTGACTGGGAGACTCTTTACCAGCTGAAGAACGTGTGCAGCTTTGTTTGCTGAATACGTTCGAAATCAATGGATTGGGAGGTTTGGTCCTTGCCGATGGCCTGCATGAAGTGGATTTTTTTCTATGGGGAGCTGTGAAAAACGAAGTTTACCTACTCAAAACCACGAGTATTAGTGGAGCAGCTAAGGGAGAAAATCACGGAAGTTTTTCAAAAACTTCAAGAAGTGAATTTACGAAATGTGAGAACCTCCATCAGTCGTCTTAGTGTCGCCTGTATTCAAGAGCAAGACAATGTACAAAACAAATATCTCAGGCGAGTGAACAACATTTTAATTAAAAAAGAATTAAATTAATGATCTTTATTTTTACTTTTATTTTTGAACTAAACAAATGTCGAACCGTTCGTGTTATGACGTTATTCGTAAACGTCATGTTCAGGTAGGTACGTTAATTCATCGACGGATTATGCTGTACATTGCTTGCTGAATTAATTTGTAAGAAAAATAAAATACAACTAATGTTGATTTTACACATATAATTACGTTAATTAGTATGTATACTAAACGTTGTTAAATTATATGATCGTATGAAATTTACACACTGTATATTTTTCTTTTCTTCCATCGACCGTCGTAAGATCCGCTGATGATACTTCATAAAGAGGCGAAACACGTGTCCAGACTTTTATTTATGGTGGTGGTGGTTCGCTTTTTTATGGGTTTAGTTGAGTTTGCTTTGGTTAATTTTGCATATTTTCAACGGAAACGTAGCCTTGTTTCACGAGTTAACCTTACTTCTTCGCGGAGGAGCAACTTGGAACACTGCAAAGTGACGCCTGAATCTATTAAGTACCTACATATTTATTTAGGTTTCTGTGGAATACATGTTTTTTTTAACGATTCGTCCGCAGTGCATCGTAATCTCCTGGTACATACCCTGCGACTTTCACTATTTCTGCGTGGCTGTGCTGCTATATTGGCTGTATAGGCGCTGCCCTAGGTTGGCTTGCGCGGGCGCTACGATCATCACAATCCTCGCCATTATTCTACCAGGTGTTATCAACTATGTCTATGACATGCCTGCTGTTCAGCTGTTTAATTACGAGTAAGTAGCTCCCATAAAACAAACGTGATTTTTTTCCTCGTTTTTGCTCGATATTGGTAACGGCAACAGGTAGACGCTTGAAATATTCACAGAATATTTAATTATATATCGATACCTTTAGGTTCAATTGGCGTAAAGGACAAAATGCCGAAAATGAGTTATATATACCATTTTGTTCAGAATTTCAAGCTCTATCGATCTGTATACTTAGAATTTTGATATCTCGCAAAATTTGACCTTTACACCCCAGAATTTTCCAGAGCTCAACATCAAAACTGCTTTATTTAGTGGGTGTAAATATCACACTCAAAATCACATGGAATGTAAAGGACGTTATGAAATATAGACCACGACGTAAAGTCCTGATTTTATACACGTTGCCCTTTAAGACCTATATTTGGAGCTTTCTTTTATTATTCTGTCCTTTACGACCTTTACAGTTCTTCATTTATGTACTATATTTACTTCATAACGTAGCTAAACTATGGGCGTAAAGGACGTATATTTTTTTCCTAGCATTATACAACGTGGTTTAAAGCACTTACATAAATGCCAAGGTATATTTATGATGCAGCGTAAAGGACTTTTTAATGCTTTACTACTGTTTTTTTTGTAAATTGGTGAACTTGATGAAAAAAATTAAAGGCGTAAAAGAGTTTTCCATTCCTGTAATGATGTCATAACGTAATTAAATCAAGTTTTAATAGGTTTAGTTTGTTTAAACATTCGATAGTCTTCTATTTTCATTATAATTGTACTTTTCTTACTAATAACAGTTTTCGTCGTAACAAAATATGCGACAGTTTTGCGCGGTAAAAAATTCCTCATGCCGGTTGTCTCTGTCATCCTCGCAATTTTGTTTTTTATCAGTAGTAAAGTCCTACACAGACCGCAGCGCAAGGTGTGCGCGCGACGCCGACGGAGCTTGCCCAGCGTGCTGCACAACACTGCCGGTGTATGTCACCGTATATATGGTTTTAGTGTTATAGACCGCGCTAGGCACGCTCCATCGGCGTCGTGCGCATGCCCCGCGCTGCAGTTTGTGGTGGCCTTTAGAGTAAGATAGGTGATGTGTCGATGACGGTACGGACTTATACCTAGTCCCCGATGCATACGCATGCAGATCAGATGATTGTTTTGTTTAGTTCAGTTATTATTATAGAAATATTTTCTAACGCTGTTCGATTGAATTAGTATCGAGTAGTGTTTTTGAGGCAAGTCGTCAGCAGTCGTCTACAGTGACATTGCAGTAGACGAAATAAAAAAATTCTGACGAGTTGCTTTAAAGAATTTTTGCGTTATTCTTACTACCTACTTGATGCTAACTCGTTTATTTAAGGTCTACCTAAAGCTAGTTAGTCATTTCTGAGAACCAGTTTATTAATATAGACGACCAGATGGCCTAGTGGTTAGAGAACCTGACTACGAAGCTTGAGGTCCCGGGTTCGATTCCCGCGTCGGGGCAGATATTAGTATGAAAAATACGAATGTTTGTTCTCGGGTCTTGGGTGTTTAATATATATTTAAGTATGTATCTATCTATATAAGTATGTTTATCCGTTGCCTAGTATCCATAACACAAGCTTTCCTTAGCTTACTTTGGGACTAGGTCAATTGGTGTGAATTGTCCCGTGATATTTATTTGATATTTATTTTAATATCAAGTTACAAAACAATAATTAGTACGGTTTTATCCGGAGAGATTTGTTTATAAGAATTTGTTTTGATTTATACTGGATGATTTTGTGTTACGTTAGAGCTGTAGGTACAACATACCTGATAATTAGTTCTTACACGAAGAAAATGACGTTATTAAATTCCTAGTAGGTAAAGTAATTTTGTGATTGAACCTATACTGTGTAGCGTTTCTCTAGTAAAGTGCATTTAGCGAATACCAAAGTTGACTTTACAGCAATTTCTTACAGACTAATGACTCCATCCTTTCATTCACGGCATACCTTGATTAACCTACCTGTTTTATTACAATAACACATAACACCTAACCAAAGACTGTAACAAACCGTTAGAAGATAAACCAAAATGTGTTCATTGTGGTGAAGCTCATCCGGCTAACTACAGAGGATGCATTGTTGCAAAAGAAATGCAAAGCATGAAAAATAAATCCACACAAAAGAAAAATCCTGCTCACACAGTAAACGTGGTTAATAGTGCGAAACTAGGAAACCCGAAAATAGTGCAGCAGAAAATTTCAAACACTCAAGGTAACAAAACCTTTTCTTATGCACAAATAACATCTAAAAATCTTAAAAATGCCCAGAATAAGTCTGCAACTAGCTTAAATATTAATATTGAAGAGAAGCTAAATAACATTCTCCACTATATGTCATCATTCGATGAGAGACTTAAAGTACTTGAGCGAAGCGCTAAGGTAGCTCCTCCCAAACAGAAATGACCTACACGCTAAAAATTATGGCATGGAATGCCAATGGATTACTACAACACCTACAAGAACTGCAGGTAATCCTAGACACAAATAATATTGATGTGTGCCTAATATCCGAGACGCACTTCACTACAGAGTCATATCTAAAAATAACTGGCTATAAGGCTTATCATGCTTTGCATCCTAATAATTCGGCAAGAGGAGGTAGTGCTGTTTTGATTAAAGATAACATCTACCATTACGAAGTATTAAAACATGAAGAATACGAGATTCAGTCCGTAGCTGTATGCGTTCAAACTAAGCGTTATCCGATCACGATATCAGCTATTTACTGTCCTCCAAGGCACTCTATTAAAAAAGACAAATATATAAATTTTTTAGAAAAATTGGGAAACAGGTTTATCCTAGGAGGAGATTTCAATGCAAAGAATTTACATTGGGGTTCAAGATTAACCACAACAAAAGGAAAGGAGCTTTTAAGTGCCATCAAACAAATAAATTGTGAAACAGTATCTACTGGGAAACCAACCTACTGGCCCACAGACCAAAATAAACTACCCGACCTTATAGACTTTTTTATTTACAAAAACATCGCATCAGGTTTTCTGAGCATTGAAGAAGGATACGATATGAATTCGGATCACTCGCCCATTATCCTTACATTAAGTGAGTTCATTATAGAGAAAGAAGATACCCCAAGACTTGTTAATAAGCACACTGATTGGGAAAGTTTTAAGATTGATCTGAATGATGAAATAGACTTGAACGTTCCACTTTGGAATTCAGAGCAGTTAGACCTAGAAGTTGACATGTTTGTCAAAGCCATCCAAAAGTCAGCTTGGAATAATACACCCGAAATCAGGAGAAAACTCAAAGGTAATAACTATCCCAAAGAAATCAGATCTCTGGTGGCAGCAAAGAGGTCTCAAAGAAAAAAATGGCACCAAACAAGGTCCCCTCAAGATAAAAAGCTACTTAATAAGCTAACGAAAGAGCTTAAAAGAGAAATACAAAAACTTCGTGATGAATCAATGCACGCCAAAATAAGTCAACTCACATGTGACCGCAGTACAGATTATTCTTTATGGAAGTTCACAAAGAATATGAAACGACCGATCATGCAAATCCCGCCTATCAGGGAGGATGACGGTAAATGGGCAATCAGCAATGAGCAAAAGGCAATAAGATTTGCAAACCACTTAGAAAACATCTTTCAACCCAACGAGACGCTAGCAGACATTGATATACGAGAAACAACTAGTGTGGAAGATCAAGAAATTCAACTTGTTACACCTAAAGAAGTGGCCAATGAAATCAAAATTAGAATTAGCTCAAAAAAATCACCTGGATTTGACCTAATAACAGGTGAAATTTTAAAGAATCTTCCTCGTAGAGCAATAGTAAAACTAACAAATCTGATAAACGCTGCCTTTCGGTTAAAGTATGTGCCAGAGTTGTGGAAAGTAGCCGAAGTCATTATGATTGCTAAACCGGGTAAACCACCACATGAAGTTACTTCATACAGGCCGATATCGTTATTACCAGTTATGACAAAATTGTTTGAAAAACTTCTCCTAAAACGGCTAAAGCCTATACTAGACAGCAAAAATCTGTTACCTGACCACCAGTTCGGATTTCGAGAGAGCCATTCTACAGTTGATCAAGTCCACAGAATTGTTAACAAAATCGAAAAAACACTCGAAGAAAAGAAAGTTTGTTCTACTGTTTTCCTAGACGTAGCTCAGGCTTTTGACAAAGTGTGGCATGAAGGCCTTTTACTAAAACTCAAAACATTACTACCTAAACAGTTCGTGAATATTTTAAAATCATACATATCTAACAGGGTGTTCAGAGTTAGACAAGATGAAGCCTATTCCGAGCTTAAAGAAATAAAAGCTGGAGTTCCGCAAGGAAGTGTTCTAGGGCCGGTCCTGTACCTACTATACACTTGTGACATTCCAGACATAGATAACACTACTATTGCGACTTTTGCTGACGATACTGCTATTATGGCAACAGGAAACAGTCACGAGGAAGCAGTAGGAAAAGTCCAAACAGCCATTGACCGAGTTTATCAGTGGACTAAAACATGGCGAATCAACCTTAATGAATCCAAATCGATTCATATTGATTTCACAAATAAGAGACCTATGTACCATCCGATATGTATAAATAGGCAACCCATACCGTACGCAAATACAGCCAAATATCTTGGCATGACGCTTGACACGAAGCTGCGTTGGAAAGCTCATGTCAAGAAAAAACGTGAAGAATTAGGAATAAGATACAAAAGGATGTACTGGCTACTCGGTAGACACTCCTCGTTGTCAGTGCACAATAAATTACTGTTGTATAAGCAAGTCCTGATGCCAGTATGGACTTATGGTATACAGCTCTGGGGCTGTACCAAACAAAGTAATATACAAATAATACAACGTTTTCAAAATAAGGTGCTCAGGGACATAGTAAACGCGCCCTGGTACATAAGAAACGACGATCTCCATCGGGACCTTAATGTTGAGTTCGTCCACGAGGTAATATCTAAATACGCCGAAGCTCATGAACGCAGACTTCATCATCATGTGAATGTTGAGGCAATCCAACTCCTTGACAACACGGACCTAGTGAGAAGACTGAAAAGGACTAAACCCTTTGAGTTAGTGTAGTGTTAATCATACTCGAAATAGTGTTACAGTGATAGTGACGTAAATGAAGAACACATGAACAAAGTGCTTCGCCTTAATAGACACTAAGAAAAGTCAATGGACGTTATTCTTAGAGACTTTAAACAAAATAGTCGATTAAGTTAAATGAATATTGCTTATTAGCCTTTGTGAGCTAGATTGTAATTTAATTTAAAAAAAAAAAAAAAAAAAAAATTACAATAATAATAAAATTCCATGGATGTAATTTTAATATTTTCAAGGTGTAAAACGTTTATTGCATGTATTTAATGATATTTTATGCTACTACCAACTACTAAATTATTGGTAAGTAACTACCAACGAATAATTACGACAAATGATGAATATTTTCGCATAATACATTCCTGTAATGACATAAATCTAAGGAAAACAATATAAATTTAGTTAGTTATGGTGGTCTATACACCCTAAAATTGCATTATTTTTTACAAAAATGTCCTTTACGGCCAATCAACCAATCAACTATCTTAAATTTCTTAAAATGGTATGGTCGTATGTGACTTTATAACGCTTTTTACCGTGGTGTAAAGGACACTAACTTTTTAAGTTTCATATTTAACGTAATAGGTACCAAATAACTACATAGAGACAAGAATTCTAAGCAATTTTCTCATATACATCGAAAATATAGGTCAACAAAGAAAAAAGTTACAAAAGTTTTTCTAAAAAAAATTTTGTTTTTTGGCTCTCCTGAAAAGTGCCATTTTGTCCTTTACGCCAAATGAACCTAAAGGTATCGATATAGACTTTAAAAATAAATCATTAAATTAAAATAAAAAAAATATTTAAGGGGGCTCCCATACAACAAACGTGATTTTTATAGATAATTGTACGGAACCCTTCGTGCGCGAGTCCGACTCGCACTTGGCCGGTTTTTATTGTTTGTTCACAACACAACAGTGTCAACAATAATAATTAATGGGTATTTAGCGCAATTTTTGCGTCATCGCCTTACTTGGGAGTCTTAAATTTTCCTATGCAGACAATGCCTGAACATTGTTTATTCAATTTCCGTGATCGCAATTACATTGTTGTATAGAACACAATTATTAAAATGACATCAATTTATTAATCAATTTACCATCATCACGACCGCTTTAGCCTAGTTGGTAGTGACCCTGCCTAGGAAGCAAGAGGTCCTGGGTTCAAATCCCGGTAAGGGCATTTATTTGTGTGATGAGCACGAATATTTGTTCCTGAGTTATGGATGTTTTCTATGTATTTAAGTATGTATTTATCTATATAAGTATGCTTATCGTCGTCTAGTACCCATAGTACAAGCTTTGCTTAGTTTGGGACTAGATCAATTTGTGTAAGATTGTCCCCTAATATTTATTTATTTATCATTATCCCTATTCGCTAGATACGAAGCAGAAGTAGAATTGCGTACCAGGGTGGAACCGTTTTGTGGCAAATATCATGTTGACGTTTCCTACATCTGCCAAGGAAATCAAGGGGAAATTGGCTGTGAAGAGGTTCCACTCTGGTACGCTATTCAGTTTCCTCGACTTTACTAAGTAGGTGGGGGTAATATAATCTATCGCAGCGCATGAGCGCTACCATGACATGAAGTGGCCAAAAGTAGAAATGATGTAAGCTCTAAAGTAGTACAACTAAACACGAAGTAAAAAAACCCTGACGTAACCAAAATAAAAACACTTTTTGAATAAATTTTACTTACCTCATTTAATTTAATTGAACGAAAATGATTTAACAACCCTTTCTAGAGACAAATAAAAAATGTTATTTATTAATTTATATTAAAAAATTACTCTTATACCGTGATTTGGATAATCTATGTAATGGCGGAGCATCAGAGCCTCAGAGCCATCAATTTTGCGGACGCGGTAGTGCTGAAGACGTACACAGAGCCAATTGGGATGTCCCAATTTTTGACAACGTATAATAAATCGAAAACCGTTTGGAGAAATAGGCTTTGTGAATCGTTTTCAGAAATCAGATTCCAGAAATATGATAAACTGAATTAAATAAAGAAAATTTAAGTAATGACCTTCATTTGACCCCTGCAGTGAATCGTCACAAAGGCAGATATAAAGCAGGTCTACACTCAAAAGCAAATTGACAGTTTGAAATGTTGCTGTCCTGCTTATAATAGCGAAGAGTGACAAAGGCAGAACTTTAATCACATGATGCGCACCTGGCTTTAAACAGTTGTCATTTATCATAAAGTCCGAAATGTATACAATACTCGCAATGTATTTTTACAAATTTAATTATTAAATTACTACGTTACAAGTAAATATGAAAGAATTTAAATATCAGATTTTAGTAAAAAATATCTATTTACTATCACACCATTAAACAAACAGGAATAATCGAAGCTAAAAGAAGATAAATAAATAAAACTATTTGTCATGGTTCATTTAGGGCCCTAAGCCGTGCTTGTATTATTGACGGTGACAAGACAAATCAGTAGTGCCACAGATTATGTTATGTACGGCTTGAATTTTTGTAGGCAATGGAACGTGGCTCTCTCACTGTGACGTCATCCAACGTATTTCTTAAAATTTTCTTAAAAAAATTAAATACTCAACCAAATTCAAAATACTCAACCAAATTCAAATTCAAAATCGATGAAAATAGTATCTTAAAATATCCTATTCTTTCCAAAAAAAATATAAAAACTAATCATTATATTTTAATACCCATATATTTTAACGCTCCTTCGGAAGTATCCGCTCACCCGGACCGAGAGATATCTTATGAAGGTTGATATTTTGGAGTCTTTTTGTATTGTTTATTTTTTGACTATCGATGCAATAAGTGATTAAGCAAGCTGAGATGTGTGATGCATAGGAAAAATTAGGGTTAAGTCCCGACCAGCTGTGGTGTAGGGGTTAAGCATTAGCACGCAGCACGGAATGCTGAGGACCTGGGTTCGGTTCTCAGAGTTGGTCTTTTTTCTTGGTTTTACTGTGCATCCATGTTTCAGATTGTATTTAGTATGATATATATATATAGATAGTTTTGCTTATACTTCAAACTAAATACAAGCTAAAATATAGATTGTATTTAGTTTGAAATATATGGTTTCACGGGATGATCGTAAAAGTAATAAAAAATGAAGTTGAAAAAATAAATACAAAAAGATACTTCATACTTAACTTGTTAAAATATTGTGCTTTATTTAATGGGAAGTAATTATCATCTTCAGATTCGTCTCAAACCCGCGGGCCAGTCAGCACTTTCATTTGACCTACATCAAGAGCCACACCCGCGCTGGCGCTTACATCGTTGGTTTCATATCTGGGTTTATTTTCTTCAAATCCTATAGTGAGAATTCACCAAAAATTTCCAAGGTAAGCATTGAAGCCTGTGTCGCATTTTGCCTAAACTTCATCGTCTATTTCGCTGTTGATTAATAGAGTAAGTATAATGTCTATTTCGGTAATGTACCTAATTCGCCATTTGACAAAGTCGCGTTTTGCCTAAACTTCATTACTATTTGGTACTATACCTAATTCGCCATTTTGACTAAATTTAGATGAAGTGTTTTCTATTTATTATTAACTCAGGGACTTTATATATCCCTTTGCTATATTTAAGGCTGTATATTGTTAAGCTTATGGATTTAAACTCTTATTTTTTAATTAATACTTTATTAACTAGTCATTGGCCCGCGACGTCGAAGTTCCTAAGACGGTCCCATAAGGCTTTTGGGAACGGAAGCGATACATGCCCTCGGTACCGCTCTGCTTTCAGAGCATGACATGAGTGCGTGTGAGCCAACTTTGGGGGCGGCAGGCGTAAGCGTTTGCCTTTGGAATCCAAAAGTTTAATGGTTACTTGACCTGAAATGTGTTTTTAACACAATCATTTTTAATTATTGTGACATTGGAAGACATCTCCAATATTTTTATTTTTTCCTTTTTAATTTTTTTTTTGACGGTGGAAGCATTCTACACTTCCACTTAACGTAGATATAGTTAAGATGTAGGTATTGTTTTAGTTTTTTAACTAAGGGACCCAATACATCCCTGTATTGTTTTTTTATATAATTATTTTTTTTATTTACTTAATTCTATATTTGTATGATTTTTTTTAATTTGTAATTTATTATATTTTGATTTGAAAAGATGACTTTCTGCCAAGTTTCTTGCGGCGCATTCTTCTTGGCAATGATGGTCCTTACGAAAGCGCTGGTAGTTTAAAAAAATGACATGTAAAAGAGCCCTTTGCGGCCTACTTGCAGAATAAACGTTTTGATTTTGATTTTGATTTTGACTCTGCTGTAGTCCTAGTCTTATTACGACATAGCCCAAACAGAGTTAGTCATAATGCGTTTTAGTACAACAGAGTTTTAAGCATAGTGATAATTGGGAACGTCGCGTACTTATATCTAAATCTCGATTGAATCACACTTGACTTGACTTGACATTGCCATAAGGGGTATGTATTACAATACCGAAGTACGAAAGACCGAATGTATTAAAACATCGAATGGGTCAAAAGACCGACACGATTTTTTTCTGAAACTTAACTTTTTAAGATTGTTATAAAACAAACCTAACCTAACCTAATGCGTTCTGTATGATGCCGTTTTAATAAATTCTGAGAAGTTTACGGTTTCAGAAAAAAATCGTGTCGGTCTTTTGACCCATTCGATGTTTTAATACATTCGGTCTTTCGTGCTTCGGTATTGTAAAACACACCCGCCATACCTGTTTTTGAGTTGTTTTTGTGGTAAGGCCATAATAGTCTTGAGTAAAGTGTTTCCAGACAACTATGACATCGGCTTTTAAGAAAACGGTTTATACTTCCTTTAAAGGCCGGCAACAGATTGGTGACTCTCTTTGAGTTGTTGATATTTATGGACGGTGGTGAGCATTTCCCATCAGAAGACCCGCTTGCTCGTTTGCCTCCCTCTCAAAAAATAAATAGTTTTATATACTCAAGAATGAGGTCCACGGACCGGAAGACGCAGTGTAGGTAGGCTTCCAACGAGATGGAGCAACGACCTGTTTACAATACGTTTACTTTTAGTTTACCACTGACAGATGGCTTGCCTTCATTTCATTTCAAACTTTAACACCATACAAATAAAGTAGCTATTACAAAATCTGCAAACGTGGGTAACAGTATTCTAAAATTGGCTTTATTTGTAGGACGTTAAAGTTGAATATGAAATGAAGGCAAACCATCTGTCAGTGGTAAACTTTATGTAATTTTACTGTAAGGTTGCGGGAAAACGTTGGAACAGATGGCACTGAAGCGGTCTCTTTGGCGAGGCTCTCTAAGGTTTCACATATTTTAACAACTCATAATATATCATTCTTCATAATCAACGTTAGTCATAAAGTGATTTAATTAGGAATTGCTATTAAACAAAACTAACCTAACCTACTGCATTCTATAAGATGGCATTTAAAAAATCCTGAAAAATACCGATTCAGAAATAAATTACTTTATTACTAACGTTGATTATACATTATAATTTATTAAACTATGGGAAACCAAGGCGCGCCGTTTGGCGAACCTTGGGGGAGGCCTATATTCAGCAATGGACGTCTTTCGGCTGAAATGATGATATGGAAGATAGGTATTATGATTTTAAACATTATTTTGTTCCAGAAATGGTCGATCCTCGGTGCAATAACTGGTTTAGTGGTAATGCTGGTTGTAATGTTGATGGGAACCACCTTCATCTGGCGAACGTACCATCCACTAGAGGGCGCCATCTACGCAGCCCTCAACCGACCCATCTGGACTTGTGGTGTTGCCATGCTGGTCTTATGCTGCGCTTTGGGTCATGTCCGTAAGTAAAATATTGTATTATACTGCTATTTTATAGTGAACTACAATATTTTTACCTCGCTTCTCCTTGACCAACCATGCCCTACACACAGCTACGTTTGCGCGACACATACCTAAGTAAGTACATTCAGATACGAAAAAATTAAGGTGTTTAAAGTGTTAATTTCATTTGCGGCGGAAAAGATTTAAAAACCAGGAAAAAATATTGGCTACATCCCTTTATTTTCAATAATTTGGTTAAAGTTGTGGTGTATAAGCTCATATCCATGTTCAGGTGGCCTTCAAGGCGTAAAAGACATCTAATTCTTTTGTTTTAAGATTATTTGGCAATTGTTACTCTTCGAGCGAATCTAGTAATCCTAAGAACTTTTGATCTACATTGTTTTTCATAACATTATAAAAATAAAAAAGATAAGACTTTTTACAAAAAAAAATTGTAGTATTTTGACTCTCCTAATAAGTCAAGTTTCAGCTTATACGACAATTGAGCCTTGAGGTAGCGATATGTGGAAGAAGAGGGTCAGTTTGTATGTTGTATGTTAACATAGACTCGGGGTACGAAAACCTTCGTCAGTTTATTAGTTATTCCTTATCAAGTCATACTCTTAGTACCTTTTGAAAATAGAAATTTTTTATAAAATAAGTTTTTGTTAAAAATTTAATTTTAAGGGCAAGATTTTTAGCTGACTGTACTTTTTGTTGACTTTACTTGCATTGTCATCCAACTTACATAAGTATACCAAATTTCAAGTGAATCCAACCACTGGAAGGGGGTCAAATTCGACGTCCAAGATTTGACCCGTACTTACATACCTACATAGATACATTGCAAGTTAATAAAAAGATTTTAACAAACCTAACCTAACCTTACATAACCTACAGAATAGTTCTAAAATATATCCTGAATAGTTAACAGTTTCAGAAAAAAAAACAGTTGGCAAATGAATCATTTGGAAAATAAATTTCGGCGAAAAGGCAGCATACCACATTAAGGTGATGAACCTTTTCTTACCCCTACTGGTGCACAGACTAGATGTACAAACAGATAGATTATACGTTAATGATATTGTCTCCAGCACTGGTGACAGGCGTCCTCTCCTGGTACCCATGGGTGCCGTTGAGCAGACTGTCCTATGGTCTGTACCTGACCCATGCGCTGCTCATCTCTCGGAACGTCTTCACTACCAGAAACTCCCAGGACAATGACTATCCTGAACTGGTGAGTTAAAAACTTTTCTTTGAATTGGGATTGTCTAAAAAAAATAATATTACTATTATTTTTTTTTGTATAGAAAAGTCAATTGTAAGAAGCTAATTTTAATATCTTTTCATTTACTTCTCTTCAAAACTAAATTAAATTCAACATCATCATCATAATTTCAACCGTAGGACGTCCACAGCGGGGCATAGGCCTCCCTCATTGATATGCAATCATTACGGCTGAAAGCGGCGGCACACAGAATAAAGTACAACTTATATTTCACGACATATATTTCAACGTCAAATGAAAGTCATTGCTTATTTCATATTTGATATGTAACAAATGCATTAAGTACATTATATTAAAAAATACTACAGAAAACAATTTAAAAAAGCAATTGTCTCGAAATTACTTTCCATTATACATTACAAAAAAATAGACAACCCTAATTTGGAACACGAAATTTGTTTCTGTGTTCGCAGTTCTAACCTAACCTAGGTACTTTAGAAATCAATCTATCTTGTTTTTCTCTGAACTATTTTTAAAACATTGAACGAATGTACGGAACCCTTCATGTACGAGTCCTATTCGCACTTAACTGTTTTTTTTTATTCTTCAGCTTATCACAGCAGTAGGAGTAGTCGCCTGCGGATGCGTACTGGCTTTAGTAATCTGGCTGCTAACTGAAGCGCCAGCTACCAAGCTGTTAGCCCTTATGCTGAGGGAGCCGTAAGTAGCTCCTAGTTAATACCTATTACATTACATTACCATCATCGTTTGAGCTGAAAAACGTCGACTGCTAAACATAGGCCTCCCCCAAGGTTCGCCAAACAGACTGGACCTTTTTTTGGTGTGAAGAATGCGCCGTGTGAAGAATGCGCCTTACGCATCCAGCTCTGTTCGAGGAAACAGAGGGTATGTGGGCCTCTCCCACATACCTCTGTTAGGGGGCATACGCACTAAAAACCACACAAATTCCTTCGTTGTCATTGTGAATCCCACGAGAGCATGTAGTGACACCACGGCGCCCACTGGCCGCCCCGAAATGGAACTCCTCTGATCGACACCGCGCATTTCCGCTTTCCCCGGCCTCCCCAAACTGGTGGCCAATTGCTCATAGAGGTTAACTCCTCGTAGCCTCCAAAGAGTTTCACATTCCGCCGGCCGGGGCTATGTGCCCTCACGTTCCCACAACCTTACCCAACAAGTCGTCGCATCTTGTTGGAGGCCTACCTACACTGCGCCTAGCGGTCCGTGGACGCCATTCGAGAGTCTTTTAGTCCCGTTGAACATCCGTTCTACGTGCGATGTGCCCTGGCCACTGCCAATTTTAGTCTGGCGATTCTTCGAGCTATTTAACTAACCCAACCATTTCTTGAAATGTTCCCAATTAATTTGAAAACAGTTTAAATAAAGAATAAAAATCATCATCATAAGAATGAGAGGTGGTGGAATAAAAACCGTTTCAGGCATTAAAATTACTTGCCATTTACTCTTAAATCTATGTTTCAGATTAAATCGCATATCAAAAGAGGCGACAGGAGATAAACTACCCGATACTCGACATACCAGCATTGACAGTCTACCATCAAGCAGCAAAGGTCATCTGCAAGACAATCTACCAACCACTGTCACCTTTTCATCAAAGGTGTAAATTTCATAGTGGAGAATGTCTCCCACGGTGTGGAATCTTATAGCCTAAAATTAAATAAAACGGGATTTCTATAATTATTTAAGAGATTTAGATTTAGACAGAAAGTCTAATCACATTCTGGCCTACTCTGTTCGATAAGTAAACAAGCTTTTTCCCGCGTCTTCGTCTGCACAAAGATAACATTTAATTGAACTGATGCCG
Organism: Archips xylosteana; assembly: GCA_947563465.1. Taxonomy (NCBI): domain Eukaryota; kingdom Metazoa; phylum Arthropoda; class Insecta; order Lepidoptera; family Tortricidae; genus Archips; species Archips xylosteana. The sequence goes on from OX387362.1 coordinate 9,333,911, forward strand.
TTCTCTACACCGCGGAAAGTTTTAAAAATCCCTTCTCACTACACCCTCTAAGATCCTAGAAGATGTTATCAGCCATTATTAACAGCTACAGTTACAGGAATATGGTTATTTTGAATCTAATGTATATCCCGTTAATTCTTTATCCATAGCTTTTATTCCGTAAAACTCTAATAACCTTCAGAGTATTAGAAAACTTTTAAAAAAAGATAACTAAAATCGGTAAAATCGTTCTCAAATTATGGCGTGATTGAGATAAATAGGGATTTATGTATTGTTTAACTTTCTTATTTTATTCTAATGGAATAATTATACTCATTCATGTATTCTACCTAATTCGTTTTTAAAATAAATATGACATACAGCTCCATCTCTTATAATTTCTTTCAAACCATTTGCCATGCGCTTGTTTCTTCAGACGTCTATACCTAGTGCAACTAGTACAAGGTCTGCAGTTTTAAGTATGAATGGATAGATGGCAGTGTTTTCAATGTGGGAAGTAATGTAGAGCGTAGGTAGAGTCAATATGATTTTGTTACAAAAATTGCAGTTTTCATTTTTCCTTTTTGTTGATTATACTTGATTATTGTATTGTCATCGGATTCCTATATATGTTCCAAATATAAAGACAAATGAACCCTTGGATATAGTATAGATAAAAATTGAGTTGCAAACTTACAAGTGAACCCAAGAAATAATGATGTTAAAAAGAAACGCCCCTTAATTGTTAGTTAGCCATAGTAATTTACTTATTTAATTATTTACACTCGCATAAATCAATCATTTAAATGAATACTTTTAACTACTGGTGCTGCCATCTGCGATTAATTAATATTCCAACCACGTCGCGCTCCGCAAGTCTAAAGAAGCGAACGAGTACCAACTCTATGCAGCTAGTGGTATTCAAGTACAATCACAGATGGCGTTACGGATAACGCTTTAAAAGTATATTCCATGTAGATTCCATGGCGTCAATAATTCGTGAAACGAACGAAATAAAAATATACTTTTGAATTTTGTCTATATACAATAACCAGTGATCGGATCTAGGATGCAATTTCCCGGGGTTTAAGTCCGTTATCTTAACTTGGATATGACTAACAATACCGCGAGTCTTTTTGTTACCTACCTACCTTTATTAAACAGAAAATATCTTTTAATTATAAGTAGTTAACACTATAAAATAAACGAAATATAAAATAAACGTAAATTGCTCGTCTTATCTTTTATATTTTTTTTTTATTATTTTATCTGTTTACCAGTGTATGCAGGTAATAGTATTTTATGCAACGGTTGTATAAGTGAAGTCTTAAAAGGCGAGTGACGTGAGTTGCGATACGAGCGAATGCGAGTATCGCGTTGGAAGACGGCACGAGCCGTTAAGACCAAATTATACACCGTTGCATACAATATTTTTTCTACGACTTGATTCTACTGTACTGTACTGTACCCTACTGTAGGGTACAGTCGGGTACAGTAGGGTAAAATAGGGTACAATAGGGTAAAATAGGGTACAGTAGGGTAAAATAGGGCACAGTAGGGTACAGTCGGGTACAGTAGGGTACAGTCGGGGGAAATAGGGTACAGTCGGGTACAGTAGGGTCATTCATCATCATCATCATTTCAGCCGAAAGACGTCCACTGCTGAACATAGGTCTCCCCCAAGGCTCGCCAAACAGATCGGCCCTGCGCCATCCGCATCCAATGCGTTCCCGCTACCCTCACCAGGTCGTCGCTCCATCTTGTTGGAGGCCTACCTACACTGCGTCTTCCGGTCCGCGGACGCCACTTGTGAACCTTTCGGCTCCAATGGCCGTCAGTTCTACGGGCGATGTGCCCTGCCCACTGCCACTTAAGTCTAGCGATTCTTCGAGCTATGTCCGTGACTTTAGTTCTTGCGCGGATTTCATCATTTCTAATGCGATCCCGCAGAGAAACTCCAAGCATAGCCCTCTCCATCGCCCTCTGAGTGACCTTGAGCTTCCTTATAAGACCCATCGTTAGCGGCCACGTCTCAGTGCCATAAGTCATCACTGGCAACACACACTGGTCAAAGACTTTTGACTTGAGACACTGCCTTATATCGGATGACAAAATATTGCGGAGCTTCCCGAACGCTGCCCAGCCGAGTCTTATTCGTCGATTGACCTCTTTCTCGAAGTTGAACCTACCCAATTGGATTGTATGTCCCAGATAGATATAGTCGTCAACAACTTCGAGCAAAGTATCTCCGATTACGACGGAAGTTGGTACAACATGGGCGTTCGACATGACCTTCGTCTTGTCCATGTTCAATTTAAGACCAACTCTCTCGGAGACTCTTCCGAGGTCAGCGAGCATCGCACTGAGGTCCTCCAAGGTCTCAGCCATAAGCACCACGTCGTCGGCAAATCGAAGGTGAGTGAAGTATTCGCCATTTACATTGATGCCACGCTCTTCCCAGTTCAGAGTCTTGAACACATCCTCTAGTGCAAAAACCTTTTTTTACCCTACTGTACCCAACTGTACCCTACTGTACCCTATTTTACCCGACTATATCCTACTGTACCCTATTTTACCCTACTGTACCCGACTGTACCCTACTGTATCCTATTTTACCCTTCTGTACCCGACTGTACCCGACTGTACCCTACTGTACCCTATTTTACCCTACTGTACCCGACTGTACTCTACTGTACCCTATTTTACCCTACTGTACCCGACTGTACCCTACTGTACCCTATTTTACCCTACTGTACCCGATTGTACTCTACTGTACCCTATTTTACCCTACTGTACCCGACTGTACCCAACTGTACCCTATTTTACCCTACTGTACCCGACTGTACCCTATTTTATCCTACTGTACCCGACTGTACCCGACTACCCTACTGTACCCGACTGTACCCTACTGTACCCAACTGTACCCTACTGTACCCAACTGTACCCTACTGTACCCTATTTTACCCTACTGTACCCGACTGTTCCCCTTCTGTACCCTATTTTACCCTACTGTACCTGACTGTACCCTACTGTACCCTACTGTACCCTACTGTACCCTATTTTACCCTACTGTACCCGACTGTACCTTACTGTACCCTTTTTTACCCTACTGTACCCGACTGTACCCTACTCTACTCAACTCAGCAGGTCTAAACTGGGCTTTAGTGTTGAGTGTACCCTACTACTTATTTATGACCTTGTCATTTGGAACCATTCTCTTTATCAAAAATTTTAATATGCGCAAGTAGTAAGTTAAGGGCTCTTTTATTTACATATCTTTTTTTTAGTCTTCCAGCTCTTTTGGAAACAATCATGATTGCAAAAAGAATGCGCCGCAAAAAACTTGGCAAACAGTAATTTTTTGTTCTAAAAAAACAGGTCACAATGTGTATTGGTGTTTTCTCAAACATGCTTTGAAATGTATGCGTTAATGTCACGAAATGAAGCCATGAAGTTTGTTGTTTATGGCTCCCTACATTACTTCTTGGCCTAGGCCATAAAAGTAAGTATGAAAAACCATTATTGTCCGCTACTGTAACTTTTTAAATTTGCTTACTAACATTAAACTGACAAAGGAAAAATGAAATACAGCCAACTTACGACATTAAAAAAAATTATCTTCTTTTATTTCTATAAAACCGCCGAAACTACTGGTGATGGATGGATGGATGTATCGATGTATGGATGGATGTATGGATGTATGAATGGATTTATGGATGGATGTATGGATGTATGGATGGATGTATGGATGGATGTATGGATGGATGGATGTATGGATGGATGGATGGATGGATGTATGGATGGATGGATGTATGGATGGATAAAACGAGTCCTCGGCCGTATACCCCAAAACTCGTCCATCAATCCCTTACTTCACGGCCTCTGCAGTAATGTACTATTATTAAAAGATGGTTTGGGTCTTCAGGTGGTTTTATTTTTAAAATTAATTATTATTTAATATACAACTTTAGCACAACCGGCTGGGTCGGAGATCAGAGGTAAGAGGGCGCTGTCAGTGTTGTCACACTATGACGTTTATATTATTACTTTTCCGCGTTCCATTACATCATCCCCTTTTTAAACAATAGAATTTTTAATATTAGGTTATTAAATTAATAATTTTACAGTTCTGAAACTTTTACCACTTCTTGTGTAACATACATTATTATTATCTACTAAGTCATATAAGCTCCATATCCATTACTACTAATAAGTTTACCTTGACGCCATGTTTTTTCGTTCATATTTTTTTAAAAACAAAAAATTTTGCTCTGCAATGAACTGTTTTTTAATACCTAAGTACTTGTTTTACTATAATTATTAGCATTGCGGTTTGCAACTTTATTGAACTCTGGCTGAACATTAATATTAATTTTAGGTTTTAACCCTTAATTTGGCAATGTATGCCACAATATACACTAGCTAATACCATCTTTTTGTATTTGTTTTGAATATAGAATTTTCAGGAGACCTAATTTAAGACGAGGTTTAAATTACTAACTTTTAGAAATTTTGCGAAATTAAGGGTGTATTCATGTGATACTAATAACTTTGTCTTAAGATTTCTTCTTCACAGCATTTAATTAAAATTCTTTTACAAATTTGGACGACTCGTTCGGACATCCCGTTGGATTTTGCATATCTTGGACTAGATAATAAAACATGACTTGAATCAATAGGACCGAAGGTTCAGATTACGTATACAATCAATAATTCTGTTGGGTCGACATATAATGTAAGAAGATACGCTAGTGTTTTGTTTAGCCAATCGAAATTGACAATACAGAGACAATACAATACAGTGTTTTGTTTAGCCAATCGAAATTGACATTACTTCTTGGCCTAGGCCATAAAAGTAAGTATAAAAAACCATTATTGTCCGCTGCTGTAACGTTTTAAATTTGCTTACTAACACTAAACTGACAAAGGAAAAATTACATACAGCCAACTTACGACATAAAAAAAATCTATCTTCTTTTATTTCTATAAAACCGCCTAAACTACTGGTGATGGATGGATGGATGTATGGATGTATGGATGGATGTATGGATATATGGATGTATGGATGGATGTATGGATGTACGGATGGATGTTTGGATGTATGGATGGATGTATGGATGGATGGATGGATGGATGTATGGATGGATGGATGTATGGATGGATGTATGGATGTATGGATGGATGTATGGATGGATGGATGTATGGATGGATGGATGGATGGATGTTTGGATGGATGGATGTATGTATGGATGGATGTATGGATGGATGTATGGATGGATGGATGTATGGATGGATGGATGTATGGATGGATAGATGGATGTATGGATGTATGGATAGATGGATGGATGGATGGATGTATGGATGGATGTATGGATGGATGTATGGATGGATGTATGAATGGATGTATGGGTGGATGTATGAATGGATGTTTGGATGGATGTATGGATGGATGTATGGATGGATGTATGGATGGATGTATGGATGGATGTATGGATGGATGGATGGATGGATGGATGTATGGATGGATGGATGGATGTATGGATGGATGGATGTATGGATGGATGTATGGATGGATGTATGGATGGATGGATGGATGGATGTATGGATGGATGGATGTATGGATGGATAGATGGATGGATGTATGGATGCATGTATGGGTGGATGTATGAATGGATGTTTGGATGGATGTATGGATGGATGTATGGATGGATGTATGGATGGATGTATGGATGGATGTAAGGATGGATGGATGGATGGATGGATGTATGGATGGATGGATGGATGTATGGATGGATGGATGTATGGATGTATGGATGGATAGATGGATGTATGGATGTATGGATAGATGGATGGATGGATGGATGGATGTATGGATGGATGTATGGATGGATGTATGGATGGATGTATGGATGGATGTATGGGTGGATGTATGAATGGATGTATGGATAGATGTATGGATGGATGTATGGATGGATGTATGGATGGATGTATGGATGGATGGATGGATGGATGGATGGATGTATGGATGGATGGATGTATGGATGGATGTATGGATGGATGTATGGATGGATGTATGGATGGATGTATGGATGGATGTATGGATGGATGTATGGGTAGATGTATGGATGGATGTATGGATGGATGTATGGATGGATGGATGGATGGATGGACGGATGGATGGATGGATGGATGGATGGATGATGATGATGATGATGATGATGATGATGATGATGATGATGATGATGATGATGATGCATGTTTGAGAAAAGCTCTATACAATCCTTGGCCGGAAGAGGGATTGCTGGACTCGTTTTATCCCAAATCTCGTCCATCGATCCCTTACTTCACGGCCTCTGCAGTAATGTACTATTATTTTAATTTTAAATCTTTATTAATCAACAAAATTTAAATTTATTTTATGTTTTAATCAATTATGTTATCGAAAAAAATATTAATATCTTGGTCTTCATCGACAGCTGATGCTGCTGATGTACATGTAGACGTGGAAGCTTCATTGTCGAAACTATAACTCTCCTTGGTACTGTATTGTTCCCCTAAGGACCATTGTATACATTATTATCTCCTTTTAATGTGACCGTTAATCATAGTTAACGGTTCCCTACGTTGTGTTCTCCTTTTTAGCGTTCCGTACCCAAAGGGTAAAAACGGGACCCTATTACTGAGGCTCCGCTTTTCGTCCGTCCGTCCGTCCACCCGTCCGTCCGTCCGTCCGTCCATCTGTCCGTCTGTCCGTCTGTCACCAGGCTGTAACTCGGGAACCGTGATAGCTAGAGAGTTGAAATTTTTACACATGATGTATTTCGGTTGCCGCTATAACAAAAAATACTAAAAAATGGATTAAAATAAATATTTAAGTGGGCTCCCATACAACAAACGTGATTTTTTTTGCTCGTTTTTGCTCGATATTGATAACGGCAACAGGTAGACGCTTGAAATATTCACAGAATATTTAATTATATATTGAGTTTAAAAACAAATTATTAAATTAAAATAAAAAAATATTTAAGGGGGGCTCCTATACAACAAACGTGATTTTTATAGATAATACGGAACCCTTCGTGCGCGAGTCCGACTCCCACTTGGCCGGTTTTTTTTTTATTTAAGGAAGTTGTATACCTGGCTCTTTCTCTGAGGTGAGAGTTAGAGAAGTACTTTTAGTACACACAAGATCTAGCGAGTTATGTAAAAGATGTTATGAACGTAATATACACATAGAAATAGATAAGCGTTTGCTAGTTTACGTTATTTATTTGTTCCAAGTTATATTAATTAGCAGTATAAGTCTATTAATGCCCATTTAAGGCAGAGCCCACTCCCCGCTCATACCAGTAGGTACCGACGCCACACGGGTCTCCCTCCCTATGGCCCACCACGAATACTGCTGAGTATAAAATACCACAAAACAATCTAAAAATCATGCACTTAAATACTCAGAGTATTAAACCAAAACTGGAGCAATTAGAATTATTATTACACGAGAGAGACATAGATGTGTGTTGCTTTAGTGAAACGTTTTTAAAGGAGGTTGAAGTTGAGATATTGCAGATAGAGGGCTATAAAAAAGCTGCTCATTTTTGTCGTAAACGAAGGAATGCGGGGTGGTGTTGCTGTTTATGCAAAACAATTGATTGATTGCAGGGAACTAGAGTGGATATCAAAAATGTCAGTAGAAAATCATTTTGAATGTTGTGGTATTTCATTGTGTGGGCTAAATTACCTAATTGTATGTGTATATAGAACTCCAAACAGTAACTTAGACATATTTCTAGTAAATATGGATTTTCTTCTTAGTAAACTGGTAACAAGGTCGCGAAACAATTATAAAAAAATATTCATATTGGGAGATTTCAACGTAAATATTCTTGAAAAAAAATAGTAAAAGTGAACTATTCCTGAACACTTTTCAGTCATACAATTTACGTAACCTAATTTCATTACCGACGAGAATAACCTCACATTCAGAAACATGTATAGACAACATTTTTACAAATGCGAAAAACTGTCGGACAGAAGTATTGGATCTTGGTCTGTCTGATCATACTTGTCAGATTGTATCCATTCAGATTGCTTTGGGTTTCAAAGAACAATTTTGGTATATGTATAGTAGGGGTTTGGACGAGTATATAGATATTTTCCTGAAATATATATCACAAATCGGATTTTCAGATGTTTATTCTCAAACAGATCCAAACGAGGCTTACATGATGTTTATTGATAAATATAAGCTTGTCTTTGACCTCTGTGTACCGATCAAAAAAATCAAAGTCACATATAAAAAAAAGCCAAACTGGAAAACTAAAGGCATTGTGATAGCCAGTAAACATAAAAGGCATTTATACTTACAAACTTTAAAATCAAATAATCCCATTTATAAGAATAAGTATAAAAAATACTGTCAAATAATTAAAGCAGTAACGAGACAATCAAAACGAAACGCAAACATAAATTATGTAAACCTGAGCACAAACAAAAGTAAGGCTACATGGGAAATTATAAAGCAAAACACGACACAGGTAAATTCAGTGAAAGTGACTGTAGAATCTATAAATCATAACAATATTGTAATTAATAATCCACATGATATTGCAAATACAATGAATGATTTTTTTATAAATGTAAATAATATCCATAACACAGGCAGTTTCCGGTATAGTCCTCTAACTAATCCTAATTTACACAGTATTTTCATGACCCCGGTGACAGCTCAAGAAATTATGAAAATTGTCAAAGAACTTAAGAATAAAAAAAGTACTGGACATGATCAAATACCTATGAAAGCCATCAAATCTAGTATAGAGTACATATCAGGACCATTGGCTCACATTATTAACTTAACCTTGAAAAAGGGTATTTTTCCGGACGACCTTAAAAAAGCGTTAATAAAACCCTTACATAAGAAGGGATCTAAACAGGACCTAATTAATCACAGACCTATTGCTTTGTTGCCTAATTTTGCTAAGGTATTTGAGAAAGTTATATTGAACCGCCTGATGTCCTTTTTCAATAAACATCATATTGTAAATGCTAACCAGTTTGGGTTTCAAAAAGGCAAAAATACGACATTGGCTATTTTTAGTATTCTGCAGCAAATATGGTTGGACATTCATAAGAAAAAGACGTCTATTGGGCTGTTTCTAGATTTATCAAAGGCATTTGACTGTGTGTCTCACGAAAATCTCCTGAGGCAGCTTGAACACGTCGGTATTCGCGGAATTGCCTTAGAATTGGTTGCGTCTTATCTCTCAAATAGATCACAAGTCACAATACTAGATACATACGACAAAACTACAAAAACGGTTACAAGAGTACAGTCAAAATGTGGAAGTATTTTGCAGGGAGTACCTCAAGGCAGTGTACTAGGACCTCTACTGTTTTTGATCTATGTAAATGAATTTCCACTCGTAACTAACCACTTGTGTGTTATGTTCGCTGATGATGCAACTATTTTTATATCAGAGGACCACGGTTTTGACATTACTACTGAATTGTATAATACATTAAACATTGTAACTGGTTGGTTATCGTCGTTAAATTTAGGTGTCAATCTGAACAAGACAAAGATTTTGCAATTTACAAATTATAGACAGACACCTCAGAGCTTAAACATTGTTATAGGAAATAAGAAGGTTGAACAAGTCAGTAGCACAAATTTTTTAGGAATTACAATAGACGCCAATTTAGTTGGAAGTATCACATTGATAAAATAAACAGTAAATTAGCTGGAAGTTGTTATGCACTATCAATGCTGACAAATATCACTTCAATTGACATCGCAAAAAACGCATATTACGGAAATGTGTATCCTTTGCTGACGTATGGTATTGTGTTCTGGGGGAATTCTGTGAATGTGCAATCAACTTTTGTTTTGCAGAAAAAATGTCTCAGAATTATTTACAAACTAAGATGTACGGAGTCACTAAGAGACATATTTAAAAATAATAAAATTTTGACACTCACTTGTATTTATATATTAGAAATTTGTGTATTTATTAAAGACAGAAATGACATTTTCATTAAAAAAAGTGACTTAAAGAGTAATATTAGATCCCAATATAAACATGATGTATGTACAGTCCGGCCTTCCAGTTATATTTTAAAAAAGAGTACCTATGTTGCTGGAATTGAATTATTTAATCATTTACCTGAATGTATTAAGTCACTTGAAGGTGCCCAGTTTAAGAGGAAACTTACAAAATGGCTAGCTAATAGGTGTTTTTATAATTTGAATGAATATTTTAGTTCAGATGATTAAGTTTAGGCTATTGTTAAGTTAAAATTTTATTGTACGTCCGAAATGGATAAACTGTTGGAACTCTAATTCTGTAATGTTGTGAGCTTGTGTACACAGTCTTGACAATTAATTGATTGATTTATTTAAGGGAACAGGGAATTATGTCGCCTGTCTAGATCGTACGTATCAGTCACCAAATGAGTAAGAGGACAATCAAGATTGTAGTTACCCCTGTGGTAGGATTTTTGATGTATATTTAGGTTGTCTATGACAGATGTCAGATAATAAACAGCGTTCCTGAGAAGAAATGTGTTTCGTTTAATCCTGGATATCCCTAGTATTCCCGTATCTATCAACTGGCGACGATGAGTATTGGAACCCTACCATGTTTCGACCCGAAATGTCAAGAGTGGGAAATATTTCGGAACCGGGTAAAACAATTTCTAAGCCTGAATGACATTAAGGCCGAGGAAAAAAAGCGTGCTGTTTTGATAACTCATTTATCGGATGATGCGTACTTATTACTACGGAATCTAAGTCATCCGAAGGAGGTGGAAACCTCGACTTTTGATGAGTTGGTGGAATTCCTTGACAAGCACCTGACTCCAGCGCGGGCCACTTTTGCGGACTTATTGGGGCGAGATTTTATGTCAAAATTCAAATTATGTATAACTTCAATGAATAACAAAATTGACTTGACATCTGGTGATAAACAAGTTCAAAATTTAGTTGAAAAATATAGCGAATTGTTCAGTAAGGAATTAGGTTGTTATATGCGTGCTGACGTTACTTAGCAGTTGAAGGAAGGTGCGACGCCTAAGTTTTGTAAAGCTCGCCCGTTGCCGTTTGCGATCAAGGACAAGGTGGAAGCCGATCTCGACAGGCTGGTTGAGGTAGGCATACTGGAGCCCGTGAACCACTCGGATTATGCGACTCCGATCGTTCCGGTGCCGAAGTCAAATGGTAGCATCAGAGTCTGTGCGGATTACTCGGTTACGTTAAATAAAGATATTTACGTTGACAAATATCCCTTACCTAGGATAGAGGAGATTTTTGCTAAACTGAGTAATGGCCAACAATACTCAAAGTTAGACTGCAGTCAGGCATATAATCAGCTAAGGCTGTCACAGGATTCGCAAAAACTTACTACCATCAATACCACCAAAAGATTATTCAAATATAAGAGGTTAGTATTCGGTCTAGCGTGCGCCCCGGCGATTTTTCAGCGCACTATTGAAAACCTTTTGGCGGGTATAGATGGCGTAACGGTTTTTTTAGATGACGTTTGCGTAACAGGTCCGACTAAAGCCTTACATTTGGAGCGATTGGAAAAAGTCTTCCAGCGACTTCAGGAATCTGGTTTCAGGTTAGAAAAAAGTAAATGTTCCTTTTTTCAGGACAGTGTAACCTATTTGGGGCACATTATTAGCAAAGAAGGGTTGCAAAAGTCCCCAAAAAAGGTGGAAGCCATAGTCAAAGTACCCGAGCCCAATAACATAACGGAGTTAAAACGTTTCTTGGGAATGGCAAATTACTATCGCAATTTTGTCCCCAACGCGTCGTCCATACTGGCTCCACTCCACGAGCTATTGCGTGAGGGTGCGCGGTGGGAGTGGAAGGAGCGAAAGCAGGCAGCCTTCGACGGAATGAAGCGCGAGTTGAGCAGCTCGCGCGTGCTGGTGCATTACGAGCCGACGGCGCAGCTGGTGCTGACCGTGGACGCGGGGCCGGCCGGCCTGGGCGCCGTGCTGGCCACCGTGGACGCCGCCGGCCGAGAGCGGCCGTTGGCATTCGGCTCCAGGTCGCTGCTGCAGAGCGAATGCAATTATAGCCAGCTGCAAAACGAAGCCACGGCTATCGTGTTCGGTGTTAAACGCTTCCATCAGTATTTGTATGGCCGACGAGATCCTTTTTTTTTAAAAACTGATCATAAACCGTTGTTGGCAATTTTTGGCAAAAAGGGTGGCATTTCTGTTACCACCGCATCGCGGTTAATAAGATACGCAGTTTTTCTTTCTGCTTATAATTTTAAAATACAGTATACGTCGGGAAAAGAAAATCCTGTCGCAGATTTCTTTTCTAGGAATCCTTTGGATCAACGTGACTCGGAATATCACGAAGATGCTGAACGGTGGGCACCGGCATTGAATTCGCTTCAGTTAGAAGGAATGCCGGTTACATACAGAGATGTACGTGAAGCGACTGCAAACGATGACATTCTTAAAACCGTAATGAAATATGTCAAGCATGGTTGGCCGCGAAAAATTTCATGTAAAAATGTTTTACCTTATTTCCAGTGTAAAACAGAGCTGGAGGTTGAAGATGGTTGCCTTCTACGAGGTCATAGAGTCGTAATTCCGGCAGTCCACAGGAAAGACATATTACAGGAGTTACATCGAACTCATCAAGGCATAGTCCGAACCAAGAGTGTTGCACGATCCCGGGTGTGGTGGCCGGGCGTGGACCGCGACATCGAGCAAACGGTGAGTGCGTGCCACGTGTGCGCAACGCTACGCCCTGCGCCGCCGCGTGCGCCGCCGCAGCCCTGGCCGCGCCCCACCGCGGCTTGGGTGCGTATTCATCTGGACTACATGTCGGTGTCGCAAGGGACTTACCTTGTGGTGATTGACGCTTTCAGCAAATGGCTGGAATGTTTCGATATGTCTAGTGGCACGACGACGAAGCAGCTTATATTAAAGCTCAAATTTCTATTCTCTCGATTCGGCCTCCCCGAAACGATTGTATCCGACAATGATGCAAAAATTTCGTCCAAAGAATTTCTCGAGTTTTGCAAAACTAATGGCATCGTGTACCTGACTTCCCCGATTTATCACCCATGCAGTAACGGTCAGGCGGAGAATAACGTACGTACGTGTAAACGAATGCTAAAGGCGATATTAGGAATTTATTCTTGTAAATATAAAATTAATGAGAAGCTACAGGAATACTTATTTGAGTACCGTAACACAACCCATTGCGCCACGGGAGCTTCCCCGGCTAAGCTAATGATGGGGCGCGAGTTGCGTGGTAGGCTAGACTTGTTAGTGCCGCCGAAACATGAAGTGCCCAACCTTGTTACCGAAGTTAAAAGGTCATTCAACATAGGCGAGCTTCAGTTTCTTCATGTTGACAATACTTAAACACACGGAATTTATTACTTTTTATAAACTTGTATATGTATTCTTTATTGTCAGTGAATATAAGATTAATAAAACTGAAATGCATCGTTGCGCAGGATTGAAGTGAAATTGTTACCGTAGTATTCCAATACCAAACCGCTGATCTTCATAACACAGGTTATCCTAGTATGAAGGTCAGAGGATCTATATTAATGTCTTTTACAAGCCTACTTATTGCATTATATTTTTAGTTGTTACGAGTGTTTTTAAGATGCTAACTAAACATAAGACTTGCATTGTTTGTTGTTTGTTTATCTATGGCTTATTATTCAATAAATTATTATTATTATTATTTTTTTTTTTTACTTCATGGCTTCATTTCGTGACATTAACGCATACATTTCAAAGCATGTTTGAGAAATAGTACATTACTGCAGAGGCCGTGAAGTAAGGGATTGATGGACGAGTTTTGGGGGATAAAACGAGTCCAGCAATCCCTCTTCCGGCCGAGGATTGTATAGAGCTTTTCTCAAACATGCATCATCATCATCATCATCATCATCATCATCCATCCATCCAACCATCCATCCATCCGTCCATCCATCCATCCATCCATCCATACATCCATCCATACATCCATCCATACATCCACCCATACATCCATCCATACATCCATCCATACATCCATCCATACATCCATCCATCCATCCATCCATACATCCATCCATACATCCATCCATCCATACATCAATCCATACATCCATCCATACATCCACCCATACATCCATCCATACATCCATCCATACATCCATCTATACATCCATCCATCTATCCATACATCCATACATCCATCCATCCATACATCCATCCATACATCCATCCATCCATACATCCATCCATATATCCATACATGCATCCATCCATCCATACATCCATCCATACATCCATCCATACATCCATCCATACATCCATCCATCTATCCATACATCCATACATCCATCCATCCATACATCCAACCATACATCCATCCATCCATACATCCATCCATCCATACATCCATCCATCCATTCATCCATACATCCATCCATACATCCATCCATACATCCATCCATCCATCCATCCATACATCCATCCATACATCTATACATCCATCCATACATCCATCCATCCATACATCCATCCATACATCCATACATCCATCCATACATCCATACATCCATCCATCCATACATCCATCCATACATCCATCCATACATCCATACATCCATCCGTACATCCATACATCCATCCATACATCCATATATCCATACATCCATCCATACATCCATCCATCCATCCATCCATACATCCATCCATACATCTATACATCCATCCATACATCCATCCATCCATACATCCATCCATACATCCATACATCCATCCATACATCCATACATCCATCCATCCATACATCCATCCATACATCCATCCATACATCCATACATCCATCCGTACATCCATACATCCATCCATACATCCATATATCCATACATCCATCCATCCATCCATACATCCATCCATACATCCATCCATACATCCATACATCCATCCGTACATCCATACATCCATCCATACATCCATATATCCATACATCCATCCATACATCCATACATCCATCCATCCATCACCAGTAGTTTAGGCGGTTTTATAGAAATAAAAGAAGATAGATTTTTTTAATGTCGTAAGTTGGCTGTATGTAATTTTTCCTTTGTCAGTTTAGTGTTAGTAAGCAAATTTAAAAAGTTACAGTAGCGGACAATAATGGTTTTTCATACTTACTTTTATGGCCTAGGCCAAGAAGTAATGTAGGGAGCCATAAACAACAAACTTCATGGCTTCATTTCGTGACATTAACGCATACATTTCAAAGCATGTTTGAGAAAATGACGTTTTATTTGACATTGATAAATGTTAGCGTAATTTTTTAGCATTATTTTATAGCAATTAGCATAATTTTGGCAAAATTTTAACGGCAGTTTAGCAAATTTTCTATTAGTCGTGTTGGCAACACTTGGTTACTGTGCAGGCCGCGACAAGTATGGACGTGTTCGTAACGGACGGCAGAGTACAAAGTAGGTTTTTTTTTTTTACTATACGTTTTTATCATTAATGTGTGTTTTTATGTTTAAGTACTCATTGTACTTTTTATTCATACTTTTAATTAGAGTGAAACTTTTACGTTTTTAGTTTTTAGTTTCCAGTGAAGTTATAAAACACGATAGTGGTGGTTAGGACTTAGGACGGACGGCGATAAATAAGAAATTATTATCAAAATTGTAGTGGTAGAGCCATGTTGTAGCTAGCCGCTGCATCACGAATGGGCCGGCTCGTACGGGGCAGTACCACCCTCTCACAGAACACCGGCGTGAAGCAGCAGTACTCCTGCTGTGTTTCGTACGGTCAGTGAGAGCGCCGGGGGCCCAATACCTCTCCCCCTCCTCTATTCCCTTTCCTTTTTCCTCTCCCTTTTAGGGCCGACAACGCACTGGCATCGCGTAAAGTGCTGCGGGTGTCTATGGACAGTGGTGATCATTTAACATCAGGTGACCCATTAGTTCGTTTGTCTGGCCTCTCTTACATAAAAACAAAATACTTTTTATTTGTTTTACGGCTTTTAACGTCAGATTTAGTGGCAGAAATAATAGTCGATGGCAACCAATCTGATTTCGAGGAATCAGACCTGAAAGATCAGCTCCTCCAGTATGATAAGGAAGGCGGGGGATCTACATCTTCAGACGAAGACGAAGATATTCAAAATCAGGTACTATCTAAACCCGAATGTAGTCCACACGATTTAACTTCTACCTTAAGCTATAACGTGTATCTGTGTGAAATTTATAGACCACCACAACAAAATAAGAAACACTTTTTGGAGGAGCTAAAGCACTTGTTGAATGAGTACCGTCACGCGCGGGAGCGAATATTAATCTGAAAGTCGCGGATAGTATACGTGACGAGTACATAAACACGATGTGCGAACATGGTCTTTCGTGCGGGATACGATGATACAAAATGTACAGTTAAAAGATAGGGAAATTGTGACTAAAGCTAGTATAGATCATATATTTGTGCGATCCCGTGCGAGATATGTGTTCTGTGCGGCGCTAGGTACTGTACTAGCTGACCACAGTGTTACGGTGATCACTTGCGTAGGCGGGGAGAAGGTGCGGGTTGTTCCCAATTGTACCATACGATATAATAATAAAATTCTTCAAGAAGAATTACAAAAAGTTAAATGGGATGCCGTTTTGAGTATAGAATGTCCAATACAGGTGTACAATTTTATCCAAGAGAAAATGTCCGCATGTTATAAAAAATCAGGTTACAGGTTAAATCTCATTTAGACACCCCTAAGTGTCGAGCCAAATGGGTCACCCCAAACCTAATAAAAATGCTGCATAAAAAAGACCAAAAATTCATACAATTAAAAAATGCTCCCTTCAATAAAATAATTAAAATAGAATACAATAAATTAAGAAATAAAACAAATAAGAAAATCGAAAAAGCTAGAAAATTAGTGATTGCCGTGATGATCCCAAATCTTTATGGGAAATAATTAATGAACTGACGGGTAGAGTACAGAACAGTTTAGATGGTGTTATTTGAAGGCTTTTGGTAACAGTGTTGTAAATAATAAAGAAATAGCGGATAATTTTGCAGTTGGTTTTGACAAAGCAGTGAGAGACATACTTCCAAAATGCATGATAAAATTATTGCCTGAAGACAGTTATGTTAATAGAAGTAATGTTACTATGCTCCTTAGAAAAGCAGAACCTAAGCATGTATTTAAGATAATAAACAAATTTAAATGTAATAAATCCTCTGGCTCAGATAATGTTAGACCGGCGGATGTAAAATTTTTATCAGACCGGATTGTGAAAGCAATAGCACATCTAATTAATGCTAGTACAGTCAAGGGCAAAAATATATATACACCACAAAATCTCAAAAAATGGCGTCATCATTAAGATCATAAATTATGGAACATGGAAAGGTGCATAAATGAAAGATAAGTATATAAGCAGCAGGTGCAATATTATGTCCTTATCAATCAACGCATAAATTTAGACACACCATAATATTCATAAATATAGGTTAACACTTAGGGCAAAATATGTTGCCGTACATAGTTTCAAAAAATGTATACACTACTTTATTAACTTAACATTTGGGTCGTGTATACATATTTTTGAAACTTTGAACGGCTACATGTTTTTGCCCTTGACTGTACGTACGGCAAACGGTCTCGGTACGTACGGTCCTTCATTTCTAAGTGGCTGGCCACTTAATTCTGAAGAGTCTACTTTTACGTAGGTAAGACAATCATTGATAATTTCGAGTCATATTGATTACTGGCATTTTAAATACTGTTCCTAAACACTAAACACTAAAAATATTTTGAAAATTGAATTTTTTGATTGACGGATTCTGTTGTGGATTAGTGGGTTGGTGGGTATCAGAATGCACTTTGGTTAAATTCAGCAGCTACGCAAAACTAAATAAATAAAAAAAATAAAAAAAATCGCGTGTTTTATTAAAAAAAAAAAATTAAAACTCATTCATATTTGAATCCAATCTTACCGTTAATTTGGGTATGGTTAAATAATGGTTAAATAATGGTTAAATATGGTTAAATAATGGTTAAATATGGTTAAAAATGGTTAAAAATGGTTAAATAAACAAAAGATAAACCAAATTATTTTTAAATTTTGAATTTAAATTTAGCGGCGTTTAATAAAACGCGAAATTAAGATTTTTTATTTATTTATTTAGTTTTGCATAGCTGCTGAATTGAACCAGAACGCATTCTGATCCATCTTGATCCTCAACTTAGATAAGGTGGTAGTACTGGCTTAACGAGATTTGTTGGGTACTTAATGCTTTGTATGAAGATTTTCTTTCCTGAAAATTTTTTTTGATAACCTATTTATCATTTTTGAATTTCCATTAAACGGACATGTTCTAAGCTAGTAAGCTCAATAGTGGTCATGTATTTTTTTTCACTGTGATAAATCAAATCTTGACCAAAGTTTAGGAGAAGAGGCAAAATTTAAATTGAAATGATAATAAATAAAACATTGTAATAGTTTTTTAAAAGGGTTTTTCTTCATGTGATAACAAAACTATTCAAGATTATTTTTTAATAAAAATAAATTCAAAAAATAATTAATTCGGAATATCACAATTCAAAATAATCGTGCGGGTGTTACATTTTTCAAAAAATCAGAAAAATCAAAATTTCTCGAAAACGGTGCTACTTTTACTGAGGTCATTTTTTGATATTTAGTAGATGACCTGCCCACCTATCTTCCATTTCTATTTGTCCTACTACTTACGGAACCTATACGGATACCTATACTTACGGATACCTAGTTTAAGTTGGCAATTTCAATGTTATTAGTATTATTACAAAATCCGTAGAAGGTCAAAAATATGTATCCGCTCAAAGTTGCAAAATATGTATGCAATGCACCAACCTTATTGCAGCGGTTATACATCGCAGTCACGCATCAGTGACAGGTCCAAACGTGAGACAGACATACGCAATGACATTTATGGTACCGTTTTCGTGAATTGTCAAAACATTCCATTCAAATTTGTTTCGTGTAACAAGAACATAGTTTCTTTTCGCAGATTTATATTTTGTATACTTATTTTGTAGCAGATACTGAATCTATATTTAGTGATATAAATATGACTACAATATTTTGCGTCTTTTGCAGAATACAAATTTATGCCATTTTGATCGTATACAAGTTTTTGAACTTGCCATATACATATTTATGGGCTCATTGACATTTGCATATTTTTAAGCATTTGAATGAGTATATATCTTTTTATCTTTATATGATTACTTTTTTTCTTTCACATTACTTGCATATATATCTTTGCCCTTGACTGTATTAAGAAAAGTATATACCTAGACATGCTTAAAGAAGGAATAGTTCGGCCAATATTTAAAAAAGGAATTAAGCAGGAGTATGGAAATTACTGGCAGATAACTATACTTCCGGTAATCGATAAGATTGTTGAAAAACATATATGCGGTCAAATTCATAACTTTTATGCAAATAATAAAATATTATCTGAGAATCAGTACGGTTTCCAGCCAAATAAGAGTACGACACAGCTTCTGTCTGAGTTCACGGATTACGTTAATGGGTGTCTCAATGAGAGAAAACACGTCCTGGTGGTGTTCATAGATTACAGTAAGGCATTTGATGTATTGCAACATAATACTCTTTTGGATAAACTTGATCACACAGGGGTGAGAGGGTCTTTGCTGGACTGGTGTGGTGACTACCTGCGGAACCGCAGCAATCGTGTGAGGGTCGGTAGCGATTTTAGTGACCCTATTGGCGTTTCTCATGGTACGGCACAGGGTTCCGTGCTGGGGCCATTGCATTACTTAGCTTACGTAAATGATCTAAATAATGTAATTAAAAATTGTAAAATTTTCCAATACACTGATGATACGTGTTTGGTATCAGCCGAAAGAGATATTGAGGATGCAGAAAGGAAACTACAAGAAGAGTTTACGTTACTGTGTAAATGGTCGCACGATGTCGGGTTAGTCCTAAATAAGGAAAAAACTAAACTCGTGCATATCCACTCCAGTCATAACACCTCTCAAACGCTACCCGTAATTAAAGCGCACAATCATGAGAGTCTTCATAGACAGGATGTGGTGTGTTTATGTGCTAACATTGAAATGGTTCCTACACAGGTATACCTAGGTCTGACCATCGATAACAGGTTTAGTTGGAAACCACACATTGAAAATGTGTGTAACAAATTACGTGCAATTATAGCGAAATTTACGTATTGAAACAGAAAATTCCGTGCTCAATGCGACTTCAACTATATAAGTCACTCGCCAATTCTATTGTTTGCTATGGACTCAGTAGTTATGGTCGTACCTTTAAATCAAACATTAACAAAATACTAGACCTCCAAAGGCGGGTATTAAAGTCTGTGAAGTACAGTGGAAGTGAGATGGGGCTTTTCTTATATTGTCACGTACTACCAATCAATATTAAAAGAGACTTGCTACTTTTGGGTGAAAATTACTTCAAGTTTCATAAAGATACCATAAAACATACTAAAGCAACTAGGCAAGTGACACAGGAAAAATTAAAAACCATAGGTGCCGTCAACCACTAACTCATTAATCAGTACTTAACTCAGGACATTAAATGTAAACTTACTCCAAAAAATGCAAAAAATATGCTCAAAACCAAGATTATACATAAATTTCATAGCGAGTATGGTGCGAATGGGAACAGCCCGCGCGCAATCAGCAGGTAATGTGGTTTAAACCGGTTCCCCGTGCGATGTTATTATAGCGCGAGGTAAGGGAATGTGCATCACTCGCACAAACTTGTGTAAAGTTTATGAGTGTGAAGTGATACAGTGTAATTTAATTAATGTTTGTATTGATATAATAAATAATTAAATAATAGCTACGTTCGGTCTTCTCGTGGTCGTCCGTGAAGCTGTGGTCAGAATCAATCGCCATCTATCATTGAAGCAGTTTGTCTCCGGAGATGTTGTCGTTGTAAAGTGGATGGATAACAAAGTTGTATTGATGGCTACTAACTGCACTGGATGAGATAATATCTCTCTCTAGTCGTTCCCTCATGACTGAGGATCGTGGTCATCAACAAGTGGAGATAACATAAAGGTCATACAAAGATGGGACAAGAACCGTAAGGAATATGTTTCTGTGAAAGCACCTGAAGTTAACATGAATTATAGCAAGAGGCTGGGCAGAGTTGATAAGAGCTAACAATTGTTTTTTTGAGTACCAGAAGAAGTAAAGCTACCTAGTGCAGCATAAAAAGCCGTCTGTGTGCACTTAAGGTGCGCGCAAACGCCTAAACATGCCGACATAAATAAAACATTATAACACTGTCGTAGAACACCATTTATTAAAGTTATCACCTCGTGTCCAACACAGAACAAATAGAAAAATCACATAAAAAATACACGGAGCATATACAGCGGAAAAAGAACTTAATAATCTCACGTGAGATGTAATGAGGGTTATGACTAAGAGGTGATTACTTTTAATATACCAAATTGTTCGTGTTTTGCCAAATTAATCTTAATATCGAAAAAATCCGAGTCAACAACATGTAGGGCACTTGTGGAAAGTCCAAATTTTGAATTTAGGGAAGATTACAGGCGCGGTCTAGCACCAATTGAGCCGTAGTGCATCACGGAAAGCTGTAAGATTAACCAATTAGTTAAACCCTAATCTCCAAAACTACATGCGCATGTCAAATCTGGATAGTAGCTGGTTGGATAGAGAAAACGGTGTTGCAATTACGAATCAATCGCTAGAATAAATTTCCGCAAAAGAACACAAAAGGTACGGAAATATAAAGTAATGTATAAATTTAGGCCTTAAAATCTAAACAGCTAGCGTGAACTTGACTTCTGCAGTTATTAGTTGAATTAGGCATCCCCTCAGTTGATGACAATTAAAATTGGTGAATACTCAAGGTATGTGGCATCCCTGGTGTCTTCTAATTCTGGCGCAATCGAGATTGATACTCTGAATTAAGTTAGGCACAGAATCATCGAACCTCACACGGATTCGCAGCGATTATCGATTTCTGGGGTAACCGTTGGGCTGGAAAGGAATTTAAAAATTAGCCCATTTCCAATACAATAACCTACACGAACGACCTGCTCTAGTAAACAATGAAAATGACACTTATCCGATGAAAAATCAGCCATCCAAAAAATCTGCTATAAAAGTAGGCGAGCAGCGATCGGATGATATTATTAAAATGCTCCTTTTAGCCTTTCCTTTTAATAAACAACTTAATCCACGCCTTCTTCGCGGAGATAAATGTTTTTCTTGAAAAATTAAAAACTGTCTTGCGACCAGCACGTCTTATGTCTTAAGCGATTCTGTCATCCACCAAAACAAACTACACTGACAAACCCCGAACTCAATTTAAAATTTGAATAAAATTTCTATTACGCTTGAAAAGATGTATGCGGCCAGGAAAAACAGCCAGTAAAAATTACGGTGAATAGCCAAAAAGTTTTAATTTTAAAGTATTCATGCAGCTTTATAATGCTGCACTAGCTATAATGTTTGTTTTTACATGCTTTATTTTTTTACACGCTTTATATTAGCTTCACCTGTATGTTTGTTTGTTTTTTTTTGTATGTATGTATGTTTGTTTGTAACAGACTCCTTAGGGCGCGATTTTGGCCCTCTTCCTGGTTTCCGATTGAGCTGAAATTTGGCACGTATGTGTAAAT
Organism: Archips xylosteana; assembly: GCA_947563465.1. NCBI lineage: Eukaryota > Metazoa > Arthropoda > Insecta > Lepidoptera > Tortricidae > Archips > Archips xylosteana. Next base: position 9,356,582 of record OX387362.1, read on the forward strand.
TGGATGACAATGCAATATTATGGTAACATGGAGCTGATCTGATGATGGAGCTGGATGGTGGCCATAGGAACTCTGTAATAAAACAACACAATCTCGTCGAGTTTGGGCTCGTTTGAGTCGTCTTGACGAGCACTTTGATCCCAGATGGTAAGCAGGGTCTGATGATGGAGCTGGAAGATTGCCAAAGGCACTCCACAATAAAACGAAACAACCCCATCGAGTTTGGGCTCGTTTGATTCGTTTTGACAAGTACTTTGGTCCTAGATAGTAACAAGGGTCTGATGATGGAGCTGGAAGGGGGGTAGGTGGCGGGGTGGTGGGGGGGATGGGGTGGGGGTAAGGGGGTTGGGGGTCGGGGGGGTAAATAGGGTGGGGGTGTTGGGGGTTCGGGGGTTAGGGATTTTGGGGGGTTGTGGGAAATGGGGAGGGGGTAAGAGGCCTAGATGGTAATAAGGGTTTGATGATGGAGCTGGAAGGGGGGTAGGTGGCTGGGGGGGGGGGGGGGGCTGGGGGGAAAAGGGGGGGGGGGGGGTTTAGGGGGTTGGGGTTAAGGGTGTGGGGGTTGGAGTGTTTGGGGGAAATAGGGGTGTTTGTGGGAAATAGGGTGGTTGTGTTGGGGAGTTTCGGGGGTTAGGGAGGTTTTTTTTTTTTTTTTGAATGAGTCGCCAGAGGGGCCAAAGACGCGAAGTCTTTGCTGTTTTTTACTTTAAGGATTGGAAGGGTGACTTGTGCTCGGGAAAAATCCCTTCGGACGAACTGGGAATGGAGGGCCCAGACAGTGTCCGACTTGCACGGACTAAAAAACCCGGTCACAAGTCCCCTTCTCTATTGGTTATCAAAACAAAAACGTGTGCTTTAAAATTTTGAGGAGGGGAGGGGTAGGGAGGGGACTTAATCTACCCACAGTGTCCTGCCTCAGCCATTTACTGGAAGGCCGGGAGAGGAGCATGCATTCTCCCGCTGGGCACTGGGGGTGCTTAGGTCGGTCTTTTATGTTTTTACCCGTTGGTTACTTCCTTGACCGACCCTCGCCCGTTTCTGTACAATTACTTAGTACTATTGGTTGGGTTGGTGGGATTTCCTGTCATATGCATTTATCTATAACTACGGGCTTCCTTTCTTTTGCCCTGCGATGGAAGGGTGGGTCGGAGATCTTTTGGACCCATTGTGTGGCTTTGGATGCCATCTTTTGGGTGGGGCTACCCTTTATGCCTGGTGGTTTTTTGGCATGCTGTGTGCTTTTTTGCGCTTGTCTCCTAGCGCTACCCTCCTTTCGTTTCCGCTTCCATCGATAGTTTTTTCTGCTATAATAATACGGAGGGACGAGGAGTGTCCCCCGGACGGCTGGACGCCCCAGTGTCTTAAAGGGATCATGCGGAGCTCGGCAGATCCCTACCCCAGCCAATGCTGAAGGGCGGAAATGCGAAAGGGTGTGGGGGTTGGGGTTAGGGTTTGTGGGGGAGTTTGGGGAAATGGGGTGGGGGATGTTGGGGGTTGGGTTTAGGGGGTTGCGGGGGTTGGGGGGTTGTAGGTGAGGGGGGTAAAGTTAGAAAGAAAGAGGTTTACGTTTAGTAGTGAAGAGCAGTGCGCGCGCACCAAAGACCAAGTATAAGATGGACCGATTCTATTTAAGACGAGCAAAAAACCGTTTTGTCTCTTTTTAGCACATGGAAACTCTCACTGTGAAAAAAATGCAACTAAAAAATAGAAAATAAATAAAAGTTTAAAAAAACTAAAAAACACGCTTTAAAAAAACACAACTAAAAAATTAAAAATAAATTTTAATAAATTTCAATTCACTATTCTTATAGTGCAGTAAAAAATCTTAATAAGCAATTATTATATTGTTATATCCGGATCAAAATTTGTAAACAATACTAAATATTGATAAAATAAATAATAATAGTTTAAAATATTTTATTGTAAAAAAAGCGTGGGGTGCTTTTTAAGATGATATCGAAATGATAATCCTTGACAATTGACACCACGCTTTTTTTACCATTATTATTTATTTTATCAATATTTGGTATTGTTTACAAATTTTGATCTGGTAAAAGTAAGAAAGAAGGTAAAGGAAAAGGAAGGTAAAGGAAAGAAGACATCAATATCTACAAAAAAGTCCGCAATATTATGTCTAACTATTAGTTTTGTCACAATAACTACTTTTTCATGTTAAAATATGCAATAGTAACACCGGTACAAACTAGGTCACATTATTCGTACCTTGTGACATAACTGTAATAGTTAGACATATTATAACATTGCGGACTTTTTTGTATATATTGACGTCCTCTATAACACTGTCGTACATCACTTTGCTCTATTGTCGATAGTTTCCGCAGCGTACCTACGCGATATAAGGATTTTTTTGGTATTTTTTACACCTTGGGTTTTCAAAATATCAGATAGCCTATGTTCATCAGGGATAATTTAGGATTCTAATGGTGAAAGAATTTTTAAAATCGGTCCAGTAGTTTCGGAGCCTATTCGGTGCAAACAAACAAACAACCAAACAAACAATCAAATCTTTCCTCCTTATAATATTATTATTATCATTTATTTATATATTAGTGTACTCGTACATAGATGTAGATATGAGTCCTAAAATGAATTTGGCATCCTTAAGTCATACGCATATGGTACCAAACTTGGAATAGTAGCACAATTAATGCCTCTATACAGATTGAGACCCTATTTTCCTCCAGAGCAGAAGCTGCCAAAACCTCAAAAACCTGAGGAAATCTTGGGTTCAGCAATAACCGTATAATTCACCTTACACATGCAACTATACGGAATCTTCCAAGTTAGTAAGTAAGTAAGTAAGTAAGTAAGTAAATCTTTATTTGCTAGAATACGGTTACAAGGTCTTAAGAGTAATAAATAAGTACACAGTATTACGTAAGTCACAGTATTCAGCCGACAGCTCGACATGCAAATTTTCAAATTAGTGTTTCAATCAAATAATTATCATTGAATAAAAATAACAAAAATAATAAAATTTAACAATATCAATCAAAATTAAAATCAAAATTAAAATTAAAATCAAAATCAAAATTAAAATTAAAATCAAAATTAAAGTTAAAATAAATTTAGGTATCGTCAATACTTTGAAAAAAGCTCGTAACTCGCAATCGATAATCTGGCTAAGTGAACTTTATTACGCGCGTATCAAGGTTCAGTTTTGTTTACATGCTGATTTTAGATACGAGCTTTTTTCAAAGTAGTGACGACATGTTTTATACCTTAGGCTACTATTTACTCTTAAACTACAAAAAATTCCCAAGCAATCTTAGCCGCTATAATTTTCCTTGTAAATTTAATATATTTACTACCATTTTAAATTTTTTCAAATTTTTCCACCCAACAGTTTAGATTTTAGAGGGGGGGCACGGTCGAATTTAATGAAAATTTTCACTTTAAAGTTGAATATTTCGCAAACAGATCACTAAATACAAAAATCATGTTAGCAACCCCCCAATGGTTTTAAAAGACCTATCCAACGATATCCTACACTATAGGGTTAGTCGAGAACAAAAATCACCCCCACTATACGTCTATGGGAGGTACCCTAAAAAAAAATTATTTTTTATTTTTTGTTTTACCACTTTGTTGGCATGACTGATATGTATATTTACGCCAAATTACAGCTTTTTAGTACTAACAGTCTCTGAGCTTAGCCGCGGACGGACAGACAGACAAACAGACAGACAGACAGACATGGCGAAACTATAAGGGTTCCTAGTTGACTACGGAACCCTAAAAATGATGTAGAGGTTTCTTAGTAGGTTTTTGGTTTAAGAAAAGTGTTGGGGAGCTATTAGCTCTGAAAGTCGTCAAAATTGTTTGCAGATACAGTCACAAAGTTATCTGATATACATCATACATGATGATAACATTAATTTTGTGGCAATCACAGTTAATAAACCGTCTCTTAGCTCCCTCGTGAACACCGTAGTGAAGATCCTGAGTGTGTCGTGTGTGTGTGTATCCTGATAGCGTACCTTGTACTAAATTGTAAGATTTACCAAACAATATTCGTCTTATATTGTCTACCTATGTACGTACAGTACAGTCAACGCTCCGACTTCGACACACTCCGACGAAGAAGTGGAAGCTATGTATCTCCAGAGCCATGCATAGCTTCGGAATGCATGCATAGGTTATGGGGAACTTTAACTGAAAACTGGTCAAACGAGATGGTGAAGAGTTGCTAATGGGGCAATTTGGAGTAGGGCGAAGGAAACAACGGGGCCACCTACTGGGCGGCTTCGTGGAGAAGGAGGGACTCTATATTTGATGAACTCCTTCTTCCAGAAGCAAGAGCACAAGAAGTGAACTTTGATGATCCCTGATGGTGTAACGAGGAATGGGGGTCTCATTCTAAATCCCTAACATCGTTTGTCCTAATGTAATGTTTGTCCTAATGATCGTTTGTCCTAACACTTTTTTTCTCGGAAACCGTGAATTTTTCAGGAACTTTTTTGTGATTATCCTCTAGAACTCTATAGGTTAGGTTAGGTTTGTTTTATAAAAATCCAGAACAATTAATAGATTTTAATTAAAAAGAGTTAGGACAAACGATCATTAGGACAAATAATCATTAGGGATTTAGATATAGAGCCGAGGAATGTCGACGAGAAAGCAAATATTCAATAATGTCTCCGTGATCAGTGCGGTTAGAATCGGGAGTGGTCACCGTATGATACGAGGCACTTTGCATAGTTACGTTACGTTAAGTGTAGGTTAGGTACATTAAACAAAAAATAGGTTTAGGTTATGTTAGAGTTGTGCCCAGAACTACGCGGAATAGGGGCTCTGCAAAACAGAGCCCTGTCGACATCACCCCAGTAAGCTGGACGTAAGGCGACTCACCTCGCTTAGGTCATTATTAGGTTATGTTAATCTATAATATAAAAATCTCGTGTCACGGTGTTTGCTATCGAACTCCTCCGAAACGGCTTGACCGATTTTTATTAAACTTTTTTGTCTACATTTGGTAGGTCTGAGAATAGGTCGTGGGCTATTTTTTATACCTACACCTATTCTTCGCGGACGGAGTCGCGGGCAACAGCTAGTATTAAACTCAATTTATTAATTTGCGCGAAATAAGGTTAATATGCGAAAACTAACTTTCTGCGAAACTAATTTATGTAACGAGTCATTTTCTGCCAAATTACTATTTGGAATTCAGAAAATATGTTGAAATCAATTCCCCTAAAATTGGATATTATGCTTGATAGGATTCGGCGACATCAAATTATGCGAGAACAGTTTCTGCACAAATACAACGCAGACGTAATAGACGTGGAAGCTTGAACAAAATTATGCAATACTGAAATATGACAAAAAAATTATGCGTATTACAACAGGGGAAACCGACGGTACAAGCAAGCGTTGCGGCAGAAAAATCAATTAAATTTTTATCCCCCCTTTGAAACCCCTGCACCCTCCCCCTCACCCCCCTCCACCTGGTGTTTTCGCCAAATATCTTGAAAACGGTGCATCCTACGGCAAAATCAATTAAGTTTTCATCCCCCTTTGAAACCCCCGCACCCCGAACCCTCCCCCCCCCGTGTTTTTGTCAATAATACATATATTGGGATAGTTTCAAATATCTACTTGTAACGGTTTCAACACTACAATTTTTTTTTTGTATGGGGACCCCCTATTTTTTAACTTTTATTTATTTTTAAATTTTTTCCTACGGTTACACACAATTACCGAGCTGGATTCCAAATTTCATCCTTCTAGGTCATCTGGAAGTAGGTTAGGTTTAGGTACTATAGTTGGATTAGTCAGTGCTAAAATTGACGACTTCATATCTTTATAACCGTTTGAGCTAGCTTCATGAAATTTGGGCTTCTAGTTTTCCTTATAGATATAATTAAACACACTTAGTTTTATGTGTTTACGTTAAAGAGGTTTTGGTTTTGAGTTATAGAAGGGTCAAAAGTGGCACCAAGTGGTTCGTGTAATATTACACTCGGCACTGGCTAGCCAGTTCCTTTGCTTAAACTTGGCTTGACACGCTGCCGCGTGTCTACATTTTTGCTGAAGCTATTAAGGTGTTCACAGTTACTCCAGTTCCTGATGAGTTGTACGAGACGAAAGATGTGATATCTGATGTCAGTAAACACAGTGTTTATTTAGAAGATGTAGTGTACACGTTGAAGAACTATAACTGGAGTAAGCAAGAGGAGCTCTGTTTGAACCAGACGTTGTTTTGGATATGGGCTTTGCAGAATTACACGCTCTGGGCTGTTTGGGGTAAGTTGTTGTAAATAACTCCAGTGAACATCATTACTTAATTGATTACGAGAAAACAATTTATGTTTGATTAGATCAATTTATCAGAATCGTTATTTCCTACCGCAAAATGTCCATTAGCATTTTTTCCCAAATGCTTTTTTCCCACAGTGGTTTTTTACTGAAGCCAATTTTCACAATCGTGATTTTTCCCAATTTTAATCGACACAGAAACATAGGTAGGTTAAAGTTATGTTAAGTTAGCATCGGCCGAAGGGGCAAAAATCACACAGAAGAAAGCGAAAAAGCGAAGCGAAAAAAGCGCGGAGCTCCTTCTTCTGTGTTCTTTTTGCCTCTTAGGGCCGATGCAAAATTAACATAACCTTAACTCAAGCTATCTTTAACACTAAATTTCATCTAAATCGGTTCCACGGTTAAAGCAAAGACAGACACACCTTCGCATTTATATTAGGTATGAATGGATAGTATGGAGTATGGATGAATAATCGATAAATGTACCGCAACTTTTAACGTCTAAAGATAGCTTTACTATCTACCATGCAGACTGGGACTCCATAGCCTCAGAGCCTCAAGGGCTTCTCTACGGCAGCCGATACCAGCTGGGGAACTTCGACGAATGCTTGCATTCACCCTGGCACCGCAACCACCAGATCCTGAGGACCCAGTACTGCTTAGCAGACATTGTCTTGGAAAGAATAGATGACGCTGTGAAGACACGGTACCAGAATATCATCAGACCGGAGGGGTCAGTGCTGGATTACATTGAGGTAATATTTTTACAAAGACAACGACGTCTTTGTAAAGGCCACCAGGCCTATACTCCATTTAATTTAGAATTAGAAACCACAATAACATTATATTGCTTCTGGTCAACAATTTCTTACCTAGCAAATAGTACAGTACAATAGTCTGAGAGCCGCAAAATAAAATTGTTTTAATGTCACTTTATTTGCGTGTCGTCAATTGTTATTCTAGTACAAATTGTGAAGAGATTACAGTTCACGAGCCGCAATATAATTTTGTTGTGGTTTCTAATTCTAAATTAAATGAAGTATAGGGGTTTGACCTATGGCCTCTCAAGCAGTCGGGGATTCAAGCCCGGGCTCGCACCTCTAAGTTTTTCGGAATTTATGTGCGAAATTACATTTGAAATTTACCATGTGCTTTACGGTAAAGGAAAACATCATGAGGAAACCTGCACACACTTGCTAAGAAAATCAACTTTTTAGTTATGAACTCTATGTACGCACACTAAGCTTCGTGTATAAATCTTTCTAGTGTGGCTGTGGTCGTAATAGGGGCGGTTATTTTACTGTAAATTACTACATATACCTACCCAGAAGCTGACAAATGCAAGTAGCATTTTTTTATTGCTAAGGGCTGATACTTATGTATCCGGAATCAAAAAAAATACGATACGTATATACTTAAATATGGTTTCATTGTTTTCAAAATACTTTCCGCGATGATCTTTACACAATTGCATTAATTGAAATCAATTTTGTAGCACTTTTTCCAGTCCGACTGAGGTGTCTCCAAAACATCCATCCATCGTTGACTACGTAATTTATTCTTAACGCTTACAAGTAAATAAACGACATTGGATGCCAAAGCAGGGTTGTACGGCGACTGATTCGTTAATTCGATTTTCTAAGGTTCCAAAAATCGATTTGTTTCCCCTGATGTATAATAGCTGGCATTGTCATGATGAAGAATGATTCTGCGTTGCTTTTATCTTTTTATATGTTTTCAAAGACTTTCAGCAAACAAATGGTCGTGTACCACTCACATCATCATTTGTTTCAGTGTTTTTTGCACGTGTTAGGTACTTTGGTTGCGTTCGGCTCATTTTGAAACACTCGTACTGTTGACTGCTGTTTAGTTTCGAGATTGTAACCGTAAATCCAGGATTTGTTACCTCTGTAGATCTGATATTATAAACAGCTTTTAACTCACCGTGATTGTATTTTTTCAACATATTCTTGCACCATTCAACACGAGCCCCTTTTTGTTAATTTGTAAAGCTGTGCGGGATCCATCGCGAAAATGTTTTTACAGCCGAATGTTTTATGTAATGAAATTATTTATTCTCGTCATATTTATGCCCAGAAATGCCTCTATTTCGTGGCATGTATCATGACAATCTTGCATTATTAGTTTTCGCACAGCATCGATATTTTGTGCAAGAAGAACGGATTCCGGGCGTCCTCCTTTGAATTCGTCCGTGAGCATATGACGTTCACGATTGAACTCACAAAACCAGTGATAGTCGTTTTTGATAGGGCTTCATCGCCAAAAGTCGAAGTTAGGTTGATCGATGCACTTTTGTTGCGCTAAGCCGCGCCAAAATACGTAATAATTTATCGCACGAAAAATTTTACGAGTGCGTTCCATTTTTTCAGCGACGTCATATTTTAAACTTACCAAAAACAAAAGAATAACCTACTTGAGAAAAAAAACTATATACCGCCCAGTATTAAAACAGGCCAAAATTTACCATGCAGACTGGTTACGGCTTTAAATCAATTACTTTTTCCGATTCCGGATACATAAGTAGCAGCCATTGTATCCTGAAGAAGGATCACACTACGTCGCAGAGACAATTTTTTGGGTTCAAATGGCAGAAACGGAACCCTTATAAGTAGTTTCGCCATGTCTTTTATAAGTTTAGAACTGACTAGCGACCTCGATTTCACCTGATGGTGCAGATGCAGCCGAAGATGTAGCTCACTAGTTTAGTAACAATCTTGATTAAGTACATTTTAATATGACCAGGCTCGTCCCCTCCATTCGCGCCCTCTAAACGAGTTGACCTGGGGCGTCTGCGTACCAGCGTCATGCGGCCCTGGGTCCGTGGAACGCCTGCTGGCGACCATGCTGGCACGCAGCCACTTAAGCTCAGCCGGTATGCGCGCTCGGATCAAGGTTGGAGAGGACTGTCAGAAACAAGACGAGCCAGTAGTGTATAACAGCCTGTTCTGGGCTTTTATGTGAGTAGTAGTTACAAGTTTTTTTATTTTATTTTCTTGGATTGGTTTTAAACCCGTACACAAAGGCAGGTAATATTAGAAGTCGGGGATTTCAGACCAGTTCCCCGAGATACTGACTTACTGTCTTCACAGTAAGTCGTTATCTCGGAAAACTGGTCTGAAAACCTTGAAGTTTAATGTTTTAACAACACTCAAAGCCAAAAGGAAGTGTAAAGACTTTAACAGTCTATGTTTATTAGTTACAACTCTCTGTTCATTATAACGAGCTGTCAAGAAGGAGATGGCAGAACGATTTAGAGGTGTATGCAAAAAACTGATGGGACATTCCGCCAGGCCGAGAGTTGTGGAGGACAAGAGGGAATCCTTTGCCCAGAAATGAGACACTACAATAGTCTAAAAAAGTACAGTAGTTACTCGTTTTGTCCTTGTCATTTGGTAACCGTGGGACAAACAAAAGAAAACACTTTGCTTACTCGTTTTAAAGAACAATAGTTATTTATGATACAAGTGCGGAAAGTAGGCTATTCCCAACGAATGACGGAGATCTAAACACACGAGCAAAGCGAGTGTGGTTTAGCCGACATGAGTTGGGAATTTCCTACTTTCGACACGTATATCATACATTTTACAATGCATTAAGCGAGGAAAAAAATTGGGGCTAAGAGCGCGCGTAGACAGAGAGCGGTCTGGAGTTCCGACTTTTGCGTTCAGAGTTCTGTGTTTTGACCGCTCGAGAGTTCCAGTCGCCTGCTGTGTGCGTTATCGTAAGAGACTCAGACATTCGAAAGAACGCAGAACTCGGAACTCCAGACCGCTCTCTGTCTGCGTGCACTCATAAACATTTTCGGAAAAAGATGTTGCGTTCTTATTTACCTTTCATTGAAGGAAAGTCTCGTAGATGTTTACATATTTCAGCATCGATTTAGTCAGCAGGAGGCTGTCACATTTAATTTTGTGCTTGGTCTAGGACGTCAGGCGGCAGGGTAAATTCATCACTTGAACTATCCATTTTAATTTACTAAACTTAAATTAATTCTCCGGACTGAATTCATGAACATTACTGTGGCGGGTTTTCATGACAGGCGCGAACGGGTAACCATGATTGGTTCGTGTTACGTCATGCGCGCGCACTAAAAGCTCATTGGTTGACAGGCGCGAACGGGTAACCATGATTGGTTCGTGTTACGCCATGCGCGCGCACTGAAAGCTCATTGGTTGAATTTCGATTGCGCGCGCATGATGTCGTACGGTCCGAAATGGACTCAAGGAATTATTTTAGTACTAAATTTTTTATTTCAGAACTTTTGACGAAATTAAAATTTGTGTGTTTTATTAATATTAAAACAATCTGTTCAAACATTTTCTTATTTGTGCAAAGCTGAATTATGAAGACACAACTCTCTAGTCTTATTTTTTAAAAACTAGTTTGGACACAACTTTTGCTTTTGCTTTTGAACTTGCTGGACTTCGCAAACGGATTTTGTTGCTGCTGCTCTGGAACTACGAACATCCGACTGGTCTACAGTAACTAACTCTACTCTGAGGCCGTTAATAATTTTAACAATATTATATCCACCGCAATAAATAATAACACCCGTAGGACCAAAATTAGTCGTTCCAAGTTAAATCTTAAACCCTGGATCACACCTGGCCTAATTAGGTGCATGAGGCAAAGAGATAAACTTCATAGTAGAGCGAGGGCGGCCCCTGGCAATCATGTCCTTCAGACCATCTATAAACGATACAGAAATTTCTTTGACAACTTGCTGTACAATCTAAAAAACGAATATCATAGCAAACAAATGATAGAGGGCAGAGACAACCCAAAGAAATTATGGAAATCAATCAGAAACATCTGTCACACTCATAATACTGGAAGTCCCGCTGATGAATTGTTGACCTTGTCCGACTCCCCGACAGACTCTTTGAACATATGTAATCAGCATTTCACTACTGTGGGACACAATCTAGCTGTTGGTATCCTTTCAAAGCTTTCTGAGACTCCTTCTTCCTTGGCATCTAAATTGAAACCTTCTCATTCAACTGCTAAATCCTTTTTTCTCTATCCAACTGATGTTTCTGAAGTTGATAAAATTATTTCCAAGCTTAGATCGGATAGTGCGCCCGTTCCGGATTCTGCCAGGCCACTGTTTATTAAAGAAATCAGGGACATCATTCTGGAACCGCTCACTTACATCTGTAATTTGAGTTTGGATTCTGGTTGCTTCCCGGATCTTTGGAAACTGGCCCAGGTATCTCCCATTTATATAAGCGGGTCTAGGTGTGATCCTAATAACTACCGTCCAATATCACTTCTTAGCGCCTTCTCCAAAATCCTAGAGAAATTAGTCAATTCTCGTCTTACTGCTTTTCTCGATAAGAATAATGTCCTTTCGGATAATCAGTTTAGTTTGGCTTCAGGAAGGGAAAGTCTACCGAGGACGCAGCCATTTATCTCGTGAATAAAGTGTCTGGCTTTCTTGATGTGGGTAATAAATGCGTCGGGGTGTTTTTGGATCTCTGTAAGGCTTTCGATACTGTATCTGCTGATATCCTGCTTAGAAAGCTCGACGCGTCGGGCGTAAGAGGGGTAGCTCTGGAGTGGTTCCGCAGTTACCTAACGGATAGGTGTCAGATTGTTAGGGTTGGTGAATACAGCAGTAATCGTTTGCCAATCTCTTTTGGGTTTCCGCAAGGTAGCATCCTCGGCCCGACGCTTTTTCTTCTTTATGTTGATGATATACTTAAACTGAACTTGGCTGGAGCTGAAGTGATCTGTTACGCGGATGATACTGTGGTGCTGTTTTGCGGTAAGTCATGGGAGGATGTTTTTGACCTGGCGGAGTCTGGATTGTCGCGTATTGGGATGTGGCTGGATAACAATTTGCTTACCCTTAATGTCAAGAAGTCTAACTTCTTGTCATTTTCTAAGACCTCAGTTTCAACGGCTCCTCCGGATAGGGATCTAAAAATTCATTCGCGTGTATGTTGCAACCGCGTCAGTGATAGTGTCGCATGCTCGTGTAGCACGATAGCCAGATCTGATAATGTCAAATACCTGGGGCTGATAATCGACGATAAACTCTCGTTTAAACAGCACATCTCTGCGCTGTCTGGCAGAGTGAGGAAATGCATATACGTAGTGAAGAAACTTAGAAGCTGCACAACTGAAGAGGTGCTTCGCATGGTATACAACTCCTTGTGCCAATCGTTACTGCAATATGGCGTGATGGTGTGGGGTAGTGCCGCAAAAGCATTTTGCTGCCACTGGAGCGAGCGCAGCGTGCAGTTATCAAGGTGATGCTGCGTAAACCTTTTCTTTATCCAACAGATGATCTCTATCGGGAGTCAAACCTATTGAGTGTAAGACGCCTATACATCCTTAAAGCGGTAGTTCGAGCTCATGCAGTAGTAAAGGGGTTGCCAATCTATGCCCGACTTTTGACCAAACGTACGTTTAGGGTCCCCCCTCCAAGTTACAGGTCATGTCTCGCTAAGCGTTCGCCAGACTATATGCATTCAGCGTTGCTCGGTGGGGAGGGTTAAGTTGATGGTGAAAAAGTGGCTAACGCCCTTGTCGTACAGTGACACGGAGGCCCTTCTTTCCAGCTGATTCCTGTTCCCGCCGGTACTCAGCATATGCATACACTTGCACACACTCACACACACGCACACGCACACACACACACACACACACACACACACACACACACACACACACACACACACACACACACACACACATACAAAATTTCTGTGCCCTTCTTTGCTTTTATTTTTATTTATTTTAATTTTAATTTTTGCTTTTATTTTATTTGTTTTTTTTGGTGTCCTTTTCATAATTCTCAAGTCATTAATCAAATGTATCAAGATTATTAACTCTAAATCGAATCACATAATGCACTCCAGGGCCTCAAGATACAGGCTCAGCCTAGTTTGGGGTCCGCCAGACATCCCACTTGTGTATATACATGTGCTCTCTTTTTAAATTTAAATGAATTGTATATTGTTTTTTTTTGAGAATTGGTAATTTAAAAAGTTACTTTTCCGCACCCGTGTGGAAAGTAAAATCCATACAATTTTTTTTCACACTTGCGAAAGTGTGCTGGTATGACTAACTTTCTATATATTTTGACTCGCGTCAAGAGGCACTTTCCGAGCATATGCATATTCCTGTTATAGGATTAATTATGCCTAAAAATTTTTGCAGTGCTTTTGTGGCTGTGGTTACAGCAGCAGCTTTGCTTGGCACATACTTGAACAGTAGAAGAGATAAAACAAAACCGAAAACGCTGAGTAAGTTAAGTTTTACCAACAATAATAACCAATTTTAATGATGTTTTAATCCTGATTGCCCTATATCCACTATTAAACTTTATCCTCTTCCTAAAGTCATGTCATGAGCATGAGTTCGTCTCAACATTAACATGGTATAAATAATTTGGAAAAACACCGGCTGTGACATCTACTTGTTTTTTTAGAAGACGACATCATTGAAGCGTTCTGTGTCAAAGAAAATGCAAAGAACTTGCTCAAAATGAGAAAAGACGGTGTCGAAGTATTGTATGGCATCAGATTCCTGACCATCAGCTTCATCGTACTGTTCCACCAGCTCGGGATATTCAATTCTGGAGCTATCAGTGACGGATTACGAGTTGATCAGGTAGGATATTTACCTAATCTTGATTAACAAACTGAGTTAGACTGGCGCTACAGCTTCTACGAATTCTACGATTAAAAACCGGCCAAGAGCGTGTCGGACACGCCCAAGATAGGGTTCCGTAGCAGGTACGAAAAAATCTTTGCATACTTTGTTGGTTGTTTTGGTCCCAACTCCCACCGCGCGCTAGAGTTAACAGCGCGATGTAGAATTTCAACGTCGGCGGTACAGCGCCATCTATCGGCGAATCGGGTAACTAATCTAAGCTGCATTCTACTAGAACTAGTATGGTGTGTATGTATATTGATCGTTTTCAGATGTAATTCTTTATTATATGAACCGATTTCAATTTTTTTTATTTTATTTAAAAGAAGATACTGTTAGCGTGATGTTATAGGTGCTTAAAAAAATGGTTGCAGTGGCGGTTAAATTACAATCTTAGTTTAGAAATATCTTTTTACAAAAACTTAAAAACTGCTCAACTGATTAAGTTGAAAATAATTTACCTAGAAAGATTTATTAAGTTTAATTTACGTGATTTTTTAATATTTTTTAGACGTGCGGTTCAATAGTTAGAGGGGGGACACATTTTTTGATGTTTCGGAGTGAATATTTCCGAAAATATTCACTTTATCAAATAATGGTTTTAGCAAACCCCTATTTATTTGCAAATACCTATCCAATGATACTCCACATTATAGGGTTAGTCGAGAAAAAAAAATCACCCCCACTTTACGTCTATGGGAGGTACCCTAAAAAAAAATTTTTTAGTTTTTTATTTAACCACTTTATTGGCGTGTCTAATATATATATTCATGCCAAATTACAGCTTTCTAGTACTAACAGTCTCTGAGCTTAGCCGCGGACGGACAGACAGACAGACAGACGGACAGACATGGTGAAACTATAAGGGTTCCTACTACGGAACCCTAAAAATGGGCAGTTAAGTACATCTGCAACTACCGTACAAACGTTTTCGTTTAGTTTACTACTGACAGATGGCTTGCCTTCATTTCATTTCCAACTTTAACACCATACAAATAAAGTAGCTATTACAAAATTTGCAAACGTGGGTAACAGTATTCTAACATTGGCTTTATTTGTAGGCCGTTAAAGTTGACTATGAAATGAAGGCAAACCATCTGTCAGTGGTAAACTTTACGTAATTTTACTGTACTCGTTATGAAGTTGAAGTGACGTCAATCAATTGTTTTGATTCCAGGATGCAATGTCGATTGTGGGTTTATTTCTCCTACACGACGACTTGTTCGTGGATACATTCTTCTTCATCTCCGGGTTCCTTACGGCGACATCAATTAATAAGTTA
The DNA here is from genome assembly GCA_947563465.1 of Archips xylosteana. Lineage (NCBI taxonomy): Eukaryota > Metazoa > Arthropoda > Insecta > Lepidoptera > Tortricidae > Archips > Archips xylosteana. The sequence continues at coordinate 9,371,826 of OX387362.1, forward strand.
AAAAAATTCCCGAATCCTCTAGTATTCATATTATTATTGAGAAGATACGTAAGGCAAGTATTTATGAGTATAACATGCGTTAATTTAATCACTACATAGTATAAAACAAAGTCGCTTCCCGTCTGAGTGTACCTATGTATGCTTAGATCTTTAAAACTACCTACCTACGCAACGGATTTTGATGCGGTTTTTTTTAATAGAAATAGTGATTCAAGAGGAAGGTTCATATGTATAAAACACGCATAATAGCAGCCGTGCGAAGCCGGGGCGGGTCGCTAGTTTTTGAATAAAATAGACAACTTAGGGTCTCAACAAACAGCTCTGTGCACTTAACAAACCTTCTCGATAACACATGTGGCAATATCGAACTGTCAATAATTCTCAGTTTAGCCAAAAAAATCTTTGCGTAGCGACCACACAATTACCCAACAAATAGAGATACTGCTACGAACCATGAATAAATAGCGGTGGTTGCATCTCTCGTATTCTAAATCACATACAATCGCGCCTCCTTCCCAGCAAAGGGGTAAACAGAAACTATTTGCACCTGCAACGATCCGGGCATGCATCTTCTCATGCATCTAAATCAAATCAAGTTTTCTAATACTTTGCGCTGCATAAATACAACTTTTACCGCTATTCCTTTGAACCACGGACCTCATTCATAACATCTGTCTGGAGAGTGCGGCTTGTCTCGTATAACCTGTTTTCCTTTACAGGTTAATAATAGCATTCGCAGTAATTATATTCTTCATATGTGCGGTGTATCCCTACACGGGTTCTGGGCCGCTGTGGCCGCGAGGTATCGCCGCTGATGCAGACCAATGCCGCAAGAACTGGTGGCTGAGTCTGTTGATGCTCAATAATTATATCGACAGTGAAAACATCGTAAGTGAAATTTATGATTATTAACATCTCTGAGCAGCAGGTTTTACTTAAAAAGTGTCCAATGTGTACACAATTGTATAGCAATCACCACATCTTGGTACCTATCAAAATAAGCAACAGGTTTTGTTGTTTACTTACTTCGATGTTTGATGTAATCTCCGTGATTCCAAGCATACTCAAATGTTTCACATTCTACTTCTATTATTTCTGTTGTTTTTATATTTTTTTCTTTTCTTCCATCGACCGTCGTAAGATCCGCTGATGATACTTCATAAAGAGGCGAAACACGTGTCCAGACTTTTATTTATGGTGGTGGTGGTTTGCTTTTTTATGGGTTTAGTTGAGTTTGCTTTGGTTAATTTTGCATATTTTCAACGGAAACGTAGCCTTGTTTCACGAGTTAACCTTACTTCTTCGCGGAGGAGCAACTTGGAACACTGCAAAGTGACGCCTGAATCTATTAAGTACCTACATATTTATTTAGGTTTCTGTGGAATACATGTTTTTTTAACGATTCGTCCGCAGTGCATCGTAATCTCCTGGTACATACCCTGCGACTTTCACTATTTCTGCGTGGCTGTGCTGCTATATTGGCTGTATAGGCGCTGCCCTAGGTTGGCTTGCGCGGGCGCTACGATCATCACAATCCTCGCCATTATTCTACCAGGTGTCATCAACTATGTCTATGACATGCCTGCTGTTCAGCTGTTTAATTACGAGTAAGTAGCTCCCATAAAACAAACGTGATTTTTTTCCTCGTTTTTGCTCGATATTGGTAACGGCAACAGGTAGACGCTTGAAATATTCACAGAATATTTAATTATATATAGACTTTAAAAATAAATCATTAAATTAAAATAAAAAAAATATTTAAGGGGGCTCCCATACAACAAACGTGATTTTTATAGATAATTGTACGGAACCCTTCGTGCGCGAGTCCGACTCGCACTTGGCCGGTTTTTATTGTTTGTTCACTACACAACAGTGTCAACAATAATAATTAATGGGTATTTAGCGCAATTTTTGCGTCATCGCCTTACTTGGGAGTCTTAAATTTTCCTATGCAGACAATGCCTGAACATTGTTTATTCAATTTCCGTGATCGCAATTACATTGTTGTATAGAACACAATTATTAAAATGGCATCAATTTATTAATCAATTTACCATCATCACGACCGCTTTAGCCTAGTTGGTAGTGACCCTGCCTACGAAGCAAGAGGTCCTGGGTTCAAATCCCGGTAAGGGCATTTATTTGTGTGATGAGCACGAATATTTGTTCCTGAGTTATGGATGTTTTCTATGTATTTAAGTATGTATTTATCTATATAAGTATGCTTATTATCGTCGTCTAGTACCCATAGTACAAGCTTTGCTTAGTTTGGGACTAGATCAATTTGTGTAAGATTGTCCCCTAATATTTATTTATTTATCATTATCCCTATTCGCTAGATACGAAGCAGAAGTAGAATTGCGTACCAGGGTGGAACCGTTTTGTGGCAAATATCATGTTGACGTTTCCTACATCTGCCAAGGAAATCAAGGGGAAATTGACTGTGAAGAGGTTCCACTCTGGTACGCTATTCAGTTTCCTCGACTTTACTAAGTAGGTAGGGGTAATATAATCTATCGCAGCGCATGAGCGCTACCATGACATGAAGTGGCCAAAAGTAGAAATGATGTAAGCTCTAAAGTAGTACAACTAAACACGAAGTAAAAAAACCCTGACGTAACCAAAATAAAAACACTTTTTGAATAAATTTTACTTACCTCATTTAATTTAATTGAACGAAAATGATTTAACAACCCTTTCTAGAGACAAATAAAAAATGTTATTTAGTAATTTATATTACAAAATTACTCTTATACCGTGATTTGGATAATCTATGTAATGGCGGAGCATCAGAGCCTCAGAGCCATCAATTTTGCGGACGCGGTAGTGCTGAAGACGTACACAGAGCCAATTGGGATGTCCCAATTTTTGACAACGTATAATAAATCGAAAACCGTTTGGAGAAATAGGCTTTGTGAATCGTTTTCAGAAATCAGATTCCAGAAATATGATAAACTGAATTAAATAAAGAAAATTTAAGTAATGACCTTCATTTGACCCCTGCAGTGAATCGTCACAAAGGCAGATATAAAGCAGGTCTACACTCAAAAGCAAATTGACAGTTTGAAATGTTGCTGTCCTGCTTATAATAGCAAAGAGTGACAAAGGCAGAACTTTAATCACATGATGCGCACCTGGCTTTAAACAGTTGTCATTTATCATAAAGTCCGAAATGTATACAATACTCGCAATGTATTTTTACAAATTTAATTATTAAATTACTACGTTACAAGTAAATATGAAAGAATTTAAATATCAGATTTTAGTAAAAAATATCTATTTACTATCACACCATTAAACAAACAGGAATAATCGAAGCTAAAAGAAGATAAATAAATAAAACTATTTGTCATGGTTCATTTAGGGCCCTAAGCCGTGCTTGTATTATTGACGGTGACAAGACAAATCAGTAGTGCCACAGATTATGTTATGTACGGCTTGAATTTTTGTAGGCAATGGAACGTGGCTCTCTCACTGTGACGTCATCCAACGTATTTCTTAAAATTTTCTTAAAAAAATTAAATACTCAACCAAATTCAAAATCGATGAAAATGGTATCTTAAAATATCCTATTCTTTCCAAAAAAAAATATAAAAACTAATCATAATATTTTAATACCCATATATTTCAACGCTCCTTCGGAAGTATCCGCTCACCCGGACCGAGAGATATCTTATGAAGGTTGATATTTTGGAGTCTTTTTGTATTGTTTATTTTTTGACTATCGATGCAATAAGTGATTAAGCAAGCTGAGATGTGTGATGCATAGGAAAAATTAGGGTTAAGTCCCGACCAGCTGTGGTGTAGGGGTTAAGCATTAGCACGCAGCACTGAATGCTGAGGACCTGGGTTCGGTTCTCAGAGTTGGTCTTTTTTCTTGGTTTTACTGTGCATCCATGTTTCAGATTGTATTTAGTATGATATATATATATAGATAGTTTTGCTACATCACTGTTCACCATTGTTTAAATTATAACTTTATACTTCAAACTAAATACAAGCTGAAATATAGATTGTATTTAGTTTGAAATATATGGTTTCACGGGATGATCGTAAAAGTAATAAAAAATGAAGTTGAAAAAATAAATACAAAAAGATACTTCATACTTAACTTGTTAAAATATTGTGCTTTATTTAATGGGAAGTAATTATCATCTTCAGATTCGTCTCAAACCCGCGGGCCAGTCAGCACTTTCATTTGACCTACATCAAGAGCCACACCCGCGCTGGCGCTTACATCGTTGGTTTCATATCTGGGTTTATTTTCTTCAAATCCTATAGTGAGAATTCACCAAAAATTTCCAAGGTAAGCATTGAAGCCTGTGTCGCATTTTGCCTAAACTTCATCGTCTATTTCGCTGTTGATTAATAGACTAAGTATAATGTCTATTTCGGTAATGTACCTAATTCGCCATTTGACTAAGTCGCGTTTTGCCTAAACTTCATTACTATTTGGTACTATACCTAATTCGCCATTTTGACTCTGCTGTAGTCCTAGTCTTATTACGACATAGCCCAAACAGAGTTAGTCATAATGCGTTTTAGTACAACAGAGTTTTAAGCATAGTGATAATTGGGAACGTCGCGTACTTATATCTAAATCTCGATTGAATCACACTTGACTTGACATTGCCATAAGGGGTATGTATTACAATACCGAAGTACGAAAGACCGAATGTATTAAAACATCGAATGGGTCAAAAGACCGACACGATTTTTTTCTGAAACTTAACTTTTTAAGATTGTTATAAAACAAACCTAACCTAACCTAATTGGTTCTGTATGATGCCGTTTTAATAAATTCTGAGAAGTTTACGGTTTCAGAAAAAAATCGTGTCGGTCTTTTGACCCATTCGATGTTTTAATACATTCGGTCTTTCGTGCTTCGGTATTGTAAAACACACCCGCCATACCTGTTTTTGAGTTGTTTTTGTGGTAAGGCCATAATAGTCTTGAGTAAAGTGTTTCCAGACAACTATGACATCGGCTTTTAAGAAAACGGTTTATACTTCCTTTAAAGGCCGGCAACAGATTGGTGACTCACTTTGAGTTGTTGATATTTATGGACGGTGGTGAGCATTTCCCATCAGAAGACCCGCTTGCTCGTTTGCCTCCCTCTCAAAAAATAAATAGTTTTATATACTCAAGAATGAGGTCCACGGACCGGAAGACGCAGTGTAGGTAGGCTTCCAACGAGATGGAGCAACGACCTGTTTACAATACGTTTACTTTTAGTTTACCACTGACAGATGGCTTGCCTTCATTTCATTTCCAACTTTAACACCATACAAATAAAGTAGCTATTACAAAATCTGCAAACTTGGGTAACAGTATTCTAAAATTGGCTTTATTGGTAGGACGTTAAAGTTGAATATGAAATGAAGGCAAACCACCTGTCATGTAATTTTACTGTAAGGTTGCGGGAACGCGTTGGAACAGATGGCACAGAAACGGTCTCTTTGGCGAGGCTCTCTAAGGTTTCACATATTTTAACAACTCATAATATGTCATTCTTCATAATCAACGTTAGTCATACAGTGATTTAATTAGGAATTGCTATTAAACAAAACTAACCTAACCTACTGCATTCTATAAGATGGCATTTAAAAAATCCTGAAAAAATACTGTTTCAGAAATAAATTACTTTATTACTAACGTTGATTATACATTATGATTTATTAAACTATGGGAAACCAAGGCGCGCCGTTTGGCGAACCTTGGGGGAGGCCTATATTCAGCAATGGACGTCTTTCGGCTGAAATGATGATATGGAAGATAGGTATTATGATTTTAAACATTATTTTGTTCCAGAAATGGTCGATCCTCGGTGCAATAACTGGTTTAGTGGTAATGCTGGTTGTGATGTTGATGGGAACCACCTTCATCTGGCGAACGTACCATCCACTAGAGGGCGCCATCTACGCAGCCCTCAACCGACCCATCTGGACTTGTGGTGTTGCCATGCTGGTCTTATGCTGCGCTTTGGGTCATGTCCGTAAGTAAAATATTGTATTATACTGCTATTTTATAGTGAACTACAATATTTTTACCTCGCTTCTCCTTGACCAACCATGCCCTACACACACAGCTACGTTTGCGCGACACATACCTAAGTACATTCAGATACGAAAAAATTAAGGTGTTTAAAGTGTTCATTTCATTTGCGGCGGAAAAGATTTAAAAACCAGGAAAAAATATTGGCTACATCTCTTTATTTTCAATAATTTGGTTCAAGTTGTGGTGTATAAGCTCATATCCATGTTCAGGTAGCCTTCAAGGCGTAATAAGACATCTACTTCTTTTGTTTTAAGATTATTTGGCAATTGTTACTCTTCGAGCGAATCTAGAAATCCTAAGAACTTTTGATCTACATTGTTTTTCATAACATTATAAAAACAAAACAGATAAGACTTTTTACAAAAAAAAATTGTAGTATTTTGACTCTCCTAATAAGTCAAGTTTCAGCTTATACGACAATTGAGCCTTGAGGTAGCGATATGTGGAAGAAGAGGGTCAGTTTGTATGTTGTATGTTAACATAGACTCGGGGTACGAAAACCTTCGTCAGTTTATTAGTTATTTCTTATCAAGTCATACTCTTAGTACCTTTTGAAAATAGAAAATTTTTATAAAATAAGTTTTTGTTAAAAATTTAATTTTAAGGGCAAGATTTTTAGCTGACTGTACTTTTTGTTGACTGTACTTGCATTGTCATCCAACTTACATAAGTATACCAAATTTCAAGTGAATCCAACCACTGGAAGGGGGTCAAATTCGACGTCCAAGATTTGACCCGTACTTACATACCTATATATATAGATACATTGCAAGTTAATAAAAAGATTTTAACAAACCTAACCTAACCTTACTTAACCTACAGAATAGTTCTAAAATATATCCTGAATAGTTAACAGTTTCAGAAAAAAAAGACAGTTGGCAAATGAATCATTTGGAAAATAAATTTCGGCGAAAAGGCAGCATACCACATTAAGGTGATGAACCTTTTCTTACCCCTACTGGTGCACAGACTAGATGTACAAACAGATAGATTATACGTTAATGATATTGTCTCTAGCACTGGTGACAGGCGTCCTCTCCTGGTACCCATGGGTGCCGTTGAGCAGACTGTCCTATGGTCTGTACCTGACGCATGCGCTGCTCATCTCTCGGAACGTCTTCACTACCAGAAACTCCCAGGACAATGACTATCCTGAACTGGTGAGTTAAAAACTTTTCTTTGAATTGGGATTGTCTAAAAAAAATAATATTACTATTATTTTTTTTTTGTATAGAAAAGTCAATTGTAAGAAGCTAATTTTAATATCTTTTCATTTACTTCTCTTCAAAACTAAATTAAATTCAACATCATCATCATAATTTCAGCCGTAGGACGTCCACAGCTGGGCATAGGCCTCCCTCATTGATATACAATCATTACGGCTGAAAGCGGCGGCACACAGAATAAAGTACAACTTATATTTCACGACATATATTTCAACGTCAAATGAAAGTCATTGCTTATTTCATATTTGATATGTAACAAATGCATTAAGTACATTACATTAAAAATTTCTACAGAAAAAAATTTAAAAAGCATTATTTTCCATTATACATTACAAAAAAATAGACAACCCCAATTTGGAACACGAAATTTGTTTCTGTGCTCGCAGTTCTAACCTAACCTACTAGAAATCAATCTATCTTGTTTTTCTCTGAACTATTTTTAAAACATTGAACGAATGTACGGAACCCTTCATGTACGAGTCCTATTCGCACTTAACTGTATTTTTTTATTCTTCAGCTTATCGCAGCAGTAGGAGTAGTCGCCTGCGGATGCGTACTGGCTTTAGTAATCTGGCTGCTAACTGAAGCGCCAGCTACCAAGCTGTTAGCCCTTATGCTGAGGGAGCCGTAAGTAGCTCCTAGTTAATACCTATTACATTACATTACCATCATCGTTTGAGCTGAAAAACGTCGACTGCTAAACATAGGCCTCCCCCAAGGTTCGCCAAACAGACTGGACCTTTTTTTGGTGTGAAGAATGCGCCTTACGCATCCAGCTCTGTTCGAGGAAACAGAGGGTATGTGGGCCTCTCCCACATACCTCTGTTAGGGGGCATACGCACTAAAAACCACACAAATTCCTTCGTTGTCATTGTGAATCCCATGAGAGCATGTAGTGACACCACGGCGCCCACTGGCCGCCCCGAAATGGAACTCCTCTGATCGACACCGCGCATTTCCGCTTTCCCCGGCCTCCCCAAACTGGTGGCCAATTGCTCATAGAGGTTAACTCCTCGTAGCCTCCAAAGAGTTTCACATTCCGCCGGCCGGGGCTATGTGCCCTCACGTTCCCACAACCTTACCCAACAAGTCGTCGCATCTTGTTGGAGGCCTACCTACACTGCGCCTAGCGGTCCGTGGACGCCATTCGAGCGTCTTTTAGTCCCGTTGAACATCCGTTCTACGTGCGATGTGCCCTGGCCACTGCCAATTTTAGTCTGGCGATTCTTCGAGCTATTTAACTAACCCAACCATTTCTTGAAATGTTCCCAATTAATTTGAAAACAGTTTAAATAAAGAATAAAAATTATCATCATAAGAATGAGAGGTGGTGGAATAAAAACCGTTTCAGGCATTAAAATTACTTGCCATTTACTCTTAAATCTATGTTTCAGATTAAATCGCATATCAAAAGAGGCGACAGGAGATAAACTACCCGATACTCGACATACCAGCATTGACAGCCTACCCTCAAGCAGCAAAGGTCATCTGCAAGACAATCTACCAACCACTGTCACCTTTTCATCAAAGGTGTAAATTTCATAGTGGAGAATGTCTCCCACGGTGTGGAATCTAATAGCCTAAAATTAAATAAAACGGGATTTCTATAATTATTTAAGAGATTTAGATTTAGACAGAAGGTCTAATCACATTCTGGACTACTCTGTTTCATAAGTAAACAAGCTTTTTCCCGCGTCTTCGTCTGCACAAAGATAACATTTATGAACTGATGCCGTTCTCTACACCGCGGAAAGTTTAAAAAATCCCTTCTCACTACACCCTCTAAGATCCTAGAAGATGTTATCAGCCATTATTAACAGCTACAGTTACAGGAATAAGGTTATTTTGAATCTAATGTATATCCCGTTAATTCTTTATACATAGCTTTTATTCCGTAAAACTCTAATAACCATCAGAGTATTAGAAAACTTTTAAAAAAGATAACTAAAATCGGTAAAATCGTTCTCAAATTATGGCGTGATTGAGATAAATAGGGATTTATGTATTGTTTAACTTTCTTATTTTATTCTAATCGAATAATTATACTCATTCATGTATTCTACTTCTACCTAATTCGTTTTTAAAATAAACATGACATACAGCTCCATCTCTTATAATTTCTTTCAAACCATTTGCCATGCGCTTGTTTCTTCAGACGTCTATACCTAGTGCAACTAGTACAAGGTCTGCAGTTTTAAGTATGAATGGATAGATGGCAGTGTTTTCAACGTGGGAAGTAATGTAGAGCGTAGGTAGAGTCAATATGATTTTGTTACAAAAATTGCAGTTTTCATTTTCTCTTTTTGTTGATTATACTTGATTATTGTATTGTCATCGGATTCCTATATATGTTCCAAATATAAAGACAAATGAACCCTTGGATATAGTATAGATAAAAATTGAGTTGCAAAATTACAAGTGAACCCAAGAAATAATGATGTTAAAAAGAAATGCCCCTTAATTGTTAGTTAGCCATAGTAATTTACTTATTTAATTATTTACACTCGCATAAATCAATCTTGTCTTTAAATGAATACTTTTAAGTACTGGTGCTGCCATCTGCGAATAATTAATATTCCAACCACGTCGCGCTCCGCAAGTCTAAAGAAGCGAACGAGTACCAACTCTATGCAGCTAGTGGTATTCAAGTACAATCACAGATGGCGTTACGGATAACGCTTTAAAGGTATATTCCATGTAGATTCCATGGCACTAATAATTCGCGAAACGAAAGAAATATACTTTTGAGTTTTATCTATATACAATAATAAAATGAAATACTACCTTTCGGTACAGTCAGCATAAGCAAATTCTTATTACTCACTCTGTCGCACAAACACATAAATTTGACAATCGTGTACATACCTATGGCTTTTCGTGGCTGTCAAGTGCCAAGCGACTAGCTAGGTACAAAAATTTGCATCTAGTTTTGAAGCTGACTGTACAGTCACACGACATGAATAGTAAGTAGTAACTCAAAATGGAATCATTTCGCAAAGACTTTCTTATCAAGAAATAAATTATCTTTTGTTATAAATTGAAAAAAAAAAAAAAAAAAAAAAAAAAGAATATCAAAAATTATAATCATCATCATCATCATCCCAGCCTATATACGTCCCACAGCAGGGCACAGGCCTCCTCTCAGAATGAGAGGGCTTGGGCCGTAATTCCCATGTGGGCCTAGTGTGGATTGGGAACTTCACACACTCCATTGAATTTCTTCGCAGGTGTATGCAGGTTTCCTCACGATGTTTTCCTTCACCGTAAAGCTGATGGTAAATTTCAAATTTAATTTCGCACATAAATTCCGAAAAACTCAGAGGTGCGAGCCGGGATTTGAACCCACGGCGCTGCTTTAGAGGCTTTAGGTCAAACCGCTAGGGCACCACGGCTTAAAAATTATGATACTTGCTATGAAAAAGTTCCACTGGACAACATTAAGATATTAAGGGGCTGTTTCACCACCCATTGATAAATTTTAACTGACGGATAAATGTGATGCCGTCTTCGTCTATTCGAACAAAACAAACAGAGACGACATCACATTTATCCGTCAAATAAATTTGATCAATAGATGGTGAAACAGGGGTTAGATTCACTAGGTATAACATTAAGATTGTTCCAATGTTATTGCTTTCCTTATTCTTGTTATGAATAGTGATGTGATTGATATTTAAAAAACCGGCTGAGTGCGAGTCGGGCTTGCGTACCGACTATTCCGTACAGTCAAGGTCTAAAATATATTGCATAAAATTACATACATACACCAAAGTATTTCAAAATAAGTTTTTGTTAAAAATTTCATTTTCGATGCAAGCTTTTTTGCTGACTGTACTTTTTGTTGACTGTACTGGCATTGTCATCCAACCTACATAAGTACGAGTAGTATACCAAATTTCAAATGAATCCGACCACTGGAAGTAGGTCAAATTCCAAGATACATATTTACATACATCGCAAGTTAATAAAAAGCTTTTAAAAATCAAACACACTAAGTACATACCTGTTTAAGAGGGTTTATACCTGCTGAGCTGGCAACGTTGCATTTTTGTTAGTTTTTCTCGATTATTCCATAAAAATTGAATGAAAATTAAAAATGTTTTGTATACAAATTGTTCTAATATATAAGTTAGTGTGTCTACTGCAATAATAATTCGTGATAGACTTTTATTTTGTTTAAAAACGAACAAATTATTATTTAACGGTTTTTAAAGGAAATAAAAGTCTTATCACGAATTATTATTGCAGTAGACACATTAACTTATTATTATAACAATTTGTATACACAACATTTTTAATTTTTGTTCAATTTTTATGGAATAATCGAGAAAAACTAACAAAAATGCAACGTTGCCAGCTCAGCAGGTATAAACCCTCTTTAAGTTCATAAGTACTTAGATACATTTGCTAACCTGTGGTAACAGACAAATTTTTAATTTTTTCCTAAGGCTGATCCTCGCTTGGTTGGTTTTTATTATTTGTTGATAAGCAGTATCTCTATTATCGTTTCGAGTTTGCGGTTTGTACGTCTAAACGTTATAAAGATGCAACGGAAGCAAAAACAATAAATTTCTTGCGTGGGGGCATGCCTAAATTTTTAATTGTTCTTTTTTATGGACGAATTTCAGCTGCTTATCTAAACCAGCGCTCTTTTCCAAAATACTACGGTGTGCAACTTAATACTTTAATTATTGCAAATAAGGTGTATAATTACACAGCGTATCATGCCGAATTAGGCCGTTGTTTTAGATAAGCAGCGTCAGTTGTCAATCAATTACGGTTCTTGAAATACTGGCCTGTGATAGACTGACGAACAGGTGTAGCGATTGAAACAGTGTTACCTAGCTAGCTACCCAAGATGTATGCAGTGTACTTTTATATACTAAGTATTTATGCTATTTCAAGAAATATGAACAATTTTAACTGAAAGTTGCTGAAGCGTACGAAAACCTGAACTATAATGGTAATAATACGATATGAATCAGTAAAATTAAAAGTTTATTAAAACCATACGGCAAAACCAAACTGCAACAACTGACAAAATACAAATAAAAAAAAGAAACAAAAAGAAAAAAATGTGAGGAGTTTGCGACCGTTTAAAAAAACATTAGGTCAATTTTTTTCAGATCTGCTAAAAGAAACGAATACGATTTTTTTCCGCAAATATCTGCTATAACGGATACTTATTTGACACCACTAGTAATAACCTTCGTGTGATGCACATCTGCGCCTGCAGCACAAAGGATGCACTTAGGTAAGTACCTCATTTGCTCGCGCAAATTATATTAATAGACTGCATGAACAAATCATTGATGCTTTGTTTCACAATACATATTTCGTGCGGTTTTCATTCTGAGGATATCCACATGCACACGCAATATTGGAAAATCTAGGTCGAACAAATAATTATACACAGTTAAAAAAGCAGTTCCTGTAGGTATACACTTAAAATTCAACTTTCTGGTTTTTGGCCACCGGCCGCTTTAGTTAAAAATTGTATGAGAGCAGGCAGTCGTGAATACTCGTAATACTTCTTATTAGCTGGGCGCAGTGACCCAAAGTGGGTCTTGGCCTCCGACACCAAACTACGCCATGCTTTGCAATCTTGGGCCAGCTCTTACCAGCATTGAACACCAAGATCCGAAAAATACCTGACGGCCAACCGGTCTGTCCACTCTGTCGTCCCAAGTACGCTCTTTTCACGGCTCGATCCTCTCCCAGCCTTTCCATGTATCCAAACCATCGAAGTCTGGACACTTTGACCTTTCTAATAGTAAAGGGCTCAGATACTATGTCTTCAATATCCCTATTCTTCCTCACCTTCCAGCTTCCATCTCCTCTCAGAGTCGGTCCCAGTATCTTCCGTATAATATTCCATTTTTCGTTCTGCCATTAACCGCTTATTCTCTTCTTTCAAGGTTGTCCAAGCTTCGTAGCCGTACATCAGGATCGGTTGGTCGGTAGTTTCAAGATTAAAGGTCTAATGACAGTTTTGTAGATGCAAATCTTGGATCTTTTGCATAATAGCTTGGAACCAGAACCTTGTCGAGATTGTGGAGTTGTTTGCGGTCGTGAATGAAGATTTGTATTATACGGCATGACCGAGCAAAATTCAGTTTGGTTTATTTTCGACCAAGAAATCACATTCGGCCACATTTCCGATTTCGGCAGCTGATGCTTCTCGGAATCGGATCGAAACTCATATGATATGAGATATACGTAAGTTGATGTTATGTTTTCTCTTCAAAAAATAAACAACATTACAATTGCCTAGTAGAAATTTGCGGAAAACGGAAGCTGAATTTTCTTTTTCGGCTGTTTTTTTAGCTAATTATCCATTTTAGACAGACTCCTGTTTATGTTGCAATTTTCCGATGTCAATCTTTACACTCAGTGAAACAGTACAGCCATAATAGATCAATCATCATCATATCCAGCCTTTAGACTCCCAACTCTAGTCGTCATTCAAAAGTCGTAGTTAGACTAGTGGTTTGACCTAAGACCTCTCAAGCAGGGGGTCGTGGGTTCAACTCCGGGCACCTTTAGGTTTTTCGGAATTTATGTGCGAAATTATATTTGAAATTTACCATGAGCTTTACGGTGAAAGAAAATATCGTGAAAACCTGCATACACAAACAAATTCAATGCTGTGTGTGAAGTTTCCAATTCACACTAACGTGCTAACGTGGAAACTACGTCCCGAGCTCATTCAATCTGAGAGGACACCTGTGTCCTTAAGTGGGACGTATATAAGCTGGGACGAGACCTTCAACTGCTAGGCACAGACCTCCTCACAAAATGAGAGGGCCTAGGCTGTAGTTCCCACGTGGGCTCAGTTCTGATCGGGAACTTCACACATACCATTGAATTTCTTTCGTAGGTGTGTGCTATGACTAAGGGTCATCTGCCGTCTGGGCTGAACGACCGTTACGGTTTTCCCCTGTTAACCCTGGTGGTTAAGGGGGAGAAGAGTAGCGGTTGGGCCCATGGCCTGTGGCGATTGACAGACTGGGGGGGTGGGGGTCAGCGATCTCCACATGTGCCTGGGCAATGCTATGGCGAATTGGGGCGTTGTCTGGGCTGCACGACAGTTACTGTTCTCCCCTGTTAACCCTGGAGGTTAAGGGGGAGAAGAGTATCGGTTGGGCCCATGGCCTGTGGTGGTTTGCTGACACACTGGGGGGGTAGGGGTGGCGAGGTGAACCCGCAACTTGTTGCGGGGGATCCGAGCCTAAAGAGGACGGCGTCTCGCCCTTGGGCGGACGCCTTTCGACGGAGGCGAACCCAAACTGAGTACCTGCTCTGCCACGGCAGACAGAAAACCTCTTTAAACAATCCTTCACCAGCGGGGGAGGCCGGGGAGTGCCGAGCCCGCATTGCACGGTGTCGACAGAGGAGCCCCATCCCGGGGCGGCCAGTGGGCGTTGCGGTGACTCCTTGTGCTCCCGTGGCGTTCACAATGGCAACGAGGGAATCCGTGTGGTTTTTAGTGGGTAGGCCCCTTAGGGAGAGCCCCACATACCTCCGTTTCCCCGAACGGAGACGATGCATAAGGTGCATTTTCCACACCAAAAAAAAAAAAAGGTGTGTGCTATGACTCCTCAAACTCGAGCCCGTTCTTCGCCGGAAACCAACGCACACATTTTACACGAAAGTACAAATACATAGAACACCCTTACATAGAACCTGTCACTCTCAGACTTTTAGTTGATATCTATATACTCTGATCAGCGTCCTATGTATCTATAAGTAAACATCAACACTCATGCATGCTGTATGCAGGTGAGAGGGACATGCTTACGCGTTAAAGCGAGAGCGACAACTCTCCTTGTTTGCTCTAACGTGTAACTCCGTTCATCTCGGATATGCATGCTGTATGGAATTCCCATTCTATTCTATGAGATCGAGATCCAGTGGAGCGCGACCAGTGTTTGGCAACAGCGAGCAAACTGGGTAAGGGTGAGAACTTAGTGGTGAGCTGAGCGATTGGCAATTATTTTAAAACGCTTTTGTTCACTGTACTGAACGACGGACAGCGCACAGCTTAAACCAATAGGGGCTAGAAGCTTAAAACTTGGCAATCATATGCACGCCTTTAGAATCAAAGAGACTAACAAAGAATATTCTGATTTCTGAATTTCCGACGAAACCGGGAACTAGCATATTTTTTATTTTTTTACGGGGGTTAAGCACATTTTAGGGTTCGTCACTAATATGTGGCAAATAGTTGACTTTGTCCAAGACTTTGCACTGGGGTCCTGGATAGCTAAACCACTGGTATAGGTAACGCCACCAGAGTTGAGGCCACGCACACAACCACATCTCATGTAATGACAGCGGGATTTTGACGATGTGTTGTCGTTAAACATCAACACAACGTCAAAATCCCGCTGTCATTACATGAGATGTGGTTGTGTGCGTGGCCTCAACTCTGGTGGCGTTACCTTTAGGTACTCAATAGCGAGTCTTTGCTATGAGAGCGTTAAGGCCGCACCGGGCTTTTGGCGCATTTATTGCATTCATTTAATCCCTTGCTGTATCATTACTCGCAGAGCTTTAGTTCTGAAATTCATGTGTAAGATATTTGAGGATTCACTCTAATGACCAGTGATTTTCGAAATACGATTACTTGTAGGTTGCTCGATAGTACCTAAGTAAAAAAAAAAATTCGTCTCTAAAAAATTAAATAAAACCTTAGTAGGTACGGCGTAAATACTGCACTGCAGATCATGACTTTTTGGATGTGATGTGATGCTATATTTTTAAAATATGTACGATGAAAATACCTAAATACTCGCGTGGTTTGACCAACCTATCTTGAGCCGTCGTGCTTCCGCCTATAGTTAGTTGCGTTAGTTCTCCTTCGACCATCGGACTATAGAATATAAAAATAGCTCGTAGTTAAACAGCCCTGCACGTAACTAAGAGAACAAATCCGCAACCGCGTACGCTGTAGCCGCGGCCGAACATAATGACATAATTGGCGGGGAAGCGACGAGGGGGCCGAGGCGCGCATGCGCGGGTTTGGCGGCCAAGGTCGAGGCCGATTCCAACGCGCGCCGCTGCCTGAGCCGGCCGGCACACTCGCGCCCTCTTCCAAACAACACCCAAAGCCCAAAGGGCTACGCAACGCAGTTACAGTATCGCGAGTGTACCTCAATCCGATGACCATGAGCAAAGGTAATTTTTGTAATAATTTTATTGTCATCACAAATCTATGTACGCAGAAAATCGTTGTTTGTTACGTATAGATAGGTGTGAGTGAGGCTGATGCGTATTGTGTTAGAGTTCTATACTTATGTGGCATCGAACGGCGTCGTTTCATATACTTAGGTATCCAGCTGATTCATTGGGTTAGAACAGAACCAAAATGGATGTCTGAGGTACCTACATTCAGTAATTTCGCGTCTCACGTCATCCCCGCCCGCGATCGCTTATCCGCAGAGCAAACAGCTGTGATTTTTTATAATACAATAGTCCATAGGTAGTTACGGCAGAGGTGTAATTCTATTGTGTATTGTTTCTACATTCATGTGGTGAATTTGATCTGCACAGCGTTGAAAATGTTATTCGCAAATTCCTAAATGCTGATAAGACGTGTAATGCTGATAAAATTGAAAGCGTGACAAAACATAAACATGGACACTTAGACACTATGACTCAAAGTAATTATCGGTGACCCAGCTAGTTGGGGTTTCGGTATATTTATTTGTAAAATTATCCGCAAAAAACAGCGCGCAAAAACAATTTTGTTCTCTTTTCATACCCTCGTTGAAATTACGTAAAATACGAATTTTAAAAACGTAAAGTTTATTATTATTAATTAGATACATTTCGGCTACTTTGAAGTAAGTAGAGATTCGTTTTATTATCAAATATTTCAATGAACTGGACATTCAATCAATACATTTATTTATATTTTTATATTTTCTTACACAATCGCTCTGTTTACCTACATTATGTGGGTACAGAGTTGATAGAAAACGGATCCATACCAAGACAAAATTTTCTACAATGGTGGGCGTTAGGGAACTAACATCGAGTGACGCCGTTGTAGGCGTTGTAGCGCAAAGCCTATGTAGAGCTAACTCTACCGGCCCGGGCGCGACAATGCACGACCGACGGCGCGGAGAGTGTATTCTCAGTCTGTTCATTGCGCTGCCGCGACGCTCGCCGCTTAGTAGTAGTAGGACGGCACACGCAATGAACAAATTAAACGCTCACCGCGCCGTCGGTGATGAGCGTTCCGTAGTAAAGTGTGGAACTGAGATCAAAATCGTCTGAAATCGGATGTAATTTGAACCTTTCATGTTCGAGTTCAATTTATTTATTTTTTTTTGTTTTTCTTCTGATCTTTTCGAGTTTTAACAGAAGCTTTTCTTGCTAATTGTTGCGATACATTTACACTAATTAAATGTAGAGTTTATTTAAGTCTGTCCGTTTTCAAGTCTACTGGAGCGAATCAAAAATAATTGTGCTTTCTGTGAGCTACTATGTAAGTATGTAGTGTAGTGTTTTTCAACCTTTTTCATGACACAGCCCCCATCGTATGAAAAATTATTTTGCGACCCTCGACCCTTCGTTTTTTCTCATCATGTATCTTAACGTTACAAATTTTCAATCTATTGAACATTTTTATGTATAAATAAAAAGTAAGCAAAGAACTCGCTAAACTTTGTTTTATTGTAGCATTAGAAAGAAAGTAAGCGATCTTGATAATTATTATGTTAATGTCTTTTAGTTTAATAAGTACTTAGTTACTATTTTTTTGAAAGCGTTTTTCAATAAAAAGACTCGTCAACATTGTTTACCCCATTTCTAATGCTAAAAAAACGAAGCATAGAGTTTGGAAACCAATTTAATTCTCAATGTTTCAAAAACGGATACTTTACGTTACGGCTACGTTTCTCCGTCACTACCTTAAATGTATATTAGACAAGGAATTCGAACCGTTCCACACACAAGAGGCTTCTATGGGGGTTCAAATTCTCTCAAGGGTTCATTTGGGCAGGTCAGGTTTGGGGGGACTTCCGGCTCACTGTAAGACATGAATAAGAATGGGCCACATTCCTAAAAAGCCATGGTAGCCTAGTGATTTCACCTATGGCCTCCTAAGCAGAAGGTAGTGGATTTGAGTCCGGGCTTGCACCTTTAAATTTATCGGACTTTATGTATGACATTAACGACCGCTTTAGCCTAGTTGGTAGTGACCCTGCCTACGAAGCAAGAGGTCCTGGGTTCAAATCCCGGTAAGGGCATTTATTTGTGTGATGAGCACGAATATTTGTTCCTGAGTTATGGATGTTTTAAGTATTTATTTATCTCTATAAGTATGTTTATCGTCGTCTAGTACCCATAGTACAAGCTTTGCTTAGTTTGGGACTAGGTCGATTTGTGTAAGATTGTCCCCTAATATTTATTTATTATTTATTTTATTATTACATTTGAAAGTTACCATGATCTTTATGGTCTAGGAAAACGTGAAGAAATTCAATGGTGTGTGTAAAGTTCCCAATCCGCACTGGGCCCGCGTGGGGACTAGATTCTGAGAGACCTAATGCCCTTATTATTAATCCGTCAAACTAAAATTATCAAAAAAATATTGGGCACGCATATATTTTCTTTTATCATACGAAATATTATGAAATTATAGCCCTTTGAAGTTTCGCAGGACGTCATTCCTTGGTAGAGCTTGTCTAATTTAAAATGGCGCGCCCCACTACCGCATTTACGCACAGGATTTGAAACTCAATTTAAGCTACAATAGAGAAATATTTCTTTTGGCAGATGTGCGTAAATGCGGTGGTTGGGCGCGCGTCATTTTAAATTAGACAAGCTCTACACTTGGTGGTTTTTACTTAGGCATAACGTCAGGAAGCCCTCCCGAAGTTTGACGCACTTTGTAATTTTTTGACGGACAAAAAAATACGTATCCAATATTTTTGACCATCTAACTGCTTCATCATCATCATCATCCCAGCCTATATACGTTTCACTGCAGGGCACAGGCCTCCTCTCAGAATAAGAGGGGTTGGGCCGTAGTTCCCACGTGGGCCCAGTGCGGATTGGGAACTTCACACACAACATTGAATTTCTTTGCAGGTGTATGCAGGTTTCCTCACGATGTTTTCCTTCACCGTAAAGCTCATGGTAAATTTTCAATGTAGGCAATTTCGCACATGAATTCCGAAAAACTCAGAGGTGCGAGCCGGGATTTAAACCCACGACCCTCTGCTTGAGAGGCCATAGGTCAAACTAGTATGCCACCATGGCTATCTAACTGATGGACTGATAATATTTTTTTTTATCCAGTATACTACCCAATTGGCATTGATCACTTTTTTACAATGTGGTCTAATTCCAAAACCATTTCGAGAAATAGGTTTATTAAATCATTTTATAAAATTGTAGTAAAAAAATATTAAATGATCGTGTGAATTTTTGCAAAATAATTTTTGACCTTTGTTTGACCTTAAACTTTCTGTGGGCATTAACTTTGAAATACTTTGCAACTAGAAAAAAAAAGCCGTCCGTCTAGTTTCTCTATACTATTCTCTGTCACTTCGACGTAGTTATCATCTGTCAGTTTAAGGATACTATTTTGAAAAACATTCTTCGCGTTTTTTATATTTTAATAATGGATTTATACAGGAAGTGTTTCATTCCATTAATTGTTCGCATTAGAGAAGATTTACAAGAGAAGTGGTGCCGCAAAGTTAATTCAACGTTTACAAGATGTACTTATTGTTGCGAGGATCATTTTAAAGTAAGTATGGATTAAATCCGCCAAAGAACTTTCAAGCGAACACTTCTGACCATTTTATTTTATACGTACAAAAATACTATAGCCGTAAATCGTTTTTTTTACCTATTCTCTTAAAAGTATCGGAAACTTTAGTGTTATTGTTATTGTAATGTAAAGTGACATTGTCAGATGACAACTAACCATCGATTGTGACACATTTTTTTGTCATTATGTCTGTGGTTTATACACAGAGATTCTGCCGCGGCATGTAATTTACGAGAAGTTGTATCTCAAATTTTCAATAAATTATAAAAAAATATTGGAGTGATGATTTGCTGAAATATTCAAATTAGTTTCTTAAAATGCTCAATATTTTCGATAAAAAAATAAAAAGGGGGGTTAGAAAAAATGATCAATCCCAATTAAGTATCCTCCAGTGGCTTCAGTAGTCCTACTTTATTGCCTAATGCGTCCACAGTTAAATTACATTAAATATTTGGAAATATACCTCCATTCCATTCATTAATTTCACTTCTATTCCGCCAATGCAGAGACCGAAAAAGACACTATCGGTTTCAATTAATCGTTTTTGTAATCAATTACTATTTTTGTCAGTCAAACGGTAGAAGATGGCAGTAGAAAAAGATGTTGATGCGATTCTGATTGCAAGTGCGTTAAACATCATGCCAAGCCTTAGTTTTGTTACTATAATTTCAATCACAAATGATAATAAGAGGGTTTAATAAGTGGAGAAATGTTGTTTTGGGTCGCCATGTTTGTTTTTGATATGTACTTCAAGTTTACATTGAAACTATTTCTAATTACAGCATTGATAGTTGGATCAATTTCAAAAAATTTGTACATAGTTAACGGCTTAATCAAAACAAAAATCACGATCGCTATTTTTGTGTAACGAAAGTTAGTCATACAAAGTATATGGGTAACTCCGTTTCACAAAAATATTTAATTAAAATTTGTTTTTAATTATTCCCTTAATTGTGTACAAATTTTTTGAAAACGACTCAGTTATAATTACATGGCGGTAAATAAAAAATACAATAGTTGGGTTTAGTTCGGAGGTACTATTACTAAAACGATTTGAGTACCTATAATTGAGCACCTATCTATGTTTATAAACTAAATCAACAAGAATATACCTAAGTGATGTATTTCGGCTCTACCAATTGGTAGGAAGGAATCCCTAACGAATTCTTACGTATTTAGTAATACGGGGAATACACAGAATAAATTTGGTGTACATGCGAAAAAAACACAATAACAAAACCAATGTCAGATTTTTTAATTAAATAATTCGCATTCTTACATAAACGTAGCTATCGTTAGGTTGCGGGTGAGCAAAGTTATTGTTTCAGTTCATTAAATAATTCGTTTTGAAAATAACAATAACTATTCAACCCACTTTATACTAGGTAGGTCTATGTAAGTATAAAATGAATTTTTGCTAAAAAGATATTTTTAATAGATGTTTTTTCGCTTAGTGTATTTTTTGTTTACTGTACTTGCATTACCATCTGATTTATATCTAAACTTAAAATAATTAGGTGAAATTTAACTTTCCAGATTTGAAGACAGTTTACATACCTACCTATGTTAATTTGAATAGGTAACTAAAAGCTACTAAAAATAAAAAATAATAATAAATAAAATATCAAAAATTAATTAAATAAAAGCTTTGGTAATAAATCAATTATACATACAATCACGCCTCCCAGCAACTTGACCTGATCTTTCTTGAAAGCATCCTCAATCTGATCATGAAATGTCCTTTTTAGTCTGCCCTTCAAACATTTCCATCAA
Source organism: Archips xylosteana (assembly GCA_947563465.1). Taxonomy (NCBI): domain Eukaryota; kingdom Metazoa; phylum Arthropoda; class Insecta; order Lepidoptera; family Tortricidae; genus Archips; species Archips xylosteana. The sequence continues at coordinate 9,393,672 of OX387362.1, forward strand.
CACTACACTTAAGTATTCTTCCTTCATCCATCCTCTCCACAAATCAATTATTATTACAACAAATCCAAAATACAATATGATGATGATGTTGATGATGACAAAAAAGATGTTAACTGTACCTATTAATTTTTGACGGTGACGCAGAACATGCTACGCAAGCTAAAAAAACATCACTCAGCATCCGCCATATTGGAATCAGAACGCGTGAAAAATTTTGTGAAAAAACTCCCTTTTAGGCCGCTCTACTGAAAAGATAATTTCTACCTGCTCCCATTCTACATGGAATCCAAATCTATTAATAAAATTAATTACCACAAGCATTACACGTGCCTTTTAAAATATCAAGGGCATTTATCTCGAGCAATGCGATCCACCCACACGGCTGACACATAATACCCATAATACTGCTCGTGTGTGTGCGAGTCGGGAGTGTGTGCGTGCACCCCCTATATAGGTCAGGGGAAGCTGTGAGGTGAGGGTGGGGGCGTCTTTGCTATCGACCGACCCCCGCCTACTAGTGAAATCTGTTTATTAGGGGTCGTTTTGCTAGATAATGTGCCTCTTTGTATTTTTTTTGTTTGTTTACCGAAGCGACTTTTTTTGTATCATACCCAATGTTGTTGCAAAGTTGGTGTGGACAGGTACATATTTTATTATGGTGAAAAAAAGTTTAGAGCAGTTTTGAAGCTCTAGAATGTTTAGGGGCTGTTTCACCACCTTATTGTCAAACTGCTGGTTATGTATTCAATGAATAAACTAAGTAGGTACTGGATAAATCTGTCGGTTAGTGTTTTTCAGTTTCACTACTGCGGTCCTGTATAAACTAAGTACCACTCAACTAATCGTCAGTTTAACAGAAAGTCGGAATAACAAAGTCGCATTTCACGATCACGCGTTCCTGTTCGCACAGTTTCGTTCAAAGAGTCGCCAATTAAAACAGAAGAAATCGTAAACTATGTAATTTTTAAATACATAAATACATATTTTTTTGCTTAAACAATGTGTAACATTATAATTGATCCAAAAACGGTCTTTATTTATCATACTTTGTTAAAGTGTCGCAGAGGGTCGTGGGTTCGAGTCCGGGCTCGCATCTCTGAGTTATTCGGAATTTATGTGCAAAATTACATTTGTAATTTACCATGAGCTTTACGGTGGAGGAAAACATCGTGAGGAAACCTGCATACACCAGAGAAGAAATTCAATGGTGTATGTGAAGTTCCCAATCCGAACTGGGCCCACGTGGGAACTACGGCCCAAGCCCTCTCAATCTGAGAGGAGGCCTGAGCCCTACAGTGGAACGTATATAGGCTGGGATGAAACGGATCCTTATGTTTGCCATAATTTCACTTGCCATAACGACGTTTGAAATCTAATATATATATAAAAATTTCGTGTCACGGTGTTTGTTACCGAACTCCTCCGAGACGGCTTGACCGATTTTTATGAAACTTTTTTCTCTGTATTCGGTATGTCTGAGAATAGGTCGTAGGCTATTTCTTATAACCGTAATATGGCAAAACAACGTTTGCCGGGTCAGCTAGTAAAATATATAATAATAATAAAATAAAATATACCTATAGAATGTCATCTCATAGAATACAGTAGGTTAGGTAAGATTTGTTTTATAACAATTTTGTGAAGAAAGTACCTACTGTTTCAGAAATAAGTTTGTGTAAGTACTAACTTAGGAACGGGATGTGACTAATTTAATTAATATTGTATTTTCAATTTGTTAATTTTTATTGTAAATATTTTGAAGAAATAAATTAAATAAAATTAGTTTTTAAAAACAAAAAAAAATACATGGAAAATTACAAATTAAAAAAAAAAACAAACACATACAAACTCGCATAAAAATAATAAATTGCTTTCCATCCACAACAAGTTTCGTCAGATAAATAAAAGTAAAAAAAAAAAACTAAAAGGGAGTAGGTAAATAAGTACACGCCCACTCATAACGCCGGCTCCATTAAAAATTAAGTTATGTCATAAGATTTTTAGACAAAGCATTATCGGCAGGTAGTCCTTCATCCGGAATCAGGACACCTAAGGTTGGATTGTGGTCTGGTCTGGTTCCTTGAACATTAATCTGAGTGTCATTAAATCATATCATAGGTAACTCGGCAGGCGTGATTGTGGTGTAACGCAAGCCTATTTATTCATATAAAAAATCCGTTGGCGTTTTAAAAATGCAATGTTTATTCTCCTTTGTATAGATAAGTTTCCAGCCGAATAATAAAACAATGAAATCATTGTCTCCTTTACCGTCATTGCAGTTTACTGCAATCAGATGATATAATGCTTTTTTATAGAGATAGAATGCTTTTTTTCATTTAAAATACCTTTTCTGTGACATACATTAGGTACTGGTTTTATGACGTCGTCTTAAAACATATACCTAATACGGTCCTAAATACATATAAATACTTGAAATACAATTCTACTCGCACGTTGCCGGCCGTCTCGTTTTTGCAATTCAATAGGAATTCTGTTAAATCCATCTTTATTCTTTGTCTACATTGAAGAATTAGTGGCATTTGTCCCCATTGGCCCAGCGAGCGCAAAGCACGAGCGAAGCGTCTCCGTTTAAGCTTGAGCAAAAATGATTTCGCTATCTGTCCGGTTTTCCAACAGATGTCGAGCTGTTCTTTTCTACAAAATTTTGCTATCAGGTTCAATAACCTCATCATGGTTTTTCGTCGATTCTGTTTTTGGAAATTTTCAAAATGGTGGATTCATGGTTGTCGTAAAAGTAAAAAGCTGACTCGCTACAGTCATCATCTCATCATCATCATCATTTCAGCTGACAGCCGTCCACTGCTGAACATACGCCTCCCCAAGGCTCGGCAAATAGATCGGTGCTGGTGCTGCGTCATCCGCATCCAACGCGTTCCCGCAACCTTAACCAGGTCATGTTTCATCTTGTTGGAGGCCTACCTACACTGCGTTTTCCGGTCCGTGGACGCCACTCGACCCACACGCCACAGTACTCCAAGCTAATAGTGTATTTGTTTAAATTTCAACTTCCTAGGTCGACGTGTTTGGGCTGGGCGTTGATGATTGTCAGTCAGTGAGGAGAGATTAAGATAAACTGCTAAAAAATATTTCGTATCATGATGATGATGATAAAAAAAATTTAGTCTACACTCATGTGTAACAATACCTATTTGTATAGCTAGTCGAGGTCTGTGCGAAATGTTGCCACCACGAAATGGGTTATACACATAACTTTGTTTGCGTCTCTCCTGTTGTCATGGCATAAGCTAGCCAATGTGGGCTCCTGGCCAAATTTCGGCCCATTTAAAATAAATCTTGAAGCGACATAATATAACGATATACCACCATCTGTATGCCATGCGCGCGGGCTCGAATACTTTCCCGCTCGCACAGTAACTACCTATCTCACTCGGCAGCCCGATACACCCGAGCGCATACGAAGGCTGCATCCGGAGCATATAAAAGGCGCTGCGTTGGCGACAGGGATTCATTCCTTAGCCAGCGGTCAAGCTGAAGAGACGGCCTATGCTATCCTCCAGTGGACACCGATAAATGGGTACGGGGTGAGATTGCCTATGCGTCCTCCCTTAAGCTCATAATTGTATGTTTATACGTACCTAGGGTAGTTGCCTAAACTAAGTCCAAACCTGTTTTGTAAGTTTTTCTGAATAAACCTTCTGGAAAGTCTCCTTGGCGTTTCGTTCATCCTACAATCTGGCGCCCAACGTAAATGACTAGACGTAAATCGAAAGAGTTTAAACAAGAAAACCAAGAAGAAACGCACCAGATGGCGATTCAATTTACTCCCGAACAGTTCGACGAACTACTTAGTCGATTACCCTCACAATCGACAACAAATAAAAATTTTACCCGTTGTACACTTAATTACAACGGTGAACGCGACCATAACAAAGTAGATGAATTTATTACGGGTATATCAATTTATAAACAAATTGAGGGTATATCCGACGACGACGCAATAGCAGGCCTGCCTTTGTTATTAAAAGATAACGCTAGTACGTGGTGGACAGGAATTCGTACCGAGATAAAAACCTGGTCAGCTGCATTGAGTGCAATACGCTCAGCTTTTGCACCTAAACTTCAACCATATGAAGTGTACCTTCGACTGTTTGAAGATCAACAAGGCGACGGGGAACCAATTGATAACTTTTTGTGCAGAAAAAGAGCATTACTCGGGATGTTACCGGCAAAGCGGCATAAAGAAGACGAACAAATAGACTTTGTGTATGGGTTATTAAGAATAGATGTAAAAAAGAAAATAGCTCGAACAGACGTCAAAAACTTTGCCGACTTGATCGATAAGGCGCGACATTTCGAAGCACTGGAGAAGAGCGAAAAATGTCAACCGTCGACATCGAGAGCAACCGAAGTACCGTCTACCCAATTCTCCAAGAAACCTGTAGTGAGATGTCTATTTTGCAGACGTAAAGGACACACAATCGATAACTGCAGAATAAAACTGGCCCAGTTACTTAAGGCGGACGGAAAAGATACCACAACTGCGGATGCTGCTCAATCTAACAAACCATCGACTTCTTTGCTGTCCAAGCCTGCAGCAAACATTACGTGCTATGGGTGTGGTGCTCCAGGAGTTTTTCGAAGTAATTGTTCGGTCTGTAAAACAAAAGATAGCCCACCAAAAGCTGTACACTTCTACGCATACTGCCCTACAGTACAAAATATAGCCAAAGTACCAACCATTGAAATAAAATTTAACGGTATAATGGGCCACGCACACATCGATACAGCTGCTCGAACAAGCATTGCAGGCAACAAGCTCTACGAGTTGATGAAGGAAGCAGGAGTAATCAGCACCACATACACAACGCAAGTGAACCTAGCTGATGGTTCATCCAAATGGATGGAGCTACTATCAATCACAGTGGACATTACCATGGGGAATAGAGTACTGCCGATCAATTTTACGGTATTTCCAGACGCAGATACCCGAACACTTTTAGGAATTGATTTCCTGCAAGATAACGGCATTATATTAGACTTGGGTCAAAGAGTTTGGAATTTTGCGGATCAACCGGACACGAAATACGATTTCATCCGTGTACAAAATAAACTTACAAGCTTTAATGTCCAGAAAATTGACTTCACTGAACTGAAGAAAGATGCCACATGTATCGAAGAATCACTTCCAGATTTCTTAACCTGGGCATCAGAATTAAAAATGTTGTCACCAATTCCTGACAGTTTGCCAGGATCCAGCCCGGATCAAGACGAGAGGGAATGGAAGCTGTTTAAACTGGAAACGCCACCTCCACCTGTTCGACCTCGTGAACCACGTGGAATCGAAGACACGCGTCCTAAAGATCCTCGCGTTACTTATATCCCAATAAATCCTTTACAAATATATTCTATGGATATTTCTTTACAACCCCATGAAGCTATGTACCTTTCAAAATCTGAAAAAGATCAACTGAATAAAGTATTAGTCGAATTCTATGATGTTTTCAATAAACAGGGAGAACATACACCTTTTGCTGAACATAGAATAGAAACAGGAAATCACAAGCCAATAGCATTAAAGCCGTACAGGCTCTCGCCTATTAGACAAAACCAACTAAAAGAAAAATTAGATGAAATGTTGGCAAACGATATAATTGAGGAATGTGAAAGTCCCTGGGCAGCCCCAGTAGTATTAGTACCTAAAGGTGACTCAGACATCAGAGTATGTATAGACTATAGAAAACTAAATGCTATTACAACACCTGATTGCTACCCATTACCACGCATCGATGATTTGCTCCAGCAAGCCAAGGCCATGCCATATATGACAACAATCGATTTACAATCAGGTTATTGGCAGATCAAAATCGATGAAAATCACCAAAATAAATCCACTTTCGTAACTGCATTTGGTACATACCGTTTTAAACGTATGCCTTTTGGTATGAGAAATGCACCAAGCACATTTCAAAGGCTAATGGATAAATTCTGTCGTGAACTCAAAGCAGAATCAGTATTTTCATATCTTGACGATCTAATCTGTAGATCACCTAACTTTGAACAACACCTCAAAGACTTACAAGAAATATTTACAAAATTAAGATATTACAAATTGAGAGCAAATAGAAACAAATGTAAGTTTGCTTGTGCAACAATCAAATATTTGGGACACGTAATTACACCGGAGGGTATAAAGACAGATCCAGATAAGATAAAAGCAATCACTCAATTAACGGCGCCCAAAACCCTGAAACAATTAATTTCATTTCTACAAACAGCTTCTTGGTATCGGCGGTTCATTCGAAATTTTGCGGAAGTTGCAAGACCATTAACATCTCTAACAAAAAAGAATGCTGCCTGGAAATGGGCACAACCACAAGAAACGGCATTTAATAGCTTAAAGAAAGCATTAACCACAGCACCTGTGCTAAAGCAACTGGACAGTAACTTACCATACATTATCAAAACAGATGCCAGTAGTTACGCTATTGGAGCAGCTTTAGTGCAGGGGGAGGGAGATAAAGAACACCCTATTGAATATGCTAGTAGGCTACTTACACCAGCTGAACGTAATTACACAGTTACCGAAAAAGAAGCCTTAGCAATTGTATGGGCAGTAACCAAATTTAGAGGTTACATAGAAGGTACAAAGTTTTTAACTATCACAGATCATCAACCATTGAAGTGGTTATTGAATCTTAAATCGCCTACTGGACGCCTTGCCCGGTGGGCTTTACAGTTACAACCATATGAATTTGAAATTAAATATACTCCAGGAAGAACTAATGTTCTAGCGGACAGTCTTTCTCGTCCCCCATGCGAAGAACACACTGAATCATGTGAAATCTGTCTTGTCGAAATTGACCTTCCAAGGCGAGAAGAACAAAATATTAGAGAGGAACAAAGAAAAGATGAAAAACTCAATTCCATTATAGAAGCTCTAGAACACAAAAAAGATTCGGAAAATTATATTCAGTCATCAAAAAGGGGATATCTTATCCATAAGGGAGTACTCTATCGTTTCACTCCAGATCAAGAAGATGACAATGCAAAACTAGTTGTACCTCATCACGAAGTACCTAATATACTTAAACAATTTCATGATACGCAAACAAGTGGCCACTATGGAGTGGACAGAACTACTAAACGAATAGAGAAAAATTTTTTTTGGAGGGGTCTAAGTAAGATGTAAAAAGTTGCTTAGAATGCCAAAGATATAAACCAACAAACCAAAAACCAGCAGGACTATTACAATCAACGGCAAATAATCAACGTTTTGAGGTTTTATCCATAGATTTGTTTGGACCTCTACCCAAAGGTCCGAAAAACGAAAAATGGATATTTATTGTTGAAGATACCGCATCCCGATGGGTAGAATTATTTGCATTAAACGAGGCAACGGCACAACAATGTGCAATTACACTATTAAATGAAGTATTTCTGCGTTATGGCTTACCACGAAAAATAACTAGTGACAACGGAACACAATTTATATCAGCAGTTATGCAACAACTGACCTATTGTTTGGATATTCAGCATATACTTAGTCCTGTATATCATCCTGAACCAAATATCGTGGAAAGAAAAAGAGACTTAAAAACCCAAATAGGTATCATGGTCAGAGATAAGCACAACAGGTGGCCAGAAACATTACCTGCAATTCGATTCGCCATGAACTCTGCATTTAATCAGAGCACAGGTTTCACAGCAGCTTATCTAACATATGGAAGAGAAATGAGAACTCCATTTGAAATTACACATAATTTAAGTGACATCGTTGAATCAGAAAATTTTATATTAGAAATCACACCACAGTTAAAAAATCTGGCTAAAGATTTATACATAGCAAAAGAAAACACTGAAATAATGCAAGATAATAACAGAGACAAATCAAACCAGAAACGACGGCCTGATCCTGGTTATAGTGTAGGAGAGTTAGTTCTGGTTGAGACTCACCCAATAAGTCGTCAAGAAATTGGATTTTCTGCTAAATTAGCACCCCGTAGAGATGGTCCATATGTAATCACAAATAAAATTGGAAGTTCAATTTACGAAGTTGCAAACCAGAACGAACCCGACAAACCTATTGGCAAATATCACACATCTGCCATAACTCGTTTTGAAAAACGAGATGATCAAAATCCAGAGCCAGTTTTACCTATTAGAAGAAGAGGTCGCCCTAAAAAGAAGCAAACCGATCCAGTTCCTGGTACTCTTACGGGACGTCAACGAGTACCAGAGGGGGAGGATGAAGCGACATAATATAACGATATACCACCATCTGTATGCCATGCGCGCGGGCTCGAATACTTTCCCGCTCGCACAGTAACTACCTATCTCACTCGGCAGCCCGATACACCCGAGCGCATACGAAGGCTGCATCCGGAGCATATAAAAGGCGCTGCGTTGGCGACAGGGATTCATTCCTTAGCCAGCGGTCAAGCTGAAGAGACGGCCTATGCTATCCTCCAGTGGACACCGATAAATGGGTACGGGGTGAGATTGCCTATGCGTCCTCCCTTAAGCTCATAATTGTATGTTTATACGTACCTAGGGTAGTTGCCTAAACTAAGTCCAAACCTGTTTTGTAAGTTTTTCTGAATAAACCTTCTGGAAAGTCTCCTTGGCGTTTCGTTCATCCTACAATCTTAAGTTGGCTGACTCGGAGTTCAGAGGAGAGACGACTTTTTTTCTTACGGTGCACGATGTGTACTAGGCTGCACTGAAAGTTTCAGGAATCGATTATTTAATGATAGAATAGTGTTTCAAATTTAACCTTTTTATAATCATAGAGGTCTTGTCAACTCATTACAGCAGGCAGTTTGAAAAAAAAAGTAGGCACTTTTTAGTAATTAATTTTCAAAACGGAGTCGTTGCCGCCAAAATTGAAATAACGCGAGAAATTTTAAGAGCTATGAATTTTTATGATTTTAAGAGTGGTTTATTTCAAAAATAATGCCTTGATCGGACGACTTATGCATTTGGGGAGGGAGTTGCATGAAAGACGACTGCGTATCGCTGGTTTTCCGAATTTTATCGCGATCGTGTGAAACTCAGTGATGATTTTCGTGAAGGGCGGCCCGAATCTGGGGTTCCTGAAGAAAACGTCGATACAGTGCGGGATCTGATCAACAAAGATCGTCATGTCATATATCGTGAAATTCAGTCATGTTTAGGGATTGCAATGAGTCAAATCCAAACTATCTTGCAAACAGAACTGGTCGTGAGAAAGCCATTTCCGCGTTGGGTCCCACACCAACTTTCTGATGAACAAAAGGGGGCCTGGGTCAATTGGTGCCGAATAAATTTAGAAAGGTTTAACACAGGAACTTCTAACGCAGTATATAAAATTATGTTGGGTGATGAAACGTGGATACATGCTTACGAACTTGAAAATAAAAACCAATCACGAGTTTGGGTGTTCGAAAACGAACTGCAACCGACCAAGATTGTTCGCTCCCGAAGCACGGCGAAAAAGATGGTCGCCACTTTTGTCTCGAAATCAGGGCAAGTTGCGACTATTGCACTTGAGGATCGCAGAACGGTTAATGCAGACTGATATACTACAATTAGTCTGCCTGAAATCGTTCACATACTAAAAATAGAAAACTACAACCGATGCAACATTCTCATCACGACAACGCTAGCGACTGCACTGCTCATCGAACAAATGAGTATTTGGACTATTATAACGCCGAATTAATGACCCATCCACCATACAGCCGCGACTTGAGTCTTAATGATTTCTATACATACCCTAAAATTAAAGATAGCTTACGCGTTCAACGATTCCTGTCACTCGAAGCAGCAGTGGACACCTTCATAAGTGCCATTTTGGGGACTACATCTTTGGAGTGGAATAACTGTTTCAATAATTGGTCTAAGCGAATGAAAAAATGTATAAATATGCTTGGAGAATACTTTAAAAAACAGTAAACATACATTTAACTTTTAACGCTAGTCCATTTTTTGTATTCCCGAAACTTTCAGTGTTACCCACGTATAACCCAAATACAGGCTGGTCAGAGACATAATCTTATTTCTTCAGACGTCCTTAGGCAGCTATAGCTACGTTTCGCAAGTGCGTCTCTGACGTCATACTCGCCGCATCGACGTCACGCTTGAAGTCAACACGTCACGATTTACGTCGACTATTTTGCGAAGTCGACAGTTATAGGACTGTTGTTGACGGTTAATATCGGTTAAGTAGGTAGGTATAGGTAAAATTCTTGCGTAACTATCTTTTGTAAGCAGAACAATACAATAATTACAAATATTCTTTATTGATCACCAAAAACAGTACAGTAACATTACAAAAATAAAAATTCAGGTAGACAATAGGCGGTCTTATCGCTACAAAGCGATCTCTTCCAGACAACCAATTACTCAGAAATTAATAAATATCAACAGACTAATGTTGGTGGCAGAAATAACAGACAAGAGAAACGTAGTATTAATAGACAATAAACAATAAAATCAATACAAATATAATATAAATTTTATAAATAAACACATATATTCAATATAATACATATACACTACATATACTTAATACAAAATATCAATGGAAAAATGTCAAATGGCTGCATGTGAGAAAAGGATTTAAAAAGGAAATTAAAGAAACAATATAAACAAAAAACAAAAAGAACAAAGAAGTGTCAAAGGCCGAGGATTATGTTAGTGACAAATAGTGAGCCTTTAGATAGAACATTGACCTATAATAACAACAAGACACCCAATCGCTTAACAAAAGTTCCTCAAAAAACGTCCGAGCGGCGTTGTGTGTACGTATACATCAATTTATGTTGATAAAATTAACAGCATTCATTCAAATTAACACCTTTTTTCGTAGCAGTAATGTTTAATGTCAATTGTATACGAGCGTTAGAAGTAGTTTCATGACGTCACGCGCTGGAAACCGCTTAAAGAAAGAGTAAAGAATGCAGTGGAGTCGTCATGCAAAAAAAATAAACAAACTGATTAAATAAAAAAAAATATAATCTTTATTTTTTAATATTCTAATTTAAAAGTTAATAGTTACCCCCACGCCCCCTACCCCGCACTCCCTCCCCCCCCTCAACCCCCCCCCACCCCGCACACTCACATTCAAAAACCGGTGTTTTGTCAAATATCTTGAAAACGGTGCATCCTACGGCAAAATCAATGAAATTTTCACCCCCCCTTTAATATCCCCACGCCCCCTACCCCGCACCCCCTCCCCCCCACCCCGCACCCCCACATTCAAAACCGGTGTATTGTCAAATATCTTGAAAACGGTGCATCCTACGGCAAAATCAATTAAATTTTCATCCTCCTTTTGAAACCCCCGCACCCCCCGCACCCCCTCCCCCGCGCATTGTACAGTGGGCTGCAAAAGTGCATGGACATCTCGGGGCGATAATCGCGTGAGCAGTGTTTGATCGTTTGTGTTCATGTTTCGATGAGAATTAACTAGATGGCGTTGTGAATTGATGCAGCGTAGTGGCCGTTTTCTGCATCTAGTTTATATACCAAACTAAACTGCTATTTCGAAAGTTCTTCTATCAGCAGCTGTGGCTTAACGGTTACACGCATGAGTCAAGTACTGGTATGTGGAATTGGTTTATGGTTCGAATCCCAGATCAGAGTGTTATTTTTGTTTTTTATTTAATTGTTTTTTTTTAAATATGTTCTAATATGTATTTAATTATCTGTTTAATTAAAAAATTTGTTGATCAGAAAATAAAATAATACTACCTTTTGATATCAAACATTTTATTTAAAACATAAAAGAGCAATTTCTCAATCAATAATATTATTTCGTTTTCACCGATGTAAGGGAACGTGCAGAAACTATAGGCGGCAGCACTTGTGCGACAGAAAAGACACTATGCGGACAGTAAAAGAAACTTATCAAGTCAAAATTTATGGCACCAGTTGGCAGCACCGTCTATATGCACATTCCCTATAGCCATCTAAAAAATTATTGAGGTATTCTTAGCTTAAGTATTCGTTTCCAAAATTTATTGGAAAGAAGATTGAAGCATCACCACAATAAAAAGAAATAATATTATTAGCAACTAGATCTTTAAACTGGAGACCGGGTTAACATAATTAATGAATGCATAATATTAATTATATAATTTATGTTCAGTATGAAGTATTGAACACTTACTTGGCGATAATTTATGTTCGAGTAACTTCAAAACATAGTGTGTTGTGTTTCAAAAATAGCAAAAATAAACAATTTACACTTAAAAAATAGGAAACAAATAAGTACTCATAAAGAATTGAAAACTAAATTTCATTCAATTTTATACACTTATACCTACTAACATAATGGCTAGATATTAACCCGGTCTACACTAAATGTCAAATAACAGTTTACTTAACATTAATTGTAACATTATTAATTGTGCTTCTAACTGAAAAATTACCAACATGCATATATTTAGCAATTTATATCATTCTCTTTTATCTCAATTTCTAATAACCCTTCTAACACAACTTCAAAAACAATACCTATGTGAGATCAGATGGTGAATCATTCACTATAAGAATAACAATAAGTAAACATGGGTAACTGGATTATTAATAAATAATAAAGGTTCGTTTATAACAGATTAATTACAAAATAATGATATCGGGAAATATTAACAATTTAAGTTACAAAGTCAATTTGTCTCTTAGTAACGGAGAGGATAGCCGTTACACTATCTATCACTTCTTGAAGTCGAGTTTTCATGCTCGAAACCATAATATATTGAAACATATATCACTATTTCGCATCAGTTCCCATGTTCTGTTTACCTCAGTGGCCAATTTATTTTTTGACTTTATCTCACTGGAGTCCCAATTTAAAACCCCGTTACTCCTTTACAAAATTTTACGTCCATTCTTATCCGACACTTTCCGTCGGTAAATATAACGATTTCGTTTTCCCAATCGAAATTTAAATGTCGAATGGCAAAGTTGACTGTGTTTCTCTGTAAAAAAAACTAAATAATAAATACTTAACATTAGATCATGAATAGTGCAATTTGTAAGCAACATTGCACTAAGAAATATTAATATATGTAAAATCTTACCGTTATGCCCATATCTCGAGCTATTTTCTTTATAAGTTTTCTTGTTCCCAGAGAACAATAATTTTTGCTTTCAAAAACGTTGTTAATCGAATCATAGTAAAATATTTTCGAGAACTTGATAATTTGGATATTCACACAAGGTGATTGACAATGACAAGAAATCTAACGATTTGTGAAGTCATTATAAAAATTACCCTCAGTTTAGCAAACGAGGCGTGTAAGCGTATCCAAGTATATTATTCAACATTCAATCTTAAGTAGCACATAAATACAGCAGTCTTCAATAAATCTCTGAAGTTAAATTACGGTAGTCCAACAATCGGCAACAAACATAATCTATCTATCTGTATCTAATCTACGCATTAACTAGACAAGGATGCAAAGATTAAGTAAAATATAAGATTGTTAGTTTCACCAGTTATTATAATGTCTCCATAGCCGAGTGGCTAAAAGAGCGGGCGAAGATGCTAACGGATGCATTGTGGCTGGCCAGAGTGAATAGGGTTCGATCCCCCGGCTTGAGGTTAAGAAAAATGTTTTTGTTAGATTTCATACTTGGCAATGTTCTGCGTGTCTGTATCAATGTTACAGATTCCGAAAAACTACAAAAATCAAAATAATTGTTAAACATTGACATGACGAATTATTACAATACTTATAAATTAATATTAATTGTGAAGAAGAAGGAAGATTCCGAGCGAACGTTTTTTTCATTGAATGATAATTACAACGCCATCTAGTAAGATCCGGTTGAATTAGTACGGCTTATATGGTAGCTACTGGCACTCATTTTACCTTCATAGGATTTTTGTTTTGCTTTGTCCATGCACTTTTGCAGCCCACTGTACATCCTGGCGTTCGCCGCTCTCTTGTACATATTGGCCTTCGCTGCTCTGTAGGTACATGTATGGGACATGTCCCGTACATGTACGTTACATGTCCCGTATATGTACGTTACATGTCCCGTACATGTACGTTACATTGCGTCATCCTTTTTCGTGTATGCAGCCGGCGTTGACGTTGTCACGTCAAAAAAAACCATTTATTTCATTTTTTTGCTATAATACAACATGTTTCATATTCGTTTATGTTAAACTTACATAGTGTCAATGTTTTCTACCTTAGCAGGCATACACATAAAATGAATATAGTATCCTTACTCAATAATAATTTAATAACACAGCAATTATAAAATGAAATTAATACAAAAACAAAGTTAAATTAAGTTATTAATAATTACGTTCAACATTAAAATAAAAAAATAGACTATTCAACTCCACAGCTTTCTCTACTCCGCGGAAGCTAGACTGTCTGTCTCTTTTGCTCTCGTGAGTTTGATTACGGTGCGAAAGAGATATACGAATACGGGGCGAGAATATTTTGTTTTAGCAATTGAAATGTAAATTTTTAGCAAAATACTAAAAAACATCAAGATAGTTATGCAATTTTGTAAGTTTAAAGTAACACTTACCAGAAATACGACACTCCATCCTTTTTAAGAGTGGATCTGCTGTCATTTGTACAGTTTTTCACCGAAAACTTTGTCATTGCGTGACGTTGTAATCAACGCGCGGTCGAAACACAACTGAACCAAAAGCCTGCGCAATAGACGCGTGGGCAGGCTTTTGCTTCCGACAATTTTTGAGCGTAATTGGGAGTCTAGTTATTGTAGGTCAATGAGATAGAAGGTTTTTAAAAATGGGAAGGGATTTCGCTTGCCTTAACGCCAAAGGAAGAGAATTCCAAAGACGAATGGCGGTCATAGTAAAGGAGTTATGATAGAATTTGGAGGAAGAAGGAGGAACGGTAAGAAGAAAATTTTGTGCAGAGCGAATAGAGGACATGAACATAAAACGCGCTTGAAGATATTGAGGACTTGCAGGATTAAAGAGTATGCTTTATAAAAGAGAAAGAATGTGAGTATTACGGCGAAAACGGATGGGGAGCCACTTGAGATGGGTGTGATAGTAAGAAACGTGGTCATTATTTCCGCAAACCAAATATGAACCGAATACAGACATTTTGGATACGCTCAAGCTTATTCAATTGCTCCTCCGTAAGATCTAAATAGGAAACATCGGCGTAATCTAAAATAGGAAAAAGGAGATTTTTTGCTATGCGAAATTATTTTTTTTTTAAAGAAAAATTTGAGCGCCGGATGGGACTCCAACTTGCAAACTGAAGAAAATAACCTGTTAGTAGTAACGTATCCGTATAAACAAATTGACGTTCCTAATTTGATAAAACCAGCCAATTGCGAGTCGGACTCACGCATGAAGGTTCCGTACCATTATCTATAAAAACGGCCAAAAAAAAATCACGTTTGTTGTATAAGAGTCCCCCTTAAATATTTGTTTTATTTTAATTTAATTATTTATTTTTAAAGTGAATATATAACTAAATATTCTGTGAATATTTCAAGTGTCTCCCTGATGCCGTTATCAATATCGGGCAAAAAAATGCAAAAAATCACGTCTTTTGTGCATGGGAGCCCCCTTAAATATTTATTTTATTCTGTTTCTTAGTATTTGTTGTTATAAAATTTCAACTGTCTAGCTGTCACGGTTCATGAGATACAGCCTGGTGACAGACGGACAGACGGACGGACAGCGAAGTCTCATGCCGGCTCCACACTCTCGCGAGGCGCCTCGTAAACAACCAAATGAGCGAGCGCGAGAGTGTGGTTCATTCCCTCGCCTCACCCCCTCGCGTCCAAAACCGACACAAAGCGGAGCGACAGCGAGGCGAGGCGAGGGAAGACGAGGCGACACAAGCGCACCGTCCTCACTCTCGTACTCGCGTCCCCTTGTGTCCCCTCGTGTAGCCTCGTGGAGAGTGTGGATGGGGCATCAGTAATAGGGTCCCGTTTTTAGGGTTCCGTAGTCAACTAGGAACCCTTATAGTTTCGCCATGTCTGTCCGTCTGTCTGTCCGCGGCTAAGCTCAGAGACTGTTAGTACTAGAAAACTGTAATTTGGCATGAATATATATATTAGTCACGCCGACAAAGTGGTTAAATAAAAAAAAACTAAAAAATTTTTTTTTGGTTGCCTCCCATAGACAAAGTGGGGGTGATTATTTTTTTCTCGACTAACCCTATAGTGTGGGGTATCGTTGGATAGGTCTTTTAAAAGCATTGGGGGGTTGCTTACATAATTTTTGTATTCAGTGATTTTTTTGCGAAATATTCAACTTTAAAGTGAAAAATGTTATTAAAATCGACCGTCCCCCCCCCCTCTAAAATCTAAACTGTTGGGTGGAAAATTTTGAAAAAATTCAAAATGGTAGTAAATATATTAAAATTACAAGGAAAATTATAGCGGCTAAGATTGCTTGGGAATTATTTGTAGTTTAAGAGTAAATAGTAGCCTAAGGTATTAAACATACCGTCACTACTTTGAAAAACTCGTATCTCAAATCAGCATGTAAACAAAACTGAACCTTGATATGCGCGTAATAAAGTTCACTTTACCAGATTAACGATTTTGAGATACGAGCTTTTTTTCAAAGTATTGACGATTCCTAACTTGGAAGATTCCGTACACATACGAAATCTTTAGGAAAATATAACTTGATTTTTTCGTAATGGCTACGGAACCCTATCTTGGGCGTGTCCGACACGCTCTTGGCCGGTTTTTTACCCTTTGGGTACGGAACCCTAAAAATGACAAGCTCCATATCAATTCTGTGCACTACTACATACAAAATGTCATTTTCTTAAGTTTTTCACTTATACCAACTGCACGCCCCCAACCAACCCATCTGAAAACATTAGGTGATCTCTTCTAAAGCCAATAGTAGCGTATGGTGCCATCTATAGCTATGTCCACACCAGTGCGCTTTCACGTTCATCTTGCGTTTTCCTTTGACGCATGCCCGAGCAACCATAGCGCATGCCTCAAAATTAATTGAACAGCAGCGCGTGCCACTAGCGCATGTCTATCCAACGCCGGTGGATCGGCGTGCAGAATTTCGTGCGTCAAAGGAAAACGCAAGATGAACGTGAAACCGCACTGGTGTGGACATATTTAACTTATCGCCACTGTCATTGCTAATGCTCTTCATGCAACGTAAATGGAGAGCACGTGATTTTGCTGATGATATAGTAATAGTAATTCTGAACATTTTTGACCGCATTTACTATTATGGCAAATTGCACGGTTTATGAGATATAGCAGTTTTTTTTTTTTTTGAAAAATCACTTTTTCCCAGATTTGTTTAAATTTAACATTCTGTATAGCCTGTATTGAATTAATTTTTAGTGTTTTGCCTAAACAATACCCTGGTTCTTCAAAATAAATTCAAATAATTGCCTATTATTACCTACTGCTAGATAGATTAAAAAAACTTATTTAGACACGACGGCGACGAGGAAAAAAGTCTCAAATACTTTTGTAACTTTACGCGCCTATAAAAAAAAATAAGTGCTGCTTAATAAACTTATTTGATTTACGAGCTTTCTAAACATGTGCCACTTAAGAAAAGAAAAATAATAAATAATAACAAAAAAAATGTATTTCCAAAAAAGAGATCTCATTTCCATACAGTGCAAATACACAAGTACGACTACGACGGTACTGGCTACACGACTCGTTCGCAGTCCTGACATAACTCCAGTTGTTGTTTTTCGTCTGGGGTAGGCTAAAAAAAGACTTATTACTTTTATTACCTATTTGTTGTAATAGCGGCACATTGTATACAAAATTCCACTTATTACGGTGATTGAGTTACAGCCCTATGACAGACAGATGGACAGCAGATAATAATAAGGTTCCGTTTGTACCCTTTGGGTATAGTTGACCAAGTAAATGCTTTGCCATTTTTTTATAACAGTTTCTACAAAAAAACCGGTTGTATGTAAAGTCGGTTTACGGACGATAGTTTAACGTGACAACGTCATAACAAAACATTCAAAAACAAAAATGAAACCAGGCGGTCACCCATCCAAGTACTGACCGCGCCCGACGTTGCTTAACCTCGGTGATCGGACGGGAACCGGTGTTTTGTCAAATATTTTAAAAACGGTGCATCCTAAAAATCAATGAAATTGAAATTTTCATCCCCCCTTTAATGTCCCCGCACCCCCCTCATTAAATACATGCTGGCGTTCGCTGCTCTCTTGTACATACTGGCCTTCGCTGCTCTGTAACGTTACATGTACGTACATGCAACGTTACATGTACGTTACATTGCGTCATCCTTTTTTTTCGTGTATACATGCAGCCGGCGTTCATCGATTTATTAGAGGTTGTCACGTCAAAAAAAACAATAAGGCTGACTGCCACATTGACTTGAAAAATAGCCTTTGACGTTCTAAGTCATACAGTTAAGGAAACTTAATCGCGTACCAGGGTGGAACCTTATCACAACCAATTTTATGATGATTTCTTTGGCTGATGTATGGAATGTCAACATGACATTTGCAATGAAAACCCCTGGTTCGTGATTAATTTTCTTCGACTATACAACTGACATTTGAACCTTAAGTTGGCCAAGGAATTTGGTCGACTATTTATTTATACATTACAGAACCCTAAAATCTAACCCTAACTCCTTTAAAATCCTGTATTCCGCTTGACAACAGCCCAGGTCATACAGTTATTAATAATAATTTGCAGTTTGTCAATGGCAGTGTCCAATTAGCATCCAATGATTCTAGTTTTTGTACTTAGACCACTTTTTGCGCGTCTCTATGTTTCACTCATTGGTTGGTGGTCGGTGTTCAACGACCCGGCCAAAAAAACATGGCCGAGAGCGAACACATTTTTGGCCAAGATCACACTCAAAACTGCCTCAGTACTTGCTCAGTACGAAGTATCTCGCGTTATTCGTGATTAGATTACCTTAACATAATTTATTACCATCAAGCGTTATTCGAGAACGTTCCGTATTCAAGAAGTACCTAAGACCAATTACCAGATGGTACTCCTCGACCGCACGCGCAAGACAAACTAATATAACCTTGGTACATTTTGATTTCTTAAAATCATTCAAATTAGCTTGCTCATAGAACTGATGGCCGATGGGGCCAAAAGGTTCTCGAAAAGCGTCCACGGACTGGAAGACGCGGTGTAGGTTCCTACCACTCCAACAAAATAGTCCGAGAGCTGGCACCAATTTTTGGGTAGGTACCTATTTGAGGCAAGCTGAAACCTTGTCACATACCTCTCCTATTATACCCCAACACAACACGGATCCACAGATGCCACAGACCTGGCTGACGGGTAGCGGGGCTAAATCTACCCTCATTTTTTTTAATTGGCAGACCGATTGTCTATCCAAACTTATCTGTATTTTATTTGAAATATTTATTTTTAATTATAAATAATCCGTAACCTCGAAAACAGTTTTTTTTTTAATTTTTGCTAAATTGTTTTGCAAGCATCTGGCAAAGTTGAAGTCCCAGCTAAATAATCTGGCTTATTTATTTTCTCACTATTTAAATGTCAAATTTTAAAGTATAAAAATTTCGAAATGCCTCAATGAAGGACATTTTCTTAAAAAAAATTGTATTTGTAACAGTATGAGGGTTGATTTAGCCCCCGCCCCGCCACCTGACAGCCAGGTCTGTGGTTCTGTGCTTGGGTTATCATTTTTTTTTTTGAGAAACAAACAGTCATATCATAGGGGAAGCATTGGACAAGGTTTCAGCTTGCCTCAAATATCTACTCAAAAATGTCTATCAGCTCTCGGGCTAAAATGGAGTTGATGACGGCTAAGGTTCCGGGAACGCGTTGGATGCGGATAGCGTAGGGCCGGTCTGTTTGGCGAGCCTTGGGGGAGGTATATATGTTCCGCATTGGACTTCTTTCGGCTAAAATTATGACGATGATGATATTAATATGATTCAAACTATACCTAGACAAGCTCGTGCGCGGCGCTCGGCGGAACCCTGTCGCATGGAGCTTCTGCTGTCCTTAACAAGACTGTTTTTAATAAGTGCGGCAAATGCTGACTGCGACAGGGTTCCGCGGAGGGTCGCGCACGCTTGTCGGACTATAGAAGGCAATTTTTCAAAGGCCAATCTGCTGCACTCTTACAAATAAGCTCAATAGAAATATCATTTTATTACGTATATTGTGTTTACAAGCTTGCTCAATCAAGCTTCATAATATTTATCATTATCGAAGCTGTCTGAACTGAGAAAAGACTTTGAGAGGTAATTTTTGCCGCATCGATTTTCCTCTAGTGTTTCCAGGAACGTTGCTAGGTACATCCATTAAATAAATCACTTGTGATTAAGATCTCCTCGGTAGTCTCTTAGCTTCAGCATATTTTACATTATGATATGCGTAGTAGTAGGTACCTACCCAATTTACTCTCACCATTAAAAATTACGTTACATTATTATTATTATTGTAAACAATTTCAACAACGCTATCGACGAAATACCGCGGTGATCCTGCTTATTCGCCGCGTAAAACCACTCGCGTAAAAGAGACAGTTGGTTGGGATAGTTTCTTGAATTCTCCCCTTGAAATTTCCCAAACATCGTACCTATTCATTATCCAAATACGCATAACTTCGGCAGGCTCAGCTGAGCGCGCGCCGATCGATTGGCTAAGTACAAGGACACACGGCCGGAGTCGGACGTCATCGGAAAACTCGGAAACTGTAGCCGTCTTGCTCTCACGTTATGCCGGGGGAGAAGGACGGATAAATTGAAAACGAAGCCGCGCTTAAAAACAATATCAGGGGGTTGCGGCGGGCCATATATGTATGAGGTAGGTACCTATATAAAATTTTAGGTACAGCTGTTTAGTATTTATAAAATTCTCGTGTCGCGGTGTTTGTTGCGGGGGGGGAGAGGTGCGGCGGTATTAAAGGGGGTTTCATTTTTGTTTTTTGAATGTTTTTAATCCTAATAAAAAATTGAACTTAATAAAATTCAAAATCTGCTCATTTATTGCCTCTACTCGAAGGCGGAACAAAGTTCGCCGGGTCAGCTAGCAGAAATATGAAATTTTGTTTTAAGTAGGCAGCTTTATATCGGTCATTGTTAGTTTTATTCATAAATTCATGCTCGATGCAGTTAACAAAAAATATATAATAATATGACACAACTCGCTTACGTCGCTCGTTGTTGCTCGTTGTGGTGCCAAATAACCTTTATTATAGAGCAAAACTTGATACCAACCTACAATCCACGCCATTTTTTTATGAAGTAAGTAAGTACCTACGTCAAATTCTTACCCGTTCTGACCTTTATAAGTGTCGTAGACTGGTAATTATCTGACCAGTACTTAAGTACCCTGTGAGTATGTACTTATGTACAGGTGTGAATCTAAAGACCCTCCTTTATTAATTTCCTGAAAAAATTCAATTTGCTTATGGAAAATAACTTAACTATATATACCTACTGAAGGGATCTACAGTGTACTTATTTATGTAGGTATGTGTGTTAAGTACTTCAGAGTGTCCGGAAAGTGCTTGATATATCCTGTCGTGATTGAATGATCATCTCGAAAAAATTTAGGGTTATAGTAGAGGAGACGTGGAAGATCGACCTTCACCGATCTGATAACTCGATGAGTCATATTTTTTATCAAATATAATTTATAAACAAATATGCCTATGATAACTTGCCTATCGAAAAGTGTTCATAGCTTTTTTTGTTTTTTGTGGAGTGCCTTTAGCCATCTTCCAGCTCCATCATCAGACCCTGGTTACCATCTGGGATCAAAGTACTCGTCAAGACGAATCAAACGAGTCCAAACTCAATGGGGTAATTCGTAATTTCATTAATTCAGTATGGCCAAAGGCACTCCACAATAAAACGACACAACCCCATCGAGTTTGGACTCGTTTGATTCGTCTTGACGAGTACTTTGGTCCCAGATGGTAACCAGGGTCTGATGATGGAGCTGGAAGATGGCTAAAGGCACTCCACAAAAAAACAAAAAAAAACAAAATAGCTATGAACACTTTTCGATAGGCAAGTTATCATAGGCAAATTTGTTTATAAATTATATTTGATAAAAAATATGTCTCATCGAGTTATCAGATCGGTGAAGGTCGTTCTTCGACGGCTCTTAGGCCAGTAGTACCACAGGAATACCTGTGACAGGATATCCCACTCGTTTGCAATTAGCATCACAGTAACAATAACTTTAACTTAATTATTTAAATGTAATACAAAGATTAAAGTTTTTAATGTGTTTTCAATGATGATTCATGATTCAATTATGAGATGAATCTATATAACGTCGTTTCATCGTTATTTCGTTGTTTCGTCGTTGTTTTGTAACGTCGTGTCACGGTGATATTTTTTATTTTTCACCCAATTCTAAGAGATTCAGAGAAATATTATGTTATAATAGAAACCTTGAAGATTTGTCGCGCCACTCGAAAAACCATCCTGTATGTACTTTGTATTTACTGCAACACTAGGTGCAAAATAGTAGTACCTATTGTTAGCTACTGTAACGTCACTGCTTAATAACCACATGCAAACATTATTCGTGTTCACTGGACCATGAACAATTGACATGAAAGTTTACACTTACCTTGTAGTTAAAATCCCTCGCAACGCGCATTTTCTGTCCCTGACCTGTGGCCTTAGTGAAGATGCCTAAAGAGCGTTAAATTTTATTCCATTCTAATGGCCCGGGCAGGTTTACTCTGTCCATTGCGTGGTCTGCCGGGAAACTGCATTGCAGCGAGCATCTATGCCGCGCATTGAACAAATAAAACGCTCCAGTCGCGCGTAGTGTAATGTACTAGATTCCCGATCCCGTGGAAATTTCGAAAAATCCCTTCTTACTGTACTTTTATGACACTCAAGGTATTGTGTCTGTCAAATTTCAAGTCTTTACCTGCATCGGTTTAGGCTGTGCGTAGATATACATATGTATCAGTCAGTCCAGTGAGTCAGGACTTTAAATTGTAGCCTGTAGCGTCATAGCGTTTACGCTACTAAGTAGGCATCTTTCTTGGCTTTTTATGAGACTGTTATCTGCTCATGGTCCTGGCGGGGCAGTAAGCACATTTAAAACACTTTGCTTTGCCTGCAATTTAATGCCTCTGTACCAGTGCGTTTAGACTGCAGATCAACCCTCCTTGGAAATTAAAGAAATACTCGGGCTGCTTAGGATATCCTGCGTAATTCTATCTAAACTATGGGTTAAAAAATATTTCGATTGTACAACTTCTATATTATAAACACATACCTAATAAGTAATAAAAGGTACAAGTAGTTACAGTCAGCATCAATAGTAGCTGGTCACTTTTGTACCTTGTCGCTCTACAGTAAGATGCAAAACGTCATACTTGACTGACAATTGTGCTATTACGACAAAGTACAAAAGTGACCAGCTACTTTTGATGCTGACCGTACACTATATAAACATAAAACCGGGAACAGCTAGGGACACAAAGGACACACCAAGCAAAGTGGCTAAAGAGAATACCAAGGCTTTTTTGAAATATAACAATATATTTAGGAATCATCGAACATCAACAGTCAAACCAGTCGATGCGGTAATCCATGGTAAATATTCTCAAACTAAGCCTTGAAATTACTTTTTCAAGCTTTGTTTTTAAATGTGACATTTGCTGTGTTTCGCAAATGGGTTCCACTGTTCTTTGAAAAGTAAAAGTAAAATAATACAAATGCTTATAGACTCTGATGTAGTAATTTGCTATTAAGTAAAGGTTTCATAATTTACCTAAAACTTAAACTAACTTACCTAATAGTTAAGTTACAACTTAGGACTTGCTTGGAGCAACATAATATCCAATTTTGCCCGTTCCAATTACCTTCGACCTTTGACGTACTTGCTCTGCAAATGTAACTCAAGGCTCGTGATAGAAGAAAGTTTCTGGTATTGATTAGCCTGATCTCAAGTAAAGTTAGGTAAATAAAGTAACTACATAAATTGTGTTCCTGCTGATATATACAAATACAAGGAACATGTAGTGTATTTAGTAATATTTTCACCAAAACAAAGGGAAAAACTCGTTTGGATTGTGTCCATCATAAGAATTACCTCGTTCATTCTGTCGATGGCCAGGACTATAGCAGTATCATCTATATAGATAGGAGGAATCAGTGTAAATGCGAAGTACTTGTATTTCGTCAGAATCGGTCCCCGGACGGCAGTTGGCGAGGCGACGCAGGCTCGAGGGGCCGCGGGCCGTGCGCGCGCCTCATCGATCTCCGAACTTCGCCCAACATCCCCCCCTAGCACCCCTCACCTCCGCCGCCCCCCAAACCCCCGCCTCACTCACCCTGACACGTGTATGAAGACGCCACATCAGCCAGATAACTCATTTTGTAACAATTTGATTAGGTACGTCAATTACGAAAGTGCTGAATTTATTACATAGCATTGATATTAATTATGAATTCCATAACACTCTTTAGATGAGTACAGAAATGGCGGACAGTAGCTCAACTACTCACAAACAGCGTCTAGTTTTTGTGCTCCGGCTATGTTACATCAGAACGCCACGCGAACAAGTCGTATGGCTATCTTCAACTAAGCACAAAAAAAAGTAACTCGACATCAAAAGTAATCGATGGCAAGGGAAATAATAGTCATAATCTAACTAGCGCGACCGTCATTTTACACAAGGGTTGCGATGCTGTGTAACATAGAAACGTTTTCCTATTGGGTAACGGCAGAGCGGGCCACTAAATTTAAAGGGATCAGGTTTGGGTTGGGCGCGCGATGATGACGGAAGGCTGGCGGGAGAGGGGCGGTGCAGCTGCCGGTGCCGGTGCATCGCCGGGCCGGCCCGCGGCCCCCGCGCCGGCCCATTGCCAAGTTCAATGCCAAGGTCATGCGCGCGCGAGTGCGACTGCGCGCCGCAATGCAGGAGCGGCCGGCGGCAGCCGACAGCCGAGCCGTCAGTGCCTCACAGACGACCGCGCCATACGCCGCATTCGCAATGTTCCGCACGTTCCAACGGGTCACCTGACTAACTTCAACTTCAATGTCTGTCCGTTCTCGAGACCTATCGTATGTGTAAAATTTTCGGGGCAGCCTGATTCTGATTGCTTCTGGTTTTTCAGGTGACCCGATGTGAATTGTACTGCGACGTGCAGGTTGTTGTTTGGAAGAATGTTACGCGTGTCGGAATTCCTGCGGTGAAGAGAACAGTATGTGCGTTGCCGCCGCGACGCCTCCGGACGCTGCCGCGCCACGCCGACCCTGTTATGCAACGATTTCCTCATATCAAACATCCGTCTCGGTAAGTGACTAGAACTAGGTACTCCATTCCTTCATGTTCCGACTCCGACACAACAATGCTTCATTTATTCTGCTCAGATCTCGGACTTGGAACTTGACTGATCGATTAACTCGGCGATACTGTATTTACGATCTTTGCCTTTCGGTTTAAATTGCATTTTCATTTGATCTAATGGATATGCTCAAGGAAAATCATCTAGCAGTCATGTATTACATACGTGAAGTGCGGCCATGTTTGTTTTAGACATTAGACAGTCAATATTACCTATGTATGTGTCCGTCCTCTGTGTGACTCAGCTCAAGGCTTCGCTCTTATCACAACTAATAGATACGAAACAAATAGCAAATTAAATTCCGTAAGTAACATCACCTAAGAAGAAGTCCGTTTGCTCCATGGCGCTAAATATAGATTCTTCTTTCAGACAGTAGGTAAGGTAAACAGCTCATCGAGACTCAATCCGCACTACGCTTGATCACAAAATAAACATATTATTTACATGTAAGAGTAGATAAACCGGAATGGTTTTGCTTAACTTGTTGTTATACACAGAACGAATGTTTTTATAAATAGG
Source organism: Archips xylosteana (assembly GCA_947563465.1). Classification (NCBI taxonomy): domain Eukaryota; kingdom Metazoa; phylum Arthropoda; class Insecta; order Lepidoptera; family Tortricidae; genus Archips; species Archips xylosteana. The sequence continues at coordinate 9,419,483 of OX387362.1, forward strand.
TATTTCATTTCGTAATCTGCTGATCTGATCGTAGTTGAATATTCAACTTTAGTTTTTCTATTTGCGTCATTGCTCCTGAAACTGAAAAAGAAACAAAAATAGTTGAAAACTGGTTTTTGAATCGCGTTTACGTATAAAAGGATCAAATTCCATCCCAAATTTCTAAGCCAAGGGCATCAACTAAACGACTAAGGGCCAACTCCGTATCCTGTTGTATCGAATGCTCGCAAAAAATGTCGAGCGCTCGGTTCAAGGCGATCGGGTGATCCAGCCGACGCTTTCGCGCGCCGCTTCTTAAATGATTATATCACTTGAAAATTAAGGAAAGGTGGAACAACTAACGTAATCTAAATGGAACCGGAACACTGAAAACTTCCGCCTTACCAGCAACTTGAGACCGCATTATTGCCACGGTACCTACCTTTAGGTATACTCCAAACGAGTGATATCGACGCGTCACCCAATCCATTATTATAATTGTTAGTACCACTTAACAACGATCATGTTGATATATTATAACTAGCTGTTACCCGCGGCTCCGTCTGCGCAGAGAAGGGGTGGGGTATAAAAAATAGCCTGCGACCTATTCTCAGACCCACCGAATATAGAGAAAAAAGTTTCATAAAAATCGGTCAAGCCGTTTCTAAGGAGTTCGATAACAAACACCGTGACACGAGATTTTTATATACTTATTAGATCAGGGTTTCTTAACCTTTTTCTAGACATGGACCCCTCTCAAAATTTCAAAGAGCCCACGGACCTTATCCAAAAAAAAAATATTTAACTTCAATCAGCTTTTTCAAACTTAACTTTACATAATAAGTAATAAGTGTGACGGTTGCTGCTACTTATACTTACTAGATTAGAATGTCAAATGAAGGAGCCGTTTTTGATAGGTAACGCAAGGCGCATGTCTACTTTCACTTCTAACCGATTCAATTTTATTTACAATATTTAGTAACAACGTAAGTAGGCTTGCCATGGACCCCCAGCTTTCATTTCACGGACCCCCTAGGGGTCCATGGACCACAGGTTAAGAAACCCTGTATTAGATCATGCATCCACTATCAACTCTTTCTAAAATGCATCGCTGAAATTCTAGAAACGAAGAAAAAAGTATCTATCTTCCTATTTATTACCTACCTATTGCCTATTGCTTACCTTGTATATTTTTTCCATGTGGTACATACTTTTTTTTCTGTTTAGTTTTCTTTTTGGTGTAGGTACAATAAAGAGTTTTGTATTATATCTTAATATTTTAACTATTATTCCTATACCTATTAACGTCGATCATTTAAATACTACATTAAATTAGCTTAGCCTATCCAGACTTTGTAATTTAATTACAGACACATGCGTCAAGTAGAATATTTCCGTGATTTATAGTCTCAAAGAGTTACAGTGAAATACATATGGGCCTCCCACATGGTGGGTTCGCCTTGAACCGTCGCTCGCGCTGCCCGAATAACAATAACCGAATACATAAAAACATGCATGTCTTCTCGCGATCATTATCATCTGTATTTTATACCATACCATACTTATTTAAGTCTCCCCGTGGCTTCAAACTTTCAAACTTTTCCGTGTTGATCAGATGTTTAGTCTTATCTTTGGAAAAGGTCGTCTAAACAAAATGATGATCTGAACTGCAACCATATTCTAACCCTAGGGCCCTATTTCTTACCTCTATACATGTATGTATGTAAGTATTATCTTATCTATATGTCTGCGCTTATGAGTGAAATATTCAATAGTGTCGAGTCTAGACCAAGAACTGTTCTTATTTCTTTAGCATACGCTACAAATTTTAATTTTAGTTTGAAGTTAAATAGTTGGAGGAGACGGTGTTTTAGAAAAAAAAAAGTTTTTTTTATCTTGAACCGGTTATTAATTAGTAACATTCAGTTTTTAAACCATTAGCTTTCTGCGCTAACACCAGTACAAGAGTCAGGTAATAAGCAAACACTTTTAAAATAGAAATACTCAAACGTAAATATTATGTGTTACGAAGGACTATCTTGAACGGAAGGCGTTATTGTATTGGCGCATGGCCGTTTCGATTACGCTGCTCGTCACGTCAGCTTCCATTTATTTAACGAGCTTCTAATCTTTTTGGCAATGGCGTTTCTCATTGATTCTAAAACGCGACCGTGAGTCTGTGTTTACACGAAAATTTACTGCTGAAATTCAAGACGAATAAACTTCATATTCGAGGAAAGCTTGGATCGGAACGCATAACAAACGTGCTGGCACTCCGATTAATAATGTTTCGTTCGATCTAAAACTGGTGTGCAACAATAATGCACGCGAATCGAATAAATCTGAGATTTATACTCTATATTCGATATCCGTAATGTTTATGCTTTGGTTGTGTGCGGTGTGGCCTTGGCCAAAAATAATGTGTATTAATATATTTGCATTAGAGACATCGCGTAGCGCTACTCTCCTGGTATCAGCTGACGGTCGCGTCACAATGACGTCGCGCCAGCAATGGCCGACAATATGGCGGATAAGTTAGCATATACTGTTTCTTTTTCAAAATTCAAAACTTGCTCTATATTTTTTTACCTCAGGAAAATTCTACATAATAAAAAAAATTGGAATGTGTTACTTTGGAGCAAAGAGTTGCATAAACTATTAGTAGAAACTACTTTGGCTTATCTATCTATCTACTATCTACCAAATCTTCTCTTCTTCTTCTTTCTACTATCTACTAAATCTTTCCTGTCCCAAAAAAATGAAGTTGCAAAACGTTCAACTTTGGCGAAAACTTGCATCAGCAATAGAAGACCCGTTCATTGTTTACATAAGATGTGATAAGATTTTGAGGTAACAGGCATTTTACAAAACAATGTCACATTTGAAAATAAATGACTCAAGTAAATGTAATTCAAGCAAGCATATTTATACATATATATATACATAGATACCAATATATATTACTATGGTCTCATTTTTCCTGATCAAAACTTTAAAAATGTTACCTTTGGCACCGTTTTTAGATATAAAGCGAAAACTCAAAATCCACACTTTGCAGACAGCAATATAGTTCGTCTTTGGCATGAATGTAATCCATAAAATATGTCTCAAGACTTTGTACTGACTACATTAAATAAGGAAGAAGAGAATCTATTTCGATCGCTGAAGAGTTTTCCGCCATAAATATGCAGAACTTGCTTCACAAAAGGATAAAACTGATTTAAAAGTCAACTTAGTGACACGTGCATGCGAGATGCAAAAATCGCATATGGATTATGTATTTTGTTTATCATTTGTGAGGTGTTGTTGAGGATACAGTTTATTTATTAAATATTACCTTAAGCAATGTAAACCTACTCGTACGTTCATGTGTTTTATGTACAACTAAGTACCTTTCGCCCGCGACTTCGTACGCGTAGACAATATTAACGTTATCTGTTTGGAAGAAATTTGACATATAGGTGTTTATTACGTGGATTAACATAGGATAATTCCGGGAAAATGCAAAGTTCGCGCGGGATAGGACTAAGTGAATTCTATGGAAAGCTACACTGTCCCTGATTGAAACAGGGTTCTTTTATCCCGGGAAAGCGTAAAGTTTCCGCGGGATAGAAATGACTCTTTAGACCAATTTAAAAAAAAACACTTACAATACAATGACTCTTTATTGTACACCATAAATAATACAATACAGAAAAACAACTATACAGAAAAGAAAGAAAAGAAGAAGAACAAGAAAGAAAGAAAAAATCAAGAAGAAGAGAAAGGAAGTAAAATAAAGTCAGTAAGTAAATGAATATGAAATGAACACAATAGGTACTTCTCATGTTTTGAGTCGATAAATACAAAATCTCATATTATTATTATTTTACCACCCGAACTATTATGTCGCAAATAAATTATTTTAGGTATTTTAAGAATAATAATATATGTAGGTACACTGATCAGCGAATACTAGTCAAATATCGTCTTGGTCTATTTCTGCGTCCCGCTGCAGGGCAGTGGCCTCCTCTCAGAATAAGAGGATTTTGGGCCATAGTTTTCACGCAGGCCCAGTTCGGATTGGGAACTTATATTTGCCAAATATACTAAGTAACTAATAATCAATAAATAAACTATACTCGGTGTGTTTATGTTAAATAGAATTTTCACCTCACTAGCTCGGAAAGCCCTTTTTGTTTGTTTGACATCTATTGAGAAAATCGCTTTTTATCCACATGTGAAGAAAGAGTTTTGACATTTGAAGGCAGCTTAAGTGATATTTGACAGCTAACAAAACGTAAAACGTTAAAATTGCTGAATTTTTAACATCACAATTAATGAATTGCATCGAGTAAAAAACACTAAATACAGTCTTACAACTTTATTTTAATTCATAAGTATCAGCATTCAACATTAACCTTCATTCTTGTTGTAAAAACGGATAAAATGTTCTGACAGTCCAAGTAAGTCGATGTGCGAACAAAACGCATCCGAAATAATAAAGAAAAACTTAAGTCAAAACTTTTCAATTAAGCCGTCAACTTTAAATATTTGCTTGTTTTTCTACTTATTTTGTTATTAAAAATACCTGGGCGACCGAGCTCTGCTCGGGCAGAAACTCGGTACCAAGCGTTTTCCCAGAGATAAGACCAAGCTAGATCAATTTTTCATCCCCGAAAACCCCCAAATACCAAATTTCATCGAAATCGTTGGAACCGTTTCCGAGATCCTGATTATATACACCGGAGGGGTGGGGGAGGGGGGTGAGAGGGGGGAGGGGATGCGGGGGAGGGAGCGCGGGAGTATTAAAGGGGGGATGAAAATTTCATTGATTTTGCCGTAGGATGCACCGTTTTCAAGATATTTGACAAAAACACCGGACGGGGGGGGGGGGGGGTGAGTCACGTTAAACTATCGTCCGTAAACCGACTTTACAGACAACCGGCTTTTCCTGTTCTGTGCTCCCAATAGGGAACGTGCACATAGACGGTGCTGCCAACTGGTGCCATAAGGGTGCCATCAATTTGAATGTTTTACCTTGATAAGTTTGTTTTACTGTCCGCATAGTGTCTCTTCTGTCGCATTAGTGCTGCCGCCTATAGTTACTGCACGTTCCCTATAATACTTTTTCTAACAAAAAAGTAACTTTTTCTCACAAAAGAAGAAACTTGACGTTTTCTCATAAAAAATAAACTTAAAAAAAAAACTAAAAATCTTGAAAAAAAACGTGGTATCGAACCGAGGTCGGCTGGATCCGCGACCACCCGATTTCTAATGTGCCATTATGATCTGCTCGGAGTTGGCGAAATTTAGCTTTATATTCTAATGCAAACAAAAATAGCCGGAAAACACGAGTAAAAGCGATTTTCTGAAAATGAAACATAGCTAGATCAGTTTTTCATCCCCGAAAACCCCCACATACCAAATTTCATCGAAATCGTTGGAGCCGTTTCCGAGATCCTGATTATATATATACATATATACATATATACAAGAATTGCTCGTTTAAAGGTATTAGATAGATATACATATATACAAGAATTGCTCGTTTAAAGGTATTAGATTAGTGATTCGAGTGAATAAATAAATAATAATTGATAGTACAAACCCTTTTATTCTTATTTTCCTCGCTGTAGTGAGGTGAAAAGTTTTGTGTTATACACGGGTGAAAAGTTATTTTATGTCTCGTGTGTTGAAACACTCGCTATCGAAAGGATTCTATTTTTGAACCACTCGCTTCGCTCGTGGTCAATCATAGAATCCTTTCAAAAGCTTGTGTTTCAAATGGACACTCGCAGGTAAAATACAACTTTCCCCCCTTGTATAACAAATAACTATTGAGTTATGAGGGGTCAAAAGTGGCTCCAAATGGTTCATGCAATATTACACACAGCGCTGCTTCGCCAGTTCCCTTTGCTTGAACTTGGCTTGACACGCTGCCGCGTGCCTAGATTGCACTATGTAAGTCCCAATTTCACAACATTGTCAAGCGAATGCACTGAAAAATAAACAATAACCTGTGCCAAAACGTGTGTCAGTTGAGACGTGTAATCAGGTGACGTCATCACACGTGTCGTGCGTTGTACTATCATTATTTACTGCGGCGATAATGAGTAGGTATAATACAACTGACGCTATGATAAGCATTTTATAAATTTTATTCGCAAATGCTTGGGGCTTAAAACCTGTTTAAGTGAAAAAATCTTGTAGGGGCGGGCATTACATTGCGGTGGTCGATTGATCACTGAGGGTACGCTTCCATTAAGGTGAAGCGGAGCGGAGACATGCTGAATTCGATTAATAACATTAGTTGAATTAGGTATTAGTTAATCTTCACTCCACCTTCGGACATTCTTTGTTTTTTTTCTTGTTTTGTTTTTTAGTTTTTTTGTCTAAATACATAGTATATTTTACTGTTGAAGTACAATGTGTATGTATTTTTTTATTTATAGTTTCCTATTTGTAATATTATCGATTTTTAAATTTTAATTTCCGCTATCGATCCCCTTGTAATGTGATAATGTGAAGTGTAGTAGTCAATTCTGCACGTATCCGCTCCACTTTAATAAAAGCACACCCTTAGATCTTGTAGTACCACGACTCTGCAGTGTGTCGTGCATAGTAGACTTTATTAATTACTACTACTAAGTACTAGATTAATTAACGAACTTTTTTAATCGTGTAATCCACAGATTGGTTTAGGTTAGGATAGGTTTATTTTAAAATCCGTTAAAGTTGAGATTTTCCAAGAAAATTGCGTTATATCAAATGACCATTATGTATATCGGCCATTATTATTTTTAAACTTTATATATTTTGATATGTACCCGACTGTATGATTTTTTATTTTTATATTAAGTGTTTCAAACTTACACTGCATTATAGATTTTGGAGTGAAAATACCGTCACCAACTAATTCAGAATTTTAGCATAACGAGGTTTGACTTTGTGGGACATGATTGAAATAGTTGGATTATTTTCGACTTATAATCTAACTTTCTGTTTTTAGATACTTAACAAAATTTCTTGAAATCTTATTACTCGCGCAAAATATGCGCGTCAGTCATGCCTTTTAAGGAACATGGACCCGAAAGAGGTTGCGGTATCCGCAAAATTAACGACTGCAAAGTGAGGCTTGCAAATTAAATGCAGCAGCCTTATAAGGGATCGGTTATAAATTAAGGTAGATGTGTGATTTAAATTTTGAATGTAATTTTGCAATTTGACGACGCATGCCAAGTATCCTAAAAAAACTGCGAGTCCAATGGTTCTTGTAAATATTGGACGAATATTCTGCCGTCATACGTAAAAAGGCCGCATCTGAGATTTTTTTCGAGACTGAGTTAGGTAGGTAAGTACACGTATACTTATACGGATTCAATAAATAAATAAAAAAACCGGCCAAGTGCGAGTCAGACTCGCGCACCAAGGGTTCCGTACAAATTTATATGTATCTATATACATCCAGTCTTAGCAGACCCCTGCTCCTAAGCAAAATGTGCGTAGTGTGGGATCATTGTAGATTGTTTACTGATATAGACAGACAGACAAAAAAATTTATGCTTTTCGCAATTTTTCCTTTATCTGTGCTATAAGACCTTGCATAGTACCAAATTTCAAGATTCTGAGTTCACGGGAAGTACCCTGTACGTTTTAATTCCCTTGCGAGTGTCGAAAATTTGCGGCATAAATAGATTGGTTACTGATATAGACAGACAGTCAAAAAATTACGCTTTTCGCAATTTTTCCTTTATCTGTGCTGTAAGACCTTGATTCGTAACAAATTTCAAGATTCTGAGTTCACGGGAAGTACCCTGTAGGTTTTGATTCCCTTGCGAGTATCGAAAATTTGCGGCATAAATAGATTGGTTACTGATATAGACAGACAGACAAATAAATTAAACTTTTCGCAATTTTTCCTTTATCTTTGCTATAAAACCTTACTTCGTACCAAATTTCAAGATTCTGAGTTCACGGAAAGTACCCTGTAGGTTTTGATATAGTGATATAGACAGACAGACAAAAAAATTTATGCTTTTCGCAATTTTTCCTTTATCTGTGCTATAAGACCTTGCATAGTACCAAATTTCAAGATTCTGAGTTCGCGGGAAGTACCCTGTAGGTTTTGATTCCCTTGCGAGTGTCGAAAATTTGCGGCATAAATAGATTGGTTACTGATATAGACAGACAGACAAAAAAATTATGCTTTTCGCAATTTTTCCTTTATCTGTGCTATAAAACCTTGCTTCGTACCAAATTTCAAGATTCTGAGTTAACGTAAAGTACCCTGTAGGTTTTGAATCCCTTGCGAGTTTCGAAAATATGCGGAAATTTGCGGCATAAACGGCTGTATCTTTTGATTGCGTTGGCTAAGAAGTTTGATTTTTTCACAGCTCCAAGGGACAGTAGACTTGAGTATTTTATATAATATAAATTTCAGCTTGATACCTCCACGCGTTCCTGAGAAAAAGGGTCTTGACAGACGGACGGACGGACAACAATGTGATCCTATAAGGGTTCCGTTTTTTCCTTTTGAGTTACGGAAACCTAAAAAGGTGCAGTTTCGTGAAAATTGTCAGAAGCGACTTTTTTCCGTATAACGGCAGTATTGTTGATATAAAAACCGGCCAAGAGCGTGTCGGACACGCCCAAGATAGGGTTCCGAATCAGGTACGAAAAAATCTTTGCATACTTTATTAATGTGGTTGTTTTGGTCCCAACTGTTCTCCCACCGCGCTCAGAATTTCAACATCGGCGGTACAGCGCCAGCTATCGGCGAATTGGGTAACTAGTCTAATCTACTAGAACTAGTATGTAGTATGTTGATGGTTTTTCAGATGTAATTCTTTATTATATGAACCGATTTCAATTTTATTTTTTTTATTTGTCAGAAGATACTGTTAGCGTGATCTTATAAGTACTTAAAGAAAAAAAATGCTTGCAATGGCGATTAAATTAGTCTTAGTTTAGAAATATTTATTTACAAAAACTTAAAAACTGCTCAACTGATTAAGTTGAAAATAATTTTCCTAGAAAGTTTTTATTAAGTTTAACTTTCGTGATTTTTTTCATATTTTTTAGACTTGCTGTTCAAAAGTTAGAGGGGGACACATTATTTTGAACTTTCGGAGTGAATATCTCCGAAAATATTCACTTTATCAAAAAATGGTTTTAGCAAACCCCTATTTATTTTCAAATACCTATCCAATGATACCCCACATTAGTCGAGAAAAAAAAATCACCCCCACTTTACGTCTATGGGAGGTACCCTAAAAAAATTTTTTTTAGTTTTTTTATTTAATTACTTTGTCAGCGTGACTGATATATATATTCATGCCAAATTACAGCTTTCAAGTACTATCAGTCTCTGAGCTTAGCCGCGGACGGAGAGACAGACAGACGGACAGACATGGCGAAACTGACTACGGAACCCTAAAAAGACAAAAGCTAAGAACTACAGTAATCGTTGTAAATACTGGCTAATCTAATTATATTGAATGGGTATTCTAGATCAAATTTTATTAGTTCTATTTTTATTTTTTTATTTTATACGACTATGATAAAGCCAAAAGGAAGTGTAATAATTTCATTATGACTTGTTTTAATACCGTATGTCACTTCTATTATGCTCTCCAAATAAATCCGTCTATTCTTTTATAATAATTATTTCTAAGCACAAAATAACGCATTAGATCAATCCAAATTTACAACAGTAATAATATAAGATGCAAGTTTTGTTTTGGTGTAGTAGGTAGGAACACCGTTATTTAATTCAAGAAAGAGATTTATAAACTAGATAATCTATCGATGACCTACCCTTTTCACATTGGGAGATCGATGAATCAACATTAAAATCGATGTAATTTCATATAACATTAATAAACTAATGTCGTCGACCATCAAGATGTCTCGGTCATTTCCAATTTCATTGACTGAGTCATTTCTCGTCTCGTCACGTACATTTCATTTCCATTTTCCTTTGTTTCAAAATCGTAAATCACGGATTAAATGCATTTAAATCGACTGGGTTGAATTTAAATAAGCGATTTGCTCATTAAAAAATGTAATAAATCTGATTTAAAAACCACTGCATTGGAATAAGAGTAGGTTCGCTTCTATTAAAGCGAAGTGATGTAGTGAGGAGCGGAGACTAACAAAATCTATCAATCACGTTAGTTGAAATTCCGCTTCATATGACCACACTTTCTAATTTCCGCGACTTTGAAGAATAAAAAATAATGTCAAAATGAAATTGTTGGCAAGGAAGGATACACCAGACAGATAAAATATTTAAACGTAGGTATTTAAATACTAAACAATTTTGTATTAATACACATATTGCTTTACGTGATTTTGTTTCTCATCAACGTTATACATATACGAAGTATACGTAACAGTGGTGTTCACTTTCCTAGTAGTTGCCATCTTTGATTTTATGTCATTAATAATAGAGGTGACAGCATGGTGTAATCTATTGGGAATTTGTATGTCAAAATTGGAACATTTACCAGGGGCTAAATTAAGGAACGGCCCCACACGGTTTGAGAGCGGTAATTCAATTGGCTAAGTAAAGTTTTTTTAAGAGGTGCTAATTATATTTTTTTTCGACAGTCGGCGTTCTGAAGATCGAGAAACTGCAGCTGTTTTATTTTTATCTCCTATTGTTTACTAGAAATATTTTTTTAAGTGTTCGAGTTGACATTTGTGAGATTTAATGGCTGACAAGCGGTTCGTGCTCAGTACTTAGTAGAAACAGAAAAAAAACTAAGTCATCTGTCACTTTTGTCCATGTCAAACCGTTTGCGTTTCGTTTGCTTTGCGTTTTGGTGTGATTTTTGGACTATTTTTAACAACCTCCGCACAAAATCCGGATTTACAATTTTACCGCATTTTTCCACGACTTATGCACGATAATTGAATCACGATTGAATATTTTTGATCATTATTTTGGAACTGCTTTTTGGACAATGCAAAATAAACGAAACGCAAACGGTTAGATTTCATTTGACATTGACAATTGACTTCGTTTTTTTTTCTATTTCTGCTAAGTACTGAGCACGAACCGCTTGTCAGCCATTAAATCTCACAAATGTCATCTCGAACACTTAAAAAAATATTTCCAGTAAACAATAGGAGATAAAAATAAAACAGCTGCAGTTTCTCGGTCTAGAAGAAGACTACTGTCGAAAAAAAAAACATTTAGCACCTCTTCAAAAAACTTTACTTAGCCAATTGTTTGGGTTGGGTTTGGTTTCAACTGCTATTCAGGAACGCCAAAAATCACTGGTTTGCGAGAGGTTTGGGCTGAGTTTGGGATGAGCCTTATTTATTTATTTATTTATTCACTTACAGAGCGAATTAACAGGAAAATAAAACTCATCCCAAGCTCAACCCATTCCTATCCTCTCCCAAACGATTGAATTGAATTGCCGCTCGCAAACCGTGTTGGGCCGTTCCTGAATTTAGCTCCTGATCGAAGCTGAAACAAAATATTTGAATCATGTAATGATTAGATACCAGAGCGCAATATTACTATGTCGCTGTAACACAGCAATTAAATTGCATGGTAGAGTATAGCTATTCGAGTGTGTAATTACGTTACCAACACCATAGTTATCTTTCAAACTAAATACAAACTGATATATAGATGCACAGAAAAAACCCCAGAAAAAAGACCAATGCTGGGAATCGAACCCAGGTCCTCAGCGTTCCGTGCTGCGTGCTTACCCCTACACCATCACTGGTCTTTAGGGCTTTAGGGTCTGGTCTTAGACCAGTGATGGTGTAGGGGTAAGCACGCAGCACGGAACGCTGAGGACCTGGGTTCGATTCCCAGGATTGGTCTTTTTTCTGGGGTTTTTTCTTTGCATCTATATTTCAGTTTGTATTTAGTTTGAAATATATGGTTTCATGGGATAACCGTAAAAGTAATAAAAAAATGAAGTTGAAAAATAAATAAAAAAGATACTTCATATCTGACTTGACCATAGTTATCTTTAAATTGCTATAATATTTGTGAAATAAAATAATGTCTGGCATGTAGTTTACTATACGGTAGTTATTATTAGTACACACTAGTTCAATAAAATTTGCTAATAGTTATTATTATTTGTTAATTTATAATGTCCGAAATAAATGACTTATTTTTATTGATTTCTCTTTGTGGGTAAGAAAAAAAATGTTTTGGCCTCACCCTAAACGTTAATTAAGTATGTGTTGTCAAATATCTTTATGAACGGCAGAAAAAATAAAGCAACAAGCCGTATTAAAACGATACAAAAAAAAAAAAGACAACGCTGGCCTTTTCCACGATCACGTGCTGTTCAAGATGCCTAGTTACTGGAGTCTATTCGGTTAATGTAAGACAATGTGCATTTGCGGATGTCACGTACTGAAGTTTCCACATTTAGTACAAATGGAGCGCACATATAACTCTAGCCTAGCTATATCATTCTCCATCATTAATCAAGTTGCGTCATGTCACACACACCAACACCCGATACACGTGCGGCATATGTGTAAGTCAGTGTAGGTACGTGTGTGTGATAACTAGGGTTGCCAACCTTAGTGCACAAATTTGCGGTACAGTCGAAGAAACTGAATCAAACCCTTGAACCCTTGAGCCCTTTTCATTGCAAATGTCATGTTGACATTTCATACATCTGCCAAAGTAATCATCGTGAAATTGGTTGTGAATAAAGTTTCAACCAGGAGCTAAATTCAGGAACGGGCCTTCACGAGTTTGGTAGCGGTAATTCAATCGTTTGTGTTTGGTTTGGTTTGAACTGCTATTCAGGAACGCCAAAAATCACTGGTTTGCGAGAAGTTTGGGCTGAGATTGGGATGAGCCTTATTTATTTGTTTATTTAGGTATTTATTTACAAAGCGAATTTACAGGAAAATAAGGCTCATCCCAAGCTCAACCCATTCCTATCCTCTCCCAAACGATTGAAAATTTCAGTTTCCTTGAATGTTACATTAGCGATCAAATTAGCTTAGATTGGTTAGCTATATTGGCCGTCAACGTATTGAAAAGCATGAAAAATTAAACCAGATTAACTTTTATTGCACTTTTATATGTATATATATATATATACTTTTACGAATATGACTTTTATGACGCAAACATCAAAAATCTAGTTCAATATAGATCGGGAAAGAGGAGTGACAGGATATTGCCCAGCGCGCGTAAATCGCGGTATATTTAAATTGACGTTAATTTCGGTGCTTTTGCTTTGCTTATAATCTAGTCTACCCTGAAAATGAGACGCGACGCATACTCTAGGCTCCAGAAACGGGACGTCCCAAGTATCTACTCGTACAGCGGGAGGGTTGGCAACCCTAGTGCTAACTGCAGCTTGCATTGCACATGCGCGGTGGAGGGGGCACGGCCACGGTCGTAGAGACCTTGAGCCGCGTAGCAACACCGTGCCATGCCAACGCACACTTTTTTATTTTCTTTAGTCTGCCTGCAATTTCTTAACGTTATATGGTCGTAACGCATGACGGGCATGTGACCTGCGCATTCAGTCTAGCCTAGCTTGTGAGCATGCTTGGAATTATTTTATCGGTGTATCTTTATTACTCGGCGTTTCGCTGCTTCGTGGACGTTTGCAGCGATCAGTGCGCTTGCATTAACGACATATGAATACTTACTTACCTTATACATACAAGATAAATTTTAATTGTGATACAAAATTAGTGTTTGACAACGACAATTCAATGCATTAACTCAATTGTTTCAACTATTTAGTCTTATTTAATTTGAAGTGTTCATAATTTAATTTCGGCACAGTATGAACAGTCAAGGTCATTCATAAATATTATGGAGATTGTTGTTGTCGCTTTGTTTGCTTTGTTTGCCTGAATTTTTATTCTTGTAGTGTCACTACTGGCAGTACTGCTTTTGGTGATCAATAAAGAATATTTGTATTGTATTGTAGATTACAAAGACCTCAGAAATATCTATACACCTCTATACCACTAAATTATAAGTTTGGTGTTATACGTAAGTATAGACTTACTTATAGAAATTGCCCTCGGCTGAACATCCTAAATTTTATCAAACAAATTTTAACATTGTGTTCCAGGGTGAATCAACTTTTTAGTGTTCAACGTCATACGTACAGAGTCCCGGATCGATAACACAAATTTATATAAAAGTAATGACTTTTATTTGTGTTCCTTTATGTTCCTATTAATATTACCTAGCATTTTATCACAAAATATTTCATTTTGTTTACAATTTATCTGTTCTGTAATGGTTGTCCAAAAGACCAAAAGTTGGTTTTCAATAGAAGACAGATTGTCCCCTTGCAACGGTGCACCGTAAAACTTTGTATCACGAAAAAATACTGTTGCGGAATTGATATTTATACACATAATCGTTTTTATGGATAAGTATCATTAATAAAACACACCGATTTCTTATATTTGCACCAAACGGTTTATGAATTTCTTGCCTTTTAATTTTGTCCCTTTAATTACACACGCTATGCAGGTCCACTGGGCAACCATAAAATAGTTATAAAATATAGTTATTGATGGCGTACTAAGATACTTCACAACAAGCTAAAAGTTCTTTTAAGCAAATAGGCCTAGCCGTTATTTTGATTTCACAAAACTCGCAGCGTTAGTCGGTCGAGTACTGTTGAAGACTGTGGGTGGCTTTATTGTCTGTCCATCGGACCACTGGCACAACTACGTAAGTACTTAACTTATTACAATAAATTATATTGTACCAGATACTATTGTATAAATATTTTACCGTAAGGGTGAAATAAAACATAAAAAATCATTAATATTTATTATACGGCACAAAGTTTTAGATAAGTCCCTCGGACAACTAGTCACTTGGACAACGGAATTGGTTGTCCGTAGGACATTTTGGTTGTCCCTTGGACAAAAACAATTCGTTGTTGTCCTATGGCACCCCAGTAGTACAGAGGGCCTTCCTGAGACGTCGCCATCCACTCCTGTCCTGCGCCTGTTGCTCCGCGTCCCTCCAACTCAGCCCTGCTGCCCGCAGCTCGGCGTCCACGGTGCGCTGCCACGTGTGTGCCGGTCGGCCCCGCCGTCTGCTCCCATGCGGCCTCCACGTGAACGCGACCCTGGTGGTATTGTCCTCTGGTCTTCGGAGGGTGTGCCCTGTGTTTTTATTTCTTTCTTGCTTTCTATCCACTTCCATTTCCGTTGCGCGATTTCTCACTTCATCAAGATTTGGTGGCATCGCTTTCATAGATTCAGATCCTCGTTGCTGATAGTGTTCATCCAAAATATGCGCAGGATGGACCTCAGGCATTTGTTGACGAACACTTGTAGCTTGCTCGTCAGACTCTTTGTCTCCTTTCAAGTCTCGCAGCCGAAGAGCAAAACAGACTTCACTATGGAATCGAAGAGGGAAAACTTGATCCGCCGGGTGAGCAAGTTCGAATCCCACACAAGTTTTAGCTGGGTAAAGGCACCTTTCGCTTTGTTGATCCTCGCGTTGACGTCATCATCAGAGTCGCCGCTGTTGGTCATGGTGCTGCGGAGATATGTAAACTTTGCGACAGATTCCAGTGGTGTACCATAGAGTCTGATGGGTCTGTTTTCCAAAGACTGTACTCGCATTTCGACGGTCTTCCTAGTGTTCATTCGTAGACCCTTATCTTGAGCTTCCTCTCGTAATGAGTCCAGCTTCATTTAGAGAACGGTCAGTGAAGACGAAATCAACACTATGTCGTCTGCATAGTCAAGGTCCTCCAGGTGCGAGCTTTTGTTCCATGGAATGCCCCTAGATGTTTGAGTTACCTTCCGCATGACGTCGTCGAGTAGGACAATGAAGAGCAGCGGTGACAGGAGGCAGCCCTGCTTGACTCCTGAAGTCATTGGGATTGGTTCCCCTAGAACTTGGTCGTGTAAAACCTTGCAGATGCTACAGTTATATAGGGACTTGATGATACCTATATACAGTATTCCACTTCGCCTAAGACAGGACCACAGTGCGCTCCACTTCACGGAGTCGAACGCTTTCTCGAAGTCGACGAAAGCAAGGAAAAGTTCGGCTCGCCACTCCACGCACGATTCTATAAGTATGCGCAAAGTATTCATGTGGTCGGTGCATGACCTGCTAGAACGAAACCCGGCTTGCTCTTCCCGAAGTGTCCCTGCAATCTCTGAAGACTTTCGGTTGAGGAGCATTTTGCCAGAACTTTAGCCGCAGTCAGTAAGAGCATTATGCCCCTCCAGCTATCGCAGACTGACAAATCCCCATTCTTCGGTACCTTCACGAGCAAACCCTGCTTCCAGTCGCAGGGAATACGCTCCTTCTCCCAAATACGCTGCAACAGCGGATAAAGTATTTCGGCTGTCCTAGCCAGATCCGCTTTTAATAGCTTCACATTGATGTTATCAACCCCTGGTGCCTTTCCTGCCTTCAGCTGTTTAATAGCGGCGACTACTTCTGCGTATGTTGGTGGAGTGGTTGGCAGATTTAAGGGAGGTGGTCCGGAGTTGTCTGAAGCAGTTATCGGTTGGGCTTAGCCAATGCTAGTCAACAGGTTGGAGAAGTGCTCGTTCTCGTCTTCGCTAGTGGCGTCTTTTAGCGGCTTTTTGGAGGAAAGTGATTTGTTGCACAGGCGTTTAGTAACGTCGTAGAACTCCCTCATGTTGGCTATCTTGGCTGCTGCGTTAGTCTGGTCTGCTAGCTCGTTGGCGGCACGCCGTCTGTCACGTCTCGCCAGCTTTCGGATGCGGAGGCGTGAGGCACTCCTCATCTCGGGCATCCGAAGCGACAGTGTATTCAGCGGCCAACTGCTCTAGCTTTACGCTCTGCCTTCTCTCTATCGCGGACCACAGCACTTGGGACATCCAGGGTTCTTGCTTGGAGCGTTTATAGCCCAGGACTTTTTCGCCGGCTACAGTGAAAGCAGTGCGTACAATGATTCCAAGTTTCATCCATTTCCTCGTCTTCCAGCTCTTCCAAAAGCTCAAATTGATTAAGGAGGCAAACACCGACCCTCCTTGGTTCTAAGTTTCTGCAAATGGAACTTTTTGGATGCCTTACAACTTTACGACGCGTGCTGCCATCTTGAGACGTACATCAGCGATGACAAGATGATGATCGCTATCCACATCAGCGCCGCGGCGATTCCTAGCATCAAGTAGCGACGTTTTCCAGGCTCTGCTTATCGTAATGTGTAAGATAGAACTAAGATACATAAAGAAAATTTAAAATTACGAAGTGAAGCTAATAAGTGGAAAACAAAATACGAAAAATATAAGAACTACGGGTTCCAAGCTGGTTATTCTTCGAAGCGGGTCATGTTCTGTACCCTCTTGTAAGATTTTTGGTTCTAATATTTCCATTGGACAACCAGATATGTCTATGGGACAACCAAGTTGTCCCCAAAATTAAAAAACACTAATCATTATTTTATGTATTTTTAAATTCAAAAACAATTAATTTTTTTAAAAGATACAATAACACAATATAAAACAAAGTAGCAGGAAAAAAATTATTAAGTTACTGTTACTATTTCGCATTTTAATTGAAAAGTTCACTTTCTATGAAATTAGAGTTGTCCTGGGGACATGATTATGGGAAATACTGTGAAATTATTGAGATATATGCCATATATAAAAATAAAAAAATAAACTGTATTGTTAAATGACTGTAAGTAAGATAATTGTATTAACAATAACTGATGTCTAGTTTAGCTAAAAATAATTTTGAATGGTGGTCCAGGGGACAGGGCAGATCTGGGCTGGTGAATTTTTTCTAGTGAAACGCACTAAATTCTCAAAGAAACAGCTCTGCTCTATACAGATTCATAAACGAGAGAAAATTATCTTTTAAATAAAACATTTAAAATTGGAAAATAAGAACAAAAAATAAAAATCCAAAATTTCATCATGTGGACATTTAAAAGTTGATTCACCCTCCAACATTAAGTAACTGAACTAGAAACTTTTGTTCGAACACCATAAGTAAAAATGCTACCTTTACAATGCAGAAAACGATATGTGCAAAATGCAACCAATCGCATAAGTTGCAATAGACATCTCGGCTTACTCCCCTTGTTATGTGCAATGTGAGGATTATTTCGTCAAACTGATGTGATTGGTCGTCTCTCCACTTATCGGTTTTGCTACGCTTCTATTATTGTTAGGGGGCGATAGTGCAAAACACTCTAAAGTGGTAAAATAGGATCACTCGTTTCCCATAATTTTATTTGTCGTAAATTCACTTGCCAAGGCAGCACGTTTGCTATACTTTATACATAATAAATGATTTTAAAAAATAAGGGGATCTCAACCAACCAATGTAAAATGACGATTCTCGAACAAAGTGTGATTTTCTTTTAAATATATATATGTACCTAACTAAGCAGTTTTTCTTGTTACTAAAATCGATGACATGGCTCCTTAGTTAAAAATAGAAATTTCCGCACACAAATAAATTCCGATAAATTCCGAGTTTTCCGATTGATAACCTATAAGTCAAACCACTAGGTACTTATGCCAGACTGGCAAGGTTTTTTTTTTACCATAAATGTAGTAGAAAACAAGAACAACGAATTGAACAAAAGTGCAAAAATATACATATTTTTATCATTCACAGTATTGACGGAAAATAAGGTAATTTTGTACAGTACTACAGTACAGGTACTTAGTAAAAAAAGCCTAGTAATTTCACCTTTGGCCTCTCAAGCAAAGGTTCGTAGGTTCAAAACCGGGCTCACGCCACTGAGTTTATCGAAGTGTATGTGCGAAATTACATTTTGAAATTTGCCACGAGCTGTACGGTAGAGGACAAACATCGTGAACAAATCCTGCTCATGGGTACGTCTCAAATCACATAAAGTTTGAAAAGAATTGATATAATGCAACTTTCTTGGAAATTCTCAACTTTACAGAATAAACTTAATACAAATAAACCTTATAAGTATACCAATCTGGAGATTACTCGAAAAGAAAAAGTTAAGTACTTAGTTAACGAAAATTACATTCTATCAAATAACCATTATGTATGTATGTATGTATGTATATATGCATGTATATAAATACTTTATTGTACATAAAACACAAAAATAATACAAAACAAAAAGAGTACAAAGGCGAACTTATCCCTAAAAGGGATCTTTTCAAGCTAACCTAGCATGAAAGGGAAAACTTAAAAAAGATAGGCAAACAGTAATTTATGTACAGAGAGAAGAAAGGAAAATATAACATAAATAAATACACAAAATGTATGTATTTGGTCCATTAATATTCTTTTTAATTAAACTTTATGTTCCTAATCCGCACTGGGCCTGCGTGGGAACTGCGGCCCAAGCCCTCTCATTCTGAGAGGAGGCCTGTGCCCTGCAGTGGGATGTATACGAATATAGGTTGGGACGATGAAGTATATATATGCTACTCCTTGCAAGGCTACTCTAGTCCTTTGTTTGATTAAGCGAGACCACAAGACAAATGAGTATCAGATGTCTCGTCTCAGGGCCGGGGCGGTCTGTTTTAATTACTAGCAATTGGCTGAATACAGATTAGTCGCTAAACATAGTATAGTATCCCATTCTATCGTACTAATATTTTTTTTCTTTTGTTTTCTACTCCATGGCAATCTGTCCTAGTAGGTACCTAAGTATGTACAATAAGCCACTAACTAGTTTAACCAACTTTTAATCTCAAAATTCAAATTCAAATTACTTATTGCATGGTCGTGTCTTTTTTATTTATTATTAGAGACCGGATATCATGCAATTACATATTTGCATACGCAAATGCATATTTAGCCCACTTTCATCTGCTATCATTGCATATTTTACCTAAAATCTTGTGATTGATGATGCATATTTTCACTAGGTAAATTGCAACATTTCTGGGAAAGATAATATGGATGTTGACACCACTAATCAACACCAATAATAAACGTACAGTTGGGGTAAGGTTCGTCACTTTTAGACCTTAACTCTATGTAGAGTCGAAAAGTGTCGAACCTTTTCTTACCCCGACTGTACTTTTTATGAACTGTCAAGACAAAATTCTCCCATAGAGTTTGAATGGCAATAGCAACTTATGACGTCACTTGTTCGCCAACTCAATCAACTAACCATTTACCTATTTGTTTTAAAGCAACAAAAAATATGATTTTTCAGTATATCGAAAATTAATCTGGTTTTCATTTCAGGGCTAAAATAAAGCGTGCGTGTATAAGCTTTTGGCCCCATCGGCCATCAGTTCTACGAGCGATGTGCCCTGCCCACTGCCACTTGAGTCTGGCGATTCTTCGACCTATGTCGGTGACTTTAGTTCTTGCGCGGATTTCATCATTTCTAATGCGATCCTGCAGAGCAACTCCAAGCATAGCCCTCTCCATCGCCCTCTGAATGACCTTGAGCTTTCATATGAACACAATATTATATGATAATTGATAACAACCAGTGCTCTGCTAGAATTCAATCGGTACCTATAGAAGAGATTCCTAACTATTTAGAGAATTCCATCTTCACTTTCATTTCATTAAGAAAAGCCTTTATCCTTAATACTTTGCCAATTCAAACAGTCGCCGGAATAGCTTATTAAAATTAAACCAGGTCAGAACCAGGCCATATGGAATAGTTCATAACTCGGAACACTTACAGGTCACAGAATCCGACCTATTTACCCGACCTATAAACTATACACGGAACTTCAACATTGACTTAATAATATTGTGGGTTGAGGTCATACAGAAACTCTGTAATACAGTCGTAATTATTAAGGTTTCTGGCAGTGCCTTGGCATGCCATACAATAGATTACTTAGTGCTATCGGTGACACGTAGTAATTCTATACACTTTGGCAGTTGGCACCCAAAAATATACTTTGTGACTGCTACGGACACCGCTAGCGGTGGCCGGTTGAGTTGAATATAGCGATTATCAAACATGAGTGTCGGATCTGTGCGTAGTAGGTAATTATTATGTAATCTGAGGTTTCGATGCTAAAAAGTATAAATCTTCCCAGGTGAATTTTTCGCTTCGAGCCATTACATTAAATTTGAACCTTAATACTATGACGATACCGTTTGTTTTGAAAGATAAGGGCTCGAAGCGAAAAATTAATTGGGAAGATTTATACTATACCCTATTACTTTGTAAGATTCGTTAATGTTTGTTTGTCTGTCAGAAGGCTGTAACTTTTGCCTCGTAACACTTAGTCCAAAGAACGTTTGTGACACTAAATACGGCCCAATAACAACAATTAATAAAAAAGCATTTCCGCTGTATACCGAAGTATTTTATATGATTTTCAACATTATATCTAACCTTTTCATGAGATTCATCTTACTATTATTATAAATACGAAAGTTTGAATGAGTGTCTGGATGGATGTTTGTAACTCTTTCACGCTAAAACTGTTTGAGGGATTCTGATGAAATTTAGCACATAGATAGTCTATAACCTGGATTAACATATAGAATACTTTTTATCCCGGAAAATTGCATAGTTCCCGCGGAATAGCGATAAACGGATATCGCGGGCAATAGCTAGTGAGATAGTAATGGTGACGGATAGACGCACGCACGACAAACACAGACGGAAAACGAAGAGATCTTATATAACAATTATGCTATATGTATAGGTACCAACACATGATATAGTCTCTAGCTTTATATGATTTGGAAGAAATAATAGAAAGCCAACAACTAACTTCGTCTGCATCCCGTGAGAACTTTGCATTTCCCGGAATAAAAAGCTCATAATATCAGGACTAAGCCTTCTACTCGAGATTTTTTTTAGAAATGATTTCATAGTCCCACACATTACCTCCTCCAGAAAAAAAAATACCTCTTTCTCATGATAGTAATATTAGTATAGATAATATAGATATAGTGTATGTCCTTACATAACAGCATATAAAACTTATTTTTCTCGCTTTCTAACCGAATCTAATCACCTGATGACGTCACGAAGAAAACGAAAGGGATGAACTTTTGCTTTTCTTTGAGAGGAACGTGACTCACTGGCACCACTCTCCCCTTTCGTGATTCATTTGGCTATCCCGGTTTTGTATTCGCAGCATGAGTCACTTTAGCATAACTTATTCCTTGAATTTGAGCTAGATGAGTTTTCTTTGTGACCGTTCATTGAAGCACCAGAAAAATCTATTGAAATAAATAAATAAATAAAATAAATATTAGGGGACAATCTTACACAAATCGACCTAGTCCCAAACTAAGCAAAGCTTGTACTATGGGTACTAGACGACGATAAACATACTTATATAGATAAATAAATACTTAAATACATAGAAAACATCCATAACTCAGGAACAAATATTCGTGCTCATCACACAAATAAATGCCCTTACCGGGACTTGAACCCAGGACCTCTTGCTTCGTAGGCAGGGTCACTACCAACTAGGCTAAAGCGGTCGTTTCGGTAAATAGATTTCGAGAAGCAAAAATCGCAGCTGAAAAAGTTCCGCCTCTTATACAATCTGATCATCATCATTCCAGCCAATATATGTACGTCCCACTGCAGGGATATGCATAGAACCAAAAACAAAGAGATAAACCTGCACCGTATTTAAAGCACACACTGGCCCGAAGAAATATTACAGATCCTCCATCTTTTTACCCCTTCATAAGCAAAGCTTTGTTTTTCACATATAACTAAAAGGCAGCACATAACTGTTACCTTGTATTAAGGTTGACCTGCCTTTGAGCAGGTCGCCAGGCACAGCCTGACCTAGATTCATCAGCGAACTAAATACATTCCATGGACGTCGAGCCAGCAGGATCTAAGCCCAGGGTTCTCCGGGATTGCCCTTTGACATTTTGTGTAGGCGGAAGCCGCGCATGCGTAGTCTTAAAGTCCCCCCTACCCCCTTCCTGGGCCTGGCGTGGGCAGATGACGCAAACCCTAGCCTGTAGCGACCTCAGGAGCTATTTTTAGAATCATTTTGCTTCCAATCTAGGGATTATGCTTTAAGTTTCAATTTCAAAGGCCTTGATGTCTGAAGCGAAATTGCGTAATTCCGTTTTATTGGGAGAAGTTACCTGTTTTTGTTTTATTGACACTAAGCTCAACTAGTGATATTTGGGCCATTTTCAAATTTTGCGCAGGGTAAATTAGTCCCGACCTAAAAAAAATTGTTTCCGTTTACACTGTCTATTTTCTGCGGTTATTTGAGTGAAATTATTGTTGATTTACAATCAGCTACATACCACAGATCATTATTGACTATCAAAACCAAAAAAAGATGCTTAGTATTTATGTAATATTTGTAATAAGGCATGGTAATAAAGTGGTAGCTCCATACAAATAGTAACAGTGTTGTGCGCAAAATTTAAAAATTACCCATTTATGTAATAAGTATATTTTCTTTCAAAAACGCCTTAGAAACCAACGAAAGACTTACGAAGTAAGAAAATTCCAGCTTGCCTTAATACCTATCTCTTCTCTTACTCATAGTCTACGTATTAAAATTATAATTATACGTAGCTCTTAGCTCATCTCTTGGTCACCAAGATAAGTATAGTAATCTAAGTAGATTTAGCTAGTTTGGAGTCGGCTGGATAGTTCTTTCTACTGTTTTCGGTTTTATATTTAAATACATAAGTTACATTATATTGGGTATGATTGTGTAATTGTGACTCATTGTAAATCTTTACTTGTAAATGAACTTTTTTACTTTTACGTTGCTTTAGCGAACTTAAGTATTTACACTTGAAGGTCTTCGTTAATGCTTAAACTTTAAACTAATAACTCATAGCTTTCGAGAGTGAACGTTCTTGCGCAAAGTTATTATTAAGACTAAGTTATTAAGATACCTACTTAATTCGAATTGTTGCTACTTATCTTCAGGGATAGTGCAAATTACATGTTTATCTACCATACCTACATAGGTACCGCGTATCTGCACTACATGTAGTTTTACGGGGAATGGTTTTAACTTCATATTTGTTTTATTTTAGTATTTTAATTTGCAGTAAAAATTGATAATTTACTAATTCACTATTCCCGATGCTCAGGGTCTCAAATAATATCCATCCCAAGTTTTATCTAAACCAATTGTGAAGTAGTATAAGTGTGAAGAGTTATAAGACAGGAGTCACTTTCGAATTTACAATATTAGTACTTATAGATATGGACACAGATAGCCCCCCATTTCTCTGAGAGGATTACGTGCTTGATATCGTTTAAAAAATGTCTCATATTGTTATACCTAATAATATAGGTAAATAGAAGTAGGTACCAACGTCATTGACTGAGTCAGGCTTGTTTTCCGCACTATAGACCTCAAGGATGTCCACAGCGCACAACATAGCTATTATATTCACTGTCCATTGAAATTGTTGTCTATAGTCTGTAAAACTAAAATGAACCTTATCTTTAACGGCATAAGATGAACATCTAGATGTATCTTCCGAGCAAAGAATATATTGTTTCTTTCGTAAACATAGAGTAAAGTAAGTTTTATTTGGTCTTCGTTTCCCGGAATGAAACACTTAATAATACAGGAGTGAAGGAACATGTTCGTAATTTAAGTATGTTTTTGTTACAGATGTATAAGTTGAAGTCGAAGGCATCCGTGTTCGTATCCCGCACCTTGTCCATTTAATCGGTGAGTGTCATTTTGATTATGTACAACACTTTTCTATCTATATCCTCGTAAGTCCAAACTTTTTTTAATAGACGTAGTGTTAGAGACCGAACCTAGAGTACCCAGTTTTGTGATTTTGGAAATGATTTCTACAAATTTAAAGTTCTCATTTCGTTGACATAGTAGGTACATTCTTTTTGTACTTCACATAGTACATTCAGTGGTTATTCTTACGATGGATTTGTACTTTATGAAGTACACGAGGGCTACGAGCTTTGCGCAGATATTTCCGACAGTAAATATATATTTTTATGTCTTGATATATAAAGCAAATAGGTCGATAGGTCGATTAAGCACAATCTTTTTTTTGTATTTTCCTACGACTATATTAATTTCTTTAGTATTTGAAAAATTAAAAACTTAATTCAATGATGTCTTTCAACTATTTAGGGTGCAATAACTCGTAATTTTTATTTATTTACTCATCAATAAAAATAACAGCATTACAGTATAACACCAATGCGCTGTAAAATTCAAAAATACAAATAAAACAAATAACTATTTATGGATTTTTGAAAAACGTCTTCATCGCTTCCCTAAAACGACGGAACTCCACACCCTCCGGCCAAAAGTCGGAGCGCAGGAACATCTGCTGGTGCTTGGCAGGCACTTGGAGCCTAAATGAGCTGAAGTTGTTAGCCCTTTGAGACTCAAGCGGATTTATTTGCAAACAATAATTTAATTACATCAAAATCATTAGGTGGTATTGAGACAATATGCAGCTTACTCTACTATTTGTAATCATAATATCATTCAAAAGTTTTAAGACTTAAAGGCCGGCGTAGATTAGATGCGTATGCGTGTCACGTCACGCACACGCATCATTTGTAATAAATGAAACTGTAAGAAAGATGGCGCACTAGATGCTTGAAAATGGTGTGCAATATGTCTTACAGTTTCATTCGTTACAACTGGTGCATGACACGCACATGCATCTGGTTTGCGTCGGCCTTTATGGGTAAGTAAATTATTGTTTATCAACAAAATACTTTTCATGCAAAATTATTTGTATGAACCACTTATTCAAACACTAATGTCGTGATATTTGTGATGCATACGCCAAGGCCAGAGCAGGCACTTGCGATAGCTTTATGTACCTATCTGGTAGTCAAGTTTAGACTATTGACTTAAAGAAATAAAGCTTCGTATGACAGCATTATACTAACCGAAGTTGTAATTTGAACTAAGTACATATTAAGTACTTTATTCTACTTTCGCAATAGAATACAAAAAAGTGGATGTAGCGAAAACATATTGCCAACTCCTATTATTTTTAACTCTTCCTATATGTAATTGTAGATAACAATAGACAAATGAAAAAATTATACACTGGCACAATACATTTCAAAGTTAATTAGTGAGTGAAGTAGTGCAGAGTGCAAAAAAGACGGCATGCCTTAGGGGCGTTTATTATAATGTTGACTTTTCGATTAGTTGTATCTTTTGCCCTAATAATAACTATACTTACCTAGTACCTTAAAGTAAAGTTACCATATTTATTTCTTTTCAAAACTGAAGCTTTAATGCGTGATTATGTCTTGTTTAAGCTAGTAAATATGAGTGAAAATCGCGAAAGTTTAAAAATGTAAGTTAAAAGTTATTTTGTATTCAAATAATAAATTACCGCATTGCTACTAATTTCATTCATGCTTGCTATTTTGGATAAAAAACACCTACTTATTCGGTTCTGCGTAAATCCTATCTGTTAGATAATGATAATACGACTTTAAAATGCTTACCAAGTCACACCCACAGTCAGCTATGTACTTTAGTGCCTTTAATCATGCAGGATTATTATGTTAATCAATTACTTTCTTGTAATCTTCTTTTAAGAAATAATAAACTAATAATTCCGAGACACCAAGAAAAAACACTTTATTGTAGCCCTGAAAGCTAGACTAATTTTCGATTCAATGTAAAATTTCGTTTTGTTTCTTTAAAATATTTAAAATAGTCCATTGATTTGGCATATCAGTGACGTCACAGCTCGCCCCATACAAAATCTCGAATAAGTCGCGATTTGACAGCTCATAAAAAGTATCTCTTTTGATTGACTGGCGGTAACTATATTATAGTTCCTAAACGAATACATGTTATACAGTTTCTAAATGAACCATGAGACCATGACATCGCAAAATACTAAACTTTGTCTATAATCTGAATTTTTGCTTTACTAAAGAATATTCATATTCATTTATTCATAAAGTTAAAAATTTTACATGTTAAATTATTATAAATTACATACATACATTATTTTACATTATTTTTTTAATAAATATGTAGAATTAAGAAGTGATTAATTATAATTACTTTAAGCAAAAGCAACAATACGGTGACAAATACCATAGCCGGCGTAACATGGTTGCATTGCAACCGTTGCAGTGTGGCAACCGCTTTTATACATATTTTATAAGATAATTTAAATGTATGTAATAAATGCAACAACGTTACTTGTAGCTATTTACTAATGGCCTTACCTTATCACAAAAAACTTAGGTAGGTACCTAAGTTTTAAATATGCCTCAAATGCCACTTTTCTATAACTAATACATACACAGACTACTCAATAGTTGTCTAAGTTTTAGTGGTAGCATGGTAAGTTTTTTTTTTCAATTATATACCGAAAGTTTATTGTAACTCTGATTTTGTTTTATCGGTCTATGGATAAGGCGCCTATTGTATTAAAGAACCTTAGTGACAGTTGCATCAATTTAGCGGATCCTTTTGTTGCCCATAATTAAATATGCCATAATTTCACATTCTATAACAATGCTTCCCATAAAATATATAGAAGTTTGTAGTTTTCAGCATTTTTTGAAATGTCATTTGATAAAATACAGTTGGTTAGGTTAATTTAACAACAATTCTGAAGAAAATACTGTTTAAGAAATGATATGCACGCACGGTCAGATCGCATAGGTAATCTATCTATACAAAATACCTATAGAGACCGAAAATGTTGTTCATACATAATGCGGGCTGCGTTCAATTTGACCTGACCGCAGACCGCAGAACGCATCCAGTGTGGCAAATCTTTTACATAAATGAAAATTATGGAAAAAGATTCATTTTGGCATAATATGAAATTCGGGCAAACAACAGAGCCCCTCAAGTTAAGCACTTTAAAGTCCAGTTTAGACCTGCAAGAAAAATCATGCAAGTTGCATTATATTGCGGTGCTCGGTTGACCACTTCAAACTTGCTCGTCAAGAGCTCGCAATATAATGCAACTTGGACGGCTTTTCTTGCCTATCTAAATTGGGCTTAACGATAACCAATGTCAGCCCAGCTGTCAAATCTCCGGCTAAATACATTTTTACACGCCGAAATTTAGTACGATACGATTTACTAAGTTAAGTATTTTCAATAAATTACGAGTACGGCCGCAGAAATTTACTTAACAGAAGGTTTACAGACCGATTTTTTAAGTTATTGTAACTTGACAGCTCATGCTCAATGTGGGTAATTAGCTTAACTTTAACTGTCATTTCAATCAAACTTTTACATATTTTTTTACTGAAGAAATCTAGGTTTAAAAAAAACGGTTTTGTGATTTGAAAAACTATGGTGTGATTGGATTTAGCACGCTCGGCACGGTAAGCCAAGATGTGTTCAAATCCTGACTGGAATACCTGTAATTTTTTATATTGTTTAAAAATTACTTGAAAAAATAACACATCCACATCGCTATAATAATAATATTAAGTAATTAAAAAAACAAATAATAATAATAATATAAAAATAAAAAAAAGCTTTAGATAGAAACACGTTTCACACGGCCGCTTTTTGAAATCATATATTATTTATTATGAAAATACTATTCGAAAATACTGAAAAATTTATTTGAATTTAAAAATACGAAAGGGTAGTAGGACAGAAAGTTTCAGTTTTATTTTATAGCCGAAAATTTTATTTTACTATAATTTTATAAATGCTTAGTATGAGCAACACACAGATTTTTACCACCATCGAAAGCTATTTTATGGTTGTGATGTGACTACTTACACAAATCGGCCGCCGAGAACTGTTTGCACTTACATCTTTGTTAGGTATTGACAAAACGTAAAAAATATAAAACTCAGTCTAAGACGTATGAATACATTTTACAATTGTCGAGAGCTCTTCTCCCTCCCTACGCGTGGCCCGTGGCCTTGACTTTGAAATTCGTCTCGTCGATACTTAGTTGTGATTATTGCGACCATACTGCCATCTGTTGCTTGTACGAAATAATAACTGTTTGCATGCATCAGTGCCATCTATTGTGGACGTGAGAAACAAAAACGGTTTCGCGACGTCTCGCCGTCAAGCGACTTTAGTTCACGTCGTGGAACACAGGTGGCAAGCTACGTGGTTTTTTTAAATGTAGAGATGGGCAGGGCAGGGATGTTCAAAATAACTTACCTATACAGGTTACCACCTAAAATATTTTTGACACCTGTTAAGTATTAATGAATGTAAAAAAAATCATTGCTCTAACTAAAACCAGTAGGTACAATAAAGGACCCAGCTGGTTTTTCTCTTATTTCTTTATGATATGTTGCTATTATAGTCAACCAAATAAGTGTTTTACCATTTTTATGACAGTTCCTACATCAGAATAAAAAACAATAAGGCTGACTATCAAATTGACAACAGCCTTTAATATTTATGTCTTACTTACGCCTGACATTGAGCCTTAGAGTGATAATGATAATAGAATATCTTGGTTGACTATATTCTCAATGAATGAGTTTTTTTATTATCTTTGGATATTGAGAAACGGCAACCATGAAATAGTTGTCACAGGGGATGGTGCGCGCTTTCCTTTCTTCCAAAAAATATGACAGGCAATATCAACATTGGTTATAAAGAAAAATATTTATTAGTAGGTATCCGTGCTTTGTATTATTACAACCGCCCGGATCACCATGAACACCTTATTAGAGTTAGACCAAGATACATCTGCAACGATTTTGATAGCACACGCAGTGCATGTGTTAATTATACTTTACGTCATCATTTTATAGAAGTTTGACGTTTAATAACACTTGCCCTGAGCTTGCTGTCAAAATCGTCAAAATCTTGGTCTGACTCTACTCGCTAATCCTGCCGTCAAGCAGCAGTGTTTGCGCTGCTGTGTCAAACCAGGAGAGGCTGCTGATGATTTTATCTAAGCCCTCGAGGCTGACAACGCATCGGCAGTCCGGATCATGGACGGCCATGGGTGGTGTCGGGTACTATTATTTACCATTAGGTGACATTATCTTATAACAACACATTGCAGTTTTGTTTTGGTATAAGTTCGTAGGAACGTAAAAAAAGACAAGCTTAAGGCCGACACAGACCAGATGCGTGTGCTTCTCATGCGCCAGTTGTAATGAATGAAACTGTAAGAAAGATGGCAGACCATGTGCACGCATCTAGTGCGCCATCTTTCTTACATTGTCATTTATTACAACCGGTGCGTGTGCGTGACGTGACACGCACTTTAGACGCGGGATTGTTGACGCTTGACATTGTTCGTGATTTGGCCGGGTAATACCAATCGGGTTTATTAATGACTAATGACCATATTTAAGTCGAGCCGAAACCCTTTCGTGGACACATTTTTAAAGAAGTAGCAAAAGATTCTGATACAGTTTTCAGGTAGGTATCTGGTAGAAGTACATGACGTCTAATAAGTAACCGAGCACGCCATCAAAATCTACACCTAATTCGTAAAAAATGACTACCAATTAATACAAGTAAGTTGATACTCGACTAAATTACGAACAATGACAAGTGGCTCAAAAATCTCGTGTTGCAACCGAACGTGTATGTTACCTCACTCACTGCAGGCAGCTTCCTTCTTGAGTATGAATGAATTTAACGCCAGCAATCGTCATTTATCTCGTGCCGAACCTAGCAGCTGATAAAAAGAGACAACGCTTGAAGAAAGAAGAGTTAGGGGCTATCGAACGACCGGGTGCCACGCTGTGCTCTCTCGGGTACTAGAGTGAGTGAACACAGCTGGTGGTATCTCAGTTGTTCCTTAGTTCGTCCACGCACCCAAGAAAACAGCGCAACCACAGCCACAGCCACACAGCCAGCGAAGACTCAAGCTGCAGTAAAATTCCATTTACGTAGACACTACTCAGCATGGTAGAACCAAAGCGAAGCAGAATGAACAACGTTGGACGCCTGAGCATCTTGTATTTCTTTTATAAGAATTCCAAAATGTCATACTTAGCTTCGTAAGTTTTATATTTTTGTGCAGCGACAGATCCAAAATTGTTGTTCGGAAAGGCTTTACCGCACTAGGGGCACACAAACACTATAGAAAAGTACACAACGTCAAGCACTTATGGGGATAGGCTACAACAGAAAGATCTCTCTCCCCTGATGCCTGGGAACCGAAGTCCGAAGGAAGAAACTTGGAAATAGTTTATGCAGCCGACTATTCGATAAAAGAATAGCATGAAACAGATTCTCTATTAGTCGAGATGGTGCGAGAAGTCGCTTTAATCTCGAATGATTTCAGTGCTTGAACCACTTAGCCCTCCCCCTGTATCCGCCACTGTTTGTGTGTATTATACGGTGTTATAAATAACATAAAATGATTCCGGGATATCTCAGCTAGTGGTTGGGTAAATTTGACTGAATAGCCTTGTTGAAATTGTTTATGAAATTTAAATTAAGGTCGATAAATTTTTCAATACTTCACAATCACCGTGCCGTCTCAAAGGCCATAACTGAAAACTTCCAATGAAAGCCTTCGTAATGGCGTTCAGTCAGACCTAACCATTTGTTGAAATATCCCAGATATTTTTTAAGACTTTCTGTGTAGGTATTACTATGTTTATCACAGAACAGCACCAGTTTGCCTCAGAAAGAAGTAGAGACCGACCAAAGCTTCGGTTTTAGTTTCGGTTTCTCCCATTATATAAATCTAGTGAAACTTCAGGTGAACCGAAAGTTAAATATACATAAGTACATACAGTATAAATTGACTTTCGCTTTGGTTTCAGCAAGAACTATGACAGAAGCCAAAATTGTTTTCTTGGTTTCGTATTCGCCTGAAATTCCATTATCGAAAGAGCCTTGGGCACAGCACAGCTGATGCTGTCATGTACTCCCAGTCTAGCTTAACATTGGTTATTAGATTTTGTTTATTAATATATACCTACTTGTAAGTGTAAACATAAAATCACGATCACGATTTTAAGTTGGACTTTTACTTTTTTGATCCTAAATTCGTATTTATTTATTTAATAAAAAAGTGCCTTAAAATCCGACTCTTGTTTTAGAATTAAGCGCTATTTTAGTGTAAAAATGTAAAATTTTGAATCGTAAGCACTTGGAGCATTTAACTTCAAGTTCAAGAACAAGTATTCCTGCGATGCAAGAGAAATTGAAATCAAAATGTTTTCGCAGATCTCTCGCTCTATACGGTCACATGCGATGCGTGCAACGTTACTGACTCAAGCAGTGCCAAAAGAGCTTAAGTCCATACTACAGTAAAGAGTTATTTACCTTTTGAAAGCGAAGTTATGTCCAGTTCGGACCGAGGGAAAGTGTTAATATCTGTTTACTTGTTTTACTTTTTACAACCAGCCAGTATTTAATACCTAAGTAGTGTTTACTTTTGTTGCAGTTTATGACTGCGCATTTGTTTTTCTGTCATACTTTTCCACAGATTAAAAACTTACCTACCCCTTTATACATAGGTATGTTAGGTTTATGTTAAACTTTATTTCGTCTTTAACTGTCACTTTGAAGGTTGCCTTTACCAAATA
Source organism: Archips xylosteana (assembly GCA_947563465.1). Lineage (NCBI taxonomy): Eukaryota > Metazoa > Arthropoda > Insecta > Lepidoptera > Tortricidae > Archips > Archips xylosteana. Next base: position 9,451,831 of record OX387362.1, read on the forward strand.
TGGATAAACATGTTTAGCTGTAGCAATTCTAGAACTTTTAATTAATAAGGGGCTTGTATTAATCATAGACAGCTAGCTAACTCTAATCATATGTCGCTAACATGTATTGTAAGCATCAGACGTCATGAATGTCATGATCATAAATTAACTAATTACTGTACAGTCTTTGCTTAGTTTGGGAGTAGGTATCTTCTTTATGTGTTTTCGCTGCATCTATTGTCTGCAAAGTAGTATATACTAATTTTTACTATGTTTATAGTTTCATGTCTATTCTTGTATACAGTCTATGTTGAGTTGTGTGTAGCAGAGTGCATCATGCATGACATGACATAAATTACGCATTACGTTCTGGGAAGAAGGAAATCAAAGTTTTATTAGTATTGCGAGCAATTAATTCGATGTTCATTCAATTAATTTGATGCAGCTATAATTGTTGCACCGGTTTTTTCCATTTACGGGTGGAAACTTCGAACTGAATTTTAAACATCGAGTGAGTCGCGTAATTTGGTTTTGCACAAAAGTTTGTTTTGTAACTTGTTTTGATAAATGAACTAATTACTGTGTGTTTTTATCTGTATTATAAGTATGTTTATTTATTCGTTGCCCATGTACGAAAGTACAAGCGTACAAGAGTACAAGCGTCCCTGTGTGTAATAAAAAAGACTTTTTTAAACCGGATGCGGCGTAATTTAAGCAAATCGTTTTACGCAGCTTCACAACTCAAAAAATTATGCTCGTTTGACCTAAGCCATAGAAGAATAGAAGTTCGTGTCGTAAAGCATTAATGAATGAATGGTGGTACGCAAGCAATGGCGATGATGACTCCACCAATCAACTGAGGTAAGTACTTTTTATAAGCTGTCAAAGCACGATTAGCCCATAGATTTTGTATGGCAATAGCTAATTATGGCGTTACTTCTATGCCAACTAAAACGACTGATTTTTGAAATTAATTGAAGATTAATCTGGTTTATAAGGCTAAAATAAAGTTTGCATTTTTGCATCTTGGCATTATTGTTTTATGATATGGTATTTCCTCCCTTTTCGTTTGCTTAGAGATAAAGTGGACACACGTGTTAGCTGTATAATCAGGGCGAGTTTAGAAAGGGATTGGAGTAGACAGTAATTCTATATGCTTACGTCAAAATATGTATGAAATGACAGTTCTGACAGTCCCGTTCTGATTGCGGTTTGATAATACTTTAAACCGGATTGAATATACGATCGTATTGTTGACTGCTCGGGTAAAAGGTCAGTATCCTCCCTCGAATAATATTTGAATATCACAAGAAAAGGACAATTTCCAAGATGATCAAATTAGACTAATAGCATCGGTACTTTTTTAGTTCTCAAAAAATGTTACTCTGAGCATCGTCTCTTTTAACAATATTTTCTGAAAAAACGGCGTTTAAACGATGAATATTAATTTATGTATTAATCCCTATTTCACCACATCTAAACATATAAAGAATCAAATGGAAACCAGACGCCGCATTATAACTCTAAATGTCTAAATGCACTTTGCTCAAATTGAGCGACTGAATTTCGAAGTGATTACACTGCAATACTGTTTCAATTACAAGCAACACTTTGCCAAAATTACGTCACGTTTTGGCGTTATCAGCCGCGGAACTTCAATTTACGCCCGACCGAAATTCGGTTGTACGCCAAAACGTGACGTAATTTCGGCCCCTTTATAGCAAAATGTACAATACCCATAGTATATTTTGCTTTGAGGAATTTCGACAAATGTGTTGTTAGTAATTAAAACAGCGTTGCAGGAGTAATCACGCCAAAATTGGGTCGCGTAATTTCGGCAAACCGCATTTAGATTCTAAATCATTTCATTTTACCCTTAAGTGAGCTGCGCGACGTGGTTTTTAATCACTTCTATATAGCTTAGCCTATATATAGCCTGCTTTGAATACATAGAGGAGTTACCCAGCGTTCGCGAGAACCAATTAGACGGCCTATATTGACGTTTCCTCCAATAAGCTGGCTTCCAATTGGATATCGCAGCTCTTCCGGCTGTGGTTCCGCCGATAACATCCAGGCTATTGCCGAAGGAAGTCAAAAGATTAGTAGAGCTTACTTGAATTAGATTAAGCAGTAAATATGGAAAAAAAAAACTTTAAATAAATGGACCTAACGGTAAACCAAATGCCCTAGTGTTTGATATGCCTGTTCCTAATTGATGACACCAGGCCCCTGTGCCACAAACGTTACAAGTACTTGTTACAATTCTACATAAGTAATTATATTATCACATTCGATTTGTAACACTTGTAATTTGGCTTTGGCTTCGCTGTCACCTATATTGCTAATAAAATTAAAGATGACAACTACAGGTACAGTGACCAGCACTTGGACGTCTACCTTACCTTCGTTCATTTCATAGGTTTGTTAAGTCAGATAAACATTGTCTTTATCTTTTGCATTTAAAAAAATAAACTCAATTTAATTTAATCTAATGTTTTATTTAACACATGCTTTTGCCATACACGAAGAAAGTTTAAAGTTTCTAAGCTGTAAGTAACCCAATATCCTAAAAAATAATACAAGTAAGTAGGTACTTATTTAACATACAGAGGTGAAAAAATCAGATATTTTGTTTAAGTATAATAAAAGAAGAAGCTGACCGAATAACTGACATATTAAAGCACCACCCAAGCTACTGGTACACTGGGACAAGTATTTAACTTAAAATTTTGCATAGGGCTTTTGTCATGTGGACGCGCACTAAGGACGGATTATGTTAAAATCGTGGCCAAACCCGGGGGCACAAGCTAGTACTTACCTTGGAAAATAAAAGTGAGAAACTATAAAAATAATATTCGGTAGCTGACGTGGCTACGTCAGACGTTACCACTGCACCAACTGCCAAAACACCCATGATTGATGGTCGCTAAACATGGTCATCGGAAACATGAAACGGGCAAGGTAATGTAATTTATTTGCCCGTGTACGAAGTGAAAGCCCAAATCAGCTGATAATGATAACTCCGTTCGTTTTACAACTGATTTTATCGTTATAGAAAACGGTGGGTTTACATTTGCGAATCATGAAGGATAAAATCAACGACTTCCCGACTCGCGGGAAAGGAAGCGAAGTCACCGTGGCGCGCACGCACGTTTTTACCGACTGCAAGTGCATCGTATTGCAGCGATACTAGCGCTACCTAGTTGTGGAATAGATGAACTGCTACGACGCGTGAGTAGCTAGTGCTGGTGATATCGTTCATAATCATAATGTATGTACATCGTGCTATTGGAGTTTCTTTCTGCCTGATAACTAGTAGAATAATATCCACTATGCCTTCATTCTTCAGTCACCAACAAAATTGGATGAGTTCGAAATTATCTACCTACTTAACACACCGCCAATAAGACAGCAGTTGGCGGTAAATATGTGTACCTATATTTTCGGTGATTTTGAGCTCCACACCCACTCGCCCATTTTCTAATGCCGACAGAAAGTTATGCTTTATAAGTTTCACCCGACTGTTGAAGGAAGGTTATGTTTTTGAGCGTATGTATTTATGTGTGTATATATGTATCATTCTTTGGCTTGCTCTAAACCTAAGCCTAAACGGCTTAATATAGTTGATTTTGAAGTGTGAGGTGTCATTAGATTCGTCTCAGTTCCGAGAGTGACATAGGGAATTTCGGAAAAATACATGTATTTTTCCGGAATTCCCATGGGAACGGGATTATACAGGTGGTTTTTATTATCTAGTATTGAAATTAAAGTTATTTATACAGGTGTCCCAAAACTCAATGATAACCTAGTACCAGTAGCTAAGGCCAAGCTATAACCGCTCAGGAAAAAATAAGAAAAAAACAATGTCACTTACCTAAGCGATAAGCTAATAGACATTTTATTCAAAAATATCTACCTAGCACCAAGGATGATATAGACTGGATTGGCAGTCGCCATAGATAGTACGGATCGGCCGCGGTTTTTGTAGTTTGATTATTAAATCTAGATGGCGCAGAAATATATCCAGAGGCTTTGAAGGCAAAACAATAAGACTACAGATGTTTCATATTACTACAAATGTATTATTATGCAATATTTTTGAAAAATAATACATACATACATACTCTGGCTATATCTCAGAGCCATCTAGATTTAATAATCGAACTACACAAACCGCGGCCGATCCGTACTATGGCGACTGCCAATCCAGTCTATATCATCCTTACTATGCTACCACTAAAAGTGATGTGTTATGTGACTCGTTTTACTAAGTGACATGGACTTTTTTTCATATTTTTCTAGAACTTGTATGGCTTGACATCTCACCCGGTACTCTGGTACCAGATAATCGTTGAGTTTTAGGCCAACCTGTATAAAAAGGCACCTAAATTATAAAGCATACAATTTTAAATATGTTGGCGTAGATGGCGTATAGACCGCTTGAGCTCAGCATTTTCACTTTTAAAACAAGTTTGCTCGCCTCAGGCGGAACACGGGGAAGCTTATTCTGCTATCTTTAAGGAAACTGTTACAAAACAACTTTTAGCAAGAAAGATTTATTTACCATGCACATTGATTTGACAAGTAAAGGTACGTACGTCATTCAGATCGCAAAACAACTGCAAAACATGCTCCGAACACAGCGGCAGCAAAATGCACATAAAAGTACCTACGCTGTATATATCCTCGTTACTTACGTTATGAAAGGCATACGGTTGTCATTTTCTTCGACGTTACGTCAGCATCCATCCATCCATCCATAGCAGCCCTTAGTTCGTCCGTCTTCGGACATAGGCCTCCTCTCCATTTCTCCACGCCTGGCGATCGACAGCCACATGCATCCATCCTCCACCCGCCTGTCGGCAGATGTCGTCCTTCCACCTCATTGGTGGTCTTCCTCTACTGCGAGTGTTTTCACGAGGTCTTCACTCGAGTGTTCGCCTCGCCCAACGATCGTGATTCATCCTGGCAATGTGCCCTGCCCATCTCCACTTATTCCTCTCGATCTCTTCCACCACATCTCGAACACTCACCAGCACCTTAAAACCAAAATCTTCAACCAGTGTATCTTGCCCGTCTTCACTTATGGAATGGAAACCACCACACTGACAGAGAAGTCTGCAGAGAAACTCCGTGTTGCACAGAGAGCAATGGAGAGGTCAATGCTCGGGATAACTCTCATGCATCGAAGAAGGAATGAGTGGATCAGACGAGTCACAAAAGTTCGAGATGTACGTCAGCATAGTAGACTGCAATTGTCGACTTTTATAGGCTTAATTTTCGGCGTGCTAATAACATATCTACCTATTTTAATCTTTCTAATTTATAAAAATTTCGTGTACCTACCTACGGTGTTTGTGGTCGCACTCCTCCGAAACGGCACAATAACCGATATTAATGATTTTTTGTATACATATTTGGTAAGTACGAGTGTAGGCCGTAAAGTATTTTTATCCCTCCTACCTCAATTAACTTCGATTTCTTTGATAATTTATGTGCCAGAACAACTTGCGCTGGATCAGCCAGTGTACAAATTTAAAAAATATAAATAAAGCCGTTTCTTATAAATAAGAAACTAGTAACTCGATTATAAGAAACAATTTAATATTATGGAGGTACTTCACTATGAGCTTCTGAAATGGAAACGGATAGATGGAAATTTCAAGTGGATATTAATGTAGTGTAGAACGAGCTCTGACTTAACTATCCTCATTCTAGCGCGTCATCTGCGTACACTCGGCTACCTTTGGACTTGTTCTCACTTATAACTCGAACACACACAAATCTCTGTACCTATCACTTCGTGCACTCGAAACGTGGTCTATAAACCCGTTCAAAATATGTCTAAATCGTGAATGATGAAATACTGCTACTTCAAAGTTGTATCAAAGAAACTAAATAGGTACACGATGGTTTTTAATCGGTGATCAGGAACCAATTTTTCTAGATCAGTATTCGATAGAGACCACGTTTAAGTCGCAATTACATGAAATAAAACGTCTGTTTTTTTAACTAATGACTTTTTGGAAATTTACTTTTGAATTAAAATCGTTGTCACCCTAAAAATTATTTAGTCTGAGACCTGTCAAATTCCTCGCCAAAGCCAGAAACGAAAACGAAATTACTTAACTTCAACAAATGTAGGATGAGCGACCATGTATTGGCATGTATTAGGTGGATGGTGGAAGTTTTAACAATAATGTTTTATTGTTTAATGAACAGAGACTTTATTGTTGTTGGACCTCATCTATTAAATTCCATTTTGGCTAGGGATCAATATTTTCCAACTCCTGAGGCCGTATTGTCTAACGCTTCTGACGCTTGTCTTCGCTTTCACCATCTCTTTCTGTCATCATCTTATACCGTTTGACAGAAAGAAATAGTGATTGTGAAGGCAAGCGTCAGAAACGTTAGACAATAAGCCTGCTGATCAGCGTTTAAAAATCACCGTGTACAAGAGATTTAATATTAGAGGTATAGACCAACGTTGCAACGAAATGTATACCGACAATAATTGTCTTAATCTGCACACAAAAATCTTTCAAGACGTTTATTTGGTACTGCGAGCACAAACAATCAAGATTACCAAAAATACAGAAATCAGTACAAACTTTAAAGTAAAACATTTTATATTGTCTGTATGCGCTGCAGTAGTGCAAAAGGGCCATGGCTCAGTGATCAACATTGCTCATAGAGATCGCTATAAAACTACACTACACTACATAACTACACCATTGGCGAGTGAAAGCGATTAATATTTTCGGGAGGGTTGGTCGGGTGCTCCGTGGTCTAATTGGCGCTTAAAGCCAAAAGATGCGGTTAAAATTCCACCCGATGCAATCCGTAAAACCTTAGAGTATAAATAAGCAAGCTTTGCTTATATCTAATATTCTAATATATAAAAATCTCGTGTCACGGTGTTTGTTATCCAACTCCTCTGAAACGGGTTGACCGATTTTTATCAATTTTTTTCTCTACATTTGGCAGGTCTGAGAATAGGTCGTAGGCAGTTTTTTATGCCCCTATCCTTCGCGGACGGAGTCGCGGGCAACACCTAGTCTTCTAATATATAAAAATCTCGTGTCACGGTGTTTGTTATCGAACTCCTCCGCAACGGCTTGATCGATTTGTATGAAACTTTTTCTCTACATATATTCGGTAGGTCAGAGAATAGGTCGTAGGCTATTTTTATATACCTACCCCTAGTCTTCGCGGACGGAGTTGCGGGCAACAGCTAGTATACACTAAGCGTAAAACGTTTTCGTGTCTGTATAATTGTGACAGCACTGAGCGAAAGTTATGAAAACGCACATATGCGTTCCCGGTGCCCAGTATTAAGCGGCTTTGTTTAAGTATAAAACAAAACGGAAAAATAATAACAGTTCAATTGAAGTGTCATTACGTCCGTGGAGGAATTAATATTAACTTATCAAAGGTCATCTGACGTCATCACGGATTTATCCTTTTTTCACACTGACCGAGATGAGTCGATGTTTACGTCAACCACATTACATTCGGTTGACTTTATAATTGTTACGACTACCTACAGTAAACTATTGTGAGTAGGGTTTACCTTTACCATATCGACGAATAAGACTTGGCTGGGCAGCGTTCGGGAAGCTCCGCAATATTCTGACATCCAATATACCGCAGTGTCTCAAGTCAAAAGTGTTTGACCAGTGTGTGTTGCCAGTGATGACTTATGGCACGAGACGTGGCCGCTAACGATGGGCCTCATAAGAAAGCTCAAAGTCACTCAGAGGGCGATGGAGAGGGCTATGCTTGGAGTTTCTCTGCGGGACCGCATTAGAAATGATGAAATCCGCGCAAGAACTAAAGTCACGGACATAGCTCGAAGAATCACTAGACTTAAGTGGCAGTGAGCAGGGCTCATCGCTCGTAGAACTGACGGCCGATGGGGCCGAAAGTTTCTAGAGTGGCGTCCGCGGACCGGAAGACGCAGTGTAGGTAAGCCTCCAACAAGATGAAGCGACGACCTGGTGAAGGTGGCAGGAACGCATTGGATGCGGATGACGCAGGGCCGATCTGTTTGGCGAGCCTTGGGGGAGGCCTATGTTCAGCAGTGGACGTCTTTCGGCTGAAATGATGAAAATGATGAGGGTTTACCTAACTATACTATTATAGGTACATATTTTCGTAGTATTTCTTCAGCTAGAGTTGAAATTATGGTAGAGTTCGTTCATTCACGATGATTCCTGACATATGCAATGGTAGCTAGAGCTATGCCAAGACGTAATGTCAGGAATTCAATAATGTTTTTTACGAAGGTTTACATGTTGTCGCAGAGTTTTTTTTTTACATAGTACTGAGCCGAGATACTAGTACACAACCATAGCTCACCTGATGAAGAGTGCAGATGTGGCCACTGTATCTCACCCATTCAGTAACAGCTTCACTCTAGCCTTGAAAAGCCCCTAGGTGTACCTATCTATCTAGAAAAAAAACTTAGGAGCGAGACTCAATTATAGGGAGACGAGAGTCCGCTCAGGGTCGTTTCCTAGGTGGCTGCACATACACCTACATACTCCCACACCCTCACGTACACTCACACACTCGCACGAAACTTGCACACACATTCACACACTATCTGTTTCGATCTAACCAACCTCCCCCTTTCTTATTGTAGTTAAATTAAAGTTAAATGCCTTTGTTATATTATGTTTAGTTCAGTTTATTTATTCACTCAACATAATATAAGAACCATTGCCACCTCTACTCTAGTTCGTACATATGTATACGCCTTACTCCTTCATGGCCTCGTGGGGTTTTGGTGCTACTACGGTTTTTTTACCAATGCATAATTGACTAATAAACACATTGGGATTCGGCGCCTTCAAGTCTAAATAACTTTGGCGGAGATCAAGCAACATCCCGCCAACTTGCATGCCAAGTATCTTTGGCACATCCCTTCATTACACAAACATATAGGTATACATAACGTGCACACGCTAATGTTCTTATTGTAGCGAGATAGAGTAGAGTTTTGAGAAATTTGTTTATATTTTAGTGGTTTTGCTATAGCGGGCAAGGGTAAATTGCCTGTTGTAATCGACGTATTGTCTACGCCAGCAACGCGAGATTTATAAATGTTTTTTATTTTTATTTTTTAATTATTTTTTTATAATTGTAGAAGATGTCGCAAATACTGAGTTTAACGTGTTATTATTGGATTTTAATGAAGGAAGGTCTAGAAGTTTTAGAGCATCCATTATAATCTAGCTAGAAAGTCTAGTGAGAAGACTGTGAATTCAACAGAACCGTAAGGAACACGAAATAGGAGAAATTACCTTCATCACAGTATTTATACGTGCCACTGCATGGCACAGGTTTCTTTTCAGTATGAGATGGCTCGGGCTGTAGTTCTCCAAGGGGTCCACTGCGGATTGGGAACTTCACAGAAACCATTGAATTTCTTCGCAGGTGTATACAAGCTTCCTCGCAAAGTTTTCCTTCATCGTAAACCTCGTGGTTTTAAATGTAATTTTGTACACAAATTCCGAAAAACTCAGAAGTGCGAAGTCGGGCTCAAACTCAAGGTCCTCTGCTGGAGAGGATATAAGTCAAAACGCGGGTACAATTTTTTACCTACAACCCTATTATTGAATCAATCCAAAGTATTTTGGACATTTGCATTATAAATTATAGATGTATCTAATAAGTTCCGATTAGGCTCTGATAATGTTCAATTAATGTGAAATAGTTTGAATACGAGAAAGACATGCCAGTGATTTGGAATTATGAAGAACCTTGGAGAGTTCTATGCCCAATAGTAAACGTCTTCTGCCCGCTGCTTCACACGGTCTGTTACAGGTGTTTAAAGAAATTATGAAACTCATGGAAAAGGCCAAAGTATTGTAGGTAATCAATTCGCACGAAGACATTGGAATTTTAATAAACCACCACACCGGAACAGTTTTGTACGTACTTATGGGTACCACTTTCATACCAGCAAAATGAGCTTGGTATGTAAGACAATTATCATAAATCCGAAAGTGCGTCTGGTTGTTCCTCATTCACATCAAAACAACACATTGATATTGATCGATTGATGGGTAGGTACTTACAATTATACTCGTAGATCTATTACAACTCGAAAACACTACAACACCCAACACACACCCACCCAACGAAAACTTATCATAAATATTGAAACAATTCAGTCACATCATCTGTATTTCCAGATAAATAATGTTGCGTAGAATGAATGTTGCGTAGGGCTCTTCAAAGCTAGAGCGACCAGGCTGTTACTCAACTAGTGAGATACACCTTTGGGCTCATCTGCACTTTTCATCAGCTCAGATAGAGGTCAAACACGGGTCAGCTTATGTAAAAAACAAATAGATTCTCATTGAGAAGTAACTTGTTATGCTAGGCAAAATTAATGCTAGAAGGAAGAAGGAAGGTTAATTAATCACACGATATAACTCAGGAGAATCTCCCGGAACCCCAGGCTCAGGTACCTGGCTTCAAATTCAATCAATAACTGCACGAGGAACTATGTCAAGGTTGGCCGGAACTTGCACGGGATGCGTCGCGCAAACTAGGAAGATCCTTCAGCAATATTCCCAAGGTCGACAGGCCCAGTGCAACAGCTGGATCGATCGCTGGAGCCCCTCTCGCATCGCCATGGCGACCTGCAGCCGTGACCTGGAGCGGGGAGAAGGGGGGTTGCATCGAGCGGCCGGGTTGCATCGAGCAGTTATTTCGGTGCAGCTGAATGGGCGCAGTCGTTCGCCGCGCCTCCGATAGCGCGCACGTATAAACTAAACTTGCATCGCTGACGCCCCCGTACTCTTGCCTACTCGTACCATTCAACCAGTGCCGTTCAGTTTCCGCCACCAGCCGTTTCGGAGCTCCGAGCCAGCACCTGTTGCGTTCTCGCGTGGCGAAACCGCGCGGAAAAGCCTTTTTCTCGCGAACGGACGCGTCTACTTTCACCGTTCACATTCCTGGCGGGCGCTATTGCAGTAAACCAGTTTTCGCAATATGTTAAATGTTTGTTACGTGTCAAAGTTAGTTCAACGGTTGATTAGTCGCGTTAGAGGAAACTGTGGTAATGTTTAGGACCTTGGACGTCGTTAACGTATCGTTTAGGTACGTAGTTAGTACGCGGCTCGATATTTCCAGGGCTCAGATTTCTATGACAACGCGAGACCTAGACCCGCCCTAGGGCCCCCGCGCCCCCCTCCCTACCGCCTCACGGCCTAGTGTCAGCAATCGATGCTGTGATAATTGATTTCTTTGTTCCGTAATAAATCGTCATGGTTTGTGTGAACGAATTAGTCGCAAATGTTACATTAACTATAGTTTTCTGGATTTCTAGTGATGTTTTGAAGATAACTTCTGGTGTTGTTACTTCTCAACATAAAACTAGTCCTAGCACTAACATTTTGGTTAATTGATACATTTATACACCTTATTAAAACAGTGCAAGAATGAGACTCCAACCTCCGGTTTTACTATTGTACCTTGTTTGCCTACAAAATAGAGACATTGTATATAGGGAAGGAGACTTCCCATCTTTCATGGTCACTCTTAGTCACTCACATTGTTTTACAATTTCTAATGCAACATTGCACTCGCAATTGCAATGTTTTTGACGAATCACCGTTTTTAAAGCTTGAGGTGACAGTGCAGTTGGCGTTAGGCCAGGGCTGCAGCGCTGAAGGTCATTCCGGGGGCGTTGGGGGACGGGGTGCAGGGAAATGGGGAGGGGGTAAGTGAGCTAAGAGCGCAGGTGCATCCGGGACCTGACCGGACATGCCCCATACCCCGGCTAGTTCTAGACAGTCCGGGTCTGGATATTGCACATAAATCATCTCGTCGTGGTGATACATTATAATGTACTATAGATTGGTGGAATCAAACTTAAAATGTTTCAATGGTGACCGCACCTGTATTACAAACTGTGTTAATATTAAGTAAGTGCATTTTTAAGGATCGAAGTCTCATAGTACCTAATCGCTGTCAATCATTTTGTTCCTCAGCCCTTTTCCTTGTAACTTTGAATAACTTTTGTTAAAATTCAACAAAAAATTTCGATTTGCTACTGGAACTGAGGGCAATTCAAACTTCCTTAAATAACACCGAATTTACTAAGGATACTATGAATCGCCCCACAGTTGCAACAGCTTCCCCCTCGTGTTTAGTATTGAAATGTCAGTCGACTACAAAGATACATATACATCCACTTTTTCACTTTATTGCATTGGATTAAGGTAAAAAAATGTATACGTACACACTTCTTAATTCATTTCGATATTTTCTTTGAGATGTTTGCTCTTTTGACATGATCTAATAGGTGACTCTGCTAATGCGGTACCTATCTAATCGTGCCTAAATAACACCCGATTCAATTGAGAACAGAAACACATTGCCCCATTCGCTGATAAACGACGACGAACGACGATTGTTATTATATATCGAAATTAATTAACTAAATTATTATGAATACTAGTAAAGCGGTGATAAATATGCTATTAATCAAATCACTGATTCACTTAGGGATGAAAAACTTCAGTCTCTTTTCAATAAATAATTTTCTTTTGCCTATTAATTAATTTTTTGAGACAGGCATTACTTTGCCTATCATACCAAATCATTCCTATACTAACTAATCGTCTATCAAATTAAACAAATATACGTCTGTTTTGTTTAGGTAACTACACTAACACGCGCGATTCCATAGCCCGATTTTCGAAATTCCGTTCTGAAATGGGAAAAAAATGTGCTGAATTTTAAATACGAATTACTTTCCATCTCTTATCTCTACCTAAGCTCTCTTTAACATTTAAATTAAGCAGTATTTAATTAAATAGCCGTATTTACGTCCTTTTCTAACTGACTCAGTGTGAAATGGACGCATCGGTCAACAAACTATAATCAGAGTAACTCAAAAAACTCATTAATCTTGTCAATATTGTCTTTCAAAGTCCCAATAACAAGTACTTAAGTACGTACACGTACTAACCCAGCAGCTTCTTGAAACGCAACTTTGCTTATCTAAACAAAAAACACAAACTACGCGCAATTTCTTCAAAAATAAAATACAACTAAATATGATTTTCATTCAAACGTAAAACTACTTTCTGTGTTATTTGCTTAAGATAATAACAAAAGAATCAAATTTAAATTTATTCATTTATTTTTATTTTATTAATTTATTTATTTAAGTTAGCATTCATCCGTTTTGGCAATCATTAAGAATATAATTGGTAGGCTTTTAAACACAAGCCATAAGAAAAGCCTTCTGCTAGCTTCTACGACCGTGCAAAACAAAGTATTGTCCCTAAACGGAGATGAAAAGCGTGCGACGCGAACAGCTGTTTCGCGTAAGATTGCGCCATGCGTACGCGCAGGGATCACACGTCCCAACTTTCGCTGGAGACCGATGACCGTGGCTCGACTTTCTAAATCATGTTGTAACGTAACGACCGCCCATTGTAATTCACGACACGGCTCGACGGTACACGCGATGTCATTACCTTCTTTTTTTGTAGCATTTTTGCAAATTTGAAAGTTAGTTTACGCCGTTGTTTATCTTGAGCGGTTATTAAGGAAATTGGTAGCGTTTAACGGTTATGAAATGACTTTGACTAGGAGCTAATCTTTGCGTTATGGCTTATGGCTGACATCTACGACAGTAAAGTGCTAAAGCAGCAAGTTAGACATGGAAATTATGGGGACGAGGGAATTATTTCTAACAAATTTATTCCAAAAACTCTTAAAAAAAATATCGTGGACAGCAAAAAACCACAAAATATTTGACTGTTCTGTGATCGTACCAAAATGAAAAATGTTTATCTTTGAAGCACGCTTCTTTGGATATTGTTATCTTTCAAGTGCAATGCACCAAATTCTAGCCTAGTTTAGGCTACGACCTGACCCTGACCGAATATCCTAGGTCACATAGACGTCCTTGGGCGAGCTGCCAGCGCGGGATCGCGCGGGAGCAGATATTGCCAATACGCTCGATAATCGAACCAGCTTCTTATTAGCAAGGCCAACAAAATAAACGATAATTTTAGATGCATTTTGATTAAACTTGTCAAACATTTCAAGAAGATTAATTAAACAAGATCTTAGCTATTTGATCACGAGGTAGTAAAGACAACGTGCTAGCCCAGGATGCCAAAAATACACCCGGCGAGCCGAGCGAATTATAACACCTAAGGTTTTTAGGTCGGTGCATTACGGTACCTAATTAATTGTTAGTTTATTTCGAGACCGAGCCAAATAGTGACACGCAAATCCTGACGTTATTTATGCGCTTGTTGACGGAATGCGATCTTAGTTAGTCATTTGCACCTGACTAAATGACTGCAAATTAAGAACGCGATGCAAAACTGTTTTACGAATGAAATTAATTCAACTAAGACTGAATTCCTGTGTCTATTGGTCATTCATTAACGCGCGGGCTGTTTTTTTTTTGTGATTTCCTTCGAGTTTTCCTCTCTCGTCAATGCACGAGTTGTCATATGTGACGCGTGCTCGTTGAGTCAGTTTCAGCTCGCATTAGACAGGCGTGAGTCACCCGGCCTTGGGCTCAGAACGAACGTAAAGCCGCGAAATGCTAGAATATTATTTATTGGTTTACCGCTGAAGTGACAGCAGCCCGAGGTCGCCATTATCTATTTCAAATGAAAGGTAAGGCTACCGTTCATTAGGCATCACGTAAGACGACATAGAGGCAAATTCGACAAGCTGATGATTAGCGGTACTTTGAGAATTGAGTGAGAAATTGACTCTACATTTTGACACATCTTTATCACGCGGTGTTGTTGAAACTTAATGAACGACGGCCTTACCGTGAGTAGCAATAGAACTACGAAGCTACAGACTTGAATCAACACGTGGAACACTTAAAACTGCTCAGGTTTATTTCTAAACTCCTAATGCGTATTCCCTAATAATATTTTATAGGTTTATTTATGTGTTAATATTTCGCGGTTGAACCTGAGAGTAAACTTATTACCGATTCACGCGACGTGTGAGTTGGCTGACGAAATGGAACATCTATTTGTAGCACTCGAGGCCCGCGACATTATTGTAGCATTTAAAACCGATAGTCCAAGTACCTACTTTTAGGGGATGTGGGATTAGAGAGCAAATTCCAGGAGTAAGCTAAACATTTGTTTACAGTCCAGATTAGTAGCCAATTCGTATGCAAATTAATACCACAAGTTTCCTCTAATGCGTCTTCAGAGAACATAAACATGTGCGGGACACGTGCTAGCGCGAACCAAATAACTAAGCATTGTTTGAGATCGATCGAAATCAAATATATGTAGTTGCGAAAATTAGCGGCAACGTAAACACGGCAGAGCACTGGCGGCGGTCTAGTTAGCGGTGCATCTGGGAGCGTGCTCGCATGCACCGCCCATCCCAACCGCATTCAATAATACGCGTACACGCTCTCTACTAAAATCCACAATTATGATAAAGTGGAACGTGGATGCGCTAAGGATGAAAGCGAGCTCGGCGAAAGTGATATACGTGAAATCAGCCGTGGAGGGGCATGCGAACGACGGTGGGCACGGGCGCGGACCGGGTTGCGTCAACTCGCAGTGCCGCGGCCCCGTTGCCAGAGCGGCCGCGTATTTCGAGCCTTGTGCTGCACCGAGCGCTTTGCGAAACCGCCGGTTATGCAAGCCGTGCCGGTGCCAACTCGCGGCCGCTCGCGCCGGAAGGAAAAGTGGAACGCGCAGTGGTCCCGCCGCGCGCGCCGCTTCTGCACGCGCCGCCAGCTCTGTGAAGTGCCCTCAGTGTAATGTCGTGTCAGTGTCGCTTCTAGAACGTTGGAATTGAGTGTTGCGCAAGTCCTACGCCCACTGCGGGATTATTTTAAACTAGATAATTACACGGGCCACGGCCTCGTCCGTACACCGGTCCCCGTGCGGCCGGGCCAACCCCTGCGACATCTGCAGCATCATGTACATCCTACATGCCCCCTCATATCGCTTGTTACACTGCATGCTTATCTAACTCTGTCTTAATTATAAGTATAGCAACTATCATAGAGCATGTTGACAACGCGTTCCCTGCTTATCAACGACACGCACCGTATGAATCCGTATAAGAAACGTCAAAGATCGTAAGCGGTTAGAAACGCCAAGGGCCGCCGGGCAGCTCGTGACAGCCTTAGTCGAGAGATTATTTTTCCTCGGTGTCGCAACGGTACGGCTTGACAGGTGCTTTCATTTTAGAAATAAAACCGGGCTTTGCCACGTCACGGAGCGGTCGCGTGGCTAGAGACACTTTCGAGTTTTAATTACATTAACGTAGCGTACTAGTAATTAATTTGTCGGGTGCGACGGCGAGAGGGAAAGTGCGCGCCGGACCGTGCCTTCCTAACGAATCGCGCATCCACTCGCTAACGAGTCAAACCTAATGTTTTATTCATATGGAATTTGTAATTTAAACGAACTATCTTAGAATCACGCGGTCCTCGGCGTGGCCCATGCGTTCAAGGACGTATTAATACGAGAACAATGTGCCGGACGGCGGGCCCCCGCTTGCACAATGCAGCTTAACTAGCTCAAGAGTTAACAATTATTTGTCCCACTTTCTTGCAGAGCCGATCGTGCGATTACATCGCTGCACTTTCGAGTCGGTCGTGACATAACATTAGATAGTTCGTTAGCAAGTTATTAAAGTCCATTCACTTCTTAACGTCCCCCGTTAAAAAAACAAGTACATCGCGTTCAAAATTGTTGAAAAACAATAACTAATGGTTAGTTAGGTAAATTCTGTGTTTAAATAAAGACTAATGTGCATTATTCACATGTGAGTAAGCGGTGTGGATGCAGCGAGTGCAGCGTTACGTCAACGCTGCAACGGGCGCGCGCGCGTGTAGGCGGACTGTATCGCCCAATAGCTTATCGGACCGCCTACTTAACCTAAAAACCACTAACAAATAGTACACGATTTAAATTAAATTAAAGAAAATTTCGTTACCGTTTCGTTTTCGTTCTGGGGTTTTTTCTGTGCATCCATGTTTCATTTTGTATTTAGTATGAAATATATTCAAGATAGAGTTAATACGGATTATAGTTAACAGATCACTTTCTATAAAATGTGCAAAAGTTAGTTCATAAGATAATAACATCAATGAATCAATTAATTAGAAAATATATCTATTTTTATTAATTAAAAAAAAACAGTAACAACATTTGTCTTAAAATGTAACCCATATTACAAATTAGACTGATAGCATTCCAAGCTAAATATTTGCGACACAATCTATAAAACTAACGCCATAATATAGTTTAGTGTTCTGCGCTTACGTTAGCTATAATAATATCATAATCTTTTACTAGGATGGAGGGCTATGTCAGGCGCGTATGCGCAAGGCCGTTTGAATGACCTAGTTACGCTCACCTTTGTTCTCTTGCCACGGAATAATCAACCATAAAAACAACATTAAAGTAAGATCAATTTAATTTTTTGAACACCGATTTAGGCTCTTCATTAAAGCGGTATCAGACTCATCAATCTTAAATGAGTTTAATTGTCATTTCCGATGTTGACATGACTGCTAGATTAACTAAGGCCGCTTCATTTAACTCTAATTGTACTACTCAATGGCCCTAAGGTACCTACACAAACTAAGTAAAACAGGAATACACACAAAACTAAAGTAAAACAGATTTTCATTCATTACAAGAGACTGGGGTAGTTACAAACATTTGCTTATTAGAACAAAAGTTGACAGTCGTTTTATTAATAGAAAAATGTAACTTTTGGTTTGTCTATGACGTGTTTAACTAAATTACCCATTGAGAACCGACACAAAAATTGTAATAGTGCAGTGGAACCGATTTCCAAATGTTTCTGTCTTAGTTGAGTACTACAATACTGCGTAAGTACTAACAAAATGTCGTACCTACTGAGTATACTAATTTTTTCTTGAAAATGCAACTAAGTAACAACCGTTCGACACTGTCAAAAAAACTAAATAACACGCAATGCGACTTACTTAGTTTCTTCTACTGCTTATCATTGGCTTTATAGTATATATTGCAAAGCCCTGTCAAAAGAGAAGGAATACAATGTTTTTGACGGCTACGCAAGCCACCATGTACCTAACTAATACCTTTGTAACAAAAATTCATACTAACGCCAATTCCAACTGCTTTTAGCAATATCTGTAGAATACAAAGCTATTATCTCTCATCAAGTATACATTTAACACGGCTCTCAAGTGGATTCTATACATCGTATTGTATACATTGAGGAAGTTACACGTGCTAGCAAGGTCTGTCCCGCTCAACAATTACGACACAGTAAGATGTCATACCACGCATACTACAAACAATGTAAAATAATAATAAAATATATTATAAATTCACTCTAAAACAAACATATCATTAAAAAGTAGGTGAACAAACATAAATTAAATAAAATGAAAATAATAAATTTATTTTAGTTAGACAGGACATCGAATTACCGTGATCATAATTTTCGACAGCAAAAACCTTAAAATCTACCACTAAATTATAAAGTCAAACTTTTCTGAGAAGCTATTCAAACAGAAACAATAACTGTTTTTAAATAATCAAGGTTAATTAAGTATAATATACATTATTACACATATTTTCTAGGATATAGGCTACGTTTGCTTTTATTGAACTTCCGATATTTGGACGCATTTACCAGCGTCATATTACGGCTACATCGAGTATGGTTTATAGAGAATAAAACAATATAAAATGAATAATATTCTCTGGCTGAAATAGTATTTTTTATTGAAGAACCAATTATTTTTGTTGACGTCACATAACTTTACATATCTATAGATCAAGTCAACAAACAATCAGCCATGATCAACAATCTGTACTATGCTCATTGTGTAGATGTACCTTGATCTGTCATCGAGCTACAGCAATGCGTAATGACTACCCACTGCAGCCATGACATGGAAGTTAACTTGCTATGGTAATTATAGTTACATTCTGCCAGCCACTTTATTATGAACACGGTTTAATATATTTTTGTCTGTAAAGGTTTATAAAGTTTGATAAACAAAAGTAATGTTTTGAAAACTCTAGTGTAGCTATTTAGATTTTGTGTCGATACTACAAAAAACGAATCAACATCAATATTTAAAATGATAGCTTAAAATTTCGGAAGTCAACCTTTATCTTGAGGCCTGGGATGGACGAGAACGTAGAAAAGTAAATGTGTTTGTTAGATTTGGTTCTTTGCCAAAATTTTATTGCAAATATTCACACAATTTGCTCACTTACAGTTGTAACACTAAACTTAAAGCGCAATGAAAAAAAGAAAGCCTTTTTTATTATCGCTCATTATTTAAATGTCAGACTTTCACCGCACTTTCGTTCGGAATATTTTAAGAACATACAAAAGCTCGTATAAGATGGCGTGGGAAGTAACCTCTATGTATTTGGAAGAGCGTAATTTTCAATGTTGTGTCTGATTTACGTTACAAGTAGTAGACAATGGTCTAATAAACGTCAGTGCATTTTAGTTACTATTGACATCGACTGCAGTGAGTCAAAGACATAACCAAAGTCAAGGTCGATACTTTAAATAGCAACCAATGCATCATCGTACTGAAAACAATATAAAAACCTTCTCTCTAACTAAAACTAGGCTCGAAACGTCGTGATATACATAGGTACCTAAATTAGTTACAATTGGTGTGTAAGTTCTCTTATTCAGAAACCCTATGCCCAGCAGTGGGATACAAATAGATACGACACGCGATACACGTACTGTATAAACCATTAAACAAATAACAGACTTAATAAATCTATAACCGTACGATAAGGACTTTCAATGCATTACACGTTATCGTAACGGCCTTGTTTGCCGTCGGTGTCACTCGGATGCAACTCCTAGAACACGATTAGCTTATTTAATGACCCACACGGGTAGACTATTGCGCGCTATTACACAAGCTACATAACTATGCGATGCGACGTTCATACTCTAAGGACTAACTTACTCATTCGCACTAATGCAACTAACAACCTCAGTGCTTCTTCTAATATTTCTGCCTCCAATAAAGTAAACATGGAATATAACTGAAGTAGTGAAAAACGGCAAAGACGTTCCGTAGTGCAAAGACGGTCTAGTGATGCGCCTCAGCGTACGTGAATCGATATCGACGTTCTGTTCGCCCCGGGGGTCGTGCCAGGAGTGCGTTTGCACAGCACGCGACAAGTTTGCGTTTTGGCAAAGTTGAAACTGTAAATGCACTATCTGGTACGACACCCCGGGGCGCGATTCGACGCTTCTGACCTGCCAAACGGAGTATCACAACCATAACGTTATGAACTCTAAGTGATATTAGCCTTCTTTCTTCCTTTTTATTATGTTTATTCAAATGTGTTTTCTTTTTGTTATTATTATTTAATAAACCATTGTTTAGATGTAAATTTATAAACAATCTATTCCACCGCTGTCACGTGACTTTGTTTTTGTTATGTCTGCTTGATATTTTACTCGTCCGTATCAATGTATGTTATTGTCAAATTTACTTATTATTTGATGTACTTACGAATTATATCAATTTTTATGTATGGTATCACTAGTAAAGTTTATATTTTTGTTTTGATTTTATGTATGTTTATCGTTATGCGTCTGTACGAATTGTGTTTCTCGGTTGATCATTTAAAGTGTTTTTTTTTATTACAGCTTTCCACATAATTTAGTTTGTTTTATTTTAAATCACGTTTCTTTTTTATCCCTGGGCATAGCAGAGCAAGGCAAACGCCACGTTAATTTGCAAATAAAGTGAGAGAGTTTATAGATTTACAAAGTCACAAGAATACATAAACTACAAGTATCTAATGGCACGAATAATTTCCTTTGGTAGACAAATAAAAACGTGTGTAATAAAGCATCCATTGTGTTAGAAGTTCCCTCGCTTGACTTTCGACAGGTATAATTATACTCGCTCGGCTCTCTTGCTGCCTTTGTATTCAATTGTCTATAATGACGGATTTCGGAAAAATATTGCAGTAACATCTAGTTTCCCATACTAGCAGTAAGGTTTAAGGTTTTTGATTAATTCGATTAGAAGACACCTTCACAATTTTTTTAGTTATGACGAACATCTTTCATAGGTATTTATTTCATTTAATGATGGCATTACAAGTCGTACATTTAAGATGGTAAATTACATACAGAGTATATTACCCACGCAGACTGAAGTAGTATCTTAAATCTATAATATTAGTACTTTTGACAAAAAGCCGCAAAAAGTAAAAAAAATTAAAATTATCGACTTATGAAGGATCACAAAATTGGACATCACTAAGTATAATTATCAAGGATAATTATCTAGCACTGCAAGTGTTGAGTGTCATAATACGATACGTAATACCTAGTCTTATCTTTAATTTACATTCATTATGACTTTGGCCTGTGACTTGAATGAAGGAAGAAATAATAATTAGTGTTGATATTAATTAATATATCCCATAGAATTAATTTCCTAAAGCATGTGTCGGATCATCAGTACAAATCAGCTAAGTTAAATGGTACATGGAGTGGATTTGAATCACACAAAATTATAGATGATAATAAAAAGGCGTAAGGAAACTCCAAGTCTATCATTTGTTAATCTATAATTTAAAAAAAAATAGTAATAAGTTCATTTTTTATTACGCAGTGGTAAGAAAAAGCTAAAGATAAAATTACAATCATAAGCATTGGCTCGCAGGTATTGAGCTAAACTTAACAACGGTTCATATAAAAAGATTAGGCGTAAAATATTTAAAGAGTATTCTCAAGCAAGGACGTTCCGTTTGGTCGAGACATCATTAGTTGGATTATAAACTGAAAAGGGGTGGTAATAAGGTTTAGAATGGTTAACTGTGAACTATTGTCGTTTGCTGCATGCACTATTCTCAGACGGCCTTGTGTCCAAAGCGTTATACTGGCACAAGAAGCTATAATAGAATTTAGGAAAGGATGTCATGATTTGCCTCTGGAATTTCGTACCATTTGCAAAACTGCGTTAAGTCTAGTCAAACTTTTACACTTGTTTATTTAGTCATGCTCCTCTCAAAGACGTAAATTAAAATATAATCATATTTTAATGACATACGTATAATGTATTGTAAATTCGAAAGAGGTTAGAAATCAATTGACGATGTTGAGCGCAGCAGTTACTTTTTTATGGTCACTATTTTTAGTCGGGTAAACCATATTGCTACTAGATAGACTTCTTTAGTCAGTAGATATACCTAATTATTATTTTATTTGTGAGACAATAATATAATGTCGTCTGTAATTAACAGCTCTCCATCAAAGTACCCAAAAAAGACTTTGCACTACAAATGTTTAACTGATCTAGTCATCATATATAATGCATAAAGCATTTAAAAATTTGAACTATTTTGCTTAATATTTTTCCTGTAACGCAACAAAATATCTCAACAAATGACGTGACTTTAGTTTATATCATGATGCTAGTATCGCAATCAGTACATTTTCATTGCATTTCAAATGTACCAGTGACAGGTAAGGATATG
The DNA here is from genome assembly GCA_947563465.1 of Archips xylosteana. Classification (NCBI taxonomy): domain Eukaryota; kingdom Metazoa; phylum Arthropoda; class Insecta; order Lepidoptera; family Tortricidae; genus Archips; species Archips xylosteana. Next base: position 9,474,336 of record OX387362.1, read on the forward strand.
CATCGAATAATGATCGATGATGAATAACAATGATATCGATAATCGATGAGCTTGCGCAACCTTATTTCCTAGACGTGAGGGGCGTGACACAAGCAATGTACCTACTATGCATAATTATGTGACCAACCCATATAATACCAAGCAAATGTAACTATTCAATTTTATACCTTATTCTAACTATATCATATACTTACAGCTGCGTAGAAAAAAACAATAGCTAAGCTGCTTTTGGCATTAAGTTTAAATGGCAGTAGATGTAGGAGTACCTAGGTTAATTACATTACTACAGAGGCCGGAAAGTAAGGGGTTGCCGGCCGAATATACGGCGATAATTATAATAATATAATAGATATTAAAATACGGCAGTTCGAAAAATCGCCAGACTCAAGCGGCAGTGGGCAGGGCACATCGCTCGTAGTTGCTCGGGGTTCTCGAACCCCACGGACCGTTAGACGCAGTGTAGGTGGGTCTCCAACAAGATGGAGCGACGCGGTTAAGGTTGCGGGAAAGCGTTGGATGCTGATGGCGCAGGACCGATAAGTTCAGCGAACCTCGGGGGATCTTTCGGCTGAAATGACGATGATGATCGTTATCTCCAGCCTATATACGTCCCAATGACTCAGGAGTCTATAACTGATGGTAAAAGCTAAATTGAATGAAATCCTAAAGGCACGGTCACCCACCCTCTGGCCTTTGCCGTTACCAGGGTATTATTAGTAAGTAAAGTGTGGCAGTAGGGTGACCACGCACCGAAGCCGTATGCTGGCCTTGCAGTATAATAATGTAATCCCATTTCATTTCTCTACAGCATTTTCAATATGTCTTTGTACGAACATATGCACAATAAGCTCAGTCCAGACTTATACCTAGACGACCAGATGGCCTAGTGGTTAGAGACCCTGACTATGAAGCTTGAGGTCCCGGGTTCGATTCCCGTGTCGGGGCAGATATTTGTATGAAAAATACGAATGTTTGTTCTCGGGTCTTGGGTGTTTAATATGTATTTAAGTATGTATCTATCTAAATAAGTATGTTTATCCGTTGCCTAGTACCCATAACACAAGCTTTGCTAAGCTTACTTTGGGACTAGGTCAATTGGTGTGAATTGTCCCGTGATATTTATTTATTTATTTTTATACCTTTTAAGCATATCATGTAGGGGAGACCTAGGAGAGTTGTGACATCGTCCATTTTTGGGAACTTATTTACTGCCAGCAAGCTCGCAGCAGCGCGTGTTTGATAGCTCGAGACTTGAATTAGAAAACGCGCTATTGCGAGCTCGCTAGCAGTTTACAAGTTCTAAAAAATCGACGTTGTCACTACTCTCCTCTGTCACAACTGTCCTCGGTCTCCCCTAATTGAGGTACCTACTAAGACGTGCAATATAATTACTAGTGTGGACACCGAGCAAAATGGTACAAGTGTAGACAAGGCACTTTAAACATGAAACTACCGTGAGACTCACTCGTAGTGAAAATAAGTGTAGACAAGGTTTTACCCAAAGAGCATTGGGCACGTAGATCGCTTGTTAGATGCAATAAGTAAGAAAATAAGTCTTAACACTGAATTCCTAACAACATAAGAGTGAACATGCTTAAGTTAATAAAATATGAGAGAACCATTTTATTGTTTTTTTTTTTCAAATAAAAGAATTACTTTTTGCTGTTGTTTTATTTTGTTTGTTGTTTTCTTATTAATGCCAAGACAATACATGATTTTTTAAAACCAGAAATTAATCTCAAACTCACAGACGTACATAAACTCATTACAATATATAAATAATATGCTTTGCTACGAAAAAGGTCTACGTCGTAGCGCCTTCTACGGCCCAATATTCCGAAAGACGTATGACCTTTTCGGGTCAAGGTCTACGAAGTCGATGCTATAAATATTTAAAGAAAACCGAATTGCTTTAGACCGAGAAAAGTGATATTTCAGCGACCAAATTGAATTTCGTATAACATGTAGATTGGTTCCACGAAGGCTACATAAGTTAAGTGAAGGAAACCGTACTTATGTAAACGTTTTTGATATTTCTTTAGCTAACTTCACAACGCTACTGATGATCATCATTATCATCATCATCATCATCCCAGCCTATATACGTCCCACTGCAGGGTACAGGCCTCCTCTCAGAATGAGAGGGCTTGGGCCACAGTTCCCACGCGGGCCCAATGCGGATTGGGAACTTCACACACACCATTGCATTTCTTCTCAGGTGTATGCAGGTTTCCTCACGATGTTTTCCTTCACCGTAAAGCTCATGGTAAATTACAAATGTCATTTCGCACATAAATTCAGAAAAAAATCAGAGTTGCGAGCCCGGGCTCGAACCCACGACCTCTGTTTGGGAGACCTTAGGTCAAACCACTAGGCCACCACGGCTTCCTGACTTCCTGGCTTCCGACTGATGATATCTATTCTTCCAGTAAAATTACATAAAGTTTACCATTGACAGATGGTTTGCCTTCATTTCATATTCAACTTTAACGACCTATAAATAAAGCCAATTTTAGAATACTGTTACCCACGTTTGCAGATTTTGTAATAGCTACTTTATTTGTATGGTGTTAAAGTTGGAAATGAAATGAAGGCAAGCCATCTGTCAGTGGTAAAGTAAACGTATTGTAAATGGTACAAATCCAACCAACACCGGTGTTTAACATTGTGGATCTAGTGCAAAAATACGGATAACACATCTATGATTGAGTGCGCGTTTGGCAGCCGCCGCGACGTGTGGCTCCGGGAAGAAGGGCTACGGATTAGCCCGAAACAGTCGAGCTAAACTCGATCACAGACGTGAGTTATCCTTATTTTTGCACTATGAGTGAGTCTCACGGTAGTTTTATTTTCAAAATTGTAGATCTATTTTGAAAATATATGAGATTATTGCCTATTTCATCTTATCTGAGTTATTTCCGAACCGGTGAACCTTGTAATATGATTCACATAGGTACTTATGACAAACATCGTTCTGGTGTTACTTAATGCATTTGTCGAATTATGGGCCCATTAAACATTAGGTAGGTATTCTAACACCATTAACAGAAAAATAGGGAAAGGACAACAACATAATAAAATTTACGATTGGATTCCCCTTCAAAGTAGATATTAGCAAAACTACACCTACGTATCTCTTAAGTTAATATGCTATAATTTATATGGTATGCAGAAGTTGGTAGTTATAAAGTTCGTACGGTATTGAAGGCATTTAAAGTTAATGATTTCTGGGAAATCAAAATCGTATCCGGTGTTTAAGTAACTGTTCGATTAATTTCCTTACTGCGCTGGTTCAAAGCTTTAGTTTTATCTTTCGATTTCCTTAGGTTTCTTTTGTGTGAAAAGAATCATAAAAGTGTACAAAAAACTAAATGTAAAATATTAGTACATTACTGCAGAGGCCGTGAAGTAAGGACGTGGAGGTATTGATGGACGAGATTTGGGGTATAAAACGAGTCCAGCAATCCCTCTTCCGGCCGAGGATTGTATAGAGCTTTTCTCAAACATGCATCATCATCATCATCATCATCATCATTATCATCATCCATCCATCCAACCATCCATCCATCCGTCCATCCATCCATCCATACATCCACCCATACATCCATCCATACATCCATCCATACATCCATCCATCCATACATCCATCCATTCATCCATACATCCATCCATACATCCATGCATACATCTATCCATACATCCATCCATACATCCATCCATACATCCACCCATACATCCATCAATCCATCCATCCATCTATCCATACATCCATACATCCATCCATCCATACATCCATCCATACATCCATCCATCCATCCATCCATACATACATCCATCCATCCATCCATCCATCCATACATCCATCCATCCATCCATCCATACATCCATCCGTACATCCATACATCCATCCATACATCCATCCATACATCCATACATCCATCCATCCATACATCCATCCATCCATCCATACATCCATACATCCATCCGTACATCCATACATCCATACATCCATCCATACATCCATATATCCATACATCCATCCATACATCCATACATCCATCCATCCATCACCAGTAGTTTAGGCGGTTTTATAGAAATAAAAGAAGATAGATTTTTTTAATGTCGTAAGTTGGCTGTATGTAATTTTTCCTTCGTCAGTTTAGTGTTAGTAAGCAAATTTAAAAAGTTACAACAGCGGACAATAATGGTTTTTCATACTTACTTTTATGGCCTAGGCCAAGAAGTAATGTAGGGAGCCATAAACAACAAACTTCATGGCTTCATTTCGTGGCATTAACGCATACATTTCAAAGCATGTTTGAGAAAAATATTATTATGCCCTATGCTTACCCCGTAAAAGCGTCCGCTCCGCACAATCACAAATTTCACCATCCAAGTCTTTGATTATTCATTAAAATTATCATGTTTTAAAACACACAGCGGCCGCCATCGCCATCAAAACCGAGAGTCCCAAACTTCTTTTTTCTTATTTCAAATCTTCCGCGACGCGCGTTGCCAGTACGGCGCTTAGCTTGGAGTTTTTATACGTCGCCTAACCCCAAAGAGAGAGACAAATATATAATAATAAAGTGCAAGTGTTAATGTATGTGATGTTGAATATGTTGTGTAATGCCGCTTTTTTTAAGCTAGATATCTATTGGTATTAAAATGAAACAGTTACAACACCAACACAGAATATATAATAGTACTAACGTACAGAATGGACACTCCGCCCCGCACCGATTCGAGTTACCCCTCCCCCCAAGGCGCCGATTGCTTGTCGCCGCTGTTCACCAGTCGGGTGCGCGACGCGATGCATGTCGGCCGCACGGCACTAAGCTTTTACGAAATGGGAATATATTGTGCATTGTATGGGTGTTTGGCATCAAGGACAAGGAAAGGAGTTTTTTTCGATTTCCGAAGGACGAAAGAAGGTAGATAACCAACTTTAATTAGCAACATGTAACATTAGTAACTAGGGAAAGTAGGTTTAAAAGTTTGTTACCTATAATGTATAAATAGACGTCTTATTTAATAGGTATTTGTAAAATTGATTTGTAAATTATTTCTTATCAATATTATATCTACAATTACATTCTCTAATTGTCTTTACAAAATAAATGAGGTATATACTCATTCACTTATTTTTAAACACTTAATTTAGACAAACGATAAGTTTAATTATAAGTACTACTATAATTAGATTACCTACTCATTTTATTTTACATTACAACGTTGCTCGCGCTCAACGAACGGCGCGGCATTCAATTTCCGCAGCTACCTCTTTCTATCTCTTTTTGCGATTTAAATTATGACATCGGCAACCTTTGTGTATTCTATTATGGTGTTTCAGCAATAACTATTAAAATGGGATCACAAGTCACTCACGTGTTTTTAATCGAGGTATGCCCGACTTGTTTCGATTCAATCAGCCGCGTAGCCGATTGCAAGAACGCTGGCGAGCAGTTAACGTTTGGCTGTCCGTTTGACGCAACTTGATAAAGAACCACGTCTTGGTTCCAAAAATAGCGAGCATACTTCGACTACAAGCAAATATGTACACACGTGACCAGTGCATCCCATATCAATGACTACGTGAGAATCTGATGATGATCTTACATGTTACATATTACAACAAATGCAGGCTGGGCAGAACATTCGACCGTTTTGATCGCTCGGTTTAAACGTCATTACACATTACTCTTCAGCGATTATTACTACAATGGAAGGACAAGTTGCAACCACTTTGATTAAACTATATTCTGTATCGGTATTGCCTTTAGATTCTTTAAAGAAATATCTCAGAGCATAGTATCTTTTAACGCTAATTAGTGGCTACGTGAGCTGTAGTAAGACCTCGCGAGTTTTTCAAAATGGTTTGAAATATGATATTTTTTACGTTTTCAACCCTCTATGGCTCCGCCATTTTGATAAATTGCCAAAAACTGAATCTACAAAAAAATTATTTCATCACTTCCTTACATAATTGTATGGTAATCGGTTGTAAAATGTGACCTGTAGAGGAGACAATCGAATATCCGTCGGATATCCGCTGGACAAACATACGAAAGCATTTTTGCCCAAGCTGAAACAGAAATGCTTCGCGCTCGCTCGGTCAATTATGTGATGAGAAAGTAATGTCGTAAAAACGCTGAATATTGATCCGCCAAACTTATGCCATCACCGTGGAAGTACTTAGTTAAGTACAGTAACCTACACACTTTATATGGCGCGTCGTGCATTTTCGGACGCGCAGACATGAACGAACTAGCCGATGATAGCTGAAGATACGATTCAGACTTTAAATTAGTCTTATGTCATATAGTTACAAGGTGCAAATTACAGTGCACCTTTTGTCCGTCTCACTCACTCGGAAGAATGGCAGCTGACTGACAAGTCACGCGACGCGCGCTAACATGGCGGCAGCAACCCACCAATAGCGGCACAGGAAAAAGACGCGCCGTGCATTGAGTATAGGTATGCCGATTGGCCAATTGCATTTCCCGCGCTTCTAAGACGCGTCTTCTGCAAGGTATATCGGTGAGCCATATCAGTTGTGTACTACTGTACCTCATCATCATACTAGCCAAACGATGTCCACTGCTGGACAAAGGCCTAACCTTAGGCTTGATTTCCTCCTACGCTGACGTCAGTCGCTGACGTCGGTCAGGCGTACCGTCGGTCGCGTATGACAAATGCGCGTCGCTGTGCGATGCCCCATAGAGTATTGTGTATATTCGTACGCTCGACCGACGTCAGGGACCGAGACCGGTCAGCTTCGCACTGAGCGCGCGATAGTGGTGTATAGCGCGTCAGCGCCGTCAGCTCGCGCGGCGCTGACGAGCGAGACCGACGCGCGCCATCAGCGGCGCGTAGCAATAAATCTGCCGCGGACGTCAGCGTCGCTGTGCGGTGACCCATAGAGTATTGTGTATATTCGTACGCTCGACCGACGTCAGCGACCGTTGTCAGCGCAGGAGGAAATCAAGCCTAAAGAGTTCTACAACAATCAGTCCTGCGCTGCCCATATCCGAGTGGTTCCTACGACCTTTACCAGATCGTCAGTCCATCTTGTTGGGGAATTCCCACAATAGAACCCTTCTGCCCTATCGGCCGTAGGTTCTGCGAGCAATGCGCCCTGCCCACTGCCACTTAAAGGCCACAACAAACCGTGAGCGCGGGGCGCCAACGGAGCGTGCCCAGCGCGGTCAATAACACTGAATCAAATACTGTGTGCCGCGCTGCCGGTGTGTGTCACCGTATATTTGATTCAGTGTTATAGAGCGCGCTGGGCATGTTCCGTCGGCGCCCCGGTTTGTGTTGGCCTTAAGTCTGACGACTCTCCGATCTATTGGTTTGGTTCCTGCGGATTTCCTCGTTTCTGATTCGATTACGTATTAGGGAAACTCCAAGGATAGCTACCTATTATTTACCTATTTGCTTGTATTAATTTGTTAGTAAATTCAATGAGTAAAGGCTCAACATACTAATTACTAAACCGGCAAACATCTGGTACAAAAATAGAATACATTAATGCAAAGTGAAAGTATCCATCAATTTCAGTACAATCACGTACACCACCAGTCCACCAGTAAGTAATATCATACAAGAGTAGACTTACTGTTATATTATGTAACTGTACCGTGAGCCACTGTGGGACCTTTTCGCAGAAAATGCTATAAGTAATGATAGCGCATTACGTGGCACAAAAAAATATTATGACATCTACATACACATGAGAATATTCGTCGGTGGTTAGGAAATCAATTAGATATTGGTTTTAACTACATATACTTACTGTATATTTGCTGTTATAATACAAAAAGGATTTTCTCTAGCGTCAGTCCATTGAAAATGTAAACGATGCATAGGTACTGGGTCGTACACACCATAAGAAACCAAAGTTGTCTCTCCTATGTATGTATGTACAGGTCGATTCACAAAAGTTGGCACGAATGGAATGAACGAAAGCAATGTCACTTTGACATTTTATAGGAAAATGACTGATGCATGTCATTTTCATATTTGTGTGAAGTGTATTCAAATAGGTAACACATAGATACTTTCATTCACTCATTCGATCCATTCGTGCCAACTCTTGTGAATCGAGCTGTACCTACGGTCACGTGCAAAAATATATAAACGTTAACAAGGTGTCAAAAATATCTATGCAACTCTATGTACCATAAGGTTGATGGTTGATGTTTACATATTTTGACACGATGACTATACATTTATGCTTTCGACTACAATAAATTAGCGACTCCAAGTCAGTAGACTTAAGATTTATTTGAATGGGCCGAAAGTTGGCCAGGCGTCCCGCACGCCGATATAGACTTGACTAAAACATATTGGCTGTAGACCCTTAACTATTGACATGTCCAAAGGAGAGACGCGAACAAAAAATGTGTATGACCGTACTATGAAATTATACATTCTAAAGCACTCTCCCCATTGGCGGCGACTTGGGACAGATTTTTTACTTTTAGCTTTAGTTAGTTTTATAGTTAGATTTAAGTTAGTCCTAAGTTTACTGTTTTTATTTAATATTTGTTTAATGAATAATAAATAAACCTATAAATGCTTTGGGCTTAAAACCACTAAATTTCATAATACCTTATTCACTAATACCCCTAATTTTCAAATTACCATGGGCTCATAATACCTAAGAAAACCTAAAATTTCAAATAGGCTAGACGACTAAAAAAAAATGTTTAGTCCGTCAGTTTGATTATTAAAAAATATTGTACACGTATTTTTTCTGTTGTTTGACTAACAAAAAATGACGAGAATACAGTGCTTAGAAGTTTCGAGTGACGTCACTATATGGTACAATTTTTACCTAAGGGTGACGTCACAAGCCCCCACTCCGGAAGTTTGACGATCTATATCTTTGCCGATTTTTAATAATTTGATAAACCAAAAAATACGTGTCCCATATTTTCCCATAATCTAACTGACGGACTAAATAGAATGACATATTTTTAACCCAGTCGTCATCCCTATTGTCTCATCTTAAAATTTGAAATTTTAGGTATTTTTAGGTATTATGAGCCCATGGTAATTTGAAAATTAGGGGTATTAGTGAACAAGGTATTATGAAATTTAGTTGTTTTAAGCCCAAAGCTTCTAAAGCTTTTAAAAAAAAAAAAACAACGTATACTTTTTTTCTACCGAAGTCCCTACTAAGTACACAGCACTGCAGCTGGGGAGTGGGGAAGCGACACTGTGAGATGAACCCATGAAAAGCATATCTACATTATGTTATTTTATGTTTTAAAGCATATCTTACAATTATTCCGGAAACGTCAGGGATTATTTAAATAAGAGAACTTACTCCAAGTTAAATAGAAGCGACCTTGGGTAGAAACAGTAAGATCAAATGCCACAAGAAATCTTTGCGCTATTTATCAGTTTCCTTACAAGCAACGCTATGCCAACAACAGTACTTAGATAGACGTTTAATTTTTTAGCAAGGCACAGTATAAAAACTTAGGGTGCCGTTGGCAGTGAGGCAGGGTTCGAGATACCGGATATTAGGGCAGCAGATTACCTCCTGATGATTAGCATCGTATCAAGAAGTACTGCCTTCTGCATCTGACGCTCAGATTCTGACTTTTGAGTCAACCAACTTATTTATAACTATCACTAGGATTTTCTCGTCACTTCATCTGTACTCGTAGGAACTCGTCACGTTCGCGGGCTAAATTATAGCCTATGTCATAAAATATAGCTTTTTATATGTGAAATAATTTTAAAATTGATTTAGCAGTTTTTAAGTTTATTCGTTACAAACAATCAAACACGTAATCATTATTTTTCTCTCCCTAATTATAAGTATAAATTAACAAACGGTTGAAAGACATCAATGAAATCATAATGATGGTGGCATACTTCCACTCTTAGTTAAGGGTACTTCTACTCGTAGGTATATTAGAACATTTGCCTGATTAAGAAATACATTTAGTAAACAACACCATTATTTTCAGGTGCTGAAAACGCAGTCTCCGTACGATTCCTGAGATCCTGGCCTGACAACGCAGGAAATCTTGTTTTAAATCAACATCTAAGAAACGAGAACACATAGGAGCGAATTTCAACAATGCGTTAATTTTCGCTTGAATATGCAATTAGGACATTTACGCACACGGTGCTTTTATGCAGCTGCACTGTGATGTGTCACAAAAGCGTGACTATATTACGATAGACTTTAAGTACATTTGTGACTCAACTGGGAACCGATTTTTGAAATCATATCTTTGAATATACCATCCGAAAAAAGTGAAAAAATGTGCTGATCTAAATCTCCACCCATATTATGTGGTTAGAATTCGATTGGCCTGCACGAAGCGGTTCGCTTAATCTTTCCTAATACGAACTGCTAAAGAATGGAATTCAGCCCCATCGTTTCAATTCCCAGATAGGTATAATCTGAGACTCTTCAAGGCTAGAGTGAATAAGCTGTTACTGAACCAGTGAAACACAACTTTGGCGTCATCTGCACTTTTTAGTAAAAAAAAAGTAGTATGTAGAAGAAATTTAGCAAAACCACTATAGAATAATAGCTTCAAGGGCTTGTTTCAAAAATCGGCCCCCAGTATCCTTAGACAAAACGCCTGCAATCGTAAAAGATCCATAATAGCGACTGAAATTGTTATTCCTCTCGTTAGTCTCAATTTTGCAATACGTTGCATATGTTGCTGGTTAATTGCTGTGTGGTGAACGTTTCGACGGTGCAATGAACACAGCTTACCAACTAAGTACAGCTTACCACGCCACCATAGGTATCACAAAAGCCTGCACCAGTTACAGTAAATATAAAAATCCTTAAAAGCACAAACAACAACATCAAACTGGTCATTCAGGTAATTAATTTAACTTGTATCTAACTACATACAGCAAAAAGTCGACTCGAACCACGGCCGCTGCAATGTGGTCGAAACGTCGAGGAAAAAAGTAGTTCGTGATTAATCACGACTTAAGTCCCGAAAAACATTAGTTATGAGTGAGAATCGCGAAAGTTTAGGTATTACTTTATACAATACAATACACTGACTCTTTATTGTCCACCACAAAGAAAACAATACAGAAAAACAAGTAAGTACATGGAAATAAATATATAAGGTAAACAGCACACACCACACTTAGAGGTCAAAAATGAATCCAAAATAGGACCCAATACTTCTTCTTAAGTCTGGCTGTCCACTGGAGTGAAACAAGGCAGCGGAAAGGTGAGCGAGATAAAAATTGACCAATAAAATAAGCATAAAATCTCCGCTGCTCTTCAGTGGACAGGGAGTTACAAAAGTAGTTCAAAAATTCATACAAAACCGGGCAGCGGAGCGATGCCGCAGAGCGAGGAAGAGAATCGGGGAAGCGGTGCGGAGAAACGAACGCGAAGTAGCTCAGCGTATCGTCGGTTTCCACTCTAAGGACTTCAAATAAAGTTTACATATGCAAAATCCTAATAATTGATTTAGCAGGTTTTCTCTCTAAGCCGACGGTATGGAAAAACACAGCCCGCGACTCGCCCCGCATTGCTTTCTCGCTTCGCTCTGCTATCGCTCCCGGTCTATGGACAGACACTGTCTGTAAACTCCGCTCCGCATTACCCCGTTGCTCCGCTCCGCTGTTTCGTTCCCCTCCAGTGGTTAAGCGGTCTTACAGCCCAGCCACGAATCGCGCGACCGGCGGCAGCGGCGAGTGTTTTATCTAGGCCACCACAAACCGGGAGCACGGGGCGCCGACGAAGCGTGCCCAGCGCGCTCTATAACACTGAATCAAATATACGGTGACACACCGGCAGCGCGTTACACCGTATTTGACGAGCGTCTCGGCCGCGCAATGAACGGCGAAAACGCTCTCTGCCGCCGCGGGTCGCGCGATGTCGTCACCGAGCCATTTAAAGGGATCAATTCGGCTTTGTAGGTATGTACCATGAGTTTGTTTTGTTACTTGTATACCTTTATGTACATAATTATGTATTTTACAACTGTGACATCACAGAACATTAAGTAAATTTAATTTCGCCGGAACTTCTACAGAAGAAGTCGTAAACCGATGAAACAAAATGGCATTGCTCTTATAGCTTCTAATAGCTCATTTACACTCGCGTACGAGTGGCGAGAAGAACGGCGAGCCGAGCAACGAGACGGGAGTGTGAATAGACTCTCGCGGCTCGCCTCGCGCCTCGTCTCGTGATTCGCAACGCTCGCGTCCGGAGCGAGACGCCGAACCGAGACACGAGACGAAGCACGAGGCGAGAGTGTAAATGAGGTATTAGAATCACTGATATTAAAGGCAAGCATTCAATGGGGTAGGTATATTTTTGCCGCATACCAGTGCTGGTAACGTAACTTCATTATATGGGTAACAATAAGGGAGTAAATCTCTAGTCATACAGTGGGATGATTGAACAGCAATCCATTGTAGTCCGAACCCCATTGAATTTGCCAATGTAAACTCGTTCGCTATAATTGAATTATTTGAGTACCTAGTTCGTTACCTGCCTGTATAGGTACGAGTACCTACCTAACCTATACTATTAATCAAAAGGCACAGATCGACACGCATCTTTCGTCAGATTAAATAATTAATTGGCATTCTTCGAACTGGTGTTAAACGGTTGCTGTGCCAAATAGGGGCGCATCTTGAGTAGGTATATGTACAAAATGTGCATTGTACGGTCAACTGCAGAGAAAAGGTACCCAAGTGTGATTAGCGTAGCGACTTACCTTTTGTCTGCCGCTGACTGTACTTCCATGCTAATTAATTTATGGTTATTAAGTAGTTTTTAGTATCTTGGCAACCGAGCTTTGCTGGGACTAAAACTCGGATACACGCGTTTTCCATGATATAAAATTATGATCCCTGTCAATCGTTTAAAGATTAGCTGGAAAAGATCTCTTTAAGGGAGAAGTTCGCCTTTGTACATCTGTTTGTCTTGTTTTTTGTTACCATAATAATTAATAATAGTGCTACTTTGATGTGTTTTACGTACTGAAACTGAATCACGTACCGGAGTAAACCCTTTTCATTTTTCATTGCAAATGTCATGTTGACATTCCATACATCTGACAAAGAATTCATCGTGAAATTGGTTGTGAAAAAGTTCCACCCTGGGACGTGATTCAGTTTCCTTGACTGAGAGAGTACATTATGTGCATACATTATACATAAGACCAAGCTAGATCGATTGTTCGTCCCCGAAAACTTCCGCAAGGCAAGTTTCATCGGTCTCGCTCGGTAAAGCAGTTTCCCAGGCCCTCGAAGTCAATATTATTTTAATATATTTCTCTACGTATTTCAGATCGGACACCGTCCAAACTGCAGCACCTATTTTCCATGACAGCAAGAAACACCCCCATGATGGCTCATTTACACTCGCTTCGAGTTTCGCCTCGAAAGCGTGAATGTAAACACCACAGCACAGGGTCCTTTGATTTTTGTCCAAAAACCGTACCAATCGCAAGCGTTGCGTGTGGTGAGCCAAGGTGTTACGTGAGCTACGAGACAGCTACTACACTCGTCTTGTCTAGACACTAAAAAACTTATATAACCATCCCATCTACCTATTTAGATACCTGGCGCCCCTTGTGATGGAACCGTGTAGGGTGAATCAATGTAAAATACTCGTTTAGGAGAGGACGGTATTTTGTTACTGGATATTCACGTTGGGATCACCTTCGTGACAATGGTCCTATTACTAAATTAGGAGGATACTCACTAATATTTAACTTTTTGCTGCAGCGTTTGACAAAAAAAGCTAAGTAGCAAAAAAGAAAGCCCTCGGAAGCCTGTTGGAAACGGCATCCAGTAATTTTCTCGTTAATTTATCCGATCCGATCATCAATCAGAATTATCACTTTTATTATGGGGCCACGTTAATAAAATCACAATCAATCAAATGGAGTTGGTAAACAATTGAGAAAGAGTCTGCTTTCTATAAGGTTTAAAACGAAGTAATTAATTATCTATCCTTACAACTTAGCGATCACTCATAAACGAGTATTTTCTTTCGTTCACTCCGCACAGAATCTTCAAGGATGGAGAAATATTTTGGAGCAGAAGAAAAGGGTGTGACGCGATGGCAGTGTGGTTAGCTGGTTGTTGTGACTAGATAACAGCCAGTGGCTGCACTGTCACCGCGCCCTCCCTAAGTCATCGGAACCTTCATCAAGATTTACAGCAAGATTATCGACAGACCCACAACTTTGAAGTGTGGAAAGTGAGATTTGATGGCAATAAAATAATAGTAGAAGATCCGAACCTACATCGACCTTCACCGCGCTGATAATAGAATGAAACACAAACAAAGCATTTAAATTAAAAATATATACAGTGTGTAAATTTCATAAGGGCATATATTTTATCCAGACATAGTTAACGACCATACAAATCACGTGAAATAGATATTTTGTGAATAACTTTTATTAATGAAGCGTAGTTAATTTTTTAAAAAAATCTAAGGAGCAATGTAACGCGTACAATTTCATTTGACATGAGTGTTTATTTACCTCATGTTATGTTGTCAAACCCTATTATTAGGCAGAAAGATCTTCTGAACTTATGATAAAATTGATGCTACGATCATAAAGCACAATACTGAAAACCGTCTTGCTAACTTTCTGCTAAGATCTTATCGTAATTTACTTATTAGTGACTGTCGGAGGCTTCGATCGGAGGCAATGGAGATACTTTCGTGTTAAAGTTCCTTTTGCGAGTCTTTACAAATCACTTCATTAAAAAAATGTTTCGCATTCCAAGCAGGTGGTGGTGATAGCATGACATGAGTTTTCAATTTCATTAGCACTTAAATAACATTCTTTACATTTAAAACTACCTTAATCAAACGTACTTAATCGTAAACGATATGATAATCGAATATTAGTACCAATGAACTCTTTGATATAATAATGGCATATGGTGAAGCTGGACAATGTGGAAGAAGAGTATTAGAAATCTACAGAGAGCGATTTCCGAACCGGCGACCTCCGCGAAACTCACGAGTCATCATCAATGCTCTCCAGCGTATTCGCGATGGTTTGACTCTGACTGGGAGATTCAGTGATCACTCTTTACCAGCTGAAGAACGTGTGCAGCTTTGTTTGCTGAATACGTTCGAAATCAATGGATTGGGAGGTTCGGTCCTTGCCGATGGCCTGCATGAAGTGGATTTTTTTCAATGGGGAGCTGTGAAAAACGAAGTTTACCTACTCAAAACCACGAGCCGCTACTCCTGGCTTAACTTCTATCTTGATGGAATATGACATAACTCCCGATTTCAGCAAAGATTTCCGAAAAGATCGACTGTACTCTCTGGTTTTCCTTAACCAAGTTAGGTATCACTCTGGACTTGCACGTTTCTGTGTCTCTGATAATGTAGCTAAACGATGCATGTGACCACTACCCCTGGCTTTACTTCTGTTTTTCGAAAAAAGGCATCGTTCCGAAAAACGATGTAAAATTATTTTCATCATGTTCCTGGTCTGATTTTTTTTTATCAGCGTTTGGTATCACTCCAATTATTGATAATTTTCAAAGTAATATACCTATGCTACATGACACATATAGCAGCCACTCCTGGCCAAACTTCTTTTTGGCAGAAATACACTTCATTTGTTCGACTCATTTAGGCAGCTAACTTTTGGCGGTGCCTCCCTCCCAAACCGAGTAAGGTATCACTCTAGACTCTTTAAGTATTAGACCTATGGTGGTGTGGCTACATGACGCATATAGCCGATACTCCTGGCTAAACTTCTATCTTGTTAAAATAAGACAATAATCTTAATTTTTTAAATTTCTACGAAACCGTTCAGTTTTCTTTATTTGCCTCCTTTTTTTGTACTTTATCAAAGCCTTTAGTTTATGTGATGTACATTTTGTATACTATGCTACTTATGGAAGGATTTATTTTTAGTTTTTAAAAGTTTTATAAACTAGACTTCTTAATTTGGTCGGATTGCCAAAGTCAGATAACTTTAGGCAGCTATCTTCACACCGGTCTCCGGAGACTGATTTTTAAAATGGCGTCACTCATAAAGACTGTTCGAAAATGGTGAAATCTTGTGCTCAACTTGAAATACTATCAATGTCTATATATTATATATCTGACAATGACTTTTGTTTAAAATAGGTAGATATCTTATATGTACATAGTTATTATCTTTGAGAAGCAGCACTATTACATCGTAAATTTTATATGATAAACATAAAACCATACAGTTGCTGACTTATTCAGTAACAGGAGTAGTTAAACAGTCGAAGAGCTAAAAACTCTCTCTTATTACTTACCTGAATTGGAGGTAGAGCCGCGCGTAAATTATTTTGAGCTTTACAACTTTTTATCCACTGCTGCTAACTTTACAATTAATTGTACCTACTTATTTGGGCATTTTCAAAAACAGGTTTAGTGTACCCTTTACTTTTTTTAAATGAAGAAATTTTGAGGGTTTCTTCTCAGAATCAAGAGCGCTATTAATTGCTTTAGAAAAAAAACTGTCCCAAATATTTGTGTCGTTTTTGTTTCATACACTTTATAATATATGACTCGGCACAAAACTGACACATAAAATTGTATGGAAAATTAAGAATATTTTTTTAAGAAATCTGTACCTACACTTTATTTTGAAAAGGCCCATTTCTTAGGTATTCCTAAGTTTTACACCTTTGTTTGTTCGTTTTTAAGTGTAAAAATTATGTTTCAATATCTTTAAAGCATTTAGTAATTTGTAAATACACATATTGTAAGGTATCCAACTATCAACTGTCATATTGCGACAAAAATAAACACGAATTACCTTCACTGCATTTATAGGATGCAAGCCAATCTATGTGCCAAGTGCACAACATCCTCGTGTAACACATTTGCATATTTTCAGCGGTTAGGTCACGTCACGTAACAATTTGAATTTACGAAGGCATGTGTATGTATCCAATAGCATAAAATTATATGTGATCTCGTCTGCGATAATCAAAGTTTGGATAAACGTCCGACATAAGTACACGACGATGACTGTTTAGAACACATTTTGTGAGTCGAAAAAATTCCTTTACTCTATTACCTACTCTATCTTCGTATGTGTTTGAAGCATAGTACTGTAACATCGTAAGAAAACGCTATATTATTTGTATTGTGCAATAATATACTTATTTTACGAGGGTAGGTATAGTCGGTTATCATGTAATTTTTTTGTAATAAAAAGTACCTATTTCTGGCAACTTCAACATGTTGTTTTTTTTTAACCTAAAACTAGCCTAAATCCTACGTCCTCTAAGTATTTGTCTGCGTTCACATCTACAACGGGCTAAGCGCATGAGCTGTTGAGCCGGCCACAAAACAATTATCCTTCTTTTCCCAAGGGCTTATGCGTGCGCAAAAAGGACGAATTCTTCACATACAATCATCAAAGGTTGACTGGTAGAGATCCCTGAAAGGGATAAGTTCGCCTTTGTACATGCATTTCAACGGTTGTCAATAATGTTTTTCTTTTTGTCCTTATTTTTGTACAATAAAGAGTTTACATACATACATACAATCGACACGATCCCGAGGAATCCTGAGCCAAAAATTACTTAATCGCTAATGAAAAGACTGAAATTACAAGACCGATGCGTGCTCTCGGGTTAAACCTGTAGAGCGTCTTATAATGCCATCTAGCTATCAATTAGAGAAACTGCTACTTTACATCGCGCTATCGAAGTTTCTCAATTCGGATGCATTAATACAACTTCGAACTCTCCTCCTTCAGACTTCAGTCACGGCGTAACATCTGCCTGGAAAGAGATCTATGATGCGACGTTTGGGCGCGGCTCATCTCATACCCTCCGCCTTTCCAGCCCCCGATTCCTCAGAGCTCGCGCAAGGACTGTAAGAGCCGCCATACACGGACTGCTTCAAGCAGTCAGTGACAACAGCTTCAAACGGTCGCCGTTGGGTGATCTGCAGTTTCAATCAAAATGGTCATTCGCAATACACGAACCGCTCAAGCAGTTGCAACTGCTTCGGGTGGTTGGCAGCGCGGTGAAATTTCACCACGCGGTCGACTGCAAGAGCAATCCGTGTATGTTGATCACTGGGTTTATGCTCGAGCAGTCCGTGTATGGGGCGGCCCTAAGTATGCTCAAATTTCGAGTCGACAATGGAATATGCACACATGATCTCAATTTTATTTCAAATTGGTCGCATAGGTATGAATGAAGAGTGAATACATTTCACGAAAAATCGCAATAGGTTTGCGCAACGATCAAACTCATTGGTTCCCTTACCTTTACCGTCCCAGGGTCAATTATATTCGTTTACACGAAAAAATTTAGTACTTGTTGTCAATTACATTGACATTAGTACTTTCCAACGGATGGCTCCGACTGCGACACAACTCTCCAGAAACCATATTGTTTAACACGCGGGCGCTTGCTATCCCATTCATCATCTCTTTCTGTTCCCATCTTTTACCGTTTGACATAAACAAACAGTGAAAGCGATGGCAAGCCCCCGCGCGTTAGTCAATGAGCGTAGGTATGGGGCTTGAGACCTACACGCAGTCCATGCAGGTATAGTACGAATTTTTTGAGGTGTCCCGATCTCGTTAACAGCCAGTGTTAGCAAAAAATCAATTCAAATTGACGATTGACGATTGAGGATTGACCGATCAATTCGAATTGACGATTGACGAAACTAATTCTAAATCTACTGATTGAAGATTGACGATTACTAATCGTTAATTCGAATTGATCGGTCAATCCTCAATCCTCAATCGTCAATTCGGATTGACGATTACTTTGTATGTACCTACCTATACAATACAATACAATACAATACAATGACTCTTTAATTGTACACCAGAAATAGTAAGCGATACAGAAAACAGGTACACAGAGAGAAAGTTACAAGGTAAGCAATAGGCGGCCTTATCGCTTAAGAGCGATCTCTTCCAGGCAACCCTTTAAACAGAAAGAAGGAAGGACTAGTTTACAGCAGGTGGTGCATCAACAGTGGATCAGAATATTATAAACGCAACAAAAATAGTACATCTACTCATACATAAAACGTACATATAATTCATGTCAAAAATAAATATAGGCAGTGGGATAAACAGCCACAAATAAATAAATAAATAAACTAGGTATAATAAAGCTAATTATTACAAGATGACAGATAGTGCTCCTTAAGCATAGATTTAAAGATTGACAGAGATTCCTATATCAGGTCAGAGATCAGAGATACCTATGTCCTTTTTATTTAGGCCATTTTTCGAAACTGACCAAATGCGTTCAAAAGCGGTGTCTGAGTTTACCAAAGGTTCCGAAACATGTTTCCGACGGCAATAATGAAGGATGTCCTTTTTGGAACATTTTCGGGACTTTCCTTGAAATTAACCGATAGCGTTCAAAGTCGATATCTGAGGTGCCCAAAGGTTTCGAAACTTGTTTCCGAGGGAAATATTGAGAGATGTCCTTTTTTGGGACATTTCTAGAAATTACCCGATTGCGTTTAAAATCGATATCTGAGGTAACCAGAGGTTTCTAAACATCTTTTCAACTGCAATATTGAAAGGTGTCCTGTTTTGGGACATTTTAGTGGCATTCTTTGAAAGTTCCTAGTTGGTAGTGACCCTGCCTACGAAGCAAGTGGTCCTGGGTTCAAATCCCGGTAAGGGCATTTATTTGTGTGATGAGCACAAATATTTGTTCCTGAGTTATGGATGTTTTCTATGTATTTAAGTATTTATTTATCTATATAAGTATGTTTATCGTCATCTAGTAAGTACCCATAGTACAAGCTTTGCTTAGTTTGGGACTAGGTTGATTTGTGTAAGATTGTCCCCTAATATTTATTTATTTATTTATTTTATTGTATTCTATTATTTCTATTATGTCCTCAAGTGAATAATCTTCAGTTTAAAATGAACGTATAAAAATGAATCACCGAAATGTTTGTGCGCCCTTCATGTTATAGAACTCTGTAAAATAGTTCATAGATATCCACAGTTGTTTCCTACTAAAGCAATCTTTAGCAGTGACAGACTGAATACATTGTATGCGCATGACGTTAGGGCTCCTGCTAGTAAAACGGCGATGTTTCGAAGGTATCCTAGGTATGTTGCGGTTAAAGTTTATAATGCGCTGCCTTTCGAGATGAAGGCGTTGACGGACAATAAATTCTTGGTTTCGTGGAAGAGGTATTTAGTGGTGATGTGTCCCTATAATTTAAATGAATTTTATAATAATACTAATAATAATAAATTGTATTGAGACACTACTGATTGCATGTTAAACTAAGATCTTCATGTATATAAACATATAATTTATGGTGAATAAATAAATAAATAAACTTCCGATCGACAGCACCAAATTGGATAATTCTTTTTTGTTGCGTTTGTTATTGTCAAGAGGTTTTCATTTTAGAAAAAATAGAACGGGGGCGAAGCCGTGGGCATCAGCTAGTATAAGATAAATAAATAAATAAATATTAGGGGACAATCATACACAAATCGACCTAGTCCCAAACTAAGCAAAGCTTGTACTATGGGTACTAGACGACGATAAACATACTTATATAGATAAATAAATACTTAAATACATAGCAAACATCCATAACTCAGGAACAAATATTCGTGCTCATCACACAAATAAATGCCCTTACCGGGAGTCGAACCCAGGACCTCTTGCTTCGTAGGCAAGGTCACTACCAACTAGGCTAAAGCGGTCGTGAGATAAAAATATCTCATTGAAATAACGACTTTATTACTTACAGTACACAGTTCTTTTAAGTTAAACTTTGTTGGCAGATAATATTTTCGAAGCTTGAATGCGTCTTAGACATGCAGCCAAAACAACCAAAACCAACAAAGTTTCATTTAAAATGAACTCTCTACTCTTAATAATAAAGTCGTTATTTTAATGAGCTATTTTATCTTATATTTACGTTCATTTTAAACTGAGGATTATTCACTTGAGGACGTAATAGAATAAAATGGCTTGTTCGAAAGGTGGGCTGATAACGAGATCGGAAAACCTCAAAAAAACCCGTGGAGTAAACTTAAAGCACCTAGAGTTCAATTCACCCAGGAATTCAGTGAAAACCTACAAAATCGACAAAGCCCCGCGAACGCGGGGCTCCTATTTCTAGGCGGTTTGCCCTTCGGGCATGAGAAGCTACCTAACTAACCTAACCTACCTATTTTCTGGACTGAATTATGGCTGGGTGAATTAACTCTGGGGAAGATTGCCGGAAAAAGAAGCGTGGGCAGGAGAAGACACTCGTGGCTGAAGAATTTGCGTGATTGGTTCAACTGCAGTACCACTTCCTTGTTTAGAGCAGCGGCCTCCAAGATCAAAATCGCCATGATGTTGTCCAACCTCTGATAGGAGAGGAATGAGAAGAAGAATTAACTCTAGGTGCATTAAGTCTACTACACTAAAAATTCGTACTTAATAGGTATATCTACTACTAAAAAAGCAGAAGCGGCGCTAGGCGTAGGCGACATGGGCCACCGCCTACGGCCTCGCGGTCTGAGGGGCCACGAGCTTCGAAAGATTCTAGTTTTGTTTTGCTTCTTTAAATGTCCGTCATCTAATGTGTGGTACACGTGGCCTCGCAAAAAATATCTTGCCCACACCAAACTTAGTTCCCGCGGCCCCACTGCACGTAAGTACAAGGGCATGGCATAAAAAAAAATCCCCAACTCTAGCAGTGCAAAAAAAACTTAAGATACTCTGGTCTAGATGATAGAGATGGTGATTCAATAATCATAAAGGAAAGAGACAACATTGGAACGCCAGTGAGACAGAAAAGGTTGGTATTCTAGTAAGTATTAGCACAGTCAGCAAATGATAATACTGATATTTATAATTATAACAAAGATTCCAATAAGTACAATTCCAATAATAAACTTAGGTCTCGGCTTCGTTAGAAGGCTTGCATAGTGAGCGCCCGCGACGCGCGATATACGCACGTATCGGCAATTTTGCTACGAGCGCGCAGCTCGCGAGCCGCGCACGCATGGCGCGTAGCGTGCGCACGAACGGCGCGCGGGCTGCACAGTAGCATAAAATGCACGCCAGAATGCATGAATGCATGCCAGATATCAACGCATCCTAAAATTGGAAGGGTATAGGTAGTACGGGTATAGGTAATACAAGGTGTTTCAAAATTAATCCAGAATATTTCCTATGAGTTTTCGGAATTTATGTGCGAAATTACATTTGAAATTTACCATGAGCTTTACGGTGAAGGAAAACATCGTGAGGAAACCTACATACAGCTGCGAAGAAATTCAATGGTGTGTGTGAAGTTCGCAATCCGCACTGGGCCCGCGTGGGAACTTCGGCCCAAGCCCTCTCATTCCGAGAGGACGCCTGTGCCCTGCGTGGGACGTATATAGGCTTGGCTGGGATGATGATGATGATTTCATCAAGTGGTTGAGATAGTATAACTTGAGATGGTAGTCACGCCCTTGATGGCATCAAAGGCATCAAGTTGATGCGGTACACTTTGAACATCAACCACAATTTAAAAAATCCTGAAAAACATTGACAGGGATAGTGAGTAACCTAACCCAATTTTTGCGACTATGGACTGTAAGGAAATATGGCGGTGTATAAAAATGTCCACATATATTATTCGCCCGCGATTAGAAAGGGATTGGAGTAGACAGTAATTCTATATGCTTACGTCAAAATATGTATAAAATGACAGTTCTGACAGTCCTATTCTGATTGCAGTTTGATAATAACAGACGGTGGTCCGCTTTTCAAGTCAATGATAAAGATCAAAAATTAATATTGAATATTTGTCACGTCATGTTTGTACAGAATCCTACACTATGCATGGTCCGACATGCACTTGGGCAGTTTTCTTCTGACGTGACAGTTACAATTACAATCACAAATCGTCACTACTTTGAAAAAACTCGCATCTCAAAATCAATAATGTTACAAAATGAACTTTACTTCGCGGTCTTAAGGTTCCTTTTAAGTTTACATATGGATTTGAGATACGAGCTTTTTTAAAAGTAGAGAGTGTAGTGACGAAATATGAATTATACCTTACCATCTTTGGTCTTCTATTGATCTTAGGTAAACTTAGATCTTTTTATAAAGCATAGATATGATTTTAAGTGTCTGGATATATATATTACATTATAAAAAAATAAATATTACAGCTCAGCAAGCTCTGATAGACTTTTGCGATATAAGTGAGACTAAAAATATGGTTGGCATTACTTTTATTATATTAAAAACTGTAGAAGCAAAATCGAAAGACTTCTTAGTAAGTCTTCGTTTTTATGCAAGGTATCTACAAGTTAATAAGATACATTAGAGTCGATGAGATTAAACATTTGATATTTATGAACACAATTACTAGAGGATGATAAGATAATGTCATGCTTTAGGTTAACACAATTAAAATTATAAGAAATAATTAAAGCTGTGTATAAGAGTCAAAATTCTTCATGTTTATTTCACTTTTAACATTATGTTACACGCATTGGAGAACAAATTGTGAACATTTTACAGGCATTCAGAGGTAGCAATTTTCTAATTTAATTCACACTTCCTTCACGAGTATGCTTCGTGAAATGCTAAAACACCGACACTAAATTACAATTTTCTATTTGCCTACGACACTTTCGATATTCCGACTCTCTAAACATCTTGAACAACATTACACGTCTACTTCAGGGTTGTCCAAATCGCGGCCCGCTACAGTCTGCAACACAAACTGATACCTTTTTGCGGAAGCTAATATTAACGGCCCACATTTTACGGCATAGCGACCCGTAGACTCCGTCTTGGACAGCCCCGTTCTACTGTTTCCGTTAATTTTTAAATCCTTTTTCATTTCGAAGTTGATTTTAATACAAAATAATAAATATTTAATGTTATTTTGCCGCTGGGTACTGATACCCGCCGCGACTGTCCAACGCTAATTAGCAAGAAAAATATAGTTAAATTCTCAATGTTGAGTTTTTGTGAATTAGCTTTTTTTATCTGATATGCACACTTGTAGCCAATACTTTTGACTTTTGCAGACATGGACCGAACGAACCCGTACCAACTATCAAATTATTAACATTAGGTTACGGTCGGTAAAAATATGCATTCATCGTTTCGATCCTGTCCAAGTGATATTGCAGCCGCGCCCAGATTTCACATTTATATGTAACATGCAATGCATGATGCATAAGAAACACTACATGTGACCGGCGTGCAATTATTACATCCCTTGAACGGTATCGAATAAAGCAAGTAGCGCCGCGGCCTGACATGCCATGCTAGTCATTTCGAAGCCCAAGCACGCAATGTAGATGAAAAATGCCACATCCAGAGCGTTCCATCTCATAACCAGTTTCTAGTAGTACAAAATCTGCTATCTGTAAACTATCCCTTTTATCTACTACTGTTATGTAAAGGCAATGTTGAATATGAGATTTTTATTGAGATACTAATCACAATGGTAAAGGCATACGTAAATGTATTCAATGGAGTTTGATTCGTATTCATCCGCAGGCATTATTAAACTACTTTATCCCTTAAACTAAGGTGCAACATATCTACTTACATTAGGTTAATCTCCCTAAGCGCAGTCAAGTCGAACTGATCTACAAAATACAAACAATAAATACCTAGCACGTAAAAATACATACATTTTGTTATACGAACCTATTACTATTGTTGTATATCTTTAGAAAACAAATTGCAGGTACCGCGTATGGAGACTTAAGCGTATGTATACTCATATTTATATATTACAACTAAGGTCAGATGAGTAAATACCCCATAGAGACAAAGCTTCATCTAACTGCGTCGCTATAGTTAATATACTTATGGTGCGGCGATGTGTTCGGGATTGTTCACTGGCCGAGGCGGCATGAAGCAGCGCATTTGTATGAAGCTTTACACCTTTGGATTGTTCACTCAAGTGCTAAGGATGATTACTTAAGGGAGAGGCGGCGTTGAAAGTTACATATAGTTACTAGCACGAATGCTTTCCTTTGAGAACATCATGTCATCATTTTAAGTTTAATTAAATCTATTACTAACATAATTTTTTCTCCAAATACAGAAAAAAATTCACAGTTCTAATTAAGAAGGTTACCTTCCAAGTTCAATTGCCATAAGATATATCAGGCCAGACCACACCAAGGGAAAATGAGTAACAGCATATCTCAAGACGGTAACATAACAATGTCAATATAATGCAAGGTGAAATTAACATTACTAATTAATTACTTTAAAAAAAATTGTGTCCCTAGCTCAGTTAATGCTAGACAATACAATGCATTAACTCAATTATTCTAATTAGTCTTATTTAATTTGAGTTGTCCATACATTGGGTTCTTGTCTCTTGATTTAATTTCAACAAATGAACATCCTAAATTTTATCAGACTATTTTTGTGCATTATGTTGTCCAGCGTTAACTGAGTAGGCAACACTAATTTAGTAACACGTTTAACAATCCCCCTTGTGTAGACATCATACATAAGTTTAGAGACCAAAGACTTTAGCGAAAATCTTAAACTTTTTCTTGAAGATCTATAACTTGACCCTAGTTTCATTTGCACCACTGACTAGCACCATTACCATAAATAGCAGTACCGTGGTGCAAATTAAACTAGACCAACCTGTATTGGTTCGAATACATCCATACTGAATGAAAAATACACTGCTTCAAACTACCTTAACACGCCCTCTAGGTTCAAACGACAGACCCAGCTTTTCAGTTTATTTTGATCAGATTATTCAACAAAGAAGGATTGAGTGTTGTCAATAAGGTCATCTTTGCATATTTGAATTGAGTCATCGTTTCCATATATCTTATAGCCATTGTACGGAAGATTTAAAACTATAACTGTGAACAGTGACAAAAGATGCATAAGCATTTTTAACACGAAATTACGTTCTTGAATATTATTGTCATAACTTAACGTTATATGATAGAATCAGTTCGTCTGGGTTCATTAAAATAGAGTATAATATTTGTTAATTTTGTGGAATAAATCTAGTTAGTAATTAAAAAGTCAAGAAACGTTGCAAGTCATAGAATTTTTTTTAATTATTGTATAAAGGACTGCAGCATAATATTCAGAATCTGTCATTTAAGGATTGGTTTAGCGACTATTTTATTAAATTTCTAGCAGTGTTACTTGCCTTAGACAGGAAGTAAACGAACTTATAGCCAAATAATTTTAACTGAAACCAGAAGTCAATATTTGTCCCAATAAATGTCGTAGTTGCCTCCTTGACAAGCAGAATGATAGTTTACTGCGACAAGGTGATACAGCTAGTCACAATTCAAATGTTTAAACTATACAATGCACGAAATATGTGTGCGTTAACTACAGGAGAGTAATATTTATTGCTTCGTTTGATATCTGATGGCGTTCGCTATATTATAATTTAGATTTTGTTAAAAATACTTTACAATGGTGTACTTTCATGTATTTACTTCTGCTAACCAGACGAATAAATACTACCTAAGATTATGAAATCAATATTAGCGAACTCCGCGACACACAACGTAAATAATAATCACATAAAATTTACACAGGAACATAAAACGTTTTACAAAAATATTTATTTGGTTATATTTCGCGGCTGTACAATACTATCATACGTGTTGATACGGTCCGTTTGAGACGTAGGTAAATAATAAATGCTCGATCTGTTACCACTGGGACATGCCGTCACGTCACATCATTTCGGACATTTCAAGATTTTACATTTAAATCTTAATTTACAAACTCCACATTACCATTACCTTTGTAAGCGTTCCCATTCATTACATCAATATTATTATTTTTACTGTCAATTCATTACATGTGATGTAAAAACGCCCTATCTCGGTAGGGTCTCCATCGTGATCCATAATATCGTATGTCCTAAAGTCAAATACCGTATCACTTTTACTTTAAACACTTTTGACTATCATTCGTTTGCCATAATGCTCTTACATCCTAATGATCATATGCCATAATATTACATTACCTAACGCTCTGAATACCTAATATGTTTTGTACTAATATAGTAAGACATAAAACTTACGAGTCATAATATGGAAATCCATATATATTTAAATTAAACTAGCTGTGGCCCGCGACTCTGTCTGCAAAACAATCGTTCGTCGCTATCCCACGGGAACTATGCAATCTTTCGGGGTAAAAACTATCTTATCCTTTCCCGGGACTTTAACTATCTCTATACCAAGTTTCAGCTAAATAAGCTCAGCGGTTTAAGAGGGTTTATACCTGCTGAGCTGGCAATATATAAGTTAATGTGTCTACTGCAATAATAATTCGTGATAGACTTTTATTTTCTTTAAAAACGAACAAATTATTACCTAACGGTTTTTAAAGAAAATAAATCTTATCACGAATTATTATTGTAGTAGACACATTAACTTATATATTAGAACAATTCGTATACAAAACATTTTTTATTTTAATTCAATTTTTATGGAACAATCGAGAAAAACTAACAAAAATGCAACGTTGCCAGCTCAGTAGGTATAAACCCTCTTAAGCGTGAAGAGATAACAGACCGACAGACACACTTTCGTATTTAGAACATTAGTATTGATTGTATATTAGAACAGGCATCGGTAAACTGCAGCTCGCGAGCCAGAAAAGTAGGTTAGGTTAGGAGACCTGAATTTTTAGATCAAATAACCTATAAAGGTTAGGTCAGAGTTGCGTCAAGGCGCAGAGCGCCTCAACAAAGCGGAATAGCTGCGCGTTGTTCCACATTCTATTATATTTCACAGTTATGCAACTATTATGACAAAATATACTATGACAAATAGTGATTATGGAAATCAGTATTTGGATATGTAACTATTAGGACTCATAATCATTAGTACTTCAGACAAAAGTGCAAATAAGCAGTAGGATATTCAATATTAGGGTAAAAATGGCATTTACATTAGGGCAAACGTCGTTATGGTTATGGATGGCAAAAGATCATTATGGCCCAAATTACTATGGATTATAGAAATAGAACAAATGATATTATGGATTCCAATATAAACCCATCTCGGTAGAATCACGGCTATAAAATATGTACCTAAACCACACACGGCTTTACAAATCAAAAACATTTACTTGTTCCTGACTCCACAAATTAGGCTAAGTATATCAACTGTTTCAGTATGATGGTGACAATTTCATGGCATCAGCACTATAGGTAGGTATACTGGGTGCCCGGGTGTCACATTTAGATGAATCAGTTTGAGTTACTCAGAAACTACAAGACATAGAAAAATCTGTTCTAAGGAACCATGTCATCGATTTAAGTGACAAGGAAAACTGTATTCGTAGATTACAAAAAACTCACACATTTCGGGAATCGAACCCCGTTGTATTGAAGGAAAATACATACATTGCAATCCCGGTAGAAAGTGAAATTTGACTCACTTCTCGTGGTCGGATTGACTTATACAAAGTAAACACAGTTAATAAAACCGGCCAAGAGCGTGTCGGACACGCCCAAGATAGGGTTCCGTAGCCATTACGAAAAAATCAAGTAATATTTTTTTAAGGATTACGTATGTCTACGGAATCTTCCATGTTTAGGTATGTTTTATACCTTAGGCTACTATTTAATCTTAAACTACAAATAATTCCCAAGCAATTTTAGCTGCTATAATTTTCCTTGTAAATTCAATATATTTACTACCATTCTGAATTTTTTAAAATTTTTCCACCCAGCAGTTTAGATTTTAGAGGGGGGGGGGGGGGGACAGTCGATTTTAATGAAAATTTTCACTTTAAAGTTGAATATTTCGCAAACAGATCACTGAATAGAAAAATCATGTTAGCAACCCCTTAATGGTTTTAAAAGACCTATCCAACGATACCCCGCACTATAGGGTTAGTCGAGAAAAAAAAATCACCCCCACTTTACGTCTATGGGAGGTACCCTAAAAAAAAATATTTTTTATTTTTTTATTTTACCACTTTGTTGGCGTAACTGATATGTATATTCATGCCAATTTACAGCTTTTTAGTACTAACAGTCTCTGAGCTTAGCCGCGGACAGACAGACAGACAGACAGACGGACAGACATGGCGAAACTATAAGGGTTCCTAGTTGACTACGGAACCCTAAAAAGTAAATTCAACAAAAAAGCTTGTATTAGAAATTAAATTTAAAAACAATCTATGTTTGCAGTTTTTCTTGTCATTAAAACAGATCTTTCTAAATCTTAGTTTCAGAGTTACCCATACTAAACCTACTAAATGGGCCATCCTGTATCTTTCTGATTTATTTTTTTTGTTTATTTATTTCAGACATGACGTATGCTCATTACATGTAACGTACTGGTATAGATATTAATGTATTTGACCCATTGTTCAGCAGGCACATTGCAATGAGACTGTGAATTACTTCCGGACAGTGAATGTTTCTAATCCGCTCAAGGAAGATTTGTAGGCAATCAATGTTGGAATAAGATGATGACGAAACGTTAAATGCCAAGTGGGCGACCAACCAATAGCCGGACGTTTGGAAGCGTTATAAATTATAAAAAAATAGAAAGCAATTTGTAATAGTAATAACGTGGAAAAACACACTTACGCACGCAACGTATAATGCTCGAAGAAAAATGTTTTTCCTCGTACGACGATTCGTTGAATCGCACTTTCACTATTGAAAACAACCAATTGCTACAGTCATAGGTACGCAATTACATTGCGTTCAGTGGCAGTTCTTTTCCTATTTTGATTAAATTTCGTTCGGTAGTTTGCGCAATCGATGAATGTGTTTTACGTATTTTCTACATCCTCAATGTGATTTTAAAACTAGCACACTTTTACGAGAATTCTTTTGATGGCATCAACATTTTGCTAAAAGAATATTTATCGTATAAAATTATAGTTTGTAGACAAGCTGGTCGCCCCTATTTTCAACAACGCAAATACGCATTTCACAAAACATAATAAACATTAATGAATGCCTGAAGTCTTCCCAAATTAGCATAGCCTTTTCGCAACCACAGAACCAACCACATTTAGACCTGTAACGACACAACACATCTACATTAACAATTTTCTAATCAATTCTTTCTAAACGACAAAGGAACGCTCATGCCCTAACGCTATCTTTGCAAGAAAATATGCTCTTCAAAATATTCGTCGTAATTAATATTAAAAAATAGGTGAAAATGTCCCTAAACATTTGAGTTTCATTAACAGACAAACAGAGTAAGATAAGGATATGAAGTGGTTTTATAACACGAGTTAACACTTGAAAACATTTTCTGAGCGATCGGAATACGATTTTCATCGAATTATGTCGAACATTATTAGAGCATAATTTCCTTGCAGTATTCTACTGTAACATATTGGTGTTGTATTATTTGTACCTTTAAGCTAGTTCAATTTTTAAAGACACTATGGTTACACCAAAGCCGGCCCTTTTAGAAAAACGTGAACAATTACTAAGTTTACTTTTAATTTTTGCTTGAAAACTATTGCCCGCGTACCTATGTATTTCTGTATCTTTTTTTTCAAAATTTCCAGTTTTTCAATAGTAGAAAAATGAAAAATTTAACCTTTTTTATTTTACTCTCATGCATGAATGAATGATATAAATAATTTAATTGTAACTTATTTATTTGTCAGGTACATCGGTATGCCAACACAATTAATGTACGGATGTGAAAAGTACAGTCGGTTCGCTATCATAACTTTTACATGTTGACTGCATAAAAAAGTGGATACATTTCTTTGCAATAAACTGAGGAGCGATTGATCCCTATTCCACCTGATGTAAAGAACAGACGAGGCCAAAGGTGTAACTTACCAGTTCAGTAACAGCCTATTCACTCATGAGTAATAAAAAAATTGTACATGGGTAGTTTTCAAAATATTTGTACTCAATTAAGGGATTAATTAAAAACAAAATTTCATTAATTACCTGTGAGTCACGAAAGTTAGTCATACAAAGTATATGGGTAACTCCGTTGCTCACAGGTAATTAATTAAATATTGTTTTTAATTAATCCCTTAATTGGGTACAAATATTTTGAAAACTACCCACATACATTAAATGCTTAATGGAAACAAAATCACGATTGTGTCCTTTGTGTGATGTAATGAAAGTTAGCCATACAAAGTATATGGGTAACTTTCGTTACACAAAGGGATCAATTAGGTTTTGTTTTAATTAAATCCCTTAATTAAGTACAATTTTCTTTTAAAAACGAATTTTCTTAAATCGCTTTTGGTTGTATCTTTCCGGAAACACAGACGATGAGAGCGGATCCGTTCCCAAGCAATACACTAGGACTTATGTTAGCGAACCGACTGGATTCTTACATAGTATATAAGCAATGCATATAAGCATATGGAAATTGAGGGTGTAAAACGATGCTAATGTTGTCGTGCCTTCGACTTGGCTCGCAGAAAGCTTTCCATTGACTTTAGCATACTATATAATAGAGACCACGCAATAGAAGTTGAAAAGGCCTTCATATCCGATTTGTACAATAGTAAAAAAAAAATACAAACACTCCAAAAAAAATATCTTGTTGACGATCATATATTAATTAATACAATAATTGCATTCATGTTAGCAATACACTATAGCACAACGCACAAGCACACCAAAACAAAGTGCAGTTATTGGTTTTCAAGCCAATGCAGTAAGACACATCACATACAACCAAAATTTAGTAATTGCAGAGTTTATCTATGTTTTAGAAAAGTATGTCACGCCCGCAAGGCCTTTTCAACTTTCTTCTATCCCGTAATAGAGACCATTTAAAAGATTAGGAAACAACAGGTATCGGTGTATTTGTCCAAGGCATGAGCAAATTTAAAAAGTTCATTGTTTAACAATACGAGAAATTATTTAGCAGTGGATTTTTTTATTGCCCATAATTTCACTTGCCATAACAACGTTTGCCATAAAATATATAGAAACGTGCACTTTTCAGGATTTTTTTAAATGTCATCTTATAGAATAAAGTAGGTTAGGTTAGATTTGTTTTATAACAATTCTGAAGAAAGTACTATTTCAAAAATAAATTAAATTATGTCAAATTAAAGTTATGGAAAACGATACATTATGTTATGGCATATAAAATTCGAGCAAACGATAGGAAACTTTTATAGCAGTACATAGTCGCTGAAGTGTCGAGTACCCTCCGCACATAACCGACGAACTATTCACCAAATTTGTCCACTATATCGAACCCTATACCCAAAATCTAGTATCACGTACACTACATCCCACTTCATATTCACAACACGCATGCATACAAAAACTTAAAGCATGAAGAAATTAATTTCAACTCTTTGAGACTATGAATTTGTTCCTATTTTTGTAGTACATAGAGTTTTATTTTAGCTTAAGATAGAAAGTAAAAGATTAATGTGTTATGATGGCGCGCTCGATGACAGCTCCATCGCTACCGACG
This sequence comes from Archips xylosteana, assembly GCA_947563465.1. NCBI lineage: Eukaryota > Metazoa > Arthropoda > Insecta > Lepidoptera > Tortricidae > Archips > Archips xylosteana. The sequence continues at coordinate 9,506,759 of OX387362.1, forward strand.
CTGGGACCTGCATCTGCAAACAATATTCTGGTTTGATCAAATCGAAGCACCACACCCAAAACACAGTCGTAGCTAGGGTTGCCAACCTTAGTGCATTGATTTGCGGTACATTTGTTATTAAATTGCGGGACCTGTTTGTATAATGCGGGACCAGAGGCCGTATTGTCTAACGCTTCTGACGCTTGCTTTTGCTTTCATTACCTCTTTCTGGCATCATTTTATACCGTTTGACAGAAAGAAATAGTGATTGCGAAGGCAAGCGTCAGAAACGTAGACAATAAGCCTGCCGGCCTAACCTGGTTAGGTATGGTGACCGTCAACGTATTGAAAGGCATGGAAAATTTAACCAGGCTAACTTTTATTACACATTAGCATTTAATTTTTAACCTTTTGAACGCCACACATCGTTTTTGTTACGAACGAAATTGATTCTTATGTTAGGTTAATTTATGTATTACCGTATTGTCGTGAATAGCCGACACTGGCGTTCAAAAGGTCTAGTTCTATATAGGTCAGGAAAGACAGAGACAGCATAGTGCCGAGCGAGCGAGTGAGCGCAGGGTGTTCGCGCGCCTTAATCGCGGTATATGCAAATTAACGTTAATTTCGGTAATCTAGTCTAGTCCGAAAACGGGACAATCGGTGTTCCGCGTGGACCTTTTGCGGGACGCATACTCTGGGGGCTCCAGAAACGGGACGTCCCGCATACAGAAGGACGGTTGGCAACCCTAGTCATAGCGTACTAACTACCAATAATGATGTAAATTTTTGGCACGTTTAGTCCAAAGCTGCATCGGTCAGGGAACGTGTTTAGGTTTTAGTTTTTTATGACTAAGCTTGTTGCGGATCTTTTCTGTTTTGTTGACAAACCCTGTTGCGGATATCCAAGGAATAGAAAACACATGAGGAAATGTCATAAGTCCCGGTTAGTACCGAAAACAGTGTCGCTGGAAATACTCACATGCGCATCCATACGCACATTGAATTCTTAGCTATTATTCGTCGTAGCTTCTATTCGAAAAAATAATTCCTTCTGGACTTAAATTAGAACTTTAAAATAACGGTATATCGTTAAGAATCTAATGTACGTGTAAAAGAAAATTGCGTACAATGTGATGCCACCTAGGGTAGAACAATGGAATAGCTGTTAATAAAAAAATGTAGCTGTCACCCCCAAGATGTTTCTAAAATACTGCATTGTAAAATGAACTCTACGCAAAAGAGTTTAGAGTCAAAACTCAACACAAGAACTCTATGATCCTCTTGCGTCCCCCCACCCCTCCTTATATCACAGGCGCTCATTCCTTCCGATTTCCAGAGCGTCCCGGTTCTCGATACGTGTGTTAGAATGTAGCGCCGAGATAAAGGAGTGTTCTCACTATTAATTAATTTTACACTATAGTAGTGGCCATAACTCGAGTGACAACTTTGACGATTCATTTTGCTCAAATGTTGCCACAGACAGGGTAGTGCTGTTTGTGTCGATATTAAAAAAAACATAACGGCTTTGGCTACTTGTGGTATTTATTCATTACTTACGGTGATATGGTTAAATTAATTTAACAATTTACTTTTCAATGTAAGATATCTTTAGGATGTAAAAAAATTGGTCTTATAGTAAATAATTATAGTCCAGTCGACACTGATTATCGATATCGGCCACATCGCTATTTAATTTCGTCTAACCCTGGTAACCCTTTAATTGTCAAGTAGTATATGGCTCAGTTGACCTACGTGCAAGCAGCACTATGTATATCGCAGCTGCTAGGCCATCATCCCTCCCTTCTATCCGAGGCGTAGGCCTCATGGGGTGGGGAAGGGTAACGCCTGGGACGGTGCACCCTGGGCAACAACGGTAAGCTAATGTATTTGTACATTATCTTCCCGGTGGCTAATATCCGACTGACTGGGGGGGTGGGGGTCAGCGATCTCCACATGTGCCTGGGCAATGCTATGGCGAATTGGTGCGTTGTCTGGGATGCACGACAGTTACGGTTCTCCCCTGTTAACTCTGGAGGTTAAGGGGGAGAAGAGTAGCGGTTGGGCCCATGGCCTGTGGTGGTTTGCTGACACACTGGGGGGGTAGGGGTGGCGAGGTGAATCCGCAACTTGTTACGGGGGATCCGAGCCTAAAGAGGACGGCGTCTCGCCCTTGGGTGGACGCCTTTTGACGGAGGCGAACCCAAACTGAGTACCTGCTCTGCCACGGCGGACAGGGAAAGGCGAGGGGGAGCCTGGTGGGCGGAAGCGACCGTGCCCTCGGTACCGCTCTGCTTCCAGAGTAGGACATGAGGGTGCGGGAGCTAACGTGAGGGCACGCAACCCCGGCTTGCCGGGAACGTGGGCATCTGCGGAAGCCGCGAGGAGTAAACCTCTTTAAACAATCCTTCACCAGCGGGGGAGGCCGGGGAGTGCCGAGCCCGCATTGCACGGTGTCGACAGAGGAGCCCCATCCCGGGGCGGCCAGTGGGCGTTGCGGTGACACATTTTGCTCCCGTGGCGTTCACAATGGCAAACGAGGGAATCCGTGTGGTTTTTAGTGGGTAGGCCCCTTAGGGAGAGCCCCACATACCTCCGTTTCCCCGAACGGAGACGATACATAAGGTGTAAAAAAAAGGCCTTCATCCATAGGTATAGACGGTAGACGGACGGACGGACGGTAGGTTTAGACGACCAGATGGCCTAGTGGTTAGAGAACCTGACTACGAAGCTTGAGGTCCCGGGTTCGATTACCGTGTCGGGGCAGATATTTGTATGAAAAATACGAATGTTTGTTCTCGGGTCTTGGGTGTTTAATATGTATTTAAGTATGTATCTATCTATATAAGTATGTTTATCCGTTGCCTAGTACCCATAACACAAGCTTTGCTGAGCTTACTTTGGGACTGGGTCAATTGGTGTGAATTGTCCCGTGATATTTATTTATTTATTTATAGGTGTTCAATAACAACTGAGTTCACCTTAGGCTTGGCTGCGTGAGGCGAATGCGTGAACACGCAGTCCGCAATGCTGTCCAACGCTCGCTCGTCCAACACCCGTTCGTCCAGCACAGCCTCCAACGCCGCGGCCAGTTCTGAACTTTCAGCGAACGACGATCCTCCTTCCGCTAAAAGTATCAAAAACAAGTTTGCATATGTCAAAACATGGCTTACATACCCGATGGTGGCAAAAGACAAAAGGATTATGTATGATTCTAGTTTCATTTTCCAGGCTGACATAGAATTTAGTCCCGTCTGCGGCGTGTATGTTTACCTATAGTATTTCCAATCATTTATTTTCTCGATGACAGCTCCCGTAGAATGTAACTTTGTTTAGTTACGCAAAAATTAACTTTTAAATGCTAAGTATAAAAATACAACTGCCTAATTTTGTTCCTTGATCCTATATAATATTCATCTAAGACAAATTGAGTCCATATACAGGGTGGTCCAAACACTGACGTCTAAAAAAAATTTTAAATGCCTCACATCCGCGGCTATCCGAATATACCCCATGTATGTTGGCCGATTTTTTGTACTTTTCGAGTAATTAATTTTTAAAGATTTTTTCAAGAATTTTCGGGCTGAGTAGGGTTCATTCCCGGGAATTCTCGAGCCGAGAATTCCCGGGAAATCGTTGGGATTTGTTCCCGGGAAATCAAGCTCGAGAAAACTCGAGAACTCGAGAATAGTTATTTTCACACCTTTCATTCGGAAAAGTAGATTTTGCTCCCTGACGACAGGGATCAAAATCCTACTTTTCTGTTCAAGCTACTTTTTTAATTTATTCTTTGGCAATGGTTTTACGCAATGTGCCAATGAACATAGACATTAATAAAATAATCTATAGTAATTATTTTCATCGTAATCGATTAAAAACGAACGTATTTCATGTTTTAACTTTAACAACGTTATATAAAAATTGATGAATTTTTCGTAATTGTTTCGTTGATTGTTGATTTAATGCATATTGATATCCGATACCATTGTAATATTCGATTCCATTCGATTATTTCTTATGTGTGAAAGTACAGTTTGTGAGGATAATGTCACAAAAAAAAAACACTCAGAAAAAACGTAACCAAAAAAAGTTACATGATGTTAAACTGCTCGGCCCGAAAATTCTTGAAAAAATCTTTAAAAATTAATTACTCGAAAACTACAAAAAATCGGCCAACATACATGGGGTATATTCGGATAGCCCCGGATGTGAGGCATCTAAATTTTTTTTTGGACGTCAGTGTTTGGACCACCCCGTATGCAGTAGTTTTTTTTTTTAAAGTACGATAAATAATAAACGTTTTAATAAAGTTACATTCTATGGCAATCATAACATGACATCGGTATTGCCATAGAATGTAACTTTATTAAAACGTTTATTATTTATCGTACTTTAAAAAAAATTTACTGCATTATGGACTAAATGTGTCTTAGATGAATCTTATATGGGATCAAGGAACAAAATTAGGCAGTTGCCGTATTTTTTATAACTCGCATTTAAAAGTTAATTTTTGCGTAACTAAACGCAGTTACATTCTACGGGAGCTGTCATCGAAAAAATAAATGATTGGAACTACTATAATGTGTGAATCGGATTCATAAGCTACTCAGGGTCAGAAAACTACAAGGAATCTGAGCAATGAGCCAGGAAATAATTAAACAAAGAGGCTGTAACAGCTCGCTTTGTCTGCGCAAGCACGTTCTCTTGGACTAACGACGAACTCTATGAGGCATACATTACTGATTAAAATATAATAATCAAAATCGATTTTAGGCCGGCGAATCGAAGTACATACTTAAAACAGTCGGATAATAAAGTCCACCTATTACCTTGATTGAAAAATTCAGTGAATGCTTCGTCAGGAATCTGGCTGAGCACTGCCGGGTCCAAGATGTCGTCTGGTGGAACTTGACCGACCTCTCCGACTTCTAAAATAAATAAAATAAAAAATATTTTAACGTCAAGCTCCAATAGTTAATATGACAGAAACCGTTCGTACGACTTGTCGATGGTCTTAATTTAACTACTGATATTATACTTAAGTAACATATTCGCCCTTCGATCAATAATACGTAAAAGCACGATCGCCGCTCGAAAAATGGATACACTTTTTTTCAGATATTTTGATTTATTTCTTAACGTTGTCAATGTTGTCATTCCAAAAAAGGTAACAAAACTGAAGCTCACACACGATTTATGACGTTATGTTCTACTACGTAAGGTATATATTAAAAAGTACTCTTAATCTGTCAGTGTTGTCATAAGTCAGTATTGGCGCGAAGGAGACGATTTTTTAGTTTGATTTTGTATAGGACCTTGCATCTACGCATTATATGATCGAAGTATTCGCCAGTTGAGTGAGCACATGGGTACGATCTCGTGAGATAGATTACGCCGATGTTCACAAACAAACGGTGACATATATTATCAAAGGTCGAAAAACACTCTTCATTTCAAAAAGCCATGCTTACCTAATTCGTGCGAATTTCCCGCTGAAACGATAAATTCGTTTTCACTGAGAGCGCCCATGGCGGTGTCTTCTGAGCTTTCGTACGCCGACGAGTTTGAACATACATTGATTTCTAAAAGGAGAAAATACGCTGTTAATAAAATAATGTGGAAGGTTACCTATTGCGACATATGGAAAATGTCGGCAATATAATATTCAGCAAGCCGGGCAGGGGTATGTATTATAATAGCGAAGTACGAAAGATCGAATGTATCGAATGGGTCAAATACCGAAGTTTTTTTTTAACCGGAAACTTTTTAACTTTGTTTTTTATAAAACTTACCTTACTTAACCTACTAATGGGTTCTATTGGCTATGTGCGAAGCGGGTGGTGGGGTACAGAAAACGATCGCAGCGCACAACATGGCAAAAATTGGAAGTAAATGGGGAGGGAATGTTGACAACGCTACGCGGCGCCACCGTCGTGCACGGTCCCAATACGATGCCGTTTTGATAAATCTTGAGAAGTTTCCAGTTTCAGAAAAAAAACTTTTCGGTATTTTGACTCATTCGATATTTTAATACATTCTATCTTGCATCCCAATCCGCACTGGGCCCGAGTGGGAACTACGGCCCAACCCCTCTCATTCTGAGAGGAGGCCTGTGCCCTGCAGTGGGACGTATATAGGCTGGGATGGTGATCTTGCATACTTCAGAATTATAATTCATACCCACGCCATGGGCAGTAGTACATGTCATTAGAAGAAAAAAAAAAGGCCAAGAGCGTGTACAGCGCCATCTATATCGGCGAATTGGGTAACTAAGAACTAGTATGTATGTTGATTGTTTTTCAGATGTAATTTTTTTTTTTATTTGAAAGAAGATACTGTTAGCGTGATCTTATACCTATAAAAAAGAAAAAAAAATGCTTGCAATGGCGGTTAAATTAAAATCTTAGTTTAAAAAATATTTTTTTACAAAAACTTGAAAATTGCTCAACTGATTAAGTTAAAAATAATTTTCCTAGAAAGTTTTTATTAAGTTTAACTTACGTGATTTTTTTTAATATTTTTTAGACGTGCGGTTCAAAAGTTAGAGGGGGGGGGGACACATTATTTTGAACTTTCGGAGTGAATATCTCTTTAAATATTCACTTTGTCAAAAAATGGTTTTATAAAACCCCTATTTATTTTCAAATACCTATCCTATGATACCCCACACTATAGGGTTAGTTGAGAAAAAAGACATGGCGAAACTATAAGGGTTCCTAGTTGACTACAGAACCCTAAAAAGTGTGGAGAAGTCTAGGGCCCTCCTAACCTCTCTGCCATTCCGTGACTGTACCTGATAGGGATTGGTTGGGCGCGGGCGCGGGGCGAGGGCGGGCGGGGCGGCGCCGGCGCTTGGCGCGGCGCGGGGTCGCCGGGCACACGCGCTTGCGAGCCAGCTTCTTAGGCTTGCAGTCGCGACTCAGCTTGTCGTAGTTATCCTGCGACAAAACAGGTTACATTCTTACAAACGTGTAGAAAAAACGTTATAACAAACATCAGACGGCAATTAGTACTTTTTCGGAAATAAAAACAAGTGAGCAACTGTTGCACGCTTAGGCTCAGCGAAGTCAACAACGCGTATAAAGGCCACCACAACCCGAAGCGCGGGGCGCCAATCGAGCGGACCCAGAGCGTTCTATAATATTGAATCGTATATCATCATCATCATCATCATCATCATTTCAGCCATAGGACGTCCACTGCTGGACATAGGCCTCCCTCATTGATGCCCAATCATTACGATTGGAAGCGATTTGCATCCACCCTGAACCTGCGGCCTTCACCAAATCGTCCGTCCATCTCGTTGGTGGACGTCCCACGCTGCGCTTGCCAGTCCGTGGTCTCCATTCCAGAACTTTTGGCCCCCAACGGCCATCTGTTCTACGTGCTATATGGCCTGCCCATTGCCATTTCAACGAGCTAATCCGTTTGGCTATGTCGGTTACCCCGGTTCTTCTACGGATCTCCTCGTTTCTGATTCGATCCCGTAGAGAAACTCCAAGCATAGCCCTCTCCATAGCTCGCTGAGCGACTCTGAGCCTATTCATCAGGCCCATAGTGAAGCACCACGTCTCGGATCCATATGTCATCACTGGCAACACACACTGATTAAAGACTTTTGTTTTGAGGCACTGAGGTATTTTGGACGAAAAGATGTTGCGGAGCTTCCCGAACGCTGCCCATCCGAGTTGGATTCGCCGATTGACCTCCTTCCCGAAGTTGGACCTACCTAGCTGGACGGTCTGTCCTAGGTATACATATGCGTCAACAACTTCAAGAACCGAGTTCTCGACCACAATGGGGGCAGGGATAACATGAACATTAGACATAACTTTCGTCTTGTCCATGTTCATTCTTAGTCCTACCCGTCGAGAGACTCGATTGAGGCCTTCGAGCATCGTGCTGAGTTCTTCCATCGATTTTGCCATGACCACGATATCGTCGGCAAACCGAAGGTGAGTGATGTATTCGCCGTTGACATTGATGCCTAGTCCTTTCCATTCCAGGAGCTTGAAGGCGTCTTCCAGAGCGGCAGTAAACAGTTTCGGAGATATTACATCTCCCTGTCTTACGCCTCTTTTCAAGGGAATCGCCTTCGAACTCTGTTCCTGCACTCGAACCGACATAGTGGCATTTTTATACAAACACTTCAACACTTCGATGTACCGGTAGTCAATATGGCACCGCTGGAGAGACTCGAGCACCGCCCATGTTTCGACCGAATCAAAGGCTTTCTCGTAGTCCACAAACGCTAGACATAGCGGCAAGTTATACTCTTCGGTCTTCTGTATAACTTGCCGCAGCGTATGTATGTGGTCTACGGTACTGTAGCCTTTTCGAAACCCGGCTTGTTCGGGAGGCTGGAAGTCATCAAACCTGCGCTCAAGACGATTTGTAATGACCCTGGAGAACAGCTTATAAACATGGCTCAAAAGCGAGATGGGTCTGTAGTTCTTTAACAAGGTTTTATCACCTTTCTTAAAGAACAGCACCACCACGCTTTTGTTCCATGCTTCTGGCGTGGTACCTTCGAGCAGGACGGAGTTAAAGAGTCTCTGAAGGACTTTCAGTACCGGTGATCCACCCGCTTTCAGAAGCTCAGAAGTAATTCCATCCTCACCCGGCGCCTTGTTGTTCCTAAGCTGTTTCAGGGCCATCCTAATTTCATACAGGCTGATGTCCGGGATATCCTCGGTATAGTGTCGGGTCAGTTTGGCTCTTGGGTCTTCAGCCGCACTAAAATCAGGTTTTGTGACCGAATCGTAGAGGCGTCTGTAAAACTCTTCGATTTCCCTTAACACGTCCGCTTTCGTCGACGCTACACTGCCATCATCCCTCTTCAGCTTTGTCATCTGGCTTTGCCCAATAGACATATCTCTTGCGAACACTTTGGAGCCTTTATTCCGCTCTATTGTATCTTTAATACGAGCAGTATTAAAGGTACGAATATCGTGTCGCAAGGATTTCCGAATTCGTCTATTAAGCTGCCTATGTGACTCAGCATCATCGGGAGACTGCAGTCTCAGCGAGCGTCGTTCAGCCATAAGGTCAAGGGTATGCTCCGAGAGCTTCTGAGTTCTACTAGTACGACGGGTCTTATAAAACTGAGACCCTACCGTGTTGACCGTTTCTACGAACCTGTTATTGATTTCGTCCACTGACGCGTGATCTTCCAGGCAATCAAAGCGATTTGAGAGCTCGAGTTGAAAGCTCTCGGGGTTTTCGATCTGAGCGCGAGTAGGTCGGAGCGTGGACTTCATCAGACGGGACCGTTCAAGTTTAACGTTAATATTCAATGTGCCTCTTACTATTAAGTGATCACTGCCGGTTTTCACCCTGTGTATCACAGAGACATCATTGAATATCCGTCTCTTGTCGGTCATGATGAAGTCTATCTCGTTTCTCGTGAAACCGTCGGGGCTCATCCACGTCCATTTCCTGTGAGGTGGCTTTTGGAAGAAAGAATTCATCATAAAGAGGCCTTCTTTCTCCAGAAAATCGGCCAGCCTCTGTCCCCTACGGTTCCGTTGCCCATAACCGAAGCTCCCCACTTTCAACTCATTATCGCCTCTCTTGCCCAGTTTCGCATTGAAGTCCCCCATAACAACATTGAAGTGAGTCTTGTGAGTATGTATGGCCCTACTGATGTCCTCATACATAGCCTCTACTTCTTCATCTGGGTGTGACGAGGTCGGCGCATATACCTGAACGACCTTCAGCGAATATCTTTTAGATATTCTGAGTGTTAGGTACGCCACCCTGCTCGACACACTGTCGATGGTAATAATGTTGTTAACGAGGGACTTGTGGACGAGAAATCCGACACCCCCTTGGGACTGTTGGTCGCCCTCCCGGTAGAAGAGGAGGTTACCAGATTTCAGGGTTATCGTGTCCTCTCCCTCTCTACGGACTTCAGATAACCCCAAAATATCCCACCGTAATCTGCTCAATTCTTCTTCCAGCTCGGTGATCTTTTCGTCTGTCCTCAAAGTGCGGATGTTGTGTGTTGCCAGGGCCAGTTGTCGTCGTAGGGGCAATCTTCCGGGTACCTTCTTTCGTGCGTTGGTCGTTGGACAGTTAATCCTCCTCACCCGGAGATTATCGCCCCTGACCCTGGGGGTTCTTGGCCTACTGTCATCAGCCTCACCCCCAGTGTCGCCGGGTACTTGGGGACTAATTTTAGGGCTTTGGTTCATCATTAAGGGGGGGGGGGGGGGTTGGACCGTAAAACCCACCACGCTGGTCCAGTGCGGGTTGGTGGGTGGAGCGCCAGAGCCTCGTTTGTTATACGGCAGGGAGTACCACGGGCCGGTGAGGTTGGCTTGGGTTCCGATTGGTGTTGTTTGGAACCCCTTACTCCCCTTACTTAATCGTATATACGGTGACATTATTCGGCCGCGCGCCGCAGTGTATATGATTCAGTGTTATACAACGCGCTCGGCCCACTTCGTTGACGTCGCATGCACGCTCCGCACTGCGGTCTGTTATGGCCCTAACAGCGATTTTTGAGTTTGCGTCGGGGTGGTTACAGTACTAGTATGATTCGATATAGTAAACAGAGATTTTCACCAGATCTTTAGGAAAAGTGTACACCCATTAAGGCTTTGTAACAGCAAGGGCTACATAGACTCACCTTTCCCACAAAAACCACACAGGCCGGTCAGGCAGGTCCCACAAAGACCATGTAGCTCGCACTGTCAAAAAGTAATCAGATCTCTTGTAGAGCCAAGTTTCTAACCCTACGTGCCCAGCTCTAAATCTATAAGCCCTAATTTTACACTAATTAATCTCGTAGGCGTGCAAACCGTGGACTAAACTGGCGAGTCGGCCGCACGAACCTTTTGCAATTCGGCATATGGGCTTGAACTTAAAAATCTCAATCTTTTAAACTCTTTCCGTGCGGCCGACTCGCCAGTTTAGTCTACGGTTTGCACGCCTACGAGATTAATTAGTGTAAAATTAGGGCTTATAGATTTAGATCTCGGAACGTAGGGTTAGAAACTTGGCTCTACAAGAGATCTGATTACTTTTTGACAGTGCGAGCTACATGGTCTCGTCTTGGCAACATTTAACATGAAATGTTTTTGTGGGATTTCATTTCTTTTTGGTAGGGGATGATTTACTAAAAATCCTGAAATACATTTCTTATTATTTATAACAAGGATAACAAGGACCCTCTATATCAATTTTCAGACCTCTAGCATCAAAATTTGCGGAAGTCTCATACAAGCTTTCACCTCCTAGTTTAAGGGGTTGGGGGGTAAAAGTTTCAAGTTTTAAGATTTTTTCGTTGTTTGTATACTATTACTAGCTTACATACCAAATTTCAGCTATCTAGGACTTCAGGAAGTACCTTTTGAATTTTGATGATCAGTGATCAGTGACGAAATCGGGGGTTTTTAGACATTGATAAAATCTAAAGTATATGAGCTACGACATTCAAACTTTGTATGTTTCATGTTTGTACTAGTGTCATTATATCTTGAAATTTTCAACTATTTAACATCATCCAAAGCAAAGTTATAAGAGTTCAAAAAAACGACGAAACGTTTCGAGAAAAGGTAGGTAGTGCCCTTGCGCTCCGCTTGGCTCGTCTTGGCGGGGGCACTACCGTGCCCCCAGATTTGTACATCTCCGGCGTACATACGTCCCACAACTGAGCACAGGTGTCCTCTACAAAGTGTGGTTCTAATTTTGGTAATCCGTTAAATAGCCTAAAAATTGTTTTACTATTATGTAGACTGGCAACACCGTAAATAGAGAGAGAGATACTTATTTACACAAATATTCGATACACAGGAAAAAATACATTTTGGGTTTGGCTTAGATAGAAGGTCGATAATCGTATCGCACGTGCTGATAGCCTTCGAAACTTGGTTACTTTTTACGTATTGTCTTTGGCGTGAGAACAAACGCTTGCCAAGTCTCGGCGGCCGTGTAAAGCCGGTACAACACTCACGCGCTTCCATGCGTGCTCGGCACACAGCGGCGTCTGCTCATGGAGTGGCAGTATGGGCTGTTTGCATCGCGCGCCGCCAGCGAACACCGCTGCGCACGCGGCGTACAGCCGCTGTTCGGGCGCTAACGTGACGTGAGACAGGCAGTAACGCCCGCACGGCAGTCGGGGCGCTTCGCAACCGTCCTCCGAGCATTTGGTGCCGAGACAGGGCTTTAGGGCGCCGCTCTCGCCGCCCGACCACCCGATTTCTCTGTGGATTAGAATAAAAGCAAATTGAGAGTTTATTGCAAAAAATGAACGGCGATGGCGACTTTTTTTATGAGCAAAACGCAGTGTTGCCATCACATTTTATCAAGTCGCCAGTATATATGGAATTGGCGCAAAGTGTGGAAAACCGATAAAAGCAGCTTGAGAGAAGTCGCTAACGTTAACTCTAAAAGACGTTAAGTTGGCAACACTGAAAGAAAGTAGGTAGGTTTAGATTAAAGCTCCGCTTCCATAAGGAGAAGCGGAACGGAGACGTGCAGGCAGACTATACCGATCGCATTAATTGAAATTGACTTTTCGTCTCTCAGCGCATGTAGGTAATGTCATACTTATATGACACACAACCATTAGTTGCTGATCATTGCCAGTGACTTGGCGAAAGACTAACATGCTTGACGCTTCTTGATTTATTAAAATCGTAATTTAGGCAAACTCCGTGTGCGCTCGCTATCGAAAGGTCCTGCTTCACTTAAAATGTTGCGGGACATTGTGCAACGTTACAGCGTCAAGCAGATCGAGTGTTGCGTGTAACGTTGCAGGACAAAACGTTCCCTAGTCCACTTTAAGCACAAATTACCTGATTTCATTCCTCATCTATTTTACCAAAGGACATCCAGGCGGGGGGAACGGAGCGTCTTCACCCTTACGTGGTTAGTATTCCATTGGCCCTCACGAAGCCGTTCGCTTCATTTTCCTAACACGAAATGCTAAGGAATGGAATTCGCTCCTATCGTCTATATTTCCAGATAGATCCTAGGGCTTTTCTAGGCTAGAGTGAATAGGCTGTTACTGAACCAGTGAGATATAAACCTTTGGCCTCATCTGCACTTTTCACCAGGTCAGATAGCAGTCAATCAATCACGGGTCAGTTTTATAAAGAAATAGTTATTTATGATACAAGTGCGGAAAGTAGGCTATTCCCAACGAATGGCGGAGATCTAAACAAACGAGCAAAGCGAGTGTGGTTTAGCCGACATGAGTTGGGAATTTCCTACTTTCGACACGTATATCATACAACATTTTACAATGCATTAAGCGAGGAAAAAAATTGGGACTAAGAGCGCGCGTAGACAGAGAGCGGTCTGGAGTTCCGAGTTCAGAGTTCTGTGTTTTAACCGCTCGAGAGTTCCAGTCGCCTGCTGTGTGCGTTATCGTAAGAGATTCAGTACATTCGAAAGAACGCAGAACTCTGAACTCCAGACCGCTCTCTATCTGCGCGCGCTCATAAACATTTTCGGAAAAAGATGTTGCGTTCTTATTTACCTTTCATTGAGGGAAAGTCTCGTAGATTTTTACATATTTCAGCATCGGTTGTGCTTGGTCTAGGACGTCAGGCAGCGTTAAGTCCTATGTAAATTCATCACTTGAACTCTCCATTTTAATTTACTAAACTTAAATTAATTCTCCGGACTGCATTCATGAACATTACTATGGCGGGTTTTTATGACAGGCGCGAACGGGTAATCATGATTGGTTCGTGTTACGCCATGCGCGCGCACTGAAAGCTCATTGGTTGACAGGCGCGAACGGGTAACCATAATTAGTTCGTGTTACGCCATGCGCGCGCACTGAAAGCTCATTGGTTGAATTTCGATTGCGCGCGCATGATGTCGTACGGTCCGAAATGGACTCAAGGAATTAAATCTGTTTTATTATTTTATCACTAAATATTAATTTGGTTGCATCAAACATTTTCTTATTTGTGGAAAGCTGAATTATGAAGACACAACTCTCTAGTCTTATTTTTTAAACACTAGTTTGGACACAACTTTTTGAGAATTGGCAATTTAAAAAGTTACTTTTCCGCGCGCGTGCGGAAAGTAAGATCCATACAATTTTTTTTCCCACTTGCGAAAGTGTGCTGGGATGACTAACTTTCTATATATGTTGACTCGCGTCAAGAGGCACTTTCCGAGCATATGCATTGTAATAGTTATTTGTGATACAAGGTTGGTAAGATGGTTTTACAAATGAGTTGACGAGTGATAAACCCGAGCCGCACGACGAGGATTTTCATCGTCACGAGTTTGTAAAACCTTGCCAACCGTGTATCATACGACGTTTTACAATACATTTGTGAGAAAATAGGCAATTAAAAACATAAAATTGTAAAATAAAAACAAATTTCTCGAGATACTTATTGGTGGCAAAAGATTATTTTGCGCGGTTTGCGCCTTACTTTAAATATCGGGCGGAGTTAATTCCATGTTATTGTCGACTTCATCACTTGAACATCACTCATTTTGTTTGGTTTTTGTACATATACTATAATCAACAACTCAAAACAACGCAAAGTTTTACAAAAATGGCGCATCCGTAATGCGCATGCGTAAGTTTCGTTTTTAATTAGGTTAACTAAAATTATCAGGCAAAGGTTCGACGCGTTCAGCCACTGCGATTTTTTTCGAATAAATAAAAGGTGGAAATCATTATAATCTGCGGTAATTAAATTACAGTTTATAATAATAACAATCAATTTTGCAGATTCATTACTTAGTTTTGTATATTTATACATTTTTCTACGTATAAATCGATATTTTTTTATTTTTGTCACTTAAAACTCTTTGCTTGTAAACTTTTAATATCGAGAATTAAAAAAAACTGTAAAAAAATCGCACTAGTGCGGTAAAATGAACTTACGAGCCATGTATACATCCTTTGAAAGTGAATTTTTCGAGCAAATGTATTGTAAAAAAAATTACCTGAGCCTTCCGCGTTCCCTAGAAGAAAGAACTTCTGGCATCCCACGCATTGCCAGCAAATGGTTGACCATCTGTGGGGGCAGCCGGCACGACGACCCCTGCCCGTTCAGTTGCTTCTGTAGATAAAAACATTATAGTAAATACTTGGTGGACTATAGATAAACCGCCGTAAGCTCGACCCGCAGTAACTATCTCATCTCACATTAAACGCTTTAGTGCCTTCTTTGACGAGTACAATAATGGCTTACTTAGACAAGGTTTTATTAGATGTGGAGATTACAGTAGTTTACTGATAGTATAATTTCTCATATCTACCTCTTTAACACAATTGGTGTATACCGTTGGCCTAGAAACTTTATTAGATGGCGCAAACAATACTACTACGACCGCTTTAACCTAGTTGGTAGTGACCCTGCCTACGAAGCAAGAGGGCCTGGGTTCAAATCCCGGTAAGGGCATTTATTTGTGTGATGAGCACGAATATTTGTTCCTGAGTTATGGATGTTTTCTATGTATTTAAGTATTTATTTATTTATATAAGTATGTTTATCGTCGTCAAGTACCCATAGTACAAGCTTTGCTTAGTTTGGGACTAGGTCGATTTGTGTAAGATTGTCCCCTAATATTTATTATTATTATTATTTATTAATAAGTACAAAACGGCGCCTGAGGAACTAAAAATGTTCTTGCAACATTATAGTAATCTTCTAATCTTCAACGACTACGTCAAACATGTGAAAAGTTATGAAGAAAGTAATGCCCTGCCCTTTTTTAATTTCTTCTTTTTACTATGCTCTGAATTATACATACATACATCTAGGTATTATTTTTTAACGAGCAATTTGCATATTTATTTATTTATTTCGGGGATCTCGGAAACGGCTCCAACGATGTCTATGAAATTTGCTATGTGGGGGTTTTCCGGTCGATCAACGATCTACCTTGGTCTTGTCTCTGGGAAAACGCGTATTTTCGAGTTTCAACGCGGACAAAGCTTGGTCGCCCAGATATTCTATAATAAGCGCTTAAGGACCGATACAGACGGACTGCAACTTCTTATTCCAACTGCAACTGCCGACTGCCCATACATTTTAGTTGCAGCTAGCGTGCAGTTTGCATGCAGTTTTGCCGACTGCAATGCAGCTGCAATTTAAAATATACGGGCATTCGGCAGGTGGAAATTCTGTTGCAATTGGAATGCAGTCCGTCTGTATCGGCCCTGTCTGTATTTTCAAACTTTTCAACCTCAAACAATGCACATGAATGAAAAACAAAAACACTGTCTGGACAAGTCAAAATTTATGTACATATGAATTGAAACTAGAGTATTACCAAGTCAATGCATTCAATAACCTGCATAAATACTGCATCTGTGTATCTCCACATCACGTGTCACTTCAATGTTTATAAACACTATGTCATGATAAAAATAGATAACAGTACAGTGGTCACTACAAAGACAAAGCTATCTCAAGTTCCAGTTAACCTCGCGTGGAAATCAGCTGTTAAATATGACATACTAGCTGTTGCTCGCGACTTAGCCTTCGAACAATCCGTTAATAACGATCCTGCGGAAACTGTACAATTTTCCGAGATGAAAACTGTGCTATGTCCTTCCCAGGGTCTCAAACTATCTCCATACCAAACGTATCTAAATCGGTTCAGCGATTTAAAACGTGAAGAGGTAAAAGACAGACAGACAGACCAGACGAGTTACTTTCGCAGTTATAATATTACTTATTGTTGTCAGCGACTCCGTCTGCGAAGAATTTGTTTATCGCTAACCCGCAGGAACTATGCAATTTTACGGGAATAAAAGTATCATATGAGTTGAGGTTATAAAATATCTGTGTGCCAAATTTCATCAGAACCCGAATCCGTCAAACCACCTTAGCATGAAGGAGTAACAAACTTCATACATCCATCCATACAAACTTTCGCGTTTATAATATTAGTCTATACTAATATTATAAAGAGGAAAGATTTGATTGCATTGAATAGGCTCCGAAACTACTGGACCGATTTCAAAAATTCTTTTGCCGTTAGAAAGCTACATTATCACTGAGTGACATAGGCTACTTTTTACCGCGGGAAAATACCTTTTCCTACGGGAAAATTAATTTATCGCGGGCGTAGCTGCGGACGGAAGGATAGTAAGATATAAAGATAGTATGGAATGGACGTCATATGCAAGTTAGATGGTTATCATGGCATCATTTTTATTCATGTAAGCAGAACGTTTGACGAGTGGTGACGTTTGAATCAACAATATCCACAAAGCCAAGTTGGCGTGGCTGCTTCCTGAAATGAGTATGCTCCTTTCAAACTGTGAGGGTTAACCCTTTATATGGCCCCATTTATTGGAGCATACTAACACATAATCAAAAGCATCTATCGAATACATACCTGACAAAGGATATTTTTAAAGCTAGTCGTATTTTCAATAATTACAATGGATATTATCTATTACAGATGTGCAAGTTACGGAAAGTTTCAAATAAGTTGGAAAAGATCTCGGAAATTTCTGGAAATTTTCACAAGAAATATAGGAAATTTAAATTTAAGAAACGGAAAGTTTCAATCCCGATACAAAATTATGAGAAGTTTCCGAAATTTTCCTACATGAAAAATTCCGCAATTTTGGAAAGTTTCCTTTGGCACATCAGTAGATATTATAACTTATTACTGAAAAAATAAGGTTGAATTTCCAAGTCCATGCATGTGGTGGCTAAATCGCCTCTACCTTATTAAGCCTGTCACACACAGCGCAGATGCGGTAAGATTTTATCTGCGTATAAAAACTTATCCGTCTGCAGGTATCACACACAGCGCAGATGCGGTAAGGTTTTATCTGCGTATAAAAACTTATCCGTCTGCAGGTATCACACACAGCGCAGATGCAAGGTTTTACATTCACTCTAAAATTTCGGAGCTGAGTAGACTTGTTTTGTGGTGCGGATGGCTTATACAGGGTGTTTTTTTTTATATAAAAGGGGGGTAAACGAGCATGCGGGTCACCTGATGGGGAGCAATCACCGCCGCCCATGGACACCCGCAACATTAAGGATTTCACAGGTGCGTTGCCGGCCCTTTGAGAGATAGATAGGCTACAAATGCTACAATGAATTTTCAATAAAAGCGCGTTACACTTTCTTTATTTCTCTTCACGACAAAATGTAAAAAAATGCGAAAATGCATTTCTACGCAAGGATGACTTGTTGTTTGCTTAAGTAGTACGTAATTTTATATTTATTTTATTATACACTGAAGTTCCCAATCCGCACTGGGCCCGCGTGGGAACTACGACCCAAACCCTCTTATTCTGAGAGGAAGCCTGTGCCCTGCCGTGGGACGTAATATAGACTGGGATGATGATGATGATGATGATGAAAGTGTGCTTTTGCGTATCCACCTGTATTTATCTGCAGATATAATCTTCACATCTGTCGGATTCTGTCGATATATGTCGGTGCTCACAGAAACGCAGATAAAAATCTTACCGCATCTGCGCTGTGTGTGGTCCTCCATTGAATTGTATAGGGAGCGATATTGACAGATATCCGTTCAGATACAGATATCTTACCGCATCTGCGCTGTGTGTAATGCGCTTTAAGGGTTAATGGTGTTGTTCCCACGGGGGCCCAGTGCGGATTGGGAATTTCACACTCACCATCGAATCGCTTCGCAGGCGCATTTAAATCACCTCACAATGTTTTCCTTCATAGAAAAGCTCATAGTAAATTTGAAATGTAATTTCGCACATAAATTCCGAAAAACTAAGATCATTTGCTCGAAAGGCCATTGGTATAGGTAAAAACCAAACCACTAGGCTATTTTCCTTATTAAATATGTTGGCGTGAATACATTTAGACTTGCCACGCCACTAGTGGGACCTCTAAACTAAACGCAGGTTCGACGTCACGGGCCAAGCCGAAATGGATTTACGCCAATAGTCTTATCTTGAATCAGTCTCGCCTTTGTATAAACAATGGTGACTGTTACATAAATACGGTTTTCTTTACATATGTTTACGGAAATATGATAAGGACGTTGTTCATGGTTACACCCTAAAGGGGCACACCGCTTTACTGGAAAAGCTCTGAGGAAAAAAATAAATTCTTCAACAAAAAAACTATTTTCATTAATCAGCCTGGGAATGCAGTAAAATTTGGTAAACCATTATTTTACCGAAAATAGTTTCATCGCTTTTCGTTTCCCAAAACACTATTCGCAGAATTTTATCATTCATCGAACTTCGTTACATCGCTCATACAATTGCTCGAATTACCTTTTACACAGGTATCAACTCATCGAATTTTACTTCATCATTTCGACATAGCCGTTCATCGATTCGCCTTTACTATAATTTTGGTTCATCGTAAGTTTCAGTTCCTAAAGTTCTTATAACACAGAAAATCGTTTCACCAGTGCTACTATACTTGATAATACGTTTCTATGACAAGACATTTCATCAAGACGCTGTAATTTGACAGGTTGCTGGTTGACCATTTAAGAAGCTTTGGTCTATCGAGATTAATAGGTTTGGTTATGTTAGGTTAGTATTGCATCAAGGTGCGAAGCGCCTTAACTACGCGGAATAGGAGCTCCGCGAAGCGGAGCTCCGTCGACTCGATCACGTGATAGTAGTCTATAATTTTTTAAATTTTTATCTTCGTTCGATGAAACGTTACGGTAATGAAACATTGTACGTGGCATTTATTCTACGACAGGTAATTTTGAGGAATCGTTAAGCTACGATTTGTGTCAAATTCGAAACGATTTACGATGAAAAGTTGATCGATTATATAAAAAGTAATGAATCGAAGATTATGTGATTAGAAAAAAAAAACGTAATGAAATTCGTGGAATATTTTTCGATGAAATGAAAATCGGCGTAACGAATTTCGATATAATGATAGCTACCCGTAAAATTTATGTGATTATATGTATGTATGTAAATTCTTTATTGTACAAAAAAAAAACTCGTTTGAATCAAACAACTAAACACTATCCAATACACTATCTTCAGTACACTGTCTATCGGAGTTACAGCGTATTGGATTCACAGGGTATTATGGTGCATGTTATGTTAGGCTTCTCGACTGACCAACATCTTATTTTAATGGCCAACACTTGAATTACAAACCCTGGTGCTCTGTATGAAAGCTTTTTCTTTAATAACGAACCTTAACAATAGCAGCAAGCGACTTGTGCTCCCTAAAGTCACGTGCCAGCCGCAGCGACGTGTCAGCTCGCATCACGTGCCGTCTCAGCGCAGCCCTACGGAGCGCCAGCCGCGCCCCTCGGCTGTCCGCCGCCCCGTCTTCCACAGACACAGGGCCTGCCAATGATTCTGTATGGAAGAAATAAAATTAGTACAGCTAAAATAAGCTATTGGAACATTTTTATTTATTTAAAACTGACCAGTAACACACATAGCAACTCATGTTTATGGAACTATAGTTGCCAATTTATTTATTTATTTAAATCAAATTTATTCCTTAAGACAATAATGACATTGCTTGAAATACTTATCAATAAATGACAGTAAATGCAAAAAAGCAAGTGAATGTCTAATGATTAATGACTTAATTAAATTAAGGGTAAAGATGTAGCTTACTGGACTAAACTATTATGTATTAGTGTAGGAAATGAAGCAAGTTGTTGTATGGAGCCCCATGCATTAATTTCTCAGTCAGTGAAATTTTGCTTGGTTATTGTATAGTATGAGCCGAAACTAACATATAAATATCCAAAAAAAACACTCCTAAGTTATGTATTGATACGTAAAAATACAAATCTGTTTACAATACGTTTACTTTTAGTTTACCACTGACAGATGACTTACCTTTATTTAATTTCCAACTTTAACACCATACAAATAAAGTAGCTGTTAACACACAGTAAAGTAGCTAGTAACAGTATTCTAAAATTGGCTTTATTTATTTTGTAGGTTGTTAAAGTTGAATATGACATGAAGGCAAACCATCTGTCAGTGGTAAACTTTATGTAATTTTACTGTATATATTGAACCAAGTAATTCCTCCGTCCAAAATTATTTTACCAAATAAGTTATTCGTATCAGTATGTGACACTAGAAAAAAATCTATAACTTTTGTCAAACATGAGAATATTTTTTTTATAATTCTTTTTTTTTTGACGCTCATTTCCATCGGAAAATTGCTCTGTAATTTTTTTCTTCTTATATGATCTTAGAATATAATTGGAGATGTCTATTTTTTTGTAATGTATAGTAAATCGAAAACCATTTCGGGATAAATGCTTTTTAAATCGTTTTCGATAGTTATTTAATTTTAATATAATGCAATGCATTTATTACATATCAAATTAGCAATGACCTTAATTTGATATTGAATTAAATGTCGTTGACGGTCCAAGTTGTACTTTAATCGGTGTTGAATAGCATTATTTAGAATTCTTCACAATTTACGCGTGGGTTAAAAAGTACGGAGTTTGATTTGGACTCGCAATCTGACATCTACCACTTTGACAGCGCCAGTAAAGTGACACTAGTTACAGTGTACCACTACGCAAAAAATAAAGGGGTTGCCTTATCGTACGCATTTAGATAGACTTAGAAAATTGGCTGTGTTAGCCCTCAATTATAATCTGTCGTCATCAACCAAAATAGTTTCAATAATTAATTTTGAAAAAGTAGTGAAATAAATGACAAAATATTGAAATTAGTTTCTTATATTTGACTTTTCTATACAAAAAAAAATGTAAAAACCATTGGTAATTTTTTTTAGATATTCCCAATTTGGCGTAGTGGGTAAGAAAATCCAAAAAAATGCATACCCAAATTTATGTATTTTAGAACTATTAAAAACTGAGAGTGGAAAATTTCTCAGCCTGATTTCTTTTTAAATATATAATAAGTAGTCACGTATACATTTAAATCCAAAATATCCAAAAGAAATATCATCCAGAGCACCGAAATTTTGGAAGCGAAGATAAACCCATCCCGCGGTTACGCAATAATGTACCGTCTTCCTTTAGCAGTTAAGTGCAGATTAGCGTCCTTGTACCGACCTTACAGCGGCCGGTACCGCTCCCGCACCCCGCATGTACACCCCGCTCCCTACACACTGCTCCCGATATGTTTAGTTTTTAATACGCTCGTTATTTTTTTTTTGATGTTTTTATAGCTGAATGGAAAGAAAACTGTGAACTTAATTCAATAAATAAAATAGATAGAGAAATTTTCCACAGCAAGTAAAAAGGCAATTTCTGAAAATAGTATAGTTACATGGTAATTTTTTTAGATTTTCATTTTGAAGGTATAAAACGGCAATAAAATGGCATTCCAGTGAAAAAATTAGACAGAGCAATTTTTCGGTCCAAGACACGCCAAAAATTATATTTTATTTATATAGCTAATTCTGCTGGGATATTTTTTTTTATATTTCATACAGGGTGGTCCAAACACTGACGTCCAAAAAAAAAATTTAGATGCCTCACATTCCGGGGCTATCCGAATATACCCCATGTATGTTGGCCGATTTTTTGTAGTTTTCGAGTAATTAATTTTTAAAGATTTTTTCAAGAATTTTCGGGCCGAGCAGTTTAACATCATGTAACTTTTTTTGGTTACGTTTTTTCTAGTGTTTTTTTTTTGTGACATTATCCTCACAAACTGTACTTTCACACATAAAATAATCAGCTTCCCAACCTTGACGCAAGTCACAATAAAATTGACCGAAAGTGAAAGTTTTACCTTTGAGCAAATCGAAGTTTGATTTTGTAAAAAAAAAAACCTAAAAATCTCAGAATTCAAAGACCAGAAGTAATTTTAAAAACTTCGCCAGTCTCTAAACTTTCAGAATAATACAAAAAAAGTGACACTTAATAGGGCATAATTTGCTGGATTCGACTTTCAAACGAACTAAGGTAGAATGTGTAATAAATAGTCTGTTGTTAATAAAGTAACATAAAAACTGTTTTTTATTTGGCCGAACCTAATTTGGTACTGGCCATCAATAAAGCCATGTAATACTTTTATGTTTTTATGTTACTTTATTAACAACAAACTCTTTATTACACATTCTACCTTAATACGTTTGAAAGTCAAATCCAGCAAATTATGCCCTATTAAGTGTCACTTTTTTTGTATTATTCTGAAAGTTTAGAGACTGGCGAAGTTTTTAAAATTACTTCTGGTCTTTGAATTTTGAGATTTTTAGGATTTTTTATTTTTACAAAATCAAACTTCGATTTGCTCAAAGGTAAAACTTTCACTTTCGGTCAATTTTATTGTAACTTGCGTCAAGGTTGGGAAGCTGATTATTTTATGTGTGAAAGTACAGTTTGTGAGGATAATGTCACAAAAAAAAAACACTAGAAAAAACGTAACCAAAAAAAGTTACATGATGTTAAACTGCTCGGCCCGAAAATTCTTGAAAAAATCTTTAAAAATTAATTACTCGAAAACTACAAAAAATCGGCCAACATACATGGGGTATATACGGATAGCCCCAGATGTGAGGCATCTAAATTTTTTTTTGGACGTCAGTGTTTGGACCACCCTGTATATTGTTGCAATATGTTACATGAATGTCCGCTGAAGAAAGTTTGAACGGAGCATTTTTCCGTTAAAAGATATTAACGATTTAAGACTTTAGGTATTTACTTAAATCCTATTATTATTATTCTTTTGAAATTTATACAAAACTTTTTATTTATTGATACTTTATCATACTATTAAGTTTTTTCTGGCAGTGGAATTACTGTGGGGTCCACAACCTTTATTTCCTGCACTATATGTCCAGTAATACAATAGATCATCGTAATTTCCTTTATTTAGGTAGGAAGCATTATATGACAGGGCTTTCATCAGAGCAGCACATTCTAGCCTTATTTATATCAAATAATATCAATTTTACAGATAAATTTAAAGATAGATAGATAGTCTTAAATTTTGCATATTTATATACACGAAAATCTAATTCAAGACCAAAAACTACAACATATATGTCACTGTCTTAACCCCTCATATGCTTAGACACAGATTCATGACAAATTTAAGGCATTCTCTGTTGTTGTTGTTGATGTATGGTACCCCAGTAGTACAGAGGGCCTCCGTGAGACAGATGTCGCTATCCGCTCTTGTCCTGTGCCTTTTGCTCCGCGTCCCTCCAACTCAGCTCGGCATCCACTGTGCGCTGCCAAACATACTCCACCAAAAGAAACTCACCAAACTCAAGCACATTTTCATCATCACTGCTGCTTTCAAACTGTCTGAACGTAGGTTTCCTGTCATCCAGTGGGCCACAGTCAAACAGGCTTTGTCCAGGTGCATGCCAGCTCCTGTTGAGCACGGGCAGGGCTCTCTGCACCGGTATCCGCTGCAATGCCTCATGCACTGCAGGACCACGGCCACGGCGAACTTTGCTTTGAGAGGTCTTAGCTAAAAAAAAATTTTTCTATGAAATTTAAAACTTTCGGACACTAATTTAATTACATCACTTTTTTAATTGTTTTTTTAATTTGATGGGAGTCAGGCAGTCACCCTTGTGTAGGGGTTGTAACAGAACCGAGGACCTCTTGCACTTCCTTCTGGAATGTGACCAGATTGGAGACGTTAGGAAGAAATATTTGGCTCATTTGAATATGTATAATAGTGGTGTAAATGTAATTCTGAGTAAGCCATTGTCGGATGATGCAATACTGATATACAAATTCATCAGAAATGCTTTTATACAGAGACTCCATATCTGAGCTAGGCAACAGTTAAGTGTATTGTAGTTTTCTGTGGCTTCCCATGAGGCTGACATAGTCACATTAGGTGTACCCAAGCCTTGTTAAAATATTAGCATAAAAAAAAAAAAAAATTACATCACTTAACAAATTCGCATCTATATGTCGCAATGCACTATACTCATAACCAGTAGCAGCGTTCTTCCACTTGGTAGCAAAAACTGCTAACAAACAGAACCCACCTGGTGGATTCTTGGCGCTGCATGTGTTAAACATTATTTTTACCGTAACAAGTATGTCTATGAAAAAAATTTACTTCCTAACACCCCAACAGACGTACTGTCTGCATATTTAACTGCATTTACATTACAAGGAACAAATGAAGAGCTCATGAATCATAAGTGATACAAAGGTCATAGAACAAGTTAAACTGAATTGGGTATCTAGAAAAAAAAACAACTTTGATGCATCATACCTGATGGTGCCTTTTTCCCAGATGATGTGGGCACTTTTGCAGGAGTTGGAGCTCCAGGCTCAGTCTTTACAACTGCAGGTGGGTTCTCAACTAAGCCCTGTTCTCTTTTAAAAACATCCAGAAATGTTTCAGAGCCTGTGAGCTTCGGATTTGATGCAGACTTAACATGATTAGTATTAACACTATTAATACTGACTTTCTTACAAGAGGCTACATTATTACTTTGACCCTTAGGGCTATGAACACTTGGCCGCCGCACCTCACTAACAGAGTTGCTCCGAGCGGTCTCCTTTCCCTGGCTTGAACTCTTTGCTTTCGGAACTTTGGTATTAGTAGTCTTGACGTCTTTATAACTAGGAGTCAACAATCTCGACTCCGGTGAGTAATGACCATTAGCAACCTCAAGCTTGATTTCATCTTTAATGTATCCATTAGTAAGGGAGCTTCTTAGATCCAATTCACTGTTTGGACTATCTAAGAACTTAGCTTTTACTTCCACATTATCAGGAAACATGAAACTGTCATCTGTGTGACTAACGGTTATTTCCCCAGCTATCACGTCTGAGTCATGAAATGTATATAGTTCGTTGGGATCAATTTTAAATTTGGTTTGGAAAAAGTTATCGTTCAGGTGAGGTATGTATGCTTGTTCGTCCCCAGAGCTATCATGTATGAACATGTTCACATCTCCGCAGTTCCCTGAAGCACCCTCCACTGCCAACTTGTACTGTGTTGCGCAGCTGCCATCTGATATATTTTGTGGAATGCCACTGAAACTATTAACAAAAGAAATGTAGGACTTTGTACACACATTTATAACAAAGACTAGTCACCTTACTTACCCCACATTTTCGGTAGTACTCAAAAACGACATGCTGTGCTCATTTTACAACTTAAAGATACAAACAATGCTTATTGCTTTTGCTTACAGGAAATGCCATTAAATAAACTTGGTCCCACTGCTTCATACTGCAAGGTTGAAATATAACATTACATAAACATGTAAATATTAACAGATAAGCGTGACGAGTAGTGTTTATTGTATTAAATTTAGTTCTTTTTACTGCTATTCTTAGGGAAAATGAATCTCTTGTATGACAATATAATGACACCTGTCAAATATAATATTAAAGATTTTTCATATTTGTCACGTTACTACTAAATAGTTTCCAATTGCGAAGATGATATTAGGATTAATTAAAGCTAAACAGTCTTTTGTTTTATTTTTATTTAACATTAACATTTGCCGATAATGTGACCGAAAACTTACGTTTTATTTGTGATTATTTTAAGCACATTTTGTTCATGGCAAGGAATAAACTTAGTTCACTAACGTTACACTAACACGAGTCACTTAAAATTATGTAAAATTAAGCTGTTTTATACCAAAACAAATTAAAAACACACCTATTCAATAACATTAAATGAATGACAGATTACAGCAAATGGCAGCCAAAATGCGGCTGCGTTCAGAGATAATGGTAAACAAAATTTCCATCGCATCTTGCAGTACATTTTTATTTTCATAATTTCAAAGAAATGTGCTAAAACTATTAACAGGAATCTATAAATTAATGTTTTCACTTAAGGCCACTCACCACAAACTACAGCGCGGGGCGTGCGTAGTGGTTATATTCTCTTGTGAGTGTGCCCAGCGCGGTCTATAAAACTGAATCATTATATACGGTGACACACACCGGCAGCGCGTCGTAGCGTACATGATTCAGTGTTATGCAACGCGCACGCCCCGCGCAGCTGTCTGTGGAGGGCTTTAACGTTGCATAAACGCGTAGTGCTTTTACACTTTCTTTGCACACACCAATATTTTTTAATATTTTACTTGTACAATAACCGCACCCGATATTGAAATGCTAACATTAAAGGGTCTGCCACCCAATAAATCCATTCCGCAAAAAAAAATAGTTTTAAATAATTTTAATTTTTTATTCCATTCCGTATGGCTTCATAGATATAATCGATGATCTTGACATGTCAATGTTTTTATGTTAGCTGCTACGTACACGGGACTTATTACTCCCATAGCCTAATCTATTACCCTCCCCCGAGTTAGTTATTTATTACTGTTATTAGCAGTGATCGTAGATTTTGTAGCATTTTTGGTGCGATGACGATGACGTCAAATTACACACGACAGCGACCTAGGGTTGTTGACGTATATAATATGATTGAAGTTTAGAATAATGTAACTACTGCACACCTCAAAAAGGACACAAAAAAACCGGCCAAGAGCGTGTCGGACACGCCCAAGATAGGGTTCCGTAGCCATTACGAAAAAATCAAGTAATATTTTTCTAAGGATTTCGTATGTGTACGGAATCTTCAAAGTTATAGGTAACGCCACCAGAGTTGAGGCTACGCACACAACCACACCTCATGTAATGACAGCGGGATTTTGACGTTGTGTTGACGTTTAACGACAACACAACGTCAAAATCCCGCTGTCATTACAAGAGATGTGGTTGTGTGCGTGGCCTCAACTCTGGTGGCGTTACCTATAGGTATCGTCAATACTTTGAAAAAAGCTCGTATCTCGAAATCGTTAATCTGGCAAAGTGAACTTTATTACGCGCGTATCAAGGTTCAGTTTTGTTTACATGCTGATTTGAGATACGAGTTTTTCATAGTAGTGACGGTATGTTTAATACCTTAGGCTACTATTTACTCTTAAACTAAAAATAATTCCCTAGCAATCTTAGCCGCTATAATTTTCCTTGTAAATTTAATATATTTACTACCATTTTGATTTTTTTTTAATTTTTCCACCCAACAGTTTAGATTTTAGTGGCGGGGGGAGAGACCACAGAAATATATCGAGATAGAAGGAAAATGCTCGGCAATTTGTAGCGAGACCGAGCCTGTAACATCTTGCGTAGGTACTTGACGTCACGAGTGTAATTTAGTGATGGGAAACATAAGCCGCGCGAAATCAATTCAAAAGCATCGATTCACAGATCGATTAGGGAACCGATTCTTATGCACAGAGGAAATGATAATTATTTTCGACAGAGGAAATGAGAAAGGTCAGAATTTCAAATCGAAAAATATAAATGTAGGTAGGTACCTACCTAACCAATAAATTGCTTTACATTTGTCAATACCTACTATAGCCGCTGCAGTTATTCATCATCATCATCATCATTTCAGCCGTAGGACGTCCACTGCTGGACATAGACCTCCCTCATTGACGCCCAATCATTACGGTTGAAAGCGACTTGCATCCACCCTGAACCTGTGGCCTTCACCGAATCTTCCGTCCATCTCGTTGGTGGACGTCCCACGCTGTGCTAGCCAGTCTGTGGTCTCCATTCGAGAACTTTTGGGCTCTAACGACCATATGTTCTGCATGCTATATGGCCTGCCCATTGCCATTTCAACGAGCTAATCCGTTTGGCTACGTCGGTGACCCCGGTTCTTCTACGGATCTCCTCTCTTCTGATTCGATCCCGTAGAGAAACTCTGAGCACAGTCCTCTCCATAGCTCGTTATTACCTACCTACCTATAATCGTGTAAATACTACACACACACACACACACACGCACATTTTTTTAAATAATATTTAGCCTTATGTAACTGTGTACCTTTTCATCATATGACATCATCACTACATCAATAGTCGGATAAGCTGTACTGATTACTCGTCGGTACTTTGATGGGCCAGTAAAGGTGTCTTCGTGGAAATGTATAGAACAATTCTTGCTGTTTTTTGTAGATTCCTTTTTTTTTAATATGAGGATCATTCGGAAAACTAAAATAAAATTGCAATATAGAAGTAACCATAACCTGTTTGTTAATAATATTTGCTTTGCACTACGTACATTATATAGCTACATAATAATATAAAAACGTAATTATCATTTCCTCTGCTTTCAAAATCGATTTTAATCGAGTGAGAACTGCGATAGTGTACTTGTACATCACTATTCTTACTTTTGACAGAAAAAATGATAAATTGACCTTGGACGTGACTCGATAGTTTGAATAGCTTATTTTTACATTGCTGGTTTTGAACGCACGCCATGTCTGGCTCGTCAAATTAAAGCCGCAATGGAAAGCTAGCGTGGACACACTATCGCCCGCTACTGTTCTGATGAAAATAATAAAATAAATCGTTTTTTAATTAATAACAGATATTTTACGACAAATAGTACTTACCAATGAAAGGAAATACCTCGACTAACAGCTCCAACTTTATCTGTAGTATTTGAACAGTTAATTACTGAACAACGAGTCATTTTATTTTTAAAACCTGACGTCGCACGCAGACCGCGGTCGGGAGCAGACTGAAGTTCGCGGCGAGCATTGGGGCTTATAAACTCCATTTGGCCAGTCAACGTACGTAAACTCTTTCCTTCTATCTCGATATATTTCTGTGGGAGAGACGGTCGATTTTAATGAAAATTTTCACTTTAAAGTTGAATATTTCGCAAACAAAACACTGAATACAAAAATCATGTAAGCAACCCCTCAATGGGTTTAAAAGACCTATCCAACGATACCCCACACTATAGGGTTAGTCGAGAAAAAAAATCACCCCCACTTTACGTCTATGGGAGGTACCCTAAAAAAATTTTTTTTAGTTTTTTTTATTTAACCACTTTGTCGGCTTGACTAATATATTATATATTCATGCCAAATTACAGTTTTCTAGTACTAACAGTCTCTGAGCTTAGCCGCGGACAGACAGACAGACAGACGGACAGACATGGCGAAACTATAAGGGTTTCTTATTGACTACGGAACCCTAAAAATACAGGATACAAAACATAAAACTTAATAAAAGTAGAGGTAGATAACAGGCGGTCTTCAAGACGAGACTTGAATCGTTTTTTTAATTTTTATTTTATTACCATGGCAACCATCTCTACATTATTAATTTGCCCACCCGATGATTTCAAATTTCCCAATGCACACTGGGCCCGCGTGGGAACTACAGCCCAAGCCCTCTCATTTTGAGAGGAGGCCTGTGCCCTGCAGTGGGACATACATATATAGGCTGGGATGATGATGATGATGATGCCTTTGATTTTATTTGATTCTTGGTTCAAACAAATTAATATTAGGCACTACTAACAACACTACACCAAAAATGCTACAAAATCTATCACTGGACTTATTAGCCTCTCATTGTTGCCCAGTGTAAGAGTGCACCAGGCCTAAAAAAATTGTTTAAGAAGGAAAGAATCCTTAACGGTCATCAAACACATGAGAATGACGAGGTAGCTATTCGACTCGCACTTCACAAAGAACGTGACAAGAAATCCATTGCTAATTTTATGTAGGGATATAATGTTTAGGGCTCCTAAATTTTAATTAAATAAGTAGCTTCATTTTTTTTATATATAAGAGGGGGCAAACGAGCAGACGGGTCACCTGATGCAGAGCGAGCACCGTCGCCCATGAACACCCGCAATACGAGGAGAATCACAGGTGCGTTGCCGACCCTTTTAGGAATTGGTATATAGGCTCGTTTTCTAAAGGTCCCTAAGTTGTAACGCTTCGTGAATGTTGCCGCAGTAAGCTGATTCCAGATCTTCGTCGTGCGAGGAAAGAAGTTTCGCTTAAAACGCACGACACTAGATTGCCAATCATCAAGATGATGATGATGGAAAGACAGACGGTTCCTCGAAGTGCGGTAGTGGAATTTAGCCCAAAGAGTATTGTAATATTATATGAACATTTAGCCGCAGACAGCAATTCGAACAGTTCGCCAGAACACTCCCCATGATAAATACGGTATAATATGCAGAGAGACGCCACATCCCTCCGCAAAGCTAATGGACCGAGTAGGCCAGAGAGTGCCTGACTATCGACAAATCGAGCAGCTCTACGTTGGATGCGGTCAAATGGAAGAATTTGGTACTTGGGTGCCCCAGTCCAGAGATAAGAACAGTACTTTATGTGCGGCCTTACCTACACCTTATATAGAGTTGTAAGCGATGAGCTGGCGAGAAGTACTGTGCTCATAAAGTATTCATGAGCGAAGCCAGCAAGTGGCAATGGGCACATAATGTATAGTTAAAATGGAAAACAGCTTATGATGGAAAAACTATATAAATATAAGCTCAAAATGATATCACACCTTACAGTGCATTTGTTATATAAATATCCTAAATTTCTGTATTCGCGAATTCATGCGAATGTCTATTACCAGCTTTATTGGCCTTGAAAATTTGACAGATGTTATTTCTTTCAAGGCAATGTTTTAGTCTAATACAAACAGCTGTTTATCATTCAAAGTTCAAAATCATTTAGAATTCATATTTATAATGATAAAAATCAGAATGAAATGGTTTTGCTTTAGATAGAACCTATACTAACCTGAAATGAGGCTGACACGTGAATAATTTGTTTTTTTTTATTACGGGAATTTCCTTTTCTTTACTTGAACGCAACTAAACCAAAGGCTATTTCTTGACGATTTACAATTTCGAAATTTTGAGAGTTATGAAAACTAATAAGGC
The DNA here is from genome assembly GCA_947563465.1 of Archips xylosteana. Classification (NCBI taxonomy): domain Eukaryota; kingdom Metazoa; phylum Arthropoda; class Insecta; order Lepidoptera; family Tortricidae; genus Archips; species Archips xylosteana. The sequence continues at coordinate 9,538,341 of OX387362.1, forward strand.
GCTTGTAGTAACATAATAATCATTATATTTGAAAGCAAATTTAAAAATAAAACATTATTCTAATTTTTTGCCAAATCAAGTGCTGAAATTTCGATTCTCAATACCGTGCAGTTTGAATAAGCCGCCTTCTTCATTCGTTTTGAGAACCCCGTCCTCGAAGCGTTGTTGTGAATTCAATATGGCGATATTTGATGTTGTGCTATTTTAAAGGTATGTCAATTTGACGATTCTATAAATGTTACGTCCGGTAAATATCTTGTTTTTCGTCAGATTGCATACCATTATCGCTTATTCAGTGTAAAAGTAGTGATTTCTTGCAATCTTGTGATATCGTGAAAGGCGTACAGTTTGTATTGTTTTGTTTGTGATTCCCGATAATTTTAATGATCAATCTATTGTAGTTCAAAATGTTTAAATGGATTTGAAATGTTTATTCACTTGCTATCATGTTATTGAGTTATATAAACTCTACTTGTTAATCTTAAACAGTCTGTTTTGATTGTAAAATCCAAAAGCAAAACTGAATGTAATTACGGTAATTATGAGTGGAAATTTTATGTATCGTAGAAGTATCGGTGTTTTATTTGTGTTACAGAAGTGCACATGTTTTCATCCAAATGGGAGTTAAATAGAAGAATATTACGGTGCAATATATTAGCGCCTAATAATTGAGTCACTATTTGAATACATAGTGGAAAGAGCGTTGACTATAATGACGGATACGAGAAGGAGAGTGAAGCTTTACGCTCTGAACGCTGATCGGCAGTGGGACGACAGAGGAACCGGCCATGTCTCCTCGTGTTATGTGGATAGGTTGAAAGGAACCTCATTGCTTGTGAGGGCAGAATCTGATGGGTCCCTTCTCTTGGAGAGCAAAATACAGCCTGACACAGCCTACCAGAAGCAACAAGACACGTTAATAGTATGGTCTGAAGGGGATAACTTTGACTTGGCATTGAGTTTTCAAGAGAAAGCGGGATGTGATGAAATATGGGAGAAAATTTGTCAGGTAAGCCAATAAATATCCTTTCATATGATTTCATATTTCAATCAGTTAATAGTTTCATATTTGTTATGAAGTTGAATAAGTTAATAGATTTAAAATTTAACATGCTTGATTAAGACTGGTTTTAACCTAATATTAGTAGTTGTTGCTAAAATTATGTTAAAAAGTAGCCTTAGCAAATAGAGAGAATATCTCAGTAGAAATTAATTGATAAATTAGACTATTATAATGTTTAAAACACTTCCCAGAAAGAAAGTTGTTCAGGATTTAAAATACTAATCTCATCATATCTTTCATCATGTTTTCATTTACAAGTGTAACTGAAAATAATTTTCAGTCTTGCTTTTGCCATTTTTTGACAATGGACCCATAAAACAATTTTACTTCTCTTGAAATATACCTGAATCTCCATGTTTTGAGACCTTTTGTAGATCTCATGCATTATGGGCTTATCTTGTTTAAAATTTCATTTATTTTATTTTGTTATCTTCCTAGGTACAAGGAAAGGATCCTTCTGTGGAGATCACACAGGATATTGTTGAGGAATCAGAAGATGAGCGTTTTGATGAGATGTCAGACAGTGTCCAACCTGTAGAGCTCCCAGCTTGTGAAATGGGCAGACTCGAAGACATCAGTGAGCTTGTGAACAGCTGCCTAGTGTCTCCCGCACGTAAAGATAAACTTGCAGCAGCACTAGAAACTCAGAATTACATAAAGAAATTACTTAACCTCTTTCACATGTGTGAAGACATAGAAAACATTGAAGGTTTACATCATCTCTATGAGATATTCAAAAGCATATTCCTTCTCAATAAAAACACCCTGTTTGACACAATGTTTGCTGATGATACTATATTTGATGTTGTGGGTTGTCTGGAGTATGATCCCAGCCTACCTCAACCAAAAAAACATAGAGAATACCTACGGGAGCTAGCAAAATTTCGAGAAGCCATTCCTATTAAAAATCAAGATTTGCTGGCTAAAATACACCAAACATACAGAGTTCAATACATTCAAGACATTGTTCTACCCACTCCAACAGTCTTTGAAGATAATCTGCTTAGCACATTGTCTAGTTTTATATTTTTTAATAAGGTAGAAATAGTGAAACTTATAGAGGAAGATGACAGATTTCTTACAGATCTGTTTAAGTTGCTTATGGATGATAAGACACCTAACACAAAGAGGAGAGATCTTGTGCTGTTCCTGAAGGAGTTTTGTAATTTTTCACAAAATCTCCAGCCTCAAGACAAGGAAGCATTCTACAAAACTTTAGTTACATTGGGGATCCTGCCAGCATTAGAAATAACTTTAAGTATAGATGACCAGAAGACGAAGACTGCATCTATAGACATATTAACTTATATTGTGGAGTTTTCGCCTTCTGTTGTAAGGGATTATACACTGCAGCAGGCTAATAACACTGAAGAGGTGAGAGCTTATTATCCTTTAACTTGATGTATACTGATATAGAATTGCCTTGGCCTTGATTACACAATTGATAATTTTTTTTTTCAGGAGCAAATGCTGTTGAATATAGTGATAGAGCAGATGCTCCGAGACCGCGACCCTGAACTGGGTGGTGCAGTTCAATTGATGGGTGTCCTACGCATCCTGCTTGATCCTGAAAGCATGCTTGCTTCTGTCAATAAGACTGAGAAAGCAGACTTCCTGAACTTTTTCTACAAACACAGTATACAGACGCTTATAGGTATGTAGTATGATGGTGTAACTTATCATTTAAGGTACCAGAGGGTAATAAGTGCTGGGATATTCATAACGCCTATGTGAAAAATAAAGGACTTACAATACAACAGATTAAAAGTCTTGGCTATTAAAAGGAACATACAAAATGATAATTAAAAGTTGACACCAATATAAATATTTATTATTAATTAGTCTTATCAAGGATGATATAGACTGGATTGGCAGTCGCCATAGTACGGATCGGCCGCGGTTTTTGTAGTTCGATTATTAAATCTAGATGGCGCTGAAATATAGCCAGAGGCTTTGAAGGCAAAACAATAAGACTACAGATGTTTCATATTACTACAAATGCATTATTTTTCAAAAATATTGCATAATCCTGACTGACTGACTCGTTCATTATAAACTCCCTTGGACTTGGAAAACTGAGATTTTGGACTGAGGTTTCCTTAATGATTTAGAAGAGGAATAAAAAAGAATTTAACAAAAATCTTCTGGAATAGGGAATTTTGCATTGGGGGCAAAGATGTGGGTGCAAGATTAGTTCATTGTTAATTAGACAGTTTCAACCTGATAAGTATTTTGATGGTTTACTCATTTCAGCACCTCTATTACAAAACACAACTGGAGAAAAGCCCCTGAGGGAAGACTATCACACTGTGCAGCTATTGGGGCTTGTCCTGGAATTGCTATCATTCTGCGTTGAACATCACACTTATCATATCAAGACTTGCATATTAAACAAGGTAAGCACCTTTCACAATTTCAACCCCTAGCTTTTTTGTGCTGTACAGCCATACAATATGAATTTATTATAAGAGTGTTAGCTTCTTTTTTTTTATGTGATGGGCTGTACAATTCATAATTATAAACCCAGGATCATCACCCACTGTATTTAGGATGCCTAAGCCGGTTACAACCAACAACTTGGCTACCATTTGAACGCCACACATTGTTTTTGTTACAAACAAAATTGATTCTTATGCGAATGTGGGTAGGTTAATTTTTGTATTATCGTACTGTCGTTTAGAGCCGACGCTGGCGTTCAAAAGGTTAATTTATAATCTAATATGTCAAGATTTTTATCTTGTGTCAAAGTGTTTGTTATCGAACTCCTCCGAAACGGCTTGACCGATTTTTATGAAACTTTTTTCTCCATATTCGGCAGGTCTGAGAATAGGTTTTTTATACCCCTATTCTTCGCGGGCGGAGTCGCAGGCAACAGCTAGTTTTATTTATATTCACAACTTTTTTTTATTTTAGTTGTTATTTTCATCAATTTGGTTGACCTTGATTACTATCTACTAATCACTTGATTTACCTTAAGTGGTTTTTCGTTTTGATTATTTGTTTGCTTTCAATATTTACAAAGGAATAATTGTGTCTTCATAATTTGATGTGCATTTAATAAAATAGTTTTTTGCTCTATTTTATTATAATTTTGTGCAGCTTTGTACACTATAGTTAAATTCTTTTGACTTTCAGGATCTTTTACGCCGCATTCTGGTGCTTATGAGGTCAACACACACTTTCCTAGTGCTGGGTGCACTCAGATTTATGAGAAAGATCACTGCACTTAAAGATGAATACTACAACAGATACATTATCAAGGGAAACCTATTTGCACCAGTCATAGATGCTTTCCTTAGAAATAATGGCAGGTATGTTAAATTATGATATTATTTTAGGGGTGAACTTCATAGAAGCAGAGATATGATGAATTTCATAAATCACATTGTATGAAATCTATGTTACCATCTCCTTGTAATGTGATCATTTTAGTTGTCTTGTCTCGTTGAGCTCCACTGTTATGGAAGCGCATCCTAATAGATAATTGAATCACCATGTTTTACTGAAAAAGTTGTATTCTTCTAAAAGTAGTTCAGAGGTCTTATTGTCTAAACCTAAAGTGTGAATCTCATTCACTGTCTCCTACCACCATAATATAACATTTGATAGAAAAAGATGATGAATGTGAACTATCATATTCATAATCATGATCACAAGATTGTACAGATCTGGTAAAATATGATATTCTTACTTATACAATACTTGCAGATATAATTTGCTGGATTCGGCTATACTAGAATTGTTTGAGTTCATCAAGCTGGAAGACATCAAATCACTATGTTCGCACGTCGTTGAGAATTATGGAAAGATCCTTGATGATGTGGAATATGTACAGACATTCAAAACATTGAAGACGCGGTACGATCAGCACCAGGATAAATTAAAGGAGCGGGATCGAGGTATGTGTACAGTTGCAATTTTCAACCTAAGCCATTTATCAATATCATGTTCACTAATAGTTAGTGTGCGGTATGATACGTCAGACTATTTTCGCAGCCTATGGCTCTGATGCTTTGGTCACTTGCTACTTGTGTGACAGGCAGTCACTAATCAGTAACCTGATGTTAAGTGAATAAATACCATAGCCTAAGGCAACGAATAAAAAAAGCGAATGCGTTGTTAACCCTGAAAGAAGGCTAGACTGGTACCCCTTTTGGTAGTAATATACTGCTACTTTACTTTCCATTTCTGAAAAAAAGTATTTCTGTTTATCAACTGGATTAGCGAACATGGCGAGTAATTCCAAAGGACTTCAGGAGTTATTAGTGTTATATTCATACTCATGAACTGAAACAATTACTTTGCTCACCCGCGACCTTACGATAGTTACGTTTATGCATGAAATATGTGTTCATGCAGTTCCTCCACCTCCACACTATACGAACACACACAAACCCAACCATCACCACCACCAAACTAAACTGACGCGTTTCGAACTCAACCAGAGCTCATCATCAGAGTTAGCACCACAACCGTATGCTATGCTACCAAATGTTAAACTAACAAACCAAAACAAATGTTTTAACTTGTCACTGTAACTTCTTCTTCACTATCATACGGCATAGCATACGGTTGTGGTGCTAACTCTGAAGATGAGCTCTGGTTGAGTTCGAAACGCGTCAGCGCAGTTTGGTGGTGGTGATGGTTGGGTTTGTGTGATTTGTGTGTGTTCGTACAGTGTGGAGGTGGAGGAACTGCATGAACACACATTTCTTGCATAAACGTAACTATCGTAAGGTCGCGGGTGAGCAAAAGAAATTGTTTCAGTTCATTAATTTGGACCTCCGCAAAGTGTTCTGATTCAATTAAATATTCATACTCGTTTTGGACCATAACATGACAAACTGATTTTCATTAGTCCATCAATATTACTTTGCAGTGAGCGGCAGCGTGGGCGTAGCCGAGGCGGTAGTACCATCTTTGCTACGGTCGCGATACCGCCGTGAGGCTCGCGCGCCCGACGACGAAGAAGAGATGTGGTTCAACGACGACGACGAACTAGAGGACGAGGCGCCACTCGAACCCGACCAACCACATCCACACCAGCACTCACACCATGCGTTAGACGCTATCGGTGAGTTTGTAGTCTAAATACAGCATCTGCGAGAGCATGACGATGTGGTTCAACGACGACGAACAAGAAAACGAGGCGCCACCAGCGCTCCCTCACTCCGTACAATACTTCCCCACTGTTATCAATGATACAGTGATTTTATTCTCTTTGGCAGTTGTCACTCGGGAATGTATTCTGTGACTGCTACTAACAATGTTCGAGATGAGACTGATAGATAACTATAGCGGCTGTCTTAACGCGAATGACGAGTTTATTATGTAATCTGTGGTGCTACTCAATTGCACCCACATCCACACACCGGCACGCGCGCCATGCTATCAATAAGTTGATTAATATTGCCGCAGCGTGAGCATGGCGACGAGAAGAGATGTGGCGAACAAGAAGACGATACACCAATGGAGTCTGTTCAACTACATCCATAACAGCACTCGCATCATGCGTTAGATGCTATCAATGGCTTTGTAGAGGACGAAATGTGATTGAACAACGATGAATTAGAAGACTACGCGCTACTTTAGCCTGATGAAGCGCATCCATACCAGCACGTCCACAACACATTAGACGCTGTCAGTAAATTTGTGGACTACCACAGAACAAAGGGCATGGCGATGATAATGATTAATGTGGTCCAACAAGAAGACGAGGCGCCACTCCAGCTTAACCAGCCGCACTCCAACAATGTGTGCGTCAGACGCTATCTTCGAGTCTGTAAAGCTTTCAATAGTGACAGAGTGGTGACACCTTGCTACTACCGCTGCTGCGGATGCCGAATCAAACAATACAGAGAATTTTAATGAAGACAAAGCTTTGAGCGGGTTCGACCAGCCGCTCCCGCACCCACACCAGCATGCATGTGCAAGATGTTATCCGTGAGTTTATACAGAAACACAGCAACAATATGAGTGCAGTAGCACAGTGCTTACGTGGTCCCATTGCTGCTTCGGTCTTGGTATTCAACACGGTGAAGATTTTGAACAAAGGCCAGCCACTACAACACACTTCTACGTGCTAGACACCATCTAAGGTTATTGTACTCACTTAAGAATTGGGACAGCTTGACTAGATTTGGTTTTTTTTTCTGAGACTTATGTGCACTTGCATAGGCCAGCCTCATTGGAAGACTCAATAGACAAATTTGTGAAACAGTTCTCCTGCTTTTTCCGGATTCTCTGCCTACTGACCTGGTTTTCACCCTGGGATAAATCATGTATAAATTTTATAACAATACTAGCTGGTTTCACTCGGAACAAATCGTTAGTTCAAGTAGTTAAATAATTAATAAACATTGGCATTTATAATATTAGGACGAAGCAGTGGTAGAGCCATGTTGTAGCTAGCCGCTGCATCACGAATGGGCCAGCTTGTCCGGGGCAGTACCACCCTCTCACAGAACACCGGCGTGAAGCAGCAGTACTCCTGCTGCGTTTCGTACGGTCAGTGAGAGCGCCGGGGGCCCAATACCTCTCCCCCTCCCTTACCTTTTTAAAGGCCGGCAACAGATCAGTGACTCTCTTTGAGTTTGTTTGCCTCCCTCTTATAATAAAAAAAAAGAAAAAAGTAGAATGTATAATAAGCGGAACTTAAACAATTTCAGGCAAAATTGTTGAAAAGAAAGTGTGCACGAGTACGGAGAGCGTGAACGGACCGAGTCGGGTGCTTCTCAGCACGACCACCGCCGCTAAGCCTGCGCACACTGACGTTCAGGTATCCCCGCCCAGATTAACTAAGGTAAACTTTTAGTTCCCTCTCACTTCCGCACAACTGCTTCGCTGGGATCAACAATGTTTCGTACTTATATATACTGTTATTATACTATATTATCTCGCATAATGAGTATATGAAGAGTCCACGGAAAGAACATTGTCTAGTCACCTAAGCAACTTTTTGAGTTATAGCGGTTTGAACAATTACTAAGATAACTCTTTCTTTAAATTTAATAAAAAATGTTGCTTTGAAATATCCATATTTAATTCCATGGCAAGTCATAGTACTTTGTGAGCTCTACATTTTGAGATTAAAATCTCATTTTTCAAAAAAGGTGACTGGACATGTTCTTTCCGTGGACCTTTCATATTATTATGTTTTTGTCATGATCATTACCAATCATGATGGAATTTTGTTATGTTGCATGGTTGGTTACCATCATTTATTAAAGTTTATTTATTTAGGTACTGTATTTGCATGAAAAATAATCACTGGCTATGTATTTGTAATAGAATAGAACTTGAGAAAATTTAAACAGTTGTCCTGCTTAATTTGATCCTCATTTATCTTAAATAGAAATTTCACTTAACTAAAGAGATTTCATTTTTTATAGTAGAAGCAGCTTTTTTTCTATTGGTATGATTTTTAGACAAGTCATCAATTATTCAAAGTCATCAATTGGGATGTCCCAATTTTTGACAACGTATAATAAATCTAAAACCGTTTGGAGAAATAGGCTTTGTGAATCGTTTTCAGAAATCGGATTCCAGAAATATGATAAACTGAATTAAATAAAGAAAATTTAAGTAATGATCTTCATTTGACCCCTGCAGTGAATCGTCACAAAGGCAGATATAAAGCAGGTCTACACTCTAAAGCAAATTGACAGTTTGAAATGTTGCTGTCCTGCTTATAATAGCAAAGAGTGACAAAGGCAGAACTTTAATCACATGATGCGCACCTGGCTTTAAACAGTTGTCATTTATCATAAAGTCCGAAATGTATACAATACTCGCAATGTATTTTTACAAATTTAATTATTAAATTACTACGTTACAAGTAAATATGAAAGAATTTAAATATCAGATTTTAGTAAAAAATATCTATTTACTATCACACCATTAAACAAACAGGAATAATCGAAGCTAAAAGAAGATAAAAAAATATTAAAAAAATAAAAAAAATATTAGGGGACAATCTTACAAAAATCGACCTAGTCCCAAACTAAGCAAAGCTTGTACTATGGGTGCTAGACGACGATAAACATACTTAAATAGATAAATAAATACTTAAATACATAGAAAACATCCATAACTCAGGAACAAATATTCGTGCTCATCACACAAATAAATGCCCTTACCGGGATTTGAACCCAGGACCTCTTGCTTCGTAGGCAGGGTCACTACCAACTAGGCTAAAGCAGTCGTTAATAAATAAATAAAACTATTTGTCATGGTTCATTTAGGACCCTAAGCCGTGCTTGTATTATTGACAGTGACAAGACAAATCAGTAGTGCCACAGATTATGTTATGTACGGCTTGAATTTTTGTAGGCAATGGAACGTGGCTCTCTCACTGTGACGTCATCCAACGAATTTCTTAAAATTTTCTTAAAAAAATTAAATACTCAACCAAATTCAAATTCAATGAAAATGGTATCTTAAAATATCCTATTCTTTCCAAAAAAAATATAAAAACTATAGGTTATTTTTTTTGGTACATCCCAATTACTTTAGAGGGAACAGTTTTACTTTCAAGTAGATGGTTTCTAAATGCATGACTATAATAATTATGACGTCGGCATGATAAAGCCAAAATAAATCATGTTTCACAATTAATTTTAAACAGATTTTCCCGTAAGAATCCATAAGAAATAATGTTACTGGAATCAAAACTCTCAACAGCCTACAACAATACGTTGGGCTGTCTATCTTATATTTTACAATAATAGTTTTATACTAATATTTCCAAGACACGTGTGGTGCGCGCGACTGTAAGCGGCTGACTATTTTCTATGCAACAGGATTCTTCGATTCAATAAAAAAAAGTGTGACAGATTCTATGTAAGAGTTTCGCTTCTGTTCTTAATTCTTTGCAACAGCCAATTATTTCGACTCATTGGGTCTGACTCTCGATTTTGTTATGGTTATGACTGTATTTAGTATGTTAGTTGCTTCATATTTTTTATTTATTCATCATCATTTCAGTCGAAAGATTATTATTTATTTAGTTTTATTACTTATTGTTCAGTATTTATTTAGTAAGATATGGTCGTATGGTCTGTATTTTTTATTGACTAAGGGATTCCACGGCTGTTTACTACTTATTGAGATGTGAAGCCCTTGACATTTACTTTGGCCTCGCTTGTCAACAATAGGCTCCAACTAGCTTATTGTGTCATGCTGGTTCATTCGTACTAAATCATTAATATTAACTCATGAATTAACCATGAATTTGTAAAAATTTGCTTAAAAGTTTTGCTTTATAAAGACTTCTGAAGGCATTGGACATGATGAAAAAGATAAAAATTGTTAGAACCATTTCAATTTGAAAGTATCATGGAGCCTAAAAATCAAATTTTTAAAAATTATTGTCCATTATGGATATTTTTTAATAAACGGATGTAAATAAAATATAGTTTTGTGCAATTGGTAAAACATTGAATCAAGCTGGCATTCTTATCTGTTTTTGAGGAGTATATCGTCGCTTGAAAGGAGGAGCATTGACTACGCGATATTTTGGATTAAATAGAGTAAATACACTGTAGTTTGAAATCTATTTAGCCCAAAAGGTCGCTTAGTTAATGTCTCCTTTCAAGCGTTGATACTATGTTCCATATATGGAACATATATATCTACCAAACAATAACATCGTCTTTCATGTATAACAGGGTCTAGTGGACTACGATGGCGATTCAGATGAGGAGGAGGAAGGCAGCGGCGCGGCTGGCGCCGGCGCAGAGGAGCGCGACGCAAAACGGCCGCGACTCGCGTAGTGCCCCTACCGCCATACGTTACAAGGAATATAGTGAGCTCTTCCCCGTCTCTGCTCTGTGCACGTACCAGTGAAAGCCGTAAGGATTAGTAGTATTCTAGATCTAGAGACGGTGTGACGTTAACGTGGGCCCAACTTACAAGTGCATTCGGTGTTTCTGTTTTAGTTTCGCGGTCGCTTGGAAAGCTTCTTGAGTATGTTTAGTTAAATAAGTGTGCTAGTGCCAGAGACCGTCAGATTCTCTGTATGCTGCTTGCCAGTTGAAAAGTATTATTTAATTCGGAACGGGTAGCATGCGTGTCATTTCCTTCCTTATCGCTCAGTATGTCGCTATCTTACTGAGTTAACGTAAACGATGCACTTAGCGACATAACAAGTTGCGGCTTCAGGTGCTAGTTCTTCAGGTTGAAAATCTTCGCTGTAGCGACCCCTGCTGGTCAAATGAACACAGCCAAGAAGCTTTCTGAAGAATAATCAGCTTTGTTTGAAGGCGCTGTAGGTGTATTGCGCCCATGTGACGTAGATAAAATGTTCTTTAATTAATTAGCGTATGAGCCTTTCATACTTTAAGATTAACCTTCGTATGGCATCTCGAGGAATCCTAAATGGAGGACATGTTGCTGGGTTGTAGAAGACGTTATATTTAATCGAAAAAGGGTAACTGCCGCACTCTGATTTGTGTATTAACGTTAGTAAATATTAAACTCGTTTTATTAATATAATAACATTGGAAATAAAAAAAGAACAAGTTCAATAAATATAAACATTATTTTAACATCTCAGGAAGTGGCATTTAAACTAAAATTAGATCAATTGTTTTGTCTGTAAAATTCAACTAATTTGTGATTGCCTATAAATTAACAGTGTACCTACCCATATTTTATACCGGAACAGCAGTGTACTCTAAGTGAAAAGTTGCATGCTTAAGTGAAGAAAATATAGTACAAATAATAGTGTAACACAACTCGGCTCCATTATTGTTTAGCTACTAAAAATTCTCAGTTGCAAGATGTCAAATGGAAGAGGTCCCAGCACACTTTACTTTTCTTTATCGTTGATACATCTCTTACAGACGCCTGCTGTGTTTGAAAATAATATAATGTCTTTAAACTAAGCGTGAGGCCACACGAGCGTAATTTTGTGAGTCGTGAGCGGCAGAATTTCGGTTCGCGCCATACAATATGCGTGCCATCACGCGACACAATTTATGGCGCAACCGAAATTCTGCCGCTCACAACTCACAAAATTACGCTCGTGTGGCCTCACCCTAAAACTACTTCATCTGATATGTTTTTTTCCCCTCATCCAAATTAATTTCATCTTGCAACTGAAATAATTAAAACTGAATGTCTAGGTTACACAACAAATAATGCTTCCAAACAACGTTCCAAACACGTTTTACAGGCTAGAACAAATATATTATTTAAAACTTAGAACTAAAATATTTGGTGTTTTTTTTCGGGTGGGATAATTTTTTGAAGAAATAAAATCACAAAAGTACAAAGGTTATTAATTAGAATCGATTTTGGATACGTATTGAATGAGAGGGGTGAATCAATTTTTTTGTGTTGTATAACTGTCCCCAGTTGTCCAAGTGACATCTTGATACTGTTTCATAGAAAAATGCTTAAGTTGTCCATGAGGCAAACATTTTGTAACCATAGTAATGGGTGGCAAGAAAAAGTTGATTAACCCAGAGATGCAAGTGTAAAAATGTATGTAGAAATTATAGTTTAGTGCTGATTTCATTTACAAATTACAGTTTTTCGTATATTATGTAGGCTGATTTAAATGTTCTAAACACTAGACAGCTGATTCAAATGAGACGAAGGTTTTGACAAAGTATCTTATGATTACAAATAAACCACTAAAATCGAACTTGGCTCCTCATATTTGGCATGCAGCCAAGAAGATAAATCAATCTCACGTTTTTATGATTTTTCTCAAGTGACAAACTATTATTACCCTTTAGGAATTACGTCATCGAGTGTTCTAGATGAGTTTGGTTATGTATGACAAATTCACGAATTAGCAAAACACAGACCTAAAGTGATTTTTTTGTGATTAGTCCTCCATTTTGAAAATATATGATAATGTAATTTGTAAATACGCAGAAATTAATTTATTCTGAGAATACATTTATTTTTCTAAATTTAATCTTAGACGCTTAACTTTGTTGAGAGTACAGAAACTTAATTTTGATCATAAATTTTCTGTTCACTGCTGCCATGCAGAACTATTTCGTCGTGTCCCACTTTTGGTACACGGGACTAAGAGCGTTGTTATAAATCCAGGTAGGTCTAGGTTTTAAATATCCAGTTCCTTTATGGCGTTTCATCCGTCATCGCCACCATATCGCATAACATTGACCAGTTACATGAGTAATAGCGTAGAATAAACGTAAATTAGAATTGTGAAATCTTTTGATTAAAACTCCGATAATTTCTTTGATTAATGTTATGTGCGGCTGAAACACTCGTGGAATAAATAATACCTAGTTTCTGTCCTAAATAATTTTCTTTGTTATTAAAAATTATCATCTCACGCATGGTAACGAACTTTCGGGTACCTACTACTTCGGTTTTTGTATGATACTGTTGCTGCATATCTAACAGTCGCAAGTGCTTTATTTTATTATGATTTTATTTTAAGTGAAATCTTGAGGAAACAAACTTGAAAGAAGGAAAAACGAATTGATATTCGATAATTTCTGTCCATGCGGTACACATCGACACAGCAGTACACTTACTTAAGTTTTTACTTTAATCTACAAATTGTATACGATTCTTTCTGTACTCTCAACGAATACATTTCATGTCTCTGCTTGTGGTGATTTTTGTAGATATTTATACTGCAAAAAGTAATGTGTATGTGATAAATGTATCTGATTAAGGCCCCATTTTATTTTAATTATTACTTACTGTTAACCTCTAGTTTTATGGTTCGTGTTTTGTACATAAAATGTTTTTTTCTAACGTAGCCGTAAATTTCAAGTCCTCGAGTATAAATAGCAATGCAACTTTATTCTAGTTGGTTTAAGGCGGAGTCATACAAACCGTTATCAAAGCCAAGCAAATTGCGACATGATATTATAGCGACCATTATGTTCCGAAATATACCAACTGGGATTTAGTTTTTATGCTTAGCTGCGTTCCGTAGATGTCCGATAACCTACATTAGATGCCCCTTTAGCATTGCGTACTTATTTATATAGACTAGTTCACGTAGCACCCGTGTTCCAGATATGGTACACGATAAAGTAGCTCAGCTTCCATACGTTGTGGCACACAAAACAACAATGAAACATCACTTACGGTCACTATTAATTTCAATGCCTTCATCGCCTATACCCGCACAAATTCAATTTAAAAAAAGTCGAAGCTAGTGACACTGCTGAACCGAGCTAAATAAGGAAATCCAAAGCACCGTAAGTCTGCAATGCGGAAACTTTGTTCAGCGGGAATTAAACCTTTTACAGGTATAAGCGTATCTGGATACACGGGGTCTGAAAAAGGGTTAGAGACGGTTGCGCAATGCAGATGAAACTTTGTAAAGTGAAGAAGAGAGGGAATTAGAATAGAGAAGGGGGAAGGGAATTAAAAAATTGAGGGAAATAGAAACAGACACAGAAATGCTGAAAACACTTGTCTTATTAGATAAGAATTATTTAGTGTATTTGCTGATCTGATTTAGGGTACACGAACGCCCCAAGATAACTTAAATAACGTCAATTTAAATAGTTCTTTCTTTTGGCCAGGGATATCATTTTATAGGTAACGCCACCAGAGTTGAGGCCACGCACAAAACCACATCTCATATAATGACAGCGGGATTTTGACGTTGTGTTGACTTTTAACGACAATACGACGTCAAAATCCCGCTGTCATTACATGAGATGTGGTTGTGTGCGTGGCCTCAACTCTGGTGGCGTTACCTATAAAACTGTTTGAGATGTTATAACTGGTCAAATGTAATATTAGTTGAACTGGTACTTTCTTTATTACCGCAAGAGTACGTGGTGTTTTATAATTACTCTAATTCAGTATCTCGTTTAATACATTTTGTCACTAAAAGACTACCGAACAAACAATAATAAAATAACGCAACTGAAAAAAATAACCGAATCAACAATCATGTCCGAACAGGTCTACCTTTCGTATCCAGGAAGTAAATAAAAGCCTGCATAGAATGCATGTCTTGTCTGTCTCAAATAATGCCAATTTTAAAAAAAATATGGAAAAACCAGAAGTTAAATCATTGAGCAAACCAGTGATTTACATTACACCGACCTCGTCTGCACATTCCGTTAGGTGACATGTTTTCTGCAGCAGTCATTTCATGTCTGTGAATTTCAATAGCTACTAAGTGCGAATAAACACTAAACTAATAAAATAATTGTATTACTATGAGTTTGTTTCTCAGGATACTGTCAAGTTCATTCTTATCGTGCATATCTTTGGAACGCAGCCCTTATTGCTACTGCATTCATTAACCCTTTCAACGCCACGCCTCGACAAAACAAACCTGCTTTGAATCTTACGTCATTGTGTCAAGATCACTTTGACACTGTACTTTGTGACACCTATATGTATTGTTGGCGTTGAAAGGGTTAAAAAACAATTAAACGAGGCAAAAACGACGGTGCCCATGCCTTTTAGTCCAATCTCGTAGCCAACTTCGAAATGGGGGAAATAATCCCAATCTAAAGCTGGCTATCAAACGGGAATCTTCTAGGGTCATACATATCGTAGCCAGGTTATTATATATCCCTACTAAATTTGGCTACGAATTGGTAAAATCATTCCCATTTCATAACTGGCTACGAGACGCAGCCACATTTCCTATTTCGAAACTAGTTAACAAACCTTGCTACTAGATGAGACTAAAGGACCTACAGTACACAGCACTGCTGTACAGTGGCCATCATATACATCGAAACATTCAAGGTGGTCAAAAATATCTGAATAAGCACATACGCGATTAACAACAGATATTTTTGACCGCTTTGAATGCTCCGATGTTTATGGATGGCGACTGCACCTACATAGCGCAGATTTAACAAATTTTGTGTAAAACGTGCACCGGAAGTCAAATGTAACTTGTTTCGTCGTGATTAGACTATATATTCTTCCAGTTACACAATGACAAAAAAATTGTTTTGATTAAACTACCTGGCTAGCATTTGGACATCCGTTGCGTCTTGGTTTAACGAGTTTGTTGTTGAAAATACCTATAGGTGGAAAACTAAACTAAAGAGCCTGTTGTATGTAGTCGTGCACAGAATTGATATGGAGCTTGAGTCTTTTTTCTGATTTGGAACGTCAATTTGTTTATACGAACACGTTACTACTACATACAACAGGTCATTTACTTAAGTTTTTCACCTGTACGCTGGTATCCCAGTAACAACACTTGGCTCACGATATGTACAGTAAACTTACGAGGCACCAAACCTTTCACAGTAGGTATCTATTAGCGATGCACTTTCGGTGAGAGTATGGGAATATGTACCTAATGTAATAAAATAAATCAATAAATTTCAGGACCAAAGCATGCTAATATTTGAACATTTTCTGCTTTAGCTACGTATGGGACTTCATATTGCGATCGTGTTTTTGTGTCCCTTTATGTATAAATCATATTAATTGTTGCATATAATCGTGAAGTATGCGCGTTAGAATAATGCTTAGTTAAACGACATGTTCCAATTTTTTGTAACGTGATTACGCGAGAATGTGTAACATGTTAAATTACAAGTTATGCAAATCGGCTATACCGTGACAGAGTTAGGATCATTTCTAAACCTTTTGACCAGTGGTGAAGAAACAGCATTTTAGTTTAATCCCACATAACACATCTTAACCCGGCGGTTGGACGACGAACGTCAAGCCGGAAGTTGTGTGTTCTTTACAAGAGTGCAGCGTCATATTTAAAATAAATAAATGTAACGTATAGAAGAAAAAAACACTAATTTTGCTTACATATAGGCACACGTTTCCATAGAAAATAACAGACTTGTTCATTGCATAACCTCTGCTCTGTATACATATCAATTTTTGGAATCGAAATAAGTGAATAATTTGATCTCTGCATCTAGCCTGATACAACCAGCGTCCCATTATTAGCTAAATATGGCGGGAAACAGTGGTCACACTTTTGTATAAATTAATGCTAGTCCTGGACATTTGCGTATAAAACTATTTATTTCATAGCTCATAAAATGTTGAAAAGTGCACAGTAAAGAGAGGGGAAATTCATTATTACATGCGTGGTAAGAATTTGTCAGAGTATATTGTAAATATGAAACATTTTATGTAATAATTTTATTTGAAATCTGTCAACATCCACGTATCTAATTGCAAAGAGCCGTCAATTAGACAAAAACACACAGTAATTCTTATATTCCTTGGAATAACGTTTCTTAAATGAATACAATACGAAGTTCTAGGTGAAAGTAGACTGTAACGATGACTATTTTTTATCTCTAGATGGATGACCATCATAAACTAATTTATACACAAAGTAAAGTGAAAAATAGATTGACCTATTGGCAAGTTGTGTAAAATAAATAAGCTTACTATACATAATGCTATTATTATGATGTCACTAGTTAAGTAAGCAATATAAATATAAGGTAAATACGACGTCAAGTTTTATTTTATTTCATCTCCTTTCCAGTAAATTCTAACTTATCGTTAAATCACATCACAATTGAAAGTAGGTATATGAGACAGGGCCGTATTTAAAACGCAGACTCCTAAATTGCTGTTTATGCAAAGTGGCTGCATAATTATGTTTAATTCAACCATCATAATTTACAAAAATAGTTGATGGAATAACCTTCACAAATATTTTGGGTTGCCATTATATATGTAATAGGGATGACGACTGGGTTAAAAATATCTCATTCTATTTAGTCCGTCAGTTAGATTATGGGAAAATATGGGACACGTATTTTTTGGTTTATCAAATTATTAAAAATCTACAAAGATATAGATCATCAAACTTCCGGAGTGGGGGCTTGTGACGTCACCCTTAGGTAAAAATTGTACCATATGGTGACGTCACTCGAAACTTCTAAGCACTGTATCCTCGTCATTTTTTGTTTGTTAAACAAAAGAAAAAATACGTGTACAATATTTTTTAATAATCTAACTGACGGACTAAACAGTTTTTTTTAGTCGTCTAGCCTATTGAAAAATAAAATAAATAACATCATCATCATCATCAGCCTATAGAAGTCCACAGCTGGACATAGGCCTCTTCCATGGCGCGCCACAACACTGTCTTCGGCCCGTCGCATCCATCCGCCGCCAGCGATTCTCTTAAGGTCATCCGTCCACCGTCTCGACTCTATTAATTTAGTCCTATTATGCCGTGTTGCTATTGTTTTCCGATGACCTGTCCGAGCTATGTCCATAATTTTATAAACTACTAGCTGATACCCGCGGCTTCGCCCCCGCTGAAGTAGATTAAAACGTCTTTTCCCGCGGGAATGAGATATTTTAGTAGCCTATGTCACTCCAGCTTTTCAACTACGTCCATACAAAAAATCACTGCAATCCGTCGCTCAGTTTCGACGTGAAAGGACAAACGAATAAACAAACAAACACACTTTCACATTTATAATATAGTATGGATTCTCTGGTCCCTGCATTAGTTTAGCCTGCTGCTAAATACGGTCCTGAATTGATAAATTTAAAAGTAAGAGGTTCTTAGTGGGTCACGTCAACGACCTCTGTCTTGAGTTTAGAGGCGAGAGCCTTCCGCAGCTGCATGGCATCGGGGGAAGGTGGAGGGGGGGCACCTGCCAACGCTGCCTGAGCCACTTTTGCCGACCGCGGTCTTGCCAAGCTGCGTTGGGATCCACCTTCTGGAAATACAAAGTAAATCCATAAACGCATATTTTCAAAAATAAAAGTAGTCTCCATTGCGTAGAATTTGTTATCTGAAATATTTAAGGTGGCTGTGGTCCATTACATCCGACGGGTGAAAACAAAATTAACAAGTAATTTGTTAGTTTTCATTGCCTTCTGTTAGTTTGATTGTGTATGTTATTTGGAGATAAATGAACCTTATCAGTAACCCTTTCTATCTGCATCTTAAAATAAGCCATTTTATTTTTGTCGCATTTGACAAATTAGAGTCCCGAACTCCCGACTAAAACAAGCGATTTTTCAAAAATGCTTAAATGCAGTATTTATTGTTTTTAAATATAAAGGAAAGTTTCCTTTACATAAAGTGTGCTATTTCCTATAAAATAGTTTCCTTCATGTGGCGTTCGTTTTTTCCACCCTGTATATTATAAATTTATGAACTACTTAAATGAATATGAGTAGGTACGAGTACGCGAGTTACCAGCTCCTTCAGCTTCAGTTTCAGCAGCGCCCAGCCGTCGCTCACGAACTTGCTTCTTCAGCGCCAGCAGTTTGTCCCGCTGCTGCTTCAGATACTCCTGGCGGGTACGGATCTCTTCTTCACTCACCTTGAAATAAAATGAGACAGTGAACTTACCCCAGACAAAAGTAACATTAAATTAGTTGCCGAAGATGGGGCAACAATTTTTTTATGCGAGTTTGGGTGTGACAAATGCAAGCTTGCAAAATATTGGGGCCTTTCATACTTACCTCAACTTTCTTCGGTGGCGGTTTAGGTGGCTCAACGACATAAGGTGGCTCTTCAGGAGTGGACGGCTTTATTTTGGTGGTCTCGTCCTTCTTTTCAAAGCTTTGCAGCTTCGAGACCTTGGATAGAAGAGTTTTCTTCTCAGCCTCGACCTCTTCGGGTTGAACAGTAACGACGTCGTCCTTGTCTTCAAATTCATCGATTCGCAAACTGAAAGCGTAAAAATAAAAAAAGTAGGTACCTAAGTACCTAATAAAAAAGGGGCAAAAAAAATCAGTGACACATTTCGTCACAGACTTACTTCTTTATTTCAGTCATGACATCGTCGGTGTCGGGCCAATCGTCACTTTCGTCACTGCGCGACGTTTCCAGGTCTTCGGGCACGGTCGCAAAGATGTTAGGCAACGCTCCAAAACGCCTTTCGATTAATTCTAAGGCCTAAATTATTAAGAATACAATGAGTTCCTATTATAAAACTACTAACTCTACAGTAAGTATCTATGTTTTTAAAAGCATGTTAGCTAGCGGTAGATATGAAAGCGTGGTAGGCTGTGATTTTATAGAAAAACGGACGAAATGATAAAAGCATGACAGTGACGCCGCCTTCGAAGGCTGATGTAGGAAGTACGTAGGTACAGGTTTTTTATAAGAGGGGAAAAACAAACATGCGGATCAGCTGATGGAAAGCAAACACCGCTGCCCATAGACATCCGCAACACTATAAGGGTACCAATCATACTAAAGGTTAACAAGAATTAACATTAGTGGGTAAACTAGTTTATTTCTTTTTTGTCTACGCAATTTTGTAATTTAAAGGAAGAGCGAGTCCTCCTAACACAGGCGTAATACGCCTACTCGGAGGCCTCTCCATTTGTCACCCTACCCATTGTTTGTGTGGAATGAAATAAAGCATTTTTGATTTTTTTTTTTGAAAGGTGCGTTGTCGGCCCTTTGAGAGATAGGCAAAGGACAACCCCACTCGTTACCTATAGTGTAAGTACGCAGTACGCTAACATAGGTACTTTTATCGATACAGAGCCTATGATTTCAAACTTGAAAAATGTCTGATGCGCATGCCTCATGCATGATTAAATCACCGAAACAGGACAGCATTGAACTGCCTCTTCACCTGCAGCTGGAGTTCAACATTCTTATGCGTCATCATCTTAACAAAAATGTCGTAGTCATTAGCAGCCCAAATCTGCTCGAACAGTCGCCGGTGGAACTGCGCCGGCAGACCCGCGAGGTCTCGCGCTGACAGGCGACACGCGGCCTCGAACTGATCCGCCGAAATGCCAATATCGTCCATGAATGAACCCAGCATTACGTCAACCTGAAAGTAAACTAAATTATTTAAGAATCACCTGAACTTTTATAACGCTCATTCCCGGTAAAATGCCTAATTTAATTTTGGCGCGAAAAATGTAAGGCTCGTCGCACGTAAGAGATACTATAATACTAGTAGTGTAAAATATTAACTCGAAAACAAAAGTAGGTACAAGGAAGACTAAATGCGCACTAACTTACCAAGTTTCGGTATTCGTTGTGAATTTTCTTGTATTCTGGCCTGTCAAGGACATCACCATTGTCGGTGGGCTCAAAAGCTGTTTTTAAAAAATATATATATAATTAAGTACGCGGACTAAAAAAAAGGAGACTATTATTATTAGGAGGTACAGTAATTTAAGAATAAAATAAATCTTACGCAGAGATTTTTCTTCTATGAAGGTCTGTAGAGGAACATTCCACACGGGACCATGAAGAAATCCCACCAAAGAATCGAAAACCCATGCATTTCCATCTGGACTTTCCATTGCGATGGGGCTATCAGCTTCTTGTGTACCTATGTTTGATGATTTCTATTGAAAAACTTCAACGCTTCAAGAAATTAAAGCTTTTGTGTATGTGTATACCAAGAGTTGTTGTTATGGTTACGTTCGGTCTACTTTTCAGTGACACATTTCGTCAGCATAGTTTTGTGAATCCCTTTTAAGATCTTTATTTTATGCCTTGTGCTGTTTTTTAAGACGTATTGCATTTTGTATAAATTTTAACAAAATAGTACTACTATTTTTCTTCTCGAATAAAATACTACGTACAATTTGGACCTACTTCATCAGGTTAGACTGTCAATGTCAGTTAGCTGTCATCCATTTGTCATTTTGTCTCCGTATTCAAATCCAATCAAAAAAGGGGTCAATTTTAAAACAGTATAAAGCATCGTAAACAAATTAAGAGATAAATAGTATACTGCAGTTCCATAATCAACTATTTCATGTTGTGTTGAATTTTTTTCCAATTTATATGAATTTAAAGAGGGCTGAAGTACTAACTTTACTAACTTTTAAGATAATAGCAACGCATTCCTTCCTAATGCAACATTCTTATCCACTTATTCGTTTGTTGTAGGCTTTTACAAGATAAGGCGCAATAATGACTAAAACCGACAAAGTACTCAAGCACCAGAATGTCAATGGTGTGATGCTAACACTAAAAGTGGATGGCAGAAACAGTTCACCGAAATCGAGGCAGTTTACTATTTCATATGCGAGTAATAAAGAAAACAAAGCGACCTGGCCTATGATATCACTCTGCATAGCTATATTGGGCAATATCTTAGCTTTAAGTTATGTGCGGATAAGTTTAATAATACTTGTAGTTATAATCATAGTGTTATCATTTTTAGTCTTCTTTTGGGTCACACACAGTGTTCAATCAGGTACAGTAATTATTATTATTCAAATTGAGATTGTCAGACTACGTGCTCAATCTTTTGTATGCCTGCCTAGTGCCATATCCATATCCATACCTATACCTGTTGTATGCAAGAGAGGCTTGCATATTTGTATGTATAAGCGTTAAAAGTGTGGACCGGATATAGGGACCCGATGGAGGGATCCAACAGGTATAGGGATGAATATGGCACCAGGCATACAACAGTTACAAGTGTGTGAGCTTCTCCATACAAAAGGTTAAAGTTTGTCTGACATTTTTTTCAGAAACTCTTCTAGTCATTCCAACTGTCGGCATACAAAGTTCAGTAAAATATGTATTTGGCAGAGAAGACTATTTTGTGCCATGGTCCAGCATAGATGATGTAATAATAAATGAAGTCATTAAACTGGTAAGTAGAGATACTACCAAGGTCATAAAAATAAATAATAACAGAGTAGAAGGGAAACTCTCGCTCCGGCCGGACTCAAGGTCACAATATTAGAGTACTCGCTAAGCGGGAACTCAGTCAGGGTGTCACGGCCGGCGTCGCTGAACGCGCGTTTGGCTGTACTGTTTGCGCGTTGGTTTTATAACAATGGCGTCAAGTTATTGTGGTGTATTTGGGTGTGTAAATAATGGAAAAACGATGCCACACTTAAGTTTTTTTAGTTTGCCCAAAGATGATGAGCGGTAAGTAACATTTTCTAAATATTATTTCGTTTTCGTACCTAATTAATCAAAAAGACATGAAGAGTTCTTTTTGTGTAGCCAATTGTTTCACCCAATGGTAAAATTTAGTTTAGAGTAGGTACCTACAGCATTTTATTGCTTTTCGTAAAATCTTCGACAGCTTCGCCATCGGTCTTTGACCTTTTCTCGCTCGCCTCGCCTCGCGTCGCCATCGCGCAGCGCAGTGGCCAGTGGCGCAAATTTGATTTCAAAGTAAATAAAAACTTATATTTTAGCGATACTATCTTTAGACGTAAGTAATATTTAACAGTAAGCAACCCTAGCCCCCTTTTTTACCATGCTTTTTTTTTTTTTTTTTTTATTTATTTTATTAACCCTAGCAACACGCCTGGACGACAGACGGGTGTAACGACGTGAGGGGGAAGTAGGTATATAAATGGCGGCGTTTTGGACGCGGTCAAAAGAGATTCCCTTCTACTCTGTTATTATTTATTCTTATGCCAAGGTCTACAAACTGCTTGTTATTAAACCAATTATAAACAATCTTTACCAAATTTACAATTTTCATGGGGATACTTTATCGGAGAACATACAAAGTACCCACCAGACACAGAGTAGTACCTATAACTTAATTGTTTATTGTTGTTGTTGTTGTGTTGTGTTGTTGTGTTTGTTGCAATGCCATGCCTAGCTAAATGTAAAGCTACTTATTATTATATGTAGATCACTTTGATTTTTAACCCCCAACACAAAAAGAGGGGTGTTATAAGTTTGACCGCTATGTGTGTGTGTCTGTCTGTCTGTGTATCTGTCTGTGGCATCATAGCTCTTAAACGGGTGAACCGATGTGGATGCGGTTTTTTTTAATAGAAAGCAGGTTTCTTGGCGATGGTTCTTAGATAAATGTTTCATCAAAATCGGTTCAGCCGTTTCAAAGTTATCAGCTCTTTTGTTAGCTGCGGAAGGGTTCTTAAACGCATAATGGGCTTTGACTTAATGTTCAATTCAAACGTCATACAAGTGACATAATTGCGTTGGGGGTTTTTAAAATTTTTAATTTATTTATACTTTATTTTGACTCATATATTTGTTGTTAGGGCTGAAAAGGTTAGTATGAGTATTTGTGTTTTTAATTAGTGTGTTACAAAAGAGATGTACATATTATACTAAATCACAAAAGGCAGAATTACTTTTTAGCTAATAGAAATAATACTCTGTGTAACTTATATTTTCAGCATACTTGTTTTTTTTTTTAAGTTTTATTAGTTTATTCATTTTTTTTTATTAAGCCGATGGACATCCTACATGCTACAGTGGTGTGTAACTAACTGTTGGTTATTTTTATTAAATGGCGTCTGTCCAATTGGACAATTTTGCCAGCGTCAAGGTTGAGAGCTACAGATGTTTATACATTACTCCATGGATCTAAGGCGCAAGTTGTCAGGCGCTGTGATGTCAAATGACCGGTAGGGTTAGTTCAGGATACCTACAATAACAACAAAAATTGTCAATTTTACAATACCTACTGAAACCGGTTAGGACAAAAACAAAAAGCACATATACTTAGTGGGATGATAAGAGAGGTTATAGCTTGATGTTAAAATGCGTAATAAATCTTGTTAAGACGTCAATAAAGTTAGTGTTCACAAAGGAAAGCGTGGTCCTAAAACTTGCTGGGCGGGGAATAAAGTCAGGAAGATGATTGTACAAGGAAATAGGGATATTGGGGCAGTTGAAGAATATGTGGTCTGGTGTACCCTCCTCAAGGCCACACTCACACAAGGAATGGTCACGCACGTGGATCTTTGCCAAAAAAGAAGGGGTGCATACATGGCCGAGGCGCAACCGAATATGTTGGTTATTTGCCAATTTTTGTCACTGGTTTCAATCACCTTTATATGTTAAAACTACCCTATGGGGTACTTAAGCAAAACAACCCTAATTAGTTGTTGGTCATGTGATGGGTTAATTTCCTTCCTGCTTGGAGCACTTTAGTATTGTTTACAAATTTATGCTTTTTAATTTCAGAGTCGAGTTTTGTACTTCTTAACGTTGCTGGTGAAAGGGAATTGTGAATCAAATAAAGAATATGAATCTACTAAATTAATACCTTTGTTTAAGGTAAGTATCATATATATTAACACCTATGATTAAATTAGAACCGAAAAGAGTGGCGATTACTCCACCGACATGCCCGCATGGGAACTATAGCCCAAACCCTTTCATTCTGGGAGGAGACCCGTCCGTGCACGGCAGTAGGACTTAGTTTGTATGGGCCGAGATGAAAATGAATGAGTAGTATATATAAAAAAAAAAACTTATATCTGTTTATTTCATAACAATTATACAATAATGACATACCTAGCCAATCTTTATTTTTAAAGATTCTAATTGCTAGGCTATGAGTTGCCCTTAATAAATAAATTCTTAATTATGTTTTTAATGTTCTTAGGATTACTAGTTATTTTATATTATAAGTATACTATTATTAACTAAATGGTAATTTAATTATAAAATAAGGTATAAAAACAGGGACTAAGTATAAAATTAACATAACTAAAACTAACTTAAAATAGCTAAACAGAAATTAAAAACTAAATTAGTTATTTTATCAATTGTAGTCCTGGGAAAATTATTTAGTATTTGAGGAAGGTAGTTGGACCAGATCCTTTTACCATAAATATTTTGACATTTTGGAACAAAGAAATGATTAATATTATCTAGGCTTCGGAGTCTTTTTGATCTGTCATATCAAACTAATTCTCCCAGTCTATCCTTATATTCTAAAGCCATGGCTAATTTGACTTTATCAAATACATTCAAAATTCTGCAGTGCTGAAACAATTTATCATAATTATTTCTATACTTAAGTTTAATTTTAAGTGGTACAGTCAGCATCATATAGATAGTGACAGTCAATGTCTCCAAATATATCGCTACATCCGAAATGTCCATTAATACCGACTCATCCAATGTGATCAAATTGTTCAGGTCATCCACCGTGTTCAAATTCACCGGAGCGCACAAAGCGCCAAATACTTGGTAGCTGTCAAGTCGCCGTTGATACCGTAACACCCACAACACCATTGGTATCCTAGCATCCAAAGTATCCAAAAATATGGAACACATTACAAGTATGAACTTTATTTTCAATGTTATAGAGCTCAAACATGGTTAATACGGGAATATATAATATATGTTGTAGGTCTAATGCCTTCTCGAAGTTTGAATTTTGACAATCACTGAGAAGAGTACCAAACTGTCAAGTCATTTTATCCCTTTCATGATCTGAATGACATATACTTGTTTTGTATTATTTACGCCGTCTGCATAAAGTGTAGTATTGCTTGGTCTGATTGACAGTTGGTTAGTATATTGACGGCAAAATCAAGTTATTTTTTATTTTAAGAATGGTTTGTAACAACCTTTTTCATTTGAATTGGAAAGTACTAAAAACCCACTTTGAAAAAAGAACAGTTTTAGATTTTCCACCATAGCTGCGTGCACGGTAGTGCTGCTGGCAAGACGAGGCAGAAAATTACCGCTTTACTTAATAGGTAATTTGATTTTATGAATAGAAGAAGTTACTTCATCCCTGAAGTATTATCAACCATCAATGTGGTTTATTTAAGTACCAAGGTCTCATCAAATACCTTGGACATTTTATTGAAAATTGTTTAAAATATAATACCTAGTTGTGCACAAAGCAAAGTCACCTTTTAAATTAGTCAGCCAAAAATAGCAACCTATTTGCAGTGATATTCAAACTCATATTAAAAAAATACGGATAACTCGCGTCTAACAAACGAATTAAGACTAAACTCTTAGACTGTTGAATAAATTAATATGCTGTACTTATTGACTTCGCAAGATTTCATATCTATATTTTTCTTAAATAAAACTCTAGACCTTGGCTACATTTTTAACATCAAGCAGTTCTTTCTATAATCATGTAATGATTTGACTTTTTTCCACAATTTTATATTTAACAATATTACGTTGTGTTAATATCAAAACATTCTGCTTGAGCTCTATTACGTTTAACATAAAGTTCACAATTGTAGTGTGTTCCATATTTTTGGATACTTTGGATAGGATACCAATGGTGTTGTGGGTGTTACGGTATCAACGGCGACTTGACAGCTACCAAGTATTTGGCGCTTTGTGTGCTCCGGTGAATTTGAACACGGTGGATGACCTGAACAATTTGATCACTTTGGATGAGTCGGATCAATAAATGGACATTTCGGATGTAGCGGTATATTTGGAGACATTGACTGTCACTATCTATATGATGCTGACTGTACCACTTAAAATTAAACTTAAGTATAGAAATAATTATGATAAATTGTTTCAGCACTGCAGAATTTTGAATGTATTTGATAAAGTCAAATTAGCCATGGCTTTAGAATATAAGGATAGACTGGGAGAATTAGTTAGATATGACAGATCAAAAAGACTCCGAAGCCTAGATAATATTAATCATTTCTTTGTTCCAAAATGTCAAAATATTTATGGCAAAAGGATCTGGTCCAACTACCTAACTGACTGTCACTATCTATATGATGCTGACTGTACAATGGTTTTCAGTATTCTTACTTGTATATTATATATAATTTTTGGGAAGCCAGACCTAATAATGGTTTACTTGTGCAAAGTCACGGACTAGTCTCATATATCTTTATATTGTTTCAGTACACTAAGCCTCGACTAGTGATGCTCGAGAGCATATACTCGGAGCTGCAAGAACTTCTGACAGAACAAATCGACGGTGCAGGGGACACTGGGGATAATTAAGTCATAATTGTTAAGTATTAGCTTTTGTTGAGGAAATCTAGTTTTGTCCCTTTCAAACTTTAGCCTGCGAAAGGGATAGATGCTTTATTTAAATATTAGCCTATTTACATAAAATAGTGAATTCATCACTTATAGAGGCACTTCACACTATTTGGTTATTCTTTTACTGCAATTGGTAAACAAATAAGTTTCAGAGTTAAGGGTCTATCAAGGGTCTATCAATGCCTCAAACAAGGTGCGTATCTATGAAGACGGAGCAGAGTGAAGACACAAAGGATCGATTAATCGCATTAGTTAACGTTTACGTCCCATTACAGGCGAGCGGAGCGAGATATTATATGTATTTGAACTAATTGTAGGTACTTCATTTTTCGAATAGTGCACGTCTTCACTTCGATCTGCTTCTATGGAAACGCATCCTTAATGATCGATCGACAAAGACAATGTAACGCAATTGTCGTTTCCCGCACTGTGTAAATTATTTTAAATTAATGACATACCTACATAACTTTATTTAAATTTAAACTATTTTTTTGGCGATGATCCTGGACTGAAACAATGAAACCTCAACTCAATTGAGCCAAGTGATAGGTAGTCATGTGCAAACCCCCTATCAACACTGTAGCGAATTGTGTGGCGGTCAAAGGGTTAAACATGAAATTTTAGTCATATATTTTGGGTGATTTATGGGTGAATTAACTTTTTCTTGCGTAGCTATGGTTACACAAATTTTGTCTCGTGGTCCAGGAGTCCTGGACAACGTAAGCATTTTTCTATGAAACAGTATGAAGATGTCACTTGGACAACCGGGGACGGTGTAAACAATGCAAAAAGTTGATTCACCCTTATACAGGTGTCCCAAAACTCAACAATAAATGAGCGAGAGGTCAAGTTATACTAGTTTTGGAAAAAATAGAAATAAACCATTGTCACTTAGTGTTAGGACTTCTTTGCAAAAATATGGTAACCATCAAAAGTGTCCATGCATTTATTAGAATTAGTGAATTTGTAATGTATGTATATTGAGAATCTAATCAAAAATATCTCGAGAAATAGTATTGTATAAAAGGTATTCTAGAATTCTATAAAATGTTGACATTGTTCTTTACCCTTAAAACTTCTATTACTTTACTATCATATTCGGGTGGGGCCCAAAAAGTTGGTACGTTAATAGTACATTATTGTCGTGGCCTGAAAGTAGGCAATTGCAGGCTGAGTATGAGTATTAATCCCTACAATAATTCGGCTTTCGATACGCGGTCGCTATTCTAGAACCTTTTGGGCCTAAATTCGATCAGTTCCACGAGCAATGTGCCCCGCTGTTCTTTGCCTTTTTGACCAAAAATATCTTTCCCAACTGGGTTTTTTTTAAACTTTTAGTACTTTAGGATTGTTATAAAACTAACTTAACCCTTAATAAGGCCCCATTTATTGGAGCATACTACCACAGAATCAAAAGCAGCTATCGAATATCGAGCCTTACAAAGGATATTTTTAAAGATAGTATTTTCAATAATTACAATGGATATTGTGACTTATTGATTATCAAAACCATAAGGTTGAATTTCCAAGTCAATGCATGTGGTCGCCAAATCGCCTCTACTCTACATAGTTCTACACAGGATAGTCCTGAAATATATCCTGAATAGTTTACAGTTTCAAAAGAAGAAAATACTTAGGTACTTAGTTGGGAAAAATATTTTCGGAGAAGAGGCAGGATCTCGCCTCGTCCTCTACCACTTTAAGTATGCAATTTGCTGACGTAAGTATAATATATTATCGGTAATCTTAGTTCATCATTCAGACATACTTCAACCATTAGCCTTTTATGAGTCCCATTGTGAGTACATAATGGACAAATACAAATTAAACGATTTAAAAATTACATTGAATTGTTTTATTTTATCCAATTACACTGTTGATTTTTGAACGTCGGGCAGGTAATTGAACAGCAAGCATTTACATCAGGAAATAATGCTGAAACAAAAGTAAGTTTTTGTTAAGATAGTAGGTTCTTATATCGTTTCAACGGATGTACGTAGGTACACTAATATATACCTATAAATTAAATTATCCTACTGAGTTTCAACCAGTTCATCCCGTCTGGAAGTGGGTGGAAAATTGATTGGTGGAACTAGGTGGAACTCGAAATGTTGTGTATGAAATGATGGTAAACCTTTTGACATACCTACAAACTTGTACTGAGCCTTCGGTGCGTGAGTCCGATTCGCACTTGGCCGGTTTTTTTAGTCGTCCTAATACCTAATACCAACCTCGGGATCAGCTTTCTGCCAGCACTGGTGCAGGTCATAGGATACTTGACAGAGATCCGCGCCCCCCTCCCCCTTGAAGTGGATGCAGTTGCGTCCCATCTCGTACGCGATGCTCTTCATTTCCTGGGGTATTAGGCTCAACATCTTCTCGTAGCGGAAGAGGCCAGTGGTTTCGTCTAACTGGAATTATTTAACACTTAACGTCTGTCACTGGCTGATGGCTCTATCTAGCCAAGGCGCCTGTAGCCCATTCATAAATTATGTCGCATCTTTAATCATTTTTGATCCTCCTTTGCCACACATTTAAGTCGCAATAATTTTGTTCGTGTGCAACAAATCTCCGGACTTCTGCCCCTAAAAGTATGACGTAATTTATGGATGGCCAGCTACTATCGTAAACGCTGAATGCCGCAAGGGAGATTCTAGAGAGCGTTAACCACAGCGTAAGAATATCAGCCAGAGTGAAGGAACTCGATCATCTATAGGTACAGCCAACTAAACTAGGTGCGCGTTGCAGTGCGGGGCAGGCCCCAATGCTACATAATTCGGAGGCCCCAGCCCTTCTGATCGTCATTGTGCGCCGGACTGTCGATTGTCGTCAGTTAGAACCGAGAAAAAAGGGAGCAGGAGTAATAGGAGCCCAATTGTTAGCATGTAGGTATTATAGTATGTCGGTAAGTTAGATGAATATATAGGTAGGTACACTCCGGCTGGCTCTTGCTGAGCCACCGACTTCAAGCAGATCAGAAAAAATTAGTGGTTTTTTGGAGTCGGTTAAATTTTTATATTATAAATTTTCTTGGTTATTTAGTTAGGTACCTGTACCTATTAAAAAACTTACCACTTGAAACTCCAAGAAGATGCATTTCATGTAGCACTGTAAACAAAGTTTTATTATTTATATATCTGAACCAAAAATCCGCAGTTTATAAATAAAAATTTAACGTGGAATGTTTGAAGGTACCTAACTATAAATCTTGCAGTGGCGGGGCTTGAACATTTTCCCAATTAAAGCCGGAGCAAAAAAAAACCTAAAACCCATTTATCCTCTTCTTGAAAGTGCAGTAATTGAAAAGAAGAGTTTGGTAACTAACCTGAAGGGAAACGGGTTGTTAGTACCCTTCGCCACTGGCATCTTGTAAGTAGGTACCTAAGTCGAATTTCGCCCACTTCTAGTAATTCCTTGGATTGATTTGAAATTCAGTATGAATACGTAGTTTGGGTAACAATTAAACATTTTTTTACATAAACTTATTCGAGCTAGGCGTATTTTCCTACCTTTAACTTGTCATCATCGACCATAGTGCCTTTACTGAATTGATCAACGAGACCTGCAAACGAAAGTTAGGTATTAAAAGTATTATTTAATTTTAATAACTGAAATAAAAACTGAAATTAATAAACAAATATACTTAAAACTCCTAAAAATATTAAAGATACCTTTATCAACACCAGTATTTGCCTCACATTTTTCAACCACAGGTTTCAAGCTTTCGAGAAATTCTTTGGTCGGGAACTGCAAGAAAATATTTTTCAAGATCATTATGTTAAAAAATAAATATCACGGGACAATTCACACCAATTGACCCAGTCCCAAAGTAAGCTCAGCAAAGCTTGTGTTATGGGTACTAGGCAACGGATAAACATACTTATATAGATAGATACATACTTAAATACATATTAAACACCCAAGACCCGAGAACAAAGATTCGTATTTTTCATACAAATATCTGCCCCGACACGGGAATCGAACCCAGGACCTCAAGCTTCGTAGTCAGGTTCTCTAACCACTAGGCCATCTGGTCGTCAATATCTAAATATTAATTTCTCGGAAATAAAATAATAAGTTTTGCCACATAAGATTATTAATTAATTAAATTAAATTTTATGAACATGTTACTATACTTAAATTAATAAAAACCGGCCAAGTGCGAGTCGGACTCGCGCACGAAGGGTTCCGTACAATTACCTATAAAAATCACGTTTGTTGCATGGGAGCCCCCTTAAATATTTTTTTTATTTTAATTTAATGATTTATTTTTAAAGTCAATACATAATTAAATATTCTGTAAATATTTCAAGCTTCTACCTGTTGCCGTTATCAATAGCGAGCAAAAACGAGCAAAAAAATCACGTTTGTTGTATGGGAGCCCCCTTAAATATTTATTTTATTCCGTTTTTAGTATTTGTTGTTATAGCGGCAACTGAAATACATCATCTGTGAAAATGTCAACTATCTAGCTGTCACGGTTCCTGAGATACAGCCTGGTGACAGACGGACGGACGGACAGCGGAGCCTCAGTAATAGGGTTTCCGTTATTACCCTTTGGGTACGGAACCCTAAAAATGATCGTATCAATCTAGTAATCTATTAATCTTAGGCCTCATCTTCGCCTTCCATCAAGCGAGATTGAGGCCAAACGTAGGCATATTTTAAAAAAAAAAATTGTTTATTTCGCAAGCCCTTTTTTTTGCGCAACAAGTCGTCGCGGCAACTTTGTTTTAGGTTTAGTTTTTAAGTAAATGAGTCACAAAGTAGGTAAACCAGCCTTGCGGTTTGCCGTATCTTGCTCAATTTGGATTTTTTATGCAATTTGGCACCTATTTGTTAGTGTCTTGGTTTTTTTTGTTTAGTTTTTGTGTTTTTTTATTGTTTGTTTGTGCCCAATCTGTGTTAATAAATGTGTTTCGTCGGGGATAGTGCTAATCCGCTCCACTTGCATTGGATAATTCTGCGTATCTGACTTTAGCCAAGTTCCTTTTTTTTACTCAAAATAGGTTAAAATAAAACAAATAGGTATGAAGTTAAAACCATCCCCTGTAAAACTACTCTTTGTGCAGATACGCCGTGTAGAGTATGTATACGTATGCTAGAAAAGTGGATTTGCACCATTCGCGACGATTTCTTTGTTCTTTTTATATTTCATTTAAATTCGCGTTAACGCTTAATAATTTCGTATTTGATAAAACAGTATAAAATTACCTCAGCTCGAACGCCGAGCGCTAGAAGCAGCAACAGTATCAATTGCTCCATCTCTTACCACTGAATCCTGGTAACTGACTTGTTATACTCAGAACAGGGGTACCAACTGCAGGTTCCCACCCATACTTTAACTGCACCTAACACCATGCTATTATTGAAGCGTCACTTAATTAATAAACCTTCACATGCTTCATACTTGTTAGCCACACCAAACGTAAGGGTCCGATCACACCACTTAAAATAGGTACGCTGACGCACCGTTAACGCATAATATCTGTCTACCTTCTAGTAGCATGGTGCCGTAACAACTTATTTTTTTATATAAAAGGGGAAAAACGTACCTACACGTGGGTCACCTGATGGGAAGCAAACAACGCCGCCTATGGACACCCGCAACATGAAAGGTATCACAGGAACGTTGCCGGCCCTTCGATAACAGAAAGAAAAATGGATATAACAAGCATTTAACTTATGATGTTATAGAGGAGCGGGTCTTCCTGACACAGGTATCCCTATACTTACTAGGAAGACCCAACCTTGCCTCTGTATTTAAAATTAATTTTATTTCATTTATGCCGCCGAATTGAGAACAATGAAGGTTACTGCCCCGCACCAAAAGCTCTGGCGCCCACTAGGGGGCGGTACCGCCCCCGTTGGAAACCTATTATGTAATAACGCAAAAATTGACGAATAAAAATAAATCCTCAGTAGGTACTTCCTCGTAGTATGTGGGCGATTTAGCCGAATAAAGTAAAACGCATCGCACCGCACACTTCGTTATGAGTTCTTGATGGCATTAGACACAATAAATGCGTCATTGCGTAAGGCGTACAATACGTTTACTTTTAGTTTGCCACTGACAGATGGCTTGCCTTCATTTCATTTCCAACTTTAACACCATACAAATAAAGTAGCTATTACAAAATCTGCAAAAGTGGGTAACAGTATTCTAAAATTGGCTTTATTTGTAGGTTGTTAAAGTTAAATATGAAATGAAAGCAAACCATCTGTCAGTGGTAAACTTTATGTAATAGGGATGTTTCCTAGGTAAAAAAATAATAATTCTTATTAGTCCGTATTTTACATTATCAAAAAATATTAGACACGTAATTTTTCTTTTGACAATTAAACAAAAAATTACGAAGATGTTTAATTGACAAAATAAAAAATACGTGTCCAATATTTTTTGATAATCTAAAAGACTGACTAGTTAGGAAAGTAGCCAATTTTACTGTAGGTAAACGGCGCGTCATTGTGTTAAGCTTCAGTGTGGTCAGTTCTTAAGATTTTTACAAGAGCATCATGTAATTCATGCAATTAATCGACTCTAAGGCTGTACTGTAATTCGCAACGCGCTTGAAAGCATCATGGTTAATGAGGTGGGTGCAAATTGTCAGGTTGGTTAGTCAGGGTTTAATTACAGTTGACAGTTGTTACATTCTTGCACTATAAAGCGGGCGTTATAGGGAAGTGAGTATGCAAAATATGAGAACAACATTCCACAAACCGATTCTAGTTGAGAATAATAATAATAATAAAAGCATTTATTAAATCCACCATAGTTCCAGTAAATACAATCGATACATTTTCACTTTACAATTTACAACACAAGCTACAAGACTTGTGCGGTGGAGACTGGTGCCTGAACTAGGGGAAACCTGTATTCAGGTCACCAGGCCTCCAAAACCCAGATATGTCAGCAACCACAGAGGTCATGTCGTGAAAACTGAACTTAAGGTGGAACGGCACGCTCTAGGCGCGAAATTCAAAATTTTTACAGGTTTTAATTTATTGTGGGTAAACGGTGTAACTGTTTAACTTCATTATGGTACTTGCGGTTGTAAAACAGTGTTCTTTATATTATTGTGTAAAGCTTTTTAAAAATAAAACTGTTAGCTTGATATAAAAGTTGTCAAACATAGAAATTCGGACTTTCAACGCTTTGACAACTTTTATTTCAAGCTAATAGTTTTATTATTAAAAAACTTTACACAATAATATAAAGAACACTGTTTTACAAGCGCAAATACCATATGAAGTTAACAGTTACACCGTTTACCCACAATAAATTAAAAACTGTAAAAAGTTTGAATTTCGCGCCTAGAGCGTGCCGTTCCACCTTAAGTAGAATTCATGTGGAGTACTAAAGCTATAAAAAGAAAAGATTTATCTTAATATAAATGAGTGTAAGGAGTGTGCGTGCGTGTGCGTGTGTGCGCGCGCGCGTGTGTGTGTGTGTGTGTGTGTGTGTGTGTGTTCATAAAATGGGTTTTATGAATT
Source organism: Archips xylosteana (assembly GCA_947563465.1). Taxonomy (NCBI): domain Eukaryota; kingdom Metazoa; phylum Arthropoda; class Insecta; order Lepidoptera; family Tortricidae; genus Archips; species Archips xylosteana. The sequence continues at coordinate 9,573,539 of OX387362.1, forward strand.
TTGCCAGCCTAGTATTGATATTTTTTCTATCGTTTTTTTGTTTGTGTGCTAGTGTACCTTAATGTATGCACCCACTTAGGTACTTCAGGGGGTCATTATAATACATATTTTGAGAATGTTCAATAAACACCAATCGCAATTGACACAAGATTTTCACATATTATATGAAGGCCTACCTACCTACACCTTACCAAAGGTCGGAACTCTCCACAACTCAGTAAATGTAAACAGTTCGTTTTCCACCATATTTACGTGAAACATTCTCATTATAGTTTTTTAATGAACGTTACTGAAATATTAGTGAGTAACCACTTAAATCTTAAATACGTACTTCCATACGAATATTGCAGGTTAAATAAAAGCTTGTAAAACTGTTAAAAAACACTAGCTTCTACATAATGCTTATCTCAGCGCTGCAAATCGAAGTAGGCGGATTCATAGATTCTCATTAAGGACGCTGGTAATGGGTTCGGATGCACGTGAGACAATTGCATCGGTGCGCGGCGTGCCTCTAATGATCGTCGAAATTCACCGTCGCACACCGAGTCGTCAATTAGCGCTTTACAGTATCATGGGGAACGTAGGTACGATTGCAGTTGAATTTAGAGTTAGTGTAAAATCTCTGTACTTAGTGGTTGAGATGTCGGGATTAAATTTGTTCATGTCGTGAGAATATTTGTATACTAGCCTTCCGTCCGCAGCTTCGCCCGCGATAAATTATTTTTCCCGTAGGAAAAGGTATTTTCCCTCGGTAAAGAATAGCCTAAGTATTCGCTCAGTGATAATGATAATGTAGCATCTTAAGGGCAAAAGAATTTTTGAAATCGGTTCAGTAGTTTTTAGTAAGTTTATTCGTTACATACAAAAATACAAATCTTTCCTCTTTATAATGTTAGTGTAGTAGGTAGATAGATAAAGTAGCTCATGTATTATTCCTGAGATCCAGTGGCGTAGCGTGGGTTTTAGCCGCCCGGGGTTGGCCGGAAATTCGGCGAATTACGGAGTTAATTTTTTTTATTTCCATTTAGCTGCCCGCTCTGGTATCGCACGGGTGTACCATTAATTAAACAAAATGTTTCATAAAAACCTCCAATAGTTAATAATACAACAAAAAAGAATTAGACACATAGGTGCAACCGTTCTGAAGTTGTAGGTACGCGTACATACATTTTATGCAATTGATTTTTCCCTACTCGTGTATTTTTATCTGTTTTTTATATGTTCGCGAACAAATAAATAAGTACATCTATACATATAATAAATCTGTAACAAGTCGGTGTCTGTACATTGAAGATATTTGAGAAAAACTGTCACTATGGCTATTTATTAGCGCAATAGAACCCAAAACAATGATTTTTAGAATTATTGTCTGTTTGTCTGTTTATCTGTTTGTCTGTGCGTTTGTGCGCGCTAATCTCAGAAACGGCTTAACCTAGAAGGATGCGGTTTTCACTGATATGTTGGTATTTTCTTGGATTAACATTTAGTGTTTGTTTGATTTGAATCGGTTGACAAATAAGAAAGATACGATACTTTCAGTGTTAGATAGCCCATTTATCGAGGAAGGCTATATAGGCTATTATCATCACGCTGTGAGTACGGTGGTAAATGTGAACTTGGGGGTGCGGGGGGGGAGGTTCGGTGGGGGGTGAGGTTGGGAGGGGGTGCGGGGGGGTATTTTTTTATATTGAGGAACTAAGGAGAGCCATAATTGATGAAAAAGCAAATTGGATAAAAAAAAATAAGCTGCCCAAATTACTAATTCCACGCGGACGGAGTCGCGGGCAAAAGCTAGTAGATAATATGACTTAAGAAATTCTATACTTACTCTATTCCCCATAAAAAGTCGTGGCGCTTGCCGCCGCCCCCGTTCGTATACCTACCACCCGAGGCCGTGGCCCTTCTGCCTCCGTACGCCCACTGCAGAGATCTAACTGTTGTACCAAATTTCATAGAAATCAATCCAGAAGTTTAAGCGTGAAAGAGTGAATACATTTATTGAATCAGGCGTTACTTTGCGGAGGTCCATATTAATGAACTAAAACAATTACTTTGCTCACCCGTAATATAATTAGGTACAACATTTAAATGTTTACATTGTTGATTGAACCAAATGTTTTGAACAGCTAAACGATGCTGTTTAGTTAATTTATGATATAAACGTGCCTGTACGGCTACGCATGCCGATTTTAAATAATTTATTGAATCAGGCGTTACTTTGCGGAGGTCCATATTAATGAAAGTAATTGTTTTAGTTCATTAGAGTGAATACACACATACACTTCTATGGTTTTCCAACTTCACACCATCTCGCACCAATCGTGCCCGTACCGTGATGTGTCCGTCCCGTACGTCTGCAAAGCCAACTTCGATTCCATTCAGCCCTGAAAATGGCGTCCCGTTTGCTGTAAAATGGCAACGCAGGGTAGCTACGTGAAAACTAATTGGCACTATCTCCACAAAGAGCCGACACTGTAACGCATCGGTATGGTGCCAAAAGACTGGTCTGTGCAAACCAATGCGACGGCTTTTTATTTTCACTTAACTAGTAATGTAAACAAATTTCTCTTAATCAATTTTCTGTTTGTTCTCCAAATAAATAGATAAATAAATCGTGCTTGTCGATTTTTATCTACTTCCAACGGTCCAACAGTCCAATTGACTTAAAATCAGTCATGTATTTGATACAATTTGTGACGAAAAAGTATTGTCATCAAACAGGTTATTTAGGTTTGAAATTTAGTTATGAATTTTTTGAAGTGAAACTTCTAATGCGACTTCCAACAAGGTCGCGTTAAACGTTTAACGCTACCTACGCTACTGGGGTATGAAAGCCTTAGTATATGTACCTGTCGAAGCAAGTAATCTCGCATTGTATTATACTAACGGATGTTAAAAACTTCGACAGTGCGATGCAGAACTCATACTGTCTGTGCAAATTTGTATGAGACTTGATAAAAGCGCCATTTAGTGAGAAATTTTAACACATAGATGCATAAGTAAATTTAGTTCTTTAAGTTATTGCAATAAGGTTCATATTGATGTATAAGTGCCTTTTTCATTTCCACATTACGAAGTTTCACTTCTTCCGCGCGGAGGAGCTGCACGCACGATTTTTATCACACAGGTCCCGTGACTTAGGCGCCGTATGACCTAAGATTCTCACCGGGTTGCCTAAATATTTATGTATATCAGTGATGACGACTAGGTATGGCAACGCTTGTGTGCAATAACTGCGAGATGTTGTACCCGAAGGCATCGCACTCCCAGACCAACAGCGTATCAATTCAAAATAATGCACTATTTTCAGTATTCAGTATTCAGTATTTATTAAATCGCAACATTTCTTACAAAAAATACTACAAAAATGATGCCCTGTTGGGGCGTAGCAAGTAAACTTAAAATTAAGCAGTAGGTACATATTTCAGTACATATAACTTTTAAACTAAATTTATACATTAGTTTGTACTTATCTATACAACACGTAATGTTAGTGTCCGTAAAAGTGACACTTTAAAAAATAAAATTATTATTTAAAATTATTAAAGAAACAAAAATAAAATTTTTACATTATAAACTAATAAACAATTTCGAACAATTAAATAAACAATTTCAAACAATTTTAAATTACAAAATAAAAACTCGTGGCACATTGTAAGGAAATCATCCTTTGACTAAATACATAACATGACAATAATTAAAAATATTACTTATTCTTCTAGATATTCGTTTATAGTGTAGTAGCATTTTTGGAGTAAGAAATCTTTTAACAATCTTATAAATTTTTTATCTTTTGTTTCTATTTTTATTTGGGTAGGTAGTTTATTGTATATTTTTACTGACATAGCGTAGGTTCCGTGAGAGTGTAGTTTGAGGAGGGATGGTGGCAAATTTAATTTATTTCTGTGGCGTAGTGAGTATGTACTTTGGTTATTGTCTCGCTGTGTAAAGTAATCAGGGTATTTGCGGACAAACTTACATATTTCTAAAATATACAAGCAAGGTACTGTTATTATTTTTTGTGCTTGGAAATGGGGCTTGCAGCTCTCAGTGTTGGTGATGTTGACTAGAATCCGGATAAGTTTTTTTTGTGCAGTAAAAAGTGTTTGTGCATCTTACTTAAAAACGTTCCTTTTGAGGTGCGGGACTCTAGAGTGGGTTAAATTCGACGTACAAGATTATAAGTAGGTATGTACTGTCGAGCAAAAAATACCACATATTTTAATATAGACTTCAATAAATTTCAGGAAGGTCTAAATTAAAATGGTGTGGTGTAATGGTGTGAATGGTGTGGTGGTGTGGAGTGGTGGTGGTATGTGTAAATGGTGGTGGTGTGGTGGTGGTGTGCCTAATTCCCGCGGGATAGCGATAAACGAATTATTTGCAGACGGAGTCGCGGGCAACAGCTAGTTATAATAAAAATCACTTTTGATTGTTGAATTTCTCGTATTTGGACACACAATCGACGTGACGCCAAAAAGCGCCGCACAATATTACCCGTGTTTGAATAGACACCATTGACTTTTACGCATAACATCACAAGCTATGCTCGTTATTATCTAAATCATTTAATTATCAGGAAGTAACGATCTCATGTAACCCCGATTAAAAGTGACCAGTGATTTTTTTGCTCGATAGTACATACCTACTTATAATCTTGGACGTCGAATTTAACCCACTCTAGAGTCCCGCACCTCAAAAGGAACGTCTTTAAGTAAACAGACCTGTCTTCTGAAGGCACACGTACAGTTTCGAGTGATTATAATTTATGTGCCTACCTAATTAGATATAGGCGGAACTAGATCGACTCGGGCGCAGCGTTGATTGCACCAATGCTTTCATGCACCTATGCTAATTTAATTGTGTGTGACGTGCAGTGGCGTAGCTACCGTAGGGCAAGCCGGGGCAGTGCACCGGGGCCCCCAAGCTCAGGGGGCCCCTCGGACTCTGACTTACAAACTATATACGCGGACCTATGAGAAACGCGGCTATAAAACGCTACTAGTGAATTTACAAGTGCGCGAGTCTAGTGAATTTAAAGTGCATTCATCCTTACTTGTCTTATCATGTAAACAAACACGGGTTTGGGCCCTAGTTTATTTTTTGCCCCAGGGCCTTTGGTTAACTAGCTACGCCACTGGTGACGTGCAGCGAGTGGTCGTTTCAGCTGTAATTGAGAGAGGTCAGTAAATAGCCTATTTTTAAGACAGAGGTTTTACTGTCTAACGCATCACAATCCAATATATCAATTCATCAATTTTGTAATATGTTTTAGGTATTTGTTTTGTGTTGCATTTAATGAAAATAATTTTGTATTTATTTTATTTTGTACCTATTTATTTTCTTCCTCTTTTGAGTATTTCTGTTTTTCTCTTTACTGCACGTAATTTTAACTGTTTGATTATCCACTATATAATAAATTGTCTTCTCTTAACTAGGTTAGCTGGAAGAGATCCCTTTTTAGGGATAAGCTCGCCTTTGTTCTCTTCTCTGTGTACTTGTATATTTATTTTTATGTGCAAAAAAGAGTTTAAATACATACATACATACAATCCTTTTCACCACTTCTTTCTGTGACGTGGTAGGTATAGGAATGATGAGGGTGAATGCGATTGCGCACGTCCGCGCGTTAGACAATACACAGTCTCAGGTTCCAGTCAGAAATTAATCAATTTCTGGTAAAACTTTATATGTACATTCAAATCTTTTTTTGAACTGGTAAAAGTATTTCGCACTCCTAGATGCAGAGTGTATCAACTCAAGATAATCCACCATTTTAATTTGACCTACCTAAAACTAAATTAAGTTTAAATTAAAATGGGATTACGAGCGTTCTTGATTATTTCTCTTCCTATAGGCCACCTTGGAACCTTATCATAGTTAATATTTTTATTTATTTATTTTACTTTATTATTTTATTTTTTCTTTATTGAGGTAGATAGCCATTATTATTGATTTGTCATTTGCCATTTGCCATTTATTTGTCATTATTACCTATTGACAAACGTAACGTAAACGTAAATGTTACGATGACAAGGTTCAATGGTGCCATAGGGAATAAATTGGTTGACTTTACATTAGGTAAACTTCTCTCGACCAAAAATAATTGGAAACAGGTTAATCATGGTAATCAGGTAATCTAAAAGAATATCTTCTCGACTTTCCATAATTAAGTACCTCTATACCTACCTACTTAATTTTTCTTTTCTGAAGCTGTTAAACAGTTTATTTTATAGGTAGGATAAGTTTAATAGGTTAATTATATAAAAACTGAGCGCGTCTCGACCTCAAACGTAGCAGTTTGGCGAGAATATTTATGTAATAGTACCTTTAAGTTGTAATTAAATTTATAAATAAATAAAAAAAAAATGGTTTTATATTCCTGACTACAACAGCGTTGCAAAGTTACGTATAGATAACTACGTATAGGTATAAACCTATGTAGTTAGAAAGCATTTCTCAGTCATAAAGTAAAGCAGTGTAAGACGCAAGCCGAGCAGCGCGTAAAATTAACGTTCAACTATGTCAATATAATAAAGGTGAGACGACACTAATTCAATTTTACTACAGCAAGCCGTGAAACAATCTCCCTTAAGTGTTCATAACAGGGGCGCGCCTTATTTTAAGTTAAAAAGGTGAAGTGCAGTGATCAAAAGCAAATTTTGAGTGGGTTGAGGGTCGAGGCCCCTCTGATCTTGGATACTCGGTATATTTTTGAGACTCCGCTTCCTGTAATCTTTTTACTGAAGTGCCGCATTAGCCGGCGACTGGTATCCCGGTATCGTATCTCGATGCATGCGAGTGGGTTCGCTTCGAGTGATCCTTTATTAAATTTCGAATGCGACGGCACGTTACCAGAATGTGGAAAATTCGCGTGGCGCGTCGCGTATGGCGGGAAATTAAGCGTCGCGGTTTAGATTGAACAGTGTAATAACCTAATAACTAAGCGTACAACGGATGTGTACAAAGTATTGTGCTATAAGCTCAGGTAATAATCATCATCATCATCATCATCCTCCCAGCCTATAGTAGCCACTGCAGGGCACAGACCTCTCAGAATGAGAGGGCTTGGGCCGTAATTCCCACGCGGGCCCAGTGCGGATTGGGAACTTCACACACACCATTGAATTTCTTCGCAGGTGTATGCAGGTTTCCTTGTTGATTTGTATTATTAATACACAAACAAAAAAAAATAATGGAAATATGGAATTTATGTGCGAAATTACATTTGAAATTTACCATGAGCTTTACGGTGAAGGAAACCATCGTAAGGAAACCTGTATACACCTGCGAAGAAATTCAATGGTGTGTGTGAAGTTCCCAATCCGCACTGGGCCCGCGTGGGAATTACTGCCCAAGCCCTCTCATTCTGAGAGGAGGCCTGTGCCCTGCAGTGGGACGTATATAGGCTGGGATGATGATGATGATGATTAATAATACACAAACTCCTTTCCTATTCATTATCGTTGACACCATGTGTCGCAAAGATCGAGATGTCTTCATGACATACATCACGCAATAATCACTATTCTAGAAGATAAACAAATTGACTCATTATGACATGGTTCTATAGTGGCCCAGGAATCAAATTGGCTGACTGTACGCTAAATTACATAATTTGGGTTGTTATAATTGCATCGAAATGACCAAATTATCAAACAAACAACTCGGACACCGGAACCAGCCAATCCGCAACCGAAAGCGTAATCCGACGGGTGATCGATGGCCCAACTTTCAATAGCTGGAAGACAATGAAGTTGTTCCTGAAGATTACCTTGTTAGCGTTTACGAAACCTGCGAGCTAGGCACTTGATTGATTGCTCTGGCGCCACGCACACAATCTAAATGCTAATACTGTAGCTCCCGATCTTTTTTGAGAGGCTGCATCCTTATTATGTAAATCCGTAAGACCGATTTACCTAATCCATGATCGGGCGTTGGCGAGATTGTTGTGATTTTTTTCGAGTTCCCAGGAGGATGTTGGTCCGAAGCGAGTTCCTATTCGCATCACATAGCAATTGGTTGCGTGGCCTAAATGGGCGCGATAAAATTACGACTTACGGAGTTATTGTATTAAGTTTCATATTGTTCGTGATTCTTTTGCGCCAGTTACTTTTATTATTGTTTTGTTATACTCGTAGCTTTTAGTGTCGCGATAATGTTATTAAAGTTGGGTGGGTCTTGCAAATGAAAGTTAGGTTGAGGATTTCTCTGTCATAATTCTCGCATTTATCTTCATCATCAGCATCATCATTTTATATATACTTACGTGAGTCCCATCAATCTCTCAATATAGAGAAAAATAGTGAAAAATACGGATGCCTCACGTCTATGATCAAGTTTAGCTCGACTTGTTTCGGGCTATTTATAATCCGTAGCCCTTCTTCCCGGAGCCACACGTCTCCCAACGTTGACACGTAGTGATTCTTTATCTTTGGCCGTTGTATGATAAGCACTATTTACATCGTCGATGGTAGGCCGGCTGGTAAGTGAATACTTACGGCAGTTGTCAAGCTCAAATGACATATCTAATGATTACGTAACATGTGGTACAGGGCTCTTCTCTGAATGAGAGGGTAGGCATGGATTGTAGTGTGGCTTGGCAATTTACACACCATTGAACTACTTCGCCAGTATGTATAGGTTTCTATTCAGTTTTCGATATATTCTTTAACTAAAAGCCTCATTTTACATTTCAAATGTAATTTCGTTTATAAATTTCGAATAACCACAAAGTCAAACCACTAGCTTTTTTAAAATGATCGTCTCGTTTATTTATAACATTTTAAAATCAAAAGCTGTAAAATTTTTTAACGAAAACACCTTTAGTAAACCTGAGTAAGTTTCAAAAAGACATCAGACGAGATTGCTTGCACGTAATTCGGTTAAATACACGGAAAAAAGTATACGTAGACATTAAAAAGATTACATTACCTCGCGGCCAAAGTAGCAGACAAAAACAAGTCCCTACAGCCATTTGGAGAAAAAATTACTTCATCTTGATAAGTACCTACATTTCTCGTCGGCATCATGTATCAGGTTTACTGCATCGTAATCATACATCAGTAACATTTGAATCGATAGAGTACCCTAATAATTTTGATTTGATACTTGTGAATAAAGGTCATTGCTCATCTAACGTTTCAGGGTTGGAATTTCGTAAATATTGTTATTGGTAACAAAAAGGCAAACGAACGTTTTAACTCATCCCAGCCTATATACGTCCCACTGCAGGGCACAGGTCTCCTCTCAGAATGAGAGGGCTTGTGCCGTAGTTCCCACGCGGGCTCAGTGCGGATTGGGAACCTCACACACACACCATTGAATTTCTTCGCAGTTGTTTCGTTTCGTTTCCTCACGATGTTTTCCTTCACCGTAAAGCTCATGGTAAATTTCAAATGTAATTTCAACACAGAGGTGCGAGCCGGGATTTGAACCCACGACTCTCTGCTTGAAAATGTTTTAATTTAGATTTTCGTGATTTTGTTGACGTGGTCTAAATACTTGACCAATATTAGGCGCGGACTGCGGGGGCGCGATGCGAAGCGAAGCGAGCGCTATCAGTTGGTTTGATATTTTTTGCGTGGCGACGCGGCTTCGGTTGTCCTGTTGTCCTGCTGTCTAGTCCTGCGGGTGGAGCGATTCACGAGTTCGTAGGAGAAGACTGCTGCGTCGCACTGTATCGCATTGCATTCGCGTGTCACCGCATTGGATAGGATGGATAAGTATAAGTATGATTAGTATTTCAGTTACAATAAAATTAAAGTCTACTTTTCGCCGCCTAAGCCAAACTGAGGCGGTATTAAGATGCGCAACAACCCTAACGCTAGCCTGTAAGTTAGTTGCCGCAGTGTATTTAAGATAGTTTCTAGACTGCCTTAAATTTCTCTGGGGACGTTTCCACGTATTGGGTCCTACTAATGCGTATGTAATTCAGGACAGCAATCTCAGTTGGACGACTTCAAGGAGAGGACAAATTGGGGGACATTTATAAGACAAGTTGCCCTATTTAATAGCTAGATAGACAGTTAAGGATGAGTAATGGTGACTTTTAGGGTCTACGTCAATGTATTAAATACAGCTAAGGCTCTATTACTCTGTTTTTTTTTGTTGTTGCAGGGCTGTATCTTTTAAACAGTGCCGGTGCAGAGCTTTAAATGTTTGGGCAAGATATATTTTGCTAGGTCCACACATTAAATGGCAAATTTATATTGAGTAAAAAAACAAGAACCTTTCAAAGCCCGAGGCCCCTCAGAACGCGAGACCGTAGCCGTGAGGCCGCTTCGCCATGCCTAGTTACGCCACTCCTTTTAACCCGTAGTAAATACCCTCTGATTTTTTTACATAATGTATTTAACTACAATAATTAATCAAAAAAAAAGTTCAATATAATGAGAATGAAAATATCTTTCTACTAATACGTTTGAAGTCGGTGCCTCAACTCGAGCCAGCAGGAGTGCACCTAGTAATTTATACCTACATACCTACATACATACCCACGATCTATTGGGCTTCTACCACTCCTGCTGGCTCGTGCTGAGGCACCGACTTCAAACAGATTAGTAGAAAGATATTTTCATGCTCATTGCAGTCGGTTAAATTTATATTTCATATTTTTTTGGGGTGTTTCTGAAGGCATTTCTATTTTTTATTTAAAAAAATATATATTATACCACGACGGCTTCAAGGTCATTAAATATTTTTCAAAATCAATTACTATTAAAAAGTATCATATAAAAGCTACATAAATAAACCTAATATCTATACAACATTTCGTAACCAGGAAACTTTAATATGACGCAAAGTTGCCGTATAATAAAAAAACGAAACTTGTAGTCATTACAAATCACACCTTAGTCCAAACACATTAAGACACATAATAAAATACGGCAAAGTAAAGAAATAAAAATAGTTACAAAGTTTGGTATCATTCGGAACTTTGGTCCCGCGAGCTTCTAGTTTGACAGTTCGTTTTTAACTTAAACCTTATACTCGTAAATAGTGTCCCCAACGGATACCATATCTGGATTGCCTGGCCAGTGAGTGTTTTTCACATACTAAAAGCCCCAGTGGGAGTCCAAGTAAAATGACTTATGACCGTGAACTGCGAACGTAGTTTGTTGAGTAAATATGTTCAGTAGATTTTTATACAACCGATATAGTGTATACCTAGTTTAGGGTTTATAAAAGGACTAGCTGGTACGCGTTAATCATTGATGCTCCGCTCCTATTGGTCGTAGCGTGGTTTTTTTTAGCCTATAACCGTGGTGTTGCGAAGAATAGGGGTACAAAAAAGACCCTACGACCTATTCTCAGACCTATCAAAACCTACCTAGAGAAAAAATTTCATAAAAATCGGTCAAGCCGTTTTGGAAGAGTTCGAGAACAAACACCGTGACACGAGATTTTTATATATTAGACTAGCTGTTGCCCGTGACTCCGTCTGCGAAGAATAGGGGTATAAAAATAGCCTACAACCTATTCTCAGAACTACCGAATATACCTAGAGAAAAAAGTTTCATAAAATATGGTCAAGCCCTTTCGGAAGAATTCGATAACAAACACCGTGATACGAGATTTTTATGTATTAGAAAGAAGATAATATTTTATTTATTTATTTGTATACCAATATTATGTTTGTTCAAATCTTGAAAATAAAATTTTACTCGTTGATTTGAAATTTAGTAACGGATTTGTAGCTAGGATGACAAAAATGACAATGTAAGTACAGTCCTGTTCTGACCGCAGCCTGCTTACTTTCTGTATTTTTAAATATTTTTCGCTTTAAATAACTAGTCCTTCATGACTGAACGTCGTACTTACTTTGACATCCTATCTACATCTAGAAGTGCGTGGAATCCGATTTGCAAGATTCGAAAAACTACTTATTTAAAAACATTGCAATTTAAATAAGTTGATACTCATGTCACATGAGTCTAGCGATTCTTCGAGCTATGTCAGTGACTTTAGTTCTAGCGCGGATTTCATCATATGCGATCCCGCTGAGAAACTCCGAGCATAGCCCTCTCCATCGCCGTGTGAGTGACTTTGAGCATTCTTATGAGGCCCATCGTTCATGCCCAGGGCACATCGCTCGTAGAACTGATGGCCGATGGGGCAAAATTGTTCTCGAGTGGCGTCCTCAGAGCGGAAGACGCAGTGTAGGTAGGCCTCCAACAAGATGGAGCGACGACCTGGTTAAGGTTGCGGGAACGCGTTGGATGCGGATGGTACAGGACCGATCTGTTTTCTGAGCCTTGGGGGAGGCCTATGTTCAGCAGTGGGCGTCTTTCGGCTGAAATGATGATGATACTTATGTACGATTCTTAACTAGTGTTAGATATGAAAGAACCAAATATTTGAGATAAAACAATAATAAAAATAAACAAAAACAGTTTCAAGTTTTATTTAAAAAAGTAAACAAGAACATTGCATGAGGGCCGGCGGTAGGGCTGCGCCAAGGGAAATCATTGGCGTCGGTAATTATTCGTTCTTTCGTCTTGATGACGCGGCGTTGTGGCGACCCTACGTCAGTGTTGCTCCAGTTAAAAATGTTGTTTTTTAAAAGGAAATATCAGGAGATTTTTCTATGAATGGTTATTTAATGTAGGAATAGTGCGTTGTTATTTTACAACAAATAGATTGAGAGTAAGACATTAATTTCTTAGTTTTATTAAGTAATCACATATTTTTGAAATACTTCTATCTGTTTTAATTTACGACTAATTATATCGCGCTGTGATTCGTAAGTCTCTTAATTAAGGTTAGAAGCTTTCGATATAAAATATTAATATTATATTGAAATCGAGTAAAAGATATTTATTCTATTATTTTCTAAATTTAATATTATTAATAACGATGTATGTTTTAAGTTACATTTCAAATATCGCACATCAATACGCACACATACATACTCTGTGGCGTAGCTATTTACACAAACAAATTACATTATATTTTATGATAATTTCTGAAAAACCTTGTACATATAATTTTCGACTCCGACTTACCTAACATGTGGTTCATGGCAACAAAAAAGGAAATTTCCACATAAACGAATCAAGACATTTTGGGACGATGTATTGTGTTAGTTAGGTTTAGTTGCGTTTATGCTACTTACCTGTAAATTTCTATGCAAGTCGGAGTCCAAAATTAAATGTATCTACAAAGTTTTTGAGAAGTGCTTTTAAAGTGGAGAACTTTTCAATTAGATATATTAAATTGCAGTAGGTACTTGGTATTTGTGTGTCTGCGGAAAGATGATAAGTTACAAAAATACAACTTTTAATTCTTACTCAGTATTCAGTGTGCATAATCCAATATAATAAGCGAAGAAATAAATAAAAGTGGCTTTTAAGTAAACATCGGTCGGTTACGGGAGGACCTTTAAAACGTTTCAACCGACGTATCGTTACGAAAATCAACTACCTATAATAATATGTGCGTCAACTAAAATCTCAATAGCCACCACGCGTGCTGCGGTACGTGGTTGCAGAATGAAATTGGTTTTAGTTCATGAACATTCGTATCCTTAATTTTCGTAACAAGGTATAAGGTGGTTGAAAGGCTCCAGAGACTAAACGATCTACTTAATACTCTTACCCTAGGGCTACACACATCGCGATAGAATTATCGCGATAAAACTTCGTCTTCGGCCTACGGCGAATGTGCATGGCCACACTGCTATAGAGAGCAATGCCGCAGAGTTTATCGCGGAAAAATGGACGAAGCTGTCGCTCTGTACTTTATGGCGCACAACAATTATTTTTTGACTTTGTGCAAAATAAAAAATAGAAAAAAAGTGAAGAAATGGCGGCATACTTTTTACTTAAATAGTACAGGCTCATCCTCGTAATTAGAAATAAATTCCAAGATTCTATCATTACTCCAATCCATCGTAAACAACCATCAAATCCTAAACAATACGTCGCCGCTTGCAGTTGACAGTACGTCCAATACGCACGATGATGTTGAGCCGAGTGAAATGTGGCCGCGCAAGCGAAGTTCATCGCGATAAAAGCCTTTGATGTACGCAAATTTACCGACAGCGGGGCGAAGGGTCTGCGGCTTCGGGCGAAGTGCCGAAGTATTCGCGAATATTCGGCTACATACATCGCGATAATGCGAATATTCGCGTTATCGCGATGTGTGTAGCCGTAGCATTAGGCTCAGTTTCACTACTCTAAGTACCTCGTGCTTTATGTGACAAATATCTGTGATGTGATGACGTCTTTGTTTATTCGTGCAAATTGAATAGAGATGACAAATTGCCTTGATTTCCTAAAATTCTAAATTAATATCAGCCACAAAAATACCAGAAAGTTTATTTATTTGAAGTAAAACTGCACTTATACTGCTTTACTTAAAGTGTACCTGCTTAACAATTAGAGGAATTTCCACGTTTGGACTGCATAGTAGATCGTCGCTGCGGCAAAAACTCCACATCTTCGTCCCCCCCTTTTTGTTCTACCCTGTCGTTATAAATAAAATTACCCCCCATCTTGTGAGAAGCAGACGCTATTATCGAGCTCATAGTAAACGATGGATGCGGCAAATCAGGGATCTGAGAAATGTAATATTCACGGAGCTTCTGACGTTCATCTGTTTCGATATCTTGGGTGGTAACAAGTGATTCAGACACATCGGTTAGAGTCGTGTTGAAAGTATGATTGAGCCCCGAGCTATCTCGAGTGGATGACTCAGTGGATTGATCGAAAGATAATGAAGTTTCTCCGTCGCGCACTTGATAGTACGACAGTCGGAGATGCGAGTAGTCGTCGATGAATGTTTCACTTGGTTCTTCTCCATTTTCAAGGGTCTCTTCTTGATCCATGTTTATGCTTTTTGTGTTCTGTTTTATAATCTAAGTACGTTTCGGGGGCTGACGTTCGATTTCACATTGATTGTACTGCGCTTGTGTTAAAAATCTAACTACTACCCTATTTTTTTGTTTATCTACCTTTAATTTCATTCATTTTTTAGGTGACAGTGTATTTTATAATTATTGAAATATCTTCAAATTATAATACTAACTTTTTTAGTCAAGTTGACATCGGCGTGTTAAATAAGTTAAATAAATCGAAAGTCTACATTTTCGGAGTGGCTAATTTTATGTCCACAAGAGAGACAACTTTTGTTTTTCACGCTGTGTATAACCCGACTGTACTCTATGTCGACTGTACTTGCACGTCACCCTATCTACACATCCGAACTAAATTTCAAAGCACAATATTTCCACTTGCAATATTTGAAACCAATTATAGCTAAACCGTTTCAATGAGTCCATACCCCCAGCTTCTGTCCCGCGCGGACTCATTTAAGAGGATACGATGGCTGAGAGACTTTTGAGAAATAGGTATTTTAATGAAATGTTGCTGTATCGCCCGTACCCTTGCGTGTCAGTACAGCGAGAGCGGGACAACTGCAGCTCAGGCCGTTAATAGGCGCGTAAAATTGATCAAAACAGCATTTCGTAGTCCCCTGTTTTCTTCTCGAAAACTGGACCAATAAAATTATTTTTTTCAAAAATAATTAGAGGACAGATTAAGCTATGCCCCTATGTTTTCCTTTTTTTGTTTATATGAGGGATTCTTTTCTGATGCGTGTCTGAAAATGACGTTGAAATTAGGCAATTTTTTCAGTTTTTGAAAGCTAATATTTCTTATGTTAATTGAAATATGGAAAAAACGAAACCTAGGGGCATAGCTGTGGTAGATACAGATTACACAGTAAAAAAAATTTGGCTCTAAAGCCATTATCCAGGGAGGAAACAGGGGACTACGTGTGTATGGAGAAATGGTGCGCATCGTATCCTCTTAAACGGCCTAGCTATACATACTAACATCACGAGTTAAATAAATGCTTGTACAAACAAATCGTGGTAGCCAAGTGTTTTGACTTGTGGCCTCTCAAGCAGAGGGTCGTGGGTTCGGACCCGGCCTCGCACCTCTAAGTTTTTCGATTACTCATGAGCTTTACGGTGAAGGAAAAACATCGCGAAGATACTTGCACACACCTGAGAAGAAATTCAATGCGAAGGAATTAAAAAATAAAATAAATATTAGGGGACAATCACACACAAATCGACCTAGTCCCAAACTAAGCAAAGCTTGTACTATGGGTACTAGACGACGATAAACATACTTATATAGATAAATAAATACTTAAATACATAGCAAACATCCATAACTCAGGAACAAATATTCGTGCTCATCACACAAATAAATGCCCTTGCCGGGATTCGAACCCAGGACCTCTTGCTTCGTAGGCAGGGTCACTACCAACTAGGCTAAAGCGGTCGCTAATTATAATTTAAGCACTCTCATTTTGAGAGGATGCCTGTGTGCCCTGCAATGGGACACATATATATATATATATATATACATATATACACACATATATATATAGGACATACACACACACACACACATATATATATATATATATATATATATATATATATATATATATATATATATACAGGGTGGGCCCTGTAAGTGAAGCAAAAAATTAAAATACAGACTCTTTAACTAATCAGTAATTAAGTCCAAATGGTTACAATTCATTAAAATTAAAAAATAATTTGCTGTTATTTTCTAACAAAATTAATCGAGCCAGCAATGTACCTGACATATTGTGTCCAGTGGGAACACTTGACATTGACATTTACGATCGTTTTCAATAATAATAAAAATCCAACTAAATACATCAATATTACTTAAACATATGCAGTCCTTCTGATTTAAATAATCAATTCTTTCAACACGACGTAACAGTTTTTTTTATCAAGTATGTGGGGACGGACGAAATTAATAAAACACTTGCTAGTAAAAGTTACGACTTTTAACTGTTTATTAAGCAGTTCAAACAAAAATAGTGCACTATGATAAAATCACTGTTTATAATTAGGTATGCCAATCTTACTGGGTAATCCTTTCACAGGGTAACTTGCATTTTCAACAGTTTCTGAAGATGTTTCTTTTTCACGACCATGACTACGATGATACGTCCTGGGCTTCGTTTGACATCGTTCCGACACGACATGTGTAACACTAAGTGTAGTACTTTTCCAAATTAACGAATAACTTCAGTGCTGATCTGGCTGCACACCCGTGGTCACAATCAGAATCACATTCGGCGACCCCGCATTCGTTGCTCTGAGTTGAAAATAACGCAGCTATTATCCAACCGGAGGGTACTCGTTCACAATATTTAACACTAAGCTCAATTTGCATTAGCTCTTGTTTCGTCATAGCATGTTGTTTTCACGTGCATTGTAATTTAATTCATTAGTGCCATTTTGCATTACTTTGATTTGACAATTTGACGTACATTGTCAATACAGAGTACCTTACTCTTTGCGAATGCGAGATTTATGGTAAAAGAGGTTTAAGATAATAAATATGAACTTTTTGAGTTTAAATTAAATTTCAAAGAAAAGGTCGGCAATGTGCAACAATGTTAACAAACTCTTACGTACTACCATAGTTCTAAAACGCGAAGGTATAAGGACTACTTTTGTTCGTTTTCATTTTAAAAAGAATTCACATTAATACATGTTAGATACTGTCAAAATACCCGGTACCAAGACATCTTACGACCGTAAAGCGACAATGTCGCAATGTGAAAATTCATTGACTCTTAACTTTAAATGACTATTTCTCCGAACTTGAGAACTTTGAATCATCAGGACCACTTTGTAATAACTTTAGTTAGATACTTTAAGGAATCTCTATTTTAATTTTTATCCTTAGTTACAGTATATATAGGCTGAGATGGTGAAATACTCAGTTTTTACTCACTATCATTCAGTTCCGCTGTCATCTTCAGTTGGGTTCAAACGTCAAGTTTAATTAGGTTTTTAATAGTTTATGTTATTCGCTACATTACTATTATTTATATAAATTAAAGAAGATGTAGAAAGTACTAAAAACAAAATATAGACGGTACTCTAAAAGTAAAGAATTACATCATAGTTATTTCACGTGCAAAAGATAAAATTCGTCTCTCGTTATCATGATTGGGTTTTGCCTATTAGCGATATGAATCATACAATAATATTTAACTTTATACCATTTATATAACAACACTGAAGTTAGTTAAGCACAGTGTCATAGACAACTTCACTCAAGTGCCGACTGACAGGAGATAAAGCTATCTCAATATTATGGATGCTATCCGACCTACTGAAGGTTTAGCACCAATATTGTACAAGACCAAAGTTAACCAGCCATGTCTTTCTATGCAACTGCGAATCTCCATCGAATCATCACACAGACTCACACAAATACTATTGTAAGGTAAACGTACCAATGTCGGAGGCCAAGATCCACTTCGGGTCGCTGAGCCAGCGAAAGTAAAGTAAGTAAACGTACCAATGCTCGACACCTCAATGCCCAGTAGATGACACCCTTAGATTATTTATGCACTAGATGGAGCATAGGCGGCATGAAAACGTCCCATAAAAATATAAGCCAAGTTGGCTTATATGTCAATTGCGTCATTCCGAATGACAGGGTTGCCAATAGTAATATGCTAAAATCCCCAAACGCTTTGTCGAAATTCCCCACGGGTGGGGAATAAAAAATTATGTGGGCCGAGTGACTTAGTTTCGAGCTGTTGCGAATAGTGAATTGTAGGAAATTAATCAAGACTAGCAGAAATTTTATGTCAAATGTAGCGTATTTATGTTCATACTTAAAATCCCCTCATTTTCCCAGAATTGAAGCTCTCCCCACACATTCCCCAATCAGCTTCGCTTTCCCCGCAGTTTTGCCGCACACATTGGCAACACTCATTTGTCATTTTCCCTTCAGTCTGCATTGTGATAGCGCGAGAAACGTTATAAAAATGACTAAATGTGTAATAAATAAATGTAATGTAACCGTGTTTCATTATTATTTTTGGAAATAAATTCTTTTTCACCACTCAAGCTCTGAAAGTAGGTTGCATTCAGATTGAAATCTGGGATGTAAATTCGATTTACATCCTTAGGGATGAAAGTAAATTTGAAAATCGAATGGTGCTCCTTTGTATTCACGAACCCCGTGGCCGCGTGCTGCGCCACGCCGCGCGCGTGGCGCGCGTGCGCTGCTGCACGTGCAGCTGCAGCGCCTCGCCGCCTGCGCACCGAGCTCAGCAAGGTGTGCAGGCAGCCGCGGCGACGTGACGCCGGTGCCGGCCGCAAGGGCGGCGCGACGCGCTCTCTTACAAATGGCGTTTATATTTTTAACATAACGGTTTTTCTTTATTTCCTCGCATTTATGATAAAAAGTAGTGTTCAACTCGAGTGTAAATGATCAATTACAACTAGAGATGCGCCGAGTACAACTTTTACCGAGTAACCGATTACCGAGTATACTCGGTTCAAAGTTTCTCAAACCGAGTACTCGGCCGAGTTACTCGGTTCTGTTTTGAGGCGCGAAAACGGGTTTAGACAGGTTCGCGCGGCGCTACCAGCCACCGCGAGCGAACGTCGCGGGGACCCCCGCCTTCTCCCCGCAAATTAGTCAGTTTTTGTTTAACGAGTAATACGCATTTGGTCCGCACATTAATTGCTTAAATATTTTAAAAACATTGGAAATAGATGATTGTGTACAGTGACTGTTGACACAATGAGTATACGCAAAATATTGCGAATCTGGTTGTTTTACAAGCCCGTTTTATTTTAATACGCATGATTAATAATAATTTTATTTAGACCGAGTATACTCGGCATTTGAACCGAGTTATTTGGCCGAGTACGAGTATCAAAAAAACTGCAGAGTACACCGAGTACCGAGTAGTAAACGAGTACTCAGCCCATCTCTACTTACAACCCTTATTTATCAATCTACTATCTATTTGTATTGTAGTTATGAAGGGGTCAAAAGTGGCTCCAATTGGTTCGTGTAATATTCACACAGCGCTGCTTTGCCAGTTTCATTTCCTTGAAATTAGCTTGACACACTACCGCGTGTTTAGATTTCCCCGCGGCCGCTCAATTTCGATTTTGCCACAGAAAAAAATATATATAATCAGTTTTAGTTTTATTTATTCATACTTTATTTAATTACCATTTACAGTCACTTTTACTCGCGTCTATCGGCCTCTAATATTTTTTCCCCACATTTTGGGGAATGTGAAATTAACTGGTATCATTAAGCACAACCGGAATGACGTAACGCGATCGTAATATGAAGCTGTCAAATGGATGGTGGACGTTTTGTATCGCGATGTTTGCTCCTGACGCTCCATCTAGTGCATAAATAATCTAAGATGACACCCATCTGTCACCTCTCTTACTATGTCATAAGATTGAAAGTGTCATGTATTGGGTCAGTATCGAGCACAGGGATGTTTACCTTATAATACTTCTTAAGAACTTTTTACTTACTACTTTTAAAATGTAAAAAAAATTCAAAATTCAAAAATTCAAAAACATTTATTTGTAAGAATACAGTAGGTAAAAAGATCTTAAAATAAGTTTAGAACATGTATTCAGCATGCAAGTTTGCGTACAAATATTTAGTTTTAGGTCACTAAGATTAATTTACAATTTTCGTCAATATTCACTATTTCATATTATATTATTATTAATAATTAATAAAGAAGTTATTATAATTTAAAGCACTTGCTACATTATTACATTAAATCTTAATTGGATTATTATTATATTAGGTATACTCAGTCATTATTAAGAGAGAAAAAAAAAGAAATATAAAATAACCGCAGACAAATAAATAAATTACAACCCCTCGTGACTCAAGAAATTCTTGACACTATAGAAACATTTTTCCAACAGCCATTTTGTTAATTTACATTTAAAAATGTTTCCTGACAGAGTTTTTAAATTTTGTGGTTAATGATTAAAAATTACAATGCTCATATTATATGTATATATTTCTCTTATACACATCTTTGCAACAAGGAGGTTTGCATAAAAGAGACATAACATGTGCTCGTGTCTTTCTTGATAAAGCTTCTCCGCGTTTTTTATAGTACTCTGGGTGCGAGTTGACAAAAACACATACGTCCCTAATATACAAACATGGCAATGGTAATATATTTAATTTCCTAAATAATGGGCACAACTGTCAGTGATTAAAACATTTCAATCATTCTTCCGCATAACTTTTACAGTAAGCTTGAAGAGCGATACATCCTTACTTATTGTGTTAGGACGGCCCTTTTCTTTGGTCAGATCTTTAGCATACGAAGGGGGAGCATCGATGTGGCTTGAATCTTGCGGTAATAAATTTCTAAATGATAGTAATTAATTCAATATCAAATCAAGGGCGGCAAGAACTCTAAATACGGCTTTCTCCGTGTCATTTGTGATAAAACCCTAAGTGGACAATAGAATATAAAAAACCGGCTAAGAGCGTGTCGGACACGCCCAAGATAGGGTTGCGTAGCAGGTACGAAAAAATCTTTGCATACTTTATTAATGTGGTTGTTTTGGTCCCAACTCCCACCGCGCGCTAGGGTTAACAGCGCGATGTAGAATTTCAACGTCGGCGGTACAGCGCCATCTATCGGCGAACTGGATAACTAATCTAATCTGCAGTCTACTAGAACTAGTATGTAATGTTGATGGTTTTTCAGATGTAATTCTTTATTATATGAACCGATTTCAATTTATTTTTTTTTATTCGAAAGAAGATACTGTTAGCGTGATCTTATAGGTACTTAAAGAAAAAAATGCTTGCAATGGCGGTTAAATTACAATCTTAATTTAGAAATATTTTTTTACAAAAAGTTAAAAACTGCTCTACGATTAAGTTGAAAATAATTTTCTTAGACTACGTGATTTTTTCATATTTTTAGACTAGACGTGCGGTTCAAAAGTAAAAGGGGGGGGGGGGGGGACACATTATTTTGAACTTTCGGAGTGAATATCTCCGAAAATATTCACTTGATCAAAAAATGGTTTCAGCAAACCCCTATTTATTTTCAAATACCTATCTAATGATACCCCACACTATAGGGTTAGTCGAGAAAAAAAAATCACCCCTACTTTACGTCTAAGAGAGGAACCCTAAAAAAATTTTATTTAGTTTTTTTTTAACCACTTTGTCGGCGTGATTATCTATACATATATATTCATGCCATATTACAGCTTTCTAGTACTAACAGTATCTGAGCTTAGCCGCGGACGGACAGACAGACAGACGGACAGACATGGCGAAACTATAAGGGTTCCTAGTTGACTACGGAACCCTAAAAATTAGGAGGTATCAATTTGATAACCGCAACAAATAAATTGGTCACTGCTAATGGGCTATCTTATCTCGATATTTCTCTATAAAAACTGGATGTTTTATGAACTGTCATCTTAGTCAACCAGTCAACTGCAAGATGAAGGTAGCCGCGCTTCTTTTAGTCCTCGTTGCTTTCGCGGCTTCGGCTCCTCAACCAAGAAAAGACTTCCATGAACATTTTGAAGACTTTATCAGGATCATAATGGAAGATGTTGGAGATGAGATCGAACATATCGTCGAGCACTATTTGGAGTTTGAAGAGTTCCAGGCTGCCGTTGAGTATATCAAGACTGCTAACTTCAAGGAGCTTATCTTTGAGATGGAGTCTTTGCCTCAATTCCAAGCTGTGAGTATAATCATTTGGAATATTGATTTAAGTTAAATATGAAAAAGAATTCACGTGTATTTATTACTTATACTTAAGTGCAGGTTGCATACTGAAGGATAGGTTGGCCGACTGATTGAGTCATCATGATAAACTTGCAGACATTAAGTAGGTATATTTGGGACAAAACATTTTTTGAAATCATTTATTTCCCATTACATTGAGATGAAATTTAAAAAAGCATGGAGGAAGACCAGTCCCTGTTATTTAAGTGTATTAACATCTGGATTTCGTCTTACAGGTGGTAAATTTCTTGGAGAATGACAACATTGACATTTCCTTCTTTTTGGATGGATTCAACGATGTCCTCAGTAAGTATGCTTATTTGTGTATTGATTTTAACTCAGAAACATTTGTATTATTCTGACTTTACTTTGCACAAAGTGGAATAATTATTTGTCAATATTGGCTCATATAACAAATGTCACAATTCTAGGTTTCTCGCCCCAGTCGTTCCTTTCAATATTGATGCTGGAATAATTCTGGGCACCGTTATTCCCGAACTTTAGAAAAACATTTTCTGTTTCATTTTTAATGTTTTTTTGTTTGAAATCACTTCTGGCCACTAGCTGGAAAAAAAAACCATATAGTGTTAAACTTCGTTTATACATACGAACATACACAAATAAAACCGCGCGCGCCTCCTTCCCAGCAAAGGGGCAGGAAGATACTATTTGTTTACACCTGCTACGATCCTGACATGGATCGCTCGCTTCCACAATACTCATTAGTCTTTTTAGGGTTCCGTAGTCAACTCCCAACCCTTATAGTTTCGCCATGTCTGTCTGTCTGTCTGTCTGTCTGTCTGTCCGTCCGCGGCTAAGCTCAGAGACTGTTAGTACTAGAAAGCTGTAATTTGGCATGAATATAATATATATCAGTCAGGCCGACAAAGTAGTTAAATAAAAATAACGAAAAAAAAAATTATTTAGGGCGTAAAGAGGGAGTGTTTTTTTTTCTCGACAACCCTATAGGGTGGGGTATCATTGGATAGATATCTGAAAATAAATAGGGGTTTGCTAAACCATTTTTTGATAAAGTGAATATTTTTGGAGATATTCACTCTGAAAGTTCAAAATAATGTGTCCCCCCTCTAACTTTTGAACCGCACGTCTAAAAAATATGAAAAAAATCACGTAGTCTAGGAAAATTATTCTCAACTTAATCAGTAGAGCAGTTTTTAAGTTTTTGTAAAAAAATATTTCTAAACTAAGATTGTACTTACTTTAACCGCCACTGCAAACATTTTTTTTCTTTAAGTAACTATAAGATCACGCTAACAGTATCTCTTTCAAATAAAATAAAAAAAAATGAATTCGGTTCATATAATAAAGAATTACATTTGAAAAACCATCAACTAGTTCTAGTAGACTGCAGATTAGATTAGTTACCCAATTCGCCGATAGATGGCGCTGTACCGCCGACGTTGAAATTCTACATCGCGCTGTTAACCCTAATGCGCGGTGGGAGTTGGGACCAAAACAACCACATTAATAAAGTATGCAAAGATTTTTTCGTACCTACTACGGAATCCTATCTTGGGCGTGTCCGACACGCTCTAGGCCGGTTTTTATACATGCTTTCGGGTTTCGAGTTCAGGTCAAGAGTGACCTGACATTTCTTTAGGACATCCCCAATATTCCCGTTTCCAATAGTCCCGTTTATTATAATGACAAAAAAAATGGAACAAAAGAACTTTGAATTAGGTTTAACGGCTAAATCTAGTTTTTTTTCTAAAATTTGTTAATAAGCAACTCTTTTAAAAAATCCCATATTATTCTTCCTAAGTTTTTTTTAATCCACATACCCTTTGCAGATGGAGTCTACGGGTCAGATCGCCGCGGCTCCCTTCGCCACGAGCTCAGCGGCACCAACTTCTCTGCCTTCATCCAGGACAGCATTGACGTTTTCCCTAAGGAGAAGTTAGCAGCACTCTTCGACCAAAAAATGGCTGAAGATGATGACTTTAAGAACGCCATTGAAAACCTTTTCTCTGACGAATGGAGACAGGTGTTCACCGCTTTCGTGGATAGCTCTGAATTCCAAAATGAAGCTGCCATTTTGGCGGGCTATGGCATTGATGTCAAATCGGTGTTTGACGAAATCTTGGCCGTCTTTGGACAGAACAAGTAATTGACACATTGAAAATGGTCGACATATGAAAACACCTGAATTGCTAATATCGATGGAAGCAGTCAAGTTTTTTTGTAATTTCATATAAACTTGGAATATTAGTAAAAATAAACGGATATTTACCTAAATAAAAGATTGACATACGTACTCTTCAACCATAGATGTATCGTTTTATTTATAAAAGATGCAAAAATAACAATTTTGTATTCTGCACTTGGTTATACCTACGTACGGTCAAATGCAAAAATATGTATGCACATGTTGAACAGAGAAATTAATTAAATTAAGGTGAACAGAGAAATTAATGTGTATCCTAATAATATAAGTATACAGTAATGGATATCAGGCATATGATAAGCTAATACAAGTCAATATAAATAAATACACTAAACACTACATATTGAATTACATTTTTACGTTTACATACCCGGGACGTTTGTTTAACAAAATCTAAGATTTTCAAAAGTGAATAAGTGTCCTAGGTAAGCTTGAAAATTCATGAAAATTAAAAAAAAAAATTAAGTATACTTCTAACATCATCTATACACAAATAAATCGCAACATCCATTTAAGAGTAACGGTCAAAACTCCTGACGATCTGGTTACGGTTGCGGGAACGCATTGGACTCGGATAGAGCAGAACCGGTCTATTTGGCAAACCTTGGGGGAGGCCAATGTTCAGCAGTGGACGTCATTCGGCTAAAATGATGATGATGATAGTCAAATCTTTAGCCATTAGTACTGACTTCTTCAAACAAGCGATCAAGCGTTCCCACAGAGTGCAATTGACGACTTTTTACTGACGTTCTAATATTATTGCAAATATTATAATCTATTTCCTTTGTATTGAGTACCAATCATACAGACCATCACCTAACACAGAAAAACGTAAGCTGAGGAAATTACAAGGTAAGCAATAAGCAATCTTGTTTTACAAAGCGCAAAACAAACAATCGCCAATCTAACCATAGATGAATGAAAGAATGCAGTGTTTGCTCAAACTGTTTATTATTATAATTGCAACTGTGTAGAAAATGAAAACAAATAGACTTGATCTGCTTAGTCAGTTTATATTATACATCTCAGTCTTGTGATATCCGCGTTAGAGCTCAGACGGAGTTTTTGTAATGGCATTGCCTTTTAGATTACAGATTTTCAAAACGATGAGTGTATTAATAGCTTTATGTTGCTTTCACTGTCTGTTGTGTTCGGTCACTGGATTCACCGTTTCTTCAAGTGCTCCAGAAGTAAGTGGCGATAAATTAGTCATAATTAATGGTTAGTTTTGTTGGTCAAATTATAATTAAATCGTCTTTTTTAGCCTTTAGATGGCGATTCCAGTCTCTTACCTGCACTTGAGTCAATACCGGCCAATGATTTGAACCAAACCTTTACCAATTTAAGCTTAGAACTCATTAAAACTATATCGAATCAATTAGATAAGAGCAAATCAGGACTTGAGAACTCTGATAATAAAATTAATGAGACCGAACTATATGAAAACGGACAGGCTGCCAAAGAAAATAATGAGAGATCATTCATATTCATAAACCAAAAGTTTAAATCGCCTTGGTTTAATACACAGCGTTCTTTAACTCGGAAGAGTTTGTTTTCATCTGATGAAAATTCGGATCATTTTGATGATGTACCTAACAAATTTTCAGGAGGGTTCGAATCGATGGAACAAATTATCAACGATTTCCGCCAAACTCCAAAACCTGCAGTTCAAAAGATGTTCGAACACCCAGGCATGAACCTCCCCTCTCAACCTAATATGAAACTTAGTCAGAATCCTGGCCAATCAAATCCTAATAACTATCCCAAGAATCCGGTGTTTGCACAAGACAAAAACTTTTATAATCCTGTACTTGTACCGACTCATGCTGACAACAGAGAATACGTAGAACTCTTAAAGCGACCCCTTGTTCGGCCTGTGGCCGTACCTACCAATGGCAGAACGAACATTAGATATCCAGATCCGGAACCTCACAGACCTTTCGAAAGTCTACTAGAAAGGCACTTTTTTAATGATGACGAAGATTCTGTTGTACCAAGACTGGCAGTGCAGAATCAACATCATGTGCAAAATAATATTAATTTTGGTGCCCAATCTCCGCAACAACGAATATCCACCGTCGTGAATTCAAACCGTGTCGACAGCACGAGAAACAGTTTTGATTTCAAATTCAATTTTGATACATCAAATAGAGTATCAGAGAGTAATGAAGAAGACGAAAAACTAGACCAATACTTGAGAAGTACGTTAAGAGGTGAAGCATCAATGAGAGGGGAAGCGTCATTTGGTAAGATGAAAGAGGGCTCGTATGATTGTTACAATAGTAGCTGTAGGAGGCAATCTAGCAAAAACAACATGCAGAGACTAAATAATGGAGTTCTACTGGGTTTGAACTGCGTTTGCGAAGATACATCGAAGGATCGACTCATTAGAAAGAACAGTTTAAATTTGAAAGATGCTTCAGGTTCCCACTCGAACACAACAGAGGTTAATGACTCGGTAGAAAAAGCAAAAGAGCCTGTGAGCTTCAGTAAACTAAACGAACAAAGTGATGTGAAAGTGCCACATGTTAACAAAACGGAATGTTTTTACTCCGGTTGGTTTCAACCCAAATGCACTAATACAAGGAAAATATAAACACAACAACTAGATGCGATTGCCGTTATTTTAAAGGGATGGACTAAATTTTCAGATAAGTGCTATTTTTTTTTGCAAAAAATTACATTTATCTCCACTACCTACGCGTGTACTATAGCTAACTAGAAGTATTCTGTGTATGTGCTGTTATGTTTTCAGTTTTTTATTAAAAAGATGTTACGATGTTTGTTTGTTTTATTTGATTGTGTTGTCAGCCAGTGATGTCTAAAATTTAAAACTTCAAAGCCTTCAATTTGAAGGAATTGCCGTTTAAATTTCGTTTAAAAAAAAGAAGGAGCATCCGACTATGTTGTCTAAGCTAACTTCTTAGGACGTGTTACCAATTATGCAGAGAAGAGCGAATACATGTAGCATTAATCACATCTATCTACGTCAACGTCATGGGTACATACCTATAAGAGAAGCGGAGTCAGATTAAGCACGTTTCCGCTCCATCGCGATGGAAACGCGCCCTTAAAATGTAAACATAAGCACTCACTTTTTACGTCAATAACAGACCTGCTGTAAATGCCTACTTTGATATTGATACGTATGTAAATATATTGTGGGACAATTTAAACCAATCGACCTAGTCCCAAACTAAGCAAATCTTGTACAGTCAAGTGTAAAAATATGTATCGAGTTCCTCTCATGTACCGAGACCTTAATTCAACGGCATAAGAGATTATGGGACATATTTATGAGCAAGTTGTATGCACCCATATTTTTACACTTGACTGTACTATAGGGTATTGTCGACCGAGACATTCCTTTACCACCCTTTAAGTTCAATGTCAGTTGTACGGTTTAAAACATCAAAGGCTATTTTCACTGTAAAGTTTATGTAACAATCAACTTTGATGTTTTTATTGAAATGAAAAACACTTACTTGGTCAACTGTACATACCAAATGTAATTAATTCAATAAATAAATAAATAAATACCAGACCGATGATACATGATGATGATGATAAAAAAAATGACCCGGATGCAGAAATTATTCGAACTCAGAATTTGTATTGTTCTAATGATAGTTACTTACTGTCCAGTACGCTATAGGTACAGCTGTCAAAAAAGATCTAATCTGAGTGTTGTAATTTTAGCGCCGTAAATATGCAAGGAGGCGAAATGAGACGTGCCACATTTAACCCGACCATGTCATTGTTTATCATTTCAATACGTGTAAATAAATGATAATCTCTCTACCTATAGCGAGCGATCTACTCTATAGTGGCGAGATCTACATATAATCTCTTAGAAACGGTCCATCTACAAAATGCGTGACTATCCACCCATAATTCAGATTTTACACGTTTTCACGGCATCACGCGCTGCAAGATCGCGATTAAAGTCTCAAAGCTATCGTGGTTACGATCGCTGCGCGCGCATCTGGCTACGTACACCGTTTGTTGCTCCGAGAAATGAAAAGCAAACACTGGAGTACGCCAACAGATGTCCAGATAGCAGATAGCCAATAGGACCAACATGCATGTAGGGTGCGTGGAAGAGACGTGTAATAAGGATGTGATGTTATTTTGCTGCTTTTTTATTCGACATTGCACACTAAAACACAAAATCGATGATGTTGGATAAGCGACAGTTAAGCTTACAAAGGACTGGGCGGGTATGTAAGCAGGATGCACCCACAAAGATGGGCGCCTCAGCCATATGGTGAGTAGGTACTACTCGATGACCGACGATGGTGAGGCAGGCCGAGGCGAAGACGACCGGGACGCTGACCGAGTGGCCAAATATATCAAAATCAAAATCAAAATGTTTATTCTGCAAGTAGGCCGCAAAGGGCTCTTTAACATGTCACTTTTTTAAAAACTTCCAGCGCTTTCTTATGAACCATCATTGCCAAGAAGAATGCGCCGCAAGAAACTTGGCAGAAAGTCATCTTTTCAAGGGAAAATAAAATAAATAAATACAAACAAAGAAAAAACGTAGATATATATAGCTCTGGATAAGGAAATATGGAGGTCAAGAGGTCTTTGTCCAGCAGTGGGATACAAAATATAGGCTAAGTAATAGTAGTATTTGAGACTAAATCACAAAAATTGTTATCATATATATAATAATGCTATATCAATATAATAATGCGTGCATTGCCATTTTCATGGATATGTTTACCAAATGATAGGTTTTACTCATTGCTATACGAGCTATTAACCACAGAATGTTTTTATACTTACATTGAGTGAGTTTTATGTTAAATGTAAGCAGTTGACATTAGAATCGCGATAAGCAAATTTATAAAAATAAATAAAATAATAATATTTATAATAATAATTTTGATGAATTAGAATAATGTAATTTAATAAATGTAATTTAAGGAATATCTGTCTGTATTTAAATCTATTGCATGCCTTTAAGGTGAAATAATTGTGCCTAATGTTTATATTTAAGATCCTCTTGTATTATTATCATTTCGAGCAATAAATGAATTATGAATATAATATTTGATTATTTATTCAGTTCTTTGACGCGAAATTTTCTTTTGAAAATTCTGCCATTTATGCGTTGTTCATGATCATCATTCCTGCCTTTTTACGTCCCACTGCAGGGGACAGGCCTCTTCTCAAAATTAGAAGGTTTTCACCGTAGTTCCCACGCGGGTCCTGCGCGGATTGCGAACTTCACGCTCACCATTGAATTTTTTCGCAGATTTATGTTCCTCACGATTTTTCCTTCACCGTCAAACTCACGGTACATTTCAAATGTAATTTTAAATGTACTCATACCAGCAACAGCATGCAAAACTAATGCAGCAAGTTAACAATACAAAATAGGTAGCAAAGGATCCAGTAAACCGGACCCCAGCCGGTCTAGCCTCAAATGTTTCTAAATAATGCGTGTCTATTGAATACACTTGCCCAAAAGTCCAATTCCCAGGACAAACCTTTCGTCAGAGTGGTTTATGCGTTTGCCCGCAAATATTTGTATGCGGACGGTTTTGTTTGTCTTGCCTAGGTTTAAACTTAGACGTTCATTGTTAGAAGTTTCCGTAGCTGCTTGCCGGGCTGTGTTCCGGTGTGCGCGAGGCGAGATGACATTGAGTGAGGAATGAAGACAGATGTTTGGTATACCAAGCTGTTGCACCAGCATAGTTTTAGGCAATATTTGTTGTTCTGGCATTTATCAGTTAATTAGCTTTTGTGCCTGCTTCGCCTGCATGAAACAAAATGCTACATACTTACACACGCTTGTTAAGCTTTGCCAACCTTTCACAAACACAAGCGTGTGAACTATGACATTCGAAATTTGAAGTCGTATCGTGTCGTCTCTTTCACTCATATGTTTGATAATATTAGCGTGACCGGAATGGCACGATACGAAGTTCGAAAATTGTTTGCTTGCGTGAGTTTGCAAAAGCTTGTCGTTGTTTTTGAATTTTGATTTGAATAACAGAACAATAACGCACTTGCAAGCGTCGGAATGGCATTCATAGGCTTGGAGCTTAAAGACGTTTGTCAAGTCTCGGGAAGCGTGTAAATGTATGCATTTGAGTTAAGTTCCGAGATGTTACTACTCGTAAATACCCATGAGATTTTTCCAACCTTACAACCTGGTCATCCTTAATGTTGTATGAAGAAGTCCCGTACAAAATTTCACGTTTCTATGCTGTGTTTAAGAATCTGGAATTGTACTAGTGTAAATGCCGATCCCGTGTGAACAATGGAATAAAAATAGACTGCGTATTATTATAAAGATTTAGCTATCTACATACCAAATTTCGTCTAAAACCATTCAGCCATTTAACCGTGAAAGAGCAAGAAACACACGCAAGCACATTATACACAGTCACACTCGGAAGCTTTCTTGTTTATGATATTAATATGATACACACAGGGGAACTTAGATTGACAGAATTATGACATTTTCATGGTTTTGATCGTTTTTGATAAAAAATAGCAGAAAGTTGAATATTAGTGGTTAGTTATTGTTTTGGTTTGTATTAAAACGACATTGTCTTAAGCCTGTATTTTATGCAAATGGCCTTTGGGGTATGATGTAGAAAAATATACTTATATGAAAATTTATATTCGGCGTAAAGAACTTTGGAAGACTTTTTGTTCGAAATAGCACCTCATTTGACTGACATCTCGCTTGTAAAATACTTAATATCTCAAACTCGTCTGTTCTCCACCTTGTGACCTTTTCATTGAGTTAAAAAGTTGAATAATACATACCTAATCTCAAATTCTTCAACGCTAAAAAGTTGTTGATAAGAATGGCACCAAAAATGTGACCTTAGAATTTCAGTTGAGACTAAAATGTAACGTCTCGATTTTAAGCTAGAAATCATTGTTGTAGGTATTTAAACTCTATTCCCATCCTAACGTCCCACTGAAGTTCTTAGGCCTACCTACCTACTCTTAAAATGAGAGGGCTTGGGGCGTAGTTCCCAAGTGGCCCAGTGCGTATTGGGACCTTGTCATACACCATTGAATTTATTTGCAGATGTGTGCAGGTTTCCTCAGGATATTTTCCTTCACCATCAAGCTCAAGGTAAATTTCAAATGTAATTTACACAATACGATCTATACATACAGAATAGGATTATTAGTATGTTTTAAAAGGACCAACGTTCTGCAATAAACACCCAAGACGGTGAATATAAAAAAAATTGTGCTCTCGCCAGTTTCTGTATATCCCTCGTTTCCTTTGGCTTATTTGTTGAAGAAGATGACTTCCTCGGACCAGTGACATTGTTCAAAAATATTTGTGCATTGGAGTCCACCGTTTTAAAAGTTGTTTATGTTTATACAAGCCTATGTTTGGGATTGTATTTTTACTTCCGATTCTGTTTGTGTATTGGAAAATGTCGTGGCACCGTAACAATTCGATACCTACTGGGTTGCCTACATTTTTTACGAAAAGTCAGTAGTGACATGCATATAAAGCTAGTGTCATTCATTATCATCATCACCTCAGTCTATTTATGTAGGTACCACTGCAGGGCACATAATCTCCTCCTCGTATTGTGTTTAATTATTTTCAGAGAACCGGGGTCAGGATATCAGAAACGATCTATTCAGGTGAAGAGGAATATTGTTCTAAATATATCTCGGTTATTCTTGTGAGGAATACAGTTCACAATACATTCGAAGCATGAATCTTACGCTGAACAATCTTAAGCGAAATTTACAAAGTTCTATCCTTTCCATTTACCCTTGGTTTGTACATTTACTGGAAATAACAATAAAAACATCCTCACTCATAAACGGGCTTTCTGAATATCGAAAAGTTTTTTCTCAAACAATAAACTTCTCAGAATTTATTAAAACGGCACTTTATAGAACCCATTAAGTCAGGTTAGGTTAGTTTAATAACAATAAAAAAAATGTACGGTTTCGGAAAAAAAAACTATTATTTTTCGATATTTAAATATGAAAGATGTCCGTCCACTGCTGAACACAGGCTGCTCCCAAGGCTCGCCAAACAGATTGGTCCTATCCGCGTCAAACGCGCGTTCCCGCAACCTTAACCAGGTCGTCGTTTCATCTTATTTAAGGCATTTTGGCTGAAATGATGATGATTATGATTTAGATACGTGCCCCACATAAACATAACCAGATATTTTGAGAAACAGACGTGATTTTGTACCTCTGATTAATTTGGGCGTTACTTTGCAGAAGTCCACATCAGTGGAGTAAAGCCTAGATTACTTGTTATGCTACCACACGTGGAAGAAAGCTACATCAGACTACATCATGTATGGCACATAAGTATATACAGTACATGGGTGACCGAGCTCCGCTCGGGCTGAATCTCGGTACCAAGCTTTTTCCCACAGATAAGACCAAGCTAGATCAATTTTTCATTCCCGAAAACCCCCGCATACCAAATTTCATCGAAATCGTTGGAGCAGTTTCTGAGATTCTGATTATATATATATATATATATATATATATATATATATATATATATATATATATATATATATATATATATATATATGTATGTATATATATATATATATATATACAATTATACAAGAATTGCTCGTTTAAAGGTATTAGTACCTGGGCGACCGAGCTCTGCTCGGGCAGAAACTCGGTACCAAGCGTTTTCCCAGAGATAAAACCAAGCTAGATCAATTTTTCATCTCCGAAAACCCCCAAATACCAAATTTCATCGAAATCGTTGGAGCCGTTTCCGAGATCCTGATTTTATATGTGCGGGAGAGGGGGGGGCGGGGGAGGGGGTTCAGGGGGTTTCAAAGGGGGGATGATAAATTCATTGATTTTGCCGTAGGATGCACCGTTTTCAAGATATTTGACAAAAACACCGGAGGGGTGGGGGCGGAAGAGAGGGGGGGAGGGGATGCGGGGGTGGGGATGCGGGGGAGGGAGCACGGGGGTATTAAAGGGGGATGAAAATTTCATTGATTTTGCCGTAGGATGCACCGTTTTCAAGATATTTGACAAAAACACCGGAGGGGGTGGGGGGGGGTGAGTCACGTTAAACTATCGTCCGTAAACCGACTTTACAGACAACCGGCTTTTCCTGCTCTGTGCTCCCATTAGGGAACGTGCACATAGACGGTGCTGCCAACTGGTGCCATAAGGGTGCCATCAATTTGAATGTTTTACCTTGATAAGTTTGTTTTACTGTCCGCATAGTGTCTCTTCTGTCGCATTAGTGCTGCCGCCTATAGTTACTGCACGTTCCCTATAATACTTTTTCTCACAAAAAAGTAACTTTTTCTCACAAAAGAAGAAACTTGACGTTTTCTCATGAAAAATAAACTTTAAAAAAAAAACTAAAAATCTTGAAAAAAAACGTGGATTCGAACCGAGGTCGGCTGGATCCGCGACCACCCGATTTCTAATGTGCTATTGTGTCGTGTACAGACGTAGCCGTTTTTCACAATAGTAAGTACTATAATATTTCTATGGCTGAAAAAAAAAACTGAATTGCCACATATCAAAAAAATCAAAGAATTTCATTGAAGACAATAAAATTCCAACCTGATGATAAGTTGGAAACAAATGGCAATTTTAGCCGTTAGTAGTTTCAAAGTCTTCAACAGGTTCGCAGTTTGGAACTTTCCCTTGAATTTGTGAGCGTAGTCTCGATCTACGACAGATGTGCATATTTTATTTGAGCTCCGTCTCTCGCAGATAAAGTCCGGGACTATTTAATTATGTAGAAGAGGATGATCGTGCTCATTTTCCTCTTTAATGAGGATAGACTGTGTTATCCAGTTAAGCAGCGTTAAATGCTGCGTTTAATTTATTTGTTGCGAAATTGTTGGTCCTCTGGGAATTTCCATCCACGTGTATACTTTTTATAGAATGTGCAAAGTGTCTGTATTGCATGCTGTTAAGATTGACGCGCTTGAAAAATAGTAATAATTGGTTAATTCAGTTGCTAAGGTCCAATTTGATCACATATTATACCTTTTTAGGGCTCCGTACCCAAAGGGTAAAAACGGGACCCTATTACTGAGACTTCGCTGTCCGTAACCAGGCTGTATCTCATGAATCGTGATCGACAGTTGAAATTTTCACAGATGATGTATTTCGGTTGCCGCTATAACGACAAATACTAAAAAACAAAATAAAATAAATGTTTAGGTGGAATGTTGGTACGTAATGTATACAACAAACGTAATTTTTTTGCTCGATATTGATAACGGCAACAGGTAGTCGCTTGAAATATTCAGTTATAGTATATTCACTTTAAAAATAAATAATTAAATTCAAATAAAACTAATTTTTAAGGGTGGCTCCCATACAACAAACGCGATTTATTTGCCGTTTTTATAGATAATCAAATCAAATAAAAAAAAAACAAAAATGCTTTATTTCATTCCACACAATCAATGGGTAGGGTGACAAATGGAGAGGCCTCCCAGTAGGCGTTTAACGCCTGTGTTAGGAGGACAAGATAATAATAAGAGGATAAGAGGAGATAATGGTACGGAACCCCTCGTGCGCGAGTCCGACTCGCACTTGGCCGGTTTTTGGAGGTTTGGAGTAGCAATTTAAGAGGTTGCCGTTTATCAAAAATAAAAATCATTGCATAGCCAAAAGATAAGTTACCGTTATATGTAGTTCACATTTCCATGGTTTTAAAATCACTATGCACGTGAAAACACCGTTCTTAATCAGTGAAAATTAGTGAATTGCTGCAAAATTGCCGGTCGAATTAAATTTTCACTAATCAAGGAAATTAATTCCAGCGGTAATTTTATAATACTCGTATCTACGAATTGAGTGTTTTTGTAGTAAAATTACGGAAAAGAAAAAAAATATTTCAGGATATTTCATAAGTTTACATAGGTCCATAAAGGTATAAAGAGTTAGGTACCCTTAAATTATATTAAGAATCATAAAGCAAGATAAAGTTTCAATTTCGTTTGCGTTACGTAAAAATTAACCCGTTACCACGATTGATAGTTACAAAAAGGCGTCATTTACGTAACGGGCCGACCCGGCTATCAGCGGTCGGGATCGCTCCGGCCCCGGCGCCGGATTGGTCATAACTCACAATTAGCTCGAATTTGTCTTGTCTAAAAAAAAGTTTGGATGTAAAATGAGTGCTGCATCACAGATGCTGATTCTTGATGTTTTTAGGGTTCCGTACCCAAAGGGTAAAAACGGAAACCCTATTACTGAGGCTCCGCTGTCCGTCCGTTCGTCCGTCCGTCCGTCTGTCACCAGGCTGTATCTCGAGAACCGTGATAGCTAGAGAGTTGAAATTTTCACAAATGATGTATTTCGGTTGCCGCTATAACAAAAAATACTAAAAAGTGGAATAAAATAAATATTTAAGGGGGCTCCCATACAACAAGTATCCCATCCCATCCCATTTTTGCTCGTTTTTGCTCGATATTGATAACGGCAACAGGTAGACACTTGAAATATTCACAGAATATTTAATTATATATTGAATTTAAAAATAAATCATTAAATTAAAATAAAAAAAATATTTAAGGGGGCTCCCATACAACAAACGTGATTTTTATAGATAATTGTACGGAACCCTTCGTGCGCGAGTCCGACTCGCACTTGGCCGGTTTTTTATACAATATAGGCTTGCGCTTCACCACAATCACACCTACGATGGAGCACGATTGCATAGTAAATGCTAATTTACCCTACACTTGAAAACGGCCAGATTGTAGTGTTCGGGAAACAGGCGCAGTTAGAGAATATTTAGAGATGTGTTGAGTTTTACGTCTTAAAAACTTACTTTACTAATATACC
This sequence comes from Archips xylosteana, assembly GCA_947563465.1. Classification (NCBI taxonomy): domain Eukaryota; kingdom Metazoa; phylum Arthropoda; class Insecta; order Lepidoptera; family Tortricidae; genus Archips; species Archips xylosteana. The sequence continues at coordinate 9,610,169 of OX387362.1, forward strand.
TAATCTAATATATAAGAATCTCGTGTCACGGTGTTTGTTATCGAACTCCTCCGAAACGGCTTGACCGATTTTTTTATGAAACTTTTTTCTCTGTACTCGGTAGGTCTGAGAATAGGTCGTAGGCTATTTTTTATACATCTATTCTTCGCGGGCGGAGTCGCGGGCAATAGCTAGTCTAATATATAAAAATCTCGTACCACGGTGTTTGTTATCGAACTCCTCCGAAACGGCTTGACCAATTTTTATGAAACATTTTCTCTATATTCTGAGATCTGAGAATAGGTCGTAGGCTACTTTTTATGCCCCTATTCTTTGCAGACGGAGTCGCGGGCACAGCTAGTCTAATATATAAAAATCTCGAGTCACGGTGTTTGTTATCGAACTCCTCCGAAACGGCTCAACCGATTTTTATGAAACTTTTTTCTCTATACTCGGTAGGTCTGAGAATAGGTCGTAGGCTATTTTTTATCTTCGCAGACGGAGTCGCGGGCAACAGCTACTCTAATATATAAAAATCTCGAGTCACGGTATTTGTTATTGAACTCCTCCGAATCGGCTTGACGGCAGAAACTTTTTTCTCTGTATTTGGTAGGCCTGAGATTAGGTCGTAGGCTATTTTTTTATCCTATTTTTCGCAGGCGGAGTCGCGGGCAACAGCCAGTAATAATATAATATCTCGACTCCAATTACAATTATGTACCATTCGGAGTTGAGACCCCGGCGCGCATTTTTTTTTAAATAATTTGTAAAACGACTGCCGGGTACCAAAGGGGACCGAAGAGCTGGCAGCTTCCTCGCACAACGTATCAGCATTGCTATACAGCGAAGAAATGCTGCTGGCATCTTTGAGCTCATGCCGCATTTGTAATTATTTTTTAGTTTTAGTTTAGTTAAATAATAAATATGAGACAATTGACACCAATTGACCTAGTTCCAAACAAAGCAAAGCTTGTACGTACTAGGCAACGGATAAACATACTAGATTAGATATTATTATTATTAAGATTATTATTGGATTAGATAGATTGGATTAGTTACTTTTCTTTAATTTTTTATCATAATTTAGTTTAAGCTCTTTTGTAATTTAATGATTACTAATAACAACGTCAAAATTAACAAAATATTATCGCAGACCAAATATGTACCTATACCATTTCACAAGACTGGTTTATTGATGTCTATATGTATAGTCGGGGTAAGAAAAGGTTTGTCACTTTTCGACTCTATGCCAACGAATTAAGGTCGAAAAGTGACGAACCTTTTTTTACCCCGACTATAGTATTAACACACTGTCAATTTGATTACAATTTTAATGCTTAGTTCGGAGTCTAATGAGTTTTCTTTTTACCCGACTGCGAAAAAGGAGGGTTATATGTTTGATTTATGAACTGAACTATTCATGAAAATATAACTTTATTTATACTCACAATACAATTAGTTTATCGTAAGTACCAATAATTATAGTAGGTACCTACCAGCCGCCTGAATCCTTATTTAGCATCTCATTATTCAAAAACTAATTTCTCTACAATTTAATTGGCTCGACAACAGACATTGAACAGTTTTAACGTCTATATAATATAATAGCAGAAAATTTCATATTTACGGCATTGGCGATGTCTTTCAATTTCTCGCCGTCATTGAGAATTGATTGATGTTGCCCCGCCAAAGGAATTGATGCGATATGCTGAGCTAATAAACTATTTTAATAATTTTACATTAATGTCAACCTATTTTAAGAACATTTTACTGCCTACTTGTTTGAGAAATTATTAGAGCAGGATTAATGTTAGGAACGACAAAAGTGTTTTGCAATTAATATGAGGTCACGGAAATGATGAGTAGTAATAGTACATTATGATACAAGTGTGCTACGTTGGTCATTGCACATGAGGCATTATTGTAAGCGCGAGCCGTTAGGCGAGCGCGATAAGGAAGCCGAAGTGTGTAATGATCAAAATGCACACGAGTTGCATACGACGTTTTTCAACACAATTGCGAGGAAAAAAACAAACTTATTGTTAGTAACTTTTGTAATTTTTACAAGGAACATTTCACCGTGGGTTTCTACATCCTTGGTTGTAATATTTATTGAGCTCCTGACGTCTAAACGCACCAGTAATACCGAATATTTACGCAACCTGCAAAGAGATCAAATAAGTATATTAGTAAAGTTGTAGGAACGTATTGCCATAGTACTTAACGCAATTATAGAGATGATACATAAATTTACATTTATAATGTTCAACTGACCTTTGTTGTCAAGTACTGACTGTCCGGAGCTTCTTTTAAAAACTTTTCAGCATCGGTTGGTGACGACACCTTTGACTTTCGACCAATAGATCTGCCAGGATGTCTTTTTAGAAATGCCGTCAAGTTACTAAGTATTATATGTTTACCAACTTCATTTTTGATCATTACTGTGCTTTTCAACATGGATATAACGAGCTGGGCTTGTATTTATTTGCCAGTTTATGCTATCACTCGCGTTCGTGCCTCGATAAGTATTTCCGGCGGGGTTGAATTAATATTTTGCTCGTCTTCACTATTTGAAGTAGATGTTTTTGATAGTAAAATTAACCACACAGCAGCAACTTTACCAAATATTTACGTAAAATGACACACTAGTTTTGTTTTTTTTCGCGCGCCGCACTTTCGATGCGCGCGCAGGTTCAATAAAGGCACTGGTAAAACGGCTGTTCAGCCAGAGCAGCAGCAATATAAAAAATAAAATAAACTATAAATTTAATGTTTGTAAATACGATAATTAAGTTAATTTGTGTTTATAAATATACAATTTGATGAAATAAAATGTTTATTTGTCATCTTAACCCTAAAATAATTTAATATTCGTGAAAATATTCAATGTTCTTAGACATAAACTTTTGCTCAAATGAAAAAAAAGTTTATATTACAGCACTTGTACGGTAATGTTTTTACAGCACAAGTGTGGTAATATGCTGAATTATGAAACTAAAAACGGTGTAATAAGAGTCAATTTACGAGCAACTGTGTTGAAAATGTTATTTGTGCATTTTCCGATTTTAAAAGGCATTTAAGAGTTCAAAGGTAATATGAAGAAACTTTTCGTTTAAGATGGTAGTAGTTGTGGTCCATTACCGTCACCTAATACCACGAGGTTAAACTAGCAGAGCGCAGAAAGAAATAAATAACTAAGGAAAATAAAAAATAACAACGAAATACTTATCTGTTCTAGATACGAGTACTTGGTGCAATGCGGTATAAAAATGGGTGTTCCTCAATACAGAAGGAAAGTATGTCACGATTCATTACCATATTTGCGAGAAAATGCTTCCGAAATCCGCTAGCAGATTGTCTGATACCGGCCGTGAAGGCTTTTTGCACTTTTGTTAAGTAAAATGTTTTTAAAAGATTATAAGTACTTACCGCGCAATTTTATGACTTGTGCGATCCTCATACGTGTTTTACAAACTATCATTTTATGATGATTCCTGTGACACTTACAATGTGACACTAACAGACTGAAATCAAAAATGTGAATCAATTTTTTTGACTTCTCACAGGGATTATCACAAAATAACCCAACTTCAGCATGGGTACTTATCAAAATATATAAAGTTTAAAATTAATAATGGACGAAATACATAATAGTCATTTGATATAATGCAATTATCTTGGAAATTCTCAACTTTTCAGGATTTTCATAAAATAAACCTAACCTAACCTAGACCAATCTGTTGATTACACGATTAAAAAACTCCGTTTTATCAATAGTTTCATAGAAAATTTTAGTATATATATTATGACCATTATGTATTTCGTCCATTATTCGTTTTAAACTTTATATATTTTGATACGTTCCCCTTCAGCATGGGTACCTTCGCATTTTATCGAGATTGACTAATTAAAGTCACTTATTAAATTTGGTTTAAAGTCGATAGTTCTATACATTTTTAACCCCCGACACAAAAAGACGGGTGTTATAAGTTTGACCGCTATGTGTGTGTGTGTGTGTGTGTGTGTGTGTGTGTGTGTGTGTGTGTGTGTGTGTGTGTGTGTGTGTGTGTGTGTGTGTGTGTGTGTGTGTGTGTGTGTGTGTGTGTGTGTGTGTGTGTGTGTGTGTGTGTGTGTGTGTGTGTGTGTGTGTGTGTGTGTGTGTGTGTGTGTGTGTGTGTGTGTGTGTGTGTGTGTGTGTGTGTGTGTGTGTGTGTGTGTTTCTAGCAGGTTTCTTGGCGATGGGTCTTACATGTTTCAACAAAATTGATCCAGCCGTTTCAAAGTTATCAGCTCTTTTACATGCTGCGGAAGGGATCTTAGACTTACTTAATTGCGTTGGGGGTTTTTAAAATTTAAAAATTAAAATTTTACCGCAACAGACAATGAGTTACCACACCAAATCAAAAGTTTGAATTAAAAATTACGGCTTTGATTAAACAAACTTATAAGAGGAACCCCACGTATAACAAAGTTATGGAACCAACTTCCTAAGAGGACGAACAGCGAAGTCTCAGTAATAGGGTCCCGTTTTTAACCTTTGGGTACGGAACCCTAAAAAAACGCGTATTTAAGATAACTAACTATGGGGCTAATAATGACTAAAATATAGACTCCAATTAATGCGTCCTCACTTAAACTTACCGAAGTAAAATTAAACTAATAAATCTCACTCGCTTTCAACTCCTAGACGATTTAACTTACTTCAGATAACATGTAAGTTTACCTTCTAATGTAACAAGAGATGCAGGAGTCACGAGGTCCGTGCCAACTTTGTGAACTGAGAATTAGTTTCAAACAGCCCAGCGATAACAATGTACACTCAGATTGCGAATGACATGTACTTGGGGATGTACGTTTGTTGAAATTCCCTTTGTAGTCCGCTCATGTTAAGCGCCCTAGTGGCAATTGTATGAATAGGGTCTGACAGGATGTTAGAGAAGGTTGGCACGTTAATAGCGACGCAATGTTGCTTGGCAATAGAGCGTGATGGAATCTCGTGAGTTGCCCACGGATCGCTGAAGTAAGGGATACGCCATGTTCTGATAACTGTGCAGTGGTCTTTTTGAAGATAATTCAAAGGCTGAGGTTTTTTAGGGCTCCGTACCCAAAGGGTAAAAACGGGACCCTATTACTGAGACTTCGCTGTCCGTCCGTCTGTCCGTCCGTCTTTCACCAGGCTGTATATCATAAACCGTGATAGCTAGACAGTTGAAATTTTCACAGATGATGTATTTTAGTTGCCGCTTTAACAACAAATACTAAAAAACGGAATAATATAAATATTTAGGGGGGCTCCCATACAACGAGCATGATTTTTTTGCTCGTTTTTGCTCGATATTGATAACGGCAACAGGTAGACGCTTGAAATATTCACAGAATATTTAGTTATGCATTAACTTTAAAAATAAATTATTAAATTAAAATAAAACAAATATGTAAGGGGGGGGGCTCCCATACAACAAACGTGACTTTTTTGCTGTTGTTATAGATAATGGTACGGGACCCTTCGTGCGCGAGTAGACTCGCACTTGGCCGGTTTTTTTGAAACAGCGACATGTACGGTTATTGTCTAACGTGTGAGCGCTTGCTGTCGCTCACACTATTTCTTTCTGTCATATGGTATAAGATGGTGCCAGAAAGAGATGATGAATTCCTTATTGTTAAACGCACACGGAATTACAATCATTTTTACAATATCTTGTTATCACACGGTATACATAGGATGGCGAAAGGATCAGATTAATTTTAAATTTACTGCAGATAGAACTGCGTTAAAAAAAATAAATAGCCGATTGAGTTAAATAAATAAATATTAGGGGACAATCTTACACAAATCGACCTAGTCCCAAACTAAGCAAAGCTTGTACTATGGGTACTAGACGACGATAAACATACTTATATAGAAAAATAAATACTTAAATACATAGAAAACATCCATAACTCAGGAACAAATATTCGTGCTCATCACACAAATAAATGCCCTTACCGGGATTTGAACCCAGGACCTCTTGCTTCGTAGGCAGGGTCACTACCAACTGGGCTAAAGTGGTCGTTAAAACCTTTCTCTAATTATTTTTGAAAAAATTATTATTATTGGTCAAGTTTTTGAAGAGAAAACAGGGGACTACGAAACGCTGTTTTGATCAATTTTATGTACCTACTAACGGTCTGACCTACAGTCGTCCCTTTCTTGCCGTATCGATACGGAGAGGTTGAAACGAGACAGCGATATTTAATTAATACCTATTTTTGAAAAGTCTCTCAGGCATCGTATCCTCTTAACTTTTGCAATGTCCACAGGAGAGGCGCGAAGAAAAAATGTGTATGACCCAAAAATTACTTTAGTTCATTGGTGGTCTCATCAGTTCTATTGGTATTGGGTGACATGTCCTCTGCTTCTATGATCCAGGTTCTGATTAAGATACCGTGGCATTGACCCTGAACTTGTATTATTTTAGGATCTGTTATTGACATGGGAGAATATGAGTTAATACTCATACCTAAATCATTCTATATGAGTATGACTGTACCTTGAAGATATTGACAAAGGAATATAATAATTTTGGTTTAAGTTGTACATTTGTATACTAAAAAGTATCAATACTAAGTACTATAATAGACACTATCAACCTATTATTTAAGTTAATAACACTCCGACTATCTCTATCTATCTATATAATAGATTCTCGTGATAAAATCCCCGGCGATATTAATTACCTACCTATTTATGACTGAGACTCGCGAAAGTTTAAAACATTAATCTTAAACAGTACACATGTAATTAAAAAAATATCAAACCCTATATTTCGTCTACCCCGGTCATCGTGCCCAGTATGCATCCGCCACTCCCTCGGCGCACGGCTATGCTCAGTCTCTGGGCGAAAAAACACCCGGCCTTAAGGTTGGCAGAAACGCCGATTCATTAGACACAACGTGAACAAATTTTTAGGGTTCCGCATCTCGAAAGGAGAAAGCGGAACCCTTATAGGATCACTTTATTGTCCGTCCGTCCGTCCGTCTGTCTGTCAATAGTCAATACCCTTTTTCTCAGGAACCCGTCGAGGTATCAAGCTGAAATTTATATCAAATACTCAGGTCTACTGTCCCTTGAAGCTGTGAAAAAGTCAAACTTCTAAGCCAACGCAATCAAAACATACAGCCATTTATGCCGCAAATTTTCGACACTCGCAAGGGAATCAAAACCTACAGGGTACTTTCGTGAACTCAGAATCTTGAAATTTGGTACGAAGCAAGGTCTTATAGCACAGATAAAGGAAAAATTGCGAAAAGCATAAATTTTTTTGTCTGTCTGTCTATATCAGTAACCAATCTACAATGATCCCACACTGTGCACATTTTGCTTAGGAGCAGGGGTCTGCTAAGACTGGATGTTCATAGAAACATATAAATTTACGGTGCGAGAGTCCAACTCGCACTTGCTCGGTTTTTTTTGGTATCGGACGACCAGGTTGCTAAAGTTTCTAACGCAAGTGCCGCAAATATGTAATCATTAGTGTCGCTTACCACTCCAGCAGGCGACCGCGGGGTGGAGGAGCAGCGGGATTTGGCGGATTGGTTCGGATCTTGACTGCTTGTCGTACGGGTGCGGTAGACTTACTTTATATTAATAAGATCACAATTTTGCAAAATATAGTATATTTTAACGCGTAATACAAGTACAAGAGTTTCTCTCAGCACCCACAAACCCGGGATAGCCCGCAAACATTAGTTAAAAATAAAAAACACGCTTTAAAAAATAAAATAATAAATTTCAATTCATTATTCTTATAGTGCAGTAAAAAATCTTAATGAGCAATTATTATATTGTTATATCCAGATCAAAATTTGTAAACAATTCTAAATATTGATAAAATAAATAATAATAGTTTAAAATATTTTATTGTAAAAAAAGCGTGGGGTGCATGGTGTCAATTGTCAAGGATTATCATTTTGATAACATATTAAAAAGCACCCCACGCTTTTTTTACAATAAAATATTTTAAACTATTATTATTTATTTTATCAATATTTAGAATTGTTTACAAATTTTGATCTGGATATAACAGTGATGGGCACCCTACCTAAGGGTCCAAATTTAGATAATAATTTTTAGTTTTTAATTTCTGTTTAACAATATAATAATTGCTTATTAAGATTTTTTACTGCATTCCATCCATCTAGGCCTCTTACCCCCTCCCCATTTCCCACAACCCCCAAAATCCCTAACCCCCGAACCCCCCAACACCCCCACCCTATTTCCCCCAAACCCCCCCACCCCCTAACCCCAACCGCCACACCCTTACCCCTAACCCTCTAAACCCCCGACCCCCTTACCCCCCCCATTCACCTCTCCACCCCGCCACCTACCTTCCTTCCAGCTCCATCATCAGACTCTTGTTACCATCTAGGACCAAAGTACTCGTCAAAACGAATCAAACGAGCCCATACTCGATGGGGTTGTTTCGTTTTATAGTGGAGTGCCTTTGGCCATCTTCCAGCTCCATCATCAGATCCTGGTTACCATATGGAATCAAAGTGCTCGTCAAGACGAATCAAAAGAGCCCAAACTCGACGGGATTGTGTCGTTTTATTACAGAGTTCCTATAAATAAATAAATAAAATCAAAATCAAAAATCACGCCCTAAGGAGTCGGTTACAAAATCGTCGGGTCAAAATCGCGCCCTAAGGAGTCGGTTACAAACATACATACATACAAACATACATACAAACAAACAAACAAACAAACATACATATAAACAAACAATACATAAAGCGTGTAAAAAAACGCATATTTGCAGCACTTGATTGTCTGGGCGTGGTCGACAGTGGTCCCTGGTTGGCAGAACCTCTGACGTAGGACGGAACCAACGTGTCTAAGCAAGTAACGTCGCCAAAGGTTTGCCCAAATGCCAAGGCATTTACTTGTATTACCATATTTAATTTTAACTATTTTCGAGCAAGTCCTACTTTCGTCTTATTGCAATATTACGAACAAGAAGCTTGATGAAATAACTTCTGAATTTCGCATTTCTGAAGGCGACACGTTAGATGTACGTGGAAGGCATCCATTCGGAAAATTCCATTCGGAAGCATCTCGAATGGTTGGGTCGTCACGGTGACCTTAAGACTTACATTATTTACTTAAATAACTATGAGTTTCTAATGGTCTAAAAGTCGTTGAAGATCGACCTTCACCGATCTGATAACTCGATGTGACATATTTTTTATCAAATATAATTTATAAACAAATTTGCCTATGATAACTTGCCTATCGAAAAGTGTTCATAGCTATTTTTTTTTGTTTTATTGTGGAGTGCCTTTAGCCATCTTCCAGCTCCATCATCAGACCCTGGTTACCATCTGGGATCAAAATACTCGTCAAGACGAATCAAACGAGTCCAAACTCGATGGGGTTGTGTCGTTTTATTGTGGAGTGCCTTTGGCCATACTGAATTAATGAAATTACAAATTACCCCATCGAGTTTGGACTCTTTTGATTCGTCTTGACGAGTACTTTGATCCCAGATGGTAACCAGGGTCTGATGATGGAGCTGGAAGATGGCTAAAGGCACTCCACAATAAAACAAAAAAAAATAAAATCTATGAACACTTTTTGATAGGCAAGTTATCATAGGCATATTTGTTTATAAATAATTATATTTAATAAAAAATATGTCACATCGAGTTATCAGATCGGTGAAGGTCGATCTTCCACGTCTCCTCTACTATAAGCTTGTGACTTAAATCCAATTTATCTCCACCTCCAACCTATATGCGACTATGCGTCCAACTGCTGGGCACATGCCTCCTCTCAGAATGAGAGGGCTTGGAATGTAGTTCGGGATTTGGAACTTTAGACCGTTCATATGCCTCACAGGTTACCAGGATCCCTCACGATGTTTTTCTTTACTAAAAAGTTCGTGGTAAATTACAATTGTAATTTCGCACATCGCACATATAATCTGCAAAAATTAGAAATATGTATCCGGGCTCGAACCCACGACATTCTACTTGAGAGGCCATAGGTCAAACCACTATGCTACCACAGGATAATCCACTTGGTTAAAAAGTTATAGATATTATTATAATAAAATTGACCAAGCAAAGATAGCCGAAGATAGGATTTAGCAGCGAAATTGATCCTTGTGAGTTCATTGAGCATTCTGTAGTCGTCATTAAGACCTCAAAATTATTCAATATGCTAGAAAATATTTACCATGTAAAAGGAGCAGGACATTCAAAACCTAGAAAACTAATCGTCTTGTGAATGGAACATTCGAGGTTACCTTGTTTCAACCAACAACCAACTTGCTTCTTGAGCAAACATGGCAAGGGTGTGTCAAATCAATACTAAAGGAAAAAAACAAGTAAAAAGTTCAAGCATTTGCGACAAACTTGCACCTATTTCGTACATTAGCCCAGCTGCAGCAATCGCGGGGACCCGAAAGGAATTTCCCGTTGCTCACGGTAATGAAATATTTTATTGCACATCTCGTCGTAACAAAACCCCGCGGAATTTCAACTGGCACCTTACACAACATTGTACTCAGATTTTTAGTAATCCGCAAGTGTTAGAGACTTTTTTATGACGTTTTATTTTCGCCACGTACGTTACGGAAGCGCGGGTGGCGCGAGGTTGCGAGTTTTCTCGTATTTTTTTTGGTAAACGTGCATTTGAAGCCGCGTTGAAGCTACAGACGAGCGTATAAATAATATTTATGTATTATTTGTTTTTCGTGGCGTCCACGGACCGGAAAACGCAGTGTGGGTAGGCCTCCAACAAGATGGAGCGACGACTTGGTTAAGGTTGCGGATTGGCATTGGATGCGGATGACACGGGACCGATCTGTTTGGCGAGCCTTGGGGGAGACCTATGTTCAGCAGTGGACGTCTTTCGGCTGAAATGATGATGATTTTGTTTTTATTAGCAAAAAATTTGCTTTCCTGCGGATTAATTGGGGGCGATTCGGTGCAGTTGGTCAAGATCCCATAGCCAAGAGATGCACTCTGAAAAAAAAACTTAATGTTGAAGTACAGATTAAACACATTTATGAAGTGGTTTTAAAAGTTAAGCTGTCCATGTCCTTAAGAGATTAACAGTTGGGAAGATGAGAACTGTTGTTAATGATAATGTTGTTAATGATAAAATAACGAATATTAGGTAGGTACCTGATTATTATAAAATAATATTTTTTGAATTTTTATTGATTGAATGACCAAGGATGATATAGACTGGATTAGCAATCGCCATAGTACAGATCGGCCGCGGAAAAATAGTTCGATTATTAAATCTAGATGGCGCTGACATATAGCCCGAGGGTTTGAAAGCAAAACAATAAGACTACAGATATTTCATATTACTGCAAATGTATTATTATACAATATTTTTGAAAAATAATACATTTGTAGTAATATGAAACATCTGTAGTAGTCTCATTGTTTTGCTTTCAAAGCCTCGGGCTATATTTCAGCGCCATCTAGATTTAATAATCGAACTATTTTTTTGCGGACGATCTGTACTATGGCGATTGCTAATCCAGTCTATATCATCCTTGGAACGACTAATCTTCCAACCGAAACTAAACATAAAATGGTTAGGATAATGTTTTAATTCTCTTCACAAACCTCATCGGTGTTTATTTTCAGCTTAGTTATGTAACCTTCTCAGATAGTTTTATCTAATAGCTACAACTATTAGTATATTCATACTAATACTAATTAATATCATAAATGCGAAAGTAACTTTGTCTATCTGTCTGGCTGTCTGTTACCTTTTCAAAAACAATTCAGATGTATTTTGATATGTAAATAGTTTGACACTCTAGGAGGGACAAAGGATATTTTTCATCTCGGCCAATAGCATAGTTCCCGCGGAATAGCGATGAACCAATTCTTTGTAGACAAAGTCGCAGACAACAGATAGTTTAAGTTATATGTATTTCACTTACAATCTATCACCTAAATCAGGGAATCACTATGAGCAATGTATCGTTTACTGTTTTCAAGTTACACAATAATACAATTTAATTAAATACAATTTTATAGTTTGAACACACGTTTTTTATTGTCCATCCTCTATCTTCCAAAACTCTCTCAGTCCATAGACTCAACAACCATTGCACACTCGTTAATGAAGTTAGTTTGTCACTCTACAAGCAATTCCTAAAATGCAAAATTGTAGAATCCCACTCTTTGTTTTGGTTACAAAAGCGTGCTACTTATTTGTTCCATTGATTACCCAAAGGCCCAAGGTAACAAGCTGCCCTACATGAATCTAGAACATGCGGATTCCACCTTTCAGCTTATGTTTGCAGTTAGGGTTGGGGCATGGGTGATGACTTTCTAGAACTATCGATAACGCTCGTATATTTTGGAAGATTTGAAAAAGAACTATACAAAAAATTGTGCTGATGTCTACCTACACAAAAAATACGAAAGTGAAAATATTTCAATTTCTCTTAGACGACCGGATAGCAAAGCGGTTCGAGAATCTGTCTATAAAGCTTGATACCCCGTATTGGATCTCCGGTTGGGCCTCGATATAGGTTTCTCTTTGTGGTGGTGCTTCTCTTGGTTGTGGGTTGGTTAATTTATTTTTTATGCGGAGGTAGAGCGGGAAAATTGAATAAAATGGCATTTTTTAAACGCAAACGTAGCTATTCGCGTGACTTGGTCTCACTACTTCGCGGAGAAGCAAAATAAGTATTCCATTTATTTTAGCTTGCCCTCGAGTCTTGGGTATTCAATTTCCATTTGAGTATTTATCGTCACAGGAGACCGAAGAGTTGGCAGCTACTACGGACAAGGAATTAGCTTAGCTATTCAAAGAGGGATGTTGCCAGTATCGTCGGAACCTTCATCATCCTAGCCTATATACGTCCCACTGCAGGGCACAGGCCTCCTCTCGGAATGAGAGGGGTTGGGCCGTAGTTCCTTCTTCTTCACACACACCATTGATTTTCTCCGTAGTTATAGTATAAATCTTCCCAGGTGAATTTTTCGCTTCGAGCCCTTATCTATCAAAAAAAACGGTATCGTCATAGTATTAAGGTTCAAATTTAATGTAATGGCTCGAAGTGAAAAATTCATGAAGGGAAGATTTATACTATAGTAGGTAAGCTTTATTTACGAGAACATCAAATTATTTTCGTTTGAAGCCAATATAGCAATATCTTTCGGATCTTTGTTGTAATTTTAGGGGACATTCCGAGAAACTAAATTAAGACTTCAGAAAGCAAACTAAAATCTCTTTACAAATTTTACTCAACAGCCCACGCTACCCCCTGACCCATTCAGGACTGGATCACTGCCACAACGTATCCAATATCGTTCCGAAATGGATCCTAATAAATTCTATTAATAGTTTAATTCTGCTACTAGAGATCGTCATCTCAACCTTGTCTTAAGTATGTAGAACCTTAACCATTTGGGAATGTATTTCAGTTGAATGCAATTACTCACTGCATAGAAACCGTTCAAAATCATTGACTCCCTCACGATAGTCAGTGAACCATGAAGAGCTAAGGGTTGCATAGTGGAACAAACACGACTGTTGTTCATTTTGACAAGGGCCCTTTGTGAGTTATGACGTTTACTTTGAGTATGGTTGAAAATAAAAACGGTTTACATCTTATCAATAAAAAGGAGTGAAAGATAAAGTTTCTTCCGAAATTGTTTCTGTTTTATCTTAGCTCTTTTTACCCTATATAATAATTTTGTACCTATTACTTTGTTACGCATACTTACTCAACCATACGAGTGCGTGCAAGACAGCAACGTCTGTGCGATACATGCGTAAGGTGTTATACAACGAATCCAGAATGTTTCAACAATTGAAATTTTGATTCAATTGAAAACAATCGTCAAAATTAAAATGCTTTAAAAAAGTTTATAGAGGTGTTCAGTAGAACTACTGTAGTAGAAGTACTGAAATGCATGAAAATATACATGTGTCATCTATATGAGTCTATACTCAATTCGTGCATAATATTTATGTGAAAAAAAGTCCAAAATTTAAAATGAGTACTGTTTTCGAATGGTAATGTCGAGCGATGTGATTTCAAAAATCGTTCCCCTCCTGTACGGACATTACACAAGGCCCGCACGCTTCGTATCAAAAGGAAAAATCCGACACATTTTGTTGGCTTTATTGTCTTTTTTGAATGACCTGATTCCCTGTGATGAGTATGATTAAATTCAAGTAGATACGAATATCATGAACATTCGTCCGGTTATCTACATATCGGTCGCGGTTTGCGGTAAGCGCAGGTGTTTAATGTTTAATGTTCATATTATTGCGCTGGGGGCACTAAATTCTGCTAAATTACATTTCAATTAACAAGCAGATCGGTGAGGCCGTTATGTGAAATGGACCTGGAATTATAAGGGATGTACGGAGATTTGCATTGTTAAATGCGCTTATTTACGTAGTGCTTGTGAGTTTCAGTGAATCGTTTAGCAGCTTCATCTTACGGAGATAATACACAAATGCCACCAGTTAGAAATATACCCTCTGCAGCGGTGTTTTTTTTTAAAATTTTGGCTTGACACATTGCCATGTGTATAGATAGTGCTATCCACGAAGACGCGCCCCACTATTTTTTGGTTGAGAGGGTGGTGTAGGGGTGTGAGGATTTCGACTAGAGCGTCAGTCGCGAACGGTGTGCCGTTCGATGTACGCGAGTATTACGGTTCATCTCACTCAACTCTAAACTCGTCGCAAATGCTGCTCTACCTACTCGTATTATTTTTTTTCAGAATGTCTAAGTAATTTCAGCATGTCGTATTAAAAACTCAGATGTATAATCTGATACTAATTTTATTGTTTAGACTAACTAAAACGTTACTGTTACGGCTGTTAAATGGCAACATGGTACAATATGTATGGTATCTGTTTAATTTATTCGAATAAATAGAGACAGCATAACAGATATCGTTATAAATATCAAGATCAGCTGCTAGGCCGACATAATGCTGACTAGGGACCATTTCGTCACAGAATATATAATAGTACTAACGTACAGAATGGACACGCTCCGCCCCGCACCGATTCGAGTTACCCCACCCCTCAAGGCGCAGATTGCCGGACACCGCCCGAATCCAGAAGAGTGCGCGCGCGATGTATGTAGGCGTACGCGTGTACAGACGTCGTCGTGCTTATGTAGATTCAAGAACGCGTATTTTGTACGTCGTGTCCGCCGTGTGATTTCGTGACAATTTTTTTGTGTTTCTATCTTTTCCATGTTATTTTTTTTTGTATCAGGGAATGTTTAAGCTCCGCACAGTATCCAAAAGCCATTATTGTCTAACGCGCAGAAATTTGTGATCGCATTCATCATCTCTTTCTACCTTTATTCTTTTCCGTTTTACAGAAAGAAATGGACAAACCGATTTCGATTACGTTCGACAATAAGGCCTCAGGTCTTCATGTTTCCCTTCATAGACAGGTGAAAGGCGATTTGATTCAAGGGCCATCCTGGACGATATTGAAGTTATACCCACGAGTAATTGTATCAGCGTAATGTATATAATTATATGTAATTCAAAATCACCCAGGATGGCGCTTAAATCAAGTCGCCTTTTAAACCTCGATATGAAGCAATGTCATATTTATTAAAATGTATTATTGTCTTAGAGTAAATATTATTAATGCATGATAAATGTTAATTTTTAGGCACAGGAAATGTAATTATTTTAATTTGATTTAAATTTAATTTAGAATCAGTTGACATTTTATTGATTTATTTTATTTAATTATTATTTAAATTTTGAATTATATTATTAGATAATATTTGTATGTCCTTTAAAAGGCTGAATACACTGTACGACAACAAAATGTATTGACCATCTAAAGTATTCATACAAATAAAGTATTTGATTGATTGATTGAAGCCACTACAGTCTTTTGTATAGTACGACGCCATTCCGGTCTATGACGAGCACGTTCTTCCCAAAAATCAAACACGCGTGACCAAGCATTTATACCGCAGATCCGTCCATCCTGTCTTAATGTACTTAGTTGTACCGTTTTTACTATTTTATCGATCCGCGCGGCTACACAGCATTGTCGGCCTGACATGAATCAAGTGATTGACGAATGATCATCCGGCCTCGTCACAGATTTTCGCTGGCCTCGTGAAATAACCTTCCTTTTTTGGCGCTGTTGTTAGACAAAAAGGGGCATACACAGTTTGATGATTTTTTGACTATGCATCTAGCCCATTGGAGAGAAAATTCATTATTGAGTCAGTCATGTGTGAGGAATAGAAATTATAGTTTCTCACTGATCCCTTTGGAATTGGCGAGACTACTATTTTAGCGGTGAGCGGTGATGTTGTTCGGTTGTATTATCTTTGCTGCTGCTGTAATTAATCACTGTGTATATATTATTTATGTTACTATTACAATACAAGTAACAAAGAGGATGCACATTTAAATAAATCATAATATATCGCGTCACCTGTGAATTGTGACTACTAAAATAATAGATTTATAATAAAATTAATTGCACTCTATTATAATGTGTTTATTGACGATTTAACAACATAAATTGTGATTTGTGCTATCCACGAAGACGCGCCCCACTATTTTTTGGTTGAGAGGGTGGTGTAGGGGTGTGAGGATTTCGACTAGAGCGTCAGTCGCGAACGGTGTGCCGTTCGATGTACGCGAGTATTACGGTTCATCTCACTCAACTCTAAACTCGTCGCAAATGCTGCTCTACCTACTCGTATTATTTTTTTTCAGAATGTCTAAGTAATTTCAGCATGTCGTATTAAAAACTCAGATGTATAATCTGATACTAATTTTATTGTTTAGACTAACTAAAACGTTACTGTTACGGCTGTTAAATGGCAACATGGTACAATATGTATGGTATCTGTTTAATTTATTCGAATAAATAGAGACAGCATAACAGATATCGTTATAAATATCAAGATCAGCTGCTAGGCCGACATAATGCTGACTAGGGACCATTTCGTCACAGAATATATAATAGTACTAACGTACAGAATGGACACGCTCCGCCCCGCACCGATTCGAGTTACCCCACCCCTCAAGGCGCAGATTGCCGGACACCGCCCGAATCCAGAAGAGTGCGCGCGCGATGTATGTAGGCGTACGCGTGTACAGACGTCGTCGTGCTTATGTAGATTCAAGAACGCGTATTTTGTACGTCGTGTCCGCCGTGTGATTTCGTGACAATTTTTTTGTGTTTCTATCTTTTCCATGTTATTTTTTTTTGTATCAGGGAATGTTTAAGCTCCGCACAGTATCCAAAAGCCATTATTGTCTAACGCGCAGAAATTTGTGATCGCATTCATCATCTCTTTCTACCTTTATTCTTTTCCGTTTTACAGAAAGAAATGGACAAACCGATTTCGATTACGTTCGACAATAAGGCCTCAGGTCTTCATGTTTCCCTTCATAGACAGGTGAAAGGCGATTTGATTCAAGGGCCATCCTGGACGATATTGAAGTTATACCCACGAGTAATTGTATCAGCGTAATGTATATAATTATATGTAATTCAAAATCACCCAGGATGGCGCTTAAATCAAGTCGCCTTTTAAACCTCGATATGAAGCAATGTCATATTTATTAAAATGTATTATTGTCTTAGAGTAAATATTATTAATGCATGATAAATGTTAATTTTTAGGCACAGGAAATGTAATTATTTTAATTTGATTTAAATTTAATTTAGAATCAGTTGACATTTTATTGATTTATTTTATTTAATTATTATTTAAATTTTGAATTATATTATTAGATAATATTTGTATGTCCTTTAAAAGGCTGAATACACTGTACGACAACAAAATGTATTGACCATCTAAAGTATTCATACAAATAAAGTATTTGATTGATTGATTGAAGCCACTACAGTCTTTTGTATAGTACGACGCCATTCCGGTCTATGACGAGCACGTTCTTCCCAAAAATCAAACACGCGTGACCAAGCATTTATACCGCAGATCCGTCCATCCTGTCTTAATGTACTTAGTTGTACCGTTTTTACTATTTTATCGATCCGCGCGGCTACACAGCATTGTCGGCCTGACATGAATCAAGTGATTGACGAATGATCATCCGGCCTCGTCACAGATTTTCGCTGGCCTCGTGAAATAACCTTCCTTTTTTGGCGCTGTTGTTAGACAAAAAGGGGCATA
Organism: Archips xylosteana; assembly: GCA_947563465.1. Lineage (NCBI taxonomy): Eukaryota > Metazoa > Arthropoda > Insecta > Lepidoptera > Tortricidae > Archips > Archips xylosteana. Next base: position 9,628,321 of record OX387362.1, read on the forward strand.
CACAGTTTGATGATTTTTTGACTATGCATCTAGCCCATTGGAGAGAAAATTCATTATTGAGTCAGTCATGTGTGAGGAATAGAAATTATAGTTTCTCACTGATCCCTTTGGAATTGGCGAGACTACTATTTTAGCGGTGAGCGGTGATGTTGTTCGGTTGTATTATCTTTGCTGCTGCTGTAATTAATCACTGTGCATATATTATTTATGTTACTATTACAATACAAGTAACAAAGAGGATGCACATTTAAATAAATCATAATATATCGCGTCACCTGTGAATTGTGACTACTAAAATAATAGATTTATAATAAAATTAATTGCACTCTATTATAATGTGTTTATTGACGATTTAACAACATAAATTGTGATTTGTAATATAACATTTCTTTTTAGACTTTGACTTCGAAAATTTTATTTTTACGTAATGACGGACTCCATGGATTCTAGAACCACGATAAGCATCCAAAAGTCCCAACCCTACTTATCAGCAAACCCGCTTGCTCGTTTATATTCCCTTATTTCATAAAACGTGCCTAAATTATCCAAATATAAGGTAAATAAAAAACCAGTATAGGTAGTACTGTTAGTAAGAAAAGTAAGTGATCACATTTAATTTTGTGCCCTATTGCACTTTGCTTTCACAATTTGTCTATTTTTTTTATGGCCCTAGGTAAGCAGATGTAAAGTGATTTTTGCGAGCTGCGAGCTACTTTTGATCTTGACTGTATATTAAAAACTTTTCAAATTTAATCCAAAAGCGAATTCTGGCCAAGATAGGTAGCTAAGAATCTGTTGCTAGAAATAAACGTAAAGTAACATTTCCTACGGAGCTCATCTATCGCCCTGGGACATCGGATTTAATATTTTGCTGCGGACTCGTTAGACGAGACGAGTACGCGTCATTGCGTCTCGATCTAATACAGGCTGGGATCCCGCTGAGAAAAGACTTAAGTCGGGTGTGCCCACAAAACTAATATGAAATAGATGTCAACGTTTATTAATCGGGTAAATTTTTTTTTTCTATATAATGAAAGGTTTATACCTATATAAAACACATACCTATTAAAATGATTGAAAATGCTATCGATTGCATTTTATTTTAGAACCAATGTCACTGTTTTCACCTTTCCTTGATTATAATGCGCGCACGTTTTTACGTTTTCGTAGACTTTACTGAATCATCGCACTCGTCAGTGAAATAAAATAAATATAAATATAAATATTAGGGGACAATCTTACACAAATCGACCTAGTCCCAAAGTAAGCAAAGCTTGTACTATGGGTACTAGACGACGATAAACATACTTATATAAGATAAATACATACTTAAATACATAGAAAACATCCATAACTCAGGAACAAATATTCGTGCTCATCACACAAATAAATGCCCTTACCGGGATTTGAACCCAGGACCTCTTGCTTCGTAGGCAGGGTCACTACCAACTAGGCTAAAGCGGTCGTTAAATTTAATCCTTTTCAATCGATCTATATGTACGCATGTATGTATTGTGCTTATGTATGTAATACCCGCTCATATATGCAATGTAACTACTCAACGGCGCAACCGATTTTGATAAAATACTTATACTTCATTAGATTGGTCTTGTTGGCGCAAATATCACTGGTTACACAAAATTCTTAATAAAACAAACGGGTAGATTGTATGCTTATGCTCCAACGACACCAAAAACTATGGCTTCAGATGAAAAAAATCACCCTACTTTACGTATAGAGGAGGAAGCAGGTACTTTATTTTTATTATTTCAGAGGATTGTTTACTACTTTGTCCGCGGGGTTGATTTGATAGAATCACAGTTTCCTAGCAGTAACAGTCTCTAAACTAACCCACGGACGGACAGACAGAAAGAGAAACGAACATTAAGTTGTGGTTACCTGTCATTAGATAAGCATCTACCAAGCATTTTTCTACTAGATACTTAAGTTTTTGTACGATGTTGGTGATACTTAATAACAAATAAATAAAAATGGCGAAACTGTAAGGGTTCCTAGTGAAATTACGGAACCCTAAAAAAAGATAAGATGGAGGTAAAAAAGTCTTTGTATCAATATTGATGTGATTCAAGATTTACCGTTTTTAGCTGTTTATTCACATCACAAAACCGTTAAGTGAGGTTACTTTAGCCCTGTATGGTAACTTTAGCCATTGGGGTTAACTCGCTCCAGATTTTATTACTACATTAAAATAATGGCATATTGCCAATATGGTCAGATTTAGCCGATTATGCACTTTTTATGTTTTTTATTAGACTATTCTATTTATGTGTGGTCTTCATATGGGCAAAAATTACCCGGCAATGAGTCAAAAAACCGCGACTTTACAATATAAAAATTAATGTTTCCACGACTCAAGGCACTCTACTACACTGCAATCGGACTCTAGATCATAGTAAATGCTCGCTCCTGGGACTGGTATTCATTAAGATGCGAGTTACGCAAAATTGCGTTATATTGAAGTTTCACATGAAGGGGTGGGATTAACTATATGCATTGGTGACTTTCCACTTTGGATTACTTTTGCTACTTTAAAGATTTATTTTTTATTTATTTCATTTATTTATTTATTTAAGGAGAACCAGCAGCTTCGTCGACAATTTGTCAAATCTTGCTACTCGAATTGCAATAACTTTCAGTGGCCGAATTGACTAGAAGTTCGGTCTATCGACATTTTGTAAATTGGCTGACAAGCTGACAATATAAAGTACACATAAAAATTAGACAATTTTTTTTTGTTGTTAGGTATATTTTATATTAATATCGTAAAGTTGATTCAGGGTGCAGGGTGCAGGTTCAGGGTGGATGCAAATCGCTTCCAATCGTAATGATTGGGCATCAATGAGGGAGGGCTATGTCCAGCAGTGGACGTCCTACGGCTGAAATGATGATGATGATGATGATGAAAGTTGATTATTTCTGCTAAAACTGCGTTATATCAAAATTGTTCTTGAATATTTTGATCAATTTATTATTTTCGAACATTATGAAATTTCATACATACTGCTTGCCTAACTCTGTAGTTAGTTAGTTATTATATTGTCCAGAAAATTAAGGATTAACAGGAATCCAGAAGATTGGCCACAACAGAGAGGCTCTAGCAGTCAGAGTGCAGCGCTTATAGTGATATGTCATTTTTTTCTAACGAAAGTTTTATACTCTGTCGCATAATTCCTCTACAACTACAGCCCTTAACCCTACCAGCAATTCAATTAAAAATCCCAAAGGCACCTAGGCCATCAAAGAGTTCCACCGGACCAGCAAACAGGGGCTGTATATTACGCGGGGTCGCGACTTTATCTCAGTTTCCGCCCGAGCTGCGTTCACTTGCGATACAGTGAAAATAGTGGCACAATAAAACTGGGACCAACTATATCGGTCGGCGAGAGCCCCGTTCTTATCGGAAAACTGTTACGGTGATTCATTGCTAGTGTATTTACTTACCGCGTTCGACTGCACCTGCGCACTTCGTTTGTCTTGATGATGACAGGATAATTAACCTTTTCGACGCCAACGACACATTATCAGCACCGCAGGTTCTACGCCAACGACTGATTTATCAGTCGCGGCGTGCAGAGCGATATCTGCCTACATGCATTACTGTAGGGTTCAACTTCGCGTTTGACATTCCGATGTCACGGCGTATGAGTGAGAGCTGTTGTACTTGACCGAGCGTTGAAAAGGTTAAGATCCCTGGGGAGTTGGATATACGGCTGTCAAAAACGTGCAGTATTTGGGATACTAAGTTACGCGTGGTGTGTGTCGAGTAGTATCGTGGTGCAGTGATATCTCAATTGCTATCCGGTTGCTTAAAATTGGGGATGTCTATTTTTTTGCAATGTATAGTAAATCGAAAACCATTTCGAGATAAATGCTTTTTAACTCGTTTTCTGTAGTTATTTAATTTTAATATTATGTAATTAATTTATAATATAACAAATAAGCAATGACCTTCATTTGACATTGGTGTAAATTGCGTGACCGGTTCAAGTCGTACTTTATTCTGTGTGGTTAGAATTCTTCGCAATTTACGCGTGGATTATACTACGGAGTTTGATTTGGACCCGCTGTCTGACATCTAGCACTTTGACAGTGCCAGTAAAGTGAGACAGTGTATAGTGTACCACTACGCAAAAAATAATTAAAGGGGTTGCCTTATCGTACGCATTTAGATAGATTTAGAAATTTGGCATTGTGGGAGCCCTCTATTATAATCTGACGTCATCAACTAAAATAGTTTCAATAATTAATTTTGAAAAAAGTAGAGAACTAAATGACAAAATATTGAAATTAGTTTCTTATAATTGACTTTTCTATACAAAAAAAATATAAAAACCATGGGTATTTTTTTTTAGACATCCCCAATTGTCAGTGACGTAGTACGGCAGAGCACGGCTCTCCTGTGAACATGCAAAAGTTAAGGGTCTATAGCCAATATTTATTAGTCAAATCTACATCAGCGTGTGGGGCGCCTGGCCAACGTACGGCTCATTTAAATAAATCTTAAAAGTTTACTCACTCGGAGTCGCTAATTTTATGTCCACTGGAGAGACAACTTTTGTTTCTTACGGTGTGTATGACCCTTAAATACCATATCAAACGTCCAAGACTTGAGAACAAACATTCATATTTTTCATACAAATGTTTTATAATCATGTTCTCCAACCACTTGGTTATCCGTTCGTCATTTGTCTGTCTGTCCGCGTCTTCGATCACAAACTATAATTATTGTCTTGTAAGTTAGGCCTGGTTTACTTTGATCAATTATAACTGAAGATGCACATTGCCGAACAAAATCCCCTTCAAAAAATGTCCGAACTTTTTTATTTGTTTGCATAACAATTAAAATCATCACCTACACAGAAATTTGAACCTAATCTTTACTTCATTACAGTCGAATTTCGGTTGACACTTGACAGCTAAACTTGACAATTTCACGCAATGTACTGAGAAAAAAATTTAAATAAAAAATAAAACCTCCTTCAAAAAACATCCAAAAAACTATGAAATAATAATTGAACCGAACCGACCACAATAAGCATGAAAATATCTTTCTTCTAATCTGTTTGAAGTCGGTGCCTCAGCTCGAGTCAGCAGGAGTGGACCTAGTAATCTAACTTACCTACATACCTACTATCTATAGGGCTTCTACACTCCTGCTGGCTCGTGCTGAGGCACCGACTTAAAACAGATTAGAAGAAAGATATTTTCATGCTTATTGTGGTCGGTTCGGTTCAATTATTATTTCATAGTTTTTTGGATGTTTTTTGGAGGTTTTATTTTTTATTTAAATTTTTTATTTTTTGCTTTTTAGTTGTTTCTGTATAAAATAGATGCGTAGGATAAAATCATCAGTTTGACTTCGAAATAAGTTTATGTTGAAAATTCTATTTTTAAAACTCGACAGGGTTATGTCGTTCTATTACAGAGTTCCATGATACTTTCTGAATGCAAATGCTCGACTTGTCACCGAAAATACTAAAATCGCTTTACGTTTCTCTTGAATTTTTGAGGAGTTTCTTCAATTCCTCATGGATCCCATCATCAGAACTGGATTTTGGTAACAACGGGACCAACCTTGAAGCATGTGCTTTCAAACAACGAAAAAATTTTCCAAATCGGTTCATAAATGACGGAGTTCTGAGGTAACACACGTTAAAAAAAAAAAGAACATACAACCGAATTGAGAACCTCCTCCTTTTTTTGAAGTCGGTTAAAAAAGAAGGCCACTTTTATCAAAGTGGCGCTCATTTGGCTCGGACATTATCGGGCGCGCGACTGTGGATCTACAGTTATAATTGATCAAAGCTGGTTTAGGATGAATTTCTTCATACTTTTTATTTAACTTTAAACCATTTTACACACACTCACTCACACACACTCTCACACACACACTCACACACTCACACGCGCACACTAGTTTAGTTGCAGTTATAATGTTTAATTGTATGTAGTTTTTAGAAGAGCAAGGCCTCCTGACACAAGTTTATAACTTAATAGGAGGTCTCAACCTTGTTGTATGCTAAACACGTAAACTATTATTATTATTATTTTCACTTTTTTTCACTGTGTTTTTGTGAAAAAAAGAGTTGACGTAATGAACTAGTTATTATATAATTACTAGCTGTTGCCCGCGACTCCGCCCGCGAAGAATAGGGGTATACAAAATAGCCTACGCCCTATTCTCAGACCCACCGGATACGGAGAAAAAAGTTTCATAAGAATCGGTCAAGCCATCTCGTAGGAGTTCGATAACAAACACCGTGACACGAGTTTTTTATATATTAGAAAGATTGTTATGTGGTTACTACCCACTATTATGTACCTACATATATTGCGAGATAGAGGGACGATTTGGTGAAGGCCGCAGGTCCAGGGTGGATGCAAGTCGCTTCCAACCGTAATGATTGGGCGTCAATGAGGGAGGCCTATGTCCAGCAGTGGACGTCCTACGGCTGAAATGATGATGACGATGATGATATATTGCTGTGCCCTTACAGGATAAATGTTGAAACTTTTTAATATCTTCATCTACAGCATTTAATGCAATAAAGAGTTTGAGTTTATTTCCATCATGTCACTGCTTTCCCAAATCTTTGTTAAGAAACAACAACTAAAGAGAGTTAAAAAAATATACCTACATATTGCAAGAAGTCAAACATAAAAATCCACACACCTTTCGCATTTCCCTCAGAGCGATCCAAACAAACCGACTCGTGAAAATCCCCTGGATACTTTTTCTGACTGAATACGCTTACGATACTTACAAAAAAAGTCGTAAAGGCATTTGTAAATTTTATTTGCATTGCCTTTGTAAGATCACGCCAGTTGGATCGTGAAGAGGGTCTGTTGTCAGAGTAACATGGGTTGATGCATACGCGGCTTACTATCGTGGACACGGTTATGACTGTTTGGATGGCTTAAATCGAACCCGAATTTTACCACTGCTTGGATTGAGTCTTTGCTGATGACTCGATTCTTATTGACAGCTACAATATAAGGAAAGGCTGAAGAAATTGTGGCTAGGCACTGACACCTGACACGACGCTGTCGTCTTTTAAGTCATGTTTTATATCTTATATTTGTCTGTAGGATTTAGTATCAAGACTGTCAAGTACATCGGCGACTGTGTTAATTTCATAGATATACATATTAATGATTTTTCTGTAAAATATATAACACATATTTTTAGTAGAGCTGACGCGAAAGAACCACTTTCAGAATTGAAGCAAATATTTGTAATGATTTCATCATTATTTCACCGCCTTTCGTTACCAATACTGACGTAGGTGTAGGGATGACGTTCGAAATTTCAGGAAAATAGCTTTGTTATGTCCGCAAGTGGAAACCCATTGGAAGTCTTAGCGTGGGTGGACAGTTCCCTACAGCCGAAGAAGGCTTATGCTAATTTAACATCTATTTCCACATTTGTCTTTGTCAGGTCAGACACAAGCCAAACATACATGTCTCTAGAATAGGTTTTATTACTTTCCGCAACGAAGAGAATAGCCACTTTTTTTGGACTTCGGTCCCCAGGCATGACATCAATAGCTTAGAACTGAACGGAACGGATCGGAACGGAATGAAATGGAATAAGTTTATTTCTCCGGAAATGGTACTTACAGTTGTGGAATTATTAATCCTTATTATTTACATTTTATTTATATTTATCAGTTACTAGCCTTCCGTCCGCAGCTTCGCCCGCGATAAATTAATTTTCCCGTAGGAAAAGGTATTTTCCCACGGTAAAAAGTAGCCTATGTCACTCAGTGATAATGTAGCTTTCTAACAGCAAAATAATTTTTGAAATCGGTAAAGTAGTTTCAGAGCCTATTCAATGCAAACAAACAAACAAACCTTTCCTCTTTATAATAATTAGTATAGAAGTATAGATAGTCTTCGATGGTCAATCAATTGTACGTCTGCTGTAGCCATGCGATTCCGCAATATACTGAAAATTGCATGATATTTCGTGTGCTGCCTAAATTAAGTTTTGATTAATTAAATTAAAATATGCTGTTTAAATAGTAAATACATTTTAACCCCTCGTATGCTTAGACGCGGATCCGTGCCAGTTCATGAATTGCGTTAGCACGTATCCGTGCCAAAGCTTTTTAATTTTTAATTTAATCTTTATTCTATACCACTGAAGGTCGAAAATCGATTGGCTAACTGAGCAGACACGAAGAAAAATTAAAAAATTCGACATAAACGAAAAAATAAGCGAAATGGCCGCTGACATAGCATTTGTGGGGTCACGTGATCGAGTCGCCGCAACCCAGCTATCAAAAATGATATGCCTACCGAATACGAGAGGTTAATGAGATTTTACGCGATCGGCTCGCATTTGATTGTGACAGCTAGGACACAAGAGACAATTTACAGTATAGCTTGTCTAGTTTAAAATGACGCGCCCCACCATTGCACTCACGCACAGGATTCGAAACTCAATTCAAGCTACAATAGACTCTATTGTAGCTCAAATTGAGCTCCAAATCCCGTGCGCAAACGCGGTGGTGGGGCGCGTCATTTCAAACTAGACAAGCTCTACTAAAAAGGTAAAGCAATTGAATTGGTAGAGGTTTTATATCTAACAAGCTTAAGCCGTTGTTTACGCCACGCCACGTGGGCCACCGCCTACGACCTTACGGTCTGAGCGGCTACGCGCCTCTAACGTTTCTAGTTTTTTTGCTTATCTAAATATCCATAATCTAATGTGGTGCGCGCCATCATAGGGCCCGCAAAATATATCTTGCCCACACAACCTCAATAGCTGGCAGTCTACCAAAGTTCGGTTCTTGCGGAATTCCTTCCCACGCACGGTGAAATTTTGGAATCTGCTTGCAGCGCCAGTATTTCCGGACTGGTACAAGAGCTTACCCTTTTCTCAAAGAGCCTGTAACGCATCCGTAACTCAACTTGTTATGGGTGCCCATGGGCGCGGTGACTATTTTCCATCAGGTGACCCGCTAACTCGTTTTACCCTTATCATAGAAAAAAATAGGTCTTGCGCCGCCACTGTGAATGCTGAATAGCTGTATACATATATACATAGGTACGTACCTAGTGCACCTACTATATTTTTGTTCTGAAATGGTATTAATGAAAACTCATCTAGAACTATTTATAATTTACTCAATACTTAGGTATTTGTGTTACTGGGATAAATGAGGAGCCTGCATCTCGCTTGCGAAGCACGTTAAAACAACAACTAAACCAATATGAAAATTAAATGGCTTATAATTATGCGCTTATTTTATGCTGAACTATTGTTTCACGTGACGGATTATAGTTCTATATCAGAGGCCGTATTGTCTAACGCTTCTGACGCTTGTCTTCGCTTTTACCATCTCTTTCTGTCATCATCTTATACCGTTTGACGGAAAGAAATAGTGATTGCGAAGGCAAGCGTCAGAAGCGTTAGACAATAATAAGCCTGCAGGATGAGATGAAAACGTTGTTTGGGCGATTGTGCACTATAAGACTGGACCGGAAAAAACGGCCCGGAATGGGGAAAAGTCTACAAAAGTGTCCGATTTTTTTACGGTGCGATATGAAAAGCTCTTTTTCATCACACTTCTCGTCAATGGTGTTATTCCATGCCTGTATACTAAATGACAATGACCTAAATTGTTCTTAAGGGAGTTATGGATTTACGTACAGTTTTTCTACCCAAGGGAGTTCTGACTTTCGTTTTAAAATATGCAAACAAGACATTTCAGACTAAGGAGGTTTCAAGTCAGCCAACGTTTTATTTATATCTTTAAAACTTAGCTATAACCCAATTTTACAACACAAAACTACGCTTATCGCTTTATCTACGCTTCATAAAAATTCGTTATTTTTATATTTTAAATTTATATCAAATAGTTTTGCTATAATTTTAGTAAATATTTTTTTAACATGTTGGCAGAATCAGGCCGTATGACCATTCTAAGCTAAACGCAGTTTACAGTATCTATGGTAGATGACTCGAAAAAAGTGACAATCTGTATTGTCGGGTAGCCATTATTTTATTCAATTTAAATGTTTAGAGGCAAAATAATTTTATTTTTGGTTTTTTTTCCTCGCTATGTGATGAAAATCATTGTGTGTATCACGGGCAGTAAGGGGATTACAACCTCGAGTCATTAAAAGCCCTCCGCCTTCGGCGTCGGGCTTCTAATTAATACTCGTTAGTAATCCCCTACTTACGGCCCTAGATGCACAATGTACAATAATCATACATGAAAATCACCAACACCACCAAGGGTGTTGGTTGGTTGTGGGTAAATCGGACACTATTATAGACTTTTCCCCATCCCGGGCCGTTTTTTCCCGGTCCGATCTTGTAGTGCACAATCGCCGTTTAAGGGAGAAATTATGAAAGGGAGAAAGTTACAGTCAGTGAAAGTCAACGTGCACGGTATCTGCGATGGGTTCGACTATTGCTGCGGCAAGGATGTTCCCATGGGATAAAGTCACTTTTAGGGTCATCACCCCAGCCTTTATACGTCCCACTGCAGGGCACAGGCCTCCTCTCAGAATGAGAGGGCTTGGGCCGTAGTTCCCACGCGGACCTAGTGCGTATTGGGAACTTTACACACACCATTGAATTTCTTCGCAGGTGTATGCAGGTTTCCTCACGATGTTTTCCTTCACCGTAAAGCTCATGGTAAATTTTAAATGTAGGTAATTTCGTACATAAATTCCGAAAAACTCAGAACCTTCTTTAGTTATCTTGCGTTCCTTAAAGTGGGAATGGAAGCCTAGCCAGCAGAGGGGGGCTCGGGGGGCGAAGCCCCCCGCAATAAGAAATACTTTCAAACCATCTCCCGTTTAACCTTACCAGATTCGTTAGTTATCTTGCGTCCCTCAGAGTGGAAATTGAAGCATTGGCACTAGAAGGGGGTTCGAGGGGCGGAGCCCCCGTAATAAAAAACACCTTCAAACCAGCCACTGTTTAACCTGGTTAGGCTCATTAGTTATCTTTCGTCCCTCTGAGTGGAAATAGAAGCCTCGTCCCTGGAGGGGGGCTCGGGGGGCGGAGCCCCCCGCTATAAAAATACCTTCAAACCATCTCCCATTTAACCTGGTTAGTTTAGTTAGCTACCTTGCATCCCTCAAAGTGGAAATAGAAGTCCCGCTCTTGGGGGAGAGGCTCGAGAGTGGAGCCCCCGCTATAAAAAATACCGATAAACCACCTCTCATTTAACCTGGATAGATTCGTCAGTTATCTTGCGTCCCTCAGAGTGGAAATAGAAGCATCGCTACTGGAAAGGGGGCTCGGGGGGCGGAGCCCCCCGCAATAAAAAATACCTTCAAACCATCTCCCGTTTAACTTGGTTAGGTTAGTTAGCTACCTTGCATCCCTCAAAGTGGAAATAGAAGCCCCCAATAAAAAATACTATTAAACCAACTCCCGTTTAACCTGGTTAGATTCGTCAGTTATCTTGCGTCCCTCAGAGTGGAAATAGAAGCCTCGATACCGGTAGAGGAGCTTAGGGGGCGGAGCCCCCCGTAATAAAAAATATTATTAACCCACCCCCCGTTTAACCTAGTTAGGTTCGTTAGTTACCTTGCGATTCTCAGAGCGGAAACAGAAGCGGGGCTTCGTCTACTGGCTACGCCTACGCATTTTTTATACCAAAACAACTAAAAAGCCATAAATAAAAAAATTTAAATGAAAAATAGAACCGCCTTCAAAAACACCCAAAAAAATAATAAATCAAAATTTAACCGGCTATAATGAGAATTATAATATCTTTCTACTAATCTGTTTGAAGTCGGGCCTCAGCTCGAGCCAGCAGGAGTGTTCACACAAATTAATAAATAAATATCCCGGGACAATTCACACCAATCGACGTAGTCTCAAAGTAAGCAAAGCTTGTATTATGGGTACTAGGAAACGGATAAACATACTTATATAGATAGATACATACTTAAATACATATTAAACACCCAAGACAAACATTCGTGTTTTTTATACAAATATCTGCCCCGACGCAGGAACCGAACCTGGGACCTCAAGCTTTATAGTAGTAATTTAACTTACCTACATAGATACCTACTATCTATTGAGCTTCTACCACTCCTGCTAGCTCATTCTGAGGCCCGACTTCAAACAGATTAGTAGAAAGATATTATAATGCTCATTATAGCCGGTTAAATTTTTATTTATTATTTTTTTGGGTGTTTTTGAAGGCGGTTCTATTTTTCATTTAAAATTTTTTATTTCGTAGACTACTCACCAATGAAGAGTACCGTTTTTGAAACACAGGCTCGCATTAACCATTTTTTGAGTTTTAGAAAATTAAGTTCGTCTAAGATTGAGCTGGGAAAATAAATAAGTAAGTATATGGCTTTTTATCCCAACAAGCGGCTCGCGCTTTCAGCCCGCGGGACATTTCTATTTCTCTTTTAAACGTACGCTTATTGTCTGACGCGCTGACGCTTGCTTTCGCATTCACTATTTCTTTCTTTTGAACGGTAAAAGATGGTGACAGAAAGAGATGGTGAAAGCGAAGGCAAGCGCCCGCGCGTTAGGCAATGCGGCCTCTGGATTGAGATATAGAATACTAAATATCCCGGTAATGAGTTCCCGTAGGATAATTTTAACTTTAAACAAAATAGAGGGCGCTGTCCAAAAACGTTAGTATAGGTAGCGCCATGAGAGTTGAGGCGAATGATTACACATACAGCTACATAAAGTACTGATTGCAAAGAAGACATTGAATGAATGAAATGACTGAGTGAATGAAAATGTGAATATGATCTTATGATGAAATACTTACGCAATACTATGCATATTATATTTTTTCTTTTTACATATAACCCATTTTTGAAATAAAACAATTTGAAACTGATAAGAAATAGTCGCAAAAAAAAATCGGTAGGGTATTTTATAAATAGCGAAAACTATGCTTATCTGATTTATATAAAATAGATCTAAATATTTTATTTTTTGTTTTGTTTGAACTACCTAGATCCTAAATTATTCTTAAAAAAATAGGTTGAAGAAATTTTTAGTCAATCTGTAATTCTATGTTGAGTCTGCTGAACTTGCTATCGGTACGAATAAATGTCAAACAAAATCCCGTTGTCATTACATGACGTGTTGTTGTGTGCGTGACCTCAACTCTGATGGCGTTACCTATACCTCGTAACGGTTCCTCTTAGTTACAGTGCCACGCCATTAACATAGTGCCTTGGGGACAGTTGAATAACAACCTAAAACATGAAACACTGTGGTAAAATAATTTAAATTCTTATATTATCTGGCATTCTTTATTGCAAAAAATATGTAATTATTGCAACATGCATGCTTAGTTAGTATGTAATGTTCCTCTTGTATCCCGTTCTGTTTTTGTTTTATTTGCTGTTCATTTAGATTTTTCTTTTCCTTTTTTTTTGTATACTACCCTAGCTTTATAGACGATTTGGTTTTTACTGTAAGCCTGTAAATGTAAATTATATCAATAAATAAATAAATAAATAAATAAATTATAGGTTTTTTATTCACGTCTAAAAGTAAATAAAAAACCAAATGTGGTTAGTCTTGCATCACAAATATCAGGCGTGCGCAACCCGCGCTTTATTTTACGGCAATTTATTTCCAGCACGCTGCAGCTCCCAGGAATTGCATTAGGCAAATACATCCAACTATAGCTGCGTTCTGTGCCACGGTTATACCTACTTTCTCGGATACGTTTAAATCCGTCTCGATAAAGGTTGACGACCAACGGATGTTGCGAAACAAGGTTGACGATCGCTTTATAGATGCTATGAGATGAAATAGGATTCTTATGATCTATCTACAACCTTAAGTTAGTTTGACTGCGGCAGCTTTTAAAAAGTTAGTATTTTCTAAGGGATGTAATGTAAACCCCTCTATGTTTATGGGGATTTGGGGGTAAAGACATTTTACTAAATTCCTATGAGATTTCCTAAAAATTAAAACGTGTTCTTCATTATATACTTTCTGTTTTATGGATATAAATTAGGTATTCATTCTATCTACTTAATATATTTTTTTAGCACAACTTTTGCTCCACGAAATCTAATATTTTTTAAAAACAAACATGTTTTTGTGGCGACGTGGTAGCATACTCGGCGCGTATAGTCAAAACATGCGGTTTCGAATCCCGTCGGTGCACTTTAAAACAATTTCGTTGTAAAAGAACCTATATTTAGTATATTTTTAACATTTGCTAGGTCGCTGGTAAAGAATTTCATAGAATGTATTATTATTGAAAACTGGTACAAATGAAGTACAGCAAGGGTACATTACTAGAGGACCGGTTTTTAAATCAGATTCGTAAAAATATTATTAAAAATTATAAAAATTTCGACTAGTTTAAAATAATATAATTAGAGCTAGAATTTTCAACTGATCCGCGCGGCGCGTATTTCAAATTAAGCACAATTTTTCTTCATTTGTGAACGGTTTTGTCATAGGCGGCGTGATTACAAAATCACCATCTGCTACTCGGTTCATTATTAAACGTATTTTTAATGCTTCTTCTATAGATACCTACGAGCCAGAAAAAATGCATCCATGGTCATCATAATTACGTAGAATGGCTTCACATGTAAAGCGGGAGACGGCATTAGCATTCTTAATGGATTTTTAATACATTTTGAAACATTTAATAATATCTTCATACTCATATATATCTTTCAGAGATAAAAACCAATTGGCCTTTCTATTCTACCACGACTTTAACTCGTAGTTTGGTGTTTTTTTTGTGTTTCATAGGTGTTAGTAATTAGGCATAATGCTCGCTTATAAAATATGACCTTTTATAGCTTGCGTGACATTAAAATTTCTATTCTTAATATTAATTCTGTAATACAGCATGGATTCTATCTCTTGTCAACGATGTGCTGATTATACAGAGTATTAGAATATCATGGAGTATCAATTGTAACATTTGCAATATCGGACCATTTGGCTCAAATTACAGCGACGAAACCGACTCTATTGTCGATTGTGGCAATATCAAAACGGGGTCTAATAAAGTTTTCATATTGCCAACTGCACCTATCTTTTGTTCAATACGGACTATTATAGATTCCAACATGAGAGTAGAACCCGTATGAAAGAGGACTTAAATGTTTTCATGCAAAATTGTTGCTATATTTAAGCATTTTACTAGGTCTGACTAAAATTAGTATTTGTACCCAACGAAACCGAATTTCGGTGGATCATGTGCCAGTTTACGTTTTATTACTCTAAAGGATCTTTTATAACGATATAAACAGAATATTCATTTATCACGTATGATAAATATTTCTGTTTTCGATTAGACTAAAAGTTAATTACCAGATACTTTCTATTGATGCTCTAAACCTTTTGTCGCAGTTAACGGAAGTAAAAAAAGCACAGTGTATTTGAGTGTTAGTAGAATCAATTATTCGATAAATTGATATTTTTGGTTCTAAAAAGTGTGTTTTAATTTTATTCCACATGGACAATACGTAGCTACGAAATAATAAGTAGATAAGCAGGCAACAGAGTCACTCTACGACGCCGATTGCTCACTTATCCGGTTTCGGTTTTGGTCCTAGTTTCAGCAGATTTTCTCCAACAATTAGCAAAAACATTTTCTTCGATAAAACTACAATTTAACGCTGAAACCAAAACCGAATGTTCAGTGAAACTTCTTAAGTCAAAAATGTTACTAAGAAAGTGTCATGTAACATGTCTGCCGAATGCATCCGGACCGATGGGCGCGAATCGTTACCGAATGGGTTCCGAGGGATGGCCAAAGGAGCAGAGGCAGACCCAAGAGGAGATGGTGGGACGACCTGAGCGCTTTTCAGCTCGATTGGCAGGTGCATGCCCAGGATAGGGAAGAATGGCGGAGGAAAGAAGAGCCCTTTGCCCAGCTGTGGGACATATTCTACTCAATTATTTGGGAAGCTGCTTGATTAGTTCTTGATCTCGTAAGTTGGAATTAATCGTCCAATGGTTGCAGTATTATTATACGTATAGAGATTACACAGTTGTCTTGTGTTGAAATCATTTTCCGCGGACAGCACAACGGAACACAGACGGAACAAGGATCACACTATTTGCTGTAGCACATAGGTATTGTGCTACTTATCTAGTTCTCCAGTGCGTTGACTTTCTCTGTTCTTTCCGTAATCAGTTTGACCTGCAAATTACGATGACACAGTGAAATAGGTTCGGTTGCACGCAAGTTCATGTACCTACTCGGGGAAATAAGGTGAATTATTCAAGAACAAAATGAGATCTAGCATGTTGACGAAGTAAGGTCACCGTTTTTAGGGTTCCGTACCCATAGGCTAAAAACGAGACCCTATTACTGAGACTTCGCTGTCCGTCCGTCTGTCCGTCTGTCACCAGGCTGTATCTCACGAACCGTGACAGCTAGACAGTTGAAATTTTCACAGATGATGTATTTTAATTGCCACTATAACAGCAAATACTAAAAAATAGAATAAAAGAAATATTTAAGGGGGGCACCCATACAATAAACGTGTTTTTTTTGACATTTTTATAGATAACGGTACGGAGCCCTTCGTGCGCGAATCCAACTCGCACTTGGCCGGTTTTTTACAATACCTCCTTGTATTCCTCCTTATTCCGCCATCCCTACGAAGCGCTTAGTAACGCCTCCTCTGGGATTACCCTGTGCCTTCCAATGATCTGTTCGACCCGGCTAAAGAAACTAGAATTCTACAGCGCACACCTAAATCAGAGTATAAACTAGAGATGGTACGAAAGTGGTTCTATGGAACCGAAGTTGGACTCAGAGTTTTTAGGGTTTCTTAGCCAAACGGTAAAAACGGGACCTTATTACTGATACTCCGCTGTCTGTCCATCTGTCTGTCTGTTCGTCTATCACCAGGCTATTTCTCATGAACCGTGAAAGCTAGGCAGTTGAAATTTTCACAGATGATGTATATCGGTTGCCGCTATAACAAAAAATACTAAAAATAAAATAAAGTTAAAAATTAAAAGGGGTTGTCATACAAGAAACGTGTTTTTTTCAGCTTTTTTTTACTTTATCTTTACCTTAGATTTTAAGTTGCTTGTAATTAGCACTATGGATTTGTGATGGTCCGAAATAAAATATTTGAAACTGAATTTATAATGGCCTTAATTAGATACTTGAAATTTTCGCCGATTATGTAGTTATTACTGTGGCCGGTATAATAGCAAATTATAAAAATATAATTATATTAAAAATATTAAGGTGGGTTCTGAATAACCAATATAAAATGATCTCACACTACGTACATTATACTTAGAAGCTGGGTTCTACCAACACTGGATTATTATAGTTACGCCTGTTTACGGCGTATGATTTGACATGGTTTTTTTTAAATTTGAATTGTCGGAGTCAGAACCGGAATCTTGAGTCGGAGTCGGGGGCGATGGCGGAAGCGGAGACAGAAGAGAGGTATTTAAGGACAGGTCTAATAAAATAATACATAATATATATTACAATACAAGCATGTTACATGTACATGAAACTACCGTGAGACTCACTCATAGTGAAAATATACGGATCACACACAACACGACACACACGTTAACGTTTGTTTTATTTGTTTGACGTGTGGCTCCGGGAAGAAGGGCTACGGATTACCCCGAAACATGTCCAGTTAAACTCGTTTTAAGACGTAAGTGATCCGTATATTTTCACCATGTTATATGTGTTATGTTATTTCTGTTGTGTTATGGTAGTCCTCCAACAAGATGGAGCGTCAACCTGGTTAAGGTTGCTAACCCGTTGGATGCGGATGGCGCAGGACCGATCTGTTTGGCGAGCCTTGGGAGAGGCCTATGTTCCGCAGTGGACGTCTTTCGGCTGAAATGATGATGATCATGAAACATGTTTTAGCCTTTTTAATTTCAGTGGAAAGGGAGGTTCCATAAGTAAGGTTCCCAAAGTACAAAATTGCTGATCACGATTGCCGCCGCCGCAGTACTTTGACCTCTAGCCTCCGATATAAAAGTGTTGGAACCAAAGTAGAAATCGGAGGCAGAGGTCTAACATCATTCCATCATTCGTTCTGCCAATTCTTGCTGCGCATTCTTCTTGGTAATGATGGTCCTTACGAAAGTGCTGGTAGTGTAAAAAGCTATGTCCACACCAGTGCGCTTTCACGTTCATCTTGCGTTTCTCTTTGACGCACGAAATTTTGCACGACGATCCACCGGCGTTGGATAGACATGCGCTAGCGGCACGCGCTGCTGTTCAATTAATTTTGAGGCATGCGCTATGGTTGCTCGGGCATGCGTCAAAGGAAAACGCAAGATGAACGTGAAAGCACAGTGGTGTGGACATGGCTATAAAGTGACACGTAAAAGAATCCTATGCGGCCTACTGGCAGAATAAACGTTTTGACTTTTTGTTTTTAGGGTTCCGTACCCAAACGGTAAAAACGGGACCCTATTACTGAGGCTCCGCTGTCCGTCCGTTTGTCCGCCTGTCCGTCTGTCCGTCTATCACCGGGCGGTTTCTCATGAACCGTGATAGCTAGATAGTTGAAATTTTCACAGATGATGTATTTTGTTTGTTGCTACGTATAGAACAACAAATACTAAAAAACAGAATAAAATAAATATTTAGGGGGGCTCCCATACAACAAACGTGATTTTTTTTGCTCGTTTTTGTTCGATATGATAACGGCAACAGGTAGAAGCTTGAAATATTCACAGAATATTTAGTTATATATTCACTTAAGAAATAAAAAATTAAATTAAAATAAAACAAATATTTAAGGGGGGCTCCCATACAACAAACGTGTTTTTTTTACGTTTTTATAGATAATGGTACGGAATCCTTCGTGCGCGAGTCCGACTCGCACTTGGCTGGTTTTTTTTTGTTTCGAAAGTTCCGTTTTTCGAAATCGGAACCGAGCCTTAACATCTTCACATAAAGTGACTACGTGAATGGACAGAACGCAAACCTTACATATTAATTAGGAAATTAAATTTTCGAACTTCGTATTTTGATGTTCCGTTCACACTTAACTTAAACTGAAGAGGGAAAGGAGTGACACGAAACGAACTTCGGATTGCGAATTTCGTAGAACTTCGGGTTACGAATTTCGTAGTAGCCCTGGTGCTAGGGCGAATTCAGCGTGTCGTTTGTAGATTACACACTGGATTACACTGTAGCCGAATCCACCAGGTACTTAAATAAATAAGTGACCCAGGTCTAGGTAAAAAAGAATCCCATTTAGGATTACAGCCGCGAGCATCCGTGAGGACTGGCCGACAAAACCGTTAGTCATTTCGTCAAACAGGTTTATGGTAAAAGCTTTCTTTGCGAATGGCTACATTAAATGCCTTAAGTTTTTATTGTGAAATCTTGAGCAGCTTTATTATGTTAGTGTTTTTTTTTCTATGCATTTCAATTTAACATTGACTCAAATTCTTGTACACGATGTCTAGTAAAATATACACTTATAATTTTATAGTCATACAACTTGCTCATAAATATGTCCCGTAGCTCTTGTGTCGTCGAATTAAAGTATCGGTACATAATTATGAGATAATAAAATCGATGTATATTTTTGCACTTGACCGTGCTTTTATAAATTTCTTACTTTTGTTTGTCAGTACGTCACTTTGAATTTATTATAGAGTCCCTATTTGAAATTCTAACGGAAAATTATGTATGTCGGATTTAGTACGGAGCAATATGGGTGAAGCACGGTTTTCATCATCGGATTCGTCTTGGCCCTCCATTTCCGAAAAACGCACAAAAATTACGAAAAACCGTTATAAATTCGCTGGCTAAATGAGGGTAGAAGCACAAACGACAAATAGTAAGAAATAAGTAATAGAGTGATTCAGGTGTGATACGCTCACCAATTAGACGACCAGGCGACACGGCGGCGGGAGCAAAAGTGATCTTAATTCCGACGCAATAAATATCCCCCCCGCGATCGCCTGACGTTCCCTGATTCACGGAGTGAATTCCGATGTCAATTACAGCAAACCTCGCTAGAGGGCGTTGTATCGCAGGTAGAAACCATGGTTAAAAACGCTGCGCTAACGATCAAAACAACTCTGGACATTTAGGTTATTGTCGCTAGATGGCGCTTAAATCAATCGCGCCGACACGGCCGTCCTGCAGCATGTCGCGCTCGACAGGCTTTTCATCGAAAATACTTCGAATCGACACAAATAAAACCACTCGGCCAATCTGGCACTAACCAAATGACAGGTGTTCCTGTTCTCGGTACAACTTTAAACTACCAAAACGGAGGCCCCCTGTCCTCAACATAACTTTAGAGCATCAATGTGGAGACCCCTGTCCTCAACATAGCTTCAAACTAACATGGAGGCCCCTGTCCTCAACATGGCTTTAGGTTCATGGAGATCACAGATCACTGCCTTCAACACGACCTTAGATCATCGTGGAGGCCCCCGTCCTCTACACGACTTTAAACCATCATGGAGGCCCCTGTCCTCAACACAACCTTAGACTAGGTATCATGGAGGCCCCTGTCCTCAACAAGACCTTATACTATCATGGAGGCCCCTGTCCTCAACATGACCTTAAACAATCATGACTATTGTCATGGCCATCAGTTTATTATGAGATTTTGACATAAGAATTTTGATAAAATAGGTATCATAAAATTTTCGATTGATTGCATGCCTCTTTGGCTAAATAATGAACTGTTACCCGTTAAATTAAGACCTTTGTAACATTATTTGAAGCAATAAAGACTTATGACTTATAAAATGGAGGCCCCTGTCCTCGACACGATTTGAAAGATCTTTACTCGGAGTAAGTTAAAATAAAAACTTCGATTAACTTGTTTGCTTATCAACTTTTATTACACTTTTCGTATGGTAATTTATTTATTTATGCATTTATATTACTAATCATGTAGCATTTTATTTAAGCAAGACAGAGACTATTAAATAAGTTTCTTTTCTACAATAATCTTACTAACAAAGCCCAAAAGCCAGAGCCAGAGCTTTACGTTATAAGTAAATAACAAATAATAGGAAGCAATGAAAACTAAAATAAGAATAGTAAGTGTTACCTTACCATAGCCACTATTAAGTAACAAATGAGATATGTTAACATTTTGTTATCATTATTAATTTTAAACTTAATTAGTTCACAATTACAAATGTTGAATTCAGTTTCTACATCGATCAACATGATTAACTGGATAGTTAGGAATCGAACATTTAGTTTCTACTTTATTTTATTTTACATTTTTATTTATTGATTTATTGTAGCACTTTAAATGACAATCAAATGTATCAAGCTAAGTCACCAAGGAGAGAACGTAATCAAGTAATCATTAAATATTTTTACTGCCTATATGTACATATATTTTTTTTTTATTCTAATTGTGAAACGGTTTCACTAACACTCTCACTGGTTTCAACAGGTTCTACATTTGATATTTCACTCGCCGACACGGATATTTGACTATCACAATTTCCTGGTTTTGGTGCGAGGCGGAGCTGGTCATGAGCAACCTTTTTAGGTCTTCCCTTGCTAGTCACCTTTTTTATCTGGTAGCGGTCGTTGGGTAATATTTTCCAGATTTCGTAAGCTTCTGGGTACTTTAAATCTAGCCCTATCTGAGTTCTTGGGTTCGTTTTAAACAATACAATTTCACCTTTTTGAAATCTGGTCACGCGTGCTTTGCTTTTGTCAAATCGCTGTTTATCATCCAAACCTCGTTTTTCTATTTTCTTGTGTATGTAATTATCCAGCTGCGTTCGATCCACTGTACCTTCTGCTTCGTCTATTAAACAAATTAGTTCCGCAGGTACAGCACACGTTCTCCCAGTCAACGCCTTTAGTGGACTTACATTTGTAGTTTTGTTTTTTGTGCAATTCATTGCTAACTGTAGAGCATCAAGGCCTTTCTTCCAGTCATCCGTTTCATAGTTGCGAATAATAGTTAGTCCGTTTTTCACAACGGCCATCATTCTTTCTACTTGTCCGTTGGACCTGCTTACGCCAGGTGCTATAAAGTGTTGATAAATGCCATGCTCTTTGCAATATGCTTCGAATTCTGCTTTAAAGGCTGTATCTTGGTCGCTGATGATTTGTTTGGGTGCTCCAAATAGAGCAACAAGTTTCTTAAGAGCGCTTAGCATGGATATTGCAGTTTTATTGGTGGCATAAGTCAACAAGGTATACTTGGTGTAAGCATCAATAACCACAATGACATATTCATGTTTGGCGTTTCGCCTCGTCAGTCTACCTGTCATATCAATGTGTACCGTTTGAAACGGGATTGGTTGCTTTTCTATTGGGTACATCTGCACTTGCTTCGCTCCAGATGGTCCCTTGCTAGTTTTGCATATGACACAGTTGTTTACGAATTGTTTGACAATATTTGACATCTCTGGGAACCAGTAAACTTCGCGCAGCTTCGCAAGTGTTTTCTCCCACCCAAAATGCTTCAAAGCTGTGTGATAAGCGTTAATTATGCTCCATTGATACGTTTTAGGAATTACTTTCTTCCAATGGCTTTTTCCGGGCTCTTCTTCCTGGTTGTGGCGTTGTAATACATTATCAAGCAGGCGATAGTTGTTCACGTCATTACCGCGTTCTAATTCTTTTATAATCGCAGCTAGTTCTACATCACGCCTCTGTTCAACAACGAGCCACGTGTCAACGTTACTAGCTAAGTTGATACAAGCTGTCGGGTTACGGCTGAAGAAGTCCGCATGCTTCATTCGCGATCCTTGACGGTAATCGATCTTGAAATCGTAGTGTTGGAGATAAGCCATCCATCGGTGAATTCTTGGAAGCAATTCATGTTTCTGTTGCGACGCTTTGATAGCGTTACAGTCTGTGACGATAGTAAAACTCCTGCCGTAGAGATACTGTCTGAAATGCTTGACGGCTCGGACTATTGCAAGAGTCTCCAGTTCGTAAGAGTGGTAGTGGCTTTCGGGTTCTGTCGTCCTCATACTCATGTACGCTACAACATGTTGCCGTCCCTCCTTTATCTGAATCAAGACAGCCCCTAAGCCCGAGCTACTGGCGTCCGTATGAAGCTCGATCGGCACATCTTCTGTGAATATTGTTAACACGGGAACAGAGGTCAAACGTCTGATTACATCTAGTCTGGCACTTTCGCATTCAGCTGTCCAGTTAAATTTTGCGTCTTTTTTCGTTAAGTTATACAGTGGAATCATGCGTTCTGAAAAAGACGGTATAAAACGCCGAAAGTAGCCAGCCAAACCGCAAAATTGGCGAACTTGCTTTACAGAGCTAGGTACTGGAGATTTTTCTAAGGCTTCCACCTTTCTGGGACTTGGTTTGACAGTACCTTGTGAAATTACATTGCCGAGATATTCTACGGACTGTTTGAAGAAAACACATTTTTTTGGATTCACCGCAAAGCCAGCGTTGTGCAGTGCGACTAAAACACGATCTAGCATATTTATGCCTTCTCTGAAAGCTTTACATTTAATAAGGACGTCATCCATATAAATCAGTATGTCATCCAGGAACGGGCGCAATGCTGTCATTATTGAACGCTGAAATACAGCAGGCGCATTCATTAACCCAAAAGGCATCATAATGTATTCATACAACCCGTCCGGAGTGATAAACGCTGTTTTTGCAATCGACTCTTCCTTAATAGGGATCTGGTAAAAGCCTTGAGCCATATCAAGACAGATAAAATATGCGGCGTCCGATAACCTATCTATTTGGTCCGAAATAATAGGCAAAGGGAATTTGATTGGAACGGTGTTATTGTTTAATTCCCTATAATCGGTGCACATTCTGTCATCGCCATTTTTCTTTTTCACAAGAAGGACGGGGCTAGCAAACTCGGAGGTACTCTCGCGGACTATGCCGTTATCAATTAGGTCTTCGACAATAGCTTTTACTTTTTGACGCTCAATGGGTGCCATTCGATATGGCCTTCGAGATACTATTCTCGTAGGGTCCTTTAGCTGAATATCCATCTGTCCCGTAGTTACCCTGGTTTTTGGTATTCCCGTAGCAAACACATGTCTGTTTTTTTGTAAGATTGACTTTAATTCGCGTATCTCCTCTACGTTGGTGAGATCGGTGTCCAAATTTTGCAGGAAATCATCACCTTGTTCTGTGACCAGGATCTGAGCAGTTCGCATCAATGTCGCGCCGCTATTCGTAACATTTACCGATAATCCAGGCATTCTTACGACTTCTGATCCTATCAAAAGTGCACAGGGTATTTCATGGTCTTCTACCACATGGAAATCAATTTCGACAAAAATTGAATTTATCTCACACAAAAGGGTAACGCGCTGACAAGATAGAACGGGCATGCCTGTTCCCAAACCTTGTAACATCAAAGGGTAGTCTTGACGCTTTCCAGGCAATGAAAGGCTTAGTGATTTTCGTATGAGGGAACGGTCTGCGCCACTATCAAATAAAGCTATTATTTTTTGTTGGTTAACTATAACTTGCATTGGAGTCGATATATTGGGGTAAATTTGGGCTAGTGCTATTTTATCACCATCATCTCTAATTTTCTTAAAACACACGGTGTCGGTATGTCCCAATTTTCCGCAGTAGGTACACTTTGTGACAGGTTTTTCAACTGGTTTCGAATCAGACGTCAAAGTACTAGTAGTTAGCAAGGATTTGGGTTCACTTACTTTACTAGGGCAATTTGGTTGAATGTGCCCCACCTTGCCACATTTGTAACACACTAGTGTTTCCTCGCGGTTAGTACGAAGTCTGGGTCGCTTAGCCGGTGGTTCTCCACTTCGAGGTTCTCGAGGCTTTGTAGTCGCCGCCACCGAGATCAATTCGGGTACGGTCGAGCATTTGCTTGAAATTAGGCGTAGACGCAAATACTCGTGGTCAATACAACCTATAACAGCTTCGACGGCATCTCTTTCTTTATCCCCGCTAACTATACGCTTCCAGATATTCCATGCTTTTGTAATCGATTCTGCTGGGTTTGACACGTCGAACTTGAAATTCCGTAGTTTGAGAATGTCATTCGAATACCGCGCTTCAGGTTCGAATGTTTGAACTAATGCTTCACGCATGTCGTTCCACAATGGCGATTTTACCAACCACGTGTCTCCAAGTGTTTTGGCACGGCCTTGTAATAATCCAGCGATTTTGGTACAAATCTCATAGTCGGTGAGATTCCAATGTTCTTTCGCTCGGTCCACGTGCTCGCACCAATCTCTTACAGGAACATCTCCATCGGGATTATATGGTGCAATATAAATGTCGCTTAGCCTTGGTCGTTGTGTCGAAGTCACTGCTTTTGAAAGTATACCTGCCAAAAGCTCGTTATTTGATTTTAAGCTAACTTGTTGTTGATTTGTCAACTTTTCTAATATAACGGCCAACGATGACAAAATACGGCCCGACTCAGAGTCGTTCGTCAAGTCAGGAACTGGCTGGGTTGTATTAGCGCGCGTTCTTGGTTGCTGATTCTCACCTCTGATGTCGGATTTAGTACGGAGCAATATGGGTGAAGCACGGTTTTCATCATCGGATTCGTCTTGGCCCTCCATTTCCGAAAAACGCACAAAAATTACGAAAAACCGTTATAAATTCGCTGGCTAAATGAGGGTAGAAGCACAAACGACAAATAGTAAGAAATAAGTAATAGAGTGATTCAGGTGTGATACGCTCACCAATTAGACGACCAGGCGACACGGCGGCGGGAGCAAAAGTGATCTTAATTCCGACGCAATAAATATCCCCCCCGCGATCGCCTGACGTTCCCTGATTCACGGAGTGAATTCCGATGTCAATTACAGCAAACCTCGCTAGAGGGCGTTGTATCGCAGGTAGAAACCATGGTTAAAAACGCTGCGCTAACGATCAAAACAACTCTGGACATTTAGGTTATTGTCGCTAGATGGCGCTTAAATCAATCGCGCCGACATGTATGAATTTTGTCTCTGCATTTTATCATCTTCCAAACGTGGTGTTTATGAGATTAGCAGCGTTGTTGTTATTTGCAACACAAATTGTTTTAGAACGCATCAAAATGTAAATCCGTATACTTATGCAACACACCAATGGCATGCAAATAATTTTAATATGGGATGTGTTTAATTTTATAGAATTGTTTATTCTGGGGCTTAAATGTTGCTATGCTAGGTTTAATTGAATCAATCTTCAATGGCGCTCTGCGTTGTGATATTCTAGCTTAATTTATATTTTTTCCTGGGATAGTTTAGTTTGGTATAGTTTATTTATTCATTCAATATAACATTACATATCCTAATATTCATAGTTTACATAAGATTAACAATAAGATATAAATTATTTAATAAGATTATAAATTAAAATCTCAAAAATAAAAAATATTGCTAATAATTATTAAACTAACAACTTTCTATTCATAATTAAATTAAAATGTCACATCAAAAATACATTATCGGAATAAACCTCAGGTCGTAGAAAGGACTTCTTTCTATGATCTGAGAACAAGTAGGACTTGACTTTTCAGCGCTTTCAATGGTTACATATTAATTACAGTGTTACTAATCCTGCATTGTGTCCATATTCTGGTAAAGTGTTATAAATGATTACTTGTAACAAATTCATAACCTTCATGTTTAGAGAAAATATTTATACATCAATATTATAATTACAATATCTTCCAAATAAAGCCACTATTTATTACAAAAGCATTTAAGACTATCACAATTTTTTTTATCTAATGAGGATATACATAATGCCAAACCAGTGATACAGCTGATGATACACCAATGTGGAAACAGTTTCTGAATTAAGATTCGCAATCCATGATAGTTTCAAAAAACCAATTACTTCTCAAAAATTCTTAATCTCCCCGCATCTCATACCGCGTATTTGGAGCGAGCAAATGGCTCCACAAACATACTAGCTCTCCCGTTTTCTTCGTAGGGAGATTTTCCATTTTATCCGAGGGCGAAGCGAGACGTAAGTGGCTGCTTTGTTGCATATAGGGGACTCGGAAATCCCTGGTACGGCGGCGCATTACCAGAAACGGGTTGCATCGCGAGGTTTAGGTGTCTTATTTAAATTTTCCGCTTGATATCCGTTTGAGAGATGGGTTTGGTGGTGGGTTTGATAGGTTTTTGACGAGCGTTGAAGAACTTCATATGAACTATGTGAAAAACTTAAGTAAATTACCTGTTGTATGTTTTAACGTGTCCGTATAAACAAATTGACGTTCCAAATTTGAAAAACCGGCCAAGAGCGTGTCGGACACGCCCAGGATAGGGTTCCGCAGCCATTACGACGTTTAAGTACTATCAGTATTCAACAAGTAATATTATTCTAAGGATTTTGTATTTACGGAAATTCCCAAGTAGATATATTTTCTAGGTCAGCTGCTAAACAAACAAAAATTTAGCTGTTGTAGTTTTCCTTGTTAATTTAAATTATTTCGTCCCATCCTGATTTTTTCAAAATTTTTATACCAATACTTATTTTAGAGGGGGGAAACGCTCGATTTTAACAAAAAATTTCACTTTAAAGTTGAATATTTTGCAAACGAATCACTGTATTGAAAAATCAACTTCACAACCTATCCAACAATACCCCACACTATAAAGTTAGACGAGAAAAAAATCACCCCCACTTTACGTCTATGGGAGGTACCCTAAAAAAATTTTATTTATTACATTTTATTTTATCATTTTCTTGGGGTCATTGCTATATATATCCATGCAAAATTACAGCTTTCTAGCACCAATATCCACTGCGCTAAGCCGCAGACAGACAGACAGACAGACAGACAGACGGACAGACAGACAGACATGACGAAAGTATAAATAAGGGTACCATTTGCCATTTTGGCTCCGGAACCCTAAAAATGACTTAAGCTCCACATCAATTCTACGCACTACTACATATAGGCCGTATTATCTAACGCGCGGACGCTTGCCTTCGCTTTTACCATCTCTTTCTGTCACCGTCTTATACTGTTTGAGAGAAGGAAATAGTGATTGCGAAATCAAGCGTCAGCGAGTTAGACAATAAGCCTGCAGAGGGGCTATCCGAAATTTGAAGTTCATGTCGTACGGTCTCGCTCGCTCTCGTAGTAAAATGAAATGAAAATGAAAAAAAATGAAATGAAATATTTTATTGATGCAGAAACAGTAACATAAATACATTGTCAGCGGGCCCCAAACTAGGCATTGCCTGTATCTTGGGCGCCCTGAAGAGTTGGTATTCCAAACAGAAACGACATCACAGTGCATAGTGCTTTAAAAATATTAACCGTTATATGTATAGAGAAGAGGAAGAAAAATATGCAGAAATAAGAATAATAATAACAATAACCCTCATCGCAATGGTATGTGAGTGTGTGTGTGTGTGTGTGTGTGTGTGTGTGTGTGTGTGTGTGTGTGTGTGTTGTGTGTGTGTGTGTGTGTGTGTGTGCTTGCGTGCGTGTGTGTGTGCGTGTGTGTGTGTGTGTGTGTGTGAGTGTGTGTGTGTGTGTGTGTGTGTGTGTGTGTGTGTGTGTGTGTTTGATTGCGTGCGTGTGTGTTCACCTACTTACTGGAGGAGAACAAGTTCTCCGTTTCTAAATATGTTAGCCGCTTTAGCCACTCCCCCACAGATCTCTTCACACGGCCAGGCCCCCATTTTTTTATGTAGTAAATAAATACTATTAGCGTGAGCGCAATGGCATGGTACGAAGTTCGAATTTTGCACTTCGTAGTATAAGGCCAGGTCCTTTACTTAAATTTTCACCTATACGAGTACGCTTATTATTGTCTAACGTGCGAGTGCTTGCTATCACATTCACTATTTCTTCTGTCAAACGGTATGCGATGTGATAGAATGAAATGGTGAATGCGAATACGACCTCGGGACTGAGAAATAGGTACCGGTAAACTGGGGTTACTTTAGGAAATTTTGGGGCTACTTTGATAGATTTAAAATGGTTATAAGAACGCAAATATTCATAGCTCGATTGAGCAAATGACGTAAAAAGTTAGGTGATTTATCAAGGTTTATCATTGCCACAGATGATGGTCTAAAAAATAAGGACACGGCGTAAAGAACTGTTTTCTAAAGTAGCCCCGCATGTCAAAGTAACCCCAGTTTACGGTAATTGAAATGTCGTTGGTAATGTTAAAAGGCCATGAACAAGCTTGACTTAAAGGGGATAAAAGTGTAAACTTTGGTGTAAACACTCGGTTTACATGTTGTGCTGCTCTTGAATTGGATTGGAACGAACTCAGAAAGTGCCGCGCTGATTTTGTTTGACTCATCTGTAATCCTACTAATAATATAAATGAGAAAGTTTGTTAAGATGTTTGAATATTTGGATGATTGGATCACGCAAGAATGGCTGAATTCATTTGAATGAAACTTGGCATACAGATAGACAGATAGAAAACTCAAAGTCGCTCAGAGGGCGATGGAGAGGGCTATGCTCGGAGTTTATTTGCGGGATCGCATTAGAAATGATGAAATCTGCGAAAGAACTTAAGTCACCGACATAGCTCGAAGAATCGTCATACTCAAGTGGCACTGCCCGGGCACATCGCTCGTAGAACTGATGGCCGATGGGGCAAAAAGGTTCTCAAGCGGCGTCCACGGACCGGAAGACGCAGTGCAGGTAGGCCTCCAACAAGATGGAGCGAGCGATGGTTAAGGTTGCGGGTTCACGTTGGATGGCTCGAGACCGATTAGTTTGGCGAGCCTTGGGGGAGACCTATGTTCAGCAGTGGACGTCTTTCGGCTGAAATGATGATGATGATGATACAGATAGACAAAAATCTAGATTGAGACATGTTATTACTTCATATCCCAGTAATGCGTTCCCGTGGGATAGTATTTTAACTTTAGATAAGAATAGAAGATGCTGGCCTCGGGTTTCAATATGAAGTGTTAACTTCATTTGCAATCAATAGATGGCGTTGTTCTAGCGAGCGTTGCGTTATGAAAAAAGTTATCGTAACATTTTTCGCCCGACTGTCGAAGGAGGGTTGTTTTTCGAGCGTATTTATGTATGTATGTATGTATCATTCTTTGGCACGCCCTGCAGCCTAAACGGCTCAATGGATTTTGAAGTGTGAGGTGTCATTAGATTCGTCTCAGTTCCGAGAGTGACATAGAGTATTTATTTTTCCGGAATTCCCATGGGAACGGGAATTAGTATTGAAATTAAAATTATTAGGCCAAACTCTAAGATTGTGTTTGTTTCTCGTGAAGGCATTTCAAACGCGGTCGAAGCCGCGGGTTGAGACTAGTAAAGATTTAAAGTACAAGTTATTAATGATGAGATAGTAACAATACTCGCAAATAAAAATTGGAAATGAGCTAAAACGTACTCAGTAATATGGAGAGGAGTTTTTAAATCAAGATATACGTTGACCTATATTTGCTTTATTTCACGGAGAAATAGCATCCTTAAATTACTTTGAATAATAAACGGCTAGACGTCTATTACTCTGTCTCACAATAAAAATATTTTAATAAATTTGATATTAAAATTTAAAAAATCGAAAGTTTAGTAGTTACACAAAACTTAGTGTGCTTTATAAGTCTGCCAACTTTATCTTATCTTGAGAATTTGGGCGCTCTAGTATTATTCTCACCAAAGCTATGAGGGCTGGAAAATACGGCGAAACGCTTCGGGAAACATTAGGGTAGCGTCTTTTTTCCGTTGCCAAGACGGCATGAATTGCCCCCAAGTTCACAGCTCGGCTCTAATATTCACTGTCATCAAAGCCGTTTACTAAAAAACTTACCAGGAAGTAAATTAATTACGGCAAAATACCGAACACTGTACAAACCAGAGTGAGGTTCTAATTCTAACAATTGACAAAGCCTCATACAAGCATCATTTTTAAACGAAGCAACTAGGGCTGTCCTCAAATTACATGATTTCATCAACTGTGGCCCCGATCCGGGGCAAAGAGGGAGCCTGAAATTAAATGGTAACTAGCTGAGCAACAAATTAACTGACGCAAGGGGACGCCATGCCGTAATGCAATTCTGTCCAGACAGGGCTGTCAGCGCGGGATTATCAAATGGATTAAAGATTTATCGAATAAAGTTTAGCATTCTCCGATGGACGTGACATTTCGCTACGCCTTGGGGAAATTTCGAGAAATTAATTTGCCGAATTTATTTAGACAATGTTACATAATATAAGCTTGCGTTTGACTACAATCACGCCTGATGGAGATCGAAGATGAGGCCTACGTTGGAGCACACTTGCCTAGTAAATGCTCATTCACCCTTAGACTTGAATTTAGGGGAATAAGCAGAAAGAAGGCAGTTGAGCCCGGTGTTGCACGCGCCCCTAAGCAGTGCAAACCGTATAACAAATACGGGGCACTGTAACCGGTACGGGCGCGCTGCAAAACTGCTCAGACCCTTCCTCCAGAATGGCTTCTATAGGCGAAACATGACGAGAGTCGCTTGGCAGCCTTGCTCAACCTATAGAGTGATAACGGCCACAACCGAAGCCACGGCCGAAGCTTACCACCGGAAACTTACCCATTTAACTAATTTTTACAGGGTTTTCTTAACTTCAAATTTTGTATGTTTGCTAAGATCCTAGTCGAGTGTCATCTATTTCTAGTGATCGCATTGACCTGAAATTGGTACGGATACACATCCGTACAAACTACATAGTTTGGCTAACAATGCACGTACCTATAGTCGACATAAAGTACAGTTAGCAAAACAAAAAACAAATAAAAAAGTTAAAAAGTCATAACTATTCGTTAACTACAGGCCTGAAACGTCTTTTTTTATGTTAGAGAGGCCAGACAATTGAACTAGTGGGTCACCTGATGTTAAATGATCACCACTGTCCATAGACACCCGCAGCACTTAACGCGATGCCAGTGCGCTCTCGGCCCTAAAAGGGATAGGAAAAAGGAAAGGGAATAGAGGAGGGGGAGAGGTATTGGGCCCCTGGCGCTCTCACTGACCGTACGAAACGCAGCAGGAGTACTGCTGCTTCACGCCGGTGTTCTGTGAGAGGGTGGTACTGCCCCGGACGAGCCAGCCCATTCGTGATGCAGCGGCTAGCTACAACATGGCTCTACCACTACAAAATATTATCTTTATTAAAAAAAACAAAAGTAAGTAGTAGGCTTAGATCATTATGCACTTTAGTACGCAATGTCAATTTAAGGATCGATTTACATTCTCATTCATTATAATAATAATATGCTCCTGGTATGTTGAAGCATGTACCAACGTCATGACCTCAGGTAGATGGACACGTTTGAGGGCGTATGTTAATGTTCTGTTCTGTTAAATAAAAGTCATGGCTAAATCTTTATATTCTTGTGGCAGCCCTGCCGCCGCCACAGTCCATCTCTCGGAACTGCGACGTTCCATTTCAGCCGGAGTCCTCTTTTTAGATAAGGTTGAATATTTTTCGAATTAGATCTGTTTTGCATTTGATGGATTTTTATTAGTAAAAATTTATTTTGATGGATTTATGGGGACGAGGGACGAATCGAGATGAGTAGGTACTGCTATGTTTTGGTTGATATTATGTGGATAAATCTGAAGTATATTTTCATGAAGATTAAAATTACTGTTTTACATAGGTAACGGTTAAGATCAGAAGCGTAACGAGCTTATTTAACGTTTTATGTCAGATATTATCATATAATTAAATAAAATAAAATAAATAATAATAAACTTTATTTTCAATAAACAAAACAAAAAGGAACAAAACAAAACATTAGGAATTAAACAAAAGTAATACATTAGAGATTAAAATTAACATAGATCTACAGTTTCTTAAATGTGCCTGAACTAGGATAAACCTGTATCTCAGGCAAATTAAAATTACAAGACTGCTGAAATTATATTTTTATTGCCACACTCAAAGCTTTTTATATAATTTTAAACGATGTACCCACGATTTTACGGCTTCTCGACGATTTTTCGTTCTAATATTTCTTGGCAGCAGGGCAAGATAATCTGATATCTCCTTTTTAGCCTGCCTCTGCTGCGATGGTCATCAAATGAAACTCAATAGGTTTTAATTTGGGCCCATCATTTTGGGCACACTTGATAGACATGACATGAAGCTCAGTCCCATTTAAATTTAGCCATCTTGGCACCTATATCTGCAACGCGGATTTTAGAGCGAAGTAACTGTTAGTAAACCTGGAGCATGGTGTTTTGAGGTTCAATTAATGATCAAGTTTGAGTGCCGTAAGTTACATTGGGGCACATGTCGACGAGCTTACGCCTTAGTGACATAGGGAGTATTCATGGACCATTAGCTTTTCCAGTTTTTTTTTGTTTTTTACCGATCAATTTCTTAAGACTACCAGTTTTTCAAGGATGCTCTGCAAGTAAATGCACTTGTCGATATATTGCATGTCCTTTATTCTGCCCATCTACTTTGAAACTACGTTTCACGCTTTATTCATTTTTTTAAACAAGGAGAGCAAACAAAAGTTAGTATTGTATATTCTTATTGTCAGCTATATAATATAGTTATTGGAAATTGGTTCAATACAGGTAGGTACTGCCTAAGCCTTGACTGTGGAGTATTAGTACTCCTAACACTTCACAAATTCCACCATCTGCATCGTATTGTTCTCGTAAAAGCATGCTAATATTCCTTCTTTACGCTCACTCGGAGAAACATACAACGTGCGGAAGACTAGAAAACTGTATGATAATCGTGACCGGACTACTCAAGCATTAAAGTGACGATATTCATATTTCTCACAATATCGGCGCAAAATCGCATGTGAATACTACCGAACACGACTGTTGTCTTGAGCAGTAGTAACTACCAACTATAAGCTGGATTCGTGCAGTCACTAAAACGAATCGCCGACGTTGATGCTGTGTAAGAGAGTTGTTATTCACTTGTTTTTAAACTGTATAAAAGCGCGTGTTAGTTGGTCTTGGAGAAGAATAAGTATGCAATAAAGACGTCAATCCGTGACGACGGATGCAGCTATTACTCCGTAGATGCACTGAGTGCTTTACGGTGTAAACTTGACTGGAATAGAGATGAAGATAAAATCTTTACCTACTAAACCAGGTGGTATTTTTGTGTTTCTGAATACTTTTACTTGACGGATTTACGTCGCGCTCATTTTAAAATAAAGTTTTAATGACTAAAAGCGGAGGTTCATTAGAGTTTCACGATATAGCGACATAGCGATGCAGTAACAATTTGTTTGTTCTCGCTTGATGGTTTAGGACGACCAAAAGGATGCACAGATTAGTTTTGCATTGAGATAGAATTTCAGTATAGTGTTCACATCGTATAAGCATAATAAAATAATTGTGTATTTATATTTTAAGCAACTTTGTTCAAACATTGTCAAGTATTGTAAGTGGTTTATGTTAAATAAGTGAAGTCCCTCACGCATGTAGCTCCATATTTTCATATCAGATCTGTATACTAAACTAGGTACTACATATGAGACGTGGTTTACGTTCTTTACTTACGGGACCTTATACAGATCCTATAGGTCGAGTTATTAAATAAAATAAAAATAAAAAACCATTTATTGCCCATAAAAAAAGAAGAATAAGAAAAAATACACAAAATTATGTGGCAAAAGGCTCAGGCTCAGCATGTGCGGTGAGGATTACTCATCACCGCGCTGGTTTTCAGCCTGCGCCCTTATAGCGTGCTGACATTGCAAAACAGGCGGGTAGGACGATAAAAAAAAAAAAAATATTCATGATGACGCGTGCCGTGGTTCTTATTGCAATGTTATTAATGTCTAATTTTGACAAATTTGGGCACCTTCATGCACTAGCTATACAACCATTTTACTCGCCAATGCAGCGCAAGCAGCAATGCTCACGGTGCTGTGTTCCAGCGTGGAAAGTAAAACAGTCGGTGAAAATACTGATACATGAGATGTTCTATCCTGAGGCCTTATTGTCTAACGTATTTGGAGTCACAATTCTTTTTACCATATTTCTCTCTGTTACACGTAGGGTTGCCAACCTTAGAGTACATATTTGGGATACATTTGCGATTAAATTGCGGGACTCGTCTACAAAATACGGAACTTCTTCACCAGGCCTGACTTGATTAGATTTATTGGCCGTCAAAGTATTGAAAGACATGAAAAATTAGACCAGATTAACTTTTATGACGTAAACATTACAAATAACAATCGGCGTCCCGCGCGGACCTTCCGCGCACAGCGGGACAGTTGGCAACCCTACACGATAAAGGATGAGGAATAAAGAAAGAAAGAGATGGTGAATTTTATCGAGAGCGCCCGCACGTTAGACAATACGACCTCTGTCCCTCTAGGTAAGTAACGTATCTATAATACTCTGGCGTTGCGGTTATATAAGGGTTGGTGGTGCTCATTCACCACCAGGTGACCGGCTTGCTCGTTTGCCAACCTATTCATACATTACTCATAACATGAAATTTCTTTTCGCCTCAAAAAGCAAACAAAAGTACGTAATATTTTTGATCCCGCGATACCTAGTAAAAGTAGATATAAATCCGTGTAACAAATACGCTACATGTAGGGTTAACGCTGCATCCGCGCCCAGAGCCTCTTAACACTTTTTACGGCAAAAACTACCCCGAGGGAATCCTTAAAACATGGTGTACAGTCGACCGCAAGCCGGGAAACCGTATTTTTCGAAACGAAATTAAACGAAATTTTTATTGGTGAAGGACCTGAAGTACGAGAAAGAACGAAACGAAACAAAATAGAGTGCCAGTGAAAGCAGATAGAAAGTGCAGGCCGACTCACCCAGCGCCTTCGTGGTCTGCAGTCCAGTCGGTACCGACGTCCTGGATTCACGAGCTGATGCTGCAGGGGAATCTCTTCCAGAGGTTCAAATTGGGCTGGTTTTGAGTGCTCCTTACTTATCCGATACGACACACGAAAGACACAGCGAAAATGCGACTGTCCATGAGCCGCCCACTCCAATATCTACCTTCAATTGGCATTAATAACAAAAAACTATATCTACCGCGAAAAACTGTCACTAACAGATGCGTTCCAAATTACAAAAAAAAAATTAAATCTAAATATTATGTGTGCGAACGCAACAATCCGCCCACCAAAATACAACGTATTTTATACGATTAAGAAATAGGCAAAGGACACAACTTTACCAGTGGCCTTTGTATTGGACCCGATTGTGTCTTTAGAGTTGCAACACGAGCGACTCCATCCTTCCCGGGATGCAGAGCAGTAATTCGACCGAGAGACCAGTTGAGCGGTTTAATTTGTTCATCCTTAATCAACACCAGGGAGCCGATACTAGGTTCCGTAGAATCAGTGTGCCATTTCGAGCGTTGATTTAAAGTGTGTAAATATTCCATGTGCCATCGTTTCCAAAAATCATGATGAAGTCTCTGTAATAAGTGCCATCGATTCGAGAGAGTCATGTTTTCCTCATCGATTTGAGGTCCCGGTAAGGAGGTTAACGGTTCGAGAGTGAGGAAATGACCAGGAGTCAATACAGACATATCATTAGGGTCAGAGCTCATCTCACAAAGTGGACGTGAGTTCAAGACGGCCTCAATCTGTGTTGACACTGTAAGGAACTCCTCATAAGTCAATATCTGACTTCCGACGACGCGCTCGAAATGAGTTTTAAAAGACCTAATATTTGCCTCCCATAGACCACCGAAATGGGGTGCTGCCGGTGGATTGAAACAGAACTCAATAGTTTCGAGAGCACTTGCTTCCTGCATAAGAGGCAGCAAGATGTTATAAGCGCCTACGAAGTTGGTGCCACGGTCGCAATGTATACGTTGACATCGGCCGCGACGAGCGATAAAACGACGAAGTGCAGCAAGAAAGGCCTCCGTTGTTAATCCGATGACAAGCTCCACGTGAACGGCTTTGGTGACGAAACAAATGAAAAGGCAAATATAGGTCTTGAAAGGTCGAGCCCCACGGTAGCGCTTAATGTACGTGGGGAACGGGCCTGCGAAATCGACACCGACACACGAAAAGGGTTTGACCTGTGATATCCTTACTTTAGGGAGGTCCGACATGCGAGGACTTAATGCCTTGGGCTCAACGCGAAAACATTTTAAACATTTGGACAAACGACTCCTTATCACACGTTTCGCTGCGATTATCCAAAAGTTTTGTGCTATCAAGAAACCCAAAGTGCGTAAGCCTGGATGCTGATTATCCTTATGAACCTGATCAATGATCAGCATTGTGAGACGATGTTTACTGGGCAATAGAAGAGGGTGTTTGCAGTCATAATCGAGATTAAAGTGCTTGAGCCTGCCGCCCACCCTCAACAAACCATCCTTGTCGACGAAAATACTAAGCTTTCGAAGAGGTTTAGGCAATTTGTTGCCCCTTTCAATTGCATTAATTTCGGTTGAAAATGCGTCAGTCTGTGCCAACTTGACGAGAATATTCAGGGCATCGTTTAATTCAACTTGAGTTAAAGGACCGGTTTCACGATGGTTCGAGTTACGACAATTGAATAAGAAACGACGAACATAAGCAACAATGCGCTTGGCTTTGGCGAAGCTCGAATGTCTTTGTAAAAAATCATCAAACTTATCAACAGCGACGAATAATGACATTTCTTTAGGGCATTTTTGCTCCTCAACGATATTGATGTCTTCTTCGAGGGGTGATGACAGCGTTGGCCATTTACATTTTTCTGCGGATAACCAAACTGGTCCAGTCCACCACAACGAATGCTGAATAAGCTCTTGGACAGTTATCCCACGCGAGGCACAGTCAGCAGGGTTGCTTTGGGATCTAACGTGATGCCAATGAGCAGCAGGAATTCTTTCCTGTATGTGGCTCACACGATTGCTTACGTAAGTCTTCCAACGATGGGAAGGGGAACGCAACCAAGCGAGCGTCACGGTGGAATCTGACCAACAATAAATGTCCTGAAATTCTATGTCGTCAGCGTAAATATTCTTGACTTGTTCAAGGAGATCTGTCAACAATACAGCAGCGCATAGCTCCAGACGAGGGATTGAAGTCCTTTTTAAAGGTGCTACCTTTGAACGAGACATAATCAATTGACTCGTGACAGTACCATCACGATGAGTGATTCGAAAGAATATAACGGCGGCATAACCAACCTCAGACGCATCGCAGAAACCATGCAGCTGTACGCCGCATGAGTCTGTCGATGCAACGAAACGAGGAATTTCGAGGTTGGACAGAGCGCTCAAATCCATGCGATAACGAGACCAGTTCTGTGCAACGTGGATGGGTGCTGTTTCATCCCAGTCCAAGCCGAGAGTCCAAAGCTCTTGAATTATGCGTTTAA
This sequence comes from Archips xylosteana, assembly GCA_947563465.1. Lineage (NCBI taxonomy): Eukaryota > Metazoa > Arthropoda > Insecta > Lepidoptera > Tortricidae > Archips > Archips xylosteana. Next base: position 9,666,522 of record OX387362.1, read on the forward strand.
ATGCAAGAGTCAGCGGAGTTAGAAAACCGAGTGGGTCGAAAATTCGAGCTAGTTCCGAGAGAATGTTCCGCTTTGTGCATTTCTCATGAAGTGGACTGACGGTAAACGAAAAGACGTCACGAGAAGGATCCCACTCCATGCCCAGCACTTTAACCGGCGATGAAGACCCAGAAGTTTGGTCAAATGAAAGAGGGCTGTTATGACAATGAGCTGGATCAAGATTCTCTAACAGTTGGGGGCAGTTGCTCGACCACTTTCTAAGTTCGAAGCAACCTCTACTCAATATTCCGATGATTTGCGATTGCAATGCGCGAGCGGATTCAATAGAATCGGCTCCGGTCACCACGTCATCGACGTAAATATCCCTTTTTAAGGCGTCAGCTACACGAGGGTGATATTCTTTACCCTCATCGATTGCCAGCTGAATTATGGCGCGAATCGCCAGAAAACTAGATGAAGCCATCCCGTACGTAACGGTGTTGAGACAAAACTCCTGTATAGGCTCATCGCAAGAGAATCGAAACAATATTCGTTGGTAATCACGATCAGCGGGAGAGACTAAAATTTGACGATACATCTGACGAATATCTGCCGTAAACACGACCGCGTGTAAACGAAAGCGAAGAAGAATCGAAATAAGATCGCTTTGCAATTTGGGACCAACAAGCAATTGATCATTTAATGACGGACCTCCAGCGGGCTGAGCCGTGGCATCAAAAACCGCTCGCAGTTTAGTAGTGGTGCTACTGGGCTTCAGCACACAGTGGTGCGACAGATAATACACCTGTCCAGCGGCACGATGTTTAACCGGCTCCATGTGGCCAGCATCCAAGTAATCACGCATAAAGCTATTGTAGTCATCACGGAGCTTGGGATCACGAGCAAGTCTTTTTTCTAGCGAGAATAGGCGACGCTTGGCGAGTGCTAATGATTGACCGAGTTGAGGATTAGTTGTTCGGAAGGGTAAGCGTACGATATACCTCCCGTCAGAGTCACGTGCGTGAGTCGAGGCGAATATTCTCTCGCACATGGCCTCATCATCAGTGACGGGTGAGGCTATGGGAAGACTCTCTATCTCCCAAAATTTACGAATTTGGTCATCCAGGGTCTCAAACGAACAAAACAATGATGATCTGGAATGAGTACGCGCGCAAGAGACCTTTCCCATGACAATCCATCCAAATTTGGTTTCGAATGCAGTGGGGCCAGTCGAGCCGTAGTCGTGACGGTTGCCTAAAAGTATTTCGCAAAACAAGTCAACTCCTACCAGGGCGTCGATACAGCCGGGTGTGGCAAAGTTGGGGTCGGCTAGGTCGAGTTCATATACATGGGACAACTGATCAGTGTTGATTTCCACAGTAGGCAATTCACTACAAATTTTGGGGGTGACAAAAGCCTCAATTTGTGTTTCAAATGGAGTCTTAGTGCTGCGAATTTGAAGCGATGTGCAAGTAGTGGCCAAAGAGGAACATTGACCAATACCCTCAATGGCGGCAGTGGTTTTACGAAATGAAAGTCCGAGACGCTGTGCGCAACGTTTTGTGATAAAGTTCGATTGGCTTCCGCTATCAATAACGACACGAATTTTTTGATAGCTTCCGTAATTATCCAAAATCTCAACGGACGCAGTAGCAAGAAGAGAAGTGTGACTGGCCGGGAGCGATCCGGACGCGAGCATGTTCACTCGCTTGTTGACTACGAGATGAGGGTCACGCGAGGTCGCGGATGAAGGCGGCGACGCTACGGGGCCGCTGCTGGCCGACGAAGCACCGGCGCTGGGCCCGGGACCAGCGACACTGTCATCGAAATGTAGACTAGTGTGATGAGGAACATTACACCTTAAGCAACGAAATTGCGACGGACAAAATTTGACCACGTGACCAGGACGAAGACAATTCACGCATAGTCTATTGTCTTTTACGACAGCGAAGCGTTCATGAGGAGATTTATTACGATAAGACACGCATTTAGCGACGTCGTGATTAGACCGGCATAACACACAAGTTTGTTCACTTGGCGCGGCACTACTAGCCATCAATGCCTTGCGTGTCGAGCCAGGAGCGGCAGTATAGGCGGGCCCGGCGGTCTCGGCGCCCCAGGCACGCGCGGGGGCGCGGGGCGCGGGGGCGCGGAGCACGGGCGCGCGGTGCGCGGGCGCGCGGGGTGCGGGGGGCGCCGCGCACTCCGAGGGCTCGGCGAGCTCCAGCGCCTGTCCAGCCTTGCTCACAAATTCAAGCAAAGTTTCGAACGACGGTATGTCCTTGTTATCGTTTTGTAATTCGAAACGACGACGAGTGTCCTGATCCAATTTATTGATCAACAGATAAAATAGTGGGAAATCCCAATCCTTGACTGGTAATCGCAAATTTTTCAATACGGCCAAATTTTCTTTAAATGTATCAACCAATCGACGTAATTCACGAGGCGAGTTACATTTCAGTTTAGCGTTTTGAATCTCCTCCCAATGTCGAAATGCTAATTTTCGTTTGCTTTGGTATCTATCAACCAAAGCTGAGTAGGCGTCTAAGTAATTACTGTCCGAGAGGGGAAATCCCTTCAGCAATTGCAAAGGTTCACCCGTGAGAAGTGAAATAAGAATTGAAAATCTTTCAATGTTCGACAACCGTTTGTTTTGATGCACCATTGTGTTAAACATGTCGTAAAATGTACCCCAAGATTTAATGTCACCATCAAAGTGCACTAAATTCAATCGAGGTAACTTCACGGATAGGTCCGTTCTACTTGTCTCACATTCAGTACCGGCCGTTGACGACAAAAAAGAATGAATCTCAATAATTTGAAAGTATTTATCATCAAAGTCTTGACGTATCAAGTCTTCCTCATTTAAATCGCTAACCTCAGTTAGTTCCGAACAAAGTTTAAGATGATGCGCTTCAAAGCTAGCACAATAACTCTCTAATTTACTAAATCGCGAAAAAAACACTGACAGTCGCGAGGCGTCTACTTTAGCTTGTAGGCCCACAGCTAAGCACTCGTCGACGCGTTTAATTGAAATGTCGCGCTTAAGTTGCAAGCTACGGCGAGCAATCGCTTTCGACATTTTGTACCTAAACAGTTAAATATTCTACCAAACAATTGTAAATATATTTTCTCTCAAAATTTCTATTTCGGGAATTTCAACCTAACTACAAAGTCATAAGGTTTACTATGCTCGCTCCACGAAACTATGTTTATCAATAACGAAAAACAAATCAAGACGCTAGGTTATTTTATATTACAACAATTTTACGAACGATATTATTTGTTTACAAAGGTACCTACCTAATCTTTAAAGTGAATTTAGTAAAGTTTAAATTAATTGGCGATAACTCCCCAACTTACGATGTCAAGTATCCAAACTCTGAAGAACAATAAGGCAGGGTTACGGTTATATACATATTTATTTACTCATTTCGGGATCTCGGAAACGGCTAAAACGATTTGGATGGAATTTGATATGTGGAAATTTCGGGTGAACGCGAACTACAAATCTCTGGCAAAACGAACTAACTACTTACGAAATTTTCGAGTTTTAGAAAAAGGAATAACTTCGAGTAAAGCTCGGTCACTCAGGTACTATGAGTAATGCGAGTACCCTTGCCGAAATGCTTGGAATTATTACCCCCGTGTACCACTATCTATGTTTAGGTTATTTAGTTATTTACCAGTAATAACGGAATAATTTCTTGACAATAAAGTGTGAATAGTGTAAAATAAATAAACAAACATCTGTTAACGTTACTCAAAAATAACGAACGATATTCGTTCAATGATAGTAAATAGGTACTTAGTTACGTTCCAGAATAGTAATGAAAAAATATTATGAATTATAAATATTTTCTTCCAAGATATTTACTTATCTGCGAACTATTCAACTAACAAAATAACAATAATTCAGCGGTGAAATTGTTATTTGTAAAGTCTTGCTATTCCTATATTAATTAAATAGTTGAGGTTATAAATGGCACATGGTAAAGTATAACCCGACTAATTTCAGAAGTGTACGACATTAACATGGCTTGTACCTAAGTTAATGAATACTCAATTTGGTCGTGCAATGGTTGCATCACTGTTCTGGTTAATAAATCTTACAATTTTATAATAAATGCGATAAATTCGTCGAATCTGGTAGCAACGATATTTCAACTACGACAAAGACACAATGAGGTTTAGTTTTTCTTTTTAAGATCACGATGACGAAACACGAAATGATAGGCAAGGTAAGTATATATTTATGCTACAAATGGATACGATACGAAACGATAAATGTTAGTGAAAGTTTTATCTAGACGATATTTTGGTTCTATGGTCACTCCTGGCCCCGAGCCAGATTGACTGTACTCGGTTTGAGGAGGATCTGCGTTCGAAAGACCAAATGTACAGTCGACCGCAAGCCGGGAAACCGTATTTTTCGAAACGAAATTAAACGAAATTTTTATTGGTGAAGGACCTGAAGTACGAGAAAGAACGAAACGAAACAAAATAGAGTGCCAGTGAAAGCAGATAGAAAGTGCAGGCCGACTCACCCAGCGCCTTCGTGGTCTGCAGTCCAGTCGGTACCGACGTCCTGGATTCACGAGCTGATGCTGCAGGGGAATCTCTTCCAGAGGTTCAAATTGGGCTGGTTTTGAGTGCTCCTTACTTATCCGATACGACACACGAAAGACACAGCGAAAATGCGACTGTCCATGAGCCGCCCACTCCAATATCTACCTTCAATTGGCATTAATAACAAAAAACTATATCTACCGCGAAAAACTGTCACTAACAGATGCGTTCCAAATTACAAAAAAAAAATTAAATCTAAATATTATGTGTGCGAACGCAACACATGGGCTTATTCCAGCTTTGGATTCATTTAAACATAATGAATTTTACTTTGTGCTAAAATTGTATATTTTTGAAATAATTTTACGTGCTAATTTAGGAAGTGAAGTAAAGTATCAAGTAGAGTTATAATTTTTATAAACCAATAGTGTAATTTTTAATTCGCTTTATTTTTAAGTTCCGCAGGCTTATTGCCTAACGTTTCTGACGCTTGCCTTCACATTCACTATTTCTTTATGTCAAACGGTAGAAGGTCATGACAGAAAGAGATGGTGAAAGCAAAGGCAAGCGTCAGAAGTGTTAGGCAATATGGCCTCTTGTAGCGGGTGCTCCTAAATTATAACCTGTAAATTTTATTATTAATTCGGAATGAACAATAATAATATACGACCTGATAATTCTTGCTCTTATGCTAAATTTATCCAGGTAGTACATTATTATCGTACATTCCAGATTGACAAATTAATACTGGGTTATATGTATACATCAAGCGCACTCTTTTAGCTACGAATATGTTAGATTACTGTCAGTCAAAAGTTAAAAACACCACTCAATTTTCGAATGATATTTTCACAGATGTGATATAATAAACATAACTTTATAGACGTCGTGTATACACTGAAGTGTACCTTAATCCACCAGCTGTTTCTTTTACAGGTCGACTGGTCTTTTACAGGTAGACAGGGTCATCACCCCTATGTTATCAGCATTCCTAAAATTTGCGCAAAGCATTTTCGTTATTTATACCGACATCGGAGGAGTGAAATTTTCTATGCATGGCCACAAATCAAGGGTGACGAGGTATCTACCAGGCAAACTTAACAAAAGTTACGTCAAAGGCAACATCATCATCATCAGTTAGAAGACGTCCATTGAACCACTAGTTTCCCGCAACTCTTGCGAGGTCGTCGGTTCAATTAGTGGGAGGTGCTCGTTGTCGCCACTTAAAAAGTCACTACCCGAATGATTATCTGTTTTTGAGCAATGTAGCCTGCCTATTGCTCATTGCCACGTTAACTTACATACCTATTATTTGAGCTATATCGGTGACATTAGTCCTTCGGCAAATATCCGTAAGCACAGTTTAACGCATGCCTGTTATAAAAAACTTAACCCCAATCAAAGTTTAACAGTCCATTAATTTAAGTCCAGTTAACACTGCCGTTAAAAGTCCATCACAACGCAATCTAGTCCAAAACTGATACTACTCCTTTTACTACCCATTTCCTCTTGATTTTATCAATACTTATAACGAAAACAAACGTGCTTTCCTGGGCATAAATGTAACGCGCTCTCTGCCGTGAGATTATGATCTATAATTTCTACGGCCCTACCTTTTTTATTGCCTGTCTTTACGATGTGCTCAGCTTTAAGCGGGAACGACCACATTTACTTAAGGCTACCATTTTTAACTCTAAGCGTGTTTGGCTAGATTGAAGCCTGTTATCTTTGAATTTTCTATACTCCCTCTTTTTAGCGTCAGAGATAAGGTAAATCTTGAACTGTATTTTAATTGAAAAATATATAAAATAAGTAACAGCAAGTAACAATTAAGTCGTATGGTTGGGGTATTTTGACACATTAGGTAAAGGGAGAGAATCTGGAAGAAAACAATTCATGCCACTTAAGCGATAATAAACATTTTTTCGGAAAAATATAATAATAAAAGTGTCATGTTATGTGCTCTATTATTTATTATTTTGTTGGCCTATTTTTATTTTGTTGTATGTTTTGATCTTTTTTAAATTAGAAAATTTTATGTAATTTCTTCTCATTATCACGTGCTTTTTCGATCCTACTAGGAAACTAGGAGAATAAAAGTGTCCAAAGTTTTTTTCCGTTGAAAAGAGCCTTGGGAGAGGCATATGTTTAGCAATGGACGACTTTCCGCTGAAATGATGATGATGAATAATACAACCTGAACCGAGTTTATTCTAATAGTTAATCTTGAAAGCCAATAAGTAATGCAACCTTAGGACGTCATTCAATAATGATGATTCATAATGATGTACCAAAAACCAATTTTTAAGAAATGTTTTTCACTAAAAAAACAATGAAACACTTAATTTGTACCCAGTGTAAAAAAACCGAAGTATATGTGTGACAAATATTATTTTCATGTTTGTAGGTATTTATGTAAACCCTTGTACAAAAATAAAGCAGCAAACGCAATCAATAAATGTTGAGGTAAATGTAGAAAGGACTTAGATAAGTTAGTTGGTGTACCGTACTTTTAAAGAAGTTAATTTTGAAAGCTTCTAAAAGCTTCTGTACAAAATGTAATAAAACTTTATCCAACCACATAAGCAACCTACAGGATCTGTGATAAACTGTTGAAAATAAAAAAACTTTACTTGTTGATGTATTGTCTCTGAATTCTTGGTCAATTTTAAACGGCCGAATATCCTAGTTGTTAGAGAACCTGACTACGAAGCTTGAGGTCCCGGGTTCGATTCCCGGTCGGGGCAGATATTTGTGTTAAAAATACGAATATTTGTGCTCGAGTCTTGGATGTTTAATAGGTATTTAAGTATGTATGTGTGTATTTATCTATATAAGTATGTTTATCCGTTGTCTAGTACCCATAGTACAAGCTTTGCTTAGTTTGGGACTAGGTCAATTGGTGTGAATTGTCCCGTGATATATTTTTAGGGTTCCGTACCTCAAAAGGAAAAAACGGAACCCTTATAGGATCACTTTGTTGTCCGTCCGTCCGTCCGTCCGTCTGTGTGTCAAGACCCTTTTTCTCAAGAACACGTGGAGGTATCAAGCTGAAATTTATATCAAATACTCAAGTCTACCGTCCCTTGGAGCTGTGAAAAAATCAAACTTCTATGCCAACGCAATCAAAAGATACAGCCGTTTATGACGCAAATTTCCGCATATTTTCGAAACTCGCAAGGGAATCAAAACCTAAAGGGTAGGTACTTCCCGTGAACTCAGAATCTTGAAATTTGGTACGAAGCAAGGTCTTATAGCACAGATAAAGGAAAAGTTGCGAAAAGCATAAATTTTTTTGTCTGTCTGTCTATATCAGTAAACAACGCACATTTTCGACACTCGCAAGGGAATCAATCAACAATCAACCTACAGGGTACTTCCCGTAAACTCAGAACCTTGAAATTTGGTACGAAGCAAGGTCTTATAGCATAGATAAAGGAAAAATTGCGAAAAGCATATTTTTTTTTTGTCTGTCTATATCAGTAACCAATCTACAATGATCCCACACCGCGCACATTTTGCTTAGGAGCAGGGGTCTGCTAAGACTGAATGTTCATAGATACATATAAATTTGTACGGAACCCTCGGTGCGCGAGTCCAACTCGCACTTGGCCGGTTTTTTTTTAATTTGATCTCGATCCTTGACTGGGGACATGAGACCCTTCTAATCCTTAAAATTAACCTAGCTCAAACCTGTAAATCCCAATCCAATGCGCACTGGGCCCGCGTGGGAACTACGGCCCAAGCCCTCTCATTCTGAGAGGAGGCCTGTGCCATACAGTGGGACCTATAGAGGCTGGGATGAAAACCCGTAAATAAAGCACGCTCACTCCAGACCTACCTCTAATACTCACATTCATCATACTAATGCGCCAAAATGTTATCATGCTTATCACCAGACAGTAATAGAACTGACGTATTTCTATTTAATAAGCTGGTTTGATGGTGTAGTTATGAACGTAACCAGTGGGCAAAAAAGGTCGTTTTCTTATTTTGTTGCTTTCTAGAAGTACCTATGTACGATCAAGGAACTTATCTTATACCGAACTCATTATATTCGCCATTTCTAAAAATTCTCATTTCTCAAAATAAAATGATTTTCCTGGCAATACTATGGAAAGTGACACTGGACTTTTTTTTTTGGGTTGTCTCCCTCAGACCAATTCTTGCTCTTTCTTTATCTTTGCATGTATTTTACTGACGCAAAAATGATCTGGTTCGAATTGCTCTTGCCTTTGACTTCGTCCGCAAAAAGTTAAAATCTATGGACAACTATCATTCTCTATCCTGCGGGAAGTTTAAAAAAAAACTCTTCTCACAGCACCTCCATGACCCTAAAAAATTATAACTACCAAGTATCAGCTTCAGCAACAGTTACTTACAGAGATTAAGAGGGTTTATACCTGCTGAGGTGGCAACGTTGCATTTTTGTTAGTTTTTCGCGATTATTCCATAAAAATTGAATGAAAATTAAAAATGTTTTGTATACAAATTGTTCTAATATATAAGTTAATGTGTCTACTGCAATAATAATTCGTGATAGACTTTTATTTTCTTTAAAAACGAACAAATTATTACCTAACGGTTTTTAAAGATGCTCCTAAGTCGACACCGTGCAATGCGGGCTCGGCACCCCCCGGCCTCCCTCGCTGGTGAAGGATTGTTTAAAGAGGTTTACTCCTCGTGGCTTCCGCAGATGCCCACGTTCCCGGCAAGCCGGGGTTACGTGCCCTCACGTTAGCTCCCGCGCCCTCATGTCCTGCTCTGAAAGCAGAGCGGTACCGAGGGTACGGTCGCTTCCACCCACCAGGCTCCCCCTTGCCTTTCCCTGTCCGCCGTGGCAGAGCAGATACTCAGATCGGGTTCGCCTCCGTCAAAGGCGTCCGCCCAAGGGCGAGACGCCGTCCTCACTTGGCTCGGATCCCCCGCAACTAGTTGCGGGTTCACCTCACCACCCCTACCTCCTCAGTATGTCAGTCAATTGCCACAGGTCATGGATCCATCCGCTACTCTTCTCCCCCTTAACCACCAGGGTTAACAGGGGAGAACCGTAACGGTCGTGCAGCCCATACGTTTATCACCACCGGGCACATGTGGAAAATGCTGACCCCCTCCCCCCAGTCGACCAGTCAACCCCCACAGGCCATGGGCCCAACCGCTACTCTTCTCCCCCTTAACCACCAGGGTTAACAGGGGAGAACCGTAACGGTCGTGCAGCCCAGACGGCAGAGTGGATGCTCCCCACCGCCCGGGCACATGTGGAGATTGCTGACCCCCCCCGCAGTCGGATATTAGCCACCGGTAAGATAATGTACGAATACATTAGCTTACCGTCGTTGCCCAGGGTGCACCGTCCCAGGTGTTACCCTTCCCCACCCCATGAGGCCTACGCCTCGGATAGAAGGGAGTGGTAACGCCCGGGCACTCGAGGCGGTTTCCGACATCGCACCCCGATGTGCTCTGCCTACTGCCACTTGAGTATAGCAATCCTTCGAGCTATATCGGTGACGTTAGTTCTTGCTCGGATTTCATATTTTTTTATTTGAGAGGGAGGCAAACGAGCAAGCGGGCTATCTGATGAAAAATGATCACCACCGCACATAAATATCAACAATTCAAGGAGAGTTACTAATATGTTGCCAGCCTTGAAAAAAGGAGAGGGAAAAATTGGCGATGCAGCGGCGAATAGCCACAACATTGCAATACCACTACAGACTACTACTACTTTTCTAATGTGTTCCCACAGACTAGAGAAACTCCGAGCATAGCTCTCTCCATCGCCCTCTGAATGACCTTTAGATTTCTTATGAGGCCCGTCTTTAGGGGGCACGTACGTCTCAGTGCCTTAAGTCATCACTGTCAATACACATTGGTCAAAAACTAGATGATGATGATGACGGTGAATTGCTTGCACAGTTTTGTAGAATGTTAGCATTTTCTTCAAATATTACGTTATTATTTTCACAAATAATACAGTAAAAAATCAGCAACGGCGTTAAACGAGCGCTAATCTAATTAGCTAATTAGAGTAATTACTCAAAATTAGCTTCCCGTTAATTGACTGTCGAGTGCGGATTTTTATTTTAAAGTCGCCGAGGCGTGTTATTGATTCCATCAATCACCGGGTACGGAAAGTTGATCCCAATTGGGCCGGCGTCGTAATCTGCTGGCTTAAAGGGATGTTACCAGCGTCAACAAGTTATTATTAATAAGAAGCCAGTTCATTACGCCGCCGTGCCCTCCCTGTCGCCTCCTACTATGATTTATGGGGCATTTAACTTTTATGGTAGTGCTAAGTGGCCCGGCGACTTTCATAAGAGAACCGAGGAAACTCATCTTGGCTAATGTTAGCTGAAAAGTTAAACAAATTGTCCTCCGCGCCTGTACCCTTATAAAACCTTATTTCGTGCTTGGTCTCTTTAAAAAGTATCGTTAAATTACATAGTCGATGGAGTCGGGACATGATGCCATTGAAATATCACGTTTTTCGTAAATAACTGTTTTTTTCTGCAAACGGTGTAATTTAAGGAGAATTATGATAATGAACAGCATTAAAAGCTAGTAGAGAGATACTGGAGAACATGCCAGGCAACATTTTGACGCATGGCATTTATAGGTATTACGTACTATGATCAACTGAGGGTAGTTTGAGAAACTGGCGCGGCTAAATAAAAAAAAAAAAAAAAAAAAATATTAGGGGACAATCTTACACAAATCGACCTAGTCCCAAACTAAGCAAAGCTTGTACTATGGGTACTAGACGACGATAAACATACTTATATAGATAAATAAATACTTAAATACATAGAAAACATCCATAACTCAGGAACAAATATTCATGCTCATCACACAAATAAATGCCCTTACCGGGATTTGAACCCAGGACCTCTTGCTTCGTAGGCAGGTTCACTACCAACTAGGCTAAAGCGGTTGTTAAATAAACGTGTTACCCTAAACTTCAGTCTACTTGTGACTAATAGACACTGGAATGTGGTCGAAACATCGAGGTAATTTTAGCAATAAATTTTTCCGTTTAAGCTCTGTCTGGGTGTAATAATAACAGAATTTTTTTTAGCATTAAGTAGAAAGAAGGTGAGCGATCTTGACGTGTCTTTTTATTGAAAATAAAACTTACGAAAAATAAGTCACAGCAGATTATGTAACAATTTGAAAGGAAATATGGTCATTTACTCTCTTTTGGTTTCATAAGCAATATTACTATTTTTTTTAAAGCGTTTTGCAATAAAAATACTCGTCGAGATTGTTTACCTTATTTCTAATGCTAAAAAAACGAAGTATACGTATGAACATTAACCCTCTGTCTGTCGGTGGAATAAATTAAAGTAAAGTCGTCAAAAAATAAGAAGCCTGTTTTGACATTTGAAAAAGACGCTAAAATGGAAATACGTACATTTTTCTGGCGCGTTGCGAGTATTCTTTTCGCGCGTTGCGCGTATTGTTTTCGCGCTTACGTTATATTAGCATGCAATTTCGAGATATTACGAAACGTCTCAAAAACAGTCTACCTAGTATAAAAAAAGACTGAGAACGTGCAACGCGCCATAAAAATGTATGTATTTTTAACCCCCGACGCAAAAAGAGGGGTGAGATAAGTTTGACCGCTATGTGTGTTTGTCTGTTTGTGGCATCATAGCTCTTAACCGTGTGCACCGATTTGGATGCGGTTTTTTTTAATAGAAAGCAGGTTTCTTGGCGATGGTTTTTAGATATGTTTCATCAAAATCGGTTCAGCCGTTTCAAAGTTATCAGCTCTTTTGTTAGCTGCGGAAGGGATCTTAGACGCATAACGGGCATTGACTTAATGTCAAACATACGAGTGACATAATTGCGTTGGGGGTTTTAAAAATTTTCAATTTATAGTTATTTAAAAACACTTTATGTCATTAATAATTATTCTATTATTTCTTTCAGTTTCGTTCCAATGTTACATTCTAGAGTCTTTCTCAAAAGTTAAAGCGGGCTTATTTTTTTTTAGACTTTAATACTCTTAACAACATTAATTAAATTGATCGTTCTTATAGCTAGACCGTTTAAATGAGTCCGCGCTCGCCGTCCGCACCTCTCTCGGTCCCTTTGTCGTCATACCCCCCAGCCCCTCTACCGCGCGGGCGAGGACTCATTTCAACGGTTTAGCTATAGGTACAGTCAACAGCATAAATGAGTGATCATTTATGTACCTTGTCACTTTAACGCCATGTTTGAAATGTCATACAAAATTGTTAAACGATTGAAAACGACAAGGTACAGAAGTGACCATTTATTTATGTTGTTGTTGTTGTGTTTGGTAATCTTAGGAATCGCAAAAACTTCTAAAATTAAAAATTTGACTCATATAAATAACATATCACTAACTCAATTCAAACAAGGTGCCTACATCAAAACTTATTGTTTCGTCTTGTGTGGTTCTACTTGGCTTCCTAATTAGTAACTGCGAGGGGAAATAATAAGTACCTAACGAAGCAAAAACGCACCTAATTAAGACATCTCGCTGGAAAGTTCGGAGTAATTCAATCAACACTTCGGAGTGAAATGCGAGGATATCAGAATGTATGGCAGTTGGCTCACAGACGCAGGTAAAAATATGTCTTCATCATCCCAGGCTATATACGTTCCACTGCAGGGTATAGGCCTCCTCTCAAAATGAGAGAGCTGGGCTCAAAATTCTGACTTCGTCGGAACGAGCTTTGCGGTGAAGGAAACATCCCTGATTCAAGGTGCTATTTTTATAAACCTGAGTTAGATTGGTGTTCACTATACTAAGGTAGATTCAGCCAAACTAAGTGTTTGCAAATTACACATACCTAAAGACCTTCAGAAGAGGAGTTCGTGCTATTTTTTGAATATAATATCGTTTTCCCATAAAATATTGTACATTTAGGTAAAATAAAATGATTTATTTTGGCAGATAAGTCCTTGGAACTTAGAAAAGGTGCTTACTTGTCATAATGAGATTATAACATTTATGATGGCCCAGCTTTTCTTGGATTTCTCTGCCATCATTATTCTACGTACTTGATAACCTGAAATTGGCTTAGTTACATAAATAAAGCTCTACTCTCAGCAGGAAGGAATAGGTCTATACTTTCGTAAGTCGTGAAGTATCTTTTAACGATAATTGAAGTCCTCGAAAGGGATTATTCTATATTTTATGCCATTATTGTTTTTTTCCTATACGCGATTCTGCACAATATGGATTCTACACAACCGTATGACACCATATTCGTTATTCATCACAGTCATTGTTTCTACACTATCGTCTTTCTTCTCATTCGCGATTCTACACAATATGGTTTCCAGAAAAACGCAATTGATCACATTTGTTATTCTTCAGAGTCATTTTTTCTACATACCTACATTATCGCTTTTCTTTAATAATTTCAGAAACGTAGACTAGTGCAATAACCAGGGGATATGACAGAAGTATTGCTATTTACTTATACAATTATACGTTCAAACTACGGAGCTTTATTATATTTAATTCAACGCCTGTTCATACACGACGTAATGAAGCATAACCTAATTTGACACCACAAACACACATTATTATGAATTTAAATCATGTGTCCATATTTGCGTGCCTTACCCGCGCAAACAGCGCTCGCATGCTCTTTAAGTAACTTCAGAGCAGAGCCGTGTTACATTTCAAAAGTCAACACACGAATGCAGGTGCTTTGATGCTCTGTTGCTTCGAAAGAAACGCTTGCTCGCTGAGGTGTTATCTTAATCTGGACGCGCAGTCAGCCGCCTCTGCGTCTATTGTGCCTCCTCTTTCACTCGCTGACGTATGCAGGGAGTCGTGGAAGGTAATATTTCTGCCCCTTTGAGTGTTCTCTTGGCTCTAAGTGACAGCCCCCGTTCAAGACGGTGCTCCATAACGCTTCGCTGCGCCGCTCTGATGCTGAGTGATTGTTGCGATACAAATTAGAGATACTTTTACTTTTGGTATGAAAAGATACTCAAGCTTTGTGTTGCGGATTTACGAAATAAGATTATGAAATTTTTTGGCTTTTATAACTTTTTATTAGGTATATTTGACGTTGGAATATACAGGTATCGAATCTATTCTGTCGGCATTGTTATTGAATCTAAATGCTTGTGCATACAAATGAGCAACTAATTCAGATCATTGATATACGAGTATATGCCTAATCCCTGTAATAATCATGTCAATTGTGTAAATCGACAAACAGTCATGTGAATGTATTGGAAAGGATAATCTTTATGAGTACCTAGCTTAAGAAGCTCTACGGTTTTTGTCAATAGAGTGTGTGCTGTGTTTGCGTTCCTAAAATTTCAAGTCAATTCTTGTAGCGAATTTTCGAGAAATATTTTCGAAGCTATTTTCCAGCCCAGGTTGTTGTGAAACTCGCAAAATAAATATTTATTCTTCATTAAAACGTTCGAGCTCCAAAACGTGCATTGTAATTAGTGCCTAATTAGAAACGCTGCCTAATTATTCAGGAAAACCCCTGAGAATTAAAATAATCTTTTGTGTTACACCAATGTCCATTTTTCCCCTTGCATTTCTTATATTTTGTAAGAGGTAATACTTAGTCGTCGTCAGTTATATCAGTGTTTTTTAAGTGAAAAGATATATTTTTCAAATTAAGTTACTTTGCCTAACCTAACATACTGCACTTGTCTATTTTTAGTCTACGGCAAAGAAAATGATGTACTCGTATATAACCAGTTTTTTTTGGATTTTATCCGTAAACTTCCTTATTAATCGTTCTGCATCTCGTTCAATTCATAGCTTTTACGGTCCGGCTACGACTAAATTTTTTCTATTCATTGCGTGTGCTCCAATGTAACCAATATGCGGCCAGCGTCTCGGTCGCGCAATGAACACAGAAAACGCTCGCCACGCCGCCGGTCACTCGCAGTCGTGGCTAAGCCATGACAGTCTACTACGAAGTTTACAAACGACCAGTTTCCAGCTACCTCCGAAATTAGTTACGAACCTTGTCATCACCATGTCGGGCAGTGCAAATATTTGTCGCTCGTACAAGCATAGTTCAGAACACTAGAGCTTGGACGGTGTGTGAAGACGGACTTATAGCGAGAGATGCTTGGTTTTATGTAGGTATTTATAGAAGTAACAAAATTTAATTTACCTATACCTATTTTGTGTAGGTATAGTCGAACAAGTAAGTGTTTTACCATTTTTTGCAACAGTTCCTGCATCAGAAAAAACAGTAAGGCTGATTGTATCATTGATTTTATTGCTTAAAGCTGTACAATTGACATTGAACGTAAGGATGTAAAAAAATTTCTTATCGACTATACAGTTCGTTTTATCAAGTATGTAGTTAGCTAGCGCAATGAACCTGGATTCGTAAAAAATCATTGATTTTGTCTGCAAGTCCCAGGACTGTTAAAATAATACGAGTATACTGGTATGTGAGTGCCATGTAGAGTAATATGTACATTTACGAGTCTATATAACTAGTTAAAATAAATTTGGAATGTTATAGGTACATTATAAATGACTTACCAACAAAAGCACATGCCAGATAAAAAATAATTACAATGAGAAATGTTGCTGTTGTAGATGGGTTTAAAAAATCCATCCTTTTTTGAATTTGATTGCTATAAGCAATAAGTATGTGTAGTAGTTGGTATAGGGTATGTGGATACATTTTTTTTAATATTATTAAAGTGAACGTACCTACATATTTTGTCATAACATAACTCAGAACTTATGTACCAGGCTAATTATACGAGCGTCTCAACCGCCATCGTTTCCGGTCCTAAATAGTGAAGAAATAAGTCGCACCGAACGGAAGGTTTTTGTAAAACGATAAAGTGCGCTCGCTGTAAAATAAAAATTCATTGAAATCCCATGCAAACAATAGCTCATTTCTTTGATATATGGGTCCTGGTAATGATAGCGGTAGAAACGCTCGAATAATTAGCCACAAAAGTAGGTTATGTAGGCTGTATTTTTGACGCATCTCACCGAAAGGAATTAAGCGTAATCTAATTCCCAAAAATATTTTCTAACAACCTAATAGGACAATTAGTTCTAACAACTCCCTCCCTTTGTCCATCTATTCGTGCGTAGGAAGGCGTATTCCCGCTTGAAATGGGACCACTTCTGCTAACGGGTTTCACGTAGAGTTGAAAAGGTAAATGAGATGCAGAGGCCGATGCAGGCGCGACTCGACATTGTTTTAGTCAAATATGTGTTTTGTTGTTTGTGAAAGTTCACTTTTAATTTCGAAATGAACTCTAAGGCTAGGTCCGAGTATACGGTGCAACATTTTTAAGCTCTTTTGCGTATAGTAATGAAACGCTTGGCCTTTGTTTGAAAAGTGAGGTGGAATATAATTTTTTTAACATAAAAGGGTGCATGAGGCGGTGAATCTTTTCAGCTGCCGTGTCCCGTGTGTTACCAAAATCGACTAATAGTAGTACGTCCGTCAACTAAAAATGCTAGTGACCACCACCACGCGTGGTGTGGTATGTGGTCGCAGAATTGCAATTTGTTTTAGTTTCTGGTTCCTTAGATTTTCGTAACACACGACATAAAGCGATAAAAACGCTACATCGCACTACCCAAAACTGATCCGTGAGTGACCCCTACCTCACTTGATGGAAAGTACAGATGAGGCCAAATGCGTATCTCACCGGCTCAGTTGCAGCCTGTTCACTCTAGCCTTGACGAGCCCTAGGTCGTATCCATCTGAAAATACAGACTATAGGAGCGAATTCCATTCTTTAACACGTCGAACGTCCCGCGCGCCACTGTGGCGCGTAACGAACTGTTCATGGTTTACTGATTTTTAGGGTTCCGTACCCAAAGGGTAAAAACGGAAACCCTATTACTGAGGCTCCGCTGTCCGTCCGTCCGTCCGTCCGTCCGTCCGTCCGTTCGTCTGTCCCCAGGCTGTATCTCGGGAACCGTGATAGCTAGAGAGTTGAAATTTTCACAGATGATGTATTTCAGTTGCCGCTATAATAACAAATACTAAAAATTGAATTAAATAAATATTTAAGGGGGCTCCCATACAACAAACATGACTTTTTCGCTCGTTTTTGCTCGATATTGATAACGGCAACAGGTAGGCAGTTGAAATATTCACAGAATATTTAATTATATATATTGACTTCAAAAATAAATCATTAAATTAAAATAAAAAAAATATTTAAGGGGGGCTCCCATACAACAAACGTGATTTTTATAGATAACTAGCTGACCCGGCAAACGTTGTTTTGCCATATTAGGGGATTTAAGGGTATAAAAAATAGCCTACAACCTATTCTCAGACCTACCGAATATAGAGAAAAAAGTTTCATAAAAATCGGTCAAGCCGTTTCGGAGGAGTTCGGTAACAAACACCGTGACACGAGATTTTTATATATTAGATTGTAAGGAACCCTTCGTGCGCGAGTCCGACTCACACTTGGCCGGTTTTGTTACAAGTTTCGATCACCTTTTAACATATACTTAGAAAAAATTGCCCAAAAATGTCGTTGGTCGTGCGACGAGTTAACAGTTCAAATTAGGACTGATGAAGCGAACCGCTTCGTGCGGGCTAATGGAATGGAATGAGTTTAATTAGGCATATTCACTTGGCTCATTGAGAGTTATAGGATTCACGTCTTTGCATAAAACAAAATATTATCAACATCACACTGGCGCAGCTAGTCATCATACAAATATATTAATTCAAATGCTATCGTCAAAATGGCACAGCTTTCTTTTAAAGAGGGGTCGGTCGTGCAAACTGTATGAAACAAATTGCATTAGTTTTTTGGACGTTAAAAGGTCCCATGAAAACCACCACGCATTTAATTGAAATAAAACACTAAATACAATTACGGTAATATAATCCAATAAGACGACCAGATGGCCTAGTGGTTAGAGAACCTGACTATGAAGCTTGAGGTCCCGGGTTCGATTCCCGTGCCGGGGCGGATATTTGTATGAAAAATACGAATGTTTGTTCTTGGGTCTTGGTTGTTTAATATGTATTTAAGTGTGTATCTATCTATATAAGTATGTTTATCCGTTGCCTGGTACCCATAACACAAGCTTGCCTAGCTTACTTTGGGACTAGGTCAATTGGTGTGAATTGTCCCGTGATATTTATTTATTTATTTAATAAGAGCGGTAATATGCTTCAATGACCCTTGCTTTGGTTACCTGATTAATTCGTTAAATGTTAAGTGTCATCGAACTATGACGTAACCGTAAAACGTTTTCACAGCAAATGTTGATTCGAGTATAGTAATCCGAGCAATAGTTTTGCAGCAAGACATAGAATTTCACCGGGTACGTTCCACGAGATATAATAACTTTTTATCTGATTTCTCATTAATATCGTTAAAGTAATTAGTATAATATTTACTTTAAATAATATTACTTTACGTAACACCCGCATGGACTAATTTCAGTTTGTATAATATACAGAACTGCTAGCAGAAAAGTAGATTAAGTTACTTGGGTTAGAACTATGACCGCAACAGTTTGAAATCTTAGTCATAAATGTATAGGTATTGTAAGTTTTCATCGTTATACCAGGTGTAATATATTACTTAATAGTTCATTACAGACAATACCTAATTGTTGTATTAAACTAGCCTAGAACTAAGTGATCTTATATCTTATTAATGGTATATAATTTGTATTTATATCTTGTATTATTTATTTACCTAACTTCTCCATTTCCAATACAATTCTTGGGCCTCTTTTCAATCATTTAACATTTAACACAACATGCATCGAAAAATAGCAATTGCACTGTCATCGTGTATACAATTTTTCCAATCAAATTTTCACTGCATGGTACACTTTTTTCTTTTTCCTACTCCTGTACTTTTATCTGTTTTTTACATGGTCGCGAACAAATATATAAGAATATAGATAATATGACTTCAGAAAGTCTATAGTTATTCTATTCCTCATAACAGCACTTGTGTCGTAATGTCGTTATTACGTACGATACACCTAGTTGGCACAGTTTATTAAATGTAGGGTACACTCAACACTTTAAAGCCCAGTTTAGACCTGCTGAGTTGAGTAGAGTAGGGTACAGTAGGGTACAATAGGGTACAGTAGGGTCCAGTAGGATACAGTAGGGTAAAGTAGGGTAAAATAGGGTACAGTAGGGTACAATAGGGTACAGTAGGGTCCAGTAGGATACAGTAGGGTAAAGTAGGGTAAAATAGGGTACAGTAGGGTACAGTAGGGTACAATACGTTACAGTAGGGTACGTAGGGTAGAATAGGGTACACTAGGGTAAAACAAGGTACAGTAGGGCAAAAAGGGTACAGTAGGGTACAGTGGGGTACAGTAGGGTACAGTAGGGTACGGTAGGGTGCAGTAGGGTACAGTACAGTAGAGTCGAGTCGTAGAAAAAATATTGTATATAATTTTGTCTTAACGGCTCGTGCCGTCTTCAATAGCGATACTTGCATTCGCTCGTATAGCAACTCACGTCACTCGACTTTTAAGACCTCACTTATACAACCGTTGCATAAAATACTATTTTGAACACACTGAGCCTATCGGGGCCCTGCTCCAAGTTAACTGTTAAGTAAGGATTGAGTAGTGTTAAAATGTTTGGAACTGTCAATCCAAACCCACGTTAAACTATTTAATATTTTAATCCTCGACCGAAAAACTGGCCTTAAGAATACTCGCCGCCACCCGCTATCTTACTACTTGCGTCATTAATTCATTATTTAGCTAAACTGACCAAAAAGAGACGGGCATGTAGGTAGAGATTATAAAACGGGTTAAACCTTGTCGTCACTATGAGTGGATGATTAATGGATTATATAATGAATTACCTTTTTAGTGATTAGCAGAGGTTTATGGGAAATGTTTTAGTAAATTTCTCATTTTGCTGACTCAATGTAATGAGGGTTTATGTTTTGTTTTTACACAAGAATTATCAAAATTGTGCTGAAGACAGTGAATACACATAGAGTGTGCAGTTTTGTTTGAGTTAATGATGAATAATTTGCAAAAGGGATTTAAAAAAAAATTCTACGTGATAGAAAGCCAGCCTTTTTTTTAGTAGAAACATAACCTAGTGATTTATGAAATAGCTTGTTTATGGAACCATCTAATATACCACCTCTTTAAAAATCACTTCCCTGACTTTCGTAAGTCTTGGCATACTTTATAACATATAAATCAATTGTAAGAATAAATGCCTAATTTACTACGTGAAGTACCAATTTTTATCAATGAAATAAGACTCTAAATTCTAAATATAATTTCTAAAATCATAAAAATGGGAATTAACAACTCGATACCCAGCACCTGTTAAAAAAATCAGATTTTATCTACAAGATTCTAAGTACTACGTAAAGTAAAAAAAAAACTCATTAAATAAATATGCAAGTTCCCATTTATTTTTTTCACGTTACGATTAAAATCATGAGAGTAGCAATACATTGCGGCCTTATAATAATCCACCACATCTTAACTAAACCGGTAGCCCCGCAATCTATAGCCATTCGGATGATTTTACTCGTATTGTGAAAACTCGGTTCTGGTGACAGCGCTACCTCAGATTACGAAGCGCTTTAATATGTTGGAGTAATTTCTTTTCGCGTCATAAAATTTTGCAGTGAAGTCGGGTCACTAACAAAAGAATGAGTAATGACTTTGCGAAACAAAGTTGGAATTTTCGAGAAACTTCTAGAGAGAAAGCCTGTTATCTTAAGATTTGTCTCTGTTGTCTCACATTGCCGCTTGTCTGCTTTTGCATTATCTTGACGTCATTTAAATTTAATACTACAATAATGGTCAGCTACAGCGTGGTATACTTACCAAGCTTACTGCCTTTAACAACAAAAACGTGAATAAAAGTGACAAATTAATCATCTGTGGTTTTCTCTCGCTCTTTGTGCGACGTCCATGAAGAAACTTTGCAAAGTAAGATTCTATCCTAATATTAATAAATGCGGAATTTTGCGAGCGTGTATTTCCACGCTTCTTAGGCTATGGTCTCCTAGAAACGCTATCGGCCGCTTACAGCGTCACGTCGTACGCTGCGTCGCAATGCTTACTATCTAGACACGCGGCATCGTGTCAAGCCAAGTTCAAGCAAAGGAACTGGCTAGCCAGCGCCGAGTGTAATATTACACGAACCACTTGGTGCCACTTTTGACCCTTCTATAACTCAAAATCTCTTTAACGTAAACACATAAAACTACGTGTGTTTAATTATATCCATAAGGACATCTAGAAGCCCAAATTTCATGAAGCTAGCTCAAACGGTTATAAAGATATGAAGGTCAAAAAGTCGTAAATTTTAGCACTGACTGACTCACTTATAGTACCTAAACCTAACCTACTTCCAGATGTCCTAGGAAGTTCAAATCTGGCGTCAAATGTTAAGCTTCAATTTAACATAAGTTATGTACTTTGTGTAAATTATTGGACAATTAAATTTAGGAATTTATATTTATAAATATAAAACACTGTTGGAGTAGAAAAACCAAAGAAATAGAGTGTTATACTTGTTTAGGATGTTATTTGTTCTTACAAATAGATTTCAGTATTACCTGCAGAACTTGGCACCCATTTAGATCTCAATCCTTTTGTCGGTGAAGTCCATAATCAAGTATATTTTTAGTATTGAACTTGGCTAATATTTTTTACATTTATGTTTTTGGTGGGATAGAAATATACTGCTGTGGTCTCCTTCACACGTCGACGTTAGCGTCTTGACGCCTTACGCGGCATTCAAACTCTTTGCGCTCTCTCTAGTTATTTCGCACCATTTATTTATTTATTTAGTACTGAAAGACAACAATGAGGTCCACTTGTGTTAGTTAATCTTAAACTAGGTTAGTAATGTACATTACAGCGTCAAGTCGTGTCCAGCGTTTGTATACAAAATGGCAAGATTTAATAAAGAAAAGCACGAATTATTGATGGAATCAGTAAAAACTTTTAATGGATTATACGACAAAAGTGACAAGAATCCTAAGAAACAATATTTTAAACACCAATGTTATAGGAAATAATAGTCATGCACTTGCAAGAAACGACTGTAACGTCTTCGTCCACTACAGACGTTTTGACCGCCGACGCTGTGCATTGCGTTCAGACGTTGATCAGAATGTTGACTGATGCTGACGTCAGAGGTCACGTTTAACATAAAATAGGAGACCATAGCCTTACTCTTTCACACTTAAACCGCTGGTCAGGTTTCAGTGAAATTTGACGTACCTACAGATAGTTCATCTATACGTATTTAATCTAGTTCACCTATCTAGTTCACCTATACGTATTTGATACATTTTCTCTCAACAAATTGAATGGTTTCCGCGGAATCATCTCCTATTTCTTACATTACATTATTATTTTTAATTACATTATTAAATTATTATTATGTAGACGACCGGATAGCCTAGTTGTTAGAGAACCTGACTACGAAGCTTGAGGTCCCGGGTTCGATTCCCGGCCGGGGCAGATATTTGTATGAAGAATAAGAGTGAATATTTGTGCTCGAATCTTAAATGTTCAATGTGCATTTATCAATATAAATATGTTTATCAGTGGTCTAGTACCCATAGTACAAGCTTTGCTTAGTTTGGGACTAGTTCAATTGGTGTCAAATTGTCCCATGATTTATTTATTTATTTATTTCACGTACAGATCCTAGTTCTTCACCTAAATTTACGTATTAGATAAATTTTCTGTCGGCAAATTGAATGGTTTCAGAATAAGGATGTTGACACCACCAATCAACTGACGTACTTTTTATGAGGTGTCAAAACACAGTTCTCCCATAGAGTTTGAATGGCAATAGAAACTTATGACGTCACTTGTTCGCATACTCAATCAACTAACTATTTATTAAGGGCCTACCGAGCTTTTCGCGCTAATCGATTTTGGGTAGGCGATTTCGGGCGTGGGGGAGGCACGATGGCTCAAGATAGGTAGGTTGGACTGCGCGTGTTTTTGGGTATTTTCATCTTATTACTAAAACAAATACATATTTTAAAAATGTAACAACACTACGCCCTAGAAAACATCTTGTTTTATTAACATTCAAAAGTCATGACCTGCCGTGCAGTATTAGCGTCGTACTACGAATTTATTCTATTTTTTAGAGACGACTTTGGATGTTTTTTCTATCGAGCGAACTATAAGTAATCGTGTTACGATAAACGTTTGTCAATAGAGTGAATCATCAAATATCTTACACATGAATTTCAAGACTTTTACTTGTAACGATACAGCACGAGATTAAATGAATGCAATAAATGCGCCAAAAACACGGTAGCAACAAAAAAATCTGATTTTGCAATTAATCGAAAATTAATCTGGTTTTCAGGGCTAAAATAAAGCGTTTTTTTTTTTACACGAGTCGTGTCTTAGAATTATTTTTTAATGGTGCCAAAATCCCTATACTGGTCAATGAATTCTTTGTAGAATAGCATTAATGGTAAATTTTAAGACACTGTATCAGAATCTTCTGTTTTATTTCCACACAAAATGTGTCCACGAAACGTTCAAATAAATGACTCGAATATGTTATATAAGTATGTGTTCATGCCACAAAAATAGTAAGATTTTATAACAATACATAGTTAATATTCGTTAGACTCTTTAATCATTTATTCTTCACCCACTTTTGTACTAAGCGAATAAGCAAACATCCGGATAAAAGTTAGCAGTCGCCCACGCCAGGCTTCCCACTGCCTGACTTCTAAATACGCCAGCATTCAGGGTTGAGTTTTGAATAAATCATGACCGGACCAGCGATTCAGACCTTTGTGCTGCAGCACAACACTTAGTCCACTTGGCTTTATTACATTTGTTTAGGCGAATGAGTAGTGATGTGGAAAAAACCGGCCAAGTGTGAGTTAAAGTCAAAATATTTTTATTTAATTTAGGCTAAAGTCGAAGAATCTCCCACCAGTAAGGGAAACCCTGTAGAGAAGAATCCGCCTAGAAACTCTACAGTTAATCAGAATGTGTTTTTCGCGGCACGGCGAGTTGCGTGCGGTATCTTTTTGGTAAATAGTAGGCACTGGATTAACGATTAACGGACTTAATGATTATTAACCAAAAGTAAACGATATACCGTTTTAAGCTTTTGTGATTTTCACTCGTAACTGTTATACTAAACGGGACTTATCACGCAAACAATATTTACCTCAACGTTTCGGCCACATTGCAGCGGCCCGGCACGAGTTGACTGAACTCAACACCAACAACACGTGACCACGGCCGCTGCAATGTGGCCGAAACGTCGAGGAAAATATTGTTAGCGTGATAAGTTTAGTTAAAAGTTAACTAGTCCGTTTACATTTTTTTAAGTAAACTTAAAAGTTGACCCATTGTCGAAATGTTAACTTCGTTATTTAACGATTAACGAGTTAATGCCCAACTAGAATGCAACAGGCATGATTTTTCTTGCAGGTCTAAACCGGGCTTTAGATTATTCGGATCGCACCTAATTGCCATTAACCAACTACACGTACTCTGTACTATGTAACGTCTTACGTCAGAGAATCTAATATATAAAAATCTTGTGTCACGGTGTTTATTATCGAACTCCGCCGAAACGGCTTGACCGATTTTTATGAAACTTTTTTCACTGCATTTGGTAGGTCTGAGAGTAAGTCGTAGGCTATTTTTTATCTTCGTGGACGGAGTCGCGGGCAACAGCTAGTCTCCTTATAAAATACTGACAATTTCCTTAGAAACAATGACCTTCGGTTATAAAAGCATGACTAATGAACGAGTATTAACAGTGAGAGACTGTTCCAGTCTTTATCATACTTTCGCCTCTGAATAACAGAGGGAATCCCGACGCTCCATTCATCAAGGAATTTTTATTAAAGTAATAAAGAGAGAGAAAATACACAAGAAATTGTACGACCTAAAATTTTCTACTCCGCGGGCACACGTGCAAAATAGCTACGTCTGTGTGACAAATGTATGTTTTCATGCAAAACAATTCGTAAACGTAACAATGCATCGAAGAATCATCTTTACAACCCCTTAATGATTTTAAAAGATCATTAGTCTAAACAAAAAAAAACTGTTTGTATTTTATTTTACCATTTTCTCGGGATAATTGCTACATATATCCATACAAAATTACAGCTGTCTAGCACTAACAGTCATTAAGCTAAGCCACAAATGGACGGACGGCCAGCCAGACAAACAGACAGACATAACGAAACTATAAGGATTGCTAATTTGCCATTTTGGCTCCGGAACCCTAAAAGATTACTATGAAACACAAAACAGAGGACAAATCCTAGTCGGTAGAAATTGGCTGAATGATCGAATGATTAAAACGAATGGAAATTACAAAACTTGTGTCAACTTGTAATTTGGTAACTTAAATGTAATATTAGGTTACATTTTTCCTCTACTTTTAGTCGTCGCGACGGAACTGCTACGCAATAATGAACAACGTTGTTATGTGTATTATTGTGCAAAGTGTGCAGGTACAGTCAAAACCTTTAAGTCTACATCCATAGCGTCAAATATGCAAAAACTTAAATATATTTATGACTTTGACTGTACGCAGTTACGAACGTGATCGAAAACGGTTGCATGGAATATGGACTTTCGCGAAGTAGCGCCTGATTCAATCAATTATGAATAATTTCGCTTAAATCCTGACGATTTGACTCGTATGATGAGTATCTGAAATGAAGTGAACGGTAACTTCAAATTCTCTCTCTTCTTTTTAGTCTTTCTGTGCCAACTCTTGGTGTAGGCTTTATACAAACGCTTCCGAATCTACTTTTATTACAAAATTAAATTAATTTAATTAACCACAATTAAAACACTTCGCTCAACGAGCCGTAAATTACTGAGCAAAATGTAACCTCAAGTATTCAGCTAAATAAGCATTAAAACAATTCTTAACCTTGTTTCAGATTTACCTCCGAAAGTTAGTCGGATTAAAATAATAAGTCTGAAGGTAGACTCTCTGACAGAAACGGAAACTCTTCCCCACGCTTTTTATTACAAGAGATTACAACAACGCTTAATTTATTCTCGAAATTTGTCTCATCGCGAAAAATTTCCCGTCGCAATCGCTAACAAAAGGATGACTAATGGTTTTGTAAAACAAAGTTACACAGTCGCAAAGAAACTTTAAAAACAAATTTCAAGGATGTGAATTATTATCTCGGAAATTTTCTTTTTTCTTTAGAATTTTTGGGTTATTTTATGGTAATTGTTGTGTGTAATAGAATTTTTACTGGGGATTTGTTCCACGAAATATTGATGTTGTGCCTATGTAATCTTTGTCGTTATCTTTGGAAATTTATATTTTTTATTCCTCATGTTAGCATTTATAAATATTAAATAGAATTATGTTGTATAAATAAGTAATAATAATGATCTTAATTTGAAATAACGTTGGTACTTTGCTATAGTCGGATCCGGAAGTACAATTCTTGTTCCGCGTGCTGTCTTGCGATTGGTTAAACGATGGGACTGGTCGGAGGACGCTTGGAGGGGAGACTGAGCGAAAGACAGCACGCGAGAGCAGAAGACAGACCGTGACTGGGAGTGATTGAGTTAAGACGTAATAATAAGGACACGACTTGTAATTTTACTGTAGAGAGTTGATAATACAGTCATTATTCACGGTATTTTGGTTTACTTGAACTATCCCTTATAGTTCAGAAAGTGGGATTAGCTGAGGTTTCGTGCAAAACTAAGTGAAAAGATCGCAACGCCCACGAAAAGGTAAGTTTACCCTTAAATATTTGATCCTTTAAAGTATTCAAATTGTGTTAATTAGTGACAGCTTTAACCAAAATGGCGCAAAAGTAACGGTCCCGGTGGCGCCACTTTTGGTCTTAATTCGGATGACCTGGACGGTATTCCCTAAAATGCCCTAGTGCTGGTACAAACTATTGATCGACAGGTATTCACTTTTTGTCTATATGTAGTGTATGGCACTTTAATAATTGCTATAAATTATTCTTACTCCTACCCACATAAAATATTTTTTTTTAAATGAAGTCTGGTAACCGATTTTTTTCGAATAACGAGTATTTAAATAATGTTTAGCGGATTTTATTAGATTTTGTACAGTATGTCTTATCCACTAGTAAGTATGGTTGCCATTAACTTATTTAAATCAAGCTTATTTCTTAAAACAATAGTGACATTGGTTGAAATCGCTTGTCAATAAATATCTATAAATTCAAAAGCAGCTGAGTAAAATTATCATTTATTGCAAACTACCCCAATAAAATAGTGTAGTTATAAATTATTAACTACCCCCTTAACGAATTAACTTTAAAGAACCGAACAGCCTCTCTTGTTGTCGTTTTCAATTTCAGTGATCACGATGGAAAGTGGACGACCATCGTGTAAGCGTAGAAGGGAAGAAAGGTCTTCCTCAGACGACTCCAGCTCGCCGGATCGTCGTCGTAGTAGAAGTGCAAGACGCCGCAGCACTCGCAGCCGGGCGGCGAGGCGGGAGAAGAGAGCGCGACGCCGGCGGCAGTTGCGCAGCAGGTCGCGATGTCAGCGGCAGTCGCGCAGCCGGTCGCGACGCCGTCCTGAAGGTGAGCGACCACGGCAACGAGATGGCGAATCCCAATGTCGCCCTCCCGTTGATAACGAGCCCAACGGGATCCCAAGTGAGCAACAGCCTTTAGCTAGTACCTCGAATGACTTTATTAATTTTGCTATGCAATTTAAGGAGTTAGTTCAGACTATGAAAACAGCCGGCAGTAATAGTAGCGATCGATTTCCCACCATTAATGTTATTCCCGAGTTTGATCCCGCCAAAAGAAATCAAACGGTTGATATGTGGATCCTTAAGGTCAATGAGTGTGCAAAAATTTACGACTGGACAGAACGTCAAATTATACACTACGCTTTGCCTAAATTAGTAGGTTTAGCGCAGAAATGGTATCAAGGGCTACCGAGCCTTTTGTTTTCATGGTCTGAATGGCAAGACAAACTGCGATCATCTTTTCCGAGTGACGAGAATTACGGGCAATTATTGACGGATATGCTGGCTTATAAAGCACGTTTCGGCGAACAGTTAGAAGAATATTTTTATGAAAAAATGGTTCTGTTAAATCGCTGCCGAATATATGGCAAGGACGCAGTAGACTGCGTATTATTGGGTATTGAAGATAGATCAGTGCGAACTAGTGCTGAAGCGGCACAATTTACAGATCCTGACAAATTGCTAGTATATTTGAGAAATGTTAAAGCAATAAAACGAACCGATAAAACAAATGCACCTGTACAAGCCAGCACATCCGAAAATAAACGCACTAAATTCTTTAAATCAGTGCAAAACAATAGCGAGACTAAGAATTTTACCAAGTGTTACAATTGTGGGGAAGAAGGGCATCCATATTTTAAATGCAAGCAACCAATTAAAAGATGCGACTCATGTCATAAAGTAGGCCATGTTTCTAGTGATTGCAATGTCTCTACAAAAAAGGAAAGCACTGCAAATAAGGTTGTCTTACGCGTGTCATTAGAGCAGGATAATGACGTCAAATATTTTAAAACTGCCAAAGTTAATGGTCAGGAATTAGAATGTTTCGTTGATTTTGGCAGCCAATGCACCATGCTTAAAGAGTCCGCAGCTCGTAACTTATCGGATCAATGGGTTGTTAATAATTTGCCGGTACTAAGAGGTTTTGGAGATTCAGTAGTTAGCTGCATAGGTAAATTGACTGTCACAATCAAAGTGGATACTGCAGAGGCAACTTTAGAGGCTCTTATTGTGCCTGATGATTTTTTGAAAGTCCCTGTTTTGCTAGGCCAGACATTTACCGAGCAGGAACATGTAGTGGTGTATAAGACTAATGATATTCTAAGTATAACGACCAAGACAGTGCAAAAGAAAGCAGCTGTACAATTACATGTCCTTGAATCAGTAAATGTCAAAGGTTATACGGTAGTTGATGTTTGCTCCCTTCCTTTATATAATGGCGACCTATTTATTGAACCGAGTCTATGCCTGCAATCAAAGCGAGAATACGAGATCGTACAAAGCGTCATCACTGTCAAAGATGGCTGTGGTCGAATGCTAGTGAAAGGACTAAATACCGAAGGGTTTATGTTAGACAAGGATACTTTACTGGTGCGTGGTATACCTTTAAAACAATGTAGCTTATCTGTTCAGACTATTAGCGTAAATAGAATTGAAAGGAATTTAGAGAGTACACAAAAATCCTTGATTGACGAAACGATGATAAATGTAAATAGCAATATTGAAAAATCAGATAAACTAAAGCTAATTGAGCTGTTGAATGAATATAGAGATTGCTTCGCTTTTTCAGTCAAGGAATTGGGGTGCGTTAGTCATAGTGAAATGGACATAAAGTTGAGTGACCCAACGCCGGTAGTATACAGACCGTATAGGTTGCCTCATACAGAACGAGAAGTAGTTAGAAATATGGTTCAAGAATTGGAAGAGTCTGGTATAGTCCAACAGTCTTCGTCAGAATATGCATCACCTATTCTATTGGTTAAAAAGAAAACTGGCGATTACCGTCTCTGCATAGATTTTCGTACACTTAACAAACGCACGGTGAAGGAACACTATCCTTTACCAAGGATAGACGACCAATTAGATAGTCTGGCAGGAAATAAGTTTTACACCACATTAGACCTCGCTTCTGGATACTACCAGATACCCATGTCCGAAGCTTCTAAACATTTAACTGCCTTTGTTACGCCCGACGGGCATTTTGAATTTACTAGGATGCCGTTTGGCTTAGTGAATGCGCCGTCGACGTTTCAAAAGGCAATTAATAATATCTTAGGCAATGCCAGATTCAAAGACGCGTTAGCATATATGGATGACGTAAATATTCCTTCGAAGACTGTTGAAGATGGGTTTAGGAAACTTCGCGAAACTCTAGAGTTATTCAGAACGGCAGGTTTGACTCTAAATCCTAAGAAATGTCACTTTTTAATGCAATCTATTAACTACCTAGGATTTGAAGTTAGTGAAGCGGGTATCAGGCCAGGTAGTAGTAAGATAGAAGCAGTAGAAAGATTCCCTAAGCCAACCGACCAGCACAAGGTTAGACAATTCGTTGGACTCGCTAGTTTTTTTCGGCGATTTATTAAAGGGTTCTCTGTTATTGCTAAACCACTAACTCGTCTTTTAAAGAAAGATACAAAATGGGCCTGGGGTGAGGAAGAAGACAATGCTTTCTCTTCATTAAAGAACGAACTGATTAAAAGACCCATACTTTCTTTCTATAACCCCCAATATGAGACCCAACTACATACTGACGCCTCGAAAATGGGTTTAGCTGGTATGTTACTTCAGAGACGTGATAAAAGCACACCTTTTACTGCAGTTGCGTATTATAGCAGGCAAACATCGCCGGAGGAGTCTAAATTCTCTTCTTACGACTTAGAGACGTTGGCTGTTGTTTCGTCTATCCAGCGCTTTCGCGTTTATTTGCTAGGTATTCCCTTTACTATAGTTACCGACTGTAACTCACTACGTGCAACGTTCGAAAAAAAGGACATGTTGCCGCGTGTCGCTCGTTGGTGGAGTGTATTGCAAGAATATGATTTCAACGTTATTTATAAGCCTGGTACGACAATGTCCCACGTTGACGCGCTAAGCCGCAATCCTGCTAGCATAGAATCTACACCCATCCTTCAAGTTCGAAACGTAGACTCAAATTGGATAGCGACGGTACAACACAGCGATCCCGAATTGCAGAGAATTATTTCCATACTAAACGACGAAGAGAGTGATAAGATAGTAGACATTAAAAGGGGTTATTTGGTTAAAAGGGGTCTCTTATATAAGAAAACAGAGCAAGGCGATCGCTGGGTTGTACCAAAAGGAGTTAGATGGCAAGTGTTGAAGGCTAACCACGACGACATTGGTCATTTTGGCTTCGACAAAACTTTTGAGAAAATAAAGAATAGTTTCTGGTTTGCTAAAATGAGACGATTTATAAAGAAATACGTTGATTCTTGTTTAGAATGTGCTCATACTAAGGTTCCGGCAGGTAAAAGGGCTGGTGAACTTCACCCCATACCAAAAGTTGACTGCCCTTTCGACACTATCCACATTGACCACTTAGGGCCTTTTGTTCGTAGTAAAAAGAAAAACTCTTATTTGTTGCTGATAATTGACGCGTTTACTAAGTACATAATGTTGGTACCAGTAAAGAGCACCAAAACCATTCATTCCATCCGTGCAATCAAAAATTACTTCCACACGTTCGGTGTTCCAAGACGGCTTATTTCTGATCGAGGAACCTCCTTTACGTCCAAGAAATTTAAAGAATACTTACAATTACTCGGCATTAAGCATATTTTGAACGCAACAGCTTCCCCGCGCTCCAATGGACAAGTTGAGCGTTATAATAGAACGGTTTTGTCTGCTCTTACTGCTGCCACATTTGGCAAACAAGAACGGTTATGGGACGAGTGTGTGTCCGAAATACAATGGGGATTAAATAATACCGTTAATAAAGGGACAGGTAAAACACCGTCTGAAGCGCTCTTTGGTCTTCAACTAACTGGTACGTCGGATTCGGTCTTAAAGTTACACATTGACGGCGACGAGATAGAAAGCTTAGAAGAAAAGATAGATAATATTAGGGGTGAAATTACCGAACACGTGCAGTTAAATCAAAAGCGACAGAAAGAAGTATTTGACAAGAAAAGGAAAAAGCTCACTTTTCAGGTCGGTGAACTGGTTAGGGTAGAAAGAGATATACCAGTTAGCGGCCAGAGCAAGAAATTAGTGCCCAAACTACGTGGCCCTTACCGTGTTACTGCAGTATTGCCCAATGATAGGTATTCAATTGAGGACACACCATTGTCTCGAAAGGGTAATAGAGCATTCAATGGTGTTTTCTCAGTTGATAAAATTCATCCTTGGATGGTTTTTGATAGGAACAACGATAGCGATTCTAGTAGTGAAACTGACTGAGTCCTGTCTTTTGAAAAGTAACAAATATCCCATCTTCCTTACCAGTTGTAAAAAAAAAAAAAAAAAAAAAAAAAGCGCTGCATAATAAAGTTGTGAAGTGGTAACGATATTTTAATAATATTTTTCATTATTTAAGTAAATAGAATGTACTCCTGTGACACTAGGACATGTATGGGGCCTAGTGTCGCATTGAGCAATACTAGAGACGTGAAGGGGGCTCTAGTATTGAATTAAGTCAAGAATGGAAGTAATTAGAGACATGCAGGGGCTCTAGTACTTTCCTCTTCATGATAACTTATGGTATATTGGAAACATGAAGGGGTTCCGTATACAAGTTTAATTAAGAACGAATTATTAACATTAACACTAATGTAGCTTTCAATATTATAAGGAATTATTATTTGAGAGTGTAATTATTATTATTATATTATGGTATATTGGAAACAGGAAGGGGTTCCGTATACGAGTATAATTAAGAGTGATTATTAACACTAATTATGCTTACGATGTTATAAGAAATTATGTCTTGAATGAGTAATTATTATATATTATGGTATATTGGAAACAAGAAGGGGTTCCGTATACAAGTATAATTACCTAAGAACGAATGATTACACTAATTAAGTAAGCTAATATTATTATAAGAAATTATTATCTGAATGTGTAGTTATTGTTATATTTAAGAAAGGCTCGTATCAAAGTAGTATCAATCTGTGAGCCATACATGGGCTGGAAATAATTATTATGATAATTATAATATATAATTGTTATAATAGAATATTAATATCTACGTCTAGGATAGTAACTAAAGAAGTAATTTTGTATCGCTAGTTACGTATAAGGAAGGATACACTTGTGATATGTATTGCTCTTTCATGCAAGCACCGATGGTAATTAATTATAGTTATCCATATTTGTTGTGTATAACTCAATTCTGCCAAGAAGATAATTTAATGTATGATAATATAAGAGAATCAAGAATAATAATTATTGTTGTAATATGATAGTTTCTGTTTTCTCGAGACGATAAAAAGTCAGGAAAGGCCGACTGTTAGCATTTATAAATATTAAATAGAATTATGTTGTATAAATAAGTAATAATAATGATCTTAATTTGAAATAACGTTGGTACTTTGCTATAGTCGGATCCGGAAGTACAATTCTTGTTCCGCGTGCTGTCTTGCGATTGGTTAAACGATGGGACTGGTCGGAGGACGCTTGGAGGGGAGACTGAGCGAAAGACAGCACGCGAGAGCAGAAGACAGACCGTGACTGGGAGTGATTGAGTTAAGACGTAATAATAAGGACACGACTTGTAATTTTACTGTAGAGAGTTGATAATACAGTCATTATTCACGGTATTTTGGTTTACTTGAACTATCCCTTATAGTCACCTTGTCGATGGTAAATAGAAAGTTTATTTCTCAATAGGACAAGATGAACAGTTCGAGTTCCATTCCTCATTATCTTTAGATTGGCTGGTTTCAGCTGGTTTCACCACATTTTGATATTTTAAGTATCTGACAGATATTGGCAATACCGACTCTGTTTATTCGCACAAAGCAAACAAAGGTGGCATTACACATATTTGACTGATGAAACCGATATTGAACCTGTGTCAAACAATGACAATGCAAAAAAATTTAGGTGGTTATGATTATGAATTATGATGAGCTTAGGAAGGCGTAACAATAAAATTTTTACTAACCATATTAATTTTAGAAGAGAAGTATCTCTATTGATCGTAATAAAATCATATCTATGTCAGGACTTTTTTCATAATATAAACAACTGACCACGAAGGGTTCACTTGCCATCATTAGAATCCAGCAAACACACTGAAAAAAATTCTTTCTAGGTTAATATTTTGTTTAATTTATTGAATCAGGCGTTACTTTGCGGAGGTCCATATTAATGAACTAAAACAATTACTTTGCTCACCCGCGACCTTACAATAGTTACGTTTATGCAAGAAATGTGTGTTCATGCAGTTCCTCCACCTCCACACTGTACGAACACACACAAATCACATAAACACAACTATCACCACCACCAAGCTACACTGACGCGTTTCGAACTCAACCAGAGCTCATCCTCGGAGTTACCACAACCGTATGCTATGCTACCAAATGTTAAACTAACAAAACAAAACAAATGTTTTAACTTGTCACTGTAACTTCACAAGTACCCACTTTATTTTTCTTATTCTCAAACTACCCCACAAAAATTAACTTTTATTGACATATTATAAAACTACCTTGAATTTTTGTTTATTTATTTATAAGGCTATTAATACTAACTGTTCAAATTAGACCCAAGCCGCAGTAAAGGAGAAGATACTAAATTTACCTGTTCATTAATAATAGATCCCATAGTGTTGTACCTAATTATTTCCATGCATTCCAGAGCATCCAGACGCAACCCCTTGCCGCAATAATGTAACACTTCATAAGAATCTGAATCTAACAATGAATGATTTGATTCCAACAAATGTTTTGCAAAATTCGATCTATCTGGATGCTCATTCCTATATGCCGAAACATGCTCTTTAAATCTAGTATTAAAAAAAAATTAAAATTGTTTCGGCATATAGGAATGAGCATCCAGATAGATCGAATTTTGCAAAACATTTGTTGGAATCAAATCATTCATTGTTAGATTCAGATTCTTATGAAGTGTTACATTATTGCGGCAAGGGGTTGCGTCTGGATGCTCTGGAATGCATGGAAATAATTAGGTACAACACTATGGGATCTATTATTAATGAACAGGTAAATTTAGTATCTTCTCCTTTACTGCGGCTTGGGTCTAATTTGAACAGTTAGTATTAATAAAATATGCCTTATAAATAAATAAACAAAAATTCAAGGTAGTTTTATAATATGTCAATAAAAGTTAATTTTTGTGGGGTAGTTTGAGAATAAGAAAAATAAAGTGGGTACTTGTGAAGTTACAGTGACAAGTTAAAACATTTGTTTTGTTTTGTTAGTTTAACATTTGGTAGCATAGCATACGGTTGTGGTAACTCCGAGGATGAGCTCTGGTTGAGTTCGAAACGCGTCAGTGTAGCTTGGTGGTGGTGATAGTTGTGTTTATGTGATTTGTGTGTGTTCGTACAGTGTGGAGGTGGAGGAACTGCATGAACACACATTTCTTGCATAAACATAACTATTGTAAGGTCGCGGGTGAGCAAAGTAATTGTTTTAGTTCATTAATATTTTGTTGTTACAGAGGTCATAGATACGCCTATCTACTGTATAAAAATCAAATTTCTACAAGGGTTGAAAAAAATGCAGTCTGGTGATTGAAAAGGACGTGAAGATGGACGGATGAATGGATGACGGCAAAAGGGTTTTGTTTGAACTGTTTAGGTATAAAACTTGGAAAATTACGGTGGAGTTTAAGAAACGTTTCAGTAACACATCAGATCTGTCATGTGTTTTTGGTCCTTTTTTAGGGTTCTGTATTTCTATACGTATGAGTTTTTGACGATGTGCTAGATTTTCAGTCTAATTAACAATGATTAATCAGTAATCACAAGTTAGTTGAATTGAGGGCCGTTATTTAGGGATATGTGAACGAATTCTGCCACCAACTTCGGGGATAAGCCTGTGTCAATTACGCATTGAGAAGGGTCTTGGTTCGGCACGACAAATTGAATGGTTTGAGACGCACCAGCCCGACTGACTGGCAATTTTTACCACTAAGGGCAGGGACTATGAGCTTATAGGATCGATATGGTGGATAACGAAATGTATGGAAGGCGATTTTATGATAGCCCGGCGACATATCTTTGTTTCACACAAATGGGATTTATAAAGGCTGTCGGTGTAAGGTATTGAAGCGCTCGTTTTGCTTGGCACCCTTGCCCATTTGTTTCAATCTCAGATGAAATAAAAAGTAAAGACAGAATTTAGCAAATAATTTAGCGTAGCTGGGTGAATCAACTTTTTTGTGTTGTTTACTCTGTCCCCTGTTCATACTGTTTCATAGAAAAATGCTTAGGTTGTCCAAGAGACAAAATTTGTGTAACCGTTGCAACGAGTGGCACTTAAAAGTTGATTCACCCAGCTGCAGCCTTAGTCCGATTGGCGAAGCTTTCGTGCACTTCCCTAAATCTGCATGCGTGCGACGAAGCTTAGTTTTACCGGCCTTACTTGGTCGTTTGCTTTTACTTTCCGTCCGTCTTTACTTTTTATTTACCAAGTATGTGAAAAGTGACTTAAGTTCAATATCAGTTCTGCATACTACTACATACAAGAAGAGCCGTTCTTAAGTTTTTTACCTATACATACCTACAATATACATACGTATAGTCGGGGTAAGAAAAGGTTCGTCACTTTTCGACTCTATGTCAACGAGTTAAGGTCGAAAAGTGACGAACCTTTTCTTACCCCGACTATACCTACAAAGCGACGTAGGACAAATAATAATTAAGGATTTTTCCTCTTTGTTATGTCATGACATGTCATGTCTTTTCAAAATGTTATGACGAAATATGCCAAAATCTCTCCGAACTTTAATTATTACCCGTCGTAAAGTTCCACATTTCATACGTTAGCTATTCAATCAAAGTAAATTAAAGACAACTCGTCAACTCGTAACAATAAACAAATTTCGTTGAGCGCTTTGAGTCGAGTAATGAATAAAGTTTTATTAAACAATACGGGCTCAGTCATGTGACGGGAATCGCTATTGCTTTGTTTAGTAAAATTGTAGGAATATCAACTACGAGGCCGAGGAACTATGATGTTGCAAAACCAAATAAAACTGATGATGGCAAAAAACCAGACGGAATTTCACTGATTCCGTGGATATTCGGTTGTGTGCTAGTGTGGGACGCTACTTGCGTAGATAGACACACTAGCTCCGTCCCACGTCCGCGGAACAGCTTATTAAGCTGGTGCAGCCTTTGATCAATTATAACTGAAGATACACATTGCCGAACAAAATCCCCTTCAAAGAATGTCCGAACTTTTTTATTTGGTTGCATAACAATTAAAATTATCACCTACACAGAAATTTGAACCTAGTCTTTACTTCATTACAGTCGAATTTCGGTTGACACTTGACAGCTAAACTTGACAATTTCACGCAACGTACTGAGAAAAAGAAGGCCACTTTTATCAAAGTGGCGCTCATTTGGCTCGGACATTTTCGGGCGCGCGACTGTGGATCTACAGTTATAATTGATCAAAGGGTGCGGCAGCAGAAGCGGCGAAAAAACTTAGCAAATACAAAGGTGCTCTGAATACAACTTTGTTCCATTCGTGGTTGAGACCTATGGCCCGTGGGGCTTCAGCGCAAAAAATCTTTACAAAGACATTTCTGAACGGCTTTGTGTTGAACCAAAGGAGATTGAAGAGCTGGCAGCTTCCTCGCACAATGTTATCAACATTGTTATACAGGGAGGTAATGCTGCCAGTGTATTTGTGTCCATGTCGCGGGGGGAACCTTTTGTTAATTTTATTTAGTTGTAGTTTAGTTACTTTTATTTTATTTTTAATTATAGTGTTAATTTATTGAAAGATATTATGTCCTGTAATTAATAAAAGTCCATGAAAATATCGACAACGACAGTGAACTCTATCCAAAATTGTACAAATGTGTATACTAATTTTTTTTACCTTGTATGATGTATATATATATATATATGATGCAGTAAGCAGAACAAGATTTCTATTTCTATAAAATTATATGTATTATTATTTTATTAAGTAATATCGATCCAACTAACACAAACAACTCACAAAATGCTAACGCGTTTAAGATGATAACGTTTAGCGTTTTAGTTCATTAAAAAACGTCGTTCGATACACGCGCGGAAATGTCATTCTTCACTCGTCTCGGCACTCGTGAAGTAATGACATACTTTCCGCACTAGCATCGAAATGTACTATTATTTTACCTATTAAAACCAGATTAATTTTCAATTAACTGGAAAATTAGATTTTTTTATGCTTAAAAACAAATAAATAGTGAATTGAGCTAGCATCGTGTGACGTCATAACTTGCCATCCTCATGCAAAATCTTTGGTAGAACTGTGTTTTGACAGCTCATAAAAAATAGGTCAGTTGATTGGTGATGTTATCATTCCTATTATGTCCTATAGTGTTTTTGCTTGCAGGGCCCTTTTTCAGCAACGTGACAATTGTCAGTGACATATGTCGAAAAAATATTGTACCACTTGTGGGTTCTAGGTACTAAATGTGTTAATAACTATTATGTTCTAAAACGAGAATA
This sequence comes from Archips xylosteana, assembly GCA_947563465.1. Classification (NCBI taxonomy): domain Eukaryota; kingdom Metazoa; phylum Arthropoda; class Insecta; order Lepidoptera; family Tortricidae; genus Archips; species Archips xylosteana. The sequence continues at coordinate 9,705,237 of OX387362.1, forward strand.
TTGTAGCTTTGTCGGTAAATCTTGACATGAGATTAAAGCTGTGTCAGTATTGTGTTACAATTGTAGTATTTCGTGGTCAACATACGCGTATATTTTAATATAATTTGCATGTATTAATGTGTACCTATTAATAGGTGCGACAATTTTATTATCATATTGATGAAATAGAGCCCTTTTAAAGAATTAAATTATTAATAAATTTGTGACTTGAAATAGCTTGAAATATATCCTATTTTATCGCCCTAGGGGTCATTAAGTTAATTAATATTACTAGGGATTCAATTACGACTGTCAATATTGCTAAAATTAACTCGACATTTCGATCACATTACAGTGGTTGGTCGTGGTCACGACTAGTTTATTGATAACACTTGGATTAGCAATAATACGAGATTGATGTTGATAATCTGTAAATTTCTAGGTATTTGTCCATTAATTATTTTCAAGCTTAACGTATTTTGACACGCTCGCACGAAGAAGTCTACCTATATTAAATAATAAACCTATTTTTTTTTTAATTTCGTTTTATGCCCCTATTCATTATGTATTTATTTTTAAACTAATTGTAAAGATTCTAGCTAAAAGTTACACAATCATTCATACTAATATTATAAATGCGAAAGTGTGTCTATCTGTCTGTCTGTCTGCTTGTCTTGTACCTCTTCATGCTGAAACCACTGAACCGATTTAAAAGTGAAACTTGGTAGGGACAGGATAGTTTTTATCCCGGAAAATTGCATAATTCCCGCGGAATAGCGATAAACAAATTCTTCGCAGAAGCACTCACGAGTAACAGCTGGTAATGTACAGGATGTCCCGTAAGTAGCAAGACAAACTGAAATGGGAGATAGGTGGGTACTTGGGTAGGTCATCTACCAAATATCAAAACCGTTTTCGAGAAATTTCGATTTTTCTGATTTTTTGAAAAATGTATACCAGCACTAAGATTTTGAGTTGTGATATTCGGAGTTAATAATTTTTTGCATTTATTTTTATTTATAAATAATGTCGAATACTTTTGTTATCAGATTCAAAAAACCATTTTTAAAAAACTTTTGCAGTTTTTTTATTCACTTTTATTTCAATTTAAATTTTGCCTCTTGTCCGAAACTTTGATCAAGATTTGATACAATCACAGTGAAAAAAATTACATGACCACTGTTTAGCTCACAAGCTTAAAAACATGTCCATTTAATGGACAATCAAAAATCATAAATAGCTTATCAAAAAAGTATTTACAGAAAAAAAATCTCCATACAAAGCATTGTATAAATATTGAACTCAATTTCTAACAAAAGCTACCAGTCCTGTTTAGGAATTATAGAAGAAACCTGCCTATAAATGCGGTCTTTTCCTCCAAAGCCCTACGTTAAGCGTCCCCTTACTCCTATTGTCGACGCGCGGTTCTTGCGACAATGTAATTTGCTGGTATTAACGATTACCACCCGAGCGTGAATCCATCGCGAAGTAATATAAGTAAGCCAAATGAGCATTTTCCTCATAAATAGACGAACCCACAATACTGTTATTGTATTTATTAACTTGGGGAATAATACATCGGGAAGATACATTGACGGATTATTTTACCAATTAGTATTGAATGTCCTGGTATAAAGCATGTCAGGTGTTCGAAGTCGTTACTTATCGAATATTTCCTGAGCAAAAATTACCATGGAATGTAATTACTTGGTAACTATGTCTGTCATAATTAGGGCATGTAACAAGGGCTTGTCAATATTTAATTATGTAAGAGGCAAAGATTCTGTTGTTAACAATTCAGATTATCCACGAAACATGTTGCAGTATCCTAATCTATCTATGTATATTGTCACAGGGAAATGGTCAAGAAAATAGAACAAATCTCAAATATTATCAAATTTTAAAGGAGAATTGATTTTATCATTTGCTTAGAAAAAGCACTCCGCAGTTTAGGTATGTTCGGCTGGTGCGCCTCTCGGGCAGGCGTATGGCAGTAAGTTGTCGCTCGGCATTCGGTTCACACGCTAGCCGCGTCACCCGTAATTATTTTTCTGTCATTTTTGCAACAAACAATGACAATGACAATCTAAACGATCTTATATATCTGCTATGAAGGCAATTTTGTTCCTCGTAAGATATTCGTCATGCAAGCGCGTGATTAAAATATCAAGGAACGTGACGAAACACAACGAAGCGACTAACGTACGTAATGACATCTCGAATCGCAGCATTTCCCCATTCCGTGGAAATTTCGGTTTATCGATTACGGAAGGAAGATTAACTAGGCCGGTATCCCGGGCGGTTGTCGATAAGCAGCCAATCCGGTTTGGACATCACTAAAATTTACATGTTGCGACATTTTCGTCGAACGATTATTTGTGCACGCTTTTATTTTTCTATTAAGTCAAAATATCTTTACTCAATTTAGAAAAGCTCTTATATGAGTGTTTGAAAAATCTACCACTGTTCGAAAAAATCTGTGGTGAGAAGAAGGGGGCAAACACTCAACGAAATATTTATATTATTTTTTCACAACAAATCTACAATTTTATCTAATCATATCCAAATTATTTACACATATAACACAGCAGGTATACTATTTTGAATCCTGGGATCTCGAAAAATCCCAATCTATAGCCGTGTCTAACAAGATGGAGCGACGACCTGGTTAAGGTTGCGGGATCGCGTTGGTTGCGGATGGCACGGAACCAATTTGTTTGGCGAGCTTTGATGGAGGCCATGGTTCAGCAGTGGAAGTCTTTCGGGTGAAATGATGATGACTAACTTGCAATGATTTTGTAAGTAGGTCAATAAATAAATAATGACTGAAATTTTTTATAATATATGAATTTTATTGCGTAAATGTGTGTGTTATCATGACGTTTTTTAATACAGTTGCGAAAAAAAAAAATACAACAGAATAATTTGCGACTTTTTTATTAGGTGTAATAATACAAAACAATCAAACAACATGCATACATACATACATACATCCATCCATCCATACATCCATCCATACATCCATCCATACATCCATCCATACATCCAACCATACATCCAACCATACATCCGTCCATACATCCGTCCATACATCCGTCCATACATCCGTCCATACATCCGTCCATACATCCGTCCATACATCCGTCCATACATCCGTCCATACATCCGTCCATACATCCGTCCGTCCGTCCGTCTGTCCGTCCCTCCATCCATCCGTCCATCCATCCATCCGTCCATCCATCCATCCGTCCACCCATCCATCCGTCCATCCATCCATCCGTCCATCCATCCATCCGTCCATCCATCCATCCATCCATCCATCCATCCATCCATTGGAACAAGTACAAATTTAAAAAGAATAGAAAAGTAAATCGCACTAGTTCGCAAAAACGAACTTTGCGCACGCAATACAGCCAAAAAAAAGGGCACTTTTTGAGCAACTGTATTGAAAAGTATTTTTTACTAGAGTCGCGTCTACGAATTATTGTTACATGGTGTCATCCATCCCGATTGACACAGACAGAATAAAAAATAAGGTTTCCGTACCTCCATACAGGTTAGTTTTATTATTTTTTAAAATTTTTTAGCTAGTTATAGCAATAAATGTTCGGTGAAAATTTCAAGCATCTAATTAAAGCCATTATAAAGATCGAGTTAAAAACGCTAAAAAAAACGTTTCTTGTATGACGACCCCCTTTTAACTTTATCTTATTTTTTTAGTATTTGTCGTTCTAGCGGCTACGGTAATACATATTCGTTTCAAGAGAGAAAGAGAGATGAGGTAGAGCTCTGTGACCGAGAGGAACAGACGGACAGACAACGGAGTCTTAGTAATAGTATCCCGTTGGCACCCTTTGACACAGAACCCTAAAAATGACAAGTGGAGCGAACTCTTTCTAAAAAAAAACCCGCCCCATTCCTTAAATAATACAAGCCTTACCTTATTCATCAGTACAGTTCCGCAGAATACAAGAAAAACCTTGCAGTAATTCTTATCTTCCGTAATGTTATAACTATGTACTTGTATTTAACTTAATCAAGCTTCTTGATATTAAATGTCGGTATGGATGCGCAGAGGAAAGTTTGTTTTCGAAAGCCTACTTTGTGACTCGCTTCTGATGGGATGAAGAGAGGTCGAGGAACTGTTAAGTATTTTTTTTGTTTGCTTTGTACTTAATTAGGTTTGTATGAGACGATGACATGGTTGACATCTAAGAAGTTAATTTTGCAAAATTCAAAAAAGAAATCTTAAGATGCAAAGACCATTCTTTTAAGCTTTCTTGTGTTTAGAGCCTTTGGCTTATCGACGTTAGTGGAAAAATCACACATACTTTTTCTTCTACATATACATTATTATTTCAAATATATAAAACGACGGGAGGATTATAATACCTAATTCTTAAAAAAGATAAGGATTTGATTTATAATATATACCATCTAGAGTATCTGTGGTGTCTTAGATGGTATCTGGTGGCTACCCTACCGATAACTTACAATATTACTGTCAACTTTGACATGGGGCTATCTTTCCCTAAATTTGAAATTAAATTGAGTTAAGAGGGTTTATACCTGATGAGCTGGCAACGTTGCATAATTGTTAGTTTTTCTCGATTATTCCATAAAACATTTTCTAATTTTCATTCAATTTTTATGGAACAATCGAGAAAAACTAACAAAAATGCAACTTTGCCAGCTCAGCTGGTATAAACCCTCTTAAGTATTAGTTTTTAACTCAGTGTCAATAACTTCATTCATTCTCAAATCGGTAAATACTATGAACCACACAAATCCTATCCTACTAATATTATAAACGCGAAAGTTTGTAAGTATGGATGGATGGATGTTTGTTACTCTTTCACGCTAAAACGATTTGACGGATTCTGATGAAATTTGGCACACAGTTAGTTAGTTTATAATCCGGATTAACATATAGGATACTTTTTTATCCCGGAAAATTGCATAGTTCCCGCGGGATAGCGATAAACGAATTCTTCGCAGACGGAGTCGCGGGCAGCAGCTTGTAGTAAAATAAATTAGGTCCTTATTGCAATGCTATTAAAGTCTAATTTTGACAAATTCACGCATCTTCGAGAATAATTGGTGCAGCTATAAATTGGTGTTAATGTGTATTAAAGATGCGCATTTTTGATACCAACTTGAGCTGTAAACTATTTTTGTGCTCAATTGTTAGAGTGGCTTGAGCCACTCACTCTCTTAAAAAAGTGCCGTGTGTCTCTGCACGTAATGACAATCTGGCAATTTCATTCAAGATGACCTCTCCGTAGCCGTTCGCTAACCGCAAGGACCTTTCAACCTCTGAGGTTATACTAAAATTATTTTTATCTGCTGTTGACAATCCAAATCTAATCTAAATGGTTGAGTAAAGTTTACAACGTTGAGAGCTTCTGATAGAATTATCTAGGTTTAAGGTTAGTTTAGCTTAGGTTTAGTTTATATAGGTTTAGGCTGCGTTTCCACCGGAGCTGTGCGAGGATGCGTTGCGAGGGATGTATTTGTCATGAGCAAATAAAAACACTTCATTCACCTAGGACCTTTTAAATGAAGTGTTTCTATTGGTTCATGACAAACACATCCCTCGCAACGCATCCTCGCACAGCTCCGGTGGATACGCAGCCTAAAGCCCGATTCGCTAACATGTACCTATGGGAGAAAAAATAATTAAAAGTCTGCGCAGGTTAAACAATATTTACTGGAACGGGGATTATTCTAGATAAAATACTAGCAAAATACCGTATTTCCATTTGACGTACTAATAAATAAATTATATTTAAAGTGTTAAAAAATATATGGGATAATATTAATGGGAAAAAACTCTGTATTTCTCTCCTTCTTGACTTATCAAAGGCATTTGATAGCGTCCTGCACGATGTACTTTTGCTTCAGTTAGAAAATATTGGAGTAAGAGGCCATGCTCTTGATTTGTTCAAGAATTACTTATCAAACAGAAAACAAGCAACTGCTATCTCAAAGTACTGCAAAGAAAGCAAAACCATAGAACTTGTGTGTTCTGATTTTGTAACAGTCTCTAAAGGGGTTCCTCAGGGAAGTATCCTGGGACCCCTTTTATTTTTAATATATATAAACGAACTTCCCAGGATTGTTGATGAACCTTGTGTGTTATTTGCGGATGATGCAACTATTTTGTTTTCTGGAGAACGGTCATCAGCTGGTGTTATCGAACAGAACATTAATAGCACGCTCAAAAAAGTAGTAGAGTGGCTAAAAAATATAAATTTAAGTGTAAACTTGAGTAAAACAAAATTGTTACAGTTTAGAAATTACAAGTGTCCCCCTATAGAACTAAATGTAACTGAAGCTGGTGTATCGTTGGAAACGGTGAATAGTGCAAGTTTCTTGGGTGTGACTATTGATACTCATTTGAACTGGAAGGATCATATAACAAGGATTAACAAAATCATATCCAGTAAATGCTATGCTTTGTCCATCTTGTCCGGAGCCTGTTCTGAGAGTATCACCAGAAATGCATATTTTGGGACTGTGTACCCATTATTGACCTATGGTGTAATTTTTTGGGGTAATTCTGTAAATGTGCAGTCAACATTTTTGCTTCAGAAAAGATGTATACGTACCATATATCGTTTATATAGTTATCAATCCCTTCGAAATGTATTTAAAGAAAAAAGATTATTAACCCTTACAGCTATTTATATTCTAGAATTATGCCTATTTGTGAAAAGCCATCCTAATTATTTTACAAAAAAATCAGTACTTAAGGATAATTTACGAATGCAGTATAAATATAATTTATTTTGTCCTAGGGCGAGAAATTTAATTTATAATAAATGTGCTTATGTTATGGCAATAAGGATATTTAATAGTCTTCCTCAGGAGCTGAAAATGTTGGACGGTCAACAATTTAAACTAAAACTAAAAAATTGGCTGTTTGAAAATGTGTTCTATTCATTGAATGAATTTTATGCACACGTTAAACACAAAAATTAGTTTCTAAGTTAGCATAACTCTTAAGTTGAGCAATAGTTTTGTAGACTAAGAATATTGTATGTCCTCACTGGGCAACTGTTGGAACTATTATTATAAGTATAACACCATTGTACCTACAGTTTTTGCAATAAATTGATTCTGATTCTGATTCTGATTCTGATTGTTTTTGGGTTCCGTACCTCAAAAAGAAAAAAAAACAGAATCTTTTATATTATCACTTTGTTGTCCGTCCCTCCGTCCATCCGTCCGTCCGGATGTCTGTCAAGACCCTTTATCTCGGGAACACGTGGAGGTATCGAGTTGAAATTAAAACCATAATATACTCAGGTCTACAGTCACTTGAAGCTGTTAAAATTAACTTTGTAAGGTAACGTAAAAAAAGATACGGCCGTTTATGCCAGAAAAAACGTTTATTTCGACATTCTCAATTAAGGGAATCAAAATTTACAGGGTATTTTCTGTTGATCTAAAACTATGAACTATCTTATACTACAAGATACATAGGGAAAAATCTGAAATCATTCTTTTGTAATTTTGTAAGGGGCCCTGACTTACCAATATAAAATGATCTCAAACTGCGTACATTTCACTTACAAGTAGGGCTCTGCTAATCCTAGATTATAATAGATACGGCTGTTTACGGTGTATATTCTGACATACCTACAAATTTGTACGGAAACCTCGATACGCGAGTCCGACTCGCTTTTGGCGGTTTTTTTTAGAATTTCTTACCTTAATGAGAAAAACGCAATCACTAAATAATGACAGATGTAGGTAGTAACGTATACGTATACGTCTTGACTCGATAAATGTTCACATATTTCTGAACAAATTTTGTTGTATTTGTAGTGTAGATAAAAACAGACAGATATTTATTTTATGTCCTTCACTGTACACTAAATATCTAATGTATCAAAATGTGCTCAAAAACTATTTACTACTGTAGGTATCTATTATGCAGACAGGGTGGAAAAAACGAACGCCGCATGGAACGCAACTACTTTAAACATTGGAAATACCACATTCTATGTAAAGGAGACTTTATTTTTAAAAACAATAAATACTGCATTCATGGTTTTATGAAAAATCGCTTGTCTTAGTCGAGACTCGAGCCGGTCAAATGCGACAGAAATAGCATGTCGTGTTTTATGACAGATCGAAAGGGTTACTGATAAAGTTCATTTGTCTCTAAGTAAAAGGAGGGCATGAAAACAAATAATTACGTGTGGGTAATTTTGTTTTCACTCGTCACGGGAAATGGACCGCAGCTACCTTAACTATTGGAAATAGCAAACTGTACCTGCGCAATCGAGACTTTTAAGTATTTTGGCCTCCATGTGGCGTAAAATTCTTCCAACCTGTGTAATCGTATTTTGATATTTTTGAGCACCTTGGCCGGCTCCGGTACATCTCGATTCCACTGTACCATCAAATAAAAATGTTTTGTACGCAATAAAATACCCGCATAATACGGTTGACTGCCGGAGTTAAAACATAAAAGGGCCGCGATATGAACCTTGCTAAAACTTCTGACGGATCCACTTGCCAATATCGCTATTGGGTCTATAGTACGAAGTTTATCGTACTTTCCGCCCGAGTGAAGTGTGGGCACAGAGTCGGTTGCCTCCTTGAGTATATCACACCATAACGTAACGTTTCGGGTGTCGGGTTGCGAACGTCCGATGCTAAGATGAAATCATTTCGGGGTAGATGTGGTAATAATTATGGATGTGGTTAGTGTTTTGTTTATCACTTCTTAGAGTGGGAGTCGATAACCTTTTGTAGTAAGGGTCACATCGTGGCGAAATGGGATAGTATATTGGTGGACCACTTTGTTCATGGTATCTATCTAGATACTTATCTGGAAATAGCCGTATCAAAACAGTTCTGGGAGTTGTGGGGCGCGTGTTGACGACTACTGACTGGTATATAATGAACTTATGTACTGTGATGATTTTTTTTTAATAAAACTCTAAAGGTTATTTAAAAAACATGGGAGCTAAATGGAAAATCCCCTGCCATGAAATTTGGGTAAACGATAGACCAAACAATAGATAAACCAAAAATCAACAGCTATCTAAAGTCGTTGGGAATATAAATAGCATGTTTTTTATCTAACGATAAATTCTATTACCCTGTGACATTCTTATTATAATTGTCGTATTGGTAAGGATTCCTACGAATAAGACAGTTTCTTCGGTACGTTACATAACAATACTCTCAGAAGCAAAACTTCGCCAAATACAGAATTGTATCGGGAAATAAAATATAACCGTTTGATTCTGGCTTCCGCGAAAGATATCGGAAGCCAGCTATATCATTAAGGTCGTTGATGAATATTAAAGTTGCACGTATATCGGTACAGGGTGCCTTTGAGTGATTTAGCCTAAAGTCTGCCGTTCAACCTTCGTTCAACGGAAGAAAACGAAAACGAATTGACATGATCTTGTGTTGTTATTGGGCATGCATTAGTACTGTAGGCACTGGCCACCGAGACCGTGTTTGTGTTTCAAATATTTAAATCTTACGGCTTCTGGAATTCGAATCAAGAAATGAACGTTGGACAGCGGCCGGTCGGGGCAGCCATTCTGGGTTAGGCCGTACCACGCGAGTGTTCTGATATAAATAAACTAGCTTTTGCCCGCGGCTTCGCTCGCGTGTACCATGAGTATTCCAAAGAACCAAGATATCAAGCAAGCAAGCATACAGGCAAGCAAGCAAGCAGGTCCACAATTGACCAAGAAATCGGTGAACATACCTACATAAAAAAATACATGAGGTGGAATGCATAACCTCCTCCTTTTTTAGAAGTCGGTTAAAGAGCCCTTTGCGGCCTATTTACAGTATAAACTTATGCATTTTGAAATTTTAGCTTTTTACAACCCGTAAAACGCAAAATCCCGTTTTTTCCCGTTCCCGTAAGAATTTCGGGAAATGTTTTCTTAATGCTCCCCTACACTCCCCAAGGAACTCACCTGCCAAATTTCAGCTTTCTATGACCAGTAAAACGAAAGATCCCGTTTTTCCCGTTCCCGTGGGAATTTTGGAAAGTCCTCTCTCAATGCTACTCTACACTCCCCAAACAACCTACATGCCGAATTTCAGCTTTCTACGGCCAGTAAAACATAAAGTCCCGTTTTTTCCCGTTCCAGTGGGAATTTTGGAAATCCCTCTCTTAATCCTCCTCAACACTCCCCAAGGAACCCACTTGCCAAATTTCAGCTTTCTATGACCAGTAAAACGAAAAATCCCGTTTTTCCCTTTCCCGTGGGAACTTTGAAAAGTCCTCTCTCAATGCTCCTCTACACTCCCCAAAAAGCTACATGCCGAGTTTCAGCTTTCTACGACCAGTAAAACAAAAAGTCCCGTTTTTTCCCGTTCCCGTGGGAATTTTGGAAAGCCCTCTCTCAATCCTCCTCTACACTCCCTAAGCAACCTACATGCCGAATTTTAGCTTTCTACAACCAGTAAAACGAAAAATCCCGTTTTTTCCCGTTCCCGTGGGAATTTTGGAAAATCCTCTCTTAATGCTCCTCTACACTCCCTAAGCAACCTACATGCCGAATTTCAACTTTCTACGACCAGTTAAACGAAAAATCCCGTTTTTCCCGTTCCCGTGGGAATTTTGGAAAGTCCTCTCTTAATGCTCCTCTAAACTCCCCGAGCAACCTACATGCCGAATTTCAACTTTCTACGACCAGTAAGACGAAAAATCCCGTTTTATCCCGTTCCCGTGGGAATTTTGAAAAGTCCTCTCTCAATGCTCCTCTACACTCTCCAAGCAACCTACATGCCGAATTTCAACTTTCTACGACCAGTAAAACGAAAAATCCCGTTTTTTCCCGTTCCCGTGGGAATTTTGGAAAGTCTTCTCTCAAGGCTCCCCTACACTCTCCAAGCAACCTACATGCCGAATTTCAGCTTTCTACGACCAGAAAACAAAAAATCTCGTTTTTTCCTTATCCCGTGGGAATTTCCGAAAATCCTTGAAACAGTTTTTTACTATTATTTCCGTTTTTTACTATTAATTCCGTTGAACTGAATATATAAATCCCGTTTTTTTCCTTATCCCGTAGGAATTTTAAAAATCCTGAAATTAATGTTTTAACTTATATAATACCTACTTGTGTATCAAATTTGAAGAGTCTAGTTATTATAGTTACAGAGATACGGTCACTCGGAATCGAATATATAAATCCCATTTTTCCCCGTTCCCGTGGGAAATTTGGAAATTCCTCTCTCAATGCTCCTCTACACTCCCTAAGCAACCTACATGCCGAATTTCAGCTTTCTACGACCAGTAAAACGATAAATCCCGTTTTTTCTTTATCCCGTGGGAATTTCTGAAAATCCTTAAAACTGTTTTTCACTATTATAATTACCTACTTCTATGCCAAATTTGAAGAGTCTAGTAATTATGGTTCATAGGATTCCGTTGAACTGAATATATAAATCCCGTTTATTCCTTATCCCGTGAGAATTTTGAAAAATCCTGAAATCGATGTTTTCATTATTGTAATACCTACTTGTGTATCAAATTTGAAGAGTCTAGTTATTATAGTTACTGAGATACGGTCACTCTGAATCGAATCTATAAATCCCGTTTTTTCCCGTTCCCGTGGGAATTCCCGAAAATCCTTCCTTAGTGGATGCCTACATTGTATAAGGAATCTATGTGCAAAATTTCAAGTCTCTAGGTCCAGTGGTTTGGGCTGTGCGTTGATATATCAACAGTCAGTCAGTCAGTCAGTCAGTCAGTTTAGAATTTTATATATATAGATATTGTTATAGTTGAAAACCAAGTTTCCTTCCATTAAGACAAGACAAGTTTAAGTTCAAGTTAGGCTTTTAGCTTAGATAGTATTTTCTCTTTCAGAGAGTAGGGACCCCCATCACAGTACCTACCTTATGTCAGGACGTATAGTAAGTTAAGTTATTGGTCTTTATTTGGCATTAGTTTATGTTTGCGGCTTCATCCCCGTAGAAGAATGAAAAGTAGGCTATATAACAGAGGCATGGCGTGAACATTTTCGGTAGGCAACCCGAAGCAATCTATATATATAAAAGAAGAAACTGACTGACTGACTGACTGACTGACTGACTGACATATCAACGCACAGCCCAAACCACTGGGCCTAGAGATTCCAAATTTGGCATGTAGGTTCCTTATAAGGTTTAGGGGTGCACTAAGAAAGGATTTTTTAAAATTCACTCCCTAAAGGGGTGAAAAGGGGGTCCAAAGTTTGTATGGGGAAACAAGATTAGTTCGACTATTTTATTCGAAACTTCATAGAAGTACTCCTAATGGTAAATGAGTAAACACGTGTTTCAGGTTTTTTGAGAATTCAACCCCTAAAAGGGGGGAAAGGGGTAACAAAGTCTGAAAATCAACATGGGTGTTGTTTCTATGGTTTATCGGGTCGCTGGTTATGAAAACAACAACGGTTTTAAAATCCGACGTGGCGGACGTAAAAAACCATCTCCCTGGATGGGGTGCGATGGGGTTGAAATGTCTAAATAAACTAAATGACTGTTGATATATCAACGCACAGCTCAAACCACTGGATCTAGAGACTTGAAATTTTGCACATAGATACCTTATACAATGTAGGCATCCACAAGGAAGGATTTTTGGGAATTCCCACGGGAACGGGAAAAAACGGGATTTATAAATTCGATTCCGAGTGACCCTATCTCAGTAACTATAATAACTAGACTCTTCAAATTTGATACACAAGTAGGTATTATATTAGTAAAAACATTAATTTCAGGATTTTTCAAAATTCCCACGGGATAAGGAAAAAACGGGATTTATATATTCAGTTCAACGGGATCCTATGAACTATAATTACTAGACTCTTCAAGTTTGACACAGAAGTAGATAATTATAATAGTAAAAAACTGTTTTAAGGATTTTCGGAAATTCCCACGGGATAAGGAAAACACGGGATTTTTCGTTTTACTGGTCATGTAGGTTGCTTGGGGAGTGTAGGAGAGGATTGAGAGAGGACTTTCCAAAATTCCCACGGGAACGGGAGAAAACGGGATCTTTCATTTTACTGGTCGTAGAAAGCTGAAATTCAGCATGTAGGTTGCGTGGGGAGTGTAGAGAAGCATTAAGAGAGGACTTTCCAAAATTCCCACGGGAACGGGAAAAACGGGATTTTTCGTTTTACTGGTCGCAGAAAGCTGAAATTCGGCATGTAGGTTGTTTGAAAAGTGCAGAGGAGCATTGAGAGAGGACTTTCCAAAATTCACACGGGAACGGGAAAAACGGGATTTTTCGTTTTACTGGTCATAGAAAGCTGAAATTTGGCAAGTGGGTTCCTTGGGGAGTGTAGGGGAGCATAAAGAAAGCATTTCCCGAAATTCTTACGGGAACGGGAAAAAACGGGATTTTGCGTTGTACTGGTTGTAGAAAGCTAAAATTTCAAAATTCATAAGTTTATACTGTAAATAGGCCGCAAAGGGCTCTTTAACCGACTTCAAAAAAAGGAGGAGGTATGTTCACCGATTTCTCGGTCAATTGTGGACCGATTATGAAAATTATTTTTTTATTCGTAAGAATATAATATAGGTACTCCTAAGATGGTCCCATTGTCACCAAATCAGGATCTGATGACGGGATCTCAGGGAAATCGAGGGCAACCCTCAAATTTTGTAGACACACATTACGTTTTTCATATATTTTCTCAAGCTATTTAAGTGTTTGCGTCTGGTAGACATCATCTCATGTTGATGAGCTGATGATGGAAGGTAAAACTCCTTAACGGTTAGGAGTTGAGGATATTTTTTTAAATATTACAGGTACGTATAGTCCGATAGTTGTATTATTTCAGGTTATCCAGGTGAGCTGATGGTGGAAGGTTAAACTCCTTAACGGTTATAGGAATAAGAAGAAGAAGTTATAGGAAGTTTCTTTAAATATCATATGCACTTATAGACCTTTAGATGTATTCTTTCTGGTTATTCAGATGAGCTGATGATGGAAGGTATAACTTTTTAACGGTTAGGTCACACAACACTTTAACAAAATACTATATATAATATGTATAATATCAATGCTAAGTAGGTACATATCGCTTCCAGTTACTCAAGTTTCCGTAGAAGGTAAGAAAACATTGAATTATACCTAATGCAGGACAGGGGATAGTAATAATAGGTTTTATATTATTAACAAGCCTGGTTATTTTAGTGCCCGCTTCCGAATTAGCGAAAAACATTGTACAAAAATATAAAGAAATACTGTAAAGGACCGTATCTACCTGTAGTCGGGCTTGCTTACACGCTTGCTTGCACGCTTACTTGCACGCTTTCTTGCACGCTTGCTTGCTTGCGTGCATGCATACTTGCTTGCATCTTGCTTGCATGCTTGCTGGCATGCTTGCATGCTTGCTTGCTTGCCTGTATGCTTGCTTGCTTGATATCTTGGTTCTTTGGAATACTCTTGGTACACGCGAGCGAAGCCGCGGGCAAAAGCTAGTAATAATATATAATAACCCACCATCTTCGCGGTCGAGTAAAAAATAGACTAAATCAAACCTGCTGGTGAAGAAAAGTTGAATAAGAAATGAGTGTGAAATGGGCGAGTGGAGAAAATTTAGGCAACCCGGTGGCGTCAAAGTTGTTGGGGGCTATCCTACTGCCGTGTAGTTCTAGAGTGTCGACCGCGAATTGGAAGATATGGCGTGGGAAGGGCCCCCAAGAAGATGAATCGACGCTCTGGTAAATGTCGCAGGATCCAATTAGACACGGGAACGATTGTAGTGGAACTCTTCAGGGGAGGCCTTTGTAGAGCAGTGGACGTCTTTAGGCTGATATGATGATGATGATGATGATCCAGTACTAATTTGGAAACTTTCTTTGTGCAACTCTATGACTCAAGGGTGTCTAGTGTCTTGTCTATGTTGTTAATATTACGACCATTTTTGTACTAAGTGCTTTGCTTCATCTTATACATATAATACGGTCTACTAAGGAATGGAATTCACTTCTGACGATGGTTTTACCGGATAAAAACAGTTTAGTGCTATTCAAGACCAGATTAAATAGGCTGTTACTGAACCAGTGAGCAATATATTCGGCCTGATCTGCACGTACCATCATCTTCTTCTTTCTTTCGCTGGCTCAGCGACCCGAAGTGGATCTTGGCCTCCGACATCAAAGTGCGCCATTCCTTCCTGCTCTGTGCCAAGTCTGACCAATCGGACACGTCCAGCTCTTTCAGATCTTTAGCAACTTCATCTTTCCACCGGTATCTTGGTCGACCCACCGGATGCCGTCCGGAAGGTCGCCCAAGATACGCTCTTTTGGCAGCTCGATCCTCTCCCATTCTTTCCACATGCCCCAGCCATCGAAGTCGGGTAGCCTTTATTTCCCCGATGATATTCGGCTCAGACACTAGCTCCTCTATCTCCCGGTTGTACCTTCGCCTCCAATTTCCGTCATCGTCCCTTGTTGGACCCAGAATCTTTCGCAAAATCTTACGTTCCGTAACCAAGAGTTTGTTTTCCTCCTTCAACGTTAGAGTCCAAGTTTCACACCCGTACAATAGAATCGGCCTAATAACTGTATTGTAAGTGCACGTACCATCAGGTGAGATAGAAATCAATCGGTGGTCAGTTTTTAATATAATAAGTGTGCCAAATTTCAACTTAATCGATCCAGTAGATTAAAAAAAAAATTGCGTGGCAGACAGTTTGATAGATAGACACACGAAGGATCCTTCAAAAATATCAGCATCATCACTTCAGCCGAAAGACGTCAACTGCTGAATCCCTTAAAGTTCGCCAAACAAACCGGTCCTTGGTTGGCCATCCGCATCCAACGCGTTCCCGCAAAAGGTTAAAGGTCAGGCTAAGGAGCCAGGTTGTCGCTCCGTTATGCAAGGCAAACAAGGCAGCGCTTGTTTATACGCACCGAGTACTCGGCCGAGAGCACTGTCTCGCCCGTTTACTCGGTACGTGTGATCAAGGCATTAGGAAGCATACTACTCTTCCGATCCGTGGACGCAATTCGAGAACTTTTTGGCCCCATCGGCCAGCAGTTCTACGAGCGACGTGCCCTGCTCTCTGCCTCTGGAGTCTGGCGATTCTTCGAGCTATATCAGTGACTTTATTTCTTGCGAGGATTTCATCATTTCAAAATGTCAGCGCCACTGTATTTTTGCGTGGGGCTGCTCCACTGTTGGACTCATAGAATTGTTCCAAAAAGTACTTGAAAGAGTCATACTCAGCGTAAGAGACTAAAGTCTCTCCTGTGGTCATAAAAAATTAGTGACTCTGATTCAGCAAACTTAAGATAATAATAATAATAATGGATAAAACTTAATTGCCCACTGGATTAAAACATCTAACGTTAACGCATCTACTGCCACGCTACTCGTAGCGGGGCGGGCGGCACTAAATTAACCCGCTAGCAAGTTTATCTCATTTCCAAGCGAGGGGCCGCGATAGCTTCGATTAGCTGAGCTGTGAACACCTTTTGTACATGAGTAGGTATAATGATTTCGCATGCTAATGAGCGTTACTCACTGGACTAATAACAAGAAGAATTGAAATGTTGCCGTATGCATTTCCTTCGGCTCAGGACTTCGTTCGTCCACAGTGCCATGCGCCAGCCTACAATCCTAAATCATCACTTTTCTAACTCGTTCATTTTCTGATATCGTCAGTATTCCATTTTGTCTACATTCCTGCAATGTACCTGTACCTGGGCCAATCAACTTTTATACCGACGCTAATCTGTCCGCGATTTTTTTCAAACAATTGCAGATTTTTGTAAGTAAACATGTGTTTTCTGCAATTTTATAGATGGTGTACATGAATACATGCCATCCTACGTAAGTTCAACCTATTAAACCGTGAAATATCTTGTTGGAAGTACGATTTTTTGGTAACGCCAGAGACAATTTTGGTAACGCAGGAGACGCCCAAAGTGTCGGTTTAAAAGTTGATTGGCCCACCTACAAGGTTTTTTTTTGTTCATATTCAAATTCATAATTATTCATTCAGATCAAGGATGATATAGACTGGATTGGCAGTCGCCATAGTACGGATCGGCCGCGGTTTTTGTAGTTCGATTATTAAATCTAGATGGCACTGAAATATAGCCAGAGGCTTTAAAGGCAAAACAATAAGACTACAGATGTTTCATATTACTACAAATGTATTATTTTTCAAAAATATTGCAGTGATATGAAATATCTGTAGTCTTATTGTTTTGCCTTCAAAGCCTCTGGCTATATTTCAGCGCCATCCAGATTTAATAATCGAACTACAAAAACCGCGGCCGATCCGTACTATGGCGACTGCCAATCCAGTCTATATCATCCTTTATTCGGATTCATGTTCATTACAAAAAATAATCTAGAATATTATAGCTCTTGGTTGCGTCAATGTGACTGTTATCCTTTTATGTCTTTTATGCGGTACAATTCAAATAACAACAATGCTCCATGTTTTTGACAGCCACAATTAAAAAAAAAATCATGAAAAACATTTACAGGGTTGTTCGGTCAAACAAATCCAATCAATGAACTAAAACAATTACTTTGCTCACCCGCGACCTTCGCAAAAAAAGGTCGCGGGTGAGCAAAGTAATTGTTTTAGTTCATTAATATGGACCTCCGCAAAGTAACGCCTGATTCAATAAATTATTTCAAATCCAATCACTTGTTGAAATATTCTGGACCAACGTTATACCTGTAAAGCCCACGTCGAATTTATACTCTTGTAATTTGAAACTTGACATTTGCTTTGTCGTGTGTACTAAATGTAGTACGCTGGGCCTAACGAGATTATAACATCTCGTACAAAATTTTTAGGTTTCCAAATAATAATGAAGGCAGAATTATGTCCGACAGTGATGTTTCCGGTAAGATGAAGAGTTTAGGGAAATCAAAAAAGCTACCATAAATCGTTCAAAAGTTATTTTCTAAAGCTTGATGCTTCTGTTATTACAAGACCGCCTGAAAAAAGTATGTTTTGTAAAGGGTTGCCGAAAGTTCATACCTTCTAGCAACCTTGGCCTTCCCAAACGATGCTCCGGAGAAATGGAGTCCACTTATCTAAAAAGTGTATTAGCAATACTAGCGTTTCTCTTTTACCACTCGGTTCACCTTGGAGCCTTTGTTACTTTTTTTGTAAATTTTATGTTACAATGCTATTATGTCCACTGACAATTTGGGTTACGGTACACTTGGTATTTTTAGTTCATTAGATATAGTTCGTTAATAAGTACATTATTCGCAAGATTTTTTAAGCATTACGTTGATTGTTTAAATTTTTATTTACATCAAAGCTCCGAAAGCGTAAAATAAACTAGTTATAAACTTCTAGCTTTTACCCGCGACTTTGCCTGCAAGGAATTTGTTTATGCAATCCCGCGGCAACTATGCAATTTTCCGGGATAAAAGTATTCTGTGTACTTTAAAAGAATTAGAATAAGAATAATTTTGCTAACCAATGAAGTTACACAGTACACGAAATTACTTATTTCACATTGTTACTTAAGTGATAGCGATGGTTATTATTATTACTTATAATATGTAACTCAAACGTGTACTAAAGTGATGTTATTTCTACGTACATGCTGAACCCGTCAAACTTAATAATTCCATCGATACCCAAAAACAATCTAATAGAGAGACCGATTCCCAATAATTATTTGTAGCGACTCGAGGAAAAGAACGACCCAATTTACAGAAACAAGCAATGCCTCCGCTCCGCAGCAATTAAAGTTGCCGTGAAACCGAAACGTTGCCGAAACATCAAAAACAAAGGTACGGAATTACGATTTACTTCGCAACCATTTTGACAAGGCTTAACAAGGAATTTCCGTACGGTCAATACGCTAATTTGGATCCGAGTAATTAATACATACCTGCCAAAGGTAGTTGGATTTGTACCTGGCGAAGGTTGGCGAAGGAAGCCGAGGTAGCCCGAACGTTTCTGGAGTCGTGGCTCGACTACCTCCGTTTAGTAAGCCGCGCGGCGCGCGTCGAATCACACGCGCGGTGTACGTACGTCGCAGGCGTGCCGATACCGTGTCACGTAAATTTTGATCACGTCAAACTTCCATGAAAACAAATGAAACTCGTAAAGTTCTTAAAATACTTGCTTGGTGTAAGTGTGAGGGCTGAAGTGAGAAAAAACTGAGGTGAACTGAACACATTAGGTAAGCTTGCGGGTGGAAATTGTACGTATGGTGACTATGATGTTATGAAGTGAATGAAAAAATATGACAGGTTACATTGATGACTGAGTAGACATCGCTCAAACTACTGAATTATAGAGATAAATTAAGACTGAACCGTATGTAGTCACCGTGTTCCAGTTTATATTAAATTAATTAGTTTTTTACGAATAATTCTTGACTTATTTTTACTGTATCATTAGTGTAAAGTTGAAGGCTATTCCAAGCATTCATTCAGGTCTACCAAATTTCTTAGAATGAAATTTCGTCATCAGCAATTCTTATATTAGCTAGATAGAGTAGTTAAAAACTTCTACGAACAATAATTGTGTTCCTTAAATATCGAACAGGTTTCGTTATTCTCTTTTAATTATTGTAATTTCATTATTCGAAATTGTGTAGAATTTGAAGACTGATTCTATTTCGATTTTGATTAAAAAGAAAATGTATAACGATTACAGTTTTTCAAAGTAGCTTGTTTTGTACCGTTTAAACGTTAAGTATATATTGATAAAACACGTGTTTGTATACAAAAATGTAAAAAAAACTCTAATCGAAATTGCTAGCCTTGATATTACGTTTATGTTTAGTTTAAACGAGAGTGTACTTAGTCTAATCTATTCATACGAAATTAGAGTTAATGTAAAGTCAATATTGTTGGGGGTTTTTTGGCCGCGGCGGGTGTATTACCACACAGTATCCCTTTTCTCTGTAGTTTAAAAATTTCCTGAAAATATATCTATAACTAACTAGCAACTGCCCGCCTTGGCTGTGCTACTAATAAAAGAAAAATATACAAACCTTATTTCAATAGTTATTGACGTAAAAAGAATTAGACAATTCGGTGTACCGGTTCTAAAGTTATACGCGTACTGATATTTTCTGCAATTGATTTCTATTTATTTAGATATAACCCAGGTAGCTAAGTGGTTTTCCCAGTGACCTTTCAAGCAGAGGCTGGTTAGTTTAAACCCGAAGGAAGGCCGCAGGTTCAGGGTGGATGCAAGTCGCTTCCAACCGTAATGATTGGGCGTCAATGAGGGAGGCCTATGTCCAGCAGTGGACGTCCTACGGATGAAATGATGATGATGATGACTGTATTAGTAGGATAACTTATATGAGTTTATCAAGAGTAGATACTAAGAAACTTATCATCATATTGTATTGATTTGATCTGAAGAATGTTACTCACGTAGAACATTCGTAGCACCGACACGCTACGGCGTAGAGCTCGCGTAGCACTTGAGGATGCTACGTTACAGCGTAGTACTTATTAATTAAGCAAAGTTGTACAGTTTGCAGTACAATTTGAGTTTTGTCGCCTACGCTGAACGTGAGCAATAGTTTTGTTTGTTATACAATTGTGGAAAGTAACTGTTTGGCGCGGGTGCTTATAATATATACAGGCTGATTCAGGAGTCATGAGCAAGAGT
Organism: Archips xylosteana; assembly: GCA_947563465.1. Classification (NCBI taxonomy): domain Eukaryota; kingdom Metazoa; phylum Arthropoda; class Insecta; order Lepidoptera; family Tortricidae; genus Archips; species Archips xylosteana. The sequence goes on from OX387362.1 coordinate 9,725,828, forward strand.
AAAAGGGGTGATGAGAGCCGCCACACTGAGCAACTTTCACTATATGGGCCTGGCCACTAAAACGTATAAAAAACCGGTTGTCTGTAAAGTCGGTTTATGGACGATAGTTTAACGTGACAACGTCATAACAAAACATTCAAAAAACAAAAATGAAACCAGGCGGTCACCCATCCAAGTACTGACCGCGCCCGACGCTGCTTAACCTCGGTGATCGGACGAAAACCGGTGTTTTTTCAAATATCTTGAAAACGGTCCATCCTACGGCAAAATCAATTAAATTTTCATCCCCCTTCATAGCCCCCGCAGCCCCTCCCCCGCACCCCAACATTACAAAAATTACCCGAGCGCTAGTATTAAGTTTGTACATCCTGGCGCGCGCTGCTCTCTTGTACATCCTGGCGTTCACTGCTCTTTATTTTACGCGGACATGTACGTACATGTACGTTACATTGCGTCATCCTTTTTCGTGCGTGCAGCCGGCGCTCATCGATTTATTAGACGTTGTCACGTCAAAAATTTGCTGGTCCATACATTTCGGATAGTAAGCGATCATCATTTCAGCCGAAAGACGTCCACTAATGAACATAGGCCTCTCCCAAGGCTCACCAAACAGATCGGTCCCGTGCCATCCCCATCCAACGCGATCCCGCAACCTTAACCAGGTCGTCGCTCCATCTTGTTGGAGGGCTACCTGCACTGCGTCTTCTGGTCCGTGGACGCCACTCGAGAACCTTTTTACCCCATCGGCCATCAGCTCTACGAGCGTTGTGCCCTGCCCACTGCCACTTGAGCGAGTGGACGCTTAGGTCTAGTGTTGCGTTGCTTAAAACAACGCCATCTATTGTCAAGTAGCTTTAGTGTTGCTGTGTTGGTTAAGCAGTTACTCAAAAAGTATTTTTTTTCTGTTCTGTGCTCCCAATAATACTTTTTCTCACAAAAGAAGAAACTTGACGTTTTCTCATGAAAAATAAACTTGAAAAAAAAAAAACTAAAAACCTTAAAAAAACTTCTACTGTGCTATTATGATCTGCTCGAAGCCAGCGAAATTTAGCTTCGTATTCTAATGCAAACAAAAATAGCTGGAAAACACTAGTAAAAGCGGTTTTATGAAAATTAAACATAGCTAGATCAGTTTTTCATCCCCGAAAACCCCCACATACCAAATTTCATCAAAATCGTTGGAGCCACTTCCGAGATCCTGATACAAATTGCTCGTTTATTTCGTCGTTTCGTATTAGATATAGGCGGGGATGATATCAACGGACTACCCAAGTATTCGTAGTTTTAGACAGGAAAGTAATGAACTAGGTTAGTAATTATTTCATTGTGATGATATTTTGTGTTTGACGTTATCTTTTGCCATTTGGAAATTATATTCACATTTAAGAAGATCGTACCTTTCAGAAAGGTTAATAGGTAAGAGCGTACTAGAAATATTTCATGATTCCAACACCGCTTTTACGTAATTTCCTTGAAGATCAAACAATTTCCTTTGGCCGATTGAAATGTCTAAAGCCCGGGAAAGGAAAAAATGACGAAAAGTGAAAAGGAAAACTCCAAAAATACTTATCAACCTTCCTTTTTAATTATATCGGGAAACATCAATTAATGTTCGAATTGGATGGAATATCGTTTTAACGATATGTTTACGAAAGGAAAGGTTCTTACGAGGATTAATATTGTACAAGACGAAGGATTATTTTCCGTATTTCTACGATATGGCTAAAATCTTTTTGAAGACGCTATTTCTTTTATTTTTTTAAGTGAGGGTCATTTGGTGGGGTTTGTTTTTAGGGAAATATTTATTTCACGTCTTGAGGCTTAGCTCGACGTTTAGACAAAATAAAACTACTTTTACTTTTTTGTTAATTCGATATATTTAATATTATTTTGTTGCAGGCCACTTCGTTAAGCATGCTTCTTCCATCCCCGATTTATTTCATCTACTTGATCATGAAGCTAAAAATGAGTCTAAAGACTAGGAGCTCGTGTTATTTTGTTAAAGTTCCCCCGGGATAGCGATTATTAACAAATTCTTCGTGGACGTAATGGCGGGCAACAGTTAGTATATAAATAATTATTTCCTATTTTCAAGCCAAACCGTACGTTTAATCTCTTTCGTATTTAAAAGGCAATTTTTAAGGACAATCGATACACATATGTCAATGGCTCTTATGATTAATGCATAAAATCTTCATACTTATTAGTACTATAGTAGATTAGACCAGAATTTGAACTAGTAAAAAAAACACATTTTGAAGAGGAAAAAGAGTCGCCTACGGCATTTTTGGATTCAAAACGCTCTTTAAGTTGAGGTTAAAGTTAATTAGAAAACACAGTTTACCAAAATTATTTGATTTAAGATTTGTTCTTGACTCTTAAAAGAAGAATTTTTCAAGTTTTTGTGTAGAATATAGTATCCCCAAGTAAAACAAAAAGCCGTGTATAAGAGCTGGGGTATGTATTACAATACCGAAGTACGAAAGACCGAATGTATTAAATCATCGAATGGATCAAAAGACCGACACGATTTTTTTTGAAATCGTAAACTTCTTAGAATTTATTAAAACGGCATCATACAGAACAGGACCCATTAGGTTAGGTTAGGTTAGGTTTGTTTTATGACAATCTTAAAAAGTTAACGGTTTCAGAAAAAAATCGTGTCGGTCTTTTGACCTCTTCGATGTTTTAATACATTCGATCTTTCGTACTTCGGTATTGTCATACATACCCAATAGCTGTTTATTAAAGTAAATCTACGCTTAAAGCTGAATAAGAGCTGAAAAAGCGCTTTTAAAGATGTGTTATCCTTGTAAGTAAATATTCACTACCTACGTCACTAGTAATTACATCGATATCAACAAAATATGCTCCCCACTGTAAAAGAAGAGGTTGTCACTTGACTCCATATAATTTTAAGTACTACACGTTGAAACACTATCGCATCTAACCTAAAAGCTATAAAAGTGTGGGGCGTTTTCACAGCGGAAAACAATGCAGTAGGTCTTATTTAGTCAGGTTTTTTACACATGATAAAATACCTACGATGCACACATTATCTAATACCTTTAAACGAGCAATTCTTGTATATATATATAATTATAATCAGGATCTCGGAAACGGCTCCAACGATTTCGATGAAATTTGGTGTGTGGGGGTTTTCGGGGATGAAAAACTGATCTAGCTATGTTTCATTTTCAGAAAATCGCTTTTACTCGTGTTTTCCGGCTATTTTTGTTTGCATTAGAATATAAAGCTAAATTTCGCCGACTTCGAGCAGATCATAATGGCACATTAGAAATCGGGTGGTCGCGGATTCAGCCGACCTCGGTTCGATACCACGTTTTTTTTCAAGATTTTTAGTTTTTTTTTTAAGTTTTTTTTTATGAGAAAACGTCAAGTTTCTTCTTTTGTGAGAAAAAGTTACTTTTTTGTGAGAAAAAGTTACTTTTTTGTTAGAAAAAGTATTATAGGGAACGTGCAGTAACTATAGGCGGCAGCACTAATGCGACAGAAGAGACACTATGCGGACAGTAAAACAAACTTATCAAGGTAAAACATTCAAATTGATGGCACCCTTATGGCACCAGTTGGCAGCACCGTCTATGTGCACGTTCCCTATTGGGAGCACAGAACAGGAAAAGCCGGTTGTCTGTAAAGTCGGTTTACGGACGATAGTTTAACGTGACTCACCCCCCCCCCCCTCCGGTGTTTTTGTCAAATATCTTGAAAACGGTGCATCCTACGGCAAAATCAATGAAATTTTCATCCCCCCTATAATACCCCCGCGCTCCCTCCCCCGCATCCCCTCCCCCCCTCTCACACCCCCCCCCCCCACCACTCCGGTGTATATAATCAGGATCTCGGAAACGGTTCCAACGATTTCGATGAAATTTGGTATTTGGGGGTTTTCGGGGATGAAAAATTGATCTAGCTTGGTCTTATCTCTGGGAAAACGCTTGGTACCGAGTTTCTGCCCGAGCAGAGCTCGGTCGCCCAGGTACTGTTTATTATTTTACTAAATATACTAAATGAGTATTAAAGAAAAAACTTCGGGTATTTAAAAATAAGGATATATTTTATATTCAATGCTTCACAATTTATAATATATGTATTCGCTTATAATTTTTATTAATGAACTACGCAATATCAATATTGAATTTTTTTTTCTGCTTATAAAGTGAAAATTAAACTACTTCGAATTAGAATGAAAATATCATCGCTATCGGTTTTGATAAAATTTCTATGAAACCAACGTGGAGTCTTTCATTGAAAAAAAGTATAATACTATTTTTGTCAAAGTTATGAAAAATTCGTTCAGATCTAAATAAAATATTGTGCATTTATCAATGCGGTAAAAGATAATAAAAAAATTCAGAACTAAATTTATTTTCTGTACATAAAATATGGTAGCTAGTTTTAAAATAATTGCCTTCTATAGTTCACAATGCGACACTAACTACTTCATATTATTCGTAAAAATGTTACTTAATATACGCGCTACATTAATATGCGAAAATAAAAAAACTCGGTGATATAGCTGCATCACATTCAAATATCATATGCTTAGTAGGTACCACATGAATAGATTATTATATTACAAAAACATCACGTGTTAAACTTTGTATTTTCAGAAATGATGATGATTTTTTTTAATTTTTATTTTTTTTGTTTTGTACGTACAATTGTGATATCAAGTGCGTTACAAAAAAGGCTTCAAGAGCGCTTGACTGTGGCATGATTTTCTAATTAAAAAAAATTAAGTTTATTAGACTTGCTGCTTTGTAGCCTTACTTGTTAGTTTTTTGTTCATCTCTGATAGGGTGATTTAAAAAAAAACCACTTTTATTAGGGTATCTCTAGGAATTCCAGACGTACTGTAGACTGCATTCACTAAGCTCTGAAGGCACGTTGTCTTGCAAACTGTATTAACGCCCGGCACTCGCTTCGGCTCGTTGACTCTCCTTTGATGAAGAATTTACTTCTTGAAAGCTTCTGTTACATATTTCTCAAAGAATTCCCTTTTAAAATAAATTGAAAGCGTCGCTTTCAATTGCAGAAAAACGCAACAACCGTTTAAATTTGTCGCAACCATGTTAAACACAGTCAAACGTACACATTTTAAATTTACATGCATAATACGTACTGTTAAGGAATTCAGATGGACGAATAATTTTAAACAGCAAAATATAACAGAATTATTTATTTAATACTAGAAAATTTATCACAAAATGCACCGTGTTTTTTTTTTGATTTCCGTTAAATTCGACACTTTATTTCTTAGCTCGGTACATTAAAATCACCATAAACTACCTGGTATATAGAATTTTGTTAAAAGCGAAAAATTTTTTTTTTATGTTTTTCATACATAACAAATCAATTACAGCGAGAAGGTAACGTTAGGTTTATTTTATAAAAAAGTCACAGAAACTTTACTTCATGAGTAAATCGAATGATACCAAATGTTGCAAATCACCAAATCTTAAATTACCAAATTACCTAATCAATTACCAAATCTTAAAGTTATATAAAATTTTATTATATCTAACTATCACTACACATCCAGGAACAAGCTAGGAAACTAGTACGAGTAGCAAAATTTCCATTCGCATTTTTCACCAAATGCTTTTTTTTCCACTATAGTTTTTTACTGAAGCTTATTTTCACAGTAGCGTTTATTCCCAATTTGAATTGACACAGGAACAGTGTCCACGGAGCTCCTCTTTCTGTATGCTTTTAGCCCTTCGGGCCGATGCAAACTTAACATAATATAAACCTACCTATGTTTCTGTGTCGATCAAAATTGGGAAAAAACGCGATTATGAAAATAAGCATCATTAAAAAACTATAGTGAGTAAAAAAGCATTATGGAAAAATTGCGAATGGAAATTTTGCTACTGGGAAATAACGATTTTGGAAATTTGATCAAACCAGTCATCTGAACAAGTAGTATTCCACACTACCTATGTAGTACTCGACCTTTGATCAATTATAACTGAAGATACACATTGCCGAACAAAATCCCCTTCAAAGAATGTCCGAACTTTTTTATTTGGTTGCGTAACGAATAAAATCATCACCTGCACAGAAATTTGAACCTAGTCTTTACTTCATTACAGTCGAATTTCGGTTGCGGCAAAACTCCACTTGACAGCTAAACTTGACAATTTCACGCAACGTTCTGAGAAAAAAGAAGGCCACTTTTATCAAAGTGGCGCTCATTTGGCTCGGACATTTTCAGGCGCGCGACTGTGGATCTACAGTTATAATTGATCAAAGTACTCGACCCATCTTCCATGACATTAAATTAATGTTTCCATTCTATTGTTCTTAGCCATAAATATTTAATAAATACAATCGCATCGAAGTCTTGGTTCGGCACTCTCATTATTTCATTCCTTATCGGTTTTATGATTGAGTGCTCTGTTTGAAATGTGTTTACCTTTCCATACATATTTAATGTGTACCTATAAACAATCAAACAAGCGGAAGTATACTTTATGTAAATAAACGTAAATATGGATAAACTGAACAGAATACATTATTAATTAAGAGTATATTGAAGTGAAATTGAAAACTAGCATTTTAATAGACATAGTGGAGACGGTCACCAACCCCTAAACGTTAAGCGCTTTTGAGCAAACTTACAAAATAATGTTATAAAATGTGGATGTTTGTGAGTGCATGTGTGCGCGTGCGTGTTGGTTCCTCTTTTATGCTAAAAAAAGGCTTTAGACGAAATTTGTTATGTAATAGTTGAAGGTCTAGAATAAAACATCGGCCACTTTTTATCCTGATAAGTATTTCATTTCTTAATAAATCCTTTTAAGTTTAGGTACAGTCAGCAGCAGAAGTGGATGAGCTGTTTTGGTGTTCAAAATGATCTACACACGCTCTTATTAATTTGGCAGTAACGTCGCGTGCATATCATTTGAGCATCATCGCATACCCACTTCTGCTGCTGAATGTACTAATTCATATGTTACTTATGTAAGATTTTTGTGTTAAGGATGTACCTACTAACATTGCTATGCAACAATTTGTGCGGTCTGATTTTTTTTTATATTATCACTACACTGGGACGCACGCAAAATTCCAAAATCTCAATCTTATCTAACAAAAAAACCGGCCAAGAGCGTGTCGGACACGCCCAAGATAGGGTTCCGTAGCCATTACGAAAAAATCAAGTAAAATTTCTCTAATTTGTATGTGTACGGAATCTTCCAAGTTAGGTATCGTCAATACTTTGAAAAACCCTAAAAAGCTCGTATCTCAAAATCGTTAATCTGGCAAAGTGAACTTTATTACGCGCGTATCAAGGTTCAGTTTTGTTTACATGCTGATTTGAGATACGAGTTTTTCAAAGTAGTGACGGTATGTTTAATACCTTAGGCTACTATTTACTCTTAAACTACAAATAATTCCCAAGCAATCTTAGCCGCTATAATTTTCCTTGTAAATTTAATATATTTACTACCATTTTGAATGTTTTTTAATTTTTCCACCCAACAGTTTAGATTTTAGACGGGGGGACGGTCGATTTTAATGAAAATTTTCACTTTAAAGTTGAATATTTCGCAAAAAAATCACTGAATACAAAAATCATGTAAGCAACCCCCCAATGGTTTTAAAATACCTATCCAACGATACCCCACACTAAAGGGTAAGTCGAGAAAAAAAAAATCATCCCCACTTTACGTCTATGGAAGGTACCCTAAAAAAAATTTTTTTAGTTTTTTTTATTTAACCACTTTGTCGGCGTGACTAATATATATATTCATGCCAAATTACAGTTTTCTAGTACTAACAGTCTCTGAGCTTAGCCGCGGACAGACAGACGGACAGACATGGCGAAACTATAAGGGTTCCTAGTTGACTACGGAACCCTAAAAAGTATAGAGAAATTAAATTTTACAAGAGTGTTCGTTCACTGTGAACACCTTTTTGTAATTTTTAAGAATTCGCGTAGGAACTTTAATAAAATCCAGAATTTAAATTCAAATGCTAGATCTAAGGGTTTACGTGACCGGAACCGCTGATACAAGTATTTTTTTTTTCTGAACCACATTTCGTTTATTAATAATGAAATGACCAAAGTTTCCGTTCTTATTTTAAAGCACCGTTTCTATCTCGCCAGTAACTTTTCCAACTATCAATATCAATATATCCTTGTCTTTTTTACGATGTACTACGAGTAAACTTGTTGTTCGAAATATACATCACGTGCCTGTTATGCTTTACTACGTTTGTATTTGAAAAGAAATAACGCCCTGTACTCTGTTTCAGGTGGTGTCGACCGAGCGTTGCTAAAACTCTCCTGAATAATTCAAAGCGATATTAACCGTGTCCCGGACGACCCGTGCGTGATACAAAACTCAGGATACTTAATGCTAAGAAGATTACGTATTATTCTAACATCATACTGAAACGCTTCAGTAATGTTAACGGTAGCTACACATAAATCATTAGGCGATGACGGACGACCTTTACGAGTGATTACATTAATATTGATGATTGACTTAAGTAACGACGCGCTCTAAATATAGTGTTATCGTGTTATGTGTTCGATTAAATAGATTAACTTAGTAAAAAATAGCAATTTAAAAAAAAATAGTCATACTGTATATTATATTCAAAATGGCGTCTTAAAGTGATGAGTGGGAAGATGAAGGGAGCGTTAAGGTCGTTGACCCGCCACGTGGTGCTGGCGATGGTGTCAGCTGTTCTCGTGGTCGGAACGGGCGAATGGAGTGAGGACGCAGAAGACCTGGGTAAGTTACTCGTGCTGATTTACCGTAACATTTACATTATAATTTATAAATGACGGAATTCCCTCAAGCCAGGGGGGATTTATAAGGGCTTTTTGGGCTGCTGCCCAGGACCTCGGGGGTTTAAAGGGCCCCCAACCCCAATTATCAGAGACAGTTTTTGATGAAATTACAATGACGGTTTCTGTGACCAGCTAGTTTTTTTGAATGGCATTTGCTGCAAAGCACTTTGCTAATATGTCACGTCAAATTGAGGAACTAGTATCTTATGGTCCGTTTGGCAACTTCGACATTACTTTTTAATTTGTGTCACTTTTGTTTTTTTTTTGTGATTGGTTTATGACTAAATGAGTCAATTACGATCAAGACTCTTGACGTCAAATGGACCTCGCAATACTAACGCCATCTAGCGATATTCCATCTGTCAGAAAACCCTCATTACTTGACTGATTTGTGGACTGATTAGGTGGACACCTATTAGTACTAGCCCGGGCCCCACAAACTCACTCGAACCAAGTCAAAGTCAAACTATAGAGACTAGAACATGGGTCATACACATTTTTTTGTTCGCGTCTCACCTGTGTTTTAGTCATATCTACATCGGCGTGTGGGACGCCTGTACCACTACCATGAGTTTACAATGACCGTACTCGATAGCGACTGCGTAAATGGTTTGTATGGAGACTCCATACAAATCATTTACGCAGTCGCTATCGAGTACCGTCACTGTAAACTCATGGTAGTGGTACAGGTCTACTTTCGGCCCATTTGAATAAGTCTTAAGTTTGCTGACTCGAAGTCGCTAATTTTATGTCCACAGAAGAGACCACTTTTGTTTCTTACATACTTTATGTATGACCATTGTATGACCCACATCGTCGAATTCAATGTACGTAGATGAATTAAAAGTTCCCAGTGACACCGCATAGCGAGCGATTGGGAGTGAAATTTCACAGGAACAAACTTTGGCGAAGTTAAGTTGAAATGTTTTCTTTAACAGTTTTTATTTGACTCATTTAACTAGGTTCAAAGGTCCATGACATTAGTGTACTTATTTGAATTGAGCAAGAATAAAGCTTGAAGTAAGTCTGGGTTTAAACGTAGCACCTTTAAACTTAGAAACTAAATTAAATTCCCATCCTCGTCCGTGCATTTATTATGCACTTATGAGAGTATAAAGCAGATAAAATTTGTTGTTTTATCACGTATTTTATTACATACTAAGACTTGAAGTTTAAATATACTCAGGATCTCTCTAGGGACTATTAGAACCTCATGCATTTTAAATCACATTATTTACCTTTAAAGTATAGTAATAGTTGGTACAGTCTTTGTGACTTGGAGGGACCTCACAGAGTGGTAATTTATTATTTAATTAGAAGTACAACCTACTTAATAATATTACACAACGTTAAGAAATATTAAATTACTTTTATAATTAATCAACTCGGCCGAAGTCTGTCCACCCACTTCTAGGTTCAGGCTTCTATGTTTTTGCGCCTCTACATTTCCATGGATTTCCAGCCAACAGAAATTAAAAAAAAGTATACATATTGAAGCAAAAAATTGCGTCAGTAACTGGTATAAATTTTAATTGTTCACCAAAAACTGGAACTAAAAAGGAGGAACTACAAAAAAAGTTAGTTTATTCGGCAACCTATTTTTATTAATTCTTCGCCTCGGCCAAAGTTCATTTTGAAACGGCACAGTTTGACTGTCGAAGTTGGATACATAAAGAAAACCGTAAATTCTAAAATAAATTCTACGTCTTAATACAAGCCAGACCCTGAGAAACTTTGGCTATGATAATAATATTTTTGATAACGTCAGTTGAGAGTTTGCTGTGAATTCCGTGTAAACTAGCTTTATTATTCTCTCGAGGAGTTTTATTCCTAATAGGTTTGCCCCTGATTTTAATCTCATAGTCAGCGGCGGTGAAGTTAATGATGGAATGTCAAGGTGCATTGAACCGCGAACGTACTTGTATTAAACATTTTTACTTTTAAGACTTATGCAAAACATGTTGAAATAACTTTATGTCTGACTAGCCTTCCGTCCGCAGCTTCGCCCGCGATAAATTAATTTTCCCGTAGGAAAGGTATTTTCCCGCGGTGAAAAGTAGCCTATGTCACTCAGTGACAATGTAGCTCTCTAACGGCAAAAGAATTTTTGAAATCGGTCTAGTAGTTTTGGAGCCTATTTAATGCAAACAAACAAACAAACAATCAAATCTTTCCTCTTTATAATATTAGTATAGACTAGCCGGTGCCCGCGACTCGTCCGCGTTAATCATTGCTGCTCCGCTTCTATTGGTCGTAGCGTCATGTTATTTATATAGCCAACAGCCTTTCTCGATAAATGGACTATTTAAAAAAAAAATAAAATAAATATTAGGGGACAATCTTACACAAATCGATCTAGTCCCAAACTAAGCAAAGCTTGTACTATGGGTACTAGACGACGATAAACATACTTATATACATAAATACATACTTAAATACATAGAAAACATCCATAACTCAGGAACAAATATTCGTGCTCATCACACAAATAAATGCCCTTACCGGGATTTGAACCCAGGACCTCTTGCTTCGTAGGCAGGGTCACTACCAACTAGGCTAAACGGTCGTTAAACACAAGAAAATTTTTTCAACTCGAACCATTAGTTTCTGAGATTAGCGCGTTTAACCAAACTAACAAACAAATGCTTCAGCTTTATAATAATATATAACTATAGATATCACAACACTATTTGAAACTTTATAAAAAGAAAATCAATGCACTATGGTGGAGTTTAAAGCGTTCGATGTGTTTTGTACGGTAATTAACCGCCCAAGACGATTGACTGAAAAACAGCTGTACCACTGTATGACGAATTGTCTGTCACACAACGGAATGTTTCGTACTCTTTAATTGCCGGTGTTAAGCGATCGACTTTATGAACTTCACGAAACGTCTTTTTGTAGCCATACTATTAGAAATGCCTGGCAAAAATAGAGTCTAACTAGTGAAATAAAAAACGTAATAACAGCTGAAGCAGTTAGGACTTATTGAATCATGCATACCTACTTATTGATTAAAATATAATATGACGTGATAAATGAATATCGTGACATTTTAGTGCATGTGGTAGGTGACTGGTAATTTTAGTTTTAAAACGTGCTAATGTGATGGCTATCAGAGGAATGGAGTGGTAAACACAAATCAAATTTGAACTATAATTAATTATGATGAAATTTAAATGTACAATGAAAAAACTATTTCAAGCTAATGGATTGTTAGAATCGTGTTTTTTAAACAGGTTTAAAAGCTTAGTCATTCCTGAATGAAACAAATGCGAAAACAGTAGTAAAGTTATCAAAGTGGCATTGAAAGACGAGACGGGTTTATTAATTCTTAAACAAGGCTAGATATTGTCTTTCTTTATCATAATAATTGCGTAGGTAACTAAAGAAAAAATATTTATGAAGGAACTTCTTATTTCTATTAGGTTTAGGGTATTGATACTAATTGACCTAGTCTCACTAAGAGGAGATTGTATTATGGGCTTGTATAATGGTAACTGAAAAATTTATTTGAAACATATATTTTAACATCCAGTACTCGATAGAAAACATCTAACCATTGATCGAACCAGGGACCTCTTGATTTATAATCAGGTTCCCTATCCACTAAGCTATCCAATCATCCTAATTTCTTTTTAAGATGTAAAATATACGTACGAAATGATAACTTTATTTTACCTACATATTCTATATCCTTTTTTACCAAAAAAATTGTAAGCTGTATTAAAATGTATGTTATTATTTAGTTATTTTGTATTTCATATCCTCTGAAGATCATGCGACATTAATAGCAAAAATGAAGTAAAAAGCTAATACCTACCTGTCTAATCTAATCTTAACACAAAAATCTAAACTCATCACAGACAAATTTAAAATATTTTTTTTATTGTCAAAGTTTTTGTGGTAAGAGTAGGTACTTAAAACTATGTCAAAATATAGACTTCCGCTCTTGCCGCTCCAAAAACGGTTCCACTAAGTATGCCTAAACAAATGTCTTACAATTTAATACAAACTGAAACTTACATTATACAATTGCCTTGGAAACTTCTGAAATAGTACCGAATACTAGCTCAACTATGCAAGGCTGCTCAACGAATTCCGGCCTCCGAAAACAATAGGAAACTTGAACCATTTGAATTTTTGTTCTGAGCTATCGTTTTGAACAACGTTGCTTTGTCCCGTTTTCGAATCTTTGATCGAGTCTGTATTTCCATAGTACACCGGCCGAGGCGTTCAGGTTCTGGCTAGGAGCCAGACAATTTCTTTGTCTTGTCAAGGCCGTTCGGGGACCAACCCCATTATTCTGGTATCTTATTGAATTTCCACGAATTAACACGAGATCCAGGTTCGGGAGATTATAGTATGTGCGGTGACTTGACTATCCGAATTTGATATTATATGTCAAGGGTTGCTAGAGAGTTTTATAAGTACCTATAATAACAAATAGATGGCTTTTCTCATCATCATCATCATCAGCCTATGCTCTTCCACTGTTGGACATAAGCCTCTCCCATGGCATGCCACTGAGCACAATCCTCGGCCAGTTTCATCCAGCTCTTGCCAGCTGCCTTGCCAAGATCATCGCTCCACCGAGTCTGAGGATGTCCTACGCTACGTTTGCCGATCCGTGGTCTCCACTCAATAACTCGTCTATCCCAACGGTTATCAGTTCTTCGGACATATATATTCTACTTGGTATATTATTATTAGTGATTATTATGGTCATAAAAAAATCTTTTATATTTTACTAGCTTTAGCCCGCGGCTTCGCCCCCGTTTAAACATTTACAATCTTAATTTTTGCCCTGAAAAAAGATTACCGAAACCTTTTTAGGGTTCCGTACCTCAAAAGGAAAAAACGGAACCCTTATAGGATCACTTTGTTGTCCGTCCATCCGTGTGTCCGTCTGTCTGTCAAGACCCTTTTTCTCAGGAACGCGAGGAGGTATCAAGCTGAAATTTATATCAAATACTCAAGTCTACTGTCTCTTAGAGCTGTGAAAAAATCAAACATCTAAGCCAACGCAATCAAAAGATACAGCCGTTTATGACGCAAATTTCAGCATATTTTCGAAACTCGCAAGGGAATCAAAACCTACAGGGTACTTCCCGTGAACTCAGAATCTTGAAATTTGGTACGAAGCAAGGTCTTATAGCACAGATAAAGGAAAAATTGCGAAAAGCATAAATTTTTTTGTCTGTCTGTCTATATCAGTAACCAATCTACAATGATCCCACACTGCGCACATTTTGCTTAGGAGCAGGGGTCTGCTAAAACTGGATGTTTATAGATACATATAAATTTGTATGGAACCCTCGGTGCGCGAGTCCGACTCGCACTTGGCCGGTTTTTAATCACAACGTCCGCCCAGATAACGCCATCTATTGATGGCAGACGAAGTGAACACGCCATTTTGTAAGGCAAGGTACTTAAACGTTCTTGGACAGCGCCCTCTAGTCTTGGTTAAAGGAAAAATAATTGTCCCACGGAAACGTATTACCTGTGTATTGAGCATCTTTTGTCTCAATCCAAACTTTTTTTATATATGTTTGTTCTTACACCAAGTTTATTCTAAACCAATTCAGCCATTATTGTGTGATTCAGTAACAATCCAAACGTACTTACAAATATCTTCACAAACTTTTGCACTGGTAATAAAGTAGGATTAATAGGATAATATAGAATAGGACAGAATTAGTAGGGTTGCATTTACTAAGTCGGCAATATTCATAATATGCTATACAATACACGAAATGATATAGGAAATGAAATGACAATAATAATGTATACCTACATTGATAACCAAATCCTGGTGTAATTGCCATCAGAGTTTGATCAAGTCGTTCATTATTCTCGTTTATTTCGGGTCAATAATCAATGATATTTACCTTATTAATAGTATAAATAGTTTCACTATTATGTTAAGCTTAGTCCTTTTAAAATGGTGTTGTAAGTACTTTATGGCTAGAGTCACTAACGCCACAAGTAATCCTTAAGATGCGTTTCCATTAGGCTGAGCGGCGACGTGCAGACTTCCCGTCGATCTGCTCCCCTTAGAAATGATAATGGGACGTGAATTTCAACTAATGTAGTTGGATAATTCTGCATGTCTCAGCTTCGCTTGAATACAAGGGCACGTAAGCTGGAAGGCTACCTAAAAAACTTTTTTTAAAGCTTGGGGTAAAATCAAAGCCAAGTTTGATTCTCCGTGGAATCCTTGTCTGATTATAGTCCTTGTTTATTTATTGATACTCTATGGTTATTGTCCATCGATAGGTTGTACCAAGGGGTATTAATTACAGTGGCATTTAGATAATTCGATCAATATTCATTAATCAAGTTCAATTTATAGCCGTAGTTAAATGTTTACCAAGAACTTCTGCTAACCCGTTTGATGAATAAATTAAAGTTCATCAAGTCGAAATAACTATTTCCTTTGAGGTAGGTAGACTACAGAAAAAATGTCTCGCCTTTTTCGTGTTTCATTTGACGTATTTAAGTTAACAATCTTTGATTTAAATTTACCTGATTTAATTACAGGAATTACATGATTTATATTAATTGCAGGAATTACATGATTTAATTCCTCCATCTCCATTTCACCAACGGACATCCAGGCGGGGGGAGCGTCTTCATCCTTATGTGGTTAGTATTCCAGTAGCCCGTACGAAGTGGTTAGCGTCATCCTTCCTAATGCGAACTGCTAAAGAATGGAATTCGCTCCCGTCGTCTGTATTTCCTGATAAATACAACCTGGGTCTCTTCAAGGCTAGAGTGAATAGGCTGTTACTGAACCAGTGAGGTACACCTTTGGCCTCATCTACACTTTTCGTCAGGTGAGATAGTGGTCAATCACGGTGTCAGTTTAATGTAAAAAAAAAACCTCTTAAGTAGTTAAGTAAAATTAAATAAAGTTATCCGATATGATATATGAGTCAAATTAAACTTAATAAAGATTTTTTAATGGTACTGAAGTTGGAACGCAGATTAATTGGAAAAGTGTACCTAAGTTGGAAAAAATAAAAAGAAATACAAGGATGTTCAATCAGACTTTTCTAGTTAAAAAATATAGAAGATGTAAAAAATGTAGAAATGTCTTATATTAGCAAATAAACTAAAAAAAAAGTTACTTGCCGAAATATTTAGTACCGAATTAATTTTATAAAATCTTGTTTAGTAACATGTATGTAGCGTTGATATTAAAAGAGCTTGTTAAAGCAGTCGCCTCGTGACCACGACCGCTGCAATGTGATCGAAACGACGCTAAAATTTAGCAATAAATAGTCCGTGATTAAGTCTTAAAGAATATTAACTTATTTAGCTTGTCAAAACTATCAAAAATCCTTGATTTTGTTATAAAACACGAATAAATCAGTAGTATCATAATAATATTCGTAATAGTGGCATTTTCATACGAAAAAAACAGTCCTTATTTTCCCGTGTTTTGTTGTTGGATAAACTTCTGGAGGTGTCCGCA
Source organism: Archips xylosteana (assembly GCA_947563465.1). Lineage (NCBI taxonomy): Eukaryota > Metazoa > Arthropoda > Insecta > Lepidoptera > Tortricidae > Archips > Archips xylosteana. The sequence continues at coordinate 9,742,138 of OX387362.1, forward strand.
AAGTAACTCTGAACCGTCAACTTTAATAATTTAGTGCAGTTCTGGCTACGTATTGTTGCCGCTTAAACATTTTAATTCCACTTGTAGACAGTTGAATAAAGTCGGCACACCAGAAGGAAAGGGGGTTCAGGGATGTCACAGTAAAACTAAAACCATGTAGTTTCCAACTTTATCTCTTACTATTACGTCACTAAGGAATGTACTTAAAAATAATATCTTAACTTACTTTTATTTATTAAGCGCGAAAAATTGTATGGGATGGATGTAAGGAAGTTGGTTACAATTTCAGGCTAAAACGGTTTGACGGATTCTAGTGAAATTTGGCACATAACCTGGATATATAGGATACTTTTTGCCGCGGAAAATTGCATAGCTTCGGCGGGATAGCGTAAATCTAATTTTTTGCAGACGGATTTCCGGGTAAGAGCTAGCTTAATATAAATTATGAAGAGCGATACGTTAAACGATAAGCAGAAGACCTAATATACTGATGAACGAACTCACTGTGAGTAGGTAAGTATAGTGTCTGTGGCCCGTCGCATTCTTTGCTCAGTGGTAGACTACTTGTTTTAAAATTTTGGCAAAGAAGAAGCTTAGTCTTGCCGCTAAGCGTATAACCTTTGATAAGGCCTCAAACAAGAAGCTTAGAGTTAGCTCAGTGAAGCAAAATTTATACAGGAAATTGGCATAAAATCTCTCCGCCATAAATTACCACGTAGGCAGATTGATATCGACATGCCATATACGCAGACTTTAATTAACAAAAGAGTAACAACAATGCGGACCGCAATTTTCGTCAAAGTAAGCGCTGTCCGTCATAAAATCCGGTTTAAACCGGATTTATCCGGCGACCTGCCAGCCCTACCGGCTACCGCCACATATTTTGTTTGTCGAAACTGCGGGCTTAACCGGCAGAAATTAATTATTTGCCAGCTGTAATTACGTAGTTCACGTTTGGTACCGGCGATGCAACTCAATATGACCCAGTTTTTGAATGATGTAACGTGTACTTTGAGAAATTTAAGCTACAATTATTTACCGACTGCGGAACGGTTATTTATGTTTATTCGATGTTATATTGGAATTTTTTTGGGGAAATGAGAACTTACTGTACGGGAATAAATCAATCAATCAAAAGGCACAAATGCAAACTTGCTCCAAAAAAAGGACAAGTTTACAAAGAACAAGTGTGCACTTATGCCTTTTCTGTTTGGAATAGGTTTTCAGTTGTGCCTTTTTATAAAATGACGGCAGTATCGTCGCCATCATCATGTCAACCGAAAGACGGCCACTGCTGGACATAGGTCTCCCCCAGGGCTCGCCAAACAGATCAATCCTGCGCCATCCGCATCCAACGCGACGGCAGTAAGTATAATGTGTACCTACTCCATTGTAAAAAGTGCGGCCTATTTTGTTAGTGTTCATACGGAAGGAAATAATAAATAAATAAATCTTAATATATAAAAGAGAGAGAGAGAGAGAGTCGCTCAGCGAGCTATGGAGAGGGCTATGCTTGGAGTTTCTCTACGGGATCGAATCAGAAACGAGGAGATCCGTAGAAGAACCGGGGTCACCGACATAGCCAAACGGATTAACTCGTTGAAATGGCAATGGGCAGGCCATATAGCACGTAGAACAGATGGCCGTTGGGGGCCAAAAGTTCTGGAATAGAGACCACGGACTGGCAAGCGCAGCGTGGGACGTCCACCAACGAGATGGACGGACGATTTGGTGAAGGCCGCAGGTTCAGGGTGGATGCAAATCGCTTCCAATCGTAATGATTGGGCATCAATGAGGGAGGCCTATGTCCAGCAGTGGACGTCCTACGGCTGAAATGATGATGATGATGAATATATAAAAGAAGAAACTGACTGACTGACTGACTGATTGACTGACATATCAACGCACAGCCCAAACCACTGGGCCTAGAGATTCCAAATTTGGCATGTAGGTTCCTTATAAGGTCTAGGGGTGCACTAAGAAAGGATTTTTCAAAATTCACTCCCTAAGGGGGTGAAAAGGGAGTTCAAAGTTTGTATGGGTAAACAAGATTAGTTCGACTATTTTATTCGAAACTTCACAGAAGCACTCCTAATGATAAATGAGTAACCACGTGTTTCAGGTTTTTTGAGAATTCAACCCCTGAAAGGGGGGAAAGGGGTAACAAAGTCTGAAAATCAACATGGGTGTTGTTTCTATGGTTTATCGGGTCACTGGTTATGAAAACAACAACGGTTTTAAAACCCGAAGTGGCATACGTAAAATACCATGTCCCTGGATGGGGTGCAATGGGGTTGAAATGTCTAAATATCAATATGGGTGTCGTTTTCATGGTTTTGCCCAAACCACTGGACCTAGAAACTTGAAATTTTGCACATAGATACCTTATACAATGTAGGCCACTAAGAAAGGATTTTTGGGAATTCCCACGGGAACGGAATAAAACGGGATTTATATATTCGATTCCGAGTGACCCTATCTCAGTAACTATAATAACTAGACTCTTCAAATTTGATTAACAAGTAGGTATTACATTAGTTAAAACATTAATTTCAGGATTTTTAAAATTCCCACGGGATAAGGAAAAAACGGGATTTATATAATTATTCAGTTCAACGGAATCCTATGAACTATAATTACTAGACTCTTCAAATTTGGCATAGAAGTAGGTAATTATAATAGTAAGAAACAGTTTTAAGGATTTTCGGAAATTCCCACGGGATAAGGAAAAAAACAGGATTTTTCGTTTTACTGGTCGTAGAAAGCTGAAATTCAGCATGTAGGTTGCTTGAGGAGTGTAGAGGAGTATTGAGAGAGGACTTTCTGAAATTCCCACGGGAACGAGAAAGAATTGGATTATATATTCAGTTCAACGGAACTATAATTACTAGACTCTTCAAATTTGGTATAGAAGTAGGAAATTATAGTAGTAAAAAACTGTTGTAAGGATTTTTGGAAATTCCCACGGGATAAGGAAAAAACGGGATTTTTCATTTTACTGGTCGTAGAAAGCTGAAATTCGGCATGTAGGTTGCTTGGAGAGTGTAAAGAAGGAGAGGACTTTCTGAAATTCCCACGGGAACGGGAAAAAACGGGATTTTTCGTTTTACTGATCGTAGAAAGCTGAAATTTGGCAAATGGGTTCCTTGGGGAGTGTAGGGAAGCAATAATAAAGCATTCCCGAAATTCTTACGGGAACGAGAAAAAACGGGATTTTGCGTTTTACTGGATGTAGAAAGATAAAATTTCAAAATTCAAAAGTTTATACTGTAAGTAGGCCACAAAGGCCTCTTTAACCGACTTCAAAAAAAGGAGGAGGTTATGCATTCCACTGTATGTTTTTTTTTTATGTAGGTATGTCGGTCAGTTGTGGACCGATTTTAAAAATTCTTTTTTTTTTTCGAAAGAATATAATATACTCCTGAGATGGTCCCATTGTCACCAAATCAGGATCTGATGACGGGATCTCAGGGAAATAGAGGGCAACCTTCAAATTTTGTAGGCACGCATTACGTTTTTCATATATTTTCTCAAGCTATTTAAGTATTTGCGTCTAGTAGACATCATCTCATGTTGATGAGCTGATGATGGAAGGTAAGACTCCTTAACGGTTAGGAGTTGAGGATATTTTTTCAAATATTATAGGTACGTATAGACCGATAGTTGTATTTTTTCAGGTTATTCAGGTGAGCTGATGATGGAAGGTTAAACTCCTTAACAGTTAGGAGTTATAGGAATTTTCTTTAAATATCATATGCACGTATAGACCTTTAGTTATATTCTTTCTGGTTATTCAGATTTTTAGTGCCAGCTTCCGAATTAGTGAAAAACATTGTATACAAAGAAATACTGTAAAGGACCGTATCTACCTGCTTGCACGCTTACTTGCACGCTTTCTTGCACGCTTGCTTGCTTGCGTGCATGCATGCTTGCTTGCATCTTGCTTGCATGCTTGCTTGCATGCTTGCATGCTTGCCTGTATGCCTGCTTGCTTGATATCTTGGCTCTTTGGAATACTCATGGTACACGCGAGCGAAGCCGCGGGCAAAAGCTATATTTAATAAGCTCTATCTAACGCGAGCAAAGCCGCGGGCAAAAGCTAGTAAATAAATATTAGGGGACAATCTTACACAAATCGACCTAGTCCCAAACTAAACAAAGCTTGTACCACAGAATATATAATAGTACTAACGTACAGAATGGAAACGTTCCGCCCCGCACCGATTCGAGTTATCCCTCCCCCCAAGGCGCCGGTTGCATGTAGCCGCTGTTCACCAGTCAGGTGCGCGACGCGATGCATGTCGGCCGCACGCACGAACCAACTGGTCCGTGGCCGCACGGCACTAAACTTTTGCGAAATGGGAATATATTGTGCATTGTATGGGTGTTTGGCATCAACCAAAGACAAGGAAAGGAGTTTTTTTAGATTTCCGAAGGACGAAAGAAGGTAGATAACCAACTTTAATTAGCAACATGTAACATTAGTAACTAGGGAAAGTAGGTTTAAAAGTTTGTTACCTATAATGTATAAATAGACGTCTTATATTAGTAGGTAGGTATTAGTAAAATTAATTTGCTAATTATTTCCTATCAATATCTACAATTACATTCTCTAATTGTCTTTACAAAATGAATTAGGTATACACTCATTCACTTATTTAAACACTTAATTTAGACAAACGATAAGTTTAATTATAAGTACTACGATAATTAGATTACCTACTCATTTTTTTATTTTACATTACAACTTGCTCGCGCTCAACGAACGGCGCGGCATTCACTTTCCGCAGCTATCTCTTTCTATCTCTTTTTGCGATAGTCAGCCCTGTGCATCTTACGCACACATTGACGCGTGTACAGACGTCGTCGTGCTTGTGTGGATTCAGGAACGCGTGTTTTGTGCGTCGTGTCCGCCGTGTGCTTGTACTATAAGTACTAGATGACGATAAACATACTTATATAGATAAATAAATACTTAAATACATAGAAAACATCCATGACTCAGGAACAAACATTCGTGCTCATCACACAAATGAATGCCCTTACCGGGATTCGAACCCAGAACCTCTTGCTTCGTAGGCAGGGTCACTACCAACTAGGCTAAACCGGTCGTCAAAGCACTGAGTTGAAGACGAGTGTTGTAGGTAGTTTTATAATGACGATTTAACAACATAAATTATGATTTCTAATATAACATTTCTTTTTACACTTTGACTTCGAAAATTTTATTTTTAGATAATGACGACTCCATGGATTCTGGAACCTCGGTAAGCATCCAAAAGTCCCAACCCTATATAATATTTTCTTTTTAGAAGATGTGAATAAAATTTCAGGCTTGTCTCAGAAAAAAATATATGTATTTAGTAATTTATCAGAACGCGTAAGGATTATTTTCATTTGTCAATTAAATAACTAAATAAAACTAAGCAAAGCCAAAAAATTGTGAAACCCGATGTAAACACATATTTTATAAACATTTCATTTCAAAAAAGTGTGAATGATAAAAGTGGCATACGATTTTGACTAGAATTCCAAAAGTTATTTTAAAAACAAGTTTCAATGCATTCCCACATTTTTCTTTAAAGAATTATAAGGTAAACTCGGAATGGGCTCATGAAGACCTTCAACACAGTTGACGTGCTAAAAATGAATGAGGCCCTGGTGTGATGGTGTCAACCGGAAGTCTGAAGCGACGCCTATGGGAGAGATTTTATTTGCGTATTCTTTTTATTTTATATACAGGAATATTTTTTGGAGTTCCTTAAAAACGGATAATTTTTATTTTATTTTGAGTTTACACTTATGGCAAAACCCTGGCCAACGTCAAATGCGATGGCAAATTTGTAAATGGTCAAAGTGAGTAAGTCAAAGTGGGCAAAGTAAGTAAGTGATCAAAGTAATTTCATCTACTTCTGGTGACCGGATTGACTTGAAATTTGATACGGATATGTTGATACGATGACGATGCATGTAAAGTCAATAGAAAGCTAAAAAACAGTATGATTTTATTTTAACAATTTTTTTTTAACCCATGGAACGCTCTGTGCGCTACAATGGCGCGTAACTAACTGTTCGTGATTTGCCAATTTTTTTGTTACTAATTTCGATCACCTTTTATCTTACACAAAATAAACCAAAAAAGTCGTTGGTCGCTTGACGGGTCAATTTGCATTTGCAAATTATGAATCTTAAATGGAAAGTTTCCCGAGTACATATTATATGCATACGATAACAATTAAAATGTCTGTTTAAAACATTAAATCATCACAAACTCACAACATGAAATGAAATCTTTCACAACAACATCTTGTTCAAGGATTCTTTTAGTATTTAGTTTTCCTTTGTACTGGGGTTGGCGTACAATTCTGTGTTGCGTAGGATTACGCGGTTTGCGTAACACTAAGCCTGCGAAGCTAGTTAATGGTCTCGGTTAAGATTTCGACGCAAGGGCTCCTTTCAACACGTGCGGGTCTAGATTTGTAATTAGTTGAGGTCGGAGGTGGGAATGTCAAAGCAAAAAGGTTTTGTTACATTTTTTAGGAATGGTTGTCTCGTTGCTATTTAAATTGCTATTTCTAAAAAAAATATAAATCTTTCATTTTCATCATCATCATCATCAGCCTATGTTCGTCCACTGCTGGACATAGGCCTCTCCCATGGCACGCCACTGAGCACGATCCTCGGCCACTCTTATCCAGCTCTTGCCAGCCGCCTTGCGAAGATCATCGCTCCACCGCATCTGAGGACGTCCCACGCTACGTTTGCCGATCCGTGGTCTCCACTCAAGAACTCGTCTACTCCAACGGTTATCGGTTCTTCGGGTTATATGGCCTGCCCATTGCCACTTCAGCGTGCTAATGCGGTGGGCTATGTCGATAACTTTGGTTCTCACTTAACTAACTTTCATTTTACCTAGATTTTTTTAGTTTTAGTTTTTGTCTTCGCAGACTAATTGACATTACATTTTAATAAGCCAATAAATATGAGCGAATTTAGAATTATTTAAACTAGGCAAATGCGTTATTATAAAAATACAAAAATAAATAAAATGTAGGTTATAAATTTGTCAACCTAGATTTTAATTATTACATCATAAAATTACTTACCTAAGTACTCAAAATGATATCAGTATATTGTTCATTTCTTCATACGTTTAAGTAATACCTAATACTATTTAAAATTCATCAAAAACTGACAACATCGAGCTATCATCCTACTGTAGTGAATTAATTGTTGCTGTATTACCTATTGGAAATCTGTAATACAATTAGTTATTTTTCTCTTTTTAGTGCACTTTTAGAAGTCGCTTTAATTGTTTTTCAATTGTCAATCGACAGGTTATTGACATCTCGTTTATCAAAAATTGTCATATGAACGTTACGTCGAAATGGAGCAATTATCTGTGTTTAGTAGCTCCACTTCTCCTTTTATGATGTAAATAGACAAGGTATAAAAACGAATGGTTCCTCTCTTAGCAATATTTTAGCTACTTACGCTAAAGAGTTTAAGCTGACACGTGATAAAACAGTCAGTTATAGATTTTTCTTTTTTTTACTTAGTTGGATACGATTTTACTAATTCTCTAGTAACTCCACTTCTTATTCAGCCGAAAAACACAAACCAATTTATTCATTTACAAAACAAACGAAAAATGTCAAGTAGTTCCGAGATTTACTAGGCATTTCAGTTTGTTCGAAGCGAGAGGCGACGCTGAAAAACGTTGCGGCGTGCGGGCGCTCCCGCGCTTTGTCACACTCACCTGCTCGGCTGGATTCTGGAAAATACCGACCGGTTATATTGGTGGTTAGATTATTTTGTATGTATATAAAAACGCGGAAAACAAAACACGTTTCTGGTATGACGACAACGACCCCTTTGACTTTTTGTTTTTTTTTTTTTGACGTGGCGTGCGGGGTATTAAAGGGGGGATGAAAATTTCATTGATTTTGCCGTAGGATGCACCGTTTTCAAGATATTTGACAAAACACCGAATGTTTGTTCTCGGGTCTTGGGTGTTTAATATGTATTTAAGTATGTATCTATCTATATAAGTATGTTTATCCGTTGCCTAGTACCCATAACACAAGCTTTGCTAAGCTTACTTTGGGACTAGGTCAATTGGTGTGAATTGTCCCGTGATATTTATTTATTTATTTTATTTATTATATTTTAACACCGGTTCTCGTCCGATCACCGAGGTTAAGCAACGTCGGGTGCGGTCAGTACTTGGATGAGTGACCACCTGGTTTCATTATTGTTTTTTGAATGTTTTGTTATGACGTTAAACTACCGTCCGTAAACCGACTTTACAGACAACCGGTTTTTTAGTGTCTAGCTATTACGGTTCAAGAGATAGAAAGAGAACCCTGTGACAGACGGACGGACATACTTACAGACAAATAGACATACAGTCAGTGGAGCCTTAGTAATAGGGTCCCGTTGAACATGAAACTACCGCGAGACTCATTCATAGTGAAAATATACGCAAGTTTACGTTAGTGTAGTGCACGTTTGGCAGCCGCCGTGACGTGTGGCTCCGGGAAGAAGGGCTACGGATTAGCCCGAAATATGTCTAGTTAAGCTTTTATTAAGACGTGAGTGATCCGTTTATTTTCACTAGGGTCCCGTTGGCACCCTTTGGGCATGGAACCCTAAAAACCGACTTTACGGAAAACTTTTCGGTTTTCATTTTAGTTCGCCTGTCAGTATTTGACTGCAAATAAAATCACAAGTTTAAACTGGGTACGTATCAAAATATATAAAGTTTAAAACAAATGATGGACGAAATACATAATGTTCATTTGATATAATGCAATTTTCTTGGAAATTCTCAACTTTACAGGATTTTCATAAAATAAACCTAACCTAACCTAAACCAATCTGTAGATTGCATGATTAAAAAAATTCGTTTAATCAATAGTTTCATAGAAAATTTTAGTATGTATTATGACCATTATGTATTTCGTCCATTATTTGTTTTAAACTTTATATATTTTGATACGTACCCGTTTAAACTAGATTGGAATGCCTCATGTTTATTTAATGTTTACCTGTAGGACTGTATAAACCGTAGCCAACCGACAACCTTTCTCATTTAAAATACGAGCGCTATAATTTTCTCAGCCAGAATAGGTGTTTGGTGCTGAATCGTTGCGGTGCGGGGTCAGCACTGTTACACGTAACGCCGCATTTCGATTTAAATACCTTTGAGTCCGTAGCGTACCAGTCGAATTAGATTTTTCACTGGGCAATACTATACAGAGGGGCTACTACGAAATTGTCACAACACGTACCTATCGAGCTGTCTCTTTCACTGTTCTGTTTAACGGTAGCGTGAATGGAATGGCATAATGCGAAGTTCGAAAATTATGTACTTCAATCGCACCCATGCGGGCTAACATAAAATTTTAATTGTACTCTTAATTATCTTATTAAAAAAGAAATACAATTTATCTACATCAATATCATAACTTCCCTGTAATGTGTTCAGAAGCGAAAAGCAAATGGCCTATATTAAGAAACATACATCTGTAGCTGCATCTTAATGTTTACATTAAAGTTTCAAAATCTTTAATAACATTCAAATTTCGAACATCTTAAACAAAAAAATCATATTCTGTTGTGATTATTCAATTAGTCGATTTGTAATTTAATCCAATGTAAAATTCTTATACTATACAATTTTTGAGATTCGAAATTGACTCAGGTCTGAGTTATTTATGAATTTAAAAAAGAAGTATATATATATATATATATATATATATATATATATATATATAAATAAATGTCAGACATTTGTTCGAACTGTCAAAGACACAAAATAAAGTATTTTGTGATGTGAAATAATATATTTGGTGTTAAAATGATTAATGCCGGAGACTTATGATATACATGCAGATAAAATGATGTATGTGACTGTATATAATTAGGAATTAAAACATTCGTATGATCTTATTATGAAACTCACCTTCGGTACGTTTCAAAAAACTACACTCGTGTATAAATGCCTCTCATTATGCATCAGTCTCACAAATACCTATTAAAGCCTTAAAAGTTAAATGATTGAACAGGTCATTTCTCTTTTACATAAACGACTCGGCATTTACATTTAGTAATTCGTAGCGAAAATAAAAATATCCTATTAATTGGAATGACAATAATGAAGCCGTATTTAATTTTAGCAACGTACATTTATTTCCGAAGTTAATTTCTGCTAATTAATGCAGTTCAAACAACCAGTTTACTGACAACATTATTAACCGAGAACGAAAATCGTGGAAACACGGCGGCTCTTTAAATATACTTACTCGTAAACATGGTGGACTTTGTTTGGTAATGGAAAAAAATCAAATGTTTAAAGACCATAGGCACAAGGCCATGTAGATAATCAAAATCGAAACGTATTTTGTAAGGAGGCCGCAAAAGGTTTTTACAATGTTTCTTTATACTGCCAGTGTTATCGAAAAGACCTGCTGTGAACAGACGAATGCGGCCAGAAACTCAACAAGGCATATTTCTTCAAAATAGATCGGTGGACAATTATCGTCATAGCTCGGACAGGTCACAGCAAATACAGATGATACCTGAAACGTTTTCAAAAAAAGTGTACACAATTAAGGGATTTAATAAAAACAAAAGTTAATTGATTCCTTTGTGTGACGAAAGTTACCCATATATTTTGTATGATTAACTTTCGTAACACAAAGGAAGCGATCGTGATTTTATTTTGATTAAGCCCGTAACTATGTGTATTTTTTTAAAAACGACTCGCCTACGGAAATAAGTAGAACAAAATTCAATAGAGTCGTAATAGTGTACCTAAGATTATGATTATCTACAGCGAATGTTATCGCAATTACTTAATATTTAACCTTTTCTAGTCGCATTTCTGTCATAGTTTCGTCAAAGTGGCAATCCCAAAACAGTATTATGACAACTGAAATGAGTGTAATTATTTATTTATGGTTATTTATAAACTGTTTGTTGCAAATGTCTGTAAAATATTATTATGTACAGTATGTGACATTCGTATTAAAATGAAGTATCAGATTTTGATGGTTGTATTATGTTCAATTCAACGAACAGAATAAAAAAAAGTTTTGATGGAAATACCTGCACAAACGCTGGTATGTTACCGCTATAAATGTAACTGAACAATATAATTAAATTAGCTACTGCTGTGACCCCGTCTGCGAAGAATAGGGGTTTAAAAAATGCTTACGACCGTGCTCTTAGACCTACCAAATATAAACAAAAAAATCATAGAAATCGGTCAAGCCGTTTAAGAGGAGTTCGATGAAAAACACTGTGATACGACATTTTTATATATTAAAAGATAGAAGAAGAAGGTGAAGATAATATAGTACAAAATACGACTCTATTATTCAAGTCGAGGGTGAATGAGCTTTTTCAAGGCAAGCGTGCTCCATCTAGGCCTCATCTACGCTATCAGGCGTGATTGTATTCAAACGTAACCCTTTCGAACCCGAGTGAGTATGAAAAGTGTTACAATAATGGACTTTGTGAAATGTACTAATATTATCTTTAAATTTGGAATCCCCAAATGATGTAAAGTTCAAATTTCAAAATGATGTAAAGTTCAATTTTAATTGCCATTAAACGTCACAATTGTATTGGCCGGGTCTGAAAGGGTTAAGCGTATATTGTATTAAAAAAAAACTTGTTCTATTTCCGTCTTGCGATTGTTTTGCGACCTGTCCGAGCTAGGTTACCATTCCCATGGACAAATCCTTCTATCAATGCGTAAGCGTCAACATCCTTTACAGGCTGGCCACCACGCGTTCCGAGGGAAATGGCCCGTTTACCGTAATTATCCATTCGCGAGTACATTCCGTGTGTACACATAATTATGGACTGGAAAGCCGAGTGCCGGTTTTCATGTTCTCAACTGTACTGCATTTTAGCCTACCGTTATTGTGGCATTAATTGTATTTTGATCTCATTATCTGTGCTCAAATTGGTGGATTGGGATTGTGAAGTTAGTAAGAGTATGCTGGCAAATGTTTTCACTACGTATGTAATGCTATTGGAATATGTACTTAGAGTAGTTTCATCAATAATAATGTGAAGATGGACATTAGATATATCTCTTCCAAGGCGCATGATAATAATATGCCTGGGAACCGAAGTCCGAAGGAACAGAGATGAAAGTTGTATTTTATGTACCCGAGTTTTAGAAATTTCGTTAGTTGCGATGTAGAATGTAGCGGTTTTTAGGGTTCCGTATCCAAAGGGTAAAAACGGGACCCTATTACTGAGACTCCGCTGTCCGTCCGTCTGTCTATCTGTCTGTGTGTGCTATGATAGAGCTAGACTATTTTGGTTGCCGCTATAACAAAAAATACTAAGAAACAATAAAATAAATATTTAAGGGGGCTCCCATACAACAAACGTGATTTTTTTTGGCTCGTTTTTGCTCGATATTGATCACAGCAACAGGTAGACGCTTGAAATATTCACAGAATATTTAGTTATTATATTCACTTAAAAATAAATAATTAAATTAAAATAAAACAAATATTTAAGGGGGGCTCCCATACAACAGACTTGATTTTTTTTGCTGTTTTTATAGATAATGGTACGGAACCCTTCGTACGCGAGTCCGACTCGCACTTGGGGGGTTTTTTTATTATTACGAGCAAGCGGGTCATCTGGTGGAAAATGATCACCACCGCCCATAAATATCAGCAACTCAAATAAAACCCAAAAACGACATACGTGGTCAATTCTAAAGTAATTGTGGTTTGGTAATGCCCGTGCAAGTATTTTCGTAGAATATGAAATAGAAAGATAAATATAGAACATTGTTTACAGGCGTGTTTGTTTTGCAGAATAAATAGGAAAGTATTTATTTAGTAGTTACTACGAATTGGAGACGAACCTGCAGGAGGTTCTTATTTCCGGCGAGCCCACTGTATCACCAAGAGGGATTTCCGGGAAATAACTGTTTGAAAGCTAATGTATCTATAAACATTTTCTTTCGTAAATAAAAATATCAAACTCTATTTACTTGATATAAAAATGGTAGGTAAAGTGGCACATGAAAGTAAATATTAACTTTCGTTTGTTTTTTTAGAACATTTTGAAACTTTCTTTTGTACTAAATTGTACCTAGGTATTTTATTAGTTTGAAATAATTAACACGTTGGCTGCCCACCATACTTCACCTAAAGTGTTGCACCCATGCCCCATACAAATTTAGTGATCCCACGGGTGATGCTCACAGCATCGCCCTATTACTTAGGTGCTAGCTAGTAGCTGGGTATGTGAAAATTTGTAACGTTAAGTTTTTGTAAATAACTATAGAGTATCCCCTACGAAATAGCATTCACAGTTTGAGTTAAACCCTCAAAACAACAGCCTGTAGAATTAGCTTTTGATCCCACCGGTGATGCTCATGGCCGCACAGAGAAAATTAGGTAGGTACGTGATGTCACCAGTGTGATGCTCATGACAACCGACGTGTTAATGAAATGTTTATACACGCATGCATGCACGCGTAGGTAAGTACGTGTGTTTGTTCTTTACTCACTCACGCTAAAATGGCTGGACAGATTTGGATGAAAATTGCTATGTTGATAATTGGGCGTCTGTAATAAAACATAAGCTACTTTTTATCTTAACTTTTCATAATTTGTGTGCGAAATTATATTTGAAATTTACCACAATTTTTTCGGTGAATAAAAACATTATGAAAAAAAAAATGGTTTGTATGAAGTTTCCAATCCGCACTGGGTCCGCGTGGGAACTACAGCCCAAGCCCTCTCATTCTCAGAGAAGGTCTGTGCCCTACAGCGGGACCTGGCTGGGTAGATGATGAAGATTTCATTGAAAATTTTGCACGGCACTAAGTACATTCGGCAGTTATTTGTACAATTGATTTGTATTCTAACAAGTACGCTAGGACTAAGGAGGATAAGACGGCTCTGTTTGTACTCGAAATAACGTAATACACAATTATTAGACTGAAATACAGACAAAGTGCGCTTCGCCTCGTCGCCTTAGCTCATTAAGTTCTTCTTGAGACACTAATTTAAGCACTCTAAAGTATTCAGCGAGCGATTTTATCGCGACTCCTGACCGGTCCGTGCCTCAATTATGCAATAAGACTCTAATTTGAAGACTAATGAAGAGATATTTTGATTATTTAACAGCAAAAATGAAGTGACATTACAGCCTTTTGTTTGCAAAATCAACGTGCTCAAGGTTATGGGGATATAATTTAAAATAATGTCAAACAAGCGGATCTAAAATGGCATAAACAAAACGGTGATTCTGCTTCGCGTGAATATATGTTTTCCCACACCAGACAAGTTCTCGCAAACCACGGAGGTATCCCTAAGGCCCAAGCCACACAGAAGAGACCTGGGATGTTGGAGTTGAACGTTTTAATACTATATGTACAGAGCGTCGCGATCTAAAGCAGACAGAAGAGACGGGGTGGAGACGCGGACTGCGACGCGCCGTTGTCCCACGTCTCTTCTGTGTGTAAATAGTAAAGACAATTATATTGTTTTACAATACGTAATCAATCATGTAACTTTGAATATCACAGTTGTCAGAAAACTTGCCTACCAAGTTTGAGGTCCCAATCGCAACCTGATATAAAGAGGTGAGGTATGTACAACTAAATTTTTAGGTACCTATTTCTCGTGGTCCTAAAAAAAATAAATAAAAATTGTTTATTAAAAGAAAACCTTCATAACATACACTGATTATCCAGTAGCTCTTTAATACCAATCAATCAAGTACAAACAGAAAAGTTAACTCGACGATGGTTTTGAAATTTGTATCTACCTACTTGCACACACACACACACACACAGTGCATACAGTGTGTAGATGGAGGAACTGCATGAACATGCATTTTTTTACATAAACGTAGCTATCGCATCGTCAGGTCGCGGGTGAGCAAAGTAATTGTTTCAGTTCATTCCTAAGAATTCTCAGAAACAATTTTTCGGTTTAAGCCAGTCTGAAAGATATAAGACTTTAAGCTTCCCTGTATCTAGTGGCCTTTGAATTATCGACTACCTACGTAAGGTAGTAGGAAAATATACATATACTAGTAGTTATAAATTCTCCGATGATTTGTAGTGGACACATTCTCCTTTAAGGATCGACTGGAAACTTCCAAACTTCATAGTTAACGTTGATCAACCCCTGAATGATTCAGAGAATAAGGAAGCAGGGTCCTCGTTAGTAGGCCCTCCCACTTATCACTCGGCCGTGTGTCACTAACATAAAGTAGTTACCCTCTTGATGCCACCCGCGATCCAGGGCTAACAAATGTCCGGCGTGCCCGCAGGCATGTAAAAAACTTGGGAGGAATGACATCCATAGTACAACAGTTTTTTTGGTAAAACAATCATGTCAACCTCATTGTTAGATGACAAAATAACAGTGTTTAATAAAAGTTTAGAGTTTTGTGTAGTGTTCGTGATAGTTGGGCTTGTGTGATATGTACAGGGCAAAGTATCTTAAATATTGTAGATAGCAAATTTTACTGAAACAAAACTTCATTTTCTTAAAGACAATTTGAACTAAATTCAAAGATTTTTGAGTAATCACCTGTCTGAACCGTGAAGTGGCTTCCGTTCGGACACAGTCAGATGCCAAATACACAATATTAAATAGGTATTATTTTAATAAATATTTCAACTTTAGAAATAAATAGGAAAGGAAGTGCTCAAATATTTTTGACTAAGTATTTTTCTGCCAACGCGTAAAGAGAAGAGATTTTAATCACGGATTGTTATGCGTCTACTTGCGTCCGATAGAACAAAACACACTACGCATTGGATAGATAGAACCGTAAATTCAATATTGATCTGATTCATCAATGAACATTTACTTGTTAACTAGGTGAGTTGTCAAATCGGCGCATCGTTCTCTAAGAAACCTTTTCGCTTTCCAAGAATAATAAAAGTTCGTGCTACAAATTTCTATTCGTCATAATATACATACATTTCGGTGAGTATGCGCAGGAATTGCGTGATTTAATTCCTCCTGTTCCAATTTATTAACGGATATACCGGTGGGGGAAGCGTCTTCACCCTTTTGTTGTTAGTATTCCATTAGCCCGCATAAAGCGGTTCGCTACATCTTTCTTATACAAACTTCTAAGGAATGGAAGTCGCTCCCATCGCCTGCATTTCCAGATAGATACAACCTAGAGCTCTTGAAGCTATGTAGAGTGAATTACTGAAGTTACTGAATTAGAGGTGACCGGTGAGATACACCTTTGGCCTCATCTGCACTTTCCATCAGGTGCGATAGAGGGGTCAATCACGGCTGAATTTTATGTAAAAAAACATGATTATGTAACGTAGTTGCTCAAATTGGTTCTACTTTCTTCTTCAAGGCGAGACGCACTAAGTAACTCAAATAAGAAATTGAACTTCTCGGAACAAACAATGCGAAGTTATGCAATTATGTGATGATAATAAAAAAATACCGGAGCAATAGCCCTTTCCCTGAACAGCAGAGTAGAACGAAAGTTTAAATTCTGAACCATCGAGATTTTTATTTAAGTTTGACGTCTATGAAATTAAGTTGTACGCTACTGAGTATCTCATAAATTTGTGAAGCCTTCCTGCGATGCTACGCAGTGTTTTATTCTTAAATGCCCTTTGGAAGCTAAAGGAATGTATATTGCAATATCTGCTAGTTTTTTCGTTGCTTTAATGTACATTCTAGAGTTCCGGCAAAAATGGCAATCAGTAAATATTTTTATTCTTTATTTGAACAAGTTAAATATTGACCTTCTCTTTTAGTTATTAGAACTTCAATTTGGGCATTTTTATTTTAAAATGTAGGTAGGTACTTGCTACTTTTTTGACAGAATTCCAAGTAGGTAGTTTTGGGGTTTTTTTCTCAAAATCAGGAGCGCTAGCGTTTTAATGATTAAATAAAATTAAATGTCTCAAATATTCCATAACATTTTTTATGTCAGTTCTGTGACGAGTCATATGAAAAAAATGCCGTATGAAAATAAAATAATAAATAATAACAAGGACACTTTTTTCTTTATAATGGTACTCGCGTTTTTAAATAAGACGACCCTAAAATTTCGTCATTTTTAAACGGTAAGCTAAAGGTCCCTGTGCTCGACATTGACCCAATACATGGCTCCTGCAATCTTATGTCATAGTAAGAGAGGTGACAGATGGGTATCATCTACTAGGCGTTGAGGTGTCGATCATTGGTACATTCACCTTACACTTTAAATTGAAAATGCCCATTTGTAAAAACTTAATATTTTATATTTTACTAAACAGATTCAAACTGCTAAAACCTTTTGACTCAACAACAAAGATTCCATCAATCTACCAATGCATGCCAAATTGAAAAATGCATAGTTTACTCGAAATAGCTCAAAAACTTGCCAATTTAAATTCCACGGCAAGCAAAAGACGCGCTGAAGAGTTTCCAGCTGTCAGCGCCAGTACCGCAGGTCCTTGTGTGGAATAGGATATCCAGCCTCAAAGTGTTTAAGTGGTGAGACCAAATCAAGGTACTAAGTTACATTGGTTTTGGGAGCCTCGGTTTTTTGATTCCGATTCGATTAGAACGTTTGTTATGTTTAACATTTGAAAAGAAACAAGAAAGGATACGTTACAGTAGAATTTATTTTAAACCTTGATGGGTTCTGAAAAATATAACGCTCTAAGTATTGATATAAAAAACTACGAATAATTCAGCCTTCTAGGTATCTGGGTGATTAAAGTATTATATACCGCGATGAGACTAGAATTACATCTGCAATTTTATTCATATTTTGGATTAGGTAAATATATGGAGCAACCTGTCAGTTGCAATAGTTATGTCTAATTTAGTAAAGGAGGAGTTAGAGGATAAAGCGTAATTATATTTTATACCGACAACCGTTGGAGTAAACGAGTTCTTGAGTGGAGACGCGTCTTGGCAAACGTAGTGTAGGACGCCCTCCGGCCAGGTGGAGTGACGATCTGCGAAAGGCTGCTGGTGGAAGCTGGATGCGTCTAGCCGAGGACAGGGCGCAATGGCGCTCATTGGGGGAGGCCTATGTCCAGCAGTGGACTGTTATAGGCTGATGATGATGATGATGATGATATTTTATACGAATGCACACGTACAAAATGTACTTTGCATATTCGTGGGAGTGCGTGGTCTAACCCGATAAATCGAAATAATTGACTGTTGAAAAAGGAACACAATGTAAAACGCATAAATTCGAAATTCCTACAAAACATTAGATCAAAATCGGTTTGGTAGTCAGTGCAGGTCGACACTTACCTATAAGGAATCTGACACAATAGTTATATTTTTTTTTTCAATATCTTCTAGTTTCGGTATAAATAAAAACCTTTGACCTCGTTATCCCTATAACTACTGCCTGCTTTGTAGTCAAAGAGCGAAATTACCTAATTGGGGATGTCTATTTTTTTGCAATGTGTAGTAAATCGAAAACCATTTCGAGATAAATGCTTTCTAACCCGTTTTCTGTAGTTATTTAATTTTAATATTATGTTATGACTTTATTACATACCAAATAAGAAATGACCTTCAATTGACATTGGTGTAAATTGCGTGACTGGTCCAAGTCGTACTTTATTCTGTGCGGTTAGAATTCTTCAAAATTTTACGCGTGGATTATACTACGGAGTTTGATTTGGACCTGCTGTCTGACATCTAGCACTTTGACAGCGCCAGTAAAGTGACAGAAGTGAAAGTGTATCACTACGCAAAAAATAATTAAAGGGGTTGCCTTATCGTACGCATTTAGATACATTTAGAAATTTGGCAGTGTGGGAGCTCTCAATTACAATCTGACGTCATCACCCAAAATAGTTTCAGTAATTAATTTTGAAAAAAGTAGTGAACTAAATGACAAAATATTGAAATTAGTTTCTTATAATTGACTTTGCTATACAAAAAAAAAAATAAAAACCAGTGGTATTTTTTTTTAGACATTGCCAATTGCTTTTATTTCGTAGATAATTATGGACCTTCGTAAAGAAACGCTTGAATCACATAATAATTTGTAAGTTGTTAAATTTTGAGCCGGAAGTCTCGGAATTTGGAACGTAAGTGTGCCAGGATGGATTCCCTAGCGTAGAACGCTGTACTGGCGACACGCCAAACAATTACTTTGACTCGTCAAGAGCGTTTCTTCGCGTGACGGCTCGAACCACCTTACAACTGTCTTACGTGATTATCTTTTAATAGATTTTTAACCGACTTCAAAAAAGGAGGAGGTTCTATGTTCCACTGTTTTTCATTCTACTACAAGTGATTTTAACTTATACTTGTAAGTAGTTGTTTTCTTCAGACCATAACGTAGCAATTACTCATGCAAGTTCCAATAAAACAACGTACGAACTTAGTTACGAACTCTCTTTCATACGTCAATTACCTTTGTAATCTACATAGATCGATCCGAGGGGAACTACGGCCTAAGCTCTCTCATTCTGAGAGGAGGCCTGTGCCCTGCAGTGGGACGTAATATAGACTGGGATGATGATGATGAGATCGATCACTATCAAACTTTGTAATTATTTTTACGGTTTCCTCTTGTTAGGAAAAAATAGTTGAATATAATATAACTAAATACACATTAAAAAAAAAACTAAGGAAGGTAAGCTGGATCCGGGAATTGAACACGTGTACACATCACGGATCGATGACGAGCTGGATTTGAATCCCGTGCTCAGCTATCTTCTTTCTTTTTAGTGTCCCGTAGCTAGATTGTTGAAATTTTTACAGATGATGTACCTACCTATATTTCTGTTGCCGCTATAACAACAAATACTAAAAATAAGGTTAAAAGGGCGTTATTAAAAGGGGCGTCATACAAGAAACGTGTTTTTTTTCAGCATTTTTAACTAAGTATATCTTTATAACAAATAACATTAACTAGGTTGTTAAAATTTTCACCGATTATCTATTACTGTAGCACCTACAACAACAAATAATAAAAATATAGGTAGTTAAATTAAACACTAAGGGGGTCCCGAATAACCAATATAAAATAATTCCACACGGCGTACATTTTGCTTAGAAGTAGGGCTCTGACAACACTGGATTATTATAGTTGCGGCTGTTTACGGCGTAGGTATATCTTGACATAACTAAAAAAATGTTTACGGAACCCTTGGTGCACGAGTTCGACTCGCACTTGGGTGGTTTTTTCAATGCGTTCTAATTGTGGTATTCATTCATTCATATTATACATCCCAGCCTTATACGTCCCACTGCAGGGTACAGGCCTCCTCTCAGAATGATAGCGCTTGTGGTATATTTAATTAAAATTATACTTTTAAGCTTTGGGTCTTAGATTATTTATACACTAGATAGAGTGTCAGTAGCAAACATTGCGATACAAAACGTCCACAAATCTATTTGACAGCTTCGTCTTACGATCGCGTTACGTCATTCAAACTGAAGGGGGCCAAATGACTTAGAAGCCAACGATTGGCTTATATTTTTCGGGACGTTTTCATGCCGCCTAAGCTCTATCTAGTGTATGAATAATCTAAGCTTTGGGTATAAATAAAATTTGCACCAAATAAGCATGATCGCTTAGCTGGCAAAACATTCCGTTAGGTAGCTGCACGGATGCAAATTCAAGAGATCAGTCGCACAGTTTCGTTAGCACGAGGCTTTAGGCGAGCGCTGATGCCCAATGGCCAATCGCCAAATGTATCCAGTTCGATTTGTGTTTCGAGCAAGCCAATACTGTGAACAACATGTAAATTTGAACCCGAAGAATATTGTGTAGCGACTACTAGCGCCATCTAGTCATCACATAAGGAACTAACTACTACAATCCTACATCACGCTATCGAAGTTTCTCAACTCGGCTGCATAAATACAACTTCCAACTTTCATCCATTGGACTTCGGTCCCCAGGCATAACATCTGCCTGGAGAGAGATCTCTCTATTGCAACGACCCCCAAATTTGTAACTGTAACTTTAAATCAAGCACAAGCATATCCAATTTTGTAACTCACTTGTCACTTCTACCGTAGTAGCTGCTCCGTTGTTGTTCATCACTATCCCATAGGAGCTTTCAATTTTCCGACATAAAAACCATTCTATGTCCTTCTTAGGTTCGTAATACCAAATTTCATCTCAATCAGTTGAGCGATTCAAACGTGAAGACGTAACAGACAAACAATTGCTTTCGCATTTATAATACTAGCTGTTGGCGGCGACTTGGTCTGCGAAGAATTCGTTTAACGCGCGAACTACCGCGTAACCGAGGAAACTGTTTTTCTGGGCAAAAAATTATCCCATGTTCTTCTCAGGGCCTCAAATTGTACCCATAGGAAGAAAATTTTATCACGATCTTTAGTATTTATAATTTACCAGCTGTTGCCCGCGACTAAGTCTGCAAAGAATTCGTTTATCGATATCCCGCGGGAACTATGCAATTTTCCGGGATAAAAACTATCCTATGTCCTTCCCAGGGTCTCAAACTATATCTATACCAAATTTCGTCTAAATCAGTTCAGCGGTTTAAGCGTGAAGAGGTAACAAACAGACAGACACACTTTCGCATTTATTATATTATAGTATGGATTACTAGCTTTATCCCGCGCCTTCGTTCGTGTTATAAGTCCGTGGAAAAAGGTTACGGTAACATTTATAAAGCTCAACGTTCGCTTGGACAATACCATTTATGGATTGCAGACGAAATTAATACTTGTGGCGTCAAACAGTAGACGAGCGATATGGATAGGTATTTGGATGTATAAGGGCTGATTTTTCAATCCTCAGATAAAAGTATCCGTCAGTTAAAACTATCGCTTTCCTTTTCTCATGTCGTGGGAAAAAAGGACACAGCTTACATTTATATGACAGATACTTTTATGTGGGGATTGAGAAATGTGCCCTAAAAAATACTGAACTCGAGTCTAGTTCAGGTAGTCAAGTGTGTATGTACTTAACAAATGCGTATTTGATGTCTTGTTTATAAATATAAAATACAAATCAACGGTGGAAAGGTAAAAAAGCTAAATACCTTTCCACCGTCAAAATGTATTTTATCAAAAGTGAAATGCTATAAGCTGCTAAGATTTTGGTTAGTTTATTAATATAGCCCAACCTTCGTATTTCTATTATCAGAAGATACAGCTACCTAAGACGATAGTTTGCTAAGATATTTATTATCAATAACCAATAATAGCACCAGGGAATTTTACCAGGTAGTCTAGTAATAAAAGATATTTCACAGGGACTGCCTTTAGCTCCTACACGTTATTTTATTCAGTGAAGCTCTATATCAATATTCAAGTGAAAGGCGTAATCAAAAGAACAAAGATTTTTGATCTCTGATAAAATAAATAGTTATTCTGAAAGATGTATTGTCTTTGACAGTTTATTCAATGTTATTTTTACTATTTTCGACTTGATCTCTGTTGTTATAGAAAAATTCTGTCTATTATTGTAAAGTAACTTACCTCTGAAATTTGACTAAGACTATTTGCGTAGGAAACTTTTGCAATTCTCACTCACGACTAGTGACTACGGGCGCTGCAATGTGATCGAAACGATAAGTTAATTTTAGAAATGAATAGTGCGTGATTAAGTCTCGAGAAATATTAGTGATGATTATATTATTGTCCTCCACAAATCCCGGTTTATTGTTAGTGTAACGTAAAGGCCAGTTATTGGCGTACACGTCTTCGACCCGCTATCTCCTTGGTTTGCCTCGTCGTAACTGCCCGCTCTTCTAAAACGTATCAATAGATTATATTCTCAGTTACTACCCTGTCAGGTATGTTTTGTGTTTGAGCGCTATTTTACCAAAATAAGTATGAGTGTGTACGAGGTGTGTACCTATTGACAGTGGCGTAATAGGTACTTGATTGATAGGTAATCGTTTATTTTATACAAGTTCACGACAAGTTATTAAGCTAGCTTTACGCCTTTGATAAACTCGTGGAATTGTCTACATAGCAAAAGGAAAACCAATGCAAAATTTAACGCTTCAACAAGTTTTTCTTTATATATAGAGACAATAGTGCAAAAAGCATGTGTTTTTGTTGAAAATTAACATAATGAACGTGATTATGGTATAACTCGGCCTTTGTTCCGCGGATAGGCATGGATCCATCACAGTTATCACTACTCAAAGTATTCTTCAAAATAGTTTGAAGTTTCACCCAGTTAGGAATCTCTTGAAGATTCCATCGACCTTTTGGGTACGTCTAAGTTTTAGTGATAGCTCTGGATGTGAACTTGTGCGAAAAGACGATATTCATTCAGACGTGCTTTGCCTTTTGTGCCCCTTTTGTGCCCCCTTTGTGCCTCTTTTGTGCGTCGTTTGCGACTCTTGCTGATAATCCCCACAATGGAACGAGACTGGGGTATCGAATAAATATTATTTATGTGAACTTTTGAAAAATGAAGTAAAGTATTCGAGTACATTTGTTTTGGTTTGTTAGTTTAAAATTTGGTAGCATAGCATACGGTTGTGGTAACTCTGAAGATGAGCTCTGGTTGAGTTCGAAACGCGTCAGTGTAGCTTGGTGGTGGTGATGGTTGGGTTTATGTGATTTGTGTGTGTTCGTACAGTGTGGAGGTGGAGGAACTGCATGAACACACATTTCTTGCATAAACGTAACTATTGTAAGGTCGCGGGCGAGCAAAGTAATTGTTTTAGTTCATTAAATAACTATTGACTAAAAGCGTATTCCATTAGCTCTAAGTTAAGCTCTTATTAATTAAACATTTATTTCTTGACATTTGGTACTTTGATTCTGTACAGACAGAGACAAAACTTTTTTTTTCTAACGAGCTTGTAACTTTTTATGAATCTGGAGTTAATGTTGCCAGCTACAAACATATCCAAAATAAATAAATATCACGAGACAATTCACACCAATTGACTGAGTCCCAAAGTAAGCAAAGCTTGTGTTATGAGTACCTACAAGGTAACGCAGAAACATAATTAGGTAAATATTAAATATCCTAGACTCGAGAGCAAACATTTGTACTTTTCATATGAATATCTAGCCCGTCGGTGGATCGAACCTGATACCTTAAGCTTTGTAATAAGATTCTCTAATCATTAGGCCATCCGCTCGTCAAAAATAATGTGGCAATTTAACCAACTAAATAAACACAATCGTTTCCACTTAAAGCCAACATTCACCAGCTATAGCTGTATACTAAACGCTCAATAAAAAAAGAATGGGCATTTCTGAAGTAAAACTGCGAGGAAGGAAGACATTGGAGTGACGTTAGTTTGATATACGACCGGCGTCTTTTGTGCGTCTCCCGTTAATATGGCGCACAATGCCCTACCCGCAGCCCTACTGCTAGGGCTGCCTGAATTAGGGTTGCCATGACAATACTCTATATCTACCGTGTTTTTTATACGTTAACTATCCTGGGACCGCGCAAGTTCCCGCAAAATAACGGACACGAAAAAAGTAATAGTTCTCAAAAAAAAAACAGAAAACAAATTACCGGGTCACCTGAATGAAGGAAAATAAAATTAAACACCGCTTTTCATGTACCTGCAGCATGAGCATCACACGTACTTTAAAATAAACGATTTTAAAAAACACGAATAATTGGTCCTTTGCTCAGCATATTTGTACATACATAATAAGCAGTCCGTGGGCTCTATTGCTGTTATTACGCACAATAAGCTTGCGGTGGCAGCCCTACCCTCAGTGTTGCCAGGCTTAAGGATGTTGCTCGTTACTACGCGGATAACATACGACACTGGTCGTAAAGTAGGTGAAGGTTGATTTAAAATTGGCTACCTTCCTTTAATCATCTGATCTCCGTGTTAGTGAAAATTGGGAGTGTAAATTTGAGCCCAGTAATGAGACCGTAGTCTGGAAAAAAGAAAATTACTAGTAGTATTTCTAGGAAACTATCACGGGTAATTTTTACGCCAAGTGCGTATCAGGCTCCTAATTACTAGTGAATATAGTGGGTAATTTTTTACCGTCCCCAAAATAAGGAGGATGTTATCAATTTTATTTTATTGTGTGTTTATTTATGTTTGTTACTTCAGAACTCCGTCATTTATAAATCGATTTGATTTTTTTTGGTTAGATAACTTCGGCCTGTACGCTTATTGTCTAACGCTATTACGCTTGCTTTCGCATTCCCTGTTTCTTTCTGTCAAACTGTATAAGATGGTGACAGAAAGAGATGGTGAAAACGAAGGCAAGCACCCGCGCGTTAGACAATACGACCTTTGAACGCGGATGGCGCAAGACCGGTCTGTTTGGCGATCTTGGGGGGAGCCCTATGTTAAGCAGTGGAAGTCTTTTAGCTGAAATGATGGTGATGACAGACCGGTGCCCCTTTTCTCCCGTAAAATTTTAAGTCATAATGTATCATTAGTCATAATCAACGTTAGTCATACAGTGATTTATTTCTGAAACGGTATTTTTTTCAGGACTTTTTTAAATGCCATCTTATAGAATGCAGTAGGTTAGGTTAGGTTTGTTTTATAACAATTCCGAAAAATAAATTGTTTCAGAAATAAATCAATGTAAGACTAACGTTGATTATGACTAATGATACATTATGACTTAAAATTTTATGGGAGTCATTATAGACCCGATGACAGACATAAGTAAGAACTGACTTGTTGTTGGGGCAATGAAACGCTTAGAACAAAGTGAACTGGCAACTATTCCATCCTAAAAAGCGTGTCTACAAACTGCCCGCATTCGTGACAGCCGCGCCTCATTTTAACACGCAAATACTTGTTTTAATTCTTTTTACACATATTTACGTAACATCGCGACTATGGAGGAACGCTTTACAGAGCAAAGGCGAATAATTGTATGCACATAATTATTTGTGCAACGCGCGGACACCCCGGTACAAAGCGCGAGGCGAGACGCGGGAAATCTCACTCGTAGAGAGAACTAGGTGGCTGGATGCGGGACGCTTTTAGGCTTTCGTATATCCTACTAATATAAATGAGAAAGAGTGTGACTTTGAATATTAAACTACCAGGTGACTCACTCATAGTGATAAAGTACGGATAACTCACGTCTATGTGTGCGCGCTTGGCAGCAGGCGCCGTGACGTATGCTCCGAGATGAAGGGCTACGGATTAGCCTAAAACATGTCAAGCTAAACTCGATCATAGACGTGAGTTATCCTATTTTTTTCAATGAGAAAGTTTGTGAGTATTTGTATGTGTGTTTTTGTGTGTGCGAGTTTGTTACTTCTTCTCACTGAAATGGCTGGACGAAGAAAATTTAGAGTTAAATTAAATCTTTAAACATGAAACTACCGTGAGACCCACTCATAGTGAAAATAAACGGATCACTCACGTCTTAATACGAGTTTAACTCGACATGTTTCGGGCTAATCCGTAGCCCTTCTTCTCAGAGTCACACGTCACGACGGAGCGGACGGTCTCTCGGAGCGGTGGCACGCAGTGCGCGTTTGGCAGCCGCCGTGCGTGACGTGTGACTCTGAGAAGAAGGGCTACGGACTAGCCCGAAACATGTCAATTTAAACTCGTTTTAAGACGCGAGTGATCCGTTTATTTTCACTATAAATTAAATCTTTCCTGAATTTTCGGGTCTTCCAGTACCTTTATAAGCAGACGAGAGCAGCGAAACGAAACCGCAGGTGTTTCATTATTCTGTTTTAATGGCGTCAGCGCCATCGGGCCGTGGACTCGTGTGGACTACAAATAACTGCGTGAATTCATGCCACTCGGAAACTGGGAAAAAAGTGCTCTCATTTGTCACGCGGCTCACAATTTGGTTGCCCGATGTAACTTAACATTTGCTTATACGAATACGTGTTTATGTTTGCTGCTGTTTCTTTGCGTAATTTAAGTGAAATATATTTTACCGTGAGGCTGAGACATAAGTAGCGTGGAGAGAAAATTTTAGTGGGACAACTCGTAGAATGAAAGAAGCTTGTGTTAAGTATGTATTCGGGTGCAACACCTCGCAGTTAGTATTCTATTCGACTACAAAGAGATCGTTACGACCAAAGTTATTATAATATATTGTGTAAAAACGACATCAATGTTAAGTCGATAAAATTGTGTTAACTTACATATTTTTTTTCCAGTATTCGTATTTTAGCCGTCTAATGCAAATTGGGTTTGGCTACTTATACTCGTATATCCTGATTTACATTACGCGGCTAAAATACGAACAGTGGCAAGTTCCGTGTCATATCAATTAAAGTCCGTGACCTTACGTAAGCTTGGCCATAATGCCATCATAGAAATATCACGTAAAAAAAAACCGACGGAAATTTTACTGTTACGAGTTACTACCGCGCCACACAACTGCCAGGCGTTGAATTATTCACGTATTTAATAAATCGCGTAATCTTTCAATAGTTCTAGATCTATTCGAGATCCTTAATCATGAAGTGAGTGCAGTCGGGGCGGGCGTGCGATTGGCCGACGTCACAGATTATAATAATAGTAGGTACAAGGCGATATATTAATTCGTGAATAATCCGCATATCCGATGTCAATTATTGATCCTACTCGCTACTACTACTGCAAGTGTGTCTAATTTTGTTACTTGTTCTCGACGGATTTGATACACGAATAGTTTATAAGCTGAAAAAAAAATGAAAAAAAAAAAAACCGGAAAATTGTTTCGTTAAATAAACTCTGTACGGAGAAAACCGTTAAATGCAACTTTTAAAAAATTCTCCCAAAAACTCAAAATAATGAGATAAATATTAGCCAAGTTCAATGCTAAAAATATGCTTGGTTGTGGACTTTCGGCGACAAAAGGATTGAAATCTAAATGAGTGCAAAGTTTTGCAGATAATCCTGCAATCTATTTATAGGAACCAATAACATCATAAATAAACAAATAAAACTCTATTTTTTTTTCTCTGCTACAACAACAATGTTTTATATTTAAAAATATTAATTCATAAATATTTCTCTGTCGAATAATTTGAATAATTTACGCAAAGTAGATAACTTATGTTAAATTGAAGTTTAAGGTGTGGCTATTTTTCATATACATACAAGTTATCTTATATTTGGCTAATCATTAATCAACCAATGCCAGTGGGTCTTACTTTTCCATCCATATACCATACCTATTTGACTAGCCTACTGATTATAACTGACTAGATTGACGAAGACCCGAGTTCAATCCCCGGCCCCCGAAATTATTTCCTGTATTTTTTTTAATGGGTTCTAGTAAAATTAAATGCAAAAACCAGAAAGTAAAATTTCTTAAGTTAGATAATAAATTATTGATTAAAATAAACAATAGGTAAATCACCAATTTGTTAAAACTATAATGTAAGGTGATTCACATAATAATAATATGCTATAACATAGACGCAAACAGCCCATTCCTACCTCTACTATCTCTAGCATACATAATATTTCAATTTACACAAATTGATTCCATTATAAGAAATTGACTTTATTACCCTACAAATAAAATGGTATGTAGGATAGTGACAGGAGAAGCCCGGAATATCTTGGCAGTAGATAATAATATGTTATTATGTAAATTGTTTACGCATTCATAGTTGAATGGGGTGCGTTGCCGTTGAGAATATTCGAGAATACCGATGTTGTGCAGTGAGGCAGAGTTTTGTTATTATGGTAAGATAAAAGAAAATGTATTTTTGCTAAGTACTTATACGTTCGTAGTTAACAAGACTATACTACGCTATGGGTTGATTGTATGCTAACATAATGGACGTCGTAGGTTTTAAGAGAAAATTAAGCGAGCACCTAAGAGCACCTTTTTTTTATAGGTACTCCATTTATTTTAACATTTGAAACTTAACGGTAAAATTTGCACACGTTTTTAAATGAAACAACGAAACTATTTAAAAGTGTGTTAACTTCTATAATAAATACCGCTAATAAAATGTACATGTAGGTATTTTTAGTCCATTTGTTTTCGAAATACCGAGAAATGCGTGTTACAATTTGACCGTTAATTGAAACCTTAAAATTAAACGAAGTATACAAACTTTTATTAAACCTATTTGTTTAGTTTGGGTCAAATCTTGGGTCAGATTGACTTGATATTTAGTATACATACTTACATAAGTAAGTTCGATGACAAATTGTCAATGTAAAAAAATACGATTCCTTGATGTCAACAACTTGTCTTTAAGCAAAAGTCGACTTTTAGATGAACTTTTTCATTCCGCACTGAACTATGCTCAGGTAGAACTAGGGGAGGGACTACAAAATTCAAACTTCGAATCGCGCCGTTCCATTCACTCTTATGTTTAATACTATTAGCGAGAAACGAACGGCACCATGTGAAGTTCGAAAATCGAATTTAGTAGTATATAAGGCCTGAAATACTGGGTTCATAAGAGTATAACCACTGAATCGCGAGACGCAGAGTCTCGCCGAGAAATTTGCAAAGGCCCTCAGTCATCGTCAATGCGAATCAATAAATTCAACCCTTTTATGATTCATTCACTTTTATTGCCTATGTACGTGCCTCCAAACGTGGATCATTCAGAGAAGATAAAAAAATCCAAACGAAATTTTATAGAGCAAAGGAAGAAAAATAATAAAAATGTTGACGTTATTTTCGCAACGTTAAATTCACGCGTTGTTGTGCATTTAAAGTGATAATTTTATTCTATGCATGCTTATTTTATCGAATCCTACGACTTTTATTTATTTTTTAATAAGTAGGTATTAATAACATAGTGGAGTAAGTGGGTTTATGGTAAGCGTCAATTAAATATCCAGAAAAACAATTAACATTTTATCAACATGACATTTATCTACAACGCTATTACCGAGGTATTCAATTACGAGGAATATTTACCGACTGCGAGCGAAGACAATTAAAAGGCAAAAACTGACGGAGAAAAAGTGAAGGGATCTGAAAAAAGTTCCATTAAACCCGGGTTACAAATGAGTGGAGAACGCCCCGACTTATCCTGGTTATCTCCCTGGGAGCGAGACCTGCCGTGCGCTGCGAATTTTGGTGAATACCCACAAATTACACATCCATACTAATGAAGCGTTTCTTTCTCGAACAATATTTTTTTCATTTAGTTCTCTAATCATACAATATACTTTATATTTACTGTATATTTTATTCTAGATGGTGATATCAATTCTAAAACGTATATTGTCATTGCGTTTGTTTAAGAGTTTATGAATAGAAACTACCGTGAGACAAGAACATAAGTAATTATTAAAATTCTAGCTGACCCCGCAATCGTTGTTTTGCCATAATATCACCTAGGGGTATAAAAAATAGTCTACGACCTATTTATTCTCAGCCCTACCAATAAAAAGTTAAATAAAAATCAGTCAAACTGATTCGGAGAAGTTCGATGGCAAATACCGTGACACGAGATTTTTATATTATTAGAAGAAGATACAGTCCAGGTTATAAATATACGTTATACGTTAATTATACGTTAAGGCGTCAAAAATATCTACACAAATCTATGCCTCCAATCATAAAGTTTATGTTTACATATTATTTGACGCGATGGCTGTATAGATATTTATACCTTCGACTGTATACGGGTCATTCACGTATTGATAGTTGACATAAACAAAAGCTTTTCATTCAAACTCGCCTTGACGGATAATTATGTAAACATAAACTTTATGATTTTTTTTTAGTTATAAATCCTCTTTGGGTCCTTGAGCCAGCGCAGTAAGTAAGTAAGTATAATATCTATTTAATTATTTTAAATACAAAAAAACAAGTCGCAATATAAAATACATTTTATAAAATGCTGTCAGTCAAACAAACCGCCCCGGATCGTACACTTTATGATTGGTGGCATAGATTTGTGTCAATATTTTTGACACCTTTGTAACGTACATTATATTATTTATAACCTGGACTGTATCTTCTTCTAATATATGGATTCTGTATAAATATTGTAGCCTATATGTTATTCCCAAGATTCAACTTAAGCAAGATTTAGCACGAAACTGTAACAAACACACATCGAATTTATAATATTAGTAAGCTTACCTGAAATAAAATTTTGTTCTTTGTATGTAGTCTCATCATCTGATCTGGAAAGGTGACTGGCACATTTAGAGATATTCCGGCGACAAAAGAGATTTGTACAAAGGAGAAAATTAATAAGGAAAAGGCCTTTGTGAAATAGAAGTTACAATTGAAGTAATTGTTATAAGTTGTAATGTATTTTAATGGACTGTGGCATGACTTTCTACGTAAGATTTGCGGCTGTGTAGGCTTAGTTCCTTTTGCCAGTCTCTAAAGAGAAAAACATCCATACTAAATGTATTCTGATTTTTTTTCTTATCTATAATAATATTTCATATTAAAGCCTGACCAGAAATATATGACTATTCGCCATGTTGCGGAATTCATTGGAACTAATTTCTTACAATGGCAATAATTTTAATGATTGTCAGTGTCACTGTGGCGGTTTCTTTGAACAATAACAAAAATGCCCAAAACGATTTGTAGACAACAACGGATCATTGTAAATAATGTTTATAATAAACTACTGGAAAAAAAACGCTTGGGGAATGAAACTATTTCGCTACAAAACCTTTCCAAATTAACATCAGAGCTAACAGGTAAGTAAACATTATAAAATCGCTGTCAATTGAAATTGCGAACAATGTAAATAAACCATTTAATGAAATATCCATATTCTAGCACTTGTTTATAGTATTAATGGTTTAAGATAGTGTTGTGGTAAGTATTGATTAAATAACACACGGATTTAGCAGTATTTGAAGAGGGAAAATGGAAATTAAAGACATTTTAAATACAATGGTTTGTTTACATGGTTTGCAATTTCAATTGACTGACAGTTTAGACAAGTCAAGGTGTCATTGTTCCGACTATACTGAACTATTGCCATATAAATAAGAAAGGGATCTTGATAACTTATTTGATTACTATACACGTAACAAGATCACTCTAAGCATTAATAAATGTCAGTGTATCAGTTTTACTCGTAGTTCTAATCCACTTAAGTTTCTATATAACTTTAATGGTGTTGCTGTGGAGAGAACCGATGTTGTCCGTGACTTGGGGGTTATGCTTGATTGTAAAATGACCTTTAGGGACCACATTGATTATATTGTAAACAGATCTTTTCGAAATCTTGGATTTGTAATTAGAACCTGCAAACCATTCCAAAGCATGTTAAGTTTAAAAATAGTTTACTATGCGTATGTGAGATGTATTCTTGAATATGCCTCCCCAATATGGTCACCTTATTACGCTGTACATAAAAACCGCATCGAACGTATCCAAAAAAAATTCTTAACTTATTTAAATCGCAAATTTAAAATGTCTCACACATCGTATTCTAACAACTGCCGTCATTACAATATCCTTACACTTGAAGAGCGTCGCAAAGTGGCTGACATGACCTTACTTTTGATATAATTCGTGGTTGCATAGACTGCCCTGAATTACTGTCCGAAATTTACCTGCGCACCCCTAAGCGCCGCACGAGGCACACCACCCTGTTCCATCAACCTTTTCATTCCACTAACTATGGCTCCAATTCAGTACTATCGCGTATCCCCCGTCTGTACATCTGTGAATTCAGTGCTACTGATCCTTTCCTGGGGTCCAAAAGTAAATTTAAGAAAGAAGTTCTTTCGGTCTTTCTAAAGGAAAACTAACAGGTGTAACGCCTAGTGTGGGCACTGTGAGCTGGCTTATGTTACGTCTAGATTATAACTGTTATTGTTTCCTTTTTAAATTTGTACGTAGGTAAATTCAGCTCTAATTTCGTTTTGATTTCCATACGATTATTGGTATTTAGTACATTGTGAGTGGTTTGCAAATTTTATATACTTATAAATTTTGGCAGTATTTATCGACTATTTATTGACTGTAAGACTAATATTGAAGAACCCATACTCATAGGTACTGATTGAGGCAACTTAACGATAAACATTAAATATTAGAATATTATTGTTGTAGTTACTGTTTAGCATTACACCTCTTACATTACTCATGAACTCATGAAATACAATTTCATATAACTATATAACACTCTAAAGATTAGCATGAGTTGGTGTATCTGGTGTTGCAGACATTTCCACTATGATGACTTAGATTAAGACTCTTAATGGATAGCTGTTATTGGCCTCATATGATGTAACCTTTTGTATGTTTCTTTTATTAATTTAAGGCTGTTGTTGTCCTGAATAAATAAATAAATAATAAAATAATAGCGCCCTCTTGACAATAGTCATATATTATTGGTTTACCTTTACATAGATTCAAACGTAGGACGTATAACAATATCTTTTCAAGCATGTATCGATTTCTTTAACGTTATATAAAAGCTAACGTTTTTTAAAACTATTTTAATGAAATTTTATACATTTTTCATCGTTCTCGTTCGAATATACTTTCTTGTAAGCATAAATGCAATTTCAATGGACATAAAGTAAGAAACCAAACCAAATGATGATGTATTATCGCCTTTTTTGAAGAAAAGCACCACTACACTTCTGTTCCATGCTTTTGGTTTCGATGGGGCCGAAAGGTTCTCGAGTGGCGTCCGCGGACCGGAAGACGCAGTGTAGGTAGGCCTCCAACAAGATGGAGCGACGACCTGGTTAAGGTAGCGGGAACGCATTGGATGCGGATAGCGCAGGGCCGATCTGTTTGGCGAGCCTTGGGGGAGGCCTATGTTCAGCAGTGGACGTCTTTCGGCTGAAATGATAAAGTAAGAAAAAAACACATGTAAGATGGAGTTCACAGCTTTCTGCCATTTATAGAAGAGGAAAATACTGAATCTCGAATAAAAATAAATAAATAAATAAATAAATATTAGGGGACAATCTCACACAAATCGACCTAGTCCCAAACTAAGCAAAGCTTGTACTATGGGTACTAGACGGCGATAGACATACTTATATAGATAAATAAATACTTAAATACATAGAAAACATCCATAACTCAGGAACAAATATTCGTGCTCATCACACAAATAAATGCCCTTACCGGGATTTGAACCCAGGACCTCTTGCTTCGTAGGCAGGGTCACTACCAACTAGGCTAAAGCGGTCGTTTAAAAGTAGCAATTATTTTAGAAAGTCTCAATGAACAACAACCCACTTGCTTCCACCGGTTTCCTGCAACTCAGGCGTTGCCATCGGTCCACCTAGTGGCTAGTGGGAGGCCTGCCAACCCTGTCTTCTAATTGTGGTCACCACTCAAAAACCTAGCTTTTAACCCAGCGATTATCAGTTCTTCGAGCGATGTGGCTGCCCATTACCACTTCAAGTTAAATATTTTTTGAGGGATGTCGGTGTCTATACTTGTTTATTGTAGAATTAGATAGAAGGTAAGCGATCTTGACGTGTCTTTTTATTGAAACACAGTTTTTAACTTTTTCGACGCCAACGACACATATGTCTGCCGTGTCATGACAAAACACTGTAACTCGAGTTACAGTGTTTTGTGCTAACACCGTTAAATTAACTATTCGGACCCTCATCTATATATGCATGCTTAGAGTAACTGATTTTCTATCAAAAACATCGAAAAACGTCATTGCAATTTTCACTGTAACTCTTAAAACGAAGGGTCTTGATTCGACTAAACACTGTATTATCTCCAGATACCGTGTTTTGCCAAAACAAACTCACATTTTCTTAGTATAGTATCAAGAGTTACAGTGTTTTGTCACAACAATCACACGAGAAATTAGTCCAAGTGTAAGTCGGTACTTCTTCAAGGTAATCATCCTTTCTAAAGACTAAGAAATATATTAAGATGAGAATGTTAGTTTTATGAATTGTGATGTTAGTAATATATTACTAAATTAAATTTAAAGTAGCATTTTCATATGAGTATAATGTCATTAAGTATCACGTTACAGTGTTTTGTTATAACAACTCTCATACATTATTGATAAAGCACATTACGACATAACACGTTTTTGCTTGAAAATTCATGTAAAAAGTAAAAAAAATAATATTATTTTTCTTTGTCCACTACTAGTAGCACATTATCCGTAATTTGTCCAAATTTTATTGCAATCAGATCAATATTCACTGTTCTGTAGCCAATTAAAGAAATCAAAAGTTTTTTGCGATTTCTGAAAAATAGGTGTTTTTTAGATACAGTGTTTTGTCATGACACGGCAGATGTCAGCACCGCAGGTTTTACGCCAACGACTCATATATGTATATCAGTCACGGCGTGTAGAGCGATATCTACCTACATGCATTTCTGCAGGGTTCAACTTCGCGTTTGACATTCCGATGTCATGGCGTATGAGTGAGAGCTGTTGTATTTGACAGAACGTTGAAAAGGTTAAAAATAAGTCACAGCTAATAAAACAATTTGAATGAAAATAATTATGGTCATTTACACTCTTTTGGTTTCATAAGTAATAGTTACTATTTTTTAAAAAGCGTTTTCAACAAAAAGACTGGTCTAGATTAAACAACAAAACACCTTATTTCTTTCTAATGCTAATGCTAAAAAAAACGAAGTATAGTAGGGTCGGCTCCCTAGCTTAAGTATCCATCTTCTTATCATTATCTTTTCTGTGGATAGTTTTATTAGGGAACCAACTGTACTATTGCGCATCTTTAATTTGCTGCGGAGGTGTGCGCCTAAGTCAGTGAACATATCTATAACACAGTTCAACTCACATCTTCATGATTTATATCACACGCAAATGTAGCGCAAAAACGTAGGTGAATCCCGTCTTATCAGATAAAAACCTCGCAGTTGTAGTCATCACGAGAACGACTTGGACAAAAGATAGGCGGGGCTCCACTCGTTTGTCAAACCCACAGGCTGATGGCTCGGTTCATTTGTGGATTCATTTTTTAGGGTTCCTTAGTCCAAAATGAAGAATTGAAACCTGCTATTGTCTGCTGATTGTCCTGTCTCTAGGTCTGTCAAAGTTTCACACTTGCAAGTATGTATCGCTTCACTTTTTTTGTGGATACTTCCACTGATGACCACATTTATCCTACAAATATAGATACAAGTATAGATGTGAAAGTGTGTGTGTGTGTGTGTGTGTGTGTGTGTGTGTGTGTGTGTGTGTGTGTGTGTGTGTGTGTGTGTGTTTGTTTGTTACTCCTTCACGCTGAAACAGCTTGACGGATTTGAATGAAATTTAGTACGTAGGTACCTGGATGTCTGGAATAATACGTAGGCTACTTTTTATCCCACTATTGCCATTGGACCCATCTACAACATCAAAATCTTAATCGCTAAGTCTAGAGATATGAAATTTGGCAAAATCAAGACGACGGTCTAATTTTTGGGAATACAAATGGAAATTTAGCAGTCTTTATAAAAAAAAAATGAAAATTTAACGTCATCTAGAAGTTTCAATTAAACTGCCAGATCTAATAGTCTACGTGAACGAAGCCGCAGGTAAAAGCTAGTTTTATGTATTTTTGAATAAAAAGCGTGCACCATACTTCGTTTATTTTAGCATTAGAAAAAGGGTAGACAATACTAACGTGTATAAAAAAAAAACAAAACAAAACGTGAAAAACACTTTTGAAAAATAAGTCACAACAAAAATATGTAACAATCAACAAGGATGTGGTCATTTACATTCTGTTGGTTTCATACGTAATAGTTACTATTTTTTTAAAAGCATTGTGCAATTAAAAGACTCATCAAGATTGTTTACCCTTTTTCTAATGCTAAAACGAACGGAGTATAGACCAGACATGCATGTTACATGTATAACACAACACAATACAATACAATACAAATATTCTTTATTGAACACTAGAAATCAGCTGTCAGATCACAAAAATAAAAGGCACGACAGACAATAGGCAGTCTTATCGCTTAAAAACGATCTCTACCAGATAGTCATTAAGATACAAAAATAAATGTGATCAGTATACAGGGTGAAAACCAATGTCAAACCAGACGGTTGCTGTCAAATTTCCGGTTAGGTAAATTTCTGAAAGCCGAAATCCAATTTATCAATTTCAAACATGAAGAAAAATAAACTAAATCATATTATGGAAAAGAGTCCCTTTAGGCAAGGGCAAGGTTTCAAGATACTGGCAGCGTTCCCCCTTTGAATGGCTAAGCTAATTATTTGTCAGAAGTACCTAGATGCCAGCTCTTTGGTCTCCTGTGACATCGGATAAATAAAATAAATAAATATCACGGGACAGTTCACACCAATTAACCTAGTCCCAAAGTAAGCCAAGCAAAGCTTGTGTTATGGGTACCAGGCAACGGATAAATATACTTAAATAGATAGGTACATATTTAAATACATATTAAACATCCAAGACCCGAGAACAAACATTCGTATTTTTCATACAAATATCTGCCCCGACACGGGAATCGTCCCCGGCACCTCAAGCTTCGTAGTGAGGTTCTCTAACCACTAGGCCATCTGGTCGTCAAAACGTCGGACGTAAGGTCGTATAACCTCTTTGCTATTTTCTTATATAGCCTCATAGCGCTAAGACCCCACGGACAAAGAGTCTCGACACCGATTGTGACAAAGCCGAATTCGGTGCCTACAGACATTTATTTATATAAGTAACTAGCTGTTGCCCGCGACTCAATCTGCGCAGAATAGCGGTATAAAAAATAGCCTACGACCTATTCTCAGACCTACTAAATACATCACTGTATCAAAAAAACTCTGTATCATAAAGTTTCATAAAAATCGGTCAAGCCTTTTCGGAGGAGTTCGATAACAAAAACCGTGACACGAGATTTTTATATATTAGATTATTTTCAGGCAAATTTTTATTTTGCGTGCATAAATAATTTGCTATATCACAATTTCCCTATTCCAGACTAATCTTACGAAAGTAAGTTTCCTTTTGAATCCAGGTTAACGTGAGGCCAGCCTGCATTAAAGTGCTTTAATCGATCGTGCTCTATTATAGTCTCATATTCGATGATAGCAAGGCGTCTTAAGGTGAGGGACGCTTTCTACAAGCATAGTGTAAAAAAGGTTTTTTCAAACGACATCGTAACACCATAAAACGAACGTAATTTATGCCCTTAAGTTCCCGGTTCCGGCGTCGGATTTCGCCTCTGGGAACAATTCCGAGCGCTAAACCACGGCAAGGCTAATGGAAGTCCGCCTAAGAAAATAATGATACACAGGATATTTACGGTTGTAAACTGCTAACACTATCTCTGTTCCTTAAATCATCGCCCCTATTATCAGAGCAATAAATAACAAGGTCGAGTATTATCTACGAACATAATCGGCGATGTGCCGCTGTGTTATTTCCCTCCGAGGTTAAATACGCTTCCCTTGGAAAAACATTTGTTTTACACTGAGTAAATAATTGTTTTTTTCGGACCAAAATCACGTTTGCTACGTTCGTGTCAATTGAGCTTTTACTGGGTTACTGTTGAAGCAGTGTCACGGGTTGTTTTTAGAAGGGTCAGGAAATAATTTAGATTCACTTGGAAAAGCGGTTTTATATAGATGTAGATTCATGACTGTTCTATTATAGGGATTTAAAAGCCAAATTATACAATGAATAAGTTTGCTGTTTGGAATACGGGTTTACGATTTCCTTCGACAAACCTTACAAACCGTGGAAATAGCCTTAAAAGATCTACGCTTTTGTATGGTAGAAAAATACTACCCAGACACCTGCAATCAGGTACGTGAATTATCCTCAAAATAAAAAAAAGTCGTGGTAGCCTAGTAATTTAACCTATGGCATCATAAGCAGAGGGTCGTGGGTTCGTGTCAAGGTTCGCACCTCTGAAGTGTTCAAAATTTATGTGCGAAATTAAATTTGAAATTTACCACGAGCTTTACGGTGAAGGAAAACATAGAGAGGATAGCTCCAATGTAATCCATTCCGACAGGAGGTCTGTGATGATGATGATGATGATTCTCAAAATTATCATATGATTGCGTACTTATGGTTCCCTGCCTGAACCCAAGATTCAAGCCATCTTACAACTCTAAAATATACTTCGCCACAGTTTAGGATCAAGATGCAAGTACACATTGGATTTCGTGTAACCTTGTTAGCAACTATTCCTCGGGGGTCACATAAACGTGTCATGTCGAAGTAACTTCTATAACATAATAATAGAAATAAGAAACAACTTGTGTACGGGAGGGCGCGCGTTGCTTGTAATAATAAACGTTGTGTGTTGTGTATCCCTGTAAATTAAATTTAAGATTTTTTAAGTACCTACGATAACTTTACGGTTCTTAAACGCATCTAATCAAAAGTTCATACATTTCAAACTTCATCTAGTCACTTGAACACTGCCGTGAGTACATCTTTATTGTCTTACTATAAATCACTATGAATACCACTCATATTACACACGTGAAAATTTGTATTTATGGACGGGTGGATGAATGCGTGGATATTTGTTACTCTTTCGTGCACGTTTGACGGTTTCTCATGAAATTTGGCACATATATCTACAACTACACTAATATAAGATTATTTAAAAGCGAAAAAGTTTTTGGGGTGCGCCGGTGAGATTCGAACCCATGTGCCCCAACCTGGGTGTTCTACCAATTGAACCACGTCGCTCCCAACCGACTCCCCCGAAATTCTTAATCGCTTACATACGCCTACAGTGGCGTGTGGTAACATCTATCGCAACTATTAGAAGCTACGACTCCTACGTTCCAAATTACATTGGAAATGCGTAAGAAAATGACGTGGTTCAATTGGTAGAACACCCAGGTTGGGGCGCATACCCAGGAGACGTGGGTTCGTATCCCACCGGCGCACCCGAAAAACTTTTTCGTTTTTAAATAATCTTAGATTCGGTAAGCAGCCGTTCTGCTAATAAAATAAATAATACACTAATATAATAAAGAGGAAAGATTGGTATTTTTGTATGTTAACGAATAAACTTAAAAACTACT
The DNA here is from genome assembly GCA_947563465.1 of Archips xylosteana. NCBI lineage: Eukaryota > Metazoa > Arthropoda > Insecta > Lepidoptera > Tortricidae > Archips > Archips xylosteana. The sequence goes on from OX387362.1 coordinate 9,781,966, forward strand.
GGGCCGATTTCAAAAATTCTTTTGCCGCTAGGAAGCTACATTGTAACTGAGTGGCATAGGCTACTTTTTATCGCGGGAAATACCCTTTCCTAGTGGAGAATTAATTTACCGCGGGCGAAGCTGCGGACGGAAGGCTAGTAGTTTATAACCTAGTTAGATTAACATGTAGAATATTTTTATCCCGGAAAATTGCATAGTTCCCGCGGGATAGCATTAAACAAACTCTTCGCAGACGTTTGTAATTATTTATTTTTATTATCTTTTGAAAAAAAAAACTTTCTGGCAAGATTTTTGAGGCGCATTCTTTTTGGCAATTATGGTCTTTCCGAAAGCGCTAGTAGTTTAAAAGTGATGTGTAAAAGACCTCTTTTTAGCCTAGGTACTTGCAGAATAAACGTTTTGATTTTAGATATTTTTGTGTGGTAATGGCGAAGCAAGTAAAGTAGAGTAAAAAAGGTCACATTCATCGGCTACTTTTCATCGGAATAGACTCGTGATTTCACAACTGTTTTTATTATCAACCCCGGTCGAATGCAGCATAAAATAAAGCAGAGTGAAATGAAAGTCGGTAAATCATTTTTCGCCGTTCTGTCCACATGCCACGCCCGTTCAGACATGTAACTGCGTGTAGAGCAGATCATAAAACATTTTTGGTCCACAACTGACTCGAAATATTTTGTCTGTATTCACGAAAGTATTTTCTCGTTGCGAGTTCATTACTGCGACAGGAACGGTTACAGATTGCTAAACGAAGCTTTGATACGGTATTGAGAGTATTTTCAACTGATATTTCAATCTACCCCGAAAGATGACTTGATATAGACAGAAATCTGGGGATTTAGATTAGTTACGGTATAACGATAGCTTTAATATTTTCATAAGTATCTTACTTGTATAAGTAGTTGGATTTGACAAAAAACCATTTCGTTGATTTTGTTCATTACTAGCTGCATCCCACGGCTTCGCCTGTGTTAGAAATAGACGAAAAGAGTTTACGGTAAACATTTTTAAAGCTTAAAGTTCGCTCGGGTAACGCCATCTATGGTTTGCACTCGAAGTTAACATGTCATTTGTAATACCGAGTTAATTCAACGTTCTATAAAGCAAAAATATTATTACACGGAAACTCATTACCAGAATATTAAGTATCCTATATCTCATTATATTCAGATCTTTAGCCACCTGTACGCACCCTAAGTTTCATCTAAATCCGTTCAACCGTTATTGCGTTTTTTAACTTACAAACATTCAAACATGTTCATAAATTTTTCATTTATAGGGAACTTGCACATAGACGGTGCTGCCAACTGGTGTCATCAATTTGAATGTTTTACCCTGATAAGTTTCTTTCATTGTCCGCATAGTGTCTCTTCTGTCGCATTAGTGCTGCCGCCTATAATTTCTGCACGTTCCCTATAATATTATTAGAATAGGATAGAATATTTTTCAACTAGATTTTCATTTTATTTGTGTTCCTACGAAGATATTTTAAAATGAATGTGAAATTATTAAGTTTGACTGAATATTCCAGTATTGGTTTTACATTGGAATTTTCTATTCAAAATGTGTCATGCCTTTGACGCGGTAAACTTGTAACATCTACGAATGTATTCGTATTACATATATAATGCGAACATTTTGTCAACCACATTTAATTTTATAAAATCAATACAAAACATTTACAGACCCGGGGTGAATTACTCAAATTAATCTAATCACCTGCTAAAATATTTCAAGTTAATATTAAAACATTATGTATGTATACTTCACCCGTACAACTGGGGTTAATTTCAATAAATAAAATTTTTCACTTTGACCAAAACCGAGGGGCATTTAATTTGGATCCTTCAAGGGCCCAGTGCGGATTGGGAACTTCACACACTTCTTTGAATTTCTTCGTAGATGTATTCAGGTTTCATAACAATATTTAACACTAGCCTTCCGTCCGCAGCTTCACCCGCGATAAATTAATTTTCCCGTACGAAAAGGTATTTTCCCGCGGTAAAAAGAAGCCTATGTCACTCAGTGACAATGTAGCTTTCTAACGGCAAAAGAATTTTAGAAGTCGGTCCAGTAGTTTCGGAGCCTATTCAATGCAAACAAACAAACAATCAAATCTTTCCTCTTTATAATATTAAGTATAGATAAACATAAACATTTATTTATTTATATAACAACAATAACACGTACACAGGCAAAACTAAGAGTACAAACATAGACATAAACATAGACATAGGTCCATGTTAGTGCTGTTACACAAAGGGTCCTGACTCAGCATGTCGCAAGTTAAAAACCAGCACTGGTCTTCCGCCGGGCCACAGTACAGTAAAATTTGCCTTCATCGTAAAGCTCCCGGTAAATATCAAAAGTATTTTTGCACGTAAATTCCAAAAAACACAGAGTTGCGAAATCGGGCTCAAGCTCACGACACTCTGAGAAGCCATAGGTCAAAGCTAGGCTAGCAAGACTTCAATTTAAAAATATTAGACCATTTGAAGCAAGAACTTTTTGAGTTATAGCAGTTTGAAAGTTAGCCATCACGAACAATTGCTATGGTAACCATTTCTTTAAAAGTGAAAAAAATATACAGGGTGTTTGGTAGCTACGTACAAAGCTTTAAGGGGGTGATAGCCGAGGTATTTTTGAACATTTTTAGCCATATATGTCTTAGCCGAAATTCGATATTTTTTTTAAATAATTGAAGACTTAGGAATTTTAGGAAAATACCCAGAATTTGATAGTCACGGGTCAATATTGCCCCAATGATCGTTAATTTGGAAACCAAATCTTTTATTTCGGATAGTTTAATGTGTATTGGACCAAATGAAATAATTTTTAAGTGTCTTTTTTGCCACAAAAACAAAATGGAGGCATTCGAAATTACTAAAAATGTCTTAGGTTGGAACAGAGTCATTTTTCTGTGCCATAAAAAAAAAATAAAAAAATCCTTGAAATGTTCATACATTTTTAGAAACATGCCTGTTTGTTGTTCTTTCTTTTGAGGTATCACTCATTGACATTGCTTGCTAAATCTGAGATAAAAAGTAAAAACCAAACTCAGGGAGCACTCGCTAAGAATGCACTAGTCTTGAAATTTAACTAGTAAATAGCATGTGAAAAGGACAAGTCTGCGTCATTTTTCTGTGCCATATTTAAAATTTCCAAATTAACGCTCATTGGGGCAATATTGACTCGTGACTATCAAATTCTGGGTATTTCCCTAAAATTTCCAAGTCTTCAATTTAAAAAAAAAACAAATTTCGACTAAGACATATATGGCTAAAATGTTCAAAAATACCTTGGCTATCACCCCCTTAAAGCTTTGCACGTAGCTACCAAACACCCTGTATATTACTAGCTGTTGCGCGTGACTCCGCCCGCAAATAATAGGGGTATAAAAAATAGCCTACGACCTTTTCTCAGACCTACTAAATACGGAGAAAAATGTTTCATAAAAATCGGTCAAGCCGTTTCGGAGGAGTTCGGTAACAAACACCGTGACACGAGATTTTTATATATTAGATTTTCAGATATCCCTATTCAATATAACGGTAATTTATAGTGCTTCGCGAGCTCTACATTTTGAGATTAAAATTTCAATTTTCAAAAAAGTGACTAGAAATGTTCTTTCCGTGGACACTTCATTTTAATACCTGTAGTAAATTGAAGGTAACTACCACGCAATGATAAATAAGTCCATATTTACGTATCATCATCATCATCATTTCAGCCGTAGGACGTCCACTGCTGGACATAGGCCTCCCTCATTGATGCCCAATCATTACGATTGGAAGCGATTTGCATCCACCCTGAACCTGCGGCCTTCACCAAATCGTCCGTCCATCTCGTTGGTGGGCGTCCCACGCTGCGCTTGCCAGTCCGCGGTCTCCACTCCAGAACTTTTGGCCCCCAACGGCCATCTGTTCTACGTGCTATATGGCCTGCCCATTGCCATTTCAACGAGCTAATCCGTTTGGCTATGTCGGTGACCCCGGTTCTTCTACGAATCTCCTCGTTTCTGATCCGATCCCGTAGAGAAACTCCAAGCATAGCCCTCTCCATAGCTCGCTGAGCGACTCTGAGCCTATTCATCAGGCCCATAGTGAAGCACCACGTCTCGGATCCATATGTCATCACTGGCAACACACACTGATTAAAGACTTATGTTTTGAGGCACTGAGGTATTTTGGACGAAAAGATGTTGCGGAGCTTCCCGAACGCTGCCCATCCGAGTTGGATTCGTCGATTGACCTCCTTCTCGAAGTTGGACCTACCTAGTTGGACGGTTTGTCCTAGATACACATATGCGTCAAAAACTTCAAGAACCGAGTTCTCGACCACAATGGGGGCAGGGACAACATGAACATTAGACATAACTTTCGTCTTGTCCATGTTCATTCTGAGTCCTACCCGTCGAGAGACTCGATTAAGGTCTTCAAGCATCGTGCTGAGTTCCTCCATCGATTTTGCCATGACCACGATATCGTCGGCAAACCGAAGGTGAGAGATGTATTCGCCGTTGACATTGATGCCTAGTCCTTTCCATTCCAGGAGCTTGAAGGCGTCTTCCAGAGCGGCAGTAAACAGTTTCGGAGATATTACATCTCCCTGTCTTACGCCTCTTTTCAAGGGAATCGCCTTCGAACTCTGTTCCTGCAATCGAACCGACATAGTGGCATTTTTATACAAACACTTCAACACTTCGATGTACCGGTAGTCAATATGTACGTATACTATATTATATGTAACGTATGTATATTTACGTATACTAAAATGTAAATTAAGTAGGAGACTATTATTCTCATTATTACCAGAATTTCCCGAAACGCAGAAAATGTTATCATTAACTATAAGAAATTTTCTTTATAGCTTCCGAAAACAATATTTTAGACCCTGATAATTTTACCGTACCGCCTACGTTTAGGTGGATTTATTTTATGTTACTTTGTTATATTCGTAATAAAAACGAACTTTATAGACATATTTACTTACTAAAACCTTGATATTTACACGGCTGAATATTAAATTCTTACAACGTGTTTTATTTTCGTAGCGTTTGATTGACAAAGTTTGAAAATTAAATGAATGGGTGCTAAGTATATACACCGGTACAAAGCAAGTATAACAACTGGACATGTCTTAGCTTAGTTTTGCATTACATTTTCATCTGCCACTGCCACCTTTCTGTGGGGACGTGGTATACACGTACAAGACACATTCATGCAAATATTATGTATGCATGTAAATCCTTTATTGTACAGTCAAGGACTTTAATTCATGAGCCACCATGGAACCATTTCACAGTAAACGTTATAGTGACATCGCATTAATTAACAAGGCAAATCGTAATGAATTTTCTTTTGAGAAGGTTCCATAGTGGCTCATGAATTAAAGTCCTTGGCCGAACAGTCAACCAATTTGATTCCTATACCACCATAGAACTTTATTGTAGTAACAAATTTTACTAATGTACAATAATACCTATTGAGTGACGTAAATGTCATTTTGACAAGGTTCCGAGGTGGCCTAAGGATAAAATTGGTTGACTGTACAAAAATAAAGAAAAAATCACTATCGTTAACCATTGAGATGTACAAAGGCGGACTTATCTCTTTAAGGGATCTGTGATACACTGATATCACAGGTTACGTTCATACAATGGCTATGGAACAATGAATTGGCCAAAAGTAAGAGACTTAAAAAAATATTTTCGGTCTAAAGTGTTGTTAGTTTCATTAGTGTTTAAAAAACCGGCCAAGTGCGAGTCGGACTAGCGCACGAAGGCTTCCGTACCATTATCTATAAAAACGACAAAAAAAAATCACGTTTGTTGTATGGGAGCCCCCCGTAAATATTTGTTTTGTTTTAATAGCCCTTAAATATTTGTTTTATTTTGATTTACTTAATAATTTATTTTTAAAGTGAATATATAGAAGTCTCAGTAATAGGGTCACGTTTTTACCCTTTGGGTACGGAACCCTAAAAATGATCACGTATCTTTATCCCTTAAACATACGCTTTAATATGCATCGCTTATTGGTTTGCCGATTATTCCGAAGGTTTCTATTCATTCAAACCAAAATAAAACTGTTAAGGGGGGTTTACATGGGTGACTAAATCCGCACGATTTTTGCAGCGCGGCTAAATTCGTGCGGCTTTAGTCACCCGTGTAAACCCCGCTTTACACAAATGCAAAACACGCACACAACTTAACATTTCCCATGGCCAATGTAGTCATTGCGTGTCATAGTTTTTGATAGAAAGCGAAACGCGTGTTTTCATGTCCTGTCATAAGTATTCTTTGTACGACGAGCTACGATGTAAATTACGTAGCAAGCGCCTACGATTGCTAAATTCTCGTAGCTTGTGCTACGAAATTGTAACGGAGTCGTTTTCGCTGAGCAAAAAACAAAAACAATACGTTTAAGTGTCCTCATGGTTATGCAGGATGCCAGACGGGAGGGATGCACAGGACCCCGCTCTCCCCGCAAAGGGAAGAATAGGTCGTAAGGGCACTCGTATAACCTCTCGTCGTCTCGTTTAATAAGGGTCTTGCGAGGAACCCTAGAGGGCTTAATGAGCCCTTTCTTCAGTTACCATCGTTACTCTTGGGCTAACTGGCGTTCCTTTTTCCTTTTAATCTCGTGTACATTATGTCTGTATTACGAATGATTAAATGCTTATTTCGTATTTTGTTGACTAATAACGCAAAAATCCGTGTATGAAAATAATATCGTTGATTTTTCTGTCCTTAGTTAAAAAGAAAGCATGCCAGTATAAGGGTGCTTTTCCACCAGTGTTGTGCTATACAGCTATGCTGCAAGGATGTGAAAGCTGCGCTACGAAAGTATGAGACCGTTTATATGCTATATACCGGTTATATGCGGTTATATGCATATGCGTTATGCGTTGCTTAGTATGCTAAGTTATGTAGCCGCTCGAGGAAGATCGAGAGCACGCATCTGGAGCACACATCTTTCTATATAAAAAAACAGCCAAGTGCGAGTCGGACTCGCACACGAAGGGTTCCGTACTATTATCTATAATAACGGAAATAAAACTATGTCTGTTGTATGCGAACCCCCTTAAATATTTGTTTTATTTTAATTTCATCAACATCATCATCATTTCAGCCGAAAGACGCCCACTGCTGAACAAAGGCCTCCCCCAAGGCTCGCCAAACAGATCGGTCCCGTGCCATCCGCATCCAACGCGATCCCGTAACCTAGTAGTTACTTATTTTAGTGAAATTTATGTCAGATATATGTACTCGTGACATTTACGCTAGAAGTTGTGATTGTAATTAACCTTTCTGGACCTACTGTATCTGCGTATCTATGCGGACAGAATTAAGATTTGATTTCGTATGTGACCCACTGTCTATTGAATTAGGCGTTACTTTGCGGTGGTCCATATCAGTGAACTGAAACAATTACTTTGCTCACTCGTTTAGTTCATTGACCCATTGTCTTTGGTATTATCATTGATCGAAGCAAATAAGTAGGCATCAGCTTCACATTTTTCACAACATGGTGCGAAAGTTAAAAATTACGTCATCTATTTTAAGTTCGTCGTAGAACACCCAAGTTGTTCCCAACAATATGGCAAGTGATGTAAAAAGCTCGTTTGATGGAGCTTCTTGCAGAAGAATGAAAATTACTAATTTTCTCATTTTTGCTCCAGTGAAAGCTTTTTGTTTTATCTCGCCATGGTTATTAGATATGAAGTGAGAAGGTTTTTAAGAGCAGATGTTGAAAGTTAAGTTTAATCGTAACTTTAAAGCATAGCAAACATAATGACTACAGTAACATGTACGGGGTGTCCCGTAGGTAGTAAAGGATTTGCCACACTGGATGCGTTCTGAGGTCGCGGTCAGGTCAAATTGAACGCAGCCCGCATTATAACAACATTGTCGGTCTTCATATATTTCGTATAGATATGCGTTCTGACCGTATATGGGCTGGGATGATGACGATGACATAAATGACAATGTATATAAATTCGTGTTGACAAATTTTCACTTGCAAGATTAAAAACGGTTGACTGACACATTGCAGGTTAATAAAAGCTTTTAGTAAAAGGGACTCACTAGCCATTGCCATATTTCTTTCATGGCAAACCAATTTCCATTTTTACGAATTAGTTTAAGTAATGAGGCGAATAAATTAGTACAATGTTCCCTATTGGATATCAAAAGCCGACCAAAGTGTCATAGATTGTCTTTGGGGTACTACAAGGGACATTTAGCATATTATTCTATGATAAACGACTTACAGCGTTTGATGTTCATCATGTTCGTCTAGTATTCAAATGGGCTTAATTTTATTGATCAACTTAAAAGCTATTTGCAGCCTAGTAGTTTCATCATAATCATCATCATCATCATCATCAGACGACCAGATGGCCTAGTGGTTAAAGAACCTGTCTATGAAGCTCGAGGTCCCGGGTTCGATTCCCGTGTCGGGGCAGATATTTGTATGAAAAATACGAATGATTGTTCTCAGGTCTTGGGTGTTTAATATGTATTTAAGTATGTATCTATTTATATAAGTATGTTTATCCGTTGCCTAGTACCCATAACACAAGCTTGCCTAGCTTACTTTGGGACTAGGTCAATTCGTGTGAATTGTCCCGTGATATTTATTTATTTATTTATCATCATTTCAACCAAAAGTCGTCCACTGCTGAACATAGGGAGGCTTGCCAAAAAGATCAGTCCCGCGCCATCCGCATCCAACGCGATCCCGCAACCTTAACCAGGTCGTCGCTCCATCTTGTTGGAGGCCTACCTATACTGCATCTTCCGGTCCGTGGATTCCACGCCTATCTCAAGCAGAGGGTCGTACTCGTAACCTGGGCTCAAACCTCTGAGGATGTTGAAACTTTTAGGTCCAAAATAATATTTCTGGGTGAATCAACTTTTTTGTGTTGTTTACTCTGTCCCCTGCTATCCAAGTTACACTTCATACTGTTTCATAGAAAAATGCTTAGGTTGTCCAAGAGACAAAATTTGGGTAACCATAGCAACGGGTACATTAAAAAGTTCATTCACCCTTGTAATTAACCACGAGCAAGAAAGAGAAAGAGCTATGCTTGAAGTTTATTTGCGGGATTACATTAGAAATGATGAAATCTGCATAAGAATTAGTCAACCACGAGCTTTTCATTTAAAAAAATGTATTGTACCTTAATGTAACCTTTGATATTATCTAAGTCAAATAATCTAACCTTTCGTTTTTAGGAATTGCTTACGCATACAACCGTGTCGTGGTGATGACGCGGTTGTTGCGTGGGACTCTCTTCCCCCGCAACTTCCTTAATGGTAGAGGTAGGCCTACCCACTAAAACCTACTGGTTTTCCTTCTCTTGGCATATAGCGGTTGCATGCTATGGTAGCGCTAGGTAAACTAGCATCCACTGAAAAATCATGTAACCTAGAAATTTCCAATCTATTTTAAACTGCGACTCTCTTTAATTATAATAATAATAATATTTTATTCATCAGACAACAAAGATCCATTTATTAAAAAAAATATATCGCAGGAAAAATTCACACCAATTGACCTAGTCCCGAAGTACTCGTAAGCTAAGCAAAGCTTTTCAAAGTCAAAGTCAAAGTCAAAAATTCTTTATTCAATTTAGGCATCAATTGTTGATCCTATGAATGTCGAAGAAACCCTGTTGAGAAGAAACCGGCAAGAAACTCAACAAGGTATATTTTTTCCAATAGATCTACATTGTTATTAGTTAAATAACACATCTAAATAATATATCTAAAGTATTTAATACAATTAAATTTTTTAACACAGTATACTGTGTTAGATACGCTATTTGAGACTAGGGATCGCCAATGCGGATCAGAATTATTTCCAAACATCCCTGTTCATGATATAGTCATTAATTTTATAGTACGCCTTAGATATTAATGTCTTCTTCACAATGGATTTGAATTTTGTATCAGTTTGTTCGGTTATTGTTTTCGGAATTTTATTATAAAAACGTATGCATGTTCCCAGAAACGACTTTTTAGTTTTAGTCTGTAAGATTGAACTTTAAGCTTACCTGTGTTTCTAGTAGCCTTTGGCTTATCGACGTTAGTGGGAAAATCCCATATGTTTTTTCTTACATTTCAAATATATACAACGACGGCAGGGTAAGGTAACAATACCTATTTCTTTAAAAAAAGATCTTAAAGAATCGCGTGTCCTTAAGTTATATATCGCTCTGATAGCCCTCTTTTGCAAAATAAAAATTGATTCCAAGTCTGCAGCAGATCCCCATAAAATAAGGCCGTATGAAATGATGCTATTGAAGTTGGAAAAATACACCAACCGTGCCGTCGCCACATCGGTTAGCTGCCGTATCTTTCTGACTGCAAACGCAGTAGAGCTCAACCTATTCGCAATTGCTGTGGTGTGCGATCCCCACTGCAATTTAGAGTCTAGTGTTATTCCTAAGAATACCGTTGATTTTACAAATTCAATACTTTGACCGTCAAGTTTTATATTTGATATGGGTACTATTTAGGCAACGGATAAACATACTTATATAGATAGATACATACTTTTTAAATACTATTAAACACTCAAGACCCGAGAACAAACATTCGTATTATTCATACAAATATCTGCCCCGACACGAGATTCGAACCCGGGACCTCAAGCTTCGTAGTCAGGTGGAGTCAAAAATCCCTTTTATAAGTCTTATTTAACTTTCCGTTTTAGTTAGTAAGTAATTGTATGGGTCAAAACTTTGCATGTCAAATTTGAATTATTTCTAGTGGTAAACATATATACTAAATATGTAGATTAGATGATAGATAATGCAAGAACAATCAGACGAATATTTTTTATTTTAAAAACGAAAACACGGTATTTTTGGGCATTTGTAAAAGGAATATGTATTGTTATCTCCGTAACGTTTTTATCGCATAGTTACGGGAACCCTGAAAAAATAATAGTACAGTTTTTTTTCGACATATTTTCTGATAAAACTCCTCGCCTGCGGCCATTTAGCAACAAGAAGTTTTTCTTTGTTTAAAGAAGAAATTGCTAGTATCAAAATTCTCGACATCTTAGGTATTGTTGTGTTCTAGTTATTAAGATAATAAAAACTTCGGCCTGTAACCAAAGATCTTAATTAACAGGAACCAGAATATCTTGTGTCGTTTCATTTGAAAAGGTTTACGATGAGTATCTTGTTTTACCTATTTGTTACAAAGATAGAACATTTTATTGTACCTATTACCTTATTTTGTTCAATGTTAAAGTAGACAAAGGAATGGATATCCCACAAAACATAATTTAGAAATAATAAGTTTTTGTTAAATCTATATACATAAAACAGCAAAAAAAAAACACTTATGTCCGTTATAAACTTTGAAACTATCGAACCGATGTGCCCTAAACCCATAGACTAAGTTAGACACGTCATATTTAAGACGAAATATAACCATCGGTATTCTCTCTCGTTCTAAAAGAAAACATCATCTGCAAATAGAGACAGATATAAGTTTGTCTGTATTGGCTTTCAATTCAATGAAGCCAGTTTACTATAGTGTATTTATAAATCGATATATATATATATATCATATATATATATCCTAGAGATGTGCCACTTTTATATCGATAAATTTTAGCTGTCAAAAATAATTATCGTGTCATAATTTGAAGGACCAAATTGGATTCGAAAAATTACTCACAAGCATACTATTCAGCATTTTAATGATTCTTTTTATACTCTTTTACTTTAGTTCTAAAATTACGAAAAGCAGTTTGATATTGGAATGAGTAGTAGTAGTTGTAAGTTGTAAAATAAGAGTCTGCGAGTTTAAAAATAAGCATACTGAGGCGCTCTTGCCAGGTGGCGGGGCGGCGTGGACTAGTCAAATCTAATAACGACAAACTCGAAAAACGATACAGAATTATTAACAAAACCAACAACAAAAACAAAACGCAAATTAACCTTCCCGAGCCTTACCGCCATCTGCCGATCGCCTAAAATGACCCAAATAATACGTGCAACGTACAATTTTTTTAACGAGACCATACTTAGGTCCCGATAAATCGTATCAATCTTCAATCTAATATATAAAAATCTCGTGTCACGGTGTTTGTTATCGAACTCCTCCGAAACGGCTTGACCGATCTTTATGAAACTTTTGCTTTATATTCGGCAGGTCTGAGAATAGGTCGTAGGCTATTTTTTATAGCCCTATTGTCCGCAGACGGAGTCGCGGGCAACAGCTAGTTATTTATATTTAATTGTATATTTATGTACGAGTAGTATAATGGATATAAGGGGAAAAGTAAAACGACAATTATGAAATAATAATTATGATTTTATTTTACGTATTTTTATTATTTATTGACCACTAAATAAAACCATTTTTTTATTTCTCAAATAAACAGAATACATTTTTGATTATTTTTCTGCCATACTTTCATAAATCAGGATCTTTAGGTAACCTGAGAACAATACACATCAACAATTAGCATTATATTAGCCATACATAATACAACTTAATTAGTTTTTCTTGTAGTGCTTCTCAGAGCCCATAAAAAGTTTAACTAAAATATATGTTAATTTTAAATAAAAGTGACAAAAGCTGAACCTGAAATACAATGATGATGACATACAATATCGATTTATTTAACCACATCCCTATTATCAAATTTTAAGTACATGAACTGTCATAACGGCCTGAAAAGATGTTTTGTTGTTCATTATTTTAATAAATCTTTGGCCTGACGTGATCTTTATGACTTCACAGAACGGCAATTTATTTATTGAGAACAGATCATATAATCTAAACATTGCGCAATAAGTTCATAATGATAGTCGATAACTTACCGATGGAAAGATATACTTTGGTAACTTTCTGTTAATACACCCATTCTACTTTTGCAACCGATAGTCACACAATCCATGGTTATAGTGATATGAAATTAACTAAATTTCACTCTTCAAAATGGCATAAAACACATAAAAACAAGGGAAAACTGATAACAACGTTCGGTATCCAGCTGGCTACCACGACGACTCAGAATTTGACACACTGAGGTTTAAGATGGCGGTGTTTGTCTATGCTTCATTCTTTTTTTCACAGTGAGACTTTGCATGTGCTAGAAAGAGACACATGAAGGTTTTTGGTTCGTCTTAAATAGACTTGGTCCATTCTTATACTACGTTCATGCCTAAACCAATTTCATTTTAAAGCAAATTATGCGAAAATGGTTTTAGGTTACTAAAACAATGGCATTAAGCACATGAGTCGATTGCATGGACGAAATCGCAGGAAAAAGCTAGTATTTAAAAAGCTTTTCTATCTGTACCAAATTTGAAATCAATCTAATCACCAGAAGTAGGGAAATTTTGACTTGTAATATTTAAAGCAAACTTATTTACATACCTCTAGATACGAATATTGCAAGACTCACAAAGGACACGGCTTATTTTTGATTTGTTCCTGATTCGTCATATTGCTAATTGGTCATATTCCTAACTCGTCATAATTTCTGATACGTCATTCAGTCATAGTACTAAGTACAACTACAACCTGTCCTAATATCTAATTATTAGATAATCCCGTAAGCACGTGTTCACGATTTCATTTGACTGTACAATGACGAATTAGGGATATGACGAATCAGGAATATAACGAGTTAGGAATATTATGACCATTTAGGAATATGACGAAAAAGGAAAAAAAATGTTTTTTTGTTGTTGTATAATTATAACAGGAATTGGGTACTTGTGAACGGTACTATCTATTGATCTATTGATACAACCGCAAGCATTAGGAATACAATGCTTAGAAATACTACTACTAAACTGGTACCTCGCTAGAAAACGAAATGTAAACAGATACACTTCACATTATTATTTAAATGAGATTAAGATGTAACTTATTATAAGCTGATTTGCGAAACTGGATATCCTAGTTTAAAAAACATGATGCTCGACATCCCGGGGCAGATAATATTTGTAAAGAAAAAATGCATATTATTAATTTGTTGTCTACTTAGTATCCATAGTAAGTACGGTTACGGACTTTTATTGATGGATGAGCCACTTGCTACTATTCGTATTTTAGCCGTGTAATGGAAATGGGGTTTAGCCACTTATACTCGTATACTTTACACGGCTAAAATACGAATAGTGCCATGTGGCTCATCAAGTCCGTGACCGTACAAATCTTAATAATAAGTTTTTGTTAAAAATTTCATTTTCAATGCAAGCTTTTTCGCTGACTGTACTGTTTGTTGTCTGTACTTGCATTGCCATCCAATCTACATAAGTATACTAAATTTCAAGTTGATCAGACGACTTGAAGTGGTCAAATTCAACTTCCAAGATTTGACCCGTACACACATATTTACATGAGTGCATGTATGCATTGCAAGTTAATGAAAAGCTTTTAAAAAGGAAATCATTTTTTGAAACCTTTAGGAACTACGCATTATATTTATATATTATAAAGGTAAGCTTCAATTCAGGCGAACAGTCCAACCAAATCATTTGATTGTTCGGTTAGCCAAGTTCAAGTCAAAAGAGCCTTCACGTGCCACTAGCCGTAACAATGTGGCTATAAAATACGAGTTAAGTGGTACAAGTTATTCGTGATTAGAACCCGTATATCTAGCTTTTTATTAGAAATTTTCTATTGATTCGATATACGTCAAACGGTAGGCTCCCACGGCATCACGAGCCGTGAATAGTCCCCACAGCAGAGTCGCCCACTAATACGTTTTTACAATCGTTCGATAGTAATAAAACTAGGATGGGGCATGGATTAAGCTCGTATATCATTCGTTCTGATGGCCCTTTTGCTGTAATCATTCATTTTTCTTCCCTCGTTTTCTTTCTTTCAGTGCTACGACAAAACGCCCTCGTGGAAATTAGATAGAGGTAAATTTATGGTGTCTTTTTTATAGTTTTGTGAGATTAAATCATTTTCAGCATGGAATATTATATATTAAAATAACCGTTTTGTGATTTGATTCAGGATAGGTATTTGCCATCGGAACCCCAGTATCATAATGATGACAGGCAACAGGCACGGCACAACTCAGTTGCTTTGATATTACATCATCATCATCATCATTTCAGCCGAAAGACATCCACTGCTGAACACAGGCAGATAGAATTGCAACTGGTTTTAGTTTATGGATATTATCCTAAGATTTTCGTAATTCATGGGATACGGGGCGGTTGAAACGCTCAACCCAGCCACCTAGTAACGTAGAACCAAGTTTATTAATAATAAAAAAAAAACTTACCTCCTAAGTAAATCAATTGAGTCGAGTTTTGTTTCTAAAACATTAATAAAGAAAAGTTAGAGCAAGTTTTTGCAACCCAAACCGTTAAATTTAATTTTTCATGCCAGTTCACAAGTTTTCAAATCCAGTTACTTTTTGGTCGCTGGAGGATAAAAAGTAATTTCTACAACGAACACGTCCCTATCTGATCAGTGGCTTATTTGATCTTACGTTACGATAGTGTATTTATGTTTATTGGGTAAAATTAAAATGATATGTATAATTGAAAGGTGAAACAAAAACTAATCTCGTTATCCGTAAACGCATCATACTTATTATTAATCCACTATTCGTATTTCGTGTGTCTGTCAGCTCTGCTGTTGCTATGAAAAACATGTTTTTGTTGCAACAAATATAACAGAGGTAAACCACCCTCAAACGTTACAGTTTGGCGAGAATATATATGTAATGCTACTTAAGTTGTAATTAAATTTATAAATAAATTAAAAAAAAAAGAGTTTACAGCCTCTAGGATGTTTTGGATTAAGTACTTACCTAACGGACCCCATACATAAGGATAAAATAAGTCCGCCTTTACATGAATCATCGCAGTATGGTTAAGGTGTAGCGTCACTAACACATGATCCTATGTTGGTCGAAATAAAAATATTATTCTTATTATGCATGTATCTCAACGGTTGTCAATAGGTTTTTTTTAAATTTTTTATACAACAATTTTTATACATACATAAAGCCCTGCAAAAACTAGATAGATGCTGACTTGGGACCACTTCGCGACAATTTGTCTTTTATTTATTCCGTCTTTCTCTTTGAAACATTAAAAAGTCACGAATAAATGTTTTTTTTTTCTTTCTTTACATAAGTATAATAATGATGAAATGCTTATATTATGAATAGTTAAGTGAATTATAATATAATTTCTTATTGGAAAATATGACTTCTACCATGTTTTTTGCGGCGCACTCTTCTTGGCAATAATGGTCTTTCAGAAAACGGTGGTAGTATAAAAAAAACGTATAAAGGTGCTCTTTACGGGTCTACCTACAGAATAAACGTTTTGATTTTGATATATATATCCCTATGGATTCAGCTATGCTGCGCGGCTCCGTAATGTAATAATGACAAATGAACTGAAATACACATTTCACGCAGCGTCTAAATGACTCTATGTACATGTTCATTAAGAGATACAATTGAAAGTGTGTTTTGGACGGCCGGATAGCCTAGTTGTTAGAGAAACTGACTACGAAGCTTGAGGTCCTGGGTTCGATTCCTGATCGGAGCAGATATTTATGTGAAAAATACGAATATTTGTGCGCGAGTCTTGGATGTTAATGTACCTATTTAAGTATGTATTTATCTATATAAGTATGTTTATCCGTTGTCTAGTACCCATAGTACAAGCTTTGCTTAGTTTGGGACTAGGTCAATTTAGTGTGAATTGTCCCGTGATATTTATTTATTTATTTATTTGGCATACCGGTGACGGACATTAAACTGACTGTCTATGTATAGTATTATAAAACTTCGTCAAAGCCAGTTAATTATTGCTTGTGATTGTTGACAAACGTACGTTGCTAGGAATTGACTTTTTAGGGTTCTGTACATCCAAATCAGTAAATTGAATCCTTACAGGATCACTCATGTTTCTGTCTGTCCATCTATCACTAGCAAATTTGCTCCGATTAAAATTGATCAAAGCTCCGATTAATGTTTTGCATTAGTGTTTTTAGTTACTTACGTAGCCATAAGTAATACTATTAACACTTCTATGGATTCAATTGTCTGACAATGAATGGTTATTATTAATATTATTTTTGTACATAAATATTTGAAAGGGGGCAAAACTGAAATAAAATAAAAATGTTCCGCAAAAACTGTATGCACTGTGTGATTATATTAAATGAAAGGTCTGGTCACAACTAGATCTGAAATATATATTTTTCAGTGTAAAGTTTTAAAGTTTTTTTAATAACATATATGTAAATTGGCCTTTCCTCCTTATTTCAGAAACCACTAACTTTAAATGTTTAAACAATTAAATAGTTACATAAAATAGTTTTTTACTTGTATATTACCGAAAACCTATAACAAATGTGTGGTTTTAATACAAAGAGCAGGATATAAAAAAAAAAACATATTTATAATATTTCATCTAACGGAACCTTCTCCATGGGAGTTGGGCTCACTGTGACAATTGTCTAGTTTTTTCGTAATAAGCGTTCAGCCTTCCGTAGTGCTCAGCAATAATTAATGTGCGAGGCCGCCTGTACCTACCACGGAACTAAAAACAGGAATAGAAATGTTACGCGAGGTAAAGCGCAAGGCGCCTATTTGGCTGAAAAGCCATGTGTTCGTTTCCTTGGCCCAGTCCGTAACGATGCGCATACCAATTTGTTAGCTCAAGAAATGGGTTATAACAGAAATTCTGTTTCGAAAACGATTTCATTACACTGGTGAGTAGAAAATTCTATGAAAACACAAAAAGATTCAGAGATTAAGGTATTGAGAATTGAGGGTAACTTGAAGAAATCCCTTCAAGGTATATGTTTCCCTTTGTATGTCTACCTCTCTTGTTTTTCAAGGCCTGAGTGTTTGCACTAGCGGACGTGGATAGCTTTGATGCTAGCACGCGCAAGATAGCCGCCTCTCTACTGCGTAACTGAAAGTCATAGCCAACTTTGGGGAATGTCCACTGATCGGACATACCAATGATAAAAATTACACATTCTCTTTTAGAAATAAGGTACTAACATAGTTTTATCGATTTTTACTACCAATATTGGATCAACGTTATCATAAATAAACAATTTTTTTTGAACTAAAACAATTACTTTGCTCACCCGCGACCTTACAATAGTTACGTTTATGCAAGAAATGTGTGTTCATGCAGTTCCTCCACCTCCACACTGTACGAACACACACAAATCACATAAACACAACTATCACCACCACCAAGCTACACTGAGGCGTTTCGAACTCAACCAGAGCTCATCCTCTGAGTTACCACAACCGTATGCTATGCTACCAAATGTTAAACTGAGTTTGACATTACCAAATGTTAAACTGAGTTTGAGTTTAACATTTGGTAGCATAGCATACGGTTGTGGTAACTCAGAGGATGAGCTCTGGTTGAGTTCGAAACGCCTCAGTGTAGCTTGGTGGTGGTGATAGTTGTGTTTATGTGATTTGTGTGTGTTCGTACAGTGTGGAGGTGGAGGAACTGCATGAACACACATTTCTTGCATAAACGTAACTATTGTAAGGTCGCGGGTGAGCAAAGTAATTGTTTTAGTTCATTAATATGGACCTCCGCAAAGTAACGCCTGATTCAATAAACAATTTTTTTTGCTTACCCGCGGCCCTATAGTAGGGTCTGAAATAACACATGGGCACTTTTACTTACCGATATAACAAAGGGATCGGGATAAAATCTTAAAATCTCAATCGCTAGGTTTAGATATAATGAAATTAGGCACGGGCGATTTTTATGCAACGTTGGTTAAAAGTCCGATGCAATTTTTGGAAATTCCCACGACAATTTTCGGGAAATTCCAGAATATGGCTTAAGTTAAAGTTAGTCACGGGTTTACACTAGTTATTTATTATAGTAAATCCAACTAACATTATACATATACGAAATATTTTTCAAACCGCGCACCTCTACTGAACCAGAGCAACTTGTAGTTCCTAAAAACAAAAAGCTAGCGTCATCGTTATCGACACTGGTTAGTTGGAACTAAAAAGTAAACAAAAGAGCAGCGAAATGTCACACGGCACTCTCTAAATCAATTAGAGGCAAGACGCCGTCCCCGCGGTTTAATAAGAACTTACGACACTGCGCCCCGCCGTAAAACGCTGACCATCGGCCCTCACAATGGACGCTCAGATAATGGAAAATTGTCTAAAGGGATTTTTTTTATTATAACCTCAGTATCCACTCGAGTTTCATGAGAATTTGTGGCTGTGCTCTCGCATTGTTCTTTAATGGGGACACTTTAGTTTTAATCGTCTGTGTTGTCTTGTGAATCACTTTGAATTGCTGGGATTTTATACTACAGCGCTACTTAGTAAATGACTGTAAAAAGTGTCGTTAGGTTTTTTTCACTCACGTACAAAAATGTTTCAATATTATAATATACTAGATGCTGCCCGCGACTCCGTCTGCGAAGAATTCGTTTATCGCTATCCCACGGGAACTATGCAACGTTCCAGGATAAAAAGTATCCTATATGTTAATCCGGATTATAAACTATCTGTGTGCCAAATTTAATCAGAATCCGTCAAACCGTTTTAGCGTGAAAGAGTACCTAACAAACTTCCATCCATCCATCCATGCATCCATACTTACAAACTTTCGCGTTTATAATATTAGTAGGATAAATCCTTAGCTTAATTGATTTGAGTGCGAATAAACCTTACTAAGCTTACGATGAACATTTTATTTATATAAAAACAAAAATAATAACTTGGACTGTTCTATTTTGACTAGACCGAAGTCATTAAGCGTAATCAATCGATAACTTCTGTCCATCGATTCTTCTTCTACTTTAACAAGTAAAACCGGCCAAGTGCGAGTCGGACTCGCGCACGAAAGGTTCCGTACCGTTCTATAAAAACGGCAAAAAAATCATGTCTGTTGTATGGGAGCCTCCTTAAATATATATTTTATTCTGTTTTTTAGTACTTATTTGTTGTTATAGCGGCAACAGAAATACATCATCTTTGAAAATTTCAACTGTCTAACTATCACGGTTCATGTGAGGGTTTGAAACCCTAAAAATTACTGGTCACTCTCGTCGTCGGTTTAATTTCAAATTCTCAAGTCTCGTGCACGACGTGTTTACATGGTACGTAACAGGCTGATCCTAGAACAAGGTTGTATATGAATGAATTTATGGTTAGCTAGAGGGCAAAAATGGGTTAACGAGAAGTTAGGTAAGAATGACCCGCTCTGCTTGTTATAAAGCGGCTTGTACCACCAGCAAACAATGAGTTAAGGGTCCAGTGATCCGTTAGGGTTTTAATGCTTTGTTTATTTACCTCTCACATTGCGTGGATGAGCACGAAGTGTTCGAGGCGACGGCATGGAAAGGACATAAGCCTTTGGATTTGGTTCTAATTAGGAATTTTAATTGCAACGTGTAAGTTTCAATTCGGTGTGGAACGCTGCTAAGGTAAATCCATTCTCGCTCTAGCTGGTTCGTTATTGGTTTTAGTTAAAACTAGATTTTGCCCGTAACTTCGTTCGCTTAGGCTTAATAATTAGCTATTTTTTTTAATGTGTCAAGTCAAGGTGCTTATAACTTATTTTTATGCCAAGGTAGGTATTTAGATTGAGGCAGTAACAAAAATATTACCTGACACGTATAGTCGGGGTAAGAAAAGGTTCGTCACTTTTAGACTCTATGTCAACGAGTTTAGGTCGAAAGTGACGAACCTTTTCTTACCCCGACTATACATACTTTCAAATTTGCAATTTAGGGCCAGTGACAACAGTCCCCAACCTCACGGGGGCCCGAAAATCAGATATATTTGTTTCGTCATCATCATCATTTCAGACGTGGAACGTCCACTGCTGGACACTGCTGCTTTCTTATTGATATGCAATCATTACGGTTGGAAGCGGGTTGCATCCACCGTGAACCTTCGACTTTAACCAGGTCATCCGTCCATTATCCGCACACACACATACACACACACACACACACACACACACACACACACACACACACACACACACACACACACACACACACACACACACACACACACACACACACACACAACACACACAAACACACATGTACGCACGCATGCTCGTTTGCATGAGTTTGCATGTTAGTAAGTATAAGCTACTATTGATTTGTTTATAGCTTGTTGACCTCCTATAAACCTCATAATACGAGTACCTATGTTATTAAATTGAAAATTGTACCTACTGAAATTGTCAGCACTTATCGGTGAGTTTCCGGGATGGGGGCCTGGAGATCTGTAATACAGGTTTTACCTAGTTCAGACTCCACTCCCTCGCAAAAGTTACTAGTATCTAACTAATGTACTACCATAATGTTGTGTTATTTATAACTATTGCTGTTACCTATGTACTTTTGTGAGGAGAAAATATACGATTATTATTATTATTCGCGAATGATGGTTTTTCTCAGCTCTAGGCTGGTATTAACTACATTTACGGGTTATCCACCAAGTAAATGTAGCAAGAGTTATAGAATATTATTTAAGTGGTATTTTCAGGGTCCAGTTGCATGAACTTTCTCACTATTCTGCAAGTGTTGAGTATTGCGGCTTTTTGTAAAATTGTGTACATGTATGATTTTATTCCTAATAATTTTAAGCTATGGTGTAGATGCTTTGGGATGACGCCTGTTGTGGATAGGACTATTGGGACTACGTACACTTTCTCCTGTCTCCATACTCTAGCAACTTCGTCTTTTAGGTCTGCATATTTTGTTATTTTTTCCGTGATGGTCTTCTGCAAATTGTGTGTGTTAGGGATTGAGATGTCTATGAGGTAAGTAGTTTTGTTTATTTTATCTAATAATGTGATGTCAGGTCTATTATAGTGGACAGTGCGATCTGTGAGTATGGCACGATCGTAGTATAATTTGTGTGTTGTGTTCTCAAGTACTATCTGTGGCGTGTATTTGTAGTACGGGGTGTGTGTGTCTTGTATAAGTTTATATTTGTGTGCCAGGTTTTGATGGATGATGTTTGCGATTTGATTGTGTCTGTGTGTGTAGTCTGTCTGTCATTATTATTATTATTATGTTGGTGGCCGTTCCACTCTGCGCTTGCCAATCCATAGTCTCTATGGTATATTTCTTAGCACCAAAATAATTAATTTAATGAATCAGGCGTTATTTTGCGGAGGTTCATATTAATGAACTGAAAAAATTTCTTTGCTCACCCGCAAAGCAAAGCAAAGTAATTGTTTCAGTTCACGAAAATAATTATTTTTTGCTGTCAATGAGTTTCCCTTTAACACTTTGCAACGGGACCCCATTGGTAGGTGGTCCTTTGGTAGGTACCCAAGGGTCCCGGCATGCCCTAAAATGACTTTGTATGCGCATGCCACGCTAAATTTTGTCGAGATTGGCAAAGACATTGAGGCGTCAACAGAGAACAAACATTACAGATTATTTTTTATGTTTACATTACACAGGATTTACGTTACAAAGCCTTACTCTTGGCTAAATACGTGTAACATGTTCCCTAGCTAACTCAATACTAGTTATGCAACTAGGTAAAACTACTTGCCTACAAAACGCGTTACGTTCAAAAACTTACAATCAGTAACTTTCCGACACTACAAATCAATGTAGATCTGTATATTGCGAGCGACATGCAAAACGGAACGAGTGTCGAGGCTGTTTGCCAACAAACTTGGAGTTTGTAATGAAAAGTAAATTCTCCCGTCGCCTTTACCAATACATCAATGGAACTATTTTACGACTCCGTACGGGGGCAGGAAGTATCTACTTACCTCCACTTCTATTTGGGTACGTACATTTTCATTGGTAACGACCAATACCTGATGTTTATTTGTTTTTTAGTCGATTTTGCGCGGGTGAGTTTTCCTGGGTGGTTTGAGTTGTGAATCCAAAGAAAAAAAGGTATTTCTCGTTAGATTCACAAGTTATGAACGAGACTAAGTTTATTGACGAGTGGGATCGACCAATGTTTATTGAAATACAGGATTTAAAAACTAGGTACTGAGCGTATATCTATCAATCAAGAATTGAGGTTAAGAAAATTTGTCACATAACATAACATACAGACGAATTGAGAACCTCTTCTTTTTTTGAAGTCGGTTAAAAATAGATATAATGATTAAGATGTAGTAGTAAGATCTGGTAGTTCTACTAGCGTTTCAACCTGCTATCACTTTCCTGTCGCACTAGCAGAACTACCCTTTCAGACTCGTTATGAAAGCATTTTTCCAAGTTTTTGATGGGACTGTGTTGATAAACAGATTTTTTTCGTATTTACAATCGGCTACTTCTATATTCACGTGTTTATAATAAAACTTCTAAAAGCATTGGGGACGAAAAAATATCTTTTTATAAAAGAAAAAACATATTAGGATATTAAATAATGTCAAGTTTAATGAACTCCGAGTTTGTGTACTACGAGTGAGAGGTAATCTTGTTTTCTTGAAACCTCTCAAGTTACTTGCTTAGCGCCGGGACCGCCTAAGACGTTTAGGCGTTAAGCTGGCTACGCGTTCTACTTTTGCTAAACCCTGTGAAGTAAAGATAAAAAGTGCAGTTTCTGCAGAACGACTTCGATGTATTTATTCAGCCTTTATAAGTACGTCCCACTACAGGACACAGGCCTCAAATTTAAATTTGAGGTGTCCATACATTCAGTCCGTAATTTCATTTCAACTAATATTGGACATCCTAAATTTCATCAGACTAATTTTAACAGTTGTGTTAATGCATTATGTTGTCTCAAGTGGCAGTGGGCAGGACACATCGCTCGTAGAACTGATGGCCGATGGGGCAAAAAGAAAGGGACCGATCAGTTTGGCGAGCCTTGGGGGAGGCCTATGTTCAGCAGTGGAAGTCTTTCGGCTGAAATGATGATGATTATGTTGTCCAGCATTAACTGAGTAAGAAAAACTAATTTTGTATCACCATTTTGATTTCACCCTGTATAGATATTGACAACACAGCCGCCGCTCTAAAAACCAAGAAGTTATCGGTACTTATATCGGAATTATGCTACCTAATAAGATCAGGTGTACTAAGCAGGTTTTGTAAAGGCGGGCTGTCAACGTGTCTCGTCCTTTCCAAGGGCTCTTGAGTCACTAATCCCTAGGTCCCGGCAACGCAGGTGGCCTCTCAAGAGCCTACACTTACCGCGGTGTTATGTAAAATATAGACGGGAATTCTTGGTAAATGAAAGTGAATGTTAAGCATTAGGAAAGGTTTTTGAACTGTTTTACTAAAACTGTCTTGTTTTTAGATCAAAATTAGTTGTTGATATTATATCCCATTCCTGTTCAATGATTGATCTGAAATTTGATACACAATTTAGTTTTCATCCCAATACATTAATTTTCAATCAATATCATTGTAAATCCAAGATGGCCGCCGCCACAAAATAAAGGTTTTATTAACTATAAATGACTGTATTTAAATAGCTGTGACTTCTATCGATCTGGGTTCAATTTCCAACTCCAGCAATTTTTTCTGGTATTTTCTGTATGTTTTCGTCTCAGTAAAGTCAGCATCATAGCTCTCGGTATGGGTCATGACGTGGGGTGACTTAACTTTCTGTTAAAAATTAAATACTTATAATATTTTTACTTTTTTAATTGTTTTTACACGCTTTATATTAGCTTCACCTGTATGTTTGCATGTTTGTATATTTGTAATGTTTGTATGTTTGTAACCGACTCCTTAGGGCGCGATTTTGACCCACTTCCCGGTTTCCGATTGAGCTGAAATTTTGCACATATGTGTAAATTGGATGACAATGCAATATTATTGTAACATGGAGCTGATCTGATGATGGAGCTGGATGGTGGCCATAGGAACTATGTAATAAAACAACACAATCCCGTCGAGTTTGGGCTCGTTTGATTCGTCTTGACGAGCACTTTGATCTCAGATGGTAACCAGGGTCTGATGATGGAGCTGGAAGATGGCCAAATGCACTCAACAATAAAACTACACAACCCCGTCGAGTTTGGGCTCGTTTGATTTGTCTTGACGAGTACTTTGATCCTAGATGGTAACAAGGGTCTGATGATGGAGCTAGAAGGGGGGTAGGTGGCGGGGTGGGGGGAATGGGGGGTGGGGGTAAGGGGGTCGGGGGTTTAGAGGGTTGGGGGTAAGGATGTGGCGGTTGGGGTTAGGGGGTGGGGGGGTTTGGGGGAAATAGGGTGGGGGTTCGGGGGTTAGGGATTTTGGGGGTTGTGGGAAATGGGGAGGGGGTAAGAGGCCTAGATGGTAACAAAGGTTTGATGATGGAGCTGGAAGGGGGGGGGGGGTAGGTGGAGGGGTGGGGGAGAGATTGGGGGTAAATGGGAGGGAAAGGGGGTTTAGGGGGTTGGGGTTAAGGGTGTGGGGTTTTGGGGGGTTCGGGGGTTAGGGAGGTTGGGGGGTTGTGGGAAATGGGAAGGGGGTAAGGGGGTTGGGGTTGGGATTTTAGGGGGTTTGGGTTGGGGTTTTAGGAGGTTGGGGTAAGGGGGGTTGGGGTTAGGGGTTTGGGGGAAGTTTGAGGAAATGGGGTGGGGGTCCGGGGTTAGGGGGGTTGGGTTTAGGTGGTTGGTGGTTTGGAAAATGAGGAGGGGGGTAATATTTTACTGTAAAAAAAGCGTGGGGTGCTTTTTAAGATGTTATCAAAATGATAATCCTTGACAATTGACACCATGCACCCCACGCTTTTTTACAATAAAATATTTTAAACTATTATTATTTATTTTATCAATATTTAGAATTGTTTACAAATTTTGATCTGGATATAACAATATAATAATTGCTTATTAAGATTTGTACTGCACTATAAGAAAAGTCAATTGAAATTTATTACATTTTTTTTTTTTATTTTTATTTTTTAAAGCGTGTTTTTTACTTTGCGTACATCCTACTGTCATTTTCAGTTATAGCTTGTCTAGTTTAAAATGACGCGCCCCAACACCGCACTCACGCACAGGATTCGAAACTCAATTCAAGCTACAATAGACTCTATTGTAGCTCAAATTGAGCTCCAAATCCCGTGCGCAAACGCGGTGGTGGGGCGCGCCATTTCAAACTAGACAAGCTCTACACTGCAAACAAAACACTTCATACAAAAAAAACTCGTTTGTTATTATTAATATTTATGAACAGCTGGGATACGAAAAGGTTCGTCACCTTAAAGTCGACATTTGCTTGCACCACAAACAAACAATGGCATTGACACTGACAAACATTGACAATTAAATAGAACAAAATTTGATTGGAACTATTACGAAGTTGTTTGTTTGACTAGGTATGTCATTAAAATGATTTTATGTTGATATAAAAGTGGAAATAAGTCAGAGGTGTATACTATTTTGGCTCTTGTTATCATAACAAGTAAGTAAGTTAAGTATAATGCATTTATTTACTTAATTTTTTAGTTATGAAAGGTACTAAGAGTCTATGACTTTATAAAGAGGAATTTTAATAACTGACGAATAGTACCCCGACTGTACCTGTGTTACTCTATACAGGCCTC
This sequence comes from Archips xylosteana, assembly GCA_947563465.1. Classification (NCBI taxonomy): domain Eukaryota; kingdom Metazoa; phylum Arthropoda; class Insecta; order Lepidoptera; family Tortricidae; genus Archips; species Archips xylosteana. Next base: position 9,808,479 of record OX387362.1, read on the forward strand.
TGAACAAGATGTGTCAAATTTCATAATTATTTGCACATAATAAAGTATTAATACATACGTATACTATTTACTAGCTTAAGCTCGAGGCTTTGCCACCGTGGAAAATAAAAAAAAAACGGCCAAGTGCGAGTCGGACTCGCGCACGAAGGGTTCCGTGCCATTATCTATAAAAATCACGTTTGTTGTATGGGAGCCCCCTTAAATATTTATTTTATTCCATTTTTTAGTATTTGTATTTTTTGATATAGCGGCAATCGAAATACATCATCTGTGAAAATTTCAACTCTCTAGCTATCACGGTTCCCGAGATACAGCCTGGTGACAGACGGACAGACAGACAGACAGACGGACGGACAGCGGAGCCTCAGTAATAGGGTTCTCGTTTTTACCCTTTGGGTACGGAACCCTAAAAAAACCTGGTGTCCTCTCTATACCGTCTTCTTAATGTGTCTCTATAATCCTCAACTATGTTTGCCAAATTTCAAGTCTAATTCCAGTGGTGAGGTAAAGACGATTTTGTTCACAAATTTTTGGTGCATATTCCTTTATCATTTCAATGTAGGTACCGATAATCCGTTACCAAGCTCAAACTCCTAGTCTAAGCGATCTAGAACTCGCATTGTTCCTAATTGATTCACAACGCTTACGATAAGAACGGCCACTTAATTACGGAGTAATCTCCGTGAATTATATGACACAATAAAGGATCATGGATTATTTTATGATGCTACACGTCGTATAACTTTGGGCCGCCATTTATAATGATAACGATCTTGGCCGATTTGGTCAGTTCAGATGAATTTTGAAATCTTATTCTATGTAGCATTAGTCGCTATTTCTTCAACAGTAGTTTAGAAAAGAAAGTTAATTTAATGAAAGTAATTAATAAAGCAGATGAAAACTGTTAATGAACTAGTGATTTCTGGAGTCTCTTTTGACTCGAAAATATTGAGTAAGAACCTACATAATCAACAGGCAACAGAAATACATCATCTGTGAAAACTTCAACTGTCTAGCCATCACGGTTCATGAGATACCTACGGCCTAGTGACAGACAGACGGACAGACGGACAGCGGAGTCTCAGTAATAGGGTCCCGTTGGCACCCTTGGGTACGGAACCCTAAAAAACAAGTATAGGTAGCTATTGTTTTTCAGTATGCGTATTGATAGAGTGAGTTGACTAGTCACGTAAAAACCGCTACCAATAAAAAAATATTACTGAGAACTCGCTCGCCTTGACATAATGTTTAGCCCCATGTGTATCGATATATCATTCCATATATTGCGGCTCGATGTACTTTTAAATCAATATATCCGCGTCAAGCGTTCCCGTCAAATACGAACAAAATTCCCCCAACTTATATGGGGACGGTTAAGATGTTTGTTTTTTGCGGGAAAAATATTTTATCTCGCCCCTGGGAGATAAGTTTTCAGGGAGTTTTATTAACGACAGTTCGGAGCAGTGCCAGCGAAGATTAGGCTTTCTATCATGTTCGAGTTTGCTCACTTATGTCACTTTGCTTCGGCTGTTTTTGGGGGACGTAATCGTTGGGTACACTGTTTTTTTCGTAATGGGTAATAGAGAAGGATTTAAGGGCCCTTATCTGAGAGGGTTGCGTTATGCAAATAAACAGAATTGAAAACACGGGTTACAAAAGTGTGTTCAAAATTTGTATGCTGCTGTTGACTAGACTTTTTAATCATAATGTTTGTAGTGGTAGAGCCATGATGTAGCTAGCCGCTGCATCACGAATGGGCCGGCTCGTCCCGGGCAGTACCACCCTCTCACAGAACACCGGCGTGAAGCAGCAGTAATCCTGCTTGCGTTTCGTACGGTCAGTGAGAGTGCCGGGGGCCCAATACCTCACCCCTTCCCTCCCTCCTTCCTTCCCTCTCCCTTTCCCCTATTCCCTCTCCTTTAGGGCCGACAACGCACTGGCATCGTGTAAAGCGCTGCGGATGTCTATGGACAGTGGTGTTCATTTAACATCAGGTGACCCACTAGTTCGTTTGTCTGGCCTATCTAACATATAAAAAAAAAGCGGTTTCTTTATTTGCTAAGTGACTTGAAAATTAATTACAAAAATTTTAAGTGTGTATAGTACTTGAACTTTTTCTCCATTATAACTTTAGACTTTATTGGTAAGTTAAACAGCTTTTTTTAAAAACATTACATGAATGATTCAAAATAAATTTATGTAGAGAAAAAATTTGAATGCGTGTTTGTTTGTAATAGTTAAACTAAAAAAAATCATTTTAAAATTTCATTCACTTATTGTCCTGGAAAAATGCAAAGTTCTTGCGGGATGCACACAAAGTTGCGGGCAATAGCTAGTATATTTATAATTATTATATACGCAAAAATCAGCTTAGGCGTACGTGTTTTAGTATACACATTGAAAACAATACGCATAATTCTACGCGTAGCGGAAAACTACCCGTCTTCTCCAAAAAAAAAAGTTTATCCTTCTTAAACATTTTTATTTACTCCACTGAATATGGCATCTAAAATTGCCACAACCTTCCTTGGTCCGGTTATCCTGCCGCTAATCCGGTTGCCCCGGGTAAGGTAAGGTCTATAATCACCATGAAACAGCATCGCTAAGGATCGTTTGTCACAAGCTCTAATAGACGTTTTTACCTAATGCTTCCATTCTTTCCGTGTCACTTTTTGTGCGGACCTCACTTATTTGTCCCACTAGGCTGAGCTCCCAGCCTTGGCCCTAATTGGTCACTGCCCGTTCAAAGCATTTACGAGTACTTATCTGCGCTGCTACGTACTAATAAACTGAAGTGAATTTTGATCTTAAAGATTTTAATTTGATGGGTACGGCCAAGTGCGAAAATATCATCATCATCATCATCCCAGCCTATACACGTCCTACTACAGGGTACAGGCTTCCTCTCAGAGTGAGAGGGCTTGGGCCGTAGTTCCTACGCGGGCCCAGTGCAGATTGGGACCTTCACACACACCTTTGAATTTCTTCTCAGGCGTGTGCAGGTTTCCTCACGATATTTTCCTTCACCAAATTTACACAAATATGATGAAAATAAAAAGTTAAGTATGGATAAATTTCGATGTAACTTTTTCAAAAAAGCAACATAAAGGTAGACTATGTGAGCAAAATTAAATTGCACTTGCTTCAGCTTGACATACTCGAACCGCCAAGTATAATCTGAGTGCTTAGTATAAGTTTTACTTCACCAAAATACTTCTCGATCGCGTTTACGTAAAAAAATCAATTACTAGGGAAACATGGACAGCGTCTCCGCGCGCGCGCGTCCATGTTTCCATAGAATTGGAATTTTTACGTAAACGCGATCGAGAAGTATTTTGGTGAAGTAAAACTTATACTAAGCACTCAGATCAGCTCCGATGTGCAGTTTAAAGTGTTCACTCACGATGTTTTCCAACCGTATTCGAGGCAAGTTGCGAGTTGGAGAGACGTACATTACTGAAGCGAAATGTCTAAACAGCGTAAAGTAAGTCTCCCACTTTCACGTAAGGCTCCCGTCTACTGGAGTGGAGCGAAGCAGCGGAGTGGATCGACCGGGTAAAAGCTCAGTTTCATTGGTCGATAATTCGGTCGATATACAGTATGTGGTGACACCCCGTAGGTGGGTAACGACTAGTGAAACTCGTAAGTCGACAGCTCGGTCGATGTCAGCGTGCGATGAATTTTCGCAGGCGGTATAACGACTAGTGAAACTCATTATGTCGATAACTGTTTCCCGAATGCGGGCTCTATGGAATGCGTTATGGAAATCTACCGCACTCTGCATGCGGGCCCTATCGACCAATGAAAACGGTTCCTCGAATGCGGACTCTATGGCATGTGTTCTAGTCACGGACCATGTCTGTCCATAGACGTGGAGATAGATAGCGGAGCGGAGCGAGAAAGTAACTCGGATCAAAGTTGCAGACTACGTTTTTCCATACGTGAAGCTAGCTCGCGCACATTTACCCGCCCCGCTTCCCCGCTCCTCTTACTCCGGTTACTCCGGATCCCTGTTTTGTATGAATTTTTAATAGTAGATTGTTCAACAACAGAGGAAAACAACCAATATCACACGAGGTAACTTGGCACCCGAGCACAGCAAGGGGGCCAATATTTCGAACGTGATATTGACAGCCAATGCCTTTATTTTTTTTAATTCGTTTCTACCCTTGGGAAGAAAGTGTAGTTTTGCTCCCGTACGTCGGATATGATTTGCCTCATTTTCCGAGTATGAGAGATGAAAACTAATTTTGAAACTCCCTGTCCATTATGTAGGAGCGAAGATTTTATGCAAATTTTATTTGGTGGATTTTTATCTCGCTCACCGCTCTGCTGCCTCGCTCTGCTCCACTGGCACCCCTACTGAAGCGAAATGTCTAAACAGCATAAAGTAAGTCTGCCACTTCCACGTAAACATCAGTAATAGCGTGATCCAAGCGTAATGCAGCAAGCGGAGCGATCTTTAAACGAGCTCACGTTTCGTCTACATTGCTCTTACGTATTACTCTCTTTTGTATCTTTCTGGAAACTGACATAAAACAAGAAATTTAATAGCCGCGCTATCGATGAGAGGTGCTTCGACGTCTACGCCCGCGTTCAAGGATTTTATGTTCGTGTTTGTAGTGTGTGACAAATTTTGTTTTCAACCAATTTATTTTAAAGTACCCAGACCGTCGTTTCTAAATGTTGCACACACAACTATGAAGATACTAAATATTGCTATACTTACTAGTATGTCACACGCAACAAGAAATATTGAGAAACTTCATAGTTGTGCCATATGTCAGGATTTACTTGATAACAGCCGTTAACCAAAGGGATTTAATTTGTTAGGGGTCCATAAAAAAGTGACATTGGCAGATAATTAATTTATGTCTTTAATTCTATTCTTATAGCTTAATAGAATAGCGTGAGTTACTTGCGGTAATTTAAATTCAGAAAAGGCACTTTACTGATGAGAGAAATATGTATTTATAATAATAAGCAATTGTTAAAGGTATTTTTGTTTCGTCGTCCTTTGTTTTTGTAGGTTCGAGGCGTGAAAAACCCACGTTATGTTATGTTTATGTAAGACGATTTAACAAGTGCTTTATTTTTCATTTCTTCCGTTCGTTTTTATTAGCGAATAAAGTACCTATCAATGAATCATACCCTTGACCTGTTTTATGACGTCCATTCTTTTATCTGTGTCTATTTTTGTTTATTGATTTGTTATGCCATTATAGCATACAAAGAAGAGGTATAACAACTCAACTAGGTAATCAACTTTATATCAAACGAGTCGTATTACGTTTTAATAAAATCATTCATACAAAATACAATACATTGCCATCATTTTCGCACTAAATAAACTGTGTCACCGAATCCGACCTGGCTCCAGTTGCATAACAAAATATAACTTATAATATTACAAGCGGAACTCCCTTTCTAGTTGATATAACTGAAGCGAGAGCTCCGCTTGTACTTAATATAAGTTGTACTTTGTTATGCAACTGGGCCCTGGCTGGGCAGCGTTCGGGAAGCTCCGCAGTATCTTGCCATCGAGTATACCGCAGTGTCACAAGTCAAAAGTCATTGACCAGTGTGTGTTGCCAGTGATGACTTAAATGGCACTGAGACGTGGCCGCTAAGAAAGTTCAAGGTCACTCAGAGGGAGATATGGGGAGGGCTATATTTGTTATAATATGTTTTTATTCTTCTTACTCTGTTGTTTACAATATGTAATTGTACCGTATCAATAAAAAACTATGCTCGGAGTTTCTAAGCGGGATCGCATAAGAAGTGATGAAACCCGTGATAGAACTAAAGTCAGTGGCATAGCTCGAAGAATCGCCAGACTCAAGTGGCAGTAGGCAGGGCACATTGCTCGTAGAACTGGTGGCTGATGGAGCCAAAAGGTTCTCGAGTAGCATCCTTGGACCGAAATACGCAGTGTAGGTAGGCCTCCAACAAGATGGAGCGACGGCCTGGTTAAGGTTGCAGGAACGCGTTGGATGCGAATGGCGCAGGACTAATCTGTTTGGCGAGCCTTGGGGGAGGCCTATGTCCAGCAGTGGACATCTTTCGGGTGAAATGACGAAATTGTGTACAGTTTTCTAAACATTGAGTCCATCGGGGAACTAAACTTTAGGTATCTCATGTACATACAGAAAAAAATAGTAAGGGTGGTTTGAACCACCTATTTTGTTGATTTCACTGTTGGGCTTTCCTTTTTTTTCACAGGGCACGTATTTAATGTTGTTTGCGTGCTTCACATTACTGAAATAATATCCCGTTTTAAGCTTTCTACTTCCTTTTAAAAGTATTAAAACTTGAGTTTATGATACTAATTAATGTAAATTTCATTCATTTAGATAAAATTAAATTATTTCGTAGGTAGTTAGTTCGTGGGGAAAATCAAATCAAATCAGAACTTTCTAAAGTTTTTCTTGAAGCAATAAAAAGGGTTTGGATGTTATTTGTTATTCACACAAATACCGACTATTGGAAAGGCTTCTAGTAACTATCACTTGATAAAAAAAACCTAAACCTGACTTACATTTGGCTTGCTCTATTATAAGGTTTTGATTTTCTAGTTTGCATTAGGCATACTCAAACTAGTTGTGTCTCATTTACCGGCATGTAAAAAGTGTGGGTTAGAGAATTTAACTTCGACATTGCCTATCAAATTTAAGTCAATGGGTTAATTTTCCAAAAACTACAAAATCTATTTTCAACCGGACCTTAATAACGGTTCCCAATCCCAATTAGGTGCAAAGCGCCAACTAGGTCCAGCTATATCACCTGCGTTACGTTACGGCGGCACATCGAACTATTTCTCTGTTCATTACACGGTCGAGAGGCTCACCGTGTAGCAGTTACCTGGTATCATCTGCAATGTATTATAAAATCGCTCGCCGCACCGCCGATTGCGCATAGTCGTAGCCGGGCCATAATAGTCTTGGTACCGAAAATCACCCCGGTAATACTCCCGGGACCCAGGTGGCACAACACAGGGGTAGAGGCTTAAGCGATTTGCTTCCACCTAAAGCTAGCCATGCAAGCAATAAACCCCTAGTTTTCAGCCGAAACACAGCACTTATTTGGAATACTTTAGCCTTGTGCATTTTAAATTAGAATTTACACAGGTGTATGCTTTGTCGTGGTTAATCACGATGCAAATTTTGTTTTGAGTAAGTATTTTGTTTTTAAAGATAGAGCTTGCCATTTGATGCTTTCGCCTACTTATAATACTTATTACTGCCATACTTAAGCGTTCCTCAATTAATTGTCAAAATTTGAGTATGTTCACAATTCAAACCTGCTTTTTATGCAGCTCTAAAAATTATACAGTATAAATCATATTGTGCTCTGTAGTGACCAATGATATTTTATAAAAATAATATTTAGGTAGCTACTGATGACTTTCCGAAAGTTGTTGAAAGTAATTGAATGCAGATGATGTCCGTCTTTTGTCCTATTATAGTGATTATGTTTCATTGATTTTTCGAGTTCAATATACCCTACAAAACACATTATTTAGTAATAAATCAAATTGCATGTTTGTGCTTCAAATATTACACAAAAGTAATAAAATTAAAAGAATACTGGGTTATTCTAGTTGTAGATATTCCAAACTGTACTATTTGTAAGATGGACTCGAATAAAATAAGGTAAAACGAAAAAAAGTTACGACAGAAAAGATAATTTCCCCAGCCATGGCACTCCGTTTTTTATTGGTGATCAAAAAATATAAAAGTTTGACGTTCGGGCAGGTTAGAAATGAGTTTGTTCAAATGCGCGCGGTGCAAAAAGTAGGTATTAACGATAAGCCATTTATCTCGACGATTAACGTTCGGCGTACCGCCCTCCTTTGGGACCCGTGAGGCAGTCAAAGGCATAAAAGTCACGATTTCGGCTCTGAGCAAAGAATACTAAATAATTTGTAAGAGGGCAGAGTTCTTTTTCTTATTCTCATGCGGTGAGATAATATAAAATTGCAGGTAGGTAGATGTGTGTTTACGTGATCTAAAAATTTGCTTATTTATAAAGCACTTTTATGATTTCTTCTTCTTCTTCTTTTATGAGCACTTTTTTCATCTTAGTCCCCATGGGAGCCAGTGCATAGGCCATCTGTTTGGTTGCCTCATATCCATGGCCCTCACTTTCTACATTCCAGGAAGTGGGCTGTGAGCTCGTCTGTCAACTCAATATAATAAAAAAACTTTACTTTAATAATTTTACCATGGTCATAAGGTAAATACCTCGGTTCCCGTCGCTGCCCAATGGCCGACACTTTCAATCTTAATTCGTAGCAATAAAGGTGACAAGCAGGGTGTCGATTATTGGAATTAAAGTATCGAACACTAGGGGTATTTACCTTAGAGTCTTTTGGCAGATGATGTATAAACTAAAAGCCGTAAAAAAAGCCGTGGTGGCCTAGTGGTTTGACCTACGGCCTCTTACGCAGAGGGTCGTGTGTTCAAATTCCGGCTCGCACCTCTGAGTTTTTCGGAATTTATGCGCGAAATTACATTTACAATTAGCCATGAGCTTTACGGTGAAGGAAAACATCGCATACACTGCGAAGAAATTCAATGGTGTGTGTGAAGTTCCCAATCCGCACTGGGCCCGCGTGGGAACTACTGCCCAAGTTCTTTCTTTCATTCTGGGACGTATATAGGCTGGGATGATGATGAGTACAAACTCAGAATCCTGAAAATAATAGAATTTAATGTTTAGGATAGTTTTTGACAAATAAACAGTTAGATAAACCTATTTTAAAATGGTTTGATAACGAAGCGTAACGCCTGTCTGCCACCGAAAGTTCAATTAGTCCGACTGCAGGCTTTCAACATTGCAACAGCGCACGTCAGAATGTGACAAAATGGAATGGCTTGGTTGTTAGTTCCAAAGGTTTCAGTGTGTTCAAACTTCTACTAACGATAGCGTTAGGTAGTAGAACAGAATGATTATTTTATGGGATTGACGTGGACGTACCAATGAAAAGTCATATGCTTGGCGGAACTTATTTTGTGATGGTAGAGTGTCGTGAAGCGTGCTGGTATAATTTGATACTTAACCCTGAGTAAGAAAACCCAAAATTTTCTCATATAATAAAATAAACGGCGCTCTTTAAAATGATAATGCCCATGGAGCAGAATAAATTCCAAATATCTTTGTCCATGATATAATCATTTATGACCACCTTTTATAATTACTGTTTGTTCATAATCGACTTTTTTTAACTTTTTAACTCTATATCACTAGAGCTAATAGCAAAGTCTGACAGGGACTCACCCGGTAGGATTAGGAACTTTTCACGAGAAAATACATTTATTTACGTCCTCGACGTTTCGATAAGTCACGTAGGGTTATATTAGCATTACTATGTTGTTTTTCTTGTCGGCGTTACTTAAATACTTTTTAAATTACATACTAACATTGCTAAAAAAAAAAATATAATTATGAAAACCATGTGCGTTATACTCGTACTGTCATCATCATGATAGGCTACTGCATAAGTAAATTCTCAGGAATCTAATAATAAGGAATACTTTTACCTATGTTGCCTCAAGTAACCTCTATCTAGAATAAGTTTGGATGGGCAGGTCTGCAATTCAATGCAGTGGTGGCGTGAATTGGCTGTGGTTGGCGCTAGCGAAGCCATGTTCTGTTTTAAGCTTCATTTAGACGGTACATTCAATTGAGGGGTCGCGCTGCTATGAATTTGGAAGTGATAGAACAACGACAGCAATGTGCTGCAAATTGTACCGTATTCCTCGCATCGTCTAAATGAAAGGTATACAGGGGATGCTTTATATTACATACCCTATTACTTGACGCAGTATGTACCGATGTGGTGTGTGTGTGTAAATCAAAGAAAACTGGGTGCAACCAAACGGATGTAATCTGTCTGTGCTTTCTGTATATTCACATACGTCAATTGACTTCATCAAATCACATGCAATACATGCATACAATACATACAATATATGCTGTAGCAAAATTTATTTTTTGTTTGTGTCTAGTATTGACAAATTAAAAAAATAATAATAATAATTACAGTGCACAAAATTTCAGAAAATAAAATGTTCTCCCAATAAGGATCGTCAGTATACAAAAAGAGAAAAGAAAAACACGGTAAATATAACTATCTCTATGTCAATATCATACAATAAAAAATAAATTTAAAAATGACAGATACAGACAAACTAATGTTAGGTTCATCGTCTCGGCCTATATACGTGCCACTGCAGGGCACAGGCCTCCTCTCAGGATGAAATGGCTTAAACGAGGGCTTTGTGCAGTTTGGGAATTATTCACATACACCATTGAATGCCTTTGATGGTGTGCACAGGTTTCCTCTTCAGTGAAACTGTCTGACTCTCAGTGTAATTTCGCCCGTAAATTCCGAAAAACTAAGGCGAGCCTGTAAGGTGACCCACGATCCTCTGCACGAGAAGCTATACCTAGGTCAAACCACTAAACTACCACTGCTTTAGAATAAGGCTTCAAAATATTATCTAAATACAAAGCAGCTAGTCATACACCCCCATCCGTGTGTGTAAAGTTAACTCGCTCCCGGTGCTCCCGCCACGAATTTCCGTTAACACTAATCGGTTCAAATCCTATTGTTGCATAGTTTTACCGAGGCTTGATGTTCCTACGAGCCATTGTTAAACGGCCCAATACAGTTCTACTTTAGACACAATAGATACCCAGAATTTAATGTGAATATTCTGTATATACTTGCCACAATAGTCACCATGTTATCGCGTTAAGTTTGTTACTAAAATATTAACCATACCGTAAACATTGAAATTGAATGAGATGATTCTATTATTTTGCGTCTCAATTGTCCGAAGATTGTCTGAAACAGGATTGCTTTGTAGTCCTCAAAATATTAGTTATCAATGTGAAATTCTGACTACGTACAATGTTTTGTGTTTATTATCTTTATGATAGTCAATGGACTCCTATTCCGTATTTCACTTTTATTATTATGTTAAATATTCAGTGGTGTCGATAAATCATGGTCTTAAATTACCGTACCTATTATTAAGTTGGTGTGAATTACCCCGTGATATTATTATTTTTATAACCCAGCAGTGCAGCAGGCGGTATATCACTGTTCAGTCCCTGTTAACTTGTTGAGTTACATTGCCGTCATAACTTCATCGGTGAGACACGAACTTGAGAAATTTATATTTAAAGCAATACAAAGTTAAACCCGCCCTGCAAACTCGGCAGTTTAGAGACAATAGCAAGGAAAACAGGCGACGGCAAGGCGAGACACTTTAGAAAATTTTAGAAAATTTTCTCACGAAAACTTTGTAATTTTCGCCGGGGCGCGTTTCGGACGCGAGGCAACATAAATCATTGAAGTTGTTCTTTTGTTTATAACAACGTAAACTTTATCAACGACGTTAACAAGCGTAACGTGAGGCATCTACTATAGGTAATTGCTTTTGTATTAAGCACCTTGGTCGGGAGCCTCTGGAATCGGAAATAATCACTTTAAAGTTTTGTCGTATATTATATACATACTTTTAAGGGCGATTTTATTCGTTTGAGCCATTAGGTGTGATATTTGAAGTGGAATTCCGGTATTTTACTTAATTCCTGTGGGAATTCCTAAAAAAAAAATCATGGTCTTCATTAAATTTGCATAAAAAACAGTCTCTAGAATCAGCGGTTGAGATTTCAGCATTAAATAATAAGTATATCACGATTCCGTGGGAATATCGAAAAAAGTGGCCTATGTGTTATACCTGAGAACCAGCTATCAACATAAGCGTGAAAGAGAAACAAACAACAACTCATCAACTTTCGTAATTTTTAATTTATTAAGTTAATCCGCAACTATGACTGTTGCTTATTTTATATGTCTTATAAAAAAAACAAACATGATGCCAGATTAAATAAATGGTTTTTTTCTCAACTAAGCGGATAAATTGTCTTCTATCTTTAAAAAAATATAGAACAGTACCGCCTAACATCAGAAAAGTCTAAAAATAGAATCAGTTCATCTTCAAAAAGTAAAACCATTACGCACTGAAACAAATTGCCTGAATACTAAATATTACCGTTCTCGAGTTTATAATAAAAGAAGGCATTGCGTGTTGTAACCTGACGCCTGCCTTAAGTAGATGACAAGCTCGACTGGATTCTATTTTATTCTGTTATTACTTAATAATCAAATAAATTTCGTATTAAAGTCGACATGGAGAAATATAAGCTTCTTACCGTATCACGATTGGAAAAATCGTCCAGTGTTTGTGGGTTATTTAGAAATATTTAATACTTAGATGCTAACTTACAAAGACCTTGCCTTTAGGCTATGGTCTCTTAAATCCAGAAAAATATGAAAACACGCTTAGTTTTCATGTTAATTTCAACATAAAACTTTCAAACAGAAATTAATTCGAAAGACGCCAAGCGAAGCGTATAACATGACTTGCACAGATATAAACTTGATTACATTAAGTTTCTAGAAGAAAGACTGTATCGTAATTTGTCTTTACAATATTATAAGCCTGTCTTGCAAAGTTTTCGTTCTGTAAGGTAAAACAGACTATTCTCCAACTGCGTCATTAAACGTATACCTCATGAAGTTCGTAGGGATTACAATATAATAGCGTTGCGTTTACTGTCTGAAGCAATTGTGTTCTTTTATGTTTATGCTGGTAATTATGATTCCACTCTTACAATAAAGCTTTACAGACTACGAAAGCAGACGCTATAATGGTACATCAGGGCAATTATACTTCGGTTTCGGAGTGGATGTAGTTGGTATTAAAGTGCCGAAATCGGTAAAAGCAGTTGGCACATTTTTATTCGTTTAACGACCGCATGCTCGAGCGTACGATCCCAGTGATCAAATTACGTATATCTATATTTAAAAAAAAGGTTTAGTCGGACTCGTAGGTTTCCGTACCTCCGTCAATTTATTTTTGTCATTTTTTGTAATACTGGGTATAGCAATATAATATATTCTGTGAAAATTTCAAGTACTTATCTAATTAATACTAATAATGATCGAGTTAAAAACACTGAAAAAAAAACACTTTTCCTACTATGGTGCCTTTATTTTTTACTTTATCTTATTTTTAGTACCTATTTGTTGTTACAGTGGCCACAGTAATACATAATCGGTGAAAAATTCAAGCGTAGACACTATTACGGTTCAATACGGAGTCCTGTGACAGATAGACGGATAGATGGACAGACAGCGGAGTCCTTTTGGATACGGACCCTAAAAATTATATTTTGTCACTTTTTTATACTAAATTTTGGTTGATTGTGTTTGTATAAAGGTGCAATATTTCGAAAACAATAACATTTTGATTACGTTTTGCTTATAAGTTTATTATCGGCCCTCTATTTTGCCATTGAATTTAAGGTCAACCCGTACATGCAAGTATCAGGTTGTATCTTTTGTTTTGTTATGTTATTTTTGTCAATCGGGTATCAATGCATACCTCCTAATTCTTTATGAAAAAAGTATGAACTTTTTTTCATTCATAGTTATAATGGAATGGGAATTTGTACAACATAATATAACGCCGCAAGTAGTCTTACTAAAATTCTGACGTAAAATCTTAACTTTTAAAAACTCTTGAGTAATTTTTCAAGATTGATTTTACTATGCTCGCTCACTGCCTTTAAATATTTATAAAAAAAAACAACTTTATTGGCTTATTACCTCATTTTCTCTCATAAACATAGAAAATCCGTAGCAAACATTCATATCAAGCTAGTAAATCAAACGCGTTTTATACCTCCAAATTGATACAAACAAACGCGTAAGGGAAAACAAAGATTTTTGCATAAGTAATGGCCCGTTCCGTTCCAAATACGCAGTCGAAACACCTCGCGAGGCACGGCATATCTTTACTGCTGCTTTATTTCAGTGTTGTCAGCGCAAAATTTGTAATCGCCTAGTTCAGTTGGCAAAAATGCCATGTTATAATAAATAAATATCACGGGATAAATTCACACCAAATATCTGCCCCGACACGAGAATCGAACCCGGGACCTCAAGCTTTGTAGTCAGGTTCTCTAACCACTAGGCCATAATGGTTGTCTAAACCTGTTTGTAAGGATAATCGACCGTCGACTGACGAAATGATGAAGCAAAGATTTTGTTTCCCGACCTTACGTTTTCCGACTATTTTACCTTTAATGATGGTTTGCAGAAGGCGATACTGTTGGTGTCAGAGAATATAGCCCAAATACGAGACTTTCCTTTGTTTTACTGCCCAAACAAGTTCAATTTTCTTTCCCATTCGCTGAAGAACCTCGATGTTGGAAATATGATCAATGCCACGGATGCGTCTATCAGCAGGTATTCGACACTAATTTAATTAAGAGGAAAATATTGTATGATTGCTTGTAGGTATGGAAGGTAATCACTATAACAAGCAAAAAAAAAACTAATAGAAAGCTACATTATCCCTGATACACACATGTTACTTGTTATCCCGAGACCGTTTAAAATTACAACAAGACGCAGACTAAATTCCAGGCAACAACTAGTATGTTAGAATATGATACATGCACAATTAATACCTACTACGCCAGCACAAACAAAAATACACACTCTTCTGAAATTCCATGTTATGCTCAACTGGCAAATATTTACGAAAACTACGAATTTCTGCACATTATAATGACATTAGTAATTTTTCGGTAGATCACGGCTATTACCATAGCATTGGCAATACTGTTTTATTTCGCTGAACTGAGGTGCGAGCAGGTACGCTGCACATCTGTCACGCTCCTACCCGCATCAATCTATGTCGCGTGCAACACAGCCTGTATTATTTTTTACGATACTTTTTGTAACATAGCTTTTATTACCGCGGGGAGAAATTCATTTATTCAGTGTCCCAAAACGAATTTAATACGTTTTTATTGGGAAAATCAATTTGTGAATGTGTTAAACTTGCTTTTGTGCGGAGTCACAAACAGAACCTAATATTGTTCTAGAACTTCTTTGACGTCGCACAATTTGAGATACAGTGTAGTGCTTTTAATTTGTAAGAAGAAAGTTAGGTATTGTATCTCAAGTTTGAAGTTTATGTAAGAGATGAGAGAGTCAAGAAACTAAATTAAGGCTTTTTTGCGTCTTAGTTTTATTTATATTTCTGACTAGATAATGGGCGTCAAAAAGGGAAAACAAGTACTTTAGTTAAGTCAGTACATAAAGGAAGGCAAGAAACATTTTGAGGATAAAAACTGAATTTTCTTTCACCACTAATTTCTTTTTACGAGAACTACCGATAGGTTTTGGGTTCTTAAAATTGGCAATCAAAAAGACGATGATTCAATTACATATAAATACGTATGTACGTGGTCATTGTCAAAATACGATTATACTGCGCACTGTAAAATGCCCTCTTACAAGGCTGGCTGCATTTCCGCTGCGATGCAAAAGTAAATAGTATAATTTCATTCAACATTTATCATTTCAATGGATGATAATATGTTCCATAATACACGCAATGTATAATTTAAAAAAATATATATATTTCATATTATTATTGTTTGCTAAGTTATAACATTAATTAGTTATATATAAATATAACCATCATGTGGTATACTTTTCATTTTATATACAGGTGAGTTTGTGTAATCACAGAAATGACTTGTGTCTTGTGTAAAAATCCGTTAAATTATTTATCTTATTGACTGTTATTTTTGTCGCAAATCATAACGTTGTAGTTCATAATATACATCCCTATTTTCAACTTAACAATTGTCTACCAGTAATTACGATTCATAAACTTGGTCGGCATAGCACGTGCGGTCTATTCATAGTATTCATACCCCTCGTAGTCACGCACGACCTGCACTCCGGAAATCTATGAATTTGGCCCATTACGCTCCTCGCCCAATTTTATAATATCACGAACGGCATTACGTGTAGCGGTGCGTTAGTTTCAAGTTTCAGGGAAATAATGTTTGTTTATTCATTGTTGTGGGTCAGCTTAACGCCTGAATGAAGATAGGTGTTTTCAATTGGAAGCGATCTGTTTATCTGTGATGGGGCTTCATTGGACTATAGAAAGGGCGGCCTACTCCCTGTAGTTTATCTATAAAGACGCAAGGAAAAAATTTAATAGTAATATTGGTATTCCACTCACCTTTAACCATTCCCTTTAACTCTGGATTTCTTGCTTTTGGTTTAGTGACATCTCTAAAACAATCAAAAAACTTTCTGCTGTATTCAATTCAAATTAAGATGCTGTTCGGGAAAATTAAATTATAATACTTATCTTGCGAAATTAAATCAGCGTCTGTTGCTGGCGCAATTGAGAGACGACGATTTTTTTCTTTTCTAGCTTCAGGTATCGCCATAGAGCGCAACACACGCAGAGCTTGTATGGGTGGCGAAATACGTCCCATTAATAGGCAACTTTATAGTGTCAAACTGACAGACTACAGCAATAAATAGTCATTATTATTGTATTGTACATTTTATGCGTACAAAAGTCAAATTAGCCATAATTTTAGTATTATTTAGACATTATTAAAGTGATGAACTGAAACAATTACTTTGCTCACCCGCGACCTTTTTTTTTTGCGCGAAGGTCGCACAGATTACGTATATTGTCTTGATAATAATTTACTTACCCTAAATATTGGTAAATCTAATTACCTTGCCTTTTCGAAGACGGCTGCTTCGTCTGGTGATCATCTCAATGATCTTGTGATACATTCCAGTACTTGCTTTACATCTGTGGATGGAACCTCTGCTTGCTCATGTGATAAAATAGTTAGATCTGAGACGGTCAAATATCTGGGACTGATCATCGATCATCACCTCTCCTTCAGACACCATATTGCTGCTCGCTCTAACAAAGTTCGGAAATGTATATATGTTATGAAGAAACTCCGAAACTGTGCCACCGAACAAGTGCTTCGCATGGTTTATTGTACACTGTGCCAATCGACCGTGCAATACTGTATACCGGTCTGAGGTAGTGCTGCTAAAACAATTCTGCTACAGCTGGAAAGGGCGCAGCGTGCGGTCATTAAGGTGATGCTCAAAAAACCGTTTCGTTTACCCACTGACACACTTTACCGTAACTCCAAGTTGCTGAGTGTAAGACGTCTGTACATCTTAAAAGCCGTAATACGAGCGCACACCGTCGTCCGTACATTGCCGATTTACACTCAGTTGCTGACGAAGCGTGTGTTTAGAGTTCCCTTACCAAAGACCAGAGGCCGTATTGTCTAACGATTCTGATGCTTGCCTTCGCTTTCACCGTCTCTTTCTGTCATCATCTTATACCGTTTGACAGAAAGAGATAGTGATTGCGAAGGCAAGCGTCAGAAGCGTTAGACAATAAGCCTGCAGATCCGCTTTCGCAAAGCGTTTTCCTGCCAACATGCACTTGCGTCTTTATAATTCTGTATGTAAGGTGCACAGTATCCAGAGCTTCACAATGGGTAGACTCGTGATGGTTATGAGAAAGTGGCTCGAGACTTTGTCATATTATGATACGGAGGTCTTTCTTAACAACGGCCCCTAATTCCAGACATAAACACACACACACACACACACGCACACACACACACACACACACACACACACACACACACACACACACACACACACACACACAAATACACACTCGCGGGCGTAAATTTAAATTGTACTGTAAATCTAGTTTAGTAGGTAATTTAGTTGTTTGTTTTTTTTGCTTCATTATTCTTTTTTAATTTTTTTTTTATATATATTTTATATTTTTGTTCAACATCCACCTGTCCTCTGGTAAGCTTTATAGGTAAACTATATGTATAGTTCACTCCAAGGCCCCAAGATACAGGCTCTGCCTAGTTTGGGGTCTGCCAGATATTCACCTTGTATATTGCTGATGTATGTTTTTGGAAATAAAAATTATTATTATTTATTATTAATTGTTTCAGTTCATTGATATAGACCTCCGCAAAGTAACGCCTGATTCAATAAATTATTAAAGTCATTTTATTTTTCCAACAAATACCGTTACACAGGAGTAAGTAAGTAAAATAATTTTTATTTTCAGCAAATGACGTTACAACATAGATATGTATTTTGTCAAAAAATTATGTAGCTATACTTTGTTTTAACCTTCTTTTTTTATAAACTTATTCCAAAATCATGACAATATTATAGCTTATAAAGTTAAATTTCATTAAATTAGTTTGAAACAATACCTTTGCACAGGTAACCGACAATACAAACTTCAGTAACTAGGATTGTCGAAAATCATAAAGTAATCCTAACTTAGCCCTCATTTTCTGAAATTATATTGGAGCCAATTTTGTTTTAATACGAGTAGGGATGCTTCCAGGGGTTAATTGGTTCACACCAGGGAACTTCTAAAGCCGTATGCGGTTTGTCGATTTGTGCGACCTCACCTGAATTTAGTAAGGTGGGCCACTGCTCCCAATTTCTGTTTTGACATCCTTATTGCGTGATCCCTTGTTTCATTTAATAGATTTAAAGAACGAAGTTATTAAATAGTAAATAATGATTGCGTTCTTTTGCAGCACAATCTGTGACTCGAGTAACATAATTTTCGAGCAAGTAATTACGTCAATTTCCAACAACTCGTGACAATTCCAAGAGGAGTACACTATTTATTTTATATGTTGAATAATTATGATGACACATGTTTATACCTAGGTACTTTTTAGGGTTCCGTACCCAAAGGGTAAAAACGGAAACCCTATTACTGAGGCCCCGCTGTCCGTCCGTCCGTCCGTCCGTCCGTCTGTCTGTCACCAGGCTGTATCTCGGGAACCGTGATAGCTAGAGAGTTGAAATTTTCACAGATGACGTATTTTGGTTGCCGCTATAACAAAACATACTAAAAAATGGAATTAAATAAATATTTAAGGGGCTCCCATACAACAAACATGATTTTTTTTTGCTCGTTTTTGCTCGATATTGATAACGGCAATAGGTAGACACTTGAAATATTCACAGAATATTTAATTATATATTGACTTTAAAAATAAATAATTAAATTAAAAAAAAAAATATATATTTAAGGGGGGCTCCCATACAACAAACGTGATTTTTATAAATAATTGTACGGAACCCTTCGTGCGCGAGTCCGACTCGCACTTGACCGGTTTTTATTAAGTATTACTTATCTAATCTGTACTTACACTATTATACTAAAGAGGTACACTTTGTTCATTTGTGTGTAGTAAGATTGGATAACCTTTGGAACTATTGAACATCATCATCCAAATTTAAGAGTTACACTCTTGTCGGTGGAATATCTTCCACTCTGAACTATTAAACTGATCCTAAAAATTATTCTACTAGGTAAGTAATAGAAAGCCAATACTATTGTTGATTAGCATAGGACACCTAGTATTATTTCGAATTATTGCTTCGGGACGCAGACAAGGTTAAGCGAGCTTATTTTAATTTAGTAGCAATAATAAAGCAGTTTGGAGCCTTAATTAATTGGTTTAAAAAGTTATCTATGTATAAATTTATTATTTTAACCTCGAAAGTCTGCGCTTGCTTTATAAAGTACAGTCTTTCTTAAGAATAATTGCTAAATATACGATGTGAAGAACAAATTATTCAATGAAATGAGAATTTTAAATTTATAGAAATCATTTCTAAAATCACAAAACTAGCTAATCTCGACTCGTTTTGTAGCACTTTGTCTTTTTGGTTTACGAGATTATAAAAATAAATAAATAAAATATCACGGGACAATTCACACCAATTGACCTAGTCCCAAACTAAGCAAAGCTTGTACTATGGGTACTAGACAACGGATAAACATACTTATATAGATAAATACATACTTAAATACATATTAAACATCCAAGACTCGAGCACAAACATTCGTATTATTAACACAAATATCTGCCCCGACCGGGAATCGAACCCGGGACCTCAAGCTTCGTAGTCAGGTTCTCTGACAACTAGGCTATCCGGCCGTCTAAACCTACCTATTATTATATATTATACCTATTTTGTTTTTTTTTTCTTTAATAAATACCTAGTAATTTTACTGTATAAGTGTGTTGTATGTAGAAACGAGTATCACAAGAGTTATAATAACATATCACACCCATGCGAGCAAAAGTTTCTACTATGGAATCGTATTTAACGTTAATACTCTACCGTTTCCGCAAGCCTGTGCCCAGGGGAGAAGAAAGAAACCTTATTATTTCAGCTTGTTCATAAAACTAGAGGATATTTCATAAATAAAGCAAAAAATGGGAAAATGTAGTGAAATCATGAAGGAATAAAGCCGGGCGTCTTTTCTTTCGGCGTGTAATGTAAGCTTCCAATATGTCTTAACAACAGTCTTAGCTAATTTTAGTCTTTGGGCGGATCTTTCAATCCCCAGATAAAAATATTCGTCAGGTAAAAACCATCGCTTTCCTTTTCTCAAGTCATAGGAAAAAAAGGACAGAGCTTACAATTATCTGACACATACTTTTATCTGGGGATTGAAAAATCAGGCCTTAACGAATTTGTCGGAGTTGAGATGATATTAAGTAAACTTTCAAATGGTAGGGCCTTTTGCTATGAAATGAAATGAAATATTTATTTGCTATAAATGTAGTAGGTACATATAATAGTTTTTCCTTTTTCAATTCTATCTGTTTAGAGCGCTACCGTCAGCTTACTCTCTAAATGCTGCCGCCTAATAGTAGTACTCAGGTCGTTCTATTTGATAGCCAGAGAAATTCCTGGCACATGAGGTATTCATTCGATCTTTCGTCAGCCTAATAACCTTGTCTCTGGAATCGGCAGCCTAATAGCCTGACTCTGGTGTTGCGATTATCCATGAGTAGTGGTATTCAGAGTTACAACAATTAATCCTTATATTTGAAAGCCTAAATAGCGCTTACATAATCGTAAGGTTCACGTTATCAACTTCAATTTTAGGTATTTATTTTATTAACTTATCTTTTAGAGTTTCTAAGAATTGCCTTATAAAATACGGGCCTGTAATTTAACGTCAAAATTAAGCACTTGTGATTATGAAGCAGTTTCGTATTAAAACCTCTGTTGAATTCCGGCAAGATATTCAACAAAGTTTTTTCAATACAGATCTGAAAATAATATTTTATTACATCTAATGTTTTAAAGTTACTAATTTGACAAAAAGATAAAGTATATTTTGTAACCTGTTTTTTTTGTACATATGTTTGGCACTTCATTACTTTATGTACAAGTAGCTTATTCCCCAGGTTTTGCCCCTGTGGAAGAATAATAAATAGGACGACGATAGGAGGAGGAGCAATAGGAGACAACCGGATAGCCTAGTTTTTTAGAGAACCTGACTACGAAGCTTGAGGTCTCGGGTTCGATTTCCGGTCGGGGCAGACATTTGTGTGAAAAATACGAATGTTTGTGCTGGAGTCTTGGATGTTTAATATGTATTTTTAAGTATGTATTTATCTATATAAGTATGTTTATCCGTTGTCTTGTACCCATAACACAAGCTTTGCTTAGCTTACTTTGGGACTAGGTCAATTGTGTAAATTGTCCCGTGATATTTATTTATTTATTTATATAAGTACGTTTATCCGTTGTCTAGTACCCATAGTACAAGCTTTGCTTAGTCTGGGACTTGGTCAATTTGTGTCAATTTTCCCATGATTTATTATTATAAATTGTCCTACTACTGCTTAGTGCATTTTGCCTTTCAAGTCTCTAGCTTCAGGGGGCTTCTTTGTGTATTGTCTCATGTCTGACAGTCACTCAGTCAATCGCGGTTATGTTACAAGCTATAGAATATTAATTATATGTATACTATAGATGAATTAGCCACGCAACGTAAGTACCTACACTACACGTGTGGAGGGCTTTTCCAGAATTAATTCAACAACCTGTAATAGTCGAAGTTATCCTATATCAGATGTCTATTTAAGTCTAAACAGGGGTGGTTTACATTTTCATACAGTTTCGACTCGGCCGACTTAACAAGTCGCCCGTCAACTTGAACAAAGCTTTTGAATAAAGACTTCTCGGCTTTTCGTGCCTTCTGCTACAAGGGTGCAAGTTTTAAACGAGCGTTTATTGGGTGCTCTTGTTGTAATGGGAAGTTATTGTTCGCCTCTTTATGTTCGTTTGATTAGAAAAATCGTACAAATGTGCGTTAACTATAGTTTCTTTAGCAACTAGTCTGGGTCTGTCTAACGTTATTTTGTTAATGCGGTGTTCTAAGCTACGTTTCGAATTTAGCTTCTTCTAAGTAAATACAATTATACGTTTTGGTCAAATAAAAATGTAACCTTGTAATTCCGAACGTACGCCTCAATTTACATAAACTACTCGCTTTGAAAGCTGTTTTTTGAGTTGAGATCCTGGTATAATCCTAACAGGCTACGGTTACGCGCGACTGGCAGCACGGTGAGTGTTTACCCTGTCCATTGCTTGTGCTGTCAAATAATAACTGTGGAGCAAGCATTTCAGCCGCGCAATGAACAGAGAAAACGCTCGCAATACCACAACTGGTGATGCATATCGTGGTAGGACCATTAATAATAATAATAATAAAAAACTTTATTGCCATTACTTAAAAACTAGACATTGATAAAAACTATTAAACATTTCAAGTTTAAGTATTGACAATGGGACCCCAGTCTCAGCATGTGCTAGGCTTCGTTGCCCGGCGCTGATTTTCAGACTGGTCCCTGTGAGGACGGTCGGTCGCAGCGCCTCACATTTAAATTATGGGTAAAAAAAAACAAAAACATTAAACAGATAAGGTCAAAATTTCACGTGTCTATAGGTACTGCATAAACAAAAGATTGGCTAGAAACTTTAACTTTCTAAACTCTATGGAACACGAAAGACTTAATTAAGAAAAAGCCAAATTTAACCTTGTTTGCTACTATAACGTTGTAACCATTGGTTACATAAAACAAGGCAACAACACAGTCTCTTAACATTCATTACGAGTACGCTCAGCCATCATCAAGGGAAGCCGTACAGTGCCGCAAATATTCCCGTACAAACACCCAAAATAATTTCTAACATAATTATTTACACAGTGTGGAAGCATGCGTGACTGAAGTGTTAGAGTCACTGTACACAGCGGATTGGACAGAGTTACTGTACTAGTGTTTCGTGATCGTGCGACTATGTCGCCACACTAAACCGCTCGCCTGGTTTAGGCTACAGGAAGTTCAAAATTTTCTTCATAATTTCTAAATTGTTTCCGTGAATTAATGAAGTTGCCATACTTAATTATTGTTTTGGTTCACACTAATATTGTTTGTACAGAACAGAATAGATGTACATAAGGTAAACGTCCCTGTGGTCGACACTGACCCAATACATGGCACCTTCAATCTTATGTCATAGTAAAAGAGGTGGCAGATGGGTGTCATCTACTGGGCGTTGAGGTGTCGAGCATTGGTACGTTTACCTTACATGCAAATACTTGAGCCTGATTTTGGTTTTGATTATAACTTTTTTTATTTCGTAGACCCGCTGAAACAATTTCGCTTTGCTGTAACAGTGCGTTCGCATTAAAATGTAGGAAGACATGAACGATTCCAGTGGTAAATGATAGCCTTGCGATTGTAGTGTTCGGATCTGGGATGTTTGCGACTACATGAACAATATGTTACGTTCTGCGACTGAATTATTTTGCAATGAAGTCGCCGTGTCCCGTGGCTCTTACATAGCTCCATGCAGACCCCTGTCACGTATCATCGTATGCGCTACACGCCCTCTTGTCGTCTGCCCTTAAACAAATTAGGACTTAATCCAACATCATGCGTGTTTAACAGACGGATTATTTCATTATACACTCCATTAAGGTCGGCCTTGCGCAATGCAGAATTTTGTTAACTTTCGCGCATGGAATTTGTTACGATTCAGTGCTATTTAATCGAATTTGGATTGTTGCGGTTACTGAAAGGTATGGAGTGCCGGAATGACGTAAGTGTTTGTGATTAATTTTCATGGATCGTATCCAACGTTATTACTCGTATTAACTGTTAAATTAAATACAGGCAGTAGTATAAATCTAGTTAGATGCCTTTAAATTAACTGTCTTAATTTCCTACCACCGACGATTAGCGAGTAAAATAAAAATTACTTAGTACGCTGCAGTTTCAAAAAGAAGTTGAAAACTTGGTTGATAAACTCTTTCCATACAAAAAATTGTTAAGTAGTATAGTCAGTAGTTTAGTTTTGTAAGATGTACTGTATTTATTGTGCACAAAGTTTTTTGAATTGAGTGTATAGTTCGCCAAAAAATTGTTTTGCAATTTGGCGAAATATTTCATATGTATAAATGTGTATAATAAAATTTACAATAAATTAAAAAAAAAAAAAAAATTTGTAGTGTGAAAGTAATCAACTATTAATACATACATATACATAGATTTTACTGACACGGGATCTACTTTAATTGTACGTTGAACAGTTAACCGTTTTTGCGCTGGCGGAGGGACTGTTTTAGTTGTTACTGGCTTCTTATCTACCACAAACCAATTAACCAATCATCACCCAACCACATGTCCAAACATGCCCCTTATAATCAAGGCAATTACCGTCACTTCTAATCAAAATTAGAAAGCAGTCGTTCAAAATTACCGTCTAGCGTATAAGGTAATGTGGCGTATCGCCGGAGATCGATGTGCCAGCGATTCGAGTACTAACGAACCGTGGCGAACCTCGGCTCCACGTCTCTTAACGAGACTGTTGCATACTTACTCGATGTAGGTGGCGGCGAGATGTTAAACGCGTTTTTAACTCGATAGAAGGTAGTACCTAGATGCCAGTACGATAATTTAAATCATCATTAATTAATTGGCTTATGACTCATAATTTTTATAGCCTCAATGTTTTTTTTTATTTAAGGCAATAATTTTGTTTTCATCACACTTTTTTTTTTTTTTTTTATAGTATAGGGGGCAAACGAGCAGACGGATCGCCTGATGGTAAACAATTACCGTCGCCCATGGACACCTGCGACACCAGAAGAGTCACAAGTGCGTTGCCGGCCTTTTAGGTAGGAGTACGCTCTTTTTTGAAAGCTTGAAGGTCATATCGGTCCGGGAATACCGCAGCAGGTACTTCATTCCAGAGCTTTACTGTGCGAGGCAGGAAATTGCTCGTCAATGGTGTTATTCCATGCTTGTATACTAAATGACAATAGCCTAAATTGTTCTTAAGGGAGTTATAGATTTACGTACAGTTTTTCTACCCAAGGGAGTTCTAACTTTAGTTTTAAAATTTGCAAACAAGTCATTTCAGACTAAGGAGGTTTCAAGTCAGCCAACGTTTTATTTATTACCTTTAAAACTTAGCTATAACCCAAAATTTACAACACAAAACTTATCTAAGCTTCGTGAAAATTCGTTATTTTTATATTTTAAATTTATATCAAATAGTATTGCAATAATTTTAGTAAAAATATTTTTTTAAACATGTTGGCAGAATCTGGACGTATGACCTTTCGAATTCTAAACTAAACACAGTTTACATTATCTATGGTAGGTGACTCGAAAAAAGTGACAATCTGTATTGGCGGTTAGCCATTATTTTATTCAATTTAAGTGTTTAGAAACAAATTAATTTTATTTTTGGTTTTTTTTTCTCGCAATGTGATGAAAATCATTGTGTGTATCACGGGCAGTAAGGGGATTACAAACTCGAGTCATTAAATGCTCTCCGCCTTCGGCGTCGGGCTTCTAATAGACTCTCATTAGTAATCCCCTACTTACGGCCCTAGATGCACAATGTACTATAATATTACGACATTTATTTTGATTCTATTGTAATAATTCTTATAATTTTTTTTTTTATTTAGAATATGGATTTTATTTTATTGATATAGTACCTAAATTTAATAAAAACTTAAACATATTTATTTAAGAAAAAATAAAAACATAAAATTAACTAAAACGGGCTTCCTCTTCCAAAGGTAGCGCAGCGCGGGGCATTGTATAGTCGGGGTAAGAAAAGGTTCGTTACTTTTCGACTCTATGTCAACGAGTTAATGTCGAAAAGTGACGAACCTTTTCTTACCTCGACTATACCTAAGGCGCTAGCCGCGTTGCCCCGCTGCACTGCAAGGCTCAGTTTTTGGGCGAAGAAAAAGCCTGCTCTTAGGTCGTCAGAGACGCCAATTAGTTTGGCCGACTCTTCTTTTATAAACTTTTTGTGTCGGACGACCAAAGCCAAAGGGTTTCGACCGCAAGTGCCGCAAAAAATATTATATATTTGTTGATTATGATTTATAATATTGTGCTGTGTTAACATTTGATTTTTATTAATGATTATAATGATGTAAGTAAACTAGATTTAAGTCAAAAGATTTGCATGCCTACTTTTATAGGGCAGCTAACACTATTGAAACTTATATAATCATTGTAAGAAATTTCAACATCATATTTAGATAGCGTTTTCAACATTTCATTTCATTTCATTAGAATCTTTACAGAGTATCTAAGAGCTAAATAAAGTTCATGGTTTACACCCTATCTAAAAGGTGTATAGTAAAATTAATCAATCGCCTAATGACTCTTGAAGGATGTAAAGCTTTGTGCATGAAATTGTAGAGTTAAATTAACTTGTTTTTATTTGAATTTTAAGGCTATGTTTGACTATAGTTAAACTTTAAATGTTGAGGTAAAAAACATTACCATAAAGGCGTCTAAAAATACTCCTGTTTTTAATTTTTGGTCAATATTGAAAAAAAAGTCGTGGTTTACGTTACATATTTATCTGATAAGCTTGTTAAATTTTTCAAATATCTGTGAAATCCTTAAATGAAGACACAAAATGAAACGTGTTAAACCAGGAATAGGATTTAAAACGCCGTTGAAAGAATGCTGGTTATGCAAGATAACCCGTGATATCAATCCCTCGCACACAAGCGAAACTTACATCTACGAGAAACCTAACACGTGAACAAGTTGCCTACGTCAGTGAAACCATATTTGGGAGTTTTGTCAACTCCGCATATTATTTTGAACCCAAAAGCGAGCTTATAGATTAAGCTGGGTCGGCATCAAAACAGAATTGCGCTATCCTTTCTATTTAAAAAGAGCCTTTATGTTTAAAATTAACCTCAGTGTAGCGTGAATAGAGAGTAATTTTACTTGCATTTGTCTTGTCCTTTAAATCAAGAAATGCGGTGATTTTTTGCGGAGAAACGCTTAATATTTTTGATGAATTTGGAACACTCTGAGGAGTCTGCTCTGAGGTAAAATGAGGACTGTGTTGTACTTAATCTAATAGATATATTAAAATTTCGTATTACGGTGTTTGTGGCCGTAAAGTATTTTTGACTCTTTTACCCCCATACCCCATTTTTTAATTCCAATTTTTATATGGCAGTACAACGTTTGCCAGGTTAGTTAGTAGATCTGTAAAAATGGACGTACTAGGACCAGGAAGTAAAAACGAATATTATTATTTTCATACAAATGGCGATAATGGATTCCTCACAATTTTTGGTATGCTGTCAGTCACAAAACAATTCTAGGTTTGTACGGAATAAGGAAATTACATGTTTGTTTGTGGATTGTTCGAGTGACTAAACGAACGTGACACTCTACACATCAATCTAGTGACTACGGCTGCTGTGATGTGAATGACGAGGTATTAAACAAGTGCGAGTCGGACTTGCGCACCGAGGGTTTCATACAAATTTATATGTATCTATGAACATCCAGTTTTAGCAGACCCCTGCTCCTAAGCAAAATGTGCGCAGTGTGGGGTCGTTGTAGATTGGTTACTGATATAGACAGACACACAAAAAAATTATGCTTTTCGCAATTTTTCCTTTATCTGTGCTATAAGGCCTTGCTTTGTACCAAATTTCAAGATTCTGAGTTCACGGGAGTACCCTGTAGGTTTTGATTCTCTTGCGAGTGTCGAAAATGTGCGTTGGTTACTGATATAGACAGACAAACAAAAAAAATTATGCTTTTCGCAATTTTTCCTTTATATGTGCTATAAGTCCTAGCTTCGTACCAAATTTGAAGATTCTGAGTTCACGGGAAGTACCCTGTAGGTTTTGATTCCCTTGCCAGCAGTCTATCCATACTAATTCCTTACTAATATTATAAATCCGCAAGTGTATCTGTGTGTCTGTCTGTCTGTCTGATTGTCTGTTACCTCTTCACGCTTAAACCGCTGAACCGATTTAGATGAAATTTAGTATACTGATAGTTTGTGTCCCGGGAAAGGACATAGAATAGTTTTTATCCCGGAAATCACCCTTTAAGGAAGTGAAAAGGGGGGTAAAACTTTGTATGGAGAATCAATAACCACTTAACCGATTTAGACGAAATTTGGTAAGCTTCCACGCATCGTTGATTGCTTGCATGCTTGCTTGCTTCCATGCCTGCTTGCATGTCTGCTTCCATGCCTGCTAGCATGCCTGCCTGCATGCTCGCTTACATGCCTGCATGCCTGCTTGCATGCTCGGTAGCATGCCTGCTTGGATGCTCGCTTGCATGCTTGCTTGCATGCTTGCTTGGATGTTTGCTCGCATGTTCGCTAGAATCCTGCTTGGATTCTCGCTTGCATGCTTGCTTTCATGCTTTCTTACAAGCTTGCTTGCTTGCATGCTGCTTGCACGCTTGCTTGCATGCTTGCTTGCATGATTGTTTGCATGCTTGCTTGCGTGCTTGCTTGCGTGCTTGCTTGCATGCTTGCTTGCTTGCAAGCTTGCTTGCATGCTTGCCTGCATGCTAGCTTGGATGCTTGCTCGCATTCTCACTAGAATCCTGCTTGGAACCTCGCTTGCATGCTTGCTTTCATGCTTTCTTGCAAGCTTGCTTGCATGCTTGCTTGCATGAATGTTTGCGTGATTGTTTGCGTGCTTGCTTGCGTGCTTGCTTGCGTGCTTGCTTGCATGCATGCTTGCACGCTGGCTAGAATCCGTTAGGATTGCTGCTTGCTTGCTTTTTTACATGCTCTGTTGCATGCTTGCTTGCTTTCTTGCTTGCATGCATGCTAACTTGCATGCTTGCTTGGTTGCATGCATGCTTGCTTCAGGTTTGCTTGCATAATTGCTTGCTTCTCTGAAATATATATGGTTCACGCGAGCAAAGCCGCGGGTAAAAGCTATAATAGATAAAGTGATTCAAGAGGAAGGTTTATATGTATAATACATGCATAATATAGTTGTACACGTGCGAAGCCGGGGCGGGTCGCTAGTCAAACATAAATAAGCAACTAAAGTTTAACTGGTTAGAAATCATTATCGCCGTTTGTACACAATTATCTTTAATAAATTGTAAGCATTTTTTCTTGCTGTCTAACCTTATAGTGATATGTTTGTTTAAGTTTTATTCTAAGTCGTAATTTCCTAGCAGTTGTTAACTTTTACGGAGATTGGCTATAATAAAAACGGGTACATTGACTCATCTTTGTATTGACCTTGACGCCTCGAGTCGATTCCATTGTCTTCTTTTATTCTTGACTTTTCATAATATGCAGTTCGGTTGACATTTTAAACCGAGGGGTTTCATGACAGCGCGACGACTGAATTTAATTAAAATTATGTAAATATCGTTCTCGGAAAGAGGACATTTATGAGGTTTGCTAGTAGAGGGCATTGTATTATAAAAAGGACTTCGTACTGAAAAAAACCAGCAAGATTTCTTCGTGTTTATTATATTTACTCTTTCATTTCTTTTTTAAACTGCAGTAAGACTTATTTATACTTAATTAATAAAAATAAATATTATAACTAAAGCTGAAGGTATCCTTTTGACAAATCATCCCATTTGTTCTAGTAAGTATTTTATTATTGCGCGATGTTCTTTCCGAAGAAGGTCTCGTTGTTTTTAGAGACATATCTCTCATATTTTGTTATAGTCCTAGTGAAATATTGTGGAAGGAAATATTTTTCTTGTATAAAATAACCTTTTCCTCGGAGTTAATGTTTGTTGGAATCTGAAATCTTCATTCAGGGCACTAGTAGTCCTACATTTGTCAAGAACGGGGTTGCGCTGTTTAATATTGCAAGCACGTCTGCAAACCACGAGATGTCATGTTATTTATTTTTAAAACAAAACACACTCGCTTAGACAAAAGACGGTCTGAAAATCTAAAACTTTCACTTAAAATAACGAGATATTATTCTGCTTGCTATGTTGTATCGCTTAAACTTTTACTGCTGTTTGTTTAACTTCGTTAGGCACACCTAAGCTTAAGTGTTACTTTCATCATTCCAGCAGTGTATTTACCTTAGCTTATTTTAGTACGCAATCGTAGTCATATAAATGTTTATTCTGGAAACAATAAATATGGACTTCATTACCTTTTACTGCCTGGGTCTATTGGGGAGTACAATGGAATCCTTGTCCTTAGCGAAATCGAATAATTTGATACCTTACTAAAATTTAATACGCCGCACTAGAAATCGCAGGTAGCCGAATCAATAAAAGTGCCATAAACATAATGGTACTATTTCGGTACCCACATCCGAGGGTAAAGTACGTGAAGTCACGCCATCGACGTCTGAAGTAAGGGTCGCGGTTGAAGAGTGATTTTAAAGTGACGGAGGTACACGGAGGTTGAGTATTTGTTTTATGCGAGAAAATACTTTAGAAGGCGACCGTTAGCGCTCTTTTATCACGTCTTGGTCTCGTGTGTTGAAAAGAAGATACTTTAACGAACAAATTCTAAAACGGATGCGTTGAAAATTGTTTAACCATTAAAACGGCAACGAATGAAAGTCTCATTGCGATCAATAAAATGTTGTGCGTAGGTAATACACGAAGCGTATTGCTTCTTAGCGCATAATAAGAATTCGTGATTATCATTTAATTTTAAGATTTTTTTTAAATGCCAAGCCAGAAATTTTGGCTAAGGTGTAAAGTTTGTGAAGTTAGGGCGTTAAGAGTTAGGAAGCTTGGCTCTATATGAGATCTGAGAACTTTTTGACAGTGCAAGGAATAGCACAAAGGAAGGAGGAAGGTATCGTTTTGGCAACATTTTACATGAAAATGTTTTTGGTGGGATTTATTATAATATAATTTAAGGCCCTACTGAGCTTTTGGCGCATTTATTGCATTAATTTATCTAATCTCGTGCTATATCATTACTAGCAAAGCTTTAGTCCTGAAATTCATGTGTAAGATATTTGAGGATCCACTCTAATGACAAGAGTTTATAAAAACAAGATTACTCTTAGTTCGCTCGATAGAAAAAAAATCTAAAGTTGTCTCTAAAAAAATACAATAAATTCTTAGTACGACGTAAATACTGCACGGCAGGTCATGATTTTTTGAATGTTAATAAAACAAGATGTTTTCTAGGGCGTAGTGTTGCTACATTTTTAAAATGTGTATCTTTTAGTAATACGATGAAAATACCTAAATACACGCTTAGTTTAACCAACCTATCTTGAGCCGTCGTGTTTCCCCCATATCTGTGTAGTTAATTGCGTTAGTTCTCCTTCGGCCATCGCACGCCCGTCTCATACGCACGTCTTTGATTCTAGCCGCTCTCACGCACACATACATGAGTGCATAGAATACCTAAAATCGATTAGCGTCAAAAGCTCGGTAGGGCCTTAACCTGAACGTAACGTGTGTACTACTTAGGTACTTAAAATTTTGACTAAATACTATACTTACCCTTAATTAACCACGGCATATATGAAGTTGATAACATCATCACATACATATGCTATGATTAAAACTTATCACTTACCAGGTATCGCAGGTTATACTATTTTGGTGCAATAAAGTAACACAAGGTGGTAGTTAAACGTATTGATATAAAACGGAGTCACGCAAGTTTTTAGGAAGCAGGGATTGGCTTACGAATAATTCCAATTTCATAAATTAGTGTTCTGAATACATTTGTGTTGAAAAATGCTTTGAAAATAAATGGTTATTAGTTTTATGCAAATTCTTGGTGGTATTGTTTTGGCTGTGAATTGAAAAACTAGTTGTAAATTGAGGTTGAATTTCTGTAACCTACAGGTTTAGTGTTTTTAGCTGTGTTTCTCATAATTTTTTATAGGAATTTCAACAAAAGTATAACAAATATAGTAACATAGTGAGATTCAATTATGTAGGTACATAGTGTTTTTAATTTAACTAGCACTTAATAATATTAGTACATGGGCGACCGAGTTTTGCTCGGTCTAATTCGAGAACATGCGTTGACACTTCGTTGACGAGTCTTTTTATTGAAAAACACTTTAAAAAATAGTAACTATAACTTGTGAAACCAAAGGAATGTAAATGACCAGGTTTACTAATGTTTCGCAAATTACGTTTCCCAAACTGATCCATTTGGCAAATGTTTCATTTTTCAAATGTTTATTTTTTCTGAAACTGTAAACTTTTCAGGATTGTTATAAAACAAACCTAACCTAACCTACAGAATAGTCCTGAAATATATCCTGAATAGTTTACAGTTTCAGAAAAAATAAACATTTGGGAAATGAAACATTTGCCAAATGAATCAGTTTGGGAAACGTAATTTGCCAAACGAAAGTACACCAAATGACTATGCTAATTGTTACATATTTGCTGTAACTTAGTTTTCAAAAGTATTTTTCAGTAAAAAAAAAGTCAAGATCACTTACTAACCTACCTTTTTTCTAATGTTAGAAAAAATATATATAGGGATAAGACCAAGCTACTTAGATCGTTTTTTCGTCCCCGAAACCCTCGACATAGCAAATTTAATCCAAAACATTAAAGCCCTTCTGAGATCCCAAAAAAGTATTAAGTAAAGTTTAAAGGTATTAAGAACATTGATTATGACTACCTTAAACAACACACACACATTTTAATCTCACTTGGAATTATAAGATTTTAAATAAACAGCAAATGCATTTTACAATTATTTTTGTCAGTTGCATGCCAAATAATCCGACATATAATTTAAAGCAGATTATAGCAACGCTAATACATATTTAGCCATACGTATTGGCATCATAATTCAGCGAGGAAATACTACCAGCCTTATGGGCACTCTTTCACAGGGACATGACTTAGGCGAATTGCACATAATTAGTTTATTTTTGACGTGACAACGTCTAATAAATCGATGAACGCCGGCTGCACGCACGAAAAAGGATGACTAAGGCTTGATTTTCTCCTACGCTGACGTCGGTCGCTGACGTCGGTCGAGCGTACCGTCGGTCGCGTATGACAAACGCGCGGCCATCAGCGTCGCTGTGCGGTGCCCCATAGAATATAGTGTTTATTCGTACGCGCGACCGACGTCAGCGGTTAGCTTCGCACTGAGCGCGCGATAGTAGTGTATGTATAGTGCGTCAGCGCCGTCAGCGCACTGACGCGCGCGGCGCGGACGAGCGAGACCGACGCGCGCCATCAGCGGCGCGTAGCAATAAATCTGCCGCGGACGTCAGCGTCGCTGTGCGGTGGCCCATAGAGTATTGTGTATATTCGTACGCGCGACCGACGTCAGCGACCGATGTCAGCGTAGGAGGAAATCAAGCCTAAGTGTAACGTACATAACGCATTGTTCCGTTACGCGTCCCGTTACGCTCGAGCCGATGAACGATCGGAGCGAGAGCGCAGCACGAGCGAGCGAAAGGCACAATCGGCAAAAGTGTGCAATCATTTTCATCAATGTTTTGTTATGACGTTGTCACGTTAAACTATCGTCCGTAAACCGACTTTACAGACAACCGGTTTTTTTTTGTAATTTTCATTATGTCCAAGTAAATCACTAAAGAATAACTTAATCTTATCTAATTTACTCAAATCATTTCTAGTTCTCAAGACGCCGTGAATGGACAAAGTTGTTAAAATGAAGACAATTTAAGAGGAGCAGCAATAACAGGCGAAAAATATGAGTTGAAAAGTTTGAACAACAAGCTTCAGAGCCCTGAGGATAGGCACGGGAAGTCAGCGGTACTAAATTACACAAAATAACTTGAAAAGTCCATAATACTGAATATTTAAGAAAGTTTCTCCGTGTGTTAACAGGCGCCAATGTTTGTATAAGGTAAACAAATTAAATTAGGTATTACAATTTATGAAAGTATATTGGTATTTCTAGAATAAATCGATGATGATATTGGTGAAAATCAACGCTAAGTTCAGTGTGTATTAAGAATAATTTCAACATTGGTTTATTTTTAAACTCCTTTTATTTTGTACCACCTACATTTTACCCGCGACTCGGTCCGCGCAATAGATTCAGGAATGGATCGAATGTGCATACTTAATTCATTGTTAGTAGTCCAAAACCATCTGCGCATGCCTTTCAAATGAAAATAGTTTGGTGCACATCGGATGTTTTCAAATTGTATAAGGGGGACATGCAGTTTTTTTTGTGTTTTATGTATATAGATTTATGAGTAGGTGATTAAAGTTTATCTACATACATAGATTGATTAGAAATTAATCATTTTAGTATTTTTGTGCTTTATGTACAAAGAATAGTCGTAGCGATTTCGACTTATCGGAGCATCGATAATCTTACGAAAGTGATTTGATCACTTATTTATTGAACACCACTTATTGACATTCAAAATGTTGTAATTTAAAATAGAGAAATCTTGTCATCCGATATACCGCAATGTCTCAAGTCAAAAGTCTTTGACCAGTGTGTGTTGCCAGTGATGACTTATGGTACTGAGACGTGGCCGCTAACGATGGGTCTTATAAGGAAGCTCAAGGTCACTCAGAGGGTGATGGAGAGGGCTATGCTTGGAGTTTCTCTGCGGGATCGCATTAGAAATGATGAAATTCGCGCGAGAACTAAAGTCACGGACATAGCTCGAAGAATCGCTAGACT
Source organism: Archips xylosteana (assembly GCA_947563465.1). Classification (NCBI taxonomy): domain Eukaryota; kingdom Metazoa; phylum Arthropoda; class Insecta; order Lepidoptera; family Tortricidae; genus Archips; species Archips xylosteana. Next base: position 9,843,214 of record OX387362.1, read on the forward strand.
TAAGTGGCAGTGGGCAGGGCACATCGCCCGTAGAACTGACGGCCGATGGGGCCGAAAGGTTCTCGAGTGGCGTCCGCGGACCGGAAGACGCAGTGTAGGTAGGCCTCCAACAAGATGGAGCGACGACCTGGTGAAGGTAGCGGGAACGCATTGGATGCGGATGGCGCAGGGCCGATCTGTTTGGCGAGCCTTGGGGGAGGCCTATGTTCAGCAGTGGACGTCTTTCGGCTGAAATGATGAAAATAGAGAAGAGAATTTTCTACAACTAGTAGTGTGAATTTGTATGTTACTATTTCACGGCTAGATAGCCATCTTCGGAATAACAAATAGCAAAAATAGTCCACTTTCATACCGATATTCCTACAGAATTAAATAAAGTTCCAAAATTGTACTGTTATGTTTAAAGATAGGTAGGTAATTTATTGAATCTGACATTAGGTACTTTGCGAAGGTCCATATTAATGAATTAAGGTCGCGGATAAGCAAAGTAATTGTTTCAGTTCATTGATAGATAGGTATGATATTTTGCACGGGCGTTCATTACAGAATGTAAATGGAAACCTCAATGTAAGTTTTAAGAACTGTATAAAATCCCAGAATTTCAATTCGACAGCTATAGTTCTAATGGTTTAGTATTCAATAAAACGTACCACCCCTGATTTAAAGTCATGAGCGTCTCATAATAACGTCTACTTATTTTTATACTTTTAAGATTCTTCGGAAGCATATTTCTGTGAAGCTTTCTGTGAAATTAATTTAATGATGATATTCCCTGCCGCATTTGCACACAATCTGGAAATAATTATTAAATTGGACCCTTATTCCGGGAGACAAGTCCCGCCTACATTATCGAAGTCTCGTTGCGAGGCGTAGCACGCGTCAATTTTATTTAAAAACGACTGGTATTTTTTTAGGTGTGTTTTTGGAGGATTAAAATGTATGAATCGCTGTTCTGGGTTCCGTAGCCAACCAGGAAGCCCTATAATGTCATATTTTTTTATACATTATTTAGACTGATCAGCGCGGTTTTTTTTCTCTAATTAAATCTTTAATTAAAACACACAATATAGCGTATGATTGTTTAAAAAAAAAAACAAATATACACGTCGACTTGAGAACCTTCTCCTTTTGTTTTCTACGGTTGAAAATAGAAATAACACATTTACTTGCTCGCTTTTTCATCGACTTTCACAAAATTCGATGTGTATTTTGGTAATTTGGATACAGAAACGTAAAAAAACAATTAAAAAGCGATTGATAAAATAAAATAAAAAACTAAAATTTTTCATGTTGCGTCGGCTACCAAAGGTTGCAAAAGGTTGTAGTTAATTGAAATGGATCATTTCAATGTAAAACCAAGCCAAGTATTTTTCGATTCTAATATTTTAGTTTAGTCTCTTCCTTCTAAGGACCGAAAAACCCCCTCATTTGCTTAAGCCTTTTCATAGGGTAAAGCTATTCAACTGTTACCCTATGATATGGTAAGCTTATCGTTGTGCTAAGCATATCATTACGGAAACCGTTTTGAATAAGGTTAACCGTTTTCTATATGGTTTCCGAGTCGAATTGTGTGTACATAACTTGGTTATTTAACCACTTACAATTTAATAGGGTTACCCCTTTCCCGCCTCTTTTTCACGCACTAAGGCAGACGATTGCTATTTCATGGCGGCATTTTACCTATTCACATTGAAGATCGAGTCGGGTCCGAATCGAACCAAATGCTTTGCACTTAAAGTTTAAAATAGCTTAATCACGTTTTAAAATCTCGGAATACGGTAACCCTGTTAAGGGTTTTTAGTTTTGGTAAGCGCTTACCAGGATTAACTATGTTATTAAGGTCAGACTTTCTTTCGGGTAACCCGATGATATGCTTACCAAATTGATAGGGATTGTGAAAAAAAATCTATAAAATACCCTATCCAATACCCCCCTTTAATGGTAACCGGTTCCGGTCCTTGCTTCCTTCACATAACATCTGCATGGAGAAAAATCTCTTTTTATGTGACATTCCCCATTACTACAGAACCCTGTAACGAAGGTTTCCGATACGCTCTTGTCCACTTTTTAATAAGTGCCGCGTCTCACGTACCATAGAGCGTTAAAATTTTGCGGCACCGCCTCCGCCGGTTATGGGACAAATTATCATAATGCATGCCTCGTCTCGACGATTTCAGCGTTTTACGCACCAGCGATTACGCCGTAACGCGATTTGCAAGTAAGACGTATTGACTGACGCTTCGCGGGATATCTATTTCAAATTGAGACTTTTCAGATTGGCCACAAAAATAGTCTTAGGTATTTTTATAATTTGATAATACAATTTAGGGCTATTCAAGCCTAGATTAAATAGATCACTGTCATCATTGAGCTCTACGGCTTCATCAGCACTTGTCCTAAGGTAAGATACAGATCCCTGTTTGAAACGAAAAAAAGTTCAGCAGCAATACAAGTTGTGTCGGAGTGTTTAAATTAACTACATACTATTGCCAAGGTTTTAAGGGCGTGTGTGGATCATTTTGAGCTCCTTAAATTAAGTCAGTTTTGCTGTTGACTCTACGTGACATGATTAATATTTTTTGGTTAGTAAAATCATAGCCTAGTAGTTTAGCCTATTATCTTTCAAGCAGAGGTTTGTGGGTTTTTTGGAATTGACGAGTGAAATTGTATTTAAAATCTACCGTGGTCTTTACGGTGCAAGAAAACCTGCATACACCCGAAAATAAATTAATGCAATGGTGTGTCTGAAGTTCCCAACACGCACCGGGCTCGCGCGGGAACTGCGGCCCAAGCCCTTTAATTCTGAGAGGAGGCTTGTGCCCTGAAGTGGGGTGTATATAGGCCGGGATGGTAAGCTTTTGAACCCCAGGACTAACGGAGATATTTGATGTTTAGAATATACCAAAATGCACTAACTTTTTGGTACTATTTGATATAACTTGTCTAATTTAAAATAACGCTCTACCTAACTTCAAATAATTAGTACCTCTAATGAGAGCGAAAAACCGGCCAAGTGCGAGTCGGACTCGCGCACGAAGGGTTCCGTACAACTATTTATAAAAATCACGTTTGTTGTATGGGAACCCCCCTTAAATATTTATTTATTTTAATTTAATGATTTATTTTAAAATTCTGTGAATATTTCAAGCGTCTACCTGTTGCCGTTATCAATATCGAGCAAAAACGAGCAAAAAATCACGTTCGTTGTATGGGAGCCTCCTTAAATATTCATTTTATTCCATTTTTTAGTGTTTGTTGTTATAGCGGCAACCGAAATACATCATCTGTGAAAATTTCAACTCTCTAGCTATCACGGTGCCCGAGATACAGCCTGGTGACAGACGGACAGACGGACAGACAGACAGACTGACGGACAGCGGAGCCTCAGTAATAGGGTTTCCGTTTTTACCCTTTGGGTACGGAATTCACTGTCATTTTGCAATACAATGTCAACTGAAAAATTATTTTTTAAGGGTTGACATTATATCTAATACCTTTAAACGAGCAATTCTTGTATATATGTATATATATATATATATATATATAATCAGGATCTCGGAAACGGCTCCAACGATTTCGATGAAATTTGGTATGTGGGGGTTTTCGGGGATGAAAAACTGATCTAGCTATGTTTCATTTTCAGAAAATCGCTTTTACTCGTGTTTTCCGGCTATTTTTGTTTGCATTAGAATATAAAGCTAAATATCGCCGACTTCGAGCAGATCATAATGGCACATTAGAAATCGGGTGGTCGCGGATCCAGCCGACCTCGGTTCGATACCACGTTTTTTTTCAAGATTTTTAGTTTTTTTTTTTAAGTTTATTTTTTATGAGAAAACGTCAAGTTTCTTCTTTTGTGAGAAAAAGTTACTTTTTTGTGAGAAAAAGTTATTTTTTGCGAGAAAAAGTTACTTTTTTGTTAGAAAAAGTATTATAGGGAACGCGCAGTAACTATAGGCGGCAGCACTAATGCGACAGAAGAGACACTATGCGGACAGTAAAACAAACTTATCAAGGTAAAACATTCAAATTGATGGCACCCTTATGGCACCAGTTGGCAGCACCATCTATGTGCACGTTCCCTATTGGGAGCACAGAACAGGAAAAGCCGGTTGTCTGTAAAGTCGGTTTACGGACGATAGTTTAACGTGCCTCACCCCTCCACCCCCTCCGGTGTTTTTGTCAAATATCTTGAAAACGGTGCATCCTACGGCAAAATCAATGAAATTTTCATCCCCCCTTTAATACCCCCGCGCTCCCTCCCCCGCATCCCCTCCCCCCTCTCAACCCCCCCCCCCCCCCCCACCCCTCCGGTGTATATAATCAGGATCTCGGAAACGGTTCCAACGATTTCGATGAAACTTGGTATTTGGGGGTTTTCGGGGATGAAAAATTGATCTAGCTTGGTCTTATCTCTGGGAAAACGCTTGGTACCGAGTTTCTGCCCGAGCAGAGCTCGGTCGCCCAGGTACTAGCAGAATTAATCAGGGTCAGCACACTATTGCAAAACAGCATCCACGGCAAGATATCCGGACCAAATTTTTTTACATATAACTTAGTTCGAGAGAACAGAACTAATATATATATATATCTCTACTACCTTTTACGATGATAATGAATCATAAAAAGATAAGACGAAGCCACCTTGTATTATTTTTTTCCACCGCGCTGCTCCTTTTCCCACGTTTTTTTCTGTACAAGATACAATCGAATAAACCACATTATAAGCCAAAACTCATGAAACATCAAATAAATCCGAACAGACATCGCGATATAACTATAAATCGATTATTGTATTCGCATCCATCTCACGTGAAGATCCGAAATCGGTCAGTGGTTCCGTGGTCCCAGCGGTATGACAAACGTGACCCGACTTCCATTCGGTGTCGCGATACCTTCAGATTTTTGATAAACCTCGCTTACTGTTGTGAATCAATTACAGTATTGTGCTGCTTTATGTGTGCGTTCGTATTGTCTTTTGTTCATACATTTCAAACTTCATCTAGTCACTTGAACACTGCCGTGAGTATGTACATGTTATTTAATTTTATCTTACTGTTGTTAAACCCGAAAACTCTCTGATAGACACACGCACATAGGTAAACACACACTCGCACACACACACACACACACACACATACACACACACACACACACACACACACACACACACACACACACACACACACACACACACACACACACACACACACACACACACACACACACACATATATATACACATACACGCGCTCGCAATTCTTGCATGTGTTATGAATTGTTGTAATTTTAATTTTATTTTTAGGAATTTTCTTCGATTTTCATAGTGATTAATTAATTATGGAAGAGCGGGACTTCCTGACACAGGTATTGTATACTTACTAGGAAGTCCCAACGTTAATACTGTTAGTGTAGGCTATGATTAATGAAATAAATAATTTTTGATTTTTTGATTTTGATTTGTAAATCATTAGAAGCCGTGGTGGCCTATTGGATTGACCTATAGCCTCCCAAGCAGAGTGTCGTGGGTTCAAATCCCGGCTGGCACCTCTGAGTTTTTCGGAATTTATGTGCGAAATTACGATTGAAATTTACCATGAGTTTTACGGTGAAGAAAAACATCTTGAGGAAACCTGCATATACCTGCGAAGAAATTCAATGGTGTGTGTGAAGTTCCCAATCCGCACTGGGCCTCTGGGCCCTGGGCCTCTGGGCCCTGGGCCTCTGTAATATTTCATCGCAATATAATTCAGTGTTTTTCTACTATCAATTGCTAAATTCATACTAAAGTTCGTGTTTTACTTGATCAGTGATTACCCAATTATATTGCAGTTGCAAGACTCCTTCGTTCCTTATCATCATCTCTCTGCCTATATATTACATCCCATGGCGTGGCACAGGCCTCCTCTCAGAATGAGAGGGCTTGGGCAGTAGCTCCCACTCAACTTCACACACACCATTGAATTACTTCGCAAGCGTATGCAGGTTTCCTTAGGATGTGTTAAAGCTCACTGTACATTTCAAATGTAATTTCGCTTGTAAATCCCAATTTTTTAAAAAAAAGGTTAAGCCCGGGTTCCAGCCCACAACCCTCGGCTTTCTCACCCACCCACTAGGCTACTACAGCTTTTTTGAAAACGTATCTCATGAAAAGTTAAGAGATACCTTATGACATTTAGTCTGAAAAGGTTCCAAGTTTCAAATGGTTCCTCTGTACAGTGTACATTAGGAAACGTGCACACAACCACAGGGATACGATAACGGAACGACTCGCTGCACGCGATCCGTCCGCACCCAGAACTCAATATGTAATAAGGAACACTATTAACATGAATGGTAAATGTATGAAACTGTGATTAACTTACATAATAGCCCCATGGGATAAAATCCCAACAACAGACAGAGAGTTGAAGATAGATGAGGATTTTCTTAAAACTGCTATTTCTATTTCTTTTATTTGGCAGTTTGTTATTGAAATAAGCAGTTCCAACTGCTGCTATAAACTCTTCAAATTTGAATTGTAAATACTACGAGCCATCCACAAATTTTGCTGATGAGTGGGTAAGTAAGTATAATTTCAACTAAAACACCTGATCTCAATGATTGTAGCCAAAACTCATGAATTTATTGGCGCAAGGCCGTGTTGGAAACACAAAAAGAAAACACAAATCATAACCGAAAGGTAACGGTTATCTCCACCGTACTTCACAAAACAAACATGTTCATTTCTTGAACAATAAACAACGTCCTCCCTACAGCGCCACCCGCATTCAGTTTGATCGAATCCAAAGACAACAATCTTTCTTTTTACAACGCTTCCGATTACAGACAATGGCAACACCTTAAATTTGTTCTCGAATTCTCGCCTTGTTAACAAGCGTGTTTCTCGAAAACGCGACAATGAGTTCCGTGCCAGTCGATATTATATTCACTAGACGCTCGGAAATCAAAATGAACACATCACAATAGCATTCCTACTGAATGCTGATGCTTAGGGGGCTCCTTTGTTGCCGAAAATTGAGTTTTGACTTGGTTTATTCGATTTCCCACAGTTCCGTATGACGTTTAGAATGAAGCGAGGAATATTTTTGTTTATATAAACTGGTAGGCGCCTTTGGTGAACGTTTACGGAAGAATGCTTCCCTCATTTCATTGCTGCGATAGTGCTCGGCTGTCGATTAGGAAATGGTAGTTTATCATGCTAGCTTTTATGATTGCTTGCGGGTATGCAACGTAATAAGTTTATTGGAAAATAGTATGATAAATACCTTTGTTAAATTGAGACTTTTAGTGACTGGGAAAGTACAAACATGCTAGATTCAAATAAGAAATTAGGTATCCAAACGTAATCTCGATGGCAAAAACAATAGGGAGCCCTTAGCATCTCGCATAGACATTTATTAATATGTATCGAGGGAAAACACAGGGCCCCAATTAACTCTGTCGAGATAAATGTCGGCCCTAAAACTGTAGGCAGTTGAGCCAAGAGCTTCATCCGACGTCATGGTTCTTTTTTTATTAAATTACTTTCGTAATGAATAAATGTATTACACCGGGGATTCCTTTCTTCACTTCTTTCCTTATTTTATTATAAACCGTAGAAAACTGTCTTATGCTTCAACGCAATGTACTTTTTTATCTAGGACGTAATAAATTTTGTTTTAACGCTCCCTTTTTGAATTTATTCTAAAATGCAAATGGCTGACCCCGTACTGTCATCCGTCTCTAAATCGTATAATGAACTGGATAAAATCTGAATGAAGGAATATTTAATGTTTCTTGAATAAAATATCTATTTTTGGTACTTTAAGAATTTTGTGGTTAACTAATTTAATTGTTTATTTGAATTTGGTAATAAATGTCAGAAATTAAAATAAGGCCATCATTTTCTTCATAACAGGCATATTTTTGAAATAAAACGCTTAAATTACTAAACTTCTTTAACGTTTTTATTCTTTGTTGTTGTTAAGGGTAGATTATTGGATTCTACTTTCTACAATTTAAATCTTATTCTTTACTCGCCAAATATATCGAAAACAGTTAAATCATAACTGTTTGTTTTTATTTAAGTTTATCAAACCTTTTCTCGAAAATAATAAATAGATAATAAAACACCTACCGACCGACCTACCTTATTACCAGATCTTAGCCTAGTAGTTAGAGTACCTAAGTACGAAGATTGAGGTCCCGGGTTCAATTCCCGATCAGGCAGACATTTGTGTGAAAAATACAAATGTTTATGCTCGGCTCTTGGTTGTTTAATATGTATATACGTATGTATTTACCTATTTAAGTATGTTTATCCGTTGTGTAGTACCAATATTACAAGCTTTGATTAGTGTGGAACTAGAGCAATTGGTATCAATTGTTCCATAATTTATTTACCTTAGTTTAATTTAGTATTTTAGTAGTGGTAGAGCCATGTTGTAGCTAGCCGCTGCATCACGAATGGGCCGGCTCGTCCGAGGCAGTACATACCACCTTCTCACAGAACACCGGCGTGAAGCAGCAGTACTCCTGCTGCGTTACGTACAGTTAGTGAGAGCGCCGGCCGGGGGCCCGATACCTCTCCCCCTCCCTCTCCCCTATTCTCTCTACTTTTTAAAGGCCGGCAACAGATCAGTGTCTCTTTGAGTTGTTGGTATTTCCCAAAAAATACTCTAATTTTTTTTGCACATTTTCAGCTAATATTTTCATACAGGCCATAGGGTGCCCCGTGAATATTTACGCGTGTAAATAAACTAGTAGTGTAACGGGTGTTGTTTGTTGTTACAGTGTCGACGGTGGACGTGGACGCGGTGCTGGGGCGCACGGCTTCGTTGCCGTGCGACGTGGCGCCTGACGCCGCTGAAGACCGCGTCTACATGGTGCTCTGGTTCCGAAAGAGCGGAGGGAAGCCAATCTACAGGTAAGTGTAATGAATCTAGCGCCATCTAGTATCGAGTAACAGCATTTTTACGAACTATGATGAACGGGTCCATATCGGCAGGCTTATCGTCTAACATTTCTGACGCTTGCCTTCGCACTCACTATTTCTTTCTTTCAAACGGTATAAAATGATGAAAGAAAGAGACGGTGAAAGCGATGGCAAGCGTCAGAAGCGTTAGACAATACGGCCTCTGGTTGCATCAGATTTAAAGTCCGAATTCATCATTTGTCAGAATTCATCATTTTGCCGAACTCTTTATACTCTAAATCCATTAAATTGTACAGAATTGCTATAAAAGAAACCTAACCTAACCTATAGAGTCCTACAGGACAACCATTTCAAAATTGCTCAATAATTAATGGTTTCTGAGAAAAAAGAGATTAAGGTAGCTTAAATTGAAGTACCTACTTAACAAGTATTTAGGTCGCGTAGTAAGCGACTCAACTAGCTGAAGTTTTTTATATAATTTTTTTTAAACAAGCTTTTATTAGGTACATGTTAATAAAATGATCTAAAAAGATGAAAATAATTTAATTTTGATAAGAAATAGATCATGTTATAGGCAGTTTGTACATTTAACGATAATTAAGCTTCTTCGTCTACGTTAAATTTTATGCCAATAGAGGCGCCCTCATAGTGAACTAAAGCTGCGTATCGACTTCGCGCGGCAAGGCAAACCATATCGAACATTGGCTCGCGCGTCAGCCGCGAACTATGAATACCGTGCCGCCGCGCGAGGCAATTCGAATTTTGACGTGCTGGAACGTGCCAAAACACCGGTTTTCCGCGGTCGAACAATGCTCGCGCGCCGCCCGCGCGGAGTCGATACACAGTTCTACACGTCACATTACTTCTGTTAGAGCAATATCACGCTGGCGATTTGCGAACGTATTAGAAGCGGAGCAAACGCGCGGCGTGTTCAACGCAACGCAACGGATTCGCCGCGAATGCGCAGCGAATTCGTTGTGTTAGGGCTAGGACGCCATGATGTACAAAAACTGAACTGGGTAAAGTAGATGTTAGCTGACGTACGTTCGTGTACATCATGGCGTCCCAGCCCTATACATAGACGCAACGAACTCACTAATCTAACCATTTTGATCAAAGTGTAGTACAATACGTTTACTTTTAGTTTACCACAGACAGATGGCTTGCCTTCATTTCATTTCCAACTTTAATACCATACAACTATAGTAGCTATTACAGTATCTGCAAACTTGGGTAACAAACAGTATTCTAAAATTGGCTTTATTTGTAGGTCGTTAAAGTTGAATATGAAATGAAGGCAAACTGAAATGAAGGTCAGTGGTAAACTTTATGTAATTTTACAAAATACTACTTAATTGTGTGTAAAGAAAAAAAATAATACAGTTTTTGCACGATCGATGTATGGCCGTAATGACGAAATAAAACTAATTATAATTACCCTGCCCCTCCGCGCCTCGCAGAATGAGAAACACATTGTTTTAATTCGTAAATTTCGATGTCTGTAGAGTAACGTATTATTCAATTATGTCGTTTGAAAATGTCATTTAATCATTTCATTATGGTAAGTTTATAAAAAGCTAAGAATTTTTATGCAAGGTGAAATTTGAAATGTGATACAAAATTTAGTGCTTCAAATTCATGCTGGAAATTATGATGCATTAACACAAATGTTTTAATTAGGCTTATTTAATTTAAGGTGTCCATACGTTGACTTGGTGATTTTCTTACAACAAAGTGCGACGATACTTAATTTTATCACACTAATATAAACAATGGAGTTAATGCATTGTATTGTCCAGCCTTAACTGAGCTAGCAACAGTAATTTTGTATGTGTGACGTTTAAATTTTTTTCTTGTATTTATAATTATGTTGAGACTTTAGAAAACCCATCTTAGTTCCATGTGATGTAATCCACAAGAAAAATAGCACAACACATAAAAAAGTATATAATGTTCATCTTCTATTTGCAATTAAAGCATTTAAGCCTCAGACTAACCTTTTAAAGCATTACAATACAACTTAATTTTGGCTATTTATTTTCGTTTCTCTAAATACAATTACGCTCAAAAGCACTTAATCTAGGTAGGAAAATAGTGTCTAGCTAAAATCTCGCTACCTTCAATCGCTTAATCCAATGCAGCGTAATAAAATTAGCCTACTTTGCTAGACGTGAACAGCGCAAATTGACAGATAAGAAGGTAATTATCGTGTAAATACGTCATGAACGCGTATTTAAATATCGTTAAGTCGGGACTAATGAACCGTTCAGCGCTACCTTACACGGATGACGGAAACTCCGATTCGATAAACCAAGCTAGACCTTGCCGTACGATTTATAGCTCCATCCCTCACTAGCGCACTATTAAAAACGAGACGAATGACTTAATAGTACGACACGAATAATTAAACAAGCTGAATCAACTAGCTCCGTTGATCCAATTAAGGTAGAGACACACCTACACAGAAACACACTTAAGGCGAATACGAACTCGTTACGCTTCAAGATTTTTGCCCAAAAGTCCTGTCATGATTTTTTTTTAAATTGGGACATCCTTAGACTTGTTAAATCGTTATTCGAGTGCCTTGTTGGAAATCGACGTTTGCTGCGGACAAAGGAATTGTATAATGAATGACCTATTTTAATAATAATTTATAAATAGCGTCGTTTTTTAGGCTGAAACCGGATTCGTCTGGGTTTTGGTCTGTTAAATTGCGGATAACAAACGATAAGATTATGATAACAGCAAATAGGTGTATTTTTTTGACATTTGAGTCTAGTAGGGATTAATTTCTCGATTACTGGTTTTATTGAGTCTAATGTTGTTATATTTATAACATTTTTTGATGACCGACATTTTTGTTGATTGTTTAATAGAAGCTTTTTTGTTGACTGTACTTTTTGTTGATTGTATTTGCATTGTCAATTAAATACCTAACACATCCTTACTTAATTTAAAGTCAATCCAATGACTAGAAGTAGGTGAAATTATACTTCCAAGATTTAAAGCGGACAACTTCCGTACGAACAGCGTCAGTTAAAATAAAATACTGTATACTAAATTAATATCTATTATACTTAATTAGTTTTACATGATGATCTCACCTCTACTAATCTATCCTACAAATATTATAAAAACCGGCCAAGTGCGAGTCGGACTCGCGCACCGAGGGTTCCGTACAAATTTATATGTATCTATGTACATCCAGTCTAAGCAGACCCCTACTCCTAAGCAAAATGTGCGCAGTGTGGGATCATTGTAGATTGGTTACTGATATAGACAGACAGACACAAAAATTTATGCTTTTCGCAATTTTTCCTTTATCTGTGCTATAAGACCTTGCTCCGTATCAAATTTCAAGATTCTGAGTTCACGGGAAGTACCCTGTAGGTTTTGATTCCCTTGCGAGTTTCGAAAATATGCGGAAATTTGCGGCATAAACGGTTGTATCTTTTGATTGCGTTGGCTTAGAAGTTTGATTTTTTTTCACAGCTCCAAGGGTCAGTAGACCTGAGTATTTGATATAAATTTTAGCTTGATACCTCCACGCGTTCCTGAGAAAAAGGGTCTTGACAGACGGACGGACGGACGGACGGACGGACGGACGGACGGACGGACGGACGGACGGACGGACGGACGGACGGACGGACGGACAACAAAGTGATCCTAAAGGGTTCCGTTTTTTCCTTTTGAGGTACGGAACCCTAAAAAGACAGTTTCTCAAGGTGTTTATTTTGATATTTGGATGTTTGGATGTTTGTTAGTTAAATACGCAATAACGGCTGAACGGATTTTAATGAAACTTCGCGTACAGATAGATAAAAATCTGGATTGAAACACCTCGACAATGCATGCAATGAGATAGTATTTTAACTTTAACGAAGAACGTTGAGGTACATTTCTTTGGCCATACTCTGGGGTTGTCAATGTTTCTCGTAAAGGTAGCAGGCGAAGCCATGAGTTAAGTCTAGTATCTATTTATATTGGTTTATTTTATTTGCCCGTAAAATCACAGTTAATTTCAATAGTGTGTGTGAAGTTCGCAATCGCACACACGCGCAATCGTATTACAGGCTGGGAAGATGATGATGATGCTATTTTGTTTACTTGTAAGTTGACATGAACAACTCTAACTTGAACTGTAAACAAATATTTTAATATGTTTTCACCGTCTTCCAGATGCTTCGTTTACTTGAGAATTTACACACGTTCCACGAACAACTATTACTGGTATTGGCTGCAGTAGAAAAGTTGCTACATGAGGAGTTTTTACCCGACTGCGTCAAAAGGAGCTTCACGCGCGTATACCATTAAGTTTGACAGTTGAATTGAAATTACGGAATTTTACTGAATTTCGCGGGAATTCCCAAAAATACATTGTGATTTTATCATCAAAAACGACATGGGTCTTTATATCGACCCCGGTAAATCTCAAAATCCCTTATTCCCTTATTTCCCTTCCGAAGTATGAAAAACTACGTTTAGTGACTAAATGAGTTATTAATTAATGAAAATGGCTGATTGTAACTACCGATAGAACCTTTTTTATCAGGACAGGTGCAACAGGTGACTTCAGGTGACCCACTAGTTCGTTTGTCTGGCCTATATAACATAAAAAAAAAAAAAACAATTTCATTTAGTTAAAACACTGTTTGAGCATATAAAGTTTCATGGATTAGTTTAATGTGAAGTAGTGTTGAGTAGTCATGAATGTTTAATATGTATTTAAGTATTTATTTATCTATATAAGTATGTTTATCCGTTGTCTAGGACCCATATTACAAGCTTTGCTTAGTTTGGGACTAGGTCAATTGGTGTCAAATTGTCCTATGATTTATTAATTTATTTAAATGAGAAGTTTCGCCACCCATACAACCACCGCTCGCTTTAATCTATGGTAGTGCAAAGAGTTAAAAAAAGTTGTCCGTCTGTCAATTGCGGCAGTAACACTAATTTATTGTTTCAATATTATAATAGGTAATTGACTAATTGTAATTATCCCGCAACACAATATTAAATTCAATGCAAGAATTTTTGCTTACATTTTGACCACAGTCATAATTGACTGTACGCAATTATTCCGGAGTTAAAGGTGAGTGGAAAACCAACAGTTTTGCTAAACTATTTCCATGCATCTTTAAACGTAAACTACAGGGAGCGTTGTAGGACCGAAAAGACCACCTTTTCTATAGTCTACTGAAACCCCATCAACACACGTTGTTACTAAAAGTAGACTATGCTAAAATTGATTAAAAATTTTTAACTTAGGCAGGTACTGTAATCTATATATATAAAATTCTAAACTGACTGACTGACTGACTGACTGACTGTTGATATATCAACGCACAGCCCAAACCACTGGACCTAGAGACTTGAAATTTTGCACATATATTCCTTATACAATGTAGGCATCCACTAAGGAAGGATTTTCGGGAATTCCTACGGGAACGGGAAAAAACGGGATTTATAGATTCGATTCCGAGTGACCGTATCTCAGTAACTATAATAACTAGACTCTTCAAATTTGATACACAAGTAGGTATTACAATAATGAAAACATCGATTTCAGGATTTTTCAAAATTCTCACGGGATAAGGAATAAACGGGATTTATATATTCAGTTCAACGGAATCCTATGAACTATAATTACTAGACTCTTCAAATTTGGCATAAAAGTAGGTAATTGTAATAGTAAAAAACAGTTTTAAGGATTTTTGGAAATTCCCACGGGATAAAGAAAAAACGGGATATTTCGTTTTACTAGTCGTAGAAAGCTTAATTCGGCATGAAGGTTGCTTGGGGAGTGTAGAGGAGCATTGAGAGAGGAATTTCCAAAATTCCCACGGGAACGGGATAAAACGGGATTTATATATTCGATTCCGAGTGACCCTATCTCAGTAACTATAATAACTAGACTCTTCAAATTTGATACACAAATAGGTATTACATTAGTTAAAATATAAAATTTCAGGATTTTTCAAAATTCCCACGGGATAAGAAAAAAACGAGATTTATATATTCAGTTCAACGGAATCCTATGAACCATAATTACTAGACTCTTCAAATTTGGCGTAGAAGTAGATAATCATAATAGTGAAAAACAGTTTTAAGGATTTTCAGAAATTCCCACGGGATAAAGAAAAAACGGGATTTATCGTTTTACTGGTCGTAGAAAGCTGAAATTCGGCATATAGGTTGCTTGGGGAGTGCAGAGGAGCATTGAGAGAGGACTTTCCAAAATTCCCACGGGAACGGGAAAAAACGGGATTTATCGTTTTACTGGTCGTAGAAAGCTGAAATTCGGCATATAGGTTGCTTGGGGAGTGCAGAGGAGCATTGAGAGAGGACTTTCCAAAATTCCCACGGGAACGGGAAAAAACCGGATTTTTCGTTTTACTGGTCGTAGAAAGCTGAAATTCGGCATGAGGTTGCTTAGGGAGTGTAGAGGAGCATTGAGAGAGGACTTTCCAAAATTCCCACGGGAACGGGAATAAACGGGATTTTTCGTTTTACTGGTCGTAGAAAGCTGAAATTTGGCAAGTAGGTAGGTTCCTTGGGGAGTGTAGAAGAGCATTAAGAAAGGACTATCCAAAATTCCCACTGGAACGGGAAAAACGGGATTTTTCGTTTATCTGGTCGTAGAAAGCTGAAATTCGGCATGAGGTTGCTTGGGGAGTGTAGAGGAGCATTGAGAGAGGACTTTCCAAAATTCCCACGGGAACGGGAATAAACGGGATTTTTCGTTTTACTGGTCGTAGAAAGCTGAAATTTGGCAAGTAGGTAGGTTCCTTGGGGAGTGTAGAAGAGCATTAAGATAGGACTATCCAAAATTCCCACGGGAACGGAAAAAACGGGATTTTTCGTTTTACTGGTCGTAGAAAGCTGAAATTTGGCATGAGGTTGCTTGGGGAGTGTAGAGGAGCATTGAGAGAGGACTTTCCGATATTCCCACGGGAACGGGAAAAAACGGGATTTTTCGTTTTACTGGTCGTAGAAAGCTGAAATTTGGCAAGTAGGTAGGTTCCTTGGGGAGTGTAGAAGAGCATTAAGAAAGGACTATCCAAAATTCCCACGGGTACGGGAAAAAACGAGATTTTTCGTTTTACTGGTTGTAGAAAGCTAAAATTCGGCATGTAGGTTGCTTAGGGAGTGTAGAGGAGGATTAAGAGAGGGCTTTCCAAAATTCCCACGGGAAGGGGAAAAAACGGGACTTTTTGTTTTACTGGTCGTAGAAAGCTGAAACTCGGCATGTAGGTTTTTTGGGGAGTGTAGAGGAGCATTGAAAGAGGACTTTTCAAAGTTCCCACGGGAAAGGGAAAAATGGGATTTTTCGTTTTACTGGTCATAGAAAGCTGAAATTTGGCAAGTGAGTTCCTTGGGGAGTGTTGAGGAGGATTAAGAGAGGGATTTCCAAAATTCCTACTGGAACGGGAAAAAACGGGACTTTATGTTTTACTGGCCGTAGAAAGCTGAAATTCGGCATGTTATTATTTTATTATTATTATTTATTTATTTAATCAAACGGTACATGCTTTTACAACAAATTCTGTTATCGCCAAACTGTTACCAGTTTGTTGGCGATGAAGCACTCAACACTATAATTGAATCATGCACCAGATACACAAAACAGTTAACAACTAAATAAACTAACATGCACAACTACCTACTTACACTTTTTACATACTTTTCTAAAAGGTGTTTTTTCAATCTCTTTTTAAGGACCGGTTTACTAAACTTAGGTTTTTCTCTTAACCACCCCATTTCGTTAAATAGCCTCGGCACTAAATATTTATTTAACCTTTTCCCGTAATAATTGACTGCTGGAGGCTGTATTAATTTACCTTCTCGTACCCGCCTCGTGTTGTATTTATTAGTTACGGGGCATTTATATTCATCCAAATAATAGTTTTCTAAAGCAATCAGATACTTAATTTTCATCTCGACAGGCAAAATTTTACAAACTGGAAATAGCTCCATGTAATCTTCACACATATTTTTTATTTTCCTGTCCACTATTAATATTACTATTCTGGTTTGCAAATTTCCTACATTCTTTATATAAGTACTAAAGGTGCGGCCGTAAACGTTTAACCCGTAATTAATTAAAGAATCTGCCAGCGCGTAGTAAACAACCAATAATACTTGCTTACTCACCACCTTTTTAAGTTGATCAAATTTTCCCAACACTATTCGTAGTCTTTTACACAGCTCTTCTATGTGAAATTTAAAATTAAAATTATAGTCCACTAGCAGTCCCAAATGTTTACATCGATCAACATATTCTAATAATACACAATCACAGTCCAATTTATTTCTATGCAAACAGTCATAAGTATGTCCCACTATGCCAATCTGTGTATAATCCACTGTTTTAGCTATTCTGTTGTATGGCGAGTATATATGTAGGCACTTAGTTTTTTTTACATTTATTATAATACCACTGCCATGTGCCCACCCTGTTACGTTTTCAAAATGTAGGTTGTTTGGGGAGTGTAGAGTAGCATTGAGATAGGACTTTCCAAAATTCCCACGGGAACGGGAAAAACGGGATCTTTCGTTTTACTGGTCATAGAAAGCTGAAATTTGGCAGGTGAGTTCCTTGGGGAGTGTAGGGGAGCATTAAGAAAACATTTCCCGAAATTCTTACGGGAACGGGAAAAAACGGGATTTTGCGTTTTACTGGTTGTAAAAAGCTAAAATTTAAAAATGCATAAGTTTATACTGTAAATAGGCCGCAAAGGGCTCTTTAACCGACTTCTAAAAAAGGAGGAGGTTATGCATTCCACCTTATGTATTTTTTTATGTAGGTATTTTCACCGATTTCTTGGTCAATTGTGGACCTGCTTGCTTGCTTGCCTGTATGCTTGCTTGCTTGATATCTTGGTTCTTTGGAATACTCATGGTACACGCGAGCGAAGCCGCGGGCAAAAGCTAGTATTAAATAATAATTAAAATTATACCTCACGGTCTGGAGTATCAAAGCCTCATAGCGGCTATTAAAATGAAGTTTGTTGCTAGCTCCTAATAATCCCAGGAATAAACAAATCGCAAACCATAACGACTAAGAACCGGCAACGATAATCCACTTAGCTCCGAGGCATTGTCTAATGAAGACGGAGTCAATGCCAATATCCTTCTGCGATTTACAAAGGAAAAATACTTACCTTTATCCCTTCAAAGGAATTCCTTCATATCTTGAAACATGGAGACATGAAACCTTCTTGAAATATATTGTATTTCTTCTTGTTTATTATAGAAAGGTGTGCTGTATTATATGGAGGACAAGTGGGGTTTGGGTTTAAGGTAGCGAAGTATAGGTAAAAATACTACAGACGCTAAAGCACTTCTGTAAATAGTCGCCCATAAATTGAATCTGATGGACCGAAAACTATGATTACTTTTAGAAAATAAAAGTTGAAAAACGATGTACAGGGGCTAAATTCAGGAACGGCCCAACACGGTTTGCGAGGGGTAATTCAATCGTATGGGAGAGGATAGGAATGGGTTGAGCTTGGGATGAGCCTTATTTTCCTGTTAATTCGCTTTGTAAATAAATAAATAAATAAACAAATAAATAAGGCTCATCCCAAACTCAGCCCAAACCTCTCGCAAACCAGTGAATTTTGGCGTTCCTGAATGGCAGTTCAAAACAAAACCCAACCCAAACGATTGAATTACCGCTACTTAACCGTGAAGGCCCGTTCCTGAATTTAGCCCCAGGTGTTTGCTCTTTTCACAAACGTGTTAAAAGAGCCTTGGTTATACTTGCGGGTGAGTGTAATCTTATACAGTGTGCACCCGTGGAAAATTTAAATCATCGACTGTGTGCTGCTGTTTACCGAGGCAGCGATTACGTGAAATTGCAATTATAAGTATCTCGAAGGCAATAACCGACAGAGGAACGAACGCTTTGCGGGGATAATACCGTCATAAAAAGCGTGCTTAAATTGTTAAATTTACCTGGGAACAGCAGGGGTGTACAATCAAATCATCTCTCTCAAAGCTTCTTGCTGTATAAATTAGGAGGAGGTCGGAAAATTGAGAAAAACGTTGCCTGTCCGGAAATTGAAAAACTTCACCGGGCCGGGTCGTTCTTTTATTCTAGAATTTGACAGTTTTTTTTGGGGAAAATGAATTTTTTGGAGCGGACCATGTGACAATTTACGCGCTTTTATTAAACCCGGCTGGGCGCTGATTCTGTTAGTTACGTTGTAAATAGGAGAGGGTCTTTGTTGACGTGACTTTGCAATTTTAAGAAAACTCGCTCCTATTTTTAGAAAGCATTATTTTTCTAAGATGATAATACAAAGTGGGGTGACGCGACGGTATTTTGTGTCTGGTCATCGGCTAAGCATTATTTCGTTCGGGCTCTATTTGTAGTGTTATCTTTTAGAGTAATAATAAAGCTTTTATGAGAACATTGCTGCAAGAGTAAGTCGTAGTAAATGATGCGGAAAACGTTCCTATTTATCCAAAAGATTTTTTTATTTGGTTCTAATCTGCTTCACAAATTATAAGTCTTACTGATAATATAAATGGGACGGTTTGTGAGTGTTTCTGTATTTTTGTTACTCTTTCACACTAAAACAATGTGATACCTAGGTTTTGAATGAAATTTGGTAACTATTTAGATAGCTGATTTTATGAATATCACATGTGCTCTTTTTATCCCGATATTCTCACGGGATCAGAATAAAATTCAGAAATCTCAACCGCTAAGTTAGAGGCATGAAATATGGCAGGGTTGTTTTTACGGCATTGTCAATGAAGATACGTTATAATTTTTAAGAATTCCGGATATTTAATTTAAACTAACGTGACCAAAATCACGAGTAAAGGCTAGTCATCATCATCATCATTTCAGCCGAGAGACAGCCACTGATGAACATAGGCCTCCCCCAAGGTTCGTCAAACATACCGGTCGTGCGTCATCCGCATATAACGCGTTCCCACAACCTTAATCAGGTCGTCGATCCATCTTGTTGGAGGCAAACCTACACTGCGTCTTTCGACCTGTATAAAGGCTAGTATGTAATAATACTAATAATTATGCATCATCATTTTCAGCTATCAGCTATGCTCTTGCTGGTGGAGTAATCGCCAATCCTCTCTTCTTTGAGCCAGTCTTTTGAGTTCCTCATACGAGGCGGTCTCCTTTATTAAAAAAATAAAAAATATATATATATAAAAAAGAAAAAAAAATAAGCATGGGACGATTGACACCAATTGACCTAGTCCCAAACTAAGCAAAGCTTGTACTTACTACGGTTACTAGATAACGCATAAACATATAGTGAGTGGGGGTAAGATGAAAAGCAGTGTAAGATGAAAAACTACTCGTAGCACCCAAGTGTTTTTCATCTTACACTGCTTTTCATCTTACCCCCACTCACCCTACTTATAAATATATACATATATACTTAAATACGTAAACATTTAAGACTCGAGCACAACCATTCGTATTTTCACACAAATATCTGCCCCGACCGGGAATCGAACCCGGGACTTCAAGCTTCGTAGTCAGATTCTCTAACCACTAGGCCATCCGTTCGTCAATAAATTATTAATACAGTATTTTTTGTTCAGCTTCGACGTCCGAGGCCGTTCGTTTAACAAGGCCCTGCAGTGGTCGGACCCGGCTAACTTCGGGCCGCGGGCCTACTTCGCGACGGTGGCGCAGCCAGCGGCCTTAACACTCAGCTCGGTCCAACTGGATGATGAAGGCACCTACCGATGCCGGGTAGACTTCAAGAATTCGCCGACGAGGAACTTCCAGATCCGGCTCACTGTCATAGGTGAGCAATATTATGTTTTGAGCTTTCGTGATTTTCTCTCATAACAAATATGTACTATATACGGGACTTATCACGCATTTAAAGTCGAGGTAAATATTATAAAAGCGTGATAAGCCTCGTATATATAGTAATAGTTATAGGTGAGCAACTTTGATTTGACTTTGCAACTCAACTGTCATTTACTATATTGCAGCTCATGGGAGAAGAGAGTGTTGTCTCAATATACTTAAACATGTTTTGAGCAAAGTTAAACAAAATTAGAATATACTTAGCCAACGAAAATTCAAAATTTCCGATACGTTTTTAACTGACCTCATACGTGCTATAATCTGATCTAACCTCTATAATATAACATTAATATTTATTTTATGGACAATCAAAAGCGCGATCCTTTGACTATAAAGATTCGAGGGTTTCTTCAAATAAACTTCAAAAAAAACTGTTACTTTTTACTATGTAAGTATTAAAATATGAATTTAAATAAATAAATAAAATAAATATTAGGGGACAATCTTACACAAATCGACCTAGTCCCAAACTAAGCAAAGCTTGTACTATGGATACTAGACGACGATAAACATACTTATATAGATAAATAAATACTTAAATACATAGAAAACATCCATGACTCAGGAACAAATATTCGTGCTCATCACACAAATGAATGCCCTTACCGGGATTTGAACCCAGGACCTCTTGCTTCGTAGGCAGGGTCACTACCAACTTGGCTAAACCGGTCGTCAAATTCATTCCTTGATTATTTTAATGTTATGTGATACCGGCATGAACTTTTGACTCTGTAGGTAGTTAAAAGTACACAGTCTAAAGTTTACTGGTAAACTGTAAACAATAGTAACGACGTTAATAACTTACTGTACAGGCCACGGTCCACAAGAAGTTGCGAACTACTAACTTGTTACCTGTGATTGCTCTATTTCAACATCCAATTAGCTGCCTCGGCTGTTACCTACATACATGGGAAACTTTTCAAATTAATTCGCGTTGTTCATCATAGCAGCTGTTCGATTTTATTTTTATTTAATTTCGACTACTGATGGCCGATGGGACAAAAAGGTTCTCGAATGGCGTCCAAGGACCGGACAGACGCAGAGTAGGTAGGCCTCCAACAAGATGGAGCGATGACCTGGTTAAGGTTATGGGATCGCGTTGGATGCGGATGGCACGGGACCGATCTGATTGGCGAGCCTTGGGAGAGGCCTATGTTCAGCAGTGGACGTCTTTCGGCTGAAATGATGTTGATGAATTTCCTATGGTACAATCGCTGTCATAAATATCGGAGCAGTCATTGTGGTCAAAAATATTTAAGCACGTTCGCATTGTCAATCGCGTATGCGCGTGTTCGGATATTTTGACCACCTTGAATGTTGCGATGTTTATTATGGCGACTATACTACTTCGGGAACCGTGCCTAAAGAAATAATTTTACTTTACTTCTGGCTATTGAGGTATCTTGAATTACTTTTTAACCGACTTTTTAACGACCGATGTTTGTATGTATTTTTTAGGCAATAAGTTTCGGCTGTTTTTTTTTTTCTTTTTTTTTATGTAGAGAGGCCAGACACACGAACTCTGGGACACCTGATGTTAAATGATCACCACTGTCCATAAGGGGGAGAGGTATTGGGCCCCCGGCACTCTCACTGACCGTACGAAACGCAGCAGGAGTACTGTGCTGCTTCATGTCGGTGTTCTGTGAGAGAATGGTACTGCCCCGGACGAGCTGGCCCATTCGTGATGCAGCAGCTAGCTGCAATAAGGCTCTACCAATACAAAAAAAAATTGTAAAATTTTCTACATGAATATATTGTTTGATCTAATCTAGAAACCTAATTAATTTAATTAGAATCATAAAATTCTACACTTCAAACTAAAACCACAATGCAGATTTGGTCAGTTGAAGATAACAAATTAAACATAAATATTGTGTTATAATTTTCTCTACATAATGAAATAAAATATTTTTAAAATATTACAATTTGCGTCAATTGCTGTGAAAGTACAGACTCACGATAAATTGATTTGTATAAGAATATTTTAATAAGGCTAGTGTTTAAAACCAACAACCACAAACAACAAAAGATACCAAAACAAAAGATATATTTTTGTTCTTCTCCTTTTGTTTCAGGACAAGAATAATCTTGTCTAATAAACTGCCAAACAAACACTAAGGCCGGGGCCGCACTCAAAACGACCATTTATCCCAACTTAGCATAAATCAGCCAGACTCTAATAAATAAAAAAGACGTCAAATAAACCATGAAACTTTTTATCTTGATGAAAATTTTATGAGGCGACGACAGGGAATCAATTTAGTCATTACGAATGAACGCGGCATCGCGGTCGCCAACTAATGACGGCCCGCAGACATTTTAATTATGAACTGTCGACTGGAGATCCTGGCAGGAGATGGCTACAGTGGGCTAGGTGGTTGCCAGTGGAATAAATTAGTAATAAAAACGAAAAAAAAATCAAATGGTTTCTGAATCAACTTCGTACATGAAATTTTACGCAAATGAAATAACCGGTTTAGACACACGGACACAAGTGGTCAGTTGCATTTCTGATTTCAATCGATTTGATCGTACACAGTTAATTTCTACAAAAAAACATTGTTGTTTAGTTAAATATGCGTAAAGTTCAAAAGATAAAAGAAAGTGCCAAAAAAGTTCTATTGTGATACAGAATTACGATACCCATATAATTAATTGTTTGTCAGACAATGGAATATTTCATACTACATCCACTGTTAAATGATAAATGTTTTCCAACTCCTTCCGTACGTTCTTCGAAGACAGCTTTGGACTAGAAATGTTAACAAGAATGAAGTACTCACAACACTACACACTGTGAACACTACGCGCTGTGAACACTACGTAAAATATTTTAAAATACGAACACGGAGATCGTTCCATTTTAGCATTTGTAAAATTCTCGTAGCCAGTAACGCGAAAAAACTATCCTGCTGTAGTTCTTATTTCTATGTGCCAGTTAGCTCCGACCACTGATAAAAACGATGCCCAGCACGATGACAGATAAAATCTGCAGGAGGCAGGTTAAATGGAAAAGAAAATTAGTTTTCAAAAGATCAAAATGTTGGTACGCTGTCATTGGGACTGATAAAATTTATGACAAACAATGGAAATCGTTTTCTTATCTGTGAGTAACTTTTGCAGCCTTTTTAGATTTTATTGTCTTGATATTTATTTGTTAAGTTTGTTGAGGAGTCAGTATGAATGATAAAGAAGGTCAGCGCGGGTTTTGATATATCGCCCCTGTTGCGCTGCTTATCCTAAAGCACAGGTTGTACCTATTTTAGGAAGTAGAGTTCTAGTTGTGAACAATGTAAAAAGATGTTTTTGGGAAATCAATTATTATTATTATTATTTTAACATGTCAACAGAAAATCAATTTGGCCATCACAACAGTAGGGTAATTAAAACTACTCTGAAATAACTAAGCATTTCTCATTGTTACTAAGAATAGTTCCTGCCTTACATCTTCTTCCAATTGAAGAATTATGCTATTGTCGTTGTTGCTGATGAATTTGTTTCAATTTTACCTCACATACTTCTTACATAGTATTTATAAATTTTATGAAAGTAAGAGTATGCGTTGTATATCTATTGAATTACTTTCACGTAAAGCGATTATAATCATTACTATGCCGATGTCAGTTTCACAAGACTTTCCAACTTTATTTTTAATGATGATGGGAAAAACTTTTTCAAAGACCCTTGTCTATTACGTTACCACAACCAACACTATCCTGTTTCAACGATATCAACAACAAGGTGCTTTCAATTTATCATCGCATAACTACAAATAAAAGAACGCTTTTAAAAATAGGTACCTAAACGTCCTTACCGAGTGTAAAATTTACGGCGTCCGATGTAAACCATTGTTTTTATTTTCCATTCACTTAACAATAAAATTTATATTGATATTTTCGTTGCTCGGAAGTGACTTTTATATTTGGATAATTGCAGAAATAAACGTGTTCCGTAACGGCACAATATTATTCGAGTTTAAAACGAAAACACAAACGCATAAACGATGGTTGTAAACGGCGAGCAAACTATGCCGGGGCTTGAAAAGAAATTACCCTGTTCGAGGCGGCGTAAGTAAAAGGAGATGAGGAAAGAAAATTTCTTTTCCGCAGAACAAAGCATTTAAAGTAAGCCTACATCGCATATATGCAACTCCATTCAGTCCCATTAGGTCGCTTCACACGAGAGGTAATTTTCAAGGAATCTTTTGTTAGCAAAGGGACTGTGGCACAAAGAACGCTTACTTAAGAGCATAATCGGGCGTATTCATAAAACCATAAATTTCCAATTATAATCATTATGAAGGGTAGGCGTCTATTAAATTAATTGCTTTGGATATTAATCAAGTAATACCGCGCATACAATATCGGTAAATTATATAATGTTGAGCTTACGAGGAGCAATTACTGGTAGCGTGGGGTGTAATAATTAGAATTATGAGATCGAGTGTTAGTCGAATACTTTAGTTGTTTATTAATCGATTGTATTTAATAATAGACTGAATGTAATATTTTAGATGAAGGTCTCTTGTTGGTATAAGAACTGCATCAACTACAAATTATTTGTTAATATTTCTAACCAAATGAAATTAGGCTGAAGACATACGTCATTTTTTATATAAAATATCTGGAATTATGACTATGTCATTGTCAACCCACACTAAGGAAAACTTTAATTTAAAGGACAAGGAAAACAGAAAAAATCATTAAATTATAGTGTTTAAATATGTACTGATTTATATCTACGAGTAAGTAAGTTTATCCGTTGCCTATTTAGACGACCAGACACGACCAGATAGCCTAGTGGTTAGCAAACCTGACTATGAAGCTTGAGGTCCCGGGTTCGATTCCCGTGTCGGGGCAGATATTTGTATGAAAAATGCGAATGTTTGTTCTCGGGTCTTGGGTGTTTAATATGTTACTTTATTGAATCAGGCGTTACTTTGCTTTGTTTAATATGTATTTAAGTATGTATCTATCTATATAAGTATGTTTATCTGTTGCCTAGTACCCATAACACAAGCTTTGCCTAGCTTACTTTGGGACTAGGTCAATTGGTGTGAATTGTCACGTGATATTTATTTATTTATTTATTTATTTATTACACATAGTACAGGCTTTGCTTAGTTATAAGAGCTAAGTTAATTGGTGTAAATTGTCCTAGATAATTATCTATTTAAAACCGATTTTAATTTTTAGCTGCCGGTTTCGTATTAAAATACATATGTATGTTACACATTAAGTAGGTATTCAAGAGAATTCACACGAGAGAATTACAGGTGCATTGTTGGCTCTCCGAATAAAACACGATGTAGGTATAAAGAAAAAAGAACTACGAGCCAAGCTCGTGCGCCAAGAGGCCATATTGTCTAATGCTTTCACACCATCACTTTCATTCTCTTTCTGTCATCATCTTATACCGTTTGACAGAAAGAAATAGTGATTGCAAAGGCAAGCGTTAGAAGCGTTAGACAATAAGCCTGCAGTTATTACTAATTTATTTCAATTGTTTCAGTGCCCCCCCATCAAATGTTGTTATACGACAAATCGGGAGCCGACGTGTCGGGTGTAGTAGGACCCTTAGAAGAAGGATCCGCCTTAGTTCTAGTCTGCGAAGTAAGAGGAGGTAAGTTACAGAATCGAAATGTGAATGTACTTACCCAAAAAGTCGGAAAGAGAGCCGTCTACATAACATATATTATAACCGAAAAAAGAAAAAAAAGTAGTAATAGGTTAAGTAGTACTTTTAAAGCACAACTTTCGCTTGGACTGGAATAGATCCCTCCCTTTAACGGATAAGTTCGCCTTTGTACTTAAATCTGTTTCTCTTGTTGACTGTTAGTCTTGTGTTTTTTATGTACAATAAAGAGTTTTACATATATACAACGCCATCTATTGATTGAAGACGAAGTTAACGGGTCATCTTGAAAGCCGAGGTACGGTCGGCCTCAGTTGTAGCTGAACACTTTAGTACTTTGTCAGTTTCACTAACGTAACAGTCATATTTCAAACTTCACATTACATAGGTATAACTAGTTATTGCGACTTATGAGGCTGATTTTACATGGGTAGGTTAGTTTAGGTTAGAGAGGTAGGTAGGTTGAGATAGCTCAATGGTCTTGGACGGCGCCCTGTATTCTTGTTTAAATTTAAATAGGTATATTTTCATAAACTTTCACATTTTATAATATTAGTGCGATAGGATGACAATTATGCATATTATAAAATAAAGTCACCGACCGCATCTGCGTCTGCCTGATTACGAACTCAAACTACGAACTTACATAATTATTTTGACGACACTACGTTACGTATACTCCTCGGCATTATTGTCGGTGACTTAAATGCACCGGGGTCAGATTGCGGCAGGTGCAGTTAATGTACGACCCCGTATTTGCCGACCCGGAAAAAACGACCTGGTGATTCGTACCCTTTTGACTATAAAACGAGTGTCTGAAATAACATTATTGTGTATTAATTGCACCCGCGGTACTTGCTTTCCTAGTTAAAGAGCTAAGTATATAGACGTGGTGACGTTTGTCACGGGGGTGTATTTTCGAGTTTACCCTACGAGTTTGTAATGTTTTACCTATTGTATCTATTTCCCCAGCGAACGACTTTTCGCTACATACTTGTAAACGAAGGTCACGATCATGACACTTAATTTAATTTGAATTTGCCGCGCATTTGTGTAGTCATATCATTCGATTGCTCCATGACAGATGGATTTAGAGGTTAAGTTTTAAGTTGTCAAAAAGAGACAATATTTGAAGAGGCCGTTGCGCTAAATAAAGAGAACATAGTCAAATAATACGAAATAATAGCTTTAAATGTTGTTTCTTTTCCAGAGAAACACAATTAAACAGGTTAACAGGTTAATATTTTCTTCATAGTAACTACGTGATAAACTTACGAAACAGGAGCTTGAATTAAAGTGTTTTCTTTGTATGTAAGCCTCTTTATTTAAACAATAATGTTCTTAAGCTTATGCTGGTTAAAAGTTTGCAAATTGCATAAAATTTTCTTTGAAAGATACAAACATGACTTATGATATTCATTACCCCGTGGGAAACTTTCGTATTCCAGGATAAAAAAAACTCAGGTTAATCAGTAAAGTATTGCTTTCTATTAGTGAACGAATTTCTACAATCGTTTCCACAGTTTCAGAGCTAATCCTCTTTTATACGAACAAACACAAATATTTAAAGGTTACCCCTTTATTATATTAGTAAGTAGAATATAACATCATTATATTCTCCTAATTGATGTTTGTGCCTTTCAGAGTTCCGTTCCCCCAGAGTGATAAGCGGGACCATATTAACGTTAATAAACTGTCTGTCTGTCGGTCTGCCCGTCACGGGCTCTATCTCGAGAACCGTAATAGATAGACAAATGAAATTCATACACAATGTGTATTTTTATTGCCGCTACAACAATAAATAATAAAGAAATTAAGCAGGATTCTGTTAACATTGGCTTTTTATACAGGGTTATTTTTAATTCACTGACATTCTCTTAACCCTGAATTCCTATCACTCAAACAAATGTTTTTTGTTTTACGACTTTTTAAAATGAAGCACTTTTTTCCCATACAAATACACAGAGTATCGTAAAAATAAGAGGAAATCTCAAATTTTCGAAACGTTATTACACCAAAAATATTAAGTTATGACAAAAGCCGTAAAACAAAAAACATTTGTTTAAGTGGTAGGAGTTAAGGGTTAAAAGGATGCTAGTGAATTACAAATAACCTTGTAGATACGGGTGTTTATTGCGTATTTATTAAGTAGTCTCGGTGCGCGAATCAGATTCACACGTGGTCGATATTTCATGTGTTTTCTATTAGAACAAATTCAGAAACCCCTCCTATAATTTCATTTTAGTAAACTTCGAAGTAAATATAACATTTTATTAAATGCACTGGTTTTTTTATTAAAATGTCCTCGTCTCGTTAAGAACGTCCCAAAATAAACGGAATAATGAACAATTCGGTTCAATTTTTCTACTGCTTGATTTCCTTTATGGCAACATTGGGGGAGATATTCCATTCGAATGGGTTCATTGAAAAGTCCGCAGTATGGCGGCCTGGCGAAGCGCCAGTCCTCCACGGATTATCTTTGCCTGTGTGCCCACCAATTGTGATGATGCAGCCGGGCGGACATTCGCGATTTTGAGTTTGATTCTCATATCGGTTTCATATTTAATTAATGTTCTAGATTGTCTGGGCAGCTGTTTGACCTGGCGTCTCCTTGAAAGTGGACGATTTTTGTTCATGGCATCACCTTACCATTATAATTTAATATCAAAGTTCAATCTTTAGAGCCGTGGTCGTCCAACACCAAAAAAAATTGTTCGCGGATAAATTACTTTGGCGACATCGTTAATAAATATTATCAATTTTAGACAAAAACGAACTACTTAAATTGTATGCCTTGTCTTGACATTCAACCAAAATTTTTTCAGTTTTCTGTTAGTATATCTGAAAAGATTATTGTGAGTACTGTCAACGAATTCCTAGTCCACTACAAAATCTTATCATAGCAAATAATTTAATTTATCTACGATCATCATCATCCCAGTCTATATACGTCCCACTGCAGGGCACAGGCCTCCTCTCAGAATGAGAGGGCTTGGGCCGTAGTTCTCACGCGGACCCAGTGCGGATTGGGAAGTTCATATTCGCCATTGAATTTCTTCTCAGGTGTACGCAGGTTTCCTCACGATGTTTTCCTTCACCGTAAAGCTCATGGTAAATTACAAATGTAATTTCGCACATAAATTCCGAAAAACTCAGAGGTGCGAGCCCGGCCTCGAACCCACGACCCTCTGCTAGAGAGACCATAGATCAAACCACTAGGCCACCACGGCTTCTACGATAATGTTTATCAAATGACGTAGATGTTACTAAAACAAGATTCTATGGTGGCTTAAGAATCAAATTGGTTACTGTACAATATTTATAAAATGTGTCTTTGTATACTTTAACATAAAAGACATTGAGGTAAAACGGCGTAAAAAAAAAAGTTTGTTGTAATTAAATATGTGGAAGTTGGTAATTTTTTTAATCTGAGAGAGAAAAAGTGTAATCCGACGTAATTTGGGTACTTATAGTTTAACACTTATTGTTAAATACATAGAGTTTATATTTCTTCAATTACCTTGAATGCGGTTGTCACTTTACTATACTCGGGTCCTGTATGTTAATATTCTCGACTCTACAGTTTTTATTTCAAGCCTGTTCTTGACTGTTAGCACTCACAAGCCAAGGATATAGAATTTTATTGGTAAGATAAAGCTTACGTTCCACCGTTCAACATTAGGTTTCGATTTTCCTTGAAGCTTTGCGTCTTGTAGACCAGAATTTCTACTGCACGAGCAAAAATGTTTGCGATTCCGTATGCACTGGGTGCAGAACGTTTAGAACTTGGAAATTAAAAATATAGTTTGTGTAGCTATATCATGTAACTTCAAAATGTTTATTGTGAACAGTGGAAGCTGCTCTCTTATTTTATCAAAATATTATTATTTCAAAATTTTAAAATAATGTATTGTATCGAGCGTTACTTTGCACAGTTCATTTCATTGCTATGGACCTCCCATATCAATGAACTGAAACAATTATCTTACTCACTCGCGACCTTATGATAGCTACGTTTATAGAAGAAATATGTGTTCACGCAGTTCCTCCACCTCCACACTGTACGAACACACACAAATCACACAAACCCATCTATCACCACCACCACACTAACTGACGCATTTTGAACTGTACATACGTTACACTCCGTTAATAACTATTTATTGTAATTTAGAAATTTTGTTTTAAGTGCCAGAAGAAATAGGAAGGGCTTGACGAACTGCCCTTTTTATTAGCCTGGGAATTCTGCAATAATTAGTCGTTGAGAGCTAGCCGGTGGCAATTAGGATTGGCAGGATTCCTTCAGTCTGCCCGTAAAACCCTCCTGGCGTCCAATACTAGTTCATAAGTTAGTTAATAATATAAGACAGGTTTAGAACACGATAGTTATAATATAGTTTATTAACTTGTAATTGTGTAGTATCATTTTCTCTCACCGCAACCCATAACAAATGACTATGTTGGGGAATATTCTTCGATAGCAAAAGAGAGAAATGCAGACACTAACCTAGGCTTCAGGAACGCAGCTCCTGGGGGCCCCCGGTGATTTGTCGTCCACAGGCGTATATCTGGATTTGATGGACGCTTACGTCTGTTTTGCGCTAGTTTTTTGAGTTTTTCAAATTATGAAATTGGATTTTGAGCGGAGCGGCGACGCTGCACGCACACGGCGGTAAGAGTTTTTTTAGAAGAGAGTTAATTTTACGTTGGCAGCACTGTCTTAGAGGTGCTGCGTATCGTTGTTCCTTTTTTGGAAAGCGTTTGGTTCGCATCTGCGTTCCATCTTGCTATCGATTTGTATGGATTAAAAATTAGTTAGAAAACAAATGATCACCTTGTGCTAGCTAGACGATAAACTCTAGAAATACGGAACTTGCCGCCGACCATAAAATAATACTTATTTTTTATTAAGAAACGATCGTATATGTCGTATATGTATAAAGTAATGGAGTTATTAGCTAATTTTAACTAACTTTTTTATTAATTATTGGACATCGTTATTATACTAAAATCGCTATTACATTCCTATAGATGACATACCTAGATTGACTTACATTTATAGTGAGTGGGGGTAAGATGAAAAGCAGTGTAAGATAAAAAACTACTTGTAGCACCCAAGTGTTTTTCATCTTACACTGCTGCTGGTTTTTTGGTATTAATAATAACAATCCGTCACTTTTAACTTATATTCTATTTATTTATCTAAAGATAAGTAATATTGACATACAATTGATTTATAGACAAGTGCATAAATATATTTGTTGATTAATTACATCGTTCCAAACTTTAAAAACGCGATAACTCAAAATGTCACTAAAGTGACTAGACATGTTCTTTCCGTGGACCCTTCAAGTATTTTTAGACCACTTTCTAGTATTCGATTGAGTTGAAACTTCGAATACTTAAGTAAGTCCGGTGACAGTACAATAATCTGGTATTGAAATTCTGGGGGTCCAGCAAGGATCATCTCCTCAGGACAGAACTCTTCAACGGTTCATGGCGTCGACTTAAAACTTAATGTAATTAGTACTGTGCAAATACAGTTATAACAAAGAGTACAGTCAGCAAAAAGTTCATTATTATATATGAAATATTGAAAAACAAAACTTATTGAATTTAAATAATCTTTGGCTAGCTTTTCTCCGCGACTTCGTTCGCGCACAAATAAAATTTATGTTCAAACTGCGGGAAAATCCAAAAATCCTTTTTTGTTGCACCTCTTATAATCCTAAACTTCAGGACTAAAGAAATGATATACAATGTGTCTCTACCCTCTGGAGATAGACTTTTAGGATGTGTTGATTAGGGTATTTCTAAGCTATGTACAGTCTCGCACCAAACGCCACCATATTAACGAAGAAATTACTGATTTACGATTTAATAGGTACTTTGGAACAACCTGTACGTAGATACCTACATACATGGCAATTAAAGAGTATTTCAACTTGATCAACCTCTGGACAGCAAAACTCATTGCGAACAACTGATACAGTATGTTCCTACTATTGCTGATTTGTTTGCGGGTATTGATTGTATTTTGATAAACAAGAAAAATTATCTAATCTAAGAATTTTACGTAAGTAGAACATTCCTGAGAAGGAACTCTACTCAGGATTTCGGTCTTTGTCCAGAGAGTACAGACACGTAGAAGTAATTAATATTATTATTCGTTTTACATAAAACTGACCCGAGATTGGCCACTATCTCACCTGGTGAAAAGTGCAGATGAGGCCAAAGGTGTATCTTTCTGGTTCAGTAACAAACCTTTCACTCTAGCCTTGAAGAATCTAAAACCTTTTTAGAATTAATTGCAGTGCATGGTTTCTAGAAAAATTTCAAATTATATTATTGCCTGTCTACACGTTTTGGCAGTCTTCTTGGTACGAGTCCAACTTCGCTGCGAATATCGCCTGTTCAGGTATTTTAAAGAAGTAGAACACGATCGCTAATTGAACTAATTAGGACTGTTGCCTTGCCTTATTAAGGTAAATAAATGTGTGCAGGTAAAAATATATTTCAATCAGGAGTAACTGAATCAAAAGTTCTCAAACTTTTGTAACAGCACTTCCCTTGTTCGTTTTCTAAAATCACTACCCCCCCCTTGCCTGTTAGGGTAAAATCGTAAGCACTATAAAAATATGTATGTGTACGAGACCCACAAGCACTCATTTGGATATATTGCAAAATTTGTTATTTGTCCTCTTTATGCTCACGCACCCCTGAAGCTACTACGCCCTCCTAAGGGGGAGGGGGGGCACCCCACAGTTTGGGAACCCATGAACTAAATAAATAAAGATCGGTCAGAAACTATGAAAACGACCACTTTTTGACGATAGATATACGTGACCAGATATGAAATTCAATAGTGGTAATGGGTAGTGCTAGTAGGAGTTTTAACCGCTATCAGTTTCCTGTAGCATTATATTATATTGAAGAAATGACCGAAAGTTAGCATTAAGTTTAAATAAATTGAAATCGTATCGCAAACACATTATAATATCGTTTAAAATCATCCCGTGATGTGACTCGTTTCTTCTATATACGCGATAGAATACTAACAGCGGGTGAAATACTCGTAGAACTACCCTAATATGGACTATTCAGTTCTGCAATGATTCAGTGATTTGTCAATAAAAGTTGTCTGCGCGGTTCCGGTGCCCTATTCACACTGACCGGCAGATAGCCACAGACACGTAGTAGATACATGACCCGCGCATACTGACCGGCCACGGCCCATGTCTGCGCGGTCGTGCTACGATAGACATGAATGTGTTATAGTAGGGAAGCCCAAGAGGGGATTTTAGAAGTTACTCGAGCGCGGCAGATTAATATACGGGGGGATACCTTATACCCTCTAGAGTACCCCCATTGAATATGAGCACTTCATGTGGGGGGGGGGGGAGGTTTGCCTTGGGCACCCCGTCAAAATATTTAGCAAAAAAAATTGATTCTTTAAAATACTCGAACGCGTCAGATTAAGATAAGGTGGGTTAATTATTAACAGATCAATGCACATTTCACTTCCAAATCGTCAGTCTTTGGAATTAACGTTCCCTATGAAAACCTGACGTGCGCCTTTCCGTATGGCCACCTTCACCATGCAAAGTGGCAGATTATCATACATTTATTATTAGTGGCACGCTGGAGTATCAAATTATCAAAATCTGACGCGCTCGAATATTTCTAAGATTTTTTTTTAAGTTTTTTGACGGGGTGTCCCAGGCAAACCCCCCACATGAAGTGCTCATATTCAATGGGGGTACTCTAGAGGGTATAAGGTATCCCCCCGTATATTAATCTGCCGTGCTCGAGCAACTTCAAAAATCCCCTCTTGGGCTCCCCTACCATTAATAGAAACTGTAAGAAGAATATTATTTTGTCTGCCACGGCACGCGTCTGACTCGCTCGGTGTCGTCTCTAGATATGATTCGACCTTTAATTTGAGTGAACACCCTGCAAATGTTTTCAGGATTGTTTTAAGTATGGCTGAACAATGTTTCTATTCATTAATCGATGTTCAAAGAGTGCCTCATCAAAGGGGTGACTGCAAAATAGTCCTGAAATATGTAAAACACCTTTTTTTTTTGTAAAGACTAGTATACTTCAGACTTTATGACGCGGTGACTACACATTTACAATCCATATCGATCATATTAATATCTGCTTGCTTAACTTCATGTCCTGTACGCTTATTTTATAATGCGCGGGCGCTTGCTATCGCATTTGCTATTTCTTTCTGTCAAATGATATAAGATGGTGACGGAATGAGATGGTGAATGCGATTACGAGCGGCCGTGAATTAAGCACCGCATTGATATAGATTTTTTTTATTGCCAATCTATAGGTTAATTCTTATAAGTGCGTAGCTGAGTATTGTTTTCTCACTGAAGAATGTAAACGTAATAAAAAACGGTGATTCTTTACTACCCCTTTTTGGTTACTAAAAAACATTTATTTCGTCCTAACCTATTGCTCTTTCCGTGCGAAATTGTGTCTCCAATGCCCTTGTGTGGGATAAGCCCTTGATATTTCGTTGAAAGGATAAAACTCTAGTCATGTCCACAGGCTTTTGAGATAAGGTAAGGAAAATGGCTATTTACCAAAAAAATATTGCCACGGAATGGTTCTATGATAGGTTTCCGTATGTTACAAACAATCTAATGCAAGGATTTACGGGCACTATTCTACTTGTTTCACTTTGTGGATGTTATTTTTAGGGAATCTAGGTGCATGAAGCGTTCCAATCGCGGCATCCCGTGTGTTAAGAAAATCGACTAGCAGTGTCTGTCAACTAAAAATCCTAATCACCACCACGATACATGGTGTGGTGCGTGGTCGCAGAGTTTTAGTTCATACGGGATATGGCGGTTGACTCGTTTCAGATCCCCACCTATTTTTTAGGCTGTCACTAGGGCATGGAGCTATGTCCTGTCCGGATTTAGTATAGTACCTACGAACCTATATCTTCTCTAGAATATTGTAAAAGACGACCAAAGAATTTGATATGACTGATACGAGAGTGGTCCACAGAGGATTCTATTGCCAACTATTAACTCTGTACTCCAGCACTGCTAAGAAAACAAAGGCGAACCACTACACTACTTTCCCAAGAAAGTATACCGACATCTTTGATCAATTATAACTGTAGATACACATTGCCGAACAAAAACCCCTTCAAAGAATGTCCGAACTTTTTTATTTGGTTGCGTAACAAATAAAATCATCACCTACACAGAAATTTGAACCTAGTCTTTACTTCATTACAGTCGAATTTCGGTAGCGGCAAAACTCCACTTGACAGCTAAACTTGACAATTTCACGCAACGTTCTGAGAAAAAAGAAGGCCACTTTTGTCAAAGTGGCGCTCATTTGGCTCGGACATTTTCGGGCGCGCGACTGTGGATCTACAGTTATAATTGATCAAAGACCGACATAGAAGAAGTAGAGGAATACAATTAGTAATATCTCATTAAATACCAAATAGCTAAGGAGTAGAATTCTCTGCCTGCGACTGTGTTCCCTGAACACAACAATTTGGCGGTTTTCAAGCCCAGGCTGAATGAGCATTTACTAGCGTGCTCCATCGTAGGCCTCATCTTTGCTTTCCATCAGGCGTAAGGTAAACGTCCCTGAGCTCGACACTGACCCAATACGTGGCACCTTCAATCTTATGTCATGGTAAGAGAGGTGACAGATGGGTGTCATCCACTGGGCGTTGAGGTGTCGAGCATTGGAACGTTTTTTTATGTTAGAGAGGCCAGACAAACGAACTAGTGGGTAACCTGATGTTAAATGAACACCACTGTCCATAGACACCCGCAGCGCTTTATTCGATGCCAGTGCGTTGTCGGCCCTAAAGGAGAGGAAATAGGGGAAGGGGGAGAGGGAGGGGGAGAGGGAAGTGGTGAGGTATTGGGCCCCCGGCACTCTCACTGACCGTACGAAACGCAAGCAGGATTACTGCTGCTTCACGCCGGTGTTCTGTGAGAGGGTGGTACTGCCCCGGACGAGCCGGCCCATTCGTGATGCAGCGGCTAGCTACAACATGGCTCTACCACTACAAATTACTACTATTACTATTTTATTTTTTGTATTTTCTTTAATGTCATATAAAATATAATACACCCATATAAAATTAATTTTAAAAAAAGCATTCCTTTATTTATTATTCGTTCTACTATTGTCACCAGGCCGTCCAGAACCAGTGGTGTCCTGGCTCATCGATGGCATGCCAGCCCCTCAGTACATAGGAGTGAAGACCGATACCCACGTAGTGGTGAATCGTCTAGAACTCCAACATCTGAAGAGAGAAGACCTGAACACCACGTTTCGGTGTCGAGCAGCTAACACTCATCTTGTGGCCCCTCAGGAGAAAAGTGTTAGGCTAGAAATGAACTGTAAGTAACTTGTATTATAATAGTAAGTTATTGAATCGTGATCCTCTGAGGAACCTTTTCACAGAAAACGTGCAGCAGAAAGCGTCCAGCTTAGCTTGAAAAGATCCCTTTTAGGGATAACTTCGCCTTTATACTCTTTCTATTTTTTATGTTTTAAGTACAATAAACAGACATAGGAATTTAGGGCAAAATATACTGACGGGTAGGGAGTTTCAGATCGCTCCAATTTATTTTTGTAAACATATAATTTTATAGAAAGTATAAACAATAAACGAAATAATAAACAAATTCTCTTTTTCGTCAATTCTTTTTCTATGTATTTAAGTATGTATTTATCTATATAAGTATGTTTATCGTCCGTCGTCTAGTACCCATAGTACAAGCTTTGCTTAGTTTGGGACTAGGTCGATTTGTGTAAGATTGTCCCCTAATATTTATTTATTTATTTATTTATTTTTTACTATTATAATTTTAAACTTAGGTATGTATCAGTCAAGAAAAGTTGACATTTGCTTTGACATAATGTATTAAATTTAGCATGTTGGGTCTTACGAGGTTATTATAAATATTTTATAGTGCAATGATACTCCTCACAAAGCCATCATTTAAAATAAACTTTGTGTAAATTTTATCATATTTGTCTCCGTAATAAGACTTACAAAATGATACAAACTTACAAACAAAGCTAGGTGCGATCTCAGTACCATATGGGAACAGCGTCGATAGTTAAGTTTATCGATAAAGGAACTCCCTACCTGCCATTAAATTTTGCCCCTTAAATTCCTATATCTGACAATAATGTATTTACATACATAAATAAATACGTGTTTGATAAGAGAATTCGATATGAAACTTGATGTAAGAACGTTCTACGGAGACTCAGGAATTAAATTCGATAGCACCTAAGTACTCAAGTTCATAATGACCGGGTCCAGGTGCCCCTTGTTTTATCGACCAATTTCTCATCGAATTTTATTTCAATGTAAACTATTAATAGAATATTCGTTTCATATAATTTCTCTTGAAGTAATTTGATTTCATCGATTATACATTATAAATTTTCATAATCCCTATAGCAACTGTACAAGGATTAAATGTCATACATAAACTATGGTAAAGACAGATTAACTAAATGTCAGAGTTCATCGGCGTTTTATTCCTACCCCTGTCCGTCTGTCCGGTATGATTTGGTGATAGGTTTGAGAAAATTCAATGGATGGATTAACAATTAATTAGTTTAATAACTAGTCTTTGCGCAACTTCGTTTGCGCCCTACGAGAACTTTACACGTTCTCGAAAAAAAAAGTAGTCTAAAAATTATCTTAATATGGAATAAAAATAGCTTTCTAATAGTTAAATATTATTTAAAATCGGTTCAGGAGCTTTATTACCACCAACAATCTACATACAAACAAACCTACTTAGACACTGAAACTAACTGATTTCATGATCATCCCAGCCTAAAATAAAGTAAGTTGATATTATTTAAGCGATCACTCTAACCAATAACTAGACAGTTCTATGATTGTATTTACTTTTGTGACTTGAAATACCGCAGCATCTATGATAACTTAAGGTAAAGGTACAAAACCTTTACCTACATAAAGGTACAGTCTAAAGTTTTTATTTCATTTAATTTCATTATCTAGAACCAAAATTAATAGAGGTATTCATGGACCAACTATCACCGTATGATATATTTAAGACAAAAAAGCCATAATGTAAGCAGCCGAATGTAATTTTAGAATACTAGCAGTATTTTGTCGTATTCCTTTAAAACGGCCGATTTTACGTCTACTTAATATTAAGTTTCAAAGCTTGCGAACTTGTATTCCGCTACCACTAGAATTGCTAATTTAATGTGAAACACTAAAAGGTGAAACCGAAGGCCGAGTGATTCAAAACTAGACTAAACGTAAACATGTATTTTATGTACGCCGGGAGGGCATAATTTGAATTTAGTGCTGCGGCAGGCTATTACGCAATTCTGCGCCACAGGCTAGTCGTACTTTGCTATCAAAGAACTTTCAACGTTTTGAGTTTAAAAATTAAATTCCGGCGTCCATATTCAACTCTTTGATGTGCGTATAGCTAAATGCGAAAGAAATTGGTATCTATTCGTGCGAAAACCACCACCACAATTTATACATATCTAGACTAAGAATACAATTAACAAAGGGGCTGTTTCACCACCCATTGATTAATTTTAACTGACGGATAAATGTGATGCCGTCTCCGTCTATTCGAACAAAACAAACAGAGACGGCATCACATTTATCCGTCAAATAAATTTGATCAATGGATGGTGAAACAGGTGGTAAGTCTAAAAAAAGTAAGTTAGGTAAGTATAAATAAACTAGTTGTTGAACGCCACTTCATCTGCGAAGAATAGGTGAAAAATAGCCTTCGACTTTATTCTCAGACAAAAAAATATAGACAAGAAATTGCATAAAAATTCGTCAAGCGTTTCGGAGGAGTTCGATAACAAACACCGTGACACGAAATCTAATATATAAAAATCTCGTGTCACGGTGTTTATTTATCGAACTCCTCCGAAACGGCTTGACCGATTTTTATGAAACCGTGCCAGGAAAATTTCTAGGTATATTAATTTATAATATTGGTGGGATTAGTCGATAGAATGGCTCATCATTCTAAGGTAACGGGTATCTAACTTAGCAAGTTTAGTGACGAACGGCGGCTAAATGAATTGTGGCAACGAACGTGACTGAACGCAGGAGTCCAATGGAATTTAGGTGTCTCTAACGGAGACCCATTGGAAGGAATTATTCAGATCATGATTCCGGTTTGCTCGTCAGAGTCTAGTCTCCACCCTAAATGTACATTCGTGAAGCTTACGTTGATTGTAATCTTCTAATTATATAAAAATCTCGTGTAACGGTGTTTGTTATCGAACTCCTTCGAAACGGCTTGACCATTTATATCAAACTTTTTTGTCTGTACTTGGTAAGTCTGAGAATAGGTCGTAGACTGTTTTTATACCCCTATGCTTCGCAGACGGAGTCGCGTGCAACAGCTAGTTTAAATATAAACAAAGGTCGGAAAAACGGCTGTCATTTTACTTTTGAGTGATTAATGATTATGCACACGACAATTATGACTATTCCTAATTATATTTTTCCAGCACGAACGATGTGGTAAGTGTTTGACATAATAATAACATCGACCATTCTGTTATCGATAAGTACCACTTCAACGTCACATTATAATAATAATAATAAATTAACAATAAAAAATATAATAATATTTATTAATAATAAATTAGCTTATGTAGTAGCTATTTGGAAATTTTCACAATGTCCTACAACTCATCGGTGTAAGAAGGTGGCAAAATAGTAACACGCGTTTAATTTAATTTCTCTATTTAATACCAACGTTAAGTAGGTAATCAAAACTTTTTACATTCATTGTCCTTATTCAGTGAAGAAGAAAAAAAGACAAATCACTGTCAATTCTTTTACATTGCACATTAAGCAAAGCAAATACATACTTACAAAAGTCTGCAGTTTAAAAATATTTATTTACTTAATTTTGACATTAATTAGAGGAATGAAATGAATAGCTACTACGTATTGTGTATTTCATTATGACATTAAAGTAGTACTTGACGATAACAGGATTGTATGTATGTATGTATGTAAACACTTTATTGTACATAAAAACACAAAAATAATACAAAACAACAAAACAAAAAGAGTACAAAGGCGAACTTATCCCTAAAAGGGATCTTTTCAAGCTAACCTAGCATGAAAGGAAAAACTTAAAAAAAAAAAAAGATAAATATTGTCGATGTTTTTATTATATATCACACTAACCACAATGTCGTTCGTGCCAGAAAAATAACTAGGTATAATTATGACCCATTAAAGGTCGATTCATATCACACCGATCGTGTCAGACACGTGCCGTATCAGACACCGACAAAATATTCTTTGCGCATACTGACCGAGCAAGACCCGTCTCTGCGCGGTCAAGTTACGATAGATATTGTAGCGACTACTAGCGCCATCTAGTCATCACATAAGAAACTAATTACTACAATCCTGCATCGCACAATCGAAGATTCTCAACTCAGCTGCATAAATACAACTTCCAACTCTCATCCTTCTGACTTCAGTCCCCAGGCATAACACCTGCCTGGAGAGAGATCTCTCTATTGCAGCTACCCCCAAATTGGTGACCCACGACATTGGACAAATCGCAACCTTCAAAGATTTACAAGACGAAGACGCTGTCTCATAGCAAGCCAGACTTACCGCACTGTGCACCATTAGCATGTAGCTATTATCTGCCTGGTGTCTACAGTTCGCAAATCCTCCTCCCACTACTTCCACTTCCCAATCAATAAACCAACGTTCGCCAACATGTCTCCGAGCAATCACCCAACAAGGATCCAGAAGTAGCAGAGGAAACAACAACGCTCGCCGACGAGGCTGGAGCGACTGGCCCTTGCAAGCGCACATGACGCACGGATTGCTCTGCACTGCACTACAAATCGTACCGACCCCGAAAGGGGGGCTGATGTAGCGACTACTAGCGCATCTAGTCATCACATAAGGAACTAATTACTACAATCCTGCATCGCACTATCGAAGTTTCTCAACTCAGCTGCATAAATACAACTTCCATCTTTCATCCATTAGACTTCGGTCCCCAGGCATAACATCTGCCTGGAGAGAGATCTCTCTGTTGTAGCTGCCCCCAAAATATGAATTCGTTAATAGAAACTGTATAGAAGAATACTATTATTTTCTCTGCCACGGCTCAAGTCTGACACGCTCGGTGTCTGTAGATATGAATCGACCTTTACGAGTCGAAGAAGTTCGCTCACAGTCTACAGATGTCATTGGAGCGTATTTTAATATTGTAGGAAGTCTTTGCTGCATGAAACAAGATTAGGTTTTCAAAATGACGGGCGTTTTTTCGACCCTTGATTATCAAGGGCTTGATTAATCAATTCAATGGTGGGTGAGATATTCCCTATCCGCACGACTAGAGCTCAAGCCCTTTCATTCTGAGAAGCCTATGCAGCAAGCAGTGGACCGTTACTTTACACTAGAAATAATGACGACTATGAATGTGTGTATGTATGTGTATGGTGTGTTTGTTAATCTTTCACGTCACGGTTGAACGGATTTTGACGAAATTTAATTTCTTCTTTCATTACCAGTGGCGCCTTTATCAGTATCTTTGGTGAACCGGCCACAACAGCTGATTGCTGGGGCAGCTTCCACTCTTCGATGCATCGCTGAAGGCAGCCGCCCTTCGGCACTGATTACCTGGTTCAAAGACAACAGGAGCTTTGAGAGAGAAAAGGTAAGGATCAGACATAGGAATTTAGGGGGCAAAATTTTATGACAAGCAGATAGTTTCTTTATCGATAAACTCAACTATCGACACGCTTTTCCCATATATCTACCAGAGATCGCTCCCAGCTTTGTTTGTAAGTCTATATTTTGTTTATAGGTAACTATTATTTTGGAAATGATGATAAAGTTTACACAAAGCGTATTTTAAATAGTGATTTCCTGATATGTTTGGAGTGGCCAACGTGCTCAATTGTATCTGCATTAGCAAAACACTGTAAAGGGCCTTAGTGCGTCATGAAATATTTTTGAACGTTCTGTTTTCTCTGATTTTGACTATACTTTTTAGGTGCTTGTGTTCCATTTCTTGAGAGCAATAAAAGTATTCACTTTCCAAAGTCCTTATAATTTTAGGTATGGCCCATACTATTGTGAATAGTAACCAATACAAAATAAATAAATTATTATGGCTAGTCATTTTAGTTCAATCGATTCGCTTTAAAATTGTGTAAATATTGTGTAAAGAGTAATTTCAATGAGCCGTACGTAAGCAATAAAATAATATATTGTAGTGTTACATTAAATAGCGAATTGCAAATAAATACCTAGTTTCCGTCAACACACAACGTGTTTCGACGCAATTAATTTATGTTAAACAAACTTTGCTTACACATTAAAATTTTGGGTCATCTCACGACTAATTACAGTGTTGTTTTAACCTAATGCAGTCCAAGTTCATTAAATATCATGCTACGTTGTGGTACCACATTCCTTTTTCATTAAATATGTCTGGGTTCACGGAAGAGTCGGTGCCTTCCAGCTAACTAGGTCAGTTGTCTAATCAGATCTCTGTGGCCGCGAAATGACTTAACAAAATTTGCTGTAACGTAATGCTTCGTCATCGTGTAAGAATAGAAACACGACAAAACCAAATGCTAGTTAAGAACGAGAAAAATGCTTGGAACTTTGCGTCACGTGATAACTATAACTACGTATAAATTAAATAAAATACCTATTCATTAAGAGGTAACCAACCGGTGTTTTTATAATTAATTTTATGCAACTTGCACTTGGGTCAAAATAAGTCTTCTAGTGATCGAATTGACTTGAAATTTGAATAAAAAAAGTGGTGTCAGATAAAAAGCTTACTTATATTAAAAGAAAAAAAAAAACAAAAAAAAATATTAGCATTACAAAATTTTTACCGTGTTTTGACCCCATTTTGAGCTGATCAAAAACATAAAAGATTGACTAACGCAAAAACTGGCTGTCGACGCATTTTACTGGTCAAAAAATTTTTTCGGTAAAGTGGTAAAGCAACAACATAAAATAGATTTAGCTAATCCTTTCTAACATTTTTTTAATAGGTTGCAGACAAGAAAATATATCGCAAATTCGTCCTTGTTTCGAAGCCGGTTAGAAAAGACTGTAAGCGTGTCATTCTCATTTAATAAATAAGAAATAATACGTCATTTTATTAATGACCCGACCGCCTCCTTGTAAAGTTTCTAAATATTTCTAAGTAAAAACGATATTATTACTAAAGTTATTTCAATTGAGTGTGACATGCAAATATTTGAGCCAGACGTATGTTGACACTGATTATGACGGGAATATTTTAACGAAATAAGTAATGTTTGTTTTATATTAACTTTCAAAACTTAATCCCCAAAAGACTAATTAAGTAAGTTAATGTTGGGTGTGTGAGTTAAACTTGTTATAATATTAATCCTTACATTTAATTGGTGCTGCTTAAATGCTTTTCATAATTACTTTTGCATCTAGTTCTACACTCGAAGTTTGAGATTTTAGATTTATTTGAGTTATACTGTGCCTGTGTTTAGAATTTAGTCTTACGCACATAATATATTTTATTTCTTATGAATTTGTTAGTTCACTTACAAATTTTCTATTCTATGTTTTATTTTATAATATATGTAAATACTTGCGTAGCAACAAATTACTCTTTAGGATTAGCAAATACCTCTTATGTAAGTCCTTGTTTTATTTTTGAATAAATAAATACATTTTACGAGATATACAACAAAATATCATCAAACCCAAAAATAGGGTCAACGCAATGTACTTTCATTATCATTTCAACGGAAGAGTAATATTTGTATTTATACAAAGTACCTGGGCGACCGAGCTCTGCTCGGGCAGAAACTCGGTACCAAGCGTTTTCCCAGAGATAAGACCAAGCTAGATCAATTTTTCATCCCCGAAAACCCCCAAATACCAAATTTCATCGAAATCGTTGGAACCGTTTCCGAGATCCTGATTATATACACCGGAGGGGTGGGGGGGGTGAGAGGGGGGGAGGGGATGCGGGGGAGGGAGCGCGGGGGTATTAAAGGGGGGATGAAAATTTCATTGATTTTGCCGTAGGATGCACCGTTTTCAAGATATTTGACAAAAACACCGGAGGGGGTGGGGGGTGGGTGAGTCACGTTAAACTATCGTCCGTAAACCGACTTTACAGACAACCGGCTTTTCCTGTTCTGTGCTCCCAATAGGGAACGTGCACATAGACGGTGCTGCCAACTGGTGCCATAAGGGTGCCATCAATTTGAATGTTTTACCTTGATAAGTTTGTTTTACTGTCCGCATAGTGTCTCTTCTGTCGCATTAGTGCTGCCGCCTGTAGTTACTGCACGTTCCCTATAATACTTTTTCTAACAAAAAAGTAAC
This sequence comes from Archips xylosteana, assembly GCA_947563465.1. NCBI lineage: Eukaryota > Metazoa > Arthropoda > Insecta > Lepidoptera > Tortricidae > Archips > Archips xylosteana. The sequence goes on from OX387362.1 coordinate 9,888,046, forward strand.
TTTTTCTCACAAAAAAGTAACTTTTTCTCACAAAAGAAGAAACTTGACGTTTTTTCATAAAAAAAAAACTTGAAAAAAAAACTAAAAATCTTGAATAAAAACGTGGTATCGAACCGAGGTCGGCTGAATCCGCGACCACCCGATTTCTAATATGCCATTATGATCTGCTCGAAGTCGGCGAAATTTAGCTTTATATTCTAATGCAAACAAAAATAGCCGGAAAACACGAGTAAAAGCGATTTTCTGAAAATGAAACATAGCTAGATCAGTTTTTCATCCCCGAAAACCCCCACATACCAAATTTCATCGAAATCGTTGGAGCCGTTTCCGAGATCCTGATTATATATATATATACATATATACAAGAATTGCTCGTTTAAAGGTATTAGATTAGATAGATAGATTTGCCATCATCATTTATCATTTGTCACTCCAGGGATAGTAAGTAAGTAAGAACGTAAACCGATTTTCTGTGTTGTATACTCAAAGTTTTGCTCAAAGATAATATTATTATTATTAGTGATAACACTTTTTCTGTAAATCATGAAGTCATTCAGCAATCAATGGACTCTTAAAGAAAACCATTCACACTCTTTTCGCTTTAGACTTGAAATTCCTGTATACTTATTTAGTTGTTATGTTTACGGGCACACAGTAGAATTGAAAATTTTATTGCATCGAAAAATACGAGTAGACTTATTATTATGCTATTCTTCTTCTATTTTGTCATCGATTGAACATCATTGAACACCACAGTGACTAATTAAAAGTCTTCTTATACCCGACTTTACTACCTTACCTTAACAGGGAAAGCATGATTTTGTATCATAACTAATTTTTTATTTTCTGTTCATTCCTCCAGATCAGTGACCACTCGAACGATACTTGGTCAGTCAGCACTTTAGTGTTCACACCTACTCCCTTGGACAATGGAGCAGTGATAAAGTGCATAGCGGCCAACCCGTCGCTACCGCGGAAGGCCATAGATGACAGCGTGCAACTCAATGTCGTATGTTAGTATCACATTTTTCAGCTTGCGGCCACTTTCAAATTGGTGCGGTAGCAGCGCAGCATGTCTTGACGAAAACATTCGCGACTGTATATCGCTACGTGCCACGCTCGTAACAAGTAGCAGCATTTTTCCACGTTTTGTAGCAAGAACTGCCTACGAACACAGAACCCGCCTGTCGGGTTATTAGCACTGAATGTTTGAGACCAGCCTGCTGTTGCGCTGCTAACGCCATAATTAGAAAGCCGCTTTTTTTTTTTTTTATGTTAGTGAAGCCAGACAAACGAACTAGTGGGTCACCTGATGTTAAATGAACACCACTGTCCATAGACACTCGCAGCGCTTTACGCGATACCAGTGCGCTGTCGGTAAATCTTACTGGATTTATAAAAAAAAGAAGGAAGAAGACTCTTTTCTACTATACTGTGAGCACTGGCTTCCTCTCTTCAATGATAAGGTTTGGGCTTTCGTCCACGCGGGCCCTGTGTGTATCAGGAACTTCATACACAACATTTAGGCACTATTTTACTCTCACTTTCTGTTAAGTTCCTGTTATTTTACGTGATAGATATCTATGATGCCATCTTTGTTTAATGGAACACAATACACAAACACTGATTATAGATATCTGTCGATTAAGATAATAAAACTTAACAGAGACTAGAAAAGTAAGTGGTTATGCAAGTGTGTTCACAGGTTTCCTCACGAGGTATTTTACCAAATGTTAAATCATTGGTTATACTTTCAATTGAATGTAATGCAAAATATTAACTAAAGCTGAAAAAAATACTAAGTAAAATTTTATAAATTGACTAGGTAAATAACCCACTCCGCATCCTACCGGCCGCGTTGCCCCGTTGAACGATAATGGACAATCTTTGCACCACAAATGACTCGAGGCTGTTTGTCTAATGTGCGAGCACTTGCGATCATATTCCACATCTCTTTCTACCGTCATCCTATACCGTGTGACAGAATAAAGTTGTGAAAATAATTGTGATTCCAAAAGTATTACTCAATATAAGGCCTTCTGAGCGAGAGTCCAAGCCGCAAGCAGAAATTGATAGTAATATTGTCATTTGTTTATCGAAATTTGCACACATTTGCGAAGCTAATAATTCAACAATGTAAGTACGACTATAGTCCCTAATCTGTACTGACCCATTAAGATAGGAGGCCTGTGCTCTGCAATGAGATATGTATAATTCTGGAATATAATTTATTACAGTAGAGATGGTTTCTCAATACAGAACCCTTGTTTATTGTTTGGTTGATTATTATACCGGAAAAATTGCCGATTAAAGAGGATTATATCTAACAATCTAGCTACGACTATTGAAATTTTAGGAACCATTATAGATTAACCATGGCCGTCCGTCCATTCATAGCTTAGCTTAGATCTGTTAGTACTAGAAAGCTATAATTTTAATTAGCTAGTTTTAAAAACCTTAAAAAAAATGATAGCATTTACAAAGAATCTAAAAGGAAATCACAGTTTAGTAGGATTTTCAAGATAACGAGTCGATCAAAAATTGGCGCGACACGCATTTTACCGCTTTTTTATACATTGCGTGTCTTGCCAAGACACTGCTATCCGGTGAGCGTCTCGAACACGCAATGAACAGGGAATTCGCTGGCCACGCCTGCCTTTCGCGCAGTTGTACTCGGGTTATTAAATTTTAGAATTGGCAAAGTGTTAGCGAATCTTCTTTTGTTTTAGGATAGCAGTAATTGCCTATACTATCACGCTAATATTCGTTTCGTTTTATCTGTTTTATATTCAAGAAAAAAGTATGTTCCACTTCGTAACTTGAATCTATAATAGCCTTATTTATTATAATGTAGATTTTCTAAACAAATGTGTCCTCTCCCAGACAGTCCACTCGTGACCCTCACGCTGGGCAGCACTCTCAACCCCCACGACATAAAGGAGGGGGACGACGTCTACTTCGAGTGCAACGTTCGGGCCAACCCAAGGGAGCACAGGATTTCATGGTTCCATAATGTAAGTGTATACATTAGCTAGCTACAATCGTGCAAGATTGGCAAGCAAATATGGCTTTACAACAATCCTCACTTAAGTAGTCTAACTAAATATTTTTAAGTTTAAAAACAGAAATCCAGTTAAGAAAAAAGAGCGTTTTGGTGACGCAAAAAAATAATATGAGAAGGGGTGCGATTTTCTAAACGTACCGCCGCGGAGTTATCACACTGCGCTCGGAAAACCATCATGACTTGACCCGTTCAGTCACACCCATTATATGAAGTCGGATGTCTTTTTGTTGGTGAACGTCAACATCAACGCGCATATCGACGGCAGCAAAGAGTGAACGGTTATCTAAGGAATTGGAATTGTACAGAACAGTAACTAAGAAAAAATTTAAATATTTGGAACAGTATTCGTAATCATAAAATGTTTTCTCCACTTCTTTCTGTTACAACGTATAAGATGAGGTTAGAAAGAGATGGCGAGAATACGATCGCGAGTGTCAGCACGTTAGAATATACGGCCTCTGGTTTTACATTCTCCAACCATATTATTATTTACCTACTGCTTTTTGGTTTCAAAGTCATTACTTGATTCTCGAACGAAAGATATATGTGACGTAAAAAATTTCGGTAGTTCTGCAATTTTCTGGCATAATCAAGAGTTAATCGAACGAAGTGAGAGCACCAATAGTTCGAGGGGAAATGGGTAATTTGACCCGAGTTAAACACTCTACTTTTCATGTCGACTGTGAGGAAAGTAAAATACTACAAAAAATGAGAATAATAATAAATTGAATTTACTTATAGCCAACCTCCAACCTTTTCGCCCTGGCCACTTACCGCGGCCAAAAAATCGAGTTGGTAACAACCAAGGGGCTTATATACAAAACTGGAGGTTGAACGCCAAACGAAGAAGTTTTGACCTTTATTACTTATTTATATTTTTCTTTCACATTTTCACGAATGACTTTCATCTCTTTCAATCTAACTAAAGAAAGAGATGGAATATTTTCGTGACGTAATTAAGATCAAATTTCTTGTTTCAAATGGATGTTCGGCGTACAACCTCCAGTGTTGTAAGTATAAGCTCCTTGGTCACGACGTGCATCTAATGGAAAAAGTGTCATTGACGTAACTGAATTTATCTTCGACTCCGTGGCTAATTGTAAAAATTAAAAAAAAAATACTTTCCACCCTAGAGATGAAAACGCAATTTTCCACCCGGCTATCTACCCATGAAAATTTAACTTTCCGAACAGGAGAGATGAAAGGTATCTTATAATTATATTAATCCACATCGTAAGCTATCTGTGTGGCAAGTTGGCAACTTTCATCAGAATCCGTCGAACCGTTTTAGCGTGAAAGAAGAGTAAAAAACATCCTCTGTCCTTCCATCCCTACCAATTTTCATGTTCATGATTATTAGTGGGATAATAATACTAAAATACTTCTTTTTATGTTTCTCTCTTTAATCAAATTATATTAATGCTTACTCCTACTCGTTAAACTAACAACAAATCTTCTACATACATAAAATTATTATGGCAGCATGAGAGACTAAAATAGCAGTGTATGTAAATACCCTACTACGTTAATTTTGTGTGCTATCATTGTACACATTACTCGGCAAATTAACATACAATTATTATATTACATTGCGTCTACAGCTGCATTTTGTTATTCAAGCTGTCTTTGCGCATTTAATTTTGCCGATGGCAAATAAAGCAGAGGTGATAACTTTTTAATGACTATAGACCGGACTAGAGAGCGATAGTAAAGTCACATCACATATCACTTTTAGCATTAGATATTTTCAAAAAATGTCTATTATCACTTATCAAAGCGACGTAGATTTTTTTTTAATTTTTCCACAGTTATTACTTGCCCTGTTGTTCGGTACCAGGTTTAATGTTGAGTTTTGAGACACTATTTAGATCTAATATGAAAGAGTAACATAATATTACAATTTAAAAAAAATGTGAGACATGGTTTCAAAATCGTGTCACTTTTCCGCCTTATTGGCAAGAATAAAAGCTAATGGAAGGCTTGATATAGGGTGACCACAAAATTATGGGCTTGGTGAAGGGAGTGGATTGATTGAATTAACTTTATAACACTTTGCTTGCACTTTTTATGAGTGCCTCGCCTCGCGTCGACGAGCTATAACAACAAACTGTTATCTTCTGTTTTTATCTTTCAAAATTAAATTGGAATTATTTTTTAGATTCATAAATCACAGAATGTCAACGCGCTTGCATAAAAGCTTTTGCGCTAATTTATTCAAAAAATGGCTAAACTAAACGATATTTTGATTGCATTTTGTCGAACAGCCAAATTAAGTTTTTGACGTCAATACATATTTTAAATAGAGTGTTTTTCAACTAAATATTATAGTGGATGTTCCCACCATTGAATATGTTCACAATATTTAGACATTTAATTAACATTCACGTCACTTAAAACCGAATTTGTACCTAAAATTGATGCTATTCATAAATTTTGAATTAGGTAAATTTGCTTTTCAAGCGGCCTTTGATATCGTTACGAGTAACATCTGTCGGTGTGAAATTTGGAAGCCATTTTAATTGACTAAATGTGCTAGTGCTTTGTTGTGCCTGATTGACAGTCGCCCTAGCTTTTAATAACAAGGCTATTCGGTGATATTGTTTGGCCATTTTCCAAAACTAGAATTAAGTCGATTGGCTTTTGTTAGAATGTAGGTAGCGATGAGTTAGATCCTCTCGCTGACTCAGGTAATCAGATTGACTCGCTAACTTAGGGGCTATATTAATGTTTACGTAGGCTGGTAACGTCGGAAATCTTTAGCTTTAGCAGAGACCTCTGAGGTTTCCTGTAACTTATACAATTAGAGTTTTACAAAAATATTTTTTTTTCAACTGGCAGTCGGCTCATAGTTTAGTTTGGATCTCTATGTAGGTTTTTGATTGAACCACCTCAATCGTAATTCACTATGGAGCCTTCACACAGAAAAGGGACACGCGGACTTCACACGGAAAATTATTATGTCGCTTACTTTGAAAGCGTTCCATCTTGGGTCAGCATTTAAATGCTTTGACTGTGCCATGTCAATGTAATATACTTTATCGGGTGTATTATATAGAGATAGAGATACCTTATTATATTTTAGATAACCTGTAAAACTGTCAAAAGTGAAGTATCGCGATTTAGTGTCATACATAAAACAGGACTTAACGGTCAAGCTTAGACTAGGCTTAACGACTAAATCTAGTTTATTTTTTTCCTATAATCGGCCATAGGGCACATGATTACAATTGTAACTGTAAGAAATTTAATTCCTTCTTAATTAGGTATGAGATTTCCACTATCTGAAAGCAATCCATTTACTAGGATAGACCCGTGACACAGAACATGACTTCGGGAATCATCGTCAGCACTCGGTCCCTGGTTCTTCAGAAGGTCACAAGACAAGAAGCGGGCGGGTACGCTTGCAAAGCTGCCAACGCCAGAGGCGAGACTTCAAGTGAGGTCGTCAGGCTACGGGTGCAATGTAAGTGTATCAGTTATTTTTGAAATATTTGTATAAGATGTAAAGTTCTGACTAACTGACTCATCATTATGTTCATCAACATAGGAAATGCCCAAATATTTGGACCTAGAATTAGAATACTTTGTACCTAAATAGGTTCCCTTTGTGTTACAAGGAATGAAGACGGATTTTGTAAAATTACCAAGGGCATTCTGCATCAGGGACAAACCATGGACGTGATCTAGTAAGTTTATATTTATACTAGCAAGCGCCCGCAACTTCATGCTGTTGTTGAACTCCTTAATATCCTCAGGAAATTTCGCAAAAGTAGCTTTATTCCTCATTAACATCTAACAATTGAATTTTAGCATTCTATAGAACATGTCTTAAAGATTGAGCCGCGCGTTGATGTGATTATGATTAGGCAGTCAGTCAGTTAACTCTAGTCTAGACTTTTGTTGTTGTTTTTGCATATCTAGATGATTTTAGACATAGAGATAGGCATAACTTTATTCGACATCAAAAAAAGAAAAATACAGTGACTATTACAGAAGAAAAATAATAATAAAAAAAGAAAACAATAATAATAATTAAAACAAAAACATAGTTAAGATGTCGAAAAGGAATTTGACTCGGCATTAAGCTGCATTAGGTGTCTGCTACAGCTTTTCTTGAATAGGTAACACAGTGGATGATGCTAATAAGCTGGACCCATTATGCCCGACTAGGTAAACGCACTCTGTAGCTACCTACTTATACACATATTTGCAGCTCATGCATGCCATCCTATGATTACTGATACTACCTGTATTAAAATGAGGTCTAATAAAAAATTTTAAATAAAAAATAAAACCTCCTTCAAAAACATCCAAAAAACTATGAAATAATAATTGAACCGAACCGACAACAATAAGCATGAAAATATTTTTCTTCTTATCTGTATGAAGTCGGTGCCTCAGCTCGAGCCAGCAGGAGTGGACATAGTAAACTAACTTACCTACATACCTACTATCTATAGGGCTTGTACACTCCTACTGGCTCGTGCTAAGGCACCGACTTCAACAGATAAGAAGAAAGATATTTTCATGCTTATTGTAGTCGGTTCGGTTCGATTATTATTTCAGTTTTTTGGATGTTTTTTGAAGGAGGTTTTATTTTTTATTTAATTTTTTTTATTTTTTGCTTTTTAGTTGTTTCTGTATAAAAGGGATAGGATAAAATCATCAGCTTGGCTTCGAAATAAGTCTAAATGTTGAAAATTCTATTTTTAATGCTCGACGGGGCTGTGTCATTTTATTACAGAGCTCCATGATACTTTCTGAATGCAAATGGTCGACTTGTCACTGAAAATAGTAAAATCGCTATACATTTCTCTTGAATTTTTGAGGAGTTTCTTCAATTCCTCTTGGATCCCATCATCAAAGCTGGATTTTGGTAACAACGGGACCAACCTTGAAGCATGTGTTTTCAAACAACGAAAAAAAATCGGTTCATAAATGACGGAGTTCTGAGGTAACACACGTTAAAAAAAAAAAAATCATACAACCGAATTGAGAACCTCCTCCTTTTTTTTGAAGTCGGTTAAAAATTACTTTAAGTACGTAAGTAAGTTTATTGTTTTTTTATTTTACTTTTTTAAAACCGGCTTATAATAAAAAGGCTGGCTTTTTTAAACAGAACAAATGGCTGATGGGGCCGATAAGTTCTCGAATGGAGACCACGGACTGACAATCGCAACGTGGGTCGTCCACCAGCGGGATGGTCGGACGATTTGGTAAATGCCGCAGGGTCAAGGTGGATGCAAGCCGCTTCCTACCGTAATGATTGAGTATCAATGAGGGAGGCATATGTCCAGCTGAGCAGTGGACGTTCTACGGCTGAAATAGATCGATCTGTTTAAAAAAGTCGAAGTATAAGACTAGACTCAGTATCAACGTGAATGCATTCTGAGATCGTAAATTTTTATTATATCAAGACCGTAAATAAAATATGTGCAATACTCATAGTAGTAAATTATGCAAAGCGAATAGCAAAAGTGCATACCAAAATCGGTCTAGACAAGGCAGGTGGCAATTTATTAGAAGCTAGACGAGAAAATATTTTAACATATTTTATACACCTAAGATACTTTTCTCATAAACTTAAGACGTGGATAAAAATAATGTGGTACGAGTACCTACACTATCGAAGAACTGAAAAACAGCTTATTATTATTAGTTATTCAAGATTACGGTCTTCTAAAGACAACATAAGTACTTACCCAAAAAAGAAGGTACACTTTTTTTATTTTGTTCTGCAATATTTTTGACAGTTGAGTAAAATATATTCATCTGATCTAATTATTTTGATTAAATTAGATAGGATTAAAATTCATCATCATCATCTTTTTCTTTTTAAACGAAAGACGATTAAATAGATCAGTGATTAAAATTAAAGTCACGTAATTGTGTAGACTTATACAAGACACTTTAAAAGTACCTATCACAGCAGAAAATCTAAACCGCATCAATTGGCAACATCATTTGCATAATTCCCGTAATAACCATCAAATGTGTATCCCCGTGATATGTATCGAGACCATAAAATGTCACTGCGCAGTATGAATTACACCGCTATAAATACCGACGTGTCCGCAGTATGTATTCAAATGATCGCGGTCGGATCGATGCATCTACCCGCTTCCTTCCGCCCACCGTCCGCATAGTAATTGCCGAGGAAAGTCGGTAAGGCCAGTAAATCATCGAAATTATACCCCAATATTACCACGATTCAGTCGCGCAATCTGTTGTTCCATAGCTTCACTTTAAATCATAGAGCTTTGCTTTAGTTAGCGCTCGTCCTGAATAAATTTCAGAAACGAAAACATTCGCGCGTACATTGTTTGTTCCACCTATTTTATTTCTGTGAAACCATTACTATACAAAATTCTTTTTATTTCCATGCAATAAACAGTTGAATTGTTTACAAACTCTGAACTCAGTTTTGCTGTATATTTTTATCAAGTGAACCAATGCTTCATTCTAGAAACTTATTTTATTAGTTGCTATAGAGTTCTGAAAATGTCTGTAATAAAATCGAAGAACTCTGAAGACAAAGTAAACTAGATGAGCTATTGTGCCTGTTAATTACAAAAAGCACTTGTTTCACTCAACGTTAAAACGTTTACAGATGCGCGGTACAATTTATAAGAGAATTGCGAGTAAATGTGTCCCTTAAAGAAAATTATTCCTTCAAATAATTTAAATTCACATTGTTGTGCGCGAATCCCGTTACCTTTATACCGGGAACAATGTAAATCAACAACGACGTCCGGGGTAAGATTAATTATACAATTCTATATTGGCGCATCGAATAGCTTCCTTCCGCGACCACTGACCGCCCTTAATTGCCACCCAGCCACGTTAGAAGAGACGAAATAATTACAACCAGGAAAATAAATTCTACGTTTGATTTACCTACATGTTTTTTACGACTGGGAAATTGGTGTTTGGGCGTTTTCCGATTAATGGATTCTTGTTTTCCACGATGGTAAAGAAGCTTTATTTACATGTTGATTTTGTATATTTTTATGGGGTGTTAAAAATTAAACCATAAAATGATAATTAGTTGAAAACTGTTACAAGTGAGCTTCATGCGAGTTCAACGACTTTGTATTAGGTTCTTCAAAGTTTGGAGTCCGGGAACTTAAAAGTAATAAACAAACTTCGCTTGGGATATTGATTAGATCAACAGTAGATTGCGCTTTATGAAGAATAATAACGCTTCACGTCTTCATAAGATTTATATTTTTAATCATTTATGTTGACAGGTTAGCTTTGGGATTATTGGAAATTCTGGTTTAAATATATCATAATTATAACAAGAATATTAATCTTACTGTGTTCTTAGATCACTGTCAGTCTGCAACATGACCTGGTTTAAGTTATTTGTTTCAAAAATCTTAAGAATGAGGCCACAATCACACGCAGGCTACTGTACAGCGGTAATCATGGTATCACAAATCAACGCTGATTTATGAATATACCAAGTGCTTATTACCACTATGCACTTTATAGTCCAAAGAGTCATTGTATAAATTAACAGTGGCATATTTTCTGTCCGTTGTTTAAATTTAACTTTTCAACCGACTTCAAAAAAAGAGGAGGTTCTCAATTCGTCTGTATGTTTTTTTTCTTTAACTTAAAACGTTATATTGTGCCTTTTATTGCTCAAATAAACATAAAACATACGTGCTATTCTATTGCTTCACCCAAAGAATATTATGGTATTAAGTTGTGTTGAATCTTTATCCTTCTGGCAGACTGATGACCTGGTAAAAGGTTTCAGCAGTTCGATGGATGCGGGCGGAATAGCATATTAGTAGGTTCGTTATAGTGTTTTCTTTGGTGAAAATCTACGTCCAGCAGTAGACGTCTTCAGGGCCAGATAAACCACTTCGGGGCCCCTAGACGATGCAACTCTCGAGTCCCTTTTTCAGCCGTTTGAAAAACATCAGCATCAGCAAATTTAATCAAATCTTGTTAACTGTTAATCTTATGTTTTTGTTATTTATATACTTACAAATCACCTGACAACCTGCGTCAAAAAAATAATAATATCTATTGTCACTGAGGGTACAATTTTTCCAATAAAATTATCATTGTATAAAATATATTCGAAACGTAGGATCGAGGTAGTTGGGCACGTCATACATTATGTCGATGAGTAATACTTGGGCCAGATAATTTCTTTTAACAACTGGCAAGACAAAGAGGTCGAATGACGAATTGATAACGCCTGGAAGAGCTTCTGGTCCATGAAAGAGCTGTTGAAGGGTAACCTTCCATTGTCACTCAAGCGAAAACTCGTCGACACATGTCGAGTATACTGCCCATAATATCCTAACCTACGGTGCTCAAACGTGGTCCCTGACTGAGATTCAGAAATCCAAATTGAAGGTCTGCCAAAGAGCTATGGAGCGCAGCATTTTAGATGTAAAACGAACCGATCAAGTCCAGAACACTGTACTGCACTCCAAAACATGCATCGTAGTTGTAGGCAAAGCAACTGCCAGGCTGAAATGGGACTGGGCTGGCCATGTCTGCCGCATCCATCCAGAGAGGTGGGCGCGGATTACCACTCAATGGGTGCCCCAGGATGGTTTCGGCGCCGCGGCAGGCCAAGGCGAAGATGGTGGGATGACCTAAGACACGTTCTCGAGCGACTGGTCAAATACAAGTGCAGACAGGGCGAGTTGGAAGTCCAGGGGAGAGGCCTTTGCCCAGCAGTAGGACACTGAAACAGGCTATGAAAAAAAAAAAATATATTCAACTTCTTTTCTGCCCGCGCGGGACCTTTTTAGGTCGTTGCTTCCTCGGCCAAATGATTAAAATGGGCTTGGACGTCTTTCCGCTGACGATGATGATGATGAATCTTCACTTTGCACTAATTGTTGTTCAAATACAGATGCGCCTGTCTGCGCGGAGCTGTCCCCACAAGTGGTCGGCGCGGCGTTGGACGAAGCGTTGCATGTCCGCTGTTCCGTGCACGCTGACCCTGCACAAGTCACCTTCCTATGGGAGTTTAATAACAGTGGAGAGAGCTTCAATGTATCTCCTGCTAGATATGGTAAGCACATACTATCAAGCGTTTTTTTTGGAACTCTTTGTTTAATGCGCAGGAATAAAGAGCTTCCAATTAGCAATTCAATTAGCAAAGCAAAGTATTTCGTATCTGAAGGTACCTACTTGTAACATGGTAGAATATATTATTATTTAGATTTTACCTTACGCTAAAGGTAAAATCCAAATAATACTATAAATTCTATGTTTATGTACTGTTATACCTTCTTAGTCCTAATAAATGTGCATATTATACGTACGTATTTGTTTACAAATTTGAAGGGTTGCGTGTAAAAACAGCACTCATACAGTGACAAGTGATATTACTTTCGTTCAATTCATTCGTGCCAGCTCTTGTGAGTAGACTTATATTACAAAAGTTATCAACACTAGTCTGTGTCTGTGACCTATTTCTTCTCATACAGGTACAGTGAACAGCAGTATCAGTGAACTTAGATACACGCCAGCCAGCGAGCGAGACTACGGTGCCCTGACCTGTAGGGGAACCAATAGCGTCGGTATCCAGGCCAAGCCTTGTGTCTTCCAAATTGTTCCAGCAGGTATGTACATATGTAGTTTTTTGAGTTTATCACCCAATAGCATTCCACTTTATGAAAGGTTTGAGCACTGAGCGGTCTTTTGAAGAGAAGCAAAAGTTAACGTAGCCGTTTCCAATGACTCTAGAACTTTCTTGAACTTGGAACAAAGAAAGGAGTTAACAATGTATTTCAGTTGTTACTCTTTTGAGTAATGTACGGTATGATTGTGGCCGTTACAGAGGGGTACCTTTTATCTGTACATTTATTAACATAGTGTGGCTTGCTGCTCTCCGTAACATTTTATTCACGCTTTGGGTTTCATTAAAAATAGAAACATTGTGCTGATCTGAGACCAATCTTGCTGAACGGAATCGTTGGACTTCTCTCCGGGTATAAATTTGTTCTATATCGACTATATCTTATACTTCCTGATACTTGAGGTTGGTAAGACCTTGTGTTAGGACCATTCAGATGGCTACAGCCATCTTTAAGACTAATCCTACCACTGCTGTAAGCTGTACTTGCGCTCTCGTCTTCAGGATTGGAGGCTAGGCAAGAGGCAAGATTTCAGGCTGGCGATGCATCTGCAATCATCTGGTGTTGGTGGTGCTCACTGTCTTACCAACGAATCTCACTTGCTCTTTTCTTACCATAAATATCATAAAAAGCCGTGGCATCCTAGTGGTGTGACTCATGACCTCTCATGCAGGGGCACAAATTCCGGGTTCGCACCTCCGAGTTTTTTTAAAATTCATACGCGAAATCACATTTGGAATTTACCACGAGCTTTACGGCGAAGGATAAAACATCGTGAGGATATCTGAATCCACTTGAAGCAATTTAATGGTGTCTGTGTGTGTACTTCCCAATCCAGTCTCAGCCCACGTGGGAACTGCAGCCCAAGTCCTCTAATTCTGTAGCAGCGGGACGTATAAAAGTTACGATGATGATCATAAAAAAACTTTATTTGTTTATCAGCACGACCATCACCGCCACGAAATTGCACAGTCTCCACTGGCAACGGTTCCAACTGGATCGAGGACTCTAGCAGCCAGGACGCTGGTGATTCCCTCGTGATTCGCTGCGTAGCTGGCTACGACGGCGGTTTACCGCAACTGGTGGTGCTGGAGGCTTCGGATTCAGTCAGTGGGCTGATGCGGTTCAACATCACTGCTAATGAGACTGGTGAGTTAAAAACAATTTCCAGAAACCAAAACCAGACGCATGGCAATGCAACGTGCTTATCTTATCTTACAAATACACTTCGACCCGTAGGGATCTTTTGTGTAATTACCCCTCCTTCGCACTTACTCCATTGCTTTTATCACCTCATCCATAAATTGGATGATTTGACGTAGCGGTAGTGCCTTAAAGTCTCCTGGTACGGGGTATCCGTCGCCAAAGAGTCTCAATCTTAACCTGGCAAGGGCGTCACATTCACACATAATGTGTTCCATTGTTTCGTCTTCCTCACCACATATCCTACAATCTTCATTGTCCTGTAGTCCCATCTTTACTAGTATGTGTTTAGTATCGAAGTGACCTGTAAATGCCCCGACAATGTGTCGGAGTTGTTTCCTACTGAGTGTCCAGAGCTTTTTAGTCCAGCTAGTGTCGACATTTTCAATGAATCGTTTTGAATGCTTTAGACCCACCAGTGCTTTCCACTCTTGTTGATGTTTAAGTCTGGTGTGGTCGTTTATGGCATTCTTTATGGTAACGTGCTTAACAGCCATTAAGTATCCGTGTACGTGTGTTGTTGTTGTGTGTCTGTGTTGAAAAGGAAGCCTCTGTTCACCAGTGGACATCTTTCGGCTGAAATAATGATAATGATGAAAATGATGACGTGTTAATAACAAAAGAACACTAGATACAACTACGAAGTTTAGTAGTAGGTATAAGTATTAAAGCAAAAACTTTACACAGCACTTTTTTTACTATGCTAGGTTACATTTATCTTCTATCAGACGCATACATCTTCATTTCGAACACTATGGAAAAATAATGATGGCCCACGTTCGTATAAAATAAAAGAGACCATATACAGAGTCTTTTTAATTTAATTAAGTAAATATTTGAGGAAATTTGTAACTCTTTCGGACAAAAAGTACTGAACGGGTTTTAATGAATTTTTGGCATAGCTAACCTGGATTAACATGTAAAATACAATTTAATTGAAAAAAAAAAATGGTTCCCGCAGGATAATGATAAACATATTCACCAATAACGGTAGTACGTATTCATTCTATCAAAACCATAAAAAGGGACATACATCGGTATTCGTGTTGAAAGAGGATGTAAGGAGTAGGAATACAAGTACAACCTAACTTGTTCATAGTTTTTCCGACTATTCTAAATTGAAATGCACTGTCTTTTTAGAGTATTTTAGTTGCATTCAAATACGTTATAATTATTATTACGTAAGAAAATGCAAGTAGTCATAAGTATGCCCGCATGTAGCTACTTGTAAAATATAATTCAATCAAAGTCAAAGCAAATGCAAAGCTTTTTTAAATGACTTCCAATAAAAGTACTTAAACGCTTCTGTAAAATGGTATACCCAGCTATTCACGCTGCAAGAGTTGATCTTTTGTAATGAGGCGTAGGTTGGCATCAATGATGTAAAATAGACATACTTGAGACAAC
Organism: Archips xylosteana; assembly: GCA_947563465.1. Classification (NCBI taxonomy): domain Eukaryota; kingdom Metazoa; phylum Arthropoda; class Insecta; order Lepidoptera; family Tortricidae; genus Archips; species Archips xylosteana. Next base: position 9,903,337 of record OX387362.1, read on the forward strand.
AGAACAACAGACTCAAGTGGCAGTGAGTAGAGCTAATTGCTCGTAAAACCAGCGGCCGATGAAACAGTTAGGTTCTAGAGCCCGTGAACTGGAAAATTTAGCGTAGAAAGGCCTCCAACGAATCGAGGATCTGGTAAAGGTGGTAAAGGCCACTTGGACGTGGGCTGCGCAGAACGGAATGCTATGGGAATTTTTGGGGGCATTTTTAGGCTAATATGATGATGAAGGGAATACTCCAATAGGTACTATAATTCCAAAGAGGATTCCAAATTAATGAACACTTTAGATCTTTTTTGGTAAACTTAATAAGTTAAAATAAAACCGGTCAAGTGCAAGTCGGACTCATGCAAAAACAGCTCACTAAAAAAGTCTCCGAAATGTAAGCACTAAAATAGCAAAATTATAAAGTAGGTAAACATTAGTATAGGGTTGCTCGAATTGCCTAGCAATTGACGGCTTGACAGCCGCCAACGCCTAGGCCGCCTAGCAACGCCTAACAACGCCTTGAAACTAAAAAAAAAACTGAAAAAATCGCGTTTCTTATATGACGACCCCCTTTAATTTTTGAGTTTGTTTTATTTTTAGTATTTGATGTTATAACGACCACAGTAATACATAATCGGTGAAAATTTCTTGTCTCTAGCTATGTTTCAAGATATAGAGCCCTGTGACAAATGGACAAACAGACATACAGCGGAATCTCACTAAAATTGCCCCGTTTGGGTATGGAATCCTAAAAATTACTAAACTTATGTAAACGTAACGCCGTAAATTCTATTTTGTTTTGATAGATGGCGTTGCAATGTTTTTGGTGCCTGTTGGAGCGCTCTGGTCAATCGGTGGCAACCTACAGTTAACAGTTTACGCGAGAAATGACAAGGGTGATTCAGATCGGATAACCCTGCACTCGCTGGCTTATCGGGACCCCGAAAGAAGAACTGGTAAGTTACTTTTTATCTTCCACATGTTCTGAGTCAACTAGTTTTCGTGTTACATTTACGTGATTTACTCTTTATTGTGATGCCATCTCTTTTTTTATCAAAAATATAAACAAAGACGGCGTTACAGAAATCTGCGCCATTAAATAATAGGAATTTAACAGAGAGTGGTAAAACAAGTCCTATGTTTTGAAAGTTTTTATATAAATATAATAATAAACTCATTATAGGCGCACTTACATGTAGTGACTCAAGAAGAAATTATGATATTAAATTTATAGTCTCATTTTAGCCAAGGATTCTACAGCTATAAATCTCAAACGAAGCCTCTCTAAGAGCTAATTTAATTTTAAAAGGTAATCAAGTTTAATGTTCAAAATAACAAGCCACCTCGAGTAATTTAAAGTAAACAGATGAACGTGTTTAAATAATTAAGACTACTTAAAAAGTTGGTCTGATTAGGTGACAAGATGCTAAAAATTCGAGAATGCTAATTTCTAAAATACTTATTGAGGATTCGATAACTACTTAATGCCTTTAAATTAAATAAAATGTGAATCTTTGTAAGATTATCTTGAAGAAAACTCAATTTCCTTATGTCTATTTTTTTTCTTAAAGATATAAGAGCGTTTATACCTGCTGAGCTGGCAACGTTGCATTTTTGTTAGTTTTTCTCGATTATTCCATAAAAATTGAATCAAAATTAAAAATGTGGTCATATAAGAATTGTTCAAATATATAAATTAATGTGTCTACTGCAATAATTATTCGTGATAGACTTTTATTTTCTTTAAAAACCGTTAGGTAATAATTGTTCGTTTTTAAAGAAAATAAAAGTCTATTACGAATAATTATTGCGAGTAGACACATTAACTTATATATTAGAACAATTCTCATAGACCACATTTTTAAGTATCATTAAATTTTTATGGAATAATCGAGAAAACTATCAAAAATGCAACGTTGCCAGCTCAGCAGGTATAAGCGCTCTTAATTAACTGCAATTTTCATACCACCTGATATTTTTTATTTTTAAATGAGTGCGGAATTTGGAATATTTTTATCTAAACAGATGGCGGGAGCAGTCTGGTTGCAGGAATGTCATCAACTACGTTTTGGGCGATCATTCTGACTCTAGTTATTGGATTTTGTGCAGTCGTGTTCATAGCATTTTTATTAAGGAGGAAAAAGTAAGTACATAGAACTATACCCGCAAGCAACAGCTACAGAAAAGTAGATGCAATTTATATTTATGTGCAGTCAAATTTTTAATGATGAATCTATCAATTGAGAATATATTAATCGTTTTTTTAATATATTTTGAATCCCTAACACTTCGGAAATCAAAGGATATACTTATATTCTCAAATAATAAGTAGAAAGTGAGTTAAAAATATTTGAATCTGTGGGATAGTCAAATTTTGTTATGTACATTTTTTTTGTAAAATGCCCTTTTTCTATATTCAAAGTTTTAGAAAAATGCTTTTAAGGGGATTCTGCTTTCTGTTTTAATAGGGCAGCATTGCCGACAAAGCAGCAGTCACCGGAGTTGCAATTAAACGCAGGCGACGGCCAATATGTAGTCGCGTATACGCTCAAACCGCCGAAGCAAGCGCAACCGGACATATTAAATCCACCTCCTGGTAAGACTTTATGAAGTAATTGCTAGCTGATTTTATATTTTGTAGAGCACTTAGGTACGTATGTTTTGTACAGTTAAGGTCATAAGTATACGCATGTTATCAAAGCGTCAAATATATATATGCAACTGTATGCCATAGGCGATTGGCGAGTAGCCGTAGAAGTAAAAATAATCACCACCATAACGCGGTGGTATCTCAGCGATTATTTTTACCCGTACCCGCTGTTGCCGCGGTATCGCTGAAAAAATCGCTTTTGTGGTAGAGTCCTTAACCGTAAGGTTGATGTTTGCATATCGCACTCTCAGATCAACTCAAACTAATGTACTTACCATTTAAATTTAGACTTCATTTAATTTCTGGAAGGTCTAAATTTAATTGGTACATTATATCGCGTTGCCGTTCTGTTAATCTGGGAGTGTTAATATCTATTTGGCACAATGGCTCTATAGGTATTTTTACCTTCGACTGTGCGGTCGATTTTTAGCTGACGCTGGGGGTAGGACTATTATTATTATTATTAGCCTGTATTAGGACTAAGCTTAAATAAATTAAGTAGGCAAGACTGAGTTAGTATAATTTTAATATACGTAAGCACTTACAGAAACTATCACTAGGTATGCTAAATTGTATCAAATAGAGGAATAGCGATTTTGTCGAGAAGGGATAATCAAGGGTCCGAGAAATGCTCGTCATTTCACTTACGACTGCATTGATAATTACAAAAATTTTGACGAAAACATCATTCATTCATTATTTTGTTAATTTAACTACCTGAAGTTATTAGGGTTTCGTATCCGAAGAGTGTCAAACGGAACCACATTACTGTCGCTATCTGTGCGGTCGGTGCGTTTGTCACATGCCTGTATCTCAATATTATGTTTCATTCATATATCATTTATATTTTATGCCCTTGACTGCACAGGATCCTCAGTGCGCGAGTCCTGTTGAGATTAATAAAAAATGTAATGAATATAGTAATAATGCTAATGCTGGCCGTGTAGCTTTTACTTTTAAATATTACGTAATATCTGTTCAAAATTATTCAGAATAATTTATTCTTACATAAATAACGTCGTACTAAATTCCATTTTCATAAAGCTTACCTCGTGAAAAGCTAATGTCACCCGTAATTTGTGGAATCATAATTTTAACCTAGAAGTTTGTTGGTAATCCAAATAGGATTTCTGGGAGAGATCAAAGCCACGTTTGTATTTAGCCAGGTGGCGGAAACATTTACCTACGCTTTCTGGATGTTTTCAGCCATTTCTAAAAAGCTTTTATTTGGTTTTGCTCCGTGACATTTTGGAGGTCACGGGTATGTTCACTGTAGACACGTGTATAGGCTTTTAGAATAAATTATTATAGCTTCTACTACAGTGGAGTCAGGTTTTTGTTACTAAGGCTGGATTTACCAAACTTTTATTCCGAGAATAACGCTTACTCTTAGATAGTAATGTCAAACCGCCATTATGATAGTGATTTGACATTAGGTACTATCTGAGGGTAAGGGTTATACTCGAAATAAAAGTTTGGTAAAATCAGTATAAGTTAGATGAGGTAACTAGTCTAGTGAGTACAGTAGATTGATAATTTATTCAAATTAATTTTACAAGACTAAGTAAAGCGCGTGGTGCGCAAATATACTACTTTATCTATTTACCACATTCCTCTTACTAGAATATCGTTGCTCCATATTACAAAATCGAAAAATTTATTTTATTTTATTTATTTATTCAAGAAACAAACAGTCGTTTAAAAAAAAAATCTTAATATCTAATGCTTAAGGAAAATAACTTAAGGAAGTGATTTTTGGTGGACTATCCTATTTTGATCATGTGGTTTAATGGAAATGTAATAAATAGGTAATGCATTTTTTTGAAAAATGTAGTATTTTAGGCACGAGCGCTTAATAAGTTATTTATTCTTATTGAATGTTTACTACTTTTTAAATTGTTATGGTTTTTTATTCGACTCGCAAAGCAAGGGTTTAAGCTTCACATTGTAATCTTCCACTTCAGACGGCGATCCGCTGCCAAAGCGGTGTCCAGAGGCGGTCAAGAACGGGCCGCTTCGCGACGAGTGGTCCAGCGAGCGTGGCCCTGCGTCTCACGAGGAGCCGCGCACGGTATGTGTAGTCGAGTACAAAAAGATATGTACCTACAGTTAAGTGCAAAAATACGTATTTTGTCACTAAGAGACTCACTCTTAGTGACAAAATACGGATAACTCACGTCTATGATCGAGTTTAGCTTGACATGCTTCGGGCATTAGCCACCAGCATTAGGATTACCTGCGCACTGCGTTTGGGACCAGCCGCCGTGGTGTGTGCTCCGTGATGAAGGGCTACGGATTAGCCCGAAACATGTCGACCTAAACTCGAACATAGACGTGAGTTATCCGTATTTCTTCACCAAGAGTGAGTCTCACTGTAGTTTTATTATTAAGTCGATACATATTTTAGCACATAATATTGCAAGTTTTTGATAACCGATAAATTTTTATTTATTTTATTTACACACTTCTCCTAAAAAAAACTTATTTTCCGGTTAAACACGTTTGATACAATAATATGAAGATTTGATTGAAAATTAGCGCGTAGCAGGCACCTACTGCGCAGCTTAATGCCAAGTAAATTTTTTTTTGGCGTCATTTAAGTATAGGTATAAGTTTTTTATTTTTTTGTATTAGTCAATGGACCAATGTTTTAGTCTGAAATAATTGATTGATTGATTCATTAATTCAATGTATTTTTTAATCTCGAATAAAGTTACGTCTATGTCTATATCAATACTTTTTTAACAGTTACTATCACCATCAGCAGTCGCAGCAAGCAAACAGTCTTCTGGTTCCACGACGCTCAGCAGGAGAGAACACCTCATAGCAGAAGAAATCCCAGGTCCAGAGAGCTGTGTATAGGCAAATAGTTTCTAACGAATTTTGTACATAGTAGGAAATGTAGGTATGTATTGACTGTCAAATTGTGATAAACGACATTGTAAATATTGTAAAACGAAAGTATAAAGGAGGATTAAAAATTAAGCCTGGCAAGTATTTGTTTTTATTCATTTTCGTTGAAACTATGAGCTGCGAGTCCAGAGTCAACATATAAAATTGAAGTATAAATACCATGAAAGTCTTTACCATTTTTTTCAGCAACGGCAGTTCACAGGTTTTTATAAAAATCTTAATAAGTATATAGCTCAAAATCTGAAATATACGAATATTAATCATTATCATTAAGGATTTACCACACTGAATGCGTTCTGCGGTCGCTACCGCCATCTACGATACGATTTCAAGCTACCGCCAACTCGCGAAATAAATCGAAGCTTTGCTGTCCGATTACAAATGTACTATAACATTCCTCATTACACTAAAACGTATTAATAGCTTTCGAATTTCGAACGTAACCAGTGTCACGCCGTACCAACCACAGTTCAATCAAATTAATGTAATGGAATGACCGTATCTCTTAATTGAAGATGCGACGAGCATACGCGACGAGTCGGTGATCCCATTCTATACAGCCCTAGGGTGTTAACAGTAATCAGATCTCTTTCTAGTCACACCACATACTAACTAAAAGAGATGACACATTTGCTAGGGTAAAACAGAAAGGACGGAAAAGATTACACAATTTTGATGAATTTCAAAATATGACGTTGAAAATAGCCTAGCTACTGCATGCCTAGCCTACTTTGAAGTAGCTTAGCTACTGCTAGATAGCTCACCTTTAAAATTATTCACTGATTTTGTCCTTTTTTTACTTCTATTTCGAAATTCATTGCGACGTGTGTAAACGTAGTGGTTACTAAGTTTTACTTTGTTTCAAATTAGCGTTCCGTCCCGGTTTTGGACGGATGCGATTTTGAAAAAACCGGCCAAGTGCGAGTCAGACTCGCGCACGAAGGGTTCCGTACCATTATCTACAAAAAAGGCAAAAAAAATCACGTTTGTTGTATGGGAGCCCCCCTTAAATATGTTTTTTTTTTATTTTAACTTAATTATTTATTTTTAAAGTGAAAATATAACTAAATATTATTCTGTGAATATTTCAAGCGTCTACCTGTTGCTGTTATCAATATCGAGCAAAAACGATTAAAAAAAATCACGTTTGTTGTATGGGAGCCCCCTTAAATATTTATTTTATTCTGTTTTTAGTAGGTATTTGTTATAGCGGCAACCGAAATACATCATCTGTGATAATTTCAACTGTCTAGTTATCACGGTTCGTCAGATACAGCCTGGTGACGGACGGACAGATGGACGGACAGCGGAGCCTCAGTAATAGGGTCCCGTTTTTACCCATTGAGTACGATACGAAACCCTAAAAAAGAGGTGAAAGCATAGGCAAACTTTGTAAAGGCAGTAACTTCACATTTTTCTATTATTTTTCCTAAAATTATACGATAGCGAAGCCAGACGGTTATTATTTATATATCTTACTAATATTATTAATGAGAAAGTTTGTGAAGATGTTTGGAAGTTCAGATGTTTGGATATTGTATTAGTCGATCATCCAATAAGAGTTAAACAGATTTAGGTGAAACTTGGCATACAGATGTAGCGAAGATCTGGATTGAGACAAATAGTTATTTTTAACTTTAAATAGGAATGAAGAGCGCAGTCAATCAATAGTTAAATTCTCTGAGCGATCTTTGTACTTTAAAGATATTACCGTAACCTTTTTCAGACCAAATTCTAAGATTGTACCTAAATTATACTATTATTATTATCTCGTGAAGGTTTTTGAAAGCGGGAGAACATGAGGGTCTATCCAAGTCCATACTTAATTATTATAAATCCGAAAGTGTGTTTGTCTGTTACCTCTTCACGCTCATACCTCGGGGCCGATTTAGAACACATTTTCGGTAAGTATAGAGATAGTTTGAGTCTCGGGAAAGGACATAGGATACTTTCCCAGAGAATTGCATTGTTCCTTTTGGCTCAGACGGAGTCGGGGCCGACAGCTAATCCATACTAATATTATAAATACGAAAGTGTGTCTGTCTGTCTGTTACCTCTTAATGATTAAAGTGCAGAAGCGATTTAGATGAAATTTAGTATGGAGATAGTTTGAGTTCCGGAAAAAGACATAGTATTTTATCCCGGAAAATTACACGCATCCTGTCGGAACCGCGATAAACGACTTCCAATCGGACGGAGTCGCGGGCAAAGGCTAGTATATGTAAACCTTTTGTGAAAAAATATCTAATTGATGGTATAAACTGGGTTCAAATAGACAAAGAGACAGACTGACGCAAGAAGCGACTTTCTTTTATATGCACACTTTTTTATACATTACATTTTGATTTGACGATCCCTAGTAGAGAGTTAATTTAATTGAAATTATATATTATTTTTTGTTAGTATCATTTAACTAAAACTAAATTATGCAAAGGTCGTGTACCTTTATTATCCAGCTTCTGCAAAATTCGCTCATCTGTGCCATGCTATCCATGGACCTTAATTAAAATGTCTGCAGGCTGTCATCCCGATGGACCAGCACTCGACGTTAGCCATTTTAAAATCTTAACTGAATATCCGGACTGCCATAATAAAATTAAAACCCGGGCTTTTCCACAAATCCATTTAAACACTTTTTATATTTATTCAAAGATTAGCTGCTGCCCGCGACTCCGTCTGCAAAGAATTCGTTTTTCGCTATCCCGCGGGAACTATGCAATTTTTAGGGTAAAAACCGGCCAAGAGCGTGTCGGACACGCCCAAGATAGGGTTCCGTAGCAGGTACGAAAAAATCTTTGCATACTTTATTAATGTGGTTGTTTTGGTCCCAACTCCCACCGCGCGCAGAATTTCAACGTCGGCGGTACAGCGCCATCTGTCGGCGAATTGGGTAACTAGTCTACTAGAACTAGTATGTATGTTGATGGTTTTTCAGATGTAATTCTTTATTATATGAACTGATTTCAATTTTATTTTTTTTATTTGTAAGAAGATACTGTTAGCGTGATCTTATAGGTACTTAAAGAAAAAAAAATGCTTGCAATGGCGCTTAAATTACAATCTTAACTTAGAAATATTTTTTTACAAAAACTTAAAAACTGCTCAACTGATTGAGTTGAAAATATTTTTCCTAGAAAGTTTTTATTAAGTTACACTTACATGATTTTTTTCATATTTTTTAGACTTGCTGTTCAAAAGTTAGAGGGGGGGCACATTATTTTGAACTTTCGGAGTGAATATATCCGAAAATATTCATTTTATCAAAAAATGGTTTTAGCAAACCCCTGTTTATTTTCAAATACCTATCCAATGATACCCCACGCTATAGGGTTAGTCGAGAAAAAAAAATCACCCCCACTTTACGTCTATGGGAGGTACCTTAAAAATTTTTTTTTTAGTGTTGTTTATATAATAACTTTGTCGGCGTGACTGATATATATATTCACGCCAAATTACAGCTTTTTAGTACTAACAGTATCTGAGCATAGCCGCGGACGGACAGACAGACAGACAGACGGACAGACATGGCGAAACTATAAGGGTTCCTAGTTGACTACGGAACCCTAAAAAGTAACCTAAGAATATGTTTTTGAACTAACATTTTCTTCACACGCTTATTTAGACAACAACGTGAAACATGTCGAGCTAAACTCGATCATAGACGTGAGTTATCCGTACTTTTTCGCTATGAGTGAGTCTCACGATAGTTTTATGTTCGAAGACGCTTATTTAAAGTAGTGTACTGGCTTGACGCTTGAAATAGCCCTGCAAATACGTAAATACAAAAATACAAACACTGCTAAAATAATTACCCTGCCTATTGGCTTTGCCGTAGTCAGGTAAAAAAAATTCAACAAGTGCAAAAATATAGCGTCCAGTACATATTTTTGATTAATTTTATGAAATAATTAAAAAATTACACATCATCATCGTCATTTCAGCCGAAAGACATCCACTGCTAAACATAGGCCTCCCCCAAGGCTCGCCAAACAGATAGGCCCTGCGCCATCCGCATTCAATGCGTTACCGCCACTTTAACCAGGTCATCGCTCCACTTTATTGGAGGCCTACCTACACTGCGTCTTCCGGTCCGCGGACGCCACTCGAGAACCTTTCGGCCCCAATTTCGGAAAATTACATGGTTACACATGATATTGTTGCGCATAAACTAAAGTCACCGAAATAGTTCGAAGGATCGTCAGACTAAAGTAGCAGTGGGCAGGGCACATCGCTTGTAGAACTGATGGCCGATGGGGCAAAAAGGTTCTGGAGTGGCGTCCACGGACCGGAAGACGCAGTGTATTTAGGTAGGCCTCCAGCAAGATGGAGCGACGACCTGGTTAAGGTTGCGGGATCGCGTTGGATGCGGATGGCACGGGACCAATCTGTTTGGCGAGCCTTTGTGTATTGCAAAAGACTTTAAAGTAAGCACTTTAACTAATTCGTTAGGGATCACCAACCTTTCGCACATTACAAAAACCCTTAGCAAAATAAGAGGCTTACGCAAACGGAAACAGATATGCAAACAAATAGAACGCTTAAAGGCATAAGCACATTATAAATATTGCAGTATGTTCCCTAATGCAACGGGGGTTAATCGCGGCCACGTGAATTATGCACTGGCCGGGAAGAGGGAATCCCGAAAGCGCAATAATGAACAACTAGGGTAATCCGCCGTACTGCTTTAACCAATTAGTGTTTTCGGAATGTAAAAACAATACTTAATAAACTGAAACAATTACTTTGATCACTCGCGATCTTACGATAGCTACGTTTATGTATAAAAATTGCGTGTTCATGCAGTTCCTCTACCTCAACACTGCATGAACACACACAAAATCACACAAACCCAACTATCACCACCACCAAACTACACAGACTCGTTTCAAACTCAACCACAGTCTTCTTCTGGTTTATGGTATATTTTGAATACGTATCAAGCTATCATAATTATTTATGACACATTAGTACTTTATATCTTATGGATGTATTATTTAATTTTTATGTCAATACAATTTATGCTTAATTTGTATTCAATGACAATTTTTTTAAGTTATTGTATACGTAGTATATATAAAGGTATACAATTCAATTTTTTACAGTTTCATCATTTTTAGGAATATCAATAATAACAAGCTTTGTTCACTTTGGGGCATAAGTTCGAAGAAAAGTAAATTGATTTACGTTGCCCCACAATATTTACTTATTTAAACCGTCATAGCTTGATTTTTTATTTAGAGAGTGTTAGATGATTTTTGTAAAAGCAGCCGTGTAAAAGAGTTATTTTTGAAGCTGACATACGCTAACGCGTCTCAAAATACAAACCTCGCGAAAAGGCCCTTGACGGCGCGCCAACGTACACTGAAACACTCGCGGCATGAATTTAAAAGAGGGGAATTAAATTAAGTCTACTAATGAGCAGTATATTTCATCGAAATTACGTTTGTCAGCTTACGTTTATCTATGTTTAAGGAAGCCTTACGTAAGTAAGTCTACGCATTTCTTTCCATGAAACGCCTCTGAGAATGAGCACAAAATTCCCAAGCGTGTGCTCGTTTAGCTCGTAATTTTTCATTGAGCCCGAGAGTCGGCGGGAAAGCCTCCAATTAAGTTTCTCTTTACCGTTTGGCCCCGGAAAAGGGGAAGAAAAATGAACAACAGAGGCAAGGGACAGTGGAAAGACCTACGTCTGCCGTATAAAGACAAATGACCCCAGCAACCGCTGACGCGCATTTTTGTTTCACCGCGATCTAATTATTAGGTACACATTTTGTCAAGTCATCGCGGACGCTTTTACTTACATTTTGGTTAAGTAAATAATTTCCTTGAAGGTTTTTGTTGGTAAAAATTGTATTAACTTTTTGAATAACGTTTCGCAGAATTTAATACTGTAGTTTTACCGTAACCTATTCAATTTTTATTTGAATTAATGTTAGCACACAAGGTCTTCGGTTTAGTTTTTTTATACAGGGTGTATACGGGGGGGGGGGGGTGGATCAAACGAAGACCAAAGGTAGGAGGGGACTTCAGGAGCTACCGAACCGACCCCATGTATGTTCAGCGATTTCCATTTGTTTCAGAGTTATGAGCATTTCAGGTATAATTTCTTAGTGGTAGCTAAACTATTCGACCTACGACCGTTTATTTTTTTTTGGAAGTAGTAAGATAGCGGGTCTAACAAATAACAATGCCAATTTAACTCGTGTTATCATGTATTTTACAACAAAAAATAAAACTCTCAATAATTTGAGTACATTAAAATTTTTCATAAATTTTCAAAGGTCCTTTTTTTATTTTTTTCACATTGGTTTTTTTTCTACAAAGTAATTCAAAAACAACCTTAGTTTATGAAGAATTAAAACCAGTAAATTTTTTTCAGATAGTCCCAAGGCATCACTTTAAAATAATATGGAAAGGGCACTAGTAGTAAAAAACACTTTTTAAATCGCTACCGAAAAGTAACTTTAAATAAGACTAGTGCATCAAATTACATCATTTTTTATGGAAACCACATTGCAATGTTGATCAAAATTAAATTACAACAATTAAAATGATCTAAATATCCGCGATTTAAGAATGGTGGAATCTAAATTGGTGAGTAAAATTTGATTTAAAAAAGGTTTGGTTTCTTCTTTTTTTTTCAAATATTACTGGCCATTAGTATCGGGTTAGCAAAAAAACAATAATTTAGAACAGTTTTGAAAAAATTTTCTTGGTTTCTTGGTCATTTGTTATTTAAAGAGACAAGAAGCATCACTCTTATTAATAATTACGCGTTGAATGACAAAGAAAAATATTTCAAAACAGTTCTAAATTATTATTTTTTTGCCAACCCGATACTAGTGGCCAGTAATATTTGAAAAAAAAGAAGAAAACAAAACTTTATCCTGCTTCTGTAAGTAGGTACAGATCTTTGTCCATCTATACGCCAAGTTTCACCTAAATCCTACGGCCCAAGCCCTCTCATTCTGAGAGGAGGCCTGTGCCCTGAAGTGGGACGTATATAGGCTGGGATGATGATGATGATGATATATCATTGGAAAGTTTTTTTTATATTTTACAACTTTTGTATAGCGAGAAATCTCGAATCGCTGTGTAAAAAAGTATGGCAAAATAAAAAAAAACACAATGAAAACGCATAAAAAAACAAAATTATGACACAAAATCATCGACAGTTACATAACCTTCGTATCTGTAAAGCGATACAGGAACATAGTATCGAAAAAAACTAAGTAATAGTTTCAACTCAAACTACTTTTATGCAGCGATAACTTTTTTCACACAAAGATTGGGGACTACCTGCCATAGTAAAACTTTTAGAACTTAGATTATTATATGCTATCTAGTTACACATCGCTTGTCGTTATTGGTCAAATAGGCCAATTTGCCCATCCCCTTTGTCATGTTTTAAATCGTACTTTTCTTTATAAGGTTTAGTTAGTGATGGATGTGGAATAGAAAATTGTGGGCAGTCGCTCAAGTGGACACCCGCACACGTCTGCCAAGATAGGCTTTACCAAGGAAAAGTCATAAATCGGAAAGAGAATTTATTAGCACCACCGGCGAGTAATTTACCCGTTTATGATGTCTCATAAAATATTAACCGTTGCTAAGTAAAGTCTTACAGTGAGGTGTAAATGAAACATTATTTTATTGGAGTTCGGACAATAAATCCACTCACCTACAAAGCTCGTAAAATTCGGTAGGTTGATTGAGTCAGTATTTTTATTGTTTTGGGCCGTGAATCAATGGCGAATGTTTCAGTAATAAAAGCGTTTTACGATTGTTTTCACGGGAAAATTTGTGGCCCGTGAAATGCTCTTCCGCAGTCATTTTCTTACTGAACGCTTCGCTCAGAAGACGGAGACAATTGACATTCTCGACTCCGCTAAGTACGAATATAAAATAATAGCTTTGCGATCGCTTCACCTTTTGCTTTTCGTGTCTCTAAATTATAAAAAGCCTGAGAACAACTCGATAGCGACAATGGGTCGTACACGTTTTTTTATTTGTCTGTCCTGTGGGCATATAAAGGTTAAGGGTCTACAGCCAATATATTAGCGAAGTCTACATCGGCGTGTGGGACGCCCGGTCAACTTTCGGCCCAATAATCTAAAGTTTGCTGATTCGTTTTAATTCTAAGTCCACAGGAGAGACTACTTTAGTTTCTTACGCTGTGTATACATAGAGAATGTGATAGAAAATAGCAAGTAAGACATGTCAAGGATTGTATAGGTAACGCCTCCAGAGTTGAGGGCACACAACCACATCTCATGTAATGACAGCGGGATTTTGACGTTGTGTTGACGTTTAACGACAACACAACGTCAAAATCCCGCTGTCATTACATTAGATGTTTAACGACAACACAACGTCAAAATCCCGCTGTCATTACATGAGATGTGGTTGTGTGCGTGGCCTCAACTTTGGTGGCGTTACCTATACAATCCTTGACATGTCTTACTTGCTATTTTCTATCACATTCTCTATACACAGCGTAAGAAACTAAAGTAGTCGTTAAACGTCAACACAACGTCAAAATCCCGCTGTCATTACATGAGATGTGGTTGTGTGCGTGGCCTCAACTCTGGTGGCGTTACCTATAAGCAGTCATTGCTTTGCCGGTGAATCGCTTCTGTAGGTACCGTTATAGAATGTTGTGAGTTTGATTCAAATACTACGACAAGCCGAAAACAAACAGAAAAAGCCGTGGTTGCCTGGTGGTTTGACCTATGGCCTCTTAAGCAGAGGGCCGTAGGTTCGAGCCCAAGCTCTATGTTTGTCGGAATTTACGTACGAATTTACATTTGAAAATTACCAGCTTTACGGTGAAGTAAACCGAGAGGAAACCTACACACAACCGCGTAGGAATTCAATGGTGTGAGTGAAGTTCCCAATCCGCACTAGGCCTACGTGGGGACTACGGCCCAAGCTCATCCATTCTGAGGCAGCCTGTGCCTGCAGTGGGATGTATATTGGCTGGTATGTGCATTTTTAAATACAAGGTGGACTGATGACCAGGTAAAAGTTGCAGGAGTCTATTGACAAAGCCGGCGCATCACTGTGGTGTTCTTTAGAGAAAACCTGTGTCCAGCATTGGACATCTTTTGGGTTGACACGATGACGATGATAACTTTTAAATATTTCACGTATCCAGCTCGGATTGAATTTAACACGCCCAAACAAAATAGTCAAACAGACCTAAGCTAAATCAACAGGAATTATTTAGCAGTTTATTCTATTCCTCCATGGAGCTATGCACACGTTTGTTTGTGAAATGTGCTACATTTTCTGTGCACATTGTTTCGTGTAATTGTGCTCTAAAAATGCAATGCTTTTGTCGTTTAGTGCTGTCTTAGCGAGCGGAATAGTTTCGTTTGTCAATATTTATTACTGCCTTTCGAAATTTCGACGATGAAATACGATTATGTATGCCGATTTCCTTTTATATATTTTCTGATTAAAAATGTCTGTGATGGGATGAAATCAAGTATGTGTTCATAGGTACCTAGTTATATAAGAAAGAATATTCAGATCTGATTCATGTGTCTTTAAAACGGATTAATCATCATCATCATTCCAGCCTATATATTATACGTCCCACTGCAAGGCACAGGCCACACTGTTGGGCCGTAGTTCCCACACGGGCCCAGTGCGGATAGGGAACTTCACAAACACCATTGAATTTCTTCGCAGGTGTATGCAGGTTTCTTCACGATGTATTCCTTCACCTTAAAGCTAGTGGTAAATTTCAAATTAATTTGCACATAAATTCCGAAAAACTCAGAGGTGCGAGCCGGGATTTGAATCTACGACCCTCTGCTTGAGAGGCCATAGGTCAAACCAATAGACCACCACGGCTTTCACGGCGGATTAAATATGATTGTAAAATCGATCATTGCAGATACTAGTGACGTTTCCTAAACAACAAAAACCGCATTTTTCTCTTTTATGACATTTAGTACCGCCATCTTTTAAAGTTTAGTGTACCTACGTCTCGTTGAGTTTTTAAATCGATCATAAAAGCTAAAATATAGCGCTCCATACTTACCGTATTCTCAATTTGATTTGCCTAAAACACTTCGCTTTGTTTGTTCTAAATTTGTACACTACCGCGTTATCTCATTACCAAGACACACACCAGTACGTCAGGCTACAGTTAAAAAAATAAAAAGGACACTGCAGGGGGTATATTTACAAACACCTTTTAGGCGCTATTACATAAAGTTTTACCTTATCATAACGCACTAACACAATGCTCTCACTGTTTCCAAACAAGCAGCCAATTACCGTCAAAAGTACACACAAAACTTCACATCACAGTATCCAATTCCAAGTTGGTCTAAGAGGCAGAAATAGGTGACCACAGCGGAAATCCGAGCCACGGTAATGCCAGGGCAGCTAATTAGGCGAGGGTCGGATGTGAGAACAAGCTAAATGAAGATTTATCATCGCCCTTCGTGAAACGATTGGGTTACAGCAATCAAAGTTACAAATTTCAGGTTATTATTTAATTTTTAGCTGGCTGTGGGGAATTGAGCGTTTTTTTGGATGGATGTTTGTGATTTTGGAATATTGAGGAATAAATATAGATACGTTACCAACTTAGGCTGCTACAGCTACTGCAATTGCTTCGAGTAAGTATATCTACTTATCACCCTAACTGGGAAAAATGCTTCTTAAAGATTATTAATTTTTATCTGCGTGTACTTTGTGATTGGCAAAGTGTTGCATTACTGTTGATAATTATACTTGATTTAATTTAACAAAAACTTAAACTAGGTACGTACTCTAAAAAGATCAAAGAAAGCTAAAGTACTTTAAACATGAAACTACCGTGAGTTTCACTCTTAGTGAAAGTATAAAAAAAAGTTTAAGCAAACTAAAAACAAATTCATTTAATACTGATGACAGTTGGCTTAAATATTGTGCAAAGATGTATCAAAGGATCATTTTTCATTAAATTATATTTCGTGAGTGCATGAATGAAATGGTTTTATTGTCCTGTAGCAACAAGCGTTTTAACAGCAACTTCAATGTCTTGGAGCAATCAAAGAGTTTTTTCTTGATTAATTTTACTATTTTTGCTTGACACGAGTATACAGGACCAATATCGTGGTCTAGTAAAAGTTACTACCTCCACTTATAATAATAGTTCGTAACCGTATAAAGCATATAACACGTGTGCATTCAACGAGATATGACTCAAATGTGTTATTTTGTTTTCTGCTAGCTACTTCGAGACAATATGACACCTATAATATGGTATTTGTTGAAGTTTATACAATGTCTCAACAGATGTTAAATCTAGGGAGAGACCTTAAAAGAGGCTTTTAAAACCTCCTTACGTTCCTAATCTTATAATCTTAAGGGTCTCAGGATCAGCATACCGGTGAATGAAACCTTAAGGAGATTTTCGTTATACACAAAAATTCAACAACATGGTTAATTAATTTTATTAATTATCGTCCATCCATCCCATCCATAGCAGCCCTTAGTTCGACCGTCTTCGGACATAGGCATCTTCTCCATTTCTCCACGCCTGGCGATCGACAGCCATATGCATCCATCCTCCACCCGCCTGTCGGCAGATGTCGTCCTTCCACCTCATTGGTGGTCTTCCTCTACTGCGAGTGTTTTCACGAGGTCTCCACTCGACTGTTCGCCTCGCCCAACGATCGCGATTCATCCTAGCAATGTGCCCTGCCCATCTCCACTTATTCCTCTCGATCTCTTCCACCACGTCTCGAACTCTTGTGACTCGTCTGATCCACTCATTCCTTCTTCGATGCATGAGAGTTATCACGAGCATTGACCTCTCCATTGCTCTCTGTGCAACACGGAGTTCCTCTGCAGAAAGCAGAGCTGTGTAAGTTTTTGTTGTTTTAATAGAAGTTTATAGACGAACTATATTTAAACAAGATGGTTAACGTCAATTATTATTTTTACTTTAAATAAAGCAACTTCTGAGGCCGTATTGTCTAACGCGCGGACGCTTGCCTTTGCTTTCACCATCTCTTTCTGTCACCGTCTTATACCGTTTGACAGAAAGAAATAGTGATTGCGAAAGCAAGCGTCAGCACGTTAAATAATAAGCCTGCTGGTTTGCTTTTTAAATCATTTGTTTTACATTGTAGATAATTTTTAATTGCATGAAAGACCAAGACGGTGAACGAACCTGATTTTCAGGTAAATGAACAAATCAAACCAGTAAATGAAAGCTATTGGTAAAAAAAACTCTAGTCTTTGACTTTTGTCGTCTAGGGAGAATTATTTTGAATGGCAGCACCATGTGTAGCTAATGAAACAATTCCATAGTATCATTTGAGCATTGGCCGTCTAAATTAACGCCGCGGCACGATCACCATAGGATAGTAATGTGCTCATAACAGTTATACAAACAAGATTGTACTAATGTTGATTACAATCACATCTGACAAAAATATGCATCGTCACAGGGACCATGTTATGCACGTGGACAGCTTGCATTGATACGATAAACGAGGTAATAAATAAATGCACAAACAAACAATTTCAAACAAGGCAAGCGGCCAGCGTTCTAGGGTCGATGCCTACGACGGTCTTTCGACGACGTATTTGCCTTGAAGGTTTCTTTTTATGTTGTTATTTAATCTATATATATAAAAGAAGAAACTGACTGACTGACTGACTGACTGACTGACATATCAACGCACAGCCCAAACTACTGGGCCTAGAGATTCCAAATTTGGCATGTAGGTTCCTTATAAGGTCTAGGGGTGCACTAAGAAAGGATTTTTCAAAATTCACTCCCTAAGGGGGTGAAAAGGGGGTCCAAAGTTTGTAAGGGGAAACAAGATAAGTTCGACTATTTTATTCGAAACTTCACAGAAGTACTCCTAATGGTAAATGAGTAAACACGTGTTTCAGGTTTTTTGAGAATTCAACCCCTAAAAGGGGGGAAAGGGGTAACAAAATCTGAAAATCAACATGGGTGTTGTTTCTATGGTTTATCGGGTCGCTGGTTATGAAAACAACAACGGTTTTAAAATCCGACATGGCGGACGTAAAATACCATCTCTCTGGATGGGGTTGAAATGTCTAAATAAACTAAATGACTGTTGATATATCAACGCCCAGCCCAAACCACTGGATCTAGACTTGAAATTTTGCACATAGATACCTTATACAATGTAGGCATCCACTAAGGAAGGATTTTTGGGAATTCCCACGGGAACGGGAAAAAACGGGATTTATAAATTCGATTCCGAGTGACCCTATCTCAGTAACTATAATAACTAGACTCTTCAAATTTGATACACAAGTAGGTATTATATTAGTTAAAACATTAATTTCAGGATTTTTTCAAAATTCCCACGTGATAAGGAAAAAACGGGATTTATATATTCAGTTCAACGGGATCCTATGAACTATAATTACTAGACTCTTCGAGTTTGACATAGAAGTAGGTAATTATAATAGTAAAAAACTGTTTTAAGGATTTTCGGAAATTCCCACGGGATAAGGAAAACACGGGATTTTTCGTTTTACTGGTCGTAGAAAGCTGAAATTCGGCACGTAGGTTGCTTGGGAAATGTAGAGGAGGATTGAGAGAGGACTTTACAAAATTCCCACGGGAACGGGAAAAAACGGGATTTTTCGTTTTGGTGATCGTAGAAAGCTGAAATTCGGCATGTATGTTGCTTAGGGAGTGTAGAGGAGCATTGAGAGAGGATTTTTCAAAAATCCCACGGGAACGGGAAAAAACGGGATTTTTCGTTTTACTGGTTGTAGAAAGCTGAATTCGGCATGTAGGTTGCTTGGGGAGTGTAGAGGAGCATTGTGAGAGGACTTTCCAAAATTCCCACAGGAACGGAAAAAAACGGGATTTTTCGTTTTGCTGTAAGTTGCTTGGGGAGTGTAGAGGAGCATTGTAAGACGACTTTCCAAAATTCCCACAGGAATGGGAAAAAACGGGCTTTTTCGTTTTACTGGTCGTAGAAAGCTGAAATTCGGCATGTAGGTTGTTTGGGGAGTGTAGAGGAGCTGTAACGGATGTTACTCCGTGACAGTTTATAGAGCTGTATCACACGTGGGTTTTTCCCAAATCAAGGAGCTCATGGGAGGTAGAATAGTGCTTTGTTATAATTACTCGTTGTACGTAATTTGCTGTCGGCCATCTCAAAGCGAGCCAATAAAGTAATTTTAGTCTGTTAGGGAACGTATTTGCTGCCAGATGTGGGTTGGTTCCCACCATCTTTTGTAAAGACCGACTCTAAGTCTTTGTTTAGACTTTCTCCATTCCAAAGGGCCCTGAATTACTAGGTACTAAAACGTATTTTTAGACAATATCGTAATATAACGAATTACTTTACGCGGGGGTCTGCAAACAATAAATGCGAACTTTTGCCGGAACTGTCTTTGTTGCGATGACCAGATGTGACTAGTAGTGGAGTAGTTTATGTCCAGGGCCGGGGCGTGTTTTTAGGTTTATGATTCATTGTTTGCGCCAAAATAAAGTAACAATGGGATTTTGTGAAACTAGAAGGACAGCATGGGGATTGTTTCATCCCAGTCGGAAGTCGTGTAACGTAAGGGAGTAGAGGGGGTCACGAGATGGTGAATAAAACTCCTGCGTCTTAGGGGTGCGGGGCTTTTTGAGGGAACGCTTGGAAGTGTCGGGCTGACGAGTACGCGCGCGGAGAGTTTCTCAGAAAGCGATTGTGAGTTCGGAGTGTTTGTGAAGTGCTTATCACGCGATCACGGATCACGGGGTTTGCAACAGGCGGATTCACGGAGAGCATCCACGGAGTAGCGGCAGGCGCATTCTTGGAGTATAGCGGTCGAAGGCCCTATACTATAAAGGACGTGTAGTCTGAGCTAAGTCGAGTGTTTCTTAGCGACAATACTTTCATATGTTTTTTTTTTAAAACATTTCTAAAAATAACCTTAGCTTAGCGAACTCGTATGATTTCATACGTAGCTTGAAGTTGCCCTTTTTTAAGAGGAAACAAGTTGAACATAATCGTTAATCATCATACCTTGTGTTACGATTTTCTTGCGAATTTACGCGTATTGGTTTAAACATGATATTTGGTCTTTTAATTTAATTATATATCACTACACTATAAATTCTTAACTATATTTGGTCTGGGTCCATTTAACCACGTTCCCAGGATAATCAAACGTGGCCCAACGTAATTTAACTAACATAATTATTATATTATTGTTACTTAATTCCGATTTAACCTTTTAGGATATCTTTCTGCGAGAGACTACGGGGCGTAAGGTTAGACTCCGTTATTTATTCGTGTAGGGTCCAAATACTATTGTACGAGCCAGCAGCAGTTAATAACTTGTCGTCGAGTATTTATTTAATTTTTCGTGTTCTTTAGTCGTACTTCGTGAAGCAGAGCTGCGCTGAATTAGGTTTTGTGCTAAGAGTGAATGAGTGTCTGTGAAGTAATAACAATAGTTAGTTGTGAGTGACATTATTTTTTATTGACGCTTAATTTGTTTAGTTAAGGTGTTACGGTAATCTCAGTGAAATAAAGGGGAGAGTGCACACATCTCATGCACTAATCAATTCTTCTTCACTCAACCCTGAGTTTTATTGAGGGTATTGTGTCACGTGTATCGCTGCTTCTTTGTTTTCTGGTTCGTGCCAACCTAGAGAACAAATAGGTCTAACCTTTACACTCTACAGGCACAAACATATACACTAAACAACATTACACGTGGGATTGGCCTAGGTATTCTGCCTTTGAGTCGTATGATCCTAGTAGTTCGGTGTCACAGCATACATTAGGTACACACCACACAATCAATCCTTAAATAAATTCATACACTAGCTAACACACCTGCATGAAGGTTACTTGGCTGAGATTAGCTCCTGGGTGGACTGGAGAGCAGCGCGTCAAATACTAGGGCTCATTTTAAGAGGCACACGTTGTCTGTCGACTAACCTGGGTCCTTTACATGCACTTAGGTACACAACCGAGCCCTGAGTCACTTGCGTGTTTATAATTTTCGCCAGTGACTCTGGGGTAAGCGACCTTTTGACCCGTGACCGTAGAGCGTCGTGTGTGGAGACTGGTTTAAGCAATCCTTTGTAGGAGTTCACATATAAGGTGATTCTTATACGCATTCAAGTGGTATTCAGACTACCTCGCACCATTCATCAACAATCTCTAGTTCTCTGGCACGGGCAAACCCGCGGCAGCTTTCGAAGATAGGGAGCGTAAAATCAGCAAGCATGCAAGCGTAAACTTAGATTAAGGCGGCAAGCGTAAACTTAGATTAAGGCAATAAGCGTAACTTCGTGGTGGTTGTATGTGGATTTGATTGCGAGTTCGTGTATGTGTGCGTGTATGGTTTTGTAGTTATAGCGTGACGGTTTGATAGAAGATATCTTTAGGGTATTAGGATTGATCTAACGGTTTTGTTGGGCACATGTGATCGGGGCAGTGGCCTTATAACGATCGGTGTGTGGGTCTAGGCTATTGAGGTGTGCTGGGAGGCCTATAGATATCCAAATTGGTTAGAATTTCCCCCGTATGACTTTATGGTCTTATTCAAAAGGGTCCCTTTGTGTTCGGGTATTGCCTTTCAGGTACAACGTGGTTCAACAGTGAGCAGAGTCGGCGGTTGATTGTTGCTATTTTTAAATTGACATAATCTTATAAGAACTTAAATCATTATAACTAGTACTTGACATTTTCTTAATTACGTTTTATATTTTACCAATCTTTATATTAAAACTAACACAACGTAAAACAGGGTCCTACGTAAATATAACTAGACGATCACAATTTTGTAGAGATGGCCAATTATTAAAGAGTTAGGTAGAATTAGACATGAACGACTTGCGTCGGTGCTTTTATTAGTTTCTGATAAGCCCCGGGTAAGACGGTTACAGAGCATTGAGAGAGGACTTTCCAAAATTCCCACGGGAACGGGAAAAAATGGGATTTTTCGTTTTACTGGTTGTAGAAAGCTGAATTCGGCATGTAGGTTGCTTGGGGAGTGTAGAAAAGCATTGTGAGAGGACTCTCCAAAATTCCCACAGGAACGGATAAAAACGGGATTTTTCGTTTTACTGGTCGTAGAAAGACGAAATTTGGCAAGTGGGTTCCTTGGGGAGTGTAGGGGAGCACTAAGAAAGCATTTCTCGAAATTCTTACGGGAACGGGAAAAAACGGGATTTTGCGTTTTACTGGTTGTAGAAAGCTAAAATTTCAAAATTCATAAGTTCACATTGTAAATAGGCCGCAAAGGGCTCTTTAACCGAGTTCAAAAAAAGGAGGGGATTATGCATTCCACTTTATGTATTTTTTTATGTAGGTATGTTCGCCGATTTCTTGGTCAATTGTGGACCGATTATAAAAATTATTTTTTTATTCAAAAGAATACAATATACTCCTGAGATGTTTCCATAGTCACCAAATCAAGATCTGATGACGGGATCTTAGGGAAATCGAGGACAACCCTCAAATTTTGTAGGCACGCATTACGTTTTTCATATATTTTCTCAAGTATTTAATTGTTTGCGTCTGGTAGACATCATCTCATGTAGATGAGCTGATGATGGAAGGTAAAACTCCTTATCGGTTAGGAGTTGAGGATATCTTTTCAAATATTATAGGTACGTATAGACCGATAGTTGTATTCTTTCAGGTTATCCGGGTGAGCTGATGATGGAAGGTTAAACTCCTTAACGGTTAGGAGTTATAGGAAGTTTCTTTAAATATCATATGCACGTATAGACCTTTAGTTGTATTCTTTCTGGTTATTCAGATGAGCTGATGATGGAAGGTATAACTCCTTTACGGTTAGGTCACACAACACCTTAACAAAATACTATAAAATGTATAATATCAATGCTAAGTACCTACTCAGAGCGCTTCCAGTTACTCAAGTTTCCGTAGAAGGTAAGAAAACATTGAATTATACCTAATGCAGGACAGGGGAAATTAATAATAGGTTTTATATTATTAACAAACCTGGTTATTTTAGTGCCCGCTTTCGAATAGTGAAAAACATTGTATATAAATAAATACTGTAATGGACCGTATCTACCTGAAGTTTAGTCGGGCTTGCTTGCTCGCTTACTTGCACGCTTGCTTGCTTGCGTGCATGCATGCTTGCTTGCATGCTTGCATGCTTGCTTGCTTGCCTGTATGCTTGCTTGCTTGATATCTTGGTTCTTTGGAATACTCATGGTACACGCGAGCGAAGCCGCGGGCAAAAGCTAGTTTAGTATAATAGATAATTACTTGGAATGTATTTAGATTATACTATTTATTCAACGATACCTTATTATTAGTTCTCCGAAATTAACTTAAGAGTTTTATTAGGTAAAAAGGAATGTTTGAATGTTTAGATTTAATCTAATTCATAAAGTATTATTGCCATAGAATGTAACTTTATTAAAACGTTTATTGTTTATCGTACTTTAAAAAAAGTACTGCATATATGGACTCGATTTGTCTTAGATGAATATTATATGAGATCAAGGAACAAGGCAAATAATCAATGCTTCTATGTTATTAATGTTATGCCTAAGAAACAGGCTACTTTAGTATCCTAGTTTAGGCATTTAAGTTATTTATGAATATAGCACGGTATTGTTTGTATTATGTTTATTTTGTTATGTTTAGGTTGTTAGTGTTCCATTAAGGTCAATTTGTATCGAGTCAGTACTTTAGCATGTCGGTCTTTGTTTACTAACACATAGACATAATCTCAGCGCTTACTAACGACTTTTCGTGTAAATAATTATTTATATTAATAAACAATTTGAATTTGAATTTTTGAATTTGAATTTTTATTTACATTTTTATATTTTGTGATCGGCAAAATGTTGGAATAAACATTATTAATCAATAAACACAACAACAAGACCAATGAAAACTAAAGTGAACTAAAACAAAAACTCACTTATTTAATGCTCACAATTGACTTAAATTGGGGAGGTGAAGGAGGTTTGGACTATTAGCTTCTGATGATTTCTGGTACAAAGGTTGTCCATTTTATTGGCGTTCAACGTGGCAATGAGGCCAGTGTGCTGGGTACATTTGTCCTGGGAATGACGCATTTATTTATAAAATTGTACATGGGTCATTATTTGAGCGTTTGATCCGAAATACTTTCGCGGACACATTTTTGTCGAAATATCAGGAGATTCTGCTGCAGTTTCCAATTATCGTGGTAAAAGTACAGGACCTCAAAGAAATAACCGACAATGCCAAAATCTACAACCAATTCGTAAAACATATGACCACGAAAGTGAGGTGGTTGGAACGCTCGAATAATGACCCACATAAATTTATAACTTGTATACAGGGTGCCCAGTAAATAATAGCCAAGCTTCTAACCACCGACAGAGCACCTTAAGCTGGTCCCTAAAATGCACTTATAGGTTTAGTAAAAGTTTTATATTGGCCACTCTTGTCTTCATATATTTTTTATTCACCACAAGCAATCAATCTTGTTGCAAATTTTAAAGAGAAATGTGATTCTTTAAATGAAGACCCAGTTAATAAAAAACCGGACTGGCCACAACAAAACTTTAATACAAATCCGTTACATCACTATCAGAGAATGTTTAACAACAAACAGAACGGGAAAAACTCTTAATTTTTGGCCTAGATTTAAGTGCAGTAAGGTGGTAATTATGGAAAAAAATTATATATGTTTATTTTTATTAATTAATTTTTAATTATTGAAGTTTAATTATCTCCAAAACCATGGCACTATTACTAAAAACCTATAAGTCCATTTTAGGGACCAACTTAAGGTGCTCTGTCGGTGGTTAGAAGCTTGGTTGTTAATTACTGGGCACCCTGTATACTTTTGCCTAATCCACGTTTCTAAACTTATTTTTCTGGTAATAAGTATGTTAATAAATAAAACCTGATTTATATAGCTTTATTTGAAAATAGCGCGCAACCAAACGGCATTTTGTATTTCAAATAGAAATTATACTTGGGTAAACAAAAGGAGTTTCTTCATCCATATTTTCCACGGCGGTAAGCAGTCAATAAAGAACATTGCAAAATCTAAAGTCGAGCTGAAAGAACAGCTGCCGCCCGTAATGGTAGTTTCGTATTGTGCTATATCGGCATAAAGTACGAGTTTTTTGAACAGGAAAGAGCACTCTCGCATTCTACTTCTAAGTAAATAGAGTAAAGAAAACTCAAAGTAACGGTGCCAACAAATTGGCAGGTTTCTTAGCACCAGTGAACCTACACGATTCAGGGCCCCTGAGTTTGTTCGTGATTGAGAATATATACCGTGGTAGCAAGCTCGCCGGGGGATCGCTTTATCTTTCAGCGAACTCGGTGTTTCGTTAAGGCTTTATTTATATTATAACGACGTGGAGACAAATAGTAGTTTTACCTGGACGCAAGGCTGGGGTTTGGTTTGTGCGGATCGAACACTGATTACGGATTATTTCAATTTAAAAAAGATGTGGTCATGTAAGGTAGTAAAGAGGTTATTTGACGTCACAGGAGATCGAGGAGCTGGCAGCTACTTCGAACAAATAATTAGCTTAGCTATTCAAAGAGGGAACGCTGTCAGTATACTCGAAACCTTCCTTAGAGACTCTTTTTTATGTCTCAGTTTTTTTTCTTAATTTACAATATATTATATCGTTTAGAAAGACAAAATACGTAGTACTGATTAGGTAAGGAACAATTACGCAATGAAGAGTAAGCTGTATAAATTATTTACCAATTCATCATTTTACAAAATTCATTAGTAATTTCAAACACTTATAACTGTATAATAGGGTCACATAACATATCAATTTCGGTAGGTATAAGCTTTGATCAATTATAACTGTAGATCCACAGTCGCGCGCCCGAAAATGTCCGAGCCAAATGAGCGCCACTTTGATAAAAGTGGCCTTCTTTTTCTCAGTACGTTGCGTGAAATTGTCAAGTTTAGCTGTCAAGTGTCAACCGAAATTCGACTGTAATAAAGTAAAGATTAGGTTCAAATTTCTGTGTAGGTGATGATTTTAATTGTTATGCAAACAAATAAAAAAGTTCGGACATTTTTTGAAGGGGATTTTGTTCGGCAATGTGTATCTTCAGTTATAATTGATCAAAGGGTATATATAAGATATGTTTGAAAAAAAAATGTCTAATATCACTTAACTAAGTGACATGATTTTTTTTTTATTTTTGCTAGAACTGTTATAACTTCGCCTCTTGCCCAGTATCAGGTTATCGTTGACACCCTGTATAACCCATGTCACTTGCTCATAATAATATATACATTATAGCTTTCTGCAAGTGAAAGAATTTTTCATTGGTTTTGCGGTTTTTGAATTTATCCATTATGTACAAGTAAACCAAAAAACACACAGACGAAATTTTTGTCTTTATAATAATAACTTTACACATTATTGATTTTTAAAAACGTATAGTGAAGTTAGTCTCCTAAAGAGGTTCGGCAGTGCCCGGAAGGTTGCGACCATAGTTGCGACCTACAGGTTAAAAACGCTGATTTAGGCAATACCTAAGTAGGTATTATTTTATAATAATGTAAATGTAGGCACAATAATTATACAGATTGATTCAGGAGCTATAAGCAAGAGTGAAAGGGGTGATGAGGAGGGCCACACTGAGAAACTTTCACTATGCGATCAGTCACGAAATCGCAAAAAAATCTGCTATTCCATACATTTCGGATAGTTAGCAATCAATTAGCGATGAATTAACTTTTGATTAGATGTTTTTTTTTCGCGGTTTCGGGGCCAGTCCCATTGTGCACGTTGCTCAGTGTGAAACTTCCTATCACCCCTTTTACTCCTGCTCATGACTTCTGAATCAACCTGTATTGTTTTAGAAAAAAAAAGATTCCGGCAAAAAGTAACAGCAGCCTTACGCGAAAAATTGCCTTAGTGGTTCCCGGTACAAGATTAATAACCTCAACGTCCTAGATCTCGTAAGATAGTAATTTTGTTATTTTAACGAAGGCTAAAAGAGACGTGACTGAAAAACTTAACTTGGGGGTTTTCACTGAATAGGGGTGTTCACAGAAGTAAATTAAGTATGACTAAACTAAACATTAAGTATAGGGTTTTGGAAAATTATTATCACTTAGATGAAGCTCGATGATTCTTATTTAATTTTAGTATTTATACTATCATGCCTGTTTTTATTTAACGAATTTATTAATCTAATCCACATCAATTTAGTTACGCGAATCCAAATTTTCTGGCACAAGCTTTTTCATACTTAAGACGCTGTCAACACCAACGTCGGCGCACACTGTCTATTTGTATCGGAGTAAACGAGATGCCGCTATTACTGGGCAGCCGGGTATATTGAAATTTATCGGGCAAATATTGAATTAAAAAAAAACTGTGGATTATTTGTGAAATATGACTCGTTAGCGGTTTAGGTATGAATATGTTCACTTCATGTTTTTAATTGCAGATGCATACGCCAAAAAAATAAAGACATAGAACCGTTTAATGATGATTTTAAGACCTATCTTTGCAATTATTTTCTATCGAGCCGATTTCGTCCAATTATGTATCGAGTCCGTCCACGGTCTTTGAAATATGATGAATTATTAACATATAATTTTTTGATGTGCTAGAACAAACAGTTTTTCTTAAAAAACTGTTTAAATGACATCAATTTCAACAAAATTAGGTGTTGTCAGCCTCTTAAAGATTTACTTATTTTACCACGCCTAAGCTTTCTAGATAGTGCACCTGTAATTTGATTTTCACCGTGTGATTAACACAGGTGGAGTGCAGTGCAACGATAGATTAACCAATTTGACAGCAATTACGCCCGATCAGCGGATGATTTACGCGCACGCTCGAGTACAGAGAGGCGAGCGGTTGCAGCAACTGATCGCGAGCAGTCCCACAGCGAACATTAACGGCAATGCTTCAAATATTTCAGCTGGTGCAATGTACACACACACAGTTTAAAATACAGTTCAATGACGCCTAATCGAAAGCCGTAATGGCCAATAATCAAAATAGTAAAGGCTAAATAACAGGCACATCATCATCCCAGCCTATATACGTCCCGCTGCTGCGTACAGGACTCCTCTCAGAACGAGTAGGCTTGGGCCGTAGTGCACACGCGGGCCCAGTGTGGATTGGGAACTTCACACACACCACTGAATTTCTTCTGAGGTTTCTTCAAGATGTTTTCCTTCAGCGTTAAGCTCATGGTAAATTTCAAAATTAAATGTAATTTCGCAAATCAATTTTGAAAAACTCAGAGGTGCGAGCCGGGGTTTGAACCCACGACCTTCTGATTGAGAGGCTATGGGTCAAACCACAAAACCACCACGGCTGTCAACAGGCACGTGAGGTATTCTATTTTAGTTCCCTAGGCTGGCAACGCTTCCGCAATTGTTTGGTGTTGCGGGTGTCTTTAGGTGGTGGTTTGCTCGTACGTCAAGTCGTAAAAAGACGTCAAAAATTATAACGAATACAATAAGCGACATCAAATAAAATAACGTATACAAAAAGCCGTGGTGGCCTAGCGGTTTGACCTATGGCCTCTATCAGAGGATCGTGGGTTCAAATCCCAGCTCCTCTGAGTTTTTCGGAATTTATGTGCGAAATTACATTTGAAATTTACCATGAGCCTTACGGTGAAGGAAAACATCGTGAGGAAACCTGCATACCCCTGCGAAGAAATTCAATGGTGTGTGTGAAGTTCCCGATCCGCACTGGGCCCGCGTAGAAACTACGGTCCAAGCCCTCTCATTCTGAGAGGAGGCCTGTGCCCTGCAGTGGGACGTATACAGCTGGGATGATGATGATGACTTGAATATAAAGTGGGTTAAGTACCATTGCAATGAAGTAGCTAACCGCTATCCACTGTAAACTCGAGCCAACGTCATATCCGCACGATTGATTGGCCAGCCCATCCTGTAGGTGGTGATTTTGGAATGCATCCATACTGTAATTATTTAACTGCTCTACCATTTGACACTCGTGTAAGTGGTATAACTAGGAGCTGAGAAACTATTATTATTGCTACACAAAGCCAACATCGTAGCCAAAGCTGCATTTATATTCTTGAAGTGTAATAATCGCTATGGTTATAAGATAACTTTTATAAAAATCACTAACATTCTGGAGTTATGAAATGTTAGTGAAGGTTACAGTTAGTTCATTTATACGTAATAATATGTTGCTGTGTATATATAACTATTTGTTGTAAATGCGTATTGTATGTGTGGTTAGTTTTACGTAGGTATTTTTGTTTTTGCTTTCAAATCAAATCTATTCTTACTTCATTCGAAGTGTTTTCTTTTCAGTGCCATGGATTTTTTCTTATTTTCTATTGTAGCTTTTGGAACATTGCATTGGGACTATTTGGAACTCTTAACAATATCCTTGATTTGACATATACATATAATTTGATATGTAGATTAGCCAAGTTTTCATTTCTTTTGAGTCACCCCTAATGTAAATATCTCTTTCAAAGATCGATCCTTGTATTCACTAATCTGTACTTTTTTGAGCATGCCTTGAGACGTAATAAAAATCGGCTTACTAAGACACGTATGGATATCGAATGTGAAAAGTACTATGACACAAAAAAATGCCGTCGAAAAAAGAGAATTTTCCCATATAACCTTCCTCATTGCCGAACTTTCTTGAGTTCGGGACCGGAAAAAGTAAACTTGTCGAGACGTATTCAAAGAGTCACGTAGAGTAAACACGTTTTGAACATGTTCCCAGTTTTATTTCACATTGAGGTAAACACTTGCAAAGATGAATTTTTCGTTTAACAAACAAAATTCAGTTTTTTAATATTTTTCCCTCCGACGGTGTGATATATTTTCCGTTTCGCCTTAATCCTGTGTAGTTACGGTTTTCCATTTTTGCTTTTAGTGTTTTTGGCTTAAAATGAAATAGGAATAAGCTTCCACGTTAACTTTACACGGTATGGTTGGATTTGATAAAAACGAACAACACATTACAATGGTTATATTGAATACCATTAGAAGAACAATAAGAAAATAACCCATAATAAGGCGCAGATCGCTACCACCATCTTATTCACAACCCTGGCGCCAATGCTGAAGTGGTTGAGCTACTGTTTTGGCATTCCAGCGTGGAGTATAGGTAATTAGCCCATTGGTAAAATATTACAGGCACATGAGGTATTATCTTTGCCCTCTAGGCTAACAAGGCATCTGTACTCCTCTAATGCTGCCGGTATTCATGTATGGTGATGCTCTCTTACCATCAGATCAACTTACTCGTTTGCCACTTCAAGTCATAAAAAATAATACAGATAAACTTTATAAGGTGTTATGGATTTGGATTGATTTCTTTCTAACGGGAAGGTCCCACCCTGGTACGCGATTCAGTTTATTTCAGGTACAGTACCTCTCGTGGGGTGGTCAGTCGAACTAACCCAACTTTCTGCTGTTATATTGTGAATTATCTAAAACACTTTGTGTTCCTTGTGTTTGTCTTACAGATTTCTAGGTACAGGGATTCGGGTTAAGCGTTGACTAGTCAATTAACCACTCAAAAAAAAATCATGCAGCAAGAAAAATCATTTTTTCAACGCAAGCGTAGCTGTCTCGCATGAATGAGCCTCACTACTTAGCGGAGGAGCAAGATATGTATTTCGTATTTTAATAAAGCCGCTCCGCAAAGTTACTGGTAAGATCAATTTACCAAAATCATTATTTCCTAGTACTTAGCTGGATGCGTCTAGCCGAGGACAGGGCGCAATGGCGCTCATTGGGGGAGGCCTATGTCCAGCAGTGGACTGTTATAGGCTGATGATGATGATGATGATGACTTAACAAAATTTCCATTCGCATTTTTTCTCAAATGCTTTTTTACACAGAAACATTTAGGTGATGTTCTTTGTTTTGGCCCGAAGGGCCAAAATCACACAGAAGGAGGGGCCCAGTCGTCAATGTTTCTGTGTCAATTCAAATGGGGAAAAAACGCTACTGTGAAAATAAGCTTCAGTGAAAAACTAGTGAGAAAAAAAGCATTTGCGAAAAAATGCGAATGGAAATTTTGCTACGGGGAAATAACGATTTTGGTAAATTGATCTAACCAGTCCACATAGTGTCGCTGAATCTATACAGTAGTCAATAGTCATTCAGCAGGACTTTTTTTTCCTTAACTGTAATAGGATTACTTCTAAGATTCAACACTGGAAGCTTGAAGGAAGACGCATGGGAAAGCGACGTGACGGCCCGTCATCACTCAAGAGGACACTGCGCCTTCCGCCCGGATATTATTCGTTGACCGATTTTATGTACCTACTAACGTTATAATGAAGTTGCTTTTAACTGTAGCAACTGCCGCACTCATCCTCTCAGAATAAGAATAAGATGGGTTCCCACGCGGGCCCGGTGCGGATTGGGAACTTCACACACACCATTGTACATACAGGTTTCCTCACAATATTTTCCTTCTCCGTAAAGGTCATGGTAAATTTTAATTGTAATTTCACACGTAAATTCCGTTAAACTCAGAGGTGCGAGCTCGGGTGCGAACCCACGACCCTCTGCTTGAGAGGTCATTAGTTAAACCACTAGGCTATGACAGACTCATTAACAAATAAATAAATACATACAGTCGAATATAGAACCTCCTCGTTTTTTGAAGTCGGTTAAAAACAAAAGCAAACCAAACAAATAACAAAAAAATGGCACACTCTAAAAAACCGGTAGTCTGTAAAGTTGGTTTACGGACGGACGATAGTTTAACATGACAACGTCATAACAAAAAATTCAACCCCCCCCCGCACCCCGCAATGTACATCCTGGCGTTCGCCGCTCTCTTGCAACTGGCCTGCTTTGCTGCTCTGTAGTATGTAACGTTACGTAACGTTACATGTACGTTACAATGAGTCATGTTTTTTCGTGTATGCAGCTGGCATTCATCGATTTATTAGACGTTCTCACGTCAAAAATTAAATTACTTAAGGGCTAAATCTAAACTTGACAAAGTAACGGGACTAAGAAACAAATGATGTTAAAAATCATAAGCGTAGATCCTAAGTATGTTTTGCTGATAATCAACTCTCCACAGTGTTTATTTTTCTCTGTATCAGTATGATTAATGATCATTGTCGTCTCACCTCGCTAAAAAACCTCCGTCTTGCAAGACCATTATGTTGGCAGCCTTGACGACACAGGATTCATATCCGGTAGCGGAAGCAGCTCGGCTGAATGATGGGATATTTTCAGCACTTCCGGTCTACATCTCCCGGTGAGGGTACTGTTTGTCGATGATTCATTATTTCCGCCTCTTTGTCTTGGACAGAATAATTTCTGTATAATTAATTCTGGGATGTCGTAATGTTACTAATTTACTTTGGTCATCGTGGAAAATTTCATTAGTAGAGTAGCAGTCGGAAAAATTCGTTTACGCGCTAACTATCAACATAATTTTTAAATACTTTAAATAGTTATAGTGAAAATAAACGGATCACTCACGTCTCAAAACGAGTTTAACTCGACATGTTTCGGGCTAATCCGTAGCCCTTCCTCTCGGAGTCGCACGTCACGGCGGTTAAATTGGTCAGTATGGGTAAGTCTAAAACTATAAGACATACAAAAATATTTTCTTAGGAACCATGTCACTGATTTTAGTGACAAGAAAAACTGTGTTCAGAATTTATTTTTTTTGGTAAATTTTGTTTTTTATAATTTTCTGACGGTACTTTTGCTAACTGTATTTGAGTAGATAGATCCTATCCACACCATGTATACCATATTTGAAGTCCATCAGACCACGAAAAATGGGTCAAATTTAACATTCTTGATTTGATTATGGACAGGCGGGTACCAAGACTGGAATGTAAGTACATATTTTTTTTCCAACATGATCGGGTTCGATTCCCGAACCAAGTAAGATTTTTTTTGAAATCTATGAATGCAGTTTTTTGTCACTAAAATCGATGACATGGTTGCTTAGAACAGATTTTTTTATGTGTTTTAGTTTCAGACTTACCCATACTGATCGATTTTAATGTAGGTAGCATCCGGTATACCTTATAAACTAAATTAAGGTATAGGTATAAATAAACGAATTGTATTTTACTCAAATTAACGTATTATACATTTTCTATGTCTATAAGTGTTTTTTTACTTTGTCTTCAATTTTAATGTAAATTATACCTTATATGTTTCTAATTAAACGATTACTGCGTTATTGTAAACACAAAATTTGCTTAATTCTAAAAACGCGTAGTCAATTTCAAATACATACATCATACAAAGTCGTGGTAGCCCAGCGGTGTAACCTATGGCCTCATAAGCAGAGAGTCGTGGGTTAGAGCCCGGGCTTACACCTCCAATTGTTTCGGATTTTTTTTATATAAGATGGGGCACACGAGCAGACGGGTCACCTGATTGAGAGCAATCACCGTCGCCCATAGACACCTACAACACGAGGGGAATCACAGGTGCGTTGCCAACCCTTTTAGGAATTAGTTGGCTCGTTTTTTAAAGATCCCTAAGTTGTAACGCTCCGGGAATGTTGCCGCAACCGGCAATGTTGGTAATATTGTTGAGGGAATGTTGTTGTTTTGTTTATGTATGAAATTACATTTTAAATTTACCATGAGGTTTACGGTGACGGAAAACCTGAGAGCTGCGAAGAAATTCAATAATGTGTGTGAAGGTCCCAATCCACATTTTACCCGCGTGGGAACTACGGTCCAAGTCTTTTCATTCCGAGAGGAGGCCTGCACCCTTCATTATCACGTATATATTCCAAGATGACAACATAATGACTATGAATTGTATAAAGGCTTCTATATTGATGCAGCTCAAAAAAAGGTCAGAAAATGTAGCGAGTCGCAATGAAATGTGGCTAATGTGAAGGACATCACTTGTACCAATCGCCATTCTCACCCGACGGAAGTTCCATTATGCCCCTCGATATCATATGATGAGGGTAATCATAGCACATGTCTCGTCTTAATTGTCGCTTAGGCTATTGGGCACCAGATCGCACCAAAATGGCTCTATTGAAAACTATGGTCACCTACATATTCAGAATTGGCCTCAAGCCAAGAGATTATCCCTGGCTCCGCTGCAATATTTGTGTCTCACGTACTTGCTACTATTCAGAGGATCGAAAAACTTTTCTAATATTCTGGTTGGGACGAGTATACTTCGGGATAGAGGTTTGCCTGCTGATCAAGGTGCTTTTGAAATGCAACGTCGGATACATGTTATGTATGTTATGTTTACGGTGATCTAGGCTCGTTTAAAAAAAAAACAATAATAAAATTGTTGGAAACAATTTGTCACATAAAGTGGCTATGTAATAATCATGCCAATAAAAGTAACAAGGCAATCAATTTTAAATACTTAACTGTTACATATTGTCTCGCAGCGGTATACAGGGTGTAATCGTTAACTGTGCACAAACGATTATTTCGTAACTATCACAGATAACTTTAAACTGTAATCGAAACTTCGTTACGTAATGAGTAAAATGACATCAATAACTTGTTACAAATAAAACGAAAAATATTTAAAATTTTGATATTAAACACTCCCATACATTTAGTACGATATTAGTAGAAAGATATGAGTTTTGAATTCAAAGGAGTTGTTCAAAGTGACGTCCTTATTATTGTCCTTACTTACTAAGAAATAAATAATATTGATTTAATTCACTTAAAGATTGTTTTATTACTTTGTTAGGTTAGTAACAGTTTCCTTAAGTATTAGAAGGTAAACTTATAAAATAAACCTTTTAAAATAAGAAAACTAAAACGTTGCTGAGTCGCTTTCAAAAAAATTGTACATAGTTAAAGGCTTAATAAAAACAAAATTACGATTGCTTCCTTTGTGTGACGAAAGTTATTCATACAAACTATATGAGTAACTTTCGTTACACAAAGGAATCAATTAAGTTTTGTTTCAATTAAATCTGTTAATTGTGTACAATTTTTTTGAAAACCACTCTTCTGCTAATCTCGTACTTAATGTATGGGGGGGGGAGTATTTATAAAAATTTTGGATATTTTCTCCTTTTATTTTTAACTAGTTATTGATGCCATTTTACTCATTAGATAACGTACTTTTGAAGACAGTTAAAGTTTTTAGATATTTGTAATAGTTACGAAATAATCGCCTGTTTACACTTAACGATTACATCCTGTATGTATAATTAAGTATTTTGTAGGTCTTATGTAGGCCTATTTAAGTATTTTTTTCATCATCTGAAGAAATTATACCTCAACGTAGTAATAGTTACTGTATATCACTTTAAATTGGCTGCAAAGTTATTATGACAGTGGCACTGGGAGAAGTCAAGATAATGTATATTATGGGTGACAGCGGAGACGTAATCAGGAGTAATACGACTTAATTAAACATTAAAGTGAGATCAAAATAACTGACTTTTATGTGATTAAATGCATTTATGTAAAGATGAAATTAATAAAAAAAAACCAGTTATTGTTTTGTGTAAAAACTATCTATGTATTGTAAATAGATAGTTATTACCGAATCTGAAAAAGAGGTTTCTGATTTCTCCAATGTCACCCTGTAAGTATATAGTCTACAACCGAATCCCTTAAGAACCATTATTTTTAATATCTACTAACAAAAGTATATATACTTATTTTTTATATTGTGTCAAATATTCGTTATTAGTGTTCTTCTTCCTAGGACTTGGGTAGCAAAGAAGCAACTGGATCACATGAAATGCCACCCTTGAACACCTGCAACAGCAGGAAATTCCAGCCTTATTAGGCTATAAATTTTTGCAATGCATAGAATTTATACCTCGCATGTCGGTCATTTCTCCGGCTTTCTTACACTCCACGCTAAAAAAATAGCACTGCCAAAATCAGCGAATAAAATCGCGGTAGCGATCCGGACGTACGTGATACAATATACCATCTGCGCAATCGCAAGGAATATTCTTTATATTGCGAGTATTACAATTATATAACAGAATTTCAATTCAAATTGAAAGTATTGTGTTACAGTTTACGAGGAACTCAAAAGGTTATGAACTCCTGTTCATGTACAAGATGACAAGAATATAATAGGCATTCTATTCAGCATTCCATTCAGCATTCGCATGCAAACGAACAGTTTGCGAAACAATTTTGCCGTCCAAATTCCTTGTGATACTGTTGTATTGTAAACTTTGTATGGCAACGGCAAGGACCTTGTTTGTTATGTTCCTTTGCAGTATTCCATTGATGGCTAGCCTATTGTCCCTTTTCCGATTAGCTAAATCCATAACAATGTTATAAATAAATGCAACTTGGTCTATTTGGTACCACTTTAAGGCAAAATATCTTCGTCTAAAACCAAGGCAATCAGACGCAAACAGCCACAAACAGTAGACATTTATAAAATACTAGTTATTGCCCGCGACTCCGTCTGCAAAGAATAGGGGTAGGTAAGTATACAAAAATATAGCCTACGACCTATTCTCAGACCTAACGAATATGCAGAAAAAAGTTTCATAAAAATCGGTCAATTCGTTTCGGAGGAGTTCGATAACAAACACCGTGACAAGAGATTTTTATATATTAGATAGATAAGTTTCTTGTTTTTTTTTTGGCTCATTTTATGCTCTTGTTGTACAATCTACTTTTTTCTTTTTATGATTTTTTTTAAGCGAAAAAAATGCGTTTACATTATTATATTTATTATGACAATTGCTGTAAAATATTAATAGTTAGGTACTTTTAAGTGGACTAGGTAGGCATACCACCTGTAAACCAAGTAACGGCAGCTATATTTTACGTTTTTTACCCGACTGCAAGGACAGGGTTATACTTTTTTTCATATTATATTACATTTTACACCAAATGCTTACGAAAAAATAAAAAGCTATCACCAAAATAAGAAAAACGAAGGAACTCTAATACCGCTGCTTGTATTCGGCCAGCGTCCGCGTTTACATAGACCCTGCCCCTCTCAGACGGCCAATGTTAACACGGTTTAAGAAAAATCGAATTAGGAAATATTATTTTAAGACAAAAGGCAATAGGACACGTGTTGTATAGGAGCAAATACCCTCAAGAGCGGTCCAGAAGCTCGGGGCTGCGTACGTGACACCACTGCTGTATATGGTCTATACTTCCAGATATTGATCTATTGAATCATTTCATACGATTGTGCTATTATACTGCAGGTATGAAGCGCTCGTTTGTAAGGATTGTCTGCCGAGAACGTTTGGATAATCCCCGTTTTCGACAATGGCATTGGACGGGAAATCTGTTTCCAGGTTTAGACTCCATTAGGCTGGGGCGTTTAAACAACGTTGTTTAGGCGTTTAGGCATGTTGTAACTAAGCTGATTCGCGTTATATATTTTAGTTTAAAAATACGTCCAACTCTTGTGTACTGGTCTCCTCTCAGATTAAGTAGGCTTCAGCTGTAGTTTCAGGCTCAGTGGCGACTAAGAATTTCCTCACAACGTTTACTTCTATCGAAAAGTGCATGGTAAATTCGAAATACATATAATTTCGCAAATCTATGTAGGAAAGTTTCTACTTATGTCCGTTACAGACTTTGAAACTATCCAACCGATGTGCCCAAAATCGTTTTCATTTGTAAGGTAATAAACAGACAGGAATTTAGGGGGCAAAATTAAATTACAAGTAGGGAGTTCCTCTATCGATAAACTTAACTATCGGCGCCTTTCTCATTATGGTAGTTATCGCTACAAGTTATTTTGTAAAAATATAATTATAAGAATTTATAAAAACGAAACTAAATAATAAATCAATTATCTTCTTCTTTATCCTCATAAAGCCCGCGTCAAATTTTGACTATCATAATTTGAAACTTATTGGCATCAAGAAAAGTTGACATTTGCTTTGACATATGTATTAAATTTAGCATGTTGGGCCTTACGAGGTTGTTGTACATATTTCATAGTGTGATGGTACTCATTACCCAGCTATCATTTTAAAATATATGCTTTATCATATTTGTCTCCGGAATAAGACATACAAAATAATACAAACTTACAAACAAAGCTGAGGGCGATCACTACCATATGGGAAAAGCGTCGATAGTTGAGTTTATTAATAAAGGAACTGCCTAGCTGTCATTAAATTTTGCCCCCTAAACTCCTATGTCTGGTAATAAATAAGGAGAAGATGGTTTTAGACCACTAAATCAAAGCATTAGGCACATTCGGGCTCTTCATGAGTCATTTGCGTGGACGAAGTTATGGCCAAAAGCTAGTACTTACATTCTAAAAAACTTTGAACTGCAAACTGCTGCAAGTTCAGGTATCAAAAAATCGATCGTATGCTTGAGAAGAAATATGTCAAATCACTAAGTTACCATGGCTATTTAAACCAATAGACCACCGCGCCTATACGGGTATGGCATACGTAATTTTAATTGGTGCTAAATTGAATTTCTATGACAGAATTTTTCACAGCAGGGCGAGCCTTAGAATTTTCCTATTTAAAAGTGCGGAAGGGATGACGTGAGCTCCCTTTGGGGACTAGCGATTTCCTCCGAAAGCAGGCGCTAAAAATTCCCCCAGAAAATTAGAAGAATAAGTGACATTTTTGCTGTCCACTAAACGGGTTTTTGTAGTTTTAAAACCGGCTCATTTCCCTTTTGAACACACCCATGAATTGCATCAAAATAAAGCTCTTATAACGCATTTAAAAATACCATCGGTCGATCCCGTGCAGAGATCCGACCAAACTAAAATACCCCGTTGCATTTCAAATTAACGAACCCGACCTTCCTGAAAGCGAATTCAAATTTTTTAGCGGACACAGTAGAAACGTCCGTGAAACATTTAACCTCTTTGCGGCGGCGCGGCGTGGACGCCACGTTTATTGGCACAATGAAATTAGCATAGTAATGAAAAATATTGGTCGCCTCGCCACCGCAGCCGCCGGCTCCTCCGCACCCAATTTATCAGTGTCCAAAATAAAACAAAATTCATATACGTCGGAGGTTGCGTCACAAATTAACCGGTTACCACACCACATGCCCGTGTAATTACACAATAGCTGTAGAAGGAAAAATGTAGCTGACCCACTTTGAAATCGTGTAGGTATTTACTGATGTCATAACATAATGTTCATTACGTGAACTAAAACAATTACTTTGCTCACCCGCGACCTTACAATAGTTACGTTTATGCAAGAAATGTGTGTTCATGCAGTTCCTCCACCTCCACACTGTACGAACACACACAAATCACATAAACACAACTATCACCACCACCAAGCTACACTGACGCGTTTCGAACTCAACCAGAGCTCATCCTCGGAGTTACCACAACCGTATGCTATGCTACCAAATGTTAAACGCGGGTGTGCAAAGTAATTGTTTTAGTTCATTAATATGGACCTCCGCAAAGTAACGCCTGATTCAATAAATTGTTCATTACGTATTGTTTCAGTTGGCTGTATTAGCCCTAATTATGGTGGACCTCAATCTTACACTTCTGTTTCCTTAAATTGGGACAGGCTTGGCTTGTATTTCACTTTATTACCCAGACGTCCTTGAAGTGAATGAAGTAATTGGTTATTCAGACGTTATTTTGCGGAGGTCCATAACAAAGTAGCGCAAGGTAACGGTTAATTAAATACACAAAAACACATTTAAAACTTCACCTTCATCATTTCGCACGCTTAATAATAAAATGCATCAATTTTAATTATTCTTATTTCAAAACTAAACCTTATTTTTTCTACGTAAAGTTTAGTTTTGAAATAAGAATAATTAAAATTGATGCATTTTATTTTTAAGCGTGCGGTTTGTAAAAAATATCAAAGACCTATAAAAATCATATTGTTTATTTTCAAAATGTCTCACAACTAAAATCAAGAGTGTTAACTACCATTACTTAAATCCCGAAAAGCCAGCTATGAAATGTGAACGAAACAGAGCACCAAGTTAGCATTTAAATGTTAAGCATTTAGAAGGAATGGTGCTAGATTCGTTAAGTAAACAATGCAACAATGAAACCCCACGATAGCCGTGACGCGGGCTCAGATAACGTGGACGGGACGCCACCGCTCGGGGGCTCGGCGTTCCGATACTGTTCTAAAATGTATGAATATTTTATTTACGTACTCCCTAAGCTACCCTTTCCTGTCCTAACCTACTAATATAACAAATGACAAAGTTTGTAAGGATGATTGGATGTTTTGAGATTTGGATGTTCGGATGTTTGTTAGTTAATCACGCAATAACGGCTGAACGTATTTAGATGAAACTTGGCGTACAGTTGGGTAAGGTTCTCGAATGTCGTCAACGGACCAGAAGCCGCAGTAAACGCCTACCTACAGATAGGCCTCCCACAAGATGGAGCGACAACCTGGTTAATGATGATGATTGGCGTACAGATAGACAAAGATCTGGATTGAGAACAGATCTTATCCTAATATTGTGTGGAATTTTCGTCCAAATAATATGTAAAGAAAGCTTGTTCATACATCATATCCAGACAGATATTAAGAACGAAGCTTAGAAACGAAGCAGCAGTTCCAGACTTTCATCGATCCAAGACGTTGTAGACTATCGCGAGAATCCCGAAACATCACGTCTCAGGTACGCCATCACGCATAATCCGCAGATACATATAATGAATGGGCTTCATAAAAGCTATTCGGTTTATTGTAAACAAGGTAAGAATTCATTAGAGAGCGTTAACGCGACGGCGAGACAGCCTGTACGTGACTTGGAGGTGATAAACGCCTGAACCGCTTGCTCCTATCTAAAATTTATTAAAGGGATTGCTCATTTCGTTCTTTCAAGGTTTTTAATAAAACCTTTATAAGCCGGACTACGAGCCAACGTGTATGCATAAAATTTCTAGATTTACCCCCGTAAACCCGAAAATTACGTAGATGAGGGTTTGCTTCGTAAAACAGTTTAGGGTCCAAATAATAATGATCTCAAGTCAATATTGGGGCTCAGTTACGGAAGTTTAGTAATCATTTTCATCATTAACTGAACAAAAACATTTTTTATTCAAAGGCAAGATTTTAATTCAAAAAGTTCACGACACCAACTTGCAACTCCCACATTAAGTTGTAAAATTTTAACTTTAAAAGACATCTCCAACATCATGTTATCAGAATGAACAATGGAACAACAATCGTCTCAATTAAGAACTGCTTTCAAAACGTTGAATAAACCTTAATCTTTTCTTACGAAATTGAATTTATAGTCAACAGAGCTGTTTCCTGGAGACCGCGAAAAGATAAACTGAGATTTGCCAGAGAGCAATTAAAACTTTACCTTAGAAACTAACTTCGTTAGCTGGCTAGTGTTCCCGGAGAGGGTTTATAAACGCCGGCCGAGAAATATGTCTGCTTTACTTTTCAAAGGGAGAAATGCGGATTGAGGCGCCCAACTGGCAAATTAAAGCATACAGTTTAAACCCATGCTCTAATGAAACTGTCTCGTAGTAATAAACTAGTCGCGTTTCAAAATAAATGATACGGCCTTTTGTTTATTGTTTGTTTACGTTAAGCGTATGCTTTGTCTCATTCGTGATTGCATAAAAAAATGTAAACAAAATTCAACTGAAAAGAGTAGATGCTTAGACGTCACGGAGCAACAAATTGTAAGAGCCAATTAAAAAGTTGATATCAATTAAGCAACTCTGGCTTAACCTTGTCTTTGTTCGCAACCGTAAATATTAAAACTTAGTCATGAATCGCTAATTATAACAACGTATAATTAAGCGCCATTTGTAATAACATGCGCTCTACAGTCTCCGAATGTTTTGAACGACTAAGCAGCAAGAAAGACCGAGTAATCTCAAAACAGCAAAGTGCTGGCGTAAAGCAAATGTAAACAAAACAAAAAGCAAGATTGTTTTGTGAATGAAGCAACTTAATCGGTGTTGGGCTCCGACAAATCAACGCTTTGGGCTTTCTAAACCTTTTTTCAGAGGCGAAGCTTTATTCAATTCTAAACATCTTTCACTAGCTGATGGGTTTACAGACCGGAGCTCTTTATCTTAGGGTGTTAATCCTAAACTCATCTGATACTCTTTATTTGTGCACGGTATTTGTTCGATTTAAATCGGTTTGCTCGCATTTCTATTACAGCCAAAATCAGTACGTTATATGATAAAAAGCTTTCTCGAATTATGTCTTATCTTCCCTATCTGCATAGTCAACGTTTTTCATGCTAGATGGATTCTGGCTTAGGGTATTGTGGTGATTCTACAAACGCAAAAAATGCTGATAAGTCTGAGAATAGAAGAGGTATTTCAGCTAGGAGGCACCTTTCAGTGCGAGTTGCGAGACCTATTCGGAAAGAAAATAAATGGCTTCCTTTCGGGCGTGGGTGCATTGCCAGCGGAAAATCTATACATACATATAAAAAGAAAAATACTGCCTGATTAACTTACTCACAGTTTCACTGACTGAATGACTCATAACACCCAGCCCAAGTCCTTAGCCACAGGGGTTGGAATTTTGCATAGAGGTTGCCTTTATGATGTAATTAGGTAAGAAATAAGGACGGATTTCTTGAAATTCTCACGGGACAGGGAATAACCGGGATTTAAATGTTTGATTTAGATTGACCAATATCCATGATTACTAGACTCTTCAAATTTGGCCTAGAAGTAGGTTATTATAATATAACCGGAAAGTTGGCAGCTTCCTCGCTCAACGTATCAGTATTGCTATACAGTGAGGTAATGCTGCCAGTCTTCAGGTCCATGCCGCGGGGGGAACCATTTATTAAATTTATTTAGTTTTTAGTTTAGTTAGTTTTATTTTATTTTTAATTATAGTGTTAATTTGTTTAAATTTAATTATGTCATGTACCTACTTATTAGTATCTATAGTAGATAAAAAACAACATTATACCATTAAAAAACTGATATGAGGAATTTTGGAAAATCCCATGGGATAAAGAGAAAATGGATTTGTATATTCAATTCAACGGGACCCTATCCTCTTTAACTAGAATTACTAGACTAATTTAGCACAGGTTATTATAAAAAAAAAAACATTTTCGGGAATTCCCTCGGGATAAGAAAAAGCTGGATTATATAAATAAATAAATAAAAATGAGTTTGAGTTTGAGTATGCTCAATTCAAGTTAATTCCATCTTCATAACTGTGATTACCAGACTTTTCAAATTTGGCATACAAGTACTTTGTGTATTTTTTACCATTATTATCATTATATTAAAATAATAGCAAAAATTGATTTCAGAATTTTGAAGAATTCCCACGGGATAAGCAATAAAGAGAATTATATTATTACAGTCTTCAAATTTAGCATGAAAGAGGTATTTAGAACAGGATTTTTCGAAATTCCCGCGGGATAAGGCGTAAATAGGATAGTTTTCAAGTAAATGACTAAGTGCAGCTGTTATAGACATTTGATAGGTACTTGGCAGATAATAATATCATGCCTTAGGATCATAGAGATGCAGTACGAAACAATTTTTGTTTTTTTTTTGTTGGGTGGGGAGCGCGACATGACCATCAATTTTATCTGTCCGCTGGCAAAATCGCGAGAAAAACAACTATCAGTAAAGTAATAGTTATTTATCGCTATCAGTAAGACCGTAACTGTACCCCGAACTTAGTTTTTGGTGAACCAATTATTTGCACGTGTTTGAGTCACCCCATTTCTTAGCCTTACTCGGCTCTTTGCTACGTAGATGTATTTTACTAACGTTCTAGATCAACAAAGAAGAAAAATACATGAACGGACTCTTTACCAACACAAATGAGTATAATAAAAGGTTTGTTTAAAAGATGATTGATTATTCATTGAGTATATTGACCTGTCAACCCGAACCTAGGGTTAACGATTTCATTTTATGACCCCAGAACTTGCAAGCGAAGAAGATATAAGAGTAGATATTATTTAAAATGTCACAGATAACCATCATTATACTTGCATCGTTCTGAGAGGAGGCCTGTGCCCAGAAATGGGGTATATAATGACTAGGATGATGATACATCATTTCTATTTAATTTTTGTCAGGTATAGGTACTATCCACAAAAGCAATTCGTTTCCGCAATTCTTTTTACGGCACATAAAACCCGCGTCCGACTAAGATAATTCTAAGAGAACTCAGGATTAAAAACTACTAGAGAAAGCTCCTGAAATTTATTTCGTGCGACGAAATTGCCGGCAGTAGGTCTTCCTTCCTAGACGTATAAATAGCGTGAAATTTCTCTCCAACACCTCGATTCTATGAATTTTTGTAGCTTCATATTTCTTGACAAATAGTTAGTAGCGGCTTTCTATCGTGCTCTAGTTTGAGAACACGTCTATTATTATGTGGCTACTTGTGACAATACGCAGCGTTTGAATTTT
The DNA here is from genome assembly GCA_947563465.1 of Archips xylosteana. Taxonomy (NCBI): domain Eukaryota; kingdom Metazoa; phylum Arthropoda; class Insecta; order Lepidoptera; family Tortricidae; genus Archips; species Archips xylosteana. The sequence continues at coordinate 9,948,170 of OX387362.1, forward strand.
GTGTTTCGTTTTTAATATTTGAGCAGTTCTATCAACTAAGTATTATGTTTTAAGATATTGTGTTGCGATGTTAAATGCTCGTGTTGTATTATAATTCTTTAGATTCCTTTTGTCTTTAACACAGGTTACACTTGTAACCTAGCTTAGACTAAACTAAATTTACTATCTAGACCTAAGATTATTTCATGTTTATATTTTGTATCTTATAAAAAGTAATCAGTAATCAGTAATCAGTCAGTTTATTTGCTAGAACATAGGTAGTTACAATATTGGATGGTGGTATTTTACATTTCGGTCGCTATGTCTTACCCACAAATGCAGGTGTACAAATATTTATCTATTTATCCTAAGTAATTTTATCATTCCAATTAAATAAAAACAAGATTAAAATTATAATTAAAGCAATCCATAACAATTAGCAAATGTCTAAAGATATAATAATAATGAAGTAAATATAATATATGATAATTATTCAGCTTAAATTTAGACTTATAAACTATTTAACCGCTTCGTTCAAATATTGTGAAACAGAATAATAACATTTAGTAGTTAATAATTCAGTCATTTTACTTTTAAATATTTTTAAATCTAGTTGTATAATGTCCTTCGGTATCTTATTATAAATGCGCGGAGCCATGCCCAGCAGGCTTTTTGCTACTAGAGCGGTTTTCTTTGTAGGGGCACGCAAGTTGTGCTGGTATTGAGCTCGAACAGGCAGCGTTCGCCCGCGAGATGCTAGCACAAACAAATCGGGATTGCATTTGACAAACAAAGCTACTTCAAGTATGTATAGTGAAGGCAGAGTAAGTAGTTTCAGAGCTTTGAATGCCGGGACACAACTTTCTTTCGGTTTCAAACCTAACATGGCCCGAATGCATCTTTTTTGTGCCTTAAAAACCATATGTATATGAGTTGAGTTGCCCCAGAAAATAATGCCATATCTCAGGACTGAAGCTACGATGCCATGATATGCACTTAACAAAACGCCACGATTTACAATTTTCGATAGGCTTCGCAATGCATAAGCTGATCTGCTGACTTTTTTGCTAACCTCTGTTATTTGAGCTTTCCATTTCAAATTACTGTCCATAATGATTCCTAAAAATTTACACTCTTGCACATCATTTATCCTATCACCTTTATAGTTTATATTCATATTGTTAGGCAGTATATTTTGATAAAAATGCATTATATTTGTCTTATTTATATTTATAATTAAATTATTGTTATTGAGCCAGGTTATAATATCATTTAGTGAAGTATTTATGTCATTTTCATAATTATCAGGATTATCGCATTTTATAATAGCAGTGCTGTCATCGGCAAAGAGTATCATAGGATGATGAACAGCTGCAGGCAAGTCATTAATGTAAATGAGGAATAATAATGGCCCAAGTACACTTCCCTGTGGAACACCATATTTAACTACTCTCGGGTTAGAAGTATACTTTAATTCCTGTTTCCGTTTTAAGCAAATTCGTGATATTTCAGTACATTGCACGCGATTCGATAGGTAAGAATGAATTAAACTAAGGATATTGCCTCTAATACCATAACTATTTAATTAACTTATATGAATTTTTTATGATTAAATAAATAAATAAATTAATGTTTACTGTACTTGGTATCTTAAAATTATATGGGGATATGCATCCATATTGCGGGGAAATTTACTTATATAAATGTCGCTATGTGACAAAAATTCGCAAAATGTGTGGTTTGGCCGTTTCCCTAACAAACTTATTAAAAAAAAACTCCGTATACACTAATTTCTCGGATTGTGTATATGCTAAACACATTGCAAAATGATGAGGAACTGGTTTAAATTTCCAACCGCAGCTTTACTTTTCTGGTTTTTCGACATGTTCTAGTTTCGGTTTAATTTTAAAAAAAAGGAACGGGAAAGGCGTTGAAATACAAGTAGAATAGGGAAATAGAATTGTAGAGTCCGATATCGATATATCTTAACCCATTCACTGCCGGCCGTCAAACCCAAGACTCCGCCAGGTGCCGTAAACACACATGTGCGTTCAATTGCTTGCAATATTATAACAGCGGTACTAGGCGAAAATCTTGAAAACGCATGCCGGCTGTGTTTGTGTTAAAGTTGTCTGGGAAAAATCTTCGTGGCGATAATTGAACAATGGAATATTATTTTTTTGCATCTATTTCCAAGTAAAGCGCAAATTGTAACACACACTCAAGCGCACTCCGTATTTTTAGTTAAAATATTATTTCGACAAACAACCCGTCTGCCAGCATGTGAAGTAAATTAATATATTAATTAAGTACCATTTAGGTCCACGCTGTTCCCTCTGAAATGTACGTTCCTGCCATGAAACTGAATTGCGAATTATATCTAATTATGTTTTAATGACATAACGTTCAGTTTAAATATATGCTCAGCGGGCGCTCTGTTGCTGCATTAAAATTTCAGTTTTGCATTTAACGTTTTTTTATTGAATTCGTGAGAAGAAAATGATCAAATACGAAATGTTTTTAAATTTTAGTATTTATCAAATTCATATTTTATTGTATTCATTTAAATATAAGAAATAAAATGATAGGAACAAATTGCGAAGAAAGTCAAACTCTTTAAAGCACGGGTATGTTAGGAGGCACAGGGAAGTAGAAGGTAAATGAAATTATTGATTTAAGAATAGAAGTTCTCGAGTGCAGTGAAACTTATCCCCGCATCACGAAAATTTTACTTCCCAACTTTGCATTTATTTTCACGATTACCACATAACTCTTAAACGGCTAATCCTAATTTTTTTTGGTGTAATGGTGAGCCAAATACGTCATGGTCACTTTTATATGCGTAATTTAAATAAAGCTTTAATATTTCGATTTGCAAATAGAGCTTAACTATGTATATCCCATAGTGTATAAGAAGAGTAAGAAAAAAACATAAATAATTACAACAACAACCTCAATTTACTAAATTAGTAACTTTTCCACTGCAAAACACTTTAGCGCGGAGCGGCGATAAATGAAGTGGCTATTAAGATACATTTAGAGTGAATTAATGGTTGCGTAATAGAGTGCGAACTGTCGGGCCTCTCCACAAAAGAAAAAGGGAGGACGCTTCCTTTGTTCTTAGTAAATCGAGTACCGAAGTCGTTTGTCGACGTTATATCACGTTGATTCGACGTTTATGGCCGACCTGCACTGTCTCACTGTTACTCTTGATTTGGAGATACTTACGATGTTATTATATTACCGAGTATCCAGGGCTGTTGATTGAAAAAATATACTTACGAGAAAACGCTGGGGACGAGGTCTCATGAAATTTATTGGTGATTAGGAGATAAAACATCTTGATTATGTTATGGGACCGTTCGCGACAATCGTGGAATCTGTACTTGTAGCTTTAAGAGTTAGATTAAAGAGTGAGAACAGAAAAAGCGTTGCATGCACTATTTCGAGAACTAAAAGACGAGTTTGACCAAAAATTTGTTTTTAGCTTAAACCATGGTAAAAAAATACAGTTAGTGTAGATAGATAAAAGCAGGGCAAGTAGGACTCGTGCACTTAGGGGTCTGTTTTAAAATCAATCAATTTCAAAACTAACAAAAAAGTTTTAATTTCTGTGGAAAACAAAAATCCCCACTATGAACCAATAGAAAATTTGGGTCAATGAAAACCACGGGTAGGAGAGTCCAATAAAAACACTTTATTTTTACTGTAACTAGCCTTATGAGGTAGTATCGATTGGTTAGACGAGCACGTCATAAAAGTAATTTATCATAGTTATCGAAGAGTAAAATGCTCAAATTAACTTTTACATTAACTATAACAAACAAGTAACGAAATAAACATGTATATTTTTCACTAGGCATTTTTATAATGTCCTAACCGTTTCTGTGTTGGGTGTGTTACTGGTAAGTATCAAATACTTTATTATAATAGTTAATTTCACGAACGAAGTTACGCGCAAAAGCTAGTTTACAAATAATATTCGTCATCATAACTTTAGAACTTCCGCCAATCACGATACGGAATGAGTCTTGCCCGTTTGCTCACCGTTATGGAGTTTAATGTCCATTGTGCTGGCCAGTAAGATAGTATCGATCGTATAGACGGGCGCGCGTCATAACAGCCATTTATCATAGTTATCGCGCCGCCCACCCGCATCGTCTGCAATGGACCTTGCATGGTTATTTAAACAAAAACCGCGAGTTTAGATAGACAAATTGGTTTTCACAGTAACTGGTTTTTTGCGTAGATTCTTTCGTGATTGTTTTTCCAATCAAGCTGGAATTGTTTCCATACCGCAAAAACTTAAACGGTCGTTGAACATAATTGTGTTTGATATATTTCAGATCTTAGAAAGTTATAACTTTTGGCGTGTCTAACCTCTTACATCCTGAGTACGATAAATGCCAACGATGGTCCGTATAAGCACCGAAGTGTTTGATTTTATTTTGATAATAGACGGATATTTATTGGACAAGATGGAACTAATGCCACAACCATATCGATATCAACGCTATGTTTACTAAACAGTGACGCTTTTATCGGATTAGATGAGTTTGTTTCGGTTCGGTTTCGGTTTGGTTTGGTTTAATGAGTCGGAGACCTGGTGACCTGACATACAGGTACTTCTCCTAGTTCGGGCACCAGTCTCCGCCACACGGGTTCTGTATCTACTTTTATTATATTAGTTTCATTTCACTGTATGTATTGTAAACTTTGTGGTGGAGAAAATAAATACTTTTTTACTTTACTTTTACTTTGTTTACAATGAGCCCACTGAAATAAGGGATTTAGGTTGGCAGAATTTTGTGTTTTGTAATGACAGAGTAAGAAAAAGATTCTGTATACGACTTATGAGTTAACATCTGTAACGTAGCTAAACTTTCTAAAGAATAGTAATAGTGAAAGACATTTGATATAATCACAGAATATCTAGTATTGCTGTTTCAAACACAAGTTTTCAACAACTAAAGCTAATAAGGGCTTATTTAAATGAAGGGCATTTAGCCACAGACATGCTTGGTCTGCATAATCAAAGTCTTTTAAAGTAAATGTGGGCTATTTCTGCTAGAAAACAGTTTATGCGTACGAAGCACGTAATGTTATATTAAAACTATACTATAAATTGAATTGATGTTAATTTTACTGTAAAAATTTAGGCTGAATTTATTAATACTGTTTTAATATTAATAATATTTTTTTGATGTCATTTAAATAATTTTAATTTCCTGTTTTGTTTGTTAATTGAATTCCACGGTGTGACATCTTGTATAATTTTAATAGAAATGATAATGATTTTAGATTTATGATTGTTAAATAGTTGCAATGCCCTTACAGGGTTCACGTCTAACTGTGCTTATGTAAGACTACTACGTGTGAGCAATAAAGATTATGATTATGATTATTTATTATAATAACTAGCTGTTGCCCGCGACTCCGTCTGCGAAGATAAAAAATAACCTACGACCTATTCTCAGACCTACCGAGTATGGAGAAAAAAGTTACATAAAAATCGGTCAAACCATTTCGGAGGAGTTCGATGACAAACACCGTGACACGAGATTTTTATAAATTAGATGAGCGAATTTTCTGTTTCAAGAAAAGAAAAATTACACGATAAATTGTGTGATTTAAGTTCACTGCACATCACAATACATAAGCACGACACCGAAGCTGCATCGCCGCTCAACTCGACAGCACAAGCACAATATAATGCACAGAGCCATTTTAGGGCGTAGGTAGGTACCAGCGAGCAATTTGGCATCAACAGATCGACGCCACATTGGAATGTAAAAAAGGGCATGTCATTGACAACAAAAACTTATTGTTATCATGTAAGCTGGAGTTAAATGATAAAATGATAAATGTTTATTTCGTTTTTAACCTTACATATTAAACACCAAGGTTGGGACCTCCTTTTAAATATAAAGATATCTGTGCCAGGAGATCTGTGAGAGGAGTTGGGTCTAATGATGAAATAAATTTGGTATTTTCTTTGAATTATTAATTTTAATTCTTTATTTAACAGTTTTTAATCTAGGAGTAAATTTAGAGCACAGTTAGGCTTCCGCCATATTCAGTGCAAGAGAGGGAATCAGAGCACTTAGTGCGAGCGAGCGATTAGGCATTTTTATTAGTAAAACGCATACATCTGATATATCGGACTTCGGTGGCCCTCATGAGGGGTCTTATATGACCTCATGGAAAAAATCGTACTGATAATTAATGTCGTTACACGGTACTTAGTGAACCGCAATTTTCGTGGCGGGGGGGCAACAGCATCTATGGTTCGCTGTCAGCGCAGGGATCGACGGCGTGAATGCTAACTATTGTTGACGTTGATCACTAGTCGCCAAGCTGTCCCGTAGACGAAAGTGCGATATTACTTCGCTATGGCCTCAAAGGTGCTGAGCCGCTTCCGTTTGTTTGCGTATCTTTCAGTTCTGGAGACGAATGCTAAGAAGAATACTATGGATACACAGTGCGTAGAGGCAATGAAAGCCTGGAAAAACTGGTTGTGTTTTGGAACACCGAAAGCAGAAGATCGTGCGGTCGTTCACCACTAATATGGACCAATCAATTAAAAGACTCACATTCTTCACGGTTGTAAGAGACGCGCTGGATAGAAACAAGTAGAGGTAGATTATCCGCTCCAGATGGGGGCCAAACCAGGAGGAGAAGAATAGCATCCCTGAGCTGAGCGATACAGCGAGACTAGGAGAATATAGTAATTTAATTAGTGGATGTTATCCTTGCACTCCACTTGGTACTCTCGCACACTTTTGGTGGATGCACAGTCTGGCGTGCTCATGAATGGTTGATGTCTGTTTGACGGTCAATGGATAAGACAAGGCAATGCCGATCCGGTGCCTTGAAAAAGTGTGTGTGATAAACTTTAAAGTCTCGACCATTCTGATTCATTTGTGCACTCAGTCTAATTACCTTGTCGCCATTGCGAAAAAAAAGCGTAACAGTAATTAGACTACGTGCGTGTACAGAAAAATGAGAATGGGCTGTCTACATACAAGATACAGGCTCAGCCTAGTTTGGCGCTTACCGGATAATACTGTTCTGTATAGCCATCTAATTTTGTTCTTTAAATAAATAAACTTTTCTCAAACATGCTTTGAAATGTATGCGTTAATGTCACGAAATGATGCCATGAAGTTTGTTGTTTGTGGCTCCCTACATTACTTCTTGGCCTAGGCCATAAAAGTAAGTATGAAAAACCATTATTGTCCGCTGCTGTAACTTTTTAAATTTGCTTACTAACATTAAACTGACAAAGGAAAAATTACATACAGCCAACGACATTAAAAAAAAATCTATCTTCTTTTATTTCTATAAAACCGCCTAAACTACTGGTGATGGATGGATGGATGTATGGATGTATGGATGGATGTATGGATGTACGGATGGATGTATGGATGGATGTATGGATGGATGTATGCATGGATGTATGGATGGATGGATGATGATGATGATGATGATGATGATGATGATGATGATGATGATGCATGTTTGAGAAAAGCTCTATACAATCCTCGGCCGGAAGAGGGATTGCTGGACTCGTTTTATCCGGCCTCGTCTACGACTCGGCCGTATACCCCAAATCTCGTCCATCAATCCCTTACTTGACGGCCTCTGCAGTAATGTACTAATAAACTATAACTACATCCATTAGGTTTTGTTTTCTCTATGTTTTCAGTCTTTATTATTATTAGTTATTTTGATTTCAAAACAAAACATAAATTAATTAATATAATATTAAGGTAGTTAATTTTTTCAAGATCATTCGCAAAAACTAAAGCACCAGCTTAGCAAAAACCAACAAAAGTCAATTTGACTGAAGAACGTTTGAATTAAAGAAGATAATTGAAGAAAAAGCCTCTTAAAAGCACAAAAGACTGGAATCCAAAAACCTTATACGCGCGTCCCTCTCACTAAAGGAAAAATTTATAGCCTGATCTAAATCTTCAGAAAGTAATCTTAAAGACCTAAGTATTTATGGTTTACCTCCGAGGCATCGTATAATAAATAAGCTATTCCTTTTTATTATAAGTAGTAATCCACATAAAACTAATGGCTTGAAAACGTGACAACTGAAGTGAAAACTTGCGATAAAAGTAATCAAACTGTCGTTAAATTATTATTTTAGTACCCCATCATTCGGTGAACGAATTTCTTTTCTATAAATACATTTCTTTGTTGCGAGCTAACGGGTGAAATTAAAAGTTAGTTACACGCCCCATCTATCTTCTTTAATTTAATTTCAAAATGAAATATTTGAGGTGGTGTTGGACACTCTGCGTTAATGTAGCGACAATTATAGTGTAGTGTGATCGCAATCAATATTAAAAGTCAAATGCATTTACTGATTGTTTCTCCTTATTTTCGTACGGAATGGTTTGCGTTAAGTAGAGCGTGTTAGCCTAGTGATTTGACCTCAAGCTGAGGGTCGTAGGTTCAAACCTGGGCTCACACCTCGTGATTTTTTCGGAATCGCTATCTTTGCCACGTAGTGATTTTATTCTCTACGAAATTACACTTAAAAAATTACCTTGAACTTTCCGCTGAAGAGAAACATCTTGAGGAAACATAAGAATTTATTTATTTATTTCAATTTATTGTTGGATGCGAATGGCGGGACAGTGGAAGTGGGACGTGTATAGGCTAGATATGATTAAGTTTGCATTTAAAACGAATTTGGTTATATAAGAAGCACGGCACAGTGTGCGAAACTGCCAACTTAAATTGAAATTTCTTATATTTTACTAAATACAAACTGAAACATGGATGCACAGAAAAAATCCCAGAAAAAAGACCAGCAAGAGCAAGAGCGCTGGTCTTTTTTCTGTTTTTTTTTTGTGCATCCATGTTTCAGTTTGTATTTAGTAAAATATATGGATTTCACGGGATGACCGTAAAAGTAAAAAAATGGAGTTGAAAAATAAAAATACAAAAAGATACTTCATACCAAACTTGTTGAAATTTCTTATATTCAAATTCATTCAGAGATACGTATTCTTACCAATATCATTGTCGTCTCTCCATACAAAACAGTAACTTCAGCACCGCAGTAGCAACTCCCAGCGTCATCTAGTCACCAATAAGGAAAACTTCTTCACTTTACATCGCAGTAACGAAGTTTCTCATTCTTCCTTCGGACTTCTGTCCCCAGGCATAACATCTTCCTGGGGAGAGATCTCTCTATTGTGGTCTATTGCCATAACCGCTATCTTTGATTCTTAGTCATAATATTATCTTCGACAGTTGATGTACGGAGCGTGGAGGAAGATATCTTGAGTTGAAGTAAGATAATTTATTAAGTTAAAGATACAAAGTTAAAGGTGATTCTTTCTCTTGGTGTTAGCTGTACGATAGTTAGTTACGCACTCGAGTCTATATTTATTAAATTTGTGTTACTTATATTATTTGTTGCCGCGTGACCCAAAGTAGTTCGTAAGTACCTAAGCATAATAAAAATGATGATGCATAAACTGGATGCCAAACGCCTTATTATAAATACCCGTCCGAGACCTACCTACACTTACACATATAATGACAGTGGTCAATTACATTGCGCACTTTGTAATAGAACCTCATAATAAAAATTTACGGTGGTGAGACCGTACAGTTGACGTTCAAAAGTATACTCTGTGGATGCTATTTACACCGTCGGCGGTGAGCCGGCTGGAAGATGATAGATGACTATAGCGGCTGTTAATCACGAGTGTCGACTCTGTTGCATACGAGAAGTAACTATTAAGCAATCCGTTCCTATGACCCGTGGTTCCGAACACCTGATTTGTAAACACATGTATCTCGAGCAATCAGTGTGAAAGTATCGACCCCGCACCGTCTTGTACATAAAACATCGAAGATCGGCCCAGAGTGAACGTCAAATATTTGTTTCATTTTTTCGCGTTCACGAAACAGTTTTCAAATTTATGACACTCGACTCGTCTAGTGCTCGGGCCCAAGGGGCTTAACCTGAAATGGACACGCGGCCGGCGGCGGGAAAATATATTTCCCAGTTTACTGGTCCATAAATAACTGTAGAGTGACAGCCCGATGATACACTCTCGAGCGAGAGTTCATCTCACATCGCTTACTGAATATTGAACAAATGCGAAGCCCTATTGTAATTTTCCGGCTTATAAATTTAGACGCAATGTTCAGTGACTCCTAATTTACAGTTTGCTAAGTGGAAATAGGAATTAGAGGTAGTTTTGGGAGTAAAATGTGTTTCAAAGGGTATTTATTCTCTTAAAATAGAAGTGGCTTTTGATTATTTTGGGTACATAGCTTTGAAACCATCTGCGTTACTAAGGTAAATACCCCAGTGTTTCATACTTCAATTCCAATAATCGACACCCTGCTGGTCGCCTTTATTACTAAGAATTAAGATTGAAAGTGTCGGCTATTGGGGCAGCGTCGGGCATTGGGGTATTTACCTTATCAATTATTACCTATGCTTCAACTATGCGTGCCTGTACCTACCCATTGTAGAGCTTATTAAACAGTTTTGCTTATGGCGACAAAAAAAAACATGAAAGTAGTCTTCATCTCCGACTTGTACTTCGTTTTTTTAGCATTAGAAAGAAGGTAAGCTATCTTGACGTGTCTTTTTATTGAAAAACACTTTTGAAAAATAAATCACAGCAAATAGATAATATGTAACAATTAGCAAGGAAATATGGTTATAGTGAAAATAAACGGATCACTCACGTCTCAAAACGAGTTTAACTCGACATGTTTCGGGCTAATCCGTAGCCCTTCCTCTCGGAGTCGCACGTCACGGCGGCTGCCACACGTGCACACAGCCGCCGTGACGTGCGACTCCGAGAGGAAGGGCTACGGATTAGCCCGAAACATGTCGAGTTAAACTCGTTTTGAGACGTGAGTGATCCGTTTATTTTCACTATGAGTGAGTCTCACGGTAGTTTCAAGTTTAAAATATGGTTATAATTAAATTACTTAGGTTTCATAAGTAATAGTTAATATTTTTTTAAAATGTTTTTCAATAAAACTCATCAAGATTGTTTACCCTATTTCTAATCATAAAAAATTAAGTATAAGTATAATAACAACCCCCTACTGGGCAATTGTCTCCCCTCATATTGAGAGGGCTTGAGCTATACTTTTGACGCGGATTGCGAATGTCACATACACACTATTCAATTCCCTTTGGTTAAATATTTTTTTGTATTTTTTTATATTTTTATCATTGAGGAATAATGTTATATAACCATTTTCTGTAGTCGGACTTAAAAATAAACAGCTAATAGCGGAGATATTCCAAAAAAACTGATGTATTTCATTTGATCTTCAAATAACGTCATCAAAGGTTCAAAGGCATTTTTCTTTTACCTTTGCTCTCACGCTACACTTAAAAAAAATGTCAATGTCTGTCAAAATGTCATTTAAATTTAACTGATGTCAATAGGATAGGAAACAAAACAAAAAGGCTATTTTGTCGCCGCAAATGTCGAATATTTTAGGATATCTCTCTTGTACTGCTGCGAAGATCATATTGATGTATGTAAATGGACCTATTTCGCATTTTGAGTAGATTGAGCGTGTCAGCCTTGACAAATTTTTCACCGGAGTTTCCACTGGTAAGCATTTTTTCAAAAATTATCGTGGAAAATAGACTTTCAGAACCAGAAGGTTAGAAACTTATTGACGACATGACGACGTACGAATGACAGATAACAGTATTTTTTCTCTAAGCAGATGGGCAAAGGAAATCAAGAGTTTCGAGCTACTGGATGAGGTATATCCGGTCAACCATATCCGGTATTTAACAAATTAAATTTAAAAAAAAAATACGCGACCAAATTTTAAAATATTCAAATAAGTTTCTTAAATTGGTCTAATCTGTAAGAAAAAAATATAAAAAAATATATTTTTTTTTTCTAACAAAAGGCAATTGTTCCGCAGGTGTATACTTACAAGTTTCGTCGCAATACATATTTTCATTTACTGAAAAACTCACGGTAAATTTCAACTCTGATTTAGCACATAAGGACATTGGGCAGAACGGTATGGGCACTGTACCCACCCACCAACAGAAAGAAAACATGACTCATGTAATAAATAGATGTTGGCAACCTGCAGGCTTATTGTCTAACGCTTCTGACGCTTGCCTTCGCAATCACTATTTCTTTCTGTCAAACGGTATAAGTTGATGACAGAAAGAGATGGTGAAAGCGAAGGCAAGCGTCAGAAGCGTTAGACAATACGGCCTTTGGTGATTTTTTACTATGATGACGATCGCCTTATTATGGTTTTTATTTTTTATTTTGGTTATTTAGTTGACAGTTACAGGAAGAAAGTTACAGAAACGATTTTTCCTTTTACTTGTGCTGTAGCCTTTATGCCAAATTTCATGATTCTAGGTCTATGGGAAGTACCCTTTGTGTAGATTCTGGTTCCTAGGAAAAAGCTGAGCCTTGACAGACAGACGGACAGACGCACAACAAAATTACCTTATAAGGGTTCCATTTTTTCTTTAGAGGTACGGAACTCTGAAAACGGCAGTGCCATTTATTAACGTCAACACGTTAGTTTAGAAAGTTCTTGGTGAATCACTAAACGTTTGAGCATCGCCACTTTGTTGCTGCGCACGTTACGCGCATTTGTTGCTCGCCGCGGCTTTCGCAGAAGCAGTTAAAAGTAGTTTTCAATGAAACTATCTCGACTTACTTCTTATTCAGCGCAACGGCTGTATTTTATTGGTTCCACAGAATCGAAGCACGAAAGCCTGCACTAAATACTGTTTTCAGGGAAACTTCTTTTGTCTCGACACTCTTTTGTTTACTTTGCAATTGTGAGTGGAACAATACAAAAAGGTCCGAAATTCGCTAACAACCTAAGCTGTAGTCCAAGTTTTAATTGCATCCGAATAAGTGTAGCTAACCCCAGCCCAGAGGCTAGACCGGCCAACTTCGGGGAGAAACCTAGATTAATTGAAACTCATTTGCTTAAAACACCTCGAGTGTTTACAAGGAGCATCTTGGGGGATTGTAAAAATAAATAGGCAAGTGCTCAGTCTGAAAGTAGTAACTTTATATGGGATGATAATATTGCAATTGGCTAAGTAAAGTTTTTTGAAGAGGTGCTAATTATATTTTTTTTCGACAGTCGACGTTCTGGATATCGAGAAACTGCAGCTGTTTTATTTTTTTTATCTCCTATTGTTTACTGGAAATATTTTTGTGAGTGTTCGAGATGACATTAGTGAGACTTTATGGTTGAAAAGCCGTTCGTGCTCAGAACTTAGTAGAAACAGAAAAAAAACCGAAGTGAACTGTCACTTCTGTCAATGTCAAATCGTTTGCGTTTCGTTTGCTTTGCGTTTTGGTGTGCTCAGTGTGATTTTTTGACTATTTTTATCGACCGCCGCATAAAATCCGGACTTTCAATTTTACCGCATTTCTCCACGACCTATGCACGATAATCACGATTGAATACTTTCGATCACTGTTTTGGAACTGCTTCTTGGACAACGCAAAGCAAACGAAACGCAAACGGTTAGATTTCATTTGACATTGACAGAAGCGACAGTTGAATTCGTTTTTTTTTTTCTATTTCTTCTCAGTACTGAGCACGAACCGCTTGTCAGCCGTAAAACCTCACAAATGTAATCTCGAACAAAATATTTCCAATAAATAAAAGGAGATAAAAATAAAACAGCTGCAGTTTCTTGGTGTCGAAGTCGACCACTGTCGAAAAAAAATATAATTAGCATCTCTTCAAAAAACTTTACATAGCCAATTAAATAATCTGAAATGGTTAAATAAAATATTGAACGCAGCTTAAAACTATATCTAACTTAGTGCTCGTGCATAGATGGTTTGTACGACGGGTATAATTATCTAATAAAGTTAATGCGCTTAGGAACAAGCTTACAAAAGTTAACTTTTCTAGGTAAAGTCAACGGTCATTATGAAGTACATGCTGACACAGTGCACAACTATGAAGTTTCTAAATATTGACCTAGTGATGATGGCCTAGTGGTTAGAGAACCTGACTATGAAGCTTGAGGTCCCGGGTTCGATTCCCGTGTCGGGGCAGATATTTGTATGAAAAATAAAAATGTTTGTTCTCGGGTCTTGGGTGTTTAATATGTATTTAAGTATGTATCTATCTATATAAGTATGAACTAAAACAATTACTTTGCTCACCCGCGACCTTACAATAGTTACGTTTATGCAAGAAATGTGTGTTCATGCAGTTCCTCCACCTCCACACTGTACGAACACACACAAATCACATAAACATAACTATCACCACCACCAAGCTACACTGACGCGTTTCGAACTCAACCAGAGCTCATCCTCGGAGTTACCACAACCGTATGCTATGCTACCAAATGTTAACAAATAAATGTTGTGTTGTTAGTTTAACATTTGGTAGCATAGCATACGGTTGTGGTAACTCCGAGGATGAGCTCTGGTTGAGTTCGAAACGCGTCAGTGTAGCTTGGTGGTGGTGATAGTTGTGTTTATGTGATTTGTGTGTGTTCGTACAGTGTGGAGGTGGAGGAACTGCATGAACACACATTTCTTGCATAAACGTAACTATTGTAAGGTCGCGGATGAGCAAAGTAATTGTTTTAGTTCATTAATATGGACCTCCGCAAAGTAACGCCTGATTCAATAAATTATATAAGTATGTTTATCCGTTGCCTAGTACCCATAACACAAGCTTTACCTAGCTTACTTTGGGACTAGGTCAAATTGGTGTGAATTGTCCCGTGATATTTATTTATTTATTTATTTATTTATTTATTGACAATGTGACCATAGAAAAAAGTTGCTATACTTAAAATTCAGTCACACGCAACAAGTAGACATATATAGCATTATTTTTTTATGATTTCGTACCCAAAGAGTGCCAATTACGGGACCCTATTACTGAGAGTCCACTGTCTATTTGCTTTCGTCTATCCGTTCGTCGGTCACAGGGCTCTATCTCTTAAACCGTAAGCTAGACACAATTGTGGCCGCTACAACAACAAATAATTAAATGAAAAATTAAGGGGGTCCCGCCTAACCAAAATAAAATTATCCCACACTGCGTATATTGTCAATATTCAGATAATGTGTTAAGATTAAATTCATAGCAGCAGCCGTCGACTGTACTTGTACAAAACGGAATGGAACAGAACGTGTACGGAAGTCACAAGCAAATTCAAATGTCTAACGTCTTCACAAATTGTTAATATATTTAGGAATAGTTACTGAGAATAATTTCAATGTATTGTGATGCACAATGTCAGAATATTCGCAACAGTGTCTCAATACTCTCAATCTTTACTAGATTTCGGATA
Source organism: Archips xylosteana (assembly GCA_947563465.1). Taxonomy (NCBI): domain Eukaryota; kingdom Metazoa; phylum Arthropoda; class Insecta; order Lepidoptera; family Tortricidae; genus Archips; species Archips xylosteana. Next base: position 9,963,489 of record OX387362.1, read on the forward strand.
AGCACTCAACTTATACACCATTCTCAAATTGCACGATTTGTATCCACCATTTTCAGGGTGTTAGAGGTTCCGCTGCATACCAATGTTTATACGACTTCTCTAGACAATACGTTCTTCACGGTTCGTAAGCTTTTCTTATTAACAAAAATGACTGGCTGACAAAATGCAGTCTAGAAGAACTAGAAGCATGACATTTTGCAAAAGTTGGTTCAGTGTAGCGGAGGTGATACCAAATGATTTTTAGAATTCAATCTGCAAAGACGGGGTTACGTGGACCAGAGTTAAATTTTAACCCCGAGTAAACTGCTAACGCAAGATTATGTAGTATCAAGATGTATGGAACTACATATCAACGCTAACTTAGATTTAACGACTTATTTATTTCTTTTACCTAGAGCTATAATATACAAAAAGACGAGTCCGTAATATACAAATATACAAATACATCAGCTGTGATAATTTCTAGCTAACACGGTTCATGAGATACAGTCTGATGACAGACGGACGGACGGACAACGGAGTCTCAGTAATAGGGTTCCGTTTTTACCCTTTAGGCACGGAACCCTAAAAATGGTAGGAAACATCGATTGTGGATTATACATCATTACATACCTATCTATTCCTTTTATTCTTTGTTCTATTATCAAATAAATTGTAAGAAATCACGTTTTAAAAAACATAAATTTAGCAGGTTTCAATCGGTAAGAGGTATCTAAAATAAAATGTTTGAATGATTGCACTTAATCGTGAACGCTCTGAGTGTGCCCTTATCGCGACTCAAGAGTCAATAAGCTCGCAGGTGAAACGTAACAAAGTTTATGAGTGCCCGCAGCTGCGCTGAGCTATAAATTTCCAAGTAAATAACAAGTATATTTATTAATACTAGTAAAACGGTTCGCAGTTTGCGAGACAGGGAGGATTTTGATGGCTTCCAGGGATTGAAAGTTTGAGGGTAAACAATTTTTTGAAGCGAACGAAACGTGGCTTTGAAAGATGTTAACTTTACTGAGCTAAATGTTTCACAATAATTATGTTGTAGAAATAGTTTCAGACACAGCGTTGACTACTTAGACGTCATAAAACTGACGTGAAATTTCATATGTGAAATATTGTATGTTTTCTTATTAGTTATACCAGAACTAGAACACGCACTACAAGGCCTCTAACATCTTGACAATGTTAATTCAAACAACGGCAACGTCTGCTTGAGTAAGGCAAGGTTTATACAACCCGAACAATTGCCATACGCGTCAAAACTTCCCAATAATTAATTATACTTAATATTTTAAACTTATCTCGCCCCCATATTCCCAAGAATTTCCAAATTTATTTTGTAAATTTTTTGTTCGTTTTGATAGAGATCTATTAATTTGTGATAAATCGAATTTTCTATAATTATATACCTCTGGCTATGCATGACTTCGCGCTTAGTGTAAACATGGCACCTAGCTCCTAATTTTTCCATTCCTTTTTTTTTATTATTAACTAGCGTTAATCCGCGGATTCACTCATGTTAAAAATCCATGAATAAAATGTCACAGTAATAATTTCAAAGCGCAACGGTCGCTCGGACGAACGCCATCTATTGATGGCAAATGAAGTCATTAGTGTCATTACGTCAACTTGAAAGGTACTTCAACGTTTTTGGATAGCGTCCTCTATTCTTATTCAAAGAGAAGTTACCACGGGAACTCATTCTCATTACCGGGATATGCCAAGTTTCATTCAATTCTGTTCAGTTCTACCGTTATTGCGTGGTTGACTAATAAAGGTACAAACGCTCAAATAATCTTCACTAACTATCTCATTGTAAATTTCAAATGTACGGTGAAGGAAAAATCGTGAGGAAACCTGCATACACCTGCGAAGAAATTCAATGGTGTGTGTGTGTAGTTCCCAATCCGCACTGGGCCCGTGTGGGAACTACGGCCCAAGCCCTCTCATTCTGAGAGGAGGCCTGTGCCCTGCAGTGGGACGTATATAGGCTGGGTTGATGAACTTTCTCATTTATAATATAAGTGTAATTAATAACCAATATGACTTGACGCCTCTCAGTGCGCCATAAAACATTAGTACTAATGTAAGTAAGTAATCTTTAGAGTCCAGATTTTAATCTGTCTGAATGAAATATATCAAGGCACAACCGGAAGTATTGAGTCTCGTTATTTAGACAGTGTTTCCTTTGATCATGTAGACAAGCACTAAAGAGGGAATTTTTCTTAATTTCCACGGAATAAGAATCTTTCCCGGCATAACAATTTAACATTCTACGTAAAACTTGGTAAAACGTACCAAAACGGTGTTCAGAACCAAAAGTATTACCACATTGGCAGCATGTTGAACGTATGCCTGATATAATAAGTACTTAAGAGTGCCAGGTTACGAGCACACACCTGTGCTGAATTTACACATTCGTGAAGAAATACGGCGTACCTTATTAGTTCATGTATTGCGTGGATTTCGTTCGACTCCACCGATGAAGCGGGAACGTATACACATTGTTAGGACGGCTTGCGATCTTAATTTATGAAGCAATATTTTGTTTTAGTTATTATTACACCTGGGATTTAACGCGACAATTTATTCATTTACTAGGTACTCATTTATACATTTCATCTACTCGTATATAATAGAACGTTTTACAATGCATTAAGCGAGGAACAAAACCGGAGCTAAACATTTTCGGAAAAAGATATTGCGTTCTTATTTACTTTTCATTGAAAGAAAGTCTCTTAGGTGTTTACATATTTCAGAATCGACTTAGTCGGCAGGAGGCTGTCACTGGCAATTTGTGCTTGGTGGAGGACATCAGGCAGCATTAAGTCCGATGTAAATTCATCACTTGAACTCTCCATTTTAATTTACTAAACAAAAATTAATTCACCGGACTGAACTCATGAACATTACTTAGACGGGTTTTCATGACAGGTGCGAACGGTGACCATGATTGGTCCGTATTACGCCATGCGCGCGCACTGAAAGCTCATTAGTTTGAATTTCGATTAAGGTAAGTAAGTTATATTTGGTACATTGCGAGCTCTACATTTTGAGATTAAAGTCTCATTTTTCAAAAAAGGTGTTTCCGTGTACTTTTTATATAAGGTATAATGATAACATAGAAATTGATCAACCACCACACCCGTGAGTAGGGCGTAAACACTCCTACTTTAGGATCTCCAATAATGCACCAAGTTGACTCTCTCACGGGAAACTTCTCTGAGTTACGAGTGGCGCGTATTGGAACGTCCTATATACTTATAACCCTGATACGCCCGAGTTACGCGTAAACACGACTTACCGGCCTTGTAATTAAACGCCATTTGTAATTTGTGATAGGGTTAGAGTGGCAGGTAGTTTGGTGACGCAAATAGAGTGGCACAGATACAACTTTAGCAAGCAACTAGCTTTTGCTCGCTACTTCAGTGGTAAAGCTTCTTGATCTGTTTCACTGTAAAAAGCAAAAATCTGGCAAAGCAACATCCGAAAATTCATCATTACTATCGTTATCAGTTTGTCCTTGTCTCGCTGAAATTGCCGAAAACCCTGAAAAAAGTTTTATACTGTTTGTGATCACCAACAATATGTATGACAAATTTGAAAAATCCTATATTATTATTCGTAATTGAGCATTTTAATTTTAAAGTGCGCAGTTTATTTATTTTTTAAATGAGAAAATTTTGAGGTTTTCTTACTCATAATCAAGAGCGCCATTGATTTTGATAATAAAAAAGTGTTCCTAATTTTCCATTCAATTTTGTGTCAGTTTCGTGACGAGCCAAAATTTTCTAAGTGGGTAACAAGGGTAGGCTATATTTTATCCCGGTAACATGTAAACTTCCCAGTGACAGGCAAAATTGACAGCTACAACTAGTTTAATTATAAATTACCTACTTTGGCTTGTTATTGCGGTGAATTAGGCCTCGTGTACTCTTACATTATTCATGACAGTATTAGGAGTGACAATGTACGTATAAATGCAAAAAATAACTTATTCAGTACATATTATGACAAATAGTCAAGCAAAACCTGAAGAGGATAGATTTTCCGTTTTTATCGAGTAGAATAGGTATAGTCGACCAAGAAATTTCTTAACCACTTTAAGTTTCAATATCCGTTGTACAGCTTTAAACATAAATGTGCTGATACACTTGAGCATTCACTTGTTACAGAACAGCGAGCATTCGCCGTTTTTAACTTCGTTCGTGTGATGCTCGCTAAAACGCTTCTTTTATTTTGTGAGCTTTTAATGTAACATTCGCTAGAATGCTCATTACAAGTGAATGCTCAACTGTATCAGCACCTTTAAAGGCAGGTTAATATAATCTTTTTTGTTTTTGTACTGATCTAGAAAGTCATAAAAACTGTAAAATACTAAGTACTGGATCAGTTAACTCGTTTAAAAATATTTGTTATTTTAATATATACGTATACGCCAGTGATTACCGTTTACATTTCACTGGTTCTTTATGCTTGTTATTTTATTAACCTTGACGTGATAAACCACCTTTCCTAGGCATAACAAACTTAAGACGGTAGTAAGTATGCTTGTGTGTAAAAGGCAGGTAAGTACACACTTTTAAACTTTAACGCTTGTTAACATAATGCGTGACAGTAAAAGTGGCTTGTGTAGCTAATTATTTAGTGTTTAGTATGAGTCAACAGTTATTAATTTAATTTAATAATTGTGAACACAAATTTAATCCCCCTTTTGATTTTGAACGGTGTTTAAGCTTAAAATCATAACATGTTTTTGCTCTCTCCGTTAAAAAAAATTACCATTCCTCTGCCAAAGGTGATGAGAATTCGAAACAACGCGACGAAACAGCATTTGAATATAAATGCTCGTCGCTTGGCAAGCTCGTCGCGATGTAGGTACCTAAAGCCCGGAACCAGTTCTTATTACCTGCACTAGTTTAAACCACAACCTAACTGCAGTATAAAAGTCAAACTTACTTACATAAAACGCTGTGAGTTTGGCACCTATTTCTGACACGTTTTGAATGAAAGCCGTGACTTAAAGTGTCTTGTCATTGGCACTGTGTGAGCAAGCGCCGAATCGAAACTAATTTTAAAAGCTTATCATTTGTTTGTTTCATAAAATGATGTTTTTTTTTGCGTTTATACACGACGTACCAAAAGTTCTTAACGTCAGTTAAAAATGTGGCAACGAAATCTTTTCCGTTTTATCTCTTAAAGAGTTGCAAGTTAGCCTTGTGTCAAGGCTTTGCTATCGCAACGCGAAAATGGTAAAGGAATTTGGAATAAAATCTAGCCGAGGTGAGAAAGCAGACTTCCAGACGCCTGATATGATAATCGCCTTTGTGAAATTTACAAGAGCTAGTGCAGATGGTTTTAACAACTTTACAAGGTAATGCCTTGAATATTTTGTTAAAATTTTCACGTCATCTTTCTCCTCGTGTAACACTTAAATACTTAAGCAAATTTAACTTTCAGGTACTAAGTACAAGGTCCCTGTTTTGCTTTGTGCCACGCCAAAGTGTTACTAACGATGTTTGAAATTAAATTGTTAATAAGTGTGCCGTGCGTGCTTGCATCTACATATTTGTAATTGAAGTATTTGTAATTGGCGTGTGTTTGTAACTCCTTCATAATAAAACGGATTTGAATGAAATTTGGTATGCACCATTTTGTATACAATATAGGCTTGCATTTGACCACAATAACGAGTGAAGGAAAGCGAAGATGATTCCTACGATGGAGCACGCTTGCTTGTAAATGTTCATTCACCCTAGACTTGATTTAGGGGAAAGCAGAAAGAAGGCAGTTGAGCGAGGTGTCGCGTGCGCCCCCACGCAGTGCAAACCGTACAACAAATACGAGGCACTGTAAGGCTGCGTATCCAGCGGAGCTGTGCGAGGATGCGTTGCGAGGGATGTGTTTGTCATGAACCAATAGAAACACTTCATTTAAAAGGTCCTAAGTGAATGAAGTGTTTCTATTGGTTCATGACAAATACATCCCTCGCAACGCATCCTCGCACATCTCTCGTGGAAACGCAACCTAACCGGTACGCGCGCGCTGCACAACTGCTCAGACCCTTCCTCCAGAATGGCTTCTATCTATAGGCAACAGACCGGAATACAACAAGAGTCGCTTGGTGGCCTGGCTCAACCTATAGGGTGTTGATCAGCCACCGTTGAAACCTGCCACTAGAGTTGTATAATATCTCTCGTTTAGCACCATCCAGGGGTCACGTGTAGGGTCTTGAGGGTAAACCTACGGACGTGAGCGATTCCAATCCCTAAACCTAGCTGGACGTCTGGAATACATAGGCTACCTACTTTTTATTACGATATTGTTACAGGATCGCGATACAATCGCGAAATCTCGACAGCTGGGCTTAGAGACATGAAATTTGGCACGGGTGTATATTTTATGTAACGTTAATGAAAAACGTTTCTTTCTGTGTAGGTGTGAGCATTTACTAGGCAAGCGTGCTCCATCGTACCTAAAAAAAAGGTATCGAATATGTGTAAATAAATATATATATATATATATATCTCTCTCTCTCTCTCTTTCTCAATGTAATTTTTGAGAATACCTACCCACGGGATTTTTTGGTTAATCCCGAAATTTCAATTCGACTGCCAGATTTAGTGGTTTGCGCGAGCGAATCCGTGTATAAAGGCTGTTTAGAAGTAAATTCTATATGATAAAAGCTAAGAAAAGTGGAAGTGATTTAGTAACAAAAATTGTATACTGCAAACAATAATTCACAGCTAGAACATATTACTTTGCAAATGGAAGATAGCGCATGTCAACCCCCAGCAAAAATCATGGCAAAGTCAACGCCTCTCCCGGATTTATCATTCTCGCCTTACAAGATTACCTAAAACGACAGTGACAGATTGACTCCTCTACAACTAGCATCCTGTTCTACCGCGAAAGAAATCTGTATTAACGTCTCTTTCTGACGTAGTGGTAATTAGGCGGCACCTGCATTCGTTGCCAGAGATAGTGCTTTCGAGACTTTATCTAGACAGGCTGTTAATGCCATTAGATTGATGAATTTTATGGCTAAAAGATCGCTGTATAAAGCGCAAATGGAAAACAAATCCTGTAAGAAAGAACATTTCCTCTATTAGTTTGTTCTCGTTGTATATGGAGATGGATGGTTGTTGGATTTGCCTGATTATGTGGAAGATAGATGCGCGTCAGTTCATTGGTCAGCAATTCACGTAGAGTAATGAATCCTTAGGCACTGCTTCATTCAATTGTTACAATTAATCTTAAAACAACTCCTCAGAAAAAAGGTCCCGCATTGATTAAAATGTTTCTTCGCTTTCAATTCGCAACGGCTTGCTCTTTTCGTTTCAACGTCATAACAATTTTCTTTCAACACTTTGACAAAAAACATTTTAAAAGTCCTTAAAACTTTTAAACGAGCCCAATTTATTTTCGAATTAATTAGCGAAGTTTCACAAACAACAGTTTGACGTACGACTTTCCTAAGACCGTTGCAGAAAGTTCCGGGCTTGACCGCGATCTGATATAAGCGTTATTGAGCTGTCGTTGCTTGCACTGCCGCATACTAACTCTACAAAAGCAGTATAACCATAATATAAAAACCATTCCTTTCTATCTTTCCATTGAAAAAGGCTGCCGGGTTCGAAGCGATAAGCCCGCCTACTGCTTATCTTAAATATTTTTTCTGTGTCCTTGTTTTTTGTATTGTTTTCTTGCGGTGTACTATAATGATTCATTATATTATTATATTGTATGATTATTATATATCGTCGATGAAACTGCAATTGTGGCATTTTTTATACAAGAGCAATAAAATTGAATTGTTTATTGATGCCAGATTTACCCAAACTAAAAGTTGATACATTTTGTTAGTTATGCGGCAGTAGCCATTGTAGGTTAGGTACGCTGTATTGCAGTTTCTTCGACGATGTAAGCGAGGAGAAAAATTGGGGCTAATCATTTTCGGTAAAAGATGTTGCGTTCTTATTTACCTTTCATTGAGGGAAAGTCTCGTAGGTGTTTACATATTTCAGCATCGACTTAGTCGGCAGGAGGCTGTCACATTTGTGCTTGGTCTAGGACGTCAGGCGGTGTTAAGTCCGATGTAAATTCATCACTTGAACACTTGAACTCTCCATTTTAATTTACTAAACTAAAATTAATTCTCCGGACTGAATACATGAACATTACTTTGGCGGGTTTTCATGACAGGCGCGAACGGGTAACCATGATTGGTTCGTGTTACGCCATGCGCGTGCACTGAAAGCTCATTGGTTGAATTTTGATTGCGCGCGCATGATGTCGTACGGTCCGAAATGGACTCAAGGATTATTTTAGTACTTAATTTTTTTTTTTCAAAATTTTTGACGAAATTAAAATTTTTGTTTTAATATTAATGAAACAATCTGTTTTATTATTTTATCAGTTAATATTCACTTGGTTGCATCAAACATTATCTTATTTGTGCAAAGTTGAACCATAAAGACACAACTCTCTAGTCTCATTGTTTAAACACTAGTTTGGACACAACTTTTTGAGATTTGGCAATTTAAAAAGTTACTTTTCCGCACGCGTGTGGAAAGTAAAATCCATACAACTTTTTTCACACTTGCGGAAGCGTGCTGGGATGACTAACTTTCTATAGATATGTTGACTCACGTCAAGAGGCACTTTCCGAGCATGTGCATTGTAAAATATTATTATTACGTGTTATCATCATCCCCGCTGTCATCACCCGAAGAACCGATAACCGTTGGGGTAGACGAGTTCTTGAGTGGAGACCACGGATCGGCAAACGTAGCGTGGGACGTCCTCAAACTCGGTGGAGCGATGATCTTCGCAAGGCGGCTGGCAAGAGCTGGATGAAAGTGGCCGAGGATCGTGCTCAGTGGCGTGCCATGGGAGAGGCCTATGTCCAGCAGGGGACGAACATCCCATCCTATATACGTCCCACTGCAGGGCACAGGTCTCCTCTCAGAATGAGCCACAGTTCCCACGCGGACCCAGTGCGGATTGGGAACTTCACACACACCGTTGAATTTCTTCGCATGTGTATGCAGGTTTCCTCACGATGTTTTCCTTCACCGTAAAGCTCATGGTAAATAACAAAACGTAATTTCGCACATTAATTCCGAAAAACTCAGAGGTGCAAGCCGAGATTTGAACCCACGATCCTCTGCTTGAGAGGCCATAGGTCAAACCACTAGGCCACCACGGCTATGTTATTACATGTACTTAAATTCAATTGACTTCCTCTTCTTGACCGAAGAGAACTCTTATCCTATGTATCACCGTATGTTACTGAAATGTAGTAAGAAGTTTTTTTTATTTATTTATTTATTTATTTATTATTTATTTATTTAGGCAATAATCCCATTCACAATTACAATAATACATAATGCAATTCAATATAATTCAATACAATACAATACAATTCAATTAAATATAAATAATCCAATACAATCATTATGTCACTAAATGTCCGTCCCGTGATGTCAAAAATTAACACTAAGCACTACATTAATAATAATAACAATAATAATAATCATCAACATCATTTAAACATTTATAGGAGCCATAGCAAAGTGACATGCAGCGCAAACAGTCTTTACCAGCTCATTGCCGGATCCACTCACTCTCTCCAGAAAAGAAAAGTGACGTTTTCTTAAGACAGCATAAAAGTCATCCACTCTGTTGAGGGCGAACATCCCAGATGCACTACAACGCCAAGGGAGTCTTAGCATGGCACGAAATGCGTTATTATATTGTACTCGTAACGTGTTAAACGACCGCTTTGTATATTTGTACCATAGCTGACTCGTATAGAGCGCCTGACAGTACGCCCTTTTTACCCTTATAGTGAAATAATACGGATTAGGTACTCACGTCTCAAAACGTAGTTAACTTGTCGTGTTTCGGGCTAATCCGTAGCCCTTCCTCTCGGAGGAACACGCTACGGCTGCTGCCAAACGCGCACTATACGCCACCACTCTGCTCGCGACTGCTCGACGAAACTGATACCAACACACAACTACCCACGTTTTCATACTCATTTTTATTGTCATTGTCTTACGTAGCTCACAACTCTAACAACATCATGTAAAGGCACGTTTACACCCACCGTTGTCGCAGTACGACTATTCACCACCCACTATCCCGGTTGAAATTAGAAAATTAAATGGTGTTTGTGAAGTTTCCAATCCGCATCCACTCATTCTGAGGTCTGGGCTCTGCAGTGGGGCGTATTTAAACTGGGATGATGATGATAATGAAGTGACATTCAAGTATAAGGAAGAGTTATTCTACAATGAATTAATACACTTTTGTGCTGAGCAAAACTGGCATTGTATTGACGTAGAAAGGCTAGGTGAGTCGTCAGGTACATACACCTTCGTAAGTGAAGCGCATGGATGTGACAGGTGGTTGGATCATTGCGTCGTCACACAGTCCACACGGGATACTGTACTTAATGTTTGGGTAAAGCAAGATGTGTACTGGTCCGACCACCTGCCGCTAGTCATTGAATGTGATATAGGTGCCGTGCATATTAAAATTAATAATAATAACCAGATACCATCTCATGCCGGTGTAATATGGGGAGATAGGCAAGATTCTCAGACCGAAATGTACCATAACCTTTGTCATGATCAACTGAAAAGGTTGCATCTACCCACAGATCTCGTATTGTGTACAGACGGTATGTGTAGTAGTATAGAACATAAGTTAGTATTAGATAAAATGTATAATGAAATAATTGATATTTTGACAAAACCAGCCAGGCAGTCGTGTAAGGAAAAGAAGTGTCGTAATAAAAAGAGGTGTTATGTTGTGGGATGGGGTAGGCATGTGGCCGGTGCTCACAGGGATGCTCGGTCAAAGTTTTTAACTTGGGTAGAGGTCGGGAAGCCATCCTCGGGACCTATCTATGAGGACATGTGTCAGACTAGAAGGCTCTTTAAGTCCAAGCTTAAATGGTGTCAGGATAATGAGGAGCAAATTAAGAGAGATATCCTAGCAATGAACCACTCGGCGAAGGACTTTAAGAGTTTCTGGAAGAATACCAAGAAACTTAACGTGGCACCCGGTGTCCCTGTGAGCATTGGTGGTGTGTGTGATTCCGGGGACATAGCTAACAATTTTAGAGAGTTGTTCACAGTAAAATCACCGCTAGTAAGTGGAGAACAGGATGTATTCAGTGCTGGGGCCACTGTTGGAGACGGTACCATTGAATTCACTGCCAAGGATGTGGCAGCGGTCATAAGGGGTATGCAGCGTGGTAAGTCTCCGGGCCATGATGGCCTCAGCATTGAGCATCTTAAGTATGCTGGAGTCCATCTTCCCCGAGTGTTGGCTATGTTTTTCACGCTGTGCCTGCGACATGCATACCTACCGGATCATCTCATGAGAACAGTTGTTGTGCCCATAGTAAAGAACAGAACGGGGGACGTATCTGACATCGCAAACTACAGACCCATATCACTGGCTACTGTTGTCTCGAAGGTGCTTGATAGTCTGCTTAATGAACAGCTTAAGAAACACATAAAACTACACGATGCGCAATTTGGATTTAGACCTGGGCTGTCCACAGAAATGGCTGTTATGTGTCTTAAGCGGACTGTCGGGTATTATAGGGACAGAAAAACACCGGTATATGCGTGCTTCTTGGACTTGTCTAAGGCGTTTGACCTGGTTGCTTACCATCTATTGTGGAAGAAATTAAGCTGTACGACTATGCCAGCAGAATGTGTGTCGCTTTTGAAATACTGGTATAGCAATCAGGTCAATCAGGTTAGATGGGTGGGTACAATGTCTAATGAGTACAAACTTGGGTGTGGTGTCAGGCAGGGAGGGCTGTCGTCGCCTATTCTGTTCAATCTATATGTAAACCAATTGATTGAGGAACTCAGCAGCATGCATGTGGGATGTCATATTGATGGCGTCAGCGTCAATAACATCAGTTACGCTGATGACATGGTGCTGCTGGGCCCCTCCATCAATGCAATCAGGCAACTGGTCGAAAGGTGTGAGAGTTATGCCGAGCAGCATGGCCTGAGGTACAACTCAAAAAAGAGTGAAATGCTGATATTTAAAGCAAATAAATTTAACCCGACAGTTGTACCTCGGGTGGTGTTGGGCGGCGTTGCTCTAAAGGTGGTAGACCAGTTCAAGTACCTGGGGCATATGGTCACGACAAATTTAAGGGATGATCTAGACATAGAGCGGGAGAGGAGGGCCCTGTCTGTGCGAGGCAACATGATCGGCCGCAGATTTGCTCGGTGTATAAGGGAGGTTAAGATCACCTTATTCAAAGCGTTTTGCCAAACCTTTTACACCGGCAGCCTGTGGGTGAGTCATGCGCAGCGAACTTATAATGCCATAAGGGTCCAGTATAATAACGTATTCAGGATGATGATGAAACTGCCAAGACGCTGTAGCGCGTCGGGTATGTTCGCAGAGGCGCGCACTGACGGCTTCCACGCCATCAGACGGAAGAGAGTCGCGTCTCTGCTGAACAGAGTGCGCGGCAGTTCCAATATCATTCTGAATATGTTTGCCGCCCGCCTGGACTGCCCTATGACAAAGTACTGGGTGAAGATCGTCGCTGGTCAAATTAAGTGACGATCTTCACTCAGTGCCGCGCAATTATAATTTTAATATTCTTAATTTTAATTTTAATTGTTATTATTTTAATTTCATTTAATTTTTATAATTTTATCTTGTAATATGGGTTCTGCCTGAAATAAATTGTTTTTATTTATTTTTTTATTTATATCAGCAAAGTTCTACTAATAATACCTATAATCAGACGCCATGTCGCGGCCAAAATTAGCATTAGTGACATCATTTTCTTAATTTAACAATGATGAATAATTAAATATCGTTTTGCTTGCTACGCATGTGGTTGGTCGTGTTAGTTGTCAATGTCAACGCGTGCAGCGAGCAAATGACGGCCTCACAGTCCCACCGGAAGACCAGCGCTGGCTCTCAAGCCGGCATTATGCTGAGGTGGGTCCGTTTCGTGATAGTTGCTTTCTTACATTGTTATCTCGTATGCCTGTTGTTTATGTAACTGTCACGAATAAAATGTTTTTTCTTTGTTTTCTATTTCTTTCAACAAGTTCTAACTGACTGACTGACTCAATTATCGCCACCTAGCCCAAACCTAGAAAGCGAACAAGAATGCTTGTTTTTTTTTTTTAATTTAAAAATAAATAAATCCCATTGAACAAAGAGTTCTGCAACGTAGACAAAGACGCGGCCTCAAGCTACATGAAACGCTTACAGTCATATCCTATTGTTTTAACGACCGCTTTAGCCTAGTTGGTAGTGACCCTGCCTACGAAGCAAGAGGTCCTGGGTTCAAATCCCGGTAAGGGCATTTATGTGTGTGATGAGCACGAATATTTGTTCCTGAGTTATGGATGTTTTCTATGTATTTCAGTATTTAATTATCTATATAAGTATGTCTATCGTCGTCTAGTACCCATACTACAAGCTTTGCTTAGTTTGGGACTAGGTCGATTTGTGTGAGATTGTCCCCTAATATTATTATTATTATTGTATATGTAAAGTGTTAAGAAATTATATATCTGTAGTATAGTTCTGTTATTGTTTTAAGTCTGTGTGCTATAAGAGTCCCGGGTAGGTCGGAGTCGCTAACAAAGACCTCTGGATTGGTAGGTGGGTACCGTAATCCCGAACGCTGTTCCTGGATGCTACAATATTGCAATTACTCAGCATGTACACATTGTTTCGAAAAAGTCTTCAACCAATAGTTTAATTTTTATTTAATTGTACACTTTCTATGTTTTGTCAGTTACCAAATACATTTATGTTTTTTTTACTAGTCTATAATAGTGCTCCACTGCTGGGCAAAAGGCTTTTCTCTGGTCTTCCAATGCTCCCTGTCCTGAGCTAAATCTGGCCAATTGTTTAATTTCACGTCCAGGTCGTCTCGCCCTCTGTACCTGGGCCTGCCACACCACCCATGCATGCATGGAAACTCATGTATAAAAAATACAATGACTCTTTATTGTTACACCACATAGAAAAGATACAGAAAAACTAGTACATGGAGAAAATATATATAAAGTAACCAATAGGCGGCCTTATTGCTTCGAAGCGATATCTTCCAGACAACCTTATGCACGAAAAGAAAACTCACTCACTCAGCAACTGGTGCAATTTAAAATAAATTAGTATCATAAACAGACGTTATATAAAAACAATCATACATATAATACTCATCATAAAGCCGCGTACGGACTGCGCGCACATTACGCGTACCCTACGCGAGCCCAGGTACGAGTACCCGGGTACGCGTGTCCTGAACGCCATGTCCGTACGCTATGTACGCGTACACTGTACGCGTAGCTGCAAGTACGGACATGGCGTTCAAGGTCACGCGTACCCGGGTACGCGTACCCGGGCTCGCGTAGGGTACGCGTAATGTGCGCGCAGTCCGTACGCAGCTTAAAACATACTTATAGCATCATAAAACATACATAGCTTTACAACTACTCATCCACTACGGCTGGTGACTGTATATTTATAGTTACCAACTAATATCAGGTTGTCAGGTTGGCTATGACTTAAATTAAGAGAGTAGGTACCTAAGCAAGCAGACAAGTTGCGGTTTATTTTGGTGACCTTATAACGTTATAACCAAGTTAACTCGGTATTTAAAGAGTTCAGTAGGAAGTCGATGCAATCCACTTACTTATACCCTAAGGAGGCCGTTGCATCTACTTCGCACACTTCTCACCAGCGAAACTACTCTTCTTTACCTGATCACAAAGGATTCATCTGTTTGGACCTCGGCAACGTGTCAGAGTACCACAGTGTTTCGGTTGTCTCAACAATATCCTCAGAATATTATTGTAGTATAATGTAATATAATGAGAGCTGTTTTAAATACGCTTTGTGTAAAACTCATCCACAGACCTTGCGAAATGTTTTACAATAACCAGACAGTGAATGTTTAATTGCCTCTGCGAGAAACACGAACAACGAAGCTATTAAGACAGAAACAAGCGAACAACGATTATACCTTAATGCATACATCATCCCGGTAAAAAACAATCAATAAAAAAATAAGTGTCTCTGAAACGCGCGGTTGAGTATTGGAGTCACGTAGTCGTGACGCGTCCGCGGCACGGCGTTCACATAAATAACACTAATGACATCCGATTGTGTTCAGTTTGCTGTCTGAAAAAGAAAATAAAGTGTCCACGGTGAAGTTGCGCTATGCTTTTTATTGTTAGTAGCCTTTGGAGCGTAAATGGATGTTTCTGATATATGTGGAGGTTGTTAGTAGAGAGAGTTGCAGAGACAGCAGTGAAATGAGTCTTAGGCTATATCGAAAAAACTGCAGCAATTCTTCAGCAAAACACTTTTAGAACTGCCATTGTTACCTATACTTACGCCTTTAATGATTTTAAGTATTTATCATTACACTTGTAGTGTAAACATAAATGACACTCATCTGTTGACAAAAACTGATAGGTACGAGTATTTCCTGCAAAGCTGCAAAAGAGGATTTCTGCGAAAGCTTATTCATCCTTCAAATTGAGAGGTACACCAAATTATTTTTTTTCTGTAATAAAAAAAAAAAAACTGAAAATTTAGACCACATGAATATTTAGGAAATTGTGAACACATTTACAATGTTATTACAGACCGTCTGTAAAATATTGTTAACTTCGGTAAAAAAAACTGCAACTATGCGAAAACTGCTCCGTTTGCTTTTTTAAATCATAATAGTTTTTTTTATTTTACTGAAAATAACAAAAAACAACTATAAGGCAATTGGCACCAATTGATCCAGTCCCAAACTAAGCTATGGGTGGTCTATTAAGCAATGGACAACCATACTTATTATTGATAAATAAAAAATTTAATACGTATGACGTAACCAGTTATATCAAAATACTTCAGGATTCGGTTTCATATGCGTGACTACCTATGATTATCCAAATGTCTCTTGACTGACCTTGCGTAATCCAGTTTTGTTTACATGAACTCATTTACAGATATAACTAATATTTTCCCGGACTAAATCACGAACTCTTCACGGATTCTTCTCAACAGGGTTTTTCCGAACCGGTGGTAGATTCTTCGACGTTCATAGGAGCATCAATTTTATTGATACCTTAATTGAATGAAGAATTTTGACCTGACTTGGAACGACCTAAAAAATTACCTCGACGTTTCGACTGTATTTCAACTGCCGTGGTCACTAGTCTACTCGACTGAAGTGTAGGATAACACGTTCATTTAGCCGCGTGAGTTTTTCAAACTACCCGCACTTGATTTTCGAAACACAACATTTCGATATTTACTCATTTTGAGGCCCACATTTGCTCATTTATTATGACAGAATAATGACAATGCGTTGATCAAGAATTGCAATACTGTTACGGGATATTTCCTAAAAAATGTTATATTTTCAAATAACCGAGATAAATGCGTTAATTAAAAGATTTTGACTTGTTTGATGGCGCAGTCATCAATAATCAGGGCACGTCAGACGGCGCTCGTACAATTACCGCGATTGCTCATAAATCATTGATATTCGTAACCTGTTATCGTGTATGTCATTACGCAGCTAAATTTGGGTCATTTCACGAAATACGATTAAATTATTTTCATGGCAATGATTTCGGGTAGTTACGCGGTGTTGTTCGTGCGAAATTGCTTGATGGTGTGAGAAGTTTTTACCTTATGTTTTTATGCCACGTAACTTATTTTACCGAAATTTTACTGTCTATGTTTCGTTTGCTTTGTTTATTAAATACTACCTGTTGCCCCCGACTTCGTCTGCAAGGAATCCGTCAAACCGCGTTAGCTTGAAAGCGTAACGAACATCCATCCAAATTTTCACGTTCACATAATAATGTACGGATGGGATGATAGTAAATAGGTAATTTAATTAAATAGCTAGGTATGAGAAAAACTGATTTGATGCGATTTGTTTTACGTACATGTTTATTTCGCATTCAACTGACAGGATACTAATCGTAACGTAAACGATTTTCTTGCGTACCGGATTCTGGAAAAAAAAATGCGTTCGAATTGGTCACTTTCATTTGCGCTGGCGATGCTGAGATTGCATTGCATTAACTGAGAAGGAAAATCCGTGAGAAAGATCTTCTATAGACTAGGAATCAAATTGTTCGACTATACAAATACCTATTTCCCACGCAAACATTGTTGCTGAAATAAAAAGCCAAACGTAAAACCTATGAATGCATACTGCGATATTCTTGCAAAAGCAATGTTTATGCAAGATTAAGGTTTTTATGTGGACTGTTTTAAATGTATCCGAGCTGCCGGAAAGCGTGCAAAAAAGGTTGACACCACCGGCGTCGAGGACGGAGTATTCTTTTCTTACCACTATTTTCTCATGATTTAAGTTGGTGAAATATGAAAATCAAGCTTATATTGAACTATTAACCTTACCCGCGGTTTCGCACGCGTAAATCGTTAGGTCTGACACTCGAATTAAAGATTCAAGATTTCCCTAAAATTCCTGGGGAATTCCCAAGTTTGACTTCGTGTACTTCATTAAATTTGCATAAAAAACCGGCCAAGTGCGAGTCGGACTCGCGCAAGAATGATCTATAAAAATGGCAAAAATATCACGTTTTTTGTATGAGAGCCCCCCTTAAATATATGTTCTATTTTAATTTAATTATTTATTTTTAAAGTGATTATATAACTAAATATTCTGTAAATATTTCAAGCGTCTATACCTATTGCCGTTATCAATATCGAGCAAAAGCGAGCATAAATATCACTTTTGTTGTATGGGAGCCACCTTAAATATTTATTTTATTCTGATTTTAGTATTTTTTGTTATATATATAACAAAAAATACTAAAATATGTCATCTGTGATAATTTCAACTGTTTATCTATCACGGTTCACGAGATACAGACTGGTGACAGACGAACAGACGGACAGACGGACAAACGGGCAGACGGACAGACGGTCAGGCGGACGGACAGCGAAGTTTCAGTAATAGGGTCCCGTTTTTACCCTTTGGGTACGGAACCCTAAAACTACCTATGCAAAATTTCATCTCTCTAAGTCCAGCGGTTGATATTTTTGACTTGTACCTACATAAACTACCATTTCGCATTCTCCGTTGTGTCATTTACCGTATCTTACCTTATTTGTTTTTTTTGAATGCATCAAATGGCTTCATTAAAGTAAAAATCGATGTTGCAAACTTTTCAAAGGGATCTTCTTTCTGAACCAATTAGCACTTTAATGCCAATATCAAGTTAACTGAAATATTAAAGGCGTAATAAATTACTCTACTCGCGTAGTCTTTATCACAAAGCGTGAAGGCCTCCAAAGCGTGCCTGTACGTTGTTAAAATTATATGAGACAGGTTATAAATTTAATATCGATGCTCCTGACGCAATATCGAATAGGCGGAAAACCTCATACATTGGAAATTGAAAATAAATTCCTTTAAGCTTTCAATTACCCCAATCGAGACGATAAAATTTTCAGATATAAAGTAATATCCACATGACGAGGGAAATTTTGTCTTTTTTTCACCAATGCCTATAAAAAATTCATGAATTTATATTTTTGTTGGAACGGTACGAAGCAGACAGCTTTACGGATTCACGATGACGCACAAAACTATTTATGCTTTAAGCCAAGAGTGTTGTTGCTAGCTACGCTACGTTCCAAATAATATATCACTGTGTAAGTATTTAACAAATTTGCTTTCATATAATGATTTGTGTGGTCATAAACTATATCTGGATAAATTATACGCCGGTATGAAATATACAGGCTGTATACCTGAATGACGTAGATTAGGTATTTTATTAGTTATTACTAACTCAGGGACTTTATACATCCCTTTGCTATATTTAAGGATGTACGTATATTGTTAAGCTTATGGATTTTAAACTTTTATATTTTTATTATTATTTTAATTTCTAGACACAAGGCCCGCGACGTCAAAGCTCCCAAGACGCCCACAGGGCCTATGGGGACGGAAGCGATACATGCCCTCGGTACCGCTCTGCTTTTGAGAGCTAACTTTGGGGGCGGCAGGCGTAAGTTTGCCTTCGGAATCCAAAAGCGTAATGGTTACTTGACCTGGAATATATGTGTATTTCAGAATTATTTTAATAATTTTGATATTGGAAGACATTCAGTACTGTACATATATATTTTTTCCTTTTTTTATTATTTTGTGACGGTGGAAAGCATTCTACACTTCCACTGATCGTAGAAATAGATAAAATGTTTAGTTTTAGTTTCTTAACTAAGGGACCCCATACATGCCTGTATTTGTTTTTTACATATATGTAATTTTTTGTAATTGTATATTGTTGTTTATATGTTTATTTTGTTTGTAATTAATTATTTTATTTTTGTTTGAAAATATGACTTTCTGCCAAGTTTCTTGCGGCGCATTTTTCTTGGCAATGATGGTCCTTATGAAAGCGCTGGTAGTTTTGAAAAAAAGACATTTAAAAGAGCCTACGGCCTACTTGCATAATAAACATTTTGATTTTGAAATATATTCTTAAACTTCAACCAATATTATTTATTGTATTGTATTACAAGTATTTTCTTGTTGTCAATAAATGACCACTATTTTAAAACAGTATCTACAAAGAACAAGCAATATTGGTTAGAAGGCAACATCATCAACGATTATAATTAATCACATAGAACTAATAGTGGTCGGCGAAGTTACCTCAGAGTTGCCAGCGTTGCCATTCAAAGTTGCCAACTTAAAGGACGGGCGGGGCCTGGAGCCCTATTTGGCAAACTCTTATGTGTAGGTCACTTACTAAGGAAACGTCAAAACCACGTATCAATATTAAGCAATTAATTTGGGGCTGGCGGGCAAAGTTTCTTGAGTGTTGAAGTGATGTTGACTTTTGAGAATAAATTGAGTTGACAGAAATGTGAAGCCACACACGGATACAAATATTCATTTATTTATTTTTAACTTTGTACATAGTTTCAACATTTCATTTCATTTCAGTATTTCTGTGGTATACATTTCGCTATTATGTATACGGTATTATTTTAGAACTATATGCATAAGAAAATCGCACTTATACACGAAACAGTCCCTACTTATCCATTTTAGGATAAAGGGGATGTGGGCGGGGAATAAAGCGTCTATATTTTTTACATCCCACAAATTCAAAGTGACGAGTATAATTTTTGTATAGCAAGTAAAACGCAGAAAATAACATGAAAACGCCTCACACATAATCTTAGTTGTTACCTTGTATAGAAAAAAGATCAGCTAATTACGAAACATCTGCTCATTAACTGTATAAAATAACGAGCTTTAGCAATTTTTCAGGTAAAATTATCTCGTTAAGACTTCGGGCCCTTGCCATAGATTTGTCTGTAATTCACATAATAATGTTAACTAGAAAGCTACGTGAGTTACAAATATTATGTAACAAACGACTTCTGAAGATATTAAATATTTCTTCTGGCCTACTTGTTCTCGCTTCAAGGCAGTAAAATAGCTAAAGTGTATTAACCCTTAGATGCATAGGTACGGTATAAAAAACGATACCATGTCTTTGCTTCGTTCTAAAATCTATATTTTTATAATCACTCGATTTTTGGCTGAATGACGATACCTTTGCTCAAATACTTGCAAAAAGAAAACAACAGGCAACCACAGACCGCCGTAATTTTTTCACTAAACATCAAAACATCGAGTAAGGTGGTAAATTTTGCATCAAGTGAAATTCAAAGTTTTGATCTCAGAATATCTGATAAATCTAGTGCTATTTTTACCTAGAAAAATCTTTATAAGGAAGGTAAGTGTTTCTATTTGTTGAACAATGTGTGTGTTTTTGCGATATTTGCCTTGTTCCATTAAAATCTTAGATTTATTGTCGGTATCGAAAATGATACTCCATGCAATAACGTCTTATTACTTGGTATCATAAACGGTACTCCATGCATTAGGTTTTGTTTTTCAACGAAAACGTTTTAACCACAAATTTTAAAATTTCTTTTTTTTTTCTCATGCTTTTCATGTTGTTTACGGTGTAAATAAGTTTTTGATGTTTCTATAGGTTGGTTCGTCATAATTTTTAAAAGATAGGGATACCTATAGAAGACTTCCTGGCACAATTGGGATGTCCCAATTATGTTATATGTACGACTTGAATTTTTCTAGGCTATGGAACGTGGCTCTCTCACTGTGACGTCATCCAACGTATTTCTAAAAAAAAATATAAAAAATTAAATACTCAACCAAATTCAAAATCGATGAAAATGGTGTCTTAAAATATCCTATTCTTTCCAAAAAAAATATAAAAACTATAGGTTATTTTTTTTGGTGCATCCCAATTAGAAGTCGGAGATGATGCAAAGTCCGACGGTGATGATCTGGATTTTTTCCAACACTAATAATTCATCATCCCAGCCTATTATGTCTCACTGCAGGGCACAGGCCTCCTCTCAGAATGAGAGGGCTTGGGCCGTAGTTCCCATGCGGGCCCAGTGCGGATTGAGAACTTAACACACACCATTGAATTTCTTCGCCGGTGTATGCAGGTTTCGTCACGATGTTTTCCTTCGCCGTAGAGCTCATGGTAAATTTAAATGTAGGTACTTTAATAATTCATTTTATAATTAAAATTTAAAGTAATTTCCTCTTGCAGTAATTTTTTTCATGTTTAATTTTCCCGCAAAACTTGCTTTTTGTTAGCACTCACTGCATCAAAAATGATACCATGTTTTTTTTTCAAAAAAATATATTAAAAAACGGATTATAATTTTTTTTTATTATTTTTCCCATATTTAAACTGTATTTCACTATTATATTTATTTTTTCTAAATAAAAATATTAAATCATGCATGTAAGGGTTAAAGTAAATATTAAATTAAAGTATTAAAAGGGACTGACAGAAAGAAACAGGCTAAACGAGTTGAACACAATTTTTTGCACAATTGAGTAATAGTTTTGTACACTAGGACATACAGTGCTAATTTGTGTGTGCAGTTCATTGTTATTAGTGTGAGTGTGAGCTAGGGTATCGATATAATATATGTATAGGCATATAAACGAATAGCTTTATATGATTAATTTATAATTAAATGTAATGTAATGTTATGTTGTAATGCGTTAACTCCAGTAATCTTTAACACTAAATTAAGATTAGAAGTTAAGATTTGTTATTTCTTAAAAAAAATGATATTACTTGAAATAAAACAGTTAATTTTTTTTTTTTTTTACTTAAAACACAGTTGATCGCGTTCAAAATTACATCAACACTACTTTAAGTTGAAGAGTTCTCTTGATGCTTCATTATCAGTTGCAATTTATATTCTTATTTTACTAATTTCCATATGCACGTGACGGGCATAAATATCTTACAAACTGTAGGTGGGTGATTCTTCGAGGTCGTGATTTTTGTTTTATTCCTCCGTCGTATTTTTTTTTACTTATTTGACAGAAAAATTCATGCTCCCATGAAAATAGATTTGTTCAGTAACATAAATATTGTTTTGGCACTCATTTTTATAAAACCATTTTGAAAATAATTAACATTTTAATTTTATGTCCAGAGGAATAAAAATAGTAGTAAAAAATACGTTAAATATTAATAAAAAAAAATAGTAATTAAAGTATTATTATGCGTAAAAATTAACACTCTAGGTATTTAATTATTCTTGAAAACATTTTCTGTGCTTATTATTTATACTCACCGGCAAATCTAAAAATTCTAAAAAATCTCTGAATTTTTATTTTTTTTACTGTTAAGGCATGTTTTATTTCAAAATAACTAAGTAAACTGTACTTTTATTCAAAAACTACTATGAAAACTGTATTTTTTTTATTCCAATGTCCATTTATCCATAGGAATAAAGGACAAAGGAATAAAAAAAGTAAATAAAAATACTGATGATTCATAATACGAACATTCTGGAAGGTTGCCGTTAATACTACAGAAAGGTAATACTAAAAGCAGTGAATCAAGCATAATTAAAAAAAAATAACGGTTTTACATACAAGCGTCAAAAAACCTGGCAGAGTAATAAAAATGTTACCTGAACCAAGGACAGAGAAATAAAATATTTACCTTCGTATCTCTGGAGCTAATTGCACCAGCTGAAATATCCACTACTAGACATGTTCGAAACGCGAGTAAAAACAACCCACGTGTGAATTTATCACCAGTTTCTTAATTTTTCTTTATGAAACAACTGATTGAAACGCGTTCCGGAGTAATAAAGAATTTACGCCGGACACATCTTATTTCCTCAGCTATAAAGTTAATACTAGATGTTATGGCGTGTAAATAGCCAATTTTTAATTGGTGGCGAAAGGCCAGGAGCCTGATGGGCCAAAATGTAATTTTGAACAAGTGCAGAAGCACTCACCTGTTGAAGCTCCGGCCGATGTTGTAGAAGGCGGAAGGATGCGGTAGTAGTATTTGAAGCACAATTCTTATTAATATTGCAAATTAAAACATGAGGTTATAGATGCGATGACAGTCAAAATTATAGTGGTAATATGACAGTAGTTGTTTTTTCTTCTGGGAGCCAGAGAGCACCCCTGCACTGTATATACTAAAAGGAGGTTTTAGCGCGCGAACATGCTCCCGGCCTTGAAATTCGGAGAATTTCAATGAAGATGAGGTGCAGTGCGGTGAGGTATGATGCGGTGCGGTGCATTGAAAGAAAGTATAGAATGATATGATCTACTGTGAAGGTAGAGGATATAATTTTACGACAGGACGCTTAAATGATCCTTTCGCAGTTTTTATCATGGCTACACGAACCACATTATCAGACCCTGGATAAACATTTGTTACAACAGCTAAGGGCCAGTGAAGCGGTGGGACATTGTCGTCACCCATTAAAACGACCGTCCCTACTTTGATGGGGTGGTCTGGGGTACACCATTTATTCCTGACTTGCAACGTGTGCAAGTATTCAATACGCCATTTTTTCCAATATGATTGGACTATGCTATCGAGCAACTTCTTCCTATTGTGAAGATTTTGGCACTCGTTAGACAAGTCAGTAGCGGGTAAAAACTGGAGCGGTGTAGACATTAAGAAATGCGCGGGTGTTAATATTTCTGGGTGCGGATCCGAAGATATAGCACTAAGCGGTCGCGAATTGAGTATGCACTCAATCTGTATAAGTACGGTGAGTAATTCTTCGTACGTCAGAAGCTGTGAGCCAATGACACGATACAAATGAGTCTTAAAACTCTTAATATTTGATTCCCACATGCCACCGAAATGAGGGGAACGTGGCGGAATCATTTTCCATTCAATGCGATGATGAACACATTCAGAATTGAAGTTGGCCTTATACTCTGGACTTAATAGCATATTGTACATTTCGTCCAATTGAGCTTTGGCACCGACAAAATTAGTCCCGTGGTCCGAGTAAATACAAGTGACTGGGCCACGTCTAGAAATGAAGCGCTTGAAGGCGGCTAAGAAGGCATCTGAAGTTAAGAACAGAGGGGAGGTTGAGAGGTAGAAGCTAACTCTATATGTACTGCCTTTGTAACGAGGCAAACAAATAAGCAAATATAAGCCTTTTGAGCGTGCTGGCCGCGACGACGACAAAGAGTAATGCGGAGAGGACCAGCATAGTCTACGCCGGTATGCATAAAAGCTTTCGCTTCTTGCAAGCGATAAGAAGGCAGGTCAGCCATTTTCGGCGTTGGATGCATAGGTTTGACGCGGAAGCATTGATTACAATTATGCACTCTAGCTCTAATGACAGTTCGGCCATCTAATATCCAGAAACGCTGGCGAATGATAGACATCAGAAGTCCTGCACCTACATGGCAATTCGTAGTATGGTAATGGTCTATAATTAAATTAACCATATGATCATGTTTAGGAAGAAGCGCGGGATATTTAACCTCGAATGGTAAATCTGCATTTGAAAGGCGACCTCCAACTCTTAATACGTTATTCTCGTCACAGAATACCGATAATTTCAAAAGTTTGCGCGAAGGTAAAACATTATTTTTTATACGAGCAATATCTTCACTAAAATGAACACTCTGTATAGCGACTAACAAAGCGGTTTCAGCAATACCTAAATTTTTAAGTATTTCAGTTGGGTTTAATTTTCTTGCAATGCGTAACACGTAGACAACCGAGCGGAGCAGTTTATTCCAGGACGACATGCGTTGAGCTAGCGTGTACAGTAAGGGCTGTTCAGCTTGAACTATAGCGGTTAAAGTATTAGTCTTATATTCAGGCAACTTTTCAAATTCCGTGGGACAGAAAGATTGGACAGGCCATTCAGTAGGCGAGCTTTGTAACCACGAAGGTCCGTTCCACCATAAATCATGCGACATTAATTGTGACGGTAGCATACCACGAGACAAGCAATCACTAGGGTTGTCAGCTCCAGCAACGTGATAAAAGTTCTGTGATGCTACATTCTCCTGACATTGCGCAACGCGGTTACTGACAAAAATGGACCATCTATGAGGAGATGATTTAATCCACGAAAGAGCAATTGTCGAGTCTGTGAATGCATATATTCCTGCAATTGGAATGCGAGCTAAATATGTGTCCTGAACAGTTTTGATCAATTTGGACATTAAAAGAGCGGCACATAGCTCTAGACGAGCAAGAGTAGTTATTTTTGTGGGAGACACTTTTGACTTTGAGCATAGTAGCCTCACAGTGATATTACCGGCTGGGTCCGTAACATACAAGTAAATGACACATCCATAGCCATTGAGACTGGCATCCGAAAATCCGACTATGTTTACCATACAGTCAGCAGAAACGCCAACGTGACGCGGAATTTTTAAAGTTGAGAGCATTGGAAACTCTTGTACTAACATTGAGTAGCTTTTGATTATATGGTCGGGGGGTGTGTCATCCCAGTCGATTTTGCAAAGCCAAAGTTCTTTGATTAACAACTTAGCGTATAATACAACGGGAGCTACTAAACCAAGGACATCAAACAAGCGAGCTACGGTCGACAGTATTATTCGCTTGGTGCACTTCCCACCAGCAGGCGGAGACGTGGTTATGAAGAAAGTGTCATTTGTGGGTTCCCATGACAACCCTAACACCTTTGCAACACTTTGCTTGTCGTTAAAGTTGACAGAAGCACGGTGTGAGTCAGGAAGACTATTTAATAGTACAGAGGAATTGCTTGACCATTTGACTAAGTCAAAAGCGCCAGACTTGAACAGTGCGATTAATTCTTGCGACAAACGCATGGCACTTTCATTGTTAATACACGAATGGACCAGATCATCCATGTAAAGTTGGGAGTTAGCTACATTTGCAGCTTCAGGAAAGCGGTGACTCTCGTCTGAGCATAACTGTTTGACAGTACGCATAGCCATAAAGGGGCTTGACTTGAGTCCAAAAGGGACGCGAGTAAATTGAAAGGTGCGGATTGGCTCGCTTTCAGAAAAGCGAAACAATATTTTGACATATTTATAGTCATGCGGAGGCAAGCAAATTTGCATATACATTTGTTTAATATCAGACGTCATAGCTACTGGGAATAAACGAAAGTTCAGCAAGAGCAAAAACAAATCAGCCTGTAGATTGGGACCAGTATGCAAGATGTCATTGAGTGACATACCAGAATGAGTCTTAGCACTAGCATCGAGAACTACTCTAACAGAAGACGTTACTTTTTCCGGGCGGATGACAGCATGATGAGGGATATAGTAACCATCATCAGTAACTTTAGACTCTGGTACTTCGGTTAGGTAACCATTCTGCATATATTCAGACAGAACTTTATTGTAGGCATCGCGAAGAGTAGGGGTTTGCTTGAACTTTTTTTCCAAGTACATTAGACGGCGGTGAGCAACAGAACGAGAATTCCCCAGTTCTGAGGGATCTTTAGAGAAAGGTAAGGCCGCAGTGTATCTACCTTCCTCGTTACGGGACACAGAAGTTGTGTATAAATTTTCACATTTAGTCTCTTCTGGACTTAAATGGCGTTTGAATGGGATTTCTTCTAATTCCCAAAATTTATTTAGGCTCGACTCGAGGTCATTGAGCACCAGAGCGGTAAAAGAAGTGGCGTTACTAGGGTCAGACTTACAAGGATAGTCACCCATTAGAACAAAACCAAAGGCGTTTAGAAAAGCGGGAGGAGCGCAAGAACCAGATTCTACTCTGTTCCCCAAATAAATATACGGGAATAGCTGGACACCGAGCACTACATCAATGCAGCCAGGAATGTTCCACGTGAGGTCTGCGAGCGGTATATTATTAAGATAAGCCATGTCACGTTCATTATATTCAATAAAATGTGAGGGCAATTGATCGGTTATACAGTCTACCACTAAAGCGTGTATGTAGTATTTATTATTCGGATATACGCGGGATTCAATATTAAGGTAAACATATCCGTGAATTGGTCTCGAAGTTAAACCAACACCCTTTATATAAGAGTTAGTTAGCGGTATTATAGGTAAATTAAGTGATTTGCAACAATCGAGCGTTATTAAATTATCTTGAGATCCGCTATCAATAAGGCATCTAATAATCATTTTGTTATCGCTATTATTTTGTTTAGCATAAACTTGAGCGGTCGATAATAATATTGTCGAAGTTGGTGTCGACTCTGCCTTCAGAGAAACTGAAGCGTTCGCGGGGTAAGAGTTATTGACCGACAGTGTAGTCGGTATATTATGTGACGGCGGCGACGCGATTCGATTACTGTCATGCGGCGGATGAGCACACGAGCACGCGGCTGTGGGAGGCAGCGGGGCGCGATCAGCGTGGGCAGCAGCAGCTGCTGGCTCGCGCGAGCGGGGCGCAGCAGGCTCCGCGCGCGGGCACGATGCGGCTGACGAGGCGGTCGGCGCAGGCGCGGCAGGCGAAGTTGAGCCGTTCGTGAACAACTGCGTCGATTTAACGTACGGCTTTGCGGGGAAACGCTTATGCGGCTGAGAATTAGTATTAGTATTGTCAAAGTGCAACAACGTATGATGACGTTTTTGACATAACTTGCAAGTCGTACGTGAGCTGCAATGGAGCAGAGTATGTGATGTGCTTAAGCAGTTAACACAACCACGAATATTTTTAATAAAGTCGAATCTTGCCTGCGGCGAACTCATATTTTTGAATTTAGAACAAATATACAATTGCACGTGCTCATTGCTTTTGCACAATACACAGGTTTCGTCATTTGCGGAGCTGGAAAAAGGAACATCGTTACTAGCTACAAACGTTTTGTAAGTAGTACGCGCGGGTTGAGCCGGTGTATTGGCAGTAAGTTTATAAGCGGTTCGCGGAGTATTTACAGAAGAACTATTGCCTGACCGTTCCAAAATTTTCACTTGACTCTGCATAAATGTGACATATTTTTCGTACGACGGAATAGTTTCGTCACGAACAGACATTTCGAAATTTTGCAAAGTCTGTTGGTCAGTTTTTCGCAGAGCACACTGCAGGAACAAGAAATCTGACAGATCAGGAATGTCTTGTTGTTTTAAAGCGGCCACAGTCGCAGAATATCTTTCGATGAAGCTATTGAGACTGCTAGGCGAGTTTGAGCTTGGCTTAATGTCCAAGATGTTATTGAGGTAGTAAGTACCCAAGGCGCGTTTGTCTTGATATTTTTTCACTAAACTTTCCCAAATAATGGTATAAGTCTCTCCTGTGGGCACCAAACCTGCGGTAATATTTAGGGCGCTATGGGTCAGCTTGCCCATGAGGTACTGCACGCGTTGCGAGTCAGTAAGATGGTCGTTATTGTGTATATTAGCTTTAAACGACTCATAAAATATAGGCCAGTTTTCAGTCCTACCATCAAAGAAAGGAAGGTCGATAGGCGGGAGCTTAATGGTTGGACCTTTAGCTTGCGGCGCGGGTGTAGAAGTCGAACTCGTTTGCGGAGAAGTTATTTTCAAAATATTAGCACGAGTGCGCTTTATGCGGGCGTATAAGTCCTCAAATGTATCCAGTGTCTCATAATCTGGCTCATGTTGAGGATCGAGGGACATTGAAATTGCATTAATTTCGTCTAATATTTTTTCAAAATTCACGCGAAAATCATCGATCGTCTCTGATTCCGCCATAAAATTTTCATTGCTGCGAGAATCTAGCGTTGAGATTTTTTTCGACAAATCGAATAAATGAGAGAATCGACGTAAAATTCGTTCCTCTTTGGTTTTTAATATGGATAATTTCGATTCCAAAGGTGATTTCGCCATAATTATGTAACGCGAAAATTTAAAATTTAGTTTCTAAAATTATATGAGATGTCAGAAGAAAATATGACAGAAATGGCGGTTGAAAATCATGCCTATTGTGAGAGCCAAAAATTACGCTATGTCACAGGCGATGCGGATGAATAATTTCGTTCCGGGAATCAATCCGGTTGTTCGATAGGACCAAGAAATATGTTATGGCGTGTAAATAGCCAATTTTTAATTGGTGGCGAAAGGCCAGGAGCCTGATGGGCCAAAATGTAATTTTGAACAAGTGCAGAAGCACTCACCTGTTGAAGCTCCGGCCGATGTTGTAGAAGGCGGAAGGATGCGGTAGTAGTATTTGAAGCACAATTCTTATTAATATTGCAAATTAAAACATGAGGTTATAGATGCGATGACAGTCAAAATTATAGTGGTAATATGACAGTAGTTGTTTTTTCTTCTGGGAGCCAGAGAGCACCCCTGCACTGTATATACTAAAAGGAGGTTTTAGCGCGCGAACACTAGAAGTAAAAATTATTCATCAGATGTTTATTACGTAACAACTAATATTCTTTGAATGTGGTCACTCAACATATTGTTAAAGTTGACTGATTTTGAGATATTGTCGTATGTTTTCATGAAAATGGGGAACTGATACGACAGAGTAGTAAAAATCATGGTGTTAATTATTTTTTTGTAAATAATTAGAACCAGTTATACAAAAACTGACATATGTCCCAGTTAAATACAGATATATGCTACCTCTGAAAAAAAAATCAAACTTATAAACTGAAGGGTTCATTAAAATTAGCCCCCGGACATCGAAAATCGGGGCCTCGAAGAATCACCCAGGTAAGTAATAGAATCACAACCCTTGAAATACTTGTTACTGAGTGGTTTTAGTGGCCACCTGTGGTATTTCTTATCAGTTCTACTTCACCAAAAATAATAATTTCCCAGAGCAACTCAACTTCCCTGGGATCTACTCAGCAGATCTTAGATTGGTCGGAATGGGAACACCTCAGGAGTATACTTACTCCTTCAGATAAAAAAAAATAGAAAATCGATAAAAACTTGACAAAGAAATCGGTTAGCATACATAAAAAAGACATACATATACAGTGGGATATATTTAGAACCTCCTTTTTTAAAATTTGTTATTAAGTATTATATTTACGATACCCCCTGTTTCACCATCCATTGATCAAATTTATTTGACGGATAAATGAGATGCCGTCTCTGTTTGTTTTGTTCGAATAGACGGAGACGGCATCACATTTATCCGTCAGTTAAAATTAATCAATGGGTGGTGAAACAGCCCTTAACAACAACAAACAACAACGTTAAACATTATATCACAACGAATCATAAATCGCAGTTACAACACTGCAGTACAAGCTTCACGGGCTGGCAGCGTCCACAGCGGTTAGTACAACTTGTTTCGTATGTTTGGCACAAGAGTCTTGCCTCCTTGCCTCCAATTAATACAAAACGGATTGGGTAGGTGTACGTTCGGGTGAAGTGCTGGTATCAGTAATAGTGTGATGAAGCTCATTATCTGTAGATGGCGAGTTTGAAAAGCAAGTTAGTCCGCAGAAACATTTTTCGGAATTGATTTGTACAGACAATTTTTTATACCATATCGCTACTTAAAACCTAAGGTGTGCGAAATAGAATTTGACTTGTCTTTGTAACACAAAATATACGATCGAAAATGTGGGCATGACTTAATATTTATTTGAGTAGGCGCTCTAGTAGTAATATAGTTACAGTGTCTGGTTTTTTAATTTTGGCATTCTACTAGTCTAGTTCTAGTCTGTTTTTTGTTTTTGTTTTTTTTTTTTATTTAAAGAAAAGCATTCAAATTTTATATTGAATTATTTTTGGGTCCGTTTTAGAAATAATAACCTAGTGTTAAGAATCGGTGATCACATTGCTGTCTAAATTTTATAAGTGAAATGCGATGCTTACTTAGATTAATAAGGAAACTTTGTACCTATTAAGTTATTTCTGTAAAAATTAAATTTAGAATAAATTATTTTATCTTATATTTTATTAGTTGTAGATTTGTTGAATCCTAAAAACGCGTCCCTTTAAGGAAGACTGATTTAAAGCCTTGTAGTGTTACGATAGCAAATGTACAGGGTGTCTCGTTTTTGGTTTCATTCCAACTAGTTCCTTGGAATGATTCGCTAGTTAAGTTTTATGCTTCCATTCGCTCTGGCGGGCTAATTACGAACTTTGGCTGTTAACAGTTCTTTTACAACTCTCTTTGTGTTGGTTAAATATCCAATAAGATTTCATGTATCCTAAAAATTTTGCGAGCGAACCTTTATATCGTGATTGGGTTAACAATGAAACCATTGGCCCTATAAAAAACTTTTGAATTAGAATTCCATAAAAAGTTCATTTTATTTAAAACCATAAGTGAGAGTACAGAATAATTTATTCATGAGGTATGCATGTTGCTGTGAGTTAAAAAATTATATCCCTACTTTTGGAAAATACCGAGATTAAATAGTAAAAAAAAAAAACTGTGGCTGGAATGTTAATTGGCCAAAAAATGTGTTGCAGGTGTTCGTACTTACCCACTTTAGTCATTTGGGACACGATCTGCAATATATACCTTTCTATTACGGAATAATTTATAAAAAATAAAAATTAAGGTTTTCTCATCACAAGCATAGAAATTCAAGTAATTGTAAGTAGGTATGTTCACGTCATACATTCAAGTAATACAGGCTTTAAGGAAATTTATTGAAACTGGAATGCTTCCATACTTTTGACCCCGTTCTGGCCTATAACCAGGACCTAAAAGTGCGCCATTGCTATTAAAACTTGGAGCCAAGCTACGGTCGTTAGAGCACTGTACTTTAACTCCAGGAGCGCTGCGTATACGCACTGCTGCAGCCACCAGTGAGCAGGGGGGCTACTACGAAATTCGAAGTTCGAATCGTGTCGTCCCTTTCACTGTTCTGCTTAATACTGTTAGCGTGAGTGAAACAGCATGATACGAGGTTCGAAAATCGAATTTCGTAGTATAAGGCGAAATTATAATTATTATGCTCGCTGTACACGTTGGGCCAACGTTAGCCCAACTGAGCGACGCGACTATAGATACAGGTCGATTCACAAGAGTTGGCACAAATGGATCGAATGAGTGAATGAAAGTATCTATGTGTTACCTATTTGAATACACTTCACACAAATATGAAAATGACATGCATCAGTCATTTTCCTACAAAAATGTCAAAGTGACATTGCTTTCGTTCATTCCATTCGTGCCAACTCTTGTGAATCGACCTGTACGTTAGAGCAAGGGTT
The DNA here is from genome assembly GCA_947563465.1 of Archips xylosteana. Classification (NCBI taxonomy): domain Eukaryota; kingdom Metazoa; phylum Arthropoda; class Insecta; order Lepidoptera; family Tortricidae; genus Archips; species Archips xylosteana. Next base: position 9,995,983 of record OX387362.1, read on the forward strand.
TGCAACTGAGGCTTGCGAGCCGCATGCCGCATGCGGTTTTTTCGGTGTAAACTTACGGCTCTCCAGTCCCATGCGTAAAAATGATGACAAAATTATATTTCCAGCAAACTCTTAAAAATATGGCAATCGATCCAAGAGTGAGCACCATGTCTATATTCCAGCCATTTATTTTCAGTATTATAGTATTTCAGGTTGTATATAAACAAATGCTACAATAATAATAATAATATGATTATTAATTCAGACTTTTCAATCCAGTTTTGTTAGTAATACAAAATCACTTAATGGGTAATGTTAATAGTTCTCTATTTTAATTTAACTTAATTTGAAATAATGATCTTACAATAATAACAATTCAATATAATAAAATTTAGTTAAATTATATGAATTCAAATTCAATATATGAAAACTATTTCTTTTTGTGGCTCTATGTAGGCCTCGGCCGAAGCATGAGCTGAGCCCCGGCATGAGCTGCTGGCGCCAGTTCCTGCAGCTCTGTTTTTCAACCGACATCCTTCATAATATCCTTCAGTACTGCCTAGTGTGAAGTTAAAGTTCATCATGCTAACTTATATACGTCCCAGAGCACAAGACTTGGGCCGTAGTTCTCGCGTAGACCCAGTGCAAATTGGGAACTTAACAAACGCCATTGAATGAGGCTGCCACAAGATGTTTTTCTTCACCGTTAAGCTCTATATCTTCTAATATATAAAAATCTCCTGTCACGGTGTTTGTTATCGAACTCCTCCGAAACGCTCGACCGATTTTTATGAAACTTTTTCTTTGTACTCGGTAGGTCTGAGAATAGGTCGTAGGCTATTTTTTATCTTCGCAGACGGAGTCGCGGGCAACAGCTAGACTATTATGTAAAAATCTCGTGTCACGGTGTTTGTTATCGAACTCCTCCGAGACGGCTTGACCAATTGTTATGAAACTCTTTTCTCTATACTCTGTAGGTCAAAAAATAGGTCGGTCGTAGGCTACTTTTTATGGACCTACCCCTATTCTTCGCGGTCGAAGTCGCGGGCAACAGCTAGTATTATATATATTTCATACGTAATTTTTCACATAAATTCCGAAAAAGTTAAAGAACCCCGAGCTCGAACCCACGACCCACAGCCTGAGTGTCAATAGATCGAACCAGTAGGCCATCACGGCTTATAATTTTGCATGGCTTTTTTGTTGGCAGGCAATTCTAGTATCACCTTTACTTGCTAGTATTCTGAACGGTGTGTCTCCGACGTAACGGATGCAGGAACGTCTTTGCCAACAACGACGTGACTTGCTTTGTTTAACAATATTAGGTGTTTCTTTTAAACTGTACTTTACTAAGTCGTAACAAAACTTCGCCTGCCTTAGGATGTCCGAAAGATGCAAAAACAAAAACGTATTTCTAGCACACCAACTAATTAGTTGTACGGGAACGAGTTGATTTTGGCACGGACTAAGATAGAGTTTATTAAGATGTTTAAAGTTTGTTTTTATTTAGCTTTTAACGTTTAAGAAGTGAAGACGTATTTTAAAAGTGCAATTCATCGCGATGTAACATTTTTCACAAGCATTTATTTTGTTTAATTTATTTATAGTTCAATCATTTGAGCTAATCTTGCAAGTAAATGCTCATCCATTTTCAGTGATCAGATTGGCTTGAAATTTGGTGTGTGTATGCAGATAGAATGAGAGTACAGGCAACAAGAAGCATCGTCAACAAAAAGGTTGAATGGTCAGCTCCGGAGAAAAATTACCCCCCAGTGCGGTTACCGCCATTATAGGGGGGGGGGGGGTTTATTTTCTCCGGAGCTGACTATATCTATTCAAAATTATGTTTTGAAATATACATTATTTGCTCAAATAATTCTACGTTTAAAAAATAAACACCATGATAGGTAACAGGCATGTGAGTAACTTGTCGTAAGCAATCACCGCTACTAACGAAGGTACAATAAAGGCTTTCATCATTTCAGAGAGCAATTTACAAGATTAGTAGGTAGTGCACACAAAACAATTCATAATGTGCCCAAATATACTCAAGTAATAACGAATGTTGAAACAGTTTAGTTTGCTATTCCTGGTAGTTCCGTGAAGTTATGCGAAGTGCCAGTAGGGTGACTGTGTCGATAATCACACTATCACATCACACTAATATTATAAAGGCGAAAGTTTGTGAGTGTGTATGTTTGTTACTTCTTCACGCTAAAACGGTTTGACGGATTGTGATGAAATTTGTCACACATATATTTTATAACCTGGATTAACATATAGGATACTTTTGTCCCGGAAAATTGCATGGTTCCCGCGGGATAGCGATAAACGAGTTCTTTGCAGACGGAGTCGCTGGCAGCAGCTAGTTTATAATACTACCAAAAAGTGGATATTAAAACTTTTTTTTAGTCATAAATTAAACAAATGGATATAAAATGACACCCAAAGCGCTCACTTAGTAAGATGGGTTTTATAATGAAAATTAAATTTTCATCAAAAAAAAAACCACATGGTCGAAAACTAAATAGGATAAACTAAAAGCGGCACAAAGTCCAAATACAAAAACCAAAACTCCGGAAATGTCCGGTTAAATATTGAATGGTGGTAACCCTAACTAGGTGCAGAGTTTACACAAGATTTACAAGCTCATATGAGTCAAACGTGACACGTATTTCATAGTCGTGCTATCTTATGGCTAATGTGAAAATCGGTTGTCTAAAGACATTTCCCGGTTATATGAGATAAATAATGGGTCTTTAAAACAAACTGAGGCTTTAGGAATGAACGCAGGTTTATTGGCATACGTGTTTATATGAAATCGTGAGACTAGGTGGTCTTGCAGTGAGTGGTGATAGTGTTAGAATAGACCTAGCAGTAGACGTATTATTTGCTACGTTATGTAGGGTGTGTTCAGTTAATTAAATAGAAAATTAAGTAGTGACATGAAACTTTTTTTTCAGCGTTTTTCCTCTCTCTATTAATAACGTAAATTGTATAGTGTATGGTGGTGTAGTGTATTGTTTTGTATGGTAAGACACCCTTTTTTTTAACGAAGTGGAAACATTTTACGTGTACCCCCGGGCCCGGGGAGACCCAGATGGTTATGTAACGGAAAAGGGAGGGGGGAGTATACCCACTAAAACCACTCCGAGGTTGCCCTCTTGCCGAGGTTGGTAGGCGCCGTGGGATCCCAAAGAATCTACCACGAAGGGTAAGACACCCTGCATAAAACGGTTGAACTCAAACTTTGTGCCCCTTTGCTTGGTCTAGGGTTAAAAAATAAAATCATTAACCCTGGGTTAAGGACGACAGTTCCATGCACTTAAGCCTGAGTTATCTTATCACTTAAATCGGAGTCATGGGTGGAGACCTACAAGTTGGACTACGTTAAGTCCTGTGAGTAGTGGAAAAAGTTCCGTTGTGACACGAAAAATACGGTTCCAATTTCATGGTTAACTAGATATTGCCCGCGACTCCGTCTGCGAAGATTTGTTAGACTATGCAATTTTTCTATATGTTAATCCAGCTCATAAAGTATCTCTGTCCCAAATTTCATCTGCAGAATTCATCAAACTTACAGTTCTAGCGTGAAAGTGTGACCAACATCCATACATTCATCCATACAACCTTTCACTTTTATAATATTAGTAGGATTTTGTGTCTCAACAGAAAACTTCAAACAATAATACCGTCGTTAAGGTGTCCAACTTATTGAATTCATTCGGAATAATTTAGTAACTGTGGAAGTCCACCTTAAAAAACTTCAAATCGTTTATCGCAAAACCATTTTTAAGGTTCCGTACCCAAAGGGTAAAAACGGGATCTTATTACTGAGACTACGGTGTCCGTCCGTCTGTCCGTCTGTCACCAGGCTGTATCTCATGAACCGTAATAGCTAGACAGTTAAAATTTTCACAGATAATGTATTTCGGTTGCCGCTATAACAACAAATACTAAAAAACAGAATAAAATAAATATTTAAGGGAGTCCCATACGACAAACGTGATTTTTTTGCTCGTTTAGCTCGATATTGATAACGGCAACAGGTAAACGCTTGAAATATTCACAGAATATTTAGTTATATATTCACTTTAAAAATAAATAACTAAATTAAAATAAAACAAATATTTAAGGGGGCTCACATACAAAAAACGTGAATTTTTTTCCGTTTTTATAGATAATGGTACGAAACCCTTCGTGCGCGAGTCCGACTCGCACTTGTCCGGTTTTAAGAAAAACTTATTATTATGGTGATCGATCATGTATGCTATTTGTCCCGGGAAATATGTATCAGCTACTAGTAAACTAGATATTCCGTTGTGGAATGGAAAGCTAGTTATGAATAAATTATACCTGTTACTGATTTACTATAAAGATTACACGTTCCGATCAGGTTTGTGGGAGGCTAATCCGTTATTAAAATGCAACTGCATGCGCTATGGAAGTGGCAAATATTGTTTTATGTGACTGATTTTTTTATTGTAACTTTTAATCCTATTACATAATATTATGGAGGAGCGATGTCTCCTAATACAGGATTTTCGGAGCTAAAAAGGAGGTGCCAGCCACTAAAATTTTTTTTGTACTAATGTACTTATATAAATAAAAATCAACCCCAGAAAATGTATGTATGTTATCGTACGCGTATAATTTTGGAACAGCTGCATAATTTTTTTTTCATCTCTCATACTCGGAAAGTGAGGCAAATCATATCTGACATACGGGAGGATAACTATTATTTTCTTCCCTAGGGTAGATATGAATTAAAAGAAATAAAGGCATTGGTCAATGGAACACATACGCATTCAGCCAAGCGTTACGGCATATAATTAAGTATTGAGTTTTTTTTTTAATTGGTAGTCATATTACAAATTTTATAATGCCAGTGAAATATTATTAAATTAAATTATAAATTTACATTAGTTTCTTATTTAGTGACTTAAACCAGAAAAGTTAGAAAATGTTAAGAAAAAAACACGGTAAACGACAATGTTATTGTCCACACAGCCTATCTCTATACAGCTTAACTCCTTGGTTCAAATTGGTTGCTTACATATTTTATAAATAAATTTACTAAAATACCTACTTTACCTACTGTTTTCATTGATTATTATATTGAATATTCTAAATTTTGTTAAATTAATTATTCTTTAACAATAAACTCCATTGAAATATTTTACAACGATCATATTGACCAGTTTAGACATTTTTATTTATTTATACTTATATTTTCTTACTTTCCTTTTTTTCTTACTTTTCTTTACTTTTAATTGTCGAAATGAAAAGGAGAGTGTTTAACTCGGGAAAAACACCAATATCACCCTCGGAATATTGGCACCCTCGCTGTGCTCGGGTGCCAAGTAACCTCGTGTGATATTGGTTATTTTCCTCCCTTGTTGAACAATCTACTAAATCTTATTCTTTTTCTCTATTGTGGTAGTAATTATTGAAAGAAGGAATAGGTATGAAAAAAAGTTGCGAAGCCGGGGCGGGAAGCTATTTGTTCATCATCCCAGCCTAAATAAGTCCCACTTTAGGGCACAAGCCTCCTCTCAGAATGAGAGGGCCAGCTGCTAATTTAAATGTTTTTATTTTTATTATTTTACAGTTTTAATTTTAGTGAAATCGAAAACCTACATAGGTACAGTTTAGTTGATCTGAATTATTCTACCTACGCTACACACATTTGACGTTAAGTTTATTCTGATGCCGTTAATTTGTATTTACATAGATTATGAGCACGGCAAACATTAAAGATATGAGATTAAATTTCCTTTAACCAGGAAATGAAAGATCTTTAACGCTAAATTAACACTGTTTTGGACACGGATTTTCGTTTAAAATTCGCTAAATCTCGTTGAGGGATTTCAAAGTTGTAGAATGGAGTAAAATTAGTGGAATAAGACGTTGAGATTTTCACGTTTGAAGTGGTTGAGTTATATTTAAGTGAATCAATGCACTTAAATTAACAAAGTCCTGGAATAAATCTAACGCAAAAGTCTTTATTTAGGAGTAACCATCTAAAGTAAATTTATTTGACGTAGGTAACTAAATGCAGCTAAAGTCTTAAGAATAAATAATTAAATAACATTTTTTTTAAATCTCATTAAACAGTCATCAATCGATTTGCTGACTAAATTAAAAACAATGATACCAACGAATTAAAAACCTCCTCTTTTTTGAAGGCAGTTAAAAAACTTTGCTTGTTGTGTTTTAGGGTTCACTTTTGATAACATATCTATTGAGAACTACGATTGCGAAGTAGTATCTAGTTCATTGATAAGAATGTACCTCTGTAAATTTACGCCTGGGCAAAAGCAATACTACTACTATACTAAATGAAATACTTTAAAATACTGATTGAAACACGAGCTTTCTTCAAAGTATGACGGTATAAATCTTTGTCTTGTCCGACTCGCACTTGTATATATAATTTGACCGCCAAAGGTAAAAATCCATTTCTACAATTTTCTTATTCAGAATATTCACTTTATCTTTAAAAGAAAGTAAACATTCCGGCAAGAGTCAACTTCCGTGACCCTCACCCTCGCAGTTAAAGTGTAGCAAGTCTGGCCAAGTACACAAAGGAGCTAATTGTTTGCACCAAAACGAGCATCAACAAACACGGGCAAAAACACAGCGAAAATACTTTTTGTTTTTTACCGAGTGATGGATGTGGCTCCTCTGAACTGTTCAAACGTTCCTTGGGTTGTCGACGTTATGTACACTTCTTTGATATTATTAAGGAAAACTGAAAGAATAGCCGCTTGTTGAGCTTAAATAAAGTAGTAATCATCTAATGTTGCTCTTAGCTGTTTATTATGTGATGTATAATCATCATCATCATTTCAGCCAAAAGACGTCCACTGCTGAACAAAGGCCTCTCCCAAGGCTCGCCAAACAGACCGGTCCCGTGCCATCCGCATCCAACGCGATCCCGCAACCTTAACCAGGTCGTTGCTCCATCTTGTTGGAGGCCTACCTACACTGCGTCTTCCGGTCCGTGGACGCCACTCGCCATCAGTTCTACGAGCGATGTGCCCTGCCCACTGCCACTCGAGTCTGGCGATTCTTCGAGCTATGTCGGTGACTTTAGTTCTTGCGCGGATTTCATCATTTCTAATGCGATCCCGCAGAGATACTCCGAGCATAGCCCTCTCCATTGCCCTATGAGTGACTTTGTGCTTTGTGAATGTGATGTATAATAACGAGTTATTATATCGTAATGACGATATACAATAGAGTATTTCGTATTATTTACCTACTCTCTTCCTACTACTAATTCCTAGTACAAAGCTTTTCGAAACTTGACCAACGATAAATAATTGTTATCTACTTGAGATAGTTAGAAAATTAGTTAAATATATTTTTTTATTCAATTATAGGTTTATTTCTGAACTGTAAAAATAATCGTTGCAGTACAAAGCTCATTTTTGCATACCTATATTTAGCATGTTTTTATACTACGTGAATAGCAGTTCAGAGAGGTACGGTCGGTTCCCTAACTTAAGTATCCACTTTTTCATATAAGTTGTATAGAAAAGTTGGATACTTATGTTAGGGCACCGACTGTACTAATAAGATCAGTGTCTTGAGGACATTGGGGGAGCTTAAGAAAAAACACTCTCAAATTTAATGCCGGTATTTAGGCAAAATATTGTTGAGAATCTATGGTCTAGACCCTTCACTATTTCTAGACTTAGTCTGTTACCGCATAATCGTAAGTCCGTCTGGAAAACTGAGTAAACGACGCGCTGGTCCAAATTTCTTACATCTCAGCGTATAACGGCTAGTGTTATAGCCGGCTAATGACGGTCACGACATTCCCTCTCGGAACTTTAAGTAGAGTATTAGACGCTCAACTTACGTAATTGTGATAATATTTACCATACGAATGACCTAAATGTTGGAGATTCGGGGCAATTAGGAATATCAATGGCGGTTGGAATACGCCACACGCGAAGGCGTCATTGCGCATTTCGCTGTGCTAATATGAAGACCATTCCGTATAAATTTAGAGCAAACAAGAATTAAAATTATTAATAAATAAACAAGATTTTCTCGTGTATCAAAAAATAAAAAACACCACCAAATCACTGATACCCGTGATTTTTTGACTTTTCCCTGTATAAAAAATAAATAAAATAAATATCACGGGACAATTCACACCAATTGACCCAGTCCCAAAGTAAGCTCAGCAAAGCTTGTGTTATGGGTACTAGGCAACGGATAAACATACTTATATAGATAGATACATACTTAAATACATATTAAACACCCAAGACCCGAGAACAAACATTCGTATTTTTCATACAAATATCTGCCCCGACACGGGAATCGAACCCGGGACCTCAAGCTTCGTAGTCAGGTTCTCTAACCACTAGGCCATCTGGTCGTCTAAATCTACGTCGTCGTGTCGTCGTTGTATTTGTGCTGTGAGACCCCCTGGCCCTGGTTAAGGTTGCGGGAATGCGTTAGATGCGGATGGTGCAGGACCGGTCTGTTTGGCGAACCTTGGGGGAGGCCTATATTCAGCAGTGGACGTTTTTCGGCTGAAATGATGATGATGATGTGCTGTGAGACCTTACTGGCTGTCCAATTTCATAGTTCTATGTTTACCAACGGGTTCAGATTGTTAATGGTTTTTGTGTGAAAATACAGTTTCCAAAGATATCGTTTGACCACGTAAACCTGGAAACTTTAACTTTTTACAGCTCCATGAGATTAAAAACCCGGGTATTTTATATTAAGTAATTTCAATTTAATACCTCTACGCGTAATACAATTTATTTATTTATAATATATGTTAGAGGAGGCCAACCACTACTGGGCATAGCAGTCGGAACTGATGACGATGGATATTTCACAACCATCTTTTAATCGAAAAAAAATGCTGTTTCAAAAATTGCTGCATTATTCCAATGATTCTCAAATCAATGCCTAGCGTACCTAGTGCCGCAAAAGCTTAAAGAAGAGTTCAATCAATGACATGTAAATCTCACATTTCCGGCAAGAAAACCGGACACAGCTCCAGGCGCAGCCTTAATACCGTAAACCGATTGCACGTAAGACCGCCATTTGGCCGGTAAGCTGATTCACTTGCTTTTAACATTCGTTACTTTCAACTTAGTACGGGATTACTGGCAACTTTGATTACGCTGCCGAAATATCAAACGAGTAGAATAGAAAATGCTCATCCTAAAGCTTTAGCTTTATTTAAATGGTGCAGTAAAATACCGTGCGAGCTTTTTGGGTCATACACAGCGTAGAAACAAAATTTGTCTCTCCTGTGGACATGATATTAGCTACTCCGAGTCAGCAAACTTAAGCATCCATGGCCGGAATGTTATATTATAGAATTGGCTATAAAAAAAGATAGTGCGTGCAGTTCCTCCGCGCGGAAGAAGTGAAACTTCGTAATGTGGAAATGAAAAAGGCACTTATACATCAATATGAACCTTATTGCAATAACCCAAAGCAAAGAAGCGGCTAGCAAGCAACCAACTACAGCGCTAGCGAAACAAGTTACATAACTCGTCGCTAGGTGGCGTTGTTCCTCGTGCGCACGTTAGCTTGTTGGAAGTCGCATTAGAAGTTTCACTTCAAAAATTGGCTATAGACCCTTAACTTTTTCCATGTCTACAGGAGAGACATGAACAAATACAAGTGTAGGTAATGGTATGACCCTTGTATAGACGGGGCCGGACGGCTATGTATACGAGTATAAATGATTGGTCATCGCCGGCAGTGGACCGCAACTGTCTATAAGCTAATACTACAACTTTTATTTTTGCAATATATTACATGTTTTTATTATTGTTTATTATAAAGAGACAATGATCAGTTTTTACATAGTTCTTAATACACGCGGGACTTAGCGCGACAATTTATTGCTAAAATTATCCCAAGGATTCGACCACAATACTTACAGCGACTACGAAACGTCGAGGTTAATTTGGCATTAAATTGTCACGATAAGTCCAGGGTGTAATAATAACTATGAGGGAAAATCGTGAAAGTTTAGAACAATTCATTGTCCTTCATAGTCAAAACCTATCTATACTAATATTATAAAGCTGAAGAGTTTGTTTGTTTGTTTGAACGCGCTAATCTCAGGAACTTCTGCTCCGATTTAAAAAAATCTTTCAGTGTTAGATAGCCCATTTATCAAGGATGGCTATAGGTTATGTATCATCACGCTAACACCAATAGAAGCGGAGCGGAGCGGAAGAATGTTTGAAAATCGGGGGTTTTTGAAGTAAAACTTCTATAGGCGCTAATCTCAGGAACTACTGCTCCGATTTGAAAAATTCTTTCAGTGTTAGATAGCCCATTTATCGAGGAAGGCTATAGGCTATATATCATCACGCTACACACGGGGGTGAGGGTGCGGGGGAGGGGGTGCGGGGCTTCAAGGGGGGGTGAAAATTTTATCGATTTTGCCGTAGGATGCACCGTTTTCAAGATATTTGACAAAAACACCAGGGGGTGAGGGGTGGGGGGTGAGGGGGGGTGAGGATGTGGGGGAGGGGGTGCGGGAGCTTCAGTGGGGGGATGAACATTGCATCGATTTTGCCGTAGGATGCACCGTTTTCAAGATATTTGACAAAAACACCGGGGGGGCAGGGGGTTGAGGGGGAGGAGGTGTGGAGGGTGCGGTACGTTTGACTTGGGACGAACGCGGGTGTGCAGGGGGTGTTGTGTGGGGGGTGTGCGGGGGGTACGGAGCGGTGCGGGGTGGGTGGAGGGTGCGGATTCTTGGGGTGTGGGGGGGTGCGGGGGGTGCGGGTTGCTGTGCGGGGGGGTGGATTGGAGGGTGTGGTGGGGTTGCGGGGGGGCGGGTAATTTTTTTTATCGAGGAACTAAGGAGAGCCATAATTGATGAAAAAGCGAATTGGATAAAAAAAATAAGCTGCCCGAATTACTAATTCCACGCGGACGGAGTCGCGGGCAAAAGCTAGTTTACATTTTTTTTTTTTTATTTATTGTAAGATTTTATTATACACATTTATACATATGAAATATTTCGCCAAATTGCAAAACAATTTGTTGGCGAACTATACACTCAATTCAAAAAACTTTGTGCACAATAAATACAGTATATCTTACAAAACTAAACTACTGACTATACTACTTAACAATTAATAATATTGGTCATACTCGTTCATAACATATTGACAGCCAATTGGACGTCAAAATAATATTTAACATTTTTGAGCAGTAAATTACAGCATCGCGGGGTCATGATGATGCCTCGGATTTAAGTAAAACGCTTAAAATCGTGTGCTGAGTGAAGGTTATAAATAGACAATCTTTACGTAATTTAAATCAGATTAAGTAGGTAATTAACTAATTTTTGCGTGATAATTACAATATGTCTAGCAAAATTGATTGCCTTAAGCTAATTAGGTTGCGGAGAAGTATATTAATTGGTTCTGTTCTTTAATATGGACCTCGGTAAAGAAACGCACAGTAAAATATTCGTTTCACAAAATCGAATAAAAATGCAAAGATTGCAATATTACGTGAACTAACTCTGTTCGATTATGTTTATTACGCTTTGATAAAAATAATAACGTAGTAGAGATTGATGCAAAATGAATTAAAATAAAATTACTCACTGTAAGTTTAACTAAATTCCAGTTTTATGACCAACCAATTAGATATCCATGATCAATTAATAACGGTGTAGATTGATTCGAACTTAACTAAATTATTCACTAAATCAATTGATGCTTCAAGTTTGTTAATTAAAACATCACGAGCACTCGCCTTACTCGTTTAAAATTCATCTCTGGGTTTCAGTATTGTTGCATATTTCAGTATCGCAAGCATTTTTTTAAAGATTGAAATATATTTTATTTTAAAACAATGGGTTTGGTTTAAAAGTTTTAAATACATCGTAGGTACAAAATTAACGCTACACAACGTGCTATTATTTCATCAATAACGTGGTTGTATGTATGTGTCAATGCATAATAGTACAATTTTGATAATTGATTTTTCTGTAAAGTTAAAAAATCATAATGAAAATTAATAATTACACCTCATATCAATTCAAAGATAATGCAAGAGTAGTGCATCCTTAAACCACACTAAATCTAAATGATAGTTCCTCGCAGTTGAAATGTAAAATATATGCAGGAATGTAACGTAATAATAGCGAAATAACGAATGTCGATTTATGTAGGTATCTATCATTAAAGAACAATTTGATTTCATTAATAATTCCACCAATCACGTATTCACAGCCCGGCCCACCTTAACATTTAAAACCCAATCAAAATCACTAATCCTTTGAAATTGATTTCATAATACGAGGACAAAGTTATAATTAAGTTCTGCAACAGCAAATCAGGTAATCGCGTTCTGATTCAACAGATTTGAACTAAATCACAATTTTCAGGAACATTCGCTTCTATTCGAGTTTAGGGTCAGTAATTACAATAAATTTTCATCACATAATTAGGGTAAAGAAAGACAAATGGCTCTCCCAGTTGGATCCTTGTTTTCTGTCCTACTGTCATCCATGTTATACCTATGTGCGGGTAGTTTTAAATTAGGGGTTCATTGCTTTTTGCGCAATGTGGTACATGAAGTGTGCTTTTTGAGTTGTCTGATTTCTGAAGCCTAAAATTTGGTGTCTTTTTAAAAATATGTTTTAGATAATAGTAAGTCATATCATTTTTGATTTTTGTAAACTTAGCTACTAAATAAAGGTTTAGTACTTAAGGAATCACTGCCTCTGAAACAATTTCAATTTGTTCTTGGTCTGTTTTGTTTGAATTCTTACATAATTAACAAATACCTTTTTTAATAGCCGCGTAACTGTCATAAAATGAAAGCAAACATAAAGTATCGGACCCTTTCCTAATTATCCCTTGGCAGATGCCACTGAAGCGTTGTATGACACATAAAACTACAGACAACCGTTGAACTTTTGCCGTTAGTGGAGTAAATTTCATTTCAATTTGAACTCAAACATGTAAGATATTAGGGGTTGTTGCGGTTTGGATGGTTGTAATTTTATGTTGGTTAAGGCATAGTTTTATGGTTGGATGTTTGGAAAGTGCAAGTGTTCAGTGGAAAGAAGGCTGTTTATCGCCTGCCCCGGTCGGGTCGACTCGTTACACGTACCGTTTATGTACCTAATGTACGGATTGTGAAAGCTTCACGTAGTTTAGGTATCAGATAACTACCGTGGAAACACTGCTCTTATTTTTTTGTTGCGGCCGTGAGAAGACACTGTTTCGTGCTCCATTTGTTATTTGTGGTGTTATTGTCATGTTAGACTTTGTAGTACTGTGTCTCCCAGAAAGAGGCCAGTGCTTAGAAACACTACTGAGTTGCTAATCTTGAAGAAGCGATAAATCACGATTTGACAACGTACAAAAAAAAATTACATTAATGTACCTTTTTGAAGAATAACAATAGCGCTTAGAGACTAAAAAATTGGACCACGTTAAACGATAGTACCATACAAATTTGGTAAATCATTATTAACTGACCAAATATGACCGATTAACTGTTCAGGAATGCTTACATAACAAATTCTCCATCATTTGGCTTCTTTCATAAGGAAAACCAATAACCAATTTTAGCATTTTACTAAGGAAAAAAACACAACAAGAGGCCGCGGGACAATCGAAGCAAATTATTTTCCGTCCGTCTCAAATAACAGCGAAATGATAAATCAAAATGTACCGTGCTTGTTCAAAATCAAATTGACAAATCCGTCTAAAGACGAAACAGTTCTACATTATAAAACAAATGTTGTTTTATTTGCTTGAGCTACCGAAAAAAGTAAATAGTAATCCCATTACTTTCGCTTTCAGAAAAGTACACATTTAAGCCAATGAATCTAGTTTCTAGCTCAGGGATGGCGAACGAGTGGCACGCGACGATGTAATTCGGGCACGTGACTAATCATGCATCCAAGCAATTACTAACAATAAGTTAAGTATCTTTGGTGGCACGTCATAGCCAGATTATTGTTGTTTCCAAAAAAATAAATGGTATATTCACCAATAAAGGTTTGCCATCCCTGGTCTAGCTAGATCTAAGCTTTTCAGATAGAATTATAATGAAATAACATTATTATAAAAAGCCTAACGGTTTAAGCCTAAGCCTAAGGCCTAGCGGTTTGACCTATGGACTCTCAAGCAGAGGGTCGTGGGTTCAAATCCCGGCTTGCACCTCTGAGTTTTTCGGAATTTATGTGCGAAATTACATTTGAAATTTACCATGAGCTTTACGATGAAGGAAAACATTGCGAGGAAACCTGCATACAACTGAGAAGAAATTCAATGGTGTATGTGAAGTTCCCAATCCGCACTTAGCCCGCATGGGTACTATGGCCCAAGCCCTCTCATTCTGAGCGGAGACCTGTGCCCTGCAGTGGGACGTATGTAGGCTGGGATGAACATTTTTATATTATGGATTACCATTTTAAAAATACAATTATTTTGATACATGTTAGACCTGGAAATGGTTGTTGGTGGTGGTGGTAGTGTTTTTTTTTGTTATCTCTATTCTAAACTTATTGGGTTTATTCCTAGCAGTCAATTGAGGCTCCATCTATGTCGAGACGGGAGAACTTTGCCTTTGTATTCAAGCCTCACTACGGATGGGATAAGCCGAACTAAATGGTGAAATCGCACAATGGTCCCAGATATATTAGCAGGTACAAGTGTTTGAGGGTGTCGTGTTAGAAATATATATCTGTAAAGTATATAGGTTGAATCATTTAGATCGATCAGTATGGTGAACTTGAAAACTACATGCATGACATGAAAAAATGTTCTGTCACTAAAAACTGCATTCATAGATCACACGACGACACAAAACGCCTCAGTTAAAATGATTACCTTATACGAGTTGATTTCCAGAAAATAAATAAACCATGGGACTATTGACACCTATTTGACCCGTTTAGAATTTGAAAAATTTGATTAGTGCATTTTAGGTAATGAAAAATTATGACTAAACACAATTATTACTTTAAGATATATGTCCTATAATGTTTCTGAATAATCATCGATATAGGTACCGTTAAATGTTATTGATATCAATATTATGACTTTTTAAAGTTATGATCAATAGGATTAAGGATCATTGCAGTTAGAACTATTAAGCGATATGCTTTACAAAAATGTTGACCATCGATATTTGTGAGCAAGAATATTAAGGACATCAATTTCTGACTTTCAAAATTCGGATAATAAAGATTATGGGAGAAAAGGGGATCCCTCAAACAGAAACATTGTTTTGTTTTATACAAATATCTGCCCCGACCGGGAATCTAACCCGGGGCCCCAAACTTCGTAGTCAGGATCTCTAACCACTAGGCTACCCAATCGTCTCGCTAAATACTATGACTGGACCATTTACTTTCGAATTTGTAGTAAGAGTAGGTAGTAACTCACCTGCTCTTACTTTGTTATTTTTGTGAAAGATTTAATAAAAGAAGAACAATATTTTAATACAACAAAGTAGTTGGTGTAAACAGTGTTACAATACTTAGTCAGCATACAATGTTGATTTGTTTTGCATGTTGTGATATTTCCTTTTAAGCGCTTGGAAGTTGAATGTTTTGCGAGTGAATTTAAGACTTGGTTCTCAAGTTTTATTTTGTACTTGTCCCAACTGTAAAAGGGGTGGTATAAGTTTGACGCCTTTCTCTATTGGCCTGAGTTATCCAGGCGTGGATTAGCTGAATAGACTCGAAAAGTTCTAGCTAAGAAAGTTCTTTTTTATTTTAGCTTTTTTCTACTTACGGTAGATACTTAACTTTACAATAAACTGACCGGTGAATGACCCCCTGTTTTACCTGATGGAAAGTACATTTCAGAGGATACCAAAAGTCCAGTCATAGCTTCACTCTGGCTTTGAAGAGACCTTGGTTGTATCTGTCCAGAAATACAAACGAGGAGAACGAATTTCATTCAAATCATTCATTCCTTCGAATGTGATTGACAAAAAAGGATCCAAAATTTGCTGCGTAACAGGGTTTAACAGATGTATTTAAATCGGCGCCTAAAGCTACATTTTATACAGCTTTCATGCAACAAGTGAACGGTCAATATGTTGACCAAAAATATCGTAACAATAGACGATTGACGGGTCGCCGGTCAAACGATACGCTTTCAGGAAATTCTGAATAATTTTGCCAATACCCGCAATAATGGTAACCTTATAATGTTGTCGTTTTATACTTTGTTAACTTTGCTAAACGCTTTCTCTGACGAGTTTGCTTAAAATCTAAAATAAATTTGAAGTTTGTTTTTAGTAATGGATAGTCTGCGGTATCAATTAAAGCTTTAATAAGTTCGATACACTTAGACAACATGATACAATAAGTTTGAAAACTTACACCCACACAATTTTACAAATATTATAAACAAGTAATTTATTGAAGATGGTTTGATGTTTGGATGTTTGAATGTCTGTTAGTCAATCACACAATAACAGCTGAACGGATTTAAATGAAACTTGGTGTATAGATAGATGAAAATTTGAATTGAGACTTAAGACATGTTTTATGCAAATAAATGATTATGATTTTGATTACGAATATTTAATATCCCGGTAATGTAATGAGGTGCCGCTGGATAATATTTTAACTTTAAACAAGAATAGAGAGCACTGTCCAAAAAAATGTAAATACCTCGGTTTTCAAGATTACGAGCTAACTTCATCTGCAATCAATAGGTAGCGTTGTTTTTTTGATGGATTTCAAACATGAAGAAAGCCGTGGGTAAAACCTAGTGATTTTATAAATAATGCTTACAAAACAATTGAAAAACATGCCCCGAATGCCGCGACAGCAGACACATACGCGCTTTATGTCCTTTTGCTCTCGGTATGAAAGGCGTCATCATAATCATCATCAGCCGAGCCTATATATCTCCCCCTGCAGGGAACAGTCCTCTTCTCAGGATGAAAGGGCTTGGGCTGAAGTTTCCACGCGGTCCCAGTGTGAATTGGGAACTTTTCGCATTGAATTTCTTCACAGGAGTGTGCAAGTTTCCTTGCACTGTTTCTCTTCACCTTAAAGCTCATAGTAAAATTTTAAATGTGATTTCTTACATACATTTTGAAAAACTCATAGGTGCGAGCCGGGGTTCGAACCCTTTGAACTCACGATTCTCTGCTTGAGAGGTGATTGGCCAAAACACTAGGCTACCACAGCTTTTTTAGGGTAGATTTTTTAGATTTTGTATGTTATAATACTGAACTTTGACGTCGCTTGTTTTCCACTTCAATTATTGACTGACTATTTAGTTATATCAACGCTACTAAAAATATATTTTTACATTTTTTTGAAAATTCAGATTAAAATTAAATTATTTTTATTACAAGTGTCAAAAATCCTATTTAACCAACGACATTACTCAAAATCTGCGTCTTGCGATTCTCCTCTTGCAATGGGATTTCACGTTGGTTTTCAACTAAAATAATTGGTCGTTTCTGCAGTGATAGCGAACCCTAAGACAGAGTAAACTATCTTCGAACCGCTTAAAAAATGCGTCGCACGCCTGTAAAACTAACGCGAAGTAGGACGATATTGCAATAAAAGTACCCACCGTTTCCCGTGGCCAACTATTTCTATGATCATCCACAGTAGTATTGGAAAAGTTTTTCGATCTACTGAATAGTGAGCCGTACGTGGGACATAAACGGTGCAGATGGGCTCGCTGCTATTATTCTACAACACAATGTTGAACGTTTTATACTCTTCTTGTTTTAGGTAAAATGTTGGCGAAGGTTCCTTCTTTTAAACAGTGCATAAAGTCAGTGTTCGCGGGTTACTGTTGATTGGGTACTGTTGCATACAATGTTTATATAACAGCTGTTTATCCAGCCGATAGCTGGAATGACTTGGGTGTTTTAACGAAAATTATTCGCAGTTGTATCTGTGTTCTTTTACTTTTTTTATTTATGATGTACCGAAATCGGATGGAAGAGATGAAATAATTTTCATCAATTTAAGAGCTCATGTCGGTGGATTAATCCAACTCTGCCAACGTTTTAACTTTTTTTTGGGTTGATCTATAAAATGTCCGTCTCGGTCTTCGCCTGCCTCGTCTACCTTCCTTTCGCACTTCCAATATAGTTGTTATGTAACTGTCATCCCAGCATATTTCCTCTCCTATTCTCAATCGTCCTCAACAGCAGCTTTTCCTCCTCTACCAAATCCAAAACCTCTTCATTCTTTTTTATATAATTACTTAGCTGGCCTGAAAGCGATGAAATAAGTACGAAAATTGTTTTCTAATCCCATAATTTTTCAAAACTCGACGATATTCTGGTACCAGGTAAGAACTCAAATTATACAAGTTCTGGAAAAAATAAGAAAAAAAAACATGTCACTTAGTTAACCAGTAATAGAGTCACATAAAATATCACTTTTTGTGTTAGATTTTTACGCAAAAAAAAGTCTATTATCACTTAACTGCATGCATTTATTTTTTATTTTTTCCTGTACTGTTATAACCGGTCTTTTGCCTGGTTGCAGGTTATTGGCGAGTTTTAGGATATGAATTCATATATATTTAACAACACCTCTTGAATGGAAGTTGTGCAAATCAACAACCTGAATACACAGAATAGACGAAAAAAATGTACCCCGTTCTTAAAAAATAAAAAAAAAAAACGTCAGTTGTGACGAGCCATAAAAAACTGTATGAAACAAACGTCACAAAACTGACACAAAAATTTGAGACATTTTTTATCACCAAAATTAATAATGCTCTTGATTCTGAGTATAAGTAAACCCCAAAATTTCCTCATTTGAAAAAACTTTTTTAAAATGCCCTTATAATAAGTACATATTTGATCCACTTCTAGCTTCTAACTTTGGATGCAGCGGGGTTATTTTTCTCGGCAGCTGCCTGTACACTCGACAAAAATATAGTAAGGAAAAAGATTGTATTTTTTAACGCATTTGTTACCAGCTGTCAAACCCACGACTTCGTTAAGTGCCGCAAACGCATGTAAATATGTTTAAACTTTTGTATAATTCCTACGCGTTCCAGTAACTTTAATCAGGTCGCCGCTCCATCTTGTTGGGAGCCTACCTACACTCCGTCTTCCAGTCCGTGGACGCCACTCGAGAACCTTGAACCTTGCGTTGCGTTGGATGCGGATGGCACAGGACCGATCTGTTTGGCGAGCCTTGTGGGAGGCCTATGTTCAGCTGGTGGACGTCTTTCGGCTGAAATGATGATGATGATGATTTGTATAATTATGACGACAGTACTAAGGGAAAGTCACGAAATCGCACATTTGCGTTGCTGACACTCGCCTTTTACATTTGTGAAGAGAAGTAGTAGTAGTAATACTGGCAACGTCACCCAATATTGAACGTTGAATTATTTTCGAATGTGTCGAAGATATTGTTTTCTAGTTTGAAGCACGCTATCAGGTGCTCGGCGACGCGCGGCGGTATGCGCTTCATACGTTAAGGGAGGGTATTCTCAGCTGGGTGATACAACATTGTGATATTTCAGCAACGATTTTAAGTATGCAATACAATGATTTTTTATTCTGCACCACAGTTTAAAAAAAAAAAACAGAAAAAACAAATAAGTAAGTAAGTATAAGTGGCCTTATCTCTTCGGAGCGATATCTCCAGGCAACCTTTACAAGGAAAGAAAAGTAAAAAAGCAAAAAAAAATCTAAGTGTCTACGTTTCTACGGCAAGAATTCATAAAACTATTATTGTTAAGTATTTAAAGTAATACACTAGTAGCTTGAGATCTATGGATATTATCTAGTATTTTCATGAAAAAGATTTGTAAACTTTAAGAATATTTCGATTCTAAATATTTACTTGCATAATAGATAAACATAATTTAAACAAATTTTTAGAAATTGACGTTGTTTTGCGCTACTTTGGCATTATATTTTTGATTTTATAAAATAAACAATCGTAAGCAATGTCAACGTGAACTCTTTGTCTAGCAAGAATTGTTTTTTTGTATTCAATAAATATTATTTTTACTTATTGTCTTTATTTCTATAATGACAATTCTATAATTTCAATAATTAATTTAAAAAAATTAATTAACTCTGCTATTGTTTTTTTTTTGCTGCAGGCTAAGATTTCGAACTTAAATCCAGTACAATTCACTTCAAACCACATAAACTAAACCGGGCTGTTCAAAACAATCGACAAAACATGTCTACCGTTGCCAAAATCACCGCCTTCGCTGGAATGTCGAATGTTGGCGATGCACGCGCACACCACACGTTTGCAGCTCATTATGTCACTTACCTCAGCCTGCGACGCTTCGCAAAGATGGTTCTGGCAAAAAATTAGCACTACAGGCGTCTAACGCCTCAGCATAATGCTGAGTCAGCGACCGTTTCACTTTTGCGGGAAGACGAACATGCAGAATTGTGTATGTACATATTTATTACTCCATTGTTTGTGATTTTTGTTTATTTGTATGAAATTGCGTGTACTTTCTTGTATTTTTGTGTCTTGTAAAAGTGAATAAATATCTTCTTTCTTTCTTTATTATAATATTGAACTCTAAGTCGATAATTTGAAATTATATCATAAAATTAATAAGTAAATAGCAAATTCCTGGGTAAAATCCACTGAAAGCTAAATGTACTAAACCGAGCTGTATCCAAAACAGCCGACAAAACATGTCTACCGTTGTCAAAATCACCGCCTTCGCAGGAATGTCGAACGTTAGCGATGCATGCGCACACAACACGTTTGTAGCTCACTATGTCATTTATGTCTGCCCGCGGCGCTTTGTGATCCCCGCTGTACCGTCAGCTAGGGGACAATGTGTGCTGATGTACCGTGCAGGTATCCCGAGGGATTGCCACCACAAAATAGTAGTCGATATTAGGGAATTAGACGATTACGTAGTTTTGATCTCGTTAATTTACAGTTTTCTAGATTTACAGTTTTCTTTGTTTTTATTAACGGTTCGCACGCATTATACATATTAACGAACGGACTGAGGTTTGTAGACGAAAGTTTTGGAGAGAAATAAAAAACAATAAAGTGGACTTCAATGCATACTTCAATGCATAGAAAAAATATATAAAGGTATGTAATACTTAAAAAACTGACTTGTTTGTAACGTAATTCATATTGGCTTGATCCTTGATACTTTTAAGCAGTGTATGAGTGAAGTTCGAAAAGTTGGACATTTTAACTACTGGACATGTTAAAAATAGTATGAAAAAATACGTTGTGAGATGAAACTTTACCTTCCAATTAGGATATTATCGTGGCACAACGTAACTCTTTCCAGTCAGCCGATTTGTATGGTTAACTACCATTTAGCATGGTCAAAAGAGACTATCCGCACGTAATAGTCTTAATAAAAATATGGAGGCGTGATCACAGTCATGTTTCTTTTTCAACGATTTTACCTATAGTCTTAGCTTAGAGGAATTAACTAATTAAGTGAACCCTTTTCATTGCAAATGTCACGTTGGCATTCCATACATCTGCCAAAGAAATAATCGTGAAATTGGTTGTGATAAGGTTCCACCCTGGAACGCGATTCAGTTTCCTTGACTATATACATCTGTACGAATACTAATTTATCGCGATAGTCTATCGTTTGTTGAACTAAGCCGTTTAAGTCAGAATTATGATTGAAAGCTATACATTTATTTACTAGTTCTTTCCTTAAAAAAACATAACAAATGAGTTTGGTTCACTATGCCACACCACCCAATAAGTACGATATCAATATGTATAATAAACGTATAGGACATTTACTACCGATATTGATGTCACATCTGCTTGCCCAGCTCCAGTGACCTTCTTGCCCTTGAGCCGGTCAATCCGGGTGCAGCTATCGCCGCCGTGGTGAAGCTTTTTCTTTTCAAACAAATTGTATGATATTTCCACTCTATGCTTCTAACTAAACTGATGCTAATCCGCAACTCAGGCACCCACACTAGACTTCACGTCAAATCCGTTGGCAACCCTACTTCTATGTATCCACCAGGTCTCTGTGCAACGGTTGCTGATTAATTTACCGTATAGATCCCACACGACCATGTCAAATGAACTACTGAAAGCGCTCATTATTAGAGCTACCTTTGAAACTGCTGTCGGTGGATGTAATCTTATCTCTGGGAAAATGTGTTTTTTTACAGATACTAAAGCCGATAAACGAGCACCATTGGGGCTGCTGCGTTCTTTGCTGGTCTTGCTAAAAACGGTATACTCGCTTTTTAAAAGCACTCATGTCGTGGCATGTTGGAAACACCCTAGCTTCCTGTCCATTCCAAATTTGGCACGTATATGGGGCAACAAAAATCTCTTAAACCGCACAATGGGTGTACTTCTATCGAGATGGTGCCTATATAGGTACTCAAAACTATTATACTTATATAATCTAGCGTCTGTGAAGAATTTGTTTATTGCTAGGTACTCCTTTTTTCTAGAGGTCTAGGTTCACTCTAAATATGAAAACGGCCAGAGCCCAGTTGCATAACAAAGTAAAACTTATATTACAAGCGGAACTCCCTTTCTATAGTTAATATAACTGAAGCGAGAGTTCCGCTTGTAATATTAGTTGTACTTTGTTATGAAACTGGGCCCTGATTGTAGTGTTCATGGAACACAAACGCCCCCGCGCAGACTGTGCAATTTTCCGGAATAAAACTATCTTACGTCGTTCTCAGGGAGTTAAACTTCCTCTGCACCAAATATCAGTATGATTGGTTGATTGTTTTAAGCGTGAAAGTGCAATAAACAAAGGAACTTACATTCACATTTAAAACATTAATTAGGAAAACTTAGTAGGTATAATCTATTTGTACCGTCACCATGATAAACATAGAAGCTGTGTAGATCCTTAAAAACATGTAAACATTATCGTATTTTCAATTGACATGTTTTTTACTTGACTCGCGTCTTGATATTATTCTTTTATGATGTCATCTACCCTATTGCGTGTACAAATACCTTTAAGCACCTACATATTTTCTGCTTATCATGGCGAGACGGTACAAACGTATACAAAAACAAAACACATCCGCAAAGAGTTATCAAATAAAAATCACGCAACATTGTTACAAGTAAGACATCGGTGTACCTTTGGGGAGCGCGGCCAGGAACGCGAGTTAGTAGATGCCGATGTTTTCAAACCCGTCGGCGCAAATAACATTAGCATAGTTATCGAACGCCGGATGAGACCTCTGTAAAGGTCCCGGCGGGCCGGGGACGGCTCTTAAACCCGCTTTTCCGATAATGACTATCGATGATTCCGCCCCAAAGAGGCCCGCGCACAATATTATTACGTAGTTTCCCCGTTGTGGGAAATTGCGAAATAAAACATGGCCCCAGCATTCAGTTTGGAGGAATTTCGGGGATGAATTTATGCGGGCCTTTTGTTGGTCAATTATTTCGAGTGTTTTAATGGTCAATTGTTATAAAGCATACAGGGTTATTTTTAATTCACTGACATCCTCTTAACCCTGAATTCCTATCACTCAAACAAATGTTTTTTGTTTTACGACTTTTTAAAATGAAGCACTTTTTTTCCCATACAAATACACAGAGTATCGTAAAAATAAGAGGAAATCTCAAATTTTCAAAACGTTATTACACCAAAAATATTAAGTTATGACAAAAGCCGTAAAACAAAAAACATTTGTTTAAGTGGTAGGAGTTGAGGGTTAAAAGGATGCTAGTGAATTACAAATAACCCTGTATATAGTCACAGATGGGTGCAGTTAAAAAAATTGTACCATGTTACCCGGTAGTTAACCACACGAATGCTAGACTAGAAAAATCTACCGCGATATGAACTTTACTCATACTTACAATTGTTTGTTTAATTGTCTGTGGCACAACTTGTAATAATTCTACCCAGATATCGCAGTTTATGCTCTTTCACACAGTCATCCTACCGTACAGTAGGTATATCCTACTACATAAGCTGTGTTAATCTTTCTGGGGTCTAAGACGCTAGGGTTTGGTCGCAAAACACGCAAACAAAAAAAAACCGTTTCTAACCATTAGGCGTGTGCGAAAGAGATGAGCGATTTACGTCGTATATAAACAGCATCCTTCCTGCAGGTAAGATTGATTGCGGTTAATGAAACAAGAGAATATCGTTCTTTATTACAAAGCCTTGTCGCTGATGTTGCCATGTAGCTAGCACAACTAGATAATAGCTTATTTTTCATGTAATTTCGCCACGCGAGTTCAGATAATATGAGGAAATTGAATGGCACAGTCAGACGAAGTAGATGAGCATTTTGGGGCTCAAAACGATCTAAACATCCTCTTGTTTTTCTGGCAGTAGAGTTGTAACTGTATGGTTTTGAGGACTCTACTTATTCACTTCTGATACTGACTGTACTAAACTATGCAATTTAACTAGGTTAAGTGTTTTATTATATCGTTACATCCAATCTAAACCTGTCACTGTGACATTTACTCCACTTAACCCAGTTGAAATAATGAAGTCATTAAAATAATATCATATGTTTTGTTAATTATAACATTAACAGTTGATTGAGCATAGGCTTTCTTTTTGTTTACTTCGTCTTGAAACTTAGTAATAGTAAAGTTTACGAAAAATACGTTTAATTTTCTCAAAATATATCAAGTTCCAAGATTTTACTTAACTTGTTTTACACAAGTGCTTACGAAACATAATTTCATAAAGCCTTAAGTTATTATTTTCCTGTATAATTAAATCTTGGAGCAAAATATAAAAGCGTTCCAAGCTAATTCTAAGAATTAAAATTACGCTTTTCTTTCTCACATTAAGGGCTAAGAGTGAACTGTAACGGCGGTCCTTGACGTGATGGGCACACCAAATTCTAAAATTACCCGAGCCCCGAATATTAATAATAAATGTGAAATAATAACATCAATTCAGCTCTATACAAATCAGAACAGATGTTTGTTAAACGGGGAAATTTTCGATTAATAATCTTTTCGTCGCATTAAAGCAGACGGTGGAATAAAGGATTGAGAGCGTGAGATCCAATTTGTTACAATCTTGGAGGAAACGTTTTCAAATGAAACATTTTGTGTTCCCTGCGGAAGTTAAATTGTATTTCTTACAAGAACCTCGTTGGTTGGGCTTGTTCGCTTTGCGGGTGAAACTTAACGTAAGCCCTCCCAATACCTACCTAGCAGATTAATGTTTACGAAGTTTTTAACGACAGTTTACAGCATTCATCATCGTCTCGTTCTAGAATAGGTATCCCACTGCAGGGCACAGGGTTTTGGCCGTAGTTCCCACGCTGGCCCAGTGCGGATTGGACTTCACAGACACCACTGAGTTTCCTCACGAAGTTTTCATTCACCGTAACGCTCAAGATTAATTTAAAATTTATTTCTGCACATAAACGGCCGGCCGGATAGCCTAGTTGTTATAGAGAAGCTTGAGGTTCCGGGTTCGATTCCCGGTCGGGGCAGATATTTGTGTGAAAAATACGAATGTTTGTGCTCGAGTCTTGGATGTTTTATATGTATTTATCTATATAAGTATGTTTATCCGTTGTCTAGTACCCATAGCACACAACAACATGCTTTGCTTAGTATGGGACTAGGTCAATTGGTGTGTATTGTCCCGTGATATTTATTTATTTATTTTTATTTCAATTCCGAAATATCATGGGTCCGAGCTCTGGCTCAAACCCACGGTCCCCTGCTTGATAGGCATACGCATATTATCAATATACATATACATATTAATAGTTATTTTGAATAAATTTATGCGAGCGATTTCATTACGAATTTGCGATGCTTAAAATTGTATGTTTCAGTCTTACTCTTGCCCATAAAGTAAAAATAAATAAGGTTCAGTTTTATAAATATACGTATATCAAGGATTTAAAGTTAATAGCTATGAACTAAAACAACTAAAAAACTTTTCAACCGTTTCAAGCAACAAGTCTATCATTCGGTAAAGTATACATTTATAAGAACTTTATTTTTATGTTTTTTTCTTTTAACCTTCTTTATATCCTGTGCTTTTGATAGTAATAATTATGTCTGACTACACTTTGTACTTTTCACGACACTGCTCGAAAATGTGGCAATAGATAACCTAAATCCAGTACACAAAACTGCCTATATATGTACATTTAACAGCTGACTCATTTATGGCGCGCAAACACGACAACAATGTTACACTAATCGAAAACAGGACGTATCAGTATATGTATTTCATAATACGATACGACTTTTTGAAAGATAATTTCTGAATTTCATTCCTGGCGTGCTGAAACGACACTATTGGACCAATCAAAAGTAATCGTCTGCTGCATGTGATGGATGGATGGACGGACGAACGGACGGACGGACGGACTGGATGGACGGATGGACGGATGAACGGACGGACGGACTGGATAGACGGGATGGACGGGATGGACGAATGGACGGATGGACGGGATGGACGGGATGGATGGGATGGACGGGATGGACGGAATGGACGGGATGGACGGAATGGACGGGATGGACGGGATGGACGGATGGACGGGATGGATGGGATGGACGGGATGGACTGGATGGACGGGATGGACGGGATAGACCGGATGGTCGTATGGACGGATGGACGGGATGGACGGATGGATGGAATGGGCGGGATGGACGGGATGGATAGATGGACGGATGGACGGGATGGACGGATGGACGGGATGGACGGGATAGACCGGATGGACGTATGGACGGATGGACGGAATGGACGGGATGGACGGTATAGACGGATGGACGGATGGACGGAATGGACGGGATGGTCGGGATGGACGGATGGACGGGATGGACGGGATAGACCGGATGGACGTATGGACGGATGGACGGAATGGATGGATGGACGGAATGGACGGGATGGACGGATGGACGGGATGGACTGGATGGACGGGATGGACGGGATGGACGGGATGGATGTGATGGACGGATGGACGGATGGACGGGATGGACGGGATGGACGGATGGACGGATGGACGGGATGGACTGGATGGACTGGATGGACGGGATGGACGGGATGGACGGATGGAAAGATGGACGGATGGACGGGATGGACGGGATGGACGGGATGGACGGAATGGACGGGATGGACGGAATGGACGGGATGGACGGGATGGACGGATGGACGGGATGGATGGGATGGACGGGATGGACTGGATGGACGGGATGGACGGGATAGACCGGATGGTCGTATGGACGGATGGACGGAATGGACGGGATGGACTGGATGGACGGGATGGACGGATCGATGGAATGGGCGGGATGGACGGGATGGACGGATGGACGGATGGACGGGATGGACGGATGGACGGGATGGACGGGATAGACCGGATGGACGTATGGACGGATGGACGGAATGGACGGGATGGACGGTATAGACGGATGGACGGATGGACGGAATGGACGGGATGGTCGGGATGGACGAATGGACGGGATGGACGGGATAGACCGGATGGACGTATGGACGGATGGACGGAATGGACGGATGGACGGAATGGACGGGATGGACGGATGGACGGGATGGACTGGATGGACGGGATGGACGGGATGGACGGGATGGATGTGATGGACGGATGGACGGATGGACGGATGGACGGGATGGACGGGATGGACGGATGGACGGATGGACGGATGGACGGATGGACGGATGGACGGGATGGACTGGATGGACTGGATGGACGGGATGGACGGGATGGACGGATGGAAAGATGGACGGATGGACAGATGGACGGATGGACGGGATGGACGGGATGAATGATTATGATGGTGATGATGATGATGATGATTTCCTCGCATTAGTCGTGAAAAGCACAATGTTTAGTCTCGGCCAAAAGTGCAATAGATGGACTCGTACTTTCGAGGGCCTCCGCTACGCGTCGGCCCTCAAACAAACTCGTCCATCTATTGCTTGCTTTCCAGCCTCTACAACAATGTACTATTACAACAAACAACCAGACAAAATTTAAGACATTGCCTTACACCAATAATATCCATCAAAAACAAACCCGTAAATTATACAGTTAGGTACATTTATAAAAATTTAAATTATATCTGTACCTAATAGAAAAAAAGTGGACTAAACAAAACGTTTTTTTAGACTAAATAAAGATACAGGGACTAGTATACTGCGTGAAATAAACGCTTATTTTTTTTATTAGCGACATAAATTTAGTTTTGCGCTTGTTTTGCGTTAACTTTTCGACATAAGAACATCTTTCTTAGAATATAACATCTTTCTTGTGTTTTTTTTTTAATGCAGTCTCAACTTAAATATCCTTCTTCATTGAGTATGTTAAAAATAAACGCAGTCTAAAAAGACAATTGCGCGTAAAATACAAAAATAATTCACAAACCAAGCCTGCGCTCGTTTGATTAAAATGCGAACACATTTGCGATTCAAATCTTTTTTTACTTATCATAAAGTATTCAAATGTTCAAGTTAATATTTCCGACACGTCTGCGGGGGCAGGCTTGCCACCACCACCCCTCGTTGGTGCACTGGTTTATTGTAGAACGTATGTGGTCAGTAGATATTCAATATTTTAGTTTTTGAAATAAATCTAGACTAAATATAAACAGATAAAAAGCTTCGGTAGGGGAAGCACTTAGCAGTTAAAAAAGGACAATTTAGCCTTGTCTGGCTAATAAGTGTGTGAAAGAAGGATGGATGCTTTGGGTAAGTTATAAAATAAACACACCAGCGTTTAGGTAGGGCCTTTGAAGGCTTGAAACTTTGCTTTTTTAAATTTGTTACTATTTTGTTGTTTTTTTTAGCACTTAACTCGACATATGAGCTTGCGCTTTATCTGATGGTAAGTGATCGCAGCCGCTCATGGACACTTACAGCGCCATTGGGACTGCTGGTGCGATGCTGGACTTACGTGAAACTGTACACTTGCCTTATAAAGGCCCGTGAGGGTAAAAAACTACTTTCGTTTCTATTTTATAGTGTTAGCTAAATATAATAGGAAAAAAGCCTGTTCAAAATTTTGGTCAATAGTTTTATTGCAATAGCAAGAAACAAACAGACAGACAGACAGCTGATTCACTACAGCATTTACGTAATAAGCAAATTACTTAGCTTTTCTGCATTTCGCCAGCTGAGACTAATGTCTACGATACTAAGGGTGCGCTTCCATTGAGGCGGTGCGATGTCGCTTGGAATTCGATCAACATATTTAATGAAATTCATGTTTCTGTTCCATTCCGCTTACACGAAAATGCGCCCTCAAAATACTATCTGGTTAATATGTATGTCTAACAACGTTACAAAATGCCTTATTGTTACGCTACAGGCAGTTTTTGTTAATACAATTAAGCTATTTCGTTGACTCCACTCTTTGTAGACTTTACTTGAATTGTCAACCAAACTACGAGTACATTATCTGTGCCCAATTAACAGTTAATCAGATTACTAGATCTGGGTGAAATACAACTTGAAAGTTTTATAGATATCTTACATAAGAACATCACATCTCACATCCCCGGTTCTTATAGGTACCTACAGTCAAGGAAACTGAATCGCGTAACAGAGTGGAACCCTTTCACAACCAATTTCACGATGATTTCTTTGGCAGATCTGTGGAATATCAGCATGCCATTTGCAATGAAAAGGGTTCACCCTGGTACGTGATTCAGTTCCTTCGACTATACGCCCCCTGCTGGGCACAGGCCACCTCTCATAGTGAGAAGACTTCGGAAAAAATACTGTAACACTCTCAGAAAGCAACAATATTCTTTCTATGAAAAATATTGACACTATGCCAATGAATAAAGCAAGCCGAGAATAACGTATTTTACCGCATATAAATAATCAATCTTATAACAGCATCGGGGTCTCTATTATCCATGTCCCCAATACGTTACGGTCATTTGCCACCCCGGCGATCCCTAACAACGCCGATCAGTCATCCGAGGGAATTATTTCCCGTACCTTATATCATCAAATGCTCTCACAGTCCACACTTTAAGGCTGTATAAGGCAGTATAAAGCTGTATAAGGCTGTTCTACTTTCCGTTGGTGCGATATCCCCTATTCGATGGGATGAATGAGGCCCGAAGGAAATGATGAGAGTGGCGGTCGGCCATCAACGTAATGTCACTCTGCGACACCGAAGCACATTGAGAGCTCTCTGATACACTCATGTATTATTTTATTGAAATTACAAGCTGTAAAGCGTTATGAAGATATACGTCAATCTGCGGACCAATGCGCAGTTGTTTTATTATTCGTTTTGCTAGGGCGGATATTCACCCGACTGTCAAAGGAGGATTATGTTTATTTAACAATTTTATTAGGATATGGAGGCCCCTCTTTTGAGGTGACGTTAGGCTTAAGTAGAAAGGCGATGGAACTTTTAAGAGTTTGCGGATTAAATTCAGGCTTCGCTCGTGTTAGAAATACATTTAGGAGGATCAATTACTACGAGTATCTTAGAGTGTTTGATCTGAAAATTGTGACTGTTACAGCGTTCTCTTGGTCAATGCCATGTATTATATGTTAACACGCCATCTTAAAGGTCAGGGTATCTACCTCAGCGTTTTTGGATAACGCCTTCAAGTCTTGATTACCTAATGTTAAAATGTTGTCCCACGGGAATGCATTCCGGGAGATTAAGTATCTATCCTATGTCTATGTCTCAACCCAGATTTTTAGGGTTCCGTAGTCAACTAGGAACCCTTATAGTTTCGCCATGTCTGTCCGTCCGTCTGTCTGTCTTTCTGTCCGTCCGCGGCTAAGCTCAGAGACTGTTAGTACTAAAAAGCTGTAATTTGGCATGAATATTTAAATCAGCCAACAAACTGGCTAAATAAAAATAACTTAAAAAATTTTTTTAGGCTACCTCCCATAGACGTAAAGTGGGGGTGATTTTTTTTTCTCGACTAACCCTATACTGTGGGATATCATTGGATAGGTATTTGAAAATAAATAAGCGTTTTTGAAACCATTTTTTGATAAAGTGAATATTTTCGGATCACTCCGAAAGTTCAAAATAATGTGTTCCCTCTAACTTTTGAACCGCACGTCCAAAAAATATGAAAAAAATCACGTAAGTTAAACTTAATAAAAACTTTCTAGGAAAATTATTTTCAATTTAATCAGTTAAGCAGATTTTAAGTTTTTGTAAAAAAATATTTCTGAACTAAGATTGTAATTTAAGTGTCACTGCAATAATTTTTTTTTCTTTAAGTACCTATAAGATCACGCTAACGTATCTTCTTTCTAATAAATAAAAAATTTAAATCGGTTCATATAATAAAGAATTACATCTGAAAAACCATCAACATACATACTAGTTCTAGTAGACTGCAGATTAGATTAGTTACCCAATTCGCCGATAGATGGCGCTGTACCGCCGACGTTGAAATTCTACATCGCGCTGTTAACCTCAGCGCGCGGTTAGTGGGAGTTGGGACCAAAACAACCACATTAATAAAGTATGCAAAGATTTTTTGTACCTGCTACGGAACCCTATCTTGGGCGTGTCCGACACGCTCTTGGCCGGTTTTATCTATCTGTACGCTAAGTTTCATTCAAATCCGTTTGCGTGATTGACTTATAAATATTCAAATATCCAAACACCTTCTCAAATTTCTCATTTATAATATTATAGTAGGACAGGATATAAAATAAAACTTACGAATCAGCTTGACAGTCCAATGTGGCGATTTAATGTTGCCAGACTCCAAAAACATTTTCTTTATTTGCGACAGTTGTATATATATATTATACATATTACATAAACACCATATTAATCCTTGCCCAAGTGTTTAGTCGGCATAAACATTGTTTATGCAATGTATACCGTATAAGTTTAAGAAATTCCTTAAGAATTGATCAATTATACTCAATTCCAATTTTTAATGAAAAGTCTATTGATACACTAATACTCTTACAATGTGTTAGTATAAACAGACTGGGTTCCGGCTAAAAAACGACACTGAAGTGACACTGACGTAAACCCCTGTCAGCATTTTCTGACATTGAACCATTTGCCACTAATATTTTTAATGACGTAACAAACAACAAAAATTTTCGTTCCTTCTTTCTTTACACAAAGTACAGGTTGTTTCTGTTCGTTAATATATTAAAAAAAAAAATGTTTTATTCAGTAACACAAACAGTTCAACAAAATACAGGTTGGTGCCTCTTTTTAAGTATCGAGATACCTGTGTCAAGAGACACCGCTCCTCCACTTAAATGTAATATAATGGCACAAGGTGAGTTTGAATTATAATTAGGATCCAAATGAGTACAAATATCGGGAGCTAAAAAAAGGAAACTCTCAAAATAAAGTAAAATATAAGGCAAACAAAATAATCTAAAACAAATTAGAAGGCTAATAAAGGTAAATAGGACAAGAAGAGCAACCTATTGTACACCATTACCATTGACTAAACTTAGTAATAGAACTAGTAATAAATATTAGACGAGCCATACAGTAAAGTGTACACTCATGAATGTATGAGTGTATGCGTTTGTATGTGTGTGGGTGTGTGTGTGTGTGTGTGTGTGTGTGTGTGTGTGTGTGTGTGTGTGTGTGTGTGTGTGTGTGTGTGTGTGTGTGTGTGTGTGTGTGTGTGTGTGTGTGTGTGTGTGTGTGTGTGTGTGTGTGTATGAGTGTATGTGTGTTTGTGTGTGTATGCGTGTGTATGTGTGTGTGTGTTAAGTTTGCTTGCGTTAAAACCTAATGATGACGGATGATGTTTTCAATCTCTATTTAACAGAGAACATGTTATAGATCGCGTGTAAGATATGACAAGTCTATCCTTATCATAGTAACAACTCTCCAAATGAAGCCGACGACAAATTGCGAGTGATCTACCTCCGCTGATCACCGCCTGTTCAACAGAGATATTAAAGGCAGTCAGCGAGTTCAAATTCGTTCAGTTCGGCGAACAATGTGGATGCCACGTAGTATCAAATTAGCGAAGTCGCGCTGTAATAATTAAACGCGAGCAATGAGGAAGCTGCGTTTGACTGCTTCAAATTACGCTAAGTTATAGGGCGGGAATAAAGTTGTACCTTACAAACTAACGTACCTTTGTCAAGTTGGTTATTAACACTAACGGCGTTTTCGAACGAGAACTGCTGCGGAAGATGTCATAGGGAACTTTATACCTAACTACTGTCATCCACTTGACGTTAATTGTTCACAAGTTTATATATAGATAGGTGAGGTACCTATCCATACTAATATTATAAATGCGAAAGTATGTCTGTCTGTCTGTTACCTCTTCACGCTTAAACCGCTGAATCGATTTAGGTGAAATTAGGAATGGAGTTGTTTGAGATCCTAGAAATGACATAGGATGGTTTTTATCCTGGAAAATTGTCTAGTTCCCGCGGGATAGCGATAGACGAATTTTTCACAGACGGAGTCGCAGACAAAAGCTAGTTCTCCATACATGTAGAAACGCTGAAGTAGATAATTTTAGCAATTTAAAAGGCGCGATTAAATCGTGTATGAGTGAAAGCCGCAAAAGTTGAAAAGATAACATATTTTAATAAATTAAGCTCATTTGAGTAGGTACTTATCATCATCATCATCATCATCCCAGCCTAATCCTATAAGCCTAAGCTTATAGCCTATAAGTCTAATTTTTTTTTGACAGTGAGAGGGAGGTAATAAACGAGCAAGCAGGTCATCTGATGGAAAATGATCACCACTGCCCATAAATATGAACAACTCAAAGAGAGTCACCAATCTGTTGCCGGCCTTTAAAGGAAGTATAAAAGTATATAACTGCAAGGCACAGGCCCAAAATAAACGACTTGGGCCAAAGTTCCTACGTGGGCCTATAAATTTTTTCTCAGGTTTTCCTTCACCGTAAAGCTTATTGTGTATCTACAACCGTGCAGGATATTTTGGTTCATAAAACGTACGAAACGAAAGCGAGCGCTTGTAAACCGCTAATGTGTACTCTAGGTCTATCTATGAGTATTATTACTACATCGTTTACATAGACAATCTCAACAAATGGCAATCAAAGATTGGCAATTAGACAAATCGGCATGTCGATGTCGTCCGATCCGAGCCTCCTTCAGTAAATACAGACCTTTATAATTAAATTCGTAAGTTTCACCGATCTGATTTGATACTAACCTCTACTAAGGACCATTAAGAGGACATTTTTGAGATGTTAGTCTAGACTTGCGAGTCACTCTATCTAATCTTGCTAAGTGTTTTGTTTCTATACTTTCAGAGTATTATCTACCTAATTATTAATCTTTCTAGGGTGACTCCTACACCTTGTGACCCCTAACTTCTTTTGCCAGTTCTGACTGGTAACTTCGTTTATATAAAATTACCAGTTTTGTGAGAAAACAGCATTAAAAATATTCTTCACTTTGCAATTATTAACAATGTTGTTATGGTAACACTTGGAAGAGTGAGTGGAAAACGCGCCTGCAGATAAGATACTTAAAAACGAGTATTAAACCGCTCGTTAAACGATAAAAGCGAACTTCTATCCCACTCTTCAATATAAGGTTTACGTGTAAAGAAATAAGATAATAATAAAAACCGGCCAAGTGCGAGTCGGACTCGCGCACGAAGGGTTCCGTACAATTATCTATAAAAATCACGTTTGTTGTATGGGAGCCCCCTTAAATATTTTATTTTAATTTAATGATTTATTTTTAAAGTCAATATATAATTAAATATTCTGTGAATATGTCAAGCGTCTACCTGTTGCCGTTATCAATATCGAGCAAAAACGAGCAAAAAAAACACGTTTGTTGTATGGGAGCCCCCTTAAATATTATTTTTTTTCCATTTTTTAGTATTTTTTTTTGTTATAATGGCAACCGAAATACTTACATCATCTGTGAAAATTTCAACTCTCTTGCTATCACGGTTCGGTAGATACAGCCTGGTGACAGACGGACGGATGGACAGCGGAACCTCAGTAATAGGGTCCCGTTTTTACTCTTTGGGTACGGAACCCTAAAAATAATCCCTAAAATTATTTTTTAAATATTAATTTAAACAAAACTATCTCTTGGACCAAACTTATTGAACCAAAAACGATCATCAATATCGGGTCACAAGCGCCAGAGATATGGACGTGTAGGTGCGTAGAATAAAACATGCATTCGAATATATAACTTCCTACTTTTTAAAAGTCTTTTAACAGTTGACACACAGTAAGGGCCGCACCATCGAAGCCTGCGATGTACAAATAACAAGATCATAAAGTCAGCGGAGCGGAACAGTTTAGCAAGTCCGCATCAAATCCCTGGTCCAAGTCAAAGAGTCACTTTGATAACATTCCGGACCCGCAAGCTTAATTTGTATAAATCAAATTTGGTACCGTTTAACATAAGCTCATTTCGTTATGGGAGGTTGTGGATTTGATTTCCGTTATTAAGTTTTAACGGTTCTGCTGTAAACATTATTTCAGACCAATTTTGGAAGCGACTTTTGCTATATTTTCAGAATTTTGTATCTAAAAGAGATACCAACGGGTGGGACCCTATTACAAAAGCTCCGCTGTCCGTCAATTCGTCTATCATAGATTTACATATTTAGAACATGGCAAACACTTGAAGTTTTAAAGGCCAATATAGCTGAAAATAATAGAAATATTATGAAGACAAAAGTTAAAAAGGGTTCCCGTATAATATACTTGTTTTTTCGGCGTGTTCACTCGATAAATACCACGAGAAACTAACCTTAATTGAGTCGCTTAATTTTAAACTCGGATATATCCTTTCTATCGTCTAAGGAGATTATCAACCTTATTTACCTTTTATTTAATACCAAAACCTTAAAATTCTCACAGGTTTTTATCGGAGTTTGAAGTTAAGCTACTCAATTCTGCTCTAAGTAACGACGTCGTCGAAAGTTAGGGTAGAGTTAGTTATTTTGGGTCTAGAAAATGTGTGGCCTTACCACGTAAAACGTATAATAATGTATTAAGCGTGCCAAAAATTACAGTTTTCTATGAACTGCAATGTATTAAAAACATATTATGTTCCACGATTTTCTAAGTTCTTTCCCACCATGATAATTTTTTCGAGTAAATTCATTTTAGATAATTATTTTATTTCAATTGTATTGTGTGGCGCCATCTCTTGACAAATAGCTAAACTAAGTCTAAGGGTTGGTCTAAATTTGTATCATTTTAGCGTATCGTACCTCCATCGCAGAGCACCGACGAGTATCATGATCGTTAGTTTGGACGAAAAAAGATACGAGATTATGCAACACGCATTTGAAATAACCCATGACTTAAATTGAATACCAAATTGAGCATCCATGCTCCATACTTACCCGTCTATATAATTATAATAAACAAATTAGACAAATATACGTGATCGATACGATACTTCTGATGTAGATACGTTAAAACGAAACAAATGAGGATGCCTAAAGACACTGAAATTGGTGAGCCGAGGTCAGCCATAATAATTAATAAATAATTATGTTTATGTATAATAAAGTTAACACTTTTCGATGACGACAGTACTTTAGAACTCTGACTAGCAAATTAGTAGTAGGTATAGTAGGTACAGAATACTAGTAATCTACTAGTATATTGCATGGTATATACGGGAACGTATATACCATATGTCACTCTCGGAACTGAGACGAATCTAATGACACCTCACGCTTCAAAATCCATTGAGCCGTTTAGGAAGCCGTTTTGGAACAGCCTGAATGTATTGTCATTATTGTATATACATATACATTCATATGGACCAAAAACAAGACCTTTCTTGCACGAAGACCATTTTTACTCTATTTTTACTCTATCTATTTAATCTAATATTTTTTATCATTCCTTATTACATCTTCGAGCAAGTGCCTAACATGTTTATTTCATGTAAACTTTGTTTGCAAAAATGTCAAAAATTTCACGATTGCACAAGAATTCTACCGATTCCAAGCCAGCTTAGATAGTAAAACCTACAGGTGTATTCGCTACCCACATCTTTGTATTACTGTAGAATGGAATCACGTAAAATATGATTTCGACGAACGTGAAACGAAACGTTGCAAAATACACTACAACGTGTAACGTAACGGAACACCTGCAAGTGAAATGCGCTTTACCACAGTCACGTATACACAGCCAATAGAAATCGCGATAACGACTGACACGCTGAAGATAAAAAAATCCTAAGCCACTACGAGAAATTAAACAAAATTTGGGATAAACATTTGAATTGAGCCGTGGTGGCGTGGTGGCGTGGTGGTGACCTATAGCCGCGCCTCTCAAGCAGAGGGTCGTGGGTTCAACTCCCGGCTCGCACCTCTGAGTTTTTCGGAATTTATGTTCGATTCCCGTGTCCGAGCAGATATTTGTATTAAAAATACGAAAGTTTGTTCTCGGGTCTTGGGTGTTTAATATGTATTTAAGTATGTATCTGTGTATTTATGTATGTTTATCCGTTGCCTAGTACCCATAACACAAGTTTTGCCTAGCTTACTTTGGGACTAGGTCAATTGGTGTGTTGTCCCGTGATATTTATTTATTTATTTATTTATTTATTATTACTAACATAGATTTAAGTACAATTATTATTAACAAATTTGAACAATGTTTTTTTTAGTCTGAAATAAATAGATTCATTCAATCATTCGTTCAAATCTTGGAAATCGAATTTAACCCACTTCCATAGGTCAGCTTGACTTAAAATTTGATAATATATACTTACTTAGGTAAATAGGTTTGATGACAATGAAAGTAGTAGCAAATTAAAAATAATAATAATGAAATTCTAATTAAAAAACTTTATGTTACGGTCTTAACGAATTATGTTGACTATCACCAATTTCCAACGATTTTTTAAAGGTAGAGTAATAACCAATTGGATGCTGACAACAGCAGGGCCGATCATTGCATAGCTCTTTTGGGGACGCCTTTATTTATTTATTTAAAATTACAGTTAGTAGTTAGTTTATCTAGCAGTGGATGCCTTTTGGCTGGTATGTTGATGATCTCCCATTTATATTTCAATTAGCTCTTTTTCCCATAACTTTGTATCTCTCGGGGAATATTTGCCACAGGAAAAAAGTGCATGCTAAAGCATTTCCTGACTATCCCGACATACAAATCCACAAACAAACAAAATAAAGATTTAAATGATTAACAAAACTAGTAATGACAAATAATTTTCATAACAACTGCCTAACGATTTTACGCTACCAACGAGCATCGCGATTAATGATAATTTATTATCATAATTTTGAATATTTATTGGATTGGTAAAATATTTTACGGTTACACTTACCAAATTGCAATTTCACAGTACAGCTTTATAAAAAAATCGCAATATCCTTTAAACTAATCGACCGATTTTGTTAAAATTTGAAACGATGGTCATAAATTACAAAACCAATAATAAATCATAGGATCATTGACACAAATTAATCTAATCCTAAACTTAATACGAGCGGGATCAGGGATTAGCCTAAAACATGTTGAGTTAACTCGTTTTAAGACGTGAGTGATATGAGTTAGTCTCGCGGTAGTTTCATGTTTAAAAAGGTTGGGTATCGTTGGGCTGGCTATGGGTAAGGGTGTGGCATGGGTTCCCTTAAGCGATAAGTTCGCCTTTGTTCATCTGAAAAATTCCATGTTTTATGTACAAAAATAGTTTTGCATAGTACTAGACAACGTATATGCATACTAACCATACCTACTTATATAGATAAATACATACTTAAATATTAGATGCAAGACTCGGGCACAAACATTCGTATAATTCATACAAATATCTGCCCCGACCGGGAATCGAAGCTAGGACTTCAAGCTTCGTAGTCAGGTTCTGTACTACTTGGCTACCCGGCTCGACTAATGTAAATACTTTATTATCAATAAAATATATTTGTATAAAATGTAGCTGATATTCAAAGTACATTGCGTCAACAATGTGACGTCACGTCACCTTTAATGAAAAGTACCTGGGCGACCGAGCTCTGCTCGGGCAGAAACTCGGTACCAAGCGTTTTCCCAGAGATAAGACCAAGCTAGATCAATTTTTCATCCCCGAAAACCCCCAAATACCAAATTTCATCGAAATCGTTGGAGCCGTTACCGAGATCAAAACACCGGAGGGGTGGGGGGGGTTGAGAGGGGGGAGGGGATGCGGGGGAGGGAGCGCGGGGTATTAAAGGGGGGATGAAAATTTCATTGATTTTGCCGTAGGATGCACCGTTTTCAAGATATTTGACAAAAACACCGGAGGGAGTGGGGGGGGGGGGGGTGAGTCACGTCAAACTATCGTCCGTAAACCGACTTTACAGACAACCGGCTTTTCCTGTTCTGTGCTCCCAATAGGGAACGTGCACATAGACGGTGCTGCCAACTGGTGCCATCAATTTGAATGTTTTACCTTGATAAGTTTGTTTTACTGTCCGCATAGTGTCTCTTCTGTCGCATTAGTGCTGCCGCCTATAGTTACTGCACGTTCCCTATAATACTTTTTCTAACAAAAAAGTAACTTTTTCTCACAAAAAAGTAACTTTTTCTCACAAAAGAAGAAACTTGACGTTTTCTCATGAAAAATAAACTTAAAAAAAAAAACAAAAATCTTGAAAGAATACGTGGAATCGAACCGAGGTCGGCTGGATCCGCGACCACCCGATTTCTAATGTGCCATTATGATCTGCTCGAAGTCGGCGAAATTTAGCTTTATATTCTAATGCAAACAAAAATAGCCGGAAAACACGAGTAAAAGCGATTTTCTGAAAATGAAACATAGCTAGATCAGTTTTTCATTCCCGAAAACCCCCACATACCAAATTTCATCGAAATCGTTGGAGCCGTTTCCGAGATCCTGATTATATATATACATATATATATATATATATATACAAGAATTGCTCGTTTAAAGGTATTAGATTTCCACTGTTTTTTTTTGCAGGGATGTTCATTTGAATTCGCTCAACCACTGCTCAAAATATTTTGGATACTAAAATACTTATTTACACACAAAATATACAAGTGTTAGATATCAAAAAGGTTTGTAAAAAAACTGTATTTACAAATATCACCCAGATTGCTGCTATTGGGCAGGGTGCCCATAAGGCTTGCTGGATCTATTTTATAATAGCCATTATACAGATTAAAACATTAGTATAGAGAATATACAGATTTGAAACATAAGTATATGGTTTATCTAATACCTCTAAACGAGCAATTCACGTATATTTATTTGTTTCAAGGATCTCGGAAACAGCTGTAACGATTTCGATAGAATTTACTACGGGGGAGGGGGGGGGGGGGGTTCAGGGCGAACAATTGAGCTAGCTTGGTCTTATCTCTTGGAAAAGACGTGTAAGATTTGGACTGAACTAAAGAAGCTCGACCGCCCAGGTACTATTATAATATTAACTTATACAATAAAAAAACAAACATACAAACATACAGGTGAAGCTAATATAAAGCGTGTAAAAACTCGATCACGTACCTCTAACCCTTTTACAAATAATTAAATAGTACTTAAAAACTATTTTTTTTACGTGCATAGATTCCATAGTGGTAAACTACTTGGTTGTTGAAACTCCAAGTACTAATTCGTTCCGTCATTACGCTCCGGCTTTAACTCTAAACATTTTATACTTGTTGTAAACAACAAAGCCTAACTAAGGCTAGAACTGAATCTTAAGGGCCTAAGGTGACTACTGAAATCAAATAACACATACACATTACATATTCATATACATTAGTAAACACGTATTAACGCAACTTTAATAAGACCGCCAAACGTCCATAATTGACTCCTTGACTCCTTGGCGCTGCGTAGAGATGTAGCTTCACTGTGCATCTTCTATCGCATGTACAACGGAGAGTGCTCCGAGGAGTTGTTCGGGTTGATCCCTGCCGCATCCTTCCGCCAGCGCCCTACGCGACAACACTTCCATCCTCACCATCTGGATGGTTGGCTGTCTTCTACTGTGCGTTTTTCCAGAAATTTCCTGTCTCGAACAGCTAAGCTCTGGAATGAAGTACCTGCTGCGGTGTTCCCGGACCGATATGACCTTCAAGCTTTCAAAAAAAGAGCGTACTCCTATCTAAAAGGCCGGCAACGCACTTGTGACTCTTCTGGTGTCGCAGGTGTCCATGGGCATGGGGTAATCATTTATCATCGGGCGATCCGTCTGCTCGTTTGCCCCCTATTTCATAAAAAAAAAACAAGATAATAGGAGTTCTCGTCGTCATCATTTCAGCCGAATGGCATCCACTGCTGAACCTCCCCCGAATCTCGTTAAACAGATCGGTTCTGCGCCATCCGCATTCAACGCGTTCCAGCAACCTTAACCAGATTGTCGTCAGGTATAAGAGTTCTAAAAAAACAAAATTGGTAAAAAAAAAAACACAAAAACGTAAATTGTTATGAAAAGGTGGTTGTGCCTGCAGCACCAGACATCCAGCATCATCAAACCCAAAACATCACGGATTAGTCATTGCCATGATTCCTTTTTTATCAATAAAAATCGACATACGGGCTTTAATCAATTATAACTGAAGATACACATTGCCGAACAAAATCCCCTTCAAAAAGTGTCCGAACTTTTTTATTTGTTTGCATAACAATTAAAATGATCACCTACACAGAAATTTGAACCTAGTCTTTACTTCATTACAGTCGAATTTCGGTTGACACTTAACAGCTAAACTTGACAATTTCACGCAACGTACTGAGAAAAAAGAAGGCCACTTTTATTAAAGTGGCGCTCATTTGGCTCGGACATTTTCGGGCGCGCGACTGTGGATCTACAGTTATAATTGATCAAAGCATACGGGCATGCGTTTCATCTGTTGATAATAGTAACCACCATATTCCATTCATGTATCGTTGGAACTGTTTTAGGCCCGTGTGGTATCTACAGCCAAGCCCTCTCATTCTGAGAAGAAGCCTGTGCCCAGAAGAAGTGAATAATAATAATAATAATCTTTATTGTACGATTATGGTATACATATGTGAAGTTTTTACAAGTTTCAGTCTCACATAATCTGCCCACTGGAGCATACAATAGCAAAATTAATACATACATTAATTTCCATGTCAAATAATGATTTATTTATTTTCTAAGTTCCTATTAAATCATCAGAATTAGGTTGAGATATTGCTTGGTCAAGTCAATTATGATAATTATAATTACAATTCACTATGTCATGTTATTAAAATTAAATTCAAAATATTCCCTTAAACTATAAAAACATTTTTGAACAAGTACTTTCCTTAATGAAGTCTTAAATTTAGCCCCGGACATAATTTTCATATGTTGGGGAAGGTGGTTGTAAATTTTTAAAGTGAGGTTTTTTTTGAAGTGAAGTAAAATATGTAATACTTAGACCATAATGATGATGTTAATGATGATTGCGGTTAGTGTGAGCGAACCTTTACAAAGTGATGTTGTTAGTGTTGTGTCCTACCCTACATTTGACAGTGAAATCAAATATAAATGACGATGAAAAGGGGGTAGTTGTGTGTCGCTGTCAGTTTCGTCGAGCAGTCGCGCGATGAGAGCGGTGGCGCGCAGTGTGCGATGGCAGTAGCCGCGACGTGTGGCTCCAAGAAGACGGACTACGGAGTAGCCCAAAACATGTCGAGCTAAACTCAATCATAGACGTGAGTTATCCGTATATTTTCGCTATGATGATTAGTCGTTTCGTGGTTAGTAGTGTTTGCTAAAAACTTACTATGTCTCAGCTTAATTGCCAATTTTTGATCAAAGCTAAAGGAACGTTCTTAGAATCAATTATTAAACCAGTGGTAGCCCTGGCGTGATTGCTGCTAGATATTAATTACTTGGGAGCAAGCTTTTAGAACACATACTTTGAATGGAAACCACTCAACCGCTGTCTTGCTGGTTGCCCACATTTCTGAAGTAAGCCGAGACGGCTGAGCGTAACCAATTAACTATTCAATAACGAGTTTTTAATCATTTTAAGATTCACGCGGGAGGAGAAAAGATAATTTTTAATGAGAGTTTGGAGATTGTTTTGTATAAGGCTTGGAAAACTAAAGCAAATGCCAACAAATAAAAAAAAAATTATTCTTAACTAAAACTTAAACAAAATACAGTAGAAATGAAACTTTGCCAATATAAGTGAGGTGGTCATTTTTGAATGCAATAAGAAAGGTCCACTTCCCTTCACTTACTCACTTGACGATTTATTAACCTTCATCACTGTACCTAAGTTTGACAACGATCTGTTTTACTAATTAAGAGCTGCAGGGTAATTGTGTAACTTTTACGACATTTATTGTATGGCTTTTTGTATGGCTGTGACAGCTGGCTGTTGCTGATACCAATTGTCAGCCCATACAAGAACTGTCAAAATGTACGCGATGGCAATTGCGAGGGAGTTAGACAATTAGCCTGCTGTTATGAAGATTAAAATGAAGATTAAATGCTTAGTTTAGCCCAGTGGTCCGTGGCCCACCAGTGGTCCGCAGAAGCCAAAATATGGTCCGCGAATGATTTTAAATTTCTTTTTATGTAATTTCCTACTGAGTTTTTTTATTAAAGTTTCAGTTTGATTACTACAGTTTATTATTTTTATTAAGTATACACCTACATAATTATGATAGTGGTCCCTGCTAACAAGAATAATATAAAAGTGGTCCCTGACCAATAAAAGGCTGCGAACCCCTGGTCTAGCCAAATAATACCGCCGCACCTTCCCCCCCAACCCCCCCTCCCTTGTACATCCTGGCGCGCGCTGCTCTCTTGTACATCCTGGCGTTCACTGCTCTCTCTTGTACGGGACATGTACGTACAAGTACGTTACATTGCGTCATCCTTTTTCGTGGATGCAGCCGGCGTTCATCGATTTATTAGACGTTGTCACGTGAATAAGTCTCTTTTTAACCGACTTCAAAAAAAGGAGGAGGTTCTCAATTCGGTTGTATGTTCTTTTTTTTTTTTTTTTTTTTTTTTTTTTTTTTGTCGTGTGTTACCTCAGAACTCCGTCATTTATGAACCGATTTGGAAAATTTTTTCGTTGTTGGAAAGCACATGCTTCAAGGTTGGTCCCGTTGTTACCAAAATCCAGTTCTGATGATGGGATCCATGAGGAATTGAAGAAACTCCTCAAAAATTCAAGAGAAACTTATAGCGATTAGAGTATTTTCGGTGACAAGTCGAGCATTTGCATTCAGAAAGTATCATGGAACTCTGTAATAAAACGACATAACCCCGTCGAGCATTAAAAATAGAATTTTCAACATAACCTTATATCGAAGTCAAACTGATGATTTTATCCTACGCATCTATTTTATACAGAAACAACTAAAAAGCAAAAAATAAAAAATTTTAAATAAAAAATAAAACCTCCTTCAAAAAACATTCAAAAACCATGAAATAATAATTGAACTGAACCGACTACAATAAGCATGAAAATATCTTTCTTCTAATCTGTTTTAAGTCGGTGTCTCAGCACGAGCTTGCAGGAGTGTAGAAGCCCTATAGATAGTAAGGTATGTAGGTAAGTTAGATTACTAGGTCCACTCCTGCTGGCTCGAGCTGAGGCACCGACTTAAAACAGATTAGAAGAAAGATATTTTCATGCTTATTGTAGTCGGTTCAGTTCAATTATTATTTCATGGTTTTTGAATGT
This sequence comes from Archips xylosteana, assembly GCA_947563465.1. Lineage (NCBI taxonomy): Eukaryota > Metazoa > Arthropoda > Insecta > Lepidoptera > Tortricidae > Archips > Archips xylosteana. Next base: position 10,040,528 of record OX387362.1, read on the forward strand.
TTTTTGAAGGAGGTTTTATTTTTTATTTAAAATTTTATTGAAGTATAGTTTTTATACTAATTTGAATTTTCTTATTTTAATAGGGACTATGACCCCAATCTATTAACGTACTATTTATATGCTGTCAAAAAACTACTTTCTCATGTATTTTTTATGGCAAATTCTAATTATGACGTGACATGACTAACTGTTTATTTGTTTTTCAAGAGCTAAAAAGTCTAATTTTGCAGTTAATTGAAATTAAATCTAGTTTTGCGGGCTGAAATAAAGTGTTATTTACTAGTGTTACGTCTTGGAATTATGGTTTTGCGGTAGCATTATGGGTCATACATAGGTACCGTAATAAACAAAAGTTGTGTCTCCCGAGGACATAAAATTAGCAACTGCGAGTCCGCAAACTTAAGATTTATTTAAATGGACTGTAAGATGCCCATGCGCCCCACAGGCTGATGTATATTTGAGCAATAAATATTGGCTATATAACCTTAACTTTTACCATGTCCAGGAGAGACGCGAACAAAAAATGTGAATGACCTTTATCTGCTCTAGCAGTGATATTATGTTTTGTAACTTATGCTATTGTGCGTTAGATGGCACTGTACGGAAAATCGGACTATGCTGTATCGCGCTGTTAAGATTTTTCCGTGACAGTATAAATAGTGTGTAAACTTTAAATAAATCGTCATTTGCCGAACAACCGTCGCATGATTAACACTTACGGCGGCGGTTGAACATCTACCCTATTCAAACCAAACTACGTTTGTATGACACCACAATTCTTGTGAACCCTAAGTATTTCATTAGATAGCTACCAATTTTGTTTTAAATTTCAATTACTATAAGTGACACTTCACTACATTTTGAGAGGTCTATGTCCCTTAGCACCCCACGTGTTGCGTTCGTGGAACCGGTGTTTTCATTTTCTGCTAACTTATAGCGGCGAACTTTGTAACGCGTCCGACAGCTGTTAAAGTATTGACCACATTAGTCAAAGAATCGATATGTAGACTGGTCACTGTATTTTTTTAATAATATTGCTGTGATCAATTTAATTTACAGCAGATGAAAATTAAGTAGTTAGCCTTATATGTCTTATGTATGTACTCGGATCGGACTTTACAGTCACGAGCGGCGTTGCCTCTCTCAAACAGACGCTGCCTGAATCATCTATTAAGATGTAGGAGGCCTTGTTGTTATGCTAATAAAACTATCTACAGCTTAGGTAAACATCGATTCAGCATTTTTGTTGCAGATGCTAGCTTTATTTACATTTCGCAAACTATGTGTAATTTAGAATCACATTGCTGATTTAAGTAAACAAAACGAGAAATGGTTGAGTTTATAAACGGGCCATTTTTACTAACTTTTTTTTAGTTTTACAATAAAATTAACTTATTTAAAAACTCAAATATGCAGGTGTATAGTTATTGGAATTTCGTGAGTTGGTTTCGCCGAATAAATACTAATTGGGTTCAATTAATGATCCATTTAGGCGATTCCTTTGATTGCCCAACTGCAATCGAAATTACAACGCTACTCCAATTATAATTTATAAACAACAATCAAAGCAACTGGCAACTTTATTTCAAATTTTGTTTTAATTAAAATCCTATTTTAGTCATCATAATGTATAAAACTCTCAGACAGGTCAAATTTAATATAATTTAAACAAAATTTTGCTGTAAGCGGACGATAGCATTGATGTATTTTCTTTTTGACGGCTTGTTATTAAAAATATGAGCGAGTTGATATTAGTGAGTTGTATTTTATTAAGCGCTCCCTCCTTTATAGCGTGTAAAAACAAACGGCCACTCTGCTGGACGCATTATTTGTTACTCTTATGACATTACCCAACTTTTATGACAAAAATACTAGGAGGGAAAGAAAAAACAGAAGTCTCCACCCTGATTGAATTGTACAGCGGTTGGGAGTCCTTGACGAAATTATTTCTATTGGAACATTTTGTTCGGCGACAAAGTTAAATTGGATTTCTTATGGCGGAAGTGTCTTGTAAAAGTGGCGACGGAGTGGTTGCCTTTATTCAGCCGGAGGTGTTTTATATGACAGTGAGCACTTTTTTACATCTCGGACGAATCGTGATTACGCAAACTTTAAAATTAAACCACGTGAACGTCGTAAGGTTCATGAATTAATGAAGTACAATTATGAGAAACAAGTATTATGACACTAAATTTTACCCGCGACTTCGTCCGCGCAGAATTCTAATTTGTTGTAGGTACTTAAAGCTTCTTTATCTGTCTCACTGAATAATGCAAAAAGCCTGGGAGTTGCTACGGAGTGACCTTTGATAAATTTAATACGAGTTATAATACGAGTTTTTCGACCTATGTTCCTTGCAGAAAGTTTTTCAGTTTAAGCAACACTATCACCTGTTTAAGTAAAGGATCATCGTTTGGTTCCACCCAGTATAATTCTCTCGTAATAATAAATATTTCTACAAAAATCTGTAAGAATAACTATTTGATCTAATGTGTACCTGTGTTGGTTTTTAAATAAGCAAATTCTTATCAAATATCTTGACCATATGAATGTTCTAGAATGAATTCTTTAGCTCCAAAGAAGCCACAATCTAGCTTTCTTTGTCAAAAAAGAATATCAGATGGTGTCGAGAATACTTTTTTAATCATTTTAAATAGGTATCTCTTGGCTCGAAAATGTTCTGTAGTCGAATTTACTTCTGCGCAAGCTTAACTCAGGCTTTGTTTCAATTTATATTATGCGGTCGTTAAAGATAATTTGTTTGTTAAAAGAACATCATTAAACACTTTAAATGCTAATAACGACAAACATTTCACTTCGCTTCTTATTACCAATGGCCAATTATAACATTAATTAAAATCTTATACCTATCTTGGATTTGAATTTTACAAACAATTCTTTTCTTAAATGAATTTAAAACTATGGACATTAATTAAAATAGATAGCATAAAATTGACAATATTTAAAACGTTAATTTTCCAAACTATTTAAGTCTGTAATTATAGTTTTAATTATGTGACTTAGTGTAAGATGTATTATACCTAGAAAGTAGGTATTGCCAAATGAGATTTTAATGACTCACTTTGAGGTACGTATTGTTAATAACAATTCCATGGATGCAATTATCTGAAATAAATTTTATTATTATAAGTGCTTATTACCTTGCCGTTGTTATTGTAGCGAATTTACCAAGTTTTGTTTAAACGTAATTCAACAATTATTTACATTTCTACGTTGCTTAGCGAACCTAGTAGTTTAGCTACATCGACAACCGAAAAACTATTTTGAGTAGTTTTGTGTTTTTTTTTTTTCCTCTTACGAACCATAATTTTGTTGTACAGACTAGTAGAAGCATTAAATTCGTATTCTTCTTAAAAAAAAGGTTCATCTCGTCATCATCTCGGGTGATTAATGTACCACTGCTGGCCATAGGGCTCCTCCCAAAGTAAGCGTGCGGACCCAGTGCAGATTGGGAATATCACGCATGCCATTGTATGCTTTCGCAAGTGTGTGCGCTTTCCACTATCGCAAAACTCGTGGCATATTTCAAATATAATTTTGCACATAAATTCCGAAAGGCCAGAACAGAACTCGGCTTTAGAGGCCATAGGTCAAACCACTAGGTACGCTATCAGATTTCGCTACGGCTTTTTAAAAGAAAAGGCATAGGTTAATGCGCGGTGTAAAAACCAGATGAACGTAACATCGTTTATCCAAATTGTGCAGGAAGCCAAAAAACTGCGAAATTTTACTACTTTCAACTTTACGAGCTTCTTGGTAAGTAACTAAGCCACGAAAGAAAGAAAAAAAAAATACAGACTTGTACACACACAATACAGCTTTCAGAAAGTTAAGAAATATTGTAATTATATTTGCTAGTATACCAGCAATAAATATTTTTTTGAAATTTGGTTGACATACGTTACTTTGGCCCTTAATTTTTTGAAAATGTTTTTAACGTTTATTATTATTGTACTTGGATACGTTGTTATGGTTCGTGTAGAATTATGAATCCAGCAGTATTCTACTACACAAAGAATAATGTTTTGGTTGATACGTTGTTGTGGCCCTAAAAAATAGCAAAATTACTACAAGTAATTTAATGGATTTCAAAATACGTTTGGCTGGTTCTATTGAAATTGCTTTTTATATCATTTCGTTTTTTTGGAACTAGTGAAATATCAACTGTACGATTACGTCCTTTTGGCAGTTCATGCAGGACCACATTTAGAACAGTTTTATGAAAAAAAACGATTTTCGAAATTTTTGATATACGTTCATCTGGCTTTTACACCGCGAATGATTCAAAACTATTTGATTGTATCTAGACGATATTATACCACGTGCTTGGACTGAACGTGAACATTGGTAAGTCTGATGTTTGATCTGCCACGTCCAAACAAATTATAACTCTGAAATCACGTAAAGTATGATTTCAGACGGCGTTGGGACTCGCCGGTGGTCACTACGTTTTTACGAGTTCTATCCGTTAGGTACCTCACTATGTACCTAAGTATTAAGTAATATCAACACTAGTTTATTTCAGCTGCAGTCAGAAAAAATGGATAGAAAAGTTGCGGCAGCCTAATGGTCAACTAAAGCTTGCTGACGACGGGATGGCCTAGTGGTTCGAGAACCTGACTACGAAGCTTGAGGTCTCGGGTTCGATTCCCGGTTGGGGCAGATATTTGTGTGACAAATACGAATGTTTGTACTCGAGTCTTGGATGTTTCATATGTATTTAAGTATGTATTAATTTATATACGTATAAGTATGTTTATCCATTATCTCGTACCCATAGTACAAGCTTTGCTTAGTTTGGGACTAGGCCAATTGTCCCACGATTTATTTAATTTATTTATTTAGGTATAGGGTTGGGATCAGAGTTTTTCGGAATTTATGTTCGAAATTAATTAGGTACAGTCAGCAACAAAAATATGAATACACTTAAAGTACCAAAAATATTTAGCCTTTATGCCCAGGTAATAGAGTCGTGGATGCATATTTTTAGTACATTGGGTGTATTCATATTTTAGTTGCTGACTGTACATTACAAATTTACATTGAGCTTTATGGTAAAAGACGATATCGCGTTGAAACCTACACACGCCTGCGCAGTAATTCATTAATGTGTGTGAAGTTCCCAATCACACTGGGCTCGCGTGGAAACTACACCCAAGTCAATACTAACCACTCGTAGTATTCCAAAAGACGGTCTCATGTCCATATTCAGACCAGATGATAACCCATTCGATAAATCCAACTTGTCCAAGTTTAGAACAGAAACTCAATTCAGACTTTCGTTGTTTGCTCTGTTTCAGTAAACATCAGAAACAAAAGTCATTCGCGCATTCCTTTCTCTGGGAATTCTAATTGAATTACGAGCCTGGTCCCTCATGGAGCTAATACAGCCCTTTATCTAAACTTGTAGGATTATTTGGACAAATCTTAAGTATTTGTCGCTCCAACCAGATAGCAATGCGAAACATGCGTCGGATAAGCGAGCAATCCCGAGTTTATTTGAAAATGTTTGGGATGAATTAACATTACGGCAGTGGGCTGGATTATGATGGGTTCCATTTTGAACGTTTAAACGGCTGCGGCTGGAACCGCATCGACCGCGGCCATGTTTAACCTAAATGTTTAAACAAAAACACTCCGCTGAAGCACTGGTATTATCAAAGCTAATTGCAAAACCTTGTGGATTAGCCTTATTAAACTAAGTGGTGCGAACATTTCAGTGTTAATCATAATTATATTATTTACTAGCCTTTAACGGACTTTACGTAAACCATTGGATCTGGCAGTCGAACTAAAATTCCGGGATTTTACTAAATTTCCATGGAAATTCCCAAAAACAGCTTCGTGATCTTCATTTTCTTAAGCTCAATAGAGAGCTCTTTCTAAGCAGATATTAAATATGCCTGGGGACCGAAGTAGAAAAACTTCGATAGTGAAACGTAAAGTAAAACGTAGCGATTTATCTAATTGTTGATTAGATGGCGCTAGGGGTCGCTACTGAACTAACCATCTAAATAAATAATAATAAGTATCACTGGACAATTGGCCTAGTCCCAAAGTAAGCAAAGCTTGTGTAAAAATATACCACGCAATGGATAAACATACTTAAATACGTATTAAACACCCAAGAATCGAGGGCAAAATATTCGTATTTTCCATAGTCGTATCTGCCCCGACTACGCGACTGGGGATTGAACCAGTGAACTCTAGCTTTGTAGTCATGCAGATTCTCTAACCACTATAATAGGCTATCCGCTCGACAAATTTGCTAAAATATTCCGAATTAATTTTAAAACAAGACTAACAAGACCGACGATCAATCCCTGATAAGGGTCACAGGAACCTCTTGGATATGGGCAGTGCAGGACCAATCGATGGAACTCTTTGGGGGAACCCTTTCTCCAGCAGTCAATGTCTTTTGGCTGTATGATGATGGATGATAAATTTTAAAACACCTTGTGAAGCTCTAATGTCATTGCAATATCTAACTCTCTTAAATTTCTCTTGAATTTTATATTGTAACTAGCTTTTGCCCACGGCTTCGTCCGCGTAGAATTCCAATTTGTGGTAAAGCTTCTTCATCTCTTTCATTGTATAAAACAAAAATTCGGCAACGGCAATATCCATCATTATCATCATTTCATCATCACCAGTATCAGTTAGTGAATATATAAATCCCGTTTATTCCCTATCCCGTGGGAATTTCAACAAATTCGTTTTTATTAGGGTCCCGTAGTCAACTAGGAACCCTTATAGTTTTGCCATGACTGTCCGTCTGTCTGTCTGTCTGTCTGTCTGTCTGTCCGCGCTAAGCTCAGAGACTGCTAGTACTAGAAAACTGTAATTTGGCATGAATATATATATTAGTCACGCCGACAAAGTGGTTAAATAAAAAAAACAAAAAAAATTTTTTTAGGGTACCTCCCATAGACATAAAGTGGGGGTGATTTTTTTTTCTCGACTAACCCTATAGTGTGGTATATCGTTGGATAGGTCTTTTAAAACCATTGGGGGGTTGCTTACATGATTTTTGTATGCAGTGATTTGTTTGCGAAATATTCAACTTTAAAGTGAAAATTTTCATTAAAATCGACCGTCCCCCCCCCCTCTAAAATCTAAACTGTTGGGTGGAAAATTTAAAAAAAATTCAAAATGGTAGTTAATATATTAAATTTACAAGGAAAATTATAGCGGCTAAGATTGCTTGTGAATTATTTGTAGTTTAAGAGTAAATAGGTATGGTATTAAACATACCATCACTACTTTGAAAAACTAATATATCTCAAATCAGCATGTAAACAAAACTTAACCTTGATACGCGCGTAATAAAGTTCACGTTGCCAGATTAACGATTTTGAGATACGAGCTTTTTTCAAAGTATTGACGATACCTAACTTGGAAGATTCCGTACACATACGAAATCCTTAGAAAAATATTACTTGATTTTTTCGTAATGGCTACGGAACCCTATCTTGGGCGTGTCCGACACGCTCTTGGCCGGTTTTTATTCTATGCAAAATTTAACTTATTTTTATCCCTGGGAATTTAGTTTTTTCCCCGAGAAAAGTAACCTATGACCTTAAAGGTGTAGCTTTCTACCGGTGAAAAAACTTTTAAAATCAGCCCCGTAGTTGAATTCAGTTACTTCTATCCCGTGTGAATTTTGCTTTTTCACGGAGAAAAGTAGTCTAAAGGGTATAAATAAAGGTTGGTGTATCTTCCTATTTTGATGAAAGAAATTTTAAAATCTTAGGTTTAGGCTGTGCGTTGATCCGTCCGTTAGTCATTCAGGACAAAGCATTTTCTATGTATAGATTTATACGTTTTTTTTTGTTTGTAACCATTTATCTTATTTTCGTTTTTAAAGATGAATTTCTGCCAATTTTCTTGCGGAGCAATCACCTTCGCAAAATGGTTTCTTTTAAAAAAGTGACATGTAAAAGAGCCCTTAGTAGCCTAAATACTTACAGAATTTATAAACGTTTTGATTTTGATTTAAGTACTTAACTTAAAAAGTTTCAAAAACGTCCGGCCAACTCTAATCAAGTCCAGCAATTATTAGTTACGATTTTAGCGGTACATCCGTCTTCCTTAACGTATAACAGCACGTGCCGTATCTCACCCCCATCTGGCCGCGAGTGCTCCAGCCTACAAAGGGCGCTTCGATTGTGCCACATCGACGTGTCGTCATTGTTATATCGTTTACAAGACGTCTCGGAACGAGTTTGAGTGCTATCTCTGTTAATGATCTGTTTTCGAACGTGTGACGAGGTGAAGATGTTTGCTTTAAGGCTGTATGAAAGTAGTTTCTATCAACACTATCTCAATAGATGGTGTTCCACAGCGCAGAAGCTCAGGCGCATTGCAAACTCTATAAGAGTTTATTATCAAAGCATTGCAGGGTGGGTTTTTGCATGAAGACAATAGATATGTATTATGTCGTCGTACTATACATGTGTGTGTGGGTGTGTGTGTGTGTGTGTGTGTGTGTGTGTGTGTGTGTGTGTGTGTGTGTGTGTGTGTGTGTGTGTGTGTGTGTGTGTGTGTGTGTGTGTGTGTGTGCGTGCGTGCGTGCGTGTGTGTGTGTGTGTGTGTGTGTGTGTATGTATTATGTGTACGTACGTATAGATACTGCCGTCTAACACGTGTGTTGGAATTGTAGCAAGGCAAATGTTTTTGGTCACTGATATGTGCAAAGTTTTAAGCAAGTAATTTTACTTTTGTAGTCTTTTATCCCCAAATAATGTGAAGGACATTTTTTTCTGATTTCAACAAACTTCAGATATAATTAAAGCACATGAATAAAAAACGAACAGAATAAAAGCTACCGAACAGAGCTCGAAATTCTTACCTATTATCATAGGGTTGTCACTCGGTAAAAAAAAAAATTAAAAATCAAAATATTTTATTCAAACAAGTACTTAAGTATCTAATATCTGTACCTATATCTACAAACACTACAACAGGTAGGCATCTTTTAGGGCTTACGCTAGCTGACGCGGATTACCCGGAACGGACGCCCGACGTGCGCGCGTCTAATAAGAAATTGTATGAACAGCGCTAAGTGGTGCGGGCGCGTGCGACGGATTTTAGGTACATTTTTTACGGAGCAAGACCCGCGAGCGTGCGCACGCGGCGGGCTTCCCCGTCAGCTAGCGTAGGCCCTAAAACAACCGAACATCCGAACTATGTAGCTAAACGCTAAACGGTCGCGTCGTCGCTGGCGGCACACCTGCACTTTGTCTACTCACTGAGCTAGTTCAAACCGGTTTGTCTCCGAGCGGGCGCCGGTGCACGCCCCCCCCCCCCCCCGTCCTGTCTGTGACAGGTCACGCACACATATGTTGTGCGTGTAGTAGTGTAATGCGTGCGCGGCGTTGTTTGAAGCGTTTATTCTGTTTGTTTTTAGGGTTCCGTAGTCAACTAAGAACCCTTATAGTTTCGCCATGTCTGTCCGTCTGTCTGTCCGCGGCTAAGATCAGAGACTGTTAGTACTAGAAAACTGTAATTTGGCATGAATATATATATTAGTCACGCCGACAAAGTGGTTAAATAAAAAATACTAAAAAAATTTTTTTTAGGGTACCTCCCATTAGGGTGTTTCATTTTTCAAAATTTTTGATTTTTCTTTGACTTTGCTCGAATTCTTGTTTCCACTCATATGTAAAGTTCATACGCCAAAAATCAGTAAAATCGATTATCATCTAAAGGTTGCACAGTTTGATGACTTGTATGTCAAGTAATGGATATCGGTGTATTACAGGATAGCAAAATTTTCAAGTTTTTTATCTGAAGTGGAGGGTTATAAGTGATTAAAGTGTGTCGTTTAAAAGATTTAAGCATATTTTAACGTAAATAATAAGTTTCCTTGTGATATTTTGTTAGGAGCTGGACTTCCTTCCAAGGAACAAGTGCTGTTGGTTTATTTTACACCATCACAAAGAAAAAATCTCTTTCGGACGCCACTAATTAGACAAGTATTAAACTGCAAGAAGTGTGGAAGAAGGCTAATATATATGTCAAGACAGTAACCGTTTGAGCTAACGTTTAATAACTTTATAAGGAACACTTACCATAATTTGTTAACGTTTTCCTTAGAAATTATCCGAAAGCGTAAGAGACAAGACAAAGTGGATGCTTATAAAATGTAGCATTAAAATCGATTAAAGAAATCAACATGACAGTGACCTTGGACTAAGAATGCTCTTCATTAAGTAGTCATCAAGTCATGAAGACGATGAAAATAATTCTATTCTCTGTACCACCAGCAAAAATGTCACGTCCTATTTATAAGTAAACTAAAATCTCTCGATTGGACACTCATAGCTGCATAGGACCGCAAACAACTCTCCACTCGGCAAGCTAGTACTTCGGTTATTACAGTTGTTAAAAGCCTTGGTCACGATGTCTCAGATGTTTCTATATCGCCGTCTACTATTCATCGAACTCGGGTGACCAAAAGAAGCGAAATGGCTCAAAAAATTTAAGCATCATTAACCTTTACTCTAACATTGAAACTGTAAATTGTTGCCATCAATCGCATCCTGTAAGATTCTAGAAGACAGAGTAACTATTCTTTATTTAATGATTCGATCAGAGACGAATAGCAGAAACAAGCATGCAACAGAAAATGCGTGGTCAAGCGAACCAAAGATGAGGTTGTAACTTGTGTAGTCTAAGTAGTAAATTATTTATTTAGTAGTTAATGTTCTATTTTATGCTTAATTTAATTTTATTTCACTTAAAAACGATGTGTGGCTACCATATTGTGCTATCTTTAAATAAAAGTAATTACTTCTTTTTTTCGATTCTTATTTAGAGCTGTTCATTCTGTGCAACCTCTAAACATGGTCCAATCCACTTGAAATTTGGAAAATATTCTATTAACATAAGCTAGAACCGGAAGCTGAGCAAAGTCAGAAAAAATAACACAAAAATTTTTTTCACCTACAAAAGTGAAACACCCTACCTCCCATACACGTAAAGTGGGAGTGATTTTTTTTTTCTCGACTAACCCTATAGTGTGGGATATTGTTGGATAGGTCTTTTAAAACCATTGAGGGGGTTGCTTACATGATTTTTGTATTCAGTGATTTGTTTGCGAAATATTCAACTTTAAAGTGAAAATTTTCATTTAAATCGACCGTCCCCCCCTCTAAAATCTAAACTGTTGGGTGGAAAAATTTGAAAAAATTCAAAATGGTAATAAGTATATTAAATTTACAAGGAAAATTATAGCGGCTAAGATTGCTTGGGAATTATTTGTAGTTTAAGAGTAAATAGTAGCCTAAGGTATTAAAAATACCGTCACTACTTTGAAAAACTCGTATCTCAAATCAGCATGTAAACAAAACTGAACCTTGAAACCCGCGTAATAAAGTTCACTTTGCTAGATTACGATTTTGAGATACGAGCTTTTTTTCAAAGAATTGACGATACCTAACTTGGAAGATTCCGTACACATACGAAATCCTTAGAAAAATATTACTTGATTTTTTCGTAATGGCTACGGAACCCTATCTTGGGCGTGTCCGACACGCTCTTGGCCGGTTTTTTATTCATGTGATTAAAGCGTACACGGAAAGAACCTGTCTAGTCACCTAAGCAACTTTTTGAGTTATAACGATTTAAAAGTTAGTCATCACAAAAGCGAAAAAATATTTTCAGATATCCATATTTAATCTAGTGGTAAGTTATGCAAGCTCTACATTTTTAGATTCAAATTCCTTCCGGGTACCCTTCAATTGCTTTCGATTACGACACTAAAGAAGATTAACAAAATAATATGTGATTTTTATCCCGATATTCCTTGCAGATCGGGATTTACACATCTGGAATCCCATAATCTTAACTAGAGATAATATTTTGCATGGGTGTTATGATCATCGCAAATGAATATCAGGTTAGAATTTTTGGAAATTTCCGTCTCAAGCTGTGCTCACGAACGGAGCCGCGCGTAAAAGCTAGTTTAACATATTTTTATAGTAAAGAATAAAATGTACGATATTATTTTGGATTGAGTATAGAGGGTTAGTGCAGAGATAACAGGCAGTGGTCTGGAAAAATAGAATGGAATTCATGGAAGAATGAACAATTTCTATTCAAGAATTGCAGCGCAACACAAATAAAATTATATGCAAGTTTCTCTGCTATACCTAGATATAAAGCGTATTGTTTATTCGTCTGCACGCTTTGCATTCTAAGAGTAATTCTATGACGTCTATTTTGAAGAACAAAATAATTTTATGCGATGTCCCTTGAGAAAGGAATGGAAACGAATACAACTTGATTTCGAAGTGATGTCCGATGGTTCGGATAATAGTGTTTACTCGCCGTTTCCATTTCAGAACAGAACAAAATTCGGATCGAAATAAACGAAACATGATATTGATGGTTAATTTTATCAAAGACCAATAAAATATGCCAATAATTTACAGGATTGAGCGTGACGACGCGTTTTGTAGATTTCAACCGAATATTATTATATCAAAAGCGTGGTCGACATAAGATATACTAATAGCTTTTGCGATGTTAAATTTAAATTGTTTTTAGTTTGTTTCGTGTGGAAAGTTCTTGATGAAAATTAGTTTTGTTTTCAAAATTAATAGGTATAACTATTTAGTAATTGTCACTTGTTTTCCCTACTGGATGTGTACACACGGTCAGATCGCATATCTATACAAAATATATAGAGACCGACAATGTTGTTCATACATAATGCGGGCTGCGTTCAATTTGACCTGACCGCAGACCGCAGAACGCTTCCATTGTGGCAAATCCTTAAACAATAAAAACTTTTTTAAATTTTATTGACACAATAAATAGAAAATACCTACCTAATTAAAGTACTGTTTACAAAATAAAAATAAAACATCCCTTTACTTACACACACACTTTTCCAAGGTATTTTTCGTTAATTATTATCTATGTAAAATTAGGTTTTTGCTAATTATTTCGTTTTAATTTATATGAACATTAAATGTTCGGTTTTAACGTACAAAGTTAAAAGTCGGCAACGAGTTGCATAATAAACACATTCGCTACGTAAAATTACGTTACCTATCGGTTAAAAAACTGACGCAGTGACCTGCGACGTTATCGTGAAGCACCTCAAGAGACATCCACTCACATAGATTAGATATACAAAGACGTTCCCTGGCATTAGGTAGAAGGTGCGTTTAAAATACTATGAAAATAATCAAAAGAGAGCACTGTCCTTTTTAAAAGCTTTTTATTAACTTGCTATGTATTGTATCTATGTATGTACGGGTTAAATCTCGGAATATTATCATGTTTTATCATTTTCTCAAAAAGTGAAATGCAAAATTTCTTTGAGAAATAAAGTTCTTAAACCATAATAATAATATAGATCCTGTAAAGATAGTTGAAAGTGTGGTTATAAAATAAATAAAATAAATAAATAAATAAATAAATATGAAATACCACAGTATCAAACTAAGAATTATTTTTAAAAGCAGTTATTTTTTAACCGCTCGTTCCCTAAATATCAGAATAGCAAAATACTAGATTGCCGACTTACCCTATTTCTAAAATACCAATTTCCCAGAATACCAGACTTTCCTGTCTCCGTGTTTTTCTGTATATCGGATTGCCAAAAAAGCTGAAGCTCCACCATGTTCCATTCAAAACCGAATTTCCATAATACCAGATAGTGAAATCACCAGGCTCGTAAAATACGACCCCCTGGCCTCCCCACGACAACCACGACCTGCCTGACAAGCCTGGTGATTTCACTATCTGATATTATGGGAATTTGGTTTTTAATGTAACATGGTGTATTGAAAACAAGCTTTTTTGGTAATTCGATATAGAGAAAAACACAGTGACAGGAAAGTCTGGTATTCTGGGAATTTGGTATTTTAGAAATAGGGTAAGTCAGCAAACTAGTATTTTGTAATTCTGATATTTAGGGAACGAGCGTTTTTAACATATTACAAAAAAAAATTAATTGTTGCCCGTTATTTATTCAGTTTAATTAATTAAAATTCTAATCATGGAAATAAAAAGTGAGAATGTTTTTTCCTCTTAACTGAACGTATTTGTACGGCACACCACCTATTTCTCTAAAACTGCTAGTAAACATACCTACGGGTAACTCACATTTCTCTTCCAGAGACGAATAGCGAGACATCGTGACACATCTGGTAGTAACTATTCTACGGCACGTCAGTCTCTAGAGAAAAATCTCACAACCCAGCGTAGAAACAGGCGGAAAATATTTGTCACCGTGACTTTGCTACCGCCGCGAGGGCCATATTAAGGTACTGAGTACACTTGCTGAAACATGGCCTCGTTCATTGCTGATTTAACGACAACCGCAAAAATCGGGTATTCTTAAGGTGTCGACTTTTTACTAGCTTTCATTTGGATGCTGATAAGTAATAATGTGTCAACTGACAAAAACTCAAAACTGAAATTCGAATCCATCCTAGCTTATATGCGTCCTACTGCAAGACACAGGCTTCCTCTCAGAATGAGAGGGCTTAGTCTGCAGTTCCCACGTGGACCCAATGCTGATTGGGAACTTCACAACCATCATTGAATTTCTTCGCAGGTGTTCACATTTCTTCACGATATTTTTTCCTCCACCATAAATGTCAAGGTAAATTCCAAATGTAATGTCGCACACAAATTCCGATAAACTCAAAGGTGCGAGCCCGGGTTTGAACCCACCCACGGCTTGAGAGGTCACTAGGCCAACACGTCTAGAATAAAGTCACTTTTATACTAGTTTGCATCTTTTTGAAATTCATTCAATTATATTTAATTTGTTCAAAATATTGCAATTGCCTTCGAGCTATCAAAATTACATTTGAATTGAAAAATAAAGTAATTCAATTCAATTCATTTATTTCCAAATGTTCATAATTATTACAAAAAAATACACTGGCTCCTACACTAGGCAAGGCCTGTTCTGCAGGTAACCAATTCGCATGTGGTATAGCAAATTTTTTATGTCAGGCGGAAATAATTATTTAGCTGTAAGCTTTTTGTATGGACTGTACGTTTCTCATTTTAATTATTTATTAATAACCGGCCGCTAGGTACTAATATGTTTAAATTAATTTTACCAAGCATTGAAAATATTCCATGTACCTATCGATAATAATTTAAATAAAACGTTTAATATCACCAAACCAGTTATGTGTATGATGTCATTTTCCACAAGTTAGCTTAGCTATGAAGTATCTTTTTGTATTTATTTTTTCAACTACATTTTTTATTACTTTTACGGTCATCCCGTGAAATCATATATTTCATACTAAATACAAACACGTACTGTCTACGTACTGTCACGTATGTCTGGTTTGTATTTAGTATGAAATATATGATTTCACGGGATGACCGTAAAAGTAATAAAAAATGAAGTTGAAAAAAAAAAAATATATAAAAAGATACTTCATAGCTAAGCTAACTTGTTTAAAGTTGCACAGTAGCGCCATCTCTTGTCCAGGTGAGCGGTTAGTTCCGAAGGAGTGTTAAAATCTCTCGATAGAGGGTGTAACATAGATGAGCGCTTGTCACTGCATAAGGTGATGATTTAGCAGACTGAAATGTATGATGTATAGGAAAGATTCGTGTCTAATCTCTAGACCAGTGGTGGTGTAGGTGTATGGCACACGGCACGGAATGCTGAGGACCTGGGTTCGATTCCCAGCATTGGTCTTTTTTCTGGGGTTTTTTCTGTGCATCTATATTTCAGTTTGTATTTAGTATGAAATATAATGTCATTTTCCATTCTAAAAGTGAAAATAGAACTACCTTACTATTATTATACATATTCATACCTATTTATTTTTGACACTAAAACCTGTTTTACAAGTTTTTCAAGGTCAAATCTTGCAAATCAAATTTGAGTCACTTTGAGTTACTAGATTAAATTGTAACCAATTGAAACGTTAGACGGTGTGGGTTAACACAGTATAGTCAACAAAAAAGCATGCAAGTTATTTTTTACAAATTCTTATTTCCACATCCACATGTCTATACAAACAATAATTATTTTCTGCAAAGAAAACTTCCTTCTCTTAGAGTACCAAAGACAACAAAGAGCTGGAAAACGGATGAAGCCAGGGACTGAAAAAAGTGACAATACGCAGAAAGCGGCGCTCTAATTAAATTTGCACTCTTTATTTACCTATTCGTGTCACCACAAAGCTTAATTTGGATTATAATTACTCCATTTTTCATTGCATCTCACAAAACCGAGATCAAGGAGAAACCCTGAAGTACGCAACTTGAGAATTTCGCATGATGGATGACGACACAAACTATTATTCGAGGAGATTTATTTATGGTCACAGGCTCTCGGCTAAAGGTCGAGATATCAGAGCCAGCGGGACGTGCCTTATCTCTGAAACTAACCAACAAGCCACCGCCAAACTGAAATTCGCCTTATATCTTTTATAATTTACCGCTGTTAGCTTTCCTAAATAACTTTAGCTGGTTAATTGATCGAGGATTTAATCTTGCGATTATTAAAGATTTGAAGTTTGGTGGGGAAAAAGTACGTGACTTGGTACCTAGTTGTTTAGAGGGTTTTCTGAAATAACTTCGTATTTAGGGTTCCGTTGCCAAAACGCTAAGGGCGGTATTTTAACTGCGTCTTGTTCACTTGCCTGTCTGTCCTGGGTCTATAATGACTCCCATAAAATTTTAAGCCATAATGTATCATTAGTCATAATCAACGTTAGTCATACAGTGATTTATTTTTGAAACAATTTATTTTTCGGAATTGTTATAAAACAAACCTAACCTAACCTACTGCATGAAATTTACAGGTACATCGAACTTCGTCGTTGTTTTCCTTCACCAAAAAAATCGCCATAAATTCCAAAATTGATCAAATAAATTCTGAAAACTCAGAGGTGCGAGCCTAGATTCGAACCCACGATCCTCGAAATGAAACACAAATCAAACCATTTAGCTACCTTGTTTTTTTTTCATATTGTATCACATCGCACTCATACCACCCACACAAGTAAACAATGAAACCATCCACAAAAATAAACTTACCGATTTCATTCTTAGATACAGAATCTTATAAGGGTCTACAAAAAGGTCAAGGGACGGTTATTGCGTATTGTTTGAAGTCTATTAATATTTATTGACTACATTTCCCCGCTTATTTATTTAGTGGAATCAAAGCCAATATAAACAATGTTTTAGTTGTTTATTTGCTTAGTGGATGGAACGATGGGGTGATCGGAATTTCGCCGGGCAATACTAACCGTTTGGTACGAAATTCGAATGCTGCGAGCCGAAAATCTCTTTGTGGTGACGACCTCTCGCGTGATTTTGCCGAATACTTGGGATGTTACGTGTTTACGTACACTTGTATTAGAAAAGTTGTGAAGGTACAATCGATTGGGCGTTATTGCGCTTTTTGGGAAGGTTTAAAGTTACAATGAAAAGTTTTTAACATTATCACGCGTCATCGCCATTCTATTTGATCATTTATGGTTTACTTATATTATTGTAACTGTGCCTGAAACCAAGCAAAGTGATCAATAATGTTTAAGAGTAATTAAATTTCAGTCGTGAAATGAAATTTAAATTATGCATTGAATTGTTTATAATTCTCATCTTCGGCCTCATCTAGAGATTTCAATTTTAAATGTACCTACTATTTTTTTTTTCAGAGTGAAGTTGATAGTTTTGGGGTTTTCAAACTCAGAATCAAGACCGCTATTAATTTTGATGATTCAAAAAATCCTAATTT
This sequence comes from Archips xylosteana, assembly GCA_947563465.1. Lineage (NCBI taxonomy): Eukaryota > Metazoa > Arthropoda > Insecta > Lepidoptera > Tortricidae > Archips > Archips xylosteana. Next base: position 10,058,292 of record OX387362.1, read on the forward strand.
TCCATACATTTTTGTCTCAGTTTTGTGATGAGACAATATGAATAGTATGAAAAAGTCACAAAAGTGACTCAAAAAATAAGGACAACATTTTTTATGAAAATGAATAGTAAGTAGGTCCTCGTGATTTAAAGTAAGAAAACGCCAAAATTTTCTGTTCTATTTTTTTTTAATTATTGTACACTTTAAATTGAAAATGTCCATCTGTACCTAATTACCACCAAATAAGGTAGAGGCCACTCGCTGGTCAGTTTTTAAACATATTTTCTACGGGATAGGTGGCTTACTAACTACGGTTGTAAGTTATGACTCCATTTAATGAGCTTTCAATGTTTCAACGCTGTTGCATACATCATGATCCCGTGATCGTGATTACGGGTTACGTATCAAATTACATTAAAATTTAAAATAATAAAGGACCAAGGAAAAGGTCATTTGATATATTGTAATTGTCTCAGAAATGATCAACTTTACAGGATAGTTATAAAATAAGCCTAACCTAAACTAATCTGTTGATTGCATGATCAAAAAAGTATGCCTAATTCATACTTTCAGCGAAATTTATACTATAACAAATAACCGTTATGTATTTCGACCATTAAATTTTTTTAAACTTTATGCATTTTCACGGGCAGCCTGTGGATGTTGAGGGTGAATGTTAATGTTGTTTATCCTCATTTTTACGCGTCGATTGCTATCACTATCGCTAAGACTGGATCGGTCTACGTCCCTTAGAAAATATACGTTTCGACAGCATTACAGCGGCCATGGTCACAAGTAAAAGTCGACCAAAGGTTTAATATTATACATAAGTATTGTTTGACTTTTTCAATAAAGTAAATAAATAAATAAAAGAGCAGGGCACATCGGTCGTAGAACTGATGGCCGATGGGGCAAAAAGGTTCTCGAGTGGCGTCCACGGACCGGAAGACGCAGTGTAGGTAGGCCTCCAACAAGATTGAGCGACGACCTGGTTAAGGTTGCGGGATCACGTTGGATGCGGATGGCACGGGACCGATCTGTTTGGTGAACCTTGGGGGAGGCCTATGTTCAGCAGTGGACGTCTTTTGGCTGAAATGATGATGATGATGATGATGATGAACAATTCATACCAATTGACCTAGTCTAAATCAAGCAAAGCTAGTGTTCAATGACCTCAATCATTTTAGTACGGTAAAATAATGAAGCTAAATATCAGCTAGTTACTTTGTACTTTTCAGCTTCTGTCGTCGCAGGTCCTCTGTTCACACTTATCTTGTAACGTGTCTCGCTCCAACTAGCTAATTTAGAAAGGAACACATTGGTCGTCAAAGCTAGCAGCAACTTGCTCTATAAAGCCACAAGGCGCCGCTTGCCCGACCCGGACGGCATACGGGTATACCTCAAGTTATTAATACCACCCTTGAGTACACGCTCAAGCTTAAACACGCGTTCCAAGTCAAACAGGACCCAATATTGCTAACCAGGATTTAACACTTTTTGATTAAAATACGTCATCCTGTTATGTTTTATGTAAACAGGAGCAAAATTCAGTAGCCCGCCGTAAGCCGGGACCGACACCCTGCCACCATGTTGAGCAAACAAACAAATTTAATTACTGAGGTAACTCCCTTGCGTTGAAAATGTTGGAAACCAAATCAAATAACCCCTAAAACATTTTTTTTAATTCAATGGCTAACCCCTTATGCTAAGATGGTTTTACACCTTTTTAAATACGCAATTATTAATTTATTCCAGGTAATTATAGATCGAGCTTGTGATACAGTTCTAAACTGATTATTAACTGTCCGTATCCATACAATCCACTCGTTAAATATGCGAGTAAAAAACAGTTCTGAAATATTAAAATGCCAAAAACACGAGTTTACTTATCACGACGAAAGTATTATGAATTCGTCTCCATCGTCTGTATTTCAAGAAAGATATAATCTAGGGCTTAAGGCTAGAGTAAATACGCTGTTACTGAACTACTGAGTTACACTTTTGGTGTCATCTGCATTGTGCTATCTTTAAATAAAAGTAATTACTTCTTTTTTTCGATTCTTATTTAGAGCTGTTCATTCTGTGCAACCTCTAAACATGGTCCAATCCACTTGAAATTTGGAAAATCTTCTAATAACATAAGCTAGAACCGGAAGCTGAGCAAAGTCAGAAAAAATATCACAAAAATTTTTTTCACCTACAAAAGTGAAACACCCTAATCTGCACCTTCCAAGGAGACATAAACGTCACTGGCTCTAAAAATATCATAATATATATGTAGCTCGTTATATGGTATAGTAAAATATATTAGGTATAGATTATCCCCGATATTCATAAACACTTGTTAAGCCTAAGTATATTAGCTTAACATAAGTTTGTCTATGTGTTATTTCACAACGAATTTTAAAATCACTCTTTGTCGGTTCTTAAATATGCAAATGCTCGTCATTCACTGAAAGGTAGCATTTATATTAACATTTTCCAATTAAGTTATTTATTTTTATTTTTGTATAGTAAACGATTTACATACTTTTACGAATAAGTATCTATGTCTGTACAAAATAGTACCTACCAGATTATTATTTGGATAAATAAACAGCACAAATCAACTTATTTTTCTGTTAAAAGTAATTGGGTAAATACATCTATAGAATCTACAACTTTCACTTGAAAATCAGTTTGCTTTCGCTAACCCCTCAGGCAAGCAAACAAAACCTCAAATGCCGTAACATTAAAGCTATTTTGATATTTTGTTATGTTAGTCATTTTGTTGAGTATACATACCTTGAATACAATGTGAAATATGAAAAAACCGCTCAAATGCGATTCGGACTCGTACATGAAGGGTTGCGTACCTCTGCGCAATTTTTTTAAAAAAGTTCAGTAAAATAACTACAAAGATCGAGTTAAAAACGTTGGAAAAAACTGAAAAATGCTTGTATGACGACCTCCTTTAACTATAAACTTTATTTTATTTTTAGAATTTATTATTATAGCGGTTACAGTACCGCAGTATTTCATAATCGGTGAACCGGTGATTACGGTTGAAGGGATAGAGCCTTGTGGCGACGGCGACTGTGAGACAGACTGTGGATTGACAGACAGTAGAATCTAAGTAATAGCTATATCGCTTTGGGTGCGGAACCCTAAAAGCACGCCATCTCTATTTATTTAGGGAGGTTTACCTAAAAAATTAAGAAAAGTCCATTACTTAGTTAGCTAACAAAAGAGTTTCTAGCTTTGTAACGGCTGAACCGATTTTAATTAAACAAATCTAAGAACCATCGCCATGAAACCTGCTTTCAAATAAAAATGAGCCGCATCCAAATCGGTTCACCCGTTTAAGAGCTATGATGCCACAGACAGACAGAGACTCTCACACACACACACACACACACACACACACACACACACACACACACACACACGCGGGTGAGCATTGTTTTAGTTCATTAATATGGACCTCCGCAAAGTATGTTTATCTCGACATGATCTAAGTAAGACACGACTTTCACAAAACTAATTTCATAGTTTTTTCTGGATAACATCATAACCACATACGTCGTTACATGGTAGAAAACATCAGAGACACGAAAAATGTAGCGTCATGTTTCTGAGCACAAAACATAACAATATTTACTTTTACTACTCAGTGTATTTCCAATTACTTGCATCAGTTATTACTTATGTATATCCAAAGTATACCTACTGTTAAAACAACAACTAATAAAGAGAGTACAATTGAATTAAAACTTAACCTAAAACAACCTAATTATAATGTACAATTTCGCCTAAGTCGTGTCTTGTCCTTGCCGGAGAGTGCCGATAAAACTGGCAGCATTACCGCACTGGATTATGATGCAAATGATGATTTTATTAGTATACTTACTTGGCCATTCCTAGCCAAAGTAAGAATAATATCTAGAAACAAGACCCTGATATTGTGCTTTTGTTATTTTATTTCAAATTTGGCAAAAAAATCGAGTGCACTCTGTTAGCATGCGGTTACCCTAAAGTGACGGTTGAAAAAAAGACCATTGCAACTAGAAAATGCTGTTCTTGAAATATGAAATTCTTCTCAATCGAATCGGGATGAGGTTAGCCGACGGCTCCCGAAGGCGACCGAGGACGCACGAAATCCTCACCTTTGGATAACATCGGCCAATGCCGAATCAGTGCCTGTTCGCCGATCGCCGGGGACGGTCGCGACGCGGCGTGCGAGCGAGACAGAACCACCTGCTCGCGGTCCTACTAAATTAATGAACATAAATGAAAATTTGTGCCCTGTGAAATAATTAGTCACACTGATTGTGCTATCCAATTTAATTTGGTAAATATGCAATTAACATACGCCGGTAATTAAATTTTGTAGGCAGTTTTCTACGGGATCTTAATTTCTTAGGCAGGTTTATTTATTTTTGGAGTATAATTAGACTACCTGCTCTAATAAAACGTTATATTTTTTAAACTTTAATCTGTTGTTCCTACTCACTTGGATTATCTGCAGTATGGTGTAAGTTTTTAGTAATTTTCTCTGAAACAGTCACTTCTTTGCATTTATCTCATTTTTGGCGGAAAGCCAAATTTGAGCTTGCTTTTTTAATTACCTACTTAGATACTTTATTGTTTACTGTGCAATAAGTATCTACCGTATAATTTTAGTTTTATTTTTATTACTAACAACATTTTATATTTGTGTCCAGTCCAAAAATTGCAGCTCTGTATTCATAATCAAGTCTATTTTATCCATGCATCAACTCATTGTAATTACCCACTTTTGTTTTTCATTCATAAAGACGCTTCGTAAAATACTACGAGCATCTTCATTAAGCGCAGAAAATACTTCACACTCACCGGTCTTACCAGGACAATGTACAACTCAGTTACTAGGTCATTTACCATGTACTAAGAGTATCCCAGCTGTTGCGAGCATCAATACTTCGAAGAGATTAATAGGGTAAAGTTGGGCCAGGCTAATGGTACAGCCATAGAGGAATTAACCAAAAGAGTAGAAATTTTAGACAACTTCTTTGAAAAAGACCTAACAACTACAACGATTGCTGTACTCTGACTTGCTGACTTAAGATCAATTAGGGCCCAATTTCATAACAAAGTACAACTAATATTACAAGCGGAACTCTCGCTTCATTTATATTAACTAGAAAGGGAGTTCCGCTTGTAATATAAGTTGTACTTTGTAATGCAATTGGGCCCAGGACACTAGACTTGCAAACAGATAAAATTAACTTGTTTTTTATTAAAAAAAAGATATGACATCATAATTCTATAACTAAATTGGCTTTATTCCACGTAGAAAATAAAGGAAAAACGTGTTGATATATTGTGTGTCCGGTAATTGGAAACCATGTACTTATACTCTATTTGCTAAATTTTCTATGGGTACAGCGGATGCAAATCCAATACAGGCTAATTAGTGCGAAATATTTCACACTGGCCGTAATTAGTAAATGTGTTCTGTACTATTTATGACCACAATACAAACCCCCATGGTACTAGTACCAGCTCCCCAGCCAGTTTAATATTCAGTTTGGACTGAATAACTCTTTGTACGCAGATAACAAATGAAAATCGGTGCCCGATTTAAAAGCTCTTAGTTACAACATACCAACGTGTTTTAAAATTAATCTGAAACATTTCAGCAGACGCTTAGGTTAACTTTACTGAATATTCCTGTAAGGTTGGAATTTTGGACTTAAGATGTAGTGTAGTGTGGTGCATTATGACAAACATATACCTTGAGCATAACATAGAAGTTTAGTCGACTAACTAAGCGGTCTACCATTTTTTATGGTATTTCCAATATCAGAAAAAAAAGTTTTGTCACATTGACTAGTAAGTGACAATAGTCCTTAATGTTTTTATTTTTTAGGCCGTACAATTGACAATGAACAAGAATTTCTTGTTCAACTAAACTCGTAAGAGGTTTTCTTGATTCCCATGGAACAGAAAAGTAGCTTAAGGTAGTCTGAGATAATTAGTATTATTCTGGGGCTAATCAGGTTTGTTTAATAATCTAAATAACAAATATATCTTACATTAATAGCTTTATAAGATTAGACACATTACAGGTTAAAGCACGTAGGTATAGTCCTCAACTGTGAGAATAAAAAAGGTCAACCACTTATTTTGTGAACGGCATTGGCAGATTTTTTTACCCAAATCCGGTAATAAGAACAGCCGTTATTATCCAGCCAGTTATCTTTTCAATGTGTTTAAAAAAATATTATCCTACAAACTAGCTAGATTCAAAAGCTGAATAAGAAGATGAGTGGGTACTTAGAAAATAAGATCTAATGCCTTGATCACACGTACCGAGTGAGACAGTGCTCTCGGCCAAGTACTCGGTGCGTATAAACAAGGAAAGAAAGAAAGAAAGAAGACATTTATTCACTTTTACAAGACACACATATACAAGAAAGTACACACAAAAAAAAAAGATAACAAACAATGGAGAAATAAACAAGTACAAAACACAGCTCAGCATGTGTGTCCCCGCAAAAGTGAAACGGTCGCTGACTCAGCATTATGCTGAGGCGTTAGACGCCTGCAGCGCTGATTTTCTGTCAGAACCGTCTGTGACTCACGGAACGATACACAAATATACTATAATGAACCACTTACCTATATAGAAATAAATTAATAAAATGATAAAGTATTGATAAATAGTATAGATTTATTATAGAGTAGCATAATAAGTTAATAAGTAAATAAATAAATTAAAATAAAGAAAAAGTAAACGGAGAAGATATGTTTAAAAACAAAAGGTTGGCATATCAATGTGTAGGTGCTGGTTTTTACGGATAGGATTTTTGGAGCGTTAAGAAGTGATCCTTCAGCTTGCGCTTGAAGGTGTACTTACTTGACGCTCCTTAGATAGGGGGAGGAATATCATTCCAGCACTTGGACGCCGCGAACTTAAAACTTCCACGGAATGCCGCTGCACAAGGCAGCGCTTATTGTTTATACGCCCCGAGTACTCGGCCGAGAGCACTGTCTCGCCCGTTTACTCGGTACGTTGTATCAAGGCACAATACAGGATAAGATACTGACTAAATAAATAATTAAAATACAAGGTAAAATTTTACACGTTATACAAAATTAGTGTATAATTATCATCCCAGCCTATAGGTAACGCCACCAGAGTTGAGGCCACGCACACAACCACATCTCATGTAATAACAGCAGGATTTCGCTGTCATTACATGAGATGTGGTTGTGTGCGTGGCCTCAACTCTGGTGGCGTTACCTATACGTCCCACTGCAGGGCACAGGCTCCTCTAAGAATGAGAGGGCTTGGGCCGTAGTTCCCACGCGGGCCCAGTGCGGATTGGGAACTTCACACACACCATTTAATTTATTCGCAGGTGTATGCAGGTTTTCTCACCGTAAAGCTCGTGATAATTTCAAATTTAATTTCGCACATAAATTCCGATAAACTCAGAGGTGCTTGCCGGGACTTGAACCCAATAGCTGCTGCAACTTGAATTGTTGGATAATTTAACGCAATAACTTAATTAATTTGAATTAGTCTGATGTTCCTACTTTTTTTAAATGACAAACACAATGTACTCGTATGTCACCTCAAATTAAATAAGATAAATTCAGACAATTGGGTTTATTGCATTATATTTTCCAACATTAACTGAGCCAGGAATTAAATAAGATAAATTCAGACAATTGGGTTTATTGCATTATATTTTCCAACATTAACTGAGCCAGGAACACTAATTATGTATCACGTTTAAATTTTCACCCTTCATCATCATCATCATCATCCCAGCCTATACATGTCCCACTGCAGGGCACAGGCCTCTTCTCTGGATGAGAGGGCTTGGGCTGTAGTTCCCACGCGGGTTCAGTGCGGATTAGAAATTTCACCCTATATGAACATTATTCCTCTTAAATGTTATTAGTTCTGTGCTTCTTACCTTGCATAATTTAATCTTGGTTCTATAAATTCCAAAACGTTGTTTAATTAGTTCGTAGAGGTTGATCTACAAACTAGATCATACACTTTTTTTTGTTCGTGGCCTTGACAATAGTTAAGGACCAGCCAATATTTTTTAGCCAAGTCAGCATCGGCGTGTGGGACGCCTGTTCGTCTTTCAGCACAATTAAATAAATCTTAAGTTTGCTGACTCGTAGGGTCAACGTCATAAATAAGTGATCACTTTTGTACCTTGTCACTTTAACGTCACGTTTGAAAAGCCATACGAAATTATGTTACGACAAAAAGCGACAAAGTACAAAAGTGATCACTTATTTATGATGTTGACTGTACGTAGCGCTGGACGTCCTCAGACTCGGTGGAGCGATGATCTTCGCAAGGCGGCTGGCAAGAGCTGGATGACAGTGGCCGAGGATCGTGCCCAGTGGCGTGCCATGGGAGAGGCCTATGACCAGCAATGGACGAACATAGGCTGATCATGATGATGATTACTCGGAGTCGCTAATTTTATGTCCTCATGACCCAACCATTAAAGTAACGGCTCATTCAATAAATTATCGTAGTTACAGTTTTATTTTTCAAATCATTACAATGCCACAAGGCTATGTAAATATCGTTTATCTAACCATATGTCACATGTTTAGTTGATAGGGAACAAAGACTGTTTTACGGTAAACACTGTTCACGGGTAAATAATAAAAAGGAGCCCTACCACTGAACCGTAACTCGAATAGAACGCAGGAAAATACTGGGCCCTATTTCACCAATGTGACAATTGTCGAACCTATTAATAAAATAAAATATTATTACATGCAAATTATATGAAAATAAACGCGTATGTTGACCACGAAATACTACGATTGTAACGCAAGAGTGACAAAGCTTTAATCCCTTGTCAAGATTTACCGACAAATCTACAAATATGTCGAGTAGGTATAAAAAAATATTCTCGTTTCACAATATAATAGTCATCAGGTAACACATTTAGTGCCAAGAACCCGCTATTGGTACAATAGTTTCTCGAAATATGTCACTGACAATTGTCACGTTGGTGAAATAGGGCCCTGGTCAAAGTCCACGAAGCAATATCATCGTGAGTCTAAGAGTACTTTTAATAGAACAAATCAATTGTAAGAGTAGCTACCAAATGTACTTTATAAAGTTTTTTCAATTCAATCTATAACTTTTTTTAAGTAATGGTTAAATAATTTTCAAAAATACAAAATTTATTACTCGCACCAGGGTCTTAAGTACTATATCAGTTAGAAAAAGCCGGTACTCAAAAGGATATCACGAATTTTTTTTACATTTACAAGCTTTAATTTAACTTGCAAGCTTTGTTTAAGTGTTTATTATTAATCAAATTTCATCCATTTCTGGTGATAAGATTGACTTAAAATTTAATATGGATATGTAAAATGTGGAGTCAACAAAAAGTGCAGTCAGTACAAAAAAAAATTACACTTTATAAAGTTGAATATTTCGCAAACGAATCACTGTATCAAAAATCGTCTTAATAATTTTGTAATTATTTTAAAATACTTTTGCGGTTTAATTGCTACATAATATAAACATGCAAAATTACAGGTCTCTAACACTTAAAGTCTCTAAGCTAAGCCGGACGGACGGACGGACAGACAGACATGGCGAAACTACTAATAGAACCCTAAAAAACGTCGAAATTTCCACGGTATAAAAAGCTCGCTAGCTAATTTTATAGAATTTAAAGAACTGCTACGATAATTTTATTACCTAAACATGCTACAAACTTTGCTTCGTAGCAAAGGGCTACGCCAGCTACGTGAGTAAAGTGCTACGCCGTATCGGCGTAGGCGCAACAAGTCGAAATGCTACGCGTAGCGCTACGATTCTATTTTATTCGGTTCGGTTTTATTTTTTTAACCATTATTACGGGTAAAATGTATTCAACGGTAAAAAATAAATTCTCGTATGATCCTTAAAACATTAGCAAACATTATTAAATAAATATGAAGTTTAGATCTCACGCTCTTGTGATTTTAGATTGAGCAAGAACAAAAGCTAAAGAGTATGTTGTATCGTATATAATGTACAGGATAAACATTAATATTAATTATAACACTTTTTAATGACACATTTGTTCTTTGATATTTAATGTAACTAGTTGTTGCCCGCGAATCCTTCTGCGGAGAATTCGTTTATCGTTATCGATATCTTTATTTGGCTGGTTGTATTTTCATTGCTATACACTAAAAAGACAAACTAAACATTGTAAGTACAAATACATAAATATTCATAAAAAGTAAATGTACTTATACATACGCGATTACATCTCACACGTAGTAGTATAGTTGACCAAGAAATTCCTTTACCACCTTAAGGTTCAATGTTATTGTACGTCTTAAAACATCAAAGGCTATTTTCGCTTCCGAGTCAATCAGCCTTATTGTTTTTATTTTGTCATAGGAGCTGTCATAAAAAATGATAAATAAAATAAAATAAATAAATAAATATCACAGGACAATTCGCACCAATTGACCTGGTCATCAGTTTGGCGAGCCTTGGGGGAGGCTTATGTTCAGCAGTGGACGTCTTTCGGCTGAAATGAATGAATGAAATGAATGACCTAGTCCCAAAGTAAGCTAAGCAAAGCTTGTGTTATGTGTACTAGGCAGCGGATAAACATACTTACATAGATATATATATACTTAAATACATATTAAACACCCAAGACCCGAGGACAAACATTCGTATTTTTGATACAAATATCTGCCCCGACACGGAAATCGAACCCGGGACCTCAAGCTTCGTAGTCAGGTTCTCTAGCCACTAAGGTCATCTGATCGTCTGATCGTCGTGATAAAGCATTACTTGGTCTACTATACTAACCCATCATTATTTTATATAAAATCTTTCTTGCAATAATAGTTGTTTTCAAAAACTACAAACAAAGCTTCTTTTAAAGTCAAGAGCAGCTAGTAGGGGTTGGCAAGACAATTACGGTACACCACTGCTGTTTACTGCGCAGCCCAAACAGAGAATTCTTTCAATCCATACTCGCCGATACGAACATCGTGACTCTATGTTGACTTGACAGTGTTGTGCTTGTAAATACTGGAAAGCTTACGACTTGAAGAGGTTAAATAATAATGTCTTTTGAAGAAAAAATTAAAATATTTTGTACAGTTTTTGGAATGGTGAAACAACCTGAGCCATGACCATTAAGCGCGCTTGGGGCCATAATCGGTTTCACCACTTTTTTCTGTAAAACGATTCAGGATAAGGGTAAAAAGAGATGGGGGATGCGATCTCGACTAGTGATGTGAAAGACTTTAATCTTAAGAGTCTTCTTAATATGACTCGATAGTCTTATTACAGGCTCGACTCAACGAGTCGAACACTTTGAGCTTAGAGAGTTTCCAAGTGTGACAATATCGAGTCTTATTTTCTGCGCTCGAGTTCTTTTGCCGCGGCGAGTCGTGTTTGAGTCTTTTTATGCGGTGAGTCTTTTTTTTCCACAACGGAGATGGTAAAAACGGTGGTCTAAGAAGAGATTGTATAAATTTATTCATTTATTTTTGTTAACTAGTTTTAATATTTTTAATGACTGCAATGACGAGTGAATTATATGATTTATTTGTGTTTTATCTGTTACCATTTCCCTCAAAACTACAACTGATTTTATGCGGTTTTTTTAATTTTTAATTCCCGACACAAAAAGAGGGGAGTTATAAGTTTGAACGCTGTGTGTATGTGTGTCTGTCTGTGGCATCATAGCTCTTAAGCGGGTGAATGGATTTGGATGCGGTTTTTTATTTGACAGCAGGTTTCTTGGCAATGATTCATAGACATGTTTCATCAAAATTGGTTCAGCCGTTGAAAAAATTGAAGGGGGTCGTCATACTAGAAGCTTTCTAATTTTACTGAACTATTTTCATAACATACAGAAACAACACATACACATAAGGAACACACAGAAAAATACATAATTATAAGGTTCAAAATCTTTCGTGTACGAGTTCGCCTCGCACTAGACGGGTTTTTTAGCTAAGATACCGCTGTAGTTGGGAAGACAATTACGTCACTACCTTCTGGAGAGAATTTCTTTCAATCCGAATTTCCCGATACAGGCTTCGTGACTCGTGTTGACTTATGTCGTTTGCGCTCCACGTCGACAAGCGACGGGACATTGGATGTATACGTTTTGTTCGTTTTTATAAAGTCTGAAATACAACTATGTTGAATGAGCATAGTTCAGAATCATGACTGCGGAAAAAATCTTTATTGAGCTTCAAATAGAATTCAGAAATAATTAAACGCTAATTAATCGTGTTTTTACTAGTTGTAATTCCGTTGACTTTGACAAATGGTTTAGGCACATCTATCATCATCCCAGCCTATATACGTCCCACTGCAGGGCACAGGCCTCCTCTCAGACTGAAAGGTCTTGGGCCGTAGTTCCCACGCAGGCCCAGTGCGGATTGGGAACTTCACATACACCATTGTATTTCTTCTCAGGTGTATGTAGGTTTCCTCACGATGTTTTCCTTCACCGTAAAACTCATGGTAAATAACAAATGTAATTTCGCACATTAATTCCGAAAAACTCAAAAGTGCGAGCCCGGACTCGAACCCACGACCCTCTGCTTGAGAGACTATAGGTCAAACCACTAGGCTGCTACCACGGCTTTTTTTAACGGAGGACATGTGAACCTAATATTACCCGTTAACAAATGTCATAATATTTCCCTTCTGGAAATCTAATATATAAAAATCTCGTTTCACGGTGTTTGTTACCGAACTCCTCCGAAACGGCTTGCTTGGCTGATTTTTATGAAACTTTTTTCTCTACACTCGGTAGGTCTGAAAATAGGTCGTAGGCTATTTTTTATACCACTAGGTGATAGATATATCTATATGGCAAAACAACGTTTGTCGGGTCAGCTAGTATCACTATATTTGCCAAAATGTAAATATTATTATACTAGCTGTTGCCCGCGACTCCGTCTGCAAAGAAGTCGGTTACCGCTATCCCACGGGAACTATGCAATTTTCCGGGGTAAAAACTATCCTATGTCCTTCCCAGTGTCTCAAACTAGCTCCGTATCAAATTTCATTTACATCGTTTCAGCCATTGAAGCGTGAAGAGATAACAGACAGACAGACAGATACACTTTCGCATTTATAATATTTGTATGCATGGATTTACGTGAATATGATAAAATTAGCTATTGTGTAACATTAATTATGGCAACGCTTTAATAAATTTTATTTTACTTTATCAAACTGTCATTCGCCATTTTCATAATTACTTAAACCGTAATCCCATTAGCATAATAAAACTATAAACAGAGTTCAATCCGAAAACAAGATAATTTTGTTAAGGCAAAATCGTTATCAAAGGCATCTTAATAAGCCAAGCTTAGGAATAAATCCTTGGAGTTTTTTGAAAATGAAATTAGCCGAAAAAGACTCAGCCATTAAAATTACATTAGCATAAATAAGAGGAATGCTAATCTAAGGAAAATAAATCTCGGCAAAGAAATAAAAATAATCCCGCGGCCGTTCAATGACACCGTGACGGATTTACTTTATAGCGCTATTCCTTGTACCACTTACAAACAACCTACCTAATTAATTTGTATGGTTCGAGTACGCGGCGTGCCTTTCAGAACGTTTCAGCAATTGAATCCCATACGGAAGAGTTTTATATGGCACTCCATTAGCATTTTTATTTTTGTGTGTATGTTTACTTTTAACTAAACATTCCATACTAAAATTATAAGTGTGAAAGTGTGTCGGTCTGTTACCTCTTCACGCTTAAACCGCTTAACTGATTTAGATAAATTTCATGTAGGTTTGCACAGTTCGTACAGGAAAAGCGAGGTAAAAGTATTGTAGTTTATTATTTTTTCACTAACTCCGCGACCGTGCAATAACATCCAAACCGGGCCTATCAAAAACATGTCCTAATGAATTTATAACTGGGTTTCCACTTGGTTAAATCAGGTAGCCTTTAAATAAATACTTTCACCAAAAAAGTTTTTATCCCTGCACCGGTTAACGTTAAAATAAAACGAAATAATTACGAGTGAATTTATACTTAAACCTTTATACCAATCCATCGTGCCCATGCAAATAAATTTGACATTTAGAATATACTTATAAACGTCCCCGTAACAGTTTCCGAAAGGTATTCCCTCTAGAGCGGGATATTGCAAAAGCTTACCCAAATGCGTACATCAGTTAAGACGAAGTTTAACACTCTTTTATTCTAATTAGCCTTTGGGGGAAAAACTCTGAGGGTTTCTGGGCAAAGGATAGGAAATGTTGCCTTTTCGGCCCAGGGGACACTGGTTTAATTCTAAGGGTCGTCTAGACCGTCGATTCGCCAACTTTTGCGCTGAGTTTATGCATAGATATCCGATTCGGTTGGTAACCGATTGAACGGAAAATTTGCGTTTAGTTGATGTTTAGAATAGCTGAACCAGAACCGATTATTAATTACGAAACTTGTTTCCCGGCTAGTTATGCTCTAATAAATAGGTACTTTTGGTTTAGGTAGTAAATTAGATTAGGTTTGGTTTTATATGGTTGCGAGTGGAATTTCCTTGTGCAAGATTCATCCAGAGTGCTACCACCATCTCACTTGCTAATCCTGCCGCTTACGCTGCTGTGTTCCGGCGAGAAAAATAAAACAGCTTGTGAAATTACCAGCACATGACCTACTATTCTAGATCTCTATCCTAACATCGGATCTGTAATCATCAGATTTTGCGTATTTGCTCTTGCGTTGTTGCTCGTGCTTGCTTGTTTTTCACTCAACTAGAAACAAAACTGTAAATGTATAATCTTTAAGTAATGAATACTGAGTAATTTTACACTACTTTTTTCTCTGAAAAAGTAATCTGCAGTTATATTTATTTCAAATCTAAATCTCATGTACAAAATTCTTTCACACTTGTTATTTATCTGCCTGATAGAACAAAAACTACTGTCCCACTAGTATTATTCGCGAGAAGCGACACGTTTATGATCAACGCCGCGATAATAATAAGAAAAATATATTATAGCCCGACCTTGCCGGGATACGGACCAAGATATAAAAGGTGAGTTGCTCTAGTCTTACTAGAAATTTACGAGCGGTATTTATTCTACTTGGCTTTCTTATAGCTGCAATATAATACAATTTCACGCAATAAACAGATACAAAAGTTACACACTAAATAACGGCAATGCTTAAGCTTAAAATTATTAAAACAAAGAGTTCCTAGTTTTAAAAAAGCTCCTCTATCGCCGTATGACATCAGCATGCACGTTCCAAAACCATATCCAGTGATAATGACGGGCGAAGGTCCGGCATGACCTCAAAACCTAACGTACACCGCCTGAAATGGGCGCCAATGCTTTGGAAGAACCCTCTTTCGGCAAACGACAATGCTGAATCTTTTATTAGTTTCGTGAATGGACGCCCAGTTGACATAACCGTCGTCGACATCTGTTGTGATATTACGCCATCCTTTCCAGGGCGTAGTTCCATCGATCCGGCTTGAGCGGGGTCCACTATTTTTGGCCACGTGGATTATCTGAGGGGCAAAAATTGAATTCTACCGAATACGTGCGGACGGTTGTTCCGGGGAGAATCCGGTGAATCGGCAAATGCTTAATCAGCACACCCTGGCCTCTGTTTTGTTAATATTAATATGGAATTCTTCCGACAGCTCTCGAACACAAAATAAAAGCACCGCACATTTTTTTAATCTAAATAAATCCTTGATATTTCTAGTTGCACAGCACTTTTTATTTTATACAATATAGGCTTGCGTTTGACCACAATCACGCCTGATTGAAAGCGCGAAAATGAGGTCTGCATTAGAGCACGCTTGCCTAGTAAATGCTCATTCACCCTAGACTAGAAAACGGCCAGATTGTAGTGTTCACAGAACATAAAGACGCAGGTAGGGGATTCTACTCATTAAGTAGCTGTAAGGATAATGAAGGAAGAGCGAAAACGCTTTGTGTTTTATAAACAAATTAAAATCCGTTGTATTTTCAAGCGTGACACAAAAATATTATCTTAAAATATTACCTCGTTCAAACCCTTCGGAACAAATGTAATGGCACCAGAATAAAAGAAATATGTATGGGATCGCAAAGTTACAAAATAAAGTATACATCAAATAGCAATTGCCAATTCGGAATAGGAAAGGTTCGCCCTATAAAGTACGTGAGGCGGTCAAAAACAAACTTGTGCAATAAATAACCCGATCGGATAAGAGAAAGGCTATTTTATTTTCAATAAAAAATAAGGTACCTACATAAAGCTCAATTGACATACAAACGCAGGGCATTCGTGAAGTTTGCGCAGTAGCGAAGGAAATGGGTTTTCTTTAAAAGAAAGATCACAAATTGTTGAGCGCTCCGTAATTTGTTACCGTTAACGCAAAGTTCTAGAAAACGCGTTGTGTTTGAAAATACGTGAGCGTGCATAGTTTATAAAACAGAATACAAATTATTCTCACTACACGATAATTTATGTGTTGTTACATTACTTCACTACAAGACTCGTGGTCGCGTGTTTGGTTCTCCTGAATTAAATGCTCGTTTTTGTCTCTTGTCTTGTTTACGACGGTACATATAATCAAATGCTATGTATAACCGATTTCTTGGAGATTGTTTTTAACTAGCTGCTGTCCCGGCTTTAAAAACTGTAAGCGGCGGCTTTAAAAAAAAATAACGTTTTCTTTCCTACAAACCTTCTCTCAATAGCAGAGCAGCTACTTAGGTACACAACAAAAATAGAATTAGACAAATAAGTGCAGCAGTTCTAAAGTTATACGCGTACATACATTTTCTGTAATAGATTTTTAATTATACCTTCTCATTTAAATAAAACTAAAAAATATATTTTTTTAATAGAAACATCTTTGCGCTCGTGGAAGAAAAAAAACGTGCTAGTTCTCTATCCCGTGGGAATTTCGAAAAATCCCTTCATAGTTCACCTCTAATTATGACCCTCACGAATGACTGCTATGCTCCAGTGGTATAGTATGTGCGTTGTATGTCAGTCAGACATTCAGTAACGTTAATCTTCTATAGTTATAGATGAAATAAGAAGTACTGTAAACTATCAAAAATTATCCATAACATAACTCTTTTTTCTTTACTTGGCATAACTGTACGTCACTATAAGGTAATAATAACTTCGACAGGAACTTATTTGTTCCGTAAAAACAAAAATACACAATAATACACGTTACCTGCTTAGCAACTGAATGAATTATGAAGTAACAATCAATATAGCGTTCCGACATAAAAATTGACGGAAAACTTTTGGTTTTCCTTTCATTTGACCGAACATTGTATACGACATGATCGAAGAATAAAATTTTTGTTACTGTTGGTAACCTTTCTCGAAACTTTTATTCCCTGGAACAAGGACAAGGGTCAGACGGTCCAGGAGAGATTAAAAAACATTATTTACCCGACTGTATGCGAGGAGGCGTCAAAGTTTTATACATATTTCTGACAAGGGACTGAAAGGCCATTTACACATGTTCACTGACGCACGGGACGATTAAATTAAAACTTTCCTGTAATTTAATAAACCACCTAATTACTACTAATTAGAGTTTTATAGGTTGCAATGGTTTTCGGAGCTCTGGTAACTGTGTTGGTTCTTGGTTTAGAAAAGGTACAAGTCGATTAATAGCCGACCAGATAGCCTAGTGGTTAGAGACCTGACTATGAAGCTTGAAGTCTCGGGTTCGATTCCCGGTCAGGGCAGATATTTGTGTGAAAAATACGAATGTTTGTGCTCGAGTCTTGGATGTTTAATATATACCTATTTAAGTATTTATTTATCTGTTGTCTAGTGCCCATAGTACAAGCTTTGCTTAGTTGGGACTAGGTAAATTGATGTCAATTGATCCATGATTTAAAAAAAATCATAAAACAAAAGTTTCTGATAACCGATTACTAATGCGAACAACTTTTCGCAAAATGATCCATTTGGCAAATGTTTCATTTCCCAAATGTTTATTTTTTCTGAAACTGTAAACTTTTCAGGATTGTTATAAAACAAACCTAACCTAACCTAACCTACAGGATAGTCCTGAAATATATCCTGAATAGTTTACAATTTCAGAAAAAAATAACATTTGGGAAATGAAACATTTGCCAAATGAATCAGTTTGCGAAAAATAATTCGCCGAAAAGGCAGTACACGGATTAACCGTTAGTATGTTTCTGATAACCGTTAGTCGAGCGTTTGAAATTTGTTTTATTGCGTAATTCAATGCTTTTTTCACTGGTACTTACCCCTGTAAAATGTACAAGAAGGCCGTTGAGTGTGATGTTTTATGTATCATCTATCATCATCATCACCCGTTTCAGTCTATTTAGTTAGATGCAAAGCCCCCTTATTCTTTAAAGTTACAAACCTGTTTTCAGCTAAATATAAATTATCTGACAAAGTCAAATGTAAAATTGACAGATAAAGGCATCCGAATATAAAGTTCACTTTTTTTTATGTTAGAGAGGCCAGACAAACGAACTAGTGGGTCACCTGATATTAAATGAACACCGCTGTCCATAGACACTCGCAGCGCCTTACGCGATACCTGTGCGTTGTCGGCCCTAAACTTAACAAGCGTTTTTGAATAATTGAGTGTGTCTAAATTAAATAACAACCGCAAAAACCTTTCTCTCATTTTGATGGCTTCGTTAATAATTCAATAAATTGAATCTCCGGTCAACCCAGTACAGAATAAAATAAAATATATTTTAACACGACACGTCGGTCGACAATTAACCATTCAAGAACGTGACAAATTCCGCGTACACAATAGTATGTGAGGAATCTTTAGAGGCCAATGAAAGTCAATTTCCTGCAGGAAATGACGTCCGACGTCTCGCCCCGTGCGGTATTAGGGAATGACAGTCGAGACGGGCAGACCCTGCCCCTCTGCACTTGATTTGATTGCTTGTGGGCAGCTGAATAAGCATGACGTCATGTTCTTAAATACTGTTATTATTGAGCGGCGTTTGGAGTCGCTTTGGTGGTGTTTCGAGAAACGTAATTTTCATGTTAAGGTGATCATTGGAGTTTTTCTTTTTTTATATTTTATTTAGTTATTGTTGTGATTTAAGAAAATTTTTTTTTATTGCTCTATATTTGAGTTCAGTGCTCAAGTCCGCTATCTTTGTAAAGTTATGTAGGTAGTTACATAACTTAGCAAAACTAGCGGTCTTGTCTTGTGCTTTAGTTAAAGCACATTTCAGACAAATGACCTCATAAACAAACAGTGGTATTTAAAGTGAGAAAATATTACAGTGGCAGCATTCACTACAGGATTTACAAATAAAATGGAACGGTGGTTCAGAATGGCAAATGGCCGACTTTAAAATATATGAGTTCTGGTTTGCGTAATGTCGCCGCTCCTCTGGGAGCCAGTGTGGTGTGAAGTGATTGTTATTCAAGGCATAATGTAAGAATATATTAGTTTACAATGTGCTCGGTAAAGTGGCTGCGGCTGGTGGTGATGTTGGCTGCGTGTTGGGCCCAAGAGGGCGAGTGGAGCGAGGACGCCGAAGATTTAGGTGAGTTCAGCAAATCAAATCTCGCTTTAGATTCTCTAGAACTCCTGCGACCTTCAGTTTTATTTTCTTTTGAATGGAGTTTAATACGTATAAGATATAAGTCGTCAAGACATGGTGGATAAAAAGGTTTTAATAATAGCGTAGCAGTAAGTATAGTATTTCCAATCATTTATTTTCTCGATGACAGCTCCCGTAGAATGTAAAACTGCGTTTTTTACGCAAAAATTAACTTTTAAATGCGAGGTATAAAAAATACTACAACTGCCTAATTTTGTTCCTTGATCCCATATAATATTCTTTTAAGAAGAATTGAATCCATATATGCATGCAGTAAATATTTTTTAAAGTACGATAAATAATAAACGTTTTAATAAAGTTACACTCTATGGCAATACAAATAGTGATGTTATGATTGAAATAGGTATCGATATTGTATCGGTATTGTATATGTTGAACTAGATGTGTTCCCGCGACTTTGTACAGTCAACGTCATAAATAAATGATCACTTTTGTCAGTTGTTTTTCAGTCGTTACGTAATTTCGTATGGCTTTTCAAACATGACGTTAAAGTTTTTTTTGGCTGTATTGCGTGCGCAAAGTTCGTTTTTGCGAACTAGTGCGATTTACTTTTCTATTTTTTTTAAATTTGTACTTGTTCCAATTCACGACTACTTACCGAAGAGTTATTATAATGTCAGTTTGTACCAAGACGTAATAAAACTAAAAACCTATTATTAATGTAAGAATATCAAAATATTGAGATTTTATATTTTTTATTACTAGCCTTTTCATCATTATTTTTTATATATTGAATTCCTAAAAACAGTTCTTATTATACTCCTTTCACTGTAGCATGGTGCGGGTGGCAGGTGTCAAAACCCACAGACTAGAGAAGTGAAAGTTTTAAAACTCGAATCGATAAAACCTTTGACAAAACTATAAATTTGTAACTTTAATTAGGTATGTGTAATTAATAATATAAATTTACGATTATTCCAACCGTAATGTTTGGGTATCAATAAGGGAGGCCTATGTCCAGCAGTGGACGTTCTATGGCTGAAATGATGATGATGATGATGACCTACTTGTATCTTTTATTTTAACAGAACCTTATTGAATAAAATAAGTCATTATTTTTGTAGCATTATATCACGTAGGTAAGGTAAGTGTCACTCATAAACTTACGTGTTTGTCGGTCATACCAACCTGTTCGTTACCACGGCATGGAATTTTTTTTTTAAAGCGCATCGTTATTAACATTACAAATTAATAAGTATCGATAAACTCGTGGTAGATTGTGTCCCATCATTAAATGTTTTGTTACATGCATATTACGTTTCTTAACTTAATCGTATTTTATTTTTTTTATTGATAATAAAAAATAATTAGGTTAAATTTCTTTTGTGCACGATAGTTTCTTCGAAGTGTAAATGTTTAACTCCAGACAAATTCAGACTGGAATTTAAATAATTCGCCATGAAATACTTCGCAGCAATTTTGTCTAAGTGTAACGGAACGGTGTGTCAAGTGTCACCCGCACCATGCTACAGTGAATGGAGTATAAGGGTGTCTGAATGGAACGGAATAGCGTGGGAATAGCTGCCGAAACGCCTGTCAAAGTGGAGGCGTTTTTCCAACTGCAAGCATGGTTTTTGAGGTTTTAAAGGCAACAGCAGTTTTTGTGTTCATACAATTTAAATATTTCTGTACACAAATCAGAACATAACGATACTAAGGTAATAATAGTAAAGTGTTATATGTATATTATAAAATTGTTTCCTTCTTATAAAAAAACGTATTAAAAAAAATCATTGAGTTGGCTGAATAGCAAAAGCCATTGCCTTATGAAATATAAAAGCTAACAAAACGCCTAATAAAAAAGTCGCAAATTATTCTGTTGTATTTTTTTTTCGCAACTGTATTAAAAAACGTCGTTCGATACACGCGCGGAAATGTCATTCTTCACTCGTCCCGAGTCTTGCCACTCGCCTTTGGCTTGTGGCAAGATATCTTAGAACTCATGAAGTAATGACATACTTTCCGCACTAGCATCGAAATGTACTATTTCCTACTCCTGTACTTTTATCTGTTTTTTACATGGTCGCGAAAAAATATATAAGAACATAGATAATATGACTTCAGAAAGTCTATACTTAATCTATTCGCCATAACAGCACTTGTGTCGTAATGTCGTTCTTACGATACACCTAGCTACCACATAATATTCAATGTAGGGTACACTCAACACTAAAGACCAGTTTAGACCTGCTGAGTTGAATAGAGTAGGGTACAGTAGGGTACAATCGGGTACAGTAGGGTAAAATGGGGTACAGTCGGGTACAGTAGGGTAAAATAGGGTACAGTAGGGTACAGTTGGGTACAGTCGGATACAGTAGGGTAAAATGGGGTACAGTCGGGTACAGTAGGGTAAAATAGGGTACAGTAGGATACAGTCGGGTACAGTAGGGTAAAATGGGCTACAGTCGGGTACAGTAGGGTAAAATGGGGTACAGTCGGGTACAGTAGGGCAAAATAGGGTACAGTAGGGTAAAATGGGGTACAGTCGGGTACAGTAGGGTAAAATAGGGTACAGTGGGGTACAGTAGGGTAAAATGGGGTACAGTTGGGTACAGTAGGGTGAAATAGGGTACAGTCGGGTACAGTAGGGTAAAATAGAGTACAGTAGGGTACAGTGGGGTAAAATGGGGTACATTCGGGTACAGTAGGGTACAGTCGGGTGAAATAGGGTACAGTTGGGTACAGTAGGGTATATTAGGGTAAAATAGGGTACAGTAGGGTACAGTAGGGTAAAATAGGGTACAGTAGGGTACAGTCGAGTACAGTAGGGTAAAATAGGGTACAGTCGGGTAAATTCGGGTACATTAGGGTAAAATAGGGTACAGCCGGGTACAGTAGGGTAAAATGGGGTACAGTACGGTAAAATAGGGTGCAGTCGGGTGAAAAAGGGTACAGTAGGGTGCAGTCGGGTACAGTAGGGTAAAATAGGGTACAGTAGGGTACAGTAGGGTAAAATAGGGTACAGTCGGGTGAAATAGGGTACAGTAGGGTTCAGTTGAGTACAGTATGGTAAAATAGGGTACAGTAGGGTAAAAAGGGTACAGTTGGGTGAAATAGGGTACAGTTGGGTACAGTAGGGTAAAAGGGGTATTTGACCCTACTGTACCCGACTGTACCCCATTTTACCCTAATGTACCCGACTGTACCCTATTTTACCCTACTGTACCCGACTGTACCCCATTTTACCCTACTGTACCCGACTGTACCCTATTTTACCCTACTGTACCCGACTGTACCCTACTGTACCCTATTTCACCCGACTGTACCCTATTTTACCCTACTGTATTACAGTACAGTAACCCGACTGTACCCTATTTTACCCGACTGTCCCGACTATACCTGACTGTACCCTATTTTACCCTAATGTACCCTATTTTACCCTACTGTACCCGACTGTACCCTATTTTACCCTACTGTACCCGATTGCACCCTATTTCACCCGACTGTACCCTTCTGTATCCTATTATACCCTACTGTACCCGACTGTACCCCATTTTACTCCACTGTACCCTACTGTACCCTATTTTACCCTACTGTACCCGACTGTACCCTACTGTACCCTATTTCACCTGACTGTACCCGACTGTACTCCATTTTACCCTACTGTACCCTATTTTGCCCTACTATACCCGACTGTACTCTATTTTACCCTACTGTTACCCGACTGTACCCTACTGTACCCTATTTTAACCTACTGTACCCGACTGTACCCTATTTCACCCGACTGTACCCTACTGTACCCGACTTTACCCCATTTTACCCTACTGTAACCTACAGTTGGGTACAGTACAGTACAAACAGTAGAGTCAAGTCGTAGAAAAAATATTGTAAGCAACGGTGTTTAATTTGGTCTTAACGGCTCGTGCCGTCTTTCCATTGCGATACTCGCATTCGCTCGTATCGTAACTCACGTCATTCGCCTTTTAAGACCTCACTTATACAACCGTTGCATAAAATACTATTATTTGTCCAGTAGTTTTTAGCTTACTCATTACAAACATACAAATCTTTCCTCTTTATAATATTATAAGTATAGATAGGTAATATTTAATTATTAGTTATAAAATTGGATCGATATGGTATCTACTGATCACTTATTTGGTCACAACACTATAACTTTCAAACAAGATCTGTCATCGAGAAAATAAATGATTGGAACTACTATTATAGTAGCTTTGATGAAGTACCTAGAGGCAAATTCCATGTATAGATACTTTAACGCGCCTGAATCTTGGTTTTATGTCTAGCACGTAGTTTCATTTTCAGGCTTCCGTATCTTGAAAGGAAAAACGGAATCCTCATAGGATCACTTTGTTGTCCGTCTGTCCGCCCTGTTAAGACATTTTCTCTCAAGAACGCATAAAAGTAGCTAAGTATAATTAAAATCAAATATTCATGTCTACAATCGCTTGGAGCGAGCGGTGTAAAACTACCGACAACAGGGCATTACCATATGGTTTACCGTGCTAAGTAATCACCGGCGCCTATAGACACCTACAGATTAATCTTTAACTTGATACTAGCAAAAGAGCTGGTGTGAAAATAATGTTATAAAGAATTTTTACTATTATTTATCTCGGTTTATTTTTCAAACAGAACTGAGTCTACTAAATTATGTGGTTTTGTTAAACTAACGCTCCGATGCATTGCATTAAACTTACTTAAATAGCCACATTCAATCAAACAAATTACAAATTATCCGTACGAGATTGCACGGGGAACATTAATAGTCAAAAATAACCAAAACCATTGATTTTATTACATTATCGTTCGATGGCACACCTCGCAATGAATCGCTGAAGCGATCAAATGAAACAAAATGGAACAAACTCAAGTGGGAATCGCGCTCAACCCATTAAACGCGATTGCTTGTCGAAAATGAAAATGGGGAAATATATTTTCGTTTGTTCGGCGGCTCGTTATTCCATGTTTTTTTTCTGATTTTTATGCAATCCATCGGGAGCCACGCTTACACGCAACAAATTGCTCACTTTTGATTGGGAGCAACGAATATTAAACCAGCGTAGCCGCTTGCGACTGAAGGTAAATTAACCGCAAAATTGAATGATTTACGAAAATAATATTGTTAACATGTAATCTTAAGCCTAGTTTAGACCTGCAAGAAAAATCATGCAAGTTGTATTACATTGCGAGGCCTTAAAGTGAACAAGTTTAAAGTGGTCAATTGGGCGCCGCAATGTAATGCAACACGATTTTTCTTACAAGTCTAAACTGGGCTTTAGAGTTGTCGAAATTACTTGTTTATTAGTTTCGTAGAAAAATTGTTCCGCAAAAAGCTTTTTAAATCGATAATCAATAGTATATACAAATGATCGGAAATTGCGCTGCTATGATGTAGATATCTGTTATAGACATTAAATATAGTAGTGCGAACGAAGAACTTGCTCAAGTTCGATTTCTCGTTTGGATGGCTGCGAAAGGAGCAAAAAAAGCGGCCCAATTAAAAAGTGTTCATGCATGGGCGGCTCTATTCGGCTCCAATTTTATTGGAACGATTAATTTTATTGCAAAAATTTCTGGACAGCGGAACGAATGGGAAACGGGAGTCCGACGTGGCTTCGCCGACCTTTTGTGGTTCCGCGATGGATGGGTTTGTTCTGTACAGAATCTAATCAAAGAGCAAAGAGCCGAAAAACCCTCGCCACCCAGTTATTGCGGACGTGATGAATGAATTTTAAATGTAATTTGAAACCGTTGATGATCGAGCACATGTCAATACTAATGCCTCAAACACAAATGATACGCTAATAACACCTGTCAGGGCGAGATAAAGAAAATATATTGGGTTACCCATTACGTTTTTTACCTACCTTAAGTACGTTTCATTTTGTCACATCACTTTACCAATTTGATTAAATTGTGTAAACGCAGCCATTTCATTTGTGGAACGTTACATGGTACAGATTATATGGATCTTTTGAAGTGTTTTCCGAATTAAAATGCGGTAAAGCGTTGTAAAGAGAATTATTAGCGAAACTGTGTTCTTTTTTTATTAAAAAAGCACTGTGAGTACACATATGTCATATTCGCACATAAATCTTTCTTTTTTCTCTTCACG
This sequence comes from Archips xylosteana, assembly GCA_947563465.1. Taxonomy (NCBI): domain Eukaryota; kingdom Metazoa; phylum Arthropoda; class Insecta; order Lepidoptera; family Tortricidae; genus Archips; species Archips xylosteana. The sequence goes on from OX387362.1 coordinate 10,083,977, forward strand.
CATCTTGGTAATAGATTTTTACCACTTGCAAAAATAGGTACGACGGCTCATCGGAACTTGTTGTGCTCCTGGCGTTTAAGGCCGGCGCAGACCAGATGCAAGAAAGATGGCACGGATCTAGCACATGGTGTGCCATCTTTCTTACAGTTTCATTTATTACAACAGGTGCGTGACATGCACACGCGTCTAGTCTGCGCCGGCCTTTATACTAACAGCTAACATTGGCAATTGGTATTCCATATATATTGGTATTGGTATATATAAATGTGTTAAATCTAGATGGATAACACTGATTGCACAAGTACAAATATATCTAATTTATTTGACTGTGAATGATTAAAATACTCTTAATAAAACCATCCATCCATCCACACCATCGTCTAAAAATTTTGTCGATTTAGGGTTGAACTAAGTTTAGTAGTTTTAAGTTAAAATATATGACACTGTCCAAGTTAAAACCGGTTAATGACCGGTTACGAATCATCCTTCATCCCAGCTTATATACGTCCCACTACAGGGCACAGGCCTCCTCTCAGAATGAGAGGGGTTGGGCCGCAGTTCCCACGCGGGGCCAGTGCGGATTAGGAACTTCACATACACCTTTGAATTATTTATTTTCCCGATACAAAGGCTTTAACTGTTGAGAAGTCCTCCAGGTGCTTTACCATCAATTCCACTTCATCATTATGCATTGAGACGAGCATAAATTGCTTAGCAACATAGTAATCGGATTGCAACCAATAAAATACTTGTTAGTAGCTCCGGTGGCCAACTGGTCTTCGTCATCGGTTCCAGTTCAGCAAATAATTTTTAAGAGCAAATGCACGAGCTATTACAAAATATGCCTATATTTATTACTATAAGTGTCCAAACAATATTTGAAAAGCTCCCTTGATTTCCTCTGGATCCGCCCATCATATCCTGACTTTGGTGATGAGATAGGAACTAATTGAAGGTATTCTCTGACCAATCAAAAAAAATATTAATCGGTTTATGAATAACGAAGTTCTGAAGTAATAAAAAAAAATAAAAACAAAATTGTTAGCCGCCTTTTTTAAAAAAAAAAAATAAAAACGAAATCGTTAACCGCCTTTTTTTTGAACTCTGTTAAAAAACTGTTTATTTTTCGGAAAAGACAGTTTCGTTTAAAATAATATTTAACGGCTACCATTTGACAAAAAAAAATCCTTTAAGTTCCATTCTAATTTTCTGCAAAATTTCTGACTATACAATACAAATATTCTTTATTGAACTCCCAAAAACAGCACAGAAACATTACCAAAAATAAACATTCAGACAGACAATAGACGGTCTTATCATTATCACTCGAAAGCAACCTCTTCCAGACAACCAATTAGATAAATATAAAATATGAACAGGTTTATGAAGGTGGCGGAAACAGCAGACAAAAGAATCGCAGAAAATGAATTTCTGTCAATATCTACGTTACGTAAGATAAAAGGATTGAATGGTTTTTGTGAAAAGATATGTGGAGGAATAAATATTTAAATTTAATAACTATGATGAATTAATGATGATAATAAAAAATATTCTTGAATAGATTCGTAAAGAGCAACATAGAACATTATTTAGTTCTTTCCTTATTACCTTCGTTATCGTGTTTGAATAAATAACGAATTACCAGTTACCTTCTGTTACTTCCTGAACATAAACGCTTTGATGTTAACATAAAAGGAAGCATACAAAACAAGTGCCTCGAGTGGTTTCGTTTATTTTGATTTTGTAAGCTACGTAGGTTTCAAGGAGCTAAAAATGATTATTATTAATTCAATAATATTGCTCGATATAAATGAAATTATATTAACAGCACGTGTTGAAGCACCAATTTTTAGTTTAGGCTTGCTCATTTTTGTCCATGACACTACACGCTTTTGGAAATAACCTCCGTTGAAAAGATCATTTCACTTCATAAACATCCCACTGCAGGGCACAGACCTCCTCAGAATTGGGCAGTAGTTTCGACACGGGGCAATGCGGATTGGGCACTTCATTCATACTTTTGAATTTCTTTGCAGTTGTGTGCGGGTTTCCTCCATAATGCTCATAGTAAGTTTCAAATGTAATTCCGCATATAAATTCGAAAAAAACGTATACTTACGAGCCCGGGTCTGAATCCACAACCCTCTGCTTTAGAGGCCAGGGTCAAGCCACAAGGCTACCACAACTTTTTTAGGAGATACTGGCAAGAAACTTAACGATTATAATCTTTCCAATACAACACGTTACATAACAGATTACCAAAACGTGGAGTTTTCAGTACCTATGGCAATACAATGCGCGGTCTACACTCAAATATTCGTTTAATCCCAAAAATAAGGATCGGTACTAGATGCACAAGCACTTAATACTTGGAAGCACTAATAGTTCACAGCTAAAGTCAAAGTAATAAGCCGATGCTAATACATAGATTAACGTTAAGCCCAGTTTAGACAAGTTTAGACATTGCAGCGTTCAATTGACCACTTCAAACTCGTTCTCTTTAAGGCCTCGCTATCTAATGCAACTTGTACAATTTTATAGCAAGTCTAAACTAGGCTTTAGACATTTCATCAGTGCGAGAGGTCGCTCAAGAATGTCTTCGCCTTTTTTAAATGATATCGAACGTCATTCTGACGTTTAACAACCTACCCGCAAATTGGACAAAACACAGACCACTCCCAAGCGATGTCTGACAGCTGTCATTGCTTGTAGTTCGTCAATATAATAACAAATCAAGATACATTTTTTATTTATGAGAACAGCATTAAATGATGATTGCGAGCTTTTTAGACCAGTAAAAGAGCGTAATACTCGTATCTTCGTGGCACTTACGTCTTTATGTTAAGAAGCGCAGTTTTTCGGCAATAACTCATAAACTGTATATCTGGCCATTTGAAACTAATATTCGTTGAAAGTGTTTCAGACACACCACGGTTTTAAATATCTAGTACACAATTTATGCTACTTTGGAAATGCTTATATCCGAAAATAGTCCTTTAGTCAAAAATTGCTTTAAAACCTTGTACTTAGTGTTTTTAAAACAACTATCGAAATGTGTGCACCGTTGATGTTCGCCTAAAATTTTATTTTGATTCTGTTACATGTATCAAGTGCTCCTTAGAATTATTTAGTTTTGTTATTTAACTGCCAAACTAGGTATTTAGCGTTTCATAAATGACACCTATACTCCAAATTTCAGCAATACTCGTATACATTTTATAGTTTTTGAGTAAAAGGTCTGTAACATACGGACGGACATGACAAAACTGTAATGGTTCCGTTTTTACCATTTCGGCTACGGAAACCTAAAAAGTGTTAGGAAAAAAAAGGTTCACTGTTTACACTAATTGCCTCTTTTTTTTGTAAACTGTAATAACTACCAGCAACTTTGAGTCAACTAGCCAAGTTGTGTGTTGGCTACAAGTAGTTCTCCGGTAATGACCGCAGCTGTCTACATCGCTTGCTAACTGCGAGTATCTGCGCTAGTTTGTTACGAGTAAATTTGACCTTAAATTTCTGTTTCAGCACAATGCAGCATTGACAACAGTTGCCTTTTTCCAATTAGAAGTAGATGAAAAAGTTAAAATTAGGTATTAAATTTTTAATGCAAGCTTTTTTGCTGATTACAATCTATACAGGGTTTCCTATGGTTAAATATTCTTGATTACTTTTAATATGACAAGAATTGTATTTCTGTACAAATTACGTTTTACTGAACACCGCATAGAAAACATTACAAAAAAATAGATATTATGGAAAATGTATATATATATAATTTTGTTAAATATGTTGATTTATAAATAGCAACATGGTTACAATATCTGTGTATTACTGATTAAAGAACTTAAAAACTATCTTTGTAAGAGTACAGTTATATTTTATTTAATTAAGAATGCTATTGTGTCTTGTGAAATATTAATGCTATAGTCATTAGGTAAGCTAATAACAATTAATGGATCTTTGTTGTCTGAGTAGAGGAATTTATTTTTTATTTGATAACTATTTGCAAGAACCTCAATAAAATGTGGTACGAATCTAAAGTTAGGTCTTATTCAAATCCGGATTAAATAAGAACTACCTACAAAGTTCTTATTTGGTCCAAACGTAAAATTAAGTTTGTGGCAACAGAAAAATGAAAAAGTTCTCGGAATACTTCAAACATTTAAAAATACATTAGAAAAATAAATACTTTGACGGCCTTTTCTGTCCTTTTTGTGAAATAAAAATACGCCAGCATACTCTTCTCCAAGAGCTTTAAAAATAATTATTCACATGCTCTAGGGATGTTGGTGGTAGGGTGGTTGCTTCTACTTGTTGTGCCTTACTAAATAAATTCGGAACTTTTGTTTATTCATGTATTTGGCTTTGGGTAGTATGTATGTATATATGTATGTAAAACTCTTTATTGTATGTACATAAAACATGAAAATTAACTGTTAACAAGAGAAACAGATATACAAAGGCGAACTTATCCCTTAAAGGTGTCTCTTCTAGTTAACCTTTTAAAGTACGGTAAGGTAAGGTACGTAGTGTAAATATAAAGACTGCACGTTATTCCACGGCTTACCCGCTACAGGGCTACAAAAGAGCGACAGCATTATGATTCCGTTTGAACCCTTGGGGCATTGAACCCTAAAATAAAAAGACGACATGCCGACAGGCTCTCTTCTGATGAAGGTTAAAAAAAGAATTTACTACATCACAACAATTGAGTAAGCGATCTCAAATAATGATGTGCGCAGCTGTTTCCCTACTCACTAACTGCGAGTAGTGGGAGCTTGAATCGGCAACAGTAATGCTCGGTACAGTAGCTCAGGTCTTACGTAATGATGTTACATCACGTCGCGTTAATACTGTAATAAATATTACACCTGGCTGTGCCATTTGATACTTTACTGTTCTTTCAAAAGCCTGTAAAGCAAGTGGAAATAATCGAGAATGATTTTTCTCGGTTATTCTTATTGAATAATCAAACCTTAAAAACTGTCTTGAAACCTTACTAAAGTTAATATAAGGTGTCTAACATTTGGTAGCATAGTGAACGGTTGAGGTACCTACTCTAAAGATGAGCTCTGGTTGAGTTCGAAACGCGTCAGTGTAGTTTGGTGGTGGTGATAATTGGGTTTGTGTATTCGTACAGTGTGGAGGTGGAGGAACTGCATGAACACGCATTTCTTACATAAACGTAACTTTCTATCGTAAGGTCGCGGGTGAGCAAAGTAATTGTTTCAGTTCATTAATATGGACCTCCACAAAGTAACGCCTGATTCAATAAATTATATAAGATACATCAGAGCCCAGTTTCTCAAAGCTTACAAGTCTAATAATTCTAGTGTTTTGTCTCGTAAATTGAACAAGAAAATAAAACAATACAATAGTATTATTAGTTTAATCTGCTTAAATATAAGCCCAGAAGGCGTTGGCGGGAAGACTTAGTAATTTACCTTATGAACTGGAAGGACAAATGGAGCAAATGGGGGGAGGCTTTTGCTCAGCTGTCGAGAAAATGTACCCAGAAAACGACATCAGCTCAAATGTATCTTGTTTATGAGAACTTTGTGCTTTAGTTTTAATTTACTTCCACTCTGCTAAGAACAGATATAATTATTTGAAACCAGTATTGCTACGAGTATGTTCGAAGAAAATATTAAATACTTATTTTTATTAAGTTCTACTGTGGCCGTCTGTATTGCGGACTAGGTCAGGCCCGACGTGTCTCCACAATAATTTTATTAATATTACCCCCGGAAGCCTGTCACGCGCGAAACCACCGCTCGTATATCTTGAGACCGGGAAAAAATATGATATATTGAGAGGACGAGAGACGTAAGAGCTTTCCTTAGCTTCTCTTGACGGGGCTTAGCGTCTTTTAGTGTTCTTAAAACCTTGTAAGTTACTTTAGTAAGTGAAAATGGAGGTTCGTAGAAATTGTTTGGTTACCGTTGCGTGAAGAGCTTTAGAGGATTGTCTTACGACCTATATAATATGGAATAGATACGTACATATAGTAAAATACAAAAATAGCATACGCAAACATAGATTTAACCCATAAAAAATAATTTATCTGCAACATGAACATGACGTACCGAAAGAAGTAGCGTGGGTACCTCGTCCCACAAGGTAGAGTAGTAACCTAGTTTGAAGACTGTAGGAATTTGATGGATGCGGTTAGCACAGGATTAGTCATTTGTGGAAGAGGCCTGTGTCCAGCAATGGACGTCTTTCAGCTGACGCTGATGATGGTGATAATTAGAACATTTACCATGTACCACAAAAACGTGTGCATTCGATAAAAATGTAATCAGTTCAAAAAAAACTGTCACTTTTGGCATTACCAAGACATAGGTATGTAATAAGTTTTTCATCTTTCCTGTTTGGAAAGTTAAATTTTCATGGGTAGATAGCCGGGTGGAAAATTGCGTTTTCATCTCTAGGGTGTAAAGTCATTTTTTTTAATTTTTACGATTATCCTCGGAGTCGAAGATAATTCAGTTACGTCAGTGACACTTTTTTTCACGTTTCGGCATGGCCATAGAAATGCACGTGTCGTGACCATGGAGCTTATATACAACACTGGAGGTTGTACGCCGAACATCCGTTTGAAACAAGAAATTTGATCTAACTTTTTAAATTTGCTTACTAACATTAAACTGACAAAGGAAAAATTACATACAGCCAACTCTAAGCATTCTTACGACATAAAAAAAAATCTATCTGATCTATAATCTATGGATGGATGGATGGATGGACGGATGGACGGATGGACGGACGGACGGACGGACGGACGGACGGACGGACGGACGGACGGACGGACGGACGGACGGACGGACGGATGGATGGAAGGATGGATGGATGGATGGATGGATGGATGGATGGACGGATTTTACTTTCCTCACAGTCGAAATGAAAAGTAGAGTGTCTAACTCTAGTGAAATTACCCATTTCCCCTCGAACTATTGGCGCTCTCACTTTGTTCGAGCGCCAGAAATATCTCGGGTTCAATGGGTCACTTTCCACCCTTGGTTATCAATCTACTATTTGTGATTATGCTTACTACTACATACCTACTTTCCCAGAATTTTCCAGCTGAGATTCTCATAATATGAAAGAGCAGAAAACGATGTGAATAAAAATTTCTCAGATCAAAGTATCCCTAACATTTACGACCTAAATACGAACACAGCTTCAGTTTATGTATCTTTAACCAAATAAACTTAATATCCTAAAAGGAAATTCCATTTAATATCGCGCGATCTTCCTTACGACTATCAAATATGTAGAGTAGAAAAATTTGGCTGCGGAAGGTATGCTATCATCACCAACGCTCGCGGAAACTGTCTGCTATATTATGAAGCTGATATTTTTTATTAGGTATTCTCACAAAAGGGAGGTCTCGAGGATTTCCGACGCATACGGCCGGAATTTCTCATGATTCGGTTATGTATTAACGTCGAGGACAATCATAAGCTATCACTGGGTATTACATTTGTAGTTAAAGGCTTAAGTATGATCGGATTATCTTTCGTGACTTAATGAAGTGTTTCGATAATTCACTTCACCTAAAATCCGTGAAATGTTTCAGAGTTAAAACGTACAGCTAGCATTTGAAACTAAAACTACAAACTAACTCTGCTAATTAGTCTAACTTGCAGGTATGATATCTTTACACGAAATGCGCAAAAGCTGTTTTAAGTGAAAGCGTTTGAACTGCAACTTTTGTTAATTATGAAGTTTACTTAGCTTGCTCTCTTGGGGACATTGCATGTCGGAAATGTAGCAATAAGTATAAATTTTAATTTGTCATCTTGACAGTATGCAAGTAATAAAGTGGAATTTGATTAAAATTGAACTCTTAACTTTTGTTAAAGAATGAGCTGGGTACTCAAGGAAAACCATAAAACATGTTGTTCGCATAATTTACTGCCATAGGTTTAACCCGTCACGCGTCCCAGGGACTACGTTAGTCCCTAACTATTTTTTGCGGGAAATGTCCTAGAGACTACTACTGAAGTTTCTAGGACGTATCCCGCACACAAATAAATTTTACTAATTTTAGTATGGTGGACGCGTGACGGGTTAAATAAGCTGGGACCGAAAATTGGCTAATGAGGTTTACTTAGAACCCCGTGGTCTATTTTAACTGTTCTAGGTACGGTTGGCCTCAGAAGTCGCTGAACACTTTAGTACTTTGTTCAAACTTCACAGAACAACTGGTTATTGTGACATCGTACTTAAGTGTTATGAGGCTGACTGTACTTGTTAGATTTCATAGGATTCAAAAGTTTTCTCACCTTCCAATTTAATTCCACTACAAAAATCAAATTGAACAACAAGTTTATTTTTGACATTAATACAAGGAAACGTAAATAAAATATGGTAAAACCTTGTGAACGTCGACAAAATATATCGAAGGTTTGAACTTTGTGAGGTAAAATGCGAATTTGTTCATAGTGCGTCTGGAATCCGAAAACATCAAAGGGGCAGAATGTAGTGAGATGAACGTGAGGTAGTGTTGGGGTCGGGTCGTCATTAGGCGGGTCACACACGCGCGGGGCACAGGGCACACATGTCGCGTGTCGCGTCAGGCCGCCACCACTCACAAGCCACGTTCGACACCACGGCAATGAGTGGCGTAATTCTTTACTGCCTCCCGACACGACACAGCCTTCGCGACCACACCACCATTACAGAGCCAACCCCCAATCTAATATAATTTATATTTCCGATACATTATGCGTGACGTTCACCGTCGAAACTCGAGGCTTTGTCAGAACAGCTTTATTGTGAAATTATTCTAAGTCAAACGCGGCGGTGACATCGAAATAAAGGGGCGGGGGCTGATTTGGAATTTCATTTCTTCGCTCTTATCTTAATGCGAGTCGGCGTTGTGACGCGTTAGGTGGGATTTCTCTTTCCCTTTTATTTTTATTGAAGCTTTACATTGAGCATTGTGTAAGTATGTATCTAAGTTCACATTATCCTGAATGCATCAACTATTTGAATAATTCGAGTGGGATTTTGCCATCACACTGTCAGAGAAAGCCTAGGTATAACCAGTAAAAGTATGGTGAGTGGATACTTTGAGAAAACTCATCTTATCGTTATTTTTCTAGTCTCGTTATAAAAGTGAAGCTTAAACAAAGAAGTTCTAAAGCAGAGGTAATTAAAACAATTTCTCGGAACTCATTTTGCCGGCTACGTTGTTATAATTTCATACCTAGTCAATTAACAACATTTTGCAAACAACTTCCAAATTACTACACATTTACCTAGTTAAATTAGTTTTACGTGTATGTTTTTTGTACTTTATATTTTATTGCCTAACAACAAAATTAATTCAAATAGGAATCATTGAAATGGGAATTTTTCCAATTCCTAAAACGTTAATGTAAAAAACACATACGCTGTTTAAATGCTCAAAAGGTTTCTCAGCTAACACGTAAAATAGATACAAGTAAACCTAGTAAACGCTTTTTTTTATTCACTTTAGACAGTGAAGCCGGCAAGTTGACACGTGCGCAAGGTTGCCGCGAGACCAAGTAATCCATCTTTATTAGGTTAGTCTTCACGGGGTAAATTGAAAATTCCTCCTAAGTATGACTGATGGTGCATATTACTTGCCCCCAACACGACGACACTGTGCGCGAGAAGAAAAAGGGATTATTTCGCACGGTGTAGGAAACGGAGCGTTTTAATATTACGTTTATTTATATTCATGTCCCTTTATTGTGGGAGGGTGAGAAATCTAAAAACCATAACGGTGTAAATATAGAAGGAACAGAGATATTCACTTAGACATTCTTTGTGTTAAAGCGATATGAATTTTGAGACTTATAACTGGGCTGGCACTCGAGGAATGTTTTATGCATATGATTTGAGGCACGGAAATTAGTTTATTATTGTGCTCTTTTGGCCAAAGTGGCCCTTTGAAGAGCAAGATGCTCCAAAGTAGTTGCACTGTGCGAGTTTTATGCGGGCAGAGAGCGTGCATTTTAAGAGTAAAGATGCTTTTATGTTCCAAATGAAAGGATTTGTTGCTGGTGAAGTATGAGGAGCGATGAGGACTGATCAATAAAAATCCATGTTGTAGATTCGTATGTATTGCGTAAGATGCGCTAATAGAATGAACAGTCTTACATAAAAGGTTGCTTAATTTATTGTCTTAAACTTATTGCTGAGTCGAGCAATATGTGTTATGTCGCGGTAAACTGCTACGTTACGGTAAAACTATAAAATAGGACATACTCTACACCTCCCCCGAAAGTCCTGTACACCCCCGGGGTAGCGGAAAAAAAAAAAATGTGACACATATTACTTGAGGTCAGTAACTACTTAAATAAACACATTTTTTTTTTTTATATACTTATTCACTAAAATTATATCTTACTAGGACTTTAATTATTCACGATACAATTTTGTATTATTCTTATGAATTATGTACTGTTTATTATTTTTCTTAATCGATACATTTGGTGGATCTACATTAATTACTTCATATGGACCAGTATAAATTTGATCCAATTTATTTCCAATCTGATTTTTCAATAGTACCATATCTCCTATTTTGTATTCGATGGGATTACATTTCTGGTCGTAATATAATTTCCTTTTATTTTTACTGTCTAATAAATTATTTCGAGCATCATTATGAGCTTTTTGAAGCCTAAACTTAAGTTCTAAGGGATAACTATCGTAATTATAAAGAGGTTCAACAATATTTTTCAAATTAGAAGGTAAATTGCACTGTTTACCGAATATTAATTCATATGGACTGTATTTTGTCTCGGAGTGTACTGTAGTATTGAACGAAAAGCACCAAAATGGTAACCATGTGCTCCAGTCTGTTTTGTTGTTATCACACTGGATGCGGAGATAAGCCCCTAAACTTTTGTGCGTATTTTCTAATCCGCCTAGAGTTTCATGATGATACGGAGTAGAATTAATCTTATTAATATTTAACAAACTACACACTTCTGACATTACTGATGACATAAATTCTTTTCCTTGGTCAGTAATAATTTCTGTCGGAATCCCATATCTTAAAATAAAATTACTTACAAATAATCTAGCTACTAATTCTGTTTCTTTTGTTTCTAACGGGTACGCTTCAACATATTTGCTTAAGTCACATTGAAGTGTTAGAATATATTTATAATTATAATTATCTACATCTAGTGGGCCCATTATATCTAAACTAATTCTCTCGAAAGAGGTATTGGGTGTCGATGTAATCAACATTGGTTCGCGAACACCTTTATTAGTATGCTTTTGGATTTGGCAACTTTTGCATTTGTTAACATATTCCCTGACGTCGTTACTCATTCCTGGCCAAAAGAAGTATTTTTTCATATTATTCAACATTCTATTAACCCCCGCGTGTCCGCTGGTAGGCAACAAGTGGAAATCATTCAAGATAACCGTTTTCATATCTTTATCATGTACTCTTGTGACATCTTTAGTTATGAGTAATCTCGGGACATTGCTCTTTAATAGTTTGACTTCTTTTAATAATTCTTCAACCTGATACTTATTTCTCTTACATTTAATTATTACGAGTTCGTTAATATTCAGCTGTTTACAAAATAGTTGCAATTCTCTCGCTAACACCCTTACGGTAGTTAGCGATCGAGACATTACATATATAGCTGACTTATCAGGCACAAAAATACATTGTTTATTATCACTAGTGATTTGTTGTAATTTTTCAATATTTTTTAAACAATTTCTAGTAGGCCGTATAACAAATTCGATGCTGTCTTTCGGTTTTTTGAGTATCTCCACAACTGTAGGTTGATCAGGCCTAGTAGTTTTGGAGTTCTCAGGTTTTGCGTCTGTGTCTTGGTCACTTAGTTGGTTATGTAATTTACGAGTTTGAGCTCTCGTCATGACCGATACAACGTTTTCTCTCATATCTTTTAAATTTTGACAAGTGACAGGTATACGACTCAATGCGTCTGCAGCTGCATTGCTTCGCCCTGGTAAGTAATCAATTTCGAAATCATATTCTTCCAAATATAATCTAAACTTTGTTAGTCTACTCGAAGGATCGGCCATTCCAAAGAGGTATTTTAATGGTTTATGATCTGTAAATATTTTAAACCTTTTACCGTATAAATAAGGTCTAAAATGTCTGACGGCCCAAACGATGGCTAATAACTCGAGTTCTATCACAGGGTATCGCGTTTCAGCTGGTTTCAAGTTACGGCTAGCGTACGCGACAACCTTGCCATTACTGTTAGACAGAACGGCGCCTAAACCTAACTTTGAAGCATCAGTATGTAATGTAAACGTATTCTTGTCAGAAAAATCGGGATAATCTAATACTGGTGGACTGATGAGTGCTTGTTTTAATTGTTGGAATGCGTTTTCACAATGAGATGTCCAGTTAAAAGTAGCATTTTTCTTACTAAGTGCATTTAAAGGATAAGCTATAGTGGCAAAATTATTTATAAAACGTCTGTAGTAGTTAGCAAATGCTACGAATCGTTTAACGTCATCTACATTAGCCGGTCTTGGGTACGATTGTAAGGATACAATTTTTGTTGGATCGGGAAGAATGCCTCCAGATGTTATTTTATGGCCTAAATACATGATTTCTTTTCTTAAAAATTCGCACTTTATTGGATTTAGTTTTAAATTAGTTTCTCGTAACCTTTCCAAAATTGATAATAAATTCTTATTATGAGTTTCAAGGCAGTTTCCTACTACTATACAGTCATCTAAGTAAATAAAACATTTTTGATAGTTAAGGCCGGACATGGCTATAGTCATTAACCTACTGAAAGCACTAGGAGAAGTTTTAAGTCCCATTGGACATCGTTTCATCTGATACATTTTATCAGTAGTGAAACTTGTTAATTTTCGTGACTTTTTGTCTAATGAAAGTTGGTAATACGATTGCGATAAATCCAATTTTGAAAAATATATATTGCCTGACAAGGAATCTAAAATTTCTGATATATTAGGTAACGGAAATTTATCGTCTTGAATTTTGTTATTTAATTGACGATAATCAATAACGAGTCTCCATTTTTTCTTTCCTGTTTTATCGCATTTCTTAGGCACGAGTAAGACAGGGCTGGACCACTCTGACGTGGTTTCCTCTATTATGTCGTTATCTAACATATTTTGAATTTGATTTTGCACCTCAGCCTTAAGTGTATTTGGTATTCTATAAGGCTTTTTATACACAGGTTGCTCGTCATTTTTTAATTTAATTGAATGCTGTAATAAATTTGTGGTAGTAAGTTTATCACCTGGCAAGTGAAAAACATCTACATACTTAGCACAAATCTTTTCTATACTAATTTGCTCCTCTTTGTTTAGGTATGATGGTAAATCCAATAAATCGAAAAGTTTGTTTATTCTATCGGGAGTATTCTTATATTTATCAAAACTACATACTTGAAATAAGCTCAAACTTAATATTTCCAAACCTCGTAAATTTACTTCTACGGTGGAGTTTGTTGTATTTAATATTTTAATGGGTATTTGATTATTTGTGGGTTTCGCAATTGACCCACCGACAAAAACTCCTTGTTGAATTTCATTCGCTATAATTACACAATCTCCGGTAATGCGCGCCGGAATGTATTTGATGACTTCACAGCGCGGTTGTATGACATATAAATACCTATTATTGTCATCAACTTCTACGAGTATTGTCTTCTTATTATTTTGTAATTGCAATGTGCCATGTTTGTAGTTAATAATAGCATTATATTGCTTAAAAAAATTCTGACCAATAATTCCTTCACCAGCGCAAGATAAGTTTTTAAACACGTAAAACTTTTGATTAAATACTACACCATTTATTTTTAAATCTAAATAAATGTAACCTTCGGACTCTAAATTTCCACTTATACCTTTAATTGTTAATCTATCTTTTACTAGTCTATCCATGAAATTCTCATTATCTATTAGAAATTCATACTTTAATACACATAAACTAGCACCACTATCTAAAAGTAAGTTGAGCTCAACGTTGTATTCTACTATACATTTAACTAAACAATAATTATTATAACTAAATATGCAGTGATTTTCCGTTTTAGGAACGAAAAAACTGGGAGTGACTAGGCATATTTTCTGAAGTGTTGTTGCTATCTCCAGCGGCGTGCTGAACGCGCATACGCGGCGCGGGCGCACGTGCGCTCGAGCTGTGGCCGCGGGCATGCTGACTACGCATGAACCTACTTGCGTGCGCGCCCCTATTTCCTACTTTAGGTTGAAATTGCATTTTCTGCTGGTTTTGAAAGTAGGGTCTAGGCTGATGATTCATGTTTGACCTGTTGTAATAAGTTTGGCTGGAACGCGTATTAAAAGGTGTAAAATTGCCCCTATGAGACGTGTAGCAACTATTTCTACGATTATATACGGGTCTCATCTGCATCACCTGATCATGAGTGGACGTTACTTGTTCGTCCACAGCTGCTCGAATCGCCTCAGGAAGCGAGTCGAACTGCCGAGAGGCGATGATTGTGCTCAACCTCTGATCTGAAAGTCCGTCGGCAAATCGTTTGATTGCCGTTCGTTCGTTAAGGGGACGCAGCACGTCGTATTTGCTGGTGTCATCGTCGGCTTGTGCGATTGTTAGGTTTACAAAAAGCTCCTCTAACTCCGAACCAAAAGATTCTATGGTCCTACGTCCTTGCTTCGCTCTAAATAATTGAGATTGTATTGCTTGTGTTGATTTTTTTGGAAGCAAATACTTTCTAATATCTTCTACTAAAACTTTCACATTATTGTAGCTAGAACGTAATCGCAACTTGGCACTTGCTGACAGCCTCGTTTTAAGAACAAAATCTATCAGTTGACCTTTAGTACTCTCAGAGATTAGAGAGTCATACATCAAGATACCGTCAATTAATTGCTTAGTTGTTTGCTCCTGTCCTGTCATAACAGGAATCAGTGCAATGGCGGTCTTGATATCGAAGTCGTTAGGCATTTTGGCTGTATCCTCTTCTAAATTAATTTGATCCGCACTGTCAACGAATCGAACTAAATCTTTAATTTTTGTATAAATATTTCCTATTTCCCCAATTAAATCATTGCATAATTTTACCGTGGAAGAATCCAACTTATTAATCTTTATGTCATTATTCACTTGAGACAAAATACACTCCAACTGGCTATAAAGAAATTTTGCTTCTTCTAATTTTTTATATGCAATTTCCTTTTGACGTCTCTCAGGACCAATTTTAATTAAATATTCCCTTAAATAATTCAACTTATCACGTAAGTCTCTTAATAGAACTGACATAATATAACTACATTTTAGATTTATGTATTAATTATGGCTTACTTCTTGATGCCCTAATTGAAAATAATAATAAAACACTTACTTTACTACATTAGTCACTTATAAGTATAGTGCGTTACTGGAATGGGGGTCAAGGCGTCGTCATCTTGCTTGCGTTGGCTTGCGGTGGTCGCGTGGCGCGGCGGTCACGTGACTGCTGGGTTGGCTGGTGGCTGGATCGTGGGCCGGGATAACCCTGGACTCCCTCGAGCTGGGCCGGGATAACCCTGGACTCCTCTTGAACTTGGGCCGGGATAACCCTGGACTCCTCTTGAATGCGAGCCGGGTTAGCCCTGGACAACGCTCTTCTTTCTTGAAGTTTCGTGGTCTTGATTCTTCATGATCTTGATTCTTCGTGATTTGAATTTTCCGTGAATTTAGTTCTTCTTAATATAAATAATCTTCTTTCTTGTTTAAATAATCTTCTTTCTTCCATTAAAATAACCTTCTTTCTTGTTTACATAATCTTTCTTCTATTAAATATTTCTCTTTTTTATTGTTGTTTCATTTTCCATTTATCTTCTATCTTCATAGATTCCATAATTTTCGCGTGGCAGGGTCGCCATGAAGTATGAGGAGCGATGAGGACTGATCAATAAAAATCCATGTTGTAGATTCGTATGTATTGCGTAAGATGCGCTAATAGAATGAACAGTCTTACATAAAAGGTTGCTTAATTTATTGTCTTAAACTTATTGCTGAGTCGAGCAATATGTGTTATGTCGCGGTAAACTGCTACGTTACGGTAAAACTATAAAATAGGACATACTCTACACTGGTGCATTCCCTGAAGTACTAGTGTCTGAGTTAAATAATACAACTCTTATTTTGTTTCAAGAAATATGAAATACCAGTGGAAAATAATGAAAATAGACTGGGGGAGTTAAACAGTTTTAATTCAATTTTCACGTACCATATTAAGAAACTATGAACCAGTTAATTTCTGTATTTCTGTTATTTTTTTGTATTTCTGTTAGACTGCTCATTGGGAAACAGCAATCGGTGTTTAACTAAAATGTTCCTTGTGTAACGCATTCACTGCCAGCTGCTAGACTCGACAATTCTTCAGGTGCCACATTCGCACATGTGCGTTCAAATTACTCCCAAAAAGCTCCCAAACTATAATAGTGAATGCGTTAAGTATGTACAAAATAAACCAACGGTAATAATAAATCTCCACTCTTAACATTTTCCTAGAATCGATATTGTGTTGGCTTAATTTGATCTTCAGAAATATCCAAAAGGATTGAGAACCTGACTACGAAGCTTGAGGTCCCGGGTTCGA
Source organism: Archips xylosteana (assembly GCA_947563465.1). Classification (NCBI taxonomy): domain Eukaryota; kingdom Metazoa; phylum Arthropoda; class Insecta; order Lepidoptera; family Tortricidae; genus Archips; species Archips xylosteana. The sequence continues at coordinate 10,100,563 of OX387362.1, forward strand.
TTCCCGGTCGGGGCAGATATTTTTGTGAAAAATACGATGTTTTGTGCTCGAATCTTGGATACATATTAAATATGACTGTAATTATCTAACAATAAGTATGTTTATCTGTTGTCTATGAGGTACCCATAGTACAAGCTTTGCTTAGTTTGGAACTAGGTAGATTGGTGTCAATGGTCCCATAATTTATTATAATTACTATCAATTAGACGACCAGATGGCCTAGTGGTTAGAGAACCTGACTACGAAGCTTGAGTTCCCGGGTTCGATTCCCGTGTCGGGGCAGATATTATTATTTATATGAAAAATACGAATGTTTGTTCTCGGGTCTTGGGTGTTTAATATGTATTTAAGTATGTATCTATCCATATAAGTATGTTTATCCGTTGCTTAGTACCCATAACACAAGCTTTGGTTAGCTTACTTTGGGTCTAGGTCAATTGGTGTGAATTGTCCCGTGATATTTTTTTATTTCTTTTTTTAATTAAAGGTAAATTGCTACTACTACCACCTACTACTACTGTTGTTACTGCTGCTGCTATTGTGTTGTTGTTGTTAACGGGGTGTTGTTGTTGTTGCAGTGTCGACGGTGGACGTGGACGCGGTGCTGGGGCGCACGGCGTCGCTCCCGTGCGACGTGGCGCCCGACGCCGCCGAAGACCGCGTCTACATGGTACTCTGGTTTCGCGCTGGAAAAGCCACCGGTGGAAAACCTATATACAGGTGCGTTTTAAAATGGTGTTAAATTGATTATTAATAGTGAGGTAACCTGGCCTTCTCAACATGGCATCTTTGCGGTGCACAGCATCTGAATCGAATCTGTAAATGTTGGTCCGAAGCAGTTCTATAATTTGGATGAAAAGTTGCACGCTAGATCTGAATGCGGTCGTCGGGTTCTTCATGCAAATAGTGCTACTATATTTTAGACCGATATTCCTCAGATTCAGATCGGTCGCTGTACGCTCTTTTTCGCGGTTGCTTAGTTCGTCCAACCTCCAGTGCAGTATTACAATTGATGTAAAAATCCGGTCAGGGCCATATCTCATACAATGACTAGCTCCTTTATTCATAAAACTCCCCTCATTTCACTTATGAGTGCATAACGATGACCATTTTAGAGTTCATTTGTATCAGAAAAGTCCAAGGATGATCAAGAATGTTAAGTATGTAAGTAACTGAGTACTTAATTCTTTATTCACCAGAATACGTTTACAAAGTCTTAAGTAAAAACAGTCACAGTGTTTCTTCTAATCGAAACATAGGTTTGGAAAAGAAGGAAGTTTTTGTACTGTTTTTGTATTTTTCCCTGCCAAATGTATTTTTTTCCTGTGTATCTCTCTCTCTCTTGACAGTTAAAGCCGTTACATTGGTTACTGCATATTAAATATCACACAATTTCTTTGCTTCTTATTTGAGCAGCCAGTTGTGCTAAATTTGTAGAACACGACTTATATCTTATTAGAGCTTATATAAATGTTTGTGTTGTAACACAAGTATGTTACATGCCAGTTAGAGCAGCTAATGCAATTAATGTAGCAAGGGACGTGACTGCACGTTGCTCACTTTATAGAATTTGAACGGATTAAAAAAATATAAGTACAACTTTTCTTTTAATTTTAGTCAGAATATTTCAGCGGACAGTTGACGAAGTTCATTTCAAAAGAATCTGATAATCTCTTAGATACATAAAGCCCACTGACATGGATATCAGGTGTGCTTATCTAGGTTCCTAAAGGTATGATTATAATCAAAAATCAATTAAAGTAAGGATTTTAATCATTTCACTAAGGACCGATAGACCTACTGTCTAACGCTTTGTCTAACTGCCTTCGCAATCACTATTTCTGTCTGTCAAACGGTATAAGATGATGACAGAAAGAGATGGTGAAACGGAAGCCAAGTGTCAGAAGCGTTAGACAATACGGCCTCTGGACAATTCGGTGTCCATGTCAGTCGGCCATATTTAAGTGTCCACAAGATTGTCAAATTCTATTGAAATTGAGTTTATTTGTTTTTGAGATTTTTGATTAAAAATGTAGTCACACCTTTGTAGCGCTACGCTTTCATACATCGATCAATGTAAAAAATTTGTTAACCACAGTAAATATTCAAAAAAAAATTCACAGGGGTGTTTCATCAAACTAACCATAATTACCCGTTGAAATAATTTACATTAGTTTTAAAACAACCTTGGCAGTATAGAAAGTTTCCTAATTCATCCACAATTACCAATAAACAATGTTGTAAGAAACCATTAAAAACTATTTTATTTTATTATTTTTGAATCCATTTGATTTCTAAAAGTGACGTGTAGTTGCCAAACATTTTTGTTAGAGTAGGTACCTTATTACAATAAAAAAACCACTCAGACCACACTATGTAAATTCCATTACTGAGATCAAAGCTTACAAGCTATATTTTATTTAAACTATTTGTCGTTATAACAGACATACACATTTTGTGGACGAAATTATTACTTATTCCGGTTCAAAAATTCAGAAATTCCTTTGATAAATGTCCGATAGACAGCTAAGCTATAGTAATAAGATCCCTTTGGGTACAGAACCCTAATTAATCGACTCGACGTGTACAAAATACTAAATTTTAAAATATAATGGCACTGTTTTACTATACTTAGGCGTTTTGAACTCTTTACGATATAACACAAAACTAAACGGAGCACATGCCTGTTCCCATACAAGACTAGCATGAGCGCTGAGTAAGTACCTAGTGTTTTTTATGTATAAATAAATAAACTTGTTATAGCAAAAGGTACGACGAAGAAACAAAAAAAAGGTGAAGTTTAACAAACTATTAAGAATAAGGGAGTACGTCTTTATGATAAAATGAACTTATGTAGAGTGAGGTTCTATCATAATAATGCGAAGTTTCTTGCTCAAGGTGGTTTGAAAATTGCAACACAAATGGTAACATAATAATAAAACATCGTATGCCAATACATGTAGCAAAACGTTAGTGGTGAAAACAACCGTACCTATATCTCGCGGTATACATTAACATAGACTCGTTCGTTTTCTAGTTATTTTTTTAGGAAATTCTTATTCTTATTTTCTTTTTTAAAAATTTATGGAATTATATTGCACCCTATAAAACTTTAATTGACATAATAATTATCGAAGGTGGAAAGAAGAAACGCGTGAGCAGATTTTTTTTTTAATTTACAGGAGATTTCATTCAGCTAAGTTAGAATTTTGGACTTTATGAACGAAAATTGTTCCAGTTGTATTAGCTATTATTATTCCGAAAATAAGTGAACTTCCGAAATAAATGCTTAAATGAAATAGCTCTTAATTTCCATCCTCAATTTTCTGTTACGGGTGAAAACAAAATTAACATGACGTAATTGTTAGTTTTCATTGCCTTCTGTTATTTTGATTGTGTATGTTATTTGGAGATATGTATATGGACCTTCACAGCAACCCTTTCGATCTGCATCTTAAAATACAGCATTTTATTTTTGTCTGTTCCGAATAAAACAAGCGATTTTTCAAAAATCCATAAGTGCAGTTTTTTTTAATAAAGCAAATTTTCCTTTTCATAACACTATTTCTAATATTTAAGGTAGTTGCCCTCCATGAGGCATTCGTTTTTTCAATTCTGTATATACATAGACTTTAAGAGATAAAAGCGTACTTATTGTATCAGCAGTTATTTTTCGAGCATTCAATTCATGAACTAAAACATCAATGATTTATTCGTTAGAACAGTTATCTACCTTCCGTCTAATTGACCGCGCACCACCTGTGCACATGAATCTCCTAACACGAAGAAAATACCAATGATATTCGCACTAATGCCAAGATAAATATGAAATATGAGAGAGTATTCGTAGATAAAAATGGCGGATTGATTTACCGTGGCCCAGCCGGAGATCCGAGATCCGGTCCGCTGTGAACCTAACGGGAAACAATCCGGTTAATACATGTTTGATTCAAACTTAGTTTTGAAGCGGAACTGGCTGAAATCCGACGAATAGTCTAATTGTAAGATTTGAAATAAAAAATGGATTTTAATAGCTAAGGAGGATTTCGTGAGCGAGGACTTTTTTAGTTCACGACCTTCATGCTGGATGTTAGAGAACTGGCCACTATAAAAAAAGCGTGATTATATTCCTACGATTTGCTTTTGTTTTTGATTCCGTTGTGATCCTGATTTCATGTTTCGCTAATGATATAATAATTGTTATATTTGTGATCGTAGGAACCAAGTTTTATTATCGACTAAAAATACACATACAAAAAAGGCTGTCACTCACGCAAGTATTGTAAGACCTGTTTCATTTGATTACTAGCTGTTGCCTGCGACTCCGTCCGCGAAGAACAGGGGTATAAAAAATAGCCTACGACCTATTATCAGGCCTACCGAATATGGAAAAGAAAGTTTCATAAAAATTGGTCAAGCCGTTTCAAAGGAGTTCGATAAGAAACACCGTGACACGAGATTTCTATATATTAAATAAATAAATATTAGGGGGACAATCTTACACAAATCGATCTAGTCCCAAACTAAGCAGAGCTTGTACTATGGGTACTAGACGACGATAAACATACTTATATAGATAAATAAATACTTAAATACATAGAAAACATCCATAACTCAGTAACAAATATTCGTGCTCATCACACAAATAAATGCCCTTACCGGGATTTGAACCCAGGACCTCTTGCTTCGTAGGCAGGGTCACTACCAACTAGGCTAAGCGGTCGTTAAATTAGATTTTAAGATAATGATATAAGCATAAAGTTTTGCTGTAAGAAAATGATAATGAATATAATGATATATAATAAGCATAAAATTTTGCTTGTAAGGAAATTTAAATGTGTTTCAGTAGAAACTCGTTTTTCAATGTAATAAATACTTATTTATAAATCATTATCACGGTTGAAATTAAAACTAAGATATTTTCCTTTTTAAACTATTAGTAGATAAATACGATAACATTACCCTAGGTACTTGGTTCATATTGCTATAAATAAAAGTCCTTAAGAAGAGGCAAAAATAATTTGCTGATCACCACATTTTATGATTTGTATCAATTCCTTTGCACGTTTTGTTTTTAATATTAAATGTACAAGCGTTTTGGCTTTAAATTAAACGTCGATTCATTTTAAGTAGTGGTGTTCTTCAAATATGTATGTTATACCTACTATTAATATTTGGAATCGTATTCAAATAGACCTCGTTTCATGCATTATTAACATCATAATTCATTTCAATATCCAATTTAAAACAACCAAACAATAATGTAATCAATTCCATCAAACACAATAAAATTGGACAGTTTTGTTTGAATGCGTAGGACGTAAAATAAGGTATTAATGGGTTTTTATTTTAATTGGCTAGGCTAATTGGTGCAACATGGTGCTTGTACCTACTTACGAGTAAATACCGACGTTCTATTGGCTTCCGTATCACGCACGTTGTTAACTATTTTAGTACTTGTACCGAGTAAGAACTACATAGTGTAAACTAATTAAAATAAAGAGATAAACTTTGAGTGTTTCGTTTGTACGTAGGACTTAATGTCTGGAACTACTGAATCATAGCTATTTAAAAAAACTAGAAAGCCCTGACAAATTCTTAATTAACATTATATTCAGTCGAAGGCATAAATATCTATACAGCCATCGCGTCAAATATATGTAAAATATATGTAAAATACATAAGCTTCCATTTCACGGTTTATTCGCGTTACTGACTGAAGTAGGTAATGTTATTGAAGTACAAAACGGTGACTGTCAAAAGCAGATCTTTGAATTTTTGCTTTTATTACGGCGTTTAATATCCAAGTACTTGCAAAAACCGTAAAAATCGTGGTGGCCCAAGTTTTTGATCGTTTCTATTATACTACTGATGCTTTTAAAAAGAAACCTACACCCAAAACAATACGCCGCTTTGTTGTAAACAAACAAATTTGCATACATAATGTGGTTACCAACTAATTTCTGTTAAGTTAATCACGCTCCCAGACGCTCTATATTATACAAGCTCAGCGTAGTTTGACGTTACATATTATCTATTTTGTATAAGCTGTACTCGCATGAAAGAATTTGTATTGTATTGTAAAACAAATTCGTAAGCCTGATTTTACACAATTTTAAAAGTATCATCTTACATACTTTTATCGCTCCTCCTTCACCAACCGTACAGCTAAGGAGTGGAATTCCCTGCCTGCGACTGTGTTCCCTGAACACTACAATTTGGCCGTTTTCAAATCTAGGGTGAATGAGCATTTACTAGGCAAGCGTGCTCCATCGTAGGCCTCATCCCGGGTCCATATTGGGTTCGCTAAAGTTCATCACCCGAAATTGATTTTCCTAACGATTTGTACTCCTAATGATCACTGTTCCTAAAGTTTTGTTTCCTAAAGTATTCGTTCCTACAATTTATTTTACTATTAACGTAGTCTATAACACTCAGTTTCCGAAAATTAATTTTCCTAACTATTTGAACTCCTAATGATCACTGTTCCTAAAGTTTTGTTTCCTAAAGTTTTCGTTCCTACAATTTATTTTACTATTAACGTAGTCTATAACACTCAGTTTTCCGAAAATTGATTTTCCTAATGATCACTGTTCCTAAAATTTTGTTTCCTAAAGTTTTCGTTCCTACAATTTATTTTACTATTAACGTAACACTCAGTTTCCGAAAATTTTAAGTAATAAATTCGCTGTTGAAACTTTATGTATTACTCCTACAATATGTTTTTTCATAACACATTCTTAATCATAAAGTTTTTTTTTTGTTAAATTTTTACTCCTATTATTAATAGGTAGTGCCGTTTTAAAAATCATTCAATGTTATTAAATCTGTAATATTTATGATTCTTATTTGAGGGTATGCACTATTTACGGTACCGATCTCAGTCAATGGCTAACTTCATGTCGTCGGTGCAGCGCATATCTTTACGAAGCGTGTTTGTTCTATCAACATGGATTATATTTTATGATTTTCGGCGTTTCAACTGTATGGATTACCTAATGGAAATAATCATTTTCTGTGCTGTTACAAAAAAAAACCTAACACCTGAACCTAACCTATCCGAGTCGCTTCTGCCCTAAAAGGTCTTGCTCGCTCGCTTCACTCGCTCGCTGCCAGCGAGGTAGCGATTAGGATATACGAAAGGGTGTAAAAAAAGATAAAATATAATGATGAATAATAGTGTAAAAGATAGTTATGTTTAGAAAATACAGAAAAACAAATAGTAGTATGATATGTTTATTGCAACGGACATTAGGAAGTTAAATGTATAATAATGTTCAATTTTATGAATAAAAACAAATCTACATAAAAAAGATATGATGATGAATAATAGTGTATAAGATGGTTATGTTGAGAAAATATAGGAAAACAAATAGTAGTATGATAGATGTTTATTGCAACGGACATTATGAAGTTTAATGTATATAATGTTCAATTTTATGAATAAAAACAAATCTACATAAAATAGATATGATGATGAATAATAGTATAAAAGATGGTTATGTTGAGAAAATAATAGGAAAACAATTAGTAGTATGATAGATGTTTATTGCAACGGACATTATGAAGTTGAATGATTAGGGATTCGGAACGTTAGGAACAGAGTAGTTATGAGTAGTGATTATTAGGATATAAATTTTTAGGAACAACATTTTCGGACTTCCGATAATCGACAGTAAAAAATTAGTTCAACTTTGGCGCACCCCCTCATCTTCGCTTTCTATCATGCGTGATTGTGGTCAAACGCAAGCCTGTATATTATATAAAAAAATGAGCTGTCAAAACACAATCCTCCTATAGATTTTGTATGGCAATTGCTAGTTATGTCGTCATTTCTATGCCAACTAAATCGACTATTAATTTACCTGTTTTAACCTCCTGCCACCCAAGAAAAAAAAACGCGAAATCAGCTAAACGCCCAATGTGCAATGTATAAGCCACAACTCTTCAACGTCATTACCGCCCACGAGTTTAAACCTTTTTTTTTGTGAAAAAGTTAACCAGGATATTTTATATTTTTTTGTAGGTTTATATAAGTAAGAGTTAATAGAGTAAGCCCATTTTCAACTTTATATCTTTAGTTCATTTGGATACACGTTGGGTTAGGTTAGGTTAGGGCAAGTTAAGGCATAAAATAACATATTTCTAGGACACATACTCTTAATTTTGTTCATATTCATTAATAGTTAACTACATAATATCAGAAAGTGAACCAAAAAGAGTTACCAAATAGAAAATATAACGTCAGTAAACTTCAAACTTTTCATATTCAAATAAATAATGATCAACGGTTCGCAAATCTCGTTATTGTAGAATCAGCAAGAAAATCTTTATTCTTTTTAACAGGTAAACCTAAAAAAAACTTGCGTGCAAAATGTAAGTAATTATAATTTTTGTAACAGTAATGCTCAATGATCAGTGTAATGTACATAATCTTTCGATTGCAAAATAAAAATAGTTATTAATGACGTTGACTGAAAATAACATCAAATTATAATAAATACTACATTTAGGGTAATTTTAACGCTACTTTAAAAACAAGAAAAGTCAAGATTCATGTAATAAATCAAGATTTTTTACTTACCTGTCGTGCATGTTGGCGGCAAGCCGGCAAAATGACGAGGAAAAAAATTTGTCTGTGAACGAATTTCACTTTAGCGCGAAAATTTAAATGTTTATGCACACTGGGCGTTTAGCTCAAAATTTTATGGCTCAAGTCTGGGCGGTAATGCTGAGTGTTACTTTGTACAATGTACTGTACATTGGGCGGCAGAAGGTAGCAGCTAAAAATGGAATTTTGCAGTTGTAAATTAATTTGGTTATCGGGCTTAAAATAAAGTTTTTTTTTCTAGGGTCGCGTCTCGGAATTATTGTTTTAAGGTCATCATCATCATCATCCCTATTATAAGTGACTTCTAACCAAACTGTGCTTCTAACTTTTACTTTTCACAACTTATGAAATAACAACTTTACTTTTACGTATTTAATCAACAAATACAGCAGGAAGAACCATAAACGCTTATCTTTCGTCGGTAAATAATGTTTGATATGTAGTAGGCTACATACTAACGCCGCAAGTTTTACGGGCCTACCGGTCATTAATCACCCCGAGTCGTTTGGCTATTATTAGGGGAACTGCCGGTGGATTTAAATATCTACACCTCTATAAAAGCTAGTTATTGACGTTGTGTCGGTAACTATTCCTGCTGCTGATTAAACTGTATTGAACTGTATTCACAGCCCGCCCGATATTTTCACAAATATTAATTCGGTAAAAATGATTCACATTGTTGCGAAGCAAGATTTATTCAATTTTCAATAATGTCTATCATGCATACCTGGTCTGATGGTTTAATTATTTTTAAATTGAACAAATGTTTGAATTTCAACTTTGAAATGTTTTTTTTTTGGAGAACCCTTCTGGTTTCGCTATATCTATCTGTCCCTATACATTGAATTTTTTTTTTCTCATCTACCCCATAGCACGAAGAGTTTTTAGATAGGTTTATCAAAAAAAAAAATAGTCATTCATTACACGCGGTTAACCAGAGTAAAAGGTTCTTAATTTATGAAGTCGAAATTAAAACACAGTTATATTCGAAACTAACTTTTGTTACTTTAAAGGACCTTTTACAATGGCTGTGACTCAATATGTTAGTATTTATTATTTAAGAAAAAAAAACTATTTTTTGATTTGGTTGAAAAGTTAACTACCCGGGAATCCAGGTACAGAAAACATATCTAGTGTAAAAGAACAAATTTAAAAATCAAACTAACATAACTAGCTTAGGTGCTCGTAGGTTTTGGTAGTTAACGAGTAATTTGCCAATCGAAACAAATTATTTGTCGGCCGCATATCACTACGGAACCCTCTGCGTGACACTGAGACTCTGCACTTGACCATTTCTTTAATCCATACTAGTATTATACAAAAATACGAATGTGCGTCTGTCTATTACATCTTCATGCTTAAACCGCTGAACCGAGTTAGATTTAATTTAGAATTATTATTTAATCGTACGGCGTAAAACATTAAACAATTACACTAAAGAAAGAAACTACAAATTAGCTATTAATAATTAATTAATTAATTTAGAATGGACATAGGATAGTTTTTATCCCGGAAAACTGCATAGGTCCCATGGGACAGCGATAAACGAATTCTTTGCAGACGGATTTGCAAGCAACAGCTTGTTTACAGTAAAATTTGAATCCAGAAGCTCATTTGTATCCGTTAGATACTCACATTTTAGAATAAATTACATTCTGTTCGTGAATGAGACTAGTCATCGAAGCGCGTCGGGGCACGATAGTGATATCAAACTATGCGGTTCCCAACCTCAGATATCGTAACACCACGAATTCAATTATACTTCAACGACTTTAATGAGCGCTTGGCGTGAACAAAACAAGCTCACTCAACGCCATTTAAAAGTCAATATTAATAGATTAAGATTTTAATTACCATTTGTGCTATGGAAAAGTTGATTACTGACGGTTAAAATTAATATGCAGTGATTACGGTGCTTAAAATATAATTAAGTGGACTAAGGCTACGGTCACTTGGGCTGACGGTGGTCGGGTTGACCCGGTACCTGCCGGCTGGAATTTTGTGTTTACGAATTCACGAAGCACTGCGCGTTATCGAATCTATTCCGAATATGCAAATGTTGCCAAACAAAGGGTAAACGGTTTGACTCATGCTATCCATCTACAGTTTCTTTACAAAAGGGCAGGTCTAGTGCCAAAGCGGGGTAACGTAACACAAAAGCTTAGTCGGTGGGAAACTGGGTCGTGTGCATTGCAGCGTTTTTATTTTTGGTTTATCTTTTTCTAAATTATTCACATTAGAAAACCAGAAAAGTATAGATGGTGCTGGGAACTCGTCCAAGTTTCTCATGATTTCGTGATACGTGCTTCATAAACACCAAGCTGAGTGTTGGCGTATAAGGTGAAACTCTACGTGTTCTCGAAATCTTATACGTTTTAGTTTCGGTATTATTTTGAAAAAATCATTTCAGACTGATAACCGTATTCGAATAAATACCAAAAATCGGAAAGTAAGATTTCTGAGTTTGATGGTATTTTTTTTCCTATCATCATCCCAGTTTATAGCCTATATACACCCCACTGCAGGACACAGACCTTCTCTTAGAATGAGAGGGTTGGGTCATAGTTCCCACGAGGTAACTTTACATACACCATTGAATTTCTTCTCAGGTGTGTGTAGGTTTTCTCGCAGTAAAGCTCGTGGTAAATTTCAAATGTGATTTCGCATATAAACTCGGAAAAGCTCAGAGATGCGTGCCCGGGCCCGAACCCTCTGCTTGAGAGGCTAGAGCTCAAACCACTAGGCAACCACGGCTTAATAGTTCATAGATATGGACCTCCGCAAAGTAAGAATAAGAATAAATTTATTTATTTTTATTTATTTATGCCATACAATACCCTTAGATTGTTATATCTGGCACTGGCAAACTCGATAATAAACTATGGTATATCCAGCTATGGTAGAACCTACAAAACATATCTACAGCGAATATATGACTTGCAAATTAGAATATTGAAAACAATAGTTCCACTCAAAGTTAAATACCTACACAGAAATAACTATAATAAATTGTTTCAATAGAATAGAATAGAATAGAATAATTTATTGACCATGTAACATACATGACATTTAGCACGTCATATATTTTAACAACTTTGAGCGATATAGTATTCCATGCATTATTCAATTAAATACTTAAAATCTGATTTATCTTCTCTTAAGAAATCCATGTATTCATTAATAGAATAAAAAGGATTCTCCTTCAGAAATTTCTGGATTTTGATCCTGAAGGATTTCATTGGTAGACAGGTTATTCTGGTTGGTAGTAGGTTGTACATTTTAATATTGTCGAGTCCTTAGTGTTTTTGATAAGGTAAAATTAGCTGTGATATTAGAGTATAAGAACCGAATAGATAAACTTGATAAGTATACAAGACCAGCCAACCTCCGGCACTTAACCAATCAATCCTATTTCAAGGTACCAAAGAGCATAAATCAATATGGCAAAAGAGTGTGGTCAAATTACTTGCCACATATCCTAAACAGTTTCCCCCATGATACCATAAAATGTGTACTTGATAAGCCAATACAGCAGACTAAGAGTATTGTAAAAAAGTACCTGTTAACTAATAATAACTAATTATAATAAGTTAATGTAATGTTAATGAAAGTAAGTTGTTAGTATATAATCTTAAATTTAAAAGATTGTACTAATAATATTAGTAATTAATTTGTATTTTGAAGAAATTAAATAAACAGTTTAAATTTTTAATTTTTTAATTTTTTTTTATTTACAAAATCATTATTGATAATAACAATTGTAGGTAAATATCCGGCGGAATAATAAACGCCTGAATCAATCAATTAGGGTCTTTACAAAGATATTTGTAAACGGCTTTGTGACACTACAGGAGACCAAAGAGCTGGCAACTACCTCGCACAACGTATCAGCATTGCTATACAGCGAGGTAATGCTGCCAGTGTCTTTGGGTCCATGCCGCGGGGGGAACCTTTTGTTAATTTTATTTAGTTTTAGTTAAAGTTAGTTTTATTTTAATTATAGTTATGCAATAGTGATTTTTTTACGGCCTCACTTTTTTGTCGCAGTACTCAGTCCTGGTTAGGTATTAAGTCCATGGTATCAGCAACTTGTAAGATCTACAATAAAATTTATTATTAGGGTTCAATATATATATTTTTTTTTCAGCTTCGACGTCCGCGGCCGCTCGTTCAACAAGGCACTGCAATGGTCCGATCCAAATGCGTTCGGCCCCCGCGCCTACTTCGCTACCGTGGCGCGCCCCGCCGCACTCACACTCGACACGGTACAACTAGACGACGAAGGCATCTACAGATGTCGAGTGGACTTCAAAAACTCGCCAACGCGCAATTTCCAGATACGACTGTCTGTAATCGGTGAGTGATTTGACAAAATTCAAAAAATATTTTCTGTAAGTAGGCCGCAAAAGACTTTTTTGAGAACACCAGCTCCAGCGCTTTTTGATAAACCATCAAAAACTGGACCGACCGGCTAACCTAGTTGTTAGAGAACCTGACTACGAAGCTTGAGGTCCCGGGTTCGATTCCCGGTTGGGGCAGATATTTGTGTGAAAAATACGAATGTTTGTGCTCGAGTCTTGGATGTTTAATGTGTATTTAAGTATGTATTTATCTATATAAGTAAGTTTATGCGTTGTTACCCATGTTGTTGTTTGTTTACCCATTGCTTAGTTTGGGTCTAGATCAATTATTGGTGTGAATTGTCCCGTGATATTTATATATTTATTTATTTTATTATTGCCAAGAAGAATCCGCCACAGAAAACTTAGACACGAAGGTTATTATAAAATATCATATTACAAATTTAATGTAATCCTAATGTGACGTTACGTAACGTAAAATTAGTAATACAATCAAAATTGAGTACCAAAACAAAAAATACTTGAAAAAATCGAATTAAGTTCTTTTTAAGGATCTCTTACTTCTATTCTTTATTGGGATGTATAAATTCAAATTTAAATTCAAATAATTTATTGTTAATTATAGGTACATGTGAAGTTGGAAAATCATATTGAAAGAACCACTATAATTTTCTCCTTAGGCGTACAAGCGTATAGTCTCTTAATTATTAAGTACTGGACTAAGGGGCTGTTTCAACACCCATTGATTAATTTTAACCGTCTGATAAATGTGATGCCGTCTCCGTCTAATCGAACAAAACAAACAGAGACGGCATCACATTTATCCGTCAAATAAATTTGATCAATGGATGGTGAAGTACCTAAATGTCTCAGAGATAATTAAATAAATTACGTATAGATTCCATATCGCCGACTGTCTTAGCGCATACTTTGCCACTATGCCGTCCTTAGGGTAGGTACGTTTACTCAGCAGTCTGTTTTACAGATCCATTTTACCTTAACTGTATTTATACGGTGATCGCGTATGTAGTTGTATGAGCAAATTTACACACATTACAGTACCGAAACACTATACCTATGCTGTGTGTTGGTGTGCGTGAACTCTCTCATGCAAATACATACGCCATCGCCGAATAAATACGAATACGATAAAACGGTCCTGCCTGCCCAGCACTGTTTAACTGCACGATTGAGGCATCCTGTCCAGTAGTATCGCTTTCTCGTATAACTGTTTAAACTTAAAAGCCAGGAAATCTTAAACCGCGAATGTTACACTAAACGTGATTGATTATGCTTTAAAGGTTAACCACTGCAGGCTATAGTTTTATATACATACATGTAGAAATGCGTATTGTAGATCGTCTTCGCGTACACACGATGATAGATCATTACATTATATTTAAATACTTTATTAAAACCATGAAACGAGATACGACGTTTCGACCGACAGTTTGTGTCAAAACTCGTTAACTATCAATTAAAGTGTAACTTGTTAAAAACCACTACAAAAAAACTTTATAAGAAGCTAAGCTTTTAATAACAGCGACCTCATAAATAATTTTAGTTAAGTAATCCATTGCGAAAAAGCGTCCCTTTTTGCTGGCAGCGATACCGAATAAAGCAAGGACACAGCCTCTATTAACATTCAACACCGCACTCTGTTATATTGTTAAAATTCCAATCCAGCCAGTTTTTCATATAGCTTTAATAGAGAGAAGTCGTCATATTTTTTGCTGCCTGAAGTTCGAACGTGTGAAATTTGAAATAACCATTCGAAAGTTTTTAATCTACCTATACCTACAGTTGTGGCCATATAATTAAGAACGATTATTTATTGAGATGATTTTTTCAAAGTAACAAGTATAACTAATTGCCCGTATTTTTTTTATTTCTCTCGGTATTGCGAAACTTTTCCGTACTACCGGTACATTCATTTATGCCACATAGTTGGTTAAAAAATTAATAGAGAAACTTTATACATTCGATCTGAACCTAGTATTAGTACTTAGTGGCTGGTCACGTAATTAAGAACGCTGAATAGTTTATTATTTTTTCAAATTTAAATAGAGAACACTGTGTGGCTCTGTGGTTGTAGATTATTATTCGTATAATTTTGGCGCCATTTCGTGCTGTTAAAGTCTTAAAAGTGATTACTTCGTATAAAAACAATGGGGAAAAATAAAAGTTGTGATAAATCTACAAGAGAAGTAATAATAAAACTTCGCGAGACGAATTGGTCGTATAAAAAGATAGCCGACTATCTGCAATGTTCAAAAACAATGGTTTTCCATGCCGTAAAGCATTTTTCCACGTATCAAACTACTACAAACGTTCCACGTGGACCTAGATAGAGAAAGTCATCTCGTCGAGATGATCGAAATATCGTTCGTTTGGCAAAACAAAATCCTTTTAAAGGGTCTAATGAGTTGAGAAAAGAATATTTTGGCGAAAACAACCCTTCAGCAATCTCTGCACGCACTATTCGAAGGCGTTTGGTAGAAAATAAGTTGAACGGAAGGATAGCAAGGAAGGTGCCTATGTTGAAACGATGTCATAGGCAAGCCCGACTTATATTTGCAAGAAGGTATGAAAACTGGACAGTCAGACAGTGGAAAAACGTTCTTTTTTCTGACGAGACAAAAATAAATAGGGTATGTTCTGATGGAAAACGATATGTACGACGCCCTCCGAATAAAGCATTCGACCCGAAGTACACAAAAGTGACATTAAAGCATGGCGGGGGAAATGTGAAAATTTGGGGGTGCTTTTCTGGACATGGCGTTGGACCTGTTAGGCTGATAGAAGGAAACATGGATCAATTCCAATACAAAAATATACTGCAAGAAACAATGTTACCATATGCCGAAGACGTGCTTCCGGTTATTTGGACATTCCAGCACGACAATGATCCAAAGCATACTGCACGCACCGTTAAGGAATTCCTCACATCACAATCAGTTTCTGTCTTAGATTGGCCAGCCAACAGCCCAGATCTTAACCCAATAGAGTATCTTTGGTGCGAAGTCAAGAAAAAGGTTTCATATCGACAGTGTGGCAATTTGAGAGAGCTGTACGACGTTTTCTTAGAAGAATGGAACTCTATTTCTCTTGCGAAATGTCAAAAATTGATAGATTCAATGCCTCGCCGGTGTAAAGCCGTAATTAAAAGCCGTGGACATGCTACTAACTATTAATTTTAATTCAAATGTATTAAATTGCTTTTTTTTTCTATACCAACTTCACATTAATATGATTTATTTAATCTAAGCTTCATATAAAACAACTCTCGAGCAGTTTAATAAATCGTTCTTAATTATTTGTCCAGCTTCATTACTATTTGAATTTATTAGTATAGAGAACAAATAAAATTTGTAAAAAAAAATGTTAGCAATTATACACTATTATTCTTAATCCCGTTTGCTCTATCCATGTGGCTATTTTATAACATAACTTGTTACTTCTAAGAAGGAACACAACTAGACATATGACATGATTTAGATAAAAAAAAATCGGAAACTTCAAATCGTTCTTAATTGTATGACCACCACTGTATATGATTTTTTTTTTTGTGTTTGCATTATTGAAAATGGTGAAAATAATTATGAAGAAAATTTTCGATAGCAGCCAAACTTTGATTTTCATGGAGATGTTTTATCTATTATACATAGATACAAGCAGGTACATACTTAAATATTTTGTAAAATAGTAAATTTAGGTGTGAAATAAATTGAACTTTTATTAAAATGCTGCAGCTAGGAACAAGGATCACTTAACGAGTTGAATCGTTTCACAGATAACTTCCCGCGCAGCCCCAAACCTCCAAATACTAGAATGGGAAACGCACAGCTGCTCGCATTCCCACACTGAAAAACTTTAGCGTAGAATGTCTGCCCTATGCTGAAAATTTATAAGAGAACCTTATCTAAAAAGCCAGCCTTTCAACGGCTTTCGCCGAGCGAGCGATGCAAAACAAAGCTTTGTTAGAGCTCCTTTGAATTTCGGTAAGGAAAATGAGAGGTTACACACGACCGTGGTCCCCATCAAAGAAGCCTCAGAGTGGTGTTATTACAATAATGTACTGCGATACCACGTTTGGAGTGGCGAAGCTTTTAGTACGCGCCGGATGCGAGAACCGAACCCGACAGGCCCTAAGCGTGTTAACTCGCAAACGAAAACATGTTTTTCTTGCCACTAATATAATGATCTTACCACTCGGTTACGCTCTCGCACCTAAAGATGCAAGTGCGCCCAACGCTGCTTAGACATGTTAACACTAGTTAAAGATGCTAAATTGTAAATAACAACTTTTTACCAAAAAATTAAACCGCCGAAAAAACTGAAAAGCAAAAAATAATACCTTTTTTGTTTGACCTTAATCTAGGTACCAGTTTGAAGTCGGTGTCTCAGCACGAGCCAAGAGGAGTGGACCTATAATCGTCTACCTGATTGGCTTCTATCACTCCTCCTGGCTCGTGCTGAGGCACCGACTTCAAACTAGTACCTAGATTAAAAAAAAAAAAAAAGGTTAATACCTTTTTGCTTTTCAGTTTTTTCGGCGGTTTAATTTTTTGTTAAAAAGTTTTATTTTATACTTTTTTTCCATCCTTGGGGTAATTTTTTTCCAAATTTATAATACCAACTTCAAGGTATACCCTATCTATCCAATAAAAAAGAATTTTGAAAATCAGACTACTCTGTAAAAAGTAAGTCAATCATCCCCTGTTTTCCTACCCTTAGGGTAGGAATATTATTTCCAAATTTAAATGGAACCACCCTTGGGGTATACGCTTTCCAATAAAAAAAGAATCATCAAAATCCGACTACTCTGTAATATGTTATGCGTGGTTATATAGTACAATCAGTAACTGAACAATCAATCATCCCCTGTTTTTCTACCCTTAATGTAGGAATATTGTTTCCAAATTTAAATAGGACCACCCTCGGGGTATACGCTTTCCAATAAAAACAGAATCATCAAAATCGGACTACTCTGTAAAAAGTTATGCGTGATCATACATAAAATATATATATATATATATATATATATATATATATATATATACACGTCGAATTGAGAACCTCCTCCTTTTGTTTTCGTCGGTTGAAGAAACATCCGTAACAACACGTTGTCGGTACACATTCCTCCCGTTTCTAAAAACAGCTTTTTGATTGGAACAAACACTTCACTGTAAGGATATATTATTGAGCCTCTCATGCCAAGTCTCGCTTCTGATATTTATTTAGAACCACCCACAACGTACACAAACGCCTTATCCACTGTAGCTACCTTCGACGGGTATTCTCAACTAACAAAGCATTTTACTAACTTCATGGCCACTGCAAAGCTGTACAAGTTTACCACAAGTCATTGGTGCAAGAAGGAAGCGTGTACCTTCGTAAATTATGTATCTTTGTATATTAGAAAATAAAAAGAATTTACTGTATTCGAACCTCTGTCAATTATAAGCCCTTTGAAAATTTTGTAATTGTAGAAAAAACGAAAAGATTTTTTAAAATATATAAATCAAAGCATACGATATGAAACAAAGCTAATATTTGATTATTGCTTTACCATAGTTAAATTAATCTCTACGTTTTCTATTGTTGCTGTCATTAATGTTAAACGTACACAAAAAGGGTCACCAACACCGTTTTATTGGTTACCTATCATATTCTCGAAAAGCTCATTTCCGAATATTAAAATTCCGAAAACGAAACTCCTTTTTTTCATTTTCCAAATTATTGTTTGTCCGAAATTTCATACCATACCATACTTTCTTTTGCCAAATGTTTTAAAATCCATTTTTTTATTTGCCAAATGGTTCAAAATCCAACTGCATGAAATTCCGTAGGATCAGTTGCCAAATATATATTTATTCCGCAAAATTATTATTCTGCAAAGGTCAGGGGTACAAAAGGCGACCATACAATTATGTGTGGAGCGTAATATTCATTTTTTTGTTTAATGTTGCCCAAATATGTTATTGAGTTTGCTCCGCTTCGCTCCCGCCTTTGAACCTAATCTATCCGAGTCGCTTCCGCTCCGAACCGTCTTGCTCGCTCGCTTCGCTCGCTCGCTAAAAATTAAGCAATGTTGTCTTACTCTGATGTTAGGTAAGGTAGATAATAAAAACTTACTTTCGGCTTTTCGTTACATTTAGATTTTGAAAATATGGCAACTAATTAGGTTGGCAAATAAAAAAATGGATTATTGTAATTCGGGATTTTGAATTTGTTGGCAAATAAAACTGTGATTAAATGAATCCGTGGCATTGTGAAGTTGTGGAAAAACAAAACGTATGGATTTTAAAAAGTCGGAGAACCGTTTTCGGATAAATGAAATTCGAGTAAAGGAGTTTCTAAACATCGATAGGTTCCCCGTTTTATTGCTATTCGGTAATCAGTTTTCTAAAATAATTTTGCTATATCAGTTTGCCTAAGTCAGTTCTCACATAAAGTTTATATGTTTGAGCTGAATATATTTGAATAAAGTGTCCTGCACACGTAAGCAATTCATTCCGTACGAATGCGACATTCCTATGGAAAGTTCTAAGGAAACTGAAAGAAATACCAAAGTAACGACCTTGGCTGTAAAAGCTAGAAATCAGTGTTTAAAGAAGGTGTCTATTTCTTTTAGGATGCAATCCAATATTATTATCTTAAAAACAAATCCATATCTACTTTAGTTTCGTTATTGTCGTGAAAATTGATACTTAAATGGTTGAAATAATTCAAACAACGTCTGAGGTCTTTCGAATAAATGATGTAAAAATCTACGCCTTCGATGCTAATTCATCCGTTTCTGAGCAGATCTAAACTGTTATTGACTGGCAGGCTCGCATTAATAAACTGTACCTTTTTAAATATATTTCTGGTGAACAAACTGCCTTTACAGTGGACGATTTGAACTTTTGCGCAATAATGCTGTGACGTTTAATTTAGACAATTAACGGCTCTCAGACCAAATAATAACTATAGATGGAGTTTGTGAACGTTAAAGTGAGACCTGTTCAAACTACGTCTCACTGTGTACATACAGTTTCACGCACACTAACTTCGTCAAGCAAACTAGCTGAAATTAAATTAAGGAACCACTTTCTTCCATTTTGGCCGTAAAAAAATTTCTGTAAAAAGTTTTCAATTTTGCAATTCGTATGAAAATTTGTATTTTCTCTTTTATTCGTTTTCACCGTCTTATTGTCGAAGTCGTAAAGTGATATCAAAAAGTCCAGTTACTTTTAATACTGGCTGTGCGTCAAATGTGATCTAAAATGTGGTTTCCGTTGTGCAACGAATTAGGTACCTACTTAATACGGGCTTTGGTTAACAAAACATTATCTAAGTTGTTTGTAATTGTTAATTGTTAACCTCTTGCTGCCTGTAACTCGCGTGGGCGCGAAGGCTCCGCGGCGGGCGCTGCCTGGCCCGAGAATTTATTATACCTTACCTATCTACATTATGTTTATCGCGGAATTTTAAATTGTAAACGAGCTCCTATACTTAGGGTACTTGAAACTTTCATATGACTACTTAAGTTGACAGTTTCATCCTACTTATGCCAACTGATATTGACGAATTGTTAAAACTGGCAATGGTCTTATAGGAATTTATTTATTGAAAAATATGAAAATTCTAAAGTGAAGTGATTTTTTTTATTGTAGGAATAACTTATTCCTGTCTGTGCTGATCATGAAGAACAGAATTTACGTTTCACTGAATAAAGTCTGGCAACATACCTTTAATACGTAATGCAAATAAAGTAAAACGCAAACAAACGCAGTGAAAAGTCGGTTGGCAAGGTTTAAATGTTTCACGCCAATTAGCAACATTAATTCAGGCTACAATACCGCAATCGTTTTTCTCCTTCACGATTTGGTAGAAAACCTATTCGTTTTTATGCAAGTTCGCTTTATTATTTGCCGTTTAGCGAGCGTTGCAATTTATATGGCTCGGCGTGTAATGTATCTGTGTTGGCGTACTAACATCCGCGGCCTGCAGTGTACTTCCGTACGTAATTCTTTCTCGACCGGGTTTTGAGTTAAGCGAAGCAATATGTAACAGTTAAGTGGGGGTTGCAGCGCGGGCGTGATCGTAAGTCATGGCGTCGACGCGCCGCGCCGCGCCAAGGAATCCTACAACAAACCTATACATCATACTGTTTAAACAAGCCAACCTCTTTATGAGTCAGCTACTTGGGCCGTGCGTAACTTACTTGAACAAGTTTGCTCGTTTGTTTGATCAATGTTCGTATGAAATCAATATTGATTTTTCGCGGCAACATGGATGCAAGTCTACATTAAACTGTTTTAATTAAGTCCCGTGATGAATAATAAACTTAATTTAAACATGTTTGCCTGTCCCGGAAGTAATATGGTCTGAAATATTTGTGTGTCAACCTCTGGGAGCAAAGAATAATTCTTCGGGCATACTTTGGATACGCGAAGGGATATGTGCGGAACGCCTGAGCTTGGGTAGGTACGCAAAATGGGCCATTGTGCATGCATGCCACCTATGTACTGTACTTTCAGCGGGGCTTGACGGTTATCTCGATCGCGGCTCGCAGCGAATGAGTGATGAGCGCTGCATTCCATCCAATGTTGGCGTGTACTTATATTCGTGTCGTATTGCCGGTGTTTTGATGATAGTCTCAGTGTTTGATCGTTCATTTTCATCATTATACCAGCCAGCCGAAAGACGTCTACTGTGGACTAATGCCTCCCCCAAGGAGTTGCACAACGATTTGTCCTACGCTCCCCGCATCCAAGTGGTTCCTGTAGCCTTTACCAGATCGTCGGTCATTCTTGATACAATCTCTGATACAATTGATTTGAATTGAAATAGCTTTATGCATTACACAAGCGGTTATTATATAATTACGCGTTAAACAAAATTATTATGCAATACAATACAATACAAATATTCTTTATTGAACACCAAAACAGTACAGAAAAAAAAATATTAGGGGACAATCTTACACAAATTGACATAGTCCCAAACAAAGCAAAGCTTGTATGTACTACTAGACATCAACAACACACATAGACACGAAAACATCCATGCTCATCACACAAATGACTTACTGGGATTCGAACCCAGGACCTCTTGCTTCGTAGGCAGCAAAAATTAATAACAATAAAAAAATTATAGGTATAAGTTCTGCGAAAATAACTTTTAACATACGTTAAGTTGTAGCAAATAATTTAATGAGATCCATCTTGTAGCGTTTGGTAATTGCTTAATATGACAAATTTCGTAGGAAATTTGAATATCTGAAGATAAATTATATCCTAAATTAATGAGTACTCATCTGAAGCGTAGATAGCAGAAGTAAAGTATCTGTTTCCTTCATTATGTGAGTTTGATAGCGTCCCATACAGCCGGCCCAAGTTTGAGCTTTCAGAAATGTGATTATTTAGGGAACTTTAGGTGAACGTCTAAACATGAACTTGCGAAACTTAATTGTTGTAATATAATCGGTTTAGTACTCAACTTTGCTTTTATGTTAAGATATGACTATGTGTGATAACGGTACCTACCATGCTCTTATATCAACTTTCATGTAGGTTGCTCGTAATAACATTTTGCTTATGAACTCTTGATGCTTTAAACTCTAACGTTAAAATACTGGGACCATATAATACTTTTATAGCATTAATGCAGCGTTACTCCCTTTCTGTTCAAACATTTCTGATTCACGATTATTCCCTTTGATATCAAACAAGCATATTTTTATCAGACCCGCACGTCAGCATACCTAGTTACGACGCAATAACCGCACCATAATTTATAAAACACGCAACAAATACTGTCGTAACACAATAAAACTTGTCAATTATCACAATCTCATATCGCGAAACCCTTTCCGACAGCTTCGGAATTCTCCTAAAACTTCCGTCCGCCGTCGTGGATACGACAAGAATATAAAAACCAGCTGCCGAGTCTCGACGTGCGCGGAAAACGCTCGCCTGAATTAATAAGTACAACACGAAATTTGAATTTAATGAAACAAGTTGGCGGCAAGCAGCTGAGCGAGTATCGATTTTGCTTATAAGAAATGAACTGCTCGATATACTCGTAAAACGTTCGTATATACCCGATTCTGAATTTAAAACGTGCCGCTTTTAGATCACAATGGCTTTGTATGGGTTTATTTGTGACTCGCTTTTAGCTGTGACTTCGTTCTGAAAGCTGCCACGCAATATATATAAAATCGTAAATTGTCCAATAAATTAAAGCATGATAAATTGATAATAAAGAGAGAGCTAAGGGTATTTTTTTTTGATAGCCGTACTGCACTCCGCTTTATTTATTCATTGTAAAGATTATAGGTTGATTCATTATCTACAGTATGCTAAGTATAAGTTTTACTTCACAAATACTTCTCGATCGCGTTTACGTTTACGTTAAAATTACTATGGAAACTTTCCATAGTAATTGAAATTTTAACGTAAACGCGATCGAGAAGTATTTGGTGAAGTAAAACTTATACTAAGCATACAGACATCGGGCGTGTCAGATGCGTGCCGTATCAGACACGGACAGATACTGTTTATTATCTACATACTTTAAACTCACCAGATACGTACCGGGACAGATTTCATTTTATTCACATCTAGCAGAAGCGTGCCGTATCAGGCATTGACAGAAACCGTCATCAAGAACAAAAGGCGTCTGCACGGTTCCGGTGCCCTATTCACACTGACCGGCGGATAGCCACAGATACTTACACACATGAACCCAAAGAGTATTGTAATATTATATGAACAAGAGTGGCAACTCTATGGTCAAATATGCATGTATGGAAGGTGCTGCCGCCCTACGGCAGCTCAAGAACTAATGTGACGTATCTATAGATACGCGTACCTATAACAATGTACAGTCAAGGATTTTAATTGATAGGCTAATTGCCACTATTCGTATTTTAGCCGTCTAATTCAAATCAGCATATACGAAGTATAAGCGGCTAAACCCGATTTGTTCGTAACATTGGCAAGTGGCCTATCAATTAAAGTCCTTGACCGTACAATTTGGTACGCCATGGCCATGGCCGATGGATGACAACTGTCAAGTTTGACAAGTCAACCAAGATGGCCGCTAATTTAGTTCTTCGTCAAACACCTAACACCAAAGGTCGTTGCAGTCGCATGAAAAGTGTGATATATGTAAGTGTGCCCCCCCCCCCCTGCATGAATCGCGCATACTGGCAGGCTACGGCCCGTGTCTGTCCGCATCTGCGCGGTCGTGTTACGATAGATATTAATGAATTAATATAAACTGTATAGAAGAATATTGTTTTGTCTGACATTGCACGCGTCTGACACGCTTGGTGTAAAGACGCTGACCATAATAAAAAACCGGCCAAGTGCGAGTCGGACTCGCGCACCGAGGGTTCCATACAAATTTATATGTATCTATGAACATCCAGTCTTAGCAGACCCCTGCTCCTAAGCAAAATGTGCCAGTGTGGGATCATTGTTTTGTTGTTTACTTTGGGACTAGGTCAATTGGTGTGAATTGTCCCGTGATATTTATTTATTATTTTTATTTTTATTTATTTATTGTAGATTGGTTACTGATATAGACAGACAGACAAAAAAATTATGCTTTTTGCAATTTTTAATTTATCTGTGTTATAAGGCCTTGCTTTGTACCAAATTTCAAGATTCTGAGTTCACGGGAAGTACCCTGTAGGTTTTGATTCCCTTGCGAGTTTCGAAAATATGCGGAAATTTGCGTCATAAACGGCTGTATCTTTTGATTGCGTTGGCTTAGATGTTTTATTTTTTCACAGCTCCAAGGAACAGTAGACTTGAGTATTTGATATAAATTTCAGCTTGATACCTCGACGCGTTCCTGAGAAAAAAGGTCTTGACAGACAGACGGACGGACGGACGGACAACAAAGTGATCCTATAAGGGTTCCGTTTTTTCCTTTTGAGGTACGGAACCCTAAAAACTACGTTTAATAAGCTGTAGTAGACGATAGTGTATAAACGCGATCGTACAGTAAACTGGAGCGAATTGTGTACAAATTGTGGGAGCAGTCGCCCAACTGAGTCCGCTCCATCAAGTATTTTACAACCTCTACCGTGTTACAGTTAATGCATAATTCAGGAGGCATAATTTTAACTGTAGTCTGAGCTATGCGATTTATAGACACATCAAACGTGTAAGTGTGCGATAGAGAACGATTGAGCGTTACGTTTTAGTGTATAACGTGTCACCTATGTATATGTATCACAGTTTTATGTGTTGCGTGCGTTCTGTTTGGGAGACAAATCTGTTCAGGGGCGTCGTAAAACAACTGATTTGATTTAGAACCTAGAAATAAAATAGGAAAAGTAGCATCCTGTTAGCTAGGCAAAGCCACCTGGAGTAGCGGATTTTCGTTATGGAATTTGATCCGATAAATTCAGGAGAAAATATTAGGATTTATACCCTTTCTAGTTACCTACTGAAGCCGCTTGTTCACGCTAGTACACTTCGATAAAATAGTCGAAATTTTATCGATATATTTCCATATGTTGTAGGAAGTTTCAACTTTCTACTTTATTCGGGTGACTGAACACGAGTCCTGGGAATTCTAGTCGGAGTTCACAACAAAGTTCGCCTTGTGGTGGGATGTTTAAATTTATTAGATGTATTTTGTTCTCTTGCTTAGAACGCACTGTGCATCTCTTTAATATAGGCATATAAACAACTCTCAATAAAAGAAAAAAAGAAAATACGTTTATTTAAAACAACGGAAGACGCATCAATATTATTACAAATAGACAACTCGAAGAAGAAAGGTAGGAGTGTCATGCGGTTGCAAATCGGACAACTAGCTCAGCATAATGCCACCCCAGCGCTGGCGCTGATTTTCGGCCAGCATCGTCATTAGAGGGCTTAAGTCACATTTATCTGACGTGTTGTGTCGTGACGCATCAGAGTAGTATCGGTTTCATACATTTATCATTATCATGGTGCGTTCATATTTCTCTGTTGCAGCGTGTTGTGATGGCTTGTGTTAAATGTATGAAACCGATGCATCACGGCAGAACACGTAGATAAATGTGAATGCGGCTTTATTTTAATATTTTCGAGATCACCTAGTTCCATTCTCAGCCTCATCGCGATTTAGTAATTAATAAGTTATTTGCGGCTTAAATCGCTTTTGATTATGATTTTCTTTATTAAAATGGGATTTTATCAAGCGAATAAAAAAACATTACCTAAGCACCTTTATCACCCGACTGTCGAAGGAGGGTTATTTTTTTCGAGCGTATGTATTTATGTATGTATCATTCTTTGGCACGCCCTGCAGCTTAAACGACTCAATCGATTTTGAAATGTGAGGTGTTATTAGATTCGTCTTAGTTTCGCGAATGACATATTATGGTATATAATTTTCCCAGAATTCCCATGGGAACGGGAATTATACAAGCGGGTTTTTTTCATCTAGTATTGAAATTATTAGTACCTATCAACCTAGGTAGCTTGGTTGAAAAAATAACCGATTCGTTAAATGATTAAAGCAAAATTAGGTCACTTGAAAGCAGGCTAGACCACGCAAACATCAGGATGGTGGTACTTGATGTCTAATTGACGCTGTCTACTATGAAATTCCCTTTAAATTGGATGCTATTCCAGCCTTTGATTCGTCCATGAACGAAGTTTCCGAATAGCTGCCCATGTAATGACTACTAACTAGCTGGAGCGGTCGAACCGGGCCATTTCTGGCTATCGGGTGGGTACTACAGAAATTCAAAAGGGCTGGAACTCGTAATTCGGTTTTGTGGTTAGACCACCAAGTGTTTTGTTTGCAGAAAGGTGTAATTGATAGCATTTACTTAATTACAAAAAAAAAACTTAAGCGTTACAAGTATCACGTAAATATTTACAGGGCTTCGTATCGATTACATAAAATTTTAATTTTGAATGCAAATTTCTGAGAAATTGACAACTTTATAGGATTGTTATAAAAATAACTCTAACTTAAACTAGACCAATCTGTAGATTATGCGATAAAAAAAGTTCATCTAATTAGTGGTTTCACAGAGAAATAGATGTACAAGGATGACTTATCCCTTATAAGGATCTCTTCCAGATAAAATTTTAACGATTGACAGGACATCAAAAACAAGAGTAGACATGCAATGAAAAGTAAAGAGAACTAAAATAAGCTTAAATAAATCATCATCATCACCCCAGCCTATATCCGTCCCACTGTAAGGCACAGGCCTCCTCTCAGAATGAGAGGGCTTGGGCCGTAGTTTCCAACGCGGGCCCAGTGCGGATTGGAAAATAAATAGTAACTTATTGCTATTTTTTTAATTTTATGTATTTTGACACTTCACCGTTTACAAATGTCATTGACTAATTTACCGAAAGCTTATTGAATCGTATAATAATATTAATATTATTATGTTGTTCAAGATCTAGCAGTTCAAGCTTTCATTTCACTTTGATTGTGAATTGCAGATCTTGCTATTTGTTGTATTTGTATATTATAATGCAAGTGACCCGGGATTTTCTTCATTGTTTCACAAAACTCACTCGTTCACACGCTGTAACACAAGAGCCGTCGCTATTACGCAACCAAGCGCCCAACGGACGGTCACTAAAACTAACGGTGCCATGCATTACAAAAGGACACAATGCTCATTATGCAAACGTTAATAGAACATTGTCATTGAATAAACAGGGAGAGCACGAGAGTGGCGACGGAAGCCCCTCCCGCCCCCACTTTGCGGGACAAGTGGCATTTACAGCGGGTCTCCTATCACTTGTAAACACTTTGTACTACACATTCACATACCACGGGATCCCCCCCACAATATAACTAACGCGTAGTCCTACAGGCAATTGAATAATGCAACTCACGGGGCAACACAATAGGCGACCGTAACGTCATCCCTTTGAGCAGGGTTCTTAGCTTTGTTACAAAAAAACAGAGGGACGCTATCTGGATAAAAGTTCCCGGCCCAATTGTTATTGGTAAAGCCACAAATATTAGAGTGTTTGGATTCTTTCTATCTCCCGGAAGAAATTAAATAGTTTCGCTGCCGTTTGTCCCCTTGGAGGCTCTTTTTGAATCCCGGGCCAGGCCCGACATAGCTGGGCTTTCTTGTAAAGAACTGAAGAGTTGTGCAGTGAGTGTAAGAAATCATTGACTTGTCAAAGAAATATATCTTTGTCTTTTTTGTTGACATTGAGCAAAAAAAAACTTCACTACTGTCTTTATCATTCATGCATTTTATAACAGTGACTTTGAGAATATGAATTGTTCAATTAAACGACATAATATTCGGCTTGTTGCTTCTCAATTTACAGTTATAAAAATGTATATAAATAACTGTTTTAATAATTTTCCATTTAAAGCGGCATGTATCTAATTTTAAACATCCCTTCTTAATGTATGCCGTAGGTATCTAAATTAAAACATCGCATACCGAAATAGGAAGCTGACTCATTATTTATTTACAGTGCCGCCTCACCAGCTGATACTATACGACAAATCGGGACGCGACGTGTCGGGCGTCGTCGGGCCCTTGGAAGAGGGTAACGAGCTTGTCTTGGTCTGCGAAGTGAGAGGGGGTGAGTAAAAATAGAACATCTTGAACGTGTATATTTTGATTAACTTACTACAGGTTGGCAAAAAAAATACCCTTAAATATTATCGTTAAAGTTGCGTTAAATTTCTTCCGTACCAATTAATTCTTAAAGTTTACTTTTCATCGTTTTGTATTATCACGTCTAGCTTGTCAGCCGTAAAACCCAGTGTGTATCTTTGGATATCAGACTGGCTTATTTTAGCTATTTTAATACATATTTTCATAGATATGGTCAAGAAGCGTTTCAACCACCTTATCTTCTGCATTATCAAAATCGACAAACTAAAACCAATTAAGTACCTTGCTACAAAGAGAACCATACACGTGTTTTGGAATAAACAGCAAAGAAATAAGTTGTAGGTAGTTCATGGAAACGGTCGACAATATTAGAGCATTTTAAATTTTGCTATCTAACAAAAAAATGTGTTAAATTTATTTTCTATAGTCTAACAGATTTTCGTCGTGATAAAAGCGTCTTTTGTATAACTTTAGATAACAGAAAATTTCAACTAATCAAGAAGCTAATATAACGTTTGACCTTCAACCAGCGTTTATTTTATTTCCATTTCAAAACTAATGATTCGAGGCGTAGAATTACTTCCCACTATGAACAATAACTTTGCCATAATGTTTCCGTTTTCTACAATTTCGTGGCACATGATTGTAAAAATAGTACTGTGATACTTAAACGGTCAAATGTCGATCAAGTCACCTTTATTTGCATGAAGTTAAGGGTTATTCTTGATCGTCTGGCGTTGACTGTACTACATACAAGGTTTAATCTAAGCTAATCTTACTAAGCCATCTATTGTGTTTTTGTAAGTAATAATCAAAGAATAATTATGTCTTTAATTCTAACATGAAAATAATTCAAAACATGTAAAAATAGAACTAATATTTTCTTTTCATTGGTCAACTCGGCACACTACACACTACCCACTCAGCCTACATGACCATCCTTCTAACAGCAGAATAGCTAATATTTTTCGAGAGTTAAGTCGTATCGAGAGTCGACTCGTGACTACCCCCGCTGAATGCGTTCGAAACGTCAAGATATTTTTTAGCAATAAATAGTTAGTTCGTGATTAAGACCAGAAAAATGTTAGCTATGAGTGAAAATCGCGAAAGTTTAACATTACAATGTATTTAAGATTTTGTAAATTTGGTATGTTCATACTAAGCTAGACTTTTGGAATTAGACTAGTTTTTATTCCAACATTACAAAGGTGCATTAAATTTTGCAAAGATGTTCGTCATAAAGCGTAAATGAAGACCACAGTTTACTTTCAGGAAATAATGTATTAGTATTACATTCACCTTCGCTACACTTTTTTCAATAGGTAAAGTCAAGTGTAAAAATATGGGTGCACACAACTTGCTCATAAATATGTCTTATGTCGTCGTATTAAGGTATAGGTATATAACGATGGGAGGATAAAATCGATACTTATTTTTGCACTTGACCGTACATGATAGCTGAGAAAGTAATACGATACGATACGATACTAAAAACTTATTTAACCTATAACAATGGCTAATTATGTGTTGTTTATCACAAAATTACTTTGATAAACGATTTAGATATTAAAACGTTTACCCGCGATAGCATCCAAACTTTTTGAGCTGTCAAAATAA
Organism: Archips xylosteana; assembly: GCA_947563465.1. Classification (NCBI taxonomy): domain Eukaryota; kingdom Metazoa; phylum Arthropoda; class Insecta; order Lepidoptera; family Tortricidae; genus Archips; species Archips xylosteana. The sequence goes on from OX387362.1 coordinate 10,130,765, forward strand.
AAACAAGTTAATAAAGAGTCAAAGATAAACATGGAGCAATGATAAATAGCTAAATTTCCAACTTGAAAAGCTAACTTAGGTTAAAAAAATGGCAAAGTGAGAGTCAGACCCGCGTGATGAGGATTCTCTGGCAGTGGTGGTGGTGTGTGGACATAGGGATGCTTAATTCTGCGAAAAAATTTACTCTACACATTTATTAGAGGTTGACATCACGGTCCATGTTTTGTAAATTAGTATTTGTAACGAAAAATTGTCATTTAACAGCTAATAAATTATTTTTTTCTGAAACTTTTCTAGTTTTTTTAGGTTTAGTGAGATTCTAAATATGTGGCAAACATTGTTTTTTACAGAAACTCTTTTACTACAATTAACATAGTTTGTGAATAGATGTGAAGGGACAAAGAAAATGATTAATTTTAAGTTTTTAGTGGTGGCTTAGCGGTTTGACCTATGGCCTCTCAAGCAGAGGGTCGTGGGTTCAAATCCCGGCTCGCACCTGAGTTTTTCGGAATTTATGTGCGAAATTACATTTTTCAAAACATCGTGAGGAGACCTGCATACACCAGTGTGTGAAGTTTCCAATCCGCACTGGGCCCGCGTGGGAACTGCGGCCCAAGCCCTCTCATTCTGAGAGGAGGCCTGTGCCCTGCAGTGGGACGTATATAGGCTGGGATGGATGAGTTTTTACGTACTACTCTATCAATTTGAACATAAACTACTCCGCCTTTAAAGCATAAAAATCGACGCAGGGTGCTCCAAAGTTCCATTTATTATTTTTGAGGTACGGTACCCTAAAATATCCGAGTAAAAGCTAGGGCGTGGCTTTCCCTGGCTGACCTCGATTTGGCCGATAAAAATGATGTACCGAATCCCGGGTATAATTTTTATGTAAACGTAGAACCGAATCATTTACATAGACATTAATATTGAGCAATATAAATTAGGGTACACGTTATTTATTTAAACGCCACATTTCATTGTCTATGGGCCTGCGGGTAATGCTACGTTTTCAGAGTGGTTAACAATGGTTATCGATACTGTATGACAATGCCTACTAAGTAATTATGTTTATCAATTAATTAATTATGTGTGTTCACTAGTTTATCAATTAAGCTAGTCTTAAGTTATTTTTATTGTTTTCTATTTCTTTAAAACAGTATTTTATTAGGGGTATATTTCAAAATAGCAGACACGTAAATAGAAACAAATTACATAAGAACTGAAACTAAAATATAACTATAATTAAAAATAAAATTAACTACTAACTTTTAAACTAAAACTAGAAAAAATATATAAAATGCTCTTCCTACGGCAAGGATCAAGGATGCAGGAGAAACTTTTTGTATTTTTTTTTCTAGTTTTAGTTTATTTATTTTAACAAATACATTTAATTTAACAAAATTAAATGAAAACTAAATACTTATTTGAAATTTTGAAAAATAAATCTTTGAAATATGAAACCTTCACACACTTGTGAAGCAGTTTAGTTGAATGTGTGCGTTCCCAATTCAATTTGGACTTACGTGGGAAGAAAGTCCAAGCACTTTCATTCTGAGAGGAGGCTTGTTCCCAGCAGTGGAGCGTATGTAGACTGGAGATGGGTATTTGACCGTGTTACTTTATCATGGTCAAATGTCTGAATTTGGATCTACTTCTGGTTATATTAACCTAACCAGTAATAAAGAAATAGTACAGTATATTGTCAATTTTATATAACTATAAATTTAAAATTTTAAAAACCCCCAACGCAATTATTTCACTCGTATCTTTGACATTATGTCAATGCCCGTTATGCGTCTAAGATCCCTTCCGCAGCTAACAAAAGAGCTGATAACTTTGAAACGGCTGAACCGATTTTGATGAAACATATCTAAGAACCATCGCCAAGAAACCTGCTTTCTACTAAAAAAACCGCATCCAAATCGGTTCACCCTTTTAAGAACTATGATGCCACAGACAGACAGACAGACACACACACACATAGCGGTCAAACTTATAACACTACTCTTTTTGTGTCGGGGGTTAAAAATTAAATATTCTGGAAACACAGTCTGTTGCTGTTACCGAACGTGAGCATCTGAATCAATTTTGCCGTATACGCTCGTAGACGTGCTACAAAACATACGATGTAGCTCTATGGAGTATGCTACGCGAGCGTAGCGCCGGATCGCGAAGAATGCTACGTCGTAGCTCTCGTCTATTGCACTTATTCCATTGCACAATGCTTTTAATACAAGCCATTACTCGCGGCTTCAATCTAGATCAGGTCCCCTAAGGTTCTTCATATGCGTAGCTTGAAGAGTACCCGTACGAAACTTCATGTCTCTATACTAAGCGCTTATGAATTTGGGATTTTACATGCGTGAATCCCATCTCATGATAATATCGGGATAAAATAAAAACACATTTTGTGTTATTCCAGATTCCAGCTGTCAGTGTACCAAATTCATTCCATATCTATCCAGCCTTTTTAGCGTTAAAAAGTAACAACCATAAACACACAAGAACTTTTTCGCATTTATAATATTAGTAAGACCAATAATTAAGCTTATTTAATTTCAATATGTCTCGTGGCAGTTTGGTTTTAAATTGTTGCCCGCTACGCAGTCTGCGAAAAATTCATTCATACGAATCCCGCAGGAAATATGCGATGTGTCAATTCGCACTTTAATCAATATGTGTGCCAACCTCAATCCGTTCAGTTTTTCAATCCATCAGTCCTCTCAAACTTTCATGGTTATAACGTGATAATTTTTCATCAGTGCTCAAGTTTTGATACTGAATTACATAATAAAAGTTACCCATTGATTAAAATTTCTAACCAGCATTAAGCAATGGCGCGGTGGCATAACGTAACAACTCGATTTGCACTGAGTTACCCAAACTTTTTACCTGACAACAGTGATAAGTGAAAGTACGACAATGGGAGTTTGCCCGAATTTCTTACTCCATAATGTATTGTTTTCCATAATTTTAATCTTTGTCACTGAACTCCTCCTAAACGGCTGGACCGATTTGAATGATTTTTTTTGTACGCGTTTGGGTGGTGCCCTGGATGGTTCAGATTCACAAATCAGCCCGGCAGGTGGCGCTGCAGTTGGTATCTAGGTCATGCAGGACAACGTCTGTCGGGTCCGCTGGTTTGTTATAAATTAATTTAAAGGGTTTATACATACTTCCGTAAAGGCCGGCAATAGATCAGTGATTCTTCTTGAGTTGTTGATATTCATGGGCCCGGCAGCTTGCTCGTTTTTTTTTAACTTACCTAACGTATTCTACAAGATAACATTTTTAAATATGCTGGAAACAGCACTCTTCAACAAGTAAAATTATGACAAATAAAATTATGGGAAAGAAAGGGATCCGACGGCAAAGGTATGTACACTAACTGCGGGGTATTACGTTCGAAAACCAGCCCAATTCACACATCTGTCTGTCATTCTCCAGGTTGCCTAACGCCTAACGAAAATGTTCATGACCGCTTTATAAGTGGTAGAATTAATAAGTAGGTTGTGCGTACCTACTGCAAACTTACACGTATTAAGTAGGTAATGTCCCGAAGACTCATTACAAAATATGACTTAGATTTATCTCAGCTCGACGCCATTCGCAAACCCTCTGGGCCTACTATCGCGAACTTCACAGATGTTCTTTTACAGATGATTTATTATGAGAAAGTTTCTTTAGCACTTGGGCAATGGTATTAAAAATATGACGACGAAACCTTCTGTCGAGGATTAAAAAGATGAGTAGGTAAATGTCTAATTTAAAGGTCAAATTTTAGATTTCCAGTAAAAAGTTTGAAATTCAAATCAAACTTTAAATGTGTGTGTAAGTACTATTAATTGACTGTTAAGTTGCTGCATACCTACATTTATGTACTTACTTTGTTAAAACACGGTTTTGATGTTCTTTAAAATTATTGGACTTCTCCTGAACATGACTGACATTGAAAGGCTTTGAAATTACTGTACGCAACGTAATTCATCAAATTAAAAAAATTTAGAATTTTAGTAAAATCATTTTTGTATGACAGTTAAGCGCACGGATTTTCATAAAACAAAGTCGGGCACGACTAACCTGTATATCATCGTGAATCACGACAGTATCAGTCAAGGAATAAGCATAAGTTTTCTCCCAAGTGAGAGATGAGAAATTAAAGCGATTACTTTGATATATCGCCCTTAAAGTTACCGATAAGTCACGCTGTGAGAGATCGGCTCCAAATGGCACCCGGTGTAAAGTTATCCATTGCCTCGAGCTTGATACGAGGGTGGGGGAGGGAGGTTAACGCAAAATTAGACGTTCCACTAGGCGTCGCGGCCAACATTTAGCAGATTACATCACCCCGTATTTACAGCGCTGAAACTAAAACATGTCCGCTCTGCACGGAATCTCCTTTTCAATCCTAATTCCCAAACGACGCAAATTGAAAAATTCGTCAATCGAAATATCACGTTATATCCTTGACTGGCTTCGCCTTTTTCGATTTCATTCGGCGAATTATTTCGTGGCCGCAGAAATTATACAAAATCGTTTCCGTCGTGGCATCATTAAAATAAAACTGGAGCTCCTACCCACGTATAGAGGGATGGTAAGACGCGCAGAAGGAAGTAATTTTCAAGTTGTGTGAGTAGCAAGAATTTTCGCCAAGTTTACGTATAACATGACACGAAGTCGACAAAATCTTCATGTATAAACAGCTGCTAATCCTCGAAGCGCTTAATGTTTCGGGCTGGAATTATGCATAGCCTTAGGGATTAGTGGGTTGTCATCCCGCGCCGCTCTGTGGTCGACTTTGCTAAATAATTTTAGGTCGGTCGTTCCTCCAAGTGTTCTTACAAATCGTGGATGTGTTTTGAAGCTTTACTATCGTCCACACAATAAGCAACACGGATAGATTTATAGGTACATTTTTGCACCACGTCGTTTCAACTCATTTGACATTTTCATTTTTAATGCAAGCTTTTTCGTGGACTGTTCTTTTTACCCGACTGCGAAGAAGGAAGGGTTATGTGTTTGACCTGTATGTACGTATGTATGTACTATGTATGTATGTATGTATGTATGTCCATTCCTATGTCCTCTCGTAACTACACAACGGCTGAACGGATTTTGATAAATGATACGTCATTGGATTCGTCTTAATAACGCGAGTAACACTGGATACATGAAATTCTTGAAAAATCAAAATTGCGGATTTTTGGCGTCAAATTGTAAGTCTCCAAAAAAATTTTTTTATTCAAATCTATCGAGTAGGGTACCAAAATAAAGGGATTTTAAAACAGATTACAAAAATATATACAAGTCATGTGTTTAAATTTAGTTTGGAATAGTAAATAGGCAAACAATGCATTAAAACGACGACAAACCTACTTACTTAAGATATCTTTGAGCAATAATTTTCTCTATGAAACCCATGTGGAAAATTAAGTACCTACATATTTAAAAATTGGTTTTGAACTTTTAACTAAATAGCAATGGATTCCTAATTAAAATACTCAATAATTTATTTGGGTCTTAGGAGGTTAGGTACACTAAAAAGCAAGAAATAAAAAAGTAATTAAAAAAACTAAAAACCCGCCTTCGGTGTGAATAAAATAATAAATTAAAAAATCAAAAATCCGTCTGCAGAAATACTGAAAAGGTGGAAACAAGATAAAATGATCAATAACAATAAAACGAATTTAAACAAGTTAGCTTAGCTATGAAGTATCTTTTTGTATTTATTTTTTCAACTTCATTTTTTATTACTTTTACGGTCATCCCGTGAAATCATATATTTCATACTAAATACAAACTGAAATATAGATGCACAGAAAAAACCCCAGAAAAAAAGACCAATGCTGGGAATCGAACCCAGGTCCTCAGCATTCCGTGCCGTGTGCCATACCCCTACACCACCACTGGTCTAGAGATTAGACACGAATCTTTCCTATACATCATACATTTCAGTCTGCTAAATCATCACCTTATGCTGTGACAAGCGCTCATCTATGTTACACCCTCTATCGAGAGATTTTAACACTCCTTAACTGCTCACCTGGTTAGTTCCGAAGAAGTGTTAAAATCTCTCGATAGAGGGTGTAACATAGATGAGCGCTTGTCACTGCATAAGGTGATGATTTAGCAGACTGAAATGTATGATGTATAGGAAAGATTCGTGTCTAATCTCTAGACCAGTGGTGGTGTAGGGGTATAGCACACGGCACGGAATGCTGAGGACCTGGGTTCGATTCCCAGCATTGGTCTTTTTTTCTGGGGTTTTTTCTGTGCATCTATAATTCAGTTTGTATTTAGTATGAAATATATGATTTCACGGGATGACCGTAAAAGTAATAAAAAATGAAGTTGAAAAAATAAATACAAAAAGATACTTCATAGCTAAGCTAACTTGTTTAAAGTTGCACAGTAGCGCCATCTCTTGTCCAGGTGAGCGGTTAGTTCCGAAGGAGTGTTAAAATCTCTCGATAGAGGGTGTAACATAGATGAGCGCTTGTCACTGCATAGGGTGATGATTTAGCAGACTGAAATGTATGATGTATAGGAAAGATTCGTGTCTAATCTCTAGACCAGTGGTGGTGTAGGGGTATGGCACACAGCACGGAATGCTGAGGACCTGGGTTCGATTCCCAGCATTGGTCTTTTTTCTGGGGTTTTTTCTGTGCATCTATATTTCAGTTTGTATTTAGTATGAAATAAAACGAATTTAAAACACGTCGATGGCAGTCTTTCAAAATTTAATGCAACGATAAAATGCAGTCGGAGGCATGGGAGTCAGTGGCTGCATGGGATTTAATGTCATTTCATGCATGCCTCCGACTGCATTTTATCGTTGCGTTTAATTTTGAAAGACTGCCATCGACGTGTTTTAAATTTGTTTTATTGTTATTGATCATTTTATCTTGTTTCCACCTTTTCAGTATTTCTGCAGACGGATTTTTGATGTCCGTTTTTCACCAAGCCTGCGGTAAGTTCGGCCTGAAAATCAGTGTCAAGAAGACAGAGGTGATGTCTCTGGACGATCAAGGTCACGAGACACTGACCATAATGCTTGGTGAGGATGTGCTGAAGCAGGTGGACAAATTTCGCTACCTGGGGAACACTGTAACATCTAAGTGTGACCTTGATGCTGAGGTCAACAGCAGGGTCGGTGCTGCAGCTGCAGCATTTGGCAAGCTGTGTTCCAAGGTTTTCTATTCACATGACCTTAAGTTAGCCACCAAGGTATCTGTTTACATGGCAATTGTGCTGCCAAACCTCCTATATTCCTCCGAGGTGTGGTGCGTGTACCGTCGTCACATACGCACTCTGGATCGTTTCCACCTGAAATGCCTCCGCTCCATCATGAAGATTAGATGGTCCGACTGGGTGCGTAATACCGAAGTCCTGCGACGAGCCAATGTTGGTGGCATTGAGGCATATTTAATGCGTCGGCAGCTTCGGTGGTGTGGTCACGTATCACGTATGGCGGAGGAGAGAGTGGCGAAACGCATTTTCTATTCTGAACTGGAGGTGGGCAAGCGGAAGCATGGCGGACCACTCCTCCGGTACAAAGATGTCCAAAAGCGACACATGAAGAGATGCAACATAGAGCCCTCTCAATGGGAGCGTTTGGCAGCACAGCGTCCAGAATGGCGCAGGGTGGTGAACATCCAAGTACGGGACTTCGAGGATCAACGTAAAGTTGACCTTGACAACAAACGCGACCAGCTCAAGGCCCTCCCACCTGCTGCCATCCCATACAACTACATAGACGGTGTACTTACGTGCTCACAATGTGCACGGAGTTTCGCCGCAAAGATAGGCTACATTAGCCATCTTCGGGCGCATGAGCGCCAGAACACCAATTAAGTAGGAGTCGAAGTGGTCGCCATGGCCGAAACCGGTCGGAATCAATCAATCAATCAATAGTGTATTAGTTGGTTTAGTAGCTTAAACGCGCCTTGCTCCTGTGGGGGAACGAAAATAAGCCTATATCCCTAGTAGTATCATCCACAAGCAACATATCTGACAAATTTCAAGTCTAGCTCCAATCAAAAAAAAAAAAAATCAAAATCGTTTAATGGTATCAAAAGTACAGAATTTTGATAGTGGTTGACACCTCTTTTTAAGTATGAAATACCTGTATTAAGAGGCACCTTTCTTTTGTTATTACAGTTAGAGTTATTACAATTTGTAGCAATTAATTAATTAATAACATAACAATTACTATGTACTTGAAATAGCAAGCTTAAACAGAAAAGAAAAATAAAAATTTTAAATAAAAAAAAAAATCCATCCAATGGTTCAAAGCTCTGCGTCACGTTACTTTTTTATAGGTGCAGAAGATTTTCTTCACACAGAATAATGCTCTATCCCTGCATGATCATGGTTTGGCATCACAAAATACTAGATTGCCAACCTACCCTGTTTCTAAAATACCAAATTCCCAGAATACCAGACTTTTTCTCTACATTGGATTGCCAAAAAAGCTTGTTTTCAATACACCATGTTCCATTCAAAACCGAATTCCCATAATACCAGATAGAAAATCACCAGGCTCGTAAAACACGACCCCTGGCCTCCCAACGACGACCACAACCTGCCTGATGAACCTGGTGATTTCACTATTTCCCATAACAATGGGAATTCGGTTTTGAATAGAACATGGTGTTTTGAAAACAAGCTATTTCGGCAATCCGATTTAGAGAAAAACACGGTGACAGGAAAGTCTGGTATTTTGGGAATTTGGTATTTTAGAAATAGGGTAAATCGGCAATCTAGTATTTTGCAATTCTGATATTTAGGGAACGAGCGCATTGGTATATAAATTCGTGCTCGTGAATTATATTTCTCACCTTATTATAGGTGGCTAACTGAAGGTAAAAGTTCGACTTGAAACTTGAGCAGACCCGGCCCAGAAGTGTTAGGAACTTATTAGGAAAGTTAATAGACAAACTTTTAGGTTTTGTTTACATAACAATTGCTAGTTTCAAAGTCAAGCGTCTGACTAAAAGATCTTCTAAAGTTGTTTTCTTTCTGAATTACTGTTAATCAAGGTGAACTCGTATACTTACAATATTAATAGCATGGTTAGTAACTGTGTAAATGAATTTGAAATGACGGGGAAGTGAAATTAATAACCGATTTTAATTAATACTAGCTGCCCCCCCCCCCTTCAGCTTTCCACAGACGTACTAGTGAAGAAAATTAGGCCAAAACAAACGACCAAGCATCTTCTGTCTCACTCACATTTTTCTTTAGAGAGGTTTTAACCCCAAAATTTCACTTCTCCATTATCCGTTCAAACATTTTAACTCAAGTACATAAACGTCATCCTTGCAATCACAAACTCAACAAATATAAATTATTTTGCCAAAGGTGCAAACTACTGCAAAAAAAAGAGTAAATAATACTGAATTGATTTCATATCATTATTATAGGTACATTAAATATACCTACCCGCAGTTTGCAAGCAGTGTCCAGAGTGTGTTTTATGGTTACAAAATTTAGACCGCTTTGCAGACTATCTCTTTTAAATGGTCCATAAAATTATATTGCCCTACGTCGGCAGAATTCTTTAAGATAAATTGCTACAAATTTCATTGACGCGATATCAAGTTCTTGGCAAGATTATTAAATTTCTCGGTTACGGCTTTACTGTATCCGTTAAATATTTACAGCCCCTTTTTCAAGTTTTAGTAACAAATCACAACAACCGGTTTAAAAGCAGTAATAATTAATACAAATTATTAAGTACAGTATTTAAATTACTATTTTCACAAACTTATAATTAAATTGTAAGGTTTGTTAGTTACAAGATAAATTTAGTTTTAGTTTAGTAAGCCTATGTAAAATTCGATGAAAATGCAGTTGCACACTTGAAAATTTCTCGACATTTATGTAACCTCTATATGTATATAATCAGGAATAATGTAGCTTTCTATCAGTGAAAGAATCTCTAGAATTGGTCCAGTATTTGATAAGAATTTTATTATCCTCTACATGTAAAAAAAAATCACACAAAGTTTATAAAAAGGAGTCATTCTTGCCATATTAGTAATTATAAGACAGTGAAGGGGCATTTAGCATGAAAACGCAGAGCTAACTTTGTCGTGTTTACAGTGCCGTAAGCAAGCCAACAAAAGGTGCCTACAAAAGTGGCATACAAAAGTTTGAAAGAAAAAGAAACTTAGTTGTAATAAGTGACGTCGAATGATCAATATGGCCGGGGGAAAAGTCGGCCACGACTTAAGTGTAACGTGCGACACGTTTTTGTGGCGTTTCGATCAATCAATTCAGGACTGTATTACTCTTCTACAGAGTTCAAGTAAAGTGCAATGTGGGATTGTCGGTGCTGGTCTGGAACCACGATAACGTAATTATGGCACAAGCCGCGCCCACGACTCGTCCAGCCAAACTTGTTCGTGCTGTGTTTACACGATTTGACTTAGCTCTAGTATTACCCCGCTATTAGGCTAATTTAGTTTGATTTAACGACAAGCTAGATGGTTCAGGGACTAATTTAGATATTGTACTAGTTTTAATAAATGTACTTTAGACGTATTTGATAGTTGGTTTTTGCACGGTTAATCTAATTTTGATTAAAAAGTATGGAATACCTACTTATCTACTTTTTAAAGACTTATTTTAACAACATTGACTAGCAATGATCACGATAACAATAAAACATAAAATGTTGTTGTAAAAAAAACTTTGCTCAAGTCTTCGTATAATAACTGACTAAACAGGTACCTAAAAGTTTATGCGTTTATTTGTATGTAAACTAAACATGTATGTACTGATATTGTTCATAATAATCCGCTTGTCCAACTTTTGCGTCCTGCTTGGACCTCGGGACTGCCAATCAGAGTACTTGCGCTGCAGTGGTTTGGCACTTTCTTTTTTTTTTCAAACAAATTATATGACGTTTTCCACTTCATTAGTTAATCCCTCAATGACTTATCTATTTTCCTTACAACAAACACAAAATTAAGATATTTTTCTTCCTCGCAGGTCGGCCAGCCCCTACAGTCCTCTGGCTCATCGACGGCACGCCAGCGCCGCAGTACATCGGTGAAAAGACTGATACTCACGTGGTAGTGAACCGGTTAGAGCTACCTCACATCAAGAGGAACCATCTCAACACGACTTATAAATGCCGGGCGTCAAATACCAACCTTGTCAGTCCACAGGAGAAGACTGTGCGGCTTGAGATGAATTGTAAGTAGCTCAAGGAAGTTTGCTAGTAAAATGTTTCAAAGGACAATAATAGACTTCCTTGAATAAAAGCAAATAGTAACCATCCTAATTTAAGCCTGGTTTAATATCATGGTCATTAGGGACTTTAGGTACTTAACAAGGTGCCTATCGATACTCCATAAGAGTCATTACATTAATGTCACTAATGTTTTTTGCAATGAACTAAAATAAGGCTTAGGTTGATTTCAACGATATTTTGAATAATTGAAATCAATGAGGCGTATGTCTGATAGACAACACGTCAATAAGAAAGTAATCTAGTAAATCGATTACGGTCAACACTCGAGAAAAGCAATCAAAAAGTGACTTTTTTCTTTAATCTATCCGTTCCCTATCGGATAAAAAAGGGGAACTGCCAATGGCCTCTGGCATTTTTAAAAATTGATTTATTCAGTTTTTCAAATAAAGTGACACACTATTATTAAAACGAAACGTACGGACAGCTCAAACGAATTCGTTTAAGTTAACAGTTTTTTCATCAAAGTCAGTGATATAGTAAAATGGAATATGCAACTGTTGCACAAATAGACAATTCAGATGACTGAGCACTCTCGACTCGAGTTTCATTTATTGACTACCAATCGTGATGCTGGCCTGAAGCTAGCCTTTTTTATTTTTTTTTTAGATCAACGTTATCAAACCTTTAAATGGAAGTATTTCGCAAGTCATTCTCTGAAATAAACGGCTTTTAATCTTCAAGTACGTATTCTTTATAAATCTCCAACATAAAAACCTCTTTTGTTCTTCAGTATAAATATTTGAACATTATATTTACGTAAACAAATTGTTGTTGATAAAATCTACACGAGCCACATTATTGCTACTTTGGTCAAATCTAATTAAAATCGCCAGAATAGTTGGACACAGAATAAAGTTATGTTGAAACTGCATAATATGTTACGGCTAAATTATTTCAACATCCCATGTGAGCTTTCTACTTAATCATAGCTACATAAACTCTTTCTTTTTTGTAATTGTCTACCAGAACTAACAGTGAATCATAAATAATACAAGTAACCTTGTTGTTTTCCCGAATCCTAAATGTTTTTGAATTCAGATTAATCAGTAGTACTTTTCCCCCCTTAAACTAATTTTCCCTTATCAATCATTAATGTTTTATGCACTTACTTATAAAGAGAATCGTAACACTATCCATATTTTGTATTCTTTCTTTGCCCTCAGTAAAGCCAATTCTTGTTGAGATACAGAACAAGCAAGCCACACTATCATCGGAGAGATATGTCAATCTGAAGTGTGTGTCGGAAGGCAGCCGGCCTGCTGCTCAACTTACTTGGTTTAAGGACAATAGGAAATTTAAAAGAGGCAAGGTAAGAATGATAAAAATACTAAGCCTGTCTGATTGACTTTCTTACGACTAGGTCGTTTATTCACCGCTGTCATCCAAAACGAGATTACGGAGTTGAAGACCAACAATAAATACATACATACATTTACTTTGGCCGCCTGACTACTACTCGTCCTATTCCAGCTGCCGAAGTTTTGAATAATTTGGTATGACCACTAGAACTTGACCCGACATTGTGACTGGCCGATGTGCGATAAATAGAAAACAAGGCGGTTTTTATTCACACACACCGTCACACCGCACCGTTCTCCCGGTTTTTGTTTTATCGCGATTGGCACAATGATGATCACCAAGGCGTCATCTTGAACTCGTCTTGAATAATTTCACTTTCTGCGACAATACTGTGACCGCGGCGGCGGAAAAACGGTAGACGGTAAAATGGTAGACTTAGAAGTCTAGATTTACGCGTTTTACTACCTGCCCATATTACCGCCATATTGTCGCCTGTATCCACGCTTCGATGCCTGGAACGTCTTTGCCCTGAAATTTTACACTCGAAAGCAGACAATCCAAGCCACTTAGGTATCTATTTCGCTAGAACTTATTTGATACAAGAACGACAAATCTAGTTTCTAATGTTTGCCGTTTGTTTGCTGCTTATCACATTGAAGGCAAAAGTTTTTGTCTGCTTAAACTGTGCGATATTTTCACGCGCTTCATATAAAATAAAAGGCAGTAGAAATAGTATTTAACTCCTTTATAGTGAGTACTTTTATGCCGAGGCGATATCGGAATAAAACTTGTTGCCATGCAAACTGTATATTCGAGAGGAGACGAGTTAATTGCTTATAACTGGTGTTATTATGAAGCCATTTGTTTAGACGACAGAAGCAATGAATGAGACCTGGGTGAGCAGCCTCCTCGAGTTCATGCCTCTGCCGGAAGACGACGGGTCGCTGCTTAAGTGCCAGGCCGACAATAGCGCGCTTCCCGGACAGAGCATCGAAGACTCATACAAGCTGGACGTTGTATGTGAGTATACAATTCTTGAGCCAGGTATTTTAAAGCGTAACAGTTAGGTTTTGAACTTGGAATCTAAATCTTTACCTCTTTAGCCACTTAAATCTGTTAAAAGAAAAAACATGTTTAGTTTGTCTCTGGAACAGATAAGGACGCTTTATAATAATAAGCTTACGTTAACTTTGTCTGTGTCTGTTTTAAAACTTTCGTGATTTTTACTCATAATTATTACCATAACCACCACCACCACTCTGGCCGAAACGTCACGCTACCGCTTTCACTATTTTTTTCTGTCACACGGTATAAGATGGTGACAGAAAGAGATAGCGAAAGTGATAACAAGCGCCCGCGCGTTAGATATTATGGCCTTTGGTTGATGGTCTATTCACTCCTGATATTTGCTTTTGCCAGATACAGATAAAACATACATTTTGCTATATTAGGTTTGCGGATTTTGTGAACATTTTGACACTCCTGACAAGCATTATTCAAGTTAAATAAATGTTGAATTCCGCCGATTTAAAAACAGCAACGAGAAGAAACGCGCTGCCACAAGCAACCGACCGCAAGATAATTGGATTCGAGGCAGGAGGATGATAAGATTTCTGACATTATATTTTCAAAGTAAATTATGTTTTATCCATAGTTTTTACAGTTACTTGTGTACGACGCTAAAACAATACAAGTCTTAGTATGCAATAATTGAGTTATCAACCCGCCAGCTTTGAATAAACAACAACGAATTTTTGTTCCGAAGTATTAATAATACAATTTGCCCCACAGCCGAAAGCAAATTGCCCGCTGATTGCTTTATAATTTTGACAATCAACTGCCTAACTCGGTGAGCGTAACGGAATTAACGTTACTTCTTAATTTCGGAAGCATCATTCACGAAACGAATATTGCTGCGGAGTAAGCAATAAAGGAGTTCGGGCTTAACCAGTTAGCACATCTGTAAGATCGTTAAGCTTAATTATCATTGCTACTTAGCACTCGCTCAGGGCCGTCTCCCGCCATGCACGACACTGCTACAGCGCTAAAATTAGTTATCTCACGGGGTACGTATCCAAGCGAGATAAAGCCCGCACGGGTTATTTTGATATGAGACGCCGGAACTCCCGAATAAACAGAGTTTGCGGCAAGTTAATATCTACCGTAGTTATAATATTGCACTTGTGAAATTTTTGCTTAAACATAGACGCACAAGAATCTAGTTTTCTGTACAAAGAAGCATTAAAACTGTCCATTTAGGAAATTATTTCAGTGCCCTTCTAAAAAATGCAAGTGCGCGAGTGTGGCTTTGTTCAGGATTTGACTCTAGAGACTGGAAATTGGGTATTTGGTTAATCACCAAGCATTTTAAAGTTTCGAAAGCATTTAGGCAAAGCTATAAACTAACACGCAATCCACTTTTGATTACTCGAGTACCTACTAAGTACTTGATATAGAGCTCCCATATTTCACAAAATGCCAGTCATTATATACATTGAAACGGAACTATGTCATGTCCTGCCGTCGCATATCAACAAGAAACCGAAAAAAATGCCGAGCAATGCAAAAGGACAGACAAAGGGGTGCCAATGTACCACGCGTTTTGAAAGGGTGGTCGGAAGTAAACGTGCACAAGAAAAAAGGGAATCCTTTGTCCGAGGAATACAATAGGCTGGGAAATATATCTATCCCCACCTAACGCTTAATATCATTACCTATCCCTTCTTGTCTTTAAGAGGATGCCTTTCAGAAATATGTATTTGTATGTGTACTGTTATTAGTAAGCAACAGCGCACATTCAGTTACTTGAATGCATACAGATAATCTTACGACTGTACACACAAATGTCGGGATGATGAGTTGCAAACGTGTTACACTAAGCATTATTACGTCGCAAACGAAGCTGTTATCTCCTCCATCGGCTCTTGTGTCCTCAAAAGGACATTAAACTTAGTTAACCAATGCTGCTTTAAAAAGCCGTGGTGGCCTAGTGGTTTGACCTACCTACCTTACCTATGGTCTCTCAAGTAGAGGGTCGTGGGTTCGAGTCCGGGCTCGCACCTCTGAGTTTTTCGGAATTTATGTGGGAAATTACATTTGTAATTTACCATGAGCTTTACGGTGAAGGAAAACATCGTGAGGAAACGAAGAAAGAAGAAATTCAATGGTGTATGTGAAGTTCCCAATCCGCACTGGGCCCGCGTGGGAACTAGGGCACAAGCCCTCTCATTCTGAGAGGAGGCCTGTGCCCTGCAGTAGGACGTATATAGGCTGGGATGATGAACCAATGCTGAACCCGGTAATAATTACGAGTAGGTATAGGTATAGGCGCGGTATCTGCACAAAAGGTTGTAAAACGGGCCACATGAACGAACTACCAGTTGAATTAGCATTAAACATGGAAACGTCACAGTATATTTAATTAAATCCAAGTTAATTCCGGGTGGAATTGAAAATTATATACCTTGTACTGGTTTTTGCCCGCGTCTCCGTCTGCGAAGAATAGGAGTATAAAAAATACCCTACGACCCATTCTCAGACCTACCAAATATATAGACAAAAAATTTCATAAAAATCGGTCAAGCCGTTTCGGAAGAGTTCGATAACAAACACTGTGACACGAGATTTTTATATATGAGAAAAGATTAAAACAAAAATACTAGACGCACCTTGTATGTACGTGGTACACTTATTTTGAATATACAATAGACATTGAATTTAAGGTGTTAAAATGTTTACACAATACATAAAACACGGAAATTTATTATTGCTGTTTTTTCCATATTTTATATTTCTTTTCCTATTGGTCGTTTCACTTACTCAGTGATTTAGTGTTAAATTATTATGCTGTATAAGATATTTATCTATCTAATACCTTTAAACGAGCAATTCTTGTATATATATATATATATAATCAGGATCTCGGAAACGGCTCCAACGATTTCGATGAAATTTGGTATGTGGGGGTTTTCGGGGATGAAAAACTGATCTAGCTATGTTTCATTTTCAGAAAATCGCTTTTACTCGTGTTTTCCGGCTATTTTTGTTTGCATTAGAATATAAAGCTAAATTTCGCCGACTTCGAGCAGATCATAATGGCACATTAGAAATCGGGTGGTCGCGGATCCAGCCGACCTCGGTTCGATTCCATGTTTTTTTTTTTTAGTTTTTTTTTAAGTTTATTTTTCATGAGAAAACGTCAAGTTTCTTCTTTTGTGAGAAAAAGTTACTTTTTTGTGAGAAAAAGTTACTTTTTTGTTAGAAAAAGTATTATAGGGAACGTGCAATAACTATAGGCGGCAGCACTAATGCGACAGAAGAGACTATGCGGACAGTAAAACAAACTTATCAAGGTAAAACATTCAAATTGATGGCACCCTTATGGCACCAGTTGGCAGCACCGTCTATGTGCAAGTTCCCTATTGGGAGCACAGAACAGGAAAAGCCGGTTGTCTGTAAAGTCGGTTTACGGACGATAGTTTAACGTGACTTAACTCCCCCCCTCCGGTGTTTTTGTCAAATATCTTGAAAATGGTGCATCCTACGGCAAAATCAATGAAATTTTTATCCCCCCTTTAACACCCCCGCGCTCCCTCCCCCGCATCCCCTCCCCCCCTCTCACCCCCCCCCCACCCCTCCGGTGTTTTGATCTCGGAAACGGCTCCAACGATTTCGATGAAATTTGGTATTTAGGGGTTTTCGGGGATGAAAAATTGATCTAGCTTGGTCTTATCTCTGGTAAAACGCTTGGTACCGAGTTTCTGCCCGAGCAGAGCTCGGTCGCCCAGGTACTATTATATAATATGTAGATATACGGGTTGGGCTTTTAAACAATCGAAGACGCAAAGTCTAACCTACTCCTTTTAGGAATCTCTTTACTTTAAACTTATAGCGATTGTCCAGGACTTAAATATCTACTTGTATAGAGAAAGCCCACATAAAATGACCATTAATCTGAACAGGTCGGTATACTAAACCAGTGTTTTTCAAACTTTTTAGCGTCACGGCCCTTAATGACCATCAAAATTCCTTCGTGACCCGCCAAAACCCAATTTGTACGATTAACCTAAAAACCCATGTACATCCTTCAAAAAAATTCATTCCATCTAGTCACAAGACTTTCTCGGAGCTGAGCCTCGCGACCCACCTGGACAGGTCTCGCGACCCCCCGGGGGGTCGCGACCCACACTTTGAAAAACACTGTACTAAACGATCATTTTGAGTTTTGAGAGATAGCCAAAGTTATAAAACAAGTATTAAACGAGCGTGTCGCTACAGCCCAACAAAAGGTTATAGATGCAAATACGCGTAATGTTACGTATAATTTATCGTAGCAAGATTAGTCCCGCGAGGCCTAACCGGAATACATCATTTTCGTCGGCAGGGAGCAAGAACATGCGTCACCTACCAGATTCTAATTAAAATTTATTTTGTACGTTTGTATGTTTGTTTTATTTCGACTGGGTTGTTTATTTTGAAAGAGGCCCCGCGGGCTCATAAAACCAAAACCTCGATTCGCAGGATATATGTTAATGAGCACATGTTTATTTAAAGTTTCAGCATTCACTACCGACCGGTAAGCGGTTCTGTGTTATGTTATGTGTCCAATAACAGTACATGTAGAGACTGGATTTTTATCCAATGTTGAAATTGTTATACAAAAGAAAATATATTTCGTGAGTAATAAATAGTAGAAAAGGAGTTAACACGGAGCAAACAATGTTGATACTTCTGGTGTATTCCAGTCAATAAAGTGGTTTAGAAATTTTAAGGAAATAGTTAAACATACATTTACAAATCTATAGATACCGGCGGAAATTTAATCATAACTCTCCTTCTGGTTTGGCCGTAGTTAGCACTGTCAATGGTCCTTAAACTGATTCACAATTCTGTATCCTTTACTTGACTATTCCTGACTAGTCTTGTTGATAGTATCACATAATATCAACCTACTTAGTTACTCTTACAATACTATTTACCAACACCGACAGTCATGTTTTACGTATTTGTTTTCTGTCACATTAACACGAGTACAAATACCATCGCCCACTGGAATTTGTCGCGGTGTTCTGCCCAAAAAATAAACGTTGCCCTCTCTTATTCATCCTTTATTTCGGTTGCCAAATATTTACACGTTGATTATCCAGGCCATAGTGTTTCAATGAGCCTCAGCGGAGGCGTGCCATGTACTCGTACCAAAGCGAAACTCCGCGGCGGCAGTTCATCCCGCGCTGGACTTGTTGGAAACTAATTCGGTCTAATTTAGTCTGCGGCATCGCGTCTCGCAGTCCCGTAGAAACTCGCAGACACTCGCAGACACGTAGAGTCACAGACATCCGCAGCCCGCAAACGCACGGCTTACGCCCAGCTCACGGTGTCACTCGGTCTGAAGGATTAATTTGGCTTTGTCCGTCTTAGTTCTGCCGTTGTTGTTTGTTCGATTCACTGGAAAACAATGTTACGGGGTAGCGTTATTAGTGTTCCTTGTGCAGTTTTCTATGTAATGGTTATTTGGAAGAGATCGCTTTTAAGCATTTATACCGCCTATTGTGTACCGGTTTTAAATGTTTTGTCAACTTACTTTACCGAGCTCTGGTGTTCAATGAAGAATATTTGTGTTATACCTATTCTTGTCTTAATTTAGATTTTAGTAGACGTATTTTATTATTTTTATTGGTTTCGTGTGAATGACGATAGTTGCTCTTCCGAAGTCACTAACTAAGCAAAGGTACTAAATATACGAGCAACTTTCTTCACATTATTGTGCAATCATTATTGTACAATCCAACTAATTAGTCAGAGGATTCATAAATAATATTATTATTTATTATACCCTAATGTCTTCGCAATCGCATTATAATTGGATATTTAGATCATATTTGAGCGTTTCAACCGCCTAACTTTCTTGATCACATTTCTTACAATACAATACAATACAAATACTGTATCAGAATATTCGGCCATTTCTACAAAGTCATGCCGACTAAAGTGATTCGGGACAAACGCTCCAAAAATCTCACATTTAATGCACTTGTTATTACAAAACATTAAAAAATTTTAAATTTAATCACACAAAGATTGAACCCGACCTTCAATGTCCACAAACAATATAAAATTATATAAAAATTAATGCTGAAGTGGTACAACATGGGTGGGGTCGAATGACACTGGCAACGGAAAATTAACAAACATTTGTAAGCAGACAACCTCCAACTTATATTAAAAGCTTGTACGCTAACAAGAGATGTCCACTACGTAATTAAAAGCCGGCTAGAGCTGGTGAGTCGACACAACATCAACAATTAACATCCACCGAGGACAGCCCAAAAACTAATTCTGACTGGACCAACGACGCACAATATAAATAACGCCGCAGTAAGGTGCTACAAATAACATTGCTGTGGAAAACTTCCATGTCAGACTACGAGTATTTCTCATTTAATCGCAGTGTGTGTTTATTGCACATAGCTTACTTAAGATTTTTTTTTAATTTATTTATCATAATACATCTATCTTAACAGTTACCCAATACGACAGAGTAGCACATTTCACTTAAAATATACCTGGGTAATTTACAATTTAGTTGATTAGCATAATACAAATAAAGTAACTCTTCTGAAGATAGTCCCGTCAATGACATTGAACAGTATATGAGCCGATGGGGTAAGAATGTTCATAACGATAGTGACATAATAAATAATTTAGTACCGGAAAACACGACTCATATTCCGCTAAAAATTAAAATTTTACTATTCATTTATGATAGACTTATCACTGAATAAATAAACACTGACAGGCTTAAAAATTAATAAATAAAAGTACATTCGTATAACAGTAAAAAATTATCAGGTTTCCTATTATCTTTACCCGAGTACGACTTGTTTTATTTAGGAAATTCAATACATTAAAAATACTCGGTTATCTCAGTTGTTTTTTCCGTGGGATTTTCGTCGGGTAGCAACGTCCTGTTACACGAAAGACTTAACTAAACATTAGCTCTGCTCATAGTCTTGACAAGCCAGGCACGGTGTTTACAGTGAATATTAACCGCGAATTCATTACAGCTTCATCACTTAACGTTATGCCATCTTTTAACGAAATTTATCTTGCGCTACATGGTTTGAAGATAAGAACATGTTTTGTGCTCTTTTTAAATAACGTATGAAAAACACCTACACATATTTAATTTGAGTAATTCAGTCAGATTGTAACTCTAACAAGAAGTAAGATCTGAGAATTTATAAATTTA
This sequence comes from Archips xylosteana, assembly GCA_947563465.1. Lineage (NCBI taxonomy): Eukaryota > Metazoa > Arthropoda > Insecta > Lepidoptera > Tortricidae > Archips > Archips xylosteana. The sequence continues at coordinate 10,151,575 of OX387362.1, forward strand.
CTCCTCTAAAGTGCTAAGAAAACTCCGTTCAAAATTATTACGCTTATTTATCTTGATTCCATTTTTTCATTACCTATCACACGCCATCCCGGTCCATTCACAAATATTATTAAGCTAAGATTTATTCCATCTGCCGCCTTTTCCCTTACATCTGTTTTATCTCATTAGTAACTTGACGGAAAAATTCCGTAACGGGACGGTCACTCGAAGAACAGCGAGGAAACACGCTGACTATTACGACAGAGGAAATTAATTTCCAAATATAAATAAATTCCATTTGCTTCTGCTCGGCGAACCGTAACACATTTAGAGCGGGGGGAATTTCTCCCGGCGCGAATCGTTTTGGCAACAATTTAAGCAGGAATCGCAAATGTTTATTTGCTGGCGCGTTCGCGGCGGCCGCGGGGCGGCGTCGTTATAGGTCTTTAATGGCCAATAAAATGTCACCGCCCGCGCCCGCAGTTAAGTGTGCACCTGAAGCGCCCGCACCCCGCCTTCGCACCTCCAAGCGCGCTTTCAAGGAAACGCCTCCGTTCGCTGCTACAACTATAACCTTTTTTTCCACTTCTACAATGCAATGTTTGCATCTCAATAAATTGAATCGGCCAAAATTTAAATCGTGTAATAGGTTATGCAACAGTAAATTTAATTTGAATCGTTAGCGCTCTAAACTAAGGTTACCTTACCACTAAGTAAATTTTCCATGGATAAACAAAAGTGTGGTCATTACAAATTAAAAAAAAACTCCAGAATAACGGCAGTTTTCGGTGTCCAACGTAAGTGTACCAGTAGGTACGTAATATGAATCCGAAATCATAAACAAGCCTCATGTTTGGTGTCTATACTCCGAGCAGACATTTTCTTGTGTAGTTTACCTTGGCAATATTTATTTACAAAACAAAAAACAAAAGCAAATTGTATTGATATGTACACTCCGAAACGAGTGTCTACTCTTTTCTCAACGCCTACCTACGCACATAGTAATCCAACTTATTCTACCATCAAATTTAACATTTATTCATATTAAACTTATACTCTCATTTTCTTCTCAAGAGATATGGTATCGCCATGTAGGTTTTATCCCTTAGGCTCATCGCCCTTGGAGATCCGTAACACGAGGATTTAGTGGCCATTCCCAGCTATTTGTGAGTGAGTTTCAGAATTTGCGCTCATAACGCTGGGATAACGCCGCGCCGCTCGAACGGACTATCGTCCTAGCGCTAAAAATACAGTTTCAGGATTTTTTGTTAATCTTAGATTCAGTATCAAGCTTACTTTCGTAAATGAAAGCACTGTCTGGTTGTTTTGTTTATTCAAAAACTCTGAACAAGACAGCTTATTTACTATGTTTATTCAGCTTCCTTAATTTTTTTAGCTGATTTTTTCCTGTAATGGTGTCTCAAATTTTACACTTTCATACTATTACAGTAACTAAGAGTAAAATTATGGTTTAAAAAATATACGACACGATATCATTACAATACAATACAAATATTCTTTTATCATTAAGATATTTATTACCTTTCGAAAAAATGAGTATGTATTATAATACCGAAGTACGAAAGACTAAATGTATTAAAACATCGAATGGGTCAAAAGACCGACACGATTTTTTTCTGAAACCGTAAGCTTCTCAGAATTTATTAAAACGGCATCATACAGAACCCATTAGGTTAGGTTGGGTTTGTTTTAAACAATCTTAAAAAGTTAACGCTTTCAGAAAAAAATCGTGTCGGTCTTTTGACCCATTCGATGTTTTAATACATTCGGTCTTTCGTACTTCGGTATTGTAATACATACCCGAAAAAATACACTATAAAAATATGGGTAGTTACCTCCTTGTCAGGAAATTACAAGAAATTCACACAAGTATCAAAAAGCGATATCAAGTATAAAAGTGACAAAATGGATAATAATAAGTAACTTATTCTAAGTGTAATAAAATGTCAGCTACAAATTAAAAATAAAATAAATTACAACGTCAAATTAGAATGAAATTTGAAAATAATAAAAATAATAATGAACAAAAACAATATAATATTGCGTAAAGCCTCATTTAGACGGTGCGTGAAATATCGTGTGAGTTTGTTTACGATGCGTCGCCGTGCCTATGGATTTAAAAGTGATCGATTTTCTACCTACGGCGACTCGTGCAAAATTTCGCACAGTCTTAATGAAGTTTTATGATACTATTGCTACGCAACTACGGTTTATTTCCTTATCCGACTTTTCCGTCTCGTTCTTCTTGTCATTCTGGGTATTGATATAAGTATTACCCTATTTTTTACAACCTTTTACTCAACTTGGAATGTATGTATGTAAGCCCTTTCATTCTGAGAGGACGCCTGTGCCCTACAGTGCGACGTATGTAGGCTGCGATGTTGTATGTGTGTACGGGTCAAATCTTGCAAGCTAAATTTGACCCATTTCCCGATTTCCGATTAAGCTGAAATTTTGCTTGCATGTGTAAATCGGATGACAATGCAACATTATTATGACATGGAGCTGGAAGGTGCTTCAGAAGCTCTGTAATTAAACGATACAACGGCGTCTAGTTTGAACTCGTTTGATTTGTCTTGACGATTACTTTGGTCCTGGATGGTAACCAGGGTCAAAAAGTACAGTCAGCATAAAAATATTTTCTTAATACTGGAATTTTTTAACTAAAACTTATTGTCTTTACCATTTAGATCCTCCCGTGGTCTCGCTGTCGCTGGGCAGCACGCTCAACCCCCACGACATAAAGGAGGGGGACGACGTCTACTTCGAGTGTTCTGTACGGGCCAACCCCAGAGAACATCGGATATCATGGTACCATAATGTGAGTATGTTGGAAGATAAGATAAGATCATCATAATAATTTTATATACCTAATAATATTACTAACTGTTACCCGCGACTCTGTCTGCGAAGAATTCGTTTATCGCTATCCCGAGGGAACTATGCAATAAAATATCGTCACTACTTTGAAAAAAGCTCGTATCTCAAAATTGAATGCTCAAACGAACTTACCATAAGTGAAGTTCGATCATAATTATCTTGTCTTCGTCGAAGAGATTTAAAAAAATCAATAATCTGGCTAATTGAACTTGACTGAGTGAGCAATAAAGTTCAGTTTGGTTTACATATTGAATTGAGATACGAGATTTTTTCAAAGTAGTGACGATATGCAACTAGTCTTTTTAATTTATTAAATCAGGCGTCACTTTGCGGAGGTCTATATCAATGAACTGAAACAATTGCTTTGGTCACCCGCAACCTTATAATAGCTAAGTTTATGCAAGAAATGTGTATAAGTAGTTCCTCCACCTCCACACTGTACGAACACACACAAATCAAATCACACAAACCCAACTATCACCACCAGCACATTAACTAACACGTTTCGAAATCAACCACAGCTCTTCTTTAGAGCAAGCGGGTGAGCAAATTAATTGTTTCAGTTCACTATTCTATATGCTTTCCCGGGACTCCAACTATCTCTGTGCCAAATATCATCATAATTGATTCAGCAGTTTAAGCGTAAAGAGGTAACCGACAAACAGATAGACAGCCAGACACACTATCGCATTGATAATATTAATATGAATGGCAATTTTTCATAGTTTCAACAACAAATCATATTAATACCTTGCTAATTTTTACATAATTGCTGCAATTTTATTTTTCAAAGGTGTTTTTCAATAAAAAGACACATTATTAATATCGCTTGTTTTTTGTTCTAATGCAAAAAAAACGAAATATAATAACATATTATATTATGCTAATAGTCAAAAAATTCCCCTAGGATAAACCAGTGGTCCACAACCTAACGTCCGGCGTGATTGTGAGCACCAAGTCGCTGGTTTTGCAAAAGGTTACGCGCGACCACGGCGGCGACTACGCCTGCCGCGCCGCCAACTCGCTCGGAGAAACCCCCAGCCAACCCACGCGGCTCAGCATACAATGTAAGCTATTTACAAACTGAAACATAGATGCACAGAAAAAAGACCAATGCTGGGAATCGAACCCAGGTCCTCGCCGGCATTCCGTGCTGCATGCTTACCCATACACCACCACTGGTCAGGCTATTTACAGGGTAGGGTTCCTTACCTCGAAGGGAAACACCCTTGTAATAAATATCACATCGTTGTCCATGCTTCAGAATTCTCTTTCTACCAATCATGACACTAGGGCTATAGTCATTTGCAATCGCAAAAAATACTTTTTTTTTAAAAAAAGTCATAGCTACGTAATAGTATATATATTATATGTAGTTACGTTGCTGTGAACGTAAAAGTGTGTTTTCGTTTGTTTCGTTAAAGAAAACAGCTGAAAATCATTGATCCGTGAAAAATCATTTTGCTTTTCACAGAAATTGCATGAAGCATAAAAACACCGTATTTACTCCTTTTAAAAAATCAATGAACGTATCACGAAGGAACGTTTTGTTAGTACTCTACTTAAAATGGCCTAATTCACACCAAAATACCAATTAAGATAGAATACCTACACCATTCAGCACATAATAAGATTATAATTTTACTTAAAATAAGTTAAATCTTTGTTGTAGTTGAATGGTGTCCCTCTTTGTCTTAAATCTAACTTAACTTAGAAAAATAAAAACAAAACACGTGTTATTCAAAAGTGTCGTTCAAAATCTCGTTTACTAAAAGGAGTTTTTTTCTTTAGCTTAAAACAAGCTTCAAAGATAAAAATAACAAACTTTGACCAACTCGTTTGAGATGACGGCAGCTCCCTCAACTTTAAATGTCTTTGTAGTAATCAGTAGACTAATTAAAAAAACATTTTGTTGAATTCAGGAGCAGTTCCACGAACATTATATCTAATTAAGCTTTAATTGTAGACATAATACTGTAGAAACTTTCCCTTGAAATCATAAAATTTATTCAGCAAACTAAATCAACATTTATGTTAAATATGATAAAACTTAAACCTACTGTATACACACCTCGCATTTAAGGAAAACAGTTAAAATTTGTACAAAAAAAATGTTTCACTAGTGCACTTATTACCCGACTGCGAAGAAGGAAGGGTTATGTGTTTGACCCGTATGTATGTATGTATGTATGTAGGTATACATGTATGTATGTATGTATGTCCATTCCTATGTCCCCTCGTAACTACACAACGGCTAAACCGATTTTGATAAATGATACGTCATTGGATTCGTCTTGATAACGCGAGTAACACTGAATACATGAAATTCTTGAAAAATCAAAATGGCGGATTTTTGGCGCCAAGTTGTGAGTCTTCAAAAAATTTTTTTTTATTTAAACCTATCGAGTAGGGTATTAAAATAAAGGGATTTTAAAAGAGATTACAAAAATATATACAGTGAAACCTGGTTAAGTGAGACATCAAGGGACCTGCAATGTCGTTTCACTTATAGAGGTATTCCACTTACCCAGTGTCTCAGATATACAGGTATAAATAAATATCTGTCTCATTTACAGAGGGTTCCATTAATAGAGGTGAGAATACAGGTTATTTCAGTTATACAGGTGTGATCATTAAATAAAATAACGTGTAAACAAACAATGTTATCTCAGTTACAGAGGTTTATGCATATAAAATTTACTCGCTGTCTCAGTTATAGAGGTAACTATGATGATAAATTGAAAGAACAAATCCCAGATATAGACGCTTACCTCGTCCCACTAACAGAGGTAATTCAGTGCCAAAGTGTTGGGACCTCAGCATGAGTTCCAGTTATGGAGGTTTCTCACTTATCCAGGTCCCACTTAACCAAGTTTCACTGTACAAGTCATGTATTTAAATTTAATTTGGAATAGTAAATTGGCAATCAGTGCATTAAAACGACGACGTATGTACCACTTACTAAGACATCTTTGAGCAATAATATTCTCTATGAAACCCATGTGGAAAATTAAGTACCTACATATTTCAAAATTGGTTTTGGTTTTGGTTTTGTACTTTATGATTTTAGGATTCCTAATTCAAATACTCAATAATTTATTTGGGTCTCAGGAGGTTACACTAAAAAGCAAGAAATAAAAAAAGTAATTAAAAAAACTAAAAACCCGCCTGCGGTGTAAATAAAATAATAAATTAAAAAATCAAAACCCGCCTGCAGAAATACTGAAAAGGTGGAAACAAGATAAAATGTTCAATAACAATAAAACGAATTTAAAACACGTCGATGGCAGTCTTTCAAAATTTAATGCAACGATAAAATGCAGTCGGAGGCATGGGAGTCAGTGGCTGCATGGAATTTAATGTCACTTCATGCATGCCTCCGACTGCATTTTATCGTTGCATTAAATTTTGAAAGACTTTTATTGTTATTGAACATTTTATCTTGTTTCCACCTTTTCAGTATTTCTGCAGGCGGGTTTTGATTTTTAATTTATTATTTTTTTTACACCGCAGGCGGGTTTTTAGTTTTTTTAATTACTTTTATGTAGTTTTTTTGACGGCCGGATAGCCTAGTGGTTAGACAACCTGACTACGAAGCTTGAGCTCCCAGGTTCAATCACAAATGTATGAAAAATACGAATGTTTGCGCTCGAGTCTTAGATGTTTAATAATTTATTTAAGTAGGTATGTATTTATCTATACATATAAGTCCAGTATCCATTGTCTAGTAACCATAGTACAAGCTTTGCTGCTTAGTTTGGGACTAGGACAATTGGTGTCAATCGTCCCGTGTTTTTTTTTATTTTACATTTAAATTACATCATGTAAATTATTGTAATACCAAAATGTACATCCCAATGTTTTCATTTGATAACTTGAGCCTCTGACAGACTGATAAACAACGTAGCGATGACAATAGGGATTTATTTCGCAAACTTCGGGCTTGGAACCCTAAAAATTAAGTCTCCGATAAGTAAATTGAGACAAAGATTACTTTTCCGATCAAAATTGGAGAGTCTTTTGTCCCCCTATTGTCAACAGAGTGCTAATAAATTTCGTTCCATCTCGAGAGGGGCTTAAAGCTTTTGCTGACTGCAGTATCAATCATTCTCGAAGAGATCCAAACAAAGATTAGTTACAGTCAACGGGTTGAAAGGAGAGGAATGTATTGAGATACGAATAATTCGCTTTTCGGTAAACAGAAGTAATTGATTCTCTCCCACCGTGACGGCCCCTGCTGCTAAACCGACCGATACCTTTCGGTAAAAGGACATCAAATCTACCAATCAATTTGTGTTCGGAACGACATAAATGAGGGTCATTTTACAAACCTCTTTACCTATTTTATGTACTTACTAATCCATTTTGAAGATTTAGTAACTCGGCAGCTTAGTTCCACCTCATTGAAAGTTCTAAAATTATCGAACTACCTTCCTAAGAGTCCATCAATCAATATCTAATAGAAACTATATCCATAGGTATTAATTTACTGGCAGTTGTGATCAATGTGGTAACAAACAGGGCAAGTTCTATTAGGGAGTAGCGAGCGCGGGTGTCGAGCGCGCGCGGCGGGGCATCAATCATTGGCGCAGGAGCCGCGAAGATTTACGCTGTCAACGTCACCGCGTACGACCATCTGAACGACGACAAATGTGCGTTTTGTTCCATTCCTATTTGTAACCTCACCTCGTTTGTTCCAGTTCCGCACTTTGTACCGTTAGCGTTACCTTTGTTTGTATTGCCGGTAACAAATCTGAACCGCGAAGAAGTAGCAATTTACTCCCAGCCGGCGCGTGATCGCAAAACAAAGCCGGTGTTACCTTAATCACATACATATTTTCATATTCCTGTCCCGTTATAGTAATCCTTCGTCGGAAGGGTTGCTTAATGCGAGCAAATATTTGAGAATTTAATGAAAATCTAAGGCTGCCGAGAGCGCAGTTTTGCAAGTGTATAAATGAATCACGACGCCGACTGCGCCTGCTCCGGGGGGGAACAGTTGGACGATAAAATTTATAATATCGTCTAACTTCTGTTATGATTTAACGAACTGAATTCGGGCTCTCTTTGTCTTTGTGTTAATTATTACATTCCTTCTTGTAATTGAAACACGACGCTTTGGGAAAGTCGAGCCATACATCTACTCGACGTCGTAATTTACCTTTTACGAAACTCCAGTCAAAGCGGGAATGCTTTTATCGTTGTTTTGTAAATGCCGCGGGATAATCATAGAATATTATATTAAGTAAATACGTGTTTACTGTGGATCAAATAAAACAATACTAAGAAAATACAAAATCAAGTGCGGGTCTGGGCGGCTGTGTAGGGTTCCGTATTAAAATGTGGCGTTAATTATGTAATATAGTATTTTGATTTTGGGAACGTGGTAATTTAGGCACGAGCGCTTAATTTTGGGGTAGCACTTTCGGAGTGCGAAGTCATTTATTGCCACAACCGAACAAAAAAAAAAAACAAAAACATAAAAAAAGAAACAGAAAAAAAATTAACTCTGGTCCGCGCTAATCCAACTTTACATGTATTTTATGCCTCACTAACCCTTCAGACGCGCCAGTATGCGCGCACACCTCTCCGCAAGTGCTGGGCGCGCAAATGGACGAGGCGCTGCGTGTGCGCTGCTCCGTCACCGCCAACCCGCCCGACGTCACCTTCTTCTGGCAGTTCAACAACAGCGGCGAGAGTCTCGATGTTTCGCCCACCAAATTTGGTAAAAATAATTCTTTAATTGCATTTTAGATAGCATTTGACCAGTTTGAAACAAGCCTAGCATATTGTATAAGTAGCAAAATTTCAGACATTGTGAAGTTAAGTATAGCTCACTTCTATGCCAGCTCATTTGACTAGGTAATTATTTTATGTGTTTTAAAGCAGTTAAAAATCTAATTATTAAATGCCCTGAAAACCAATTTACTTAATTGAAAATTAATTTGGTTTTCAGGGCTAAAATAAAGTTTTTTTTCAATAGAAAGTGTAAACACATCTTTGACTTTGCCGTACTATCTATTGTACACAAGTGTATTGTATTGTTAATTAGAATGAAGGGAACGTTGTTACGCAATGACACACTAAAGAACTTATTTTTTGTTTTTTACTTCACTGCACTCCTGTCCTCACCAGATATGTAAGCCGGAGTGGTATATTAATACCATTCCACCGTACACTGCACTGTGCCTCATCTTTCATTGTAAGCACAGCAAAGGTGAGATATTTCTTACTACGTCCTGTATCTCATACACCGTCTATGCACGGAGCAAAATATTTCATTGAAAATTTATGGAAGTGTCCAGTTTTTCTAAGAAACTGGCGAAGCACAGGAGAACTGTTATCGGTTAAAAAAACTAACTTTACTTAGGTTATTGGAATTTGCATTACTTTTACGTACAATTGACTAATATCTAATTTAATAATCATCATTTTGCTGTGTTATTTCGTCCCTTACCATCACCAAAATTGTTCTCCTTGGTGACGCGAATGCTAATAAAACTCTTTCAATTGTATAATATTAGCTTGGTTACGTCTATTGTTGTCAATTATCCCGTGACGGTTTTTTCTACATTGAAGTAGATAGTAGGAATAATGATAGATGACACCATATAAGGCCCTACGCTAGCTGACGCAGATTACCCAGAACGGACGCCAGTCTAATAAGAAATTGTACGAACAGCGCTGAACTGGCGCGGGCGCGTGCGACGGATTTTAGGAAAGTTTTTTACGGAGCGGGACCCGCGAGCGTGCACACGCGGCGGGCGTCCGCGTCAGCTAGCGTAGGCCCTAAAACAGTAACTCCAAGACGCAACTCTATTAAAAAAAAACTTTATTCAGCCCTGAAAACCAGATAAATTTTCAGTTGACTTTCTAGGTGCTTTGAAACAAATAAATATTTAGTCTTTGATCAATTATAACTGTAGATCCACAGTCGCGTACCCGAAAATGTCCGAGCCAAATGAGCGCCACTTTGATAAAAGTGGCCTTCTTTTTTCTCAGTACGTTGCGTGAAATTGTCAAGTTTAGCTGTCAAGTGTCAACCGAAATTCGACTGTAATGAAGTAAAGACTAGGTTCAAATTTCTGTGTAGGTGATGATTTTAATTGTTACGCAAACAAATAAAAAAGTTCGGACATTCTTTGAAGGAGATTTTTGTTCGGCAATGTGTATCTTCAGTTATAATTGATCAAAGTATTTAGTCGATAGAGTTGGCACAGAAGTGACGTCATAACTAGTAGTATAAAATCTACGGGATAATCATGTTTTGACAGCTTATAAAAAGTACGTCAATTGATTGTCATCGTCGTCACTATAATGTTTTGTTTAGGTACCGCGAACGGCAGCACTAGCGAGCTAAGCTACAAGCCGCAGAGCGAGCGCGACTACGGAACGCTCAGCTGTCGCGGCACCAACGGCGTCGGCAAACAGACTCATCCATGTGTCTTCCAAATAGTACCCGCTGGTAAGTTAAGTATCTTCGCTATTATAAACATCGGAACATTCAAGGTGGTCAAAGATATCTGAACATGACCGTATATTGTTAAAATGTGTATCTGATCTGATGTGTATAAATATGTATCTATCCCTTCAGGTATGTTTATCCGTTGCCTGGTACCCCTAATAAAAGCTTTGCTTACTTTGTTGGGACTAAGTTAATTGATGTTAATTGTCCCGTGATACTTACTATCTATATATATAAAATTCTAAACTGACTGACTGTTGATATATCAACGCACAGCCCAAACCACTGGACCTAGAGACTTGAAATTTTGCACATAGATTTCTTATACAATGTAGGCATCCACTAAGGAAGGATTTTCGGGAATTCCCACGGGAACGGGAAAAAACGGGATTTATATATTCGATTCCGAGTGACCGTATCTCTGTAACTATAAAAACTAGACTCTTCAAATTTGATACACAAGTAGGTATTACATTAGTTAAAACATCAATTCAGGATTTTTCAAAATTCCTACGGAATAAGGATAAAAACGGGATTTATATATTCAGTTCAACGTAATCCTATGAACTATAATTACTAGAATCTTCAAATTTGGCATAGAAGTAGGTAATTATAATAGTAAAAAACTGTTTCAAGGATTTTCGGAAATTCCCACGGGATAAGGAAAAAACGGGATTTTTCGTTTTACTGGTCGTAGAAAGCTAAAATTCGGCATGTAGGTTGCTTGGGGAGTATAGAGGAGCATTGAGAGAGAAATTTCCAAAATTCCCACGGGAACGGGAAAAAACGGGATTTATATATTCGATTCCGAGTGACCGTATCTCTGGAACTATAATAACTAGACTCTTTAAATTTGATACACAAGTAGGTATTAGTTAAAACATTAATATCAGGATTTTTCAAAATTCCCACGGGATAAGGAAAAAAACGGGATTTATATATTCAGTTCAACGGAATCCTATGAACTGTAATTATTAGACTCTTCAAATTTGGCATAGAAGTAGGTAATTATAATAGTAAAAAACTGTTTCAGGGATTTTCGGAAATTCCCACGGGATAAGGAAAAAACGAGATTTTTCGTTTTACTGGTCGTAGAAAGTTGAAATTCGGCATGTAGGTTGCTTGGGGAGTGTAGAGGAGCATTGAGAGAGGAATTTTCAAAATTCCCACGGGAACGAGAAAAAACGGGATTTTTCGTTTTCTGGTCGTAGAAAGCTGAAATTCGGCATGTAGGTTGCTTGGGGAGTGTAGAAGAGCCTTGAGAGAGGACTTTCTAAAATTCCCACGGGAACGGGAAAAAACGGGATTTTTCGTTTTTCTGGTCGTAGAAAGCTGAAATTCAGCATGAGGTTGCTTGGGGAGTGTAGAGGAGCATTGAGAGAGGACTTTCCAAAATTCCCACGGGAACGGGAAAAAACGGGATTTTTCGTTTTTCTGGTCGTAGAAAGCTGAAATTCAGCATGAGGTTGCTTGGGGAGTGTAGAGGAGCATTGAGAGAGGACTTTCCAAAATTCCCACGGGAACGGGAAAAAACGGGATTTTTCGTTTTACTGATCGTAAAAAGCTGAAATTTGGCAAGTGGGTTCCTTGGGGAGTGTAGAAGAGCATTAAGAGAGAACTATCCAAAATTCCCACTGGAACGGGAAAAACGGGATTTTTCGTTTTTCTTGTCGTAGAAAGCTGAAATTCGGCATGAGGTTGCTTTGGGAGTGTAGAGGAGCATTGAGAGAGGACTTTCCAAATTTCCCACGGGAACGGGAAAAAACGTAATTTTTCGTTTTACTGGTCGTAGAAAGCTGCCTTTTGGCAAGTAGGTAGGTTCCTTGGGGAGTGTAGAAGAGCACTAAGAGAGGACTATCCAAAATTCCTACGGGAACGGGAAAAAACGGGATTTTTCGTTTTACTGGTCGTAGAAAGCTTGCCTGTATGCTTGCTTGCTTGATATCTTAGTTCTTTGGAATTCTCATGGTACACGCGAGCGAAGCCGCAGGCAAAAGCTATTATGTATATAATATCAATGCTAAGTAGGTACACAGCGCTTCCAGTTACTCAAGTTTCCGTAGAAGGTAAGAAAACATTGAATTATACCTTGCTTGCACGCTTACTTGCACGCTTGCTTGCTTGCGTGCATGCATGCTTGCTTGCGTGCAAGCATGCTTGCTTGCGTGCATGCATGCTTGCTTGCATCTTGCTTGCATGCTTGCATGCATGCTTGCATGCTTGCTTGCTTGCCTGTATGCTCGCTTGCTTGATATCTTGGTTCTTTGGAATACTCATGGTACACGCGAGCGAAGCCGCGGGCAAAAGCTAGTTTATTTATAAAATTGTAGAAACCTTGGGAGTTTCCAAAAATTATACTTATTGTTGTAATTTTCGTTTTATAAAGAACATTCGTGCAAAATTTTGCGTCTCTGTGCTTAGCTGTTGATATTTCTGGATTTTACATGTGTGGTCATTCCCATAACAGATATTAATAAGGTAAGGTATTCCGAGATTACCATTTCTTGTCAGTCTCTACATACTTACGTCTTTACCTATTCATAAATAAGACCTGCTAGAGACTGAAGACATTGGAGATGATTTAATTTTGTCAGTACCATTTTTAATAAACAGATGATCCTCATTATACTCGCTTAACAAAATTATAACACGAATTAGTCGTTATAGCTGCAAATACTCGAAACAGGACTTATTAGGATAAGCATGATTTAGCCACCGAAACAAAGCATCCCTCTTCAAATCGTCAAAAGCGGTACCAAATAACGGTCACAGTAATTTGAATCAACAAGGCAAGAGCCGAATTGGCTGCACGTTTTCTAATTTCAGCTTGCGGCTTTTACTCGCATACGCCAAATCTCATAACTCAACGCTGCAGAACTGCCACTGTGGCAACTGGAAGTGACAAACACATTATTCAAATGTAAGGAAATAACGCGCCAAAAGATCCGGAAAATCTAAACTCCGAAATTTAAAGTGTTAGAAAAAAATCATACTTATTTGTATTTTTTACGTGTCTATAGATTTATAGCAGCAATCTTCAGATGTTACGATTGTTTCAAAAGCTTTTGACCACTTTTAAACACGAGTTTCAGTTAAAATTAGAGCAGAGTTCTGTTGACCTGATTTTGCCTACGGCAGGGTGCCAAAAACAAAAAAAGTCCATTTGGACAAAAAATCTAGACGGTGATGCCAATCCTATGTGAGCTAGGTACCTACCAACTAACCCGTCATCCTTACAATTTTTACTGTCTCAATTATCTTCTATTGTACAACTAAATTTTAGCTTTAACGTTTTTGTAAGCATAAAGAATTAGTACTGAAATTTCAAACTAATTGTTTAATTTCCCTACTGGTCTCTGGGTAATCTCATTGTGGAGCTAAATTTCAACGTTTGCTCTTGGATTTGCTCGAAAAAAAGGACTATAATTGTCTTTAGCTCCGTGTCGCAGCTGCAAGTGGAAATATGAGTTGGCTGTAGCGAGGTGCAACGAAATACGCCGCTACCCGCAGAGCGTTTAATATCTGCGCAGTTTGTTATATAGCACGTTAAATTGTCACCCCGTACTTCCACCACCGCAATCCAACTACGTAAGGACGATGGGTACTTCATTATCTACGCATTAGAGTAGCGCTTAGACTACTTGTGGTCTAGTCTTTCATTGTATTTAAATTTTGATACGTCAATTTCAGGACGTGATTCTGTCTTTTTTCTTCTGACTGTTTTGACTGATTCTGACTGTTTTGTTAGTGCTAGTTAGACAATGAGAACGAAACTATTATATGACTACTAGCCGTTACGTACGGATTCACCTGTTTTAATTATTAAAAATGGCATAAATTGCAAGTGAAATTCTAGGACTTCGCATAAAATACATCGTGCTCTTCATTATCGTTGCATAAAAAACATCCATGCCAAATTTTATGTCTCCTAGCGGTTGAGATATCGGAATTTTATCACAATCCTGTGGAAATAAAATATGCCAATAAAAAGTAGCTATGTGATATTCCAGCAATCCATGTTTGTACACCAAATCACACCTAAATCCCGCCGTTTTAGCGTGAAATAGTAAAAAACACACACACGCAGCCACAAATATTCTCTTTTGAAAAATGTATTAGTAGGATACACATACCGCCATCATGATCCGCTTACTTATTTACCTTCATTTGTTTCTTATCCATTGTTTATTTTTACATTATTGTTCATGATTTATTGTTCCTCTAGCGCGTCCGAGCGCGCCGCGCAACTGCTCGCTGCAGACGGGCAACAACAGCGCAGAGGGCGGCGGCTGGCTGCGCGTGCGCTGCGTCGCCGGCTACGACGGCGGGCTGCCGCAAGCGTTCCTTCTAGAGGCGCTGGACCCGCTCACCGGCCGTACGCGGTTCAACGGCAGCGTCAACGACACCGGTGAGTGTTGTATGCTCGGCGAGAGCATAAACACCAGCTTGCATTGGACAGATGAAATCTATAACATCTACCTAGGTGAACTGATCAGATCACATACTAAAATACTTTTTTTTTTTTTTATGTTAGATAGGCCAGACAAACGAACCAGTGGGTCACCTGATGTTAAATGAACACCACTGTCCATAGACACCCGCAGCGCTTTACACGATGCCAGTGCGTTGTCGGCCCTACAGGAGAGGGAATAGGGGAAGGGGGAGAGGAAGGGGGAGAGGGAAGGGGTGAGGTATTGGGCCCCCGGCACTCTCACTGACCGTACGAAACGCAAGCAGGATTACTGCTGCTTCACGCCGGTGTTCTGTGAGAGGGTGGTACTGCCCCGGACGAGCCGGCCCATTCGTGATGCAGCGGCTAGCTACAACATGGCTCTACCACTACAACTACTACTACTACTACTACTACTTGACCTAGCCGAGAGATTGTAAAGATAGCTATGTCTTACACTTTCTTGGATTTCTCCGCACTGCGAGTATTCCCAAACCGCACTTCATCCTTCCTCTATGAAATAATTTAAACTACAAATAGAAGCATATAATAACTGTATTTTTCTACTTTTGTACATTTATTTGTTTTTTACATCGTTTTATACTTTTCTTTTACAAATAGAATAGTTGGTGGAGTCCTCTATTCACTTCTCATCGTCTCGGGCCTGCATACATCTCGCTGCAAGGCATAAGCCTCCTCGCAGAATGACAGGGGTTGGGCTATATTAGTTCTCACGCGGACCCAGTTCGGAACGGAAAGTTCACACACACACACCATTGAATTACTTCATAGACGTCCTCACGATTTTTCCTAGTATACCGAAAAGCTAGTGATAGATTTAAAATTTAATTTTGCACATCAAAATGGCAACTACATGCAGGTTTTCCAACTGTTCCACCTGTTCTAGAAACATTTGCCTCATGCAATACCATTTGTCAACAGATGGTCTGGTGACGTTCAAACTGGACCTGTCACAGCTGTCTTCCGCGGGTGAGATGGAAGGCGCGACCTTTAACCTGCTCATCTACGCCAGGAACCTCAAGGGCGAGTCAGAGAAGACCCTGCTTGAGAACATCGCGTTCAATGATGCCGCCAGGAGGACTGGTGAGAAATTGATTTGACTTTTTTACTTCGCTTGTTCCTCCGCTACCACACGTGCACGAAGTTACGGATGAGCGACACATATATAAAAAAGAGGAACTCGTTCTCCTCCTCTTGCATATAATCGATGCGTAGTCTCACAAACCATCTATCACAAATACAAAAATTCGTCGCACGTCGCTGTTGTGCACATAGTATGGTAGCGGATGTTCATATCTATTACTTCACACAGGTTCTGGTCTGATCCTATATGTTACTTAAACCTAGAATAACGATATCCACATTGAAAACTATTAATTACCTTAACTATGGAGTATTTTCACCCATATAATAAAAATGAAGAGGAAAATCACCGACGGAGAGACAGTAATGAGATAGTATATAAATAACATTTACTAAATTCCCAATTTATAATGGGATTGTTTATACAAACAACAACAACCTGTTTGATTTTAAGCGGTGGAAAACTCGTTGTTACCCACGAGTACGTCACACTACACACTAACTTAGAGACTCCGCTAATACCAGCTAGACAACGCATTTCCGCGTAGATTATGTTTACGAAACGCTAAAACCCTTCATAAGTAATAGGAAACACACATCAGAGCGATTAATACAGACGCCAACTTCTCCCTCCAAATCTCCAGTTAGTACCGGCATAAATTAAAGAATAATTACCACGCAAGTTCCGGTTTCCTGCCTTTGAATATTTAATACGAACGTTTATTAAGGTAAAGCCATGAATGTATTCGGAACAACGCCGTTATCATTATGTTTAGCCAAAAATGGTTAACAGGCGGCCATTGATGTTCTTCTTTGAAGTGAATAGTCGCTTTTTTAATTAAATGTCAATGTCAAGTAAAAATGAATGACTAAATGATTTGGAAAGTAAAAGGAACCTTACGATTGCCCTGTGACAAAGTACAAAATTTATTCCATCTCCATTTTACCAACATACGTCCAGGAGAGGGAAGCGTCTTCACCCTAATGTAGTTAGTAGGTACTCGTATTCCATTGGTCCATATGAAGCGGTTCGCTTTATCTTTTGTGATACGAAATGCTAAGGAATGGAATTCACTCCTATCATCCTGTATTTTCCAAATAGATGCAACTAGAGATCTTCAAGGCTAGAGTGATCATAGGCTGTTACTGAACCAGTGATATAAACTTTTGGCCTCATCTTCACTTTTCATTAGGTGAGATAGCGGTCAATCACGGGTCAGTTTTACGTAAAAAAAACGCGGTGTAGTTTCGGACTGATCCAATTTTTCTGAGACTCAGACACTGGGAACTTAATAAAACCATAATATTTAAATAAACCTTCACATGTTTACCACGACTGAACTGTAAATTTGCGCGATACAAAGCAATATTTTCTTCTGTGATTGAGAACTTGTTTAAAATAATTGAAACAAAATAAGTATGACGGACGTGACCTCGAACATATAAGCCCTTGGAAGTAATTGAGTTCTGGCTGCCCTTAAAAGCAAAGTTTTGAAACAGCTAATGGTCAGGACTTAATCGAAAGTAATCGAAAGGGCTCAAGTAATTAACTGTGCTTTTTGAAATGTTTATTAAATTTAAATGTAGGTACCTATTTGTTTGTTTATTGATATTCAGTAATTGGATAATTGAAACCATTAACAAATAATTATAAGACGCAGCTCAAATAAAAACCGGCCAAGTGCGAGTCGGACACGCGCACGAAGGGCTCCGTCTCCATACCATTATCTATAAAAACGGCAAAAAAATCACGTTTGTTGTATGGGAGCCCCCTTAAATATTTGTTTTATTTTAATTTAATTATTTATTTTTAAAGTAAATTTATAACTATATATTATGTGAATAATTCAAGCGTCTACCTGTTGCCGTTATCAATATCGAACAAAAACGAGCATAAAAAATCACGTTTGTTGTATGGGAGCCCCCTTAAATATTTATTTAATTCTGTTTTTTAGTATTTGTTGTTATAGCGGCAACCAAAATACATCATCTGTTAAAATTTCAACTGTCTAGCTGTCATGGTTCCTGAGATACAGCCTGGTGACAGACGGACGGACAGACGGACGGACGGATGGATGAACAGCGAAGACTCAGTAATACCCTCATCCTGAGCACTGTAGCTATCAGATACGACTCCCTTATTATGCGGTAGTACGAAATGGTTGTGTCCGCGAGGCGGTAGATTGTGTGTGTTTGTATTTGTTATTATTATTATTATTATTTTTGTTCTGTGTACTAACGTTACTTTAATTGTGTTAATATTTATGTTTATCTTACTAACAACTTGGACCAGTAATGTTGTCTGAAATTAAATAAATTTGAATTTGAATAGGGTCCCGTTTTTACCCTTTGGGTACGGAACCCTAAAAACCAGCCAGTGCAACTTGGACTCGCGCACCGAGGGTTACGTATAGTTCAAATCAAATATATATATACACGACAAAATGTTTAATTTTTAGTTTTTTGAGCCTAAGCCCTCATCATCATCATATCAGCTATGGGACATCTAATGCTGGACAAAAGCCTGCTCCAAAGAGTTCCACAACGATCGGACCTGCGTCGCCCGCGACCAAGTGGTTCCTGCAACCTTTACCAGATCGTGGGTACATCTTGTTGGAGGCCTTCTCGCGCCACGTCTTCCGGTTCCAGTTCACGGTTTACTAAAAAAAATTATTTTCATCACTTAAGCTCTGAAAGTAGGTTGCATTTAACTTGAAATCCTTGTTGTAAATTCGATTTACATCTTTAGGGATGTAAGTAAATTTAAAAATCGAATGGTGCTCCCTTGTATTCACGAACTGGTAAACAAGGAGATTGTGCGTAATACTTACCTCCAAACCTCCATGCTGGCATAATGCTGCTGGCCAGTGCTGGCTGAATGTGCCAAAGACAAAGAGCGCGAGGCCATTAAAAAAAAAACAAAAGACGGTTTGGAGCGATAAATTTTCTTCCGCTCTGTTACAAAATTGCGTATACATTTTTAACATAACAGTATTTCTTTATTTCCTCGCATTTGTGATGAAAAGTAGAGTGTTCAACTCGAGTGTAAATGATCAATTACGACCCTTGTTTATCAATCTACTATTAAATTTCCTAGATGGCAAAAGCGCAATGGGTGGCATCACCCTTGGCGTACTCGTGGCCGCGGCGCTAGGCGCAGCTTTGGCCATCGGTGGCATAACGTCTGCCGCCCTGTGCGCGCGGCGGCGGCGCGCGCGGCCCCCGCATAAGCACCCCCCAGGGGACATGCTGGAGCTGAGCGACGGCGGACGACGGTACGTGGTGGCTTACACCATCAAACCCTCGCCGGAGCTCAAGACTCCGGAGCCGCAGCCGGACATTTTGAACGCGCCAGGTATACTCGGACTTATGTAATTATTTATGTATAGTTAGTTACCTCTTTTGCTGATCTGTGGCTCTCTTTACCCCAGCCTGTATACATCTCACTTCACGGCACAGGTCTACTCTTACCCGAGCCTAGTGCAAATTGGAAACTTGGCGCACACAATTGGATTTATTTGCAAATATGTGCTAACTTCTTCTCGATGTCTTCCTTTACCCTAAAGGTCATAGTAAAATTCAAATGTAATCTCGCACATATATTTCGAAAAAGTGAGAGTAGCGAGCCCGAGCTCGAACTCACAACTCTTTGCTTGGGAAGTCATAGATCAAATCACTTGGTACCACGACAGTGACTTGAACTTAGCGAAACTAGCTTACGTGTAGAAGTGATAGAATGTTGCTCGCGGCGTTTAGCGTCTACTATTTATAGTATGTCGTCTTAGTTCAGGTCACTGACACGCCCGCTGTGTTTAGTATGGCTTTGTATTCGTTTATATTTCACTATCGGTTTTAAGCTTTGAGTATTATCAAAATAATAGTTAAAACATACAACTTTCTTCATTATTTGAATGACTCTTGTTTGCCTACATCAGTACAATAATTTATTATATTATTTATGCAATTAATGATTTAGATACACATTATACTTGATATTTCAGATGAGATCTTTTTTTTAGATTGTGAAAATCAAAATCCTCCTCCGAATGCAGTAGAAGCAGACGAGTGGCCTAGTATAAAAGAAGTCCGGGGTAAAGTGTTACAAACTATTGACAAGCATAATAGAGGTCATCGGTAAAAATTTTAAAATGTTTGTTTTGGTAACAGGTGAGTGGACCAAAGCTGGAGCAGTATTTTCAGCAGAAGACTTAGCTCTACTGGACAGTGCTGGACAACCACAACAGGTAAATTATTCTAATATAATTGGATAATCACTCTGGATAGCCGTACCTATAGGTGCCACCATTCAGTTTCCTTCATATGAACTTATGAAGGAAAAAATGCATTAATACTAAAAACTTTTCTTATTACCAGCTTACACCAGGCAGTGACATGGCACCGAGCAGTAGGCAAGAAGACGTTCTCAATCAGAACTTAGCTCAGACAGCGTTAGCAAATAATTTTAGATCTAATTATGTAGTTACTAACAGTCCAACTCTCGGGAGTCCTAACTTTGTATGTCCCAATGGCAACATTGGTTCACCGTTTGGGAGCCAAACTCTGACGCTCAGTGGGCCTACCCTCAGTTCTGGGAGTCTGGCGACATCAACTTTACATAGAAATAAGGGGAAAGGGAACGCGCGGAGAAGAGAACACGTTTTAGCAGAAAATCTACCAGGGCCGGAAAGCTGCGTGTAAATATACATACTAAGTATTATCAATAATATGAGGAACTGTTTATACTCAATGACGCTGGGATAATATTTCTGGCATAGGTACTCGCAATGTTTCAAAATAAGTGCTGCTCTTCCTTGATCATGAAACATTTTGAATAATATTCAATACACTGTTGTTTGTTAATTTTTGCGTGAAATTTGTCACTAACATACAAAATACCTACCAATAACTACCTACCATACATTTTTTCCAATGATTTAATTTTATTAATTTTATTTGAATTTACGAATTAGTTAATGTATTAAATCATGTAACATGTTGTTTTAGTTATTTACTTTTTGGTCTGAGTAAATTACAACAAATAATAAGCGTGCAATAAGCGGTCTATGCCTTAAACACCGGTTTCAGATATTGAAGACCTCGTTTTCGTAGAAATGTGGTTTCGTTAAATATGTTGTTTTAATTTAGTATTCATAAGTTAATTCAAGACCTACCAGCGGAAAAAGTACTCTCCTTTGACCACACGATATATTTTCAACGGGTCGATATTTTGAAATGTAACCAATACTTTAGATGCGGCCTATCAATTTGTGAGCCAAAGTAGAAAATATACAATAAACTGTCTTTAAAAAACTTAAAAAAATTGTAAATATTATACTGATGCTTGTAGAAAATACTATTTATTTTAATAAACTTGGTTGTGTGAATGTAAATAACTAATAGATGCATATTAATGTAACGTAAAGTTAAAAAATAAGGTGAAGCTATTGCTGTTAATTTATTTACAATCGACATAAAAATGTAAATGACCGCTGCAGTGTTGGATTACACTTACATTTTTGATTATAATATTTGTAAACGTTTCCATTTTGCGTTGATTCTATATAGAGTTTAACATTGAAACTGACTTTATATGGGTATGTTGTAGTTGTCGAATTCGATGATGTGGTCCTAATAATACGTTCTGAAATTTTTGTATAAATAAATAACAATTTATAAGACATTGGTTTTATTCCCCCGTTTTCTCTTTGCTTATTATTATTACAATTTAAATAATAAACTGCCATTTATTTTCTCGGAAAATTTAAATTATTAAATATTTTCAAAACTCAGCTCTTAATAAGGACAGTGATGGTATTTTTGTAAAATTGTTATTAGGTAAACCTATGCTTATTTATTACTTAAATGGGATTTAGCGTATATTCAACTATATGCATTGTTTGTTCATTTGCATGTAGGAGTTAACTTTTGGTACGGTCAACAGCTTTAATGATTGAGCAACTTGCCACTCTTTGCATTTTAACCGTGTAATGCAACTCAAGATACTTATCGATACCTTTAGGTTCAATTGGCGTAAAGGACAAAATGGCACTTTTCAGGAGAGCCAAAAACAAAATTTTTTTTAGAAAAACTTTTGTAACTTTTTTCTTTGTTGACCTATATTTTCGATGTATATGAGAAAAGTGCTTAGAATTATTGTCTCTATTTAGTTATTTGGTACCTATTACGTTAAATATGGAACTTAAAAAGTTAAGTGTCCTTTACACCGCGGTAAGAAGCGTTATATAGTCACTTACGACCATACCATTTTCAGTAATTTAAGATTGTTAGTATTTGTTAGGGCCGTAAAGGTCATTTTTGTAAAAAATAATGCATTTTTTGGGTGTATAGACTACTATAACTTAGTAAATTTATATTGTTTTCCTTAGATTTATGTCATTAAAGGAATGTATTATGCGAAAATATTCATCATTTGTTGTAATTATACGTTAATAGTTACTTACCAATAATTTAGTAGTTGGTAGTAGCATAAAATATCATTAAATACCTGAAATAAACAGTTTACGGCATTGAAAATATTAAAATTAAATCTATGGAATTTTATTATTGTAATTAAACAGGTAGGTTAATCATGGTATGCCGTGAATGAAAGGATGGAGCCATTAGTCTGTAAGAAATTGTTGTAAAGTTAACTTTAGAATTCGCAAAATGCACTTTACTAGAGAAACGCTACACAATATAGGTTCAATCACAAAATTACTTTACCTACTAGGAATTTGATAACGTCATTTTCTTTAAGTAAGAACTAATTATCACACATGTTGTACCTACAGCTCTAACGTAACACGAAATCTTCCAGTATAAAACAATACAAATTCTAACAAACAAATCTCGCCGGATAAAACCATGCTAATTATATATTTCGTAACTTGATATTAATAAACTGGTTCTCAGAAATGACTAACTTCTTTTAAGTAGACATTAAATAAACGAGTTAGTTTCAAGTAGGTAGTAAGAATAACGCAAAAAGCTTTAAAAGCAACTCATCAGAAAATAATTGATTCATCCACTGCAAAGTCACTGTAGACGACTGCTGACGACTTGCCTCAAAAACACTACTCGATAATAATTCAATCGAACAGCGTTAGAAAATATTTCTACAATAATAACTGAACTAAACACAACAATCATCTGATCTGCATGCGTATGCATTGGGAACTAGGTATAAGTCCGTACCGTCATTGACACATCACCTATCTTGCTCTTAAAGCCACCACAAACCGCAGCGCGGGGCATGCGCGCGAAGCCGATGAAGCGTGCCCAGCGCGGTCTATAACACTAAATCATATATACGGTGACATACACCGGCAGTGTTATGCAGCGCGCTGAATACGCTCCATCGGCATCGCACGCACGCCGCGCGCTGCGGTCTGTGAAGGGCTTTACTATTGATAAAAAAAAAATTGCGAGGATGGCAGAGACAACCGGCATGAGGAGTGTTTTACCGCGCAAAACTGTCGCGTGTTTTGTTACGACACGAACTGTTATTAGTAAGAAAAGGACAATAGGCTAGTTTCCTAAAAAAATCTAATTAGTTCGTCATTTAAATTATCAAAAAATATTGGACACGTATTTTTTCTTTTGTCAATTGAACAAAAAATGACGGAGATATAGTATGTTGAAGTTCCGCGTGACGTCACGATTCGCTACACTTTTTAGCGAACCGTGACGTCACGAGCCCCCACTCCCGAACTTTGTCGCGCTTTATCTTTGTCGTTTTTTGTTCAATTGACAAAAGAAAAAAAATGTGTTCAATATTTTTTGATAATTTAAATGTCGGACTAATTGTAATAGTGTTTTTTTTACCCAGGACACTACCCTATTATAATGAAAATAAAAGACATCAAAGGTTTAAAGTAAGTAAACCTATTAAAACTTGATTTAATTACATTATGACATCATTACAGGAATAGAAAACTCTTTTAAGCCTTTAACTTTTGTTATCAAGTTCACCAATTTACAAAAAAAAGAGTAGTAAAGCATTAAAAAGTCCTTTACGCTGCATCATAAATATACCTTAGCATTTATGTAAGTCCTTTAAACCACGTTGTATAATTCTAGGGAAAAAAATATACGTCCTTTACGCCAATAGTTTAGCTACGTTATGAAGTAAATGTAGTACGTAAATGAAGAACAGTAAAGGTCGTAAGGGACAGAATAATAAAATAAGGTTCCAAATGGGTGGTCTTAAAGGACAACATGTATAATATCAGGACTTTACGTCGTGGTCTATATTTCATGACGTCCTTTACAATCCGTGTGATTTCGAGTATGATATTTACACCCACTAAACAAAGTAGTTTTGATGTTGAGCTATGAAAAATTCTGGGGTGTAAAGGTCAAATTTTGCGAAATATCAAAACTTTAAGTATACACATCGATAGAGCTTGAAATTCTGAACAAAACTGTATATATAACTCATTTTCGGCATCTTGTCCTTTACGCCAATTGAACCTAAAGGTATCGTTATATCTACGACTACAAGCGGTTAAACCCGATTTGCATTACACGGCTAATATACGAACAGTGGAACATACAGAACCAATTCTTAAAATATTTTACACTTACAATTATCTCCGTGTATTGTAAGCTACGTTTTATTCCGAGAAACTACAAAATTATATTTCCCGCAGGAGGCAGACGAAGTTGCAAGTAGGAAAAAACGTGTAGTAAAATACAATTTCGTAAAAAAACAACACTTCTAATAATATCCTTTACCAAACGTATATTTCATTGGTTTCAATTTTTTCATATCACA
Organism: Archips xylosteana; assembly: GCA_947563465.1. Taxonomy (NCBI): domain Eukaryota; kingdom Metazoa; phylum Arthropoda; class Insecta; order Lepidoptera; family Tortricidae; genus Archips; species Archips xylosteana. The sequence goes on from OX387362.1 coordinate 10,176,250, forward strand.
TAATGTCGACTACGTAAGCCCGATCCTGTTTGCTCATAAACGATGGAACAACGTACGAATGCGCCATAAAAATTCTTTTGAAACGTGTAAACACTCCGGCAGAGGTTATTTTCTCGGTGTAGAATGGTGACATTATAGACAATAGCGACAATTTTGTAGCACACCTCGCGCTGCCCGTTCAATCTAATAAAACCTCTTATACTCCCCCCAATCTACCCCAACCACCCTGACCTATCTTATGATTACTGCACGGATAGGCATTGCAGTTTCATCCCGAATTTTTGTTTTACTTTTTAAATACCTACTAATAATGTAAAACTACATCGAACGCACCTAATAAGATATTTGGTATCTCTAATAAATCAAAATCTCCCATGTCACGGTGTTTGCTATGGAACTCCTTGAAAACGGGTTGACCGATTTTTATGACATTTTTGGCTATATTTGGTAGGTCGTAAGCTATTTTTTTATACCCCTATTCTTCGCAGACGGAGTCGCGGGCATCAACTATTTGAGCAATAATTTCAAGACACTTATTCTCTTAAAAAACACTTCAAAATAAAACTCTGAAAAGGAACCCGATTATTTTTAATTAACTAAATATTAAATTATATTCGAAACTGCTTTGAAATACCTACATAGACACTTTTTTAGTCAATTGGGCAAATAAGTGAAGCCATACATAGTTGTTGTAATGCAATATATCTTAATTATCTCGTCATGAGGTCATGACAAAGCTGATAAAAGGCATATAATAAAATAATAATAATAAATAAATATTTGGGGACAATCTTACACAAATCGACCTAGTCCCAAACTAAGCAAAACTTGTACTATGGGTACTAGATGACGATAAACATACTTATATAGATAAATAAATACTTAAATACATAGAAAACATCCATAACTAAGGAACAAATATTCGTGCTCATCACAGAAATAAATGCCCTTACCGGGATTCGAACCCAGGACCTCTTGCTTCGTAGGCAGTATCACTACCAACTAGGCTAAAGCGGTCGTTCGATTACATCGATTGATTGATGGTGTCAAATATCTAAAATTGCAATACAGAAAAGCGTATTATTCAACGTAGATAAAATACACCATTTCTTTAAAAAAAAAACTTGCACAAACAAGTAAAATTTTCACTGAAAGAAATTATGTTTACGGAAAATCGGCTTGCCTTTCACGCTAAGTCTGAAGTGTTTACATAAAATGCCTTACAATTGTAAAGGAAATTATGTAGGAAAACGACGTTTACGGCAGTCGAGTGGCCGCGAGCTTTTCAAATATTGACGCGAGACTAACAAATCGGCTGTCAAACCCTAGCTGCTTGGCCTAAACAACAGCTAATTACTGGATGCTGAAATATTCAACGCATACTTTAATCACTTACGGCTTTTCATTACGCAGTCAACTAGTTACAGATTGTGGAATGAATAGGTTCAAGACGCATGATTAAGATGCCTTACACTGAAACGGAAATGTAAAATTATAAGTACATTGCGCAATACGTCTCTGCGTTTAAATCAGAAACCTGCGTAGACGATGGTGTACAAAGGGTTTATTACTTGCTGTGGCTTTCACTGAAGTCAGAAAATTGAATTTCATATTAGAGTAGGTGTAGGTATAGGTAATGTTCCATCCTTGGCCTGATTACTACGTGTAACCTTTCCTGTAATGAGTAGGTTTAAAACCAACCGCTCTCATGTAAGGCCACAAGGGACGCTCGTATAATAACATTATTTTAGTAAAGGTAGGAAAGATAAAACTTATCTTATCATCTAAGCTAATATAGGAACGCTAAAACAACATAATAATTTAGATTAAACTATAATAAACTAAATGTAGGAATGACTTACGGAACCGTTTAAATCAGGTCAGAGTGATTAATACTGGTATATCTACTGTTATGCATAATGTTATTGATATGCTTTGGGTACTACTCTACGGGTTTTAGGATACTTAAATATTGGCGACCCTAAGCTAAAACCAAACTTGTAGTTCAAGTAACTTTACTGAAACTGGTAAATAATAATAATAAGATATATTTATTTTCTCCACCACCATGTTACAAAGTAAAAGTAAAAATCAGGCAAAAACAACGTAGTTAAAAATTTGCAGACTTGAGTGGGGGAGGATGGTGCCTGAACTAGGTAGAACCTGTGCTTCAGGTCACCAAGACTCCAACCCTCTGTCGTCCGCAACTACTTAATAGCGTTGTAGTGTTTGGTTTTTCATATTGTCGAAATAAATGTGGTCGTTATTAACATTAAGCGACGAGTAAATGTAACGAAACAAAGCAGACAATCAGGTTCATGATGGAAATTAAATGTCCAAATAAAACACGTTGAATGCATTACGCTTGATAAATACGAGTAATTGTCCCGTAATCCCGTATCGCCCTAAACGGAATAAGGTTCATGTGTGGAGGGAGCGTGAACGACAAATTCCTTAATACAATGATGGTGCTCCAGTTTATTGAGGCAGGAGTTAAAATGCGCGCCTCTGTAGACGTGTAAACTCGCGGACGAGTCTTAAATGAAATTAGAGTGTGTCAGAAATAGGCTTATTTAAGGCTTACTCTTCGTGATTACGCCTCTTTCTGCTGTTAACGACTAAGAACGCGGCGCTTTATTTGATCAGCGCCGTTGAAAAAATCTTCAAATGAATTAAAATATCTGAGTCCGTTTCAACAGTGAATTTTAAGTGGGCTCCTTCTCTATTAAGCTGAAACGGTAGCAACGAAGCGGCTTCGAATCTGTTGATTTATGTGCGCTTCAAATATTTTAACTTGTACATATAGATACCTTTTTTGAACCCTTTATTAGGTACATATGTATATTTACATTGAAATAATATCCGTGACAGTAGCATCTCTTAAAACCTTCTCTGTAAACCGCTAGCACTAGAAATCATGATTTTACTTAAATTATTTCTCGAACAAGTTTTTTGACGGATAGTATTTTGTTGCTTTCGTAATTGAATATTCGCTTTGCGTGACTAATATAAGTTCCATTTGTAATTACAAAACAAAGTGAAGCTCTGACTACTTTAACCTGAAAACGCGATGTAATTTCTCAGAGCAATGTAACGTTCTTTGATTAATTACGCTTCAATTAACATCTGTGTAGGCGTATATTACACATGTATCGCACTCGCAATGCTAGGCTATGTTAATGATTGCCTAGCGTTTAACAGCGTTTGAGCAAGTGTCAGGTTGGCTTTGGCGAGAAAACAATAACATTAATTCATACAGCTTTTACTGGCGGCTTCGCTCGCGAAAACCATTAGGTCTAGCAGATGAATTGGAATCCGAGATTTTATCGAATTCCTATGGGAATTTCCTAAACATTACATTGTGGTCTTCGTTTACGCTGTATGAAGGAAACCCATACAAAAGTTCATGTTTTTACATGCTAATATACCGAACCCGTGGAAATATCGGGATATTGTGTGATGAGGATGAGCACGAACATTTGTTCCTGAGTTATGGATGTTTTCTATGTATTTAAGTATTTATTTATCTATATAACTATGTTTATCGTCGTCTAGTACCCATAGTACAAGCTTTGCTTAGTTTGGGACTAGGTCGATTTGTGTAAGATTGTCCCCTAATATTTATTTATTTAAAAAGTAGCCTCATCATCCCTGCCTATATACGTCCCACTGCATGGCACAGGCGTCTCCTCAGAATGAGAGAGGTTGGACCGTAGTTCCCACGTGGGTCGTGCGGATTGGGAACTTCACACACACCATTGATTTTCTTCGCAGATGTATGCAGGTTTCTTCACGATGTTTTCCTTCACCGTAAAGCTCGTGGTAAATTTCAAATTAATTTCGCACATAAATTCCGAAAAACTCAGAGGTGCGAGCCGGGATTTGAACCCACGACCCTTTGCTTGAGAGGCCAAACCACTTAAGCCAACACGGGTTCGGCTAAAAATTAGCCTATGTATGTATATTCTAAAGATAATACTAGATAGAGTAGATTATTGTCTTAGCAGCACTTAAGTATACCAGTGCAATTGAAAGGAAACTAACTTGAAATAATAACTTTACAAATCCATATATTTCGACCACTTTTCGATTTATTGATCACAAAAACAGTATGCAAGTCATTTCTGTCAAGCCAACTTCTACTTCACGACATTGTAAATTAAAGATAAACATTATAATTTAACTTTTACTAACAAATGCTGCCATTATTTGAGTCTAACGCACGGGAGCTTGCTATAGCATTCACTATTCATTTCTGTCAAACAGTAAAGTCTGTGGCAGGAAGAAATGATCTATGCGACAGCATGCGCCCCCTCACCTGTTATAAGGCCTCAAAGAAGAATAAGTCAAGAAATATTTCACAAAATTGTCTATAATGTCTCTTCTTGTAGTAGAAACCGGGTAGGTATAATAGTTTATACTGGGTAAGAAGTTATAAGCTAAGTAACTTTATATCTACAGACTACTGCGAAACTTAAACTGAGGCATGCCCTTGTAAGGTAAGCCGCTTAGCCGTCACTGAAGAGCAGACAATGACGTGATAGTTCAAGCGACCGACATCTTGAACTCAACGATTATTTTACCGTCGCACGAACTTTCATCGTCGTACATACCTATCGTCGTAGTACCTATAAAATATGATAAAAATAGAAGTTTCTTCGAAATAAGCAAAAAATGGACTCATTCGGAAAGTATTCTAATAAAAACGACGAACATAACAACAGTTATAGATTTATTGGCAGTAGTAAACTAGAGTACAAATACGAGAATAGGTACATTTGAAATCACTTCAGACAATGATTCTTTGATTATGACGGACTGTGTTAATTATTCTATTCGTGGGACCTGTTTACTATGCCCATATGTATAGGTAGGTATACACAGTAGATGAAGTTGGGAATATGATGATAAACGCAGCCCATCATATCGGAGAAATAGTAACGGTGAGTATCACAATAACAGAATTGGGATGTCCCAATTTTTGACAACGTATAATAAATCGAAAACCGTTTGGAGAAATAGGCTTTGTGAATCGTTTTCAGAAATCAGATTCCAAAAATATGATAAACTGAATTGAATAAAGAAAATTTAAGTAATGACCTTCATTTGACCCCTGCAGTGAATCGTCACAAAGGCAGATATAAAACAGGTCTACACTCTAAAGCAAATTGACAGTTTGAAATGTTGCTGTCCTGCTTATAATAGCAAAGAGTGACAAAGACAGAACTTTAATCACATGATGCGCACCTGGCTTTAAACAGTTGTCATTTATCATAAAGTCCGAAATGTATACAATACTCGCAATGTATTTTTACAAATTTAATTATTAAATTACTACGTTACAAGTAAATATGAAAGAATTTAAATATCAGATTTTAGTAAAAAATATCTATTTACTATCACACCATTAACCAAACAGGAATAATTGAAGCTAAAAGAAGATAAATAAATAAAACTATTTGTCATGGTTCATTTAGGACCCTAAGCCGTGCTTGTATTATTGACAGTGACAAGACAAATCAGTAGTGCCACAGATTATGTTATGTACGGCTTGAATTTTTGTAGGCAATGGAACGTGGCTCTCTCACTGTGACGTCATCCAACGTATTTCTTAAAAAAATTATAAAAAATTAAATACTGAACCAAATTCAAAATCGATGAAAATGGTATCTTAAAATATCTTATTCTTTCCAAAAAAAATACAAAAACTATAGGTTATTTTTTTTGGTACATCCCAATTATGGAGAAGTTTGCGAGGCTGTAAGAAACCGCAGATCTCAGTTCGAATATTTTTTTACTCCTAATTAAAACTCGACTATTCAGGTTGATCACACATTTTTACTTTTTAAAACAGGTCAAACGGATACAATGATAAACGCAGCCCGTCATTAGAGAATCCTTCTTTGAAGTGAAATCAAGTGTATTTGTTAACTGTTCCTAAGAATTGTGCTTGCTAATCATAATAATCCCCAGCATTTCTTTCCTGAGGCCATATTGTTTAACGCACGGATGCCGTAGTTTCATTTGCACCATTGAATAGCACCATTCCGATACATAGCAGTACGGTAATGATGCGAGACAATGATGCAAATTAAACTACGGCGCGCGGGATTTAGCTATCGCTTTCACCATATATGTCTGTCAAACGACAAAAGAATGTGACAGAAAGAAATGGTGGATCTAGTTTTTTCAATATGCTTTAGTTATAGTGTAAATATTTAAGTCAAAAATTACAAAAAAAAATACCTGGGTTTCAACTAGCATATTTTGCACTTCCTCAGAAAAATTCCCTGTATAAAATAACATTTTTAAAAAAAACGCCTACATTCTTCTTTAATAACGTAATAAAAGTAATCAGAGAGAACGAAGACATAGTTCGAGCACAAAGTCAACTGAAATTGTTTTATTTTTTACCGCTGCTTTCATGTTTACTAACAAGGCCAAACGAAACTAAAACTAGCGAACTTCATGGATTACATGAGGAATAAGGTGACTTTACCAGACTAATGAAAATATGTAAATGTCACCATCTGTTTGACTAAGATCTGAATAACAAGTTCTTTGCTCTCTTACATTTTGCTGAGAACTTTTTCGTCCTGTTCGTACCAAATTACTTTCGAAGTTGCCCTTCAATTTACGCTTCAATGAAGCAACACTAAACTTTGAATACAAATTTCATTTTAAACCGACCCAATCAAAACTTGGTATACCATGTGATCAAAGAAGCCACGTGTTGGCCGCGGAGTTGCGAACTACCACAATGCGGGTGCTCCGGGTTGGGAGCATTCTCCATGAATAAGATCAAAACTTTGTTCCATGGCAAGTTAAGTAGCTGTGTTATTCTTCTTCATAATGGGATTTAAATCATACTTATACATAGTAGCAATTCCAAATGCTAGAAGTAAGGCTCACCTAATGCATTAAAATTACTGCCCTACTTTTTATTTTTTTTTATTATTTTATTTAACGATGTAAAAAATATTTTTCATGCATCAGTAATTATATTTTTAATTATTTTACACCTTGAAAAAAAATGCGATTATGCTATGTTCTCGGAATAAAGTCGTTTCTTACGAAACATGCCTAATTAAAACCAGCTAAAAAGTTACAAGTAGAAATATAACTTCACGAAGGTTAAACATGAAACTACCGTGAGACTCACTCATAGTGAAAATAAACGGATCACTCACGTCTTAAAACAAGTTTAACTCAACATGTTTCGGGTTAATCCGTAGCCCGAAACATGTTGAGTTAAACTCGTTTTAAGACGTGAATGATCCGTTTATTTTCACTATTCACGAAGGTTGTTTAAAAAAATGCTGGCTTTATTTATTAAATTATAAAATGTGACCGTAGGATTTGAAATGACGTAATCTTTAAACATTTTATAAAGTATCGCACAAACCTAGCTTTGCATGTAGGCTAACAATAAAACAATATAAACACGCAGACATTTGCTGTAAGTTATACAGGCAAAATTAAAATAATTCCAAGTGACTCGCTTGATACCAGACTTTGAGCACGCATATACCTTTAGCAAACGTTTTAGTCTGCCATTTTACATTAAACTGCCCTTCATTTACATCACGCCACTAAAATAATAAATGTTTGACAATGTGTGTCCATATAAAAAACTAAACCAGCTTTACATGTTTTTTATTTATTATGTACTCTTAATTTGTCTTGAAATCTTGCAAATCGAATTTTAGCTACTTCTAATAGGTACAGTTAGCAAAACAGCTTGTGATAAAATGAAATCTTGAACTTGTTAGCAGCACATTTTGAAGTAATCTTACGAAATATATATAGTTTGTAGACAAGTTGTTAGTTGTAATCATAGCCAGTAATTTCAATTTTATAAAGCTGAGCTACTTAATTACCGTGTGGTGTCGGGTTTGGAAACACCTCTCCATTTCGTCCGTGGATGTCGTAAGAAGCGACTAAGGAAATAGTTTAAGGTATATTGTAGGCGATAGCTATGTCGGTATTGATGTCGGTAGTTCAGATTTATACTTACTTAAAATGACAACGGTAGTAACGATGAAGTGTTTTTTCACTAAAAAGCGTCTGATTGAATATGAAGTGTAATAAGTGTATGTGTAGTAAGCATGAAGTGAATTTATAGGCAAAAATGAAGATGGCGTTTAATATTATCGGTATTGTGCCCATATTAAACTCAGAGCGCCGATTGAGTGATACCTTCAATTCACAATGCGTCTTATTAAGTAGACTAAGCTCCCAGAGGTTGATCAATTTCCAAAATATGCAGACCGCATTCTGACTTCTGATATACCTACTACATCATGACCCAGGCTACGAGTACAATTGGAGTGAGGTTGCCAGTCTTGTTTTGAAGTGAAAACTTTACTGGTGTTGTTTCCAGAGTTCCTGACCAGGGCCGAGGCATTGTCTACAGGTAAATAGAGCACTATCTTGACGCGATAACAACATTGTAAACGTTATAAACCTTGTACTTAAATGTTGTAAAACTTACTTGTGCTATTCGTTGCTTGACGCGATAATTATCGTTATTTCATCACTTTATTAACTTTTGAATTAATTTTCATTTAATACCTACATAGACTATCGAAGTAAGTAGCCCGGTCTTGTAAGGATTTCACGTACACTCGTAGGTCAAGATTGTTTTCAGACTCGACGTTGGGGGCTTAAGTTCAGACTTTAGTAAACCGCTCGGCGGGAGTTTGGCTCAGACAAAGGCCCCGCCAGAGGCCCTATTGTCACACACTCGAGGATAAAGCCGGGTGCAGGTAAGCTATGACTAGTTATCTCTGCCGTGAGAAGGCAGAGGGTACACAACTCGCACGCTTTGATAGCAAACATCACAGATTAGCAAAATATGGGTGCTTATTCGCAATTTAATCCACAAACATTTTTATGGTCTGTATTGTTCAGCCAAAGAGATTTTGAGTTCTTTTCAATCACAATAAAATGGGAGTCTGTTAATGTTGTTGTTAAAAAAATAAGAACGTTGGTATAGTCGACCAAGAAATTCCTTTACTACCCTAAGGCACAGAATAAGTAATAGTACTAACGTACAGGAGCAGAAGGATCACTCTCGAACAAAAGTCAACTTTCGGGCGTTCATATTCCGTTGGGCACCGCTATTCCGAAACCAAGGGCACAGGGTTCCTACTCGCCGATGTTTGGTATAGGTATAAAAATCAAGAAAGATAACAGTGCGTATTAATTCAGTAAACTACCTTTAGTAAGTAAGTAAGTTATTTATAAGATCGTTTAGAAGTCATTGTTTGTTGCAAAAATCACAGAAAAAAAAGATGCTTAATTACGCGCGACGCGGCTAGCGTGCGAACTGAAGGCCATGTGACAACCTACTGCCATACGCCTACCCGGGAGGCGCGCCGGCCGAACATACCTAAACCACGCGGCGGACACGACGTACAAATACGCGTTCTTGAATCTACATAAGCACGACGACGTCTGTACACGCGTACGCCTACATACATCGCGCGCGCACTCTTCTGGTTTCTGGCGGTTTCCGGCTATCTGCGCCTTGAGGGGTGGGGTAATTCGAATCGGTGCGGGGCGGACCGTTTCCATTCTGTACGTCAGTACTATTATATATTCTGTGCCTAAACTGCGGAGTGAACCCCCCTGCCTAAGGTTCAATGTCAGTTGTACGGCTACAACTATCTATTTTTACTTTTATGTTAATGTGGGATGTAACTGACATTGGCCCAAGCCTTAAGGCCGCTATTAAGGGAAAAAATAATAATAATATTAAGTTAATGTGACACTCAGATTTATTGTTTTTCTTCTGATATGGGAACTGTCATAAAAAATGGTAAAGCACTTACTTGGTCTACTGTACAAAATGCTTAAAATAAATTTAAAATATACGTACCTAGGCAGGTTTTTGAAATTTAACCTCGATTTTGCAGGATTGATGCGTAATCTATTGCCGAATTGATTGCCGATAATTTTATTGCACTAGACGCTAAAAAACGTTTTACGAAGTTTCTTTTCTTTTATATGAATAACTATCAAGTGCTTATCTGTGCTTTTATCAATAAACAACTTTGCAAACTCCGTGTCATACCATTCAACCGACTCCTGACCAGTTGATCTGTTTATTAAAAACCGTTTCGAATCACGTCACATCAATAAAAGATTCGGCGACCAAAATGGCGGCGACACCGTACCTGTTTGTTTCATATTCATCGGAGCCGATCCGGAATTACATACCCGGTGACCATGCTAATGTCGGACCCAGCGCCACCTCGCGTGAATATTTCACGAGTATTTCAAGGGTCATTTAATACGCTACGTTCGAAGCATGAATATAGCTTTTAAGTACACCTTTTCATACTAATATGTTAACTGGTTCGGGGTTTAGGATAAAGTGTGTGCGAATAGGCTTCAGGTGAAGGTCGGTGGTATTTCATAGGCTATCTACGAAGCCTTTCGTTAGGGTGATAGAAAACACTATTTTGATCATTAATTTTTTTTTAAACGTTGCTTACATAGTATTTTAACAGTATTGTATGTGATAGACTGGTTTCAACCACATTTACAATTAAATCGTTTCGTTGTTTAATATTGTATTCAAAATAATTAAAATTTCGTTTCCAACCACAATTTTAGTTAAGTACTAATGTGATTTCAAAAATTTTATTTATTCATTAAAGTACGTGTATCAGTATTTACTTTAGGTAGGTATTGAATACATGAACCGGTGAAGGAAAACATCGTGAGGAAACCTGCATACACCTGCGAATTCAATGGTGTGTGTGAAGTTCCCAATCCGCACTGGGCCCGCGTGGGAACTACGGCCCAAGCCCTCTCATTCTGAGAAAAAACCTGTGCCCTGCAGTGGGACGTATATAGGCTGGGATGATGAGGATGAGGTACCTATTGAAATGATGATGTTGACATTTCATACGTCTTCCAAAGATATCATCGTGAAATTGGAGTGAAAAGGTTCCACCCTGGTACGCGATTCAGTTTGCGATTTGTAGAAAAAGTAATTCGACCGATTATTTTATAGCAATACCTACACCTACACAGATTCTCACCTTGTCGAATAACCATTCGTGTGACATTCATATTTAGAGTAATATTTACTAAGTACTGAAGACTGCAATGCCCACTCATGATCATGAGACTTCATTGTGCGACATTCTTGTAGGCGATCGAATAAAGAAAATAATTCTACTAGCAGGCTAACAAATAAAAAGGGGTATAAACTTTTATGTCGATTTATTTTAAATCACGAAGAAAACTGAGATTCTGTCGACATATTTGAGTGCTTTTATAATATCGATATTTCTAGACTTATTTTGTAAAAAACATGTGAAAGGACATTCTTAAGCTTCAATAAACTCTGTCACGTTTGATGCAGACTGTATTACGCATTTAAAGATAAATGAACGAAATTGAATAGAATTGGATGGTTCTACTAACTTTTTCAATATTTATTCGAATCTATATAGTATATTGATTCCAAGATAGGTACATTATGAACGTAATTTGAAGTTATTTTCCAGTACAGTGAATGACTGAATTTCACCAATTTGGTTTACAATGCACACGAGCTAACCGCGAGCATAACCGTTCAAAAAAAGCGTAACTTCATTGAAAATGTAACATTCAAAATGTTAATAAGGTTTATTTTGAACTGCTGGGGCCCCAGAATAAAAATAAGAATAAGAATAAGAATTTGCTTTATTGCCACAAAAAAACAAAACACAAAACAAAACATAAATAAAACAATATCAAGAACAATGAACAAAACATTTACAAATAATGAAAAAAAAAATACAATAATTTAGAAAACTTTTGAGGCAAAAAGTCCCAGCTATATTATAATATGTTTAAAACGTCAGTAAGTCCCCGGTGTGAACCCAAACACCTCGAACATAATATAGGTACTATAGCTATCTCCCAGGGTGCAATATTTGCGGCCTTGGCAGTTCTTCGTTGAGTCTCGGTAATATTCCATATGGTTGTTGAATGAATTAATTATACTTGGGTTTTCTTAGCAATAGAAATGATTAAAATTGTAACCTGTACTTTTATTGAAAAATCTAATAGGTACCTTTAAACGAGATTTTTATATTTATGCCGGGGAACTGGGAAACGCTTTTCATTATTGCGATGAAAATTGCTATGTGAGGGTTTTCGTAGGCGAACAATCCATCTAGCTGAGTCTTATCTCTGGGAAATCGCGCGTTTTCAAATTTTAGCCCAAACGTAGCTCTGTAGCTCAGGTACAACTTTTAAAAAATAAGTAACAGCAAGTAAACATTTAATTATAATGTGACATAGTCATCGTAGTCGTAGTTCATAATTTTTCATCATCATCATCATTTCAGCCGAAAGACGTCCACTGCTGAACATAAGCCTCCCCCATAAATATTTCATAAATATTGTTACGGTTTAATTATGTAATAGTAATTATTATTTTTATTTCAATAAACATGACCAGTCAAGAATATATTTCTTTAATCTTCTTTGTGGCACACTTTGGGGAGGCAATTATACAAAAGTGGTTATTTTTCGTGTAGAATAACACTTCAGGCTGCCACCCACTAGGTTTGTACGCGGTAGCCTAATGTTGGCACGTTAAATATAGATTATTTTAGAGACAATTGACAAAACGTTGCAATAGATATTTATTTATGATACTTACAAGTGCGAAAAGTTGTGTCGGTGTAAAAAAAACTCGCTTCGCTTTTTTTTACATTCTACACGTATATCATACAATGTTTTACAATGCATTATGCGGGGAAACAAATGCACAAATTTACTAATAGAAAACTGAAAACAAATACACAATTTCAAAGTAAATAAACAGTATAGCGAGTTCATTATAGACACAATCGGATTCAAAGATACTATGAAGAACGAAATTTGCTTCTATAACTTCAGGCAAAATTAAAATAGAGATAGCTATCTCCATTTCAATACAAATAAAATGTAAAAACTGTATATTCTCACAAACACTATTTAAATACTTCGACATTTTTTTTTAATACTTCAGTTTCTTGGACAATTGGCGGTAACTCTATGGTGAGCGAAACGTGTAGCTTTTTACTGATTTGAGGGATGTGCATTGCGTGGTCCGAAATATAATGTGCTTAGGTAATTATGTGTAATCAAATCTATCTTTATATATAAAATTCTAAACTGACTGACTGACTGACTGACTGACTGTTGATATATCAACGCACAGCCCAAACCACTGGACCTAGAGACTTGAAATTTTGCACATAGATTCCTTATACAATGTAGGCATCCACTAAGGAAGGATTTTCGGGAATTCCCACGGGAACGGGAAAAAACGGGATTTATAGATTCGATTCCGAGTGACCGTATCTCAGTAACTATAATAACTAGACTCTTCAAATTTGATACACAAGTAGGTATTACAATAATGAAAACATCAATTTCAGGATTTTTCAAAATTCTCACGGGATAAGGAATAAACGGGATTTATATATTCAGTTCAACGGAATCCTATGAACTATAATTACTAGACTCTTCAAATTTGGCATAGAAGTAGGTAATTGTAATAGTAAAAAACAGTTTTAAGGATTTTTGGAAATTCCCACGGGATAAAGAAAAAACGGGATATTTCGTTTTACTGGTCGTAGAAAGCTGAAATTCGGCATGAAGGTTGCTTGGAGAGTGTAGAGGAGCATTAAGAGAGGAATTTCTAAAATTCCCACGGGAACGGGAAAAAACGGGATTTATATATTCGATTCCGAGTGACCCTATCTCAGTAACTATAATAACTAGACTCTTCAAATTTGATATACAAATAGGTATTACATTAGTTAAAATATTACAATCAGGATTTTTCAAAGTTCCCACGGGATAAGAAAAAAACCGGATTTATATATTCAGTTCAACGGAATCCTATGAACCATAATTACTAGACTCTTCAAATTTGGCATAGAAGTAGTGAAAAACTGTTTCAAGGATTTTCGGAAATTCCCACGGGATAAGGAAAAAACGAGATTTTTCGTTTTCTGGTCGTAGAAAGCTGAAATTCGGCATGTAGGTTGCTTGGGGAGTGTAGAGGAGCCTTGAGAGAAGACTTTCCAAAATTCCCACGGGAACGGGAAAAAACGGGATTTATCGTTCTACTGGTCGTAGAAAGTTGAAATTCGGCGAGTAGGTTGCTTGGGGAGTGTAGAGGAGCATTGAGAGAGGACTTTTCAAAATTCCCACGGGAACGGGAAAAAACGGGATTTTTCGTCTTACTGGTCGTAGAAAGTTGAAATTCGGCATGTAGGTTGCTCGGGGAGTTAAGAGGAGCATTAAGAGAGGACTTTCCAAAATTCCCACGGGAACGGGAAAAACGGGATTTTTCGTTTAACTGGTCGTAGAAAGTTGAAATTTGGCATGAAGGTTGCGGGAGTGTAGAGGAGCATTGAGAGAGGACTTTCCAAAATTCCCACAGGAACGGGAAAAAACGGGACTTTTCGTTTTACTGGTCATAGAAAGCTGAAATTTGGCATGTAGGTTGCATGGAGAGTGTAGAGGAGAATTAAGAGAGGGTTTTCCAAAATTCCCACGGGTACGGGAAAAAACGGGATTTTTCGTTTTACTGGTTGTAGAAAGCTAAAATTCGGCATGTAGGTTGCTTAGGGAGTGTAGAGGAGGATTGAGAGAGGGCTTTCCAAAATTCCCACGGGAACGGGAAAAAACGGGACTTTTTGTTTTACTGGTCGTAGAAAGCTGAAACTCGGCATGTAGGTTTTTTGGGGAGTGTAGAGGAGCATTGAGAGAGGACTTTTCAAAGTTCCCACGGGAAAGGGAAAAACGGGATTTTTCGTTTTACTGGTCATAGAAAGCTGAAATTTGGCAAGTGGGTTCCTTGGGGAGTGTTGAGGAGGATTAAGAGAGGGATTTCCAAAATTCCCACTGGAACGGGAAAAAACGGGACTTTATGTTTTACTGGCCGTAGAAAGCTGAAATTCAGCATGTAGGTTGTTTGGGGAGTGTAGAGTAGCACTGAGAGAGGACTTTCCAAAATTCCCACGGGAACGGGAAAAACGGGATCTTTCGTTTTACTGGTCATAGAAAGCTGAAATTTGGCAGGTGAGTTCCTTGGGGAGTGTAGGGGAGCATTAAGAAAACATTTCCCGAAATTCTTACGGGAACGGGAAAAAACGGGATTTTGCGTTTTACTGGTTGTAAAAAGCTAAAATAAGTAATAAGTATAAGTATTGTAAGTTTATACTGTAAATAGGCCGCAAAGGGCTCTTTAACCGACTTCTAAAAAAGGAGGAGGTTATGCATTCCACCTTATGTATTTTTTTATGTAGGTATGTTCACCGATTTCTTGGTCAATTGTGGACCTGCTTGCTTGCTTGCCTGTATGCTTGCTTGCTTGATATCTTGGTTCTTTGGAATACTCATGGTACACGCGAAAAAAACGGGATTTATCGTTTTACTGGTCGTAGAAAGCTGAAATTCGGCATATAGGTTGTTTGGGAAGTGTAGAGGAGCATTGAGAGAGGACTTTCCAAAATTCCCACGGGAACGGGAAAAAACGGAATTTTTCGTTTTACTGGTCGTAGAAAGCTGAAATTCGGCATGTAGGTTGTTTGGGGAGTGTAGAGGAGCATTGAGAGAGGACTTTCCAAAATTCCCACGGGAACGGGAAAAAAACGGGATTTTTCGTCTTACTGGTCGTAGAAAGTTGAAATTCGGCATGTAGGTTGCTTGGGGAGTGTAGAAGAGCATTTAAGAGAGGACTATCCAAAATTCCTACGGGAACGGTAAAATCGGGATTTTTCGTTTTACTGGTCGTAGAAAGCTGAAATTTGGCAAGTGGGTTCCTTGGGGAGTGAAGAAAAGCATTAAGAGAGGACTATCCAAAATTCCCACTGGAACGGGAAAAACGGGATTTTTCATTTTTCTGGTCGTAGAAAGCTGAAATTTGGCAAGAGGTTGCTTGGGGAGTGTAGAGGAGCATTGAGAGAGGACTTTTACCGTATTTAGAAAGTATTTTCCGAAATTCTTACGGGAACGGGAAAAAACGGGATTTTGCGTTTTACTGGTTGTAAGCTAAAATTTCAAAATTCAAGTTTATATTGTAAGTAGGCCGCAAAAGGCTCTTTAACCGACTTCAAAATATGGAGGAGCTTACGCATTCCATTTTATGTATTTTTTTATGTAGGTATGTTCACCGATTTCTCGGTCAATTGTGGACCGATTTTAAAAATTCTTTTTTTATTCAAAATAATATATTATTAGGGATGATCAAAATAAACGAAAAATTACAACTACTAATTTTATTTAATCACAATAGGTAGTTACAAATAATTGCAAAACGAACGAAAATATGGAGAAAACACTTTCTAATCTTAAAATTAGGCGCGAAAGGATAAGCTCAGAGCAATACGACCGTCCTATGCCAAGCGCCCGGTAAGAATGGCTCACGAGACTGAGCTCCGACGCTCACCATGACATAACGATGGCGGAAGTCAATTGACGATCTCTAAAATCAACGCAGTGGTGTTGCAAGTCTTATTTATTCCTAACACGGCCAATTCTGACATCCTGCTGTCCTCGGCAGGTCCTTCCTTAGTCGCGGCTAGCCTCCGTGTCGTCAGCTGGTTCAGTCGACGTAGCATCGTGACCAGGTCCAGCTGATGCTTCAATGGTTGCAGACTCTTGTACTAGGCGCGTCACATTCATCGATGCTTAAACAATAAACATACGAACAAAGTGTTAATTAACATGCAAACATACCTAAGTAACATAATAACGTATCGGAGATGTAGGCAGAAAATAAAGGTTTCACTATAAAGGTCACCAATTTAAAAAAATGCAATAGCAAAATTAAAGCGGATACTGCTAATGAGCTATCGACAGATAAGCAGATTGTTAAACAATTAAGTCACCACATTACTGTAATGGAGCATAAGTATTACTTTAATTTCGAAATTTTTATCGGGAATGAAAAATAAGTGGTAACATGTATTTAAAGAAAAGTTGCAAAATAAATGTCAGAAGTTTTAGTCCCTATTAACAAGCTGGCATAGGCACCTTGTTAGCTTACCACGCTTGTAGCAGGTATGTAAAAATTATAACTGAACTTTTGACATAGGCACAATGTTAGCATATCACACAGTCGACAAAAGATGTCATTACTTGTACTGCTGGCATAGGCACAATGTTAGCATACCACGCAGAAAAACAAAGTTTCATCAAAATAATTCTGTTGGCATAGGCACACAGTTAGCATACCACACAGAAGAACAATCACACTGCTGGCATAGGCACAAAGTTAGCATACCACACAGTGGACAACATTGTAGGCATAGGCACAAAGTTCGCATACCTCCCAGTGGCCAACACTGTAGGCATAGGCACAAAGTTTGCATACCTCCCAGTGGCTGCCGGCATAGGCTCCAAGTTAGCATACCGCTCAGACTTCAACACTGTAGGCATAGGCACAAAGTTCGCATACCTCCCAGTGGCTGCCGGCATAGGCTCCAAGTTAGCATACCGCTCAGACTTCAACACTGTAGGCATAGGCACAAAGTTTGCATACCTCCCAGTGGCTGCCGGCATAGGCTCCAAGTTAGCATACCGCTCAGACTTCAACACTCACTCTCAAAGAAGGCAGGGCAGGACTCGGGCGTCCACTCTCCACTCCAGGGCACCACAAACCGAGCTGCAGCACAAGTGGTCTTACCACAAGACCCGGCCAGTAGCTTCAGCTCGCAACGGTCATTTTTCAACACCCCGTCGACACGACACGGCCCGCGCATGCCTGCATCTGGTTTGCCTTGAGACTGCAAATATTTTATTACAAAAATAAGTCATTTACTTTAAATACCCTAGGCGGTCGCCTGTCTTTATTGACGTAATCGTCTTGTGCTTCTTGGTTTCATCGTAACCGCTCAGCCGTCCTGTCTCGTCATAGTCCTAAATGATTCTAGACTTTTACGCGGTGCTTCTATGACGATATCACGTATAGGAGCACGATAAGCAAACAATGCAATGGGAAATATATTTGACGACAAACTGTCTTAGGCCAGGAAATCAAAAATGTTTCAAAATGAGGTCAATGTATTTATCAGCATAAATATGGCTATGTTCGTCGTGGAAGACTAAGTAGGCTTAAACGATGCCCCTTGGGTACAAAACATAATAAGTGCGAGTCTTCACCTACCGCACCGGTGTATAGTTGTAATAAAGAATGTAGTTTCGCTTTACATATCGATAAGAATCTAATTTACCCTCACTGAGCAAATCAAAAAGCTTTCTAACTAGTCGTAAAAGATCTTTTTTTAAACTGCGTAGCTCTTAACGCGTTACAATCAGTGACTATTTTAAACTTTAGTCCTAACAGGTAATGTCTACAATGCTGTATATATTTAACCACAGCAGAGCTAAAGTGTCAAGCTCATATGAATGGTAAGTAAACTTACTTACTGAAATATGCGACTACCCGTTTTTCACATCTTTGTGAACTTACAATAGCGGCGCCCCGTAACCAGCGCTACTGGCATCTGTATGTACCTCAGTTGGTAATTCGGGATCAAAAATGGCTAGGCTCATTAGTAAGACAGTTAATAATTTCAGTACGAGCAGACTTTTGCTCAGGACCCCAAATAAACTCCGAGTCTTTTCGTGTTAAGCGAGCTATACATGCGGTTTTCTTAGCAAAATTAGGATGTACCGCCTAAAATATCCCGCTAGCCCAAG
This sequence comes from Archips xylosteana, assembly GCA_947563465.1. Lineage (NCBI taxonomy): Eukaryota > Metazoa > Arthropoda > Insecta > Lepidoptera > Tortricidae > Archips > Archips xylosteana. The sequence goes on from OX387362.1 coordinate 10,194,961, forward strand.
AAACTGTCTGATCTGTTTAACATTTTAGGAGGTAGGAGCCATAACGACATTTTATAAGGGCGATAACAAACTGGCGAGACACTATTGACTCTTTTATGCATACTGCCTGTGGTAACAGTTGACGTGGCAGTACCAGCTATCATGGACGCAGAGAAACCAGAGAAGTTTTTACAGGCAAAGGTAGCTTTTCTAACCCAACTGTTGCCACATTGAAAACCGATTTATCACGTGTAGGTAACTACTGATTTTTCGTTCGAACAAATGTAACGCCATCACGGTTCAAAAAGTCAGTTCAAATAATAATTGGAGCGTTCATACTTTCGCTAGGAACTATGAGCAAATCTATCTCTAATGTGATTTTGCTAAACTCGACGGGTAGTGTCACATATGACGAAACCTTCGTTATTGACGTACTTAACCCCTTTTACTCACAAAATATGGGTTTTCTAGCACACGAAAAGTGATTAACAATCGCAGATGATATTATTGAAACGTCTAGTGACCACAATTGCCGATACTAAATCATCGCTCTTACTTTTCACGACTTTTAAACGCAACAATGAACGCCTAGCGTAATCCGCATAAGTTGTGTATTCGTCAGAATCAGTGGACATAACGTCATAAAGAATACCCGCAATATCAATTTTCTTAACGCATTTAAATTTAAAATCTCGTTTAAAATTGGACCACGTCCGGTCGGTAGTGACCCAATCGCTTAACGAGGTGCTCGCATCACCTTTAAGAAAAGTCCCAACACGTGACAAACACTCGCTATCATCTCATTTATTGCACGCTTGAGCTATAATGTCTACCTCTTGAAACCACGCGTCAACGTCATGCACATTTGGATCGAAATTAGACACATAATACCGCTGCGTATGCACTGATTTTAAAGAATTTATGGCCTCGACTATTTTCTCCGTAGAATTCTTAACCGTGGAAGCCTGAGGGGCAGGTACGGGTGGAGTTTCAGAACGCACCGCAGATGATTCTCGGTTTTCTAACGCATTCAAACGCGACACTATTATTTGTAACGACTCGCGGAGACTATTTGATTTCGACGAACCGCTACGACACCGCGCCTTATGCTCATGACTACGCCGCTTACGGCTTCGACTACGACTACGACGATAAGTGTTCTCCATATTTTATTACGTTAAAGCACTTCAAACTTAATAACACCGGATGGAAAAGCAAAGCACGAAGTTTGATCCCACTTCTGATATTAGGGATGATCAAAATAAACGAAAAATTACAACTACTAATTTTATTTAATCACAATAGGTAGTTACAAATAATTGCAAAACGAACGAAAATATGGAGAAAACACTTTCTAATCTTAAAATTAGGCGCGAAAGGATAAGCTCAGAGCAATACGACCGTCCTATGCCAAGCGCCCGGTAAGAATGGCTCACGAGACTGAGCTCCGACGCTCACCATGACATAACGATGGCGGAAGTCAATTGACGATCTCTAAAATCAACGCAGTGGTGTTGCAAGTCTTATTTATTCCTAACAATATTATACTCCTGAAATGGTCCCATTGTCACGCAAGCAATCTTGCTTGCATGATTGCTTGCATGCTTGCATACTTGCTTGCTTGCTTGATATCTTGGTTCTTTGGAATTTTCATGGTACACGCGAGCGAAGCCGCGGGCAAAAGCTAGTCTTAATATATAAAAGAAGAAACTGACTGACTGACTGACTGACTGACTGACTGACATATCAACGCACAGCCCAAACCACTGGGCCTAGAGATTCCAAATTTGGCATGTAGGTTCCTTATAAGGTCTAGGGGTGCACTAAGAAAGGATTTTTCAAAATTCACTCCCTAAGGGGGTGAAAAGGGGGTTCAAAGTTTGTATGGGGAAACAAGATTAGTTCGACTATTTTATTCGAAACTTCACAGAAGTACTTCTAATGGTAAATGATTAAACACGTGTTTCAGGTTTTTTGAGAATTCAACCCCTAAAAGGGGGGAAAGGGGTAACAAAGTCTGAAAATCAACATGGGTGTTGTTTCTATGGTTTATCGGGTCGCTGGTTATGAAAACAACAACGGTTTTAAAATCCGACGTGGCGGACGTAAAATACCATCTCCCTGGATGGGGTGCGATGGGGTTGAAATGTCTAAATAAACTAAATGACTGTTGATATATCAACGCACAGCCCAAACAACTGGATCTAGAGACTTGAAATTTTGCACATAGATACCTTATACAATGTAGGCATCCACTAAGGAAGGATTTTTGGGAATTCCCACGGGAACGGGAAAAAATGGGATTTATAAATTCGATTCCGAGTGACCCTATCTCAGTAACTATAATAACTAGACTCTTCAAATTTGATACACAAGTAGGTAGGTATTATATTAGTTAAAACATTAATTTCAGGATTTTTCAAAATTCCCACGGGATAAGGAAAAAACGGGATTTATATATTCAGTTCAACGGGATCCTATGAACTATAATTACTAGACTCTTCAAGTTTGACATAGAAGTAGGTAATTATAATAGTAAAAAACTGTTTTAAGGATTTTTGGAAATTCTCACGGGATAAGGAAAACACGGGATTTTTCGTTTTACTGGTCGTAGAAAGCTGAAATTCGGCATGTATGATGCTTAGGGAGTGTAGAGGAGGATTGAGAGAGGACTTTACAAAATTCCCAAGGGAACGGGAAAAAACGGGATTTTTCGTTTTGGTGATCGTAGAAAGCTGAAATTCGGCATGTAGGTTGCTTAGAGAGTGTAGAGGAGCATTGAGAGAGGATTTTCCAAAATTCCCACGGGAACGGGAAAAAACGGGATTTTTCGTTTTACTGGTTGTAGAAAGCTGAATTCGGCATGTAGGTTGCTTGGGGAGTGTAGAGGAGCATTGTGAGAGGACTTTCAAAAATTCCCACAGGAACGGGAAAAAACGTGATTTTTCGTTTTACGGGTCGTAGAAAGACGAAATTTGGCAAGTGGGTTCCTTGGGGAGTGTAGGGGAGCACTAAGAAAGCATTTCCCGAAATTCTTACGGGAACGGGAAAAAACGGGATTTTGCGTTTTACTGGTTTTTAGAAAGCTAAAATTTCAAAATTCATAAGTTCACACTGTAAATAGGCCGCAAAGGGCTCTTTAACCGAGTTCAAAAAAAGGAGGAGATTACATGCATTCCACTTCATGTATTTTTTTATGTAGGTATGTTCGCCGATTTCTTGGTCAATTGGCTATGTAAAGTTTTTTTAAGAGGTGCAAATTGTGTTTTATTTCGATAATAGTCTTCTAAAAGACCAAGAAAATACAAGTCTTTTATTTTTATCTCCTATTATTTATTTTATATAATTTTTTATGTGACTGATTTGACATTTGTGCGTTTTTATGGCTCACAAGATTAGTACTTTTACCCGTAAGGAAAATTAAAAAAAAAAACGATGGCGTCTGTCAAATCTGTCATTGTTAAAAAGTGATTTGAGTCATTCGACTGTTTTGTTTGGTTGCGATTCGGTTCAATAAGTGATTTACGGAGTATTTATAACGACCCCCAGCACGAATTTTGTACTTTTGATCTTTGCAAAGTAGCAGGAGCAGTCCAAAAGTCGGGGCAAGGGTCGTCGTTAAGGCAAGAAAATGGGAATCCAAGAAGAAGAGCGTAAGTAGTCAAAAGTAGGTCCAATCGGTGTCCAAATAACGTGCAGGGGTCGAGGAGTTGTGCGGCAAGATCAAAAGTCCAAAATTCGTGCTGGGGTCGTTATAAATACTCCGTAAATCACTTATTGAACCGAATCGCAACCAAACAAAACAGTCGAATGACTCAAATCACTTTTTAACAATGACAGATTTGACAGACGCCATCGTTTTTTTTTTTTATTTTCCTGACGGGTAAAAGTACTAACCTTGTGAGCCATAAAAACGCACAAATGTCAAATCAGTCACTTAAAAAATTATATAAAATAAATAATAGGAGATAAAAATAAAAGACTTGTATTTTCTTGATCTTTTCGAAGACTATTATCGAAATAAAACACAATTTGCACCTCTTAAAAAAACTTTACATAGCCAATTGTGGACCGATTATAAAAATTATTTTTTTATTCGAAAGAATACAATATACTCCTGAGATGGTTCCATTGTCACCAAATCAGGATCTGATGTCGGGATCTTAGGGAAATCGAGGGCAACCCTCAAATTTTGTAGGCACGCATTACGTTTTTCATATATTTTCTCAAGCTATTTAAGTGTTTGCGTCTGGTAGACATCATCTCATGTAGATGAGCTGATGATGGAAGGTAAAACTCCTTAACGGTTAGGAGTTGAGGATATTTTTTCAAATATTATAGGTACGTATAGACCGATAGTTGTATTCTTTCAGTTTATCCGGGTGAGCTGATGATGGAAGGTTAAACTCCTTAACGGTTAGGAGTTATAGGAAGTTTCATTAAATGTCATATGCACGTATAGACCTTTAGTTGTATTCTTTCTGGTTATTCAGATGAGCTGATGATGGAAGGTATAACTCCTTAACGGTTAGGTCACACAACACCATAACAAAATACTACAATATGTATAATATCAATGCTAAGTAGGCACACAGCGCTTCCAGTTACTCAAGTTTCCGTAGAAGGTAAGAAAACATTGAATTATACCTAATGCAAGACAGGGGAAATTAATAATAGGTTTTATATTATTAACAAACCTGGTTATTTTAGTGCCCGCTTTCGAATACTTAGTGAAAAACATTGTATATAAAGAAATACTGTAAAGGACCGTATCTACCTGAAGTTTAGTCGGGCTTGCTTGCTCGCTTACTTGCATGCTTTCTTGCACGCTTGCTTGCTTGCGTGCATGCATGCTTGCTTGCATGCATGCTTGCTTGGATGCTTGCATGCTTGCTTGCTTGCCTGTATGCTTGCTTGCTTGATATCTTGGTTCTTTGGAATACTCATGGTACACGCGAGCGAAGCCGCGGGCAAAAGCTAGTTTAATTTAAAACTTTGTAACCAAATTTTTTATGTATATTATAAATGTATCAATAAATATACCGCGGTAAAAATCACTTTGTAACTTCGAATGTTTTGTTATTTTTTGAAAAGAATTTAGTTTCGACACAATTATTTGAAATTTGGCTAATTAAGAAATTACGTTTCTGCATAACTGCGGAAATGACAAACTTTTTATAGGTTATGTTAACCCATAGAACAAGGTACTTTACGAGCATGTGCATTGTAAAAGCATTTTACGTAATTAAATATTTTCTGTAACTTTAAACACATGGGATATTTTTACATCGTTACTAATTAAACAGCTTTCCATTGATGCACTTAGCAAATCTTGTCTCACATCACATTAACAGTGGATACAGAACGGCGAAAATTCAGAAGATTCGATAAACAGCAAAGAGCGCGGCTGAGTGTACCGAACCGCCCGGCCACGACTTCGCGCGTTTCGCGGCGCGGCAAGCGTTTTATCAGTTCATTGCGTGTGCCACCAGGTAACCACTGTACGGCGAGCGTGTCGGCCGCGCAATGAACACAGAAAACGCTTGCCGCGCCGCCGCCAAACGCACGAAGTCGTGGCCGGGCGGTAACACTTGTTAGATTTGAAGGCTTTTGCCATGGCGCAAGACTCGTGCAATAGCGGAGCCAGTTATGCAGCTTAGAAAAATTCTACACAAAACAGTCGGAGGTCGGAGTCGAAATCAGTAATTGGAGATTAGTGTACTTACTTTACTTTGGATTCAATGAAGCGCCCATTTTAAAGTAGAAACACAGGATTAGCACTGAAGGTGTACATCTTCTCATAATAGCACAAGGGCACATGCGTAACTAATGCACCCGACCTCATAGGCGCTGAAAGTCAGATATATTCGGTTATCTATCTATCTATCTACAGCCATTGTCCGTCCACTGCTGGACGTAGGCCTCCCTCATATTGCGCCAAAATTCGCGATCCTGGGCTTCCCTCATCCACCCACTGCCAGCTGTCCTCCTAAGGTCATCAGTCCAACGTGTTGCAGGGCGTCCCACACTACGCTTTCCTAAACGTGGTCTCCACTCCAGGACACGTCTGCTCCAACGATCGTCAGTTGTACGGCAAACGTGACCAGCCCATTGCCACTTCAGCGTGCTAATAATCCTTCGGGCTATGTCAACGACTTTCGTCTTTTGATACGGTCATCGGATACACGGTAATAACAAGATTTTGTTAATAATTACAAATAACTTTATTATTAATACTTTTCAATGGGGCCCTATATATGTTAGTTCTCAAAAACCCTAAGATCCTAAGTTAAGACCCTAAGTGTCCTAAGATGAATCTAATCATTTACACATAGTTTAAGTTAGAATAAGGATATACATATGTATTTAGACAAATTTAGTATTCAATATTTTGCATGGTTATTCGAGCAGAGGATGGTAGGTAGGACATATAATGCTACTTACATAAAAGCTGGTAAGCTGGTATGAAAATAAAATATAATATTTTCATTAACATCACCAGCTCTTCTCACCTGTCTTACGCCGCGTCTCACCAGTGAGCTATCGAACTCGGCTTACAACCTCGTTCACTTCAGACTCCCCGGCTCTTTGGCGGCCCGTCGAAAACCCGTAGTGACGTTACGGAACTTATACCGTGGTCAATGAAATGTGAAAAAAAATGTAGTACCTATGTTCGTAAGCCTCTATTTTTGCTGCAATCTCTTATATTATTCTGCGTCACACTATAGCTAAACCGTTTAAATGAGTCTCTCTCGGCCCCTTTGTCGTCATACCCACAGCCCCTGTACCGCGCAGGCGAGGACTCATTTAAACGATCTTGCTATAGTAAGCTATCGAACTCTACGCCTTGTCGAGAAACTGTAGTGGCTTCACTAGGGTAAAGTTAAAACACGTTACAAATGTAGACCACGTTATATGTAGTTAACTGACTGGAAAAAGCTCCGCCGTGAAACGAAATTTACGAAAAACGAAAACCCATAGATAGAATTTGATGGTTAATGTTCGTGTCACAACGGAAAACTTTTAAAAAATTTTAACTAACGGCGTTAAGGTGTCCAACTTTATTAACTTCATCCACAAAGCTTATACTACGAAATTCAATGAAATCTAAAAAAATCTTCATGAGTAGGCTTCACTGGCGTGAAGTAAACATTTTTGTTAGGCAACCTAGAGAGTGAGCGAAGCGTGGATTAGGTATATCTTTGATTCAACACCTCGCAGTTAACGTATGTACACAGGCTGTGTCACACTTGTGTTCACTGACGTCACGTAAAAATTTACACAGAGCCAGAATCGAATTGTTAAGGCCGGACACGCCACACAGTCACGCCATAGGTGTCGAAGTCGATCGTCCCATGATTTTATTTACTGTTAGACTGCGGAGCGCGTTCTCTGTTCATTGTGCGGCCGTGACGCTCGTAACACAGTTGTTACCAGGTAGCACACAATGAACAGAAAAAACGCTCGCCGCGCCGATGCCCGCCCCACAGCCGTTTGTTGAGCCTTCGAGTTGGTTTGAACAGTCGGACAAATTGTATTATTGCCCACGTTAGAACTTCATCACATCACTACTGTCTTATTTAATATCAAGATGACGATACCATTTTGCCAACTAATTTTAAAAGATTCGCATTTCTTCAGAAATAGGTAGAAAAAACGTCGACTATAAACCTCCTCATTTATAAAAATCTGTGCCCGTGTCTAGCAAAAAAAAAGTCAAAAGAAGAGATAAAACAAACAAATTTTTATGAATAACGAAGTCTGTGTTATTTTATTTTTATCTAATTTTAAACTTGTTGGTACTTAAACATTACTTTTTTTACTTTACCCCTTGCGTAAAATGTAGAGGGTCACTCGGTCAGCCGGGCCACCAAATTATTACTTTTTTTTTTTTAAATAGCCTATACAGTGTCCCACTGCTGGGCAAAGGCCTCCCCTTTCTTCTTCCACTCATCCCTGGCTTTTGCAAAGTGTTGCCAGTCCGGCTGGAATCGCTCCAAATCGTCCCGCCACCTCCTTTTAGGCCTACCTCTGCTCCGGTGCCCGTCGTTTGGAACCCAATCAGTAGTGAGTTTGGCCCAGCGATCCGGATGCATCCGGCAGACATGACCTGCCCAGTCCCACTTGAGTTTGGCGGTCTTTGTCCCCACATCAACAATTCGGGTTTTGGAGCGCAGTTCAGTGTTTCTGATTCTATCAGCTCTTCGGACACCTAGGATACTGCGCTCCATAGCCCGCTGGCAAACCTTGAGTTTGGACTTCTGGGCCTCAGTCAAAGACCAGGTCTGGGCCCCGTAGGTTAGGATGGGCAGAATGCACATGTCAACGAGCTTGCGTTTTAAAGCTAGGGGAAGTTTACCCTTCATTAGTGCTTTCATGGACCAGTAGCTCCTCCAGGCATTTTCGATTCGTTTGTCGACTTCTTTGCCTTGTCGGTTTTCGAAGGAGACTATCTGGCCCAAATAAGTATACTCGTTGACATATTCAATCACATGCCCATCTACTATTACCCTACGTTTGACGCTATTCGTCATCAACTTATTCTTTGACCGATTCATCGTAAGTCCAACTTCAAGGCTTGCTGTGCTTAGTTCTTGAAGCATTCCTTGTATTTCGATTGCCGATGTTGAAAAGAGAACGATGTCATCAGCAAAACGAAGATTTGTCAACTTCTTGCTTCCGACATCGATTCCCTTGTTTTGCCAAGAGACCGCCAATGTCCTGAACACTTCTTCGAGGCAACTGGTAAACAGTTTCGGGGAAAGTGGGTCACCCTGTTTTACTCCTTTTTCCACTGCAAACGAAGGGCCGGGATTATGGAGTTTTATGCTGGCTGTGCTATTACGATAGATTAGGCCAATGAGCTCCACATAGGTTGAATCTATCTGTTGACTGCGCAGTGCGGATAATATTGCACAATGCTTGACACTGTCGAAAGCCTTGCTGTAGTCAACGAATGCCAGATAAAGTGGCATATTGAACTCATTGGCCTTTTCCATCACTTGATTTAGAGCATGTAGATGGTCGGTCGTGGAGAACGAGGGTCGGAAGCCAGCCTGTTCAGGTGGTTGGTGCAAGTCTAGTTGTGGAGAGATACTACAAAAGAAATTATTACTACAAAAGCTTAATTAGTTTTGGCTAATTCAAAACTTTATATTTGAATAGAAACAGCAAATTGTTCATTTACATCGAGCAAAATAATGAAAACAAGCTACAAGGTTGGTTTGTTCGGTGTTTGTTCGTGATACAGCTACCTAAAAGTACTTTCGTCGTTTATTTTGGTAATTGTTTTGTTAATTGTAACTAAAATAATAGTTTTCCAAAGTAATAAGGTAAAGTAGTAAGGTTTTAAGGTATTTCTTGTGAACTGTAAGTTAAGAAACCTGAAAATCATCGTGTACTGTGACAAGGACATGCCCCAATCATTAATAAATTGTCTCGAATTAATGAATCATGAACCTTGCGTTATTAAAATGTCACTATAGCGAAGGATCTCACCGTTCACTTTTTCACCTACCTATCCATAAGTTGATAGTTAAATAAAAGCTAGGTGATAATTCAACAGACACGTGCAGAATTTTACAGTGGGATCTTGGGCTATTAGGTCGATATATTACCGCGATATAGACGAATCTTTTTTTTATAAATTTAGTTGCGCTTTATTTGCATACTTATTTTGTGAAAATAATATAAGTTTTTAAAATCATTCAAGGTAGGTTGGATAAGTTAGCTATGCTATGAAGTATCTTTTTGTATTTATTTTTTCAACTTCATTTCTTATTACTTTTACGGTCATCGGTTTTTCTGGGGTTTTTTCTGTGCATCTATATTTCAGTTTGTATTTAGTATGAAATATATGATTTCACGGGATGACCGTAAAAGTAATAAGAAATGAAGTTGAAAAAATAAATACAAAAAGATACTTCATAGCATAGCTAACTTGTTTAAAGTTGCACAGTAGCGCCATCTCTTGTCCAGGTGAGCAGTTAGTTCCGAAGGAGTGTTGAAATCTCTCGATAGAGGGTGTAAGATAGATGTGCGCTTGTCACTGCATAAAGTGATAATTTAGCAGACTGAAATGTATGATGTATAGGAAAGATTCGTGTCTAATCTCTAGACCAGTGGTGGTGTAGGGGTTTAGCACGCAGCACGGAATGCTGAGGACCTGGGTTCGATTCCCAGCATTGGTCTTTTTCTGGGGTTTTTTCTGTGCATCTGTATTTCAGTTTGTATTTAGTATGAAATATATGTAGGTTGGATAGTCGGTTCAAGGATCATAGTTAAAAGAATTGCTATTATTAGAAAACTAAGTATAATATTGTATTTTTAACGCTGAGTAACCTAGTACATGCTCAATGCTTCAGATGTATCTGAAACTGAACTGAGAACTGTGGAACACATCCGTTTCAAATGTCAAGTTAAGATAAAAATCTTAATATCTGTTAAAGAAATTACTCTGATATCATCTCCATCATCATCCCAGCTTATATACGCCCCACTGCAGGGCACAGGCCTCCTTCCAGAATGAGAGGACTTGAGCCGTACTTCCACGCGGACCCAGTCTGGATTAGGAAGATCACTTACATTTCGCAGGTGCAAGTTTCTTCGCGTTGTTTTCCTTCACCGTAAAACTCATGATAAATTCCAAATGTAATTTCGCACATAAAATCCAAAAACCTCAGGTGCGCGAGCCCGAGTTCGAACCCATGACCCTCTGCTTGAGAGGCCAAAGGTCAAACCAGTAGGCTACTACGGTATTCTGATATAGATCGTGAAAACGTTCCACAGAAGTACGCGGTTTAATTTCCTGGAATGTAAATAATATTGGTGGTACTTTCGGGCTGTAGTTTGCATGATGTTGACGGATAACTCTTCTCCATTATATAACATGGTTCAGAAGGTACGGTAATAACCTTAACCAACATCTGTACATTGGCGTATGACAAAAGCTGTTTCGGTCACCCGCCGTCCTCCCCCTAGTACCTACTATGCACTGCGGGAGATAACTGATAATATGACTGATATTACACTGTAAGTGGGGCCATCGCAGCTGGTAAGAGGATTTACAGAACGTCAAATCTGCCTATTACTTAGGTCACTCATTAATTACATACTATATTACCAAATCAATTATACTTAGGTCGGACCTATCGCACCTCTACGTATATAATTGAAATAACCTTTATTAATGGCACCCTCTGGAATAAGACAGAAAGCATATCTGGATATTTGAGATACCGTGAGAGTGGAATGGATTTATAAATAAGACAAACATTCAAGACTTAGGCCCGAATCAAGTCAAATTTCCGATCATCGTAATCATCATCATTTCAGCCGAAAGACGTCCACTGCTGAACATAGGCCTCCCCCGAAGGCTCGCCAACCAGATCAGTCCCGTGCCATCCGCATCCGACGTGATTCCGCAACCTTAACCAGGTCGTCGCTCCATCTTGTAGGAGGCCTACCTACACTGCGTCTTCCAGTCCGTGGACGCCACTCGAGAACCTTTTTGCCCATTCGACCATCAGTTCCACGAGCGATGTGCCCTGCCCACGTACCACTAGAGTCTGGCGATTCTTCGAGCTATGTCGGTGACTTTAGTTCTTGCGCGGATTTCATCATTTCTAATTCGCATTAGTTCCCGAATATTTCCGATAAATCTATGAAATAAATATCATCATACATTTTACAGCAATTTAACTAGTACCAAAGTTTACCAAACTAAGCAAAGTACGTGCTCTTAAACAATAAACAAAAATACTTAAAAATAAAAAATAAAACCTCCTTCAAAAAACATCCAAAAAACTATGAAATAATAATTGAACCGAACCGACCACAATAAGCATGAAAATATCTTTCTTCTAATCTGTTTTAAGTCGGTGCCTCAGCTCGAGTCAGCAGGAGTGGACCTAGTAATCTAACTTACCTACATACCTACTATCTATAGGGCTTCTACACTCCTGCTGGCTCGTGCTGAGGCACCGACTTAAAACAGATTAGAAGAAAGATATTTTCATGCTTATTGTGGTCGGTTCGGTTCAATTATTATTTCATAGTTTTTTGGATGTTTTTTGAAGGAGGTTTTATTTTTTATTTAAATTTTTTTTATTTTTTGCTTTTTAGTTGTTTCTGTATAAAATAGATGCGTAGGATAAAATCATCAGTTTGACTTCGAAATAAGTTTATGTTGAAAATTTTATTTTTAAAACTCGACAGGGTTATGTCGTTTTATTACAGAGTTCCATGATACTTTCTGAATGCAAATGCTCGACTTGTCACTGAAAATACTAAAATCGCTATACGTTTCTCTTGAATTTTTGAGGAGTTTCTTCAATTCCTCATGGATCCCATCATCAGAACTGGATTTTGGTAACAACGGGACCAACCTTGAAGCATGTGCTTTCAAACAACGAAAAAATTTTCCAAATCGGTTCATAAATGACGGAGTTCTGAGGTAACACAAGTTAAAAAAAAAAAAAAAAAAAAAAAAAAAAAAAAGAACATACAACCGAATTGAGAACCTCCTCCTTTTTTTGAAGTCGGTTAAAAAGATATATAAACGAATAAATATTATGGAACAATTGACACCAATTGACCTAGTCCCAAACTAAGCTAATCTTGTACTATGGGCACTACGGGCGTACGAAAAGAAACATTATATCGTCCAAGACTCGAGAACAAACATTGTTTTTTTTTTCATACAAATATCTGCCTCAAACGGGGATCAAGGATCAAGATCTCGCGCTTCATAATCAGGTTCTCTAACGTCGTCCGATACTTAGATATCTAATACTTAAATACGTTGAATAGTCATGACTTGGACCATTATATCCATTATACATTATACAAGCCACTGCCGGCTTCAAATCTGGAACCTTTAGCCTAGCTTCATAGTCAGTGTCATTCATTAGCCACTCAACTATCGGGTCGTCCATGTGATTTATTCTGGCATGTCTAAGTCTCAGGGATACTTTATAACTATACCTACGATGTCGGCACACACTTTTTTTGTATTACGAGATTGTATATTGTTGTGCCTAAGTGATATAACCGTAAGCTTGCATGAACATAAAAGATGTAACGTCACAAAAAACCGTCATTATTATTTGATATATGAATGAAACTTACATTGTGCCTCAGTGTATCGCCGGCTGAGCTCTCCGTTCACCAAGAATGCGCCATAATCTCTATGGAGGCCAACAGATGGTCTCGCAGCCGAGATACATTACCCTTTTGTCTTATATCCAAAACCCGGCGCTACACAAAGAACTTTATCCCCAAAAAGATAGAACACAATATCGTGCGGAGCAATAGTAATCAGCTACCAACCGGTACATTATTGAGCTAGAAAATTTTCAGCACACAAAATCTCACAATTCCTTTCATACGGAAGGAAAATAATTCCCCTCTTCGTTCCGACAATTATTAGAAGTTTCAACTGCGACTCTAATTCTTGAAACTTAAACAAGCAACTGTAAAATTTAAGTTTACTTAATTAAGTACCTACCTAAAGCAATCAAAACTTTGCAAATAAATATAGCATGATGTACAGTCAAGTGTAAAAATATGGGTGCACACAACTTGCTCATAAATATGTCCCATAGCTCTTATGTCATCGAATTAAAGTATAGGTATATAACGATGGGAGGATTAAATCGATATTTATTTTTGCACTTGACCGTACCTCCAGTAGTACTAACATAATATATAAAATATTTTATGACCAATATATATAGAAAAGACACACAAAAACGGCTCGAGAAACGTTCCCAAGACACTGGAGTGATGTTCAGAAAACCATTTGCCACGTTCACCCTTTAAATGGGCCACACACGAGCTAGATATCACCCGAAATTGGTCTAATCTTTAGTTATGGCCCCTCGTAGGAGTTTACTTTTTCAACGCGTTGCGCTCGCTATCGAGAAATGGAAAAGTTTAGTCGGTCGTGGGAATAAACCAACGGCACGCTCCCTTAACGATAAAACTGTTATGTTTATAAGTACCAATCTTTTAATATTAAGACAAATTTCTATACACGAACAAAATTGAAAGAACATTTCAGTGACAATAACTATTTGAATATACCTACTGCAGTCAAAGAGACAAAGTCAAACAGCAGCGTGGTGTTGAGTTAGATTCACTAATCTACTTGACTATTCAGTGCTCAAAATGTAATATTCCACAAATGAATTTATCAAGACGACTGTGCTCAAGCGAACGTTATTGAAATTGTAAAGTATTTCTAAGTTTGAAGTGGCAGCAAGTCTGGAGCGAGCAAGGCACATGGGAAATGATTACCATATTCAACGCATTTCCTCCGGCACACCAGAGGTAGGCTTCTTAGGAAATTATTTGTCATATTAACGTCACTCCAGCCCGAGTTTCGACGTCGAGATGTTAATATATTAAATTATCGCTGGAGGTATTCTAATGTTATTCGATACCGATACAACGCCGGGAAATTATTAAGCTCAGTATTGGCGGTAGTGATCGCGGATATCGCCGCAACGGCGTGTTATGCGAACACGCATAATCGGCTACAGAAACAACATAACAAAAATTGAACAATAACGTTTTACGCCGTGAACTATCTGTTTCATGTCACAGAATGCCTACGCTTTAGATGTAATAAAATATTCTTCCGTAAAATATTTACAAACCGCCTGCGTCTGGTGTTCTGTGGACCACGTGCCAACGAGGTGTGACGTCGTCAAAAGTTATTTATATCCAAGCTGTGCATAACAAGGTAGCATTTTTTCCACTTTAATTAAACCGCAGTCGCCACACCAAACAAAAACCACGAAACCAACAAATCAATTTCGCTTCAGGAAATTACTTTGTAAAGTTGAAAAGGGTTGCGCGATACGGTACCAAATTGAAATTCTTTTGTACGCGCCGCCTTTACATGTCCAAAATGTTACCTGTCTCTGCGTCATAGCACAACGAAATTTAGCTTCAAACTATGCCACTGGCCACGCTATACACTTTCGTAACTGATTTAAATTTTTTTTAAAAGTTTAACTACCTATACACCCTTGGCAGAAAAAAAAAATTCGAAAAATTTTGCGCCAAATTACATTTCCAGTTTACCATGAGCTTTAAGGTGAAGGCAAACATCGTGAGGAAACATGCACCTGCGAAGAAATTCAATAGTGTGTGTGAAGTTCCCAAACCGCACTGGGCCTGCGTGGGAACTACGGCCCAAGCCCTCTCATTCTGAGGCCAGGCCAGGCCATCTGTGCCCTGCAGTGGGACATATATACGGTGGGATGATGACTTACAGCCAAGACTGACAATAGGAGTTCGTATAAGTAAGTACCTACGCCTTAATTCCAATCGTCTTTCCCAATTAGTATTTCCTAGTATGAGGGCTCCCCTTACAAATGCTTGCTTGTTAACAAAGCTTTATTCCCTAATTATTCCTTAATCATTTTAATATAAGTACTTGGGATAATTTTAAGCTATTTAAGAGCGCTCGAGAAAAGCAAAAAGTTTTGAAGCTCGGAAGTTCATTAACAAAATAAGCAATCGGGCTAAAAGCATGGGCCCATCGAGGTAAAAAGCAATTAGAAAGTTATGGAGTGTTTTTGACGATTATTTACGTGTTAGAAAAGACTTGTAACCTGTTTGCTATAGGTACTTCGTTGCTCAATGTACATTTATCTTTCGGTTCGGCTAACCAGTTAAACATTAGTCCTTCGTAATGAAAAAGAAAATGAAGAAGTGCTTGTGGTTGATGTGCTTTATTGTTTTTTGCTTTTTTTAGACGACCAGATGGCCTAGTGGTTAGAGACCCTGACTATGAAGCTTGAGGTCCCGGGTTCGATTCCCGTGTCGGGGCAGATATTTAAGTATGAAAAATGCGAATGTTTGTTCTCGGGTCTTGGGTGTTTAATATGTATTTAAGTATGTATCTATCTATATAAGTATGTTTATCCGTTGCCTAGTACCCATAACACAAGCTTTGCTAAGCTTACTTTGGGACTAGGTCAATTGGTGTGAATTGTCCCGTGATATTTATTTATTTTATTTATTTATTTATTTTATTTATACAATATAGGCTTGCGTTTGACCACAATCACGCCTGATGGAAAGTAAAGATGTGGCCTACGATGGAGCACGCTTGCCTAGTAAATGCTCATTCACCCCCAACACAACATTCGTATTTTTTTCGATAAAGATCGGTTAAGCTGTTTCAGAGGAGTTCAATAACAAACACCGTGACACGATATTTTTATATACACTCGGCGTCACGGAAATCGCACACCTACGGATTTTGCTTTCAAGCGAATATAACTCATTATCTTTATAACTTTTATTGCTTTTTTTACCGATTTTGCATTTTTATTAAATGGAGGATTAAATTACCTTTCATATTAATCCACACACCCATACTTACCTTTAAGACTGTGTAAGGTTTATAACGGCTTGACACAGAAATCCGTGGGTGTGCGATTTCCGTGACGCCGAGTGTATTAGATGGAATATTATGTAATAAAATGCAGTCTTTTGTAAATGTTGGTTAGAAACTAACAAATATGTACGATTAACATGTTGTCTATTCACTACTTAAGGGCAACTTGGGTTCTCGTAAATAAACACTGGAATTAATTAATTACAGCTTATTCCGCTTCGCTCCTGTTGCAGAACTCCTTATCCCTATGGAATCTCTCAGAATCCGTCCTTATTCCATGTCGACATAACAAAGGCTTTCTAGGCAAATTTCAGAGTCTTTTTTACTCTTTTTAGGCGGCAGGTTAAGTTTGCGACGCTTAGTTTTTGTTGGTACTCAAATACAAAAAAAAAATACAAAATCGTTTATGGACAAAATACTACGTATTTACATTTTTGTGGGTATCCATCAGTGGCCAAACTAGGCTGTGGCTGTATCTTGGCCATCTGCGAGTGCATTTAACAGAAAAAGAAAAAATATTACATAATAGTATTGCATAAATTTGGCTACTTGTAAAAGGCCAAACTAATAAGGACATCAAGTAAATATTATAACTATTAAACTAATCGGGACTTATCACGCAAACAATATATAGGTATACCTCGACGTTTCAGCCACATTGCAGTGGCCGTGGTCACGAGTTGTCGGCCACTGCAATTTGGCTGCAACGTTGAGGTAAATATTGTTTGCGTGATAATAGGCTAGACGACTAAAAAAAACGGTTTAGTCCGTCAGTTAGATTATCAAAAAATATTGTACACGTATTTTTTCTTTTGTTTGACAAACAAAAAATGAGGAGGATACAGTGCTTAGAAGTTTCGAGTGACGTCACTATATGGTACAATTTTTACCTAAGGGTGACGTCACAAGCCCCCACTTCGGAAGTTTGATGATCTATATCTTTGTCGATTTTTAATAATTTGATAAACCAAAAAATACGTGTCCCATATTTTCCCATAATCTAACTGACGGACTAATTAGAATGACAAATTTTTAACCCAGTCGTCATCCCTATTCCCGTTTAGTGTAATAGTTATGAGTGAAAATCACGAAAGTTTAAAACAGTATAAAGTAAATAATAGTCAGGAAGCAGCTTCGTGCGACCACTAAATAAAACGCAATTTTTCTGAGTTAAAAATGGCCTGATATGCATTTATCCTGTAATTTTATTGATGTCACCAAGGATGATATAGACTGGATTAGCAGTCGCCATAGTACGGATCGGCCGCGGTTTTTGTAGTTCGATTATTAAATCTAGATGGCGCTGAAATATAGCCAGAGGCTTTGAAGGCAAAACAATAAGACTACAGATATTTTATATCACTGCAAATGTATTATTATGCAATATTTTTGAAAAATAATACATTTGTAGTAATATGAAACACCTGTAGTCTTATTGTTTTGCCTTCAAAACCTCTGGCTATATTTCAGCGCCATCTAGATTTAATAATCGAACTACAAAAACCGCGGCCGATCCGTACTGTGGCGACTGCCAATCCAGTCTATATCATCCTTGATATCAATTTAAAATTAAATTAAAAATAATAGACCTGATTGACTGATTAACTGATTCATCTACGCTTAGCCCAAACCATTGGAAGTAGAAAACTGAAATTATGCATAGAAGTGTCTACCTATAATTACAAAGGTGTAATTATAGGTAGACACTAGACATAGAACAAGGACGGACTTCATGAAATACTGCAGGAAGTTCTCCAACGAGGATGAATCCACGGACGCAAACAAATGTTAGATAATATACGTAATTAGCTACGTGTAACGAGCTTATAAAATTCTCTATATCCCAATATGAATTCCAGTGGTTAATATTTGCTTAAACCACAGACGTAAAATAATGAAGTATTCTGTGACCATGTTGGTTTCACTGCTAGAGCGGAATTCAATTTGAAATTTATACCACGATTTCATGGAAATTACACGGCCATTGCTAATTTGGACCGTATTGTTATCCAGAAGAAACGCAACTTGATTGACGTAGAACTACCGCGGAAACTGGGATCGCGTTAATCCAGGCAGATACTGGAATCATAAAGTATAACTAATATTTTCCGATACTTAAAGGATACGCTGCCGGCGGTTAGACTCGAGATTTCTTCAGGTGCCACAAACGCACATGTGCATTCAAATGATTGGCACATATGACAGATTCAATATGACAGGCACAAGGTGAAAGTCACGAAAACGCATATATGCGTTCCCGGCAGTGAATGCGTTAATCACGAACTATTTAATTGCTAAAGTTACGCATTGCAGCGGTGGCGATGGTAATGGTGGTGGTGGTGATAGAGATGGTAAAAGAGAGATATATATTTATAGTTGATGTCTGGCTGTTCACACAGCCGGCGAGGACCCTCTCTTCATTAGTAATTCGCAGCGATAAAAGTTAGCAACGATAAAACTCGCTCAGCGATGCTAGCTTGGCGGTCAGAACTCATGCTGAGTGACCAACCTAAATTCTACTGTACATCGTGGAGCTCCGCCCGAGCAATAATGGTGCGAGAAATCGCCCGTCGCACTTGAACGCTTACTTATACCCGTGCGACAAAATTATCAAAACTACACACTCGCTTCTCGCTGCTCGCTTACTCGTTTCTAGTTTCTAGCTCTAATGGCTCAGCACGACCTCGCGCGACCGGCGGCAGCGGCGAGCGTTTTCTCCGTTCATTGCGTGCGGTGATGATGATGACGATGATGATGAATAATATAACAATTACAAACGACGAAATAAAGACCAAAACAAAATCAACAAACGCTAACGAAGAACAATTAGTGGCTGTAAAAATTTAATTGTTACTTATTGCATAACGTAAACAGAACCACGTTCATCATTCGTCGTCACTTGGGTTAAATGCGGCCGGCAAACGCTCAGCAAACAATTGTGGCGTTGCGTACGAGCCTTGTTCAGCGCAATTTATACGACAATTTAAACGTAATTAGTGTCACCATTTCTTTACTAGACGTCTAATTTGTGATGTTTTTTCTTTACGGTCGTTGGAATCATTTTTGCTTTATTTTTAAGCATTAAATGTGTAATAGAGCTCTTTATGGTACATGCGTTAGTCACGATTTATAGTATAAATACCATGCGAGTAGGTAACTGGCAAATGTAGAATCCATATTTTTGGGTACCTATGTATTACAATACCGAAGTACGAAAGACCGAATGTACTAAAACATCGAATGGGTCAAAAGACCGACACGATTTTTTTCTGAAACCGTAAACTTCTCAGAATTTATTAAAACGGCATCATACAGAACCCATTAGGTTAGGTTAGTTTTTTTTTATGTTAGATAGGCCAGACAAACGAACTAGTGGGTCACCTGATGTTAAATGAACACCACTGTCCATAGACACCCGCAGCGCTTTACACGATGCCAGTGCGTAATCTCCAGGAAATAGGGGAAGGGGGAGAGGGAAGGGGTGAGGTATTGGGCCCCCGGCACTCTCACTGACCGTACGAAACGCAAGCAGGATTACTGCTACTTCACGCCGGTGTTCTGTGAGAGGGTGGTACTGCCCCGGACGAGCCGGCCCATTCGTGATGCAGCGGCTAGCTACAACATGGCTCTACCACTATTAGTTATATAACAATCTTAAAAAGTTAACGGATTCAGAAAAAAATCGTGTCGGTCTTTTGACACATTCGATGTTTTAATACATTCGGTCTTTCGTAGGTACTATTGTAATACGATTGTTCGTACTGTTGTTGTATTGTAATACATACCCATATTTTTGGATCTTACGTACCGTAAGAAACAAAAGTAGTCTCTCCTGTGGACATAAAATTAGCGACTCCGAGTCAGCAAACTTAAGATTTCTTTGAATGGGCCGAATGTTGACCAGGCGCCCCTCACTTAACTAAAAAATATTGGCGATAGACTTTTAACATTTGTCATGTCCACGGGACATGCGTATAACCCTTTTACTGCAAACTTGGTTAAGTACTTCATGGTCAAAATTTACTTGCAATCAACTTGCAGCGCCAGTATTTCCGGACCGGTACAACTTGGAAATCTTCATACTTCCTACTCTTTTCTTAAAGGGCCGGCATCGCAACAGTAACTCAAGTTATGTAATGGGTGTCCATGGGCGGCGGTGATTGATTTCATCAAGTGACCCGTCTGCTCGTTTTCCTCCCATCATATTAAAAAAGAAAACTAACGACTAGTCAGTGCAATTCTCTCCGTTCTACTTCGTTCTTTTTAGCGTGAGATACGATAAGTCTTTTGCATCGACTATAAAAAGAAGATGTTTCATTATCATATATTTACTATAGATATGTCGCAATTGAACTGAGATGATTTTTTTCTTTGCCTTCCCTCCCAATTTTCCTGAAAAGATATAATCATATAAACATTATTAAAACAATTCGTATTCATTACCTACACAGAAGCAAGAATTTAATTCCGCAATTCCTTTTTTAAAATTACCGATTCACTATTAAAAATGCAATTATCAAGAAGTAACAGAGTATTTTTTTCCTTAGCGATCTCTGGTGTTTGCACTAATAAATTAACGCCTGAAACTCCCTCCAAGCAATTAAAAATTGAGCTTTTGTAGGTAGAAAAACCTTTTTCAACTCGGTTCGAGTTGGAGGGTGTTTATTAAACGTTCATTCCTTTGCAGTATAAAAAAGTATATTGATAAGTCTGTTGGTACAACCTTCCTCGATTTGAATTCCATTCCCGATTTTAACACTTAACTTGCCATGGGCGAACATTCATATGTTGGGGTTCTTGAACCCGTTGACATAAGCACTTTAACCTGCAGCCTGAGCCGAAGGCCAGGAGTTCAAGCCCCGACTCGCATCTCTGAGTTTTACGGGATTTAAGTGTGGAATTGAATTTCTGCCATTAGGTTTGCCGTGTAGGAAAAGCATGCAAGGAAAATGGCAAATATGCAGAGCTAGTTTAATTTTCTAATTACCACTTAATGTACCTAATAGGTAGAAGGAGTAGCCAATTTCTAATCACCTTCATTATGCATAATAAATAAAAGTGTTTGACTAAAACTCGAACTCACATCATGAAACCATACCTTGGCTTTTTTTTATATGTAATACCTAACTTTTCGCTTAAAAGTAAATTTTGGTCTAAGATTTGAACACGCCGAGAGGGACGGCGTGGTACAATTGGTAGCACATTCGGCACGAATAGCCAACAGATGCAGGTTCAAAACTCCGAAATACTTTTTCTTCTTAAAAGTCTTTGATTTCGTTGAGCAAACATTTCCCTAATAAAAACAAAAAATACATTTAGATAGGAAGTAATTTCACGCCCAACAGTAGCGTTATCAGTCTCAAGAATTTTGTAGAAATAACTGGAATGGCGTGGAAACGATCTATCATTATTTTATAACCGCCATATAATACTTTTCGCGTTAAAATATCGTGATTTCTTATTCGATATCAGAGCGAACGATCACGAGAGATCTTAATTTTACTTAATCTCTTAAAAAAGCCTCTTTATCAGGCATACTTAACTGGCTCCCGAGGAAACTCTCGTAAAATCATGACGTCCCTGCAAATTTCATTTCGTTAACATTTTTATTCTGCTTCTAAATCGTATTTCAAACGAGTTTGGCACTGTCAGAAAGCCGGCTCATCAAACTCATGGCATATCTACTGTCAACGCGTGTATGGTGATAAAAAATTCAAATATCACAATTTCATATTAACAGTGTCATCTTACTGGGGTTTAACCGTCGTTACTTGTTTTATGAGTAATGAAGCCGTTAATTAACATACTCTCAATAAAAACTTCTTAATAAAAAAACTTATAAACCGCCGAAAAAACAGAAAAACGAAAAATAATATCTTTTTTGTTTGACCTTAATCTAGGTACCTGTTTGAAGTCGGTGCCTCAGCACGAGCTAGGAGGAGTGATAGAAGCCTATCAGGTAGACGACTATAATAGATCCACTTCTCCTGGCTAGTACTGAGGACTTTTTTCCCACCCTCGGGGTATTTTTTTTTTCCTAATTTATATAATACCAACTTCAAGGTATACCCTATCCGATAAAAAAAGAATTATGAAAATCAGACTAGGTACTCCGTAAAAAGTTATGCCTGGTCATACAGTACAATCAGTGACTGAACAATCAACCATCCCCTGTTTTCCTACCCTTAGGGTAGGAATATTTTTTCCAAATTAAAATGGGACCACCTTCGGGATATACGCTTTCCAATAAAAAAAAATCATCAAAATCAGACTACTCTGTAAAAAGTTATGCGTGGTCATACATAAAAAAATATATACGCGTCGACTTGAGAACCTCCTCCGTTTTTTCGTCGGTTGAAAATCGACAATAACAATACATACAGTACGCATCCAAACGGAAATCAAAGCTTAAATCTGGTTGATGATGAAGTAGTGGAAGTGGTGTGTGTGAAGTAGCATTATTGTAATAATTGTTGTAGTGTTTATAGTTATGACTTATGACATTCTTCCCAGCCTATATACGTCCCACTCCAGGGCACAGGTCTCCTCTCAGAATGAGAGGGCTTGGGCCACAGTTCCCTCGCGGGGCCCAATGTGAATTGGGAACTTTACACACACCATTGAATTTCTTCGCAAGCATATTCAGCCCAACTAGCAAAATTTGATCTTATAAGTATCCTAAGACCACATTTTCGATACTCTTAGTGTACACTTGCAGACGTTGGTAAGTGTCGAATTGGGCGCATTTTATAAGAGCGATTGCTCTTACTGTTACCTTATAACGGACTTGTGAAGATCAATTTTCATCTTACAGTACTCTTGCAATTGCTGTTGTAAAACCAAATAGCCTTACAAGTATCTTACACTGGCACGATGTTAAGGGTAAATGGTTTTTGTGTAGCCTCAGTAGTGCCATACTAAGAGGGATTCGTGTTATTTGCCTCTTTGTGTTACCAGTGTAAGAGTAATTATTTTAAGCCGTTCGCGAAAGTTTGAAGTCAAAATCTTATTGTTGTGCTCGTTGTGGTAGAAATGTAAGTATCCACTTGTGTTATTGTTTTATACTTTATTTAAGATAACTGTAAGTGTTTATTAAGAGACTGTAGTAATACAGTACATTTATTCGAATGAATTGTAATATAAGTAACATTGCGATCTCGGGCCATTTCTGCGATGAGTTTGGAAATAATATTTATTTAAAAAATAAGTGTGAAATAATACAAAATTTCGCCATTTTTGCAATTTAGGCATTCAGTCTCACTGTATTCTACAAAAAGACATTTATAAGCTTATTAATTCTTGGAGAAGTCCACTATAGAACTAAACACCCTTATATTAATCTTGTTAAGTTCGTTTAAAGATTTCAACTCTTACTAAAACCTTGACTATGACAATAGGTGGCCATTTCTTCATTTTATGTAGGGTTCCTTAGAAAATGAAAGAACCAAATTTGCCAGTAATGTTAACTAACTTATTTTTTTTTCTTATAATGTTGTATAAATAATTCAATTGATTTAGAATTGCAAGCCGTACCCAGAAGATAGGACACTTTGAAAGTTGGTAAAATAGCCCATAATGGATGTAGATTGCTTTTTACCAGGAAAAATATAAATATGCTCAAGATCTTAAAATGGCCTTGGACTCTACTTAACAAACTTTATAAGTATTGTCGAATAAATGTATTGCTTGTAGATATGCGATATCATACGACATACCGCAAAAACCCTTTCACTTCATAATGAGTCCTAATAGGTACCATAATTAAACTACGGCATACACATTTTATCTGGTGTCAAACTAAACTAAACTACTTTTATTTGGTACGGAATCACCAAATATATTGCTAGGTCCAGCTTGTCCCATTTCTCTGGTTACTTCCTCTTCTGGTTCTTTTATTAATGTCGAGTACTCTTTATTAACTTTTCGTCGATATGCTCCACTTCTTTTGAATCTTTTCCATTTTTGCAAATCCATTGTAAATCACGTTTTTTACACGACTACACGGCAAAACCAAAAGGAAGTGTAATGATTATCCAGTTAGCTTAATTTCCACAAATCGCCGAAAGATCGGTCTTAGACTTTACTAAGCAAGCTTATGACCTTAGTGAGATAAAATGTTCTTACAGATATCTTCCAAAAAGCTACTACTCTTTAATATAATTTAGTCAAGAACATTTACACTTACTTTTGTGTTGTTTTATAGCAGCCATAAACATGCTTCAGTAAGAGCAGTACCCTTATCCTGTACTTATCTAAGACTCTATAAAGAATAAATGCTCTTGTAAAAAGCCCTTTAAAGAATGGATATTTTTCTTGTTTTATAGCAGCCATAAACATGCTTCAGTAAGAGCAGTACCCTTATCCTGTACTTACCTAAGACTCTATTAAGAACAAATGCTCTTGTAAAAAGCCCTTTAAAGAATGGATATTTTTCTAAGAGTAACTAGTCTTACAAAATGCATCTGTAAGACATTGTATAGTCGGGGTAAGAAAAGGTTCGTCACTTTTCGACTCTATGTCAACGAGTTAAGGTCGAAAAGTGACGAACCTTTTCTTACCCCGACTATACTTATAGATGTTTTTTTTTTTTTTTATGTTAGATAGGCCAGACAAACGAACTAGTGGGTCACCTGATGTTAAATGAACACCACTGTCCATAGACACCCGCAGCGCTTTACACGATGCCAATGCGTTGTCGGCCCTAAAGGAGAGGGAATAGGGGAAGGGGGAGAGGGAGGGGAGAGGGAAGGGGTGAGGTATTGGGCCCCCGGCACTTTCACTGACCGTACGAAACGCAAGCAGGATTACTGCTGCTTCACGCCGGTGTTCTGTGAGAGGGTGGTACTGCCCCGGATGAGCCGGCCCATTCGTGATGCAGCGGCTAGCTACAACATGGCTCTACCACTACGAGTAGTACGAGTAGTAGTCTGTTTTACGAGTAGGTCTTGTATGTATCTTTAAGAGATCCTTATAAGTTTATAAGTTCTTATAGTCAAAAACGTCTGTACGCTTGCCTTTCTAAGGGGTCTATTCTTAACCAAAACCCTTATATAACTTTTATAATGCTTTTGCTCTTATATGTGTCAGTGTCCAGGACATTTTTGCTAGTTGGGAGGTTTGCTTACGATGTTTTCCTTCAGGTAAAGCTCATGGGCAATTTCAAATGTAATCTGGCACATAAACTCTGAAAAACTTAGAGGTTCGAACCCGGAATCGAACCCACGACACTCTGCTTGAGAGGCCTTAGGTCAAACAACTAGGCCACCACGGCTGACAAGTTACTGACATACTTTTACTTAATAACGCAAAATAACTTAAGTAGCTTTCATGTGCCTTTGTGTGAACAATATTTTTTAACTTGCTTATATACTCATCAGTAACTCGTAAACTTACAGCTAAATTATTAGGAATACATTATAAGGGGCTTAACTACTAGTAAGAGTAAGTTTAATATTAGACTGACTTTGAACCGTGACTTTGTAACAAACCTTGAATGGGGCCAAGACCTTTATCCGACACGTCTAACAAGCCAGATAACGCTCAGAGTTTAAGTTTCAATAATTTCGGTACCTAAAGCTGACCTAGTTGCAAACGTAGAGCAAGGCTATCTAAATAGTTAAAATCTACAACACAATGTTATCTAGCGAGGAGCCGCAGAAGTCGTGCTAACAAGCTTCCTGGGCAGAACAAGTTGGGGCAAGTCAGCCGAACTCACGAATGGGGAGAACTGTACTCCCCCCAAAGCTGTCCACTTACAGCGAGGACTTACCGCGTTCTATATAATTACTTTGTAAATCATATTTAATATTTAAGTATTAATATCTTAATCCTAGTTGGTGAAGATGTGTTTATTACTCAATCACGCAATAACGGCTGTACGGATTTGAATAAAACTTGGCGTACAGATAAACAAAGTCTGGATTGAGACATCTATTCTTCGTCGTTTCGCTCTTGACAGAGTGGTCATCGTTTTCTAGGTGCTGGTAACTAGCTTAACAGCACGCCTCTATTTTTCTCTGACAAAAAAAATAAAATAAATGGAATACCTGTGTCGCTCCTCCGCTAAGTAGTGAGACCAAGTCGTGCGAAACAGCTACGTTTGCGTTGAAAAATGCTTTTTCATGCAATTTAACCCGCCCTCCCTCCGCATAAAAAACGTAAATAACCAACGCAAACGTAACTGAACCCACCACCAAGACAACCACCACCACCATAAACCAAATCCCGGACACGTGTTTCGCTTCTCTCCGAAGCATCATCAGCGGTTGTTGACCCTACGACGGTTAGTCGAAGAATGAGCTCACTCAGAACGGTTGGCCATATTTATACCTTCCCTTTTACTTTGATTGCGTGTATTACTAGAAAATACCCTCAATAATGGCGATGACGCAAAATTTAAATTTCCATCGTTCAAGAACACTCAGACGTAATCTTTTTTCACAAACATGTAATATGTCGTATGTATGTGAATCTGGTAAATCGTGGTTATGTTCTAGTAAATGTTTTGCGAAATTGGATCTCTCTGAGTGTCTATGCCTAAAAGAAGAAACATGCTCCTTATACCTAGTCGCAAAATTACGTCCCGTCTGCCCTACATATACCTTATTACAGGTGTCGCATGTTAGTTTGTAGACACCCGACTTCTGACCACTTTGAACTCTTTCCTTGCTATTGCAGAGGCGAGAGGGCAACGTGTTATTTGTTTTGAAAGCTACATTAACATTGTTGGATTTTAAAATACTATAAATCTTTTCTGACACCTGGCCTACATATGTAATGCTTGCTTTATATTTGTCAATGGTTTCTGATGGAGGAATGGCATACAGCAGACTCAGTTACGTTTGCGTTGGTTATTTACGTTTTTTATGCGGAGGGCGGGCGGGTTAAATTGCATGAAAAAGCATTTTTCAACGCAAACGTAGCTGTTTCGCACGACTTGGCCTCACTACTTAGAGGAGGAGCAACACAGGTATTCCATTTATTTTAAACATGGACCTCCGCAAAGTAACGCCTGAATCTATACAGTATTTTCTCTGACAGCCGTGCGTGTAGGGGTCCTTTTTTGCAGCTTTGACCAGGTCTGTCCATCTCATAGGAGATCTGCCTCATGGCCTAGAGCCTTCGACTTTCCCCTGGATTACACGTCACTCCATAGCTACGTCTCCTCGACGACATAATTATGTGTCCGAAAAAAGTAAGGACGCGAGACTGTACTATGGATGATAGACGCTGCTTGATGCTGAGTTCTTGGAGTATGGACTCATTGGTACGGAATCCAGTCCATGAGAGTTCCCAACATTCTCCTCCATTACCACCACATTTCTAGAGCGTTTATCTTCGTTCGTTCCACTTCACGCAGTGTCCACATAGGATACTTATTATTCTTGTAATGTGTTTCCCTGCAATAATATTTTAACATTAAAAGAAGGCGAAGCCCAAGTTAGTCAAAAATAAATGGAACTGAACTATCTACTTGCCTTTCTATCTAATAAAATTTTCTGTTTTAGGGTCTGTATAACGATCAGTTTCTCAAATTTCCTAAAATTTTATAAAGTGATGCCGTCGCTGTTTATTCTATTTCAAAAAGAAGACGATACCTGGTACATAAAATATCAGAAACATATTACAGAGTGGTGCAACTGGTCCTTAGGTTAGCACAATTGACCAAACACACAAAATCACAAGTGGCGGTGAACACCTCGTGGTCACCGCGTTTTCGTTGAGTTTTATCTTGTCCGTGTCCTCGGCGCAGGAAGCACAGTTGGATCGGTGGTGGTCAATCCGCGAGCAGACGCCCCATGGACGCCAACCAGCCCCACGTAAACCGTGAGCCGTCAATCAACCGCCGCCTCGTCGTAAGCCCAAGGACACAACACCTCAGAGTGATAAGTCGCTTCCATTACTTGCTTGCGTATGATTGACGACAAATAGATATTGTATTGTCTAACGCGCTTGCGCTCGCGATCTCATTCACCATCCGCTATTCTCGTAATACAGTGTGTGATGGAAAGAAGGGAGGAAAGCGATTGTAATACCGAGAGCGGTAGAAAGACCTCTTGTTGACGAGAAGATACCAATCCAATGCCAGGCTGATATGCGTGCATTCTATACTTACTTCATACTAAAATAAAAGAAAAGTGTATCCAAAATTTCATTCTTGTTAATGAAAAAAATTACTTCGTTTCCTTACGTAAGTAATTAGAAACACTTGCGTTTTAAGGCCACAGCCGAAAGTAGACTTAGACAGTTAGATGTTTTTGGATGCTTACTTACATCATAATTCTTAAAATAAATAATATTATAATTGCACGATTATGATAGCTTGAAATGCAAGTCTTCAGCTACATACAGCAAACTAAAAATTATTTCATAAAAAACTTATTTATAACGTAATATGATTTTGAACAACCTTAAAATAGGAGAATGAATGAGCTACTTGAAACATAGTTCCAAATGCAATGCTAGACACAAGTACATATAAGCTATATACCTACATGCTTTGGTACGACAATGGGGTCCGAGCTTTTGCTCGCTGTGTCCAAGTGCCCTTCCAGACTGCCCGCGTTTTCTTATTCAGTCTGAATAACTTGAGTAATGCACTTTCCCAAGCAAAACTTCTGGTTTGGAAGTACCCTTTAATTTTTATCTACTTATTTTAAAATTCTCAGGCTGCCGGAGTTGAGTGAAAACAAACATCTAGTTATTTTCTACATCTTTTTGTTTTCGTTTAATGATTGTGTGTTTCTCGTTGAGGAACAAAGTTTTCACTAATATCGCTGATTGGTTGGGCAAGCTAATAAATGACGAGGTCGTTCTAATCTAGCCCATTTCCACGCAACAATCTCCGGCGCGTAGATATTTCGGCACTCGTCCTAATTACGGAGTTTCTTTACAAACGGCACATGTCAAAGATCATTACCGATCTCTAGGCGTCGCGTCGCCTGTCGATGCTTAATTAAACTCGTACTAAACTGTTCTTTCCTGCGGCCCCAATTACTTTTTCTACTTCCTTAATCGAGTTTCCCTTATCCCACCTGAAGACAGTTGCTAAGTTTGTTGCGGCTGCCGACTTTTTAGATAGCTAACTTTTATCAGCCAGTTCACCGCTAAACAAGGCTTTTCGTTTTGCCGTGGCACTGCGGTGCTCTGTTATGTGTTGTGTTGTGATGAAACTTAGCTCAACTTAAATTAGTTCTACTAATCTACATATACACATAATAAGGTGTCATTGACGTCAGCTGTCAGCTTTGGAAGCGTATCTGTACATGATATGGCATGATATTATAATGTATATACATATACAAGTGTATACATGGATCCCTGAATGACGATTGCTATCAAGCTTTTATTGCGATATCACTTTTGCCCGTTGATAAAAATAACCTAAAATAACTTATATTTTTAAAACGCTAACGATATTCCAACGCTAAAAACACATTGTATCGTATCCGAATGAAAACAATCACAAATTCAAATAAAGGGTTTGTGAAATCACATTGCTTTACACGAATTTATGAATATAGCTTTTCATACTTTTTTCTTTGGACGCAGATCGGACGGGTCTCTCGCCGACCTTTATGTGCGATCGAGCGCACACAATGTCCGTAATGGCGGCCATTAGGAACATCAATTTGTTCAAGCGTGACGTTACACTTGTCCCCGCTCGCTGCGCTCTTTCTTGTGCGAGCTGTTTAGCACAAACGAAGCGCGCATGCGAAAAATTGTTTTGCCCGTGCGTTGAAACAATGTGTTATGGCATTTTTATGCAGGCGTGCCTTTACCCGCGGCTTTGCTCACCAGAACATTGGTTGTGGTGAGCAAAGGCGTATTGAAGTCTGGCAGTTGGATTAAAATGCCGGAATTTTATTAAATTCCCATAGGAATTCTCAAAAACTACTCTCTGGTCTTTATTTGTGTTGTATGTAAAACACGCTTGCAAAATTTCGTGTTTCTAGACGGTGGTTAAAATTATGGGATTTTATACGAGGACATCCCGATTCCGTGGAAATCTCGGAATAAAAAGCAGCGCACGTATTATTTCAGAGATCCTGCTATCTAGGTACATACCAAATTTCATTTAAAAATGTTTTAGTAGAAAAGCCCCACGATCAGATTACTAAACTGACAAATCATAAAGGTCGTTAGTATTAACATTTATTTAGAAATTCAATTAGATAACATTTCACGCCTAAATATGACGCCCACTGAGAACACTTACTTACCAGAGCTAATATTTTTTCAGTGTAGCAGCCCTACTGTAAAGTATCCCACGCAGAAGAATCGCTCCACAAAACCAGCAAGTCTGTACGAGCTCGTCGTCTGACGACCTATTTATCGTTATATCTAAAATAGGAATTTTAAAATCTCCGGTTGTATGCGCTCGCGTGTTTGATTATAATAAGAGCATTTCTGTCGCCGCGAGCCCCCTCCTCGAATTACACGTAACGGGGAGCAACCTTTGAATAAAGTGAAATTTCTTCTTGTTATTTTCAGATTGTGAATCACAATTCAGCGACCAAATGTGGGCCCGTATTTACCGACCCGCAGGTAAACTCCGCTAGCAGTTAAAAAGGAATTCGGGGGAATTTTATCGCTCGTTAGAGACCTTAAACGGTAAGAGCATCCGGACCCGCGTGGAGCACACCGGGTAACGTTCTCCACACTGATCTCCTTATGTTTCCTTACGATATTACTGGCTAATTCTTGCGTTCTGAGTTCTAAGTCCAAGTTTTAATTATATGTATAAGATCAGAAGAACAATCCAATGTTAACGTTGATTAATCGCCGCCGTCGGACGTACCGCCCGCGTCCGATCCCGGCTCGTGTACGACACCAAGTTAATTCATTTAAGCTCCAAACGTAAACTTCAATAACCGTCTTTGCTTCAAATAAGATAAATAAGTTCTGCCAACGAAACCTACTTAGTGAACTTTCTTAACCCCATTATGGAAAGGGAATGGAGGTTTTTGTATCGGCACAGCCATCGTTACGGTCTAGATAATCCGTCCAAGTTCGTCGAACAATATTGCGCGGAGTATGATAAGGTGTTGATAGATCGGCCGTGGCCGCACGCCATTCTGACATTTGCTCCTCTTTGTTGTATTGTTCTTATTTCCATGACTTAAAAATGTCTTCGCACAGTCTACTCCGGCCTGCGAGGTTTTACGACATCTATTGGAGGTATATGTAAGTAATAATGAGTGATAGTAAAATATACTTTTGTGTACTTATTGAAAACCGTAGAAGCTTTTCAAGTAAAAGACGGGTGTAATTAGGGCATCATCTTTTAATAAGTTTGTGTGCATTGCGCGTGGCAGCCTTTTAGCTTGTATTACGGTGTTATCTACCTTAATAGGGTCCGCTTATAATCTGGTTCTATCTTATACCAAAATGCTTATTTTTCGAGCATTATTCCACTACGTTGCGCTGGTGGGTGGCATGGACTGTGTTAGAGTTACCGCAGCTGTTGTTGTTAATAAACTTACATCGTTGTTGCTACCTTGTAAGGGAGAGCTCTGTTTTACATCAACATATTTGGATACCAAGGATATTAATGGGCTTTGAAACAATATTATCAACGTATGTATTTATCAACCAGAATTAATAAAACTAATTTTATTAAGTAGAATCGAATTGTACACTTAAGATTTCTTGCTAAGTTTAGTCTTTTTTTATTATAATGATTTTTACACTGCATATTCGAAACAGCGAGCAAAAACTCAATAAGTTGGTAGTGCCAACTTAAAGTTTTTTTTTTTTACATACAACTGCTCCATGGTTGACCGCTATCTCACCTGATAAAAAGTACAGATGAGGCCAAAGGTGTATCTCACTGGTTCAGTAGAAACCTTTTCACTCTAGCCTAGACGAGCCCTAGGTTCTATCCATCTGGAAATACAGACTACGGGAGTGAATTCCATTCCTTAGCAGTTCGTATTAGGAAAAATGAAGCGAACCACTTAAGACGCTCTCCTGCCTGGACATCCTGGATTAAGTATGCTGGATTTAATTCACTATCTATCTATCTATCTATACATATAATAAATCTGTAACAAGTTGGTGTCTGTACATTGAAGATATTTGAGAAAAACTGTCACTAGGGCTATTTACTAGCGCAATAGAACCCAAAACAATGTTTTTTAGAATTATTGTCTGTTTGTCTGTTTATCTGTTTGTCTGTTTGTCTGTTTGTCTGTGCGTTTGTGCGCGCTAATCTCAGAAACGGCTTAACCTAGAAGGATGCGGTTTTCACTGATATGTTGGTATTTTCTTGGATTAACATTTAGTGTTTGTTTCAATTGAATCTGTTCACAAATAAGAAAGATACGTCTATTTTAAGAATTTATAGAATAGTTTTTAGAAGTAGTGACTTGGGAGTAGGTACGGTGGTGAATGTGAACGCGGGTGTGCAGGGGGGTTCGGTGGGGGTTCGGTGAGGGGGGGGGGGGGTGCGGGGGGGTGCGAGGGGAGTATTTTTTTTATATCGAGGAACTAAGGAGAGCCATAATTGAAGAAAAAGCAAATTGGATAAAAAAATAAGCTGCCCAAATTACTAATTCCACGCGGACGGAGTCGCGGGCAAAAGCTTGTTTATAATATTTTTACAAATTCTGCTAATTAATCAGTTATAAATAATGTTGTTTTCGCAAGTAACTATATACTCGCCTTTTATAGGAAGCCACGTCATAGAAACTTGAAAAACCCCCAGCCGTAGTCCATTTGAAACGCGTTTGAAAAGGTTGAAATTTTGTTTGTTATATTTTAACAAGTTTGGTTTGAAGTATTTTTTATTTTTTCAACTTCAATTTTTGTTTTACGGTCATCCCGTGAAATCCATATACTTCATACTAAATACAAACTGAAACATAGATGCACAGAAAAAAGACCAATGCTGGGAATCGAACCCAGGTCCTCGGCATTCGTGCCGCGTGCTTACCCCTACACCACCACTGGTATTATATTTATTAAACAAAAAAAAATTCGTTATATTGATTAAACAGCGGCAACATCCAACGTTAACCGTGACGATTTGCAAACGAACTCCGACTGCCCAAGGTTGGTTATAACCGTGTTGTACAACTTTGATTGCAATAGGATTAAAGCGACCCAAATCAAGTGAGTCCGCGACACGGCCGCAACTGTTGAGTGAGCCGTGTAGCTGCACTTAGTGCCTATTAACGGGCCGACCGATGTCCGGCAGCTGTCGAACCCGGCAGGGACTAAGCCGTGAAATCAATTAATTTTAGACTAATCGCCCGGCAAGGGTCACCGGGGGGCAATTGTGCACCAACGAACTCTATTCGGTTTGAGTTATCATTATCATAGTAATGCATCTTGTTTTTAGGGTTCCGCACCTCGAAAGGAAAAAGCGGAACTCTTATAGGATAACTTTGTTTTCCGTCCGTCCGTCCTTCTGTCAAGACCCTTTTTTCTCAGGAACGCGTGGAGGTATCAAGCTGAAATTTATATCAAATACTCAGGTCTACTGTCCCTTGGTGCTGTGAAAAAATCAAACTTCTACTAAGCCAACGCAATCAAAAGATACAGCTATTTATGCCGCAAATTTTCGACACTCGCAAGGGAATCAAATCCTACAGGGTACTTCCCGTGAACTCAGAATCTTGAGATTTGGTACGAAGTAAGGTCATATAGCAGAGATAAAGGAAAAAATGCGAAAAGCATAAATTTTTTTGTGTCTGTCTATATCAATAACCAATCTACAATGATCCCACACTGCGCACATTTTGCTTAGGAGCAGGGGTCTGCTAAGACTGGATGGTCATAGATACATATAAATTTTTACGGAACCCTCGGTGCGCGAGTCCGACTCGCACTTGGCCAGTTTTTTTTTTAATTTTTTCTAACTTTTATACCAAGGGTCGTTTTGAAAAAAATGTACATTTAGGGCTTAATGAAAACAAAATCACGATCGTGTCCTTTTTATAACGAAAGTTGTCATACAAACTATATGGGTAACTTTTGTTACACATGGAAACAATTAAGGCGAGGTACCTCGAAGAAACGTAATTTTTAATTTCATTTTATTTAGAAACGGTAATGATTAAACACGTGAAAAAAATATATGTTACTTTTGAGACCTTTCTGTAAGTACGTCGGGCACTCGTTACATAATTGGACAAACTTCGCTCGATAGAAAAAAAATCCAAACATACCCCTATTTTGTACCTTTAAACTCATTTCATTTCAATATTATACTACTTGATGTATTGAAAGTCACATCAAAATAAACGTCTGTAATGATGTAATGTCCGTCGGGTTTAATTTTGTTAATTTTGTAAAATATATAATTTTTAAGCCAATATTAACGAAGTTCACGGCACGATATACTGGCGCCCCGCTGCCAGCCCGCCGCTCAGTCCCGAGCGGAACGTGTTGGAGGTCGGACGCTTGCCAATTTTTGAAGCGCTCCACATTAAGACTAAATAGGTATCCTTGATGTGGGTAGTAGTATCGTCATTTATTTCTGTTATTTACCACTACTCGTATTCAATGTAACCGCCACACACAAAAAGAAACACCCATCCACGCAACTATACACAGTACACAGTGTACAAAGAAAAACAGTACGAGCACAGAGTAAAAATGTAACCAGTTATTCAACTTCATACTAGAGCGCCCGAATCGACGCACGCACACAGCCAAGCGTATTACACGGCCGCTAAGTAATCTTCGGAATACAAAACAATGCTGCAGTCCCACGCGGTGCGCCGTCTATGACGCTTGGCTGTGTGCGTGCGTCGATTCGGGCTCTCTAGTATGAAGTTGAATAACTGGTTACATTTTTGCTCTGTGGTACGGGTCTATCAAATTTTTTACAAGTGCCTGTAATATAAATTCGCAATTATTGACAAAATTGCCACAGTACAAAGTTTACTAATGTTACCGCTGCAATCGCCGAAATGATAATTCTTATTATTTCAGCATGAAGGTGACAAAGATGACTGTTTCACACATCTAAATATACACGATGATTTTTAATCGGTGATCAGGAGTTGAAAAATCGTGATCCCTAGACAAAATGGAATTTAATAGACGAGATCTTAAAGCAATGAGGTCTCTGGTTAATTAATAAATAAAAAAAAATGTTAAAACTTCTTCCATCCACCGAATGCATGGTCATCGTACATTTGTTTTAGTTAAGTAGTTCTGTCAAGTTTAGTGTCATCGCTTTGGCGGGAAATATGACAGGTCTCACGTCAAAGTTTGTTAAAGAAACTGACTTGTCAAAGAGGTTTCAGGCTCATAGACTAAACCATGCGTAGGGTGACAATGATTTTAGTTAAAAAGTGATTTTCCAAATAATTATTGTTTAAAAAAATTGATGGATTTTTTCGTGTAACTGCGACTTAAACGTGGTCGCCATCGAATACTGATCTAGAAAAATTGGTTCCTGATCACCGATTAAAAATCATCGTGTATAAAAGAAGAAACTGACTGACTAAATGACTGAAATATCAACGCACAGCCCAAACGGCTGGGTCTAGAGATTCCAAATTGCCAAAAGGTTCCTTATAAGGTCTAGAGGTGCACTAAGAAATGATTTTTCAAAATTCACAACTTAAGGGGGTGAGACGGGGGTCCGAAGTTTATATGGGGAAACAAGATTAGTTAGACTATTTTATTCGAAATTTTTCAGGAGTACTAACGATAAATGAGTAAACACGTGTTTCAGGTTTTTTGGGAATTCAACCCCTAAAAGAGGTCACAAGACCAACATAAGGGACAAGGTCTGGAAATCAACATGGGTATTGTTTCTATGGTTTAGGGACCTTATCGGGTCGCGCTGGTTACGAAAACAATAACAATTTTAAAATCCAACGTGGCGGACGTGAAATACCATCTCCCCCGGTGGGGTGCGAGGCGTTGAAATATCTAAATATCAATATGGGTGTAGTTTTAATGTTTTTTTTGGGACGTTAATTACGAAAATGACATCGATTTTGAAATTTAATATTGTGGACTCCTGACACCTATCATTATCCTAAAGTTTATAATCTCAGTGACTTTTAGGTTATAAACAATATGGAAATGACAGGTGTCAGGATTTACTTCTTAACTGCCGACCACTATGTATATGCTCATTTTTTCATAAATCT
Source organism: Archips xylosteana (assembly GCA_947563465.1). Lineage (NCBI taxonomy): Eukaryota > Metazoa > Arthropoda > Insecta > Lepidoptera > Tortricidae > Archips > Archips xylosteana. The sequence continues at coordinate 10,231,471 of OX387362.1, forward strand.
CAAATTCGGTTTTTACAATACTGACTTAGACCGCTGACTACCGAGACAGTGCCACTTTTAGCAATTTTTGTAGTGTGTGGGAGCGTGAGAAGTATGGTGTCATATGGCTTACGAGGCTCCTGCGAGTGTATACATATTTTTGACCACTTGATCCGTGAAGAATGACCGACAACTACCGTTATTTGTATTTTAGCGCCATATATAGTTTAGTTTTGTATCTAACTGAAATTCTGGAACTGTACAAGCTGCGGACAAAGAAGTATCCACTTCGAAAACGTTTCATATTTTACATTTATAACACAAAAGTAATTTAAGTAATTGCACCTAAACATTTAAATTACAGCGTGATCTTGGTCTCGGTCGCAACTTACACTACTGTAAATTATATTACACTGTTGCTTGCAAGCGTGACCTCCGTCGGCGAGTTCACGGCGCGCGCGGCGATCGTAGCTTTTGCGCGGGCGGGGTGCGGGGTGTAAATTAACGTGGCGCGCTTCAAGAACCTCGCCTTAAGTTTTGATTTATTTTAATCCCTTAAAAGAGTATTTTTTTAAAACGCCTCCCAGAACTGTCGTGGTAGTCTAGTGGTAACCTATGGCCTCTCAAGCAGAGTGTCGCACCTCTCCGTTTATCGGAACTAACGGGTGAAACTCACTCACATCGTATACATATTTGTAGCGACAACTAGCGCCATCTAGTCATCACATAAGAAACTAATTACTACATCCTGCATCGCACTATTGAAGTTTCTCAATTCAGCTGCATAAATACAACTTCCAACTTTCGTCCATTGGACTTCGGTCCCCAGGCATAACATCTACCTGGAGAAAGATCTCTCTTGCAATTAGGTACCCCCGAGTTGTTTTAAACTAATTTTCATCTCTCATCCTCGGAAAGTGAGGCAAATCATATCTGACATACGGGAGGATAACTATTATTTTCTTCCCTAGGGTAGATATGAATTAAAAAAAATAAATGCACTGGCTGTCAATGGATCACATACGCATTCAGCCAAGCATTACGGCATATACATGGAATAATTAAGTATTGAGTTTTTTTTTTCTTAATTAGTCATATTACAAATTTTATAATGCCAGTGAAATGTTATTAAATTAAATTATTTATTAGTTTCTTATTTAGTGACTTAAACCAGAAAAAATAGAAAATGTTAAGAAAAAAACACGGTAAACGACAATGTTATTGTCCACACAGCCTATCTCTATACAGCTTAACTCCTTGGTTCAAATTGGTTACTTACATATTTTATAAATAAATTTACTAAAATACCTACTTTATCTACTGTTTTCATTGATTATTATATTGAACATTCTGAATTTTGTTAAATTAATTATTCTTTAACAATAAACTCCATTGAAATATTTTACAACGATCATATTGACCAGCTTAGACATTTTTATTTATTTATACTTATATTTTCTTACTTTCCTTATAGTCGAAATGAAAAGCAGAGTGTTTAACTCGGGAAAAACACCAATATCACCCTCGGAATATTGGCACCCTCGCTGTGCTCGGGTGCCAAGTAACCTCGTGTGATATTGGTTATTTTCCTCCCTTGTTGAACAATCTACTATTTCAAGTTTTCTCAGTTACAGTGTAAATATTGGATTATCTTGACAAATACGACAGCGTCTTGATGACCAGTGATATTTGACAGACGTGTGACCACTAGGGGTAATTGCGCAACTCAATAGGACTAAATACTCTCATTTCACTTGCCTAAAGAAAAGAAAAAACCGCGGGACAAAGTAGGTATTTGAATTTTGAACAGATGTCCATTATTCGTATTGAGCTTTCGTTGTAAAAAAGTAATATTGTAATTTTGTATAAAACGTCGTTTATTTTCCTCGCATTCAAAGTGAAAAGTAAAGTGTTTAACGCAAAACTAAACAACCTCACTGTGCTCGGGTGGCTAAATATCTTGTGTCATTATGGCTTGTTTTAGTCCCTTGTTGAACAATCTACTATGTTTTCAGTTTAATAAAATCATACTCATGTTTACCTACCCTTCAAAATTAAATCGACCCGTACACGTTTCTCTTGGTTGTAAGTCCATATACTTAGTTGGCAATACATGTTACCTGATTGGGGTTTGAAACAGTTGACTGGATGAATAATTTGCTGAAGGACCACTTTCCCGACTGTTCACCATACGTGGGCAGCGAATGGCACTTCCAGAGTGTTACTAGCCCAAGTAGAATTTCACTAATGGACGTTCTCCATATCCTGTCCATCGTGATATAAAGTTTTACAATTATAAAATTTATTATTTAGAAAGGTTGAATTTTATTATCGTTTATTTTTAGGATACTGATTTACTAATGGATTTTATTAATGCATCTGTTTATTTACGTATTCATGACCAAAAGTAACAATTTTGTTCTGAATTAGCTGTTGCCCACGACTCTGTCTGCGAAGAATTCGTTTATCGCTATCCCGCAGGAACTATGTGATTTTCCGGAATAAAAAGTATCCTATATGTTAATGCAGATTATAAACTAGCTGTGTGCTAAATATCAGAATTCGTCAAACCGTTTTATCAACGTGAAAGAGTTACAAACATCATTAGTAAGATTCCGTATTAAATAAAATAAATAAATATGACAGATAAATTCATACCAATTGACCTAGTAATAAATAAAATAAGCAAAGCTTGTGTTCTGGGTACTTTAGGCAAAGGATAAACATACTTATATAAATAGGTTACATACTTACTTAAATAAAGTCATATTAAACACCCGAGGCTCGAAAACAAACATTCGTATTTTTCATACAAATATTTGCCCCGACGCGGGGATCGAACCTGGGACCTCAAGCTTCGTAGTCAGGTTCTGTAACCACTAGGCCATTTATACATATTATTTGAGTGAGACGTAAAATGTTTTTCAATACAGTTGCTCAAAAAGTGCCCTTTTTTTGGCTGTATTGCGTGCGCAAAGTTCATTTTTGCGAACTAGTGCGATTTACTTTTCTATTTTTTTAAATTTGTACTTGTTCCAATTCACGACTACTTACCAAAGAGTTATTATAATGCCAGTTTGTACCAAGACGTAATAAAACTAAAAACCTATTATTAATGTAAACATATCAAAATATTGAGATTTCATATTTTATTACTAGCCTCTTCAACATTATTTTTTATATATTGAATTCCTAAAAACAGTTCTTATTAAGGTCTGAATGGAACGGAATAGCGTGGAAATAGCTGCCGAAACGTCTGTCAAAATGGAGGCGTTTTTCCAAGCATGGTTTTTGAGGTTTTAAAGGCAACAGCAGTTTTTGTGTTGTGTTTGTGTGAACATAATGATACTAAGGTGATAATAGTAAAGTGTTATTTATTATAAAATTGTTTGTATAAAAAACTTATTAAAAAAAATCATTGAGTTGGCTGAATAGCAAAAGCTATTGCCTTATGAAATATGAAAGCTAACAAAAACCTAAAAAACACCTAATAAAAAAGTCGCAAATTATTCTGTTGTATTTTTTTTCGCTACTGTATTAAAAAACGTCGTTCGATACACGCGCGGAAATGTCAGTCTTCACTCGTGAAGTAATGACATACTTTCCGCACTAGCATCGAAATGTACTATTTTTAACTAGGCAAGAAGTCAATGTAAACAAATTAATGAATGAATGCTTAAATGTGCAGTCAGCGACAAAAGAAACAGATCACTTCTTTACTTTGTCGTATTAGTATTAAACTCATTTGTCCATCTTGTATGGCATTGTGTACGTGGTGTGGTTGTAGAGCAAAGCACAAAAAAAACTAATAGGAACTTTTGATGCTGACTGTCCACTATTAAATGGAACAAAAACTACCACCTAACTTTCTGTGAGCTAAAAAGTTACAAATTAGTCCCTTCAAAACCACTAACCTGGCAATTTCGCTTTAAAACTGCGAACTACAGCCCTCTCTGTAACATGTAAAAAGCTGGATGCTCTAAAAGTCGACCCAGTTAGGTCTAAAAACCGGCTCGCTCATGATGGGTTCCGTCCCGTACTTAAATACAATTCCCATTATGCATATAATCGAGCAAAAAAACGTCGAGCAGAACACAATTCTTATACGTGCAAGTTCTTTTAATTTTTAACTTTATATTATTTCTATATTTTTTTGTGAAGTGTGTGTATGCGATTTGGCGAAGGCCGCAGGTTCAGAGTGGCTGCAAGTCGCTTCCAACCGTTATGATTGGGCGTCAATGAGGGAGGCCTATGTCCAGCAGTGGACGTCCTACAGCTGAAATAATGATGATGATGATGATATTTTTTTGTTGTAACGGGCTGTTTTGTCAAGTGTCTGCCTATGTGTAATTTGTATGGCAGGTCAATGTGAATAAAAGATTATTATTATTGGTACAGATTTCCAATCACAAGCCTATTGAGAGTTTAGCCATTTGAAAGACATGTTTTCTTTTATGTTAGAGAGGCGAGACAAACGAACTAGTGGGTCACCTGATGTTAAATGAACACCACTGTCCATAGACACTCGCAGTGCTTTACGCGATACCAGTGCGTTGTCGGCCCTAAAAAAACATACATGAATATATATATATATATATATGTGCTAACAATGTTCATCATTTTTCATCATCATCATCATTCCTCTACGTCAGCCATACTCAAAGTGTGTTCCGTGGAACCCTAGGGTTCCGCGATACCCCTGTAAGGGTTCCGCAAGACTTGAAAAAAAATTCAAAACACCTACCTCTGGTCGACCGTTCTGACGCCTATTAATAAACAATACACTTTTAAAAACTATTGTTTTATTGTAGGGTTCCGTCAAGTATTTCGCTTTCCAAAAGGGTTCCGTCACCAAAAAAGATTGAGAACCGCTGCTCTACGTTAACAGTATTCAATCCGAGAGTGAGCGAGATACAGCGAGAATTTCAGAGTAGTAACTGTATCTAGCTAAGATTACTTAACATTTTTCATAATCTGCAAATTATGTATTCATGTAATGTGCAGCGATTCTAGTGTCATCGTTGATGCTGGCTGGAAATCAGCGCTCGGGTCCTATAAACACTTCAGCATTATGCTGAGCCAGTATCCTATTTGCAACCACAATGAATGACACTCTACCTTTATCCTTCGTGTTGTCTATTTGTAATAATACTGATGTGTCTGGTGTTGTTGCGAATAAAAATGTATTTTCTTTCTTTTTTCCGCCTCAGACACGAGATTATTAATAATAAGGTCTCTGCACCCTTTCAAAGTCAAAGTCAAATTCTAAATTATTTATGTAATTGATTCGCTGTATGTCGAAGAATAAACCACCGAAAATGTTTTAAAACCTTTAAAAATGGAACTCTAAAAACAAAATTAATCTAATACCAAAGCCAAGCCAGTTAGGTCTAAAAACGGTAAGTTAATCGAGTAACAACCGTCAAGTGCTGTCCGAGGGCTCTCCGCGTAGCGTGCGGCTAAAACACTCCACTCTTCTCCGAATTACAAAGACTGCCCACGGGTAAATCCACTCTATTTTGGTAACTATTAGCCTTTACTCCGATTCAAAAGGATGGAACTTTGATGCTTGAAAACGGTCCAAAAGTGTCCATCACGACTTCAAACGGCTAGTCCATTTCTTTTTATATCTGGCCGAAGCATAAGGAACTCACAAATGTAAAAGGTGGATTGGCTTATCCGCTTTTGTTATTAAAATAGTATTTTGTACAAATGTTATATAAAAGGAGCAGAGTACCGTGTTTAGGCCACGTGACTTTGCCGAGAAGGCTGATTAAGGTACGAGATTTTAAGACCTAATTATGTAATGATTATCTACAAAGTGGGCCCTGTAACTAAAGCAAAAAAATAAAACAGAGATTTCTTAAAGTATATACAGTTTTTACAAAGTGGTCCTAATGTTCCAAAGTTTTTTAAATTAGGAGAAATAGTCATTTAATGCTAATATTTGCCATCAATGAATTTTCACATACGTAGTTGTAAGATAATCTTGGTAAATGAGGATATTTGTTAATAAATAAATATATCACGAAAGTCTCATACCTCATGCCATATGTAGGTACGTATAATTTTTAAATAGGTAAGTAAGCAACATTTTTTTAATGTTAGTTTTAAAAATTCAAGCTCTTTAGTTTTCTGTACCTACAGAATTTTAAAGATTTTTTTCGATACGGTAGCCACTACTATGTATATGCAGACAAGAGACATTTGGTTCAGCACTAAAAAGAGCGACTGTGTGTGTGATTTTGTTTGTAGAATTCTAAATTCGCTGATAAAAACGTACATAAATAAAAAAATCATGTTGTGTTTTTCTGTAACCATACCACCGTAACATTTACCCCACGGGACAGGCCATGCCTAGTGTGGGGTTCAGTAAAAATGTTACTGTGTTTTATTGATATTTTTTGGAAATAAATTATTTGTATTGTATTTTTGTATCTTAATGACAAAGCACAATTTCAATGTACCTAAACACGGACTATAACCTAAAACAAACTCTTTTTATTTGCTCTCACCGTAGCAAAAACACTTGAATATAAAAAAAAATTTTTCATTTACTTCTCCCGTTAATAGGGAAAAAAGTTTTTATTAAACATCACCCTTACATCGAAGCTCGTAAGTATAACTCGATCTAAGTTACATATTAACGGTCATGTTCAATTTGCTTTTCACTAACAGCAAGCGGGCACATATTAGTAAGATTTGATTAAACGTGTAGTAGGTAGCATTACGGGTGCTCTACAAACTGCAAATGCACTATTCGCGTGTGGCCCGACAAACTGTGTTGACGTTGCATACAACACTACCGACTGACTAGTACTTACTTACTCAACTAGATAGGTATTTATCTTACCATTTTAGCTTTAATTCTGTAGCTAATACCTTTCGTTTTTTACGAGCTGGTAATACTGATCTATAATACCTAATGTCTTTCGAATGTCATATGTAACTTTGTTCATTAATAACGTCACCTAAAACTACTACGCCAAGTCTATACGATCTCGAAAGAGCGGGCCGAAAATATAAGTAAACCCTTGTTTTGTGTGCTGTTATTTTATCCAGCGAAGCGCAAATGTTTACTACGTAAAAACGTTTCAAACGATGCATTAATAAAAATATCAAATAACATACGTAACACAAGTTGTTGGGCGAAGAGCAACTTTGCTTCGAAAGCTCTCAACTCGATGTTTGGCGACGTAAATTTCTCAAAATATTTTCACTGTCAACAAAGGGCTGCGTCAACCGCAAAAATACTGATCAAACGAGGAAGTTGTCGAAAAACTTTTTATAACCCACAAAACACCAGTTTGAAGTCTAGACCTCTACGAGGTCACTATATTTATTGATATTATACAGCTGAATCCGTTCGGCTGCCTGGCGATTCAGCAACCTAATAATTATTGCTCTACAAGAGGTTACCTGCAAATATTATCAATTGGTTTTCTTTATGTAAAAACTTGAAAGTTACGCTCCCATCCAGTAATATTGTTAAAAAAAGTCTGTTCAGTTGTCCGAATAATATGCTAGCATGCAAAATCACGATTACCTTTCCACTTTTAGGATACCTGCGTATACCGAATACTAAACGCCGACTGAAAATTTTCTCATATTGCAAATAAGCGTATAGGTACCTAACATGTTGCATAAACGACGTTATATGATTATCACAAACGGCTTTCCACGGCCAATCATTAGGTAGAAGGGCCTGCGCTAAACTCCACCTAGTATTCTACGCGGTTATTTAAAGCTAACCCGCCCAATCAAAGCGAGTACCTTTTCTTCCACACAGTTTACTGGCTCATATATACCCAAAATGGGAATTAGATTAAATGACCGTTATAAATTTAACGTCTCACCCAATAAAGAATGTGTTCTTGTTATACTTTAATAGGTAATAATTCATTAATACCGCCTTAAAATGTAACTGTTTTCCGAGGAAGAGATTGTGTTGAGACATTACAGCGGCACTTAACTGCTACGAGCTATCATTTGAATGGGAAACCATTACACGTTTATGTTTAATGATTATTTGAAGCTCCTCATAATTTTGCGCCATTTGTAATTCCGCTCCTCGAATGTCTGGCTCGTTAAGGATTGCCGCTGCGGTGTAATTGTTTTGTATTTTTCTCGGCCAGTATTCACAGTGTGTCCGACAGCTACCGACACGACATAGCTACCAGTACAATAAAAAGATAATTAACATCCACAAAGAATTACATCATGCTGGCTAAAAAATGCAGTACTGCTTGCTCTTCCGTCACTGGTTGCATAGTTCGTTTGTAATACCTACTTTTACTGAACATTTGTGATGTGAAATGATACTGAATATTTTAATCCATATGAAACCATCCGCATATGCTTATTTATCTGTATTTGGAATATCAGTCTACTAAACTATGCTTTCCTACTTTTAGATATGCAAATTCTGGTTTCAATTTAGTAAACTAGGTTTCTCATCAAAAGCGCACGAATGAATTGAGGAAAGCCGCACTTTGTTCTTGCCACGCTAATGCTTGCTTGCTTTTTCGCTGCTTATCCTCACATCTAAATACCGAGGCGAAGGAATTAAATCGAACGTTGTTAGCGATAATGTAGCAATTCGTCAGTGACTGCTTTAAATCCACAGTGGAAGTGAACATCCGGTCGCAATTCTTTTAGCGCCGACGTGGCAATAAGTAACGCTTAGCTCGCCCGTGCCTGCACTGAGCAAACCTAGTCTAGAGCGGACCGTATATTATACCATCTATTCTCTACCACTAAAACATACGTACGCAAGTATGTTTGAATGCTTTACAGATCAATATCTGCAAGCAGGCAAATAATGAACTATCCAACGGTTAAATATTGGACGTGCAAATACCTAACGTTTGCCGATTAATTTATTTAATTAACTTGATAAGCGGTACTTAATGCTGAATTATTATTTGAAAGTAAGGAAAATCATGACCAGAATCTTCCTGGTTATGTGTCTCCGGTCGTCCGGTCCTCGTCGTCTCATTTCGTAGGTGTCCACTTCCAGGAGACATGGAAATATGTGTTTTACTATATACGAGCTGGGGCATGCGGGGAGATGACTTATGGGCGGTCGGGGCGTCTCGAGACTCCGTGCAACATTGACTCTAACAAAATTACAGATGTCGTTCACTGTTTCCTGCAGCGCGGCCACTTTGTGCAATGCAATCAGAGAGTAGGCAGTGAAATGTTTACATTACGAGTAACCTAATCAGCAGTTATTGGGTAGTAGCTGCCGCAGGCAATTGTATCATCAAAGGCACTTTGTCTATGACTGTGCTACGATTCGTACGGCCTCGGCCGTTTTATTGTAGTGGCTGCACGGAGCGCTTTCAAATTAACATGCTAATAGCATGTACAAATACGCGTCAGCAAACATTCAAAAATCATTATCTACGGCTAGGTTGCATGAAAGCCCAACAGTCACTAGTCAATTATGTTTAACCCTGGTAAAACAGGGATTTCGCTTAAAATTTTTGAAGAGCTTATTAAAATTCTTATCCTGAGAGCTTCTCCAGGCACACGTACGTGTTCTTTAAATGTTAGTTAAAAAGCAGACTGGATGAAACTTATTATAACAATGTTTATGGGGTGCTTATATAAAATGATGTCGGAGCACTTTCTCACATTGTGCAACGGGCACTGACACAATTCAATTTCTCACTGTCCGGGCGCGTGGGACTTTTTGTAGTTACTTTATGACCTGACTTGACCTCAGCTCGATGCACTGGACGCAGGATAATGTGACTCCATTGGGATCCCCTTTTCTCCCATAATCTTTTTTATCCGAATTTTGAAAGTCAGAAATTGATGTCCATAATAATTCTTGCTCATATATATCGATGGTCATAATTTTTTTAAAGCAAATATGCTAAGCAATAGCTTAATAGTTCTAACTGCAATGATCCATAATCCTAATGCTAATAACTTTAAAAAGTCATAATATTGATATCAATAACATTTAACGGAATATCGTTGTTTATTCAAAGACTTTGTCAGGCATATATTTTAAAGTAATAATTGTTTTTAGTCATAATTTTTCATTACCTAAAATGCACCAAGCACATCGAAATGACTTCCGGCCAAGTTTCTTGCGGCGCATTCTTCTTGGCAATGATGGTCCTTACGATAGCGCTGGTAGTTTAAAAAAAAGTGACATGCAAAAGAGCCCTTTGCGGCCTACTTGCAGAATAAACGTTTTGATTTTTTTGAAATCTATAACACCCAAAGGAATAACGATAATTATTCAGAAACATTGTAAGGCGTATCGCTGGAAGCGAGCGAGCGAAGCGAGCGGTTCAGACAGGACGGTTTAGAGTAAGTATATGTACATGTACTACACTAAACTAAATGCTTTAGCAATACTACAATAGTAACTGTCATTGTAGTACGATTAATAATCTGAATACGCATACATTTGGGAGTAAGTAAGTATATCACTCTCCATGGCGCACGTTACCTGCTATGTGAATTATCATAGTGCATTTCGCCTCTCTGAGTCTATTTGGTCAAGTCAAATGGAATTCCTGCACTTAGTCCCGCTATGAACCTTGTTATTCTAATTTTCAGCTAAATCTATTAAATACTGGACATGGTGGCCACAAATGGTGGACACGAATGGTTGACATTCCCTACAATAGATATTATTAAGTGCTGTGAACAAAGAAAAACTTTAAACTTAAATTTCCTTTCTTATTTCATCAGAAAAATGGTAATAAAAGTATAATTAGAAATCGACAGGTCACTTTCTAAAAGTAATACGCGCTTTAAGTACAAGCAACCCAACCTTTCCGTACCATTCCGTACCATCATAGTAAAGTTTTAAAAATAGTTCAGTAAAAAAAAATAAGATAGAGTTTAATTTTTTTTTAAAACACGTTTCTTGTTTGTCGGCCCCCTTTAATTTTTAACGTTATTTTATTTTTTACATTTGTTGTTATAGCGGCCATAATACCTAATTTCAAGAGTTGAAAAGATAAATTTTAATCCCTGTAACAGACAGACGGGTGGACGGACACACGGATGGGCGAACGGACAGACAGACGAACGGACAAACAGCGGAGTCCCAGTAATAGAGTCCCGATGGCACCCTTTATGTCAATACATAGTGTGACATACATAGTGTGTGTCTGTGTTGTAGGGTTCATTAACCCTAAAAACAAATGCAGCCTACGACCTATTGTTAGACCTACCAAATATAAAAAAAAAGTGTCATAAAAATCTGTCAAGCCGTTTCGGAGGAGTTCGATAACAAACACCGTGACACGAGATTTTTATATATTAGAAGATTAGATTAGATAAAGAAACTTTAGGTGTAACTACGATTTTAAATCTACACCATCTGCTTTATTTAGCTAAAGAACACAGAGCTGTTAAAAAACCATTTAGAATGCATTTCTGTAAGCACACGCCTAAGTTAGGCGGCGAGACTGCAGGCGTCCTCAAGTGAAAAATAATATGAGGTAGAGGACGTGGCTTGTGTAGAGAGGTGAGAGGTAAGAGGCCGAAGGAGAAACGTGACATATGTGTAAAACACCTAAGAACTAACTTTGAAATCTAGATAATACAAAACTATATATGGTAAAACATAACAGAGAATATAAAAGGAATATGGAAAGCGTTGGAAATACGATTCAGACGTGTACCAAAAGGGCTGGCCGGACACCGCTCAAAATCGGGACGAATGTAGGAAATAGGGGGAGGCCTTTGCCCAGCAGTGGGATACTTCTCCAGGCTATTTAATAATAATAACTTTGATTAACTGAGTTTTGTAACGTCGCCTGCGCGTAGCATTCGTTTACCACTATTATACGCATTCTGTTACTTTTTCTATTTCTTGAATAATAAAAACTAGCCTTAATATAATATAAATAAATAAATATCACGGGACAATTCACACCAATTGACCTAGTTCCAAAGTAAGCTAAGCAAAGCTTGTGTTATGGTTACTGGCAACGGATAAACATACTTATATAGATAAATACAAACAGTACAGTACACATACAGTATGTTTATACTTATATACAAATTAAACACCCAAGACCCAAGAACAAATATTTGTATTTTTCATACAAATATCTGCCCCGACACGGGAGTCGAACCTGGGACCTCAAGCTTCGTAGTCAGGTTCTCTAACCAACCACTAAGCACTATGCGAACCATGTTTTTGTCTTTTACTTTTATTTACTTTTATATATAGTTTTATTGTGAACCAATTGGAATTGACAAGTTCATCTATTGGTGAAAGTCCAATAGTAAATAAAAATAAAAATAATAAAAAATATATATATATATTAGTGGACAATCTTACACAAATCGACCCAGTCCCAATCTAAGCAAAGCTTGTGCTATGGGTACTAGACAACGATAAACATACTTATATGTATAGATAAATAAATACTTAAATACATAGAAAACATCCATAACTCAGGAACAAATATTCGTGCTCATCACACAAATAAATGCCCTTACCGGGATTCAAACCCAGGACCTTTTGCTTCGTAGGCAGGGTCACTACCAACTAGGCTAAAGCGGTCGTTAATAACAATCATAAAGTAAGCTGACTTACTTTCACATTTTGCTTAATAAAATATTCGATTTTCCTTTGTTTAGTCTTATCTTCCTATTGCTCTTTCGATAGTGGTATATAAAGGAGATTAAAAGCTACATTGCAATGTTTGTGTAGATTTACATAGAAATATTGATTAATGAAATGGTACCTATCTAATTTTCTTAACGATAAAAACATGCAATAATACCTGTTTCTTAAGTCTTACACGTATTGTTCCGTACACGAGACGTTCATTATGCAATAAATAATATAATTAGGTTTACTTAACAACAATGTATAAAAGGTTACGGTAGCATGCGATCAGTTTATTCTTTCGTGTCTTAAAGTGCAAGTGTACTTAGCTTTTTACTAATATGTAATGGCGCGTGCTACTCCGGCCGAACTGGGCTGGTATTGCGACTTGTTATTTTACTCCGTTAAAAGTTCGTTTCTCTCAGTCAACTATAGAAAATTGATATATTAAACTACAACCAAAGAACAAGGCAACTAATCAGGTACATGTCGGACTTGCACGCAAAGGATTCTGTATAATTAGGTACCATCTTTAAGGTCGTGCCAAAACAACGAGGAAAACACGTTTTTTGTGTGATGATCTCCATTTATTTTTACTTTTTAATTTTATTTCTTGTAATAATTACCATGCTTTTTATAAATAATCTACCTGCCTATTACGATTATAAAGAGACAGCGGAGCCTTAGTAACAGAGTTCCATTGGCACACTCTGGATATAGAACTTCAAATTGCATGTATACGTATTAAATTTTTACCGACTATTCTGTAGGTGAGTCTATGAAATAAAATCCTATGTTCTCAATCATTTGCTCGAATATCATATGCTATAATTTTCATTTTTCATAAACTATATATATTTTCTCCAGATTTGTATTTAAACTAACCTAACTTAACCTACTGCATTATATAAGATGACATATCAAAAAATCCTGAAAAGTGCACGTTTCTACATATATATTTTATGGCAAACGTTGTTATGGTAAGTGAAATTAAGACAAATGAAAAAGCTTTTTGCTTTTACATAATTAGTTCCGTTACGTAATAATTTCCACATTTTAGGTACCTACCCAAGCAACGCTAACTAGTAACGCTGGCTAGCAGAGAAGCAATAAAAAAAATACATAATAGCACAAAACAAATAAAAATAAATAAATAAATATAGTGTTTCAAATGCATGTTCTTGCCTAAAAGCGTCTTTAGAAGCGATTCTTCTGGGCATGATCCTGTTGTCGCATTCGTTTGTTTCCACCGGGATCTCACCATTTTAAATTCCGCGGATATCCGTCGTTTCACAGTCGGGAAATTTAAAGTGCGTCCCGCGAAACGAACGCCAGTGGCACTCTGTCGCATTTCCCGCGATATCGCCGGATTTACTGGGTCGAAGGCTTTGTGGCTGTGAAATAAAACGGCCCGCGGAGAAATCCACCGCATGTTATTAGGAGGATGCTAGATTTATACCTTGTATTCAATTTGCGTGAGAGCTGTACGGGGACGTGCCTTTGTCGAGATTAATGCCGTGATCGACTATTTATTGACGCGGATGCGATTAAACAATTTAACATTGCAACAAGAAAATGTATTATTTAGCAGCTATCTAGTACAAAGAAAGCTCCAAGATTAAAGAATAGTTTCATGAAAACTACAGTAAGGGTGAAACCAAATAAACGGAATTTATTATTTTTTATATTATTTATTTACTGCATGATGTTTGTGACCTTGACTGTAGGTATACATATTTAGATTGACATCTTAACTCAAAAAATCTTTTTAAATTAAGATTAGTAGTTAAGATAATGCATGCAACATTGTATTTTACTGAAATAAACACTTTTGTAGACTTATTGTCTAACGCGCGGGCACTTGATATCGCTTTTACTATTTCGTTCTGTCAAACGGTATAAGATGGTGACAGAAAGAGATTGTGATTGCAATAGCAAACACCCATGATTTAGATAATACGACCTCTGCATGGGATACTTCTATCAAAGAACAAATGACCTTCGAGGGGCCGCGGCCACCGGGCGAGCAGACGACTTGGCTCGGCTCCGGCTGCGTTAAGACACAATGAGTGTTATATTGAACATTAGAACCGGGTTACGACGAGGACGAACCGTTTTGAAGCAACGCCGCCTGTTAGCTTGAAGATTTTGTTTCACTTGAAACCTTTGTTTCATTTTAAGAAATCGTTTTGATAAATAAAATTACTGTGATAACTTGGGCAGTTGACAAAACTACTGAATTTTTACTAAAACTAACTGTTCATACTCTGAGAAAGTTTATTACTATTAGTAGACTGCTTCGTCTTTCACCAAATCTTATCGTCAATGGTAAAAATTTAGCTTCACAAAACACTACGGTCCGCCAAGCGATCATCTGCCGCTTTCGCCTTGAACTAAAAAAGTGTGAACGAAACTTCTATTCAAGTGACGCGAACTAAAAAATAAATAAATCAAGGGAGCAACGCGCGGGGCGAGGGCGCTATTCTGTGATGAAGAGGGCGTCGTTCGCCGCATCTTTTCCGCGTCATTTGCGCGGGTCGCACACGCTCCCACTGGATAAGGAACGCTCTACGTCACCAGCGAGCCGTTAATACAGGCTCGCTTCACTGGATATTCCCCACCAATTTATGCCAACTCCGCTTTTTTGCTATCGACGTATTTTTACCTAATTCGCCGCCCGCAATGACCTGGTTAATCTATCGGAGGGTGTAATGTTTCTGATAATTTTTCAGGGTTACTGTCCAATGAAGGGTTTTATCGGAACTCTTTATTGGTAAAAAGGTTCAGGCGTGTTCTTTCTACGTACGAACGAACGAACATTTGTACCTACTTACTTTCATTATTTTTATCTCGTATTTTAGAGTACCTTTGACAGTTATGAGTAAAAAAACGGTTGACAAAAAGAACTAAAACTTCTTTCTTTTTAAAACTTGCAAAATTTAAAAAGTTGTTGTGCTCAAATGGGATTGTTCATTTTTTGTAACCACCCCTTTTTATTTTTTTTATCGAAAATATAGAGCATTTTAAGAAACTAATTTGAATATTTCAGCAATTCATCACTCCAATATTTTTTTATAATTTATTGAAAATTTGAGATACGACTTCTCGTAAATTACATGCTGTGGCTGAATCTGTGTATAAACCACAGACATAATGACAAAAAAATGTGTCACAATCGATGGTTACCTAGTTGTCATCTGACAATGTCACTTTCCATGGTCACTTTACAATAACAATAACACTAGAGTTGCCGATTCTTCCAAGAGAATAGGTAAAACAACGATTTACGGCTATAGTATTTTTTGTACGTATAAAATAAAATGGTCAGGAGTGTTCCCTTGAAAGTTCTTTGGCGGATTTAATCCATACTTACATTAAAATGATCCTCGCAACAATAAGTACATCTTGTAAACTTTGAATTAACTTTGCGGCACCTCTTCTCTTGTAAATCTTCTCTAATGCGAACAATTAATTTGTTTGGGGTATTGACAGAATCATTTCCACAAGTAGGAATGAAACACTTCCTGTATAAATCCATTATTAAAATATAAAAAACGTGAAGAATGTTTTTCAAAATAGTATCCTTAAACTGACAGGTGATAACTACGTCGAAGTGACAGAGAATAGTATAGAGAAACTAGACGGACGGCTTTTTTTTTCTTGTTGCAAAGAATTTCAAAGTTATAATGCCCACAGAAAGGTCAAACAAAAGTCAAACATTATTTTGCAAAAATACACACGATCATTTAATATTTTTTTACTACAATGTTATAAAATGATTTAATAAACCTATTCCTCGAAATGGTTTTGGAATTAGACCACATTGTAAAAAAGTGATCAATGCCAAATGTTAGTTACGA
The DNA here is from genome assembly GCA_947563465.1 of Archips xylosteana. NCBI lineage: Eukaryota > Metazoa > Arthropoda > Insecta > Lepidoptera > Tortricidae > Archips > Archips xylosteana. The sequence goes on from OX387362.1 coordinate 10,247,905, forward strand.
AATAAATGGTGGCCTCATATAATTGTTATTTTTGCACTCTTATAATTGTATACATCCGATATAAGTGCAGTTCATATAACGAATTAAACGCAACGTATACCAACATATACCAAAAGTAATTATTTTACCAGCTTGCTATCCTACACTACACTGCGACATGTGTACTCAACGCGTAGTACAAGAGTTCCATAGTAACTTTTGTTTGATCCGCGCTCGCGGTAGGATCTCATTTCTAAATGAAACATCAACTAAATTAAGATTTGCGGTATATTTTTTCGCATTTCAGTGTTCAAAATGATTTATGATCACACGTAATATGACAGTTACATTGTTACGCGAACATAATATCTATTTCCATTCTATTTTAAAAGCTTTTTATTAACTTTCAATGTATGTAGAGGTATATAATGAAAATAATAATTATGTATATGTACGGGTCAAATCTTCGAAGTTGAATTTGACCCAATTCCAGTGGTCGGATTTACTTGAAATTTGGTATACTGATGTAAGTTGGATGACAAGTAAGCAAGCAAGCAAGCAAGGTAAGTAGGGTGGCAAATATAGTCGGGGTAAGAAAAGGTTCGTCACTTTTCGACTCTATGTCAACGAATTAAGGTCGAAAAGTGACGAACCTTTTTTTACCCCGACTATACAGTCAGCGAAAAAGCTTGCATTGAAAATGAATTTTTTAACAAAAACTTATTGCATATAAGTTAGCTTGAAAAGATCCCTTTTAGGGATAAGTTCGCCTTTGTACTCTTTTTGTTTTGTTGTTTTGTATTATTTTTGTGTTTTATGTACAATTAAGTGTTTACATACATATATATTTATTCATCATAATGAAGACCTCCACTATTGAATAAAGGCCTCCCCCTTAGAACTCCACTGTGACCGACAACATTGCCACCTGTAGGCACCGGATGCCCGCGACTCGCGCAATGTCGTCGGTTAATTGATGTGGCATATCCGTTACTACTTCAACTTACATATTCTTAGAGCAGTCGCTAACCTTAACCTGATAGACGAATTAAAAACCGGCCAAGTGCGAGTCGGACTCGCGCACGAAGGGTTCCGTACAATTATCTATAAAAATCACGTTTGTTGTATGGGAGCCCCCTTAAATATTTATTTTATTCCGTTTTTTAGTATTTGTTGTTATAGCGGCAACTGAAATACATCATCTGTGAAAATTTCAACTCTCTAGCCATCACAGTTCCCGAGATACAGCCTGGTGACAGACGGACAGACGGACGGACGGACGGACGGACGGACAGCGGAGCCTCAGTAATAGGGCCCCGTTTTTACCCTTTGGGTACGGAACCCTAAAAAGAGGGTCTTGAGAAATATAAAAGGAAGGGCATAGAGCTTAGGTAAGGAACCTACTGTAGCGCAAGCTGGAAAGTCTGCTTGTTTATTTGGCAGAAATTTATAATTTCTAAAATATAATTTGGGCGTAGAATGCATCCATTCTTGCATAGAACATTTAGACTTGAACAGCCATACTATAAACTTACCTATCCTGAAATAATAATGTATAAAGTAACTAATACATTTGTGAATATATTTTGCTGGAATATCATGACATCCAACTGTAGCCACCACACAGTACCTGCACAAGAATAATACATTACATTGTCATGACGATTAGACAATCTTCTTCTTCAAGAAAAGAAACTAATCTGATATAACATTAGAAAATAGTTATGGTTCTTGTCGTGTCGACCTGAATTCTAGTTATAGTCCTTAATTATGATTTATGATTAAGGATAGTATTGGACTTAATAGCATCGCAATAACATTTCCGTGCTCACGAAATCATTAGCACAGATTACTTTGATTAGGTTTTCTTCGAAAATAGCCTTATGATATTAGAAAGTACTTACATCCGAACAAAGCAAATAACATAAAGGTAGGTAGAATAGGGAACGTATTGTTTTATCCTGATAAGTTTCTTTTACTGTCCGCATAGTGTCTTTTCTGTCGCATTAGTGCTGCCGCCTATTGTTTCTGCACGTTCCCTATAGGTTTAAAATCCTACTACCTAATATTATAAACGCGAAAGTTTGTAAGTATGGATGGATGGATGGATGGATGGATGTTTGTTACTTTTTCACGCTGAAACGGTTTGACGGATTCTGATGAAATTTGGCACACAGATACTTTTTATCCCGGAAAATTGCATAGTTCCCGCGGGATAGCGATAAACGAATACTTCGCAGCAGCTCGTCTCCTATAAATGTAACACTTGTTTTGATACTTTTTGTACAGTGAGCGATTTCTACTAATAAAATTCTTATCGCTATAAAATAATGATATATTGCATCACGACGAAAAATTATTTTTTGTTATAAAATACCTTAACAAGTTGAAAGAATAAACCAGGCGCAGGCAATTACAGAGTTTAATAGAAACATCTCAGCAATTAATTTGTAGTTGTAGTTTTTCTTTGTCCACGAGCCATGAAATCTACTTTTACGTAACGTTTCACCTAAGTTAGTCGCTATTTTTATACCATTGCCTTCCTTGAGTTGGCGTGTTTTGTGCAATAACAAACTTTATCTTATATTATTTATGTCTAACGACAGACGCAAAGATTCTGAGAGGAGGCCTGTGCCCTGCAGTGGGACGGTGTAGGTATAGATACAGGCTGGGATGATGATGATGATGACAGACACAGAAGTTTAAACCCTCCTTCGGCAGTCGAGTAAAAATTCTGAATTCTGCATTACGTTGCACGGTAAGTGACCTAAATTGACAGCGAAAACTAACTAAAATTTGTGTAGGTAGTGCTAAACTTTTTAGCAGTCGATTTGAAGCATCAATTTATAAGCTCGCTGTGCCATTCTACCTCACATTTCACCGACTTCGAGTTAATGAAACTTTGCTACGCGTGAATCAATTGGGGCAACTCAAATTGCTATCACAAATTGCCGGCGCAGCGACAGCCGCGCTCAGCCGCGCCGAACGCCAGCACAAGAATCAGCGTTGGAATCCCAACAGCGGCGTGCAGAGTGAAGCATAAATAATTCTTTTCGGTGTCACGGTAAAAAGGCACAGCAATCGTTAGGTGCTCACATCAGTTCCGCGTCATTTGGCGTTCGCTCCGAGCCACGTTTACACATGCCACTCCAGTGGGTAGTGTAAACGCGCGTTTGTCACTGCAGGTCGTTAGTTCTCCTTCGCGTCGCGAGTTATTGGAAAGAAAATTGTGCTGACTCCACGGGCCGTCGCGTTTTATCTCGCGCTCGCTACCGAATCGTTATGAGTCACGTACAGCCGTGTCTCGAGCACTGATAGCTCAGTTGAGACCGTCCTTATATGACTCGATCCCAGATTGTGCACGGAGTTCACAGGAATTACTGTTCATGCTAATAAATCTCAAGCAAAAAGCGATAAAACGCTGCTAAATTGACTTTACTCTTAAACAACAATCAATGAAACACATTACACTACTACCTAGTAATTTATGGACTTGGTGTTTCATTTTATTTTCATCGTTTTCAAGTCTATTCAACCAAACGACCGCTTTAGCCTAGTTGGTAGTGACCCTGCCTACGAAGCAAGAGGTCCTGGGTTCGAATCCCGGTAAGGGCAATTTATTTGTGTGATGAGCACGAATATTTGTTCCTGAGTTATGGATGTTTTCTATGTATTTAAGTATTTATTTATCTATATAAGTATGTTTATCGTCGTCTAGTACCCATAGTACAAGCTTTGCTTAGTTTAGGACTAGGTCGATTTGTGTAAGATTGTCCCCTAATATTTATTTATTTATTATTTATTTAAATAAAATTTTAATGAATCTAAAAGCTTTCAATAGCTTTCGCAAACAAAAACTAACACTTTTAATTTAAACAATCGAAACAAATATTTTTTATTTCTAAATTTATACTTTGATTTAAACTAAAAACTAACACTGAAAAGCTAACTGAATAATAAGTAAAGGTTGCGGTGCGTACACTAGCAAACCGCAGTCTACGGCTTGAGCTTCCTAAGCCTCGGAAAATGTTAGAGTGGACATCATTAAGGCAATGCAACCACTCCTTGGCTCGCTTGCTTAAATGCGCTTTTGACGTAATGTGAGGACAAAAGAGGTGCTTCTCTGACGTTTTAACAATGGGTGCAGAGCTATTAATTATTTAGCTCTGAATCGTATTGCCGACAAAGAGACTCGACGTGAACATTAGATGCGGCTCAAAATGATCCCGCGTCTCACTAACAACGCCCGCGTATTATATTATGTATTATGAACTGCTGACGTGACTTGTTTATCCGCGGATTCTGTAGATTTACGAGCTATGGCTGCAGTATCAACCTGACTGCCTTCCTTGTAATATGGTAGTGAACATGGCGTTACGCACAATTATTGATTATACCAACCTTAGCGTAGATCACGTATGCTCTAACATTTCCACATACTGACAAGTTACCTGTCTTAAGGTACCTGTCTATATACCCTCTTAGTTAAGTTCGGCTTTTTTAGTTGCCCTTTGCGGGACGCTCACCTTCGACTTTGTATTAGAAGATATCACAAAAAAACTATCTTGAGTTTGCGGCGCTTGCTATTGTAACAATGGGACCATGTTCAGAAGACACTAAACTTTTCATAAAAGACCTGTTTTTGTGTTTGATTCTGGCCTCAGGCGACCCAGGACTGGCTCTAAAATTTCTCCAAGATTAGGAATCGCAGTTCAGGAGGTAATGTGGTGAGTGTCTAAGGGTCAATGCCTGTCGCAAAAAATCTCGACGACGTTTTTAATTATCTAATTTAATTTAGCGTATATTTAGTTTTAGTTTTCTAATAAAATTGTATTTCATAATATTGTATAAATAATAAACCTTTAAGTAGGATTATTTAATAAAAAAATAATAGATATCACTAAATTAATCCGAAATATTTCAGGCACTGGTTGGGTAAAATCAACTTAGAACTTAAGAGTTTTTAACTCAGATTAACAAATTTAGGCGATCTTCAAAGTACCTATAACGAGTCGAAAACTTGACATCGTTTTGAATGAACGGGGACAAATCATTGCATCATTTTGTACTTAGTCAATCACTGGACAAAAAATTATCAATTACTTAATTTATTTTGTGATACAGCGTATAGAATTAGTAGCTGCTCTTCAATTGCTTATTAAAAAAACCGAGCTGCAAATACTTATTTGAGTGGACAATAGCCAATCTTCGTTAAAGACGTGAGCCCTAAAGCATTGTTAACATAACTAGTTCTGTTAACTTTGTGTTGAAATGGCGCACATTAATTACCTATAGCCGTAAGGCAGCTAATGACGGACCGTCTGTTTTGTTATAGAATGAGAAACTCTGGGCGCATTAAAGTTTGATTGGCTTTTCATAGAGCGAGGCAGCGTAAGAGCATCGTTACGTTTAGTGTGGCCACAAATCGCCTTCCCATTGCCGCCGCGGACCGTATAGATGGAAATAAAACTGCGCCCATATACCCGCCAAGAGCCTCGTTCCTAATACATTAAACTGGACTTTTATCATTCATTCTGGAATATCTACGGCGTGCAGGAGATACTGATTATAATAGCTCTTAAAACTATCTATTGCTTGCAGTTTACTATGCCTTAATCACCAATATTATATATCTTATTTTGTATGAACATTTTAAAGGCAATTTATTTTATAACATTGAATTTCTTACTTAAACGAAACTACGTAATTGAATTTTGAGATACCTACAATGTAAAATGTATTTTAACTTGAATTAACTCTCCGAATGTTTCTCTACGCCCAGGCATCTCGATACGTGATGTCTCGCACGTGACTTTGAATAAGACTTTCAATTTCAATCGCAACAAATTTTACGTATTTGTAAGGGTTTATCAATAACCCATTTAATCTCGTTCCATTTTTGTTCGGCGCTGCACCTGATCTAATATTAATTAGAAATAAAAAAGCGTTTGACATTATTATTAGTGATGATTCATGTAAATGCACTCATTTTAGACAAGACAATTTTGTTTTTCAGATTTTTCATTGACTAAAAAAGTAATGAGACTAATGAGCGTAGGTACTAAAAAAATTGTCTCTTCCGACATTCATGAGGTGAAGCGTTTGACACAACAAACAGCCCCCGTAAAGTAATATTCTCATTTGCCTTTTACTCTTAAACTTAATTTAATTGATACAGTTTATTCTACTCGTAGTACGGGGGTCAGTTGACGCTCTGCCTTTGGTTTTTTTTTACCATATATTAAAATATGTAAGTAGAAATAAGCATTTTTTTGGCTTAATAAAATATTTGTATTTGTATTTTAATTTGAAGTATCTTATATGCTAAATCTCGATATGTTTTAGGTGTGCCAACTACTATCATCCCAATCCGGAATTTTAATTAGACTACGCGAGTGAAGCCATGTGTAACAGTTTATATGGTAACGGTAGTATATAAGCAGGTAGTGGGACACCATGTAAGAAAATCAATATAAGTGTACCGTGTGCATGAATAGCTCTAAGTAACTATTTATCAACTAAAATAAATATTCCATATTAATAGCCCGTAAAGTCGAAACGTAGAAACAAGAGCGATTGCCACAGTCGGGGAAGTTGGTATCCGCGCCGCAACTACCACCTATTTCTTTAATAGAGTTCGCCAACTTCATAATACTTTGCCTACCAACTAAAACTATTAATTACGTTTTCTTTTCGCAACCGCACAGAACTCGTTGTGATGCTTTATTTTTGCGGGAATTTAATTATACGGGACGCAGACTTGTGTTATTACAAGATTCTGTAATGATTTTATGATATTTAAATTTTATGTTCGTAAGTTTTGATTCTAAACTGGTTCTTAACTACAAACACTATCTCCAATGCCTTCAGGTTAAGCAAAATCAAATTGTTAATAAGTACCTAAATAAATACGCATCGTTTATTGTTACAGGATTTCGCCAGACAAATATTTTGATCTTGGAAGTCTCTCGTCATGCTTAGATTCCATAGTTAAACTTCCGCTTACTGAGCTACCCGTCTGACATCTCGCCTTCTCTTCGATTAGTTGTAAAAGCCATCAGAGGCTAACAACAACAAATTGTTCGAAAAAATAGGTTAGATTCCGAACGCAAACTTTAAAATTTAAGCTTTAAACGACAAACATTTACCTCCGGCGAATTGGTATCGATTCCATATTTACCCAATCGAATTTCTGATCTCTTAAACCTCGGAATATTCTGCTGGAATTCGGCTTATTGGAAAGAAATCCTGGATAAAATGAGATCATACGTGTCGGAGGTACCTCACCCGGGAACGTTCGCGCACCGACCGCCTTTTCAGAAAACCCGTTTCCTTACAATTTAAATTTAACACAAGAAACTACCGTAAAATTTAATGGAGTGTTTTCCAAAACATGTTTTATTACACCAAGCAATGAACTGTTACATCTCAGTTTCTAGGCAAGATCACGTGTATCAATTAATGGATTATTAAAAAAAGCAATAGTAGTTGTCTAAAAGCTTCTACTTCTTTCTTCTGTATGCTTATTGTCAAACGCGTGGGCGTTTGCTATCGCATTCATTGTTTCTTTCTGACAAACGATATAAAATTGAGACAGAAAAAAATGGTGAATGCGATGACGAGCGACCGTCCATTAGAGTAATTAGAAAATATGGCCTCTGGTTCTGTTTCCGCGGCCAAGTGTCTTTTTGTCTATTTGTCCGTGACTTAGCACAGAGACTATTAGTAGGAACTTGAAAGCTGTAACTAGACAAGGGTTTACATGAACATGTTAATATACACCCGACTATTATACGCATAAAATAAGAATAAAATGTGGAGGTAGAGGGCCGAATAGCATAAATTTTAATATTTAAATTGTCAAAATTTACAAAAAAAAATAATTCTGTAATCTTAGTAATCACAAGATAAAACAATAATGCTAAAATGTCAAAAAACAAAGCAAAAATAACAATAACAGTTATGGTTCTCAGCTAGAGATCATCTTAAGTGAAATAAGATTTGAAAACCTTAGCAAAATACGTAGTCGCTATCTGTGTTATTCTTTTGTATATGTAATTTTCCATATATTTTTTATTCGAAATGACAGTGGGTCTCGCTGTGAAACCAAACATTTCTTCAATAGAAAAAACAATAATCAGTTACCTTAACCCGGAATCTTTCCCACAAAACAAAACATTTTGGTTCCGTGTTATTTTAGTATTTCTTGTTTCAATACTAAAGAATTATGTATTGGACAACTCATTGTTACTTCACTTGAATTATTTTAGCGTAGTCGAATCATCGTAAGTTCATTCAAACACTATTTAAATGAACATACAACCTTTTCTATTCCTTTCCTTTTCTATTTCCTATAAGTCTCCTAGATAAATTGTATTGTATTGTAAGAAAGTATTTTGAATAAAGATTATTATTATTATTTTTAACCTAAGGTAAATAAAACATCTGATTTTTTATTATTTCTATGAAATCACAATTTTTAAACATTATCTATACATATAAAATCCTTTGTCCTGACTGACGGATCAACGCACAGCCTAAACCGCTGATCGTAGAGACCTGAAACTTGGAGGGTGTGTTCTTTGTATGACGTAGGCATCCGATAAGACAGGATTTTTCGTAATTCTACTCCGAAGGGGGTAAAAAGGGGGGGCAAAGTTTGTATGAGACATCGTGATTCCTTGGTCCAATCTACTTCAAATTTTGCATAAACATTCTTTAACAAAATTGATGGAAGACGTGTTTCGTATTTTATTGAAATTCATCACTTGACGGGGTTAAAAAGGAGTAGAAAGTTATTTTGGGGGTGATTTGCTTCGAAGTTGATATCAATACTCCTTAGTGCTTTTGATTTAAATTACATTTTATTTTGACACATGTTTGAATACTCGATCCGAAGACACGGCTTCATTGGAACGTAGAGTTCGAAATTTGAAATGGTAAGGACTAGACATCTTGGTTAAGCCGCGTTTTCACTTAGTGTTCTGAACAAACATTTGTTTAGAGCAAATATGATTGCGGTTTTGCCGATGTTCGCTCAAAATAGCATCAATGTAGCGTATCTACTGTGTTAAAAAATAATAATTTTATTAAATACTTAAGATGTATGTAATTTAATAACAATGTAGATCTGATTGAAAAAAATATACCTTGTTGAGTTTCTTGCCGGTTTCTTCTCAACAGGGTTTTTTCCGAACCGGTGGTAGATTCTTCGACGTTCATAGGAGCATCAATCGATGCCTAAATTGAATAAAAAATTTTGACTTTGACTTTGACTTTGAATAGAAAATGTCCGTTTTCATTCAACGAGGAAAGAGAACAGTTGTTTATAACAAAATCGTAAACAAAGATTGGAGACCCACCGAACACGTACAATGTCGAGCGAATGCACAGAGCAACAGCTCGCTCGCCACAGACGTCGTTTTCACTGGATGAATGAGTGAGCGACCCGCGTCCAGCCGATTATCACTGAATAAACACGTTCGCTCGCTCAGAACTGTTCAGGACACTGGGCTGATTTTTCAATCATCGAATAAATATTATCTGATGGATAACGTGTAAAGCGGCTAAATTGTAGCGTCATGCATACAGTGCAACTGACGCAGTGCTGTCAGTCAACTTATTTAGTCAACTTATTCTATAATTTAACCAGTTGATGACATTTATGCGTTGATTGAAAAATCGGCCCTCAGTGAAAACGCAGCTTTATAAAACATACAAATCATTCCATATTCAAAAAAAACAATATTTAAATCGGTTTAGAATTCGAAATTTCAATTTTATTTGTTCTTGGATATTTGAATGAAAAACTTACCTTATACCTAGATTTTCTTTAGAAAATTCCTTGGAAATCTCTTAGATTACCTACTTAGCGAATATTTGCGAATATATACACGAATTACCGACATTGTAAACGAAACGAAACTTCAAATTTTGCAAACCATTTTGTCTACGTTTGTCAACCACTTCCTGATCTGATCTCTGATAATAACTAATTATATGTACATATAAGTATTTGCATTTCACCAAGCTTTTGCTTTTACAAGCGCAGCGTGGGACGTCCACCAACAAGATGGACGGACGTTTTGGTGAAGGCCGCAGGTTCAGGGTGGATGCAAGTCGCTTCCAACCGTAATGATTGGGCGTAAATGAGGGAGGCCTATGTCCAAAAATTCAAAAATGCAAAATTCCCAAGGGATAGAAAAAAAATCAACTTCGGAGCTCATTTTAAAATGTCTTTCACCAATAGAAAAGATACACTGTCCTTGATTAACATAGGATGCTATTTTCCGGATAAATGCAAACTCCCGCGGTATAGAAAATAGTAAATTTAACTTCGGGGCTGAGTTTAAAAAAAATTACCAATAGAAAGCTACACTATCCTTCATTGGTATAGGCTAGGCTACCTACTATTTGGGGTGCGATGTCGGAAACCTCCTCGAGTGCCCGGGCGTTACCACTCCCTTCTATCCGAGGCGTAGGCCTCATGGGGTGGGGAAGGGTAACGCCTGGGACGGTGCACCCTGGGCAACAACGGTAAGATAATGTATTCGTACATTATCTTACCGGTGGCTAATATCCGACTGGGGGGGGATATGTATATATGTATTATATGGGCCATGTATCTATGATATGTATGTATTTTGAGAGGACGGGCGTAAAGTAGCTGACGGGAAGCTGCTCTGCAACCTTGAACTGAGTAAGTAGCCCCGCCGTGCTGGTCACACGGCCTGGGCTATGCGAAAGGTCATCGCTCTGCAACAGGCCTCGATGCGACTTACGCCCTATATAGGGAGGGATAGCATAGGAGGGACAGGCGTTCGGTTGCCAATAGTGCACGCTCTGCAACCTTGGACCTAGTAAGTAGCCCCGCCGTACTCGCCACACGGCCTGGGCTACCGAAAACTTCACCGCTCTGCAACCTGCTGAGGCGCCAAACGCCTGATGGGGAGGGATAGCCTTGGGGTTTTGAGAGGGGTCGAGAGACGGAGGTGACACTAAGCCTAGTACCTGCTCTGTGGCCCGAGCAGGGAAAGGTGAGGGGGAGCCTCAGGGCGGAAGCGACCGTGCCCTCGGTACCGCTCTGCTTTCAGAGCAGGACATGAGGGCGCGGGAGCTAATGATGTCGGGGCGGCGCAGCCCTTTTAAGGGCTGTGGTCGTCGGACGTGACGACTGACTTTCTCGACGTGACTGGGGTGGGGGGGTGTTGGTTTGGCAAGGGGAGCCCAAAGGCAGAGGGCCACCGGGCGAACCCTGCCAACCAACGGGCCTGCGGGCCCAAGAGGGCGGCGTCCAGCCTTCGGGCTGACGCCTTTGGACGGAGGCGAGCCCGAGCGAAGTACCTGTCCTTAGGGTCAGGGAAAGCGAGGGTGAGCCCATCGGGCGGAGGGCGTAAGCCCAATGATGCCGGGGCGGCGCAGCCCTTTTAAGGGCTGTGGTCGTCGGACGTGACGACTGACTTTCTCGACGTGACTGGGGTGGGGGGGGGGGTGTTGGTGCCTGCGGGCGCAAGAGGGCGGCGTCCAGCTTTCGGGCTGACGCCTTTGGACGGAGGCGAGCCCGAGCGAAGTACCTGTCCTTAGGGTCAGGGAAAGCGAGGGTGAGCCCATCGGGCGGAGGGCGTAAGCCCAATGATGCCGGGGCGGCGCAGCCCTTTTAAGGGCTGTGGTCGTTGGACGCGACAACTGACTCCTTCGACGTGACTGGGGTGGGAGGGTGGTGCCTTCGGGTGCCAGCAGCACCAGTGGGGGAGGGCGAGGACTCCCGAACCCACATTGCACGGTGTTTGCAGAGAGGGACCCCATTCCCGGGGTGGTCGGTAGGCGTTGCGGAAGACTCTCATGTTCCCGTGGCGTCTGCACTAACGACCGAAGGTGGAAACTCGTGTGGTTTTTATTCGGTAGGCCCACCTTAAAAGTGGGAGAGCCCGAAAGACCCCCCTGCTGCCTCGAGCGGGGGACATGCATAAGGTGCATTTTCCACACGTAAAAAAAAAAAAAAAAAAAAAAAAAAAAGGCTACCTACTATTTATTCGGTAAAATGCGAAATTCCCGTGGGATAGAAAGAAGTCAATAAGTATCACTTGAGGGCTGATTTGAAAATTTCTTTCACCAATAGGAAGCTACACCAACCATTATTTACATAGACTACTTTTCTCCGTGAAAAAGCAAAATTCCCACGGGAAAAAAATAAGTGAATTCAACTACGGGGCTGATTTTAAAACTTCTTTTACCGGTACAAAGCTACACCTTTAAGGACATAGGCTACTTTTTCTCGGGGAAAATGCAAAATTCCCGCGGGACAAAAATAAGCGAAAATTTGCATAGAATAAGGGCAAATTTGTTGAAATTCCCACGGGATAGAGAATAAACGGGATTTATAATATTCACTAACTGATACTGATGATGATGAAATGATAATAATGATGGATCTTGCCGTTGCCGGATTTTTGTTTTATACAATGAAAGAGATGAAGAAGCTTTACCACAAATTGGAATTCTACGCGGACGAAGTCGCGGGCAAAAGCTAGTCCTAAATATAATTTCAGCAAACTAAACACGAGGCACTAGGGAACAAATGCAATCCCCTTGTTATAAACTGAACTTTTCAAATGTGCAGGTGCTTGCATCCGTGCCCGTGAACACTACTCCGGGGCAACAAACGGATTTCACGAAACTATACACGTTCAGTGCTAGCAGTTAATTTAACCATAAAAACACACTTCTTTGTCAGTTTATAGAAAATGTTATTAAATTTTTATAGTTCTCAAATAAATCTTAGGTGAGAATTATGACCGTATTATAAAAAACGTGGCTGACTTCGTCTACATACTTTTCACAACGCATTTCCAACGAGTTATATCATTTGAATTACCCATACATTTTAGATAAAGCGAAACTAACTACTGAAAAATATACGAAGTTAAACACTTTGAGACTCTCTTTAAAAAATAAGTAAAAATAATTGTGATTTCTTTTCAAGTTTATTTCACTATTGGAAAACGTGAAATTGTCTGAAGCCATTGAATTTTATAATTTGCTAACAATTTATTTGTAAAGGTGGTGCCGAGGTTATGACCCTTCGCCCTTTCCAATTTCAATGACCACTTTCAGATTTCTTCAACGACGGAGTAATTAATTTCTATTTGCTTCTCTAGAGGTATATAGATCAAGGGGAGCCAAAGTACAAATGATAAATCGACTCAAATTTCCAAGTATTCAAACCATTTTTTAAATGCCACCTTCTGCAGTAGGCCTAGGTACACACAAGTGTGGCCAATTAGGGTTAGGGCAAACAATGTAATTTTTTGAGTCGCGTATTTTCAGTCGTGTAATTTTGGTATCATACAAAAGTCTTATTTGTGTAAAACTTATTGCGACGCCTTGTGGCTCAAACTGGGTTTTTATATAAAACCGAATGCAGCCGAAATTACGCGACTCACATCTCAAAAGTTACGTTTCTTTGGCTTCACCCTTACACCTAGATTATTTTTAGAAGTGAATGGGTGACTATTAACTTTATTTTTTTATTTGATCAGTTTGCGCAATACTGGATTGCAACTAATGCGAACCTATGCCATCCGATGCAACGTTTTGAGTTCTTCCCTTAATCCTAGAATATTTAAATAAGAACATATATGTATATGTATACAAAATAAAAAAAAACCCAAGTCTATTCACACTAATGCTATGAAATTAATTATAATACGTTTAGAAGTGTTCCTTTGCTATTTCCTTATTTGCGTTTAAAGTCATTGCGTGAGTGTTTTCAGTAGAAGTGGCAGAAACAAAGGATAGAACCCGACTCGAGCAATGCAAAAGCCTTTGCCTCTATTCCCGACCATCAAAGACATATTGCAGCTGCAGGAAAGTGAGATACGCATAGCACCTAGCGTATTGTGGGAAGCGTTGTTTCAGACCAGTGCTTGGTATGAGTGCTTACACGCGCGTTATTGCTATTACTTACCTCGTTAAGAATCAGGACACGCGCGTACACACTCACTCACAATTTATCTATGAACTCTACGACATACGTGTGCCAAAGTCAAAGTAAAATACCTTTATTCGATTCAAGTGAACAAGCACGTATGAACAACGTTGAAACATCGGCCGGTTAAAAAACCCCTATTGAGAAAAAACCGGCAAGAATCTGTACAACGTATTTTTTGTTTTTGTTTTTTTAAATAAATTGTAATCTATAAAGTGCGTTTATAAACGACGTCATACCTATGTGCAGAGAAACTCTAATCTGTAACCGTTTCAAGAATGAGATACGAATCTCTCTTCCGGACCGCTGCTATGTCACTTGCACAATCTCGAATAAAAGCACTGGCTGCTAATGAACATTCTAGCTACGGAACGAGTCGGCCTACAGCCCCTAGCGACGACGACCTCGAAGTATTATTTTTTCAAAACTTTTCACCAAAGACTGCTTGCATTAGAAACCTTCCACGCGACAACCTACGTACGGCTTTTCAAGTGTTCATGGCGTATTTATAGTGTAACTTGAATGTTCAATTGAAATTCAAACAAACTTAACTGGGTGGCAACTAGAAATAAGAAAAGTGTGATTCACTGATTTTTCTCGTATTTACCTTTCGTTTTTAATACTACAATAAAAACTAACTTAAGTATACGTAGAGCTGTAAAGCGTAATAGTGTAGATAAAGGAGATCAAACATTCTCTGTGTTTGAAAGAAAACCGTCATTCAAACTACACTTAAAATCGATCGCTGTCTTTAATAAAGAATCTACATCCAACAAAGTTTCAGTCAAGTAATTTATTTTGTGTTTATTTAAAAGTTACGAGCTAAGTTATTTCATTAAACCAACAAACCTATTAACCTTGATAAACGTATTACAATTGAACAAACTGATTGCATATACATGCGTTATTATAATATCGTTTGATAAACGAGATTATAATGCCTTCCCCACACGCACACGGTAAACATTTTTACTTCGATTCATGCGGTTCTATAGGGCTAATGAGGGCACGTAGATAAGGATAGGGCCGTATGTGCGGCTTGCTTGCCGGCCCTGTCGCGCGCACAAATCAAATTATCACTACCAACGGCCGACGGGCTTCGAATGTTAATTGTTGGTTCTAGTAATAATTATGGGGGACAGTATTTACAGTAGCGATTCGAAACCATGTCAATTCACCAATTTGGATTTCGTATTTAGTGTATATTCAGAGCGGAGGGCTTTTTAATTCGAGTTTATTTTATTTGCTCGTCCTCGCTAATCTTATTCGGCCGCTCTGCGAATCTTTCATGTTAGAGAATTACCTGAGCTTGTTTGCCGTGGCCCTGCCTATTTATTGTTCGTCTCTTGAGTTCCTCTTGGCTTCTTTTTCCTAGCGTTAGTATTTTAAAGACAAAATGCAGTATCTTTGAGTTCTCATAGCGATTGGACAGGGCGCGTCTTAATAACGTTGTGTCAACTTCATGATGATATTATTTTACTTTGGCGCATGTCTCGCCGTGTTTGCGGGAGGAGGCTATTATTATATATGTCATTATCGAGGTAATATAGCGTTAACAGCGGATATAAAGGAGTTCGACGCGGCGTCAGCACACGTGAGCGAAGATTATCCGGCCCGCGCACCGTAAAACGTACTCCAATTACCCTCTTCGGCAGACAACCGGCAGGATTAAGCTTCTTAGCCGTTTTACTAAGTGGGGATAATGGGTAGACAATATAAACGAAAATTTGCCACGACGGGGCTTTGTATGCTAATTATATTACGCGTTTAAAAAATAGGAGTTCATTACGAATAATCTACCTACTGTTACAGAGCACTTTGCATTACGAAATTCTGATTACTTAAGGAAGACATGTAAAAGAGCCCTTTATCGGCCTACTTACAGATAAAAAATTTTGATTTTGATAAATTAGCGGTAAGTTTTTTCAATGATCTTAATGCTCGTCGTGGCTACTAAACAAGTATAACACACTTCAAGGGCTTTAGAATCTGCCCGCTTTATATCTAAGACTAAAGATAGACTCATTCGACAAAACATGGTTGCTTCGAATCGTTTCATTAGTGTATGCTACAGAAAGCAGCGGTGGAAATACAAGCATGGCGGGCTGACTTGAAAAGCACCCGTCATTGGGTGCAATCCAGCATTCATTAGCTGAATCGAGATGCACATCTTGAATTACTTGCAACGTTCTATCTCTTGTCGTAATAAAAGTTAAAATGTTGCCGTTACCGTCCTACGACGATAAAAGTGATCGTTCCAATTAGACATACAAGTAAGACATAAAATGTCGAGAAACGCTATAACAATGTTTGTTCGTTGTGTTTGTTAATTGAGATATACCTAATACCATAAATTGAAATATATAGGGTAAACCCAGTAGTCAGCCAGTCACCCGGTAGTCGGCCTCTGCCAATCTTTTGCACAGTGGGAAGAGCACGAGAGATATCTTTCGTACTCCTTGCACTAGTCGCACTCGACTACTAGTGCCTGGCTGACTACTAGGTACTTCACCCTAGTCTTTGTAATGTTGCTGTTAACAGGAGAGACGCAATAAAAGGAAACTGAAATGCAGAATTGAAAACTTAACAATATCAAGGATATACTGGATTAGCAATCGCCATAGTACAGATCGGCCGCGGAAAAATAGATCGATTATTAAATCTAGATGGCGCTGACATATATCCCGAGGGTTTGAAAGCAAAACAATAAGACTACAGATATTTCATATTACTGCAAATGTATTATTATGCAATATTTTTGAAAAATAATACATGAAACATCTATAGTCATATTGTTTTGCTTTTAAAGCCTCGGGCTATATTTCAGCGCCATCTAGATTTAATAATCGAACTATTTTTCTGCGGACGATCTGTATTATGGCGATTGCTAATCCATAATATCTATGAAGTGCAATCATTTACTAAATTTATTTGGTTATTTATATCTTCGATTTGTGTCGAAATAATTGGGGTGTAATAATAAAATAGTTGAGATGTCATACCAATTAAAGGAAGTACTTGAATAGAAATGGATTGTATGTTTACCATCTTGTATAAGTGCAAGGTTCCCGTTGGATAATAAAAAAACTAATTTGAGAAAAAGCCGGGTCTGATGTATGTAAACCGTTTTTGTACAAAAATAAGAAGAAAACACTATTGACAACCGTTGAGACACTTTCACAATTTAAGGGATCTCAACCAGTCCATCTTTGAGTGGATTGTGGATAAAAGGAGCGTTTGGAAAAGAGTATTTAGGAGGAGGGGAGGAGAGAACGTTTGTGTTTTGGTTGTGAATCCACGACTTATTCTATCGCTTTATAACAAAGAACAATCGAACGCGTCTTTCTGTGTAGTCAAACAGCAGCTACTTCAAACTATAGTCCCAGGTCCCGCATCGCGGATCATCTTGAGATGAGTGATCGTGAGCGCCGCAAGGAAGCGGAAGCCGCCAGTTCCTGCGCCATTATCTCCGCAGTTAATGCCTTTTGTCTGCTCCATTCACATCGGAATAATTAATAACCCCAGTGGCATTGTGCCGTCGCGACCACTGCTTAGATTACGTATCGTCAGCTCCACAGATTCGTCTGATGCACATTAAAATTACCTATACATTTATAGATTTGCAGGAGTCCGAAGACTGCATGCATATGGTAAAGACTATGATAGTCTAGGTAGATAAAAAAAAAAGCTTGGACTCATTTAAACTCTACTAGACCTGAGATAAAAAAGCGCATTCACATTTATTAATGGACAATGCGTGACACGAGATCTGCCTCATTAACTTCAGTGAAACTGATAAAAATTATAACTGAATTGATCATTTTGAATTACTTTGATTGAAATATGACAGGCAATTAAGTACAATTAATTAATTATAATCAACTTTTACTACAGACATTTAGAACAAAACATACTGTCACAATTAAAGCTATTTTAATACCTACTATAAGTTATGCATTTATAACACACTTACATACTTATGTGTGTTCGTCAGTTTTCTGCAAGAACTTTGCTATTTTCCGGGATAAGAAAATAATTTAGGATATGTAGAGGAGCTTTTAGTGAAAGAATTTTTCAAATCGCTTCAGCAACCATATTTAGGTAAATAAGCAGATTGTCTCTTAAATACGGTATGAATAATGCAATATATAAGTACCTTAAAGTACATCTATATATATAAAATTCTAAACTGACTGACTGACTGAGTGACTGACTGTTGATATATCAACGCACAGCCCAAACCACTGGACTTACAGACTTGAAATTTTGCACATAGATTCCTTATACAATGTAGGCATCCACTAAGGAAGGATTTTCGAGAATTCCCACGGGAACGGGAAAAAACGGGATTTATATATTCGATTCCGAGTGACCGTATCTCTGTAACTATAATAACTAGACTCTTCAAATTTGATACACAAGTAGGTATTACAATAATGAAAACATCCATTTCAGGATTTTTCAAAATTCCCACGGGATAAGGAATAAACGGGATTTATATATTCAGTTCAACGGAATCCTATGAACTATAATTACTAGACTCTTCAAATTTGGCATAGAAGTAGGTAATTACAATAGTAAAAAACACTTTTAAGGATTTTCGGAAATTCCCACGGAATAAGGAAAAAACGGGATTTTTCGTTTTACTGGTCGTAGAAAGCTGAAATTCGGCATGAAGGTTGCTTGGGGAGTGTAGAGGAGCATTGTGAGAGGAATTTCCAAAATTCCCACGGGAACGGGATAAAACGGGATTTTTATATTCGATTCCGAGTGACCCTATCTCAGTAACTATAATAACTACACTCTTCAAATTTGATACACAAATAGGTATTACATTAGTTAAAATATTAATTTCAGGATTTTTCAAAATTCCCACGGGATAAGAAAAAAACGGGATTTATATATTCAGTTCAACGGAATCCTATGAACTATAATTACTAGACTCTTCAAATTTGGCATAGAAGTAGGTAATCATAATAGTGAAAAACGGTTTTGAGGATTTTCAGAAATTCCCACGGGATAAAGAAAAAACGGGATTTATCGTTTTACTGGTCGTAGAAAGCTGAAATTCGGCATATAGGTTGCTTGGAGAGTGCAGAGGAGCATTGAGAGAGGACTTTCCAAAATTCCCATGGGAACGTGAAAAAACGGGATTTTTCGTTTTACTGGTCGTAGAAAGCTGAAATTCGGCATGTAGGTTGCTTGAAAAGTGTAGAAGAGCATTAAGAGAGGACTATCCAAAATTCCCATGGGAACGGGAAAAAACGGGATTTTTCGTTTTACTGGTGGTAGAAAGCTGAAATTCGGCATGAGGTTGCTTGGGGAGTGTAGAGGAGCATTGAGAGAGGACTTTCCAAAATTCCCACGGGAACGGGAAAAAACGGGATTTTTCGTTTTACTGGTCGTAGAAAGCTGAAATTTGGCAAGTGGGTTCCTTTGGGAATGTAGAGGAGCATTAAGAAAGTATTTCCCGAAATTCTTACGGGAACGGGAAAAACGGGATTTTTCGTTTTACTGGTCGTAGAAAGCTAAAATTCGGCATGAGGTTGCTTGGGGAGTGTAGAGGAGCATTGAGAGAGGACTTTCCGAAATTCCCACGGGAACGGGAAAAACGGGATTTTTCGTTTTACTGGTCGTAGAAAGCTAAAATTCGGCATGAGGTTGCTTGGGGAGTGTAGAGGAGCATTGAGAGAGGACTTTCCGAAATTCCCACGGGAACGGGAAAAAACGGGATTTTTCGTTTTACTGGTCTTAGAAAGCTGAAATTCGGCATGAGTTGCTTGGGGAGTGTAGAGGAGCATTGAGAGAGAACTTTCCCCGTATTAAGAAAGTATTTTCCGAAATTCCTACGGGAACGGGAAAAAACGGGATTTTGCGTTTTAATGGTTGTAAGCTAAAATTTCAAAATTCATAAGTTTATACTGTAAGTAGGCCGCAAAGGGCTCTTTAACCGACTTCAAAAAAAGGAGGAGGTTATGCATTCCATTTTATGTATTTTTTTATGTAGGTATGTTCACCGATTTCTCGGTCAATTGTGGATCGATTTTAAAAATTATTTTTTTTATTCGAAAGAATATAATATACTCCTGAGATGGTCCCATTGTCACGCAAGCAATCTTGCTTGCATGCTTGCTTGCTTGATATCTTGGTTCTTTGGAATTCTCATGGTACACGCGAGCGAAGCCGCGGGCAAAAGCTAGTACTTTATAAATATTGTTAAGTACGCCAAAGCATCGTATGCTAGTCGTGCTTATTAAGTACTGTACCACAATAAAATGGGTCTTGACTGTAAAATGGCGGACATTATGTAAAGAGTAAACACTTGGCACTTGTCCAAGAGCAATGGACGCAAAAACGTGTAATTCCGCTCCAAAACGTGCAATGGCACTTACTACATGCTTTGGCATTCTTAATGACGTCCCATTCTAATATAGAGTTCGTGAAATCTTAAAAAAAACCTTCTTGGTTTGGGTAATAAGCTTTGAGTTGCTTTAGTGAAATGATGAGTAATATTCAAGTTATAAACGTACATTTTTATAAGCAACCAGCTGTAGACCGCGACTTCGTCCGCAAAGATTTCGTTTATCGCTATTTCGCGGGAATAATGCAATTTTCCAGAATACTATCTTATATCCTTCCCAGGGTTTCAAACTATCTCCACACCAAACTTCGTCTAAATTGATTCAGCGGCTTAAGAGTGAAGCGGGGTAACAGACAGACAAACGGGCAGTCGCACTTTCTCATTTATAATATTACTAGCACTCGCGACTTCGTCCGCTCAGAATTCAAATGTGTAGTAAAGCTTCTTCATCCCCCCCCCCCGTTTTTTCTTTCTCTCGTGGGAATTTTCAAAAATCCTGAAACCAGTATTTTGCTGTTGCAATCACCTACTCGCGTGGCAAATTTGAAGTATCTAATAGTTACCTATATAATTACGGAGATGGGGCCGTTTTGAAGTGAAAATATAAATCCCATTTATTCGCTATTCCGTGGGAATTTCGAAAAATCCCCTTTTAGCGAATGCCTGTCATAATAGCTGTCTGTCTATGTACCTAATTTCAGCTCAATCCGTTCAGTGTTTTTTTCCCCATTCCACTCCAACCTACACATGCAAGAAATCACTTTACACATCTGTGTATGGGTCACAAAAATACACATAAATACCAAACTTCAACTTAATCGATCCTGTAAATTCATAGCAAATTGACTAAGACAACCGCACTCGGACAGATAGATAGACAAACGAGTAATCCTATAAGAGTTCCGTTTTTACTACTTTTAAACTAAGAAACTAATTACCACAAACAAATAAAAAATGAGAGATGATTACACAGCACTTAATTCTTTAATCGTCGACATCGCGGTGACAAAGCACCTGATGGCAAGGCAACATACAACTCGCCTTAATGCAAATGCCCCGGAATAAATCGGCGACGGTGATACCTATCACCGAACTCGCGCACGAATTGAGGAAAAAGATCCATTTAAATGTAGATTGTCTCCAGTAATACTTCCATTTGTTTTTGTCTCGAAAAGCCACGGAGATACGGCTCTAGCCCGTAACCCGTTTTGCGGTCGTTCGACTAGAGACGCACTATGCAGCATTATTCCGTACCTTTGAACAAATACTGGGACTTATATTGCTTTTCTAGGATAACAAAAATTGAGGTTAACACATTAAAATGAAACAGAAAAAATGTACAGTCAAGGATTTTAATTGATAGGCCCCTTGCAACTGTTCGTAATTTAGCCGCATAATGCAAATCAGCATATACGAGTATAAGCGGCTAAACCCGATTTGCATTACGCGGCTAAATTACGAACAGTGGCAAGTGGCTTATCAATTAAAATCCTTGACTGTACTCTTAAAGAAATCTTCATTGTTAATAAACAAACTTTTACCTCACTCCTCCGCTATCAAAAAGTAAGGAGGAAGGTAAAAGGTCGTATTTCATCGATATTGTACTGTACCTCCGCAAAATAACGCCTGAATCAATCAATCTACATACATTAGGTTTGAATTATAATAATTCAGTCTCTTCGGAAAGTGTAATTTTCGTTTAGTTTACTTGAATGTTTGATTGACTTTACATAAATGAGATACGAGTGTCCCTAATTTAAGATGATAATGATGATGATTTAATTGAAGAATCCTGAAATAATTGGTTTTCGTAACGCTTAAAAACCCTCAAACAATTTAAGAACTAATAAAGCAAAAATTAGTTTTAAGTTAATAAAAAAAAAAATTGTTTTACATCAACCAGATGGTGAAAACTAAAAATTTAATTTTTAATGCCAGCTTTCTTTGCTGACTGACAATTTTTTGACTGAACTTGCATCGTCCTTTATAATATATATCTGTACCAAATTTCAGGTCGATGCCGTCAACCGTTGAAGAGTTCCTGCCTGCAGAGGATTTCACTACCAGGTTCTCGTTGTCATCAAAATTTCAAGTCAGTCAATCACTGGAAGTGGATCAAAAACTTGTAAGATTTGACCCAAACATACGTATGTATACGCATACAAACATTGCAAGTTAAACAAAAGCTTGTAAAAAACGTTTTACGTTAGCAGGTGCAACAAAGCTCAATGTTTATTATTGTTACAAGCTTTGTTATTGAATATCATGTCACGGTATTCCGCAGCTTTGCCGTTCTTCGAATAATGTTTAAAAATAGTAAACCTATTTTAAATTGAAGTTCGATTTATTGTATAATGCAATTACTGAAACTGAAACATTAAGCTGTCTTGTAATTTTAGATGTAATTCTCGTTATTGGAAGTATAAATATTATTGGAATCTAGATTGTACCCGATTATAATCCTAGAAAATACAGGCGTTGTGATTGAGACAGCTTATTCTTTCCTTTTCCAGTGAATAATTTATTTTTCATTGCGGGACCAGATGGGCTTGTGGCAGCAAAATGAAATGAAAATGATCTCTCAACGAAAATTCTTCTTGACTTGGTTGGGTAAGTTGGATTGATGAGGTTTAAATTAAGGTTTTTATTATACTTACTTACTTCATGTAATTATAGTTGTAAAACGAAATATACAAATCAATGAGGCAAAACGAAATTAATTTTTAGATAAAATTTCACTTCTGTTGGTCTTATTAAGTAAGTATATTGAAAATTACTCGTTCGGGTGAATTCAAAATGGTGATACAAAATTAGTGTTTCTAACTCAGTAAATGCTGGATATTATAATGCACTAACTCATTTGTTTTAATTAGACTTATTTAATTTGAAATGTCCATACATTAAGTTGGTGATTGCATGGCAACAATGTATGAACATCCCAAATTTTATCAGACTAATTTTAAGTATTCAGTTAATGTATTTTGTGACCCAGCTTTAACTGAGTTAAAAAACACTCATTTTGTGTGATACATTTAGATTTCACCCTGTATAGTTGTTTAAGTAGATTATAGTATTTTATGCAACGGTTGTATAAGTGAGGTCTTAAAAGGCGAGTGACGTGAGTTGCGATACGAGCGAATGCGAGTATCGCAATGGAAGACGGCACGAGCCGTTAAGACCAAATTATACACCGTTGCATACAATATTTTTTCTACGACTCGACTGTACTGTACTGTACCCTACTGTAGGGTACAGTCGGGTACAGTAGGGTAAAATAGGGTACAATAGGGTAGAATGGGGTACAGTCAGGTAAAGTAGGGTACAGTCGGGTGAAATAGGGTACAGTAGGGTACAGTCGGGTACAGTAGGGTAAAATGGGGTACAGTAGGGTACAGTCGGGTGAAATAGGGTACAGTAGGGTACAGTCGGGTACAGTAGGGTAAAATAGGGTACAGTAGGGTACAGTATGGTAAAATAGAGTACAGTAGGGTACAGTCGGGTACAGTAGGGTACAGTAGGGTAAAATAGGGTACAGTAGGGTAAAATAGGGTACAGTCGGGTACAGTAGGGTAAAATAGGGTACAGTCGGGTACTGTAGGGTAAAATAGGGTACTGTCGGGTATAGTAAGGTAAAATAGGATACAGTTGGGTACAGTCGGGTACAGTAGGGTAAAATAGGGTACAGTCGGGTACAGTAGGGTAAAATAGGGTACAGTCGGGTACTGTAGGGTAAAATAGGGTACTGTCGGGTATAGTAAGGTAAAATAGGATACAGTTGGGTACAGTCGGGTACAGTAGGGTAAAATAGGGTACAGTCGGGTAAAGTCGGGTACAGTAGGGTAAAATAGGGTACAGTAGGGTACAGTCGGGTACAGTAGGGTAAAATAGGGTACAGTAGGGTACAGTCGGGTACAGTAGGGTAAAATAGGGTACAGTAGAGTACAGTCGGGTACATTAGGGTAAAATAGAGTACAGTAGGGTACATTCGGGTACAGTCCGGCACAGTCGGGTATAGGAGGGTAAAATACTCTTTTTTACCCTACTGTACCCTATTTTACCCTACTGTACCCAACTGTACCCTACTGTACCCTATTTTACCCTACTGTACCCAACTGTACCCTATTTCACCCTACTTTACCCGACTGTACCCTACTGTACCCTATTTTACCCTACTGTACCTGACTGTAGCCTACTGTACCCTATTTTACCCTATTATACCCTACTGTACCCGACTGTACCCTATTTTACCCTACTATACCCTATTTTACCCTACTGTACCCGACTGTACCGTACTGTACCCTATTTTACCCTACTGTACCCGACTGTACCCAACTGTACCCTATTTTACCCTACTGTACCCGACTGTACCCTATTTTACCCTACTGGTCCCGACTGTACCCGACTGTACCTTACTGTACCCGACTGTACCCTACTGCATCCTATTTTATCCTACTGTACCCGACTGTACTCTACTGTACCCTATTTTACCCTACTGTACCCGACTGTACCCTACTATACCCTATTTTACCCTACTGTACCCGACTGTACCCTACTGTACCCTATTTTACCCTACTGTACCCGACTGTACCCTACTATACCCTATTTTACCCTACTGTACCCGACTGTACCCTACTATACCCTATTTTACCCTACTGTACCCGACTGTACCCTACTGTACCCTATTTTACCCTACTGTACCCGACTGTACCCTACTATACCCTATTTTACCCTACTGTACCCGACTGTACCCTACTATACCCTATTTTACCCTACTGTACCCGACTGTACCCTACTGTACCCTATTTTACCCTACTGTACCCGACTGTACCCTACTATACCCTATTTTACCCTACTGTACCCGACTGTACCCTACTATACCCTATTTTACCCTACTGTACCCGACTGTACCCTACTATACCCTATTTTACCCTACTGTACCCGACTGTACCCTACTCTACTCAACACAGCAGGTCTAAACTGGGCTTTAGTGTTGAGTGTACCCTACATTTAATATTATGTGGCAGCTAGGTGTATCGTAATAACGACATTACGACACAAGTGCTGTTATGGCGAATAGATTAAGTATAGACTTTCTGAAGTCATATAATCTATGTTCTTATATATTTGTTCGCGACCATGTAAAAAACAGATAAAAGTACAGGAGTAGGAAAAAGTCTAAAGCAACATTTTTTATCATAAAATTAATCTACCATATTCAAAAGTCAGTATCGATCCGCCGGCAGTCACCTTGAGGAAGTCTCGACAAGTTTATGACATAACTCAAGGGCCGCAAAATTAAACTACCATTAGACAAAACTAGTTCCCCGGGCCGCTGGTTCTACCCGCAAAGTTATCAAATAACCTCCGCCTATTTCCGTGACTGTTCGAATAATGCAAATGAAGAAATCCTTCAACGTGGAGCGAAACAGCCGCATTCAATCCATTTGCAACCAAATTGCAGTTCATTTTGTTGTAACGAAGGCAGTTGCGGGCCAGTGCGTCTCGTGACTCTAATGTGCTTTAATAATATTGTTGTGTTTACTGATATTACAAAAATTGTACGCCAATTCGAAAAATAACGCTATGTTTTGCAGAAATTAGCTGGTACAAAATATCAGTCACTCATTTATACTTCGTTTATTTTAGCAATAGCTGTTCTTCCCCGACTCCGTCTGCAAAGAATTCGTTTATCGCTTTCCCGCGGGAACTATGCAATTTTCCGTAAAAACTATCCTATGTCCTTTTCTGGAGCTCAAATTATCTGTATACCAAATTTTATTGAAATCGGTTCAGCGGTTCAAGCATGAAGAGGTAACACAGACATTCAGACACACAGACGGAAAAACAGACAGACACGCTTTTGCATTTATAATGTTAGTATGAATTAGAAAGAAGGTAAGTGATCTTGACGTGTATTTTTATTGAAAAAAAACGCTTTAGAAAAAGAAGTCAGCAAATATGGAATAATTAATAAGGACATAATGGTCATTTAACTCGTTTTTTTCATAAGTTACCTGATAGTTACTAATTTTATAAAAGCGTTTTTAAATAATAAGACTCGTTAAGATTGTTACTTACCTTAAGGTGGAACGGCACGCTCTGGGCGCGAAATTCAAATTTTTTACAGGTTTTAATTTATTGTGGGTAAACGGTGTAACTGTTTAGCTTCATATGGTACTTGCGGTTGTAAAACAGTGTTCTTTATATTATTGTGTAAAGCTTTTTAAGAATAAAACTGTTAGCTTGATATAAAGGTTGTCAAACATAGAAATTCGGACTTTTAACGTTTTGACAACTTTTATTTCAAGCTAATAGTTTTATTCTTAAAAAACTTTACACAATAAAATAAAGTACACTGTTTTACAAGCGCAAGTACCATATAAAGTTAAACAATTACACCGTTTACCCACAATAAATTAAAAACTGTAAAAAGTTTAAATTTCGCGCCTAGAGCGTGCGCTTCCACCTTAAACGAAAAAAATTAAGTCATGGATTGGCTTTATTATTCTCTTTCTTTTGCTCTTTCTTTCACATCAAAATTTAGCGATTTAACTTGCTTGTAATTTGCACCCGCTCAGGTGTGTGTGTGTTTTTTTACAATAATAAATAATGAGCGTATCCATATCATATGTATGTAAGTACATACGTTTTACCTTCTCACAGTAAAACTCCTCCACATTTAAATAAAGTGATCGACGGGGGAGTAATAAGTTTTTAACCTCGTCTACGGCGGAACCTTGTTCAGGGAAACGAAAACTCTTGAAAGCTCTTAACCAGCGTGGAAAACATAAACCAGGCACACGGGCGCATTTTATAAAGTTAACGGCAACTCGATTAAGGAAGCAGTCAAAGAAAGTTGCAAGTGAGAGAGATGTTGCTTGAAGACGCCTGATTGAATCCCAAGCGACGAGCGCTACTGTTAACATACATTAAAACACACTGATCGGTTTTTTGGGACTTCGGAGAGAATCGATGCCCTGGAACGTAGGGCCGTCATCGTCAACGTAGGAACTTCACACACACCATTGCATTTTTCCGTAGGAGTAGCACGTTTCCTCATGACATTTTCACTCGCTCATGGTAAATTTTAAATGTAATTTCGCACGTTAATTCCGAAAAACTCAAATGTGCGGCCTAGGCTCGATACCACGACTTGAAAGGCCATAGGTCAAACCATGGCTTTTTTTAGACCGATGTGTATAAAAACCGGCCAAGTGCGAGTCGGACTCGCGCACGAAGGGTTCCGTTATCTATAAAATCTATAAAAACGGCAAAAAAAAAACACGTTTTTTGTATGGGAGCCCCCTCAAATATTTGTTTTATTTTTATTTAATTATTTGTTTTTAAAGTGAATATATAACTAAATATTATGTGAATATTTCAAGCGTCTACCTGTTTCCGTTATAAATATCGAGCAAAAACGAGCAAAAAAATCACGTTTGTTGTAGACACCCCTTAAATATTTATTTTATTCTTTATTGTTGTTACAGCGGCAACCGAAATACATCATCTGTGAAAATTTCAACTGTCTACCTATCACGGTTCGTGAGATACAGCCTGGTGACAGACGGACAGACGGACGGATAGCGGAGCCTCAGTAATAGGGTCCCGTTTTTACGGAACCCTAAACATAATCAGTCCAACAGTTTAGTTTAGTACCGATCTGGAAGCGATGCGATTGCATCTTCTATTCTATATAAAACCAAATAAAACGAATGCCAGTCGTTACATTATCATGCGGGTCACACACTCACGCAAGGGGTGCCTAAACCTTACTTGTAGTTAATTACGAGTACACGGCAACTGAGAGACTTGTGTTGTCTGCTCTCGCAGCATTTTGATCCGATAGGTTTCTACAGCGCATATAACACAGAGAACACACATAAAGAAACTTTTATAGAATAATAGTCTTAACCCGCGACACCGCACGCGTAAACCATTGGATCCAACAGTTGAATTGAAATTCGAGTACAAATGTAGATGGTAAACTTAAAATTAGAACCCTGTAGGTATGTTTTGCCACATGGCGTACAAAATCTCATGGGTTTCCTAATAATATTATCAATGATGTTACTAATTATGCAGCAATTGTAATGGCACTTGAGTAAATCCTCATCATAAGATCCTCATTGGGACAAAAACTAGCGTATTTGTTATTCTAGAGATCCAACTATCTGCATACAAAATTTCATTCAAATCCGTCTTGTCATTTTAGTGCGAAACAGTAACAAACTTTCCTATTTATAATATTAGCGGGATTTCGCTTCAATGCATCGACCACATTTAGGGCCACTTGCACAGCCCAGGGTTAAAAAATTAAATCGGTTACCCAAGAGTATCAATGACAGTTCCATACATTTGCAGCAAAGCCATGGGTAAAGACAAGGTAAAAACCTATGCTGAGTTAAATAAAAGACACTTTCTTTATGAAAATGTTCCCGTAGAACCGCGATCAATAAACGCGTAAGATTCGAAAACAACAGCTATTAATCTATACCTATAAATTAGATAGAAACGTTGATCGAACGGAGCGATATCATACGTCGTTGTTATTAAACATACAACGCACGAGTCGTATTAATTGCCCGTGTCCAAATGTTAAGCCATTCTGGCCTGCAGCCGGTAATGGCAGCTTACAATCAATGTTCTATGCAATTGTACATGCATAAGTTTGCATAATACTAGGTTGACGACAACCGTAATGGTCCTGTTTGCTTTTATTGCTTAGTTTACATTAGCCTGGTAGAATTGCTGCTCAAAAATGTATATAGATAAAATTATAGAAATGTCTAAAGATAAATAGAGAAACAGAAATGTTACCGAGTGTATTTACTTCTACATGCGATGTTGCCATTTTTCACCACTCCCGTTGTCAATGAGCACGTATTTTTTTCCTGTTTTCACCTTTTTGTACAACCATCTCTGCAAAAGCCCATTTTGTTGTGTAGTTAACTTCGTTTCAGACGGAGGTGGGGAAATAAATTATTTTTATTATTATTATTTGTTCAGTTACAAATTAAACATAAAGGCATGATGAACATATAAAAGTGAATCGTGTAAAAGCACTTTAACGTATTGATAAAAAGCAACATTTTTTAATTTTAAAGAAAACTTTCCTATTCGCTATTCCACGGGAACTAATTAAGAAATTTACCGGGATAAAAACTATCCTGTGTCCTTTCTCTGGATTCAAACTAACTCTATACCAAATTTCATCTAAATCGGGTAAGCGGTTTAAGCGTGAAGAGGCAACAGACAGACAGACAAACATACACACTTTCGCATTTATTAGTATGAAAAGTACAGATTGCTTCAATAAAATATTTTGTTTAAAACATCAAAATAGTAAAACTGCAAGGTCTTGGTTCGACATATATACTATTTTATTCCTGCCAACTTTGAGATCCTGGGCACAGAATATATAATAGTACTAACGTACAGAATGGACACGCTCCGCCCCGCACCGATTCGAGTTACCCCAACCCCCAAGGCGCCGATTGCTTGACGCCGCTGTTCACCAGTCGGATGCGCAACGCGATGCATGTCGGCCGCACGGCACTAAACTTTTGAGAAATGGTAATATATTGTGCATTGTATGGGTGTTTGGCAACAGCCAAAGATAAGGAAAGGAGTTTTTTTCGATTTCCGAAGGACGAAAGAAGGTAGATAACCAACTTTAATTAGCAACATGTACAGTGTAAATAACTAGGTTTAAAAGTTTCTTACCTATAATGTATAAATAGACGTCTTATATTAGTAGGTATTTGTAAAATTAATTTGTTAATTATTTCCTATCAATAGATCAATATCTACAATTACATTCTCTAATTGTCTTTACAAAATGAATTAGGTATACACTCATTCACTTATTTTTAAACACTTAATTTAGACAAACGATAAGTTTATAGGTAATTATAAGTACTACGATAATTAGATTACCTACTCATTTTATTTTACATTACAACGTTGCTCGCACTCAACGAACGGCGCGGCTTTCACTTTCCGCAGCTGCTCTATCTCTTTCTATCTCTTTTTGCGATAGTCAGCCCTGTGCATCTTACGCACACATTGACGCGTGTACAGACGTCGTCGTGCTTATGTAGATTCAAGAACGCGTATTTTGTGCGTCGTGTCCGCCATGTGCCCTGAGTAGGGGAGACCGAGGACAGTTGACACAGAGGAGAGTAGAAACAACGTCGATTTTTTTAGAACTTATTAACTGCTAGAGAGCTCGCAATAGCGCGCGTTTTTTAGTTCAAGTCTCGAGCTATCAAACACGCGCTATTGCGAGCTCGCTAGCAGTTAATAAGTTCTAAAAAATCGACGTTGTGTCTACTCTCCTCTGTGTCAGCTGTCCTCGGTCTCCCCTACATAAGGTCCTGGCGCACATATTCTTTAAACTAAACAGAGGTGCAAAAGCGCCTGATTGACACACTGACTAAAAAAGGAGCACATACCGCAGCGCTGGGCATGCGCGCAACGCCAACGGAGCCGGCCCAGCGCGTTGTCACAGAATAAGTAATATGTAACCAGTAATCCAACTTCATACTAGAGCGCCCGATCGACGCACGCACACAGCCAAGCGTCTTACACGGCCGCTAACTAATCTTCGCTAGACAAAACAATGCAGTTCCCACGCTCGCGCCGTGTAAGACGCTTGGCTGTGTGCGTGCGTCGATTCGGGCGCTCTAGTATGAAGTTGGATTACTGGTTACATATTAATTATTCTGTGGCGTTGTATAACACTGAATCATATACGCTGACACACACTGCAGCGCGGCGCGTTTTGCGCGCGCGGCCTGCCTTCCGGCTGGGCCCGCTCCGCCGGCGCCCCGCCCTTCAGTTTGTGGAGGCCTTTAGCATCACTATTTTTAACGAGGAAATGCTGCCAGCTTTTTGGGCACAATGCTACGGGGCCATTTTAAGAATTTTTTTACTTAGTTTTAAGCTACAAAATTTTATTACATTACTTATATACTAGTTTTAATTTACTTTTAAAGCTTTGTCTTTTAATACAAAATATATTTTTATGACTAAATTCTCGTCGAGTACATTTCTCTTATTGTTATTTCCGTGAATAAAATAAAAAGTTTATGTGAAACTTATGAAATTGCAATAAAGTGCATAAAACTTCGTGTGTGGCATTTTGCATAAATGAGATTTGATTAGTATGGTCATAAATTTTTTATGTCCATTTTACTTAAATTGTTACAGGGAAATAAGAAATAAGAGCTATTGTATAACCAATAGGTATACGAAATTAAGTCTGACTCTGCTGCCCAGTTAAAAATGAAACATTATTTTCGTGGCTTCCATTGCCTAAATGGATGTTATGTTGTACGGTCAGCTGCAGAGAAAAGGTACGCACCTGGTGTGGTTACCGCCGTTACAGGGGGGTACCTTTTCTCTGCAGCTGATTGTACACTGTGAAAAGTAAAAAAGACCCTCTCTCCGGTAAGCTGTAAAAGCCGTCGAGACTAACAGCAACAGTCCGTCCGAAAAAAAAAAAGTAAAAAAGTTTAATTCTTTGACCGTGAAACCTGCAAAGGTCAATAATTTTATTGAGAACACATACTTACAAATTATAAAAATACTAGCTTTAACCAATGGTGTCGCCCGCGTCAGGAATACCTTCACGAGAAACATTACAATCCAAATTCAAATGCAGTCAGCCGTTGTTGCGTGATTGCCTAACAAACATCCAAATCCAAACATCTTTACAAACTTTCTTGTTTATAATATTAGTAACATAAGATTAGTCTGCTTCTGATATATGTTTTGCTGAGTATAAAAATATATCTAGTCTTAATAATAAACTAGGTATTCTAGAAGCATGTACTGTGTTCAGATTTGATTAATTTAGTTTTCATGAAAAAGCAGATGGAATGTAATTTAAAGAGAAACTTTGGCTGCTTTGTTGTTTCTTTATATTATGTATAATTTACTTTGCAGCGAATGGCTTACAGCGTCTAATAGAATAGCCAACCATATTCTTCTACAGAAGAAATGCCATGATTTCCAGAAAAATAATGCTATCCAGAGTCCAGACGGTCCACCAAGTATAATTAAGAAGTAGCTTTCAGATATTTTAAGGGCACAATCTTTGTTACTTACTGTAATTTTCAGCTTTGAGTTTATAAAAGTAACCTTAACTTCTTATTAATGTCTGCCATTTTTAAATTGTTTTCAGGGTTTCAGCAACAAAACCCACTTGACAAGCTATTAATTAACTTACTGTGTTGGTATGAGGCTACTCCTGGAAGTCGAATTCTAGTAGACGGATTGACTTAGCTTAAAATTTGGTTTACCTATACATACTTAAAAGCTGGTGCCGGCGACTTCGTCCGCGTTAATCATTGATGCTCCGCTCCTATTGGTCGTAGTATGATGTTATGTAGTCTATAGCCTGCCTTGATAAATAATAAATAAATAATAATATTAGGGGACAATCTCACACAAATCGACCTAGTCCCAAACTAAGCAAAGCTTGTACTATGGGTACTAGACGACGATAGACATACTTATATAGATAAATAAATACTTAAATACATAGAAAACATCCATAACTCAGGAACAAATATTCGTGTTCATCACACAAATAAATGCCCTTACCGGGATTTGAATCCAGAACCTCTTGCTTCGTAGGCAGGGTCACTACCAAATAGGCTAAAGCGGTCGTTAGTGTTAAATGGACTATTCAACACAAAAAGAATTTTTGAATTCGAACCAGTAGTTGCTGAGATTAGCGCGTTCAACCAAACAAACATAAAAAATTCTTCAGCTTTATAATATTAAGTATAGATATAAGTTAATGCGATGCAATGGTAGTAGAGGCAACAAAAATTACCTACTTTCAGCCAAAAGGCTTGCATTAAAAAATGACAAAAACTTATTATCATTCCACTGGGTCTATGCATTTATTTAATGGTGTACTTTAATCCGCGAATTATAATTTAAAATCAATATAACAAAGACGCTCTTTTTAGATCTGAATCGAAAGTCAATTGTCTGTGGCAGGCACCTACTGGCTACAATATTGAAAATTTTGATTTAATTTCTGTGCAAAGACCTGAGAAGAGTTTCAAAGAAAGAACGTCATTATTCAACTCGCTCATCACTGAATTTGTATAATACGACGTAAC
Organism: Archips xylosteana; assembly: GCA_947563465.1. NCBI lineage: Eukaryota > Metazoa > Arthropoda > Insecta > Lepidoptera > Tortricidae > Archips > Archips xylosteana. Next base: position 10,281,374 of record OX387362.1, read on the forward strand.
GCAAATGCTCTGCTGCTTTCTGATTGGTTGTAATTAATTAATTAATACCTGGCCAATCTGATGACCTGTGATTCGTTAAAATTATTCAATACTTGGTTAATCACAGACAATTAATTTAGACTATGTTTTGTTATTTTGTTTGCTTTCATTGACAAATAAGTTAATAATTGAATTGATTGAAAGATGGATCATTATTCAGTACTTCTCATGATATTTTTAATATCAGTCTAATAATTTATGGAAATATTTACTTCCAGTAAAACATAATTAACCTAAATAGGGTTTATATTCGATACAAAATACTTATCAATTTGCAAACGTAGAAGTGAATTTTAATTTTGTGAAATTTCATTAAATCTTAATCTGATTTAAATAAACTAAGTACGTGTAAAAGTAACTAGGTATACTAAAATGTATGAAACTTTCGTAGCACATATCTAACAATGGATTTAAGATATTAGTTAATTTCAGTAGGTATATTTCTGCTCGTAGGAAAAGTATTGTTGACTTGGCAAGGCGTCGCGCCCTAATCAGATTAAATATTCGTCATTAAGAAGGCCTATTATGTAACGACTGCATAAAATTTCATTTTTTAATAGTTTGTAAATTTCGAGTGAGTACTGAGCAGGCAGTTCGCTCATTTGAATGCAATACATTCGCTTTTCTAATGCCTTAAATTTTCATAATATCAGACTAGGCACCTTTTACCCTCGGATGACTCCCCATAGAAGAATATAAATATAATGCAATCTCCCTATTCCATGTTAATTTCGGAAATCTGCACCTCTACGGTACTCAAGTCTCTAGCTATAAATGCCTATTACAAGTCAATCAGTCTGTCACATCATTATTTTATAAGTTTGTATCATCATTATTTTATAGGTAAGTAGGTTTCGGTCTATTCACGTCCCACTGCTGGGCACAGTCGTCCTCTTAGAATGAGAAGCCTTGGGCTATAGTTCCCACTGCAGCTATAGATAGTGTTACTTTTCTTGAAAATTACAAAACAACTCAGCGGAACCCGCAGCGCTTGCGGTTATTCAATAATATATGTCATCAAACTAATCCCGCAGTGTTAACAGCGGGTAAACTTGCATTGAAATAACAAAGCGTGTAGATAGAAATTCGGTTAAATTGCACGTCATATCTGCAACTGAATGTGTTCAGCGCATTGCGTAATTGCGGATGTTTTCGCTAAACAAATAGCAAGTAATCAATCCCATTATCCCATCAACAACAGTGCATTTTCCCTGAACTAAATACTAGTTGGCATCCAATTATTCCCATTGTATTCATTTAGTCTATTGTCACTGATAATTTTAGTGAGTAGGACAGGACGGGTTGGTGTCAGTAATAACACATTCTGAAACTTAACAAGAGCTGACTAACTGACTAATTACGATTGTAATCATAATCATTCATAAGTCAAGCTAAATGTTTTGATTGCTGAGCTTCCGTATTTGAATATTATTCCATCGGGCGAAAGTGTGGAACAGCTCACTTACGTTGTACTTAACCTACTAAATTTTATAGATTCACAATGCTGTCACTAATTTCTGAGATGTAAATTCTCTACTTTATGAATTTCCAGTGCCCGTGGTTCGTTGACCCGTGACGTGCCAGATGTTTCCCTTTCATCACTTAGTGACTCTTTTATTGAATGAAAAACTTTCAGCGAGCTCCTTCCTCGCTATAAAATGCAGTCGTTCCTTTCATATTAGCCACTGCTGTAATATGAAATGGAACTAGGTAGGTACGTACCTAAGTAATTGGACACTCCCGACACTAGGAAATGACTTTGATTGCTGTTTTCTTCAAAACAAGCGCAAAACATATCATACTACTTACGTACATACCTCGTATTTTATAATAAAATGTCGTTGACAAAAATTTTTGCGTTGATTATCTGAGTAATTTATGGAATTTTGCGGCGGAAGAGTTATTTGATTAAAAATCAAACGTGGCGAAATTTAAATGTAAGGTTGTGACAATTTGGGGTGCGGGCGCGGGCAAGGATAATGTAATTTCGCGCGTGTCAACGCATCGGGCGTGTTTTGTCGCCCGCACGTGGGATGCGATTGCTGTACTAATACTAACGACTAATGCATTTGCTAACATTATCTCTAGAAACATAAGTAAGTTGAGTGATGATTATTTGCGCTGACTTGTGCTTCAGTTATGAGAGGAAAGACGAGTGATGACTAGTTCCATTCCATGAAAGAAAAAAAGCATAATATCATTATGCTGACTTATTTTATTTGCTGCTCTAGTATTTTCGTTTTTTGAACTTACCCGATTATTATGGTTTCGTACACAAGCAATGCCAACAGGGCCCTATTACTAAGTCTCCGCTGGTCCATCACGTGCAGTCCGCGGTAATATGGAACACTTCGTGTGCGAGTTCGCCGCGCTCTTAGTTGTTTCTTTGTCCGTGACCATAACTTATCGCATGACTAATTGTAAGTAAATGTTAATAAATATGTTGTACTACTAACTAATGTTTAAATCTTACAGATTCACATTATATAACTCCATCTTTGGAAACGGCGAACTAAACAATTACATGATAATATGAAGATGCTTGCGGCTTCATGGCGCAGACATATTCTGTTACCGCCCGTCGTTAGAACAGTTGCAATGAACTCGACTTAGCACTTTATAATGAGGTCCCTCGGTCGCACCACACGTCGCCTCCTGAGACGCACAATGGCTTGCCGACATCATGTTCTTATTAGCGAGCGTAATACACTCCACTTACATAACATTTAATATTCTCGTCAAGTTAACATGGTCGTAATAGGCCTAGCATCCTTTGGCTACAAAAGCATTAGGCAGACGCTGTTTATTTCACACGAATAGTTGTTAAAAGTTCGGAAAGATATAAACTGTTTACTAATAATCATCCGCAAAATCAAAATAATCCTATTACAAAGTTTTATAAGCATCGAATTAAGTGACAAATTTTTACTTTAAATGTGTAAATTCGAATTCATAATGGCCTTACGTTGTCAGCGGCGCATGGTTCTCATTATACGTATGGGGCAAGCAGCCTAAGTCGCTCAACGATGGGATTGTTAATAAGCATGTCTAAGAGCAGTCAAACGCAAAAATCATAACTCCTAAGCGAGTAATTGAAGTTTCCAAATCACAGTACAATCAAGTCAGCGGCGCGACGACACGACATTAGCGCACTCATGAATACGGTCGCTCGCCATTTTGTAATGTACAGGATCGAGAGCGGGCGTTCCTTAACCCATAAAAATATATTAACTCCTATAAATTTAGCATCGTCAGCGTTTTATTTTGCGCTTAAGCGATACGCTCTCGTAGGTCGTAAACAGGGCTCATCAAACTGGGGCGGATTATTGCCGACATGCACGCCGATATAAAGTGAAGCTTTCTTTTATAACGATGAACAGCAATGACGCCGCAAAAGATTTAAAACCACTCGATACCAGACAGTGCCAGATAAAACTATTTGCATTAAAATTGAAAACAGTCTTTGACATGTAAGTTGCAGTGCAGATTTCCCGGCGGAGCGAACGTTTGTTGGAGATTATAGCGAATGTGTAATATGAACGAAAGAAAGCGGAATGCTGCTTTGGTGAACCCTTTTTATTACGAATCCATTTGTTACTAAAACATTGTTAATAACACGAAAAATATATCATCAACCAATAAGTTATTATACTTTTGTTGTTCTTTAGCTATTTTCGTAAATCTTCACCTTTCCTCGGTTCGGATTACCTCGTCAATGCATGCCGTAAAACCTGTCACTTTTGATTTATGGTTCCCGAAACTAGGCAAGCAAGACGGATCTACAAGAAAATATTTGCATCTGGGTTATAATGGAAGCTAAACAAACGTCAATTTGCATTTACAAATAGGTATTCCATTTAAAAGAGACGAAAGGAAAACATCGGCATGATGGATGTTCCCGTCATCGCAGGCTTCGATTACATTTCACGAAATGCGATATATCTACCGATCGAATGCATTAACATTCGTGCTGACTCACTTCGACACAGCTCGCAGATGAGTAACACCCTTACTGGCTAGATGAGACAAATCGGTTGAAAGTTCAAATTTATTATTTCCTACCTTTTACCATACGGTGATTAAAAACTTCTTATTTCATGCATTTACTTCTAAAATTTTGATAATTACCTCAATGTTAATCAATGCAAAAGTGAATGTAATGATCTGAATTGAAGTCTCTATCTAGTGATTGTCTATTCCGGTGTATTGTATCCTGAGTGTAAACAGCAAAAAGTTCTATATCAGTGGCCGAAAATTGTTACTTTTTTAAATCGATGTAAACGAAGAACTGAACTAGGTATACATCTCGGTGCGTGGTTTTGGGTTTCGTAGTCCAACCAGACATGGCGTCCATCCTTCCGTCAGCGTGCCTTAAAGCCTTCTAAGCTGTGTAACGTATTCCTTCTAAATTCGTTATATGTATTACCTACTATTATTATTTTTTCAGATTTTTCTAGCCAACGGTTTAGCTTGTAGAAGGGGGGACACTTTACTCTAACAAAAATTAGTAATTTAAATCTAAACGTATCCTTAAATCGAATAAATAATAATAATCTTACCAACCCTATTATGTTTTTTAAATAAAAACTTATTAATCATTGCGTTAAAGTTTATAAAACATTAAAATAAAACTGAGGAGCCATTAATTTTCATCTTTAACGTTTCTTGCTCATTTTCAAACAGATAGTAAATATTCTAAAGGCGATCTGCGTTTCAAAAGTTTGCTATCTGCTTTCAAAATTATAGAGTAGGAAATTTAACTAAAAGTTGCATAATAAATTTTGTTTCCTGAAATATGGTGAAGACAATGTCCAACTCGAGGAGTACCCAACGAGCCGGCGCCGCGGAACTTGAAAACTCCGCTGACTAACGACAGTTTCAACAGAGAGGAAAAATGTTTTAATTCAACCAACTTATTGATTTTTCTTCGCAAATTTTCCTAATAATATCAAATTACAGGGTTATTTGAAATAGGGCAGAAGGTGAGTTTTTAACGTTGATGACGAGCGAAAACGTTTTTAGGAAACTAAAAAAACTTTACAGGTTATACCGTTCTACATTATAATGACCTCAGGAAGATCTCAGGTTCTTTGGACACGTTAGCCGCAAAAATAACGCAATGGAACGATTGGAAATTCAGGGTGGGGTTGAGGGCAAGAGACTGCATGGTCGATCACCAACCCGATGGACAGATACCATCGAGTCCATAACGAAGATCCCTGTGGAGGAGTGCGCTCAGCAGGCAACCAACCGAGACCGGTGCAGAAGGATCGCGAAAGCAGCGACCGCAGCCGAGCGGAAAGCGAACCCTCATGATCACGACCACTCTGTCAAGAGTGAACGACTAAGAAGAAGAATTATAATGACTACCAAGATATGTAGATTGGATGGCAATGTAGTTACAAACAAGTAGGTAGTCAAATAAACGACGGTCATCTTAAGAACATGTACTAAAAATGTTTTTCTCTTATCTCATAATTTTGAACGATTTTTCACACTAAACTTATATCTCTTACCTGGCTTCTAGCGCAGAATAGGCCTTCAGAGTGTGAGGTAAAATCATCCCAAATTAACCAGATTATTGTCTCCCATATTTGACAAGATTCCCCAACAATGGAACAAATTAAGAATATTAGCATTGGGATCTGGCACATTGTTCGTAACGTGGAAATAATGGCGGCGTCTGATTGCCGGCGTCACCTCGGCGCGCCTTGTGAATACCAAACATGCCCAATTAATTAATATCAGCGCTGTACTGTTCCCCTTGCATTCGGCTCATTAGGTGCTTTCACACGCCTGTCAGCAACTTTAGACGAATTAGCCGAGGCACCGGCAAGGTGCCTTCTGAAAATTCACTGCCAACACCTTGAAAAGTCACGCTGCTTTTTGCAAATGCTGAGCTTGTTTCATTTTATAATTTTCTTCGTTTTCAGGTAAGTTATCAGCGGCTTTCATTTCGGGTTTTAAATACAAATACAGCTTCTTGTTGTCTTCGAGAGCCTAAACATCCGAGCGGTTACACAAGGAGACAACAAGTGCAGCGGCTTGGCGGCTAAACGACCAGGCAGAAGCAGCTCGTCCGTAACAATACGCTTTGTGTCACTCCAATCTCAAAAGGATATCCGAATGTATCGAGCTTGAGAGAATTTCACTCACATCGAGCCATTCAATGGAATCTCAGGAAAATTCCCAGCGAAATTTTCACATAATCTCCGATCAGTTTACTACAGAGTGTCATTGTTTAGAAAAATGGCGGGATTCCGAGGAAGCCTTTTGCGAACTGATTGGAATTTGTCCCGAACAAGTGAATGCACTTTGAAGCAATGAATCACGTAACATTGCTCAGTTGTAATACAAAGAGTTAGTTATCTTTTTTTATTTATAGGAAAACTATTTTTTTTATTGTGAAACAAACAGTCATACATAAACATGAAATTGAAATATTTAGATAACAGTAAACAGACCTATAGTTTCCTTAATCGATTGGTTAAAGAAAAGATGCATGCATTGTATGGCTTAAAACATCAAAGGCTTTTTTACAAGTCAATGTGACAATGAGCCTTATCGTTTGTATTCTGGTGTAGGAACTGTCATTAAAAATGCTAAAGCACTTACCTTGTCGACTATACCTACGTAAATAGAAGCTCTGAAATAACCGTCCACTTGTCAGTATGTTAAGAAGTTATTTAGCGAAACGGGAGTACAGAAGGTACCTTGGTGTAGGTGTCGCGGCGGTTCCCGGCGGCCCGGTGTGTACCGTTTCCGCGGCCAGCAACTAACGCGTCGACGGAGCTTTGTTTAATTAAGATAACTTTCCCACTCACATTAATGCGCATTAACTAGACGAATACTGGCCACAATTAAACTTCTACGTAACGCGCGGTAAACTCTACAACATCTATTTCTACAACAAATTGAAAAATAAAATACTGCTACTAGGTTTTCATTACACAATTCAATGTAGAGCGCTCTGTGAAAGCATATTAATCGATCCAAGAATATTTGACTTGACGTGACATGACCTTTGAGATTTTAGTTTATAAAATGAAAATAATGTTTTGCTTTTATAGTTTGTGTACCAGAAGACGTGAGTGGATGAAGGGGGTATGTACATTTTTGCTAAGTCATAAATTTATTTATGGCAATTACCTTAATTTATGGCATAAAACCGAAAATCGAAAAAATATACATACCCCCTTCATCCACTCACGTCTTTGCAGTATGTGAATGTGTAGCTATTATTAAGCCGTATGGCCAGACATAGTGATACGAATGAATTATTATAATATCTATTGTGACATGCATACCTACTTATGTTTTACAAATAAATACCTATTGGGATATTTGAAACTATACACCAACTTTTAAAAATACAAACTTGTTTACCCACCAAGAATATTTAGTGTTTATTTTCCTTAAAATGCATTAACGAAGCTTGTTTGTTTAAGGAAAAGGAAAATAAAATCACTTTGCCTAGCTTCACATGCCGGTAATTTTGTATTAAGTTTAACAAACGCTTGCATCAAGCACTTTGTCTGGAGATTTCTTTGTGAGTTGCCGCCATAACAATAGATTTTCATTCAAACATTATTTTCTCATACACCTTTGTTGGAAACAAGAAAAGTAGAGGCAACAATTGCTTGTTCCTCATAATTCTCGTAACAAGTTTAACAGTAAAAAGTACAAGAGAGTGGTGACGATTATAGCATATTGTAGCCAGAGTAATAACGCTCACGTATGTTTGGCTGGACATTTATTATCTACCCACGCCGCAGGCAGTGCAGCAAGTTTAAATTTGCAGAAATAATTTATAGCAGTGGAAATCAAAATATGAAGGGGAATTTTTGTATCTGCTATTGTTAATGACTGTATTTCGTTCTATTTATTCTCGTTATCGCTCTTCCTTTTCCACTGCAGTATTCGAATAAACAACGTTGGGTTTCGTATTTAACCTCAATGCGGCCAAAGTACATTAGCCAGCCAGATTGCAGCGTTTGATTGTATTAGGACCCAAAAATGCGGAGATAAACTCGAATATATGCTTTCAAGCGTGAAGCGGGCGACCACTTTGTTCCATTTAACAATTTGAATAATATATCGGCTGATAGATATTACGAGCTTATCCCCGTGAAACAAAAGATATTCAATGGAACGCAAAGCCAACTTATAACAGTAAATTGCGCGGAGGCTTGAACACCTGCATAATATTCCCGTCAATCATACAGGTGCGTGAAATTGAATCTCATGAGCGCAAATCACACAGCCCTCTATTACCATATTATACGACAATGTCACTCACCCGGGATGACGTGAAAGAAATAAAATACAACCTTACTCATAACGATTTAGGGTTAATTCCGTGGGGGCCGATATGCTTAGAGACGAGATAGACGGACCACCGGTATTCACTTGTTATCTGTTTTCTTTATTTTTAGACTATTTAGAAAATTTATAAAAAACTTGCTGTTGCCAGAGACTCCGTCTGCGAAGAATTACAATTATCGCTAACCCTCGGGAACTATGCAATTTTTGGGATTAAAAGGTTATACGTTAATCCAGGCTATAAACCATTGTAAGCCAAATTTCATCAGAATCAGTCAAACTGTTTTAGCGTGAAAGTGTATCGCATCCATACAAACTTTCGCATCTATATTATTAGTTAAATATGACTGCAGGACACAGGTCTCGTCTCAGAATAAGAGGGCTTGAGGCACACGGCGGACACGACGCACAAAATACGCGTTCTTGAATCTACATAAGCACGACGACGTCTGTACACGCATACGCCTACATACATCGCGCGCGCGCCATACTGGTGAATAGCGGCGACAAGCAATGGCGCCTTGGGGGGAGGGGTAACTCGAATCGGTGCGGGGCGGAGCGTGGCCATTCTGTACGTTAGTACAATTATATATTCTGACCTTGGGGCGAAGTTCCCACGCGGGCCCAGTGTGGATTAGGACTTACACACACCAGAGAATTTCTTCGCAGGTGTATGCAGATTTCCTCGCGATTTTTTCCTTCACGTAAAGCTTAAATTCGAAAAAACTCAGAGGTGCGAACCCGGACTCAAACTCACGACCCTCTGCTTGAGACGCCACAGGTCACAAACCACTAGGCTACTACGATTATATTTATTTAGGTAATGAGTGGCATTAAAAATATATTTTTGTTAATAACACGCCACGCGTGGACTAAAGTCTTGTAGTCACATTAGAAAACGATTATTTTTGATGAATCATGTCTAAGAACCAGCGCCAAGAAACCACCTTTCAAATAAAAAAAACCGCATCCGAATCGGTCCACCCGTTTAAGAGCTATGATGCCACAGACAGACACACAGACAGACAGACAGACAGACAGACACACACATAGCGGTCAAACTTATAACACCCCTCTTTTTGTGTCGGGGGTTAAAAAGGATAAACAGCGACAATTCACTAACATCTCCCATCTTCTATTTTTCCTACAAAAAATAAACATGCAAAGAGGATAGGTAAAGCTTTTGGAGTATTTGATTACCTCAATCCATTGCTTTGAAAAACAAGTTTTTTTTCCTCAAATATAAGTTTGCTTTAATCCTTTCCTTTTTTATTTCAGTTAATTAAATCTTCTCCGATTTTGAGCGTTTGTGTTTATAAGAAAGCTTTCAAGTGTTAATACCCTTTGGATGAAATAAATTCCTAATTTAAATAAACTGCAGATTTCAGTAATTATTTAATTAAGAAATAACCCTTTACAAAATTTTATCTCCATTCTGTTACATGTCTTTGTGCTGTTAAATTTAATGAACTGAAACTATTACTTTGCTCACCCGCGACCTTATGATAGTTACGTTTATTTATTTATTTGTCATGGAGAAACAACAGAGACGGAAATATGAAAAGACGGTTATTGTAATGAAGTTAACAAAAACAGTAACTGTGATAACTTGAGATAACTTGCTTAACTAAAATAACACTTACGTATCACAAACAACACGTTTATGTAAGAAATGCGTGTTCATGCAGTTCTTCCACCTCCACATTGTATGAACACACACAAATCACAATAATCCAACTATCACCACCACCAAACTACACAGACGCGTTTCGAACTCTTTGACTCTTTATTCGAAGATGAGCTCTGGTTGAGTTCGAAACGTGTCAGTGTAGTTTGGTGGTGGTGATAGTTGGGTTTGTGTGATTTGTGTGTGTTCGTATAGTGTGGAGCTGGAGGAACTGCATGAACACGCATTTCTTACATAAACGTAACTTAACTGCCATAAGGTCGCGGGTGAGCAAAGTAATTGTTTCAGTTCATTAAACTGTATGCTGTTCAACAGTTATTCACTTTATTGTTAGCTAACATAGATCGTTGTTATGCAAAAAGTTTTTACTTAAATACTGATTTAACAGCACCCAAAAGAAATTTACTTTTTTAGGCATAGTGGTAACGAAACCCTCAGTGTGCAGCTCCGACTCGCACTTGGCCAGCTAATTTATATTAATCACAATCATAATGCTTTAACTCACAAATTTTCTGAATAAACAAATATTTATTTTATTATAACACAGCTTACTTATTATTTTGCGTCAGAGACTCCTCTATATCTTCATTAGGATGTTCTATTCCCCCATGAGTACAGTCGATAAAAAAGGAATAAGAAATTCAATACAAATATACTTATTGTAGATATACGACGTGACTATATACTACCAGAGTGATTAGACACGTAACGATTATTAAGATTTTGTCTGTCTTGGTAGTTATTCATGGCCAGTTAAATAGCCCTAACACAAAAAAAATAGGAGGACTCTAAATTTCATACTTGTATTTTCTTCCAGAAATAATGTCGCCACTTTTTCGCTTCTCCTGCAGTTGAGAAGAAACTTTTTGAATCACGATCTCTGTAATAACTAACAACCCACTTTTTGAGCAATAAAAGTGAGCCGAGAACATAAATAAACTAAAAATTGTTTCAGCACGCATGACGTTTCTGTTCCAGTGATTATTAGCGCAGCGCTAAATAATAATGGTCTATCACAAACACTTACAAACTTATCTTGACCCCTGACCCAGTGCTATTTTTAGTCGACCTCATCTCCCAACACTATGGTGTCAGTTCGCAACAGGTTTTCCCATATGGAACAATAGTACGCCTCCGTAGTAGAATCCATCGTATAGTTGGCGACAATTGAGCCGAGCCCGATGTCTCGCCTTCAATCGGATCGCGTTTTTATTGCTAACATAAAACATATTGTGCAGATACACAGTGAGTATAGCTGCGAATCATGTAAGAAATATTTTCCGTATTTTTTGTAGCGTATTTGTTTGTGTTTTATTAAATTACTAACGACCCGCCCCGGCTTTTGCTGATACTAAAATTATATTACAGAATGTCTTTTTATACAACGTTCACAACTTTTTTGTCATTTTAGACCTTTATTATGTGCCTATAATGCGCTGCCCCCCCCCCCCCCCTCCCCCGGCCGGTACCGCCGCAACCGCTATGTCCCTGCATTTTAAATCTGTAAAGGGCCATACAAAGGTAAAGGTTAAGGTACTTAATTGGATAAGGATTAATGCTGCATTGCTTAAAATAGCTTCGTAAATAAGCCATTATTTCTCGTAAAAAGTAAAGTAATAATAATTGTAAGCTAAGCATTTCGCAAAACCTAAAAAAATGGTTGAAAGGTTTCAATTAAATATTTGTACCTAACTGTCATTGTACTTATTTAATGTTATAACCAATTTTTCTCTCTATTGATATTTGACATTCGAAAGCGGGTTGGTTTCCCACGATGTTCTCAAAATAACATGGATGATTGGGCTTCGAATAAAAATGTTTTTCTCGTGCATAACAGACATATTGATAGAATTACGCATTTGCATCACAGATTGGGCAGGGTTTGCCCCAATCAACAATTACTTTACTTGTACGCCACAAATAAATAAAATACTTTTTCATAGCGAAAAAATACTGATAGCTCACGTCCATGATCGAGTTTAGCTTCGAGCTAATCCGTAACCCTTCTTCTTAGAGCCACACGTTACGGCGTGTCATATGATTTTCTTTTACTTATACCAAGGAAGATAATAGATTTTACTTATACTTAGTACTATTGACGATTCGTATCTCACGTATCATGACAATCTTATGATACGTACATTAGTATAATAACAATAAATAATTGACGAAGGTAATTGTCTTGTATTGGACTAAACTAACCGGGACAAGGCATTGTCCATGACTATGCAAATGGAGTCTGTTCAGTGGCGATTACACGCAAACCCACTCGCTACTCGATGTCTAATTGACACCGAGTACCTATACAGCAGGCGATTAAATCAGTATGAAATACCTAACATAGCTAGTGATTGAATGTGAAGCAACATTATTGTGGTAGGTACTGACCAGTACCAAAGAATCTGCCTATTGTGTTTAACGCATTCGCTGCCAGCTGTCATACTCTAGATTTCTTCAGGTGCCACAAACGCACAAGTGCGTTCAAATAACTGCAAAAACCATGACAGCGAAAATTACTGGCCAAAATTACCTAAATGAAAGATTTGATAGAGAAACAAATCTTCTATACCTACACTAGCTGACCCGGCGAACTTTGTTCCGCCTTAGAGTAGAGGCAAAAAAAAATGAAACCCCCTTTAATACCGCCGCACCTCCCCCCCCCCCAGCCTTTTTTCGTTCTGAGAGGAAGCCTATGCCTAGCAATGAGACATATATAGACCAAGATGAGAAAAAGTTATATTTCTGACTGGCTGACTTACTGACATACAACGCACAACCTAAACCAGAAATTTAAAATGTGGCAGACATACAAAAATAATAATAATAATAAATCATGGGACAATTGACACTAATTGACCTAGTCCCAAACTAAGCAAAGCTTGTACTATCGGTACTAAATAGACAACGGATAAACTGTGTGTCAATTGAAATTGCAAACAATGTAAACAAACCTTGTATTTAAAATGTCTTTAATTTCCACTTTCCATCATCAAATACTGCTAAATCCGTGTGTTATTTAATCAATACTTACCACAACACTATCCTAAACCATTAAAACAATAAACAAGTGCTAGGTTCATTAAAAGGTTCATTTACATTGTTCGCAATTTCAATTGACATTGATTTTAAATATATGTACTTACATACATACCTTAAATACACGACGGTTAAAAGGCAAAACGCATGAAGTACTGCTGAAGTAGTGAATACTTAAATACATATTAAACACCCAAGACCCGAGAACAAACATTCGTATTTTTCACACAAATAATTTATGTGCCCCGATCGGGAATGGAACCCGGGATCTCAAGCTTCGTAGTCATGTTCTCTAATGACTAGACTAACCGGTCGTCTAATATTTCTTTAAGAACATAGAAGTGCCACTGTAGGGAAACTTCGACCTTTCCACGGGTCAAAGACCTAGCCAGTACTCTATTCTTCCAAAGGAGCGAAACCGCGGGATAAAATTAGTAAAGAGAAAGTTACGTACATAGTTAAATTATAATTATTTATTGAATTAGGCGTTACTTATCGGAGGTCCATATTAATGAACTGAAACAATTACGTACAGTGTGCAGGTGGAGGAACTGCATGATCGATCACGCATATTTTACATAAACGTAGCTATCGTAAGGTCGCGGGTGAGCAAAGTAACCAATTGTTTCAATTCATTTATAATTATACGTCTATTTAACTATTCAATGGGGGAACGCTGCCAGTATCTTCGGAACCTTGCCTAAGGGGACTCCTTTTCATAATATGTTTAGCTATTTATTTCATTTCATGTAGGTATCTACTTTTAGTTCAAGATAGTTGTATGTACATGACCAGAGGCCGTATTGACTAACTCTCGGCCTCTTGAAATCACATTCTCCGTCTCTTTCACCCCTCATATTAAACTGTGTGACAGTAAGAAACAATGAAAACGATAGTGAACCCAAGTGCGTTAGACAACAAGGGATCACGATTGACAAAGATAAGCTTGGATTCAATCGTATCAAGCACAATACGTCCACGCTGACAATGGTCGCTTGAACCCTGTCGTCCGGCAAACCATGACTCCGATGTAGGATAGTATCGCTACACCCTACACGTAGCACGTGTTCCTTTGCAGAGTGGGCTCATAGCCGACGCTTCCGCATAATGGAGTAGCCGAGGCCTAAGGTTACAAACCCGATTAACACGGACACATTGAAACCAAATGCACCGGCCTATCACGTGACTTCACCTGCTATATTATATCTTAGGTACTTTGAGTTTTTCTGTCAATATTCAACATGGTGAAGGTTTGTATTGCTGAACGAGTTTTGTATTGCTGAAGTTTACGTAACAACAGAACTATTATTATACAGTATATTGTTTCGGTAACATCGCAGAGGTCAGAACGTCGAGAAAATCTTGGCAATATACATAAAATCGTGATGAAGTCATGGGTGCTGCATATGTGGAACATATGAAAAAAAGCATAAATCATTGAACCAGGTCGAATAGAAAAAGGCTGTTTTGAAATTGGCAATTAAGTAGTAAAAAAATGTGTATTGCTAGATTAGATACTATTTTACGAAACATCTACAAAATGTCTACTTTATCATCTGTCTATTTCTTTTTAACTAACACAGTGAGGAAAGAAAAGCTAAATGACAAACGGAGAATGACTAAACTAAGTGTAAACTAAATTAAACTGTGAATTAGTGTATCTTATACGTCATTAAGATACAGTAATAAATATAGCATTAATATTAAAAAAGCAATGTTTGAATTAAGTACCCCTGCCCGTCAGCTTATTAATGTGATAGACGGTAATAAAGTGGGGCTTGGGCGGGCTTAAACGCAAATGGAGCCGCGAATTCTGTTAATTAATAAAGATTTTATGCCCATTAGGTAGATGTTACAATATAAAATAAACACGCAGGACGATGCCATTGGCGCTGTATGTATGATTGCTGGAGACTAACCTTTAACCTCATTACATTATTCATAAACAGTAGTTGAACTTTTGTTAACTTTACATTCGTTTGTCTTTATACGTCACTTTGACATTTGTCTTTGCTCCAGCAAAGAGAAAACATAAGTTTTCACGAATAAGTTTGTAATTTATGAATACCTATAAAGGAGTAACGTTACTGAATAACAGACTGACGGAATACGCACGGCCTAAATTACTAGAACTAGAGATTTAAAATTTGACAGACATAATTCCTCAGAGTCAAAAAGGGGCACTAAGAAGGTATTTTTCGAAATACGGGGATTTATACTGTCCTATCAAAGTGGCTCTATCAGCGTAACGGAACTGTTAGAGACCTATATCTACTTAATAACTATTAGAAGCATCAAATTTGGGCATGCATGTAGATAGGCAAGTAGATTACCTAAAAACCATTTTCGGAGTTTCCCAAAAATCTCACGTCATAACAACGAAGATTATTTAGGTCAAATAGAGTTAATTTCTCGAAGAAAGTAGTGTCTTAATTCTTACTATTTTTGAGATATTCAATAATTAAATTTAATGGCTGAACCACTGTAAAAGGTCCTTTATTACGTTCTCTTATTATTTATTTTTCGTCAGTAAAGAGTTTTCCATACATATCTATTCGCTACAAGAAGATTATTGAGGCGAGTTCGTTCGACATTACATACTTTTTCTTTTGTTATGTGTCACATTAATGTCATAATCATAAACATTGGTATTGTATAATCGTGTTTATCTCAACGGAAAATGATGTGTTTTTTTTTTCGATTTTAACAAAAATTAATATGCCAGGTAGTTTCTGTTAATCTACCGAGTAACGTGTCGAATTTAACGGAAATCAAAAAAAAAGACGGTGTTTGCTACAGAGTGACTAAAAAAACGTATGCAGTTGGTACTTTAAAGTGTAGAGAGCGGTTTTCATTAGACAGGGCATTTGCATGTTATTCATTAGCTCTCTTCGGACCTACACGATGAAGTCAGGGAGATTTTAACATCATAATTCGTCGCCTTCCCCGCTAATTGTCGTATCTAACAAGGCATCTCCATGCTAGTTACGACAATTACCATGGAGAGCGACAAATTGCGACCAACCGACATACCACTTACGGAACGTTACTGCACAGGCCTTATAAATACTACGAAATTTGATTTTCGAACTTTGTAGGTATCGTGCCGTTCCGTTCATGCTAATAATATTAAACAAAAGAGTGAAAGAAATGGCACAATACGAACTTCGAATTTCTAATTTCATTTGGCCCCTCTGTGTATGACGTAATCGTGATGTCGTCGAATTGTCGTATCCCAATAACGGACTATCGTTGCTGTGTCGTACTGACACGGTCGCTTATACGTATACATATGTATTTAAATGGTATGAATTCAATGTATGCATCCGAAATAATTTGATGTAACCCAAAAATAAACAGTACTAAACTATGCAGGAACTTTGCAAGCGACTTTACAATGATATATTAGAGCGGGCAATTTATTTCACTGGCTATTTATACAAAACAAAAGTTTTAAAGCTCACAAAGGCCGGTCCTTAGGTATGTTTTATTAATGAGATCCCTTTTTATGGTATTTGTTTCAGTTTTATTACTTTCAAAGTGATTTGTTTGGTAGAGGGCGAGCCTATGCTAAAGCGGGAGTTATTTATGTTGTTAGCTTATTTAATTATTTTTTATATGAAATTACCTAGTAAAGTTTCCAACGTGACATTGAAAGAGTGGTTGATAGTGGAGTATGAATCGCCCCCGCAGCGTTACTCATGAAACTGTCATCGCTCTCGCCGAGTGAACGCAACCTGTGGAGTGAATTTTTGCATTTATTTACATGACTCGCCGCGTTCGTACTCGGCCTTTATTCATCGCGTCTTCATTCCGAGCAGATTAACTTCTTTTGTGAAACAATCTGAATTTACTGAGAACTAAAATGATTAAATAATTTTGTTGCTGACGGTTTTGAGACCCTGGGTCCTTGGGGTCCCGGCGCACACAACTTAATTAATTAAAGAACTGCAAAGCGTCTGGTCGACACACGGATGTCTCGACAGTTATCTCTCTCAACGAATCGTTTGGGTACGATGCCACGGGGGCCTTTTTTAGAGTTAGGCTGTTTCGCCACCCATTGATTAATTTTAATTGATGGATAAATGTGATGCCGTCTCCGTCTATTCGAACAAAACAAACAGACGGCATCACATTTATCCGTCAAATAAATTTAATCAATGGACGGTGAAACAGGGGGTTAGTCTAGTAGTTTTTAAGTTAGATATTTAGTTTATAGTTAAGTTTTAATTATTGTTATTGTTTCTTAATATTTGTATAAAATAAAAAAATAAAAATTCTTTATTTCCTTTAACAAGCATGATAATAAATGCAGTTTTCCGGGGCCTCCCTTTAGGCTTACAGTGCCTGTGTTAGGACGACCCGCTCTTCCTTTGCTTAGGTGGTAGGTGGTAGGTATTCTATGAATAAATGTAATATTTTAAATTGACCAAACAATAATATATGAGGTACGTGTGGTAGATACAATATATGTAATTTTATCCATCTTATCTTAACAAACACACAAAATAATTCATAATCGTGGTAGGAACATAAATCGAATAATCGAAAAGAAACACTTTTTAGAGCCACCACTTAATAATGTAGGTCTTGTCAGTAATTGATAATTTGTTCGACCAATGGCTTGTGAAATTGTAGAACAGCAATGCTCCGCTTATATTGAGCCTCAAGTCGTAATAAGCATTTAGATCTGAGACGGTATTCAAATTATAAAAAAATATTTCAGCCAAAAATCTATTAACTTTTTTGGACGATGAAATCAAATCGTCGCAAATTCGATTTACTTAGTAACTGTGGGCGGGAAATGTACCTATCCATTGTAGAACAAGGGAACTTCAAAGCCGCCTTGCGAGAAAAACAATTCTCGCTTTAAACTGCTTCCTTATAAAAACTGCGAGAGAACAGTGGGCTAAGAAAATTATTTATTTAAAGGGTTTTGACGGAATGAGTGAGGCTTTGATTGCGTCTGCCGACGTATCTGCATCACAAAGGCTACTCTTTTTAATTAGGTGACTATTCTAAAGTCGCCTTCGCATACAAATGAAGAAGATTAGCACGGTCTCGCGAACAGTTCACTTTCCATTTTTCCTTTGACAGAGATTTGAAGGTTCTACTTTATTTTGGAACTTAATTGAACGAACTGAACAGAATGGCTCTTACTTTTGAGTTTAGCACCCTGAGAAAATAATCCAAAGTTTTACGGTGCTTCCCACTCAATACTAATCTTGACTTGAAAATGTATACATAAAAAATGTACTCCGTTTGATAAAGTATTGCTTAAAAGTTGCTTATGGTACTAATCTTTAAAGAAATAATCAATGGTTTTATATAATTTAATTATTGTGATTAACTTGGCTAGAATGCAAAGTCAAGAATAAATGGATCCGAACCCGCTTTAGTTAATATACATTTAGCTCAACCACACCGCAGACGAGCTTATGGACACAAGAGCAGCAAAAAGGACAGAGCAATGACTTGATCCTATAATGATCAACTTTCACAATAGCGGCTCAAGTTGTGTGTCTGCCAACATAGCGGGGATAATTGAAAAGTTCGTCTAGTCCGAACTGCTCCTGCTCAACTGCTGCATTTTTAAAACAAAAGTTGCACTTGAAACAAAACTGTCTACATTGTTAAACGAACTAAACCCCAGACTCGAGCGTTTGATACAACAGAACGAACTCGAAAATAAACTTTACTAGTCTATTGAAAAAAAATCTAGGTACTTAACTGATATTTTATCCGTAGAATCTTGTCCCCAAAAACAACGTCAGAAAGTATAAATATACTTCTCTGTCCCCAACGTCTCCAAAAAACTTCACCGCCATAACGTCTGATCTCGACGAAAATAAAATTTACTACGTGGCTGAAACGGATGTGTTCTGTTGCTCTTGGCAAAACTTAAAAAGATTACAAAGTTTCTCGTGGCGGCGGTTGTGGCGTCGGGGCTCTGACTTGGCGTCCCGTTATTGTTTATATCACTTATCTACTCATAATGCCGCAAATATTTGCTAAAGCTGATTACAAAATTGGAACCTCTACTTTAACTACATAAAGTTGAGATTGTATGTACTAAGAATGTGCGACTTTTCCTTTATTACCCCGTCAGTTCAAATAAGTAGAAATGAACGCCTATGTTTAAAGTATAAAGTCAAAGTACCCGAATAATATATTATCCAGAGAAGTAAATTAATCACAGTGGAAATGTTAGGTAGGTGCACATCCAGAACATATTATTTTAAAAACAATCTACTTAAAAGGAAACTGTTCACGAAGCGATAAAACTTATTTTCTTGTTCCAACAGTTTGTCCCGTCGTAACGTGGTGAAAATAAAACCAACGTGACTATATCCAGCTCGTTAAATCTAATACTTTGTAACCCTTACTAATATCTCCTGATTTAATTCTGGATAGGGAAGCAGTATTAACGTCGCCCGGGGGACCTCGCTGGCGCAGTCAACAGTGGTCCTACGTGGAGTTATATTAATGGGAGTTTAAGAGGATCTTGTATTACGTAAATAAAATAAATATAATAAACGTTAAGTCTTTCGGTTCCTTTTATTAATACAGAAGCTACGAGTATTAAGTCATGTATTTTATATTGAATTTTATTTCAAAGATGATATTCAACTAAATAGTGTTGTTTCTCAAAAGCTGATTTCACATACTTAATTGCAGAAAATGTATGTATGCGTATAACTTTAAAACGGTTGCACCTATTTGTCTAATTGGCATTAATCACTTTTTTACAGAGTGGTCTAATTTCAAAACCGTTTCGAGGAATAGGTTTATTATCTCATTTAATAAAATTTTAGTAAAAAAATACTAAATGATCGTGTGTATTTTTGCAAAATAATGTTTGACCTTTGTTTGACCTTCATCGTGGCATTAACTTTGAAATTCTTTGCAAGAAGAAAAAAAGCCGTTCGTCTAGTTTCTCTACACTATTATCTGTCACTTTAACGTAGTTGTCACCTGTTAGTTTAAGGATAGGGGAGACCGAGGACAGTTGACACAGAGGAGAGTTGACACAACGTTGATTTTTTAGAACTTCAAAGTTTACACGATGTATTGTTGCGAAAGTTGTAGCCAAAAGAGTATTTGAAAAACTATTAAACAAAATCAGAACTGGAACTTGTACAGGCAAGTATTTCGATCGAAGAATCTAAACGTAGTGATTATAATTCTCTTGGAATAATTGGCAACTTTAGTGGTATTATTATTAAAGATAACATGAAAAGTGACATTGTAAGATGACAACTAACCATCGATTGCGACACAATTTCTTTTTTGCATTTATTGTGTCTGTGATTTATACACAGATTCAGCCGCGGCATGTAATTTACGAGAAGTCATATCTCAAATTTTCAATAAATTATAAAAAATGATTGGAGTGGTGAATTGCTGAAATATTCAAATTGGTTTCTTAGAATGCTCTATATTTTCGATAAAAAAAAATAAAAAGGGGTGTTAGAAAAAATTAACAAGCCCAATTCTTTTTTTGTTGTGTTAGTAACTATTGAGACAAGGTTTGTAGAATATTTTTAAAAATAAAACTAGAACAGTTTATTTGCATTTTTCAAAGGCCGGATGTTTCGCTAGAGACATTAAAGTAGGTAATTCAAAAAAGTATTTTTTATAAGGTAGAAGGAAAAGGAGCGAGCAATCTCCGCCGCCCATGGACACCCGGCACAAATAGAATTACGGGCACAACATCGGCCTTTTGAAAAAAGTGAGCTCGTTTAATAATATGCAAACTTTGTTAAAGGTAACTTATAGTATCAACAAACTTATCAGAACAGAAAAAGTCGAAACGATACATCGCAGTATTTACAATAGCATCCATTAAATACATGTTCAAAACAATGAAGTTGACGTTAGCGTGTTATTTTGGTCGGGCAGGGCTTATCCAGCGGATAGCCTCACTAACAAGGGTTCTGTAAGACGGGTTCAAAGATGACACCCACGTCATGCCCTCGAAGGCTGCCGGTACCTGGCACAGCACAGGCTAGTAAAACCAGACATCTCATTTGTGATTAGAACATAATAATATAAATTCTCAACGTGGGTGATAATGATAACCCCTTGTTGGTGTTGAAGACGGTAGAACGCTTAAGAAAATTAGGAAATGCTACTTAGTTAACAAAATATAAGGAGGAGCTGGATTTGTTTTAATCTTATAAGTCCAGTTTAGACTTGAAAGAAAAAAAATTTGAACGTTGCATGACATTTCGAGGCCGTAAAGTGGACGAGTTTAAAGTTGTCAATCGAGGGCCGCAATGCAACTTGCAAGATTTTTCTCGACAGTCTAACTGACCTTGAGGGTGAGGCCAAACGAACGTAATTAGGGTTCCTTACCTCAAAAGGAAAAACGGAACCCTTATAGGATCACTTTGTTGTCCGTCCGTCCGTCCGTCCGTCTGTCTGTCAAGACCCTTTTTCTCAGGAACGCGTGGAGGTATTAAGCTGAAATTTATATCAAATACTCAAGTCTACTGTCCCTTGGAGCTGTGAAAAAATGAAACTTCTAAGCCAACGCAATCAAAAGATACAGCCGTTTGAATTTCCGCATATTTTCGAAACTCGCAAGGGAATCAAAACCTAAAGGGTACTTCCCGTAAACTCAGAATCTTGAAATTTGATACGATGCAAGGTCTTATAGCACAGATAAAGGAAAAATTGCGAAAAGCATAAATTTTTTTGTTTGTCTGTCTATATCAGTAAACAACGCACATTTTCGACACTCGCAAGGGAATCAAAACCTACAGGGTACTTCCCGTGAACTCAGAACCTTGAAATTTGGTACGAAGCAAGGTCTTATAGCACAGATAAAGGAAAAATTGCGAAAAGCATAATTTTTTTTGTCTGTCTGTCTATTATCAATAACCAATCTACAATGATCCCACACTGCGCACATTTTGCTTAGGAGCAGGGGTCTGCTAAGACTGGATGTTCATAGATACATATAAATTTGTACGGAACCGACTCGCACTCGCACTCGCACTCGGTTTTTTTTTTGTTGTGTGTCTCATATTTTCGGTCGCGTAATTTCTATTTGGTTTTATACAAATTCCAGTTTGTGGTCACGGCGTCGCAAAATGATTGTTACATAAATCTATCTAATCTAATCTATCTATCTATCTATCTAATACCTTTAAAGGAGCAATTCTTGTATATATATATGTATATATATAATCAGGATCTCGGAAACGGCTCCAACGATTTCGATGAAATTTGGTATGTGGGGGTTTTCGGGGATGAAAAACTGATCTAGCTATGTTTCATTTTCAGAAAATCGCTTTTACTCGTGTTTTCTGGCTATTTTTGTTTGCATTAGAATATAAAGCTAAATTTCGCTGACTTCGAGCAGATCATAATGGCACATTAGAAATCGGGTGGTCGCGGATCCAGCCGACCTCGGTTCGATTCCACGTTTTTTTTTCAAGATTTTTTAGTTTTTTTTTTAAGTTTATTTTTCATGAATAAACGTCAAGTTTCTTCTTTTGTGAGAAAAAGTATTATAGGGAACGTGCAGTAACTATAGGCGGCAGCACTAATGCGACAGAAGAGACACTATGCGGACAGTAAAACAAACTTATTAAGGTAAAACATTCAAATTGATGGCACCCTTATGGCACCAGTTGGCAGCACCGTCTATGTGCACGTTCCCTATTGGGAGCACAGAACAGGAAAAGCCGGTTGTCTGTAAAGTCGGTTTACGGACGATAGTTTAACGTGACTCCCCCCCCCCCCCCCCCCACCCCCTCCGGTGTTTTTGTCAAATATCTTGAAAACGGTGCATCCTACGGCAAAATCAATGAAATTTTCATCCCCCCTTTAATACCCCCGCGCTCCCTCCCCCGCATCCCCTCCCCGCATCCCCTCCCCCTTCTCACCCCTCCCCCCTATCACCCCCCCACTCCGGTGTTTTTGTCAAATATCTTGAAAACGGTGCATCCTACGGCAAAATCAATGAAATTTTCATCCCCCCTTTGAAACCTCCTGAACCCCCTCCCCCGCCCCCCTCCCCCGCACATATATAATCAGGATCTCGGAAACGGCTCCAACGATTTCGATGAAAATTGGTATTTGGGGGTTTTCGGGGATGAAAAATTGATCTAGCTTGGTCTTATCTCTGGGAAAACGCTTGGTACCGAGTTTCTGCCCGAGCAGAGCTCGGTCGCCCAGGTACTATAATTTATGTATGAAACCAAAATTACGCGACTCACAACTCAAAAAATTACGTTTGTTTGGAATCACCCTTACGATATTGATTCGAAACTGATGAAGAAAACTAACGGTTGTTATGCTGTTACCTTGTTTTACGGCCGTTCTCCGACGGCGTCTTAGCTCAGGTTGCAGCTTGTTTGTCGGGAATAATTAACAGTTTTGCATGAATTATAGGTCGATACGCAAACACACGTATACAGTACCTACCTTTACTTCGTACACACGAGGTGTGAAGGTGTGTTTTTAATAGCGCCCCGGTTGGAAAAACAAAGCTTTCTCGCTGTTTGTAAGTCCGAAAATTTTGTTTGTAGCTTTCATGAAATTTACTTATTGAAAAAGATTTCACTTAAATACATTTTAATACAAGTACATTAAGTTTAATAGATAAATGGATAGATAAAACGTTCATTTGATGTTGCAAGCACACACAATCAAGATTACAAAAATACACAAATTAACATAGGTTACTTTTTATCACGGGAAGTGCAAAGTTCCCGCGGCGTGCAGATATAAAGTTACGAACTAAACCTAATCTATAACTCTGATTTAAACGAGCGTTATTTTAACGTCATCATTTCGCTTATTGACTGATTATCATGAAAAAAATCATACGATGTCAGTTTTTTCATAAATATAGGTACATAACGATCACTCACATAATTCACAGGACATGTTTTGAATCCACCGCTCACCCTATAACCGTAATGGATTAGTTATGGAGACAAACACGACTGCAACTAAAGTTTCCCCCACGCGGAATATATAGCCAGGTGAGCGGAAGCGCACACATCGATAGTAATATCAAATGAAATATAAATAAATTGCCTTCCTCGGGAATTGTCCCGGAGACGACGTTTATTGGTTTGTTTGCGTTGAAACTTGGCGCCCTGTCAGCTACCTGCCCGCAGCTACGCGATCTCACTTAATAAAGGTTATCATTGTTTTTCAATCATACAAACCACTGCGAACAACATTCGTAAGTTCTCAAAGGTACAAGGTACTTTCGGACTCTTTAAATATTTATCTTTTTTATCACACAAAACGTAAAGGAACATCGTAACACTTCCAGAGAAAGAGAAAAAAGATTAATATTTAACATAGTCCGTCAGATTCAGTCTTTTCAAGGAACAATTTTTCCCTTTTTTCTTGTTTTTAATAAACTTTTTTATATTCCATTCCGTAGAATGACAAAATAATATTCCTTTGTTATTGTTACCAATGTAGGTACACAATTTGGTGGCTGGCGCCGTCGTATTTCAAGAAATCGCGAGGAGCAACATGAAATAGCAATAATTTCCCCGCAATTTAACAAAGGAACACAAACAAATTCATACTTATTTCCGCAAAAATAGACATCTGTGTTCATGTATAATTAACTTTTGGCGGTAGAAGGAAACCCCGAATCCATTGAACGGAATAAAGAAGTTATATAAAATGGGGTTTCCTTAGGGGAGCGAGGTGAGTGAGGCGTCCAGAAAGTTCGGCAGGTTGTGCGATAAACGTGAATTTATGTGGGCGCCGCTGCCCGCCTCCCGCCGCCCCGTCGCGAACAACACGCGCTAAAAGCAGCTCGCTCCGCAATAGGTCGCTACCGCACTCGTAAACCAAGAGTACCCACGTCGCGCGAGAAACAGCAGCCGCCTTATCTATCGCCGAGGAATACTGCTTCAACTTACTTCAATAACAATACCCTTTATGATAACTCAAGTACTTGCTACTAATTCTATCGATTATTTTTTTTAATATATATATCCATCGATACTATGGATGTTCCCGCCAATGACGAGATTGATAAAGACACTATCGGTTGGCCATTGCGTTGTTACGTGGCTTCGGTATAATGCTACTACTTAGTTTGCAAGAAATCAGAAAATCACGGCCGTCATTAAATGCCAACCGAACCATCTTCGATGCCAGCTTGAGATCAGCTATATCATATAATTTTTATAACGTCAAAATCATCACATCAATCGCTGAGTCGACTCAATTTCTAAACAACTTTGTTTGTTCCAAGTTTGACTCAGTTCACGACTGTAGAAACAAAAGCAAGTTAAAATAACAAGATTCACGTTCCAGTAGGAAGCGGTACCGATATCAATTGATCACAAAGTTGCAACGACACAGGCTGCAAACAGTAAAACCTTCGCGGTGAATTCCGTGTACCGTGAAATACTTTGTGTGGTGAGCCGGCCATTTGTTCTGTGTCGGCTCACTAGCTACACCACGCATAGTAATCAACAAAGCCAACCGACACTCGGCAATCACTGCAAATGCTTGCGGAATTGAATCTTCCTGCCTATTTTGTATAGCTTTAGGTGATTAAGGTACTCGAAGTACGTTAGGTATGCTTTGCGTTCACAGGCATTCTTGGCGTATGTTACCATTACAGCTAATAGTAGGTATATCGATTTGACCTCACTTGTATACAGATATCAATAGCCAATAGTCTTCCGGATAATTAAGAAGATAAATCGAATCATGGACCTTATTTGCCTTAAAATATGAGAAATATTAGGGCATCAGCTAAGCAAGTCGAGGCTGTTAGCTCACGGCAACTCCCAAAGCGGTGACTAACATTTACCGCATAGAATTTACCTAAACCTTGAAACAGTATACAAAGACAGTACGCTCAAGTGACTTAATAAATGAAATTGAACGTTCCTTTGATAGGATTTTCGTGTAATATATACAGTAAATGCATAATTCAAAGATAAATGTAAATGTTTGTGCTAGGTGGCGTGATTCGCGCGAGCGATCCGACGCTACATGAGACGAACTTGTTGTTTTATGTATGAGGCCTTTTCAATTCATTTGGGCAATACTCTTGTACCTTTGTCCTTTCCGGGTCAGTTATTTATTGCCAGTCATTTGCACTAAATCTGCTGAAGGTACATACATTATGTACAGCGGGTACTCATTTTAGACTGTTCATCATCAAATAGAAGAAGATAGTAGGTACTTTTATTTTTCAAATTTTCTCGTTAGTTCAGAGTGACCATATTTTTACCTTGCTTTTCCACTACCAAACCTACCTACCTTTGGCAGTTGAAAAGCAAGGTAGGTATTAATAAATATTGTAGTTGTCACTGACCTCCGCAAAGTAACGCTTGAATCGATCAATTATCATGAAAAGGATAGATTCCTAAAAAAAATATAATTAGTTCGTCAGTTAGGCTATCAAAAAATATTAAACCATGTATTTTATTATTGTAGATTAAACAAAAACCCGTTCAAGTATTGAGTGGAGTCACGCCTATGTAATTTTTTTACTTAAAAGTGACTTTCTTCTTTATTTTTTTGCTTGATTGACAAAAGAAAAAACACAGTCCAATATTTTTGATAATTTAACTGACGGACTAATTAATTATATTTTTTCCAAGTTTTAGCATACTGTAGCAACATTATCAAAAAATAGACATTCCTGAAAACGTACGACTTATTTAAACGAATAAGTTGAAATATAGTCGTAAATTGTTGAGTAGATACTCCAATAACTTATCCGCCTACGGAAAGGATTTTATATAAATATATGGAACGTGTATACGCAAGGTAAGGATTCCCTTCCTCGCCAATTTATTTCAATTTAAACTAAGCCGCTTGTCGATATGCTTGCTCGGGAATAGGTATCTTCCGGATCTCCCGGAAAAAAACACAAATGATGCAATAAATATGTCGTGGTATTACGGTACGCGTGCGGTAAATGGATATATACTATAATATGTACATATAAATCGTTATTGAGGGAGTACGTGAATATGAATAATAAAACGACCAGATGGCCTAGTGGTTAGAGAACCTGACTATGAAGCTTGAGGTCCCGGCTTCGATTCCCGTGTCGGGGCTGAAAAATACGAATGTTTGTTCCCGGGTCTTGGGTGTTTAATATGTATTTAAGTATGTATCTTTCTATATAAGTAGGTCTATCCGTTGCCTAGTACCCTCTAGGCGCGAAATTCAAAATTTTTACAGTTTTTAATTTATTGTGGGTAAACGGTGTAACTGTTTAACTTCATATGGTAAATGCGATTTTAAAACAGTGTTCCTTATAATATTGTGTAAAGCTTATTAAGAATAAAACTGTTAGCTTGATATAAAAGTTGTCAAACATAGACATTCGGACTTTCAACGTTTTGACAACTTTTATTTCAAGCTAATAGTTTTATTCTTAAAAAACTTTACATAACAATATAAAGAACACTGTTTTACAAGCGCAAATACCATATGAAGTTAAACAGTTACACCGTTTACCCACAATAAATTAAAAACTGTAAAAATTTTGAATTTCGCGCCTAGAGCGTGCGCTTCCACCTTAACACAAGCTTTCCTAGCTTACTTTGTCGTTTGTTGGTGTGAATTGTCCCGTAATATTTATTTATTTATTTATTTTTATAAAAATATATGTTAGCAAATATTATAATTACGTTTATTTTAATCGTTTGTGCTTTTATGGCTTTGTTAAAACCGGGCAAAAAATTAGTATGCTTTATTTTATTACGCTAAGAACTAGGTATTTTCATGGCAAAATAAATCTGTTCATTACATTAAATTACTGCCTTGAAATTAATGTGCTGGTTTTTTAATGTTCATTATTTGCGTTTTATCATTATCACATACCTACTTAGTTTCGTTAATAATGAAATTTGGAGGTCGAATTATAATTTTATCTTTTACCTTGTCCAATGCCAGTCTATTCAAATGATGTTTAGGTAATTCATTTACTGTAACTTATTATAATCAAATCATTATCTATTTTCTCAGCGCTTGTAAAAAAAACAGAACAAAAGTTACTGTTAAGTTTTCTCGCTGGCAAGTTGTGCTTTATTATGAAAACGAAATTATGCAAAGCAAGACAAGTAGCGGCTTCTCCCTAGATGACAGGGTAATACCTACTTTAGATCGAGTCGGTATATATAAGAAAATGGTTGCTCTCGTCAGTTCAGACCAGCGCCTTTTTAATTTAACCTATTAAGTCCCGGAAAACTAATTTAATTTCACTTTGTCCCATTTGGTGTCGAGACCCTCGGTCCGTGGGGTCCTATCGCTATGATGCTATGAAACTCTATAGAGAAATATTAATGAGGTTAGTCGACTTCATGGGAGACCGAAGAGCTGGCAGTTTCCTTGGACAAAGAAGTAGCTAAGCTACTCAAAGAGAACTATTTTATCTTCGGAACATTGCCTAAGGGACCAGTTTTCATAATAATGTTGTAGTTATATTTTTTTTATTGTTATTTTCTAAATTTAGTAGGTACATACGTCAATGCAAATGTAAACTTGAATTTGACCCACTTCCAGTAGTTGGATTTACTTTAAATTTGGTATACTTGTGTAGGTTGGATGACAATGTAAGTAAAGTCAACAAAAAGTACAGTCAGCGAAAAAGCTTACATTGAAAATGAAATTTTTAACAAAAACTTAAACATTAAACTGACCCGTGATTGACTATCACACCTGATCAAAAGTGCACATGGGGCCAAAGGCGCTCTAGCCGTCTAGAACTTACGTAACCAGGGCAGTGTCGAAGACACCCAGCTCTTAGACAGCAGTTTTCCTTCGATAATGGTTATTTGCACATGACAGCAGGTCGACGAGTGACGCGGCGCAGCCAATGCGGGTGCTGTTGACAGTCGCACTTCTTATTCGCGGATCCCGCCACTCTCGCCTCAATGCGAGCTCCGCAAACACACGCTAAGCCCTTCGATCGAACGTAAGAGAAGAATTTGCGCGATATAATAAATCGAGAGTGCGAGGTGTTATGTAATGACTCATAAAACAATTGACGGGAGTTGGGTATTGAGCTTTGTTCTTATGGGTAAGTTCGCGAAGATACGTATTGGCAAATGAGATGCCAACGTTGTGTTAATTTCTTGTACCTACACAGACCGTTCGTTTCGTTTTGTTAAAAGGTACTTTTGAACAAAACGAATAAAATATTAATATTATATACCAGTCTTAATATTATTATTAAGTAAAGAAGAATGTCTATCTGGGTGTATAGTCGAAGTGTAGGGTCGTGATCCACTGTGGGACCTTTTCACAGAAAATGACACAGTGACATCGCATTCACTGACAAGGAAAATCATTACGACACTCACTGTGAATACGCTCCACGATGGTTCCATACATTTCTTCTACTATCAGTGGCCGTTCTTCTCACTTTCCGTGAGAAAGTGCACCGCTGCATATGATATCAAATCACAAAACGTTTAACGTTTTTATATTTTACTTTTTTGCAAATCACAGTCCTCGCTAGACAATCCGCCCGCGGCTGTGATTCCATGAACATTGATTGAGTATGAAACTGTGATTGAGAACTAGTGACACTCAGTAGTGTTAGTAAGTAATTATGTTGTGAGATAATTTTGAATAAAACGGTTATCTTTATAATTATTTGGAGTGCAATCGTAGGTATCAAATCGTTCTCTGCCAGTTTATCTTGCTTTTCCATACCCAACAACGCAGGGTGGGAGAAACAAGGTAAAATGTAATAATTCTAAATCACATGATCGATTTTTTTCTCCATTTATTGTTTGTACAACTATTCAGGATAATTATCTAATACTTATATAAAAAATCTCGTCTAATACTTAAAAATCCCGTGTCACGGTGTCCGAAACGGCTTGACCGATTTTTATGAAACTTTTTGTCCATATTTGGTAGGTCTGAGAATAATAGGTCGTAGGCTTTTTATATCCCTATTCTTCACAGAACTCTTTGCGGGTATCAGCTAGTAAATTTGAAATGATTTCAGATGATCCGAAATGATTTCAGTTTGTTCGTATTTGCTTATTCATTTAAATTAATGTTATTTACATTAGTATCTACACGGTAGTTTTACAATATGGTAGGTACGTGGCTCCCTGTTAGGGGTAGAAGTGGTGAACTATTATAACAGTAAACGACCATTCGATCAAACATTACACTAGATCGATTGATATTCGGCGATACGAAAGGTTTTCCTCCTCGTCATGAAAATAAACATGAATTTGTCTCTGAACGTATCTAAAAATCGCACTGTGGAAAACTAACCGAGGTTTTTGGTTTTCCCTCGCGCAAAGTCGAAGGAAATAAAAATATTGTGTGTAGTACATCGGCAAACAGGCAATCAGTAGCATTTGCGAGCTAGCGTTAAGCAAACACTTGGGCCCGGAGTGCTTGTCAAAGACTGCTCCAATTCTTTTTTTACACACTTTATAACAGATAATAATATAAAACGGATTTTTCCTTAAGGCCGGGAGATCTTCGATGTTTTTTTAAGGGAGGGTAGAGCTACTGATTAATTGCATTTACTTGATTTATGTACATTAGAGTAGTGCCGTTTTTAACTTGAACTTTGATATTATTAACTAGTAAAGCAACGGTTTTGCTGTGTAAAATACCTTAGCAAAAATAGTAGCCACATTATTTGATTTTATAATAGACTAGCTTTTGCTCGCGACTTCGTTTGCACAGAATACAAATTTATGGTACAGCTTCTTCTTCATCTCTCTCATTGATTAAAGCAAAACTCCTAAAATCCATCGTCATTATCATCGACATCAGCTACTTAAATATAAATTCCGTTTTTTCTTTATCCCGTAGGAATTATTATAAAATCCTAATTTTTTTTTTTTGCTGTTATGATCACATACATTTATAACGAATTGATAGAGAGTCCTGTTGAATTAAATTTACAAATCGCGTTTTTTCCTTATGCCGTGGGATTTTCTGGAATACTTTAAATTAATACTTAGGGTTCCATACCCAAAGGGTAAAATCGGGACCCTATTAGGCTCCGCTGTCCGTCCGTCCATCTGTCACCAGGCTGTATCTCATGAACCGTGATAGCTAGACAGTTAAAATTTTCCCATACAACAAACGTGATTTTTTTGCTCTATATTAATAACGGCAACAGGTAGACACTTGAAATATTCACAGAATATTTAGTTATATATTCACTTTAAAACAAATAATTAAATTAAAATAAAATAGATATTTAAGGGGGGGCTCCCATACAAAAAACCTGACATTTTTGGCGTTTTTATAGATAATGGTACGGAACACTTCGTGTGCGAGTCCGACTCGCACTTGGCCGGTTTTTTACAGTTATAAGGACGAAAAGCAATAGTTACTATTTTAAACTTATGATGGTTGACTCACGCATTTTGACTTGAAAGATTTGCTGCTATACAATAGCTTGCGTCAAACTTATAGAAACTACACTCGAGTACATATATAGCGTTACCGTATTTATTTTAATTGTACCTAGTTTAATCAATATCGCTGCTTCTATTATTATTATTGTATTTGAACTGGCATCCAATTATTGATAAAGAAAAAACAAATATGAATTGTGTAGTTCACCAAAATGCTTTCACGCGCGAAGCGGGAAACAAACAAAGGATGTTTTTGCTTTAGCCATTTTCCGCCGATTTCCACATCTGGAAAAAACATGCGAATCAATTCACTGCTATATTACGTGCGGTAGGGAAATCAGATGCTGCCGTGTTGACTTGTTGCGTGTTGTTGAACTCTTCATCGTCATCTTCCCAGTCTATATACGTCAACTGCAAGACCCAGGCCTCCTCTCAGAATGAGATGGCTTGGGCCGTAGTTCCCACGTGGGCCCAGTGGATATTGCGAAATTCACACAGACCATTGAATTTCTTCGCAGGTGTGTGCAGGTTTCCTCGGGATCTTTTCCTTCATTGTAAAGCTCGAATGTAATTTCGCACATAAATTCCGAAAACTTAAGAGGTGCGAGCCCGGTCAAACCCACGATCTTCCAGTGCTTCAGACGTCATAGGTCAAACTATTAGGCTACCATAACTACTGTTGTAGTGTTGTTTTGTGTATGTTCAAGTATGTTGTTAAATTACACTAACAAAAATAAGTCAATAAGGTCAATTTAACTCGTTTTTATAGTTCAAACAACACATTTCGCCTCGCCAAAAGCCTCTTTGGAGCCAGTATACAAATGTATAATTGCGGCTTACGAAGTCGAATTAGGCTAGATAAGTCAAAAGACATAACTAGTTCGTCAGTTAGATTATAAAAAAAATATTGGACACGTCAACTAAACAAAAAAAAATTTAATATATAGCCCGTCGAAGTTCCATGTTCATGCCTTGGTAGACTTTTTACTTAGACGTGACGCCACGTACGGTCCGCGGGCCCCCGCTGCCGAACTTTGACGTGCTTTAGTCATGTTCGTTTGATTGACAAAATAAAAAATAGGTGTCCAATATTTTTTGATAATTTAACTCTCCGACTGATTGTGTTATTTTTTACTTAGGACACTGGCCAATTCTGGGTCCACGGGGGCCAAGCGCGCCCCTTTTCTGCAAAGATCTCTTAATAGCTGCCTCTTGTTATTACCAGAGGGCTATCTAATACTCTTACTCAGTGAACAGCATTGCAGACAACGTACGTGAAAGTAAGAAAGAAAAAAAACGTTTAAGCATACGTGACATCGTTTTTTTTTTAAAAGTTAGAACAACGGAAACAAAGATACATTGTCTCGAAATCGTACCAACTCAGCTAGACATCATCATCATGGTCAGCGTGACATGGTGCCACCCAGTCTTCACGCTGGCGACGATTTGGCACAGAACTTTTACTTGTAATTTTAGTAAGGATTTCCTGAAGTTTTAAAAAAAATTATTTATTAAAACCTAAATTTTCTGTCCATTTTGCGCTTACTTTAGGTAGGTACCTACCAAACATGTAAAAAAAATTATCCACGCGATTGTCTTTCTACATAAAATCTTTGCATAGACTTTACGTTTCGCTCATACTTCGATGTTTACACTCGTTATATCTAAAGACGCTCCATCATTTCTTCACACGTATACAATCTCCCTATACTTTTTTTTTTAATAATTGATTAATGCGAAAAGGATAACCCGCCAAGCGAGCAAAACTCGCCGGCCATGCATCAAACAGCAATAACATATTTTTTCAATTACAATGCAATCCCATGAATCATGTACTAGTATCGCCCGCTAGCATTCGATGACCCAAATTGGAAATATTTGTGTAGACCTTGCGAAATTTCCACTTTAGCTTTGAATTTTTCACTTGTCAAATTTATATATCGTTTGGTGCCACTTTATTTTTATTTCAAAAACCACTATTATCCAGTGCTATATAGGATTGTTGAAATATTCATTAGATTAGTAAACAAAAACGTTTTTAATTACCATGTTTAGTTTTATTGTCGATATTAATGTGCATTATTGCGTCCCGCACACGAAAGTGCTGACAAAGGGAAGCCGCAGTGACAGCTTTTGCGTTAGGTTGGTAATATATAGTTCATGGGTTCGAAGGCATTGAGGACGTTCAAGAAGACCAACTATCAATACGTAAAGACTTTACCACACTGTAAGCGAACAAGTCCGCGGAGCCCATGATATCCTCTAATGATTCACATTCGTAAACTTAACATTTATATTTATACTTTTTATACTGACTAATAATGTACAATTTTCTTAATACAACTTAAAGTGGGCTTTGTATTGTGTATTTTTCTTTGACCTCTAGCTTCACTACCAAACTGTTATGATGTAAAATAGGAAGTTGCTGTGTTAACGAAGCACTGAAGTTTGAGCAGTCAGAAACTTAGAACTGTACTATTAATAGCTCCACAATATTACGCATAGTTGTGTTTGTCTGAGGTACAGCTATATAATATCAGATTACATAAAGGATTTCAAACCTATAGGTTTTATTGTTTAAAGCGCAAACGGTTACAATAGTAGTAGTATAATAAGAAAAAATCGGCCAAGTGCGAGTCGGACTCGCGCACCGAGGGTTCCGTACAAATTTATATGTATCTATGAATATCCAGTCTTAGAAGACCCCTGCTCCTAAGCAAAATGTGCGCAGTATGGGATCATTATAGACTGGTAATTGATATAGACAGACAGAGAAAAAAATTATGCTTTTCGCAATTTTTCCTTTATCTGTGCTATAAGACCTTGCTTCGTACCAAATTTCAAGATTCTGAGTTCACGGGAAGTACCCTGTAGGTTTTGATTCCCTTGCGAGTAGTTGCGAGTTTGAAAATATGCGGCTTAAATTGCTGTTTCTTTTGATTGCGTTGACATAGATGTTTGATTTTGTTACAGCTTAAAGGTATTATAGACCTGAGTATTTGATATGAATTTCAATTTAATACCTCTACGCGTTCATGAGGAAAAGGGTAGTAACTTTAAAATTATTAAAAATATTTTTATTGTATGATTTAACTGAAAATTTACGGTTTTGGCAATTTTTCCTTTATTTGTGCTATAAGACCTTGCTTCGTACTAAATTTCAAGATTCTGAGTTCACGGGAAGTACCCTGTAGGTTTTGATTCCCTTGCGAGTTTCGAAAATATGCGCAAATTTGCGGCATAAACGGCTGTATCTTTTGATTGCGTTGGCTTAGAAGTTTAATTTTTTCACAGCTCCAAGGGACAGTAGACTTGAATATTTGATATAAATTTCAGCTTGATACCTCCACGCGTTCCTGAGAAAAATGGTCTTGACAGACAGACGGACGGACAACAAATTGATCCTATAAGGGTTCCGTTTTTTCCTTTTGAGGTACGGAACCCTAAAAAAGAAAGAAAGTAGAAAGGTAAGGTAAGGTAGAAAGTTTTCGTGAAAATTAGACTGCAAATACTTACTTACCTATATGTAGATAACTTAGATGTCGATGTGGAAGTAACTAACACAAAGTTAATACATAAATTTCAAACTGCTCAGGCACACCCGACAGATGCCATTATAAAAAGTAAAGCAAGGGAAATGCTAACCTTTCCCTTGCGTACCATATATTCTTATCAATTTTAGAGTCTGCCCCGACTGGGATTCAAACCCGGGACCTCAAGCTTCGTATTCAGGTTCTGTAACTACTAGGCCATCCGGGCGTCGCTATTTAACTATGTCTATATTTAGTATGTTTATCCGTTGTCTGGAACCCAAAGTACAAGCTTTGTTTGATTTACGACTAAGTCATTAAGTGTCAATCGTTCCATGCTTTATTATTATTTTAAATGGAGTGGGTCTGATTCGGCATGATAACATTATATGTGTCACACAAACGTAGCTATCGTGAACGTGCGATCGCGTTGAAGCAAAATAAAAAGGTTGTAGTTAATTAAATCTTATATTCAGAAAATCCTTAGATACATCTTGTTCCGTAAGACTTGACGTCGCCAGACCTCAGTCCACGCTATATTTTCAAGTATACACAGTACTCTGTTCTTGTCGAGCGTTAATTAGAAAATCAACACCATGGGGCCATTTCCCAGTGCATTGTTCTTCACAAAGGGCCGCCGATAGCAATCTGCGGTGATTATCTTATCCGCCCAAATATTTGGCAGGCCATAAGCCCCGACGTTAACTCAATTACAGCCTCTTACTTCCTTTTTAATGTTTTCTAACGTAATTGTTTTTGTAATTAATAAAAGTGATCATCATTTTCAGTCTTGAGTTATATTGGGATAGAGAATTAAGCAATATTTTTATTGTATTTCTTTATCGCGCAAATAATAAAGAGTAATTAAACTACCTGACTACCGAGCTATTAAACGCTAAGTATTTAAACCTTTATAGGTTAACGTTCTCAAAAAAGACCTCCCTGTAACAACATCTTTTAGTATTTTCTTCTTGTACAAAATTTTTAGGACTAAAGATTGGCGATGAGGCTTGAATTGACGGTTTTTTTCGGTATTGCCCGTTAAAAGGTTAAAGCATTGTCTGTCGTCTAACCAATATTACATTATATTTTATTATTATTATATTTTCCAACATGCTCATAAACAAATGTGCGTTATAGAATGGAATACATTGCAAAAATAATAATAAGTAGGTAAGTACTTAATAACTTTATCTTAGATCTAACACACTTAACCGTTTATAAGTTTCTTTTTGTATTTAATTTTGCAAAGTCTTCACTACATAGTATAAAACAAAGTCGCTTTCCGCTAACTGTCTATCCCTATGTATGCTTAGATCTTTAAAACTACGCAACGGATTTTGATGCGGTTTTTTTTTCAAATAGATAGAGTGATTCAAGAGGAAGGTTTATATGTATAATACATGCATTGCACCCGTGCGAAGCCGGGGCGGGTCGCTAGTATAAATATAAAAAAGCTCCGTTTCTACAATAAAATTGACGCAATCAGTAATTCGAATTTACTTAATCATCACAGTCAGCCAAAAGCGTCTCAGCAGAATATCAAATAAGTTTTTTTCTCATTGAGACCAATTAATTTTAGATATCATTACGCTCAAATAATCTTTTTTGCTTTCAAAGGGTCTAGATTGGCCAATTAAAACTTTAAGCTTATTACTTTCAGCGCCCCGTTTTTGAATACGTTTAATTAATTCGCCAGTTACTTTGCCTCGGTTTCCTTCCACTCCTATCAGGTCTGGGAGTAATCAAAAATCACTTTTAGAGGGATTATATTCATTTTATAAATCCGTTCCAAGAAGATAAGTTTATTACTGAATGAGGATGTTTTTTTATTCGCCTTCATTTGGAATTTGTTTATGTAGTGGTCTTTTTAACCTCACCGCTAAAATTATTATAGTGATCTAAAAGGATATTTATGCAACTATAATAAATTTGATAACTTATTCTCAACTGCAATAGATATTTTATGTATCCATTAAGTTGGCTAAGACGGCCATCTTAGGCAAGGAATAGCCGCGGCTAAGATGGCTAAACATATATATAATAACGCAATAAAACAAATTTATACGACCTTGCGATTCTTACCAAGTAACATTTTTTCTTTGTTCTTTGTTACACGCTTTTCAATAAAGAGTCTTTGAATTGTACGACCATTGAAACTTTTGACAAATCTTAAGTAAAGGAGTTAAAAATATGTTTCACTTTAATATGTGCCAACTTTCTCCATCCTATTTGTTTTAACAATTTTTAATGATCCGCTACGGAATACCTAATATAGGTAAAATACTATCTAATATATAAAAATCTCGTGTCACGGTGTTTGTTATCGAACTCCTCCGAAACGGCTTGACCGATTCTTATGAAACTTTTTTCTCTATACTCGGTAGGTCTGAGAATAGGTCGTAGGCTATTTTTTATACCCCTAGGTGATATATGGCAAAACAAAGTTTGTGAGGTCAGTTAGTCTAATATATAAAAATCTCGTGTCACAGTGTTTGTTATCGAACTCCTCTGAAACGGCTTGCCCCATTTTTATGATATTTTTTCTCCATATTCGGTAGGTCTGAGAATAGGTCGGAGGCTATTTTTATACCCCTATACTTCGCAGACAGAGTCGCGGGCAACAGCTTGTAATACATATTAATAAGCTCCTAATATTTCGACTCATCTACCTACCAGTATCATCAAAGTGTCAAAATCACGGGTAGACTGACGTTTACGGGTGGATGTTTTATTGTCTTACTGGCTTAAGGTAATCACGATCTACATTCCGTAGCAAATACGTCCAATTTTTTTGATACTCGAAATGCCTCCAGTTTCCTAACCACCAATCAACGACGTCTACTGCATATCTAATGCAGCCCGTGTACACACCCAGTGGTTATCTGTTACAAACGAGTATATTTCCTGCGGTATCGGCCGGCCGGGGTTGATTTCCTACCCACCTCGGCCGGATATTGGCCGACCTGACCCGGCCCACATGCCATAATCTGTCTCGGTCCTCACGGCACGATGCATTATTATCGATGAGGAAGCTTCTTTTGTTTTATTATACATAAGTATGAGCGTTTACTAATAAGCAATCGTGATCCATCGTAGACCTCATCTTCGCTTTACATCAGGCGTGATTGTGGTCAAACGCTAGTGTATAAAAAAATTAAGTAAACTTCTTTGTTTTTACAAGCTTTTCCGATTCAATGAAATTTTTGAAATGTAGCTCCATCGTACTATCGATGATTCTGCAAATTTTGAGGTTGACAAAAACACTATCGGTTGGCCGTTGTTCGCGTAGCTACAAGCTTTTATTTATCTTAGCTTAAAATGTTTGTTGGTTTGGGTGAAATCCTGCAAATCGAATTTTACCCACTTCTAGCGATCGGATTGATCAGATATTTGGTACGGATATGACATTTCAATAAAAATGAAAGTAAAGTCAGCAAAAAGCTTATATATAAAAAAAAAACATGGTAACGAAAACTTATACTTAGGTACATATGAAGCAATTTAATAAAGCTTGTTCTTAGTCACACTTCACTATGTAGTGAGAAACTTAGCTTAGACCTAAAGAGGTCAGGGCCTGGCCACATGACCACGGTACGGCGTCGTAAACGTGAAACGCATACACCTACACAGCACAAACACACACATTTTACGCGGTGCGGCACCGCACCGCCAAGACGACACAGCAACGTGTATTTGACTGAACAATTAGACTAATTTTTGCCATGTCTACAAGAGAGACGCGAACAATAAAAAATGTGTGTCTATGACCCTAATCCTGTATTAGACCGTTTAGTACTTAACATGTGTCGGATACCGAGAGTGTGTTGAATATAAACAACAAGTGCCCGGATTTAGTGGTCCAATTAGTGTCGATCGTGCACAATGATTTCATTAAACATGCAAATTGTGTATAATCGCGTTCGCCGGTGACGCGTACAAGAGCGTATATTAACGCCCGGGATATTATTACAATATCTGTCGAGACGTCCTCGTGTTTACCTTATATTGAACTTCCGGGAACTGAGGATTAGATTTGCTTTTTCCCTTAAGCAGACACTGAGAGGGGTTGACATTAAATTCGGCCAGTGTTTGTTTGTAAGTTTTATAGACCCGTCATGCATTTGATCCGCATGATGTTAAGGTTCTGAAGTTTAGACTGCAGTGTTTATCGGCTTCCTAGAAGATCGGCCAAGTTCTTGTTTAATATCGCTAGATACTGTTGGATGTAGAAGTTGAAGGCGTCGAGTTGAAAAGAAGATCATCGCACGCTAAGAAAAATGATTTTATTCTGAAGAAAAACTTTGTTTGGTGATAAATAAGGCATTGACTGGCGCGAAATGCTGACGTTAGCGTGGATGAAGCTTACATGTTCCCGACATCTGACGCCTGACGTTCGCTTGACGGTTGCATGGTAGCGAGCTCATCAAGGTTGCAGGCCGCTACAACAAGCACCAAGCTTTAATAGTTTAACTCTTTACCCATTTTAAAAGATGAACTAATAAGTTTCAGGAATATCTTGGTGTATGTGACGTCACGGGACTTTTAATGCGGCACGACGAAATCTTATAAGCATAATTATAACAACGGAGTTTTTATCCAACTTTTGCCGTAACTTTGCTTGTCTCTTTGCCCTTTAACAACTACCAGCGTTTCTCTAAAATTAAAATTTAAGAAATTAACTGCCAGTTTCTTGTCAAATTTCTGTCTCAACAATTAATAAGTTAATTTAATAAAATCAAGTTACTTTGTTACAGTAACGAGTTGTCGTACATTCCAACCTAATCCTTTTACTTCAACTGACTGTTCCCGATAACAATGAGCCATTGTGGAGTAACGAGAGCGGTCAATGAGCAGTCCCCGTGCAGATTTAGACAGATATACGGTTCTGAATCCAAACCTTATTTCGTTCAATAAATTATCCACTCGAACAGAGCACAAGGCGTATGGTAACCAAACGTAAAATTTTCGATTATAGTCCCTTTAGCCGAGGAATATCTTGACAAATACCCTAATAAAAAGGCTCGCCGCCCAGCCGGGACGTTTGGAAAACCATTTACAAGCTTTATCGCCGCCATGGAAATAATAACTGGGGCCGTTATCGTCCTAAATTGATCTAATTTAAAATTATTGTTATCGCGAACCTTTTAATTTTATTACGGACGATCATAACATTTTTTTCACTGGTGCGATAACTTGAACATGTTATTTTGTAGCTTGGCGGAATAAAAATTTGTTGTTTTTTCGGCAATGAACGAAATCCACCGGCGAGCGGTATCATTTAATTACACACACGGCGCAGTCTCTTTACATCATTGAACAGAATGTCCATTGAACGTCACAATAAACTGATATTTAATTACGAGTATGTATATCTCGATAACTTTTTAACGAACTTGCACGTGTCAATTATTCCATGAGTGATGGGATCGGGGCATTAATTCGAGAAGGTCCTGTGGCTGTATGAATGCGCAAAGGGCACAATCTGACCTCGCCAGCCGCCGGTCGAGGCTCAATGCGACCTCTTTTGATTGACGCTGCCTATATTCACTTGTAGACGCTGTAATTGCCTCTTAAGAGAAGAAAACATTGCTCCAGTGATAAAATATTATTTGTGTGTGACAGGCTTTGTGGCGGAATGTGTACAGGCCATATCTCAAAGACACCCGTTGTAATTAAGTAGACAATGAGAGTTCATATTTGGCGGTGGGCGGGCGGGGCGGCCATTGTGCGCGGCTCGTTATCTGCAGACCAGTCTTTTTAGCTTTGTACAACAAAGTGACTGCCTCCCGCGGTTTGCTCCCTGTAACAGTTTATTCCGAGTCTCAATCGTTACACTTGTCGCTGAGTTACATTTTGTATTACGCCCACACGCCTTCGCAGCAATAAGGCGCAGGCTGGACAGCAATGGAGACTGATTGTACGGTAAAACGGTCAACTGATCGCTCTTCAAAGTCAGTTGTGTTGTCACGTTTACTTTCAAAATAATTTCGTTTCATTTTCTTTGAAAGATTTTATCCGCAACAGCCTGTAATAAACTTATCTTTAAATTAGATTACGTGATTTATCGCCAAGAAAATTCACAGTCAAAAGTCTGAATAATAATTGCGTCCTCAAATAAAACCGGTTGGTGACGGAAAATGCTCGATGTTATCTCAGAGAGCAGCTAATGCTGGGGAAAAGAAAAAACTTTATTTTCTTCCATAAAATAGATACAAAGAGGGAGATTATCCGGATTTTAGGGCTGACATCGATTCAACGGCGCGGAAGGCAAACAATCGTCTTTTGTTGGCCATGGCCATTGAAGTTCGGGTAATTAATTATACCGACCGTCATTTCGTAGATTCACTTCTGGTGTCGCGCGGAGTGAGTTGCTCACGCGTGCTTCGCGCGCTGGCCCATTGTTGGCGCGCTGGCGTTTAGTGCCACTTCAAACTACACCCGGACTAGTTAGAAAATAAATAAAATAGAGACTACTTTCAATAGTAAGGAAAAATATTTTCACTGTGGAACTTTATCACGCAATAAAAAAATAATGTTCCAATTACCTTGACATTTCAGCCACATCACGGTGGTCTTCTAGTGATCACGGGCGCTGCAATGTGGTTGAAACATTGAGTTTATTTTAACAGTATGTTATTGCGTGATTAAGTTCCGTGAGTGGTACTTAGCTTAAAGTAAAAAAGTGTATTTGAGGGTAGTAATTAATAAATATTATTGCTTTGCGAATTGCTTATTTTACCGTATTATAAAGTACAATAGTCAACGAAAAAGTGGATTTGTAATTAAATTTGTAATGATGTACAGTCACGAGCATTAATATATATACGTTTCCTATTTGGCAAAATTAATATATCTATGTAAGATTTCCTAATTAAATACACATACATAACGTTCAAAATATTGTATCCAAAAAACCCACCACAGTATAATGTACACGATATTTGTAGCAAAATTAAGTCAACAACCTCGATCACAATATTGTAGACGCCATTGCTCCCTTTTTGAAATATACGTGACAGTTTCTAAATAATGTCTACAACACAGTGTCATTAATATGTAAACAATTACGTTTGGATCATTTTTCATAACAATTGGTATACGCGTGGTCTTAGCGTTGCTCGTAATTTGCAAGGAAAGGCGACAGTCATTTTTATTTTTTTTGTGAATCTACCCTCAAATGAATGAAGTACCTATAAGAGATAGATTTGATATTTGTCTACGTCACGTTTGTTTGGATGTGTCACACAGAATAGATGTGTTACGTGGATTAACACATAGGATAAATTCGGGAAAATGCAAAGTTCCCGCACGATAGGAATAAGTGAATTCTATAGAAACATAAACTGCCCCTGATTTAAATAGGCTTTTTTTTCCCGGGAAAGTGCAAAGTTCCCGCGGGATGGAAATATTTTTTTAGATCGATATAAAAAACTTTCACTAATAGAAAAGCTACAGTTCTTGGCTGACATTGGATAACTACTTTTCCCCGGGAAAACGCAAAATTCTCGGGGCACAGAAATAAGAGAACTCTACATTTAGACAGATCAAAAATCTTTCACCCATAGAAAGCTGCACTGTTTTTGATTGACGTAAGCTGCTTTTATCCCGAGAAAGTGTAAGGTTCCCGCGGGATAGATATAACTGTTTTGACCTATTTTGAAAATTCTTAAATGTCAATCAAAGGCAGTGTATCTTTCCGTTAGTGAAAGATTTTTTTTAAATCAGTTCCGAAATTGAATTCACTTACTTTTGTCCCGCGGGAATTTAAATGTTAGGAAAACCATTCTATATCCTTTCCCTGGACACAAACTGTATATATACCAAATTTCATTTAAATCGGTTCAGCGGTTAGATATATATCCCCATACAAATTTTCACCCCCTTTTTGCCCCCTTAAAGGGTGATTTCTGGAATAAAAACCACCTTTGTCGTTTCCCGGCATTCGAATTTGTATACCAAATTTCATTAAAATCGGTAAAGCGGTTTAAGCTTTAAGAGGTAACAGACAGACACACTTTCGCATTTATAATATTAAATCTACACTTAATATTATAAAGAGGAAAGATTTGTACCTATTTTTGTATGTTTGTAATGAATAGGCTCAAAAAGTACTGGGCCGATTTAAAAAATTCTTTCACCAATAGAATGCTACATTCTTCCAATTTGACATAGGCTACATTTCATTTTGAAAAAAATTAGGGATCCTTGGTAAAATTTGAACAATGTAACCGAAGGTGTAGAAAAATGAGTCTTAAAATGTCTTTCGTCGAATGCGCTGCCGAAACTATTAGCGATAGAACAAAATAATGTACAACAATATTGAAGAACATCATAATGTCTACAAAAAACTCCGCGGTAGCATATGTCCAACTATTGTAGTTATGTCACTACAACAACTTTTTTCATTTTAAACATTAATGAAAATGCTAACCAATGTATAATATAGTTGTACCCGTGCGAAGCCGGGGCGGGTCGCTAGTATAGATTAAAGAAAGAAGAAAAGAAGCTCTATATCTTGAACCGTAATAGCTAAACATTTCTGTGGCCGCTATAACAACAAATACTAATACTAATCTATATATATATATAGATTAGTATTTGTTGTTATATAATAAAATACACAAAAAAAACATACAATCCAATCCAATTGGGTAGGTGCAACTTCGAGAAAGAGGTCAATCGACGAATTAGACTCGGCTGGGCAGCGTTCGGGAAGCTCCGCAATATCTTGTCATCCGATATACCGCAGTGTCTCAAGTCAAAAGTCTTTGACCAGTGTGTGTTGCCAGTGATGACTTATGGCACTGAGACGTGGCCGCTAACGATGGGTCTTATAAGGAAGCTCAAGGTCACTCAGAGGGCGATGGAGAGGGCTATGCTTGGAGTTTCTTTGCGGGATCGCATTAGAAATGATGAAATCCGCGCGAGAACTAAAGTCACGGACATAGCTCGAAGAATCGCTAGACTTAAGTGGCAGTGGGCAGGGCACATCGCCCGTAGAACTGACGGCCGATGGGGCCGAAAGGTTCTCGAGTGGCGTCCGCGGACCGGAAGACGCAGTGTAGGTAGGCCTCCAACAAGATGGAGCGACGACCTGGTGAAGGTAGCGGGAACGCATTGGATGCGGATGGCGCAGGGCCGATCTGTTTGGCGAGCCTTGGGGGAGGCCTATGTTCAGCAGTGGACGTCTTTCGGCTGAAATGATGAATAAAATAAAGAAACTAAAGAGGGTCGTCATACAACAAACGTGCTTTTTCAGCGTTTTTAACTCCGGCGACGGTTGCTAGGTGACAGCAGAGCTGCTATGCTGTTCAGACGTTTACCTAGCTATAAGTTTTCGATTTTGGTGCTTACATTTGGCGATTTTTTACTGAACAGTATTTTTTTCCGCGTGGGAAGTACGGCCCAAGCCCTCTCATCCTGAGAGGAGGCCTGTGCCCTGCAGTGGGACGTATATAGGCTGGGATGATGATGATGATGATTTAAAAAAACTCTGTACGGAGGTAAGAAACCCTTCACAGACGAGTCCGACTCGCACTTGACCGGTTTGTATAATGACTTAAGAAATGAACAAAAATGTTCCAATCATTGTATTGG
The DNA here is from genome assembly GCA_947563465.1 of Archips xylosteana. Taxonomy (NCBI): domain Eukaryota; kingdom Metazoa; phylum Arthropoda; class Insecta; order Lepidoptera; family Tortricidae; genus Archips; species Archips xylosteana. Next base: position 10,325,953 of record OX387362.1, read on the forward strand.
TATACATTGTTATGAAATATTGAGCAAACATAATTGTTTACATATTAATGACACTGCGTTGTAGACATTATTTTGAAATTATAACGTATATTTCAAAAAGAGAGCAATGGCGTATACAATATTGTGATCGAGGTTGTTTACTTAATTTTTCTACAAATATCGTGTACATTACTGCGGTGGGTTTTTTGGATACAATATTTTGAACGTTATGTTTGTGTATTTAGTTAGGAAATCATACATAGATATATTATTTTGCAAATTAGGCAACGTTTATATATTAATGCTCGTGACGTACGTACGTAAACTCTTTGTTGATCCAAAAAATATAAACGATACACAGAAATAAGTACAAAGGTGAGCTTATCTTTAATAAGGGATTTCTTCCAGCTAACATTAGTTATGAGAGGAAAATTTACAATATAATATTAATAAAGATAGATAATAGGTTTTCATTAAAGAGACCCAATTTCAATAAAAAAATAACACAAACGTCTAAAAATATTAAAACGAAGGTTTAATTTATTCTTCCATTTTCATCAATAGGAAAACTATAATGGACGAGCTTCCATGTTTCATTTCTTGTCGTTGTAGAGCTGCTACGACCTTGCTACAAGCTACGCCGTAGCACGTGTAGCACGATCACCTACAAATGAATTTCTTTATTGATGCTTACAAAAATAAAGGAATAAGGTAAGGTTGGTCGGTAGTTATCGACATAATTCATTCATTAGTTTAAGTAATCTATTGTTGGTCCACTACACTTTTATGATAACGGATTGAACTCATTCCGTTTCCAAGCTGTTGTTCGAAAATCGACATTTATGAATGACATGCTGTTGCCCATTAAATAAAAAAAATAAAATAAATTGATATTTATTATCAATTTATTTTATTTATTTTATTTATTGTCCCGTGATCGGGACAATTCACACCAATTGACCTAGTCCCAAAGTAAGCTTAGCAAAGCTTGTGTTATGGGTACTAGGCAACGGATAAACATACTTATATAGATAGATACATACTTAAATACATATTAAACACCCAAGACCCGAGAACAAACATTCGTATTTTTCATACAAATATCTGCCCCGACACGGGAATCGAACCCGGGACCTCAAGCTTCATAGTCAGGGTCTCTAACCACTAGGCCATCTGGTCGTCTATTACTTCGTGTACGAAGAATTCGCTTATTGCTATGAGTATCCTCTGGGTTCAATACAATTTTCCTGGATAAAAATTCCTCCGTGTTAATCCAGGTTTTGAACTATCTGTGTGAATTTTTTTATACAAATCTGTTAAGGTAGTTCTACGAGCGGTTCAACCGTTATGGATATAAATGAGAATGAAATAGAAATGAGTTGCTGTTTGCATGCAATTTTAATGAATTTTTCTCAAAAATATCCGTAAAAGTTGACATTATTCTTTTCACTTCTCATGCTCTTAAAATGTTACTTTAGTCTCTGCATATCGGGACTAAAGCTCTTTTTTGATCTCTAGGGATTAAAGTAAAAATTTTTTATTGGCTATGGAAACCCCTAAACTGCCAATCACGGTGTTTGTGAATGGAGGATTATCGCCATTTTCATTAACTGGGTATAGACAATTTTAAAGCTTTCCACAGACCGAAGCGCGCTGCGGACGCACTGTAGCGCCCTGCGCTTCGGTCTGTGGAAGCCTTTAGAGCATGGAAATAACCTCAAAATGACAACTGTATAAAAAATATTTAAAAAATAATAATTTCGTGAAACACATTGAATAATTACGAATATTAATCTATTTAATTATAAAATATTAAAGATGAATTCATTTTATTTTGCATGTAAAGAAAGATTTCCTTTAGCTTAGGTGTTTTTTAATTTGTTTTTTTTTTTAAACGCTGTCGGCAAAGCAGTTCCCTGCTCTGTTGATAAAATAGCAATCCGCACTGTCGGCAAAGCAGTGCTGGAGTGTACGGTAGATAGAGCAGTTACGTTTGAAAGTTATAATATGGCGTGACTTCAAAATAATGCTATGTCAGTTGCATTTAATAGTAAATAGAAAGTATAATAGTATTAAAGACAGCGGTATTTTTTTTTGCTATTTGAATTTTGAACAGATGTCCATTGCTCGTATTGAGCATACGTTGTAAAAAAGTAATTTTGTACGTCGTTTTTTTCCTCGCATTCAAAGTGAAAAGTAGAGTGTTTAACGCGGGACTAAACTACCATAATGACAACTCGAATTATAGCCTCCCTCGCTATCGCTCGGGTGGCTAAATATCTCGTGTCATTATGGCTTGTTTTAGTCCCTTGTTGAACAATCTACTATTACATATCAGAACGCGAAGCGCATAGTTTATAGTCAGTAAAAAAATAAAAAGTTAAAAACATTGCAGGCTCGATAAATTCTACAACAATGTCGCATACAAATTCCATTATTGTCGAGTCTCAAACTTTTTAAAAAGTTAAAACGGCCATGGTAATAAGTTGGCACTATTCGTATACAGCCAACTCAAATGATCAGTTGTTTTGTGGGAACTCCGAACTTTTTTTATTGTATTTAAAACAGCTTGTGGTGTTTTCGATGGAAAAATACACCTGCAGTTTTTTTTTTAATGAATAAAGGCGGAGAATGACATTTAATTTTAAGTAATTTGCAATTCTTTGTATCTATTTAAGGTAATAAAAGTTTATTCTAATTTTTTTTTTCTTCACCATTTTTGAGAAAAGCTTTATATTAGTCTCGGCTGGAATAGCAATTGCTGGCTTCGTATTAGTTAAACGGACTCATTTCTTCAAAATATATGAGACAAAAAACTGATAGCGGTTGAAACGCTCTTAGAACTACCCTACTAAATTATTTTTACTCAAAGATGCAATGAAATTCCAATTAATAGGCCGGGACGTATCACGTTGCGGGAGCGGTTAGACGATTGCTATGTAATTGATTTTCATACAGAATTGCAGGCCTAGGCCGGAAAAGCGATCGTCTACTGTTTCATGTGACACAGCATCATGACGTTTATAGGTCTATGGCATCATGGCCTTCAGCCCTAAAAATAACATAATCAATAGTTGCTTTCTTTGCGACTTTAATTTCTTGAAGATTTTTATTTATTTCATTTCATGTTTGAGAAAAGCACTATACAAGCCTCGAGCAGAACAGGGAGTTGCCGGCCTCTGTAGTAATGTACTATTGTGTGTGCACCTAAGTGACAAAATAAAGGAACGACATTGAATTAAAAATGTTCCTTTTTGAAACTCTTTTCAGTTTTCTGTACAGAACTTTAAAGAAGTTTTTCGATAAAGTAGCCAGCCAGTACCATAGACTTGAGCACTAAAAATATCGTCTTTGTGATTTTATTTTTGAAATCATAAGTCGTGGAATAAATATATTATACGAATAGAAAAATAGGTTTATTTCAGTCTCAGGCGTAAAGTCACAGCCATTAAATTATGCCTACGCTGAAATCGTTGCTCATTTGTTTTAATGCACACCCTTATCGGGCCCTAACCCAAAACAACACATTACATAAAAGCATAACATTACATGACAAAAATCGCATTATAAAATAAACAAGTCGTTTTTAAGTCGCGATAACAAACAAACAAACGGTCGCCGCGCCCGTGTTGAGTAAACAGAGCCCAGTCCCTCTAATACCGCTTCTTGTGATTGCTACTTTTTTCACGTTTAGGCGCAGTTTAAAATAAAGAAAAAATGCTAGGTGACAGAACTGGGTTGGCCAAAATTAAACTCCCATTTATAACGTAAAAAAATAACTAGGTAAAAATAAAAAGGGAAATGTTGCTTTCAAGAGCGTTTTCTGTGAAGAAAGTAAATCGAAATATCAAGCTGTGATATTATGTTTGTTGCATGACTAAATAAAGTATAATTTGATCATTAAAATGCTTTCACCAAGAACGTAAAGGCGAGATTTAGTTTTACTTTTTTTTCTTATAAAATCGTTCATAGAAAAATCTAGGTCAGCGTCTTACTTTTCTGAGAGTAAGTGTGGGTCAAATGGATTTATTATGTAAAAAGCCTAAAAGAACTGCTTTAGGGTTTCCCGGAATAACTACAGAGTTTTACTCAACACCTAAGAATATTGTGTTTGAGAAAAACGCGAGTTTTTATTAAGAATGGTTCCAAAAAAATCATGATCAAAGTTATTCTCAGAATCATCTACTAGTAAAGTTTCAAAACTTTTTATTCGCGTAGTTACAAGAAGAAATTTACGTGCTTATGAAAACCTAATACTGTTCTTTGTTCTTTTTTTTTTCTATGTAAGAAACTATGTAAATAAAATAACTCAAGTCGTACACATGAAGCCACTGCTACTGGAGTACTAAAATGTAAGTAAAATAATAACGGTAGCAATTTACGCTACCGCTTTAACCAAAAATTATACTTTTTAAAATGTCCTCGTAAAAAACCGAGTGAATTGATTTCAAGACTAAATTGACAGTATAGCTCCAAGAACATTGTTTTTACAGTGTCAAGGAATAAATATTTGGAATGTTAATTTGAATAGTAAAAATTATGTTTTTACATCCCTATAAATTCTATTGTTATTATTATTTTTACTATTATTGCTTAGTTTGTACTTTGACATATTATTATTATCATAACATACCTAAGTTATAATATTGTTTTGATATTTTTTTTCTTTTACATAACATAATTTGCATGCTGATGTATCAGCTGAATACTGTTATCATTTTTGTATTAATATCATATTTTTGTACGTGTGTATTCTAAGCAAATAAACATTTCTTTCTTTCTTTCCACTATAGGGCCAAGACTGCCATGTCTCCAAAGCTCTCCAAGCTGTTCAATCCCGCGCAACCGTGCTACTAGAAATCAAAGACTGGCCGGCACTTTCTTCATTTCAATCGTTTGTCATCCTTATTATGGTGGGTTTAGTTGTATTTAACCTCCGCAACGTAACGCAATTCTTTAACTTTCTTCAATTAACCATGTGCTACTTAAAGTAACTAAGTAAATATCTTTATCGATAATAAATATTTTAATGAAATCAATACAGTAAAGCTAGAGTAAAAACGTAAAAATTTAATAACATCTTACAAATCTCCTCTTTCATACAAGTCCGGTTAAAAGTGAACAGCAAAAGCAATGCCATTGCTAAAACTCCACAAACCTAATGCAATTTGTATTACAAAATGAAAACAGAAAGCTGCGTGTGCTATCCCGAACAATACCTCTATTGCAGATACAAAGTAATTGGTGCAGAGAAAAATTACGGGAGAGAAGCGTGTTTAAAAAGAATAGAAAAAGGGTATTGCTCTTGTTGTAGGCAGAACAAAAGCGAGTTTCATGCGTTCTGCAGCAATTATTGGCGCTCTCAAATGAAAACGAATGCATCGTAGTGCGCTTTATAATCTTTAACAATCCGGGCGACTTGTTGCTTATTGCGCTTTTGGGGTGCTGCGGTTTCAATGGCGCTTAGCCCTTCTACTCTAGTTTCCTAGCTTTCTATGCCAGGATGTCTACGACCGTGGCCAACTATGAAATTAGCTGCTGTTGGCTATTTAATTACAGTGGCCTCCTTGTCCACTTGTTAACATCGTAATAAGTCCTATAAAAACTAAATATTTATTTGATAGATATGCATTAATTTCTCGAAAAACTATTAGTATTTTTTTTTATTATGAGAGGGAGGCAAACGAGCAAGCGCCCATAAATATCAACAACTCAAAGAGAGTCACTGATCTGATCTCGGCCTTTAAAAAAGGAGAGGGAGTAGGGGAAGGGAAGGGGAGAGGTATTGGGCCCCGGCGCTCTCACTGACCGTACGAAATGCAGCAGAAGTACTGCTGCTTCACGCCGGTGTTTTGTGAGAGGGTGGTACTGCCTCGGATGAGCCGGCTCATTCGTGATGCAGCGGCTAGCTACAACATGGCTCTACAACAACAACAATTAACTCTTGTATAACTCAAAATGTATTTGAGAAAAGTGTAATACCTACTTATTAGCTCCATAGAAAAATAAGTTACTGTGACCTGTTTTAATTTTGTTTTATCGGGCTTTATTTTTTTTATTGACTGTCTATGACTTACTGTCAATTAAGAAAAACATAGTTTGTGAATTTACTTTTTAATGTCTGATTTGACTAGATTTAATCAGGTAAATATTCAATAAAATTAACAAGGATTGACATTTTATTGTTAATAATAATAACCAATTAATAAGGTATCGTTATTTTTTAATATAATAAATAAAATCAGTTCAAGATTTGGTGGCAAAAACCTGAACAGATTACAAAAAAGTTTTGAAAGAGTATTTTGGCGGGAATAGAAAAAAATACTTATACGGTTTATACCTAAAACTAGTGGTTATTAACTAAAATAAGTGTTATTGTTGCCGATATATATGAGTTCATCATCAAGTGACATGGAGATTGATTAAACACAGCCAGATCTAAGAGCGGAAAAGGAGCTAGCTATGTCGAACTTGCTGCCTCCCAAAACTGAAGAATAGGTAGTATGTACGATTATATAATCAACTGAACCAATCAAATTGAACAATCTTATTATTTCCTTGGATTTATTTGAGTAAAGCACTATACAAGCCTCGGCTACGAACAGGAATTGTCAGCCTTGTATCTCTAGATCTCTATCTTTAACTACTCGGTCAGCTATCCCCTATTTCGCGGCCGCTGCAGTAATGTACTATTACTTCAGTCAATGCTTTGAAATGATAAGATTCCAGATTTTCTTGGCTATTGCAACACGATAACATCACGCGAATGCAGCTGCATAGAGAATATTACTGACATTTCAATTTGATGAAAATATTTTTGCTGTTTCTGTTTCTGTACTAAATCCTAAAGTAATGGTGGGATGATCTCGGCTTACACAAAAACCTGTTCTGGAATTCGTGCAAAAATTAAAATCATAATAAATAAAAGATATCAACTTTACTAAACTCTATTAGGGTTCCCTAGCCAAAATGGCAAAAACGTGAATCTGTCAGTTTCATTTTGTCTGTTTGTCTGGCCACGTGACAGGTATTTTCCTCGAAAACTACAAGACCTATATTTTACGATGAAACTGGCGAAGTCAACGTACCTTATTCGATCTTTATACGAACTCTGTAAAAACTAAAGAAAGTCCAGACCATAAAACGCATATTTTCTAAAACGAGCAAGCCAAGCTAACATTATATTTTCCTCAGTCTGGTTAATGCTCTAAGGTGGATAAAGAATTGTGCAAAAAGGGCCGGCGGCGCAGCAGCCACTTTGGCGAACTTCGCTGGACGACAGCTGTTTGGCCTGAATGGCCCATTAAAATTCTACTCCGGGAAAGTACTGTATGAATTAGCCAATTAGCTTTTACTTATTTATATACAGTTTTATGGGGTGCAGCTTCATTGACAGTTAGGTACATACTTTGTACAGAATCTGATTTTCCACTTTAGTTTGGGAGCCGCGATCTACAAACCTGTAAATTTACGCAACTTCAATCGAAGTAAATTAACGGATTAACTATTAAGCCTATCAAGTCTTCAAAATATTTTTCTACGAATAAAATTTTAGTTTATAAGCGTCGTGGGTACAAAAAACTACGACTATCTCTTCTTGCTAGTGGTGGTGAGATAAATCCACCAACAAAACACTTATACTTAACCATTACTGTTTCACCTGCATATTTTTCATCTGCGCAGAACATTTTATTCAACGTAAGGGAGGTACTTAAGTACATATTTCAGGAATATTAATATTTATGGTTACCTACTAACTGAAAAATAAAATTCGAGATTTAGTTGTTAAACCTAGTTTAAGCTTAGCAATTTCATATATTTTGAGACTACTAAGTTAAGTTTAACACTTTTTTTTAGCAATAAATTTGGTCATACCGAAGACATTTTGCTTACAGAGTTTCACTCGACGCGGCGACGCTTCAATAAAGTCAAGTTCACGCAGATAAGCTCAAGTTCATAACACATCAAACTTTACCACGGAATTATATTTAGTAAAGATACATTGTTAGCAGACAGCGAAATAATAGTCTCAATGTTATCTTCAGTCCACACACCGCAAGCAATTTCGCTGCTATCTGACGAGCGTGCGAAGCCGGCGTGCCCGAAAAAAAACAACAACTCTGAATAGAACACGGAATGGGAAGCAGAAGGCACGGCCGAGATAACGGCTCTTCAAAAAGGGGAAATGTTTAAAACAAAATTCAAAAGGGAAAAAGGAAGTACCTAAGTAAATTGTAAAAGTGCGACGAGAGCCTTTTGTTTACGGGCCGCTGTCAGTTGCGTCGCTGCCAGCGCGCCGTTTACTGCCAGCCCACCTAGTTATTTAAATCACAGAGGAGTGAAGTATCAGTTAGCATCAATTACACTTCTTTCACTAAGATCCGGCGTTGCCTTTTATTCGTATGTCAGACTTTCGACCCGCAGTTTTATTGTTTTTTTAAGGGTGCCCATTGTAGCGAATATATACGACTCTACGTTATCAAAATAGAAACGGAAAAAAAATGTACGCTACGCTAGACTTTAAAGCTTCATTAAGGGAGTAATTAATGAACTGAAACAATTGTTTTTTTTTTAGTTACATAAATTATTCGACATAAAAGATAAGGTCCTATGTTTTTAGGCATCTATCATACAAATATATTTTTTACGTGTGACCAAGACCATCACACTTGGGCTCGTTTTTCGCGAGAACCGCAAATTGCAATCAAAGTTAAGGAACCAATTCACCCAAATATTACCAATATAATTAACTTTTTAGCTATTTAATACGACAAAGTTTGCTCATGGTTGTAGAGACGGCGGCGCGGCGTGGGGCGGGGAATCCGCCCACCGATTTTCATTAAAGACTTCCATTTGCATGTTATTCATTACCTACCTACACTTATATAAGCTGAAACCTTAAAAAGGTTCTATGAGAAATGTGCCCTACCCACTACCACTAAAGTCTAGCGACTACTATACTATTACAGCTTAAAGCCTTGTAACAGACGATCAGTGACTCTCTTTGAGTTGTTGATACTTATGGGCGCTGGTGATAATTTTCCATCAGATGACCCGCTTACTCGTTTGCCTCCCTCTTATATTAAAAAAAACCGGCCAAATGCGAGTCGGATTCGCGCACGAAGAGTTCTGTACCTATCTATAAAAACGGAAAAAAAATCACGTTTGTTGTATGGGAGCCCCCTTAAATATTTATTTTATTCTGTTTTTCAGTATTTGTTGTTATATCGGTAACAGAAATACATCATCTGTGAAAATTTCAACTGTCTAACTATCACGGTTCATGAGATACATCCTGGTGACAGACAGACAGACGGACGGACAGTGGAGTCTTAGTAATAGGGTCGTTTTACCCTTTGGGTACGGAACCCTAAAAAGACAAACGGACAACAAAGGCTTCACAAAGGACGCAGCCCTAAAATTGTGGAATTCATCTAGAAAACGATTGATTTTTTTTACTACTAATTTTCAACTCTGCGGTATACTTTTTTTATATTTTTTTGTCGCAGCGCTGCGTCGATTTAAAGCTGCATGAATATGTATACACGAAAATATTGAAAGCGATTGCTTTGTACTAATAATTCAATAACACATTTGTTATCCATAATCCATTTAGCTAAGCAATTAGTTGCCTACTAATAGCACTTACATAAATACATTTATTATTAATCCAATATAATCTGACAATATCCAAACGTTAAATAACGAACAATTTCGCTCTGGGTTCAATTAGAGTTCACAACAATCGAACCAATACATATATTAATTCACATCCGCGTTAGTACTAATTTCAATCTACAAATTCAATACATGTTTGGGGATTAAGTGAACCCCTTCGTTAGGCTTTGATCAATCTCGAGAGTGTATGGACACTTGGTATAATGGCTACTTACGATTACGTTTGGGTTACAAGACCGGTGCGGCCTTTACCATTCAGAGATGCCCGACCTACAAATGTACTTAGTTACGTACAGAAAACAATTGCAAACTAACGAATAAGTTTTTGATAAAAAAAATAACAAGCTTTTTTACTGACTGTCTTTTGTTAACTATACTAGCATTGTCATCCAACCTTCATATTCATACCTAGAGATTTTCCTGGCACGAACAAATACTTTTCCTTCTAATACTTTATTTATCGATATATTATAAGTGGCATTATATCAATGAGACACGTTTGAAAATGTAGAACAATAATACCAAACCGAATGGATGATATTATTATGTCAAACACTATCCACACGTCGTTCGTGCCAGAAAAATCTCTAGGTATACATCATTCATCGTTATCTAAGCCGTCCGTGTCCACTTCTGAACATGGGCCTTTTTTGTGGTGTGGAAAATGCATCTTATACATCCCCCCGTTCGGGGAAATGGAGGGTATGTGGTGGGGTCTCCCATATGGGCATACCCACTAACGACCATACGGATTCCCACATTTGCCACTGTGAACGCCACGGAAGCATGTAGAGACACCGCGACGCCCACTGGCCACCCCGGGATGGGGTTCTTCTCTGACACCGTTTAGCACTGACTCGGTTCTCCCTCCCCGCCCCCGCTGGTGCCGGATTTTTTACAGAGGTTTACTCCTCGTAGCCCCCACAGTGGCCCACGTTCCCGGTGCTTACGGGCCGGGGTGGCGTCCCCTCCACGTCCACTCTCATGTGCTCATGTCCCGTTCTGCAAACAGAGCGGTACAGACAACAAGTCCACCCTTTGAATTTTTTTAGAGGTTCATTTTTCGCGGCCCTCGTTTCGAAAAAGACAACGGACATGTCCGGGTTGTGTGCCTGTACTGAGGTCATTCCGCACCGCTTCGAAGGCAAGCTTTCGCCTACCGCCCGCATGAGGCTCACCCTTGCCGTTCCCTGCTCTGGATCATAGGCTTCCCCCAAGATTGGCCAAACCGACCGGTCTTGCGCCATCCGCATCAAACGCAAACCTACCGGGTATGTCAATGAGAGTCAGGGTATATCATAAAACTGCTGTCAGTAATACCGGAGGACGGAGAAGACCTGCCTGCCAAACCTGGCGATTATGGCAACCCTTATGGTTAGGTTAAGCATGGAACCTACATTATGTATACTAAATTTCAAGTCAACCCGACCACTGACTGAAAGTGGGTTAAATTCAACTTCCAAGATTTTACCCATACATACTAGCACGTCAAGTAAAATAGAAGCTTGTAAAGAGTACCCCATGATCAACTCGGCAGATAGTAAGGTAAGTGTTTGTAATGGTGGCGTCATATAGAACGCCAGTTGACAGAAAGGCGCCACTAATGAAGTAGTTTTAGGCCGTGTTCAAACCAAACGTATAGTCAGCCGCCGTATGTGAGCAGGCTCACTGAGCCCGTGTTTAATATGAAAAAACGTAATAGCGTATTGTCGGTTAGATGTGAACGAAAAAATGAATATGTACGGAAATACAATAAACTGCGTAACGCTCGCTCACTTTCGGCGGCTGACAGTCAGTTTGGTCTGAACACAGCCTTAATATTGCATTTTTATTAACATCTGCCTGGAAAGAGATTTCGCAATGGCGAAATTTTAAACCTGATAAAAAATATGTGTGTTCACTTAGGACCTTTTAAATGAAGTGTTTCTATTGGTTCATGACAAACACATCCCTCGCAACGCATCCTCGTACAGCTCCGGTGGATACGCAGCCTTGCGGCCCTCCGCGACTTCGCGCAATAGACGACACGACGAGATTTTCTCTGCTCATTGCGCAGATGAGACTCTCGCCTAGTGGTTACCTGGCACGATACGTAATAAACGAGGAACAAGCAGATAGCAAAACATAGCCGTAGCTGCTCCCGTAAGGATGCTTCTTTTGTACTGGCTACTGATGCTAAGGAAATAAACAGATATCTAAAACTTTCCAAGTTCTCAAGTAACGTATGACGGGAGTCGCCTTTACCTTATCTTTACACTTCACTTTTTCTGCCATTTTTCGAAGGGTGCGACATGTGAACATACAACACATGTCTACGCACATACATGTCAAAATTTGTTACGTTCCACCAAACGCATACCAAAACAAAACCATCACAAAAATGCGTAACATGGCGTTATTCATGACTATGGCTTTAAGAGATAAGTTCGCCTTTGTACATTTAAGTGTAAAAAATATAGGTGTATACAACTTGCTTATATATTATGTCATAGCTCTTATGTCGTCCAATTAAGGTATCGATGCATAATAATGATAGAATTAAATCGATACATAATTTTGCACCTAACTGTACATCTGTTTTCTTGTTAACTCTGAATTTCATGTGTTTTATGTACAATAAAAAGTTTACATACATACCTACATATACGAGGGTGGTTATTTACGTCGGCAGAGGAATAAGCGTCAGGTACAGTCAACGTCATAAATAAATAATCACTTTTGTACCTTGTCGTCGCTATCAGTTGTTATATAATTTCGTATGGCTTTTGAAACATGACGTTAAGTTAAAGTGACAAGGTACAAAAGTGATCACTTATTTATGACGTTGACCCTACCTGCTCTTGTCGAAAGTGCTTTGTGGCCTTCGTGTTACTTCAGAAATAGTATTGTGGAAACTTCTTTAGGGATACTTTAGAAAACTTTTTTATTTGCTGTGTTGAAGAAAATTCTATGTTTTTTCTACGAGCGCTACTGAAATACTGCTTTACGGCTGGCTGAGAAGAGCTGCGAACAGCGTTACTTAGTTAGACCTACAAAAAAAAAACATGCATACATTACGGCCACGATTCTTATGACAAATAATAAAGAAACTACCTCTGTCTGTTGTTAAATTTCTGATTTACGGACATAACACTTTTTTTTAATAGCCTATTATGTATATGCCTCACTGCTGGGCAAACGGGAGGCCCCCTTTCCGGCGCTATTTTTCCCTATCCTTCACATTAATTATCATATAAAAAAATGTATTCAATCAAAATGTAACACTGTATTGGAAATTATGAAGCTTAATAATAATAAAATAATGCCAACACTTCTATTTAATTATTTGTAGAGACTTTTGAATGAAATATACAGATACTTTACGTACGTACTTATCTGCTTAGCGAGACCAATGGTGTCAAGCCAATCGTGCGGTCAATATACCCGACCCGAATCCGTCTGGTCTCATCGCAAATTTGATTTACATATATATAATTAATTACACTTTGACAACGGTAGACATAATATTATCCCTACATTTTACTAAATCTCTTTTTGCTATTTGCACTAGTAAATACTCCAAAGTTTCCTATCCGCAAAGGATTACTTTACCAATGTCGGGTCAAAAAACATTTCTTGATTAATCCGTCGTAACCTCAACCATAATCCGTGGCCTTTGAAATTAAAGCACTTAGTGGCTTTCTAAATGATGGGCTGTGAGGTACTTATGATATTACATCGGCGATAAAGGCTCTTGAACTCTCCTACAAACTGCGATCGGCTAAGCTGACCTCTGTTGGCGCTTGGTACCGTTTAAATCCATTTAACGGCCAAAGAGCACGCTGCACTGGTGGTTGGCTACTTCTGTTTTCACTTGGTTTATCGGATCCATATTAAACTGAAGTTCTGCTAGTCGATGCGGTAACGTCAAGTTGCCATATTCTTAGTTTATGATCTTATTCTGTATGAGTTTTTAGAGTTCCGTAGTCAACTAGGAACCCTAATAGTTTCGCCATGTCTGTCTGTCTATCTGTCTGTCTGTCCGTCCGCGGCTAAGCTTAGAGACTGTTAGTACTAGAAAGCTGTAATTTGGCATGAATATATGTTATATGTCACTCCGACAAAATTTTACCTCCCCATAGACGTAAAGTGGGGGTGATTTTTTTTTCTCGACTACCCTATAGTGTGGGGTATCATTGGATAGGTATTTGAAATTAAATAAGGGTTTGCTAAAACCATTTTTTGATAAAATGAATATTTTCGGAGATATTCACTCCGAAAGTTCAAAATAATGTGTCCCCCCTCTAACTTTCGAACCGCACGTTTAAAAAATATGAAAAAATCACGTAAGTTAATCTTAATAAAATATATAATATATATTCTAGGAAAATTATTTTCAACTTAATTAGTTGAGCAGTTTTTAAGTTTTTGTAAAAAAATATTTCTAAACTAAGATTGTAATTTAACCGCCACTGCAAGCATTTTTTTTTTTGCGTACTATAATATTACGCTAACAGTGTGTCTTCTTTAAAATAAAAAAAAATTGAAATCAGTTCATATAATAAAGATCAGAAAAACCATCAACATACCAGTGGCGAAGGGTACTAACAACCCGATTCCCGGCGGGTTGCCTAAAATTTTAAAGTAACCAAACACTTCTGTTAGTAACCGATCGTTTGTATAGAGACTTACTCTTCCTTAATAACCTTTTAAGTATTTTTCAAAATGGTACAGTAACAAAACGCATCAAAATATCCACAAGACCAATCAGTCATTCATAAATTCAGTATGCCGTCAGGAATCTTACACTCACACATGTAAATATTCATTCATAAAACCATAGATTCACTACACAAGCGTCTACTGTAAGAATAGGCATGGAATATGCTCAAAATAAGCCGGTCTCTATCGGCTTATCACATTTAAAAAAAGACTTTCTGTATTGTGTATAAGGCTTAATTTCACTTTGACAGAAGATTTTTTTTTAATTAATTTATCCCACTTGGAATAACCGACGGAAATGACATTCATACAGCCATTCGTAAACTTATTTAAAATTACTGAAGCGAAATTGAATTTTAAAATATCGAGTTTTAGTGTAAAACAAAAAGTACGATATTTTATCTATTTTTATAATAAGATTTATAAACAGACAAAATTAAACCGCCACAGGCGGGGCTCAGCACGCTGCACAAAACCAAATCGTATACGCTGCGCCGCGCTGCCGGAATGTGGCACTGTATGTACGATTCGGAGCCATAGAACGTGCCGGACGTGATCCGCTAGCGCGGTCGATTTGCTTGTGGTGTGGTATTTATTGAAATGGCAACATTAGGTAATGTCATGTCAATCGCTCAGTGTTTTGTCGTAAATTGTTTATTTATATTTTAATAAAATTATGTGAAATACTTTAAGAAAAACACAATATTATATCAGTGTTGATATGCAATATCGGTGAAATTTAATCGTACATGTTATCGTCTGTCAGGTTTAAATCTGATTATAATTCAGTGTCTAATTCATGTATAAGTAACATATTGTTCTGATACTGATATCAGTGAAAGGATAAGTATGCTGCAGTCTTATGGACCGAATTACTACACGCAAGTACAATTTCTCAAGAATATAACCTAGTATTAAATGGGGTTTGATTTTTGTTTTCTTTTGTTCCGTCCGTCCGGCTTTACCTGGAAAAAAATTCACGCCTCGCCACTGCAACATACATATATACTAGTTCTAGTAGACTGCAGATAGATTAGTTACCCAATTCGCCGACAGATGGCGCTGTACCGCTGACGTTGAAATTCTAGGTACATCGCGCTGTTAACCCTAGCGCGCGGTGGGAGTTGGGACCAAAACAACCACATTAATAAAGTATGCAAAGATTTTTTCGTACCTGCTACGGAACCCTATCTTGGGCGTGTCCGACACACACTTGGCCGGTTTTTATTATTTTGTGTTTACGCTCTGCCCAAGACTTGTGTCTCAAAAATGGATAAGTACTGTGTTTAAGACTTTAGGTGAGCATGTTAATACATGATCACCTAAATTAAAAAGGTAAATAACTATTTAGTTTAATTGAATATAAAATAAAATACAAAAAATAAAACATATTAAATCAAGTACAAATACTTAAAAAAAGAAATTTAACTAGGTGTGTTGTGTGGTGCACTATTTAAATAATTTTTTCCTACTCCTGTACTTTTATCTGTTTTTTATATGGTCGCGAACAAATAAATAAGAACATAGATAATATGACTTCAGAAAGTCTATACTTGTCTTACTCTATTCCCCATAACAGCACTTGTGTCGTAATGTCGTTATTACGATTCACCTAGCTGCCAAAGATTATTAAGTGTAGGTTACACTCAACATTAAAGCCCATTTTAAACCTATTGAGTTGAGTCGAGTCGAGTTTAGTCGAGTTGAGTCGACTTGAGTCGATTCGAGTCGATTAGAGTCGGTTTGAGTCGGTTCGAGTCGGTACGAGTCGGTTCGAGTCGATTCGAGTCGGTTCAAGTCGGTTCGAGTAGGTTCCAGTCGGTTCGAGTAGATTTGAATCGCTTCGAGTCGGTTCGAGTCCGTTAGAGTCGATTCGAGTCGATTCAATTCGTTACGAGTCGAGTCGATTCGAATAAATTCGAGTCTAGTCGAGTCGAGTCGAGTCGAGTCTAGTCGAGTTGAGTTGATTTGCGTGGAGTTGCGTTGAGTCGAGTTGCACCGAGTTGCGTCGAGTCACGTCGAGTCGAGTCGTAGAAAGAACATTGTATGCAACGGTAGGTATATAAGTCAACGATCTCGTAGTTCCTCTCCACTTCCGATTAGAACCGATGCTAGTACTCACAGAAAAATAAAACATTCTTCTTGATTTTCCACTTTACCACAACCTCATATCATGACCTACGCTCTTTACCAGAACGCCGCGAGTCAATTGTTCTTTAATGACGGTCCGCGGGCATTGCAACCTCGACCAGTTCAACCGCCGTTCAAATTTATGGTTGGAAATACTTGGAACCTAACTTATTGTTTGGGACTAAATTATATAAATTGTACTGCAATTTCTTCACCGGCCACACTTTTCGAACAACAACTTGTTTATACCATTTTGTACTGAAGTTTACTAAAACCCTCAGGTGCTAAAATAAAGACATTAAGCATGCTTGTTTAGAGCCGACGTTAGATGATGTAAAACATACCGGTACACATACATCTGAAAGCTATTTATAAATACTCGTATTATGGTATTCAAAGCCCCTGTTTTGTGTCGAAATATTCCAATTTCCAGCTTTATTGAGATGTTTTACGATAATAAATTGTGAACCGCTTTTAAGGTATTGCCTCTATCCCGTCATTCACGTGAAATAAACAAAATATCATGGCCTTGAGAAACATTTATACCTATACATAATTATCTACTCACGTTTATTGGGTTTTTCAATGCCGGATTTTATTCAGCGACTCCTCAAAAGCTTGTTTAGAAAAAATATTCATATTACGAAGTTCCTTTACTTCCTTTCAGATCTATTGGCTTTGACTTGGTTTGTGCCTTTAGTTCAATTTCCGTTTGATACTTAAACGTATTCACGCATACATTTAGTTTTGACGACAAACTCCGTTATAATCTCTCTTATGGGAATTTCTAAACAAGGATTAGTAACTATGTGACACACGGGAAGAAAAAATACCTCCACGCTCAATGGAATTTATTGACATCAACATTTATTTATAGAATAAATTTGTGGTTAATCATAAAATACCACTGAAGTGCGAACGAACGCACCTACATAGCGTCGGTTCCATTTGTACGCAAAATATTGCGAGATTTACAGTGTTATTGATTGATTATTTAGTGTTGTTGTTATTGATTGATTGTTGTTTTATTTTAAGGGAAACGTATTAGTTTTTAAGATCCAATGTACCCATGAAAACAAGAAATAACTGACTAAAGGGGCCTATTTTCTCAAATAACTTTCGACACACGGACAGACAGATACACGAAGCGCTTATAGTCTCGTCATGTCGGTCCGTCCGTTCGTATTTCACAGACATTTTACTCAAAAAAACTACAAACTGTATATGTATTGTTGAAATTTGGATTATAGGTGTCTTGTATGAGCCCCTACGTCGTTTGGTAATTGAATAATGTAACGTAACGTGTGGCACGCACATTTCGACGGTTCTTTTAATAGTACATTACTGCAGCGGCCGCGAAATAGGGGATTGCCGGCCGAGTAGTTATAGATGGCCGAGTGTTAACGAGGCCATCTAGAAATACGAGGCCGGCAATCCCTGTTCGTGGCCAAGGCTTGTATAGAGTTTTTCTCAAACATGCATCACCATCACCACCATCATCATCATCACCATCATGATCATCATCAACATCATCATCAACATCATCGTCATCACCATCAC